>CM050508.1:192449101-194849101 GCA_027563665.1 Antrozous pallidus
CATCAGATAATGGTGGCTGGGACTGTGGTGTTGGTTTTGGGGATGTGAAGAGTGAATAGATTTGGGATGCTTGGGGAGACAGAAGCATAGGATTTGCTGATGGCCTGGTCCCAGTGCCTACAACAGTGGTCGGCAAACTGTGGCTCATGAGCCACATTTGGCTCTTTGGCCCCTTGAGTGTGGCTCTTCCACAAAATACCACGGCCTGGGTGAGTCTATTTTGAAGAAGTGGCCTTAGAAGAAGTTTTAAGTTTAAAAAAATTTGGCTCTTGCCCTAACCGGCTTGGCTCAGTAGACAGAGCGTTGGCCTGTGGACTGAAAGGTCTCAGGTTTGATTCCGGTCATGGGCATGTACCTTGGTTGGCTTCGGTGATATGCAGGAGGCAGCTGAATTGATGTCTCTCTCATCGATGTTTCTAACTCTCCGGACCTTAAAGGTCTTTTTCATCCTTTGCCCTCGGGACCAGGGGCCAGAGAATGCAGGTGCTGACTTTCTGGGAAGATCCGGGTAGGCAGCGAGTAGGCCTCCCCTCTCTCCCTAATCTACTTCACCAAGAAAGTGACGGACACCCAGCCTGGGTTGCCCCCGGCTTCCCGACGTCTGCAGCAGGAAGGATGAAGCTAGACAGGTAGGACTTCCCCAGGCACAGGACAGTCCACCTTTCCCAGAACGCCCCCCCCGCATCAGAGCAGTGAGCGTTTATCATCTGAGCTCTGGGACAGACCCTGGTAGAAGACCGTTACACAAATTTCAGTGTCTTTGGGGACATGTTGAGAGCTCCTGAGAGGTGCCTGGGGTGGGAGTGGGGGGCTGAAAGGAGATCTTTGAACACAGAATTCTGGGTGGTTGGAGGCCTGGCCGAGTGACAATGGAGGGCAGGATTGAGGGAGGGGCGCTCCTAGGTCCCACCGGATAGAAGGAAACTCAGGCTCTGGGCAAAATAAATCACTGGGCAGGGAAGAACATTTTCTCATCTGTTTAAAGGGCAATGAAGCATAGCAGTGGCTGGCCCAGTGGGAGGCAGGGCTGAGGTCAGGCGGCTAAGGCTGGGGGTGCTCCCCTCTTTGATCTCCCATCCTCCCCTGAGCTGTCCCGCTGACATCTGTGCTGCCTCCAGACAGGGCCCCTGGTGGCTGTTACTGCTAACAAAAAACAGGAATTAATTGGTAATGAAAAATAATTTCAGCTCTCGTTGGCGTGGCTCAGTCAATGGGAGCATCGTCCCGTACACCGAAGGGTTGTGGTTTGATTCCCGAACAGGGCACATTCCTGGGTTTAGGGTTGGATTTTTGGCCTCTGTCAGGGTGTGTGCAGGAGGCAACCAACTGATGTTTCTCTGTCCCTTTCTCCCTTCCCCTCTCTCTAAAAATCAATGAAAGAAATGTCATTGGGTGAGGATTTAATAATCTTCTATAATAATAAAGGCATTGCCCTGGCTGGTTTGGCTCAGTGGATAGAGCACCAGCCTGCGGACTGAAGGGTCCCAGGTTTGATTCCGGTTAAGGTCACATACCTGGGTTGCGGGCTTGATCCCCTTTGGGGAACATGCAGGAGGCAGCCAATCAATGATTCTCTCTCATCATTGATGTTTCTATCTCTTTCCTTCTCCCTTCCTCTCTGAAATCAATGAAGATATATATTTTAAAAATAATAAAAGCATAATATGCAAATCGACCAAACGTCTGAACAGCAGAAGGACCGCCCTGTCTGGACGACCTTCTGGACGACCACACTATGACACGCACTGGTGCCAGGCCAGCCCTGGCTAGTGCGATGTGACTGATGGGGAGGGGGTGGCCCGCCATCACCCACAGTCACCCTGCAGAGGGTGGACCAGGCCACCCTCTGCTGCATGATCAATGAGGGAGGGGGGCTTCACAATCAATCTCCCCAAAGAAGGAGGCCCAGGCCAGCCAAGCGATGGCACCCCATGCCTGTTGCCCGCAGAGGGAGGTGACCTGGTGGCAGCGGAGGGGGGCAGGCAGTGCTGCACAGATGGCAAGCAGTGGCAGTGGCGGGGCCAGTTGCCAGCAGCTGGGGGAGGGAAAGCCCTGATAGGCCCTGACCACTGGCCAGGCCTAGCAACCCTACCTGAGGGGTCTCAGATTGGGAGAGGGCTCATGCTGGGCTGAGGGAACGCCTCTCCCATGCACGAGTTTCGGGCTCTGGGCATCTAGTAATAACAATAATTTTAAAAGACCTCTTTCAGAAGTGGAACTGTTGCTAATCCATATCTTTTATGTCACTGAAGCCATCAGTTATACCATTTCGAAGATAAGGACACAGAGGCTCAGAAAGCTACAGGGACTTATTCGAGCTCACCCAGCATGGCAGTGGAGAGCACAGAAGAGAGCCTGACTTCTACTTGCCCTGTGGGATTAGACCCCCCCCCCCCCCCCCCCCGCCCACCAGAGGGCCCAGAGGGCGTCCCAAGGTGGGGAAGGGCTGGGGTCATTGTCCTCTGCCCAGTCTGTGCGGGAAGGGGCAGGTGGAGGGATGTCCCTCCATTCTGCCCACACCCTTTGTGCTTAGCTCCCGCTAGTGCCTTTCCCGTGCCCGGTCTCTGCCACAGGCTCCCTGGAGGCCCCTCCTGGGGGGAAGACTTGCTCTTTTCACCCCTGTGTGGGCCGTTGGAAAAGTAATTTTTCTTCAGCCAGCTGGATTTGGATATGGAAACAATTTGTAATTACTCTGAGTCCTCCTGGGTGGCATCATCACCAGAGAGAGTCTGGAAGGGCAGGGGCTCCGGGAAAGGAGGTGGGGAAGCCCTGATGTGGGGATGCACTGTTGGGAGGGGTTCCAGAGTTTGCCCTAATGGAGCCTGCCTCTGCACAGCCCCTAGGAGGTCCTGCTCTCTCCACCCTGTTCTCATAGCCCTGCTGCCTTGCTAATCTCCTCACTCTGCCACCGTGAGCCCTTCCCTCTGTCGGTCCTTCCCTCTGTCTGACCACCTGTCTTTCCTAGAGCATACTTTTTTTTTTTTTTGTGGCTGAAAAATTGGGGTCAAGAAATCAAAGGACTAGCAAGGAACAGAGAAACAGACAAAATGCTGCTATCTCTCTGGACCCAGCCCCTCCTATTACCTCGCACCCAGCTGGATTCTGGGGGGAAGGGGAGAGCCTCAGGGATCCAGCTGCATCACATCTGCAAGAGACCTGCTGTCTGGGCTCTGGGTCTCTAGAATGCTGCCATGAATATTCATAGCGAGGGAGGCAGCGCGCTGGGAGTGGAAGGGGCTAGCGCTCTGTAGGACAGGGTTCTGCAGGCTTCAGAGGGCCTGCTCCTACATCCTGTGGGTACCCCATGTCTCAGTCATTCTCCCCACCTTTGCCCACCACATTAAGGCCTCAATCCCAGCAGCCGCATTACCCCTCACAATGCCCAAGTAAGGAGGCCTGGCATCTCCCCTGCCCTTGGGGTGGCTCTCAACACACCAAGCAGATAGCAAGCTGCCTGGCTTGGCTTTCACAATAGGGGCTGAACCTCGAAACCCAGAGACCTGGGGTGTGTTTGAGGGGTCCAGAAGAACCCCAGTGCCCTGCCTGCCAGCGCTGGCCCGGAGGCACAGGTCCCCTTGGGCTCACACCGGGAAAGGAAAGGTGCTGGCCCTCCTCCCTGCCTCACACAGTCTCATAAATCCCCTTAAGGTGACAGGTGATATTCCTTCATCGCCCTTATTACCTCCTTCCATTAAAGTCGATAATCTCTCACAATCATTCACAACAAATGTCACTGAGACTGCTGGATGGGGGAGGGGCTTGGGGAGGAAACAAGGGGCTTTTCTTCCTGGTCCTATCCTGGCAGAGGTGGAGTCTTCTCATCCTACCGTCTCCGGGGAGACGCAACTCAGGGGCTTCCGTGGAGAAGTGGGGTTGGGATTGGGCGGACGGGGGACTTCTTCCCACGTTTGGTCCTTTCCTGGCCAGAGAACCTTTAAAAAGTTGGGTTCCATCTCACCCTCACTGCAAAGTCGCCTCCCTGCTGGCTTGTCCTCTGACCAGAAACATCTGATTAACCTACGTGTCTTTGGCCAAAGTGCTGTGTCCCTGGTCTGCCCATCTTCCTGGTGGCAACATGCCCAGGCCACAAACCACCCAACCGGGGCCCAGAGCCACAGGCATTTTCCTGGGTGTTGCCTTTACCATGCGGCCTCTGGCCCAACCCAACTGTCCCTGGACACAGTGCCAGGATGGGGAGGGGGCGGGTATGTACATTTCTGCTGCTTTTACACAAACAGATGTAACATGGGGGCGCCCCTGGCACAGGGAAAGGCGCTTATGGGAACAGATAAGGCAATCAGGAAAACATGTAACCCATTGCACACATGTAGCATCCCCATGTTTAGGGACATGCAAAATTGCACCACAATATGCACGGAACATAGCACACTGCAGTGTACATATGTGGCTCCTACATACAAGTGACTCACAGCACTCAGCACATATGTGGCACTTGGTGGCGTGCACACAAATAGCATCTCTACATACAATAACAAGCAACACGAATTCAGGACCTGAGCATATGTAAACACACCATGCATGTGTGTAGCAGTTGCATGCACAGAGCCAGTGAACATTGCAGAGCACACATAAGGCACCTGTATGCACAAGCATATGCAAAGTTCAGCGCACATGAGTGGCACCCGCATGCACCAGGATACGCAATTTGCAATGCACATGGGGGCGGGGGTGGAGGGGGAGCAAATGCTCCAGTTCCCAGGGCCCCTGAGACCCTGGCGGACTGCGATGCCTCAAGCCTAGGGTATCGCCTCATTCTGCTGGTTGGGGAGGCCCTGGGCGGGGCGGGGGCTTACCCTGGGCTTCTCCCGCGCCGGCGCCTGGGGCTCAAGGCGGGGAGGGGAGGGCGCGCTTGGCTCGGCTGGCGCTGCTCCCCCTGTAACAGGAGGCGGCGTACGTCGCCCCCGCCCCCCGCCCCTTCTCCCGCGGCTCCCAGCGCCCGGCGCGGCGCGCGCCCCCTCCCGGGTCCGGCCCGCGCAGGCGCCGCGTCCCGCCTCGGCCGTCACTCGGCCTGGCGCGCGCTGCGGGCAGCGGCCGGAGCAGCCGGAGGAGCCCGGTTCGGCCGCGGCGGCGGCGGCGGCGGAGGCGGCGGCGGAGGTGGAGGCGGAGGCGGAGACAGCTGCGGCGGCTCTCGGAGACCGAGGAGGATGCGGCGCCGGCTTCCACAGTCCGGGGCTGCAGCCGCCGCCCGCAAATAGGAGGCGGTGCGAGACGCGGACGGCGATCCGGGCGGGGGAGCCGGGATCGGGGGTGGGGGGCGGCGGCAGGAGCCCGCGCCTGGCCGGGCGCCCGCCCGCCCGCCCCGCGCTGCTCCGCGGCGCCTTTTCTGCACCCGCCGCTCCGTGGATCGGGAGCCTCTGCCCTCGGCGCGGCTGCTGCGAGCTGCCTCGCGCTCGGCCAGGCCCGCGCCTTAGGGATGGCAAACTTGTGCCCCTGGGTCGCCTCCGCCAGCGCCGGCCCCCGCTCCTGCTGCTGACGGCGCCCAGGTGAGTGCTCGGCCCCAGACCCCGGTCGGTCCCTCCCCGAGCCCTCCCCCGGGGTCCGGAGTTTCCGCACTAGCCCGGCCGGACTCGGGGCGCTCCCCTACCCAACGCTGCTGATGCCTCCCCTGCCCGAACTGACTTCATTCGGCACCGACCTACCACTCCCCTCTCTTTGAGAACTTACAAGCCCGGGGCCGAGGTCCCCTCGATCTCTGCTGAGTCCCTTTCCTGTCCCCTCCCCCTTACCCATCTTGGCTAAAGCGCCCCCCCCCCCCCCGCAATCCTGACCCAGACCTTACCCCCTCGCTGTCTCCAGTCTCTCCCTCTCTCTGCGTGGATCCGGGCAGTGCGCCCCCACCTCCATTAGAACCCCCTGTCCAACCTACAGCTCGATTATGTCACTCCCTCTAATCCCCCCTCCTCGTCTGGATGCCGAACCCAGCTCCCCTCCTCCATTTCATCTCTGCCCGGAGTCCTTCCTGTCCCCATCTGCCCCGCACCGACACCCGACCACGCTTCACCTCTTTTTTCTGTCCGATTGCCCCCCCCCCCCCCCATCTGTCCGGTGTCCCGCCGTCCCTCGCCAATCTCTGCTGCAAGTCCCCTCCCCCTCAGCCTGACTTGGGGCCGTGTCCCCCACGTCTGCTCAGAGCCCCCTCCTCTCCAGCCAGGATCTCGACTGGCCTTGCATCCCTGTCTCCCGGGTCCATCTTTGGCTGGAGTCTGTCTGTCCACCCTCCATGCCTCTCCTCCCACCCCCGGGGCAGAGAGCCAGGGACCAAACGCACTCTTCCCGCAGCCCCGGGGGCTGGCAGGATGGGCGCGCAAGGGGGCCGTAGGCTTTGAAGTTGGCGGCCACTCCCGCAGTCGGCTGGGTCCCAGGGAAGTCTTCCCCGCGGCGGGTGCAGAGCGGGCGCAGGGTCTGGCGCTGGCGGGGGAGGGGCTCCCGGGCCCAGAGACACTGCCCGCCAGCCCGTCTTGCCAGCTGCAAGCCGGGGCCCCGGGACGTCCTCTGGCGCCCCCTGCCCGCCGCCCTGGACCCACCCCCCCCTTTTCCATTAGCCGGCAGTCCCAGATTACCGCAGCCCGAGCAGAGCAGCAGCTGTAGCTGCGGGATTAGCGCTGGGAAGCCCCTGTGGAGGGAGAGGCGGTGGGGCGAGGCTGGGTGCTCCCTTGTGCTACCCCTGCCGAAACTGCTCTGGTCCTTCAGGCCGTGGACTTTGGGGGTGGGAGGTGGGTGGGGTAGAGGAGAAGGCTCATCCTAGTAGCCATTCATGAGACCCTTGAGCACAGACCAGCAGGACTGGCCCCTGGATTTGAGATGGGCTTGGGCAGTTGTCCTCAGGCAGCCTCTACCTGGCTACCTGAGGGCAGTCCCCACAGGGTGGGAAGTGGGGGGCATAGGTGGGTGGACTCTGTCTTGCTTGGGCATGGGGTAGGCAGTGGGGGAGTCCACCTGGCCCCCACGCTGCCATAGTGTGGGAGTCAGTGTGGACTCTGTACAGGGTATGCCCAGGTGGTGGTGGAAGCATGAGAAAGGCCTCCCCTGGACCAAGATTGACGGAGATTTCCGCCTCTTCTTCCCTTCTCTTTTTTTCTTCCCCTCATCTGCACCCCCCTTTTCCCCCACCCCCTACCCCCATGCCCTTTAGGAAGGAGTAGATCCAGGTAGGCAACAAAGCGAAGTCCTGACTAGTCTCTGCCCTCTCTCCTCCCTTCCAACCTCCAGGTAATGGAGCCGAGTAAGTAGTTAGGAACTCAGCGTTTGGTCAGAGGACCTGGGTTCAGAGGGTGTGTGACCTATAGGCAAGCTACGTAACCTTTCTGAGCCTCACTTGGCCTTCTACGAAATGGGTCGATGATAACTGCCTCATGTAGCTGCAGAGAGAATGAAGTTAGATTGTTTGTATAGAGTGTCTGGCATCTGATAATGCTCAATGATAATAGGTGTGCTGGGCTGTTTCTCTTCAAGGCCAAGGCCAGGCCCCTCTCTACTCCACTCCTAACCCCAGAGGAGAAATGCAGAATGGGTCCTAGTGACTTCACTACAACCCCCAGGATAAGGAAGCCAGAAAACACCTCAGCCACCCCAAGGGGGTCCAGGGAGCCTGGAGCGGTGTTCCCCCTTCCTCACCCATCCTTTAGCACTCCACTGTCACTCAGGGCTCAGGTCGGGGTTGCGGGGGTCCTTGTTCAGGTGTAGAGGCGGGCGGGTGAGATAAATACAAAGAAACTCAAGTCAAGGTCCCCAAAGATAGGCTCCCTGTTAGGGGGGACCCAGGTGGGAAATCAGTCACAGAGGAGCACATGGGGCACAGAGACATCTCCACCCCTTCCCCTCCCCAGGTCAGATGCCATCAGTAACTTTCCAGAGTTAGGGGGCCACCTGACCCGAGGGCCCCAAGAGTTGGAAGAAAGAAGCCTGGCTTTGGGGTGAGTGAAGGGCTCTGATGTTCTGTTTGGCTGGAAGTCCTGCAGGCCGTGTGGCCAGGCCTGGGTCCCACCTGGGAGTGGCAGCCTCCCTCTTGCCCTGGCAGCCCTGACATTGGGGAACAAAAGCTTTCGGTTCCTGTAGCAACGGCGGCTCCAGCTGCTGCAAAGTTCCGGGGAGGCGGGCGGAGGGCGGCTGAGTCACCGCCCCCTCCCCCGCCGCCCACGCGGCTCCGCCCCGGGGGACCGGGGGCCGTCCCCAACCCCCTCCTGACGGCGTGCCCGAGGCTCCCGGGAGCCCCCCTCCTGGGCAGAGGGACCCTCGCGAGAGAGGTGGAGCGACTCTCTGCCAGTCTGGAGGGAGGGGCTGCCTGGGGGGCGATGCGCCCCCTCTCTCCGGTTCTGCCCACCAGCTCCCGAGGCTGGATGGAGGGTGTGCCCCCTCCTGGATGCCAGAGCTCAAGGAGAGGGGCCCTTGAGGACCCCGCCCCTCCCGGGCTCCCTCTCCCCCTCCCCCCCGCCCCCGCAGGTGCGTGGGCAGGGGACCCAGAGGCCGCGACTGGGGGTCTCTGCCCGCGCAGTCGGCCTGGGTTCGGCCCGCAGCGGGCACCGGGGAGGTGGAGGGTGAGTGACAGGCGGGCGAATTGGAGCTGCCGGGTGGATAAATTCGACCGTCTAGCGCCCCGCCGCGCCCCTCCCCCGTCGCGGCCAGAGCTCGGGGTTCCCGGCCACCCAGCTTCCCCTGTTCCGAGCTGGCCGGGCGGACAAGGGTCGATCCTGGGATCCCTAGGGACCCAGTCCTTGACTTGCGGTGCCCCACCCCGCCGCTCTGCTGCCCACCCACCCCGAGTCCTGTCTTGGTCCTTCCAGCTGCTGCGAAACCCTCTGCTTCCCTCTTTGGTGCAGGAGCGAAGTCCGAGGCTGGGCCGGCCTGTGGGGTCCGGGAGCCAGGGCCTGGGTGTGCTTGGGCGGAGGATGGGATCCCTGGGTTTGCTGGGAGGCGGCAGACAGGCAGTGCAGTTAGCCTAGGGAGGGTGGGGTGGGCTGAGGGTCCCTGAGACTGAGAGTACTCCCTCCAGCCCCTCAGCCGTCTCAGCCCATTGAGGTCCTGAGGGAGGAGGCCTTTTGATTCTTCTCTCCATTAACTTCTAGACCAGGAAGTGCTTCCTCCCAGCTGACCTCAGTGGCTTTCCTGTCTGGTTAGTTCTTGTGCATGGAGGGTTGTGGGCTTACAGGTGGCAAGTTGTGGTTCAACCCAAAGAAGCTCCCCAGAGGCAGTGGGTGACCTCAGCAGGAAAGAGGGGAGAGTTTGTGGGGTTCTGAGGAGGAGGAGGGCGGGAGGAGGAGGGAACTTGTGAGCCCTCTCCCTGTGCCGGCCTCTGAGGCTGAAGGAGAAGGGGCATACCATCCCCAGGGCAGGGATCCGTGCCCAGGGAGGTCAGTCATGGCTGATAACTACTTAGGTGCCTGTGAGGCTAGGCTTCTCTCTGACCTCGCCTGGAATTGGGCTCCTTGCATTATTTTGTGTGTGGAGAGTGAAATAAAGAGGGGCCCCTAAAAAGTCATACGCCACAGCAGGAACAGTGAGGCTCATACATACTCAGGGTGAAATTCTGGAATTGGTGTGAAGGGGTGTCTGAAGGAGACTGAGTAGAGGAGGGGTTTGGGCTGGTTAAGAGGTGCCTCAATCCTGGAGAAGCTACACTGTGTGCTCTGAAGGATGTGGACCTAGTGCTTCTTGGTGGGTCCGGACTATGGAATAGGGTGCAGTGGAGCCCCTGGAGGTGGGGGAGCTGGGACTATGGAGTAGGTAGCAGCGGGTACCCAAGAGGCTTCAAGGAAGAGGAAGGAGCAGCAGGTCAGCTCCTGCCTGACACTTAGCTGTCATATCCTGAGCCTCACAGAACCCAATACCTGTCTGTGTTCACACTGGAGAGTACATGGCATGTCTGCCTCTGTGAACGAACGTTTGGCTCTTTATGCCCTCATACGTGTGAATGTGCTCAGTCTGTGCATGTGAGTTCCCACATCATGGTCTACACTCATCTACGTGCACGTGAATCTCTGTACACGCAGAACACCTGTGGTCACCTGTCTAAATATGCATCCTTGCTTTTGTGTGTGTGCCTGTCGGGTCCAGGGGTGTTCAAGCTCACGTGTGTTGGTGTCTGTGTGGGGAGATTTCCCGCCTGCTCTACGTAGGGGAGGCGAGGCCAATTATAATGAGCTTCCACCTCCCCTCTGCCAAGCCCCAGCCATGGCCTGAATTTTGCAGCCTGCTTAAAAATAATTGGGGGCAGCGGGGGGGATTGGATGTCAGTCATTATCAGCTGCTGCCTTTGCTGGTGCTGCAGCAGGCTGGGCGGGCTGAACAGTTTGGGACAGGGGTGATGCAGGCTGGGGAAGACCAAGAGTCTGGTTCCTTTTCCTGGGGGGACAGTGGAGACATAGCCTTGTCTGACTTGTGCTGAAAAACTCCAGGAGGGTCTTTGGAGGAGGGTGGGGTAGCTCCTCCCCAGTAAATGGGGCTGCCTAGTGCTTGCATGCCTCCACCCCTCTGATTTGCGACTGGGGCTTGGGCCTGGCTCAGAATTGTAGCACGCCGGATCTGGCACAGCGAGGAGCTCCCTTCTGTACAGGGATGGGAATTCTGAGGTTCTAATTCCTGCCCCCTCCCCCAACCTCCTGCCACGATTTAGACTCCCCGAACAGCTGAGGGGAAATCTCTCCCTGGGGAGCAGCTTTGTCTTAGGAAAATCTAGCCATACCCGTGAATATTCCTGTTTGTGATTCAGTTCCCAGAGATAATGGCTTGTCCATCAGGCCTGAAGCCTGCGCAAGGAAGGGGCCTGGGCAAGAGGCTATTGGTGGATGAGAGAGAAACCGGGGCCGCAAGGTCCTGAACTCCAGTTCCAGCTTGGCCACTCTTGTGTGATCTTGAGCAGGCTGCTCTGCTCTCAGAGCCTCATCTTTTTTCCTCTAATGTGGAACAAGCAGGCTCCAGGGGCCCATCCAGTGCTGTGAGCTATGCTGTGGACACGGAGGAGGAGGCAGGGTGGATGGGTTTGGGGGCAGGGCTGGAAGTGGGGCTGCGCAGGCTGTGGGCAGTGACTGTGTCCTGGCTAGTGAGCGGGGCACCGGCAGGTGTCCCATCCCCGGCTCTGTCCGCCCTGGCCTGACTGCCCGGCATGTCTGTTGGGGTTGGACGTGGGTCCTGTTGCCCTCCCACACCTGGAGGATATTCACACTTCTGGAGTAGGTAGCAGCGGGTACCCAAGAGGCTTCAAGGAAGAGGGAGGAGCAGCAGGTCAGCTCCTGCCTGACACTTAGCTGTCATATCCGGAGCCTCACAGAACCCAATACCTGTCAGTGTGTGTTCACACTGGAGAGTACATGGCATGTCTGCCTCTGTGAACGAACATTTGGCTCTTTATGCCCTCATACGTGTGAATGTGCTCAGTCCTGTGTAGCTGGGAGCTCAGCTGAGGGCAGCATTTTTTTTGGGGGGGGGGTGAATGTGCAAATCAATAAACCCTGATTTCCATTCTCAGGACCTGAAGACCTATGAGATTTGAGGCAGCCTGGGGGAAATAGCAAGGGACAGAGGTCATGATGGGGCGGTGGGGACTTTCCGGCCAGGGCTGTGGGAGCTAAGAGCAGGGAGATGGTGTGGAGGCCCCCCCTGGAGGTAGGTCCTGAGCCAAGACGGGAGGGGAAGATGGGTTTGTGGGGGATTATTTCACTCATGTTGCAGATGCCGCTCCTGCTCGTTTCCACCAGGAAATCCACAGCAGCGATACTGTTGATGTGCATGCCTCCCAGGGCCATGGCTCGGGGTGTATGCAGTCTCTGGCACACTGGTGGTCACGCCCGCCCCCCCTTTTTTCTCCCACTCAGTAAAGCAAGTGAGGGAGAATGACCTTGTTCCGGGAATAACCTTGAATCGCTTTGATTTATAAAAGAGCAAATCATCAAACATCGCTACTTTGACAATTACTGCTGGATTACCCATGACACACTATGCCTGGGAGCAACAGTTCTGGAGAATACAATTTGGGGGGCGGGGGTGGGGCTGGATCCTGTGGTCAAGCTGAGATGCTTGCGGTTGATGGGACTGACCGAGGAGCACGCTAACAGTAACAACGACAACACATGTTTAAGTGCCCCCGAGATTCCAGGCACTGCCCCCCGTCTTCATTCCATCGGTAAGAAACGGAGGCTCAGAGGGGTCCCTTGTCTGAGATCACACAGGTGGTCTTAGCCACGAGGCCCACGACCTGCGGTTTAGCCGCAGGAGATTCAGAGCTCATGCCGGCTGTGCCCCGAGCCACTGACACCATCTCTCTCCACAGGGCAAGGGACATAGGATGACCCCAGCCTGTCCCCTCTTACTATCTGTGATTCTGTCCCTGCGCCTGGCCGCCGCCTTCGACCCCGACCCCAGCGCCTGCTCCGCCCTGGCCTCCGGCGTGCTCTACGGGGCCTTCTCGCTGCAGGACCTCTTCCCCACCATCGCCTCGGGCTGCTCCTGGACGCTGGAGAACCCCGACCCCACCAAGTACTCCCTCTACCTGCGCTTCAACCGCCAGGAGGAGGTGTGCACCCACTTTGCACCCCGCCTGCTGCCCCTGGACCACTACCTGGTCAACTTTACCTGCCTGCGGCCTCGCTCGGAGGAGGCGGTGGCCCCGGTGGGGTCGGAAGCGGGGCGGCCGGAGGAGGAGGAAGCGGCGGCGGGGTTGGAGCTGTGCGGGGGCTCGGGCCCCTTTACCTTCCTGCACTTCGACAAGAACTTCGTGCAGCTGTGCCTGTCGGCCGAGCCCTCGGAGGCCCGGCGTCTTCTGGCCCCGACCGCCCTGGCCTTCCGTTTCGTCGAGGTCCTGCTCATCAACAACAACAACTCCAGCCAGTTCACCTGCGGCGTGCTCTGCCGCTGGAGCGGGGAGTGCGGCCGGGCCGCCGGCAGGGCCTGCGGCTTTGCCCAGCCGGGCTGCAGCTGCCCTGGCGAGGCTGGGGCCGGCCCTGCCACCGCCACACCTCTAGGTGCCCCTGCTGCCCACACCCTGTCCAATGCCCTGGTGCCCGGGGGCCCACCCCCATCTGCTGAGACCGATTTGCACTCGGGGAGCAGCAATGACCTGTTCACCACAGAGATGAGATATGGTGAGTCTGAGCAGGGCCTGGGTGGGGTGCCTGTGTCCAGGGAACTGATGGTGCCCATCCTGGCGGATCCATATAGCTGTTCACCCATGTCCCCTCTGTGCCCAGCCTTGTCTAGATGTTGGGGTCATCCAAATGGATTAGGGTTACACCTCCCCCTTAAAGAGTTTGCAGTCTGGGTGGATGAAGGGGGAGCACAGATCAGACAGTGACTATGAAAAACCCAGGCAGGGTTCTGCCTAAACGGGCAGTCAGGGAGGGCTTCCTGGAGGAAGCGAAAAGGAGCTGAGGTCTGAAGGTCAGGCGGAAGCGCGCCAAGCCGAAGGAAGGAGTGGTGAGGGCATTCCAGGCCGAGTGAGCAGCGTGTACAAAGGCCCAAAGCTGGAGTGGCTGTGGCAGGCCTGGCATGGCAAGTTGACAGGTATGCCTGGAGGCTGGAGTAGCAGGGAGCGGGGCTGTGTTCCTGCCCACGTGGGTCACCGATTATGGCGGCAGCCCCAGGATCGGGGCAGAGGGAGCTGCAGAAGAATGTGCCTGGGTGGAGAGGCCCGAGCTTCTAGGCTGCCTTGGAGGGCTGGGCTGGCTCCGCTCCCAGCATCCACTGTCTCCCTGCTCTGGGCCCACCTGGGACTGAGGCCTCCAGCTGCTAGAGCGTCCTGCTGACCGGGCAAAAGCTCTCTGAGCCCTTGAGTCCTGCCTGCTCCTGCTTCCACTCCAGCTCCCTTCTGCCAATCCTTCCCGCTGCTTCAAGGCTCCAAACTCCTCAGCTGGACCCTCTGTGCCTGCTGACCAGTGCTGGGCCAGGGGCCTGGCAGGGAGTTGGGTGGGAGGGAGGCAGATCTGGGATCTGATTCTTAGCTCTGGTACTAACGGGAAGGTTCCTCCCCTCTCTGGGCCTCAGTTTCCCCATTTGAGATAATAGGTGTTGGCCGACTATCATGAGGATGTCACACAGGGATAGAAGTCAGAAGGGGCAGCTGGATCAGACTGAGAGAGGACCACAGGGAGGCAGTGGGGCTCACGAGAGGGCTGCTAGGAGTATTGGAGGGGTAGGATCTGTCCCACTCCCTGCTTTGGAGGCCCGAGTCATGGAGTTGAGCACCGCCTTTGACTGTTACCTGGAGTGGACCCCCCTTTTCAGCACCAATTTCTTGTTTGTGAAATGGGGAGATATCCCTGAATTAATAAGAGAGTGTGTTTATCATGACAATCTTTTTGGGGAGAGGCTTCTCAGCCTCCCCCATGAAACATCCGACATTGTGTCCAACTTTGGCAAGTGCCCCATGGCCTTGCCCTGGCCCCTGTCCTAGGCCAGCCCGGCCTCTTCACAGGGGTCAATGAAGCTGTCCCAGTGACAGCTAGCCGTGGGCAGGTTGCAAGCCCTAGAGGCTGGCCTGGGATTTAGTGCCTGCAGGAAGAAATTGAATTTCCCCTCTTTGTGGAACATCTGTGGAGAATGCCAGGCATATATCAGGAGGTTTATGGCTCTTCCTGCCTGGCCGCCACTGCCTGTCACTCTGTGGGGGCCTCCATCATGCTCAGCAGAGGGTGTGTTCCTTTGTCTGGCTTTCCCTGTGGCCCGTCGGCCCAGTGGTCTGTAGTGGAGGGAGCACGGCTCTGGCCTCCTGGGCAGACACCATCTGGGCAGGCTGCCATGTGAAGCACGGAGCCAGGAGCAGCCAGCTGGGCGTGGAGGAAGCAGAAGCAGGGGTTGGTTGGTAGCTAGGGTGTCTTTGGGGATCAGAGAAGACTGGCTACAGGAAGGGCACCATCATCCCAGCCTCTGCCGCAGCCTCTGGGACTGAGCATGGGTGGAGATTGGATGCTGATTATCCTTGAACACGAGGCCTGGTATCCCTTCTGAGCAGGGAGCCCAGGGCTCCCAGCTGTTCCCAAGCCTGACTCTGTTGATGCCCCTTGTCCTGCTTGGCATGTTTCCAGCGGCTCTGTGGGCTTGCCTGCGGGAAGGCCCGGTGGGAGTGGCAGGGAGTGATGGGCAGCAGCCGTCATGAGTGGGCTCATACAACTTGCTGGGGCTCACAGCTGGGCCGGCATAGCCTCTTTCTCTCCCCTGGTGAGCAAGAGACTCTTCCTCTCTGCCACCTCCTCCCTCTTGACACTCTGGGGCAAGACTCAGTTTGGCCCATGTGGCAGGGAGTGTCTGAGGGCCAGTGACGTCATCAAGGCGCAGGGCACTCTGTGCCTGGTGGCAGCACAGCCTTGGCCAAGCCCGTGGCCTCGTCTCCACGCTTCTCCTCACCTCCTCCCTACTGGCCAGCGGGACACATGCACCACCTGTAGGAGGACCAGCTGGCACACAGAGCTGCCAGATTGAGAACAAGATTGGTGGGGATGGTGGTGAAGATAGGACACCCCCTCCTGGCCCCTTTGCCAGGGACTGGGGGGAGAGAGCTGTGCTCACCCCCTCTGGGGCACCCCGAGTGGGGTCAATGGCAAGGCCAGGTGGGCCGGGGCTGTCGGTCCTGGAGGAGCGGTGAGGCCTGGAGCTGGTAGGCAGTGGCGGAGTGGCGTGCCAGGGCTCACTCAGAGCTGAGTGCGTTTGACAAGAGGGTACAGGCGCCTGTTAATTTCACGCAAACTGCCTTTGATAGATCTCTTGTTATTTTTGGTGAGTTGAGCCATAAATTTGTGCCATCTTGCTGCTGCAATCTGTTAAGTGGGGGGAAAGGGAGAAAGGGAAGGCAGGCAGGAAGGAGCTTGGTAGAGGGTTGGAATGGAGGCTGGTAGAGGCTGGGGCAGGAAGGTGGGTTTTAGAGGTGGTGCCAGCTGCAGAGCCCAGCTCCCTGGGGGAGGGGAGGGCGGCCACCAACCTGCAGTTCCTGCCCACCGACCCTCCTTTCCTGAGGAGGCATCAGCCTATGGATAGCTGTGCAAAGTGACACCTCAAAGAGAATGGCTTTCACTCTTACCGCCCCTCCCCCTCCTCTGCCACACTCCCTGCCTCCCCCCAGGGGCCCTGTCCCGCTCTTGTCTCCCCATCTTCTGGGTTCCATTCCTAAGTCATGGCTACAGGGTGGGTCTGGGGTCTCCTGAGCATCCTGCCAGGGAGGCAAGATCGGGTTCAAATCCCCTTTCTGCCCCTGCTGCTGTGTGTTACTTGCCTGACCCAGCCCCCAGTGACTGTCCTTTGTGGCCCACACTCCTCAGCCTGGCCTTCGAGCGCCACCCCGGACCCAGCTGCCACCTGCTTTTCAGGCCTGCCCCCTAATTCTCCCCTACTCTTTCCACCAGGGCTCCCCACTGGCCCCTGAACTCCCTGCTTTCTGGCCTCCCTCCCTTTTCTCTGGCTGTTTCCCTCACCTGGAATGCCCTTTGCCCTTGTTTTTCCACAACTTCCAAACCCTTCCAAGCACAGCTCAAGCCCTGTCTCCTCTGGCCTGGCTTGCCCAGTCCTGGAGTGGCCTTTCTTCTCTCAACACTCAGGCCCTGCTCTTGGCCAGCCTGGTCTGATGGCAGGAAGTGGGGTCCCACCTGCCTGTTGGGGGCTCATACAGGAGGGGGGCAGAGCTTCTCTCTGGGTTGGAGGGAGGAGACCTAGCACATGCAGTGCGTTTCCCGGAAGATCCTTCCAGCCCCGACCGGTGCTGCTGGAGCTCTGCGTGCTCTGTCGCGGGATGGAGAGTGGGACGCAGATCGCCCCCCCGCCCCCACATCTCAGCAGGGGCCGAGCCCCAGCCCATCCATCACACACGTCTTCGTGTCTTTATTAGAATGCAGTTTGTGCCAGGCCTCGGGCTGCCTCAGCCTGAATGAGATCCAAGGTAGACCAGACACCCCTTCTGCCCTTTGGTAGGGGAAGAGTGACAATAGTATATAGTGTGATCAGGGCCACAGGCTAAAGTCGCCCAGCCCAGCTTCAATTCCTGACCCCACCACTGATTAGCTGTGTGACCGTGGGCAAGTTTCTTCACCCCCGTCAAAAGGGGGTGGTAGAGCTATTCCACGGAATAACAGGATTAATAAGCAAGAGAATGTGGGTGTTTAGCACAGTGTCTGGCACATGGGTCATCCTCACTAAAGAGTGGACTGCTGTCATCATGTAGTATCGTCGGTGTAATGTACACGTGCTGAAGTCAAGGGAGAGCGAGAGTGAGGGATGACACTACAAAGGGGTGAGAAGGCAGTTTAGAGAAGGTGGTTCTGAGTTGGGTTTTGAGGAGTGAAAAGGAATTCACTAGCTTGTGATATTTTTCCTTAGGTTGACAGGCTTTTAAAATTCTTTTTATTAAAAAGAAATTTCATGCCATAAATGGAAAAAGTGCATCACTTCTTTGAAATAGAAGATAACCAGAAACAACCACAGCGTAAACCAAATCCTAGCGAAAGGCTTGTCCCTCCTCTCAGTTTATTAGAGAAGTCAGCATGTGCGGGGGAGGGGTTAAAACCTTCATCTTTCAGGCACTAGGAAGGACTAAAAGTAAGGTGACCATATAATTCAGCATCTAAACCGGGACCGTTTGGAGGTTTTGGAGGGGAAGGTGCTATTAATTACAACAGGGCAACAGGTGCAACCTGGGCTGTCCCAGGCAGATGGGCGAAAGTCACCCTAATGAAAAGAGACCTGGAAGGGGATACATTCCTCTGCCCGTGATCCGGTGCTACTTCATGGCCCTGTGTGAGCCACCCCAAGTCATTTCCTGTTGCATGCTTTGTGAAACCCCGTGGGAGCAAGGGCTTTCGAGGTAGAGAACACAGCCTGTGCGAGGGTGTGAAGATGTGGGCGTGCCAGGTACGGGG
The DNA here is from genome assembly GCA_027563665.1 of Antrozous pallidus. Classification (NCBI taxonomy): domain Eukaryota; kingdom Metazoa; phylum Chordata; class Mammalia; order Chiroptera; family Vespertilionidae; genus Antrozous; species Antrozous pallidus. Next base: position 192,466,951 of record CM050508.1, read on the forward strand.
AGATACACAGACCGATGCTACTGGACAGTACTGCCTCCCCCACAGTGGTGGGAATGGGCCGAGGGCTCTGACCGCCATCTGCAAACCTGGGACCTCACCCCGTTGGCCGAGGGCTTTCAATAAGGCAGCAAGGAGCTGGGTGTCATGAGGGAGACAGCGTGAGTCAGATGTGGTCTCTGCTGTCGAGGAGCTGCTGGCCACGTGGGGTTGGTGGCAGGGACCCAGCTAGCTCTGCAGGGAGGCTGGACCGATAGGCCAGCAGCTTGGGGAGGAAGTCATTGGAGGGGGGTTGGCATTGTGGCCGGGTTTCTGGTCTCAGAGGCACACCCAGCCTGAATGGTGGAGGCAGAGCCTAGAGGTTTCGGAAGCCACCTCCCTCTGCCCCTGCACCTCTGGGATTCTGACGCGTGAAGGGGTACAAGAAGCACTGCTGGGGCTGGGGAGCCGCATGTCATGCGGGCCCGTTGGTGCCTCCTCGGGGCTGTGGGGTCCAGCCTCAGGGAGGATGCCGGGCGCCTGAGGACTGCTTTGTAAGTCGCACCGCTCTCTGTGGAAGTGATTATTATCGGGGTTATTTTTAACAAGTTCCTGACAAAAGAAGCTGAGGAGGCTGGACCGTGTGGAGTTTGGGGGACAGAATCTGCAGTCCTGCTCAAACGGCAGAGAACTTGTGCCCACCCTGCCTGCCAGTGCCAGAGGCGAGACAAGAATGGCTCCTGTATGGCTGGGTGGAGGAGCCCTCAGAGATATCTGGTCCACGCTTGCTGAATGCCCGTCTTGTGTCTGGCTGCTCAGAGCTAGGTCCCCTGTATCAGATGGGCAAGGGAGATGGAGACCCTCCCTCGGGGCTCACGAGAGGGATAAGTCCCACAGAGAAGGGACCAGCATACCCAAACCCCTGTGTGGTCAACCTAGGAAGGCTTCCTGGGGGAGGTGGCACTTGACATAGAAAATGTTGGCAGACGGACGTGGAAGAAGGGAGAACCCGAGGGGGTGGCAGCTCCTTTTCATTGAGAGGTTATTATGTTCCACGTGGGCCGTATCTCGTTTCCTTTTATTCTCACAATGCACCTGTGATAGAAAGTGTCATTTTTGTTTTCAGTTGAAGATTTTTAAGCTCAGAGAGGTGAGGCGACTTGCCCACGGGCACACAGCCAGACTGTGGCAGAGTTGGGAATCAGACTACATTTGCCGTGTTCCTACATCTATGCTCTTCCCGCTCCCCACGTGGCCCGCCAGTGTGTTTGGCTGCCTCGCGGGGAGGGGAGGACAGGGCTGGGCAGGCCAGTAGGGGTCAGCTCAGAGGCTGACACGGTGGCTGTAGCACTGGGAGCCACTGAAGGTTCCTCAGCAGGGGCGTGTGTCTGGAGCCAGATTCCTAGAGCAGTGGTCAGCAAACTGCATCTCTCGAGCCACATGTGGCTCTTTGGCCCCTTGAGTGTGGCTCTTCCACAAAATACCACGCCCTGGGCAAGTCTATTTTGAAGAAGTGCCGTTAGAAGAAGTTTAAGTTTAAAAAATTTGGCTCTCAAAATACATTTCACTCGTTGTACCGTTGATATTTGGCTCTGTTGACTAATGGTTTGCCGGCCACTGTCCTAGACAATCACTTTGGAGCCTGCAGAGGAGAATCAGGCTCACCTTGGAGGGTGGAGGAGGGGGCAGATGTGCAAAGGAACCGTTAGAGAGCGGTGAGAAACAGGGTCGTAGAGGCAAGTCTGAGGGGCTTCGGTGGGGCGAGGGAGTGACTTGGGGTCCCCTGGGGATGAGGAAAGGTGTCTCGGAGGAAGTCCAGGCGGAGTTGCATTTTGTCAGAATCAGCGCAGTTCAGTGGAAAGAGCATGGCCTCCAGAGTCAGGCAGGCCTGGGTTCGAATCCCCATCAGCCTCTCTCCAGTGAGAGGCTTTGGAGGCTCGTTCCTTGGTGGGAATGGGGGACCCGTCCTGACGAGGAGGAAGTGAGCAGCGAGGAGGGCACGGCCGCTGGCCCGTCGCGGCTGTGCAGTAAGGGTTATGCCTTCTCCAGAACAAAGCAGAGCCGGCCGGGCGTTGGTCCGGGAAGCCCGTCCCAGGCAGGTCGGTCTGTGCACGGGAGGCCGCCCGGCGGGACAACGGCGAGAGGGCCGGTCTGTGGGCCTCAGAGTCCCTGGTCCAGGAAGGCCTCAGGCTCACTGGGTGGGACACTTGGGGGTTTTAGGGGTGCAGGCCCCTCCTTGTCCTCTTGGCTCAGCTCCTCGCAGACCCCCCGTTCTGGGCCCAGAGCCCCGCTGGCTGGGCCTGCAGTGGTAGATGCTGAATAAACGTTTGTTTCCCTCGGCGACGCCTCTAGCCCTGTCTGTCTTCTTCCCCCGTAAGTGGCTCTCACATGTGGGGGAAACAGTCAGCTGGCCACTCCTCCGAGGAAGGTGGGGTGGGGGTGGAGGGAGGGCAGTCGGGGCGGGCCCCTGCAGTGTGGCCTTGGAGTTCCTTCCCCTCTGGCCAGCCCAGGAGGCAGCGGGAGGGACTCAAGCTGGACCTGGGGCACGTTCTGATTTTCAGTTAGGGTGGGTCCTCGCAAACACCACCGCCATGTCTGGTTCTGTTGTGGGGCCGGCCTGCGCGGCTGGCCGGAGACCGCAGGGGGCAGCGCGTCCAGGACAGGCAGGTCAGGCCGCGCTGTCACTCTTTCCTGCTTGGTGGTCTTCCCGGATGCCAGGCGGGTGGGGTTTTTGTCACATTGATGGTCAAGACACCCAAACGGGAGCTGGGTAAGGAGATTCTTGGCCCAGTTTGCAACAGATTGGAGGCTTCTCTAGAATGTTTATTCATAAACGGGCGTCGGGTTCATTAATAAATAGGTGGATGGCTGCTGGGCAAAGCTGATACTTCAGATTATAAATGACCGTTTCCAGTGACCCTGCCGTGAGGTGGGGGAGGAAGCTCAGGAGCGGCGTGTTTATGGATGTTTCCCTGGACGGGATCCTGTGCGGGCGTTCGCTGCGGCCCGGGGATGGCTCACACACAGCTTTCCTTCCGACGGCTCCTGGGTGGGAGGAAGGTCAGTCAGTCAGAGGACGGAATCGCCTGTGAGGAGAGGGCGCACAGAAGAGGGGGCAGCCGATTCGGGAAGTGGGGGACAAAGAAGACTTCACAGCTGAGGGGTCATTTGAGGTGGGTTTTGAAGATCAGGTAGGAGTTTTCCAGGCAAAGACGGTGGGGAACAAGCAGTGGAGGTTTGAGAGGAGGTGATGATCCTGTTTTGAACATGCTGAGTGTGAGCCCTCCCCCGCCACGTCGGGAGACCTGTTCAGGAGGCAGCAGCAGACTAGACAGGAGTGAAGGGGAGGGGCTGGAGAGGGGGAGCTGTCTGGGATAATGGCTTGGCAGCAGCCATTCGGAGGGGTTAATGAAGCCTGGAGCAGAGACGCAGAGTGTGCAGTGAAAACAGGACAGTGTGGATGCCTGAAGCAGCAGGAAGGTGGCCCAGTAGGCAGACTGGGCCCCAGAAGTCAGAGAGGCCGGAGGAAAGCAGGAGGGTCGGGGGAGGGTGTGTTTCAAGGCAGGAAGGACCAACGGGGACAAATGCTGCTCAGGGGTCACGTGAGACGAGGCCTGCAAAGTGTCCATAGGATTTAGTAGCAAGGAGGCGTGGGTGACTTTGTCAAGAGTGGTTTCAGCCGAAAGATGCGGTCAGAAGCCAGGCTGCAGTGGATTAGCAGGCGAGGTGACATCCGAGCCAGGATGTGAGCGGCAGGTGAGAAGCTGGAGTGCCAGCTGTGACCCACTCCTTGATGGCGGAGAGGAGCCAGAGGCAGTGGCTGGAGGAAGATGGAGGGTCAGAGGAGGGCTCCCAGCAGAATGGAGGAGGCCTGGGCACATTCCTGGGCTGCAACGAGGAGAAAATGCTGACGGAATGAATGCCGATGGGAGAGGGGAAATGGATGGAGCCCCCCTGGGAAGAGTGGAGGAGTGGGATGTGGGACCAGCCAAGGGGCTGGCCTTTGTGAGAACAGCTGCAGGAAAGTTGGGGGTGCAGGGGTGGGACAGGAAGTGTGTGTGAGGGGGTTCTCCTGTATTATAGCTTCTTCTTTTCCTGTAACACGCTTGTCACCGAGGGAGTGGGTGGACACGGGCTTGAGGAGAGAGGTGAAGGTCTGATACAGCCAGCGAGGGGGGATGGGGAAGGCAGGGAGCCGAGATGGATTGCTGAGAAGCCTGGGTGCCCAGCGGATGTGCAGCCTGAATCTGTCGTGGTGCCAGTTGGCACAGCTGTGGGTTTCTTCAGCAGCCTGGGGGTGGGTGTGGAGAAGGCGGCTTGTCACAAGGCTCCGGGGCGGGGGGCTGGCTGAGCGGGCGTGGTGGGAGGGCTGGGTGAGCAGATTCAGAAGCTGGCAGGCCTGGCACCAACACCTTCTCAGTGGTCCCCATGGAGGTAGGGTCCAAAGGGAGATCAGGAGGCCCCTCAGATACTATTCAAAGGGAGGAGGCCCAGGGGCTGAGGGGTTGCATGTGTGTGGGTGGAGGAGGGGGGGAGTCGGGAGAGGAGGGGAGATGATAAAAATAAACCAGACGGTTCCTGCCTCCTGAGCATTCGCCATGTGCCAAGCAGTGTGCTGAGGGCTTCGTGGCCTGCTGTTAGGGAGTATTCGAACATTGTGTCGTATTGTGTAAAAGTGAGGTCAGAGAGGCAGCCCAGTGTCACACAGCTGGGCAGTGTCCACTCCCCAGGAGGGATCCAGGCCTGCCTGACTCCAGAGAGGTTTGTGGGCCGGGAGGCAGAGATGGTGAAGTGCTGGGGATGACGCAGAGCAGGGCTTAGGAGTGGCGGCTGAAGTGGGGCGAAGGGCCTGGCGCTGATGAGACGAGAAGCTGGGCTGAGTGGCCGTTGGGGGCCCCCCGGACAGCAGTTTCCTCCGGGCGGCCACTCTCCACGCCCGGCCAGGAAGAGCTTTTCTCTGACGCAGAGCCTGGCCTGGGCGACGGGGGCCAGGGGGAGCTCAGCCCTCTGGGGTTTCCTGACGAGGCTTTTAGAAACAGCAGGGGCCTGGGGCTGGGGAGAGGACTGCCTCTGGTCTGGGGGCAGTGTGGGCGGAGCCCACTTGCCCAGCAGCCTCTAGCGAGCTGGGTCTTCTTCCCCCTTTGCGCTCACATCTGCCCATCTCGGCGGCCCAGCCTGTGGGGAGGGCCTGGAAGAGCTCCCGTCTGAGCAGGAGGAGCCAGCTCTGGAGAACGGGAGCCCCAGCCCCCCTCCAGCGCGGGCGGAGCTTCCAAGGCCTAGAGCCTGTGAGGTGGGGGCCTGCTGCGCTCGGCCGAAGGGGTGGGTGGTGGGAAGGAGCATCTCCGGGATGTGGGCACCTCCTAAGCCCTGGAGTCTCAGGGGAGCTGCCTTCTGACCTGGGCCTCAGGTCGCAGTCCAGTGCTGTTGGGGACCTGGCTGGGTGTGACCGTGCCCCAGAGTCAGGCTCGGGGGTGATCACAGCCGCCAGCCTCGGTGTTTGTCAGCCCAGGGAGTCAGCCATTGAGGGGGAAGACTTGCGTTTCAGGTTCACCAAGTTGTGTGGTCTTGACAAGTCACTTCTCCTCTCTAGCCCTCAGTTTCCACATCTCTAAACAGAGGGGGGTCCCTACTTCCCCGGGGGAGGATTAAAGAGATGGGTGTGGACAGCACTGGGCACAGAAGTCTCCCAGAGCTCCTTAAGGAGTGGCCACACCCCCTCGATGCTCCCCTGTCTGCCTGAGGCAAGAGGAGGAAAAGGAAGTTGTGAGGTTCTGGGCGAGTCCCGTGTGACCTTCTGAGCCTCAGTTTCCTTGTCTGTGAAGTGGCGGTGCTGGGGCAGGGGCAGGTCTTGATGCTCTCTCGGCATCGCCTGCAGTTGGTTCCAGACCCTCGGGCTGAGGGCGAGCGAGGCTGCCCTCTCCCGCCACTCCGGCAGGACAGAGCTGGCCTTGGCTAAGCCCCTGCCACCTCCTCCGTGTTCCAGGTGAGGAGCCGGAAGAGGAACCAAAGGTGAAAACCCAGTGGCCAAGGTCCGCAGATGAGCCTGGGGTGTACCTGGCACAGACAGGTAACTCGGGCCCGCCTCCCTTCCTCTGCGGCGGGGGCCCGGCTGTGTGGCACCTGATGGCATGTGTGCTTGGCATGTGCCCGTCCGTGTCTGTGTTCTGGAGCTCGGTCGCCTCTTTCTGTCACGTGAGACCTGTGGGCAGGGCCGGGTTGCCTCCTGGAGGGCTTGTCACTTGGGGTCAGGGTAGGAGGATTCCCATGGGACCGAAGTCTTGGACGGTGCCCCCTGCCGCCGACGCTGTCCCTCTCTTGTAGGTGACCCCGCGGCCGAGGAGTGGTCCCCGTGGAGCGTGTGTTCCCTGACGTGTGGGCAGGGTCTGCAGGTGCGGACCCGCTCCTGTGTGTCCTCCCCCTATGGCACCCTGTGCAGTGGGCCTCTGCGGGAGACCCGGCCCTGCAACAATTCAGCCACCTGCCCAGGTATGCCCATCCTCCCCCCCCCCCCCCCGTCTGCCCGCCCACAGGGGGAGGGCCCGCCTGGGACCTGGGCAGGGTCATCTTCCTTTCCTTCAGCAAATTTGATTGTCCCCACGCTGTGCCCAGCCCCACCCAGGGCACTGGGGACACAGATGGAGCAGACCAAGGCCCACACCAGTGGGCTGGGTTTTGGGCACATCAATCCCCAGATGCCTGGGGCCTGGTAATCAGCTTATCTTTTGACCCTCCTTGCCCTTCGTGTTCCCTATGCTCTGACCACACCAGCACCCCCACACTTTCCCACTGCCCTGTATTTCCTTGTTCTTGTCCTATTCCCCACCCTCCCCCCTATCAAAATTCAGCCTGCCCTTCAAGATCTAAGACCAATGCCCCTTAAAAAAGAAACCTTCCCTGATCACCCCTTCCCTCCTCTGACTCCCCACCCCACGCCCCAGGGAGCCTTCTGTGGCCCCCCGAAGCCTTCCACAGTTCAGCATGGAGTTGAGAGTGCATGTGCCTGCTGGGAGGGAGAGTTCTGGGCTGGGGCACCGCCTGCGGTCCTGCTCCTCACGCTCCGAGGGAGTACAGGGGTGCCTTGGCCTGGCTAGCTCCTGGCTGTGGAATTGAATGAAGTAGGGCTACCTGGGAAGGGGTCTTGATACCTGGGGGTGTGGCAGGAGCTTGCAAAGGGCTGGGGCAAAGCTGTGTTCTGGAGTGAGCTCTTGTGTCAGTGTCCGTGTAGAGGTTCACGTCTCTTTGTGTGTCCATGCGCTTGGGGTCCGAGGGGCACTTCTGCTCCAGGCCTGCTGTGTTGGCTTCTTGCTCTGGGTCTGGGGTGGGGAGGGATAAAGTAGGGTAGGGTGCGTGTCGATGTCGAGTCTCTTCATGGTCTTCCCTGTGCTCCCAGGAGAGGACCCCCCTCCTCCCCTTCTGAGCTGATCCTAGGCTCCTGTCTGGGTGTCCTGTGTGAGTTGGGACTATAAACTGTTGTCATCCGCACCTCCCCGCCCTCTGCCACAGGGTGGGGCCTAGGAGAGAGCCAATGAGGAGCGGTTGCAGAACTACTGGAGCTCCTGATTGGTGGGTGGATGGGCAGTGGGCGGGGCCAAGGTGCAGCCCAGCCCCCAGCCACGTGCTTCCTTGCAGTGCACGGCGTGTGGGAGGAGTGGGGGTCCTGGAGCCTGTGCTCCCGCAGCTGCGGGCGGGGGTCCCGGAGCCGGATGCGGACCTGCGTGCCCCCCCAGCACGGCGGCAAGGCCTGCGAGGGTCCTGAGCTGCAGACTAAGCTCTGCAGTATGGCTGCCTGCCCGGGTCAGTAGCGCCAGGGGTTTCTAGGCGGGCACTGCCCAGCCGGGTGGGGTTTGGGGTCGGGAGACTCAGAGGAGGCAGTCGTGTCCCGTGCCCTGCCTCTGGGGGCCCCATGACCAAGCATGGGGAGACTGTCAGCGTGGGAGGTGACCTGGCCCAACCCAGTTGGAATTGGCACATTGTGACCCCACCCCATCCAAGAGGGGGTCTGCTTGGCAGTGCCCCTCCCCCAAGCCCTGGGCTGCCCTTGCTGTTCATAGCACTTTGGTGCTCATGGCCTCCTGGGCTGTGAAAGGACACCACGCTGGGCCTGAGTTCGAGAAAGGTCAATCAGGTGACCCGTTTCCCCAGCCAAGTGAGAGCGTGTGCCTCCTGCTGAGTGCAGAGGGGCCTTGTGTCCCTGGAGCTGGTGACAAGCAGGCGGTCCCCGGCCCAGGCACCACCTGCTCATCCAGCCCCCTTTCACCTCCCGCTTCCCCCTCTTCACCCACCCCTCTCTGGTGGGCTTGGCCCGCCTCAAGTACCCATGCTTAGCAGGCCCTGCCACCTCCCTGCGGTGCTCTGCCCCCACCCGTTCCCACACCCCTCGCTCAACGGCCACCCCTGCTTGTGTCTCCCCATGCAGTGGAAGGTCAGTGGCTAGAATGGGGTCCCTGGAGCCCCTGCTCCACGTCCTGTGCCAACGGGACCCAGCAGCGCAGCCGGAAGTGCAGTGTGGCGGGCCCCGCCTGGGCCACGTGTCCGGGCGCGCTCACGGACACCCGCGAGTGCGGCAACCTCGAGTGTCCTGGTGAGTGCTCTTTGCACGGGTGGCAGGTGGCCGTGCTGGCCCGGGAGGGGGCGCCGGAAGCCGCTCAGTGCACCCCCCTCTCCTGTAGCCACAGATGGCAAGTGGGGACCGTGGAACTCATGGAGCCTGTGCTCCAAGACGTGTGACAGCGGCTGGCAGCGTCGCTTCCGCATGTGCCAGGCCACGGGCGCGCAGGGCTATTCCTGCGAGGGCCCCGGAGAGGAGGTGAAGCCCTGCAGTGAGAAGAGGTGTCCAGGTATTGCTCGCAGGGCCCCGGGGGTTGGGGGACAAGCATGTGGGCCCGGCTGAGCCCCGTCCCGGTATCCGCAGCTTTCCATGAGATGTGCAGGGACGAGTATGTGATGCTGATGACGTGGAAGAAGGCGGCTGCTGGCGAGATCATCTACAACAAGTGTCCCCCCAATGCCTCAGGTGAGGGGCAGGTGGCTCCCCTGCGGGCCCCCACCCCAGTCACTCTTGCTGACCCCTTCTGGGTTTCCCGCTCCTTTGATCAACCTGAGGTGCAGAATGAAGTGGGTGAGAGCTCCGCTCCCACACCCAGCCCTCGGTCCTGTCCCCCGCAGGGTCCGCCAGCCGCCGCTGTCTCCTCAGTGCCCAGGGCGTGGCCTACTGGGGCCTGCCCAGCTTTGCCCGCTGCATCTCCCATGAGTACCGCTACCTGTATCTGTCAGTGAGTGTTCCCTGCTGGGCCGGGGCCATACAAGATCTACCCCAGATGCTGGTAGGGGGCGGAGGGAGTTTAATTCTCACACATGCCCATGTGCCTTGGCATATGTATGCTGTGCCCACTTCTGCCAGGCTGTGCCTCTCCTTGTCTGGCAAACTCCTACTCATATCTCAAGGCCTAACTCTCCAGAGTATTGAGTCTTCCCTTATCCCTGGGCCTACCTCTGTTCCTACAGCCTTTCGGTCATTAAGGGTAATGAATGTTCTTCAGTCATTAAGGGTAATGAGTGCTGTCCTGTTAGGCTGGAAGCTCCTTGATGACCAAGGGACAGAGTTGAATTAATTCTGTGTCCCCAGGCCCAACTTAGGGCCTGTCTTGGGGTAAGAATGTTGTCGGTGAATGTGACCTGTATGTACTTGTTTGTCTGACTATAGTTGGTATTAATGTGTGTTTGCATTTGAAACTTGTATTTGAGAAAGAAAGAGAGAGGGAGAACATGAATGAGCTACACTCCATGTGCGCCTGACCCTTTTGGGATGGGGGGTACCCTATTCCTGTATCATGCTTTTCATCTTTATATGTACATCTGAGCACCTTCCTTCACTAGTTATTTCTCTTTTAGCCTTTTAAAAGTATCTTTAGAGATTCTCTCTATGGGTCTCTTTCTCCAGCTCTGTCTCTCCATGAGTTCCTTTGAGCACCTCTGCCTCCCTCCCACCCCCCAGGCCCCCAAATCCCCCCCTCTTTCCTCCAGATGCAAGCGGTGGGCGAACTGGAGTGGGATGGGCAAGGGTGGTCCCAGCTCCCAACGCTCCGATGACAGTAGCCCACCTGTCACCTGCAGCTTCGGGAGCACCTGGCCAAGGGGCAGCGCATGCTGGCGGGCGAGGGCATGTCGCAGGTGGTGCGCAGCCTGCAGGAGCTGCTGGCCCGGCGCACCTACTACAGCGGAGACCTGCTCTTCTCCGTGGACATCCTGAGGAATGTCACTGACACCTTCAAGAGGGCCACCTACGTGCCCTCAGCTGATGATGTGCAGGTACCTCCCTGCCTCGCTGGAGGGAAGGAGGACCGAGGGTGCACAAGCACCAGACTGAACGAATCTGGGCCCCAGGGGCAGAGTCTGCGGGTGTGTGTAATTGTGGGGGCTTCCTGACAGTCACTGCTCGCTCCCCAGCGTTTCTTCCAGGTGGTGAGCTTCATGGTGGACGCGGAAAACAAGGACAAGTGGGATGATGCTCAGCAGGTGAGGGGCTAGGCTTCTGGTTTCCTCCCCCATGGATCCCCTCCCTCTTGGACCCTGACATCCCTCCTGTCCCCAGGTGTCCCCTGGCTCTGTGCACCTGCTCCGGGTGGTGGAGGACTTCATTCACCTAGTGGGCGATGCTCTCAAGGCCTTTCAGAGCTCCTTGATTGTCACGGACAATTTGGGTACAAGAGGCCGGTGGGGAGGGCGCTGGTGGTGGAACCCAGGCCCCCAGGGAGGAGGGATGGTTTCTGAGGCTGCTCCTGACCCTCTCTCTTGGGGCTCTGTCTTTTCCATATTTAACTCGTTTTTGTATCTTTCTCTCCACGTCCCTTCCCCTCCTTCGTCTCTGTGTGTGTTTCTCTGTGTATGGGTCTCTGCACCTCTGGGCTGGTACCGATCTTGGTGTTTGCATCTGCTTTCCTGGTGTGTGTCCCCCACATGTCTCTCTCCTTTGTGCCTGTCCTCTATGTGCTGGTCTGTCTCTGCTGACCCCGCCCCGTCCCCCTGCAGTGATCAGCATTCAGCGAGAGCCAGTCTCAGCGGTGTCCAGCGACATCACCTTCCCCATGCGGGGCCGCAGGGGCATGAAGGACTGGGTGCGGCACTCTGAGGACCGCCTCTTCCTGCCCAAGGAGGTGCTCAGCCTCTCCTCCCCAGGGAAGCCAGCTGCCTCTGCAGCATCCAGCAGCCCTGCCAGGGCTCGGGGCCCAGGAACAGTGCCCCCTGGTCCAGGCTACTCCCATCAGCGCCTCCTCCCGGCAGACCCCGAGGATGCCTCCTCCTACTTTGTGATTGGTGCTGTGCTCTACCGCACCCTGGGCCTCATTCTGCCGCCCCCCAGGTGAGTCCCTGGGAAGGGTGGATGGGGCTTCTGAGGGACCGGGGAGTTCCAGGTGAGAGAAGGTGGACCGAGCCTGTGCTGGCCACAGAAAGACCCAGCTGCACCCTCCTGCAGCCTCAGGGACCCCTTGCCTGGCTCTGGATACAGATGCTTCTCAAAGATGTCTTGTGAAGCTCCCAGAGGCTTCACTGGGGTTCAGGGAGTGTTGGATTGAGCTCCAGACTTCACCCAAAATCCTGGGCCCCCCTGAGCTCTAGGCCTCTCCCTGAACTTGACCCCTGGTAGCTCCCTCCCCTCCATCCAAAGCACCTTCGGAGTTCCTGACCGGGTCTGGGCACCCACTGGCGGGAGCTGACCTCAGAACCTGTCCCCAGGCCCCCACTGGCTGTCACATCCCGGGTGATGACAGTGACTGTGCGGCCCCCCACGCAGCCACCGGCTGAGCCTCTCATCACAGTGGAGCTCTCCTACATCATTAATGTGAGTGGGGCTCGGCAGGACCCTGAGAATACCCCAACAAGGGTGGCCGAAGGCCTCTCTGATGGGGAGGTGGTGTGCACAATGGCAGGCTGACCCTCTGACCTGTGGGGCCTGCGTGGTGGGGGTGGGGGGTGGTCAGGGTGGTGAGCCCCCAGCCCACACTGCACTCATGTCTCCTGCTCCCCAGGGCACCACAGATCCCCGCTGCGCCAGCTGGGATTACTCCAGAGCGTGAGTCGGGCAGGGGCTCTATGCGGAAGGCCTGAGGGATGAAGGACTCTCAATGGCCTGCCTTTTGGATGTGGCCTTGCCCGGATTCACCTCTTTGGGCAGAGGCCAGTGCTGGGGGTGGGGCCGTGGAGCTGGGCTGGGGCTCATTCCGCCTCTCCCCACACCTAAGAGATGCCAGCTCAGGGGACTGGGACACCGAGAGCTGCCACACCCTGGAGACCCAGGCCGCCCACACCCGCTGCCAGTGCCAGCACCCGTCCACCTTCGCCGTGCTGGCCCAGCCGCCCAAGGACCTGGTGAGTCGGGGGTGCCTGGGCTGGGCCGGGAGGAGGCGCCTGGGGTGCCAGCGGCCACCTGTGACAGTGTCAGAAGGGACCTGGTGGCCCCACATGTGTGTCTGAGCAGCTGTACTTCTGGGGCTGCACACGGAAGTCTGTGCGGTTGGGATGGTGCTCACGGGATGCCATGTGCCTGGGGATGTGTGGCGGTGGGCATTTGTGAGTGTGTACACACGTGTGCGTATCCGATCGAATGCACAAGAGTGTGGGTGACTGAGCATAAACACGCCTCCACATGTGTGCCTGGGTCTGCTCTGTGGACCTGTGAGGACAGCGATGAGTCCCCTTCTGTGTGTGGCTGTGACAACAGCACAGGCGCCAGTCTCTACTAGGCAGGGAGTGGAGGGGTGGAGGGCACCCCCGCCCCTGCGGTGACCCATTTGAACCGCTGATCATCTTCCCCAGACCCTGGAGCTGGCGGGCTCCCCCTCGATCCCCCTCGTGATTGGCTGTGCTGTGTCCTGCATGGCGCTGCTCACCCTGCTTGCCATCTACGCTGCCTTCTGGAGGTAGGTGGGATGCTGGGAAGATGGGATGGGAGGTGACCAGTCATCCCAGGTTGGGCTGGGACAGCCAGCTCCTCTGTCTCTGCCTGCTGTGCCCTCAGGTTTATAAAATCTGAACGCTCCATCATCTTGCTCAATTTCTGCCTGTCCATCCTGGCGTCGAACATCCTGATCCTGGTGGGCCAGTCGCGGGTGCTGAGCAAGGCAGGTGCAGGCTCATGGGGTATCAGGGAGTGCAGGTCGGGTGCGGGGGGGTGAGGGCGGGGAGTGTTTGCAGGTGGTGGCGTGTGCGTTTGTGTGTATGCACCTAAGTGACGGATGTTTCTATACACTCCAGCTGTGTGTTGGGTGAGGGTGTGGGAAATGGTGTATGAGCATACGTGCAGGCGTTGGAGAGGAGGGGGGAGGTGTACTCGAGTGATGTCTGTGTACATCTGTGAATGTCTACGTGAGTCAGGCGCCTGTGTGCACGTGTGTGGGCGGGTGACATTTGTGGAGCCCGAGCCTTCTCATGTCTGGACATGTAAGAGCCTCACAAGGCCTTGGGTGCCATCCGCCCGTGGATGACCTGTGCTGGCTGTCCCTTATGCCCCCCTCAGCCTTCTCTGCACAGTGCCAGCACCGTGAGTGCCGGGTGTGGGGCCCCCCGGCCGTGACGTGGCAGGTGCTCCTGTCTGCCCCCCTCCCTGCCAGCCCCATCTGTGTGTGGGCAGCCTGCCCGACCGCCTCTCGGATGCTGAATGCTGTGTGCATGTCACCGGGCCTGTGTCGTGCTGTGTGTGGGTGCAGGAAGACGGCGGTGCCTGGCAGGGCTCTGTGGGGGGCGGAGCTCGGGTGGGCAGCTATGGCAGCCCGGCGCGGGGCGTGGGAAGCCTGGCGCCTCCCACCCTGGCTGCTGCTCAGGGCCACTCCCTCCTCTTCCCTCTCCTTGTAGGGTGTGTGCACCATGACAGCCGCCTTCCTGCACTTCTTCTTCCTCTCCTCCTTTTGCTGGGTGCTCACTGAGGCTTGGCAGTCCTACTTGGCTGTCATTGGACGGATGCGCACCCGCCTTGTTCGCAAGCGCTTTCTCTGCCTGGGCTGGGGTGAGCAGGGCCTGTGCCGGACTCTGCCAATGGGCGTTGGGGGCAGGGGCGGCTAGATAGGTTCAGCTTCGGCCATGGCCCCCCTCTGTGGGCACGAGAGACACCTGGGCTGGGGTCTGGGAGGATGAGCGGTCCCCGAGGACTAGCCGTTTCAATCTGGCTCCTCTTCTCCCCCAGGTCTGCCTGCCCTGGTGGTGGCCGTGTCTGTCGGCTTCACCCGCACCAAAGGATACGGCACATCCAGCTAGTACGTGGGCCTCCCACAGTGGGCAGTGGGGGTGACAACCTGTTGGGGCCCCAGACTGAGCCTCCGGCCTTTTCAGGCTATACCTCTGGCCCACACCGGCTGTGGGGCTTTGGGTAAATCCTTCCCCATCTCAGAGCCTCAGTTTCCCTGGTTGTAAACGGATGTGATGAATAATTGGCTGATCTCTAAGAACTATTTAGTTCAGGGGTCTGCCTTGTTTGGGGCTGGGCTTGATGGTCTTCACTGTCGTTAGAGGGGAAACTGAGGCTTGGCAAGAGCCAGTGGCTCCTCTAACCCTGTGTGGGGCTCGGCCTCATTGCTGGTGTGGGCCTGGCAGCCCAGCAGGCTCCGAGGGTGACATTTTAGGGTGGGGAGGAGCCTGCTTGGGTGTCTGATGCTCTCTCTCCCCCCAGCTGCTGGCTCTCCCTCGAGGGGGGCCTGCTCTATGCCTTTGTGGGCCCTGCAGCCGTCATTGTCTTGGTATGTGCCCCATTCAGTGTCCCAGGAGGGGTGTGGCCCCGGGGGTCGACTCCTCTCTGCACTGCAGCTCCCACCTGGGGCTTTCCCTGCCAGGAGGGCACCTGGTGATCCTGTCTCCCTCACCCCACTCCACGGGGCCCCCAGGTGAACATGCTCATCGGAATCATCGTCTTCAACAAGCTCATGGCTCGAGAAGGCATCTCAGACAAGTCCAAGAAGCAGAGGGCTGGGTAAGGGGGCGTCTCTGGGACTTGGCCTTGTGGGAAGTGGTAGAGGGAGGGCGGGCTCTGGGCACTCTTGGAGTCAGGGCTTGGCAATGCGACTGATGGGGGCTCCCTAACTTTGGTGCGTCAAGGGTGCAGGCAAGGTGGGCACTCGGAGTGCTCAGCTGCAGCCCCTCGCCCACCCTAACCCACCTCTCTCTCTCTCACCTGCCCTCCCCTCCCACCCTGCTCTGGGGTCACGCTGCCCCTCTCCACCCACTTCCCGTGTGTTTCCCCCCTTCTCCCGTGTCTGTGCTGCCCCTGAGGTCGGAGCGGTGCCCCTGGGCCAGCCTGCTCCTCCCCTGCTCAGCGTGTGGAGCGGTCCCCAGCCCCCTGCTCAGCTCAGCCTCGGCCAGGAATGCCATGTTAGTTGTGCCCCTCGGGGGGTGGGGAGGAGGGTGGGCAGTGGCCTTGGTGGGGGGAGGAGGGATGTCAGCCCAATGCCCTGGAAAGCTTGGTGTCCAGATGGCAGAGGGTATCGGGAGTGAATGTCTGTGCTTCGGGAAAATGCTGGGTTCCTGTGCCCCGCCCTTTGCTCCCACCCCTGTGCTCACTGCCAGCTTAGGTTTTATCCAGGCCCAGCTGAAGACCCCCCCCCCCTTACACCTCCACCTGCAGAAGCTTATGGTCCTTAGAATTTTTGAGGCCATAGAACCTTAGAATTAGAATGATGGAATCTTAGACAGTCGGAAGCTAAGAACGTTAGAATGTGAATCATAGCCTTATCGTCTGTCATGGAATCTGAAAGTTAGAATTTTAGAGATATTGAATCTCAACCAGTTGGGAGATAGAGAATCTTGGAGGTAGAGAATTATGTCACTGAGATACCCCTGTTCCTGGTAGCTGAGAATCTTAACATTTCAGCCATGCACAAATCCACAAGGGCCTCAGGCCCACCTCCTGCCCAGGACCAGGGACCCACCTCGGCCTCCCTGACCGGTGGGGTCCAGCTGTATCTTGCACGCTTCCAGGGTCAGGAGCTCGCTGCCCTGGCGGCGGTTGGCACCGTTTCTGGGCAGCTCCGTGGAGTAGGGCGCTCGCTGTCACTTGGGCTGCCAGCTGCCTCTCTGGCCCGGGCTGTCGGGACCAGCAGCTGAAAGCCTGGGCTTCGGAGGCAGCCAGACTGGGTTTGCATCCCAGCGTGGTCTCTGCCCAGCTGGGCACTCTCCAGTTTCTTCATCTGTAAATTGGGATAATTCTCCCCGTGGCTGTTTATTGGAGTTGTTTTGATTACAGTGTGAACTAATGTATGTAAAGTGTTCCGTGTAGGGCCTGGCGGAGAATAGGTGGTTAATCAATGGTGGCTCTTATGACTGCGATTAGGCCCTCTCCCGGGCTTGGCTCTGCCCCCGGGGGCTGTGGAGAGCTCGGTGCCTGCCCCCACGCCAAGCTGAGCAGCTCCCCATCGGTCTTTGAAGGACAGATCTTGGCTCCCTGCCCCTCTTTCTGCCTTGTCCAGAGCTGTGCTCCCCCCTTGCCTGACTCTGCCACCTGGGGTGTTCATGAGGCAGAGAGGCTGGGTATGGCATGGCACCTGGCCCAATAGGGCAACACTGCCCTTCTGCATCCAGTTGGGCGGTTGGCACTGGTGGCTGGATGCAGGGCCATCTGCCTTTTTCCCTTTGCCCTCCCCTGTCAAGGAGGCGAGGCATGTGTGGGTTTGACCCTGATCCCGGCTTTTATCCCCAGGCCTCTGAGCAGGCACTGGGGCCCTGGGGCCCCCTCCTTGGGGAACTGAAAGGGAGGGGAGCCTCAGTTGCACCAGCCCTGGCCCCCATCTTCTCCCCAAAGATTTGTGCTCTGTGACGTCCTCTGTGGCTGTGCCTGTTTAGCTGTCTGACTGTGTGTCTTCCTGCCCCAGCCTCTCACGGTGTCTGCCATCGCTCTCTGTCCCTGTTCTCTTCTTCCTCTCCCAGAACCTCTGGGGATGTGGCCCAGCCTGTGACTTTGTGCAAATTAGAGCTGAAAGTCACAGCAAGGTCTCCCTTCTCCTCCTCTCCCACCGTCCTCGCCCACCTTCTCCGCCTCTGTCCTCTGTGATGCTGCCTCTGGCTGTGGCTCAGTCCCATCGTGTCTGTGTGTCTGTCCCTCCCACCTCTCCGGGTCCCTTCCCTGGCCCCACAGTTCTTACTTGCTGTCTCTGTTCTGTTTCTCCGACCCCAGCGCCTCAGCCCGGCTCTGCTTTGGGACATTCCTGAGGCCTTGGAGTGTGGGGCCCTGTCGGTCCCGGGCAGCGAGAGGGCCGGGCTCAGCTCGCCCTGTTTGCTGGTGTCGCCCTGACGGGCCCTCTGCTGTGTCTTCAGGGCCTCACTCTGGAGCTCCTGCGTGGTGCTGCCCCTGCTGGCGCTCACCTGGATGTCCGCCGTCCTGGCCATGACAGACCGCCGCTCCGTCCTCTTCCAGGCGCTCTTCGCCGTCTTCAACTCCGCGCAGGGCTTCGTCATCACGGCCGTGCACTGCTTCCTGCGGCGAGAGGTGGGCCGGGCCTCTCCTGTCCTTGTGCTCCCGCCTCGCCAGGCCGCTTCTCTCGCTTCTCCCCATGTGCAGACAGACAGGATGGAGGCCCCGGCCAGGCCTCCAGCGGGCAGCCCTGGGTGTGGAAGCTGAGAGCCTGGGGGCCTGGGGTGGGGGCACGGCCGGCTGTGGCCAACGACCCTGTGGCGGCCTCAGGCCAGCAGGCACCCACTGCCCCCAGGTCCAGGACGTGGTGAAGTGCCAGATGGGCGTGTGCCGGGCCGATGAGAGCGAGGACTCCCCTGACTCCTGTAAGAACGGGCAGCTGCAGATCCTGGTGAGTGACGAGGCCTGGCAGGGTCGGTTCTGAGGATACCCCCCTCCCCCCGTTTCCCTGCTCCAGGCCCCTCGCCTTCCCCATCCATGGCAGGGAGGGGACAGAGGCCAGGTTTGGTTCAGACTCAGCCACTGACCACTGGGTGGCATTGGGCAAGTCTTTCTCTTGTTCAGTTTTTAAACCTGTCAAGTGGGTTTGGAGCAGACATGTCTGGGGTCCTGGGGGCTCTGTTGGGTGTGCCCTGGTTAGCACCTCTGGGTGGGTAGGGTGGGGACTGAACCCCCCCCCCCCGATACATTGATTCTCTCTCTGCCCACCTTCTCTGTCCCTCTCTGCCTATAGTCAGACTTTGAAAAGGATGTGGATCTGGCTTGTCAGACAGGTGAGTCTGCTGGCACGGAGCTGAGCATGGTCCCCCGGAAGGCCAGAGAAGGGAGGGCCCCCAGCCCCATTGTGGGAGGCCCTGAGAGGGGTAACTGTAGAGTTTAGCTTTAGAGTCAGGCAGCCCTTAGTGGATTCAAGGCTGTGAACACACTTACTGTGTGACGTGGGCAGTTTTCCTCTCTGAGCCTTAAACGGGTGAGGAGACATCGAGTGCCTCGCAGGGTGCTTGGCACATAGCAGCTGTGACAGTGTAGTCTGATTTCCAGGGTTCCCCCCGGATTCCCTTTCCAGTCCTGTCTCCTGGAGAGGAGCTGCCCTGTGACAGCCTCGGGGCTGTGGGGTCAGAGGTCAGGAGCCCTGTAGGCGGTGGGTCTTGGGCCAGTTGGTGTGGGAGAGAGTACCAGTCACCCAGCCATCTCGCCAGGACTGTTTGCTTCTCTGAGCTCAGGGGCTTAGTACCTGACCAGTCTGGGCAGGGGCATCTTGGGGTTCCTCCTCCCCAGAACTTACCTCCCTCCCACTCCTGCCCCCAGTTCTGTTCAAGGAGGTGAACACTTGCAACCCGTCCACCATCACGGGCACCCTGTCCCGCCTGTCCCTGGATGAGGACGAGGAGCCCAAGTCCTGCCTCGTGGGTCCGGAGGGTGGCCTCAGCTTCTCAACGCTGCCTGGGAACATCCTGATGCCCATGGCAGCCTCGCCAGGGCTGGGGGAGCCCCCGCCCCCCCAGGAGCCCAACCCCGTGTACATGTGTGGGGAGGGCAGCCTGCGGCAGCTGGACCTCACATGGCTGCGGCCAGGCGAGCCAGGCTCCGAGGGGGACTACATGGTGCTGCCCCGGAGGACTCTGAGCCTGCAGCCTGGCGGTGGGGGTGGAGGTGGTGAGGACCCCCCAAGGACCCGGCCCGAGGGCACCCCCCGACGCTCTGCCAAGGCGTTGGCCCATACTGAAGCCTACCCCAGCTTCTTATCCGTGGACCATTCGGGCCTGGGGCTGGGCCCTGCCTATGGGTCTCTACAGAACCCCTACGGGATGACCTTCCAACCGCCACCACCGACGCCCAGCGCCCGCCAAGTGCCGGAGCCGGGAGAGCGCAGCCGGACCATGCCCCGCACTGTGCCCGGCTCCACCATGAAGCTGGGTTCCTTGGAGGTGAGGGTCTGTAGGCCATGGGAGGCCTGCCACCAGGTGTCTGAGACTGAGTCCCAGGCAGCAGCCGGGAAGGGGCAGCCAGCAACCCCCCCAGAGCAGCATCTTTGTACCAAGTCGCTGTGCATCTCTTCCTCTGTTAGTGCCCAGGCCAATCCGAGGGAATCCTGTGCCTCTGAATGTCTCAAAGGGGCTTGGACTTCACGCTCTGAGGGTGCCCTGTTCTCAGTTGCTTTAGTGCCTGTTTGGGGTGAATGGTTAGAATGGGTCTTTCTTGCTCAGGCCAGGCGCGGAGAGCCGGGCCTCCTGGCCACACAGATCTGGGTTCAGCTCAGAGCGCTCTGGTCAGCAGTGAGATCTCGAGCAAAATCTCTCTGTGAGCCTCAGTAGATCCCTCTTAGCATTCATATCTCTGAGCCTCAGTTTCCTCATTTGTACAGTGGAGATAACAGAGCAGCTTCTTTGTGGACAGAGTTGTTTCAAGGACTGGTTTTACGATATGAGACATTTATCTCTGCAGGGCGGGTAGAAAGTGCTAGATGATGGGGATGCTGCTATCATCCTCCCTGACATCAGCCTCAGCACAGCCGTAGGCCTGTGGTAATGGACCTGCCCTTTCTGAGAAAATGTGAGCCCCCCTGTGTGGTTTCTGTGGATGCCCCACTTTCCCTCTGGCCTCCTCAGACCTGCTCTCTGCACAGAATCACTGGGAACAGGCAGATGGTAGAGACATAGAATTCTGGAACATTCTAGAACTCGGAGGGATGAGGGGGCTGTGGGTAAGGAAGGGAGCAGGAGTCAGGGCTCAGACACGGTTGGCTGCTCATGCTCGGCCTCAGCATCCTGCTCCCCAACCTCCGCACGAAGGAAATAAGTTAGCATCGAGGAGCTTCACAAGTTTAGATTTTTTCCCAAAATGTTTCTTGAACATTTGGTGCCTGCTCCTGTTACAGATGGCAAAACAGGAAGGCGTAACAAAGACAAAACCCAATACCGGCGTTGGGGTGAGCTCAGCCTCATGGTTTCGGGCTGTGGACACCTGCCTGTGCTTGGACCACACGGGAAGGGCTGGCATTGGGCTCCTGTGTGGGAGGTGGCAGTAAATGTGGCAGCATCTTCAGGGGTCGGGGATGACTTCCCGAATTCTGGTGTGCGTCACTGCAATGGGGCAGAGGTGGGGGAGTGGATTTGCAGTGGGGGTGGGGGATTCCGAATTCATTCTGGGTGGGCACAGCTGTGGGTACTGGGGAGGGAGAGGTGTGCTGCCTCCAGAAGTAGAGGTGTGTCTGGAAACAGGGGGGACACACGTGTGCGTGGTGAAGGGCAGGAGAAGGTCCAGGGCAGATGTGCAGGGCCTAGTGTTGGGGAAGCCAGGGTGGCCGGTGGAGGAAAGCAGGCAACCAGGGAGTGGTGCCCTGAAGGCCGGTGGTGGGGAGCATGTCTGCGGGCCTGGGGCTTGGGAGATCTAGATGGTGTTTTAGCGGCATCCTTGAGGGCCTTGGGGCAAGTCCCTTCTCCTCTCTGGACCTCCGTTTCCCCAATGTAACCGGGGAAAGTCGGTCTTGGTTTCGTGAGTGCTCCATGCCAACCTTCTAAGACTCTAAGGCCTCCTCCCTGGATGGCACTGGACACTGAGTGGGTTGTGAGGGCCCTGGAGGTGGATCTTGGGCAAATGAGGGCCAGAGAGGTCAGTGAGAGGGTGGGGAGGCCAGGGAGACAGGGCCTGGCTTTTGAGGAAAAGGGGCAAGGTAGGGTTAAAAGAAGAACTAAAACCCCTCATCCTGTGTTTGCTGGACAAATGGAGGATTCTGGGCAGAGGAGAGCCCGGGGCTGGCAACGAGAAAGGGGCAAGATGGGCAGAGGGGTAGAATCCAGGGCACAGAGGCAGGAGTGTCTGCTCTGTGATCCTGTGTGGAGGTCGTGTCCCTGCCACCTTGGCCCAGGTGCGGTTGCGTGTCTGCGAGTGTGCCTCCTGCATGTGTGCCCTGCAGGGTGGCCTGGCGACAGAGCCGCAGCCCTGTGGCAGGGTAGTGCCTCGGCTCCTCATCTCCTCGTTTCCCAGGCCTCAGCCCCTCTTCCCACAGCCCCAGGGGCTGCCTTTTAAGGATCCTGAGCTCCTAGACCTAGGCAGGGGGCAGCCCCTGGGGTGCCAGGTTTCCGGTCTATAAAGCCCCTGCGTGTGATGATAAACTTTCCTCTCCTTCACGGCCTCCTTGCTCCTTCCAGAGAAAGAAGCTGCGGTATTCGGACCTGGACTTTGAGGTAAGTGCTGTGTGTAGGTGTGTGGTGAGGGGGTGGGGGTTGTCCCTGGAGAGTCCACTCCTGAAATTAGCCCAAGCCCCATTGCGGAGCCAGACCTGAGGGGCCCTCCCAACACCCATTCCCTGCCCAATCCCTTAGCTCTGAGAGAGAGCCAGGCCTTGTCCCAGAGGGGCCAGCAACAGGCAGGGATGTGGGGGCTCAGGGTGCTGAGTGCCCCGAGTGCGGGGCTAGCTCACCGTGCTGCCCCAGGCAGCACCGCCCCTGACGCACTGTGGCTCCCAGAAGGTGATGCACACCCGGAAACGGCACTCGGAGCTCTACCACGAGCTTAACCAGAAGTTCCACACCTTCGACCGCTACCGCAGCCAGTCCACGGCCAAGGTGAGGGTCCTTCCTGTGGCTGCCCTGCCCGAAGCTCAGGGCCCAATCTGGTGCAGTGGCCCCGGGGGTCAGGCCCTGACCCATGGCCCCCGTTACAGAGGGAGAAGCGCTGGAGTGTGTCCTCAGGTGGGGCGACCGAACGGACTCTGTCCAGCGTAAGTCCCCCTGGGCTGGGTGGGGGTGAGTGGGCTCTGTCCACCTCCCCTGCCTGGACAAACTCAGCCTGCCTCGCCAAGGGCTTACCCACGCCATAAGCAGCAGTTCTGGGGTTGCACGGGGACAGGGCGCATTGATGGGGGCCCCTCCGAGGTCTTAAGGAGGGTGGGCAGAGCACAGATTTGAACCCAACTTTGGCACCTGATTGCTCAGTAACTTTGTGCATCACTGGCTTTCTCTGGGCCTCCTCAGTTTGTTCTTCTGTACGGCGGGTGAGAAAGTATGGCTCCATCTCCATGGGCCCTCCTGCTCCCTCCACAGGAGAAGCCCAGTCCAGGGGAACGTCCTAGCTTGTCCCAACAGCGGCGACACCAGAGTTGGAGCACCTTCAAGTCTATGACGCTGGGCTCACTGCCCCCCAAGCCCCGAGAACGGCTGGCCCTGCACCGGGCAACAGCCTGGGAGCCTACAGAACCAGCGGATGGTGACTTTCAGACAGAGGTGTGAGTGCCACGCCAGACTGCCCTCTGCGAATAAAAAAATATATATCTCTCTATTTTCACACTCCACTTTGGAACTACCCAGGAGCCAGCACCCCCTCCCCTCTCCCGAGGGCTGGGCAGGACGGTGCGGTGGACTCAGCTGGTCTGGGGGAGCCAGACTCGGTGTCACCTGGGGGGCCAGGGCCCTTCCCCGTTTCTTAGAGGCCCCTCGGGCACTGGAGCCCCATCTTTGCCCCAGCCTGTCTGTCCCTGTCCTGGGCTGGGGAGGGGGAGGGGAACTTTGTTGGGAATAAACTTCACTCTGTGGATTTTGCTGCTGAGCTGTTTGCTTCCCTCAGATGAGGGCTAAGCCCTGGGGTCCCAACAGCTTTGTTTATCTCTTTGATTCACTTGGCTTGGTCTCATCAAAGCGTGTGATGGGTCAGTCCAGCCCTGACTTGGAGTGAGGGGCTCCTGGGCTCTGACCCTGTCTTTGCCCTTGAATCAGAAAACAATGGGGGGCAGGTAAGGAGCTTCCAAACATGGGAAGCTCCTTGCTGGGTTATGTTCTCTGTGTGCCTGAGTGAATCCAGCCTTCCTCACTGGTATCCAGAAATCGATGTGAACTTATTCATGGGGAGCAGTTTGCAAGTGATATCTCCCCTCCCCTAGTTATTCTTTCCTGGGCCTGGATGCTATTCTAGGACCCCTAGTGGGAAGCCAGTTCTGGGTGCTGTCCAGGGTTCTGAAAGCGACCTGTTGCCCTCCCAAGATATAGGAGATAGCCTGAGAGGCTCACCCAAGCTCAGCTGCAGCTTCTTCTTGCCTTCCAGACTGTGGCAGGGTCATGGGTGAGCAGACAGCCTGACTTCCATAAGACCAGACTCCAGGAAATGTTCAATTAAAAAAATGCAAACTACATCTGTAATTTTACATCTTCTAGCAGTTATTTTTTTAAAGTTTTTAAAAGGTGGAATTCATTTTAATAATATATTTAATGCAACATATTAAAATTTCAACTAATAAATTATCAGCAAGATATATATATATATATATATATATATATATATATATATATATATATAGAGAGAGAGAGAGAGAGAGAGAGAGAGAGAATATATATATATTGATTTCAGAGAGGAAGGAAGAGGGAGAAAGAGAATCATTGATCGGCTACCTTGTGCATGCCCCATACTGGGAATTGAGCCCACACCTGGGCATATGCCCTTGACCAGAATTGAATCCGAGAATCTTCATTCTGCAGGTCAACACTCTACCTACTGAGCCAAACTGGCTAGGGCTCAGCTTTCTTTTTTGGTACTCCATCTTTTATTTTTTTGTATTTTTAAATCTTTGTTGTTGAGATTATTACAGATGTTCACCCTCCATTGCCTCCCTCCACCTGGTTCCAGTCCTACCCCAGGCCTTCGCCACCCTATTGTCTGTGTCCATAGGTAATGCATACATGCATGTACGATCTTTGTTTATTCTCTTCCTGCACCCACCCCCTTCTCTCTGAGAATTGTCAGTCTGTTCCATTTCCATGCCTCTGATCCTATTTTGTTCACCAATTTATTCTGTTCATTAGATTTCTTATTTGTTTCTTTTGATTTTTAGATTTAATTGTTGATAGGTATGTATCTGTTGCCATTTTGTTGTTCATATTTTTTATCTTTATCTTTTTTTTCTTCTTCCTCTTTTTAAAGAATACCTTTCAGCATTTCATATATTACTAGTTTGGTGGTGATGAACTCCTTTAACTTTTTCTTATCTGTGAAGCTCTTTATCTGACCTTCAATTCTAAATAATAACTTTGCTGGGTAAAGTAATCTTGATTGTAGGTCCTTGCTATTTATCACTTCGAATATTTCTTGCCACTTCCTCTGTCCTACATAGTTTCTGTTGAGAAATTAGCTGACAGTTGTATGGGCATTCAATTATAAGTAACTAACTGCTTTTCTCTTGTTGCTTTTATTTTTTTTAAATTTAATCTTTATTGTTCAGATTATTACAATTGTTCCTCTTCCTCCCCATAACTCCCCTCTACCCAACTCCCACCCCACCCTCTGCCCTTACCTCCCCCCCACTGTCCTCATCCGAGGTGTATGATCTTTGTCCAGAGTCTTCCCGCACCTCCCACACCCCTTCCCCCCTCTCCCAAGAATTGCCAGTCCACTCCCTTTCTATGCCCCTGATTCTATTATAGTCATCAGTTTATTCTGTTAATCAGATTTTTAATTCACTTGGTTTTTAGATTCACTTGTTGATAGACATGTATTTATTCATAATTTTTATCTTTACTTTTTTCTTCTTCTTCCTCTTCTTAAAGAATACCTTTCAGCACTTCATATAATACTGGTTTGGTGGTGATGAACTCCTTTAGCTTCTTCTTATCTGTGAAGCTCTTTATCTGACCTTCCATTCTGAATGATAGCTTTGCTGGGTAGAGTAATGTTTGTTGTAGATTCTTGCTATTCATCACTTTGAATATTTCTTGCCACTCCCGTCTGGCCTGCATAGTTTCTGTTGAGAAATACGCTGACAATCGTATGGGTGCTCCTTTGTAGATAACTGTTTTTCTCTTGCTGCTTTTAATATTCTCTCTTTGTCTTTTGCTCTTGGCATTTTAATTATGATGTGTCTTGGTGTGGTCCTCTTTGGATTCTTTTTGTTTGGGGTTCTGTGTGCTTCCTGGACTTTAAGTCTATTTCTTTCACGAGGTGGGGGAAGTTTTTGGTCACTATTTATTTAAGAGGTTTTCAGTATCTTTTTCTCTTTTTCTGGCACCCCCATAATTCGGATGTTGGTATGCTTTAGGTTGTTCCAGAGGCTCCTTACACTATCTTCAATTTTTTGGATTCATTTTGCTTTTTCAGCGGAGTGTTTTTTGCTTCTTTGTATTTCAAATCTTTGACTTGATTCTTGCATTCCTCTAGTTTGCTGTTAGCTCTCTATAATATTTTTTTATTTCAGTCAGTGTATGTTTAATTTCTGTGGTCCTTTTTTATATCCTTGAGGGTCTCATTAAATTTATTGGCCTTTTCTAGGAAATTTTTAAAAAACCTTATAACCGTGGTTTTGAACTCTATATTCAGTCTTTTGTTTTCCTCCATTTCTTTTATTTGTGATCTCTTTCCTTGTCTCTGCATTTTCGCTGCTTCCCTGAGTTGGTCAAGTAGCTTTGTGTGGTAGGTGTCCTCTAGGGCACAGTGACTCAGCCTCCCCAGTTACTTGAGGTGGACACTCTTGGTGCACCCCTTTATGGGCTGCACAATCTTGTTGTAGTTAAGCCTAGATTGTTGTTGGTATCACTGGGAGGGATTGACCTCTAGGCCAATTGGCTGTGAGGCTCAGCTGGGTCTATGCTGGGAGAGCTTCTGTGCTCAGCTTGGATGGGGCTGAGTCTCAGGGATGAGCAGACAGCCTTGATTTCCCATCAGCCCCACCCTAAGAGGCCCCTGGGCCTCAGTGTTCCCCAGAAATGGCTGCATGCACCTCTGAGAGAAAGCTGCCCTCGAGTTTTGCCTGCTGCCAGACAGTCCAGTTTCTTCCTGAATGAGTCTGGATACCCAAAGTCTCACCTGAAACTGGAGTACAGTGCAGTCAGGAGGTTTTGTTTCCCTCCTGAACTAGAGAGCTAGCTATGCGCTCAGCTGCGCAACCTCTCTGTGAACTTGCGCGCCTCTGCAGCTCCCCTGAGTCTCAGTGTGCTTCCTCCTGACAGTCCAGTTTCATCTCGTATGATTCTGGGTTCCCCGAGTCTCACCCGGAACTGGAGTTTAGCACAGTGGGGAGCCTTTGTCTTCCTTCCAGTTCGAGAAAGCCAGCTGCATATTCAGTTGCCCTGCTCTTTCCGCGCACGCATCTCCGTGTCTCCATACCTCTGCCCTCCGCACCTCCTGTAAGTCTCAGTGTCCTTTTCTCTTTCCTTCTAGTTGTATAATTTCCACTCAGTCAGCTTTTCGGTGGTTCTGGATGATGTCTGTTTTATCTTTTAGTTGTAGTTTTGAAATTGTTGTGTGAGGCAGCAGTATAGGTGTTTACTTATGCCACCATCTTGGTTCCTTTCCTCTTCTCTGGTTGTTTTTAAGATTCTTTGTCTTTAGCCCTTGGCATTATAATTAGGATGTGTCTTGGTGTGGTCCTCTTTAGATTCCTCTTATTTGGGATTCTCTGTGCTTCCTGGACTTGTCAGTCTGTTTCTTACACCAGGTAGGGGAAGATTTTTGGCAATATTTCTTCAAATATGTTTTCAATATCTTGCTCTCTCTCTTCTTCTGTCACCCCCATAATATGAATGTTGGTACACTTGAGGCTCCTTACACTATCTTCATATTTTTGGGTTCTTATTTATTTTTGCTCTTATGGTTGGATATTTTTTGCTTCCTCATATTTCATACCATTGCTTTGAGTATCAGAATCCTGTAGTCTACTATTGAATCTCTGTATATTATTCTTTATTTCAATCAGTGAATGCTTAATGTCTGACTGGTCTTTTCCATGTGTTTGGCCTCACTAAGATTCTTGAAAGTCTCACTAAGTCCCTTAGATGTTTCTAGAAGATTCTTGAGTAACCTTATAACTGTGGTCTTGATCTCTATATCCAGTAGTTTGCTTTCTTCCATGCCTTTCATTTGTGACATGTTTCTTTGTCTCCACATTTTGGCTGCTTCCCTGTGTTTGTTTCTGTGTATTGGGTAGAGCTGCTAGGTCTCCTTGAGTTGATAGAGTGGCCTTGTGCAGTAGGTGTTCCATAGGGTCCATGGGTCAGCCTCCCCAGTCACCTGAGGTGGATACTCTAGGTGTACCCCTATGTGGGCTGTGAGCACAGTCTTGTCGATGAGTCTTGACTGTTGTTGGTGTCACTGGGAGGAATGAACCTCTAGGCCAATTGGCTATGGGAACAGCTGTGACTACAGTGGGAGAGCTGCTGTGCAGGAGGCCCCCTATGGAGCAGGACTTGCAGGTGCTCACTGAGTCTGCCCCCTAAGTGTTTTGCTTATGGATGTGTAGAGTTGTACTCTGGTATGGCCTGACACTGACCACTGGGTACACTGGCTCTTGGGTTTCCAGGAAGGTGTAAAGTCAGCCATTGCCTGGGGTCACCCAGCAGGAGCTACAGAGAGATCTGCAGATTCCTCCTCTTTGTATTGGGTTTGAAGTGCCCAGATGAGGCCCACCTGTGAAGTAAGGCAGACTGCTGCTAGTACCAGGTGTTGGGCCTTTTATTGATAGGTTTGGGGTTCCCTGACCCAGCTGCCTCTTGTTTGCTATTTTCAAGGACAGGTCATTCATAGGTGAAGGCTGCTACAGGCAGCTGGTGTGAGGTTGTAAATTGGATGAGGCGGGGTCTTAGGGAATCACCAGGGTGGAGCAAACAGAAATGGGTGCCAGTCAGTTCTGTGACCAGGGAGGACCCAGCACAGGAACAATAATAATCCCTGTGAGTGCCTCTGTCTGGGAGAAAGTCACCCCCAAGTTCCTACCCTGATGCCAGACAAATGTGTCCCCCAGAGCCTTGTCCTGGTGCTGGAGCTCAGAGGCAGCAGGATCTTGTAAGTCCAGTTCATGGTGCCGGCTTTTTAAGAGGAACAGTTGGGCCTCCAGCAGCCTCAGTGTCGCTGAGCTCTAATCCGCACTGGTTTCTACAGTCCGCAGTTACAGGGACTTCTCTTCCCAGCTCTGGGACTCTGGTCTGGGGGTCTGGTGTGGGGCTGGGACCCCTTGTTCCTCCAGGCAGCCTCCAAAGAGACAATCTCACTCCCGATTAAAAAAGTGACCCATATGGATGCAGGACCAGCCCGTTGCATGCCTCTGTACCTCCTACCAGTCTCAATGTGCTTTCTTCTTTACTTCTCTAGTTGTAGGACTTCTATTCAGCCTGCTTTCCGGCCGGTTTGGATGATGGTTGTTCTGTATTTTAGGGGAGGTGGTGAGTATAGGCATTTGCCTATGCCGCCATCTTGGTTCCTCTTCTTTACTACATCTTGGGAATCTAGTGTGCCTTACATGTGCAGCATATCTCAATTCAATCTGGACAGGTTTTGATTGCTCCATAACCACATGTGGCTAGTGGCTACCATATTGGACAGCACAGGTCCAGATAGAGAAAAGGCAGTGACCTTGGACAAATCAATGCTGTGTCCTCTGTGGAAAGGAGATATGAGTCCTACCTTGCATCCCTGGATCATGGTGAGGGTTCAAGGAGGTGAGGTAGGGAAGGTTCCCAGCCCTGAGCCAGCATTCCTGGAATCTACAGGTGGGCAGGGAGGGGAAGCAGAAGGAGGTCTTGAAACCTGTGGACTGGTATCAGGCCTACCTTAGCAGAGCTGGGGGAGGCTATACTCCCTCCTCCCCCAACAAGCATCCCTGGAGCCTGACTTCCCTGTTCCCTGAGGGAACAGGGGCAGGTGGGACTACCACTTGAACAGACACATTAAAACGCTGTTGGATTTAATTTCCTTCCATTAGACACCAAATAAAAGGAACATAAGTGGCCTAGGTGGCCTGGGGGAAAGTCTGGTTGTAGCATGCTGCCAACTCCTGCTTATCTGGACTCATTCCCTTGAGGCTTTCTCTTGCCCACCACAGCAGCTCATGGGGTGCACAGTTGGGGTTTTTTAGGGCCAACCCCCAGTAGCCCCATTATTTCCCCTCCAAGGCTGCCAATCCCAGGAAGACCCCTATCCTCTCAGGTCCTAAGGTGTGCTAAATGTCCAATGGAGACTAATCAGGGACTTCAGACTAGTGGGAAGTAAAAAGGGTATTGAGCAGGGGACTGGCATTATATATGAACAGGATTGCTCTGAATGGATGGGAAATGGGTTGGGGTGGAGGGTTGCTGAAGAGTGAGAGTGGATGTGGGGAGACCAGTGAGGAGACCATTCATATGAAGGAAACTTAACTAGTGGGGGTGCCATGCAGGAGATGGGGGATCTACATATATGTATGTAGGAGGTAGAATTATCAGCCCTGATGTGGATGATAGGGGAGGAGCCAAGGATGACCTGTCCTCTTGTGTCTTACACACCTGGATGGATGACCTTGCCATTGGATTTGGGGTACAGGAAGAGGACCAGATTTGGGGGAGACAATCATGACTTTGGCCTTGTGCATGTTAACCTTGAAATACCTTAGAGATGGTCAAGGGGGAGTTTTGAATGTGAAGTGGGTGGAAGGACGGGACTAGAACTCAGAAGGGCTGGGCTAGAATAGAATCACAGGCATGGCAGGAAGCTGGGTTTGAGCTGGCCACAGTGAGTGGGAGGCAATGAAGATAGTGTAGACAGTTCTTGAAGTGGGGCTCTGAAAAAAGGGAGATAAAGCTCAGGGACCTCTGTAGGCTCTGAACGTGAATTAGCTGGAGAGGGTGATGGAATGTTCCCAGGAATGGAGAGGCCCTTAACCCCTCCCCAAGATCCTTCATAAGGAGAGACCAAAAATAACCAGACTTACGGTCCTGGGAGGCAGGGTCCTGAGACCTGATAACAGAAATCATCACAGAGATTGATTTGCTCATTTTTGGGGGCTGCAGGCCAGCCATGTTCCTGAAGGTGGGGGAGAGGTGATGAGGTGGGCGCTCCACAAAACCTCAGACCTGGGAGGAGGGAACCCTGGGCTCCAGGGGCCACACCCAGGGCACAAGGTGGAGACATAGACAAGGTGCCCTGGCCCTCTGCAGCCCTTGTCCCTGCTCCCTCTGACCAGACAGAAGCAGAGGTAAGCCCTCCCCCAAGCCTCAGCTGCCACGGACCTGCTCCAGGCGGGTATGTCCCCATCCCCTGTGGTGGTGTGGCTCAGCCCAGCCATCAATCCAGGAGTCCCTGGAGTCCCCCAGAAAGTCAATATTTAATTTGGGCACCATGTTAATGCCATCGATTACTGACTCCCCCCTCCACTTCCTCAGCTTCATTTGTCACTTCCCACTGGGGATAGGGGCAGTGCCTGGACTCAGTAGAGGCAGAACTCAGCCTAGGGTTGGCTTGGGGAGACTGGCCTGCATGTGAGGGTTCTGCTACCCAGCTTTCTTTCTCCCTAAGAACCACTGATGTGCTTTGTTTGAGTTTCCTGAGCCTTGTCTCTGGGGAGGGAGGTGACAGGGAAGGGGTGGCAGTGGTGTGTGGTGGAGTGTTGGGGGAAGGTCCACTTTCCTCCAAGGTAGGCTGAGTCTAATTCCCTGCAGGGTCCGGAACCAGAGCAGGTGTGGGGAGGGGTTGAATGACTGAGGGAAGGATAGAATCCTTGGAGTATGCTACCAACATGCAAGCAAGGTGAGAGGCCAAGGGCTGTGCTGGCCCAGGCTCCTGGAACCTCTCCTGGGTGCCCAGTGCTGAGCCCGTGGGATGCTGTGGAACCCACATGGGGACCTTGCGGCAAAGGTCCACCTCTGGGTCCCAGGTGGTACCTTTGGGTGCATTGAGCTTAGAGGCTCCGAGCCTACCTGGGCAGTGAGAGACTGGGGGAGGGGCAGGGCCCATGTCAAGGCTGGGCTGTGTCCAGCTCCACTGTTTGTTCTGGTCAATTCTATGGATCCGGATATGAGCAGGAGAGCTGGGACCCTTGGCATTCTTCCCAGCCCAGCCCATTCGCCCTCAGGAAGGGAATGGCCTCTGCTCTGGGGGCCAGACTTGTGCTCAAGTAGCAACTGTATCCCCAACATGTTGAGTGACTTTGGGCAAGTTAAGTAACCTCTCTGAACCATTGATTCCTCTTCGGAGACGTCTCAAGACCTTTGCCATGTTGTAGTTCCAGAGGGTCAGAGATGCGCAGGGACAAGCTTTCGTGGACCAGAGGGAAGTTCCCCAGGGTCCTGATACCGAGGAGCTGTCAAACCTGGTGTGGCCTTGAGACGCTGCCAACAATACTGTGGGGCTGTCTACTGTCAGTCCCGGCCACCGTGGGACGCGTGGTGCTCCTCATTATCCCAGCTCACAAGCCAAGACCACGCCACCGAGGGGACAGTTGGGCCAGGACTGCCATCTAGCACCGGGTGGTGACTGACTGAATGGGCAGACAGTTCAGGTCGAGGCACCAGCAAGGTGGCAGCAACACATGTGCACACACACATGAGTGGAAGAGATTCTGCTTTGATGATCATATCCGAATTGTGCAGTTGAAAACCCAAAAAGAAGTTGCTTTCATTTCAGCACACGTGTATGTCTTATGCTTCGTGGACTAATATCGTTTCTCTTATGAATTATGTATGGGGAACACCAGGCTCTTTTCAATGGGTAGGGCATCTAAATGCCTTAATCTGACCCAGATGACTCCTGTCCTGAGCTGCCCTAGGACTATCCAGCTGGCCTCTAAGCCACCCTGTCTAGCCTTGAACCAGAAGAGCCTGACTTAGTCATTCATTTACTCAGTAAACATTGTCTGATGCCAAGTCGTCCTGCCAGGCTCTGAGCTGGACACTGAAAAGGTGAAAATGAGGAAGGCATGGTCTCTAGGAAGGATACCAAGGAGGAGGGATCAGGGGGAAGGGATGGGTTTTGCTTTCTCTGCCCCAAACCTCCCATTGCTCTTAGAATAAAGTGAAGGCTCCACACTGAAGGGCAAGAGGTGTGGCCTGGTCTGGCCCCTCCCACAGCACTGACTGAGTCTCTTACCACTCTCCTCTCTGACGGAGCTCTAGTCTTGGCTTCTCCAACACATTTCATGGCTTCTCCCACCCCAGGGCCTTTGCATGTGCTGAACCCGCCACTTAAAGGTCTCCTTTGGAGCTTCATCTTTTGATTGACGCTCTAATGTCACCTCCTCAGAAAGGCCTTCCTTGCCTACCCTCTGCCCCTTTGAGTAATTTTTTTTTTATCACATCACCCTAATTCATAATACTGCTTCTCCCACTCTGAAATTATAGCACCTGTTTCCTCTTTATTGTCTGTCTCCCTCACTAGACTATGAGCCTGAGGGCAGAACAGAGTGAGATTCACTGATATATATATATACACCATTGCCTGGTACATGACTGGAACTTAAAAGACATTGGTGTATGAATGATGAATGAATGTAGTGCTTAAGGTTCCCACAGGACATCAAGGGGGGGTATCCTGGAAGCAGAGCTAAAGCTCTGGCCGTCAGTGCCCCGCTATAGGCCACCCGTGTCTGTATCTAGTCCTGGGGAGTAAGAAGGGGGGATGGTGTTGCATGTGTTGGCCTGGAAAGGGGAGAGCCCCATAGGATTCCAGCCTCGGGGCATGCATATTGCAGGAGGCTCATTCCCTGCATATTAACTTGCTGCTGTACTGGCAGCTCCCACCGCTGCTGAATTTTTCAGTATCAGGGCAAATGGTGGTTTGAGGGTGGGGGTTGGGAGGACAGAGCATCCAAGTGCAGAAGGAAGGCCATGTACACTTTTTTTGTGTTTGTATTATTTGCTGCCACTTAGGGAGGGCTTGCTCCTAGGTGGCCACACATGGATACTACACGTGCAGCTGCATGTCCGAGTGTGCTGGGCCTTTAACTGGCTGGCAGGGCAGTGGGTGAGTTCTGTTTCACATGCCGTCACTTCTAAACCCAACAGAGGGAAGGAAGGGCCCTTAGAGAGTCCAGGGAGGGTCAGGGCTAATGCTTAGTGGGCTGTGAACATTTATGGAGAACCAAATGTGTACCTGGCACTGTGCTGGGCACTGGGGACTTGCCACACTAGAGAAGCTCATAGTCCAGGATATGGGGCTGAAGGAAGAGGGAGAGAGACATGGACACGAGTAAGGGGGGGGATGTCTTCTCGTTTAGCTTTCAGGGGGAGGCTAAAAGAAGGAAACACTTGCGCTGAGCTTTGAAAATGAATTGGAAACTCGGCAGGTAAAGAACGGGGAAAGGGCGCCCCAGGCAGAGGGTGCCACGTAAGCCAAGGCACGAGGCATGAAACTACCTGGCAAGTTTGGGGAATTGCAGAGCGTGTGGTTTGGCTGCAGCGGAGGATGCTGGGTTGCAGGTATGAGGCTGTGAGGGAACGGGCTCTGATCAGAGTAGGCCTGGTGGGGGTCTGGATTTTATTTTGAGGACTTCCCGGGAATCACTGAAACCAACCTGGGTTTTAGAAAGATTTGTGTAGTTACCAAGGGCAAGTGAATTCAACAAATACGTTTTGAGCACTTACCCTGTGCCAGGCCCATGCTGGGTCCTGAGGACTGGGTTCTGAATGAGGCACGCACACCTCAGCGCAGCAGTGCGAATACAACAGACGGGTGTAGCAGCTAGGAAGCTTGGCACACAAGTGCAAGAAATAGCCCATCTCTCTATTTTTGTTAAATCAGCTCCAATCTGACTCACTCTAAGCCCTTTCCTATGAGTTGGCAGAAAATTCTACCTCAACCGTCACTGGTGCTCCCTGTGAGGCTTGTGTAAGGACCTGCTGTCCCACCCGGGCCCACGCGTGGAGGAGTGGCCTTGTCTTGGGTCTGCATTGGTCACACAGAGATGGCGATTGTCCTGGTCTTCATGGTCCCTTGAGATTCAGCAACTCAGCTGCTCCTTTGCTACTTGGAAGCACTGAGGCTAGTACCCAGTGCTTGGGCTCCAGCCTCCCCGGATACACGGCCACCTCTCTCCCACAGCTCCGGTCATCTGTCAGGGGAGGTGCTGCTGGACACAAGTCCCTACTGCTCACGGAACCCCCACTTCTGCTCCTGCTCCAGCTAGCTGCTCTCTCCTTTCTCTGTCCACACAGGCTGCCCTCTTCTCCCCGTCCCTTGGGAACGCCTAGCAGAGTCACTTCCAGGTGGTTAAAAAAAAAGTCGGATGAGCCATCAGACTTCAAGCAGCTTTTGTGTTCAGCCCCGCACAGTTCCCGGGGCTAGGAAAACCAAAGGGCTTGGCTACCAGCTTGGAACTGGGAGGAAAGCAAGAAAATTAACATTGCAACTAATTATCTGGCTTCCAGAGAGGAGAGAGAGGAGAGACCTAGGCAGTGCTACTCAGAGGGCAGAGAGGCACCTGGGAGCTCACACATGGCGGTCAAGAAAGGCCTCCCAAGGAGGGGAGTTGTTTGTTTTTGCCAAACTGAGCCCTGAGGACAGCAAGGAAAGGTTTTAGGAAGAGGGAACAGCAGGTGTAAAGGTCTCAAGGTAAGAGCCTACAGGGCTGTGTGATGAACAGTTAGTTGCTCTGTGAGAATAGCTAGGACTGAAGGACACAGGACTGGGTGATGGAGCTTCCTAAGTCCCAAGCCAAGGCTTGGAGTTCATCTTGACTATGAGAAACTATTGAAAGATCTTAATCAAGAAGTGGCATTCCCAGATTTCTGGTTTAGAAACACTAGTTGGCTAGTAGTTGGAGAGAGAGTAAAGTTGGAGGAAGGGGGAGCCACAGGCAGGAGCTGCAGGGACCCAGGCAAAGGATGGTTGCTGCCTGAATCGGTGGCGGTGGTGGGGATGGAGAGAGAGGGCATTATCGATAGTTAAGTATGAGGAAGAAAGGACAGGACTTGGGGTTGGGGAGGGGGGAGTAGGGAGAACAGATCTTTAAATGGGTGAATCCTTGAGATGGAGCAGCCTGAGCAGGATGGTGGTGTGTAGATGCCAGTGGGACAACCAGGGAGAGGAAGGATTCGAGTGCAACGGATCCCTCCCACCACCCCACCTCTGCATCCCGAGATTCCCAAACTTTCCACTAGATGGAGGGCTGGTGCTGGGAGACCGGCTCCTCTTTCCATCCTCCGCTTCTCACCCCCCAGTGAGATGGGCCTTCACTCAGGCTTTCTCAAACCCCGTGTCCCTGAATTTGCCAGGCAAGCTCATGTATTTGGGGCCCCACACCCCAAGTCAGTGACCTCAGTCAATTGGGGTCCAGTAATAGGGGCATCAGCCCAGACACCTCTGTCCCAGGTGACTCCGTGTGCCGCTCTGTGTCTATAGGGGTGTCTCCGTGCTCAGCCCTCCGGCCTGTTTGACCTTCCGCAGATACATCCTCAGCCTAGAGGCCTCCCGGTCCGGTCCACGTCAATGGCGCCATTGTTGCTCTTCCGCCCCCAGCTCTCTCCTCGCTGACCCCACGCTGGGGAAGGAGGCCCCCCTTTCCTTTCACTCCTGCCCCAGGCCCCAGAGGCAGGCCCAGCTCCAGGTCCAGGCTGTCGGATGTCCAGCATCTAGGCCATTCTGGATCTTGGGAGCAAGATACGAGGTTGACGGGGGAGCTGGGCGGAGCCAGTTAGGAGGCGGGGCCTGGGGTGGAGCCATGGGTGTGGCCCGATGCAGGTCAGGGGCGTGGCCAGAGCGGTCCGGGGCGTGACCAGAGTGGTCCGGGGCGTGGCCAGAGGCAGGGCGGGCCCGGATCCCCCAACCTGGAAGCTTCCCCGAGTTTCCATCCACAGTCACTTAGGTCGGCCGGAGCCCCGCCTGCTTTGGCCCCCAGTTCAATAGCGGGACAGACCGACTGTCTGGCCCCATTTAACAGAGGTCGTTTCGTGGGAGGCCGCGCCCAGTTCCCTAGAACTGCCAGGCCTTGAGGGGAGGCAGGGAAAAGGGGTCAGGGACCCAGTCTCTGGGCCTGCACCTCACCCTGCACTCCCCGCTCGCACCCCAAGTGCTCCCCTTCTTTTCTAGTTGTCGGCTGGAGGGCCTGAGGACTGAACTCCCGAGCCCAGCCCAGCCCAGCAGAGCCCAAGGAGTTGGTCAGGCGCCTGCGCCCCCATGAGGCCCCCTTCCCTGCCCCTCAGTGCTCAGGCCTGGAGCCGGTTCTAAAAATAAACCAAGGCTGGGGACCGTGCCCACCCAGGAGGGGGTCTGGGAGGCCTGAGTCACGCTGCAGGAAGGGCATCCCGCCCTTCTCTGGAGCCCAGGCCGCTGTGACGGCCAGGCATCATTCCCTTGGCCCAACTCTGCGCTCTTGGCCGGGCCATGTCGCCAGGGAGCGGGCCAGGCAATGGGGGCCCAGGCCGGTGAACTGCGCAGTAGCAGCCACAGCCGGGAAGGATTAGTAGTTCCTGGCCCTGATTTATTCAGTTGTTTTTGTGTGTCTGGCTGCGTAAAGCAAATCTCACCCCCCACCCCCTTCTTTGGCGGGACAGTCATGTCTACACCTGCCGTTCTCTCCCGCCCAGGCCCTAGGGACTGTTCGCTGGGTGGGGACCTGGGCTTGAAGAAACAGAAAGTCCCAACTTGGTTCTTAGTGATTCTGGAGCTAACATGCCCATTTTACAGGTGAGGAAACTGAGTCCCAAAGAGAGGAGGGGCATATCACACAGTAGAGATTCAAATCCCAGCTCTGCCTCTTAGCAAGACACGTCTTAAGGCCTGTGGTTTTCCTGTAAAGTGCTCACATTGAGGATGACACCCTTACACCTGTGAGATGGGAATAATGACAGATACTTAGGATTGTCCTTATGGTTAAAATTATTTTTTAAAAAACGGCCTTGGGATGTTAGGAGTTACAGTATGCCCAGTTTCAAGCCCAGCTTGGCAAGTTAGTTACCATCAAAATTGGGGAATGGAAGGAGCTCAAGAGTTCCCAGGTTCAGCTTTTCCTTGTTGTCAAAGGGCATGGACCCTCCTCAGGGCAAATAATGCATCAAGGCAGACCTTGTTCTTGAACCCAGTTCAGTCCCAAGCTCTTTCTTCCTGTCTTCAACCACCGGTCCTCACTCCAGTGTCAGGCTTTCTCCATGGTCAAGGCTGCCAATACTCCAAGTGATTTTATTTATTTACATATTATTTGCTACTTAGGTCACTTTGTAGGGGGAATAACCAAACCCTGTCTTATATTTATCAGAAATATCATTTACCTCTTAAAGCTACATGAGATCAGCTATGTAAATATTTAAGGGGGCTGGGGGACTCAGAGATGAATATGGGTGTGAGGTGCAGGGCAAGAGTACCTAGTGAATTGCTATCCTTCCTCCAGGAAGAATAAAGTTAATAATGACACGATTGAATGAGTCTCTACTATGGGTTTGGCTTAGTTTCATATTATCTCATTTACTTCTTCCCCAAATTCCATGTGGTTAGGTGCTATTATTACCCCATTTTACAGGCATGGAAACTAAGGGCTCAGAGAAGTGAAGGGATTTGCTTAAGAGAATAAAACCAGGAAGTAGAAGTAGCAGAACCAGAACTAAACCCTCTCAGATCTTTGATTTTATTTTCTGCCTTGATGAAAAAGTCGGGTTTTCACTCTGAACTCTCTCTCCTTCAGCCTCCCTCCTGGGCTAGGTTGTCAGGCCTCCCGGGCACAGCCCGGGGCATATTGGGGAGGAGCTGGAGCAGGCACTGGGCCTGGGTAACCGCAAAAGCATCCCTCCACCCGGAGATTCCAGGACTCGAAGAAATTACGAGTCCAACTGTCTCAGTCTCTTACATGCAAGGAAAGAATCTGGGAGTCCCTGGATGCTCCCTTTCTCACCATACCTCACCCAGGACACGCCACGGAGCGGAGTTTGTCCTGGAAAGGAGCTGGGCCCCCCTCTTTCATTCATCCAGCAAATCTTTATGAAGTGCCTAGTCTTTGTCACAGGCTCTGGGGATAAAATAGTAGCCAAAGCAGCTCTCTCTATGGCATACAGTCTAGCAAAGCAAAGACACTCAAATGAATCAGTGGCTGATAATTGATTACACCCCTCCCTCTCCCAAGCTTCTGTTCAGATTTACCCTCCCTGCTGCCTTCCTCACCCCCTCGTGGGAAGGGAGGTGAAGACAGTCTCAAAGCTAAACGTTGGCGGGGAGCAGGAGGGGAAGGAAGCCTGCCAACAGATTGTGGGTGTTGCGGGCAGCTTACGCTTTCTCATCAGACGTGCAGAAGAGCTGACATCCACTGAGTTCCAGGAACTGTGCTCACTGCTTTATTTGTATCCTCTCAGGCAACCCTCACAGCATCCTTGTGAGCTGTGGACAATTCTGTTTTATCAATGAGGAAAATGACACTCACTCCAAGAGGTGAAGTGATGCGCCAAAATTCACACAGCTCATAAGTAGTTGAGGTGGGGTTTGAACCCAGTTATTCTGGGGCTGGAGCCACCAGCCTTAGCCATTATGTGGAGTTCTTATTTGATTTTTAAGGGAAGGAACTAAGATCCAGAGAGGCCTTGTGGTTGGCTAACGGCCCCACAGCACAGCAGGACTCACTTGAGTTGATTGGTAGCCAAAGGGATGCCTGGGTAAGGGTATACAAATGATCCCACCAGGGCCTTGGGAAGTAACTTTTGCCCCAAAAGGGACCATTGATGGTGAGCAGGGTCTTGAGGACGGCTGGTGTCAAGGTCAGTCTGGGTGTCCTCAGTGGCACTGAGGCCTGTTAGATGCCTAGGCAGATGTGGGTTGCACCCCCCTGCCCGTCCTATGCTGTTCTGAGATGTCACCTCTGTGCCATCTCTGTGAAGGCTTGAGGAGGTGGCCAGCAGACGGGAAGGGGAAGTTTTAGCCCTTTATCCTCTGGGAGCTGTCAGTCTGCCTGGAGGAAGGGGGACTTCCTGTGCTGGGGATCTTTAAGCAGTGAGCATGTCTGAGCTTTTCTGGCATCCTGAGAGCGGCTTTCCCTTGCCATTATCTCCTTTAATCCTGTCACCAAACCCTATGTGGTAGATATGACGTTATTTCTGCTTTTCAGAGGAAGAGGCTAAGCAGTATCTCTCCAAGGTATCCAGCCGGCAAGAGCCGGAGGCAGGATTTGAACCCAGGCACAAGTGATCTAACACCACGTGGCCCCGGGGCCAGCAGCCTCAGCATCGCTCGGGAACTTGTACAAAAAGCAAACCACTGAATCAGAAACTCTGGGGTGAGGCCCGACAAGCTGTTTAAGTCCTCCGAGCCGAGAACTTACACTCCACTGCTGACAGCCCCTGGAGGGCTACAGGGGACCTGTTTGAGATCACGACCCTCGCTCCACCACTTCCCAGCCCTATGACCTCGAGACGTAAATCTTGAATCCTGTTTGGCAGATGACAAAATAAAGGCTCAGAGAGGGGAAAGGACTTGCCCAGACCTCTTCTGTGTGAGCTCTTTCCCAGGGAGGACTCTGCCCTGTGGGCCTGTCTCACAATGACCAGTTCAGATCCAGCTCCCGCCTCGCCAGCTGTGTGACCCAGAGCTGATTACTCACCTGCTCCCCGCCTGCCTCCTCACCCTCAGAAGGGGACGGAGAGAGTGCCGGGGCCTCCCGTGGGGATTGTGAGACTGAAATGAGTTTCTCTGTGCATGGTGCCGGCCAGCACTTTAGAAGGGCTCAATAGATGTTAGCTGCTATTATTAAAGGCAGAGCCAGCATCAAACTCTGGTGTCTTCTAGGGGCCCCCACCCCGGTCAGAGAATGATTAAGAGATGAAAGGGGGTCAGAGAGTGTGGGAGTTCTGAGAAGCAGGCTCTCTCCGCCTTGGCACTGATATTTTGGGTCAGATAATTCTGCCCTGTGGGGCCGGCCTGGGCCAAGCCGATGTTTAGCAGCATCCTTGGCCTCAACCCTCAGGCATTGTCTCCAGCACGGCCCAAAGCCCCCTGGGGAGCAAAGTTGCCCGGGTTGAGAACTACTGAAGCAATCAGGCCTTCCTGGTGCTTTTAGGGGCTTTAACACACCAGGTGGACTAACATGGTGCCGAGAACCAATGCCAGCATGTAATAACTGCAAGAGTTTTACCAAAAGGTTGGTGAAGCTTGGGGAGCTCAACAGGGTTGAGTCACATGTAGTTTACCTGTTGGAAACGGCTAAAGGCACTTCCCCCAAACCTGAGTAACTGCCAGGCAGCTCAGGGCATTTTATTGCCTCCTGTTGGCCAAACACCTGAACTGACAATGTTTCTGTATACCCTTTGATATCAGATCCTTTGAAGTGTATATTTCCACCTTGTTTTGGGACAAATTGTACTAATAAACGGAGCTTCCTTGGTCAATGTGAGAGCCTTCCAGCTCCTTCAACTGGAAGCTCCTCTGACTCCCAATGCCTTTCAAAAATGTCTTTTGTCCTTGGACTCCTTCTTAATCATCCAAGCCGAAGTCCTTTCTCCAGAATGCGGAACTCTTTGTAAGGCTGGGAAAAGGAACCCCGGCACCGTGGGATCCTACAGTGTACCTCATGGTATGGTGGGTCCAGGGTCCCACAGAGGGTGGAGCGAGGACGGCAGTCCAGGGCTCTTGTGCCTGTCACTTCTCCAGGGGTCCCTCAGGACAGGTGGGCAGAGCTAGGGGACAGCCAAGCCGGGGCCTGGCGTGTTCTGCCTTCTTCCCGCCTGACCACTGCCACATCCACCAGGGTCTGGGCTGACCTCTCCAGCAGCACCCAGGTTACCACACCAAGCCGGGGCCTGGTGCCATGAGTACTGAAATAGGGCGCTCTGGTCGGGCGTCGGAAACTGTTGCCGAGGCCACCGCTGCCAGGGCCCAGGGTGTGGAGCTCACCATGGCCCTGCAGGGAAGGCGGGCATCGGCGGAGCGGCACACCAGTTTGCCCGTTGAGACCATAAAGCTGCCATCAGAGGTGAATGATGGGTCTCCCTGCCACAGGGAGGCAGACAGCCGTGAGACATGGTGGCAGGGCTGATTTAGGGCCAGGAGGAGGGCGGGAAGGAGAACAAGAGATGGAGTCAGAGAGTCAGAGAGAGACAGAGCCAGAAACAGGGACACAGGCAGACAGAGACAGAGACAGGGTGGAGAGAAGCAAAGAGCAGGGCAGCTCTGAGATAAGCAGAGGCAAGAGACAGGGACATAAAGACACAGAAAGTGGAGCAAAAGACAAAGGCCAGAGACGCAGAGAGACAGAGACGCAGAGTTAGAGACACAGGTCCAAGAGCAGAGGGAAGCAGGAGCAGAGACAGAGACAAAGGCGAGAGAGTGCTGGAGAGGAGCTGGTCTCAGAGCTGGAGAACCAGAGACCTGACACAGACACAGAGAAAAGGGGGCAGGGGTGGGAGAGACAGTGTAGGAAGGAGACAGGCCAGATACACCCACAGAGACCAAAGGAGGTAGAGACACACCTTGTCCTCTGCTCTCAGTCTCCGCCGTGACCCAGACACTGCGTGTGTGTATCTCTGCACACGTGTACATTCATGTTTTGTTTTTGTAACCCTCACCCGAGGATATTTTTTCCATTGATTCTTAGAGAGATTGGAAAGGAGAGAGGAAGGGGGAGGGGGAGGAAGGGGAGAGAGAGAGAAAGAGAAACATGGATTGTTTGCCTCCCACATGCACCCCGACTAGGGCTGGGGATCCAACGTGCAACCCAAGTATGTGTCCTTGATCGGGAATGGACCTGAGACCCTTTGGTGTGTGAGCCAACACTTTAAGCTTCGCCAGCCAGGGCATGTACTTTCATGTCTGTGCTTTATGTCACACCTCCTATGGGTGCATGTCTGTGTCTGAGCTCAGACGGCGGACAGTGCTCATGTACATCTGCCCACTGACTCCCCACTGGGTGCCTGTGGGGCGCCAGGCTCAGCTGGAAGGCAGTGAGTACCAGTGGACAGAGCCCCTCATGGAGACTCTTGTTTATTAGTAGAGGACAATACACAACAAACACATACCAGAGCCAGTCGGAGATTTACAACAGAGTCATGTGGCCCTAGCTGGTTTGGCTCAGTGGATAGAGCATTGGCCTGTGGATTTGATTGGTCCTGGATTTGATTCTGATCAAGGGCACATGCCTGAGTTGCAGGCTGATCCCCACTAGGGGCCCTACAGGAGGCAGCTGATCAATGATTCTCCCTCATCACTGATGTTTCTGTCTTCCTCCCTCTCCTTTCCTCCCTGAAATCAATAAAAGAAATAAAGAAATTAAAACAGAATCATGTGATAGAAAGCGACTTGGGGCTCCTCTCGATCTGGTGGCCAGGAAAGGCCACTCTGGGAAGAAGCTTATGAGGTGAGACCTGTTGGAGGCCCAGCCTAGCAAAGCTCAGAGACAAATCCTCCCAGGAGGAGGGAAGCGTTGGTGCAAAAGCCCTGTGGACAAAGCCAGTTTGGCACATTCAGGACCGAGAAAGAAGCCGGTGGGGCCGCAGCTTCTGCAGCTTCTGGCTGAGGTGTTGGACAGGAAGGTAGAGGTCAGGGCATGAAGGACTTGGTAAGGCCAGGGAAAGATTTTGGCTTGTATTGGGAGTGAAATGAGACTGGGAAGATTGGAGCAGGCCTTGCTGGCTGCTGTGTGGCAAGTGGAGGTCGGGAACCTCCTACAACAATCCGGGCAAAGGAGGGTGGTGGCTTGGGTGAGGGTGGGGAGAACTGGGTGGAAACGGGCTATATTTTGGGGTAGAATCAGTAGGATGGCAGTGGTTTTCGGGGGTGGGGGTGGGGTGAAGGAAAGGAAGGAGCCAACGATGACTAGGTTTTTAGACCGAACATCCAAATGAATTATGGTGACATTTACTAGCATGAGGTAGACAGGGAGAAACAGAACTATGGAGAAATAACCCAAAAGTCTGTTTTAAATATGTGATATGCTTGTGCGCTTGTGTGTGTGTGTGCACATACGCTAGGGCCCAGGTGTGTATGTGTGCACGTGGGGCTTCAGACCGCTTCTGCTTGGCTGTTTGGGGGCTTCCAGGCCTGTCTGGAACCAGGCCCTGTCTTGGCTCTTCACTCCCCCTCCACTCCCGCCCCAGGTGCTGCCGCTGCCAGGCAGGGATTCCCCACTGGCCAGCCAGGACGGTATGGTGGCTTGGCCCTTGGGCACTGCCGACATCTGGACGGACTGCTCCCGGCCCAGGAGGCCTTGGTGGGCCCACCCGGCAGTGGCACAGGCTCTAGGGCAGCTGGTGGCGATTAGTGGTGCTGAGTACCTTGTGGCAATGCCATCTGGGGTGAGGGCACTGAGCCCAGACCCAAGGATACCGTGCTTGCTGGCATGCAGGGATTTCTGGGGCTGAATGCATGTAATGTGTCAGCCTCACTACAGGCGTATGTGTGTACATGTGTGCATGTCTGAGTGGGAGTTTCTGTGAGAGCCGTTTGTGTCTGTGGCCACCTGTGTATATGCTGCAGGTTT
This sequence comes from Antrozous pallidus, assembly GCA_027563665.1. Taxonomy (NCBI): domain Eukaryota; kingdom Metazoa; phylum Chordata; class Mammalia; order Chiroptera; family Vespertilionidae; genus Antrozous; species Antrozous pallidus. The sequence continues at coordinate 192,510,423 of CM050508.1, forward strand.
CTCTGTTTGTATATATGAGTAATGATGCCTGTGGGCACATGCGTGTGTTTCTGTGCATATGTCTGTGTGTGTACATGTCTGTGGGTGCATGCAATGTGTGTGTGCATTTTCAAGTACCTGCAGTGCTGTGTGCATGCATTCTGAGAATTATGCACCTGGGTTTGAGTTTGTGTCTCTCTGCGTGTGTCTGTTTATGTGGAGGAGTATTATGTATGCACATGTGTCTGCATATGAACATAAGTACCTACATGTGCATGTGGAGTCTACACACATGTGTCATGATAGAGCATATCTGACTGCATGCTTCTGGATGTATGTACATGTGTGTTGGAGGGAGGAAGGGGCATGGGCTCATTTCTAGACTGTGTCTATGACAGTGTCTAGCAGGCACCCCAGCCTTGGCTGTTTTGGTGAGCACCTTCGGGTGCTGTGGGAAGTACCTGGCCTCCCCCTTTTCAGGCCCTTCCAGCTCTGGGTCCAGCTGTCCCCTGCTGCCTGGGAGATCTGGGGAAGGAAAGGTAGGAATTTCCCAGAATTGCACAGTGGTTAGGGACTTATGCTATGAGGCAGGTTAGCTGGGCATGGGTCCCTGCCCAACTATCCACTAACCAAGGTCAAGCTGTGTTCCCATGTCCCAGATTTCCCCATCTGTAAAATGGGGATAAGAACAGAATTCTCCCTGCTGGGTGGTTGTGAGGATTCACGGAGTTAGTTTATGTGGAGTTCTCAACACAGAGCCTCACCTAGCTGTGTTGCCTAATTTTCCCCGACTGCCCACCTCTGGGGCAGCTCCCTCTGGCCAGGCTGGCCTGTGCCTACCCACCCCTCAGGCCAGTGCACCCAGAAGGCTGCACCCCCTCCACTTCCCGCCTGCTGAGCTCAGCAATCCCCAGGCTCCACCACTGTCGTAGCCACATCTGGGCCGGCTCCGTGCAGGGACCACAGCCGGGGCGCCTCCGTGGCCGTGGTTGGGGTTTCCGCTGACTCAGCGCCTCTGGTTCTGGAGGCGGGAAATCCTGGGTTAGATGGGGCCACAGGGCTACACCATATCCCTTCTACAGAAGCCCCCCCAAACCAGTTGCTCCCCCTCACCCCCACACCATTCCTACCACCCATGGGCCTCTTGAACCCATGTCTCTGTAGCTGCTCAGCCTGGGTGTCCAAAAATTTGCTGCCTCTGGGGCAGACCCTTGGAAGGATCACCTTGACAATTCCCCTGCCTCCGGACAGACCTGGACACATGACCTGCTCCCTTCTGCTCAGAAGTCCAGTCTCTCATCCAGCCTCAATTCCTCTTGCTTCCCCAGATCCTGGATATAAAGCCTCTCCATTGCTGGGTATAAGCTTGAATCCCAGCCTCACCCCTCACCCCACCCCCACCTCCCTCCCGGTTCGCAATAATAATGATTCCAACAGTGAATATTTATTGAGCTCTTCTTTTGTGCCAAACCCAGTAGTAAGCATTTTTACAGATGTTAACGCGTTTCCTGCTCACAACAACCCTGTATAGGCATACAGGTCATTATTCTAGGCTCCAGAGGAGAAATGCAGCCGGAGGTAAACGGTGTGTTTGAAGCGAGGCCGGGGACTGGAGCCCTGCTAACTGCCCGGAGGAAGGAAGAATAACGGGAAGAGGCCAGAGCAGAAGGGGTTAATTCAAACTTGCCTTCCTGGGTGGGGGCAGGGACGGACAGCACCCTCCCCCCAATTCAGACAGACCTAGAAACAGACTAACGGGAAATGCCAGGATGAGAAATTGGGAAAAGCTGACCAAGGAGGCTTGGGCAGCAGCCACGTCACGGGTACCATGGAAGGGGGGGGGGGGAGGGGGGCGGGTCTCCACCCAGATACCCCAGCCATCAAGAGGCCCAGCCAGGAAAGGGGAAGGGGGTGGCACAGGGAGGCCCTTTCAGCTCAGGCCTGGCTCTTAAAGGGCCGGCTTCCCCGCCCACCCACCTGCCCCCAGAGCCCCCTTGCAGGGCAGTTCTGGGCACGCAGGGTCCCGCCTTGCTGGCTGGCTGGCTGGCTCGCTCACCTGGCGGGAATTGGGAGGGCGGGCCTAGGAGGACAGCCAGGCCAGGAGCGGTTGTGTGTCTGTCGCCTCTGCCGCTGCCGAGCCCCCTCCTGGCCCTCCCGCCCTCCTCCTGCCTGGCGGGGCGGGTCCAGCTGTGTTCCATTAGCAGCCCTGGCTGATCCCCAGCCCCCTAGAACCTCCCCTTCTTCCCCCACCCGGAGTGGCCAGCAGTCCCGCCAGTCCCGGCAGGCAGGCCGAGAGCCTAGGCAGCATTCAGCCCCAAGAGCTCAGGACCTGGGACACTGGGGGCCCGAGGACAGCCAGAAGTGATCGAGGACTCTCCCCTGTGGGTCTGAGGGACCCAGGCCCTGCTCCCCCTGGCTGGCTGCACGGGGCTGCACTGGATTCTCGGTGAGGTAGGGGATCTCCAGCCACGGTAAGTAGGGGTGGAGTGGGCTGCTTCCTGGCTCTGGGCTGAAGGGTACCTTCTGCCCGACTTGCTGTGTGACCTGGGGCAAGTGGCTTTCCCTCTCTGGATCTCAACTGCCTTCTCTATAGGGGATGAGCTCAGTCCCAGTTCTGCCTCTCCCTGCCCTCAGATCTGTGCCTTTGTATTGGGGTGGGATCATCTCCTTGGCAGGTTCTGTCCCTGTAGCCCCTGGCTCTGGCTGGAGCCAGGGGAGTGGAGGCCAGAGACAGGAGTGGGAAGTGGACACAAATTCATCCATGTTCACGCCTCCACATGCATTCACGCATCCCAAACAGTTGGCAGCCCTTCATTGACTGGAAGGAGGGGAGGCCGGGACTGAGTTTGAGAGATGGATGTGTACACCATCAGAATGGGGGATGGTGAATAAAGTGGGAACAGTTCTGCCCCAGGAAGAAGGGGATTGGGGTCCTATCTCCAAACACATTGACGTGAAGGAGTCCTTTCTGTTCTCATTCCCTATTCAGGGCTGAGGGAGGAGAAATAGAATTCATTACAGCCGGAGGGAATGAAGTCAGACTTGCATAAGAACTTCCCAACAGAAAGACTGTTCATAGGCTAGCTGTGTACACGTGTGTATGTGCAAGCTGTTGTGTCTGGGTATGTTGGTGAACATAGATCTCTGTGAGCATGCCTGTGTACAGGTAGACTTGTATGCATATATGTGTCTGTGTATATCCTAGGTATATCTGCGTGTCATGCTGACACATGCATGACTCTGCGTGAGTGTGTGTGTGTGTATGTGTGTGTGTTTGTGTGTGTGTGTGTGAGTCCTGGGGGAGGCTGACTGATGTATGGCTGTGCTGGATGCTTGCTGAGCCTGCATTGATTTATCTGGGTCCATCTATCCAGGGTTTAATAAAACTAAAAGATGAACATCCATCAGCACTGAAGGTTGGCAACAACCTGAGCCCTGGTGACCTGCTCTCCCGCTCACTGTACCCATGGGGGAAGCTTCCTTGGCGCACATACAGCCCTGTGCTGCCTGCCAGGAAACAGCCCAGTTGTCGGCCCCTGACTTGTGGGTGACTAGCAGGGCCAATGGCTGAGCTGGGTGCAGCTAGCCAGGTACCAGGCTAGTATATACAAATACAGTGTACAGATTGATAAAATATTGAAATACTTCCAAGTGTATTGGTGGATGGCCTCTGCCTCAAGCCCCCTCACTGTCCCAATCAGCCTGGCCTTCTAGGACCCTCTAGATGTCTCCTCAATGCAACCACTCTCCACCGGCACAGCCAGATGCCGCTTGGACTCTGTGCTCCTGCCAGCATTCTGCTCTGGCTGCTTGGTGTCCGTGCCACACCGGTGGTTAAATATTTTGAATATCACCCTGGCCCAGATTGTAGCCCAAAGCCTGTGGCTGGGCCTCTGAGAGGGACGGATGCCTGGCCAGACCTCCTGCCACCCCAGACCAGTGCTTGGGCCCCATGGGCTGGCTGCTACCTGCCCACACATGGAATTGTGCTGGGTGAGCTCAGCAATTTACTTTCCTGGTTTCTGTGATTTTCAGGTGCTGCGGCTGTGGCCGGCTTCTCTGAGCCAGGATGTGGGCATCTTGGGCCCCTGGCCTGTGGCTGCTTGGTCTCTGGGCCACCTGCAGCCATGGGGCAAATACAGGTGAGATGACACACGAGGCCTGTGACTGGCTCCCTGAGGTGGTGCCAGGTCCTATGTACCTATGTGACCTGGGCCATGTGGGCCATGTGACATCTGGAGCTCGGGCGCAGGGTGGCTGGGTGTTTGTGTATGTGAGCCTGTGCCAGGTGAGTTAGAGTGTGTGGGGGTTTCTGCTTGCATATTTGTGCGTCTCTGGGCCTCTCTGTGTTTGCATCTCAGAGCCGCTCTATGCATCTGTGCCTATTGCTGTGTCTCTGTGTGTGAGACAGCTACCGTCCTCCCTGATACATAAACCTCTCCTGTCACACAGTGCTGGTTGGGCCATGGGCTAGAGAGGAGCAGGCAGTGAGCTCTCCTACAAAAGGAAGCTGCATCCTGAAAGAGACCCAGGCCCCTCCGATCCTTTTCAAGGTGGGGACTCCATCCTCCAGCCAAGTGCTCCTCCTCCACGGCCAGCCCTGGATCTCAGATAAAGGGCCCGCCTTGAGGCCCAGACGCTGGATGAGACAGAGGGTGCAGCTTTCCAAGGCCCAAAGCCAGAGGAAGTTGACCGGGCAACTTGCCCTGCCTTGCTGGGTGCCCTCTGGGCTCAGTAGTTTAGCCTCCTAACTGAGCAGAAATAGAACTACTAGGACCCAAATCCAGCCGAAGGAGGCTGATGCGGGAGAGGTATGCATCTGGGGGCATGTGACCGCCTGTGAATTGTGTGTGTACATATGTGTGTCTGCATGTGTGCACATGTGCGTTGCTCTCCTCTGTCTCACCGGGTCCCCTGGGGGATGGGGCAGAGGATTTCAACATCTGTAAGGAATCTGGGCCCATTGCCACGGGGTGAGTCACCCATCGCTGCTGCTGTTGAATACAGTGATAATCTTTCTGGTCGGACCTGGGGGAGGGAGGCTCCAGTGGAGTCATCGGGCTGAGGGATCCAGGATGTCTTCTTCCGGCCAGGCAGCCAGGGACGCCACTGTGCAGCGTCCAGCAGCTGTGTTCACTGTCTTGTCCCAGCTACCACATCTGGATTGATGGGAAGGCCTTTCTGATTCTAGCTCTCCTCGCCCCTGTTGTAACACCTCTCCCAACACTTCTGCTCACTCAGGCCCAGGGAGGAGGCAGGCCCATGGTACCCCCCTGTCCCCTCAGGGTTTTAGAGGCCTGAATTAAGCTATCCCTCTCCAGTAGCCTTCACCTCCTTGACAGCTGGTCCAAGGCACAGCCTGGCTAATGATCCAGAGTGGGGACTTTAATCTCCTTCCTGGATCCCCAAGAGCCTGGCTGTGCAGCTACCTTAACCTGGGCACGTCAATTTTTCTTCCAGGTGAGAAGTGCCCACTTTCGCAGCAAGAAGGACTCAAGTTGGAACACAGAAGTGACTTATCGACCAATGTGACTGGTGAGTTCCCCTTTCATCCTGCTGACCCCGCCCCCCAACCTTTTTCTGGAGTAGCCTGCACTCATCTGTCCCACACTTGGTATTTCCCCTGAAGGCTTCAACCTCATCCGCCGACTCAACTTCATGAAGACATCGGCCATCAAGAAGATTCGAAACCCCAATGGGCCTCTCATCCTGCGCCTGGGGGCTGCCCCGCTCACCCAGCTCACACGGTAAAGGCCCCAGAGTGACCGCTGGGAGTCAATACTGACCTCAGCCACACTCACCAGCAACGCTGGCTGTTAAGGTGCTAAGCCTAGCAGCACCTGTGGGTCATTTTATCCAACCCCCTGGTCTCCACTCCTAGGGCTTGCAGGGTGGGCAAAGAGGGGGTGTCTGCCAGGCCCACACTCTGTCCCTCTTCTGTCTTTTGGGGACAGGTCTGTATTCTGTGGGTATCATGAGAACCCCAGGATGGGGGTGGAACTTGGCAAGTGTGTGTGTGTGTGTGAGAAAGAGAGAGCGAGAGCAAGAGAGAGAGAGAGAGAGAGAGCGAGAGCGAGCGAGAGAGAGAGACAGAGAGACAGAGAGAGAGAGATTCAAACTCCCACAAATTCCTGTATATTCTGGCCTTTGCTTACCTCTCCAGCCTCATTTCCCAAAATGGTCCTTTTTCTTGCTTGCTTCTGTAGTCCTACTGAACCTTTTCATCTTTTTTAGTGTCTCTCCTCCCTGCTCCTCCCCTCCCCTCCACACACACACCCAGTTATTCTCCCTAGGACATCCTGAATTCCTTGGAAGCTCTTGCCACTATTGTAATGAGATGGTGAAATAGTAATTCTGGGGATTCTTTGTGGTCTGCTCCCCATCACCTCCCACGCCGTTAGACTTGAAAGCTCCGTGAGGATGGGCACCTTCTCTGTGTTCCCACTATTCTCCAGCAGCCAGACCCACACCTGCACATAGTAGGCACTAAAGAAATGTCTGTAAATGAATGGGTGTGTAGAGGTTGTGTCGGTTTGGAGGTGTGGGCCTGCAAGTATCTTGCGTAGGTTCAACAGTCCCAAGGGCCCAGGGTGGGCAGTAGGTGGTCTCTCCCCTGAGCCTCAGGGCACCCTCCCTACTCTGTCCCCAGCCGAGTATTCCCTCGGGGCCTCCCCGATGAGTTCACCCTGGTGCTGACGCTATTGCTGAAGAAACACACCCACCAGGACACCTGGTATTTGTTTCAAGTGACCGATGGAGAGGGGTACCCGCAGGTGAGCCCCACTCCTATACCTATTGCTCTTGGGGCTGAGACCAGCACTAGTCCAGCCCAGTTCTGTCCCAGGTGGGGATGTCCGGGGTCTCCCTGCTACGCCCCAGTGCCCACCCTCAAGGCCACCCCCACCCCACCAGCATCTCTCATTCTGTGACTCCAGCCAGCATCCTTTCCTTTCTGGGCTCAGTGTCCCCTCCTGTGAAATGAACTTGAGGGCTCTTAACGGTGCCATGCTGTGGTCCCAGGGCTCTGATCCTCTGTCCTACATCTTTCCCCGTTCCACCCAGATCTCCCTGGAAGTCAACAGCCAAGAGCAGAGCCTGGAACTGCGGGCCCGGGGCCGCGATGGCGACTTCGTGTCCTGCATCTTCTCGGTGCCCCAGCTCTTTGACCTGCGTTGGCACAAGCTGCTGCTGAGCGTGGCAGAACGCGTGGCCTCTGTGCACGTGGACTGCACCTCGGCCTTCTCCCAGCCGCTGGGGCCCCGGCGACCCGTCCGGCCTGTGGGTCATGTCTTCCTGGGCTTGGATGCCGAGCAGGCCAAGCCCGTCTCGGTGAGTGCGGGGTGCGTCTCTGGCCTCTGCTCCCGCTTTCTGGGAGCCCGGGCGAGCGCCCCTGAATCTGTTTCTGACCAGGCCCTTCCTTTGCTCAGCATCCTGGCTTGGCTCCCCACTGCCCCCCAGATGCGGCCTGAACATATTCACCTGGCATCCAGGGCCCTTCCGACCTGGTCCTTATCAATGAATGTGCGCTGTGGCAGCTTCCGTTACCTCTCCACGCAGCTCCGCTCTTCTCCATCCCACCCTGGCCGTCCACGTTGCCGGGACTTGCACACCTCCAAGCCTTTCCTGTGCTGTTACCCCGATCTGTAGTGCTTTTCCTTGCATGCCCATCTGCTGAAGGTCGACTGGCCCTTCATGCCCAGCTTGAATGGAGCCTCCTAACCCCCTGTTTTCCGTGGGCCAAGGTGAACATTTTTCTCTCCTCTCCCTCCCTCCTGCCTGCACACGCAGTGTTGTTTTTTTTCCCTTTGGGGACAGCGATATTCCTGACGGTCTCCCAGGCCGGACTAGAAACTCTCTGAGGTCAAATCCTAGGGCGGAGCCTCCTCTGTGCCTCACTGGGGACCAGGACTGTTTGCTAAAATGAATTGAAGCTGACTTGTGTGTCCCCTGCAGTTTGACCTTCAGCAGGCACACATCTACTGCGACCCGGAGCTCGTGCTGGAGGAGGGCTGCTGTGAGATTTCACCGGGAGGGGTGAGTGGCCCGGCCCCAGCACAGCAGGGGCGGGGTGGGGGGTTGTTGGGGGACTGCTCAGGGGCACAGTGTGCTGGAGGTGGGCGACCAGGAGGGGATGACTAGAGATCTTAAGATGAGTGCGTGAAGGGTGGGTGTCAGCCTTCTGTACTGAACCCAGCCCTTCCCTCACACTGGGCAGTGCCCTTCAGAAACCTCCAAGGCCCGCCGGGACACCCAGAGCAATGAGCTCATCGAGATCAATCCTCAGACAGAGGGCAAGGTCTACACTCGCTGCTTCTGCCTGGAGGAACCTCAACACAGCAAGGTGGGTGGGCAGGGCAGGCAGGCATGGGTCCAGGCAGACACAGGGAGACTACCCCTCACCCAGCCTGACTGAGGTCTGCCCCAGGGTCAGATGTACCTGGGGTCAGGGAGGGCACTGGAAGTCTGCCTATGTGTGTACCATTCCTATAGGATTCAGGGAGGCAGAGAGACAGCCCGCTGGGTGACTCTGTGCCTGCCTGCCTCTTGGCATTAAGCTGTGCCCATCTAGCTCTGGCACTACCCAGGCCCTCATTGATGCCATCCCAGGCCCTCCTGGTAAGGGCAAGATGAGGCTTGTAACCAAAGGCAGTTTCAAGGGCAGGGATACCTGAGGCCAGAGGCCAGACCACACTGCTTCCCTTGGGGTTACCTCACTCTCCTGGGCCCAGCCCCGGTCAAGGTCGGGCTGGTTCTGCGCCCAGCACCATGGCCAGCTGTCCTACTCATTTGCAGGTTTTTTAGGGGTAGCCTGGAAGCCTAGTTCCTCTCTTAGACCCACCCACTGACTGGGCAATCTCCCTGCCCACTGGGCATCATGCCCAGCCTTTGGCTGCAGGAACACAGGACCTCATTGATTCATGGTCTTATTTTCTCCGACATCACGTGGGTGGGAGGAAAGGAAGGGGTCAGTGGGGTGTCAGGGGCCTGAACAGGCTCTTGATGCCCTGGGAGGTGCCAGATGTCACCTGTCTGAGTACCCCTTTCCAGCATGGGCCCCAGACTACCCCCTCCTCAACGGCACCCCTTCACTCTGTCTGCCCAGGTGGATGCCCAGCTGACGGGAAGAATCAGCCAGAAGGCAGAAAGGGGAACAAAGGTAGAGATGGTGGGTGGGGGGAGGAGCCCATGGTACCCTCAGTCTGCCCTCCATGCCCTCTTGCATAAGAGACTCTACTCCCACATTCTGCCCGCCTGGCCCCTTTTGGACAGAGCTGAGACACATAGGTGCCAGCTCTGAGAAGGAAGGATGAATGGGAGTGAGGCAGACACAGTACCTGGCACTACTGAGGGCACCTGCTCCTGGTGGTTCTTGGGCAGGGGCATTAGAAGCAGCACCTCATCCCCTCCATTCCCTGCCCACCCCCATGCCCTCCCTCTTCCCAGGCCCATCAGGAGACAGCCCCCGATGAGGTAAGCCTCCCATCTAGACTGGCAAAAAGAGTGAGGTTGAAGAGGTGCCAGCATGAACCCTTTGGACAAGGCTTTGGGGCACTGGAGCCCGGGCATGGGGGTGTGGGATGACTACACATATCCCAGCATTCCTTGGGGGATCAATGCTGGGTCATGTCTGTCTGCTGCCTTTCCTTGGTGGGGGAGAGGGGAAGGGTGATTTAGCCCTGGATACTCCTGCTGAGTTGGCAGCCAGTGGCCATGGGCCCCCTGGGGAGAGCCCAGGCCTTGGCCATGGGACCCCAGATTGTAGACCTCATGCTGCTCCAGCATGCTGTGTGACCCAGAGTTCACTGCTGTTCCTCTCTGGGCCTCAGGTTCCTCATCTGGGAAATTCCTGGCTCTGTGTGAGTGGGAATTAAGGGGCAAGGCTTGTTGATTATGATTCCTATCTTCATGCTCCCTCCCTCAGACTTCGCCCAGAACATGTATGATGTTCTGTGTGCTTGGTGCATGTGTGGGGATGCATGGGTGGTCCTGAGCTTTCAGAGCTGACCTCCTGGCCTGTTCTTCCCTTTCAGTGCCCACCCTGTGTCCATGGTGCCCGGGAAAGCAATGTGAGTGGACAGAAGATGTGCAGCGTGGGGTGGGCACTGGCTGGGAGCGATCATGCCTTAGAGGTTTACTTGGCAGCTTTCTGGCTCAGGACAAGGGGTCTTTGTGCACTTTCACACTCCTTCTCTGCCCATCTCCCCGAGCTGAGCTTGACCCCACCCCCATCCTCACCAAGCCAGGTTGCAAGGAAGGAAGCCTCATGCCCTGTAATCTGGGCCGTGTATTGGGATCCAGGGTGCCAGGGGGATGGGGGAGTGGCCAGGAGGATCAGGGCCTTGGCTGCAGATCCCAGCTTTGCACTCCCCGCAAGGACTCAGGCCCGCTTTGCTTGAGGGCCCCCACATTGTCTTGGAGGACTAGAGAAGGGGAAGGACTCAGAGTGACACAGTCCAGCAGTGGCCCCCAAAACACATGCTGGCTCCAGGCCTTCCCTCCCACCCCCCCTCTAGCTGGTTCTGCCCACCCTCCCTCTGGGGTCCAGAAGGAAAGGGAAAGGGACTCAGCACAAGCCCAGCTGGTACCCAACTGTGCCTCTTCCATGAGCAGCATGAGTCACTGCTTCCCCAGGGCCTGATATTCTGAGGTGACAAGTCACATTGGCTCACAAAGGCTACCATCCCTGCTCCCCTCAGCTCCAAACCCCCTGACTTAGGGGGGCATCAGGAAGTGCCCGTTTTTCCATCTAGTTCCCAACCAAACCTGGCAAGGCTGCAGTCCCCAGATATACAGAGTTACCATGGCAACCAAGCAGCCATGTTATCCTAGCAACTGAGGGTCGGAGCTAGCCAAAGCCAGGCAGGTTCAGAGGGTAGGTTGGACCCCTGTGCAAGTTGGACAGCCTTAGGGTACCAAGTCAGCCGGCTGGCTGCCTGGGAGACAGATCAGGGACTGGGGTTCAGCAGGTTATTCCTGTCACCATGCCGTGTGACCCCAGCTGAATGGATTGTTCTCTCTGGGCCCAGTTTCTTCGTCCTCTCTGAGTTGTAACGCTCTCTCCTCTGTCCCCTCAGGTCACAAGTGGTCCCTCTGGCCTCAAGGTGAGTTCCAGATGGAGAGCAGGACGCTCCCGCCCTCTTCGGAGCTCCCAGCCCATCCTGCAGCCTGTCCCCTTGGGGCTGTGCTTCTGTCAGGGCTGCCTGAGCCTGTATGTGTGTGTGGTGATTAGACGTGTGCGTGCTGGAGAGAATGAAGGCTGGGTGTGTATGAGGGTGTCAAGAACTGCCCTTTTCAGAGGCCCTGCTGCACATCAGGCCGTGGGCCACACATCTATGACCTTCCTGAATCCCCTCAAGCACCCTGTGGGGTGGGTATCGCCATTTCACTTATGGGAAAACAGAAACCCCTCCAATCCCACGTGTGTGACTCGTGTGTCAGAGTGATTGTGTGTGTGTGTGTGTGTGTGTGTGTGTGTGGCTACATGCACCTCTGGTCACATGTTTGCATGTGTGTAGCCCACAGTAGTGATGTTGAGGGCTGAATCCACAACGGGTGGGCCGCATGCGTACGAGTGTGAGCTTGTGCACTTGTGCGTACCTGTGAGTATGTAATAGCTCTTGGCCACCCTCATGTGAGTGCTGACTGAGTGTGAGGCCCTGTGCCAAGCACTCTACCTGCAGCATAAACACCTGGCACCACATGATGAGATAGTTGTTGACATGAGCCCCGTTTTATTGATGAGGAAACTGAGGTTCAGAGAGGTCACAGGACTTGAGTCACGTACTAAAGCAGTGGGAGCAGGAATTGAACTCAGGCAGCCTGACACTCATCTCTGTGGGTTTCTGCTGCTCCACGTTTGTGTCCCTGCACGTGTCCCTGTGTCCCTGGGTGCTGCGTGTGAGCTAGTGTGCGTGGGTAGGAGAGTGGGGGGAGGGATACCCTCTGCGTGAGACTAGATTTGCCAGATAGAGCCTGTTGGCCTGGGAGGGACGTGTGGTTGAATGCATATGGAATGCATGTGTTGTGTGTGTGGTGGGGGTTGGGTGGGGTTGTGTTCATTTGCACACCCTTGTGGGGTGGACGGTGGAGAAGAGCAGATTTGGGAGGCTCTCCTGTACCCCCTCTGGTCCCAGCACCCGTTTTGGTCTCATCCACAGGGAGGGAAAGGTGAGCAGGGCCCGCCTGGCCCATCAGGCCTCAAGGGCGAGAAGGGAGCCCGGGTGAGTGCCCAGCCTGCCTGCTGCAGGACCCTTCCCGGCCGTGCCTGGGGTGGGGGGACTGGGATGTGAGCCATCATCCCCGTCATCCCAACTGGAAACCTGCAGCCTGGCCCAAATGAGGGCTGAGGGCCAGGAGCTTTCTAGGGGTTAGTGTGGAAATCTCTATTTTCTAGGGGCACCTAGGACTGTGGGATTCCTGGGCCCATCCTCTTCAAAACAGGTCTGGGGAGACTCTCCTAGGGGGGCCCACCCCTGATCCCTTGCTCCCTACCCCCAGGGCAATGACTGTGTCCGAATCTCCCCGGATGCCCCGCTTCAGGTAAGAGCTGGAGGGGAGGCCTGCTTTAGCGTCAGTATGGGGTTAGCCTTGGGGAAGGGGTTGTGCCCTTGGCAGCCCATGGGGGGGGGTCTCTGGGCCCCTCTCAACACCTTATCTCCCTGCTCAGTGTTCAGAAGGCCCGAAGGGAGAGAAGGGGGAGTCAGGAGCCTTGGTGAGTGTGGGAGCAGGGGCAGGGCAGGGACAGTGGGGCCTTAGCTTTCCTCTCCTTTATCACGCCTTCTTTTGTGTCCCCAACTCATCTCAGGGACCCTCAGGACCCCCGGGCTCTACAGGCCAGAAGGTAATGGGTCTGGGTTTGAAGGGGTGGGTGGCAGAGAGATGTGTGGGCTCTACAGACGTGAGGAGGGAGGTGACATCAGGCACAGAGTTGGCAGTACCCACCAACACTCCCAGTCATTCCACCTTGTCCAAATTCCCACCAAGACCAGAGGAAAGTGCCACTGGCCCCAGAGGGCGGTCTGGCTGGTTTGGGAGTTCTTCCTGTTGTCTGCATCCTGGGGGGACGAGGCCATTTAACTTCAGGGGCAGCAGAGACCTGGGTCTCGAGGGAATTGCCTCTCCCCTGTAGGGAGCTGCCCTGGTTCTTCCAGGCCCTGCCCTCAAGCCCAGTCACGTTGTCTCTACCTCTTCCAGGGCCAGAAAGGAGAGAGGGGAGACGGAGGCATCAAGGGCTCTATGGGAAAGCCGGGCCGAGACGTACGTATGGCTACCAGCCCCTCCCCACCACAACCCCATGTCCCTCAGCCCGGGGGTCTGGAATGCGGGAGTTTAACCATCAGAATCCATGCTGATACCCTCGCCCAGACAGAACAGGCCTGGGAGGGACAGGCTGTGCCTGGGGAGTCACAGCCAGGAGGGGTGGCCTCCTGGCTCCCTGCCTAAGAGCCCCTGACCTCTAATACCCTGAGGCTGACATCTGATGACCTTGGGACACTGGGTGGAGTGTGGCTTTGTGAGGGACCGTGGGGGTGGGCAATGGGTCTGTGCCAAGCCTTGGCCATTCTTATATCCACCCACAGGGCCGGCCAGGAGAGATCTGTGTCATGGGGCCCAAAGGACAGAAGGTGAGCTGTGGGTGTCTCTGGGGTGGAGAGTGGGTGCTGAGCAAGGAGGCAGCCCTCTCACACCCACATAACACCTGACCAGGGAGACCCTGGCTTTGTCGGGCCTGAGGGGCTGGCAGGAGAGCCCGGACCTCCTGGCCAACCTGGGCCCCCCGGTATAGGACTTCCTGGGATCCCGGTGAGTACTCCTTGCCCCTCCTTTCTTCAGAGACCCTTCTCCTGCCTGGCCAGTGGTGGGGGGGCAAAACCCAGGATCCTACTGGGGGAGGGGCTGTAATGTGAGGCCGCTGGCACTGTTTCTGCCCTCAGGGGGACCCGGGTGGCCCAGCAGGTCCTAAAGGAGACAAGGTAAGCACAGGCTAGAGCATGGGTGCATGGGGGAGCCTCCTGCTTGGCGGGAGGAGAGAGAATGGGGCTGGGGCAGCTGGGGTGATGGACATGTGAGGGGAGTGGGGCCAGAGATCCATCTAAGGAGGTTGGGCTCTGTGCTCAGCCAGGCCCCTCGATGGGGAGTGTCCCCCTCCCAGTACTCGCTGATGAGGGAGCCTTGGCCTGGGTTCCAGACATTGGGGAGGGCAGTCCAAAGTCTAGTGTGACCAGAGTGGCCTTGCCTGGAGGGCCCAAGCTCATTTTAGGGCCTTGTGCCTTAGTGAGCAAAAAGCCCTGGAAATGTTGGTCGGTCTGTCTGCTGCGGTTCCTCTGTGGTCACCCAGATCACGCTCCAACCTGCTACACGGGGGAAGGGGTGCATAGAGGCCTCAGGACGCCCTTCCTTTGCAACCAGAGGACTTGCATTAGACAGACATGGAGGACAGGCAGCAGAGGGGGCGTCTCTGCTGACCAAACAGACCAGGAGGCGACGGGAGACTTGGCAGAGATTATCCTGCCCTCCGGAGAGGGGACTGCATGGGGAAGGGGTGAATGGGCTGAGGTCACAGCCAGGAACTTCCCCCTTCCCCCTTCTTCTGACCACAGGGCAGCTCCGGAGTGCCGGGAAAGGAAGGTCCTGGCGGGAAACCTGTGAGTGACCCCGATTTGGTGGTGTTGAGGGGCCACTGCCCACCATGTCCAAGTCTGCTCTACCAAGGCTTCCAGCGGTGGGGGGCTAAGTCCCTGGGCCCTGTCTTGATGCACCAGTTCTAACGCCCACCGCTTCTTCTGCAGGGGAAGCCAGGGGTGCCAGGGCTGAAGGGAGAGAAGGTGAGTCCTCAGCCACGTTACCCCAGGGTGGGGTGGGAGTGGGAACCCCTCTCTGGAGGTGACACTAAGCATCAGGGACCCTGTGACAAGGGTGCTGATCTTCCTCAGTGGACCCCACCCCTTCTTCGTAACTACAGTGTGCATATGTGATTATCACATACAGAGCTTGGCTGGGAGTTACACCGCTGGGCTCAAGGCCCGCCTCAGCCACACATGGTTTATGACCGTGCGAGATTTCACTTCTGTAAGGGACACCATACTTTCTGATGGCCGGCTGTGAGGATGCAGCTTTACGATGTCCAGGAATCAGTTGAATGAATGAGTCAGCTGAACAGGAAGCCCCTCCAGGGTTCCTGCTAATATTGGGGCTAGGGCCCCCCACTGTCTAGAGGTCCTTGTCTTCCCCTAGGTCTCAGCCCCACCTTGTCCATTCATGGTCTCTCCCTTCTTCTAGGGTGACCCCTGTGAGGTGTGCCCAACACTGCCTGAAGGGTTCCAGAACTTCATGGGACGCCCTGGAGAGCCAGGGCCCAAGGGGGAACCCGGTGATCCTGCACCAGCCAGGGTGAGTACCTGGGGTGGCCACAGAGGGATCCCACAAAGGACTTAAGGGTATCACCACACAGTGGAGTTGGGCAGAGAGACTGGGCCCTTCCTATGGCCATAGAGAGAGTGTGGGCAGAGTGTTTAGGTGCTTAGCTCTATGGGTAGCAGCTGAACCATAGAGTTTAGTGCTGGGCTAGAAGGCTACCTAGGTCTCCATGGCAACCCTGCAGAGTTCCTAAGGAACTGCTAAAATGCCTTTTGGGCAAGCTGATGTGGAGCCAGCCCTTATAGTGAGCGAGGCTGTGCTCTCCTCCTGGGATTTGGTGTTGGTGGGGATGGTGGGCAGGAGTGGGCAGGGCTGGGTTAGGGTCTGGGCCTGGCCCTCCTACCCCATTCCATTACAGCCTCTTTTTTTCCAGGAGGGCCTGGGAGTTGCAGGACAGAAAGGTGATCGGGTATGTATAGGGACTTTCTGGTGGGAGGGCTTAGCCTGGCTTCATGGGTTGATGAGCACTGGCTCTGGGTTGCTGCTGACCTTGGACCCTGAGGACACTTGGGTGTTTGAAGTGCTTGTGGTGTGTGACTGTCATATGTGGTTAGGAAGTTGGGGTGTATCCCAACATGCCCAGTCTCAGCCCATAAACCTTTTCTCCCCACAGGGAGACCCTGGCATCCAAGGCCTCAAAGGAGAGAAGGTGAGGGAACCCCAGTCTCCTGGCTGCCCCCTCTGACTATTGGGAGCCTTTTTGATCCCTTCTCATCCTTCTTCAGGGGGAGTCCTGCTTGTCTTGCAGCCCAGCTGTGGGGGCCCAGCAGCTTGAGTCTTCTAGGCCCCCTGGCTTCGGGTTTCCTGGCCTTCCGGTGAGTGGCTGCTTCCTGCCAGCCCAGCCCAGCCCAGCCCATCCTTGCTATACAGTGTCCTCCCTGGGTCCTTAGGCCCCCACATCTCAAGGCAGAGGTCAGGGGGAGACCATGTGGTCAGTGTCCCCAGCCTGCAGCCTGGTCCCTCCCTTCTTCCTGCACTGGCCCAGGTTACTCGCCCCTGGAACCCCCTCTTGGAACCTCTGAGTCCCCAGCTGAATAACTGACATAACTGCCCAGCTGCCTGAGGGCTGTGGATGTGTAACTCAAAGCGGCTTCCATTTCTCCGTGGACACTGGGGCCATGGAGTCTCAGAGGGGTGGGAATAGGGAGATGCTGTGACTATAACTTGATTGTTTTTCAGGGGAAAGTTGGGGCTCCAGGGCCAACAGGGCTGAAAGGAGAAAAGGTGAGGCCTGGATTAGATGTTAGGGATACCTGGGCTTCTTAGCAGGGAAATGGGAGCCCTGGGTGGGGAGTAGAGACAATATAGACAAGACAGCAAACTGTACATTTGCAGTGGAATAAATTCATCAATGTTTTGCAAACCGGAGTTAAAGAACTTATTCCTGAAGAAAGCCCTCATGTTCTCCAAGAGAATTCCTTAATGTTGTATTTTTAATGTAGTGATAATATAACATAATAAAATACATTCAAGATGGCCTCATAATAATATAATAATATAAACACTTCTTTACTACTTATTAGTGCAGGGCACTGTGCTAAGTGCTTGTATGTTTATTGTTTCCTCTTCCCAAAACTTATAGGGTAGGGACCCCATTATTCCCATTTTACACATGAGAAAATAGAGGCTCAGAAAGGCCAAGTAAATCTCCCAAAGTCACATGGCTGTTTGTGTGCAGAAGTGGGATGGAGCTCAGGAAGTCTGTAATGTTCACCTCTCAGTTGGGTCCTCGGTTTCAATGCCCGTGTTAACGTTTGTCTTTATGATTGAACTGGAGACAAACCACAGCACTGAACTTATAGTGCTGAGTGACTCACATGAGGGGTTCTGTGGGTGTACGAGTGTTAAGTGCGAGAAAGACTGGAATATATGTTCACACTCGGCTCTCCCAAGCAAACCTGCCGTTTCTCAGATGGAGCTTTGCACTCCCATGTGACCTGATGTTCTCTCCTTTGATCTCAGGGTGATTTCGGGGAGGCAGGGCCAGCTGGCAGTTCGGTACGTGTACTGGGGGCGGGTGGCAGCAGCTCTGGGAAAGGACAAGGTGGGAGGTGCTGCCCACTTCCGGGGAGATGGCAGGCCTGGATGGTGCCTCCTCCTGGCTCAGGCAGATGCTGGGCATCACACGTGTGGTCCTGTTGCTGTTTTTATCACATAGGGGCCACCAGGGCCAGTGGGACCCACAGGAAGCAAAGGGGAAAAAGTGAGTATGGGGACATTCCCCACCCAGCAGCCTGGGCAAACTTCCCAAACACATCTTGTGTCCTCTCCTTCGAGCTATCTGAGGCTCCCTATGCCTGAGGGTCCCAGCTGACCCCTTAGCGTGACCCCTGATGACTTGATCCCTACCTTCCTTTCTTACCTGTTCTTTCACAACCTCTCCTGAGATATCCCTCACCCATTAGAGGTGCCGTGTCAGGCCTGGCTATATTCCCCAGATCCCAACCTGGCCTGGGGCCCCCAACCCTGTGTCCTTGCTCGGCAGGGGGAGCCTTGCGAGCCATGTTCAGCCCCGTCCAAGCCTCAGAATGGGGACAGCCACAAGGTGGCCTTGCCTGGCCCCCCTGGAGAGAAGGGAGAGCCTGGGCCTCCAGGCTTCGGCCTGCCAGGAAAACAGGTGAGCTCTGGGGCCTCGAAGGGGGCATGCAGACAGGGCTGGAGAGAGGCGGGGAGCTCCCCCACCCCCAGGTCTCTTGGCTCCCTGGGCAGCGGGGAATAGTGGGTCACCCAGGCAGGAGTCTGGCTCAGGTCTTTTCTCTTAGTCTATGCAGTATCCGAGAGCAGAGATTTGGGTCCAGACAGCCCTGGGTTCAAAGTCCAGGTCCACCTTTTACCAGCTTTTAGACTCGAGCAAGTCCCTTTTGCTCTGTGCTTGTTTCCCGTGCCTGGTGGTGTAAAGCCGAGGATGTGTGTGAAGCACTCAGCACACACTAGGCGTTCAGGAAATGACAGTCCCCACTGCGGTGGTTATTGTTGTTACTGTTCTGCCAATAACAGTGAACAATGGCAGGATGCACAGTGAGCCATGCACTGCTTTAGTTACCGCATCTAATCTCACAAGGACCCTACAGTGTAGATGCCTATGCTATTTTATCATCTCCATTTGACAGATGAGGAAACCGAGGCACAGAGCAGTTGAGCAACTTGCCCAGGGTCACCCAGACAGCAGTCTGGCTCAGGCTTGGCCCGTAACCTATACAGTGTCTGAGAGCAGAGACTTGGGCTGTATTTCCGGGTCTAAGGCAGTGACAGCCACTGTGGGGTGTCCAGCACGAGTGAATGGAAATGCTTTCTCCTTAGGGCAAGGCTGGAGAGCGCGGATCGAAGGGGCAGAAGGTGAGAAAGCCTCTGTGGGCATGGGCGGGCACCACCTCTTCTCAATGCCCTCTCCTCCTCCTTTTCCCGATCGCCCTGTGCCTACTCTCTACTCTCTGCCCAGACCCAGACCCAGTGAAGGGCTCTGAGTACCTGCAGGTCCCAGGAGAATCCCCTGTGGGGTCACCTCTGTCCTCCTTGATCCCCACTCCTTTCAGGGTGACGCAGGGAATCCTGGAGATCCTGGAACGCCAGGCACCTCGGGGCAGCCGGGACTGTCGGGAGAGCCAGGGGTTCGGGGCCCCGTGGGGCCAAAAGGAGAAAAGGTCAGGCAGGCATGGGGGGAGTTTGCTGCATGAACAAAAAGAGGCTAAGGGTTATGAGGGGAAGACTGGTCGGGCTGTGAGCCTTCTCTGATGCCAGAGCACCGGGTGGGGATGCCCCAGCTCTTCTCTGAGGCAGGAGTGTCAGGCGCCTGTTGTGATTTCCCAGGCTGCGGTGGGGGCAGTGGAGGGACAGAGTGCTCAGAGGGACACAAGGACCCCCCCCCCCCCTTTCCCATGTCTCCTGCTGGCCCAGCTGCCAGCCCTGGCTCACTCCTGGCCATGCCCATCTCTGACTAGGGCGATGGCTGTACTGCCTGCCCCAGCCTGCAGGGGGCGATGACTCCCACGGCGGGACTGCCTGGGAAGCCAGGCCCCAAAGGAGAGCCAGGCCCAGAAGGCGTGGGCCGGCCTGGGAAACCGGTGAGTTCGAGCTGCCTGCCCTCTGGTCCTTGCTTACCTGGGCTTCCCTTCGCCCCGTGGGACCCATGGGCCACCTGTGTCTTTTAGGGCCAGCCTGGTCTACCAGGAGTTCAAGGGCCCCCAGGACTGAAGGGCCTGCAGGTAGGTGTGGCTGTGAGGGACCTGAGCTGCAGGTATGTGTGGGTGAAAGTGGGGGTGGGGGAGATACATGGGGGCTGGAGTGGGGAATGGAGATCAGCTTTCGAGGAGGGAGAAGGTGGAGGAGGTTAAGGAGGTCAAGGGTGAGTGGGAATCTCAAGCCAAGGATGTCCTTCTTCCCCTTCAGGGAGAGCCCGGGCCTCCAGGAATGGGAGTCCAGGGGCCCGAGGTACGTCTTCAGCCTTACCTTTGCCTGCCTGCCACCCCTCCCCCAGCACTTCTACCAGCCAGCTGTCCACTGCCATCTGCCTTGGAAACCATGGAGCTCTGCCCTCCCCTAAATGCACAAGGGCCCATCTCTGGGATAGAGTTGTGCCGCAGCCTTAGCCTTGCTTCTGTCCAGGATCTTGGTTTTGACCCCCACCTCTCTGGCCCTCAGGGTCTCCTTGGGGTGCTCTTCTGAGGGCTGGCAGACAGCCCTCCCCAGACCAGGTCTGCCAGTGGGGCAGGTTGGCTTGCGCAGGTGTGGCCCAGCCTGCCTTTTCTGACTTGCAGGGGGAACCTGGAGCCCGGGGTTTGCCTGGCGTTCAGGTACGTCTGTCTGGAGGAGGCTGGCAGGGGAAGGGGCCGCTCCAGGATAAGGGGTAACTAGCTGTGGTTCCATCTGCAGGGGTTTCCGGGGCCTCGAGGACCACCTGGCCCTGCTGGAGAGAAGGGTACCAAGGTGAGACTTCTGCCTCCTTGGGCGCTAGGCCTGCCCTGCTTCGGGTGCCCTGGCAGTGGGCACAGGGGACGAGAACTGAGTGATGCCCGAGACCTGGACTGGTGTGTCCCACCTGCTGGATTGCACTGCAACCTTTGTCCCCTCTCTTCCGCAGGGATCTCCGGGCGTCAAAGGAGCTATTGGACCCATGGGACTCCCTGGTGCCAGTATCCCTGGGCCTCCGGTAAGGGACTTCTCTGTACTCCGTGCTGGGGGTATTGCTGGGAGCAAGGGTGTTGCTTCTGGGAAGAGGGTACAGGGCTGACCCTGCCCATCCAGCAGCAGGGGGGCATGGGAGCAGAGAGGCTCAGCCAAGCCCAGCCTCAGAGAAGGAGGACCACACAGTTTGGGGGCGGCACCTGAATAAGGACAATATGATCACCCGCAGTTTGGGAGCAGTGACTGTGCTGAGGCCTGTGCTACGCTCCAGACAAGCAGCGGTTCACTCAGCCCTCCCCACAGCTCCGTAAGGGAGCGGCTGTTACTGTCCCCATTCCACAGACAGGAAACGTAAGGCCAGAGAGCGAAGAGGCAGAGTCAGGACTTAAACACAATTCTGTCTGACTCAAAGCCCATACGTTAGCTCCCCCAACCCCCTGCTCCCCCTCCAAGCCTTGGAGGCATTAGGGATCATCCAAACCAGTGCTAACCAGTGCTGGGGTGGGTTAACCCAGTGGTTGGCAAACTCATTAGTCAACAGCGCCAGATATCACCAGTACAACGATTGAAATTTCTTTTGAGGGCCAAATTTTTTGAACTTAGACTACAGAGGTAGGTACATTGTTATTCACTTAATTGGGGTTCTCCTAAGCTGGCCTTTGCTAAAAACTCAAGGGGCCAAAGAGCCGCATGTGGCTCTCGAGCCACAGTTTGCCGACCACTGACCTAGAAGGATGGAAACGTTTTGCTCCACACTGCCAGAGTCTATAGCCACGTGGCTGTTGAGCACCTGAAATGTAGGTAGGGTGCCTGGGGAACTGAATTTTAAATTTCATTTCATTTTAATGCCTTTAAATGGAAATAGCCACCTGTGCCTATTGGCTACCATACTGGACAGCAAAGATCTATCTGGACCAGCAATACTTTCAACCCTCATAGATCCCCTTCCCCCCTTATTATTGTCCCACCAGAATCCTATGTCCTAAAAGATGTATCTATTGAACAAATCACATCGATTAAGTTACAATAAATGCCGTTTGCTCATTTTCATTCATCGAAGTCCTGTATAACAGCCAGCTTCTACTTCTCATGAACCCACTGGAATTTTGTGAGAGGGTGTAATTCTAGCCCAAATCAAAGAAATGCTGTCTTTCGGCCAGCCTGGGCCAGGCCCAGCTGAGGGCAAATGGTAGAACTTGTCTTGGGCTTTCAGTGATGTTGGAAATGGCCCAGGGAGCAGGGTCTGTTCTGTATGTATGGATCCCTAGAGACAGTCCACTTCCGGCTTGGGAGTCACTGATGGACTCCTTCCAGGGTGCTCGGACGCCCACGGGGCCCAGGCCCTTACCCAGGCCCGCGCAGGCAGTCTATATTGTCTGTATTACCCAGCAGGACTGGCGGTCAGGGTCCCGCCCTACCTGTCCCAGGGACTCCCCGGGTAAAGCAGAGGCAAAGGGGAAGGTACCCAGGTCCTCGGGGAGCCTTCGGCCCATGTGTGAAGTGGCAGTCCCACGGGGAGGCAGCCGTCGCAAGACCCGTGAGCAGGCTGCCTCCCCAGGCCTGCTCCCCTGAATCTGAGTTTCATCCAGGAGGCTCCCCAGGCCCTGCCCCACACTCACTAGCTGTGACCAGAGACAAGTGACAGCCTCTCAGGGTTTCCAGCTCCTTGTGGATGAAATAGGGGCAGCAGTAAGTCAACCGAGATGACATTTGTGACAGAGAGAATGTGAGCCTGACCTGAGGGGGGAGCCGAGAACAGGGGCTCCGGGCCACACAGACCCGGGCGCAGTCCTGCTGTTGGGCCTCTTACAACATTTCTTCCAGCCTCGGTTTCCTTAGTTGTGCCGCAGATGGTACCGCCCTGCAGGGCTGGGGGGAGGATCCACTCAGTGTCCTCTGGTAGGTGCTTGGCCTGGGGTCTGGCACTCACGGACGATGAGGAGCTGCCCGGCTTCTCCCTCCTGCCTCCTCGCCTTGCCTCCTGCGCCTCGGTCTTGTCCTCCGGGACCTGGGCTCTGGGGAGCCTGGTGCTGCCTCTGTTTGTCCTGTTGTCCTCCCTGCAGGCAGGCCGATGGCTGGCTGCTGCCTGGCACCAACCACTGGCCCTGTGCTCTCTCCCTTCAGGGACGTGATGGGCAGCAAGGACAGACTGGACTTCCAGGAGCCAGAGGGATGCCAGTGAGTATTGTTCCGAGGTAGCAGGAAGCCGCCGCTGGCCCTGCCTCCACAGCCTGAACTACTCACCGTCCTGTGCTTCTTCCCTGCAGGGTGAAAAAGGGCCTCAGGGCGAGAAGGTACGTCCCATCACTCTGGGGAAGCTAGCGGCCCCTCTAGTCTAGCCACTGAGCGAATCTGCGTGCATGCCAGTGGCCCGGACTGGGGAATGGGAACCCCCCTGGAACATGGCCTTCCACCAGCTCCCTGGTCGCAGGGGGCCGAGGCCCCAAGTGCTCCCCACTTCATCTGGTTGCTGACCCAGGGCTCAACCAGGATCCCAGGAGATGCAGAGAGCTCCAAGAACATCCCCCCGACCTCCCTTCTCCCCTGGTAGGGGGCAGCTGCATTTTCAAATGGGCGCTGCCAGAGGACAGGGCAGGACAGAGATGTCAGGGAGCAGGAGAGAAGGGCCCTGGAGGCCAGGCTGGGCAGCCTGGGGTGGGGCTGCAGGAATAGGAGCAGCCAGTGTCTGCCGAGTGCTTGCCATGGGGCAGGAACCCTACATAGTCGAATCCATCCCATCCTCATGGCAGTCTATTTGGTATTATTATCCCACCTTACAGATGGGGAGACTGGGGTTCAGAGTGGTCAAGCAGACAGTCCAGTGAACGAGAGACAGGTTCTAGATTTAAACCCCGGCCTCTCCATCCGAGAGCCGGTGCTGCCTCCCACATGCCGGTTCCCAGGAGGCCCCCCATCCCGGCCCTCCTCTGACAAAGGCTCCTGTCTTCCAGGGTGAGCCTGGGGAGTGCTCCTGTCCCTCCCGAGGAGACTCTGTCTTCGGCATGCCGGTGAGTGGCGCTGAGAGCCCCCCCAGCCCGGGGAGAGGCTCCGCTTCCCCCAGCCCAACACGCAAGGGCCCCACGGGGCTTAGTGGCCCCCAGCCGCCTCCCCACGCAGCCCTGCGCTTGGTGTGGACGTTGCCTGTAACCTCTCGCCTTCTTTTGCGACCCCCCACTCCTACCCAGGGTGCTCCGGGACTTTGGATGGGCAGCTCCTGGCAGCCGGGCCCGCAGGTGTGTGTCGCTTGTCTCCTCTGTGTCTCCTCTCGTCCGCCAGCGCCCCTCGGCTTGGCCACCCTCGCCTTCCTGCCCCCCGGCAACGGGGCAGAGCTTTCTTCTGGGTCTGATTATGCCTTCTCTCCCTCAGGGCCCCCCAGGCGTTCCCGGACCACCAGGCCCCCCTGGAATGCCTGGGCTGCAGGTAAATGGGGGAGAAGAGAATGCGTTTGGGAGGCAGGGCACATGCTCCGTGCCGCACCCCATGTGTGCTGCTCCCCTGCCCTGCACACACACCCGCCATCTCTCCCTCCTCTGTGCTTCTGCTCCCAGAGTGGCGTGGAGGGCATGTCCTGCTGTGAGCTAGCCCAGGCACCCTACTGACACCCATGCCAGGAACCCAGAATCTGGGCCAGATAAAGATGTTTGCCCTGGTGCAGAGCCGCACCTGTGTTTTGCACACCTGCCATTCTCCAGGGACCGTGTTCTGTTGTTGTTGGGTTGGTGATAGAACAGTGGGCAAACCCGAAAAGCCCTGTCCTCTTGGAGCCTGTATTCCAGCAGGAGGCACAGACGACGGGCAAGAGAAATAAGCGAAATACAGAGAGAAGGGGGTCCGTGCGGGGAGAAGTATAAAGCAGGGAGTGGGGATAGGAAACGGGACGCGGGCAGGAAGAGATTTGGGGGAAAGTTGAAAAGAAGGCGACATTTGAATAAGGATGTAAAGGAAATGAGGAATGAGCTTGTGAAGGGAGAGTGTTCCTGTCAGAGAAGCAGCAGGTGCAGAGGCCCCAGTGGGACGGTGCCCCCTCTGGCGAGGAGGCCGGGATAGTGAGGGGAGAGCAGTTGGAGTAGAGATCCCAGCTCCGCTGAGATGAGAGTGTTCATTCCGGAGCCTGGTAGCTGACTCTGAATCCTAGCTCTGCCATGTGATGCCGGTCAAGTTACTCACCCTCTCTGTGTCTCCTGTCCTCCACCTGTTAAGTGGAGAAAATTACAGCGTGTATCTGTCATGGGCTATTGTGAATGCCAAACAAGATAATGCCCGCAAAATGTATAAACCATGCCTGGCACATAGTAGATGCTCAGAAGGCACTCACCATCATCCCAACAGCTACTGTTATTTGGCATCCGTCCTCTCATTCACTGGAGCCTTACATCACCGCAGTAGGAAGGCGGTGTCATCTCTGTGTCACAGCTGGGCGCACAGGGGCCTGGAGCAGGGAGACATCTGGGCTGAGGTCACCGGCTAGGTGTCGGTGGCCTGGCCTGAGGTCCCTGTGCAGAGCACTTTCTTCTCCCCTGTGCTGCCTTTCAGGACAGTTCCCCAGTGGTTTGCACACCAGGCCACATTTGGGGGAGCTCCTATGAGGCCCAGACAGTGGCTGCTACACGCCTGGCTCTCAGCTCCCGAAAAAAAAAAAAGTGATTCTCGCCTGAAGCAGAGCAAAATCACATGGAACATTTTATAAACCATGTTCTTCCCACGCCCTGGCGATTTTGAGATTTTATAAACACACACACACACACACACACACACACACACACACACACGCAGAGAGAGGAGTCCACTCACCCGGGTCTCTCCTTGGCCGCAGGGAATACCTGGAAACAACGGTTTGCCAGGACAGCCTGGGCTCACTGCGGAGCTGGTAGGTACCGGCCAGGACTTGCTGTCCAGTGGCTTCCCTGCCCTTGCCCTCTGGGAGAAGGCTGGTTGGCATGTGGCTTCCTGAGGCTCTACCTGATGCCATGAGTCTCCTTCCCCTTCCCCTTCCCCTCCCTGCCTGAGCCCTCCTGTCTGTCTCCTGTAGGGATCCTTACCCATCGAACAGCACCTCCTGCAGGTAAGAGCATTAATGGGAGGGAGCAGGGCCGGAAGCGGTGGCAGAGGGAGCTGCAGATGGGGCTGTTTGTGGGCAGAGTGTGTGTGTGTGTGTGTGTGTGTGTGTGTGTGTGTATGCGCACGCATGCTCCCAGCATGTCTAAAAGGGCTCAGCGTGGTGCCCGGCTCCTAACAACTCCTAAGTCAGTACCTGCCGAATGCCTGTTTGATGGAACCCTGAGAAGATACCCATCTTGCGGATGCTGTTGGCAGCTCCAACCACAGAGCTGCTGCCCATGAGGCCCTGTACCCACCTGGTTACGCCAGGGCAGGGCCCAGCAGCACGCAGAGCAGAGTGGGAAGGGTGGCAGGGCACTGGTGAGAGCTCAGGCCTGCCCGCCAAGATTATGTCCTGTGGTAAGGCAGGGTGGGGGCCTGAAAGAAGGCTTCAGCATCCTCTCTCTGGTCAATCCAGAAAGAATCCAGGGAGGAGATGGGATTCGAGAAGCAAGTCTAGTGGCGCAAGGGGACTTGGGCCTGGGAGGGAGGAGAGCCAGCCTGTGCCAGGGCCTGTAGACATGGTCAAGATCACACCGAGGGCTGTGGCTTGGTCTGGCCTCTCAAGCTGGGCAGTCATTGCCT
Organism: Antrozous pallidus; assembly: GCA_027563665.1. Classification (NCBI taxonomy): domain Eukaryota; kingdom Metazoa; phylum Chordata; class Mammalia; order Chiroptera; family Vespertilionidae; genus Antrozous; species Antrozous pallidus. Next base: position 192,536,622 of record CM050508.1, read on the forward strand.
TGGGAACCAAGGGCGGCACAGCCCTTCCTTGCTGTCACTTTGGAGACAAGACCGAGCTCTGCTCTCCGCCAGCTTGGCATCCTCAGGGGTCTCTCCCAAGCTTTGGCCAGCAGAGAGCACTGTCTGGCCACCCCCTTCCAGCACTGGACATCCCAGTACCCCTCCCCAGGGTACAGGGGCGTGGGAGAGACTGCCCCACCGTCTCTAGCAGAGATGTCTCCGGAAGCAGCCTAAGGCCGGGGTAACCTCCCGGCGCAGTTATGCTGTGGTGGTGGCGGTGAAACTGCAGCCTCTTCCCCAAGCTTCCAGCAGCTGGGTTCCCCCAAGTCCTGCCCCTGGGCACGTGACTGTACAGCTCATGCAGGTTTACCATTTCTCTGTGTAGCATTTCATCCGGTAGTTTCTCAACCAAGTGCTCTGCAGGGGGCGCTAGCAGCTGTCTGGATAGGAGTCAGATGGCACCCAGGGTGCTCACCTGGAGCCCCAACCACACGCATGCACAGCCCAGAGGAAACCTGGGCCTGTGGGCCGAGCACCAGCTCTGGCCTCAGACAGATCAGGGCTTCGTCCAGGCTCCCCCCGCCGTAGGCGTGTCACACTGTCTCTCCGGTGTCGGCTTCCTTGTCTCCGCATGCCTATAAGATGGCCTGCCTCCTGGTGCTGCGGGGACGGAGGGCGGTAACGTGCAGGCCCATTACGATGGGTGCCGAGTAAATGACAACCGTTATCACGGGGCTTTGCAGTGCAGTGAAAGTGGAGCCGGGCCCTGCCTGGGGGGTCCACGGACACCCCACCAGGCCATGCGTGGACTCCAGGCCCCCGGTCCTCTGAGACTGTAGTCCACTTTTCACGAGTGGGTTTTATTTTTCTGGGACGAGGACTCCTAGCTTCCATCGGACTCCCAGAGGGCCTTTGTGGCCCAAAGAGGCTCCAGGCCAGTGAGGGAAGACTGGCAGGCCCAGCGAACCGGGAGTCTGACAGCTGGGATCTGCGGAGGCCAGAGGGCGGCTCCATCCCAGGTGTCTGCAAAGGCCTGGCTGCTCCTGCAGCTGCTTCCCCTGCTCCTGGAGAAGCTGTTTGGGACTGGCCTTTGCAGCCCAGGTCCTCGTGGCCTGTCTCACAGCGGGCGCAGGCTGCAGGAACAGCCGGGACAGACGGCGCCTCTGTGGGCCCCTCCGCCTCCCCCCACACGCCTGTCTGGAGAGTGGCTTTGGCGGGGCCCCACCAGAGCTTCTTCCTGGAGAAAACGCAAAGCCAGCGTTGGGGTTGGGTCCGCTGAGGACGGAGCACAGCTGCCGCGGGGATGTGGCCGGGAAGTGTGGGCGGAGGACTGCCTGCCAGGCAGGTGACGGGGGCTCTCCATCTGGCCCTTCCTGGCCGGCTCAGACCCCTGCCCGGGCCTCTCCTTCCCCCCGCCCCCCAGAGCATCTGTGGGGACTGTGTCCAGGGGCAGAAGGCCCGCCCAGCGGCCCTCCTGCAGAAAGGCGAGAAGGGAGACCAGGGCATCCCCGGCGTGCCAGGCTTCGACAACTGTGCCCGGGTAGGAGGCTGGGCTTGGGGCGGCCTTGGTGCAGGGAGGGCTCCCAGTGGCTTCACCTGACAGAGCCCCTCTGTCCCCCACAGTGCTTCACAGAGCGGGAGCGCCCCAGAGCGGAGGAGGCCCGGGTGAGTGGCCCTCGCCTTCCCCTCACCCCTTGCCCTGAGCCCCACCGGGAGCGATGCAGCCGAACTCACTCCCACCATCTGCATCCACTGCAGGGAGACAACAGCGAGGGAGAGCCGGGCTGTGCAGGGAGCCCTGGCCTGCCCGGTCCTCCGGGGCTGCCAGGCCAGAGAGGAGAAGAGGTAAGGCCGGGCCCTGGGCCCTCGTCTGCGCGGTGGCCCTTAGCTCCCGAGGGCAGTTGCACTCCGGCCGGATGTCTTCTTGGGCCTCCGCTGGCTCCCCGTCTCCTGGGCGTCCTCCCAGGGCTCCGGGGCCTTAGCTCAGCTGGCGCCCCTATCGCCCCATCTCATCAGCTCTCCTCACACACCGGCCTCCTCTCCGCCTGGATCCATGGGACACCCTTCCCCCCGGCCTGCCTGCTGCTTTGTTGTTAATCCTCACCTGAGGATATATTTTTCTTTGATTTTTTTCTAGAGAGAGTGGAAGGGAGAGAGGGAGTTAGAGAAACACCACGTGAGAGACACGTTGATTGGTTGCTTCCGCACATGCCCCGACCAGGGCCGGGAATCCAACCTGTCACCCAGCTGCATGGCCTTGACGAGGAATCCAACCTGTGACCCTGCAGCGCTCGGGACAACGCTCTGACCCTTAGCCACAGGGGCCAGGGCCCTAGCTGCTTCTGTCGCACCACACTCATCCCTGCCTGACCTACCGTGTCTTTTCTCTCATTTAAGAACGGCCTACCGAGCACCAACTACGTGATCTGTTCTTCCGTGTTTATCACCGTCCACCTGTCCCCTCGGGTGTAAGCGCCACGAGGCTCAGATTTTTGTGTGTTGTTTATGGCCGTGCCCCAGCACCGGGACGAATGCCTGGTACATAGCAGCTGCTCAATAAGTGCTTGTGGGATGAATGAATGAACTGAAGGAAAACTTGAGCATCAGCTTTGACACCAGCTGCCTGGACACTCTGGCGGTGGTGAGCCAGGAGGAAGGCGCGGAGACGCCGTGGGGCCTGGGCCTCCTTATCCATTTCTCTTGGCTTCCTTTGCAGGGTCCACCTGGCGTGAGGGGCTCCCCGGGTCCTCCAGGCCCTGTTGTGAGTATCTGTGGTTTCCTGGCTTGATTGACGAGCTCTCAGAGGGGTCCTAGTGCTCAGGCACCATTCCGCTGCCTTGTCTCCAGGAGGCGGGGCAGGGCAGACAGAGGAAACCTCCCCTGCCTGCTCCTTTCTCTGGTCGGAGCACCTGTGGGAACTGAGGACTCCCACCCCCCGGCCCCCCAGGAATGAGCCTGCTGTGCCTGTGGTCCTGCTTAGAGGAGGCCCTTGGGGCGCATCTGTGTTTCCCCGTCCCTGACCCGCTGTATCTTACACAAGGGACCCAGGCCGCGCGGGGCAGGGGGCCTAGGCTTCTGGCTCGTGGTCTCGGCAGCCAGGAAAGCGTGGTGGCCAGCCTGGATCTCTGTGCCCCTGTGGCGCCAGGCCCTCCAGGGCACAGGGGCTGCGACGGAGTGCCCTCCACTGCTCTGGAGGGCCATCGCAAGGACAACTCTACAAAGAAAGGCCAGACCGGGGCCTCCTCCTTGGAGTCCTCTGTGGTGTGGATATGGCAGGAGCACAGAAGTGACTAGAAAAGACCGGAAGAACTAAAAATGCTTTCTTTGGAGAGGAAAAGAAAAAAAAAAAAGCTTGGGAGCCTGTGGAGGTCAGGTAGTAGGTGTGAGGGGCTCCACTCCAGCAAGGAGGTTCAGTTAGACTCACTGAGACTCGGGAAGGGCTGCTGAGTCTGGGAGCTGTTATGTGTCTTTGCTGATGGCAGAGCCATTCCTCCTGGAGCCCAGGGAAGGAGCACGTGTATCTGGGCCAAGCCTTCCAGTGAGCCCCTTTTCCAGCCGCCTTGTGATATTCCCGGGACCTCTCCCACGACCCTCAGCCCAGACTGCCCAGGGAAGCTGTGCTTGTGAGATGTGACCTGCCTGTTTCTCCCCCCAGGGCCCCCCAGGTTTTCCTGGTGCCGTTGGCTCCCCCGGATTGCCTGTAAGAACCTAGCGCTGCTCGACCTCCCTTCCCCCCCGCCAACCAGGTCTCTGTGGCTTTTGCTGTCTCCTTTGCCGTCACCCTCACCTCCATCCTCCGTGTTTGCCTTGTCCGCCTGCAGGCATGGTAGCTAACGACACAGGTTCCTGAGGTCCCAGCAGCTTGGACATCCTCCTCGTCTCTGCCTTCTTTTCATTTTCCCTCCTGCTTCCTTCCTCTCATTGCCCCCCCCCCCCCTTCCAGCTCCCTTTTCTCTCCCACAACCATACACCGCTCCCCATGAGTCCTCTCCTGTAAGTCCTCTGGAACTATTTCACCATCTTAGCTTAAGCTGGTGCCTCTAAGGGCCTCTTTATTCCTCCCTTCTCATTGCTGCCTCCTGCTTCTCCCACCTTTGGTGTTGACTAAAGATTTGCTGAAAGTCGTTCTTGGGGCCCTGCCAGGCACCTGGCACTGAGCCTGGCAGAGATGCCAAAGCTTTAGGGCTTCACAATGCAGGCTGGCATCGGTTTGCTGCCCTGCTGCCTGGCCAGGCTGTCCAGAGGCCCCCGGGAACCGAAAGGCGGGGATGCCTGCTTCGTTCCCCATCGTCCTGGAGGAAACTCGCAGCTTCCTTCTCTTCCCTTCCGCTTTCTTGGCTCCAGTGCCAGTCTGCTCCGAGGCTGGACACCTGACGCCAGCCAGTCGGGTTTCTGAGTGTCGGGGGGCCCTGCCCCCCTGTTCCCGGCCTCTTGGCCGGCTCCTTCCGCCAGGTGTCGTTAATTGCTCTGCCTTCATCATCATCGCGGTGTACTTAAGTCATCCCCATCCTCACTGTTGCTCCTTCTGGGTCACGGACACTAACCTTTTGTTTGTCAGATTGTGTGTTCCTGGGGTCTGGCTCCTCTCCTCCAGGCCTGGGGACGAGGGCCCGGGGAGTGCCCCCCCACCCCCCGGCCGCAGTTCCATCTGTCCCCGAGCCCTCGTCCTGGCCGGACCTTGTCCGTTTCTGCTTGCTTGGGTGAAGGGGCCATCTGTCCGTCTAGCCATCTGTCTTGTGTTGTGGGAAGGTTTGGGCGCCGTCTCTTGCGGGCATGAGGGAGAAGGGGCGGACATGGCCGCTTCATGGTGAGGTGAAAGTGTGAAGGGCAGAGCGAGGAGGGGGAGGGCTCTGGCTTTGATTGGCACTGAGATCCCTCTCCACCCTGAAAAGTGACAGGGAATGCTCTGGCCGGAGCCTTCCCCTGTCTCTCCCGGGTCCCTGTAAGAAGGTGATTTTGACGGGGGAGGGGGGACTTGGACAGGTAAGTGTTGGGTACCTGGTGAGACATCACACTAGGGACACCTCTCCAGACAGTTGTCACCACAGGGAAAGGACATACACGTCAGCCTCCTAAAAGCACACCCCAGACAGTTACTACAATAGGACACACCAATGACAGTCACCCTTGGGATCACCCAACTTGGGGGACATATCACTGTGGTTACCTGTCTTGGGGAGAATGCTTCTGAAAGGCACCCATCTATGGGAGTTTATGTCTCTGACAGCCTTCCGGGGCACACATCCTATGGACACCTTGCTGGGACCCTAGGGGGCCACCAGCAGCCCCCACCCCCTTTGCCTGCAATAGAGACAGAGGATGTGGGGTGGGGGCAGGAGTTAGGGGCTGGGCGGGAATGCCCTCCCCAGCAGTTTCTCATGATTTTTCTCTCCAAGGGTCTCCAAGGAGAGCGAGGCCTCAGGGGCCCGACAGGAGAGAAGGGGGAACTGGTAAGAGGAGGCCGCAGGGGCCTGGGGTAGATGAGGAGCCCCGGGAAGACGGCCCGGGCCCCAGGCTGGCTGCTGTGAGGGAGATGGGAGGGGGTCTCCTACTTGTGAAGCTCTCTGCTCCTCAGCCCCGATTCCCTCGGGGTGGGGGTCTTCACACCACCTCAGGATGAAAGGGGGCCCATCTGCAGGCACCCAGCTCTCTATAAGGGGCAAACACCCCTGTCCCCGGCTTCCACCAGCGTCCCCGGGGGCTCTTCTCCCCACCTCTTCCCACAGCAGGTCCCTCTGCTCCCCCTCCCCGGTCCTCATCAGGCTCTGCCCTGGGCCCCTCCCAGGTCTCAGTGGAAGTCGAGGCCTAGCCTGGCCCGGGGAAACAGCCCCTGTGGCTGCTGTGCGGGGTGGGTGCCCCGCTGCGTGGCAGCTCCGGGGTCCTGGCTCTGGCCACCCTTCTGCCCAGGAAGAGGGAGCAGAACCGTTAGGGGCTGATGATGTCTGCCTTTCTTTGCAGGGTCCTCCAGGGCAACCTGGCTACCCAGGTGCCATGGGCCCTCCAGGACTGCCTGTGAGTAAGGGGGCCCTGGCTCTGGGGGTGCTGGAGCTTTGGAGAGGGGTCAGGGCAGGACCAGCGTGGACCTCCCTCAGCAGAGCAGGCTCCTTCCTTCCCCAGCATCTCAGCCCGTGCTCTGCCGGGCCAGCCATGCACTGCCCCTGCGGGAGCCCCTGGGTCACACGGCCCGGTCCCTTCTCTGCCCTTTGGGGACCCACTGCAGTCACTGCACATCAAGGCCCAGACTGTCAGAGGACCTGAGAGGCCGAGTCCCACAGCACTGAGATCTGCTCCTGGGGTGGGACGCTAGCTAATTGGAGGGTCAGCACGGAGCTGCTATCCAATACAGGAGCCCGCTGGGTGGGCATGTCCCCCCTTTCCACTGAGGGCCACCTCGGCAGATGAGACGCAGCCCACCTCTCCTCCCCGCGTCTGTGCACCAGCTGCTGTCTCCACCCCTCACATTAGTACAGTGACAGCAGGCCATGGGGCTAATTCCTCTCTTTCTCTCTGCTCGCCTGTCAGGGCATCAAGGGAGAGCGAGGCTATGCCGGGCCCTCAGGAGAGAAGGGAGAATCGGTGAGTCCAAGGCGCAGCTCAGCACGGGGGCGGGAGCAAGGCTTCAGAGAGAGCCGGGCCCTGCCCGCTGCCTCCTCCACCGCCACTAGAGATTTTCCCAGAAGCCTGTGTGTGTGTGTGTGTGTGTGTGTGTGTGTGTGTGTGTGGGGGGGGGGGGGGGGGGGGAGCCATGACCCCTGCTTCCCTGTCCCCTGAGTCACTCCAGCTGCATCTCAAGCAGTCAGCACAGGCTGGTGGCGGCAGAGGCCAGAGCTGTGAGGAGAATGCCAGCAGGATTCATGGAGCCAATGGCTGCCTGCCAGGGGGAGGGGCACCGGGAGTCAGCTGACAGGAGACCCCTCCCTCCCCCATCCAGCAGAGGCAGGCTTACAGGGGCGGCCTGAGAGGCCCAGGCCTGCGATCTAGACCCAGGTCAGGCACATGGTTGGTCCTCCCCCCACTCCCCCCACCGCCCCCACTAGCCCGGAGCCACCCTTTGCAGAGCTAGGCCCTGGCTGAGTGCTGTCGGATGAGGACACAGCTGGCGAGGTGGTGTGTCTCACCAGGGTCCCGCAGCTAGTGAGTGAGTTAGGGTGCAACCTGCATTGGAACCTGAGTTTCCCCTTCCCCCTCCACATGTCAATGAGGCCCCGACCGCGCTCTGCATTTATTCAGTAACTCGTGGGCCTGCTGGGCGCCAGGCTCTGAAGATGCTGGGGTGAATAAAAGAGGCAATTTTGTCCCCTGACCTCATAGGGCTCACATTCCAGGGGGTGGGGGGAGGCAGATAGCAGAGGAGTAGACAAACACACACGAATGATGAGAGATCTGATGGAGAAAACGGGTGAGGGCTGGATGGTCAGGGAGGCCTCTCCGAGGAGGTGGCCTTTGAGTTCAGCCCTGAACGAAGTGGGGGAGGGGCTCATGGTTTCTATACTAGGGGATCCCAGAGGGAGAGACCAGGGCTGGGAGCACGGAAGGAACAGCTTTGAGCCATTTAATGATCTAAGGATTTGAGAGACCTGGAAGGGGTCCGGGAACAGCGGGCATTGTGGGTAGTGGGTACAGTGTGCAAAGGCCCAGCGTGTAGATGTGCAGTGTGTTCAGGGAGCAGTTGGCTGACCAAGCAGGCCAGGAGGTGAGAAAGGGAGGGGGTAGTGAAGTTTCGGGGTGGTGGGTACCAGATCACAGACGGCCTTAAACGGGTTTGGGGGACAGTGTGCTCCTCCTTCAGGTGGCGGAGGGGAGCCAGGCAAAGGTTTGAAGCAAGAGAGTGTTGTAACCCCAGCGGGGCTGGAGGAGACGGCAGCCAGTTGCTGGCTGGATTGGAATGAGCCAAGGGGGGGGGGGGGGGGGGGGGGCGCAGGGCTGGTTAAGAGCTAGTCCAGTAGCTCAGGCACGAGGGGAAGCCTGAACAGACCAGGGGAGGAGTCCTGTCGGCTCAGAGGGCCTCCCACACATCCCCTGCCCCATCCCCTGATTGCTCACCTCCTCCCGTCAGAGGATCTGATGTGGCTCTTTTGTGTCCCCAGGGCCCACCGGGATCTGAAGGCCTCCCTGGTCCCCCAGGCCCGGCGGTGAGTAAGGGAGGGGCGGGGAGATGTGGACATGGGGATTCCTTAGGCCTGGTCCTGGTCCTGCCCTGGGGTCCGGGGGCAGGAAGATTGAGTTCCATCCGCATTGTTCTCTGTGGTGGCAGGGTCCCCGAGGAGAGCGAGGACCCCAAGGGAACTCCGGTGAGAAGGGCGACCAGGTGAGTGGCAGCTAGGACCTGGCTAGCCATTCTGACCAGAGTGGAGGGCCGGGGGGAGGCAGGGAAGAGGCTGGGTCCTCTCCTTGGTGGTCACCTTCACGTGTGGAGGGGTGAGCAGCTGTAGCCTCCCAGCCCCCATCCACCTGGAGTTGTAACCTCCCACCTTGTGCCCAGAGCCTCGCCTGCTGGCCATCTCGGGCGGAGTGCAGGGCAAGGCCCATGTCTGGAAGCAACATCACCCTGTCACTCTTTCTACCCAGAGGCCAGGTGGGAGAGAAGGGCAGCCCAGCAAACTGTCCCTTGCTTCTTCCCGCAGGGATTTCAAGGCCAGCCAGGCTTTCCCGGCCCGCCGGTGAGTGGACACCAAGCAGCTCTGTCTGATGTGATTCCATCGGGAAGCGCAGGCTGACCGGCCAGGCTCGGCTGGATGGCCTGTGGCGGGGAGGGAAGAGGCACGGGGGCGGGGAGGGGAGGGAGGGACAGCCTGGGTGGCCAGGCCTGATTCCAGGAGCTGGGACCTGGAGGGTAGGGCCTCCCGGGTGGGCCCCAGCCCAGCAGGCCGGCCGGACCCAAAGCTCCTGGGTGGTATTTCTAGAAAGCATCCACCACAGTGGGGCACACGCAGCAGGAAGAAGGAGGGAGCTCCCCCTCCAGCCCACTTCATTCCGATCTGCTCCTTTGTTGATATAGGGTCCCCCTGGATTCCCAGGCAAAGCAGGAGCGCCTGGCCCACCCGGCCCCCAAGCTGAAAAGGTGAGCTGGACTCCCAAATTGGCCACACAGTCACAGATCTGAGTCATTCAGCTCCCACACCCCCAGTTCACCCCCAGCATCAGCCTTTGGAAATTCAAGGACCACCTCCATTACATCCAGGGTGGGGAAAGGGCCTCCAGGGCGGCCCTAGCAACAAGGCCCCAGGGCGAACCCATGGGCTCTCAGGATGAGCCAGTACACCCTCCGGCCTCTGCAGGGGGCCTCTGCCTGGTGGGAGAGGGTGGGTGGGGAGAAGGCAGAGGGGTACAGTGAGAGGGGGTGACTAGGGTGTGACTGGCTGGCCTAGGCCAGCTTCATTTCCTCGGGGGGGAAAAGGAGAGAGCGCTGGGGGACGGAGGAAGTGTGCTGGCACTGGGAGCCCCATCGCCTCACAGCAAAGGGAGCTCCAGGCAGTTTCCTCCGGGGTCTGACACCAGCAGGAAGAAAACCACCTGGAGGTGTTGTCCCCAAGGGCGCAGTGTGACTTGGTGACAAGGGTGGGAAGGGACAGCCATCTGGGGAGCCCCACACTGGCTGTCCCCGGGTTTGGCTTGCTAAAGTGCCTGGTCTGGGGGGGCTGATGCTCCTGTCTGAGCCCCATTTCTGGGTGTCTCAGAGGTGACAGCTGGTTGTGTAAGCGGTCTGGCACTGACAGAGCTTGGGGCAGGGGAACCCCCTCCTTTTGGAGCCCACACAGCAGAGCTGGGCTGACTTAGAGGCTCCCTGGCTCTAACTGCTCGCTGTCCAGCTAAAGAAGTGACGCCCGAAGAGGCCAGGGTACCCCAGAGGCACACAGTAAGTTAGGGCAAAGCTGAGGCCTCCCTCCCAGCCCCCGGGGAGCCTCCAGGCTGCTTCCCAGAGCCAGTGCCTACTGGCATGGGCAAGACAGCGGTGGGGCACCTCCCTCCCTTCTGAGGGCCCTGATTGGCAGCCCCGCAGGAGCCCTCTGTGCTGCCGCCACTATATTCCAGGGCTGCCTGAGCCTAAGGATGATCATTGCAGACAATCCCCAACCTCTGGCCAGGGGTTCCATTCCCCATTCCCTGTGGAGCTGACATTTCTCTGGGGCTGTGCTGACCCCTCCTGGTCGGTGGTGGCATTGCACTGCCACCCAGAGCTCTTCTCCCTCCACTCCACCCCAGGGGTTTCTAACTGGACCCCTTTCCCTTGGCCACTGCTCCAGGGCAGCCACCCTCTCCCCGCTGGGGATGCAGCAGCCTTCGTCACCAAGCTGCCTATCTGGCCCTTTCTCCTGTAAACACTCTAATTCAAAGAGTCTGTTGTCATCACTCCCCTGTTTTGAAACTTCAATGGCTCCCCAGGGCCTGCAGCAGCGGTTTTCACTTTATTTTGTAGTCCTAGAGTCTTGTCACCACACAGAAGCTCATGTGGACCCTCGGTCTACAAAACAGATTCAAGTGGAGCTTCTCTGGCTAAAGGCAAGGGAAGGGGGCCCTGGAGCCCCACCCACTGGTCCCCCACTTTGTGCCTTAGCTCTGAGACCCTCCAGGAACCGCCGGGACTCCGAGAAGTCCCGTTTGAAAACCACAGGTCTTTGTAGTGATGGTGAGCACGGCGCTCAGGGCCCACAGCCACCAGGCTCTAACCTCCCCAGCCTCCTCCACCACCCATCACACGGGCTCCCCCAGACACCCTTGGCTACGCCAGGCGCGCAACCACTTCCAAATCCTTCTCCTTCTCTGAAGCTCCCTCTGGCATGCCCTTTCCTCCGCCGCCGCCTGCCAGGCCTCAGACACCAGGCGGAGTCAGCATCTGGTGACGCGTCTGGGCCTCGTCCCTGCCCCAGGCCCGGAGTGAGCCTCGCCCTCTTCTGGGCTCCTGTGGCCCCTTCTCCACAGAGCACCTGGACTGCTGCGTTGCCCTGATTGTGAGCCCGTGACCCTCACTGGACTGTGAGCTCCTGGAGGATGGGGGCCACCCCTTCTCACCAGGGAGAATCAGAGGCCCTGTAGTGCTCGGTGCCTCCTTGGGACTGAGGCGAACCGAGTGCCTTCAGCTAGCGCAGCCACTGAGCACCCCCGTGCCAGCCCCTGGTCAGCCTTGGAGAAGACCCTAGACTTTGGAGGCTCTGTCCCTTCCGTGGAACAGCAAGGACTGCTCTGCAGATGAGACAGACCCCCTTGGGGGAGTGGCGTGTGGAGTATATGTGCTCAGTCCAGAGCAGAACTGAGTTAGAGGCCAGCTGTCCTGGCTTCCAGCAGCCTCCGAGCATGGGGCCCAGGGCCTTGCCTCCAGCATGGGATGAGGCTGTGCTGCTTTTGTTTCCAGGGCAGCGAAGGGATGCGAGGCCCATCAGGCATGCCTGGCCCCCCGGGGCCCCCAGGGCCTCCCGGCATTCAGGTGAGTGTGTGCCCCCTTAGCCTGACGTGCGGGTTATGTGTGCGTGTGCACGGTGTGCGCGCCTTGTTTGGGGGGGCCGGGAGGTGGGTGCGGGCGGAGAGGCGGGAGGTTCTGGGCAGGCTGCAGAAATGCCCGTTTTCTGTCTCCAGGGCCCTGCCGGCCTGGACGGTCTGGACGGGAAGGACGGCAAGCCCGGCTTCAGGGTGAGATGATGCGCCGGGGAGGGCGCCCCTCCCTTCTCCAAGAGCCAAAGTCCAGGGAACCCTGAGGAAGGGACTGAAGTGGCCCCCACCTCTGTCAGGGGAAGCCCATGTCTTCCCTTGGTCTGCCTCTCACTGCACCCCGCCTGCCTGGGTCTCACTTATCCTGGTAGCCTTGGCCGGCTTGGCTGAGCGAGGCCTCGCCAAAGCCAAGGCAGTGAGTGAGTTCCTATCCAGAAACTCGGACAACCAAAGAAACAGAACCCTCAGGCCCTCAGCACTATTTTTATAGGTCGCAAGGGGTCCAGAGCCCCCGACTGGGACCCCAGGTCTAGCTCAGAGCCTGCACAGGCAGGGTGGCCTGAGTGGTCACAATGGCATAAGGGTCCCGGACGCTGGCCCGGTCAACAGCTCGTACTGGCTGGCAACAAGGTTCCCAGCCTGGGAGTGGATGGGTTAACCCAGTGGTCGGCAAACTCGTTAGTCAGCAAAGCCAAACATCACCAGTACAACAATTGCAATTTCCTTTGAGAGCCAGATTTTCTAAACTTAAACTATATAGGTTGGTACATTGTTATTAACTTAATTAGGGAACTCCTAAGCTGGCCTTTGCTAAAAACTCAAGGGGCCAAAGAGCCGCATGTGGCTCTCGAGCCACAGTTTGCCGACCACTGGACCGTTAACCCACGGAAGAAGCAGGTTGCAGGCATGGAAGGACTTGAGCAAGCTCCTTCATCTTGCTGGGGAGTCTGAAAGGGATGGAGCCATGGCAATGAGCAGAGCATCCAGGTCAATCCCCGCCTGTACCCAAAAGAAGGAAAACTGAGGTCCAGAGAGGGGGTGGGGTTCATGCAGGGGCCACGGCCAGTCAGAGCTGAGCCTGGCTAGGTCTTCCCTCTGCCGCATAGGACTTCCCTCCATCCTGGGGCGGGTGGGGGAGGGGCTGGAGAAGGGAGAAGACAGTGGCCAGCGAGTTGGGTACAAGCTGGACAACGTTCCTGCCTCAATGCCCCCCATCTCTTTCCCTAGGGAGAACCCGGTCCCGCTGGCCCACCTGGACTCATGGGACCCCCGGTAAGTCGAGCTTCAGGGAGGAGCTGGGAGGTGCCACCACCGAGCCATCCGGTGCAGCTCTGTTTTGGTGTGTGTGTGTGTGTGTGTGTGTGCGCGCGCGTGTGTGTGTGTGTGTGTGTGTGTAAGGGGGGGTGTGTGTTCTGATTTGTTTAACCTGAGGAAAGAGGATGGAATGAGGTCTCTGGTTGAGGTGAGGGATGTGGCAGCTCCCTGCTTCTCTTCTAGGGTTTCAAGGGGAAAACAGGACATCCTGGCCTCCCAGGACCAAAGGTAAGGGCCACACAGGTGAAGCCTGGCCCAGCCAGAGTGGACATACCACCTGATCCTTGCCCGAGGTGCCTCCTGAGGCCGCTGGTGCCTGGCAGGCCGGGTCGGGGCTTCTCCCACCCACCAGCCTGAGGGTGTCAGAGGGCCTCGGGCCCGAGTGGGGCGTGTGGCTGGGTCCCTGATGTGGGGGGAGCCAAGTGGCAGTCTGGTGAGCTCCTCTCTCTCTTTTAGGGTGACTGTGGAAATCCAGGTCCCCCCGGCAGCAGTGGCCGGCCCGGAGCGGAGGTGAGGGCCGGGATCTATGCACGCTGCTTTCGGACTTAATTAGGGAACTAATTAAGGGCTCTGCTGGTCCTGATGCAGCCACTTGTTCGCTCACTAGCAACATGGCTGCCTTCTCTCCTCCCCCTTCTGGGGGAAGTTTTGCCCAACATGGCACATCTTGACTTTCTCCTTCCTCTGCTTCCCCTTCCTATAGGCTCTTGGGTCATTAGCCTAAAAGGGCAGGGCTTGGCCTTCTCTGGCTGAGGGCTCTGCTTTCTCTCCACAATCCTCACGGGCAGGGCTGGGGCCTTGGCCCAGAAGGCTTAGGCCTGAGGTCAGGCCTCAGCTGGGCTCCTGGAAGCACTGGTGTTCCACCTGCTCTGCTCAGCCCTCTCCCCCTAACAGCCCCGTGTGTGACTCTGTTTCTGTGTCGTTTCTTCTGTTTTCTGGCTCCTGCAGGGTGAGCCTGGTGCCATGGGACCACAGGGACGCCCCGGCCCCCCTGGCCACGCTGTGAGTTAACTGGACTGTCTCTGCCTCCTGAGAGTTGGGATTCTGTTGGAGGGGGCAGAGTGGGGGAAGAAGGGGAGGGAGGGTGTGCACAAGCTGGCCATGACCCCAAAGAACTGAGCGCAGGAGCAGCCCCAGCACGGGGAGCCGTGAAGGGCTTTGGGCTCACCAGTCCAGTGGTTCCCAGGCCTTTTGCCATTTTCTTGTTTTCTGGGTACATTCGAATTGACTTATCTTTTTTTTTAAATGCATTTTTATTGATTTCAGAGAGGAAGGAAGAGGCAGAGAGATAGAAATATCAGTGATGAGAGAGTATCATTGATTGGCTGCCTCCTGCACGCCCCCTACTGGAGATCAAGCCCATTATGCAGGCATGTGCCCTTGACGGGAATCAAACCCGGGACTCTTCAGTTCACAGGCTGATGCTCTATCCACTGTGCCAAACCAGCCAGGGCCGAATCTACTTATCAAACAAAGATCATTCAGTTATTCAGCAAATAATGATTGCGCACCTGCTCCATGCCAGGCACGGTTCCAGGCCTTGGACAAAGGCAGTGAGGAAGCAGGCATGGCCCCCGATCCCTACTTCTGTGCCGGCAGCACACAGATTAATGCGGAAGTGTGCGGTGTGTGGTGTGCGGGGAGGGACTGGGAGGTGACTTGAGAGGAATTTTTTAGGAGAAGGAGCCAGTTGTCCAGCAATTTGGGGAAAAGCATCCAGGTCAGAGGTGGAGGAGGGGAGGGGAGCAGGTGATGTAGAGCCTGAGGCAGGGGAGAGCTTGGTATATTTGGGGAGCCCAATGTCAGCATGGCTGGAGTGGAGTTCAAGGGGTGTGAGTGGGAGCGGGAAGCTGAGTTTGGAGAAGACGTGATGGTGCAGGACCTGAGAGGTGTAGGCTTAGTGTGGGCGAGGGGTGGGGCGCCAACGGAAGCGGAGATCCGTGGGAGGCTTTGCAGAGGTGGTGGCTGGTGGCCCTGGAGCTGGGTACCCGGGCACAGACCTGGTGTGTGTTTAGGGGCCGAGGACTTGCTGACGACCTGCATGGGGTGGGAGGTGGGAGGTGGGAGCAGAAGAAAGACAGCAATCAAGAGGGACTCCTGTGTCTGGTGGCTGGGTGAGTGGGCTGTGTATTAACTGAGATAAGCGACTTGGAGAGAATATTAAGTAATAATGGATTTTCCGTCTACTCATCGGGGACATAGAGGACTGCCAATGGGTGCCTTTGATCAGGGGGAGGGAGCAGACTGGTGGGGTTCCAGAGAACGGCGAATCCGCACGCTGGCATTTTTTCGCAGCCCTGCTGCGGCTGGCTGCGTGGTCACAGGCTTTGGGAAATGTTAAAAATAGCTCACGACCAAAAAACAGAACTCGCACTATTTTTATAGGTCACAAGGGGTCCCGAGCGCCCAATTGGGGACCCCAGCTCTAGCTCAGGCCCCTCTCGTGTTACAGATGGAAGGAGTCACACCCTCTGGATGTGTCCCCCTTGGAAACTGGTTCAGGGGCTGGGGACAAGAAGGGCGACAAGAGGGGTGCAGAGCTCCTCTTCTCACCTGTCCACCCAACCCCAGCTGTCTGCCGGGCCCAGGGCTGGAGATTCCTGGAACGTTCAGATGAGGAGGGCAGACAGGCCTCCAGAACGTTCCATCTGGGAGGGTGGAAGGAAGTGCTCTGAGAGGCGTGTGCCCTGGGAGCCCTGGGTGGCTCTGTGTGGCTCCGTTCAGGGAGGTGGCCTTGGAGCTGTGCCTCTGCTGAAGGTGCAGGAGATGGGGGCGGGCATTTGGACAAGGGCCAGCCCAGGCAGGGCAGAGATGCTCCTTGGTGTCTGAGTCTCGTAGGAAACCAGGGAGGCCTGGAGCTGTGCTGACCCCTGCCCTTAACTCCCTGCTGCACAGACCAGACACCCAGCTCCTGCTCTTTGCTCCTCCCCACAGTACACAAGGTGCAGGGCAGGGGGAGGGGGCTCTGAAGACACCCAGGCCCCCAGGCCTGCCATCTGCCCTGGTTCTGGGTGCCAGCTCATCCCCTCAGCACAGCCCCAGAGGTACCCCTCCCTGAGGGGCAGGCATGAGGGTCCTGTGAGCTTGGAGATTCTCTGGCCTCAGCTCTGGCACAAATCTTCTGGCAGAAGCTCAAGTGCAAGAAGGAGAGCTTAGGGTGAAGTTTAGGGCTTGGCTCTGCCATCAGTCCCCCCACACCTCTCGGGGGCCTTGTTACTGGAGACTCTTTCCAACCCACTGCCTTTGTGTGTCTTTAGGGACCACCGGGGCCTCCAGGCCAGCCAGGCCCAGCGGGGATCTCTGCAGTGGTGAGTGACAGGCCCCCTCACCCCTCCCTCCCAGGAACTGGGCCCTGCTCTGCTGTGGGATCTTTTCAGGGGGAGCTGGGGGGAGGAGGAGAGCAATTTGCCCCAACCCTCGCCTTTCTTGGTCAGCCTGTCTTGCCCCCAGAGATCCCCTTAATGGCATGTGCATTCGGTGAAAGTGAAGGCCTTTGGAGAGGGCTGGAGCCATCCCAGGCCCTGTCTCAAGCTCAGGAAGCACCAGCTCTCCCTGCAGAATTTAGGGTTGGAGGCATGGTCCCTGGCACACAGCACCTGCCTCTGGCCCTTTCATTTCCCCCTCTCCCTTCCCCTCTCACCACCCTTCTTCCTTTTCTCCAGGGCCAGAAAGGAGACCAGGGAGCCACTGGAGAAAGAGGCCTTTCAGGCTTCCCGGGTGAGCCTGGCCCACCTGGACACCCTGGCCCCCCGGTAAGACCCCACCTCTTAACGCACAGCCCCAGAGAAAGGGCCAGCTGGCCTTGCTGGTCGAGCACAGCCCTGCACGTCTGGGGTCTCTTGGGAAGGAGAGGGTGTTTGTATGGAAAATGGCAGCGTGGAGCTTGTGCCCAAGGACCACATCATATTTGGAAGAAGGGACAAGCTCAGCAGCCAGCGCTGTGCCCACTGCGCACCAGGCTGCTGCCTGACCGTGCACAGCACCACCTGTACAGATCCCTCCACCAGAGGTCAGGCAGGGGACACTTGGCCCCTGATCTGCTCTGCCCCTCTCTGGGTGCTCTTGGTAACCACAGAAAACTTGGTAACGGAATCTAACCCACAACCCTTCGGTTCATAGGCTGATACTCTAACCACCCAGCACACTGGCCAGGGCAACAGTACTCCCTCTTTTAAAGGTTCCAGGCAGGTGAACCTCATCAGGTGGGACTGGTTGTCAATGGGTAGAGCTGAGACAGGAACTCAGGCCTCCCGGCCCCCAGGTCAGGGCACATTCCACCAACGTGGGGAGCATAGCAATGACCCTGGGACTGGTGGCCTGGGATGGGGTGCCTGACTCCAGCAGAGGTGATCGGTCAGCCCATGTGCCAAGAGGACCAAGTGTCACCGCCTACTCACTCTGATTCCTGCCAGCCTTTCACCTCCCCTGCCTGCAGGCTCAGGAGCCTCCAGGATCTGGATGAATCTGCCTGGTTGCCTTGCAAGCACAGATTCCTCTTCCCCAGCATCCTCCAGAAGCGGGTGGGCGGGGCCCAGGAGGCAGCCTCTCCTGTCCTGGGGAGGAGGGCTCACCTGACCAGATCTCTGGTTCACACCTTTATTCAGCAAACATCCAACCTATACTCAGAGCCAGAGAGTGTGCAAGATGCTGCAGCCGGCTCCTCCTTCATTGGGCTCAGCCAGGGGGCAGCCTGGAGCTGTGGGTGGGAGGCCTGGGGACAAGGCAGGAGTGTGGGGTGAGGTCTATGTTTCCAAGCCTGTGCCCAGAGTGTCCGAGGGGAAAGGGTAGGAGCAGGACCCATCAGTGCAATGGGGGTTGGGCATGCCCAGTGGGCAAGGTGAGGCATGTGACATCAAGCAAGGTTGGCATTCATCACATCTGTATTACTCTCACTTCCCAGGGTGAGCCTGGTGCAGATGGTGCAGCTGGCAAAGAGGTACTGTTGTCCTGTCCCCGTGGGAATGCTGCTGCTTGCTCCTCGCCTTACCCTGGCCCCTTTGTGCATTCAGTAACCATTCTTCATGCAAATGTTCCCTGGACGGATGTACAGGAAAAGTGCCCTGGTTGCTCTGGGAAGAGGAGTGGGGGACTAGGTGATAAGGATGAGAGCGAGACTTGTTTTTCACTATTTTTTTTTAACCGTGAACCTGGTCAAAAGGAGGCAATAAGAATAATAAACTTCAAACAAACAAGGTCTGGGCACCAGTCCTTGCCAGGCCCTTCAACATGCTACAGATTGGCCCTTTCATGCTGACTTATCACCTCTTTTTGTCTGTGACAAGGGACCCAGCCAACATAATCATCTCAGGCCATGCTCTGGGGGACATTCGTCTCCTTTGCAGCTGTCAGCCCTTCTGTTATCAGGGAAGCTGTCATCATTTCTCACATGGAGCCCAGCCAGACAGTGCAGGGGCCCGAGGCAGCGGGAGGGACCTTTTCACAGCTTGCACCTCCCCTGGGTGGCTTGGAGATGCTGCAAAGACTTGACCTTTGATTTGTGATTTCCTCTAGGGACCCCCTGGAAAACAGGGGCTCTATGGACCCCCTGGCCCAAAGGTGAGTGGACACAGGCTGGGTTTGAGAGAAGCTCATGAGTTGGTTAAGCCTGACTCCCAGCTGTGGCTTTAGCCATGGAGGGAAGACACAGGAAGGCCAGTGGACAGGAACACATAGTGGACAGACCTTGGAGCAGCCTCATCTCTGAAAACTTCCAACATGGGGCTGTTTCGAAGTTCTTAGCTATGGTTGGGGGAATGGAAATTTCAAATTCATTCACTCATTGATTCATTCGTTCAGTCTGCACACATCTGCTTGATCTTGCTTCCATTCCTGGCCAGGTCCTCACTTAGTCCTGTCACACTTACTCTAGAGCATGGCAGATTTTACTGAAAATTAGACCCTGTACTATGGGGTCAGAGGGAGAGAGCACCAGTTCAGCTTAGGAATCAGGGAGGCTGCTCAGGAAAACATTCATCTGGGTTGGGAAGTGCCCTGGGTAGAAAGGAGGGGAAGGGCATTCAGGCTCAAACAGTGTGGCCACATCAGAGAATGATAACCTCTGAGGTCTGGAGGGAGGTGCAAGGGCAGGGAGATGAGACTGCAAAGATGAGGTCAGAACCACATCATGAATGGTCCTGAGAGCCTGGCCACGGAATGAGGCCTTTATTCGGGGGTCAGTTGGGAACTGGCAGAACGTTCAAGCACGGATTAGCCCCGTGAGAACTGTCTTCTAGAAGGACTGTCCTGGGCAGTGAAGTGAGCAATCTGTCAGGATGCTGTGGCCACAGTCCAGAGGCAGATGCTGGGGCCCTGGCTGCAGGATGGAGAGAGGGGCATCGTGAGGTAGACTTGATAGTATTTGGCAGTGCTGGACTGTGACCTCCTGTCCTTGCAGGGTGACCCCGGACCTTCAGGACAGAAGGGCCAGGCAGGAGAGAAGGGAAGAGCTGGCATGCCTGGTGGGCCCGGCAAGAGTGGATCCATGGGGCCTGTTGGGCCACCAGGTCCTGCAGGAGAGAGAGGCCACCCTGGATCTCCAGGGCCTATGGGGAGCCCCGGATTGCCCGGGGTACCTGGCTCCATGGTAAGGAGAGGCTGGCAGCTACGGACACTCTCTGGGCATTCAGGGTAGAGCATGAACCATTTTAGAACCTCCTGCTGACATTCTGCAGGAAATAGCATGACTCCCCTACTAATGGCTCTTAATTATGTGTGGGAGGGTGGGGGCTTGGGGACCTTCTTCCCAGAAAAACGCACTGATGCACACAATGTTTTGGACCATTTCAGAGGGGTTTAGGATTAAGTATCTGTGGGTGGCTCCTGGGACCTTTGCCCCCCCCGCCCCCCTTCCTTTATTTCCATAAAATCTATCCTCAGGGAGAGAGCACCAGGCTTGACAGTATAATTGAGGCAGATTTTCTTCTCTTTTCTCAGGGAGACATGGTGAATTACGATGAAATCAAGCGATTCATCAGACAAGAGATCATTAAAATGTTTGATGGTAATTGGCAGCCTCTGGGTGGCAGTGGGTGCTGCTGGCCCTTCCTACCTGCTTCTCCGCCCTGCCCTGGCCTCCTTTTCCTAAAGCTTAATATCCTGTCCCTCACTCACCCCCCCCACACACACACTTACAGGATTGTGTTCAGTAAGACTTCAGACATTCCTTGTCACCTGCTCTGTTCAGAGATAACGTGATTCCCTCCCGCCCTCCCCAAGCCCCCACTGGAGCAAAGGAGACAGACAAGAAAATTGACATCAAACGAGTTTGCCTGCAGTGAGCTCAAAATAGTGGGGCGAGCAGTGACTGTAAGATGGCTGGGGTGGCTTCATTCTAAGCTTTTGTCTCCTGTTCATTTGCTCGTCCAGGGCTGGTATGCTAGGGACTGGGGAAAACATGGACCCTGCCCTCAAGGGGCTGGGCATTGAGATCAGGGAGCAGACCTTGAATGCCAAGCAAGGAGTCGGGTTTCAGTCTGAGGCTAGTGGCGAACTGTTGAGAGGTGCTGGAAAAGAGACATAATTAGACCTGTGCTTCAGAAGGAGCACGGTGGAAAGCAAAATGGAGGCCCGGACACGGGAGACCATAGATCAACCCCAGGTCCCTCGCTCTGACGTTCTTCTGAAGAAAGGCTTCTCTGGATTCCATGCTTGGGGCCTGTCTGCAACATCTGCAGTCATTATGAGTCCCTGGGGCACCCTATGACCTGTCTGTCCCTGCCTTTTTGTTACAGAGAGGATGGCTTACTACACCTCCAGGATTCAGTTCCCCATGGAGGTGGCAGCAGCTCCCGGGCGGCCGGGGCCCCCAGGGAAGGATGGTGCTCCCGGCCGGCCAGGCTCTCCAGGAGCACCTGGGCTCCCTGGTCAGATTGGCAGAGAAGGACGACAGGGCCTGCCAGGAATGAGAGGTAGAGCTGCCCTCTGGGGCACACATGAGCATTATATGAGGTCTGCTGGGGATATACTTACCCATATGTGTGTACATCTAATAATCTGACTGGGTGTGTCATTTTTCTGCTCAGGGATAGGACTTCTTATTTTATTTCTTTTGTCCCAGGATTGCCCGGTACCAAAGGAGAAAAGGGGGACATTGGTGTTGGCATCGCAGGAGAAAATGGTCTCCCCGGTCCCCCAGGTAGGAAAAGCCAGCATTTCAGACCAGGAATCTAGAGCATCTGAGATTTTCTTTCTTCATGCTCCTTCTATCACGCAGCTGTGTGGCACCTCAAACAACTACAGGCCTATCCACCAACATCTACCTCATGTGACGTGTGTAAGGCCCTCTGTCAGGGCCTGTGTGTGGGGGGAGTGAAGGGCCAATGCCTGCCCTCAAGTCCTAAATTGGGCTAGCACCACGCAGAGGAAGAGAGTCAGATGCTGTGGGGCTAGGGAGTGCTGGTTCAAGTCCTGCTGGGCTGCATGATCTTGACAGGGCCACCCAAGCCAGGCAGTACAGCTAAAGAGAATGACTAAAGCCTGATGACCTGGCACTGAGACCCAGGTTCATCGCCTGCCACATGTGCAATGTCTCTGTGCCTGTGTCCTCATCTACAGACGAGATAATAGTTCCTTTCTCACGGAACTGCTGTGAAGATTCAATGAATCCTATCTAATAAAGAGGGAATACGCTAATTGACCCTCATGCCATCACAAAGATAGCAGTGCCCACAGCCAACAAGGATGGAATATGCTAATTGACTATCTCTCCCTCAAAGATGGCAGTGCCCACAGCCAATAAGAATGGAATATGCTAATTGACTGCCTCACCCTCAAAGATGGCAGTGCCCACAGTCAATAAGGAGGGGATATGCTAATTGATTGCCATGCCCTCAAAGATGTCAGTGCCTAGTCCCCTCAGCCTCGCTGGGGCGGCAGGTGCGTGGCAAGGCCAGGCCTGCTGCTCCATGCACCTGCCTCTGGAGTCCCCCAGACCCATCAGCCCCCAAACCGCCCAGGGCTGGCCTGAGGCAAAGGGAAGCCTTGATGGTGGCTGCCTGGCCAATACCAGAGGCACAGGCTAGCCTTGGATACCAGCTTCCCAGCCACCCAGGGCTGCCTGAGGCTCAGGTACCCAGGGCTGGCTGAAGCCTGCGCTGCCAGCAGTAGCAGCAGCAGAAGTATGATGGGATATCACCTTCCCCTGATTGCTGGGTTGCCTCCCACCCCTGAGGGGTCCTGGACTGTGAGAGGGTGGCAGGTCGGGCTGAGGGACCCCTCTCCAAAGCACTCGGCCTTAGGCCTGACACATGAAAGCTCTCAGTAAAACTAGCCAATTGTGTTGATGTTGTTAAATTAATGTAAGGGCCTGATCAGGTCTCAGGAGAACATGTTACAACCTGAGAAATATTCATCAAATATAAGGTGTTTTTGACAACAGCCATTATTCTTTCCTGTAGTTTGGATCTCCCGATTTTACTTTTCCGACTTCCCTCTCTAGGTCCTCAAGGTCCTCCAGGGTATGGCAAGATGGGTGCAACTGGACCAATGGGCCAACAAGGCATTCCTGGCATCCCTGGCCCACCAGGCCCCATGGGCCAGCCGGGCAAGACTGGCCACTGTAACCCCTCAGACTGCTTTGGGGCCATGCCCATGGAGCAGCAGTACCCACCCATGAAAAGCATGAAAGGGCCTTTTGGCTGAAATCACCATCTCCGTTAGATGAAGGACTCCATGGGGAACAAATGGCTAAAACTTATAAGACTCTGTGATGGGTTGTGAATGTTCTGAGTTTTTAATTGCTATTAATATTTTTTTATCAATAAATAAAAAATAAAGTGATGTGTAGTCTCACTTTCGGTGGGGTTTCTCTGGTGCTGCAGCTGATCTCCCTGTCATCCTCCTTGGTCATTTGGTTCCAGAGTAAAACGGGCATTTCCCTGGGTCTGTGGTCAACCCAGTGGAGTTGTGGGATGCTTCTGTCCATGGTGCCCAGGTCAGCTCTCCTCTCCAGCTGCTCTGATCTGTCTCTTGGTCCTCTGGGCTTGTGTCCTGTCCCTCACAGCACACTTCTCAGAGTCAGACGGGGGCATCGCGCGGCCTCTCCCTACTCGTGAGCCCAAGCAGGATTGAAGACCCCAATCCCAGCTCCAAAAGGCCCCTTCCTGGTTGCTTTTCTAAAGAAAACAGTGTTTGGTACCTCACCTACCCTTTTCATTTCTTGAGCGTGACCCAAAGCTAATGCAGGTTGTACCTTGGGAAATGCCACCCAATGCTGAAGGCCATTCATCTGCCTGGCAGCACCTCCAAGTACAGTTTCTTCTTGCTGCTCCAGTAATTCTGTGATTAGAAAGCCTGAGAAACAGGAGGGAAGCTTGGCTCCAGCCCCTGGCCTAGGCAACCAGGGAATGCTTCTCGGGAAATGAGATGAAACCTCCTGCCTGAACTGATGTATGGTCCTGTCACCAGCTCTCCTGGACTGAAATGGCATCCTTGGTTAACCTAACATGTGATGCTTTCCCGTGCATCTTAGCCTCAGCCTTCAGAAACAGGCTGCAAAGTGGTCATGGGCAGGCCACAGTCAGATCCAAGCTTATGTTCCTCAAAGCCTGCTGGGAGTCTGAGGATCTATCTCCTGTCTCCTTCATATGTAAAAAGGCTAGAGAGAAAAAGAAAAATAGCAAGTTGAATATTATAGAAACACTAGAGGCCCGGTGCATGAATTCATGCATGGGTGGGGTCTCACTGGGTGGCCTGTGGGGATCAGACCAAAACCCACAGTCCAACACGGCCTGCAGCTCCTACTTGCTGTTCCCTCTCATCCTGGCCCCACTGTGCCTGCCACAGGCTCGCACCCAATCAATCCCAATTAGAAGAGGTTCGAGCCACAGCAGTGCTCGACAGCTGTGAGCCCTGTGTCTGGTGCCCTCCTGAGGGAGTGGCCTGTGGGATTGGGCCAAAACCAGCTCTCCAACATCCTTCCAGGGGTCTGGGATTGAGAGAGGGTGCAGACCAGGCTGAAGGACCCCACCAGTGCACAATTGGAGCCAGAGAAGGACCACGGGAGGGCTCCAGGGCATGTCTGGTCCTGTCTTGCTCAGTCCCACTAACCTACCAGTCAGAGCATTAGCCCCCTGGTGGTCAGTGCACATCATAAAGAGCTGTTGAGCAGCCTTAACATATCATTAGTATATTACCCTTTGATTGGTTGAATGGATGACCTGTCATTGGATGATTGGACACTTAGCATATTAGGCTTTTATTATATGGGATTCCATCTCAAGCTTCTCGATCTCTACTTTTCAGACCTCCCTTCCTGGGCGGGCGGCCCTGTGAGAAAGCAACAGGCACATGCAGAAGGACTTCGAAAGAATGTCTTGTTGCTGGCTCCAGCTTCCCAGAAGGTTTATCCAAGTTGGGTAAACTTCAAAAGGATCTCAGAGCAGATTCAGAAATGTACTGAGGGTCCAGATGCTGGTCCAAATTGGCTGAAACCTTCAAACTGGCTGTCAAATCTCTCCAGAGCTGGTGTTGCCAGCAGTTCTGAAAATTCCCTTCTCTGGTTGGACTCCAAATACCAGGAGACCTGCCTAGGGGTGGCTTTTCAGAACCGTTGCCCATTATTTTCCTGCCAGGAGCAGTGGAGTGCCATGGCCAGGGGAATGAAATCAGGCCGACTCGGGAGCGTGCCCTATGTTTTTAGGTATAGGAGGAATCCATTCTTATTTTATCTCCCACCAGCAAGTCCCAGTTAACCTTGGTTCTAACATAAGCCATAGAAAAGAAAGCACATCACCTTTGCCTTGAAGTAGCAGCCAGTTTGGGGCAGTGGATGAGGACAGATGTGAAAGTGCTCCCATTGGAAGGCCAGCTTGCCCCTCAGCCCACGCCGCGAAGTGCTAACTGACGACAAGGAGCACGCTGGCGCCAGAAGAAAGAAAGAAAGAGGCAAGGACCAGCTGTTGCATTCGGCAGGACGGCTTTGAAGACCAGAGGGGAAAGCCGTGAGAAAACATCAAGCTCAGCCCCTTGGCGGGCCACCTGGGCGTCGATCCTGACAGAGTAAGCGATGCTTTCTTCACTTTGGTTCTTGAGTCAAATTCCATGATGGTTAGGTTTACGCTTTCATGATCTGAGTGCTCATCTCCCTGGAGTTTGAAATTGCTGTATTTTCTTGGACCATGAAGAACCAGATGGAAAGCGGAATTTATAGTCTCTTATGTTACCGCGGTCAGCAAAAAAACAGTCCGTGGATTTTGCTCATAAGTTCAGGAACCGGGGAAGCTGAAGAGAAAGGAAGGGGGGGGGGCACATGCCTTCCGCGTCTTTGAGGCAGCTTCCTCACATTCCCTCCACTCGTCTTCCGTTTTCATGTCTTAGGTTATTCCGGGCTTTTAAGGCAACACACAGATCCTGCAGATTGGCAAAGTCTAACTTGAGGAGTCCATTTCCTCTTTCTACTTCGTGCCAGGAGCTGTCTGGGGATTCAGAGGCAGATATGGTCGCTGCCCCCGCAATGTCTATGGGGAGAGCAGACAGTTACACAAGCAATTACAATAGAGTGGGATGCTGGGGCGGTACCAGGCACTGGGGGAGCTCGGAGCCCAGGGACCTAACTGTGTCCAGACAAAGATGGATGTAGGCAGAGGGGACAGCACGTGCCAAGGTCCAGAGATGATGGGGTCTAGGATGCTGAGTGGTGAGAGACAGTGCAGTGTGTGGGTAGAATGCGGACCATGAGCAGGGATACTGTGGGGAGCAAGGGTTTTCTGTGAGAGTGTGTCGAGTCAGATTTGCCTAAGGTGGAGTTCACTGACTGCCGTGTGAAGAATGGACTGAGAAACCCTCTACTCTGTAAGACGAAGAAAGGCTGCTGCATGTTTACTCTGCAGAGGAAAATCCCAAAATGTGATGCCTTCTGGAATTTAAATCTTCCTTTTGGTCACATTGGCCCATCAACAGAGCCTATTTAGACTCTTCACACTTGGTCTGTTAGCTCTTACCCGACTGGATCTTTCTGTTGTTGTCCTGAATAGTTTATGAGAATGGAATGTGTGCATTGATACATTCCATTGCAGAATTCCACAATGAAAGGGGAGTGTGGCCAAATTGCCATGTCTGCTGGTCCCATCTTTCTGTTGGTTCTGTGGAAAGCTGCAAATCACCCTCTGATCCCTAGCATCCACTTGGAATTTAAATTTCAGACTGGCACTCGTTGGAATCAAAGAGAATTAACTCCATAACAATGAGGTGAGTGTTGGGCTGCCTTCTCCTAAGCAACCCTGGAGCTTGGCGCTGAGCCAGGAGGCCTGTGGAGAGTGAGGTCTCTAGGGGAGGAGATATTTTCCAGGGGATGGGCCTTCCAGCACCAAGCTCTGCCTCACCTCTAATGGGTCAACCGCACGGCTTCCATGAACTCAGGAAACTGCTCTGTGCTCTGAAAGGGGCTGGAATCCAAGTGTTCTTCTTTGGCTAGAGCTGAAACAGCAGCAGAGCCTCCACCCACCTCTGTCTGCTTCAGGTAGCTGAGGTTCTGGAACTGAGCTGATTGTTTTTCAAGCGTTGGAAGGTCCTGATCTGCCTTGTACCCAGCCTTCTCCAAGATAAACACACCTGGGCCTGCCGCAGGTCCTCAGAGGCAGAGCCCTGCACTTGGCTTTGGCTGGTTTCTGACAGCCCAAGAGATGACTTGGATGCCTTGCCCCTCAAATAGCAGTCATCCAACAGGCCGTTCTAAGAGCCCTTTGCTGGGCAGAGGGAGCTGGGACGTGAAGTTCTCATAGGAGTTTAATCTTCAGCACATAGAGCTTGGCAAGGGGTGGGAATTCAGTGGGTTGGTATATTTGTACAATAAAATGAGTGCATGTCACATTATCCCCTTTTGCAAGCCCTTTGCAGGCCGCATGTCACTCACTCTTCTCTCTGCTGACAAATGTTCCTTAACCTTCAGCCCAGACCCCAGGACTTCTTCCTTTCTGAGATTTTGCCATTTGACTCCACCTATTTTTGTTTTTTTATTCAGGGGCAGGGGGGGTAGGGGTGCGGAGGGTTTAAAAAGATAAAGAAGACAAGACCTACTAAACACTAACGACTGAGCAGTTAGAGATTGTGAACCTCAGTTCAAATCCTGACTCCTCCATTTATCTTTTTGGTAGTGGAGAAGTCGCTTAGCCACTCTCAGCCTCAGCTCCTCATTATAAATGGGTAACAGTATCTTCTCAAAGGATGATGGTGAAAATGAAACAACACATTGTACTTAGCACAATGCCTGGTACCTAGTAAGCATTCAATACAGAATAACAACTGTTAATATTTATTGAATTCATGCCAGGAATTGTTCAAGGCACTGCGGATAGAGGAGGAATAAGAAAAGGACAACCCGGCACTCTCCCTCCCTGGAGCGTGCCCATCCTTTTTCCTTCCCTCACCCTCCCCCTGCCCTCCACTCCCCCCCCCCCCCCCCCCCATTCTCCAGGCACATTATCATTAGCTTCCTGAGTCCCAATCTCCAATGGCCCTTCCTTTATGTCTATAACTTATTTCCTAAGCTCTTTTCTTCTAGGAATTACTTCTTCTACCTTTGTAATTTACTTAAACAACAACAACAATATACATGTAAATTTTAATGAGGACAATTCAAATAGTGACAAATACAAAACGACTTTAGATGTGGTGTCAAGGAATGTCCCCCCAAGGAGGTGATCTCTGAACTGAGACCTGGATGGCAAGGAGCCAGCCAGTGAAGAGCCCAGGGAAGAGCATTCCAGACGGGGAGAAGAGCTGATCGAAACTCAGGAGGTGGGAATGATGTGGGTATGGTCCAGGGATGGAGACCAGGATGCGTGGCTGGAGTGAACTGGGACAGCAGTGGCAGGAAGTGAGGCTGGAGATACAGGCAGGGTCTTGGTCACAGATGGCTATGAAGGTCATAAGGATGTGTTTAAATGTTATTTTAAGAGTTAAGGGAAGCCTCTGGGGGAGCTTAACCCAAAGAATAACATTATCTGATTTACATTTAAGACAGTTACTCAGGCTGCTCTATAAAGAATACAGTATGGAGTAAAACGTGAAAGTAGGGACTTTGGTCAGAAGGCTACTGTACTGATTCAGCCACAGATGCTGGTATCTTGGATTAGACTGATGGTGCAAATAGGGAGAAAAGAGAAGATGTGGGTCTATTTTTGAACTCAAGCAAATGGAGATGGGATAGTGTGTGGAGAAACAGAGGCCCCACAAGAATGCTCCTAGGTGGGTTTAAAAAAAAATTATTTTTATTTTGGCTTGAGAGAAGAGATGGATTTTCTTAGATGGAGAGGAATGGGTTTTAAGAAAAATATAAGAGAGAACTCACATAAGGCAGGCTGGAATATAGCACAGTGAGAGGACCAAGTGCAGAGAGAGGCAGGCAAGAGAGTGGCTACACTGGAGCTGGAGGGAATGTGAGAGAGTGAGGTGGACAATGTGATTGCAACTGAGGTCTGAAGTGCTGGCAATGGGAGGGATGTTGTTCTGGCAAAAGGAATGGTTTGAACCTAAGTCTGGACAAAGGCAGGCGCAATAACTCATTTTTCAAATCCCTACATATTTATCTGGCAGCGGAGGAAACTGAGATTCAGAGAGGTTAAATAACTTTCCCAACAGTCATACAGTTAGAACGTGGTAAAATCAAGATTCTCACTCCAAGCAAGAGTGCTAAGTGGTGAAACCAAGCATAGTACAAGAATGAAAGAAAGACGAGGGCTGTAAAACATAGGATGGGAAAGGTGGGGTTGGGCCAGACTGTGAAGGACTTAGAGTGCCAGAATGAAGAGGTTGGGGCTTATTTTGGTGTAGATCAGCAGAGGGGAACATCTGGCCCGAGGGGTGTATAAGGCCCTCAAAATCATTTGGTCTTGCCCTGCCAAGGCATTAGGGGTGAGTTAACTACATGTTTGACCAAATATAGCAGGCCAATTTTTAAGTAGATAATTTTGTATGGCCCACAAATTATGTCATAAGAATCCAACTGGGCCTTGGCAGAAAAATAGTTCCCCACCCCTGGGATGAAGAGGAGCCATTGTAGGCTGTCCAGTGGGCAAGCAACAAAACCAGCACCATGATTTTACCAAGTGCCTGACTAGATAGATGGGCTGGAATGAATAACACCTTATAATATATTCACTTGTTTTTTGTTTTGTTTTCTTAAATATAGTGTCAGGCACTGTGTTAGGTACTGGGGACATAATGACAAGCAAATCCAGACGCAATCTGGGCCCACATGGAAGAATTTAACAAATTAATCAGATAAGTGAGCTAACAAGTGTAGAGCCGGAACCACCAAGTGGTAAGTAAGTACAGGACTATAAAGTCACTTTGTAACCAGGATTTGACCTGCTTTAGGGACCAGTCAAGACTTCCCTGCTGAGAACGAGGCATCCATTTATGAACTCTGCAGAAGAAAGAAAAAAAAGAAAAGAAAAAAAGACACCTACTAAGAAGGGCTCCGGGAGGCTAACTGGACTCATTTTAAAAACCAGAGCCTAGCAGCCATTTCTGCACAGGGGCCTCTTATGCAAACTGCACTTCAGAGAGAAACCTGCACTGAACTGCCTGCCTGTACTGTATTTCTGCCATTCCAAAGTCATACAGTTAGAAAGCCAGCCCTCATAAAAGTTTCCTAGAATCCTATTTCAACCAAAAGGATTGAGGGTTTCCTCATCCAAACAGAGCTGATGGCTCCCCTGAATCAGAGTAACTCTATTCTTATCAATCAGGACAGTGCCTTTTAGGTCAATCAAAGGTGAGAATTTGGAGCCCTCATTTGCATGAGGATGGACCAATCAGGAATCAGGAACAGGGACTTCTGTCTATATAAGCCAGCTCCCCTCTGGCTCTAGGAGTTGTTTCTCCCCTCGGAAATGAAGAATGTGAATGTCTCCCTGGCTTAGCTAGAATACCCACTAGACTGAGTAGATTGGGGTGACTAGAGTCAAGGAGCCTAGCCCCAGGACTGTTCTACAGCTCCACAGTTTTCACAACTATGCTGTATTGCAATTCAGCTGTTTTGCACTGAATAAAGTTTCCTTTCTCACTGCACACCAAACTGGGGATTCTTGTTGGTGTTGAATTGGAGTCGATGATCATCTGTTGACACACTGACTCCAGTTCTAAGCCATACTCTGCCCCTAACTCACTGCCTCTTCGGATCTGTTTCCCCACTTATGAAAAAAGACTATTTATCTAATTTTCCTCTCCCATTTTGGGGGATTTTCCTCTCCACAAAGACCACACATCCCACTCCAATGCTACCAAATGACTCGGGGCGTCTTGATATTAGAGCGAAGTGCTTCGGCCATTGCCTTTATCCTTCCCAAGAGGCCGCTGTTCCCTGTCGTCATGGTAACCGCCAGCCACACCTCGGGCGGAAACTTGGGAGTGACACAGGAACTAGTTACTGTGATGTTTCCAGTTTGCCAGGTTAAAATATGGCCACCGCCATAACACCTAACTTAAGCTCCTCTCTAAATACCCCGGTCTGGCTACCCTGAAGCCTACGCTACCGCAGAAAAGAGAGGAACAAAGCCACCAGAGCGAGCGAACAAAATTCCGGAAACCCCCATCCGACCTTTAACTCCTCCCGCATCTCTGGGAGGCATCCGACCACCGCCCAGTGGCGTCACTTCCGTCGACCTCTGCGCCCAGGATTGACAGGCGCATCATCCAAGCAAAAAAGTGGGTGTGTCCTCAGGGAGCGGTTTGACACCCGGAAGTCCGACCCCTCTCCGACTTGTTACGTCAAAATCGACATGGCCGGTTATCCCTACGGGCAGGTGAGTTTGTGAACGGCGGGTGAATCCAGGCGGGGGCCTAAAACCCCAGCTTTGCGTTCTCTCCTGTTTCCCTGTGCCCTTCCCATGCTGAGGTTGACTTGAGCGAGGTCTCGCGTGGATGAGAAGGGAAAAGCGATGGTCGGTTGCGCCGGTGTTACGTTACGCAGAACTGCACGTCGCGCACGCGAGCTTTGGGGACCTGGGACTCCCCGCCCCTGTCAGTCTCAGGCTGGGTTTGGCCTGGGCCCCCGCTTTCCCGGAGCTCCCGCAGGGTGCCAGGCAGGGTCCTGGACACCAACACTGCGTTTAGACCTTGGGTCCGTCGGTATCATTTGGGGCGTCGGATAAAAGCATACCCCTGATGTATTGCATCTGGATAATCGGGAGAATCTTTGGTTTTAGTTGACTCCACAAGTGAGCTTGTTTGACTACTTGGTCCAACACCTCCATTTTAGACCCAGGGAAAATGAAACGCAGAGAAGACACAAACTTTCCTGAAGTCACCAGGGGATTAGGTGGCGTACCCTGGAGCTCTCAGCAAGTGCTGCTTCTCCACTTGGCAACTCTTTTTGATCCAGCCGCGAACACCCACCAAAGGCGATTCTGTGGCCACAATCCCTTGTTGGGTGGTAGAATGGTTGAGAAATTAAGTACAGTTTGGAGTCAGGAAGGTTCCTCAGAGCGAGGTATTTTGCCTTTCGGAGCCGAAGTTTCCAACTCTGTAAAATAGGGCCGAGCAATAGGGTCTACCTCATATTGGTAGAGCCCTTATGAAGAGTAATGCAGTGATGCTTATAAGCCATTTGGTACTACTAAGTGTAACAAGTGTTACCTTTTCGTATTTTGATTTTTACTAGACTCCTAGAAGGTCAGTGCTGGGAGGGCCCTCAAAATAGTTACTTCATTTTAAAGAGGGCTCCTGAGTTACCCAAGATCACACTCATTTAGGAGATAAAACCCATGCAGGAAAAAATGGTTACACTAAGTCATATGGGTATTACACAGTGCTTAATGGAGTATAGTTAACATGTCAAAAGATGGTACAAGAACCCTTTGAGGGAGTGCAGGCCGTGCAGGTTTTGCACCCAGTATTTGGATCTCCATTATCTCAATCATGAAGACCTGTAGGCATGCTAGCAGGGAATATTATCCCCAGTTTATAGCTGAGGAACAGCTCAAAGAGGTTAGGTGGCTTGTCCAGGGTCATACATAGCAAGCGAGGGGATGAGGCCAGGGCTAGATCTTAAACTCCTTCGGTTGCATACTTAGCAGAGTAGGAAAGAGAGAGGCCAGCATGGGCCACCATTAGGAGGAAGTACTCTAACCTAGCAGTGTTTCTCAAGCGCCATTCTATTTTCTGAATCTTGTGAGATGTTAATAGGTATTGCTAATGGAGGAAGGTTCTGTGGTTAAATAAGTTTGCAGAATACTCTTAAATAGAGCCGAACAGTTTCGCCATAGGCATCTCAGTATTTCTTACGCTTACTTAACCATGGAATACCGCCCCCCCCCTTTTTTTAATGTGTAGTCATTTTTTATTTTTAATCTAGTATTCCTGAGAAACCTCGTTTGGGTAAACATTGTTTTTCAGTGGATGGTCTGTATCAGAATCACCTAGGAGCTTGTTAAAAAAGCACACTTTGGGATTCCATCATAGACCTGTTGTGCAACTAGGAAGTGCCTTATCTATATTAATAAAAGGGTAATATGCTAATTAGACCATGAGACATTCCAGATGTCCTTCTGGACAAAGCCATGGTGGCGGGGCTGAGGCAGAGGGTAATCAGGTCAGGAGGGGAGGGAAGTTGGGGATGATCAGGTTGGCAGGGGGTTACAGTTGGGGGCAAGCAGGCCAGCAGGTAGAATGGTTAAGGGAGATCAAGCAGGCAAGAAGGTGAGCAGGTAGGAGGATTGTGACGGGGTTGTCTGACTGCCAGTTTAAGATTAGAGAGGATGCAGGCTAGGCTAAGAGACTCCCCTTCCCCCCCGCTGCCACAGTGTACAAATTTTGTGCACTGGGCCACCAGTGTTTTAGTAAGCTTTTAGAGATAATTTGTATTCGACCTAGAAGAAGTGACATAGAATTTAAGAGCCTGGACAAAATGAGGCTAAAATTCTATTTCTACTACTTAATAGTTATATGCCCTTAGACAAATTTATCTAAGGGCTTGGAGCCTCCGTTTCCTACTTGTGAAAAGAGAGGACTAATACTTCACAGGGTGAAATGAGGACAAAGTATGAAAAAACCTATAGAAAGCTTGTCACATTGCAAATACATAGTGTGTGCCAGTGCATGGTGGCATAGTTCTTGCTGCTGCAATTGTTGTTATGTCGTGCTGCCTGGGCCTATGCTCAGTGAGATATGGAAAATGAGTACAGAGAAACATGTCTGGAATAGAAGAAGTGCTTTTGTTTTCCCATTATACCCTTGTCTACCTCTTCAGCTCCTTGGTCCATGGTTTCCCAGGAAAGGAAATGGGTTGTTTTAAAGCATCCCAAAGCATAGTGCCGCTTCCTCTAGAGGCTCCAGCTTATTATTATGAGTCAAAACTAATTTTCCACTTCCTTTAGCCCAGTGTCCTCAAGCATGACGATGTGTTGGAGTAGTAAAAATCAGGTACCCTTTGGCCCTGTGGAGGAGCCAGTCTGATAGGTTTCAATGCTTAGAACTTGGTTTCTGAGGCCAGAGAGATTTGGCTTCAAATCCTTGCTCTGCCTGTTTCTTGCAGAAAATTCTTGGAAAAGTCTGAGACTTCGTTTCCCCTTCTTTAAAAGGGGGTTGTAATGAGTTAATCCATGTAAAGTGCCTGATATGGTGTTTTGGTATAATAATTATTCCATGTGGAAGAGGGATATAGATACATAAATTGTACAGACAGTGTACTAAGTATTAAATGGGAGTAAGTGTAAGGTACTGGGACAGCACAGCTGGGATACCTACACTCAGTCTCCAGGGAAGGACGGTTTCCTAAAGGAGGTGGCATTTAAGCCCAAAATTGAATCTCCAGTAGGAGTTAGCTGGATGAAGAAAGGAATAGTATTCCAGTAGAGGGAATAGTATGCTCAAAGGCCAGGAAGCAAGTGAGAACCCAGTATTTTGGAGGGATTAGTCCATGTGCTGTGAAGAGGGAGAAAGGGGTAAGAAATGAAGTGAGAAAGGTAAGCAAGGACCAGATACCTTTTTGAAGAGTGTGGTCTTAAGAGTAGTGAGGGAACTGCTGAAGAGTTTTCTCCCATTTGTGCTTTGGAGCTATTAACAAGAGCACTGTGGGAATGGGTTGAGGCAGGAGGGACTGGAGGCAGGCAGACCAGTTTCAGAGCTATTGAACTAATCTAGGTTAGAGAAAACAGTGATCTGGTGAAAATGGTTTGAGAAGCGTTTGGGAGGTAGAGTTGGGAAACCTTGGTGTCCGAGGGGAGGAAAGAAGAGGTGTCCAGGAAGGCACTAGGGTCTCCCAGTTACTGAGATGGGAACACAGTGAGAGGAGTAGATTTGGAGGGAAGGTCCAGGAGGTTGTTGGATACGTGGGTCTGCAGCTCAGGTGAAATGAAGCTGGAGGGAAAGATGGAACATTTGGAGTGTCATCTCAGGCATGGTCATTGAAATCATGGGACACTTCCTGGCTCACTGTTTATTGGCTGCAGATTTCTGGACTTTAAATATTTTAGGAGGCTCTGCTGGTGAATGTCTGAGCCACTCCTGTCTCAGGATTGTTTAAAGCGTGTCAAACTCTGCCCACGGGCCACATATATTTTTTGCAGCCCAGCCAATATAATGGTATGTAAGAAACGTTTTAATGAATTTTTGTAACTTAATTTTTACAATATCTTGCTATACATAATTATTAATAACAAACTACAATGTTCGCTAATGACTGATTACTATAATTGTGTTGCACTCATTTCCCTTACACGCCTTATGAGCAGGTGCACCATTTCTCTCCACTAACACTAGCAGCGACTATTTTAGCAGCCAGTTGACGTGTCATTAGTCTTGTACTGAGTTGTTTGGTGTGCGCAACAGGAAATATTTCACTTTTGGAGAACAAGAAAAATGGGTTTATTTGCTTATTAATTTGTGCAGTTATTCAGTGTCTGGTAAGTTAATGTTCAAGAAAAAATATTTTTATTAAAATGTTCTATTATGTTAATGATTACTCATTTATTTCAGCCTTTTGTATTCAGTATGTCTATCAAAATAAACCTACGGTTCCTATGAAAATTGAAGCTTTTTTTTTTTTTGTGGCCCACATAAACTTAAACCTTGTTTATTTGGCCCATGTCAGCCTTTGAGTTTGACATGCTTGGTTTAACCCCTTAGAATAGGCTCTAGCCTCCTTCAGCTGGCACTTTAGGGATAGCTCCGGAGAACAGACTTGCCTTGGCAATGCAGCCTACTCTCTTCCCCATCTGGACTTAGCATGGATCAACCTTTGACCCTTCCAAGCTCCACAAGAGTCTTGGATGTAGAAGCATGAGCCCTCAGAACCAAAAGAAAATAGAGGACTTTCTGAGTGGATTATTTAGGATGTGCGCTCTCACCACTTGCAGAAATATAGACAGATTCCAAGATTCCAGTATTGGCTGAAAGATTGGACTATAAGGTCTTTGGGATTTCTTACAATGTTGTGGCTTTCAAATTGGGTCTAAGAACTGGGGTGCAAAAAGAACAAGATTCTTCTGCATCTTCCTGATTCCTGTGCTTGAAACCTCTGAAAGAGCACTAGTCCAATCCTTGACCCTATACCATCTTCTACAGTAGAAATCCATCGTATTTGACATGCCTTTAGGACAGTCCCTGGCATCAGCACATGGTAGACGCCCACACATTTACTGAAGAGGGTAGTGTAGTGGAGGTATGCAGATCCTGATTAGAATCCTAACTCACCTATTTTAGCTGCATCATTACAGACACAGTATTAAACTCTCTGCTCCTTGATTTTCTCATCTGTAAAATGGAGATAATGTTGCTTTTTTTAGGGAATAAAACTACTCTTACAGGACTGAGGATCGGTGAGGGCCAATTGAACTGGAAGCATTTAGCAGAGCCTCAGTGAAATGTTAATTGCCCCTCCCCCACCCATTTCTGTGATGCTTTGGAAACCATGGATACTGAACTCTTCCTGTCTTTTTTTTTTTTTTTCCTTCCCCTTTCAAGATCTTGTGTTTATCAGCATGAAATGCTCTTGGGAAAACTCTTAAAAAGGCTGACAGCATGGAGTA
The DNA here is from genome assembly GCA_027563665.1 of Antrozous pallidus. NCBI lineage: Eukaryota > Metazoa > Chordata > Mammalia > Chiroptera > Vespertilionidae > Antrozous > Antrozous pallidus. The sequence goes on from CM050508.1 coordinate 192,572,327, forward strand.
GTATAAAAGAACCTGGAGTCAGGGATTCTGGTTTTCATTTGATTCAGACCTTTTCTGACAACTAGATGACCCTGAACCTCTTCTCCACCCTGGATTCTGTCTCAGTTGGTGGCCCCAATTCATATTCCTGTGCAGCTAGAAATCTGCGTCATTCCAAGCATTTTCCTTTCCCCCTCCTCCCTCCAGCTCTTCCCTAATCTAATTAGTTGCCAAGTCATGCCTAGTCTGTCTCTGAAATAGCTTCAGAATTCATCTTGTTCTCTATCTCCAAGCCTGCTATCTGGTTCAGGCCCTGCCAGCCTAGGGCTTAGCCTACTGCCTCTGCCTCTCTTAACTACTGCCTCCCCCCGCTAGCTCATCCTCCACACCGCCGCTAGTTAATTCTCTAAACAAGGCTCTGATCTTGTTCCTTCCCACTGGAAACCCTTCTGTGATGCTCTTGTTTCCTCCAGCATGAAGCCCAAACTCTTCAGAGTGGTAGTCATTTGTTTAGACTTTTATGGGGACTTGCAGGTGCCAGGCACTGTGCTGGATCCTGAGGTACTGTGATGAATGAGTCCCACTGTCTGCCCCGGGGAGCTCACTGTCGCATGGAGAAGACAGCAACAGAAACTCCTCTTAAGACACCAATAACTCAACAGCTAACTGAAGTGCTGCAGGAGAGGGGTATAAAGAGCTTACCTCTCAGTTCTTGCCTCTGCCCCCAGCTTTTTAGCCTTTTTCTTGACCACTCCATGCTTGCTCATAGGTCAGTACCTGTGCCTTTGTCTCTCACCTCCCTTCTGTCTGGAATGTCCTTTTCTGCCTTCCTGTTGGAGAAGCCTCTGCATCCTTCGCTGCCAGCTTCAGTATTACACCTGCCTCCTCCAGGAAGCCTTCCGTGACCCATTTCTTGAATTTTTCATCTTATTGCTCATTTATCATTTGATAAACTGAACAAAATTTCTCAGCTCATGCCTCCTTGATAGCGTTTAAGTAAATGTTTCTAGTGTCACTGATCAGACTATCATAATTATCTGTGGGTTCCTTGAGGACAAACCCTATTTAGTTTTGTGCCCCAGGCCTAGCAATAATGTTGTCACTCTGTAAATGCTTGCTGAATAAAGTCTTTCAACAGTTGTGCACCTCAGTTTCTTCATCTGAAAATGAGCCTACTAGTTTCTTCCTTTTTTCTGTTAGAAGATTTGTCAGAGATGACTGCATTGACAGGAAAGTGCAACAAGGAGTTTGGAAGACCATAAGCCTTGGGTGTCAGGAGGGCTGATGCCAGCACAGATTGTTCTCACTAGGATTGTGGTGTCTAGAAGCCTTTTCTGACCTGATAATCTTTGAGTAAATGTTTACTGGCCTCTACCAACCTTTGATACAATCTGCTTATTATGTGCTCTGTGTACATGCTATACTAAAAGCAATTGTATGGCCAAGCTGAATAAAAACAGGCAAGACTAGGACTCGTGGTTTCTCTCCCAAAAGAAGTTCCACCTGGTCCCCATGCTTAAAACTTATTTCTTGAGTAGTGTCTTCATTGTGCTTTGGTGCTCCTGCAGTCCCTCCTAAACCCACTGTGCAGGTTATAGCAAGTGGCGCCTGAACGGGGACTTGAAGAGAAGGTTCGCCTGAGTGGAATGACGTGAAAGTGGAAGTTCCCTGAACACACAAGCTTCGTGCCAACTGCAACCGTAAGTGGACGGGGACTTTTCTGAAATTAGCCAGGCCATTATGGGGCAGAATTCAAGTGAAGGGGAAAAACATTATTGCAGACTGTTGGCTTACATGCTCAAGGAAAAGGGAATTAAGGTGTCAGAAGGTACTCTCTTACAGTTTTTGCATATCATCATAGATATAATCCCTGGGTACGTTAGATGGAGAGTGTTGGGAAAGAGTAGGACAGAATTTGAAGAGAGCTCATCAGCAGGGGAAAAACTTGCCCCCAAATTGTTTCTCCTTGTGGAGCACGGTATTACACTTGCTGGAACTTTTTAGAGAGGCAAAGGAGGATAGACCTCCTCTCCTTAACCCCTCCGCTCCTACTGCTCCTACAGAGAAGCAAAAAGAAAAATTGGAGGAATGGCTTTCATGTCCTCCTCCACCTCTGGTTCTGATCCTCAAATATTGATCCGTTGCTAAGAGAATCAATTCTTCAAAAAACTATGAGAAGGGTTAAGGGATATGATGGTGGAGGAGAGACTTGCTTTTCCTGTTATAGAGGTAGCTAACCCACATAATTCAAATCAAATACTAAGACAGCATGACAAATTGGACTTTAAAATGATAAAGGCTTTACGTGAAAGCATAGTATAAAATGGTCCTACAGCTCCCTTTACTGGAGAAATGATGACTAACGTTTCTGATGCATTCCTGCCTCCTTTTGATTGGTACTCTTTGGCTCGTGCAGCCCTAGATGGAGGGGACTACTTGCTATGGAAGGGAGAATTTTTAGAGAGATGTCGAGCAGGATCGTACTAATAGAGGGCAGAATGTTCAAATAACTTTTGAAATGTTAGCAGGACCAGGACAATACAGTGACTTGCAAAATCAGCTAGGGTATGTGCAACAAGCTTATGAGCAGATTAGACTTTGTGGAAGAAAAGCTTGGTGGGCTTTACCAGCTAAAGGGAATCCTGAGGGAGCTTTTATTAAATGTATGCCAGGGACCCACGGAATCATTTTCTGATTTTGTGGTTCACCTTACTCGAGTAGTAAGATGGCAAATACAGCATGTAACAACAGGAGACACTTGATTCGGCAGTTAGCATATGAAAATGTCAATCCTGATTGTAAAAAATGTCTGATACCTCTAAGAAAAAGTAGTACTATTACAGAAATAATTCAAGCATGTGAGGATGTAGAATCAAGCACTTTTCAAGCAAACTTACTAGCTGCTGCTGTAACAGTGGGGAGTAAAAAATGTTTTAATTGTGGGCAGCCAGGACACTTCCTAAAGGGATGTAGGCAGCCAAAAAGGACTTAGGCTGGTGGACAACAGAGGAAAGGCAAGAGCATTCCACCTCCCGCTTCAAACAACGCAGCTGCACCCTCCTTGTGTCCTAAATGTCAGAAAGAAAATCACTGGGCTAATCAATGTAGATCTGAATTTCATAGAAATGGGCAGCCTTTAAATCAAGGCATAGGGAGGGGCCAGCCGCCGGGAAATGGCGAAAGGGACTTTCCCCAGTCCCATCAACAACAGGTGGTTTACACCCTGCAAAGCCCACAGTGAATTCCCTCATCCAAGCCACTCCAGGGAACCCAGGCCTTAATCTCACCAACACAGCTTGGCAACCTGTTCCTGTGGGAATTGGGATCTGTATCACCAGGAATGTTAGAATTTGTCTTAGGAAGAAATGGAAACACTCTGAAAGAACTAACTGTTTTGCCTGGAGTCATAAATTCAAATTATAAGGGGAAAATCAAGGTAATACTAGAATGCAAACAGATTATGCAAGTTATCCCAGGACAAAGAATTGCTAAACTCCTACTCCTACCTTATATTCAGCAAGGTAAGGCTATAGATAGAAAAAGAGGAACACAAAAATTTAGAAGCTCAAATATCTATTAAATACATAAAATTAGTAAAACCCACCCTATAATTAATTTAAAAATAAAGGAAAAACTAAGGGTTTAGTGGACACTGGAGCTAATGTCAGTGTTATTAGTAAAGAATTCTGGCCTCCAAATTGGTCTATAGTAGAAACTGTGGGATCTATTACAGGGGTCAGAGTTCCTGATAATACTCAACTTAGTACTTCAGTGTTAAAATGGCAAAATAAGAAAGGACAAACAGAATGTTTTCAGCCCTATATAGTCTCCAGAATTTCAGTCAACTTATGGGGCCGGATGTTTTGGTACATATTGATCGTACTAAACAAGCACGTATTGTTACTGGCAGGGATGGCAGTTAGTAACTCAGATGGAGTAGCAAGCTGGTCAAGGTTTAGGGAAAAATAATCAGGGATTAGAAAACCCATTCAAGCCAAAGGGAACACAGGAAGACAAGAAATAGAATATCAACCTTTTTAGGAATGGCCATTAATCAGTCTCCTCACCTCATGCTAATCCTATACAAGGAAAAGATAATAAACCTATATGAATAAATCAATGGCCGTTAACCAAGAAAAAAGGTCATATTCATGAATTAATATAGAAACAACTGAAGGCTGGCCACATAGAGCCTACCAATAGTCCTTGGAATACTCCTATATTGACAATACCTAAAAAGGCAACAGGAAAATGGCGGTTGTTACGTGATCTCAAAGCAGTTAACGCTACTACACACCATGGGAGCTTGACAGCGTGGACTCCCAGCGCCTTCACAAATACCTCTAAATTGGTCTCTTATAGTAGTAAATCTCAATAATTTTTTTTTTACAGGACTACCCGTTAATTAACAATGTAAAGTCTCTGAAAAAGTATCAATGGAAAGTTTTGCCTCAAGGAATGGCCAATAGCCCCACCTTGTGTTAAAAATATGTTGCTCAAGCTGTTCAACCATGCATTATCCATTACATGAACAACTTGCTCTTGGCAAGCCAACAGAAAAAGCAGACTTTAGCAATGTTTACCCAATTAAAGCAGCAGTCACCAACCGGTCATCTGCGGACCACTGGTGATCCATGCGGTCCGAAAGGTTGGCGACTGCTGAATTAAAGAAAAAATTTCCTAAATAGGGATTAAAAATTGCCCCAGAAAAGGTACAAAGAGAAACGCCCTTCATATACTTATGAACCATAATTAAAAACCAATGTATTAGGCCTCAAAAGGTAGAAATACGAAAAAAAAAATTGGCTTAAAACCCTGAATGACTTTCAGAAATTATTAAAGGAGATTAATTGGTTAAAACCTTACTGAAAAATCTCTAAAGAAATAATGACAAATTTATTCAATATACTTAGGGGTGACACTGATCTTTCCTCACCCCAAACGTTGATAGATAAAGCTAGGGAGTAGTGACTAAAAATTAAACAGGCAATATCTTCAGCCCAAGTAGCATGGGTACAGCCTAAGTTGCCTGTGTTAGGACATATTGATCGTACTAAACAGTCCCACTGGGGTCATTTTCCAAAATAAGGACTCTCCTGCTATTATTAAGTAAATTCATCTAGGGCATCAAACCTTTAAAACTGGTAACATATATAGAACTCATGGCTCAATTAATGCCTCAACTCAAAAAGCACTGCAGGCAGCTTAAAGAAGAAAAGCCTCAGTGCATTTATCCTCCCCTTACTGGGAAGCAGTTAGAAACCTTATTTCAGACTGATTTAAATTGGCAAATTGGAATAAGTGAATATTTGGGGGAACTTAGTTGTCATCTACTAAAACAAATTGTAATTTTTATATTATACCCCTATTATTATACCAAAAAATACTAGACAGGAACCTATTCCTGAAGCATTAACTGTTTTTACTGATGGCTCCTCTAATGGTAAGGCTGCTTATCATACAAAAAATTCAGACCAAGTCATCCACACTAGTCACACTTCTGTACAAAGAATTGAATTAAAGGCTATCAAGGCTGCATTGCAAAATTTCCAGAAGCCCCTCAACATTTCTAATTCTGTCTCTGCCACTGGCCTAGTAAACAAAATTGAAACTGCTCGATTAAAATGGCTCAGTGACCCAAGTCTATACTATTTAAACAGTACAGCAAATTGTACAGTAAAGACAATATTCCTTTCATATTACTCACTAGAGGCCTGGTGCACGAAAATTCATGCACTTGGGGGAGTCCTTTAGTCTGCACCCTCTTGCAGTCTGGGACCCTTCGGCTGATGTCCACCTACCAGCTTAGGCCTGCTCCCTGGGGGATTGGGCATAAGCTGTTAGTTGGACATCCTTAGCGCTGCCAAGGAAGCAGGAGAGGCTCCCGCTACTGCTGCTGCACTGGCCAGTCATGAACCGGCTTCTGGCTGAGCAGTGTTCCCCCTGTGGAAGCGAACTGACCACCAGGGGACAGCCCCTGCATTGAGCATCTGCCCCCTGGTGATCAGTGCATGTTGTAGTGACCGGTTGTTCCCCGTCGATTTGCATATTACCCTTTTATTATATAGGATTATTATATAGGATATGATGGATCATACCACCCTGTCTGGTCAATTAACAAAAGAAAATGCATCTGTCAATCAGTTAGTTGTTTCATTACAGCAAGTCACAGAATCTCATCAGCTTTTACATTAGCCTGCCAAAATATTACCTAAATAATCCTCAATCACTCGACAACAGGCTAAACAAATTATCAAGGAATGTCCTACTTGTATGTTACATTTGCCTCAAGGGCCTAATACAGAAATCAACCCTCGAGAATGGAGAAGGGACCATATTTGGCAAGTGAATGTAATTCATTATACTCCTTTTGGGCATCTTGGGGCATTGCATATCTCTGTAGAAACCTTTTCAAAGGTCCTTTGGGCCATGGCACCTACAGGGAAAATGGCAAAACAAATAATTAATCATTGCCTAATTGCTTTTGCTGTCATGGGAATTCCAAAAATTATTAAAACTGACAATGAACTTGCATACACAAGCTGCCATTTCCAGCAATTTTATACAAAATGAAAAATTCAGCACATTATAGAAATAACACACAACTTCCAAGAACAGGCAGTTATAGAACACCAACATCAGTGGCTAAAATCCCAACTTGAAAAATAAAAAGGGAAATACTAGAAAAATCTCCCATAAGAAGACTACATCAAGTCTTAATTACTTTAAATTTTTTCACTGGTAGCATTGATGGTAAGACCTCAATGAGGTTGCACTGGTGTTGTGATGAGCCAAAGGAAAAAGGCTTGGTCAGGTGGAGGGATCCTGAGTCTGATTTATGGAAGGGTTCTGACCCTTTGTTAACATTTGGTGAAGAATATGCTTGTTTATTTCCAGGAAACTCTTCCAAGCCTGAGTGGATTCCTACAAGGAACATCAAACTTCAACATGGATCCACGGGAGGAACTGACCAAACTATTGAAGACCTTGCACCCAGAACCTCAATCTGTACCCCCTCAACCTATACCCTTTCAACCTATACCCCTTCAACCTGTACCACCTCAACCTGTACCTGTGGCTGCAGACAACCAACCACTCTGCTCCCAGGTAGCAGGAATTGTAAGCAACGCAAGGAAGATGAGGATGAGGCAATCAAAACAGACAAGAGAGAGTCTGGAAATGACATGGGAATGGTAAAGAAGACAATTCATAGAGCAGAGCAAGTTTGTGAGGACACAAGAATCCCGAGAACACCTGAGAATGTTTTCCTTGCCACACTAGCAGTCATCAGTTGTGCGGTAATACTACTAGGGAAAGTGTGTTATACTTATGTTATACTCACTTCCATGGGTGAGACCCCTTACTTGGGATGATCCTGACCTCTTATAGTCACCAATAATACCAAGCACTTTGTTCAGCCCCGGGGGCACCACAGGTAGGACAAGGAAGTATCTGGGCAAACTATAATTATATGGGTGTCATCACACAGCTTCCCTTTTGTATGACAAAGAATCAAACTACTGCACCTTTGTGTGTAGAATTAAAGAGAGGTCTTTGGTTAGCATGGACACCAAAGGAAGGGGTGGGGGGCAAAAGCCCACATATATCTACTATCCCTGGGAGAGGTACAGAAAATGTAACATTAATAAGCCATTATGTAAAAGTTTTTATAAATGGTACCCCACAGGGGAAGAAGTTAATTGGCAAGACTGTTATAGTGCCTACTCCACCAACAGCAATCTTAATAATAGTTTTTCTTTTGTGAATTGGTGCCCCCATTGGTCTGTGTATAGTAGCAATCACACCTTAAAATGTAAAGGGATTGCATCCTACCTGTATGTTGAATCTAATCACTCCACTTCGTGGCATGGAGGAGGATTTGTTGGATCTAAATTACAACATAATCATTGGCCTCTACAAAATATACAATGGAAATTAGCTGCTGCACTTGCACCTATAAAATGGTATAGTTATCACTATGGCTTAAATAACTCTACTCATACTTATATCTTATGAGGAATTCCCATTAAGACAGTACTTGCTACACCTGTGTATTTGGTCTTTTTGTACTCCTCTCGGGCCCCATCCAGGTACGCCTTAATACAAGTCTATTGTATAAGGTATCATACACCTATTGAAAGGATTGCTTCATGGTATTAAGACAACCTGCTTTTGCTTGGGTTTCTACTAACCTAACCAGGCCTTGGGAATCTCATCAAACCTATCAACTATTACATGACCTAGTAAAAATCTTAAAAAGACAAAAAAAAAAATTCCTTGGAATGTTAATTACAGGACTCTTTGTTACTTCTTCTGTGGGAATTGCTGCTTCATCCATGGTACAAACTGTTCATTTTTCAGTTTGTACAACCAGGTAAGAAAAATGTAATTAAGACCTTATCCATTAAAAAAAGAAAAAAAGAATTGACAGTCAATTTGAAATAGAATTATTGGCACTAAAATCTACAGTTCTATGAATAAGTGATAAAATCCACAGCTAAGAGCAAAGAACGTCCCTATAGTGTCGTCATAATTTTTCCTGGATTTGTGTGACCCCCATTCCCTGTAACAATACCCTACACCCTTGGGAATCAGTAAAAAATCACCTTCTTGGTACTTAGGGTAAAGGTAACAAAACCCTTGATATTTTAGAACTATAATAACATATTGCACAATTATCCCAGGCAAACTTACAAGCTAGTTTCTTAGATGCCTAAGAACAATTTAAAAAGGATATGGAAAAATTCAGCCCTTTTCATTGGATTTCCATTTACCTTTTAGCATAACCACTATTGTCTTTCTTATTCTTGGGCTTGTGTGTTTATTTTTAGTCTGCAAAATGCAAATAAAGTCTTATAAAGACTCAAGCCCTACAGACAGCATACACTTCAAGGTTTATTAAGAAAACAAAAAGGGGGAGATGCCAGAGACCACCGCATAGCAGCATTGGCATGAAAGTGCAACAAGGAATTTGGAAGCCTATAACCTTGGCCATCAGCAGGGCTGATGGCAGTACAGGTTGCTCTTGCTGAGACTGCAGTGTGTGGAAGCATTCTCTGACCTGATAATCTTTTGAGTAAATGTTTACTGACTTTTATTGACCTTTAATACTATCTGCTTACTATGTGCTCTGCCTACATGCTTTACTAAAAGCAATGTATGACCAAGCTGAATAAAAACAGGCAAGACTAGGACTCGTGGTTCCTCTCTCTACCTGGCCCCCATGCTTGAAACATTTCTTGAGTAGTGTCTTCATTGTGCATTGGCCCTCCGGTATGTAGTCCCTCCTGAACCTGCTGTGCAGGTCGCAGCAAGGACTGTTGACAGGATTCTGCCAGGAGCATTTGTATGTATGTAAAATTGCTTTGTAAACTGTACACGTGAGGACTTTAATGCAAGGTGGAAAGGAAAGGGTTTAGTTGCTGCCAGGTTGTACCAGGCCCCTAGAATGTGATAGGGAAGGCCACAAAACCTGTCTGGCAGCACCTGCTTGGTTGGCCTTGGGGTTATTTCCGAGGGAGCCCTATGCCAGATGCAGTTTATGGCTTTGTTTGCAGGGCCTATTGTGGAGCAGCTACTTCCTGGCTTGGAGTCCAGGAGTTCTTTGGGTGTGCCCAGACTTTGCACAGTCCCCACCCCCTTTCCCATCCTACCCTGGAATCCTGTTCCCTATTGCTTAAGGAAAGAATGCTATAGCAGGAGCAGTGGGAGTCTTGGGTTTGGGTGTGGGTGGGGAGTGATCTAGCTCCGCCTCTACCTTCAAGTCATCCTATATAATAATGGCCTAATATGCAAATCAACTGAATGGTGGAACCACTGGTCGCTGTGATGCACACTGACCACCAACGAAGGAACTCTCCAAGCCAGCTAAGGCAGGTGCCAGTGGGAGCCCTCACTCCCCTCTCCCCCATCACCCTGCTGGTCATCCTGCAGAGGGAGGTGACAGGCGGCAGTGATGGGGGTGGAGCTGGTAAGTGGTGGCGCCAGGCTGGCCAAGGCGGATGCCAGCGGGGCCCCCAACCTCTCCCCCACCCCCGATCGCTCTGCTGGTTTTGTGCACCAGGTCTCTAGTGTGATATGAACAAGTCTCTTCCCCTCTGTGGCTGAAGAGGTTACTAGTAAATTGGGTCGCCATCCCTCCAATTCCCTTGGGCATCATTTTCATTTTTAGGTCTCAAATGCTTTCTTAGGGAAACCCTCAAATGATTTCACCATCTCATTTGTGATCCATGGCACATGACTTATGCGTCCATTTTAAACACCTGTTTCCTTATGCGCGTTCGTTAGGTGTTATGGAAAGGATTTCCATGCCTCTCTTGTTAACTGTGAGCTCCTTCAGAACTTGTCCCTCTCCGTTATATCTCCTCCTGACTTTACTGCACAGGGCTTTTCTGATGATGATTATGTTGATGATAATAATTTAATAATGATTTATTGATCCTTTTCTTTATGCCCGAACTTTTTTTCCTATTGTTAATGGTTTTCAGACTGATAGCTTGCTCTTCTTACAGGCCTCCTCAAGAACTGGCGACCAAGCGCCGGGAGCCTTTCCGAGTAGCTGCTACCCTGGTGGAGGCCAATATGGCAGCGGGGTACCCCCTGGTGGCGGTTATGGAGGAGGTCCTGCCCCTGGAGCGCCTTATGGACACCCCAATCCTGGGGGCCTCCCCTCTGGAGCTCCAGGAGGACCCTATGGTGGTGCAGCCCCAGGGGGCCCCTATGGTCAGCCACCTCCAAATTCCTATGGTATCCCACCTCCTGCGCCTTATGGACAGGGACCTCCTCCAGGTAAGTAGGGATTTGGGGCTCCAGATGCCTCTGACCTCGGTCTCAGTTACCCTGGGCCCATCCTTGTCCTTCCTGTAATGTGCAGGCAGCCTAGCATCTTGCTTCTAGCTTCAGCTTACATCAGTTAGCTTTGCTATGGTCACAACAACTCCAGTCTCTCTGACTACAGCAGCAAACATTTCTTTCTATTGCTTGCTCACACTTACTTCCTCTTGCTTACATGTCAGCAGCAGTGCGTTTGGCTGCTGAGGTTCTGCGCTCCCCCCCCCCCCCCCCCCCCCCGTGTCTTTTCTTTCCAGGCTCCAGGCTGGAGGAACAGCCATTATTTTAGATTTGTTCTTGTTGCAGATAAGAAAGGGCAGGGGAGTCAGCAGGAATGCGTGACACTTCTTCAAGTTTCTGCTTTCAAGTACTTTATATCTTCCATTCCTGTTCTCTTGGCCAAACCACACCCCCTAGTCCAGCCTCTTACCAATAAGATGGGAGTGGATACTCCTCATGAAGGGGCTCTGCAAGCCACAAGGCAGTGGAGAGGATGGACAATGCTCTTACAGGGCAGACGGTGGGGGCAGGGCATATGTGAGCAAATAGAGAGATAATACAGCCTATTATGGGAAGAAGCCCCATTTCTGTGTAAGGGAGAGTGACTACTATATGTGGAAAGGCAAGGTAGTGTAGTTGTTGATAGCTTGGGATTTTGAGATCAGACAACCTACTGACCTGACCAGACTACCTCTTTAAGCCTTAGTGTTTACATCTGTAAAATGGGTGAATGTCCCTCACAACATTGTTAATAAGGATAAAATAAGAATGTCAGGTAAACATGAGCATAGTGTCTGGCATTTGAGAAGGGCTTAATAAACAGTGTTCTCTGAGAAGATTCATACTGAGACATTCTTAGCAAAGAGATGTTCAGCATTTAATGTGATAGCAGATATGGCAAGGGCCTTACCACTGACAGATGCTGAGGCAGGCAGATGGTGAGATGAGCTAGGGGAGGGATAAAGAGCAGAGATACTAAAGATGAGGTACTGGACAACATGGGGAGGGAGTGGGGGCTTGGCTATTCAGTGGAGGCAGAGAATCTTGGGTGAGGGTTTTGGGCTCTGAAGATTTCTGAGTGGTCTCAGGGACCAGGGGAGGTGAATGCCCAGTCCCCGGTTTCCTCCCACACTCATTCAGTCAGCCTCTTCACCAAATGCTGTTCCCAGGAGACCAAGCCAGCAGCAAGGCAGCCTGGAACCAGTCTGGTGCACCTGAAGTGCCTTCTGGGAATGGCATTGCTGGGAAGCTGCAGCATCTTAGCAGATGTTTCCAGGCAGGAGGCTCTGAGGGCGATGTTCAGACCATGGGGTTCTAAACACTGAGCTGTGGCATTTATCTTGTCAGAGCCCAGAGCTGGCCATTTGCTGCTTTCAGCTCAGCAGCTTCATGGTAGACTTCCTCATCCTTTCAGAATCTTGTCTCTGAGCCTACATGAGGTCATGGTGGGGAACCTTACACTGGAGGCTTGTCCCTCCAGGGCCTGAGGCCAGAGAGAATCTCTGTGGCTGCAGAAGAAAGGAAAGATGTGCCTTAGGCTCTTAGCTGCTCTCTCTGTAACTCTTCTCTCAGCTGGTCACCCACCATTGCCACCTCTGCAGTGCAGCTAGTGGCCTCCTGGTGCAGTGCTTTAAAGTGTGATCCATATATCATCTGCAAAAAAGAATGGGGACTCCACCTCAGTGGGCCCCACCTCAGCCCCACTGAATCCAGGATCTAAGGTTGGAGCCCACCACTGCTAGTAAGACAGGGCTGACCAGTAAAGGTGCCCCACCGCCCACTGGAAATAACCGGATGGCACTCCAAACCCAAAGGGTCTTTCCAGACTGCTTGCCTGAATCGCTTCTCCCTCCCATCAATCCAAGACCCCTCAGAGTACTCTGAACATACTCTGTGCCTCTGTTTTCTCTTCTCCTTGTAACAGCTCTGTCATCCTTTTAGATCCAGTTTACTCAGGATTCCTTCCTCTGTGGAAATGGGACTGCACATATTCCAGGCCTTTTGCTAAAACTTTCTGTTGCTGTTAACTGATTTTATCATCACAACCACCTTGGGAAGCAGGTCTGAAAAAAAAAAGAAACAATTAGTCTAAAGTTGCACAAACTAGTAAGAGTCAGAGCTCTTCGCTTTCAGAGCCTGGGGTCCTCTATGCAAACTGCAGGGACCACCTGTGACAGAGACTGTCCCTCTGGGGGCTGTGGCCCTCCCTCCCCATGGCAAAGCTGCTGCTTTAGGAAGGATGGTGGTGGGGCTGCCTAATTTCCCATTCAAAGAAGCTAGATAGTCCCTCCATCAAGCAAACCTCCCGGCCTCATCTTTGGGACTGGGTGGTGGTCTCTGTGCTCCAGTAGGGCCTGTGGCTGTCTCTGATACCGCCTGTGCAAAGGGGCCTTTTTTGTGGCCAGATAAGTCATTAGGTTTAGCGGTACTGTGTAACTCTGGCCTTTCCTAAGATAGTCTCCTGTGCTTCTCCACTTTCATTTATCCTTTCCCCTACTCTCCAGCTCACTCCACATGTCTTTTTCAAGTGAGTGATCCTTTCTCCCATCTACTGACAGACGCACAAAGCTACTTACGGTACATACTTCCAACAGACACACAGCAGCGCTAATAATCTGTAGTCACTTGGTGCTTAGATTGTAGCAGGCGCTGATTTAGGGCTTTCATATAATTATATCTTCGTAATTTATGAAGTAAATGCTACTGTGGCCTCATTTGATAGATAAGAAAACTGCTACACAGAGAATTTAAATAACCAGGGCTATAAAATGGGGGTTGGGGGCTGAGGCTCTGAGGTTTGACAGAAGGAAGAAGCAGTTCAGGTGAGGAGGTTGGAAAGGCCTTTGGTCTGGAGCGCTGTTACACTGAGGCCAGCTCAGCACGAATTGAGCACGTTCCTCTCTGTGCCCGCCGCTAATATCCCCTGGGGATTCAGAGCTGAGTTAGGCTCCTGCCCAAAGGTTGCTCCAAGTCTAACCAGGAAGGTGGTTTGAAAACATGGACACGGTGGAGTGAACTGGGCCATAAAAGAGGAGGAGTAGGTCCCCTTAGATCTTTGTGGATAGAGAAAACCCCTAGACAGGGAGGCACTTAGACTGGCTCTTACCAGCATTTCTGTGGATTGACCTCAAGACCTCCATTTGACTCCCTAGTTTGTACCCCTTCCTGCAGGCGGCGCCCCGCCCAATGTGGATCCTGAGGCGTACTCCTGGTTCCAGTCAGTGGACTCTGATCACAGTGGCTACATCACCGTCAAGGAGCTGAAGCAGGCCCTGGTCAACTCCAACTGGTCCGCATTCAATGATGAGACATGCCTCATGATGATAAGTGAGCACCAGCCCTACCCTGTGGGCTCAGGCTGGGGACAGAGCCATCTGATGTCTGACAGTAGTTGGGTGGGTGACCATTCTCAGAAAAACCGTTTAGCCAGGGGGGGATTTCAGACCGGACACTGGGTTCAAGGAGAGATCTCCTAGACTGAGAGCGCTTCCCCTGAGATCTTCTCTCGAGTTCTAGGCCCTGCTGAGTCACAGGCTAACTCCATTCCCCGTTCTTAGAATGGGACTCCATGCCCTGCTAGGAGATGGCAGGGAGGGGTCATCTGCCAAGCCTGCAGAGAAAATGCAGTTCTGGAAGGGGTGACCCGGGGCGGGGGCTGCTGTGGCACTGGATGAAGGTAAGTCTTGGGTAGAGGCATCTATCTGGGCCTTGGGTCTGTGGTTCTGTGAAGTCTCCTGTTCCATTCAGCCTGAGGGGAAGGGACCCTTGGCCCTCAGCCCTGAAGCCTGCCTTCCCTCTTTCCCCGTCTCCCCAAGACATGTTTGATAAGACCAAGGCAGGCCGCATCGACGTCCACGGCTTCTCAGCCCTGTGGAAGTTCATCCAGCAGTGGAAGAACCTCTTCCAGCAGTACGACCGAGACCACTCGGGCTCCATCAGCTACACAGAGCTGCAGCAAGGTGAGGAGCGGGGCCTTTCTCTAGCCAGTGGTCGGCAAACTCATTAGTCAGCAGAGCCAAATATCAACAGTACAACGATCGAAATTTCTTTTGTGAGCCAAATTTTTTAAACTTAAACTATATAAGTAGGTACATTGTTATTAACTTAATTAGGGTACTCCTAAGCTGGCCTTTGCTAAAAACTCAAGGGGCCAAAGAGCCGTATGTGGCTCTCGAGCCACAGTTTGCTGACCACTGCTCTAGCCTCTGACTACCAATGTCCACCACCTTGCTAAAGGCAGCCCTCAGCACAGATTACTCCTCTCCTGTGGCCTGGCTGCGGCTTTGAGCCAATACCCGGGGCAGGGGAACACCCGGGTCCGCGTCAGGGCTGGATGCTGATGATGGGGCTCCTGGCAGTGCCAGGTGAGACAGGCCCAGCCGACAGAGCCTCAGGGTGGAAATGTAGTAGCCCAGGGTCCTGGAAAACCAGTATGTGTGGTGTGTGTGGCTCTCTCCGCTCTGGTCTCCAGCAGCAGAATGGGGAGAGCCCTATATGGGGGCTCCGAAAGATGACTTCTGTTCCTGGCTCTGCCAGAAGGCAGTTTCCTTCCCCACTCGGGCCCAGACCACTCTAAATGCTGCAGTTGGGTAAGATGGTCAGAGGCCGCAGTCCCAGGTCTGGTTCCAGCTCTGACTCTAGAGCAGCTGTCGCCAGTTGGTGGTCCATGAGGTCCGAAAGGTTGGTCACCGCTGCTCTAGGGAAGAGTGTTCATGGTCTGATGAGAACCTGCCAGGCAGCTTTGCCACCTGAGAGGGGAAAGGAATCCCCAGAGACCCCAGCTCCTTGTCCTGGCTGTGGGCTTCAGTCCTACTAAGGAATTCTGTGGTGGGGACGGGAGGAGCTCACCACGTCTGCACTCTGGCAGAAGGGAGAGGACATGGCCTGTACTGATCACACCTACTCTTTTGCAGAGTATATATTGGTAAGGGTGATGTTATCACAACCAAACTAGTAGTTATTGAATGAATGTTGGCTAAGCACTGTAATAAGTACTTTCAACATGTTACGTTATTCATTCTCCTCATGTACTAGGTACTGTTTATATCTCTCTATTCCAAACCCCCCACCCCTTAGATGAAGGGTCCCTTTTGGTTATCCTTTTATGGATGAGAAAACTGAGGCATGGCATAGATAGCACACTCTCGGGCCACATAGCCAAAGGAGAGGTGAGACTGGCCGGGGGTAGTAGATTATGCAGAGAGGAAGGGAGGGGGGCAGGGAGGGAGGAAACCTCCCAGGTGGAGAGACATGGGCAGGGCAGCAGCATGTAGCTGTGACTTTGGAACTGCCCACAGCCTTGCCTGGATCGATGATGATGTTTTTATTATTTGTAACAACACTTACTGAGCATCTGTTATGTGTCAGGCACTGTGCCAGGTGCTTTACCTGATCTTTCATCCTTACTGAAACTGACCAGGTAAGAATTGTTCCCGTTTAGAGATGGTCCGTCGGAGGACTAGCAAGGTTAAGTAACTTGCCGAGGAGCTGTTTTGACTCCCAAACAGGCCCTCGGGACCCTGTGCTGCCTTGGCTGTCCGCCCCGGTTAAGTGGTCCTAGGGGTCTCAGACTTCCTTCTGTAACGCGGACGACTCAGAGCTGAGCATGGGTGGCCTGGTGTCATTCTGGGGCCCCAGGAGCCCCTGACTGACAGATCGTAACAGAGATGTAGAAAAAGGGAGGAGGCCTCAGCTAAGGGAGTGTCCAGGCAGAGTCCCTGTTGTGCTGCTGCCATCCTGGACAGACCCTTGGGACTTCTGTCCTCTTCCTCCTTCGGTGCTTGATCCCTCAGAGTGCCTTGAAGTGCTGCGCTCTGTGGAGCTGGTCGATGGCAGCGCTCACGATGGGTTTTGTGTCTGCTCTGTGTGCCCCTCCTCCAGCTCTGTCCCAGATGGGCTACAACCTGAGCCCCCAGTTCAGCCAGCTTCTGGTCTCTCGCTACTGCCCGCGCTCCGCCAACCCCGCCATGCAGCTAGACCGCTTCATCCAGGTGTGCACCCAGCTGCAGGTGCTGACCGAGGCCTTCCGGGAGAAGGACACAGCCATGCAAGGCAACGTTCGGCTCAGCTTCGAGGACTTCGTCACCATGACAGCTTCGAGGATGCTCTGACCCAGCCCGTCCGTAGAGAGTGGTGTGCACTGGGGCACCTCTCCTGGCTCTTTGGAGTGGGAGAAGCATGTGGGCCACTCTCCTTTTCCTGCTGCTCCTGATACAGCGATTTCGCCAAGAGGGCTGGGACCCCTGTGTCATAGCCACCAAATAGTGGGTCCTGGGCTTGACGTAGGAGAGGACTAAAAGTTACATGTCCTTTCAGCCCTGAGCATAGCCTTGCAGCCGGAGCAGGAGATGCCAGTCATTGTGATCAGCTGGACTCCAGCTCTCTTTCCCTTCTGTGCCCCGACGTAAGTGCTCATCAGCGTTTTACTATGAGCACCCATTCTGTTCAGTCATCTGAAGCCAGTTTCTCCAAAGTGGAATCTGAACAAGCATGGAAGAGATGAGCCCAAGGGACCAGGAGCTTGCATTCCACCCCCCACCCCCCCCCCCCCATGCCCACAGTCCGTGTGTGTCAACTCCTAGCCACCTGGGGCTGTCCCTGCTCGGGGAGTTTGGGCAATCTGCTCTCTGAGCTTGTTGGCCTAGGCTGCTGCACTCCTTAGCTCGGTCCCCTCACTTGCCCACCACTCTCTGCCTGGCTTCAGTCCCCCAGGGGACAGTTGCCACCTCCCTCTGCCAATGCCCTTTTCATTCAGAGCCAAAAGTTCAGCGAAACTGTAAGCTTCAATAAAAGGATGAACTCTGTTCTACATTTTCCACCATGCCTTCCTAGCTACAGGTTTATGTGCTCATCTGTTAAATCACTCATTTATCCTTTCATTCAGCAAAGACTTAAGTACTGTGTACCACGCTGCTCAGAAAGTAGCAGCTGATGGGGCATCGTGTACATGAGGCTGCTGTCATTTGCCAGGGTGAAGTTGAAGGGTAGGGGCTGGACTCGGCTCAAGGGGCCAATTATGTGTTTTATAACTGTTTTAGGGCTGGCATTCTGGGTAGGACGCAGCCACTCCAAACTTTACAGCCTGGCCTTTTTATTATCTCAAGCCCTCCCTGGTTTTATCCTCCAGACAAACTGCATTTATTAAGTCATAACTTTCCCCCCGTGTTTATTAAGCACAGACAGCTGTACTTGTCTGCTGGCTCTTCCAATCAGCATGATAACCAGTTTACGCTGAATGTCCATAGTGAGCTGACAAAATTCCAGTCCAAAGCCCAAACACCAGACACCTGGTTTGCCTGGGGGACCTTATCATGGGTGATGGTGCGAGAATCCTTTTGCTTTGGGGGGTGAAGATAAGAGCTCTCGGGCCCTAGTTGGGCCTCTCCTCTCTGCAGTGGATGGTTGGGGAAAGAAACTATGGCTGTTTGGCGCTCAGTGAGGCCCAGCAGGCATGTCGGACTGGGCAGTGCAGTCCCATTCTCTGTAGGCTAGAGTCGTAGAATTAGATGCATTGCCAGAGGCCAGCCACCATCCAGAGCTCGAGCCCCTTATGGCCCCATGTGAGTCCAGCCTCTGCTTGCCAACCTCCAGTGACAGTTCAGTGCATGCCAACCCTTTGGATGCCTGGAATCTGCCACACATTCCCCCCAAGTCCTGGGCTCTTCGGCAGCTTTTCGCCGAGCATCTCCCCTTGTCATTCTGGTCATGTCCCCTGAATTTTCTCCAGTTCATGTGGGTCCCCCCAATGGAGGCCTAAGGCTCACATGGCACTGGGTTCAACCAGCAGAGAGTAGGGGAAGCGTCTGTTGTTTCTTTGTTCCCACGGAGCCAAGTGTCTACTGAAACTCACTTTAGAACGATGCCAGTCATATCCGCCTTGTGCTCAGCGAGGGCGGAGGAGACCAGAACCTAGGTTGGTCCTTGTGGGCACAGTTGGTTCTGAGTCTGGGCCAGCCCTCACACCTCATTCTGCACACTGCACTTCAAGGCTGGCTGCAAGCCTGGCCAACAGTTCTGGATCCTAAGGCCAAAAGGAGTGTGAAATGGGCAGGACAGCCCAGCTGACCACCCTGCACATCTGGGAATGTCCACAAAGTGCAGGGCTGGTGAGTCATCTGGAGAGCAGGGTGACGGCCCACACATTCCACATGTCCTGGTAGTGCCTTCCAGGAGGGGTGCTTAGCATTCCTGGGCTGGGCCCCTGGCAAGACCATGGTTTTGCCCCACTTCCTGACGGGTGAGGTCAGAGGGAGGCTGTGGCTTCTTTAATCAGGTTACGCAGACCCAGCAGTGCACATGGCCCGGCGGCCTCTGCCAGGTGCCTCCCACTCAGCAGTGCTTCAGACTGTGCTCCACCTCCTGCCCTGGCAACAGGCGCAGGGCCTCCGGCAGCCCTCTAATCATCTCGGTGGCAGGCGGAGCACGTCCAGCCAAGTCTGTGGCTTTCCCTTTACCCTGTGAGTCCTAGTGAATAAACAGCCCCGAGACCCAAGAAGGCGATGATAATAGGAAGGCAGTCTGTTCACTCTGCTGTCTGCCCACCCTCCGCCCTTACCTCCCATCGCCCACTGGACCCATGAGCAGACAGACAGGTCAAGGATTGAGCTCCTGAGCCTCAGAATGGGCACTGCCTGAGGAAGCAGCACCACGTGTGCTCTGAGGAGCCACAGGGACCAGTGTGTTGGGGGATGGAGGTGGGAGTAGTCAGCAGATAGCATTCCATGCCGCCTCGTCCTCTCTCCCAACCCTGACTTCCCCACCTTCCTTGCTTTTAACTTAAGAGGCACAGATTTTGTGCAATGACAAGGAAAGGGAACATTCAGTGCCAGGCTTTTAATTACAATTGCTTCGGGCTGCTGGCCTCCACGCCAAATGGTCACACGGAGAGCGTTTTATCACCACAAAGCCGAAGGATCCAGTCTGTGGTGTGTGCACTCGGCACCTGGTGAGGGTGGGGCTGTGTTCCCACTGGGGAGGGGGGGGGGGCCGGCAGCGGAGCAGGGCTGGCCGAGTGCAGCCTGGGCCTAGGGGGTCACTGGGCTGGATGGAAAGGTTATTGGGCCCTTCCAGCAGACTAGGCAAGGCCTGTGGTCAGGGAGGAGAGGGGGTCTTTGGGAAGAAAGCCAAGCTCTGAAGGATGATGAGAATTGATGGTACTGTGAGGGACAGCCGAGTGAGAGGAACACAATGATAATCTTGTCCACGACACGACAATTTACAGGGAGCTTTCCACTTTCTGGAGCATGCTTAATCCTCACATCAATCCTGTTTAGGGGACACAGCTCAGAAAAGGGGTGTTACTTGCCCAAAGTCAAACAGGTAGAAAACCAGGACCGGAGCCCTGGCCTTGCACTGTGTCCACAAGCCGTCAGTCAGGGCTGGTCCCCCAGGAGCCAGACGAGCAGTCCAGGCAGGGAATGGGTTGCACCCCCTGGAGCCACCAGGGTAGCCTCGCTCAGGGCAGCACCGTGGTGACGCTGGTGACCACCACGTGCTCTGAGACTCTGGAGACGGAACATCGGCTCTGCAA
This sequence comes from Antrozous pallidus, assembly GCA_027563665.1. Taxonomy (NCBI): domain Eukaryota; kingdom Metazoa; phylum Chordata; class Mammalia; order Chiroptera; family Vespertilionidae; genus Antrozous; species Antrozous pallidus. The sequence continues at coordinate 192,592,665 of CM050508.1, forward strand.
GGACAAGGATTTGTGCCTGGCAGCGGAGCGGGGGCTGGGGGTCCTCAGAGAGCCACAGGGACCCAGGCTGGGCAGGCAGCAGGAGAAGGCAGCTTTGAACTGCTCCCGGAATTTGCCTTGGTTGGGAGACAGAAGACAGCCATCAGGAGATGGATGCAGCAGGAAGGAGCCTTGAGCCCAGGGACACCCACGCAGCTCAAGCCAGGCTGCCTGGGAGGGGGTGGGAGGGAGGAGGGAAGGGTAGAGTGGGATGGAGAGCCCCAGAGCCACCTCGTCACTGCCAGGGAGAGGGAACAGGCCGGGAGCAGGTTCCCAACGAGAAATGCAGTTTTTATCTGATTCCTTGACTGCGCTCTGGCTCTGAGCCCGGCTCTGGCCGTGTCAACACGCTGTCTGGCTCAGGGGCCTCGGATCATCTCTCCCCTCCTGGGCGTGCAGGCGGAGGGGCTCAGGGCTCTCCGGCTTTCCCACCTCTGTCCCATGGTGATGAAAATTACAGCAGCGGCAGCCCTCACACCAGGCATGAGAGCCTGGGGTCCTTTATCCTCACTTCACAGAGGAGGCACAGAGGTGCAGGCTTGCCCAAGGTCACCAGCTAGCCGTTGGCGCTGGTTCTAACGCTAAAGCCCTTTGTCTAAATGGGCAGAGTGAGTGGGGAAGGAGGGACTACCACAGCCACCTTGTTCAGTAAGGGCAACGGGGTAACAGATTTAACGAACTGAAACCTCCTTGATCATGTTTCAGCGTCCCACCGGCCTCTCCAGTGCCCAGCAGAGGGCCTAGCACACAGTAGGTGCTCCGTGCATGTAACCACAAAGGAATGCACTGTGCCTGCTGCAGCGTGCATCTCCCTGTTCTCTCTGAGCTGGAGACCACCTAGCCAGCCTTTGTTGAGTAGTTCTTGAGTCTCATGAGGGTTCTTATATTGACCCCAGGTCCCTTTCAGCCTTTTCTGGATGATTGTTTGTGTCCAGGCCGGTACAGTCATCCGGACTGGTTCTTTAGGCCGTAAACCAGAGGTCAGGTGAGTCACACTTTTGCTGGGCTGGGGGACTGTGTGGAAACAGAGGTGGAGGGTATGGGAAGTGCGGGACAGGAGAGAGGAGGCCCAGGTTGGGGTTGGGGACCGGGAGGCCTGGATTTCTAGAGTGAGGAGCAGGAGGACTGGTGCTGGAGGAGGATGGATCCAGGGATAGCCTCCCAAATTCTGGCCCCTCTGCCAGTATGTGTCTAGCTGGGCATGGGGAAACCCTCTCCCTGCCTTGGGCTGCCTCTGTTGGTGATGCCCTGAGTCCTGATGATGCCTTGATTATGCAGCCATCCCTCAGGCCCTCTTCCCACAGGCCTGCTCCTTCTGGAGCCTGCTGACCAGGACCGATTGGAGGTCCTGCCGTACACGCACCTGGTGGGGGTGGAGACGTGCTGGCCTACTGCTGCCCTCCCCACCCACTCACTGGTCTGCAAAACTGGACCCTGGGTGCTGGTCAGCTTTCTTTGGCCACAGTTGGGAGAATGGCCGGTCTCCTGCTCAGAGCAGAACTCCTGGGGTTAAGTCTTCCCCCTGAGTGGGAGTGACCAGAGCAGGGTCATGATCCCCAGGAAGGAGTAGGTATGGACCTCCCTCCCCCGCCATCCTCTATTTGGTCTGGATTGGGGATGGGGAGACTATTGCCCTGGGGGCCGTTGCTGCCCTCGGTCACTGCCCCCCGCCCACTCACCGCTGAGGAAGTTGTAGATGATGGGGTTGGCCGCGCTGTTGGCGTACACCAGCCAGTGGGAGAAGGTGAAGCAGGCATAGACGGCTTCGCGGTCGCTGGCTTGGTGGAACATCCCGAACACCCTAGGACCGAGAGGAGGACAGTCAGAAAGGGGGCAGGCGTGTGTATGTGTTTATGCCCAGAAGCTATAGGGCTACAAAGTACAGGAGTTTCCACTGCCCCTTCCATCCACCCCTTTCCTGGGCCTCTGTGTCTGGGGTCTTGACCACAGTTTTGGGTTCTTGAGCACAGAGTATGACTGGAGAGGGCCTAAGGGCAGGCCCCAGGGCACATTCCTCAGTCACCGGCTATTGACCCCCTGGGTGTCCCCATCCACGTTCCCATCCGTTCCCACAGCAACATGATGAGTCACGAACACGCCATTTTTCAAGCAGGCTCAGAGAAGTCCAGGGAGTGGCCCAGATCACTCAGCAAGGATGTGGCCACGCACTAACGCACACTGAGATGTCTCATGTCAAATAGTCCGTGTTCCTCCCCTGCACCCCATGGCCTCTCACTCCCCATGCCCCTGTGCTCCCGCCGCTCAGCGTGCTATCCCTCCCTTCAGGTCCCTGCCAAATGTCACTTTCTCAGAGGCCTTTTTAAAAAGTATATGCTATTTTTAAAAAGATTTAAAAAAACACAAAAAGCCACCAGCCTGTCACTACCACTCTCTATCCACTTTCTGTATTTTTTGCTTCATAGCGGTTGTCGCTGCCTGGCTGTCTAATGCACATTTATTTCTCTCTCCCACTGGATGTGGCCTCCACGAAGGCAGGGGTTCTGTACTGTGCACTGTTCGCTGTGTTCCCAGCCCTCCCATCTGACGAGTGAGTGAGTGCGTGAAATTTTCACAGTAGCCCTAGGAGTCCAGGACTGTCACTATCACATGTTACAGACGAGGAGACTGAGGCTCAGAGACATGACCTGCCCCAAGGTGATGTCGTAGCTTTGGGGTTAAGCCAGGTCTTTTTCCCAAGCAAAGAGCTCCTTCCTCTGACCCCATCACCATCTCCTCATCCCTGACCTCTCCCCAAGTGCTCTCACCTCTTGAGGACATTGAGGACACTGATGGGCAGGTAGCAGAGGGCAAAGACCAGCAGCACCACCATCAGCATCTTGGCTGTCTTCCTCCGGGCGCGCATCTGCTTCACCTCAGCCAGGAAGGCCCGGGCCCGAGGCGGGGGCTCTGCGCCCAGGCCCTGCCCCTGCTCCTCCGACTGGTCTGAGGGCCGCTTCCAGTTCCGCACCAGGGCCGATGTGGTGCCCGGGATCTGTCCGGCACACACAGAGACAGTGGTGGTGGGAGGAGCTCTTCGGAGGCCAGGCCCTTTGCTGGGCTCTGCTTCAGGCTGGACCCCGGGGCAGGTGGAGGTGGGCGAAACCCTTGCCATAGGAAGGACCCTAACAACCATCCATAATAGAGACCAGCACTCTGGACGGAGTGTGAACACTTGCTTTCATTTTCCATCTGCTCTTGGGGAGGCCACCCCAATTATGCTTTTGGGGAAGATATTATTGGCCCTTGATTACAGATGAGGCAGGGGACCTTTGGCAACATCCTCCCAGCACCCATCCATCCTCATTGGGTCGCCTCCTCCATCTATGGGATGGGTGCAGGGGAGTCTTGCCTCCTGCCTGTGGGGAAGCGTTGGCAAGGGCTGAGCAGGGAATAACATGGAATGGCCTGTCCTCAGAGCACAGGTCCCAGCCGAGGTCAGCGCCCGTAAACCTATCAGGGTCCAGGCTCATAGAGCAGCCACAGATGCCCTCAAAGCCTCTCCCACCGCTAGACACCGGAAGCTCCCCCAGAAGGCGTGTGGCCAGAGGCTAGGAAGCGGGGCCCTGGGCCGGCTCAGCCATCATGAGCGATGCAAGCTTGCTCAGCACACTTTCCTTTTCTGAGCCTTGGCTTTCCTCGTCTGAGATGAGAGAGCGACTGCTGCCCTCTTGACGGGCGGTGTGAGGAGCAGGTGGCATATGTTGGTGGACAGAGGGCTGGTCATGCCCTGGCCTGCATGCTCTCATTGCCCAGACACTGGCCCAGGACTCCCTCCTGCTGGTGCCATGGGGCTTCTGAGCACCCCAGTCCCCACCCCCGCCCCCAAAACCTGCTGTGGATCAGTGTGTAATAGAGGAAAGAAGGCAGGCCCTGGGCCCAGAAAATCCCTGCCACTCATTGGCTGTGGCCAGTTGGCTGCCATTGCTCAGCATCTGTAAAGTGGTGATATTGCTGCTTTGGTTAGATGGCTGTGAAGACATTGTGAGCAAAGTGCGTGATGTGGCAAGCAACACGGAGATGCTGCTGACCTGAGCACGGGACCCACTGATCGGGGACTGAGTGCCTGGCCTTCCCCTTCCCGGCGGAGGAGTTTGGGGAAGATGCTTTGCCTCTCTGAGTCTGTTTTCTCATATGTGAAGTTTGGGATAATATACGGTGGTTAAGAGGATCCAAGACTGGTGGGGCGTACATGGGACAGGTAATGGCAGCTACTGATACTAGAAGGTGTTCATTATTTTTCAGTTCCAGACTCGGCTCTACCACTTCAGCCTTGAGTTTGAAAGTCCCTGGGCCTCTCCTCTCTCTGGTTGCAGCCAGGATGGCATGTTCTGAAGGCAGAGGACTGTCTCCTCTCTTAGACCAGCACCCTCCCCGCTCCCAGCCCAGACAGTGACAGCAGAGTGGGCCTCACCTGGCGACCCCAGAGCTTGCGGAAGATCTGGAAATACGCCATGGCCATGAGGCCCAGCGGGGCCAGGTAGGTGACAATGAAGAAGCAACTGTGGTAGATCTTGGGATAGAGGTCATCTGCAGAGGCCAAGAGATGCAAAGGTGGGGCCCCAGCCTGCCCTGCTTAGCAATGCCACAGCTGGGACCCCCACAGCCACCTTGGCAGAGAGACTCTGGAGTTGCCCAACCTGAGGGTGTCCATCCTGAGGGACCGCTAGCAGATGTCTTTGCCAGAGGAGGTGCCCACCCTGAAGGTGTCCTTGGCAGATGTCGGCTCTAAAGTGTCCTCTCAGGGGCACCGCCTGGGTGCCCTGGCAGCTGCCTGTCCTCGGGGATGCCCCAGAGGTGCCCCTTCAGGATTGCCTGCCCAAGGCTACCCCCGTTACCTGCCCAGCGTTCATCGCAGACAGAGAAGAGCCGGGTGCGGTTGGCGAGCTCCGGCAGCACACTGCTGCATTCCATGACGGCAGCCTGGGGCACCATGACAGCCAGCGACACAGCCCAGATGCCCAGGATGGAGCCACGGGCCCGCCGGGCCGTGCTCTTGAACAACAGGGGGTGGCAGATGGCATACCAGCGGTCCAGGGCGATGAAGCTGAGGGTCAGCACCGCCACGGACACAGACACGGCCTGCCCCATGGAGACACCAGGTCAGTCCTCTCAGGGGCACCCAGACATGTGGAGGGGGTGAGGGGCTCACAGCCCCGGTGCAGGGCACATCCTGACTCCCCCACCTGCTGGCTTGTGAGGTTTGGGCAAATCACTCACCCTCTCTGAGCCTCACCTTCAAAGTGGGCATGTACCATTCTCCTGGCAGGAGTCTCATGGACAGAAATGCCATCACAGATAGAAAATGTCTAGCTCAAGCCCTAACCAGTTTGGCTCAGTGGATAGAGTGTCGGCCTGTGGACTGAAGAGTCCCAGGATCCATTCCAGTCAAGGGTATGTACTTTGGTTTCAGGCACATCCCCGGGGGAGGGTGTGTGTGTGTGTGTGTGTGTGTGTGTGTGTGCAGGAGGCAGCTGATCGATGTTTCTCTCTCATTGATGTTTCTAACTCCCTATCCCTCTCCCGTCCTCTCTGTAAAAAATCAATAAAATATATTTTAAAAAATGTCTAGCTCAAGACTTGTCACAGAGTAGGTGGTCCCTGCATGTACCGCACATGGCTGTCTGTGTCTGTGCCTGGGTGGAAAGGGCGGTTGTGGGGGGGATCTCTGTAGGAGTATGTGAGGCTAGGGCTGTGTCCTCCAGTGGCGGGCTGATAGCTTGCTCTTTTTTTAAAAAAATATATTTTATTGATTTTTTACAGAGCAGAAAAGAGAGGGATAGAAAGTCAGAAACATCGATGAGAGAGAAACATAGATCAGCTGTCTCTTGCACGCCCCCTACTGGGGATGTGCCCGCAGCCAAGATACATGCCCTTGACCGGAATCGAACCTGGGACCCTTCAGTCCACAGCCCGACGCTCTATCCACTGAGCCAAACCGGTCTCGGCTAATAGCTTGCTCTTGCTGACAGTAAAGAATGGCACCACACATGTGCTGAGCGACCGTGTCCTGTCTGAAAGGCAAGTCTGAGGGTCCCTGAGGCTTAGGTAAGGCCATGGTTTCTGTACTTGGTGTGGCGGCGGGGATGAGGGTCACGGGCAGAGCTCACCTGTAGGTAAGGGATGACCTTGCAGAGGGCATGGCCGAAGAGCCAGGACTCGGTGATGTCCACCAGCAGGCTGGCTGGCAGGCAGATGGCCGTCACCAGCACGTCCGCCAGGGACAGGTTGACGATGAAGTAGTTGGTGACGGTCCTCATGTGGTGGTTGCGCCACACGGCCAGGCAGACTGCGGGGCGGGCAGGATGAGGGAAAGCGGGAGGCAAGGCCATGCCCATCCCAGTTCACAGCCCATCAGCAAGCTCCCCCTCATCCCCACCCTCACCGCCAAACACACTACCCCACAGGGAGGCAGAGGCTGGGGTGAAGAGGAGAGAAGTGGGGCCCAGGACTCCTGCCAGTCCCCACGGGAATCCCGCAGCGCCACGGGGACACTCAGACCTACCCAGTGTGTTGCCCACCAGGGCCACGAGGAACACAGCCACGTAGGCGGCGATGAGCACCCACTCGTATTGCTTCGGGAACAGGTAATCGCGCCACAGATAGCTGAGGAACTCCTCTTCATAGTCGGGAGGCACCGGGGAGGGTTCCCTGCTGCCATTGGGGACCCCCAACTCGGCCCCCGGGGTGGCCGAGGGCTCCATGAGCTCAGAAGCTGCTGTGGCCAAGGGCCGTCATGGTCTCCACAGGCCTCAGCCCACTTCTCTCAGAAAAGAGAACCGGCGTCCTGCACCCAGGTCTTTTGGGGTCCCAGCCCCAGATCTCCTGAAGGAAGGGAGGGAGCAGGGAAGAAAGGAAACATTAGGGAATGTGCCAGGCAATTTGCATGTAAACTCCCTCTTACTTCTCAACGTTCCCTGCTGTGGGTTCTAGTGGAGAAGGATAGACCTGGCTCTGCCCAGCCTCGGTTTCTCCATCTGTGCAGTGGGATAATGCCCACACCTACCTCACAGGACTGCAGTGGAGTAATGAGCTCTAAAGCAGGCCCAGTGCTTTAACCAGAACCAGGCACGGGACTGGCTTCCCAGTTATTAGAGAGCCCTGCTTTGACGAGGAGGCTCAGAGAGGTTGAACCCCTTGCTCAAGGTCACAAAGCTACTATGCCAGGTCTGTTTGAACCCACCAGACACCACAGATTTGAGAGACGAAGCCATCCGGTTGCAAGTATTCTCCCCTGAACAGTTCACAGGCCTGAATTTTGAGTTGGAAAAAAAAGCCAAAACCAGTTTGGCTCAGTGGATAGAGCGTGGCCTGTGGACTGAAAGGTCCTGGGTTTGATTCCGGTCAAGGGCATGTACCTTGGTTGCGGGCACATTCCCAGTGGGGATTGTGCAGGGGGAAGCTGATCAATTTTTCTCTCTCATCAATGTTTCTAACTCTCTATCCCTCTCCCTTCCTCTCTGTAAAAAAAATCAATAATATATATATATATATATTTTTTAAAGGTCAAGAGAGGCTTTAGAGACCCAGGCCCCGCCCACTAGACCTGCCAGACCCTCTCGGGTGGACACACACACACACACACACACACGCACACACGCACACGCGCACACACACACGCTGGAGCAGGGGTGCAGTGGGAAACGGGAGACCTCTCTGGAAGTGGGGAGAAGCCCCTCTTGAATCCCTGAGGCCGCTATGCGCCCCGGCGGCCGCCAGGGGTCGCTGGGGGCAAGCGCGCAGGACGCTCCCTCCATTCATAAATCCGGCCTCGCTCCCCGCCCCTCCTCTCTGGCTCAGACCCTCCTTCTCCGAGGCTGAACTGGGAGGACCCCGGACTTGTGAGGGAGGTGGCCGGGCCCTGGGGACCCCTGGGAGAGGGGGAGGGAACTCCATATCTCCACCGAACATGGGCGGACCCACTCCCTGAGCAGAACCGCCCTGCACCTCCGGAGCTGTGAGGGGCTGCAGGGTGGGGCGAAGCGGGGGTGGGGGGCCGCGCTTTAGGGGTTTTGCAGGAGGGAGCCTGCTGGGGTCTCAGCTTCCCAGCCCCAGGTTATGCCCCCACCCCCCATCCCAGACTCTTGGCTCCTGCCGAGGGCTGTTTGGAACCCCCACCCTGGGTCTGGGGGTCTCCCACGCCCCGCACCTGTTGGCTCCGGGACTCCGGCGTCCTCGGCTGCTGGTCCCCGACCTTGCAGCGGGGACTTCGCCTCCCTGCGCCGAAAGCCGGGTTCCTGGGGGTGCTGTGGCTCCACAGCGGGCTGTGGCTGGCGCGGCTCCGCTGGGCTGCACGCCGCCCGCCCGAGAGAGGTGGCCGGGGCGGGAGGGGCAGAGCGGGGAGGGGAGCCCCCACCGGTCTCCTCTTCTTGTCTCCCAGCCCGAGACCCGGAGGGCGGAGGGAGATGCTCGTGCCTCCTTACCTCCCACTGCACGCTGCCATCCGCTCCCATTCATGCGTCCACCCGTTCATTCATGCCTTTCGCATTCATTCAACATTTCTGCCCCGGCCGTTCCCCTCGCATTCAGAGCGCACCTACTGTGTGCAGGCGGCCCTGCCTGGGCAGCTTGGGAGAGTCACAGCGCAGAAGGAACGGGCGCCCCCTCTCCTGGCCTCCTCACCTAGCTGAGGAGGAGGATGGCCAGGTGGGTCACAGGGGCGGACAGGCGCCTGCACCGCCTCCAGCCAGGGTCTGGTTGCGGCGGGAGCTGCTATCTCCCAGCCCCCATCCTATCTGACCCCCACTCCTTTTTGCTCGTGCCTACGTTCCTCCTCCCCAGACGGAGATGGCAGGTGGAGGCAGAAAGCGGGGAGTCAGAGGGGTCAGAGGGGCTGGTTGTTCAACAAACATTTGCTCAGCAGTGTGCCAGGCAATGGGCTTCATGCATTCAGCTGGTTTATCCAGCCCTGGCCACGCATGACCTCACGTGATCAATCCAGTGAGGCAGTTGTTATGGCCCCCATTTCACGGAGGAGAACACTGCGCTGACGCTTCAGCCTAGGTCACCCAGCAGAGGTGCCGCTGAGACCCAAGCTTCCCTCCAGGCCTGCCCCTCCTCACCACCCAGAGCGCTGGGCTGGCTGGACGCAGGCGGACTCGCGGCCTGGCAAGTCCGAGGTGGTGTGCAGAGAGCTGTGAGGAAGCCCACGGGGGCGGTGGCACAGAAGGACAGACGGACCCAGCCAGGGCATCAGGACAGGCGTCGGAAAGCAGGAGCCTGTGCACACGGCCCTGAGGGCCCTGAAGGGAACTGCGGTGGCAGCAGAGAGAATTCGAGTTGGAGGAAACCGCAGGTGCAGAGGTGTGGAGGGCAGGCCTTCCAGGAAACACGGGCATCCACGGCCACGCCCTTCCTAACACATCAGCCCACCCTCCTCTCTCGCCTGAGACTCACCCTTCCCTCCTGGGAGGCGATGACTGTGATGTAACCTCCTTCTTCCCTGTTGCAGCCAAAGCCCCTTTTCAAAGGATCTGCAGCCGTGCGTGTGTGAGGAGAGCTGGGGCAGGCCAGGGGGCCGGTGACGGACAGCTCCTGCCGTCTGGGCTGAATACCGGGCCCATCTCACCCTCAGGCCGAGGCTGAGGGAGCCAGAATCAGCGGGGAGGAGTGCAGGCGTCCCTGAGGCAGACAGACTCTGTCCCGGACAGGCACAGACAGAGTGGGTGATGTGGCATAGCAGCCCTCTGGCTGCAAAGCTCTGTCCTGCCTGCCTGAGGTGCTGGCAGAGGGAAGGCAGTGGGTGAGGTGACACAAGAGAGGAATGGCGTGTGTGTGCATGTGCATGTGTGTGTGTGTGTGTGTGTGTCCATGTCCCAGCTCTTGCACCTGCCTCTACGTGTGTGTATTTGAGTGTCCGTATTTAAGTAAGGGCTGTGAGTGTGTCAGGAGAATCCCGTGTGTGTGTGTGTTTGTGTCTCTGAGTGTGCATGTGGGTAGGGGACAGGCTCTGGGCTGATGACCGGTGTCGCCCTGGGTGGGAGGCGTCTGGGTGGGTCCGTGTGTATTGGTGTTTGTGTCTGTGAGGGATGTGTGTGTGTGTGTGTGTGTGTGCAGGTGTGTGTCTGTGTGTCTGGATGTGCAGGTGTGGCTTTGACTTGCACTGGCCTCCCAGTGTTCTCCCTGTGAGTGTGGGGGTGTGAGTGTGGGCATGCCTTTGTGTCCATGGCTCTGTGAGCTGCGATGTGGAACTTAATATGTCTGCCCCCGCAGGGATGACTCATCTCATCCCCCCACGTTTCCCTCCCCCGATGAAGAGCTGGCCTGTTTTCCATGTAGGGGGTGGGGAGGGGCGGCAGCGCAGGGGGAGGGGGGCAGAGCGTGCAGGGCACTCTGCAGGAAACGACCAGCCGGGAGTGGAAGGTGCAGAGCCGGTGTCCGTGTGGGCGGAGGGCGCCAGCTGAGCCGGCTCAGCACAGCCTGGGCCTGGAACCCAGTCCGCGTTCAGACTCCACATTTCAGGCTCCCCGGCTGGAGTGAGCAAGAGGCTTCCCCAAGTCCCCCAAAATCATTATACATAGGGGTGCACGTGTCTGTGTGGGGAAGGAAGGAGTCGTGGCTGAGAATCCACCCTCTCACCCACGGAACAGTCCCATCTTGCCTTAAGAGGGATCCCAATTGCCAACCCCCTTCTGCACCCCTTGGTACCGGAGGTGGCTGTTCCCCAGGACAAGGGATCCTGAGGGATCCTTCCTGCCCAGACGGAGCAGATCTTTCCTCCTCCCTTGTCAGACCCTGGCCAGGCAGGAGGCTCTGGGTCCCGGGTCCCTCCGGTCCTGACTCTGGCTCCTTCAGCCTCGGCCTGAGGGTGAGATGGGCCAGGTAGTCAGCCCAGACAGGCTCCAGGGAGAGACCCAGGTGCATGCTCAGAGAAGACCCGGGGCCTGAGTGGGGCCAGTGATGCCATGGAAGACCCACGAGGAGCTGGGTGTTTTGGTCCTTGGGCCCAACAGCAGGGCCTCGGGGAGCTCCTGGCAAAATGTCGTGTCCATGGGAGAGACCCAGGGACCTCATGTCCTCCGCCTGCAGGCTGGGCACTCAGCCCTGACACCTCCTCCACCCGGGAGCGTGGCCTGAAGCCGTTGCTTTGCCCGAGCTGTCTGTCACCGGGTGACCACGTGACCTCTCGTTGATCTCATCCTGAGCCTCTGAGCCACCGAGCCCTGTCACATCCATCTTTCAGGGCCAGCCGGGCCCTGGCCCCAGCGCTAGCCCCTGCCCCTTCCAATTCCAGCGTGACTTACAGCAACCTCTGTCTGGCTAGAGCTAGAGTAATCGAAACGTAATTGGGTTTTCAACTTGCGATGCTGCCCCGGGCCTGGGGTGAGCCTGGGAGCTCTCCGGGCAGGGCAGGGTGCTTTCAGAAGAACAGAGACCAGAAAACAAGCAGACGTGGGGTGGGGTGGGGTGGGGTGGGGTGGGGTGAGGGAGAGCCAGCAGTGGCCGGGCTTAGGCCTGGAAAGGAATTCTGAGGGCTGAGTCTAGAGGCCACTGAGGCAGCGGGGGCGTTTTTGGTCCTTGGGCCCCAAGCTCCTGGCAAAGAGCCGTGTCCATGGGAGGGACCCAGGACCTCATGTCCTCCATCTGCAGACCTGGTGCTCAACCTTTGTGCCTCTTCTCCTGGGGGAGGCCTGGCCCTCTTTCAGGGTTTGGGTGGCTTGAAGGGGACCAGCATCTACAGAGAGAACTGGGGGCTCGGGGCCCAGAGTCAGGCATCCTGGTGGCTTCAAAAGCTCGACAGCATCTTTAAGCCCCGGGGCAGGAGCAAGAGGGAAGGGGCTGAGACAGTAATCTTCTATCTGTGCACTCACTCAGATAGTCATTCAACAAACACTGGCAGCAAGGCTGCAGAGGTGGGGCCTGCTTGTTGGGGGTAGACCCTATGTATGCAAACGGCTGCTGGGGGTGGGTCGTGGGGATGACATGCTTTAGGATAAGAGCCTGTGAAGTCAAGGGAGGGAGGGGAGAGGGCTGGCTGGGACTGGGGCCAATAATAATTGTGCATGTGACCCCAAAGGAAAATCAAGTCAGCCTCCCCGTTAGATCTAGTGTTAAAAGGAGGCTGGGAGCTCAGGCTTTGGGGCCAAAAAGGCTGGATTAGATCCTGGCTCTGCCACTTCCTGCTGTGTGATCTTCCTCCAGTCGCTTCACCTCTGTGATAGGCTGGGTAGTGGCCACCAAAGATAATGGCATCCTAAACCCCGGGCCTGTGAGTATGACACATGCCTGTGCAGAAGTGACTAAGTTAAACATCTTGAGATGGGGAGATTGTCCTGGGTCATCCAGACGGGTCCACTGTGTCACAAGGCTCCTCACAGGAAGAAGGTGGGAGAGTCAGGAAGAGAAGATGATGGAGGAGCAGAGATTGGAATGAGGCCAAAGGTGGAAGGGACCTGAGTCAAGGAACATGGGTGTCTTCTCAAAGAGGAAAGACAAAGAACAGATTCTGCCCTTCGGCCTCCAGAGGGAATGCAGCTCTGCCGATTTCTTGATTTTAGCCTCACAAGACTCAGGGTGGACTTCGAAACCCCAGATATGTCAGAGAAGAAAGTGTATGTGTGTTGAGCCACTGAGTGTGTGACCATCTGTTACAGCAGCTGTGGGACTCCTGTAGGACTCGTATGCCGCCTCTCTGGCCTCACCTCCCTGGTTATAGGACCCACAGGAGCCTTTGCCATATCGAGTTGTGTAGGGTCCGTGCAAACAGCAGGTGCTGGCACCAGCGACACAGAGATTCACACCTCCATACATGTGCTGTTTTTTTTAATCATTTAATATTTTAAAAAAATTAGAGTGGTCATCATAGGGAGAATCAGGGCTGTGTCAGACATCCTTATGCTTACCCTGTCCTTTGGTATTGCCTTTAATTTGAGCCCTTATATGGTGTAAGAGGCTGCTAAAGATCTAAATCATAAAATAATAAGTAATATTAGTAAAAAAAAATGATGCAGTGGTTATTTTGAAATAGGAACACCCAAGGGGAAGGAAAAGAGAGGACTGATTTTCTTGGGAGGGTGGTGTGTGTGTGTGTGTGTGTGTGTGTTAGACTGGTAGGTTTCTAACTATGACCTGGACCACCAGACATTTGAGGAAAATCTTCAATCGGACAAAGATCTAACTTGGAGACATGAGTGAGGGGCAAGCCCTTCAGGTCAGTCTGGTGCTCAGACCCTTCCATTTGCCACCCCAAGAACAAAGCGTGTGATTTGTCGATGTGCAGCGTGACGTCATTACAGACTGATCTAGCCGCAGAGTCTGGCCTAGGCTTGGAGCCTCGGAGAGCCGAACCTAGCCCTGGAGAGCCGGGCATGGCCAGCTCTCAATAAACCATTTCATTTGCATTTTGTTCTATATCTATAATTAAAATACCCTGATTTTGTTGTCTATCTCTGAATTTCAAAACTTGAAAATCAACAAAGTGCTGGTTGTTGTTTTTCAATTATGATGCATATATGCATAACCCATGGACATAGACAATAGTGTGGTGAAGGCCTGGGTGGGATGGGTGCAGGGTGAGGTGGTCAATGGGGCAAAAGGGGGACATCTGTAATACTTTCAACAATAAAGATAAATGTTTTAAAATATTATGATTATGGCGCTGGCCAGTGTAGCTCAGTTGGTTGGGTGTTGTCCAGTCCCATGCTGGGAAAGGTTGCCAGTTTGATTCCCCTCAGCGCACATGCCTGGCTTGCAGGCTCCATCCCCAGTAGGGGGCATGCAGGAGGCAGCCAGTGGATCTCTCTCTCCTCCCTCTCTCCTCTCTCTTAAAAAAAAAAAAATCAATAAATTTTTTTTAAAATGCTATGATTATGTAAACATTATTCTCTGCAGAGGTAACTAGCAGCCTGAACCCCATGGAGAAGAAACTATATCTTATGGTTTAAGTGCTGCTTAAAGGGAAATACTCCAGGCTTCAAGTTCAAATGTACTTTCCTACAGTCCCTCAGACACTCAGTCATGTTAAATTTTAATTTGCTTCATATTTGGAGCATGATTTTTTTTATACAACTTTTTGTTCCCCTGGAGTTTCTAACTGCTTTTCTCTTTTATTCTTGAGAAAAGAAACATATGCCTTTTAAATCAGGTCATTAAAATCCTCCAGCTTCTTAATTACATTATTTGTTGAATGAAGCCCATTTTCTCCTTAAAGCAGTTCTTCTCCAAACCCTCTGACTTCCTGTTCTAATTTTGACTGATGGTTTTATGAACCTCTGGCATTTCTATTCATTGCACTCCTGGGTTCATTCCAGTGTTTCCTGAATCTGTTCTCTCTCTCTTTCTCGGGTTTTGCTGGAGTTTATTTTCAAATAACATTTCAAAAGGGAGTGCAGGGAAGAAAAGCTTTCTGAATCTCTGCATGCCTGACAGTGTCTTTAATATGTCGTTAGGCTTATCGAGTGGGGAGATCACCCAGCAGGTTTTGCTGTAGGGCAAGCGAAAGGGGTGCAGACAGGCAGGCAGATGCCCTGGGTCCCACCCTGGGCCAAGATAGGGAGGGATTTACTCTAGACACCAGCACTCTGAATAGAACCCTGGTCCTTCTGAGAAAATCACTCAATTTCTTTAGAATGTATTCCTCTCTCATTTTTTAATCTCTCCACGTCCCTGTGTCTTCTCGGTCTGTGAGTTTGCAGGGGAGAGTTGGTGGCAGACGCTGCTTTGTTATTCACTAAACAGGCCTTTGTTTGAATATTTTCCAAACTGTGGTTATTCTCATGCCTCTGTCTGATTTTTTTTTCATATCTTCTTATTACCTGTATTAATAATTACTTATGGTATTATTTTTCTTTAAATTGACCATCCTGGATGGAGAACCAAGATGGCGGCATAAGTAAACACCCATACTGCTGCCCCGTACAGCAAATTCAAAACTACAACTAAGGACAAAACGGACATCATTCAGGACCACCAGAGGGCTGGCTGAGTGGACATTCCACAAACATAAGGAAAAATAAAAGGACAATGAGACTCGGGGGAGCTGGGGAGGACAGAGTTGCCGATACGCACAGAGTCAGAGGTTCGGAGCTGCACATGAAAGAAAAGGGCAGGCGGCTGCAAACCCAGCTGGTTTTCTTGAACCGGGAGGGAGACAAAGGCGTCCCACTGCACTGAGCCCCGGGTCCGGGCAAGTCTCAGGGAACCCAGGGCGGAGCTGACAGGAAACCAAGGCTGACTGCTCAGCCCAGAGACTCTGCCCCATCCAGGCTGAGCAGAGGCACTCACAGCATAAACACAGCTGATCCTCACAGCCAATGGGCCTGGAGGTCAAACCCTCCTAGTGCTAACAACAATAATCTAGGCTTGACTTCAATAAGACTGTCCAGCCCATAAAGGGGTGCACCAAGAGTATCCACCTCAGGTAAATGGGGAGGCTGAGCCACTGTCCCTTAGAGGACATCTACCACACAAAGCTAACCGACCAACTCAGGGAAATAGCCATAATGCAGAGACATGGAAAGAAATCAGATGTGAAAGAAATGGAGGGGAAAAAAGTGACTGGACATAGAGTTCAGAACCACGGTTATAAGGTTTTTTAAGAGGCTCCAACAAAAGGCCGATGAACTTAATGAGACTTTCAAGGATATGAACGAGACCCTCAAGGATATGAAAAAGGACCAACTAGAAATTAAGCATACACTGACTGAAATAAAAAATATTATACAGAGACCCAAAAGCAGACTAGTGGACCGCAAGAATCAAGTCAAAGATTTGAAAAACAAAGAAGCAAAAATCACTAAGCCTGAAAAGCAAGAAGCAGAAAGAATCCAAAAAATTGAAGATAGTGTAAAGAGCCTCTGGGACAACCTCAAGTATACCAACATCCGAATTATGGGGGTGCCAGAAAAAGAGAAAGAGCAAGACACTGAAAACCTATTTGAAGAAATAGTGACCAAAAACTTCCTCCACCTGGTCAAAGAAATAGACTTACAAGTCCAGGAAGAGCACCAAACCCCAAACAAAAGGAATCCAAAGAGGACCACATCAAGACACATCATAATTAAAATGCCAAGAGCAAAAGATAAAGAGAGAATATTAAAAGCAGCCCGAGAGCCGAAACTGGTTTGGCTCAGTGGATAGAGTGTCGGCCTGCGGACCAGAAGGTCCCGGGTTCGATTCCGATCAAGGGCATGTACCTTCGTTGCAGGCACATCCCCAGTAGGGAGTGTGCAGGAGGCAGCTGATCAATGTTTCTGTCTCATCGATGTTTCTGACTTTCTATCCTTCTCCCTTCCTCTCTGTAAAAAATCAATAAAATATATATTTTTTAAAATAAAAGCAGCAAGAGAAAAATAGTTAGTTACCTACAAGGGAGCACCCATACAATTGTCAGCTGATTTCTCAACAGAAACTATGCAGGCCAGATGGGAGTGGCAAGAAATATTCAAAGTGATGAATAACAAGAACCTACACCAAAATTACTCTACCCAGCAAAGCTATCATTCAGATTTAAAGGTCAGATAAAGTGACGAGAACCAAGATGGCGGCATAGGTAAAACACCTATCTTGCCGTCATACTCAACAATTTTAATACCACAACTTAACGAAAGAACAAACACCTTCCAGAATCACCAGAAAGCTCGCCAAGTGAAAATTCCACAAATAAAAGTAAAGATAAGATACTGTGACTCGGAGGAGCGGCGGTGGACAGCGTTGAAAGATTCGCGCAGAGAGAGGTTTGGAGCGTGCGCCGGAGAGGGCGGGCCGCTGAAAACTGGCCAGTTTTCTCGAATGGGGAGACAAAGACGTCCCACTGGACTGATTCTCCAGCTTTGGGCGAAGTCCAGGGAACCCACTATCATACGGGGTGAAAACTGGACAGTGGGAGGGCACGCCGAAACTGGGGTGCTGCAGGGGTCTCCCGGCTTGTGGAGAAGGCAGCTTGCGTGAACAGCTCAGCTGCGTGACCGCATAGAGAGCGCTCTGCGACTTGTCTCTCATTCGGAAAACTGTCAGTCTGCTTTGTTTTATGACCCTGGGTGAGACATTGGGCGTGCATACTCATTTGGGGAGAGTTTGAATTCCCCGGCAGCCGGTGGAGCTCCACAGCGGCTCTCTCTCAGAGGTGCTGGCAGCCATTGCCCCCGGCACAGAGTCCCTGGGGCCGCATAGGGCAGAGCTAACGCTGTCTGCTTGGCCCGGAGACTCCGCCCATCCAACCCGAGCACAGCTGAGCTTCACAGACAATTGGCCTGGAGGTCAACCCCTCCAAGTGCTAACAATGATTAACCTGAGCTTAACTTCAGCAAGACTGTGCAACCCATAACCACCTCAGGTAACTGGGGAGGTTGAGCCACTGTCCCTAGTAGGAAGTCTACCACACAAAGCTAATTGACCAACTCAGGGAAGCAGCCACCATGCAGAGACATGGAAAGAAATCAGATGTGAAAGAAATGGAGGAAAAAAAAAGACTGGACATGGAATTCAAAACCACGGTTATAGGGCTTCTCAAGAGGCTCCAACAAAAGCTCGAGGCCTGTAAGGAAATAAGTGAGACCACAAAGGAAATGAATGAGTCCTACAAGGAAATGAAGGAGACCCTCAAGGATATAAGGAGACTCTCAAGGATATGAAAAAGGACCAACCAGAAATTAAGCATACACTGACTGAAATAAAAAATATTATACAAAGACCTAAAAGTGCTCTGGATCACCCCAAGAACCAAGTTAAAGATTTGAAATAGAAAGAGGGAAAATCTACTCAGCTGAAAAAGCAAGAAACCAAAAGAATCCAAAAAATTGAAGATAGTGTAAGGGGCCTCTGGGACAACCTCAAGCATACCAACATCCGAATTATAGGGTTGCCAGAAAAAGAGAGAGGCCAAGACAATGAAAACCTATTTGAAGAAATAGTGACCAAAAACTTCCCACACCTGGTAAAAGAAATTGACTCAGGAATCCAAGAAGCACACTGAACCCCAATATATAGGAACCCTAAGAGGACCACACCAAGGCACATCATAATTAAAATGCCAAGAGCAAAAGACAAAGAGAGAATATTAAAAGCAGCAAGAGAGAAACAGTTGGTTACCTATAAGGGAGCATCCATACGATTGTCAGTGGATTTCTCAACAGAAACGATGCAGGCCAGATGGGAGTGGCAAGAAATATTCAAAGTGATGAACAGCAAGAATCTACAACCAAGATTACTCTATCCAGCAAAGCTATCATTCAGAATTGAAGGCCAGATAAAGTGCTTCGCAGACAAGAAAAAACTAAAGGAGTTCATCACCACCAAACCAATATTATATGAAATGCTGAAAGATATTTTTTACGAAGAGGAAGAAGAAAAAGATAAAAGTGTAAATTAGGAACAACAAATACATATCTATCAACAAGTGAATTTAAAAATCAAGTGAATTAAAAATCTGATGAACAGAATAAACTGGTGAATATAATAAAATCAGGGGCATAGAAAGGGACTGGAGTGACAATTCTTGGGGGAAAGGGGTGTTGAGGGGGGAATGAGAAGAGACTGGACAAAAAGCACACACCTATGGATGAGGACCGTGGAGGGGAGGTAAGGGCAGAGGATGGGATGGATACGGGGGGAGGGGGGAAGCTATGGGAGGGAAAAAAGAGCAACCTTGTAATAATCTGAGCAATAAAGACTTATTAAATTATAAACAAACAAACAAACAATAAATAAATAAATTGACCATCCTAGCCTTACACTATACCTGTAAAGTTGCAACTTTGATGTTATATTTATATCTCTTGTTTTCAATTATATAGATACTAAAGGCCTGCTGCATGAATTCGTGCATGGGTGGGGTTCTTCGGCCTGGCAGGTGATTGGGGCCCAATCAGAGTCAGCTGGCCAGGGGTTGGCGGGGAGTGGTGGGACTGCAGGAGGTTGGTCGGTGGCAGGAGGTTGGCTGTGAGAGTACACTGACCACCAGGGAGCAGCTCCTGCATTGAGTGTCTGCCTCCTAGTGGTCAGTGTGCATCATAGCGACTGGTCAACTGGTCATACAGTCAATTGATCATAACAGCCACTTAGGCTTTTATATATATATATATATTTTTTTCTAATCTATATTAAAATAAATACATAACTCTTAAGGTAATGGGTTTTTGATTTAGCACTAAATATCATCCACACTAATGGTGCATGTACCCTGCTTTGTTACTATGTTAATTACCCTCTAATCAATTCCTGAGCTTTCTCTGTGTACCTGCCACTCTGGACCTCCAAGGAGGTCTCCTTTAAATAGTCTGCCTCCTCCTCCTCAATCTGATTCTGACATGCTCAGAAATAAAGTAAAAGAGTAATTATGAAAATACTGCTTTCATTGCTGATGATGTAAAATGGGTGGCCTTAGATTAGGGTAAGAGCTGAAGGACCAGTAACGGGATCTCCATCCCAGCATCACCAACTGCTGAGGAGGGTTTGGCCATTTTTCATGCAGTGGCTCACACACTCCGTCACACCTCTGCCATCCACTGGTGGTAGCACATGGCTATGACAGGCAAACATCTAAGGCTCAGGTACATAATCAGAGAGCAGACAGTTTATATAATGTACAAATTGCTCCAAAAAAAATAGAAAAAGAGGGCAAAACTACCCCTTGCATTTTCTGTGGCAGGCAGGAACTTAACACTCAACCTAGACAAGGACAAATGAAGACAGAAAGATCTTAGGGCCATTCTCAATTGTGGACATAGGTTTAAACATCACTATTACCAAACTAAATCCAGCAATATGTTTTAAAAATATATCCGGACCGAGTTGGATTTATTCCAGAAATGCCAGGGTATTTCTGCATTAGAATATTGTCATGTTAAGTCTCAACATTAACAGACACAAAAATTAACAAACACAAAAATTCTGTAATCATATAAAACAGATGGGAAAGAAACACTTGATAAAATTAAGCAGTTTATAAAAATTCTAGGCAAACTAGGGAGAGAAGGAAACTTCCCTAATGTGCTATATGACAAAGGGTTTCTTTCTAAAACCTACAGTAAACATCCCACTTAGTGGTAAAAACTAAAGTCAGAAACCTAAAAAGATGTTCACTATCTATGGTTCTATTCAAAGATGTTCTGAATTTCCTAGCCTGTGCAAGAAGAAAAATAAATAAATGGCATAAACCATTGAAAAGGAAGAAACAGCATGATCGTCCTATGTTTGTAGATCATGCGATTGTCTACCTAGAAAACTGAAGAGATTCTACGGAAGAACTAGTAAGACTATCGAGAGGATTCGTGTGAAGGGACACATTTTCTTGGGTCTGCTGCATTTCTGGATGCCTTTTGAATTGGGCTTTTTCTTTGACAAACCCTTCAAGTATATTTATACTAGAGGCCCAGTGCATGAAATTCGTGCATGGGGGTGAGTGTGGGGGGTGTCCCTCAGCCCAGCCTGCACTCTCTCCAATCTGGGACCCCTCGAGGGATGTCTGACTGCCCGTTTAGGCCCGATCCCGGTAGGACATCCTTCTTACAATCCAGTACTGGCTCCAAACTGCTCACCTGCCTGCTTCCCTGATTGCCCCTAACCTCTTCTGCCTGCCAGTCTGATCACTCCCTAATCACTACCCTGCCAGCCTGATTGATGTCTAACTGCTCTCCTGCCAGCCTGTTGGCCCCCAACTTCCCTCCTCTGCCACCCTGGTCATCCCTAACTGACCTCCCCTGCAGGCTTGATCGCCCCCAACTGCCCTCCCTTGTAGGCCTGGAACCTCCCAACGGTCCTTCCCTGCTGGCCATCTTGTAGTGGCCATCTTGTGTCCACATGGGGGCAGGATCTTTGACCACATGGGGGCAGCCCTCTTGTGTGTTGAGCTGATGGTCAATCTGCAAATTACTCTTTTATTAGATAGGATAGAGGCCTGGTGCATGAGTGGGGGCCAGCTGGTTTGCCCTGAAGGGTGGATCAGGGTGGGGGTTCCCTTGGGGCATGGGGTGGCCTGGGTGAGGGGTCTGTGGTGGTTTGCAGGCTTGCCATGTCCCCCAGTGACCCAAGCTGAGGCCTCAGGATCTGGGATTAATTTATGTTCTACAATTGAAACTCTGTAGCCTGGAATGGAGCCAAGCCTTCTGCTCGTTCCGTGGTGACAGCCATTTCTGTTTGGGTTTCTTTAAATTCTGTAATTGAAACTTTGTAGCGTAGAGTGGAGGCCTAAGTGCTAGGGCTGCAGAAGCTTGACTTCCTCCATCGCCCAGGCAACCCTAGCCTCTACTCTTTCCAGCTCCGTGGCTGCCACCATTTCTGTTGGATTTATGTATCTTCTATAATTGAAACTTTGTAGCATTGAGTGGAGGCCTAGGGTGGCAAGGGCAGGCAGAAAGCTTCCCTTGCCAGGGAAACCCAAACCTCCCTCCTGCTTTCAGTGGCTGCAGCCATCCTGGATGGGGTTTATTTGCTCCTGATTGGCTGGTGGGTGTGGCTTGTGGGCATGACTTGATCAGAGATATGGTCAATTTGCATATTACTCTTTTATTAGATAGGATGTCAGCTATCTTCAGAACATACACTGAGTGGCCAGCTTATTATCATCTCTGAGCGCATAATAATCTGGCCACTCAGTATATATATTTTAGAGGCCTGGTGCATGAATTCATGCACGGGTTGGGTCTGGCCAGCCTGGCCAGGTGGAGGGGACATGGGCAGTTGGCCAGCCTGCTTGCTGGTCAAACTCCTGGTCGAGGGGACAATTTGCATATTAGCCTTTTATTATATAGGCTATACACTGAGTGGCCAGATTAGTATGCACTCAGAGATCATAATAATCTGGCCACTCAGGGTACAGTGTCTCCCTCCGGAGCAGAAGGCAGATTTGCTTACTGTCCAGTATGTACTGCCACCTCCAAGATCGGGCATACCTGGAGGTCCCTTGCTGT
The DNA here is from genome assembly GCA_027563665.1 of Antrozous pallidus. Classification (NCBI taxonomy): domain Eukaryota; kingdom Metazoa; phylum Chordata; class Mammalia; order Chiroptera; family Vespertilionidae; genus Antrozous; species Antrozous pallidus. The sequence goes on from CM050508.1 coordinate 192,614,546, forward strand.
GTGGGATGGAGCCAGAATTGGAAGAGTTTAGAGGTGATCCCTGAGCCTCCAGATCACTCTTGCCCTGGGTCTCATAAACATTAGGGGGCAGGCTGTGGGCACTTTAGCCCATTTGTCCAGACTCTGCCTACTTACCCATCAGCCACAGGCAGGCACCCCCATCCTCTGCTTGGTGAGGGAGATTCCATGAGCAGCTTTGACCACATCCTGAGCCATCCTCTGGGGCTGGGGCTTTTATGTTACAAGAAATAAACTGGGGCTTGGGGAAGTTCACGCCTCCTGGGGCCAACAGATTTCTGCCTACTGCCTGGGGAAAAAAATCAGGATTCTGTGGCAAAGGGCAAAAGGCTTGGGGCATGCTGTCGGCCGGGCACTGGGCAGTGTCCGTTATACTGAGCGTATCTCTTTCCAGATCTTTGCTTTCAGGACTTTTATGTCTTTGTTTTATGTGTGTCTTCACGAAGAGCAGAGAGCCGGATTGTGTGTTTGGGGCATGCTGATAACCTGTTAACTGGTGAAAGCAGCCTATCTACTTCCTTTGTGATCATTAGTATTTAACCTTTTATTTCTAAATCTTATTTTGTGTGTTTTTGTTTTGTTTTCTTTTAATTTTTAAAACCTAACCATGACCTCCTGGTTCATAGATTGATGCTCAACCACTGAGCAACGCTGTCTGAGTTGATGATTTAAAAAAAAACCTTGGTTGCATCTCCAGTCATATCTTCATTTTTTGTTCCCAATGTTGTATATTATGTGCTAGTGATTTACTTGTTTTGTTAAGGCTTTTAAAAGATTTCATTCACCTTTTTGTTGTTTTCTGATCATTACTTTCTGTTTTGTCTTTATTATTTGCTTTCTTCTACTCTCTTTGAGTTTTGTTATGGTCTCTCTTCGAGTCTTGAGTTGGAGGGTGGGTTCATTTGTTGCCAATCCTTCCTGTTTCCAACAAATGCTTTAAAGGCTATAATTTTTCCTCTCAGTTTCACTTTAGCTTATTGTTATTCAGTTTTAAATATCTTATCATTTTCACGATAATGTTCTCCTCAGCCCATGTATTATTTAGAAACGAGTTTTTTAAATTAACAAGCATATTGAATTTCCTTGCCAACTTTTTATTGTTGGTTTCTAATTTTACTATATTGCGATTAGAGAATGTGACAAAATGATATTGATTCTGTGAAAAATGTAGACTTCCTTAATGGCCACATGTGGTAATTTTTGAATCGGTTCTACTTTTCACATTGAACTTGAAAACAATGGGTAACTTGATTTATTGATTTGCTACCTGATCTTAAGAAAGTTTAATTAAAACTTCTCACTTTGTTTATAGATTTGTGACTTTTTCCTTACTTTCTATTAGATTTGCTTTATACACTGAGTGGCCAGATTATTATGATCTCTGAACGCATAATCATCTGGCCACTCAGTGTGTGTGTGTGTGTGTGTGTGTGTATTAATGAGGCCTGGTGCATGAATTCATGCCCGGGTTGGGTCTGGCCAGCCTGGCCAGGGGGAGGTGACATGGGAGGTTGGTCGGCCTGCCTGCTGGTTGAACTCCTGGTCGAGGGGACAATTTGCATATTAGCCTTTTATTATATAAGATATACACTGAGTAGTCAGATTATTATGTGTTCAAAAATCATAATAGTATAGCCACTCAGTGTATGTTTCACCAAAATAAATAAATATAAATTCATGATTAGCCTATCTTCTTGGCCGATGTTGCCTTTTGAGTGTATGGGTAAGGGTTAGTCTGCTGTTACACAAAACCCACAAAAAAACAGATTAGAAGGTCTACAGCCATAGTTCATGTGGGATTCGATAAATGGGGAGCCGGGCGGGAGAGGAGAATGAGGGCAGAGAGTGAGGTTGGCGTATTTAATCCCTGTCCCTTCACCGCAAGGTCTCTGCTGCTCTCCGGACCCTCCGCCAGCTCAGCCCCCTCTCCCCTCAGCCTGCAGGCGGAGAGGAAGCCAGGCCACCGCCCCGGAGCACCGCCCTCTCTGTGACTCTCTCCACCGGCTTTGTCATTCGTCCTCTGAAAGTAAACTCTGCCCACCTCTCACAGAGCGTGCCATCTGCTCCCTGTGGGGGTCCTGGGCGAGGCAGGCTGCCATCGTGTGTTTAAAAACCATGGATTCGGAATGCCTTTAGGCAAATGTGCACTCTCCCATGCATGCTGGGCACAGGCCCCCACTTCCTGTTCACACTGCTGGCTCGCCCTCTGTCTGCCTGACCTCAGAGACAGGAAGGAAGCAGATGGCAGAGACCTGCGCTAATGGCCCCAGGTCAAGGCAGCCAGTTCCTCCACGGTTGGCAAACTGCGGCTTGCGAGTCACATGTCGCTCTTTGGCCCCCCGAGTGTGGCTCTTCCACAAAATGCCACGGCCTGGCCGAGTCTGAAGAAGTGGCGTTTGAAGAAGTTTAAGTTTAAAAAACGTGGCTCTCAAAAGAAAGTTCAATCGTTGTACTGTTGACATTTGGCTCTGTTGACTAATGAGTTTGCCGACCACTGCTCTAGAGCACCAGCCAGCTGTGGGGCACCCTCTTGTCTGTCTCAACACAGGCTCAGCATGGCCGCTGGTCCGAAGGCCAGAGCTGACCCTCTGTGGACAAACTCAGCAGCTTGGGGTGATGGGGACACACCTTTGTCTGAGGATGCTTACTACTTCAGATGGGTCAATACTTTTACCTAGTGCCCCTCGCCTTCTGCAGGTCCCAGAGTGAGCCTGGCCCTTTAAGGTGGCTCTGCACATCTCTGCTCTGACTCATTAGGTTCCGATTCTTCTCTGTCTAATTTCTCTGTGCCTGGCTTGTTTCCCTTATTTCCTCGTTCTTGGGGAAATCCTCAGTCTGGGGCATGCAGAGGGAACAGATCACTCCTCATTTTACAGACTGGGGCCCTGAGCTCAGAGCAGGAAGGGAGCTTCGGGGAGTCCAGTGGGGCTGGAATTGAGCCCGGCTCTGTCTGGCTCTGGGATGGAGGCTTTCCAAGGGAGGTGTCTGTAGGGGGCAGACATAAAGCCTGAGTGGAGGCATGAGGGAAGGACAGCCCCACAGGTGCGGGGAAACCTTAATGCCAACTGAGGCCCCCTCCTGGCCAGGCTGGGGCACAGCATCGGGGGCCATGGCCACGAGTTGGCCTCTGGATTCAACAGACTGAGATCTCCAACCAGTTCTGCCCCTTCCTGCTTTGTCCCTGGGCCTCGCGGAGCAGTTATGAGGACTCACAGGACTGTATGTAGAGCACGCAGTCTGCAGTAGCTGCTGGGATCTGGGACTGCATGGGGGCCTCTCTCTCCACGGCTTCTCCGGGCTGTGGCAGGTGAGGAGTCAGCCACCAGGGGGCCCTGCGGCCACAGTGGACAGCACCGCCAGGCCCTGCATGTGTGCACCCATTCATTCACTCATTCCCCCCTTCTCCCAGCAAACAGCTCCCGTGTCTCTTCCGGCTCGGCTTTGCTTTGGGAAGACTGCCTTGGGCGTCAGTGTCGGGGCCACCGAATTCTCGCTACGTGGATGGAATTCTAGAGAAGTTCCCTCCCAGAGCTCAGAAGTGAATCATCAGGGAGACGCTGAAGAGGAAGCCCTCACTCTCTGGCCTGTAAAGGGGATCTCTCTGGCTTAATCCACAAATTGAGTGGGAGGCAATGTGTTCTGTGTTAACCGCCCCCCTTCCCCCCCCGCGAGTCACAGCATTCCCGAGCCTTGATCTCCTCGCCTGTCCCATGGGGGTCACCCCTAGCTGTGGTGGGCCTATTTCTGTCATCTGTTCAATATTCCGTCTTCCCCTGGAATAGCGGCCCTCTCCTTCTTTGGGGATCTCCCTGCCCCCAAACACCAATTCCGTAAGGACTGTCATGGCTTCCACAGCAGGTGCACACCCGATTAGGAACAGGCCAATCAGGAACCTCCCCCGTTCTGTTCGGTTTTGTTTTGGATCCGAACTGAGAGAATGGCTGTGGCCTGAGAAGCTCAGGAGGCCACATGTTCTCGCTTACGGCGGAGTCCGTCGGTAGAGAGAAAGGCGGGAGGGAGAGTCGGCGGCCCTGGGGTAACCGGTGTCTCTGGGTCCAGCTGTGTCTGGGTCCAGGCGCCCTGCTCACCACCTGGACGCTGAGAGCACCTCGCTGGTTGGCATTGGTGTCTAAGGGTAGACTTTCTCCCGGGGGTGAGTGTCGGATCAAACGAGCGAAAGCGCATGAAGAGCCCGCTCAGGGCCTGGCCCACGGCAGGCTCAGTGGGCATGAATTCCTTTCCCTTAATGGGCACCAGGCAAGGATGGGGGTTGGCAAGAAACCAGGAAGATGTGAGGCATCAGCACTCTTGATGTGATGTAACTTAGCAGCTCCTGGGAAACTAGAGTCAGGTGCCCTGGGACCCTGCAGAGCCCCACAGGAGACCAGAGTGAATGCCCAAGCAGAACATTTGGTGGGAAGAAAGAACGAGGCTAAGAAAAAAATCCCTGCCCCATTCTTTTGGCGGGGGTGTGGGGGTGGGGGTGGGGGAGTTGTCAACAGATACTCCCTCTGGGCCAGGGATACACGCTACAGTTTCCGGGGGTCCAGAGGATTGTTGCCAGAAAAGGCTTTCCAGAAAAGGGACATTTGAGCTGGGTTTTGTAGGATAAATACGAGTTTTCCAAACATGGAAAGGACTTGGAAAAGACACTGTTCGAACAGAGCTGATTTGTATGAGGATTGAGATGGTCTGGGTTTGAATCCCGCCTCACATAAACGTTAGACTCATCTATGCTTCTGTTCGCTGTCTGCAAAAATAAGTCAATAGGTCGCTTTTAGTGTTAAAGGAGATACTATATGTACAGCAGTCAGAGCCATGTGGTGGCATTGTGGTTAAACACTCAATACATGTTTAGCTTACTGAGAAAAGCCTTTATGTTATCAAATCAGTCCTATCCCCTTAAAATGATCATAACTGTTGCCAGGGACTGAGCCCCTAAGCTCCAAGCACAGTGCTAACTGCTTAGTATGCTTTGTCTCATGCAGTCCTCCCAACCACTCCAGGAGGTGAGTACAGTGAGGGTGGATGTTTCAGTCACAGTGGCAGTGTATCTGACCGTGGTCCCCGACGTCATAGCAGAGCTGAGAAACTCCTGCCACCTCGGCATGTCCTCGCTGTCCTAGGAGCACAGCGGTCACGGCGTGTTTGTGGTGACGCTGGTGCAAATAAACCCACTGCACCGTCACGCCTATGAAAGTATAACATAGAACACACACAGTACCTAATACTTGAGGAGGATCATAACCGACTCTGCTGCTGCCTCATGAATTCGCTACACTGTGCTTTCTATCCTTATTTCAAAGTGTGCTCTTGCTACTTACCAAATGTCTGCTGTCCAGCAGTGGCTGTGTCTGGAGCCTGGTCTCGTTCACCGGGTGATGAGGAGACATGGATGTGAGAGAGGCACATTGATTGGTTGCCTCCCCCACGGGCCAGCCCCTGACGGGGGCTTTGACTGGGAATCGAACCCCTGCACCATTTTCTTTTGTGCTTCATTTAACCTCGCGTTGTTTCGCGCAGCAACACGTGGTACAGGTGTGCAGCCTGGGAGCGGTAGGCTTTGCCGTGTTGCCTAGATGTGCATTAGGCTAGGCCAGTGGTCGGGAACCTCATTAGTCAACAGAGCCAAATATCAACAGGACAACGACTGAAATTTCTTTTGAGAGCCAAATTATTTAAACTTAAACGTCTTCTAACGCCACTTCTTCAAAATAGACTCTCCCAGGTTGTGGTATTTTGTGGAAGAGCCACACTCAGGGGGCCAAAGAGCCGCATGTGGCTGGCAAGTCGCAGTTTGCTGACCATGGGAGTAGACCATGTAGGCTTCTGTAAGTGTGCTCTGTGATCCAGGATAACAAAATTACCTGGTGAATTTCTCAGAAAGTGCCCCCTTCCTCTTTATTTATTTATTTTCTTGTTTGTTTGTTTTTTTGTTGTTGTTGTTACTCCTCACCTGAGAGTATTTTTCCCATCGATTTTTTTTTTTTTAAGAGAGAATGGTGCCCTGATCGGTTTGGCTCAGTGGACAGAGCGTCGGCCTGCGGACTGGAGGGTCCCAGGTTCGATTCCTGTCAGGCGCATGTAACTTGGTTGCGGGCGCATTCCCAGTGGGAGGTGTGCAGGAGGCAGCTGATCAATGTTTCTCTCTCATCGATGTTTCTGGCTCTCTGTTCCTCTCCCTTCCTCTCTGTGAAAAATCAATACAAAAATAAAATATATATAACAAAAAGAGAGAGAGACAGGGGAAGAGAGGAGGGAGAAAGGGGTGGTGAAGAGACATGGATGTGAGAGAGACACATTGATTGGTTGCCTCCCACACGAGCCAGTGACTGGCAATCGAACACTTGACCCTTCAGTATCTGGGCCTATGCTCTACCGCTGAGCCACACCAGTGGGAGCATAGCCCCTCAAGTGTCCAGTCTGTGCTAGTGCCCCCCCTAAGACAGGAGAACAGGCTCTGCGAGGCAGTGTTGCCCAGCCGGTGTGCAGCAATAGAGCAGCTCCAAACCCAGACTTGTCCAGAGGCCCTGAGGGAGGAAGGGTCTCGCCACAGGACACAGCCCAGCAAGGGGCTGGGCGCTGGGGTTTCTTATGAACCGACTCCAGGGCAGTGATTTGGTCGGGCGGGGTGCGGCTTCTTTCTAACAACACGTCCGTTATTAACATCAGAGACCCAGGGGTGGCAGATGGAAGTTACGTAGGCAGGCTAAGCCCTCCACAGTCCCACCCGAACCCTCTCCCACCACAGGGGCTCCCTCGCAAGGGGAAGGACTAAGGAAGGGCTCAGCAGGGCTCGGCCTCCCAGCCTCAAGACCTGGATGCATCCTTATTACCGTCTCCTCCCCAACTGCCTGCAGCTTCCGCCAAAGTCCTTGTAGAAAATTCCAGCTGCCCCTGCCTGGGCAGGCAGCCCCTGGACGGGGTTTTTCCAGCCAGTGGGAGCAGCAGTGCGCAGCCGAGGCGTTGGTGAGCGCAGCCCCCGCATTCCCTGGTGGGTGTCCCCGCCCCTCCGGGTCCCCAGGGCCACTGAGTGGCCTTGACTCCTTAGGGATGGGCTGGCCGCCAGGGCTGCCGAGTTCGGGACGTCCTGGCAAACAGGAAATGAGACAAAGGCGGCCCCTTATCGGCCAAGCATTCCTTTCAGGTGATGCCCAAAGGCTAGGGGACTCCGGTCCCAAGGGTCTGCCCATGGGGGGCAAGAACCTCGCCTCCCCTCCGTGACCGGCCTCGGCCTCGGGTGTGGGGGAGGATGATTCCTGCTGTGGGAGCCTCCGCCCAGGCACAGCCTCCCTGTGCTCCCGAAAGGAAAGGGCTCCCCACTGACATCTGTGCTTAGAGGGATGGGCTGGGGTCCAGGTCTCTGAGGCAAGTGGAGGAGAAAGAATGAGTCATGTCCCCTCAGCCATTTCACTAACGAGAATGCCACTTCATCCAAGGTCTCCATGTGGGTACCAGGACCCCCTAATGAACCAGACCCAATCTCCCCCCTGGGGGGACCGGCAGCCCAACTGAGGAGGGGAGTCAACACCCAAAGGAGTGAAATCCAGGGTGAAAGGGCGGGTGCAGGTGAGTTCAAGGAGGGGTATCTAAGCCATGCTAGGGGGTTTGGGGACACATCTGTTGTCCTCCACGGGTATTATCCGGATGGAAGAAACCTGGAGCTGGCTTTGAGATGGGAGTGGGATGGGGACGAGGGGTGGGTAGAATGGAAGGTCTCTGGACCGGGGGAATAGCGTGTGCAAATGCCCAGGTGTCTGCATTGTACTGGACATCAGAGAGGTGGGTGGACTCTGGAGCTGCCTGGGCCCAGGGTGCAGCTGCTGGTCAGGCGGGTCCTTACGGCTTTGAAAGCCAGGCTGAGCCTGGGAGCCTGGGAAGGCAGGGTAGAGAGAGGGCTTGGAGAGGCAGGCTCAGCTCAGCCCAGGGGAGGAGAGGGGGCCTCGCCTGGGTGGCTTGGAGAGGCTGATCTGCGGAGACAGAGGCTCAGCTTCTGTGGGGCTGTGCCCCTTTTGCCCTGCTGGGCACGGGCGCCCGTTCTGCTGATTGGTGGTTGTCTGCTCCGCTTGGGAAGTGCCCAGTCAGCGTCTGAAAGGTGGTTCCCACGAGCTCATGTCTCTCTGAGGGGCAAAGGGCGTGCCATCCATGGCCTACCCCCCGAGAGGGTCAGTGCCCAGGGCTGCTGACAACGAGGGCTGAGTGGAGACTAAGACGTCCAGTCCACACACCACCGCCAACCAGCGAGACGTCAGGCAGTCCCTTCTGCTTTCTAACCACGTGCCCCCAACTCTGGCCCGAAGATCCAAGTTATTAAAGTTACCCATATTTTTGTCTTTATTTTAAAACAGTGAAAAAAATAAATATCTTTGGAGAATAAGAGTACAAGGGTGGGATGGGGTGGTGGGGCTGGAGTCTCAGTAGTGTCCTGGCTTCAGCGGTCTTGCTTGGGGGTGCAGGGCCTGGGGTCTGCAGGCTGGTTCTCCCAGCCAGGCTCTGTCCCATACCCGCTGGGCCGTCTGGGGGCTCCACCCGCTTCGCCTGCCCTCAGCTCCCAGGCGTGGTGCTGCGTCAGCGGAACCCGCCAGGATTAGGCCCCTGGTGCCTGCCTGTGTCCAGAGCTCGATCTACAGGCAGGCAGCTGGGGGCTCTCCGGCCAGCTGGCCTGGCCCAGTGGCCGCGGCCTCAGTGGTGAGCCATGTCCTCCATGCCCACACGGCCCCAGACACCCAGCACGAAGCTCTCGATGTCACACTCGTTGGCTCCACGCACGATGCGGAAGTGGCCCTTCTCTCCCCAGGCTGGGCCCCAGGAGTTGGCGGCCGTCTGGGAATGAGGAGGCGCATGAGCAGGGCATGGAGAGGTGGAGGCAGGGGGGAGGGGACAGTGGCTGCAGGGCCCGCAGCGCAGCACTCACCCAGTATTTGAGCGTCCTTCCACCAGGTAGTGACTCCTCTCCCCACCTGCGGGCCAGACCGGGCAGGAGCAAGAGCGCTGATTCCACCTGCTTTCAGGGGCTGCACCCCCAGGCATTCCCTTTCCAGGACCCTGCTGCCTTGGGTCCCTTGGATGCACCCTTAGGACGTGGGCAGGTCTCTGTCCTGTCTACGCCTCCCTTGGTCTCCACACCTAAGTCTGTGTGCCTGCGCCCAGGATAACTGAGGGGCGTGCAGAAAAGGGGGAATGTGGACCTCCATCCTCTGGGGACCTCCATCCTCTGGGGACCATTTCTCTGGAACCTCACACTTCCACCTGCCCTCCCTCCTCTCTTGGGGAGCCAAGGAGTGGGTGCCAGGGGCCAGAAGGAAGAAACTCAGGGAATGTGGGTACCCTAGAGGCCCAAACTCCACTGCAAAGAAGTGTAATTGCTTGGACAACTGATATCAGTCACTCTGATGCCTCAGCTGGAGACACTGAAGGCTGGGGAGTGAGTCCCTGTGGGACAGAGCTGAGCAGGTGCTGAGTGGGGAGAGGTTAGCCGCTCCCGAATCCTTGTCTATTGCACTCGACGTAAGCTCTCTCCTGTGTAGGGAAGGAGCAGTCCCTTGAAACCTTGAAAAGCACCACCTCTTGGTGTGACTAAGGCTACATCCCTCCTCTTTTGGAGTCTCGGTTTCCTCCTCTTGGAAACGGGGCTTTGTAGAGAGATGTTCTGGCTTCCGGACCAGCTCAGAGCCCCCAATGTAAGCTCGGCTGCCCCAACCCCTCTGTCCCCCAAAGCCCCTCACCCTGTGATCTTGACCGAATGGGTTCCATGCCGGCGGTACCGCTCTGGCCTCCCGAGGCTCACCGGGGTGTGGCTGTAGATGCCGCCCTGGTACAGGAAGAAGTCCTCGTGCACCTCCATGAGGGCTGTGTGCAGAGGGCAACGGGGGGCCAGCTCAGCCGCCAGCACAGGCACCGAAACCCGCGTGGAGATGCCCGCCCCGGCCCTGCAGCCTCTCCTTCCCCGGGGCTGCCCGTGGGGCGGGGACATGGTCCCCCCACTTCCAGCCCCAGCGGACCTGCTGGCAGATGGGCCCTGTGGAATCAGGCGGCAGGATGAAGGGTGCTCACCTTGGACAGGGCCGTTCTCCATCAGCTCCTTCATGATCTCCGTCTCCTGCAGGTTGGGGGCCGGGGGAGGAGAGTGTCCATTAGGGGTGAGGCTCCAGCCTTCCTGCTTTCTTCCTCTGCCCCTCACCCAAGTGCACACTTACACTGGAGCTGAGGCGGTAGACAGGAGTGACCTGGTAGATGTCATTGGCATGGACGTGGTGATTGGGGCAGCGGGCCGTGGCCTGGCGCTTGCCCCGACCCGTGGCCCGGCTGTGCATCATGCAGGGGGGCGCGGGGCCCGTCTCGGGGTTCTCCCGGCCCGAGAACGGGTAGCAGTGGTCAGACACAACCCTGGAGGGGCAGCAGAGGAAGCAGGGGCAGAGGGAGCTGGCCTTCCCCAAGGCCCTGCCACATGCCCTCTTCCCTGCCCACACGCCCTGCTGCTCACCCTCGCCGTCGCAGGAACCACCAGGCACCATCCAGATGCCCCCCGCGGCAGCCCCGCTGGTTGTGCTTGTCACAGGACAGCAGGTTCTGGGGCGACAGGACAGGTGCCATGTGCCCCAGAGAATGGATGGAGACGCGATCGGATGCCACGGCTGGTGAGAGAGCAGAAGGGCCGTCAGAGGGCTCCGGCCTCGGCCCCCCCCCCCCCCCGCCAGCCCGGTGCGCACCTGCTGTGGAGAAGGCCCAGGAGCCTGCACAGTTGCCCTGGTCCAGAGGCGCGTGGATCAGGTTGGGCCACTTCTCAGAGGCCTCAAAGGCTGTGGGCAGGACCTCCCCCGGGGCCAGCACCGTCTGCAAGACAAAGTCACTTGCCTGCCTCCTGCTCCTGCCCCTCAGTGGCCCGCTGGCATTGGGGGGCCATCAGGGGTCCAGGGCCTTCTGTGGTTTGACCTTGAGCGTCTTGCTGAGGAAGGATTCCCGCGACCTCCATGCTGACTCAGTGCGACCTAAGCACCGCCGAGGGCCGCCTGTGTCAGGTGGAGGCCGCCTGGTGTCAGGGGGAGGCCGCCTGTGTCAGGGGGAGGCCGCCTGTGTCAGGGGGAGGCCGCCAGTGTCAGGTGGAGGCCGCCTGTGTCAGGTGGAGGCCGCCTGTGTCAGGGGGAGGCCGCCTGTGTCAGGGGGAGGCCGCCTGTGTCAGGTGGAGGCCGCCAGTGTCAGGTGGAGGCCGCCTGTGTCAGGGGGAGGCCGCCTGTGTCAGGTGGAGGCCGCCAGTGTCAGGTGGAGGCCGCCTGTGTCAGGGGGAGGCCGCCTGTGTCAGGTGGAGGCCGCCTGTGTCAGGGGGAGGCCGCCAGTGTCAGGTGGAGGCCGCCTGTGTCAGGTGGAGGCCGCCAGTGTCAGGGGGAGGCCGCCTGTGTCAGGGGGAGGCCGCCTGTGTCAGGTGGAGGCCGCCTGTGTCAGGGGGAGGCCACCAGTCCTGAGGCCAGGCAGGAGCCACCCTGCTTTTCTCCTCAGCCCCTGCCTCGCTCCTCCTCTGCACCTTTCAGTCTGTCACATCTTCCTTCCCACCGGGACCTTGGGCTTCAGGCCACTCGGGGCAGAGGCGGGAAGGAGCAGGCCACTCGGGGCAGAGGCGGGAAGGAGCAGGCTGGTCTCGTGACCGAACAGGCTGCCAAGGCAAACAGCAGGAGGCAAATAGCAGAGGCCCAGGGCGGGGCAGGGTCTGCTCACCCCAGCCTTGAGCTGGAGTCCCTCTTCAGACAGGGCCACTCAGGCCAGCCCCTGCCTCCTCCCTGCCCGGCATTGCGAGGTGGAGCCTCCATCCCGTGCCCAGCCCTGTCCTGCTGAAGTGCCCCTTCCTCACGCTGACTGTCCTGCTCTGGTTCCCGCTTCTGCCTGGAGAGGGTACCACTGGTGGGAAGGGAGAAGCCCCCTCCTCCCTTGGGGTTCTGCTGTGTTGTTTCCGAGAATTGCTGCTCTCTGGCCAGAGCTGGAGGAGTGGCTGTTTGCTCTTCCCAAAATACCGAGGTGACCTCCTGGCCACTTGGGCCCTGACCCTGCTATGCTGGGACCAACAGCATTTTTCCCAGGCTGGGGAGGCCACGAAGGGGCTCGGGCTGGAGGCACAACACCCAGACTCTGAACATCAGTTCTTCTAGTGCAGCCCATCTTGTTATGGGCCAGAACTGAAGGCCCAGAGACACAGCCTGTTGGCTAGGGATAGGCCCAGGCCTCGGACGAATAGGACACAGGGAGCCAGGATCCCTGGCATCTGAGGCCATGAGATCGCAGGATTGTGGACCAGGATGGACTTACGTGAATCTCATTCATGCTGGTGACAGAGGAAGACGGGCGGATGGTGCCCAGGCGATAGCGAATGCCCTCATCCAGGGTCATGCCCCAGAAGGCACTGTGGTTCCCAGCCCGCCACCTGAAAGAGGAGGGGTGGAAGGGACAGACTAAGGCTGAGGGTCCCTGGGGGTCCATGCGTGTTCGTGGGAGAGATACATACTGGCTAGTAAACACATTCTGCCACGTAAGTGAGGTCCGAGTGCGGGCGTGGCTGGCGGGACATGCATCGAGGGCAGAATGTGTGTGTGCACCAGGCGCTGCAGGCCTCTTACCCGTAGCTGCCCTGGTTGATGGCGTTGATCATGTCTGGGTCCACCAGGCATGGCTCCTGGTCACACTCCCACTGCCCGTTCTCCTGGCAGGTGCTGGGAGAAGAGTGGGAAGGAAGAGGTGAGGGGTGCTGGGCAGCCTCTGAAGGGGAGAGGCCTCGGAGGTTGACATGGGTCCGAGATTCTGAACCAGCGACTACAACACGCCCCTTAGAGGATCCTGTCCAGCCCGGTGGTCTAAAACGTCTGCCTCAAGTTCATGATTCTCAAGTTTATGTCTCCCAACCTCCCAGGTCTCTCCTTAAACTCCCTCAGCCCAGTGTCTACCCCCGGGTCAAACATAAAACCCCAAACTGAACTCCCGCTCTCCCCTTCTCCCATGCCTGTCCCCAAGCGGCCAGGCATCCTTCGGAGAGCTCAGGCCCAAAGCCTGACTTTCTCTTATTTCCGGATCTAATTCACTGGCAAATCCTGTTGGCTGTACCTGGAATCCAAACCACAGCGCATTCTTCCCTGTGGTTCAATCACCTTTCACCTGGATTAGCTGCAGTCTCCTCGCTCTTCTCCCCACTTCTGCCCCGCACCCCCTTCAGGGTATTTTTAACACAGCTGCCAGTGAACCCAAGTCAGATCATGCCATTCCTCTGCCCCAAACCCTCCACTGGCATCACATCCCAGAGTAAGAGCCACAGTCCTGACGATGCCAGCAGGCCCTGCATGATCTGTCCTGTTGTCCGCTCTCCGACCCCTTGCCCCTGGACTGGCCCTCTGATTCCCCACCAGCCATGCTCCTGCCCCAGGGCCTGTGAACTGCTGTTCTTCCTCCAACATCCTATGGCTCACTCACTTCTTCCAAGTTTTCATTTACATGTCACCTGCTCCGGGAGGCCTGCCCTGGCCACCCTCGCTTACAATCCCCCATCCTCCTCTCCTCCTATCTCTCTTCCCTGTTTTATTTTTACCCTTCACATGCCATCTCTATCTAACATACTACACAGTTAGTTATTTATATTGCTTATACCTGCTTCCTCACACACTCGAAGGTCCTCAGGGCAGGTAGGATTTGGTACCAAGAGGGCCTACAAAACAACACCTAGCACATAGCAGGTACCCCGTAAATATTTACTGAATGAATGAATGAATGAATGAGGCAGTATAGCGAAGTGACTAAGCATAGATTCTGAAATTCAAATCCTCAGTTCCAGTCCTAGCTGACCAGGCACGTGGCCTCAGGTAAGTTAAACTATTGTCTCTACGTTGAGGACAATAACAGTACCACCTGCTGAAACCGGTTTGGCTCAGTGGTAGAGCGTCGGCCTTCGGACTAAAGGGTCCCAGGTTCAATTCCAGTCAAGGGCATGTACCTTGATTGCAGGCACATCCCCACTAGGGGGTGTGCAAGAGGCAGCTGATCAATGTTTCTCATGGATGTTTCTGACTTTCTATCCCTCTCCCTTCCTCTCTGTAAAAAATCAATAAAATATATTTAAAAAAATAATAGCACCACCTCTCAGGGGTGCAATGGCAGCATGCAGAGCATGCAGTGCCAGGCTGGGCCATCTCAGGTCCTCCAGGATCGCCATCGACCGTTCTTGTTCTCATTACACGGACCCCCACCCCCCAACCCCACCCCTGCCTCTGGACTTTCAGATCAGATCCAACTGGCCCGTCTGGGTGTGTAAAAGTCATCTCCAACCTCAAATGGCCAAGCTGCCTTCCCACACCCGCTCCTGCCCTAACATCCTCAACTCCAACCAGGCACCTTATCCACAGGTGTTTAAGCCAGAACTCAGCCCCAGCCCCAGGCCTCCTCCATCAGCAGGTCAGGAAGTCACATCACAAAAGGCTCTGAGTCCGCCTGCCTGTCCCACCTCCTCTGCCACCTCTTACCTAACCAGGCTCCCTGCCTTTGCATGATCCCTGCACACATCCCTTTCTGAAACCAGAGAGATCTTTGAAGATCAGCTGGCCAGCAAATCGGGTGATGTGCTCTCTAAGTGGCTTCCCACAACACGAAGAACAAAATACGAAATCCTCGCCACAGCTACGAGACTCACAGGAAGTAGCCTGCACCTCCCGGGGCCTCTCTCCCGGTTTCCGGGTCCCACCCCGGCCTTCCCACACGCTGTTCCTCCCCTGTTCCCTCCTGGGCCTCTCATCTCCCTGATATCAGCACAAATGTCCTTTCCTGGGCGGCCCTCCCTCAGCCCCACCACACTCTAAACTGGGGTCCTCCTTATTCTCTCTTTTCCCCTCATGCCTATGCGAGGTTGCATTGTGTGTTTGTGGGTCTGGTTCTTCACCACTAGCCTGGAAGCTCCAAGGACAGGACCTGTGGTGCATTCTGGCTGTACTTAGTAGGTCTTTAAAAAATAGGTGTCAACTTAGTAATTGAATTCTATGAATTCTTCCATACTTTTACAAGCTCTCAGCTCTGCTCCTTCCAAGCCTGCCTAAGGCTCCCCGCCTTCAATGTTGCCTTTTAAGGAGCCTCAAGGGGAACCAAGAAAGACCCAGTATGGCTGGGCTCTCCATCCCAGGAGGGGCGGGCACTTTCAGGGAGGCCAGAGGGGACTGTGGGGACAGGAGGCTTCCCTCCTCCTTCGTTCCCCTCTGGGACTCTCTCTCAGCACCCCTCATCCCTCGAGGGCTCACACAGCCTGGAAGGCCCACAGCACTGCCCCACCCCCTCCCTCAGGTGTCCCAAGCTCAGGGAGCACAGCTGTTCAGAGCTGGCCTGGGGGGGCAGTGGGCTGGTCAGTCCTTGCTTGCACCTCCCCTTTGCCCCTAGGGCTGCCCAAGCAGGTCTGGACTGGACTAGTGACAACAGATCCCAGCATTCCAGAGAGGGTCTGGGGTGGCCAGGCCCAGGGACAGGCTTGGAGAAGTTGTTAACCCCTCAATGTCCAGAGGTATCCTATCAGGACTGGAAGAATCATGCAGGTGCACTCCATCTTTCTGAACCTGTACAAGCAGCTCACATACACAGACACACAGACACACACACAGACACACACACAGACACACACACACACACAGACACACACACACACACACAGACACACACACACACACAGACACACACACACACACACAGACACACACACAGACACACAGACACACACACAGACACACACACACACACAGACACACACACAGACACACAGACACACACACAGACACACACACACACACACACACACACTCACCCAGGCACACTCTCACCCCGCACCCCTCACACCAGTGAGGCAATGGAAACAGCTTATGCGTAATGCATTCCAAAAAGTTTCCTTCTCTCTGGGGCCTCCCAGGCAAAGAGGGCAGAGGGTGGAGAGGGTGCAGGGCCTCCTCCTTTTAAGTCACAGGGTCCCCATTATTTCCATTAAGGCTTCCTGCCCTCCCCATCTCCACTTTGCATCTCAGGCTTCAGATTAAACCGAGGAGCACCCCTGACTCCTTCATCCTCCAGCAGGAATGGAATGGCGGAGGTGAAGGAGGGAGAGGGCCCACATTCCAGGGAAGGCCCTGCTCCAGGCTGGCTGGCCTCCAGCGCAGCCACCCCTGACCCTCATCCGGTCCAGGGCAGCGGATGCTGCAGTCAGAGGTTTCCTTCCTGGCGCCCCCTTCTTGCACTCTCCTGTGACATGGAGAAAGGCTGGGGTTGGGGTGGGGTGGAAGTAGCCCAGCCCAAGTGAGGAGCGGTTAGGAATGACTCCTAGCTCAGAGCCCTGCCTGGAGTCAGGTAACCATGGCTAATCACCCCTGGGCAATGTTGTGGGAATGTTATTTATAGACATTGACAGTCAGTGTGAAAATCCCCATGTTTCAAATGAGAAAACTGAGGCTCAGAGGAAGAGAAGGACTTGCCCCCAGCAAGTGAGTGACAGGGACAGGGGTTCAACCAAGTCCATCAGCCACAAAGCCCACAAGGTTGCCTCTCCAACCCCAAGCACTCACCATCGATTACAGTTGTCCCAGTAGGTTCCTAAGATGGGGTAGATGCGACCCCCGTGCATGCATCCTGGTGGGAGGGGAGAGAAGAACAAAGCAGAACTGAGGCCAGAGATGATGGGCTGTGAAGGCCAAGTTCTTACAGGTTGGTGTCCAGACATATGGACACCCCCCCTCCCCACACACACACACACATCCCAGCTCTCACCGAAACTAAAGTCCAACTATAACTTAAGACCCTCCTGCAGGGTCACCCAGCAACTGCTCTTAGTAAGTTCATCAGGGACTCCAACTGAGATCCTTCTTGCTCCACTTTCTGCCAGCACAACATTCTGGGGATGCTTTGCACGTAAGTCAGTTGGGATTTGGGGACCCGGAACCGGAACCGGGGTGTGGGGGAGCAATCCAGGGGGAATCTGAGGCCAGAGAAGGCAAGGGACTCCACTAAAGTAATATGGCATTTGGGATGACAACTCTCATAGGCAGTCTCACCTGCATAGTCCCACAAAACTGTGGGAAGGAATTCAAGTGCTCCATTGGAGCGGGGCAAGCGCAGGGGCAGGGAAGGTGGCGAGGGCTGAGGCAGGCCCAGGTTTAACCCAGCTCCCCGGTGTGGCCAGCAGCCTAGGGGTAGAGAATCCTGGGGAAAGGCAGATGACCCTGACCCGCCCCTGTGCTTTATCAACCTGCAGGCGTGAGTCAGCAGGCGGGGCCGGCACCTTCGTGTCCGGAATATGGAAACGGGACTGGGAGAAAGGACAGGAAGCTCCCCTTCTCTGGGCCAACCTAGAATCCCACTGACCAAGGACCCTCTCTCGTTCAGTCTTGCTGGAGAGATTCCGGTTAGACCAGAGGGGGGACTTCCCAGAGGCACAGACAGTGAGGTGGGGTCTCTTTCCCAGTCGCTGCAAAGCCTCCCCTGGAAATGTCAGTCAGTGCCTCAGCCTTGCTCCTGAGCCTGGCTGACCCACCCCGGCTGGGGGTGCCCACCTTGGCTGGGGGGGAACGGGGGTGGCACGCCCAGGCAGAAGTCCCAGAAGTCCGGGCAGCAGTCGGAGACGGTCCGGTTGCAGAAGAGGTCGCAGTAGCAGGTAGCGCCCAGGTAGGGCAGGGCGCAGTGGTCGTCGCGGCCGCGGCAGCACAGGTCGCGCTCCTCGCAGTACCGGCCGCCGGCGTCCCGGATGCCCCGCAGGTGCAGCGCAGGGGCGAGCTCCCGGCGCCCGCGGCCCCGCTGGGCCCCCAGGGCCCCCTCGGCAGCCAGCAGCAGCAACAGCAGCAGCCCCTGTGGGCATCTGCACATGGTGCTCCTGGTCCCCGGGAGGGCAGAGGTCAGGGGTCCGCGAGGCGGGCAGCAGAGACTCCCTGGCACCCAGGGAAGAGTCCCAGCTCCTGGGACTGAGCCCGAGGGCCCGATTCCCGCGTGCCCCACCAGGACCGGCCCAGGAGCCACGTCTGTGTTCCTTGGCTCCTAGGGACAGGGGCCGGGCAGGAAGGGCAGCCCTCCCTGACTCGCCAGGGGACCTTCGAGGACCAGAGGTGGGGTGTGCATTCTTGGTGTCCCCCACTCACACCCATGGTTTGGACCAGAGGCCTCTGCTGTCCTGGGTCCCCCTGCCATGCCCGCCCCCCCCCCCATGTGGGTCCTCTGGTCTGTTCCCGGGTCCCTCTGACACACGCTCCCTCCTCCCCTCCGCTCCCCGTCCACACCCTCTCCCTTCGAGCGGGGAGCGCCCTACCTGGTGAGGTGTGGGCTGGCCCGGGCTGCCCACGCACCGCTCCGGACTCTGCGACCGGCTCCGGGACCGCGGACACTCAAAGTCAAGTGAGGAGCGCGGGGCGGGCCTGCTTTTTGTACCGCCCCGCCCGCGGGGCCGCCCCCCTTCCCCGCCAGCAGCCACCTGGGGCAGCACCGCCGCTAGGCGGGGGCTGGGGAGGGGCTGGGGCGCTGGGGCCAGCTGTTCCCTCGGGGGCGGGACTCCATCCGAAAGGGAAAGGGAGAGGACTGTGGGCTGACACCGGTCAGGACTTCCAGCGGCGTCAGCGTGGGACTCGGGCTCCCACGGAGGGGAGATAAGGGGCGCGGGGCTCAGTTTGGGGAATAATGGGGAGGGTGCCCGCGGCCAACCTCTCTCAGGTCCCCTTCTGAACCCCACTAATAGAAGCAGCCACGCATACCCCTGCACAGAACCCCCTAGTTCTGGGACCGCACCCCCCCGCACAGCGCCCCCTAGGCCTGGGACCGCTCCACGCCATCTCCTTCCTCGGAATGATTGGAATCCGGACAAGGATGGCTGCAGATTCCTGAGGGGTGAGGCGGGCTCCCTGCCCTACAACCTCTCCTTGGGTCTGCCGGGCACTGCCCTCTCTACCAACCCTGAGGGCATCCTGTTTGGCACCTGTTCTCCTCTCGGGCCCAATGGCAAGAGTCCTGACAGCTGGAGTCCTCCCCCTGCCCCAGAACCCTCCTTCCTGCCCTTGGGCATAAACCCTTCCTTTGCCCAGGCTGGCTTGGGCCCCAAACAATGGGGCTTCTGTCCCGCCAGGCCCGCTGTCACCTTTTACCTCCCCATTGCACAAGCCCTGTCTTCCAGGCAGCTGGGTACAGGCCAGAGGCCTCTAACTGCAGGGAGGAGGGAGGAGACTACACCTGGACAGGCCCCCCCGCCCCAGGCCCGGTCGCTGGGGAAAGGGCAGGGGAGGTGGACTGAGCATCAAGCTTGGGGATTCCCTTTGCCCTCTCGCTGACCTCCCCACATCCCTCCCCCAGCCTAGGGCATCCTCAGCTGGCCAGGAGGGGGAGGGGAGGGACAGGACAAACAGGCATCTGTGACTGGGTTACCCCCTGCCAGGGGACCGGGTAGTGAGTCACTAAGGGGATCCTGCCCAAGGGGGGGGGGAAGGAGGGAAGGGGTGGAGAATGAGAGAATAATGTCCTCCAGCCCCAGCATTGGCACTGACACACCCAGGAGTTGGCCCATCTGCTCTTTGGGTGTGGGACTAAGGCTCAATGGGAAACTGAGGCTCAGAGGCAACTGTATCTGAGGTCACAGAGCCAGAACGCAGGCTCCTTTCCCTCCAGTCACCTGTAGTCACCCAGCACAGGTCTCAATACCTTCCTGGTTGAAAAGTTCCTTTCCATGACCTCACCTCCAGCCACCTTTCTGCATGTCCTCTCCGTGCTGGTAAAGGTCACATCTGCAGGGGAGGCGTGCCGACCTCCACAGACCTGTTTCTGTGCATTCCTGGTCTGAGGGCTGGCCCAGTGGGGACATTTGGCCTGTCCTTTGCCCCAAATCACACTCTGAAGGCCACCCCTGAAAGTCTGCGTTGTGTGTTTGTGTGTGTGTGTGTGTGTGTGTGTGTGTGTGTGGCTGTGCTTGTGGGGTGTCTGCCTGAGTCCGTTTGTCTGCTCTGTGCCTGTGACCCTGTGTCAGTCACGGGTCTGCCTGCCTTTGTGCCAGTGTATTGGTACCTCTGTTTGTGTGGCAGGCGTGTCTGTGTGCAGAGCTGTGTGACTGTCCCTATCTGTGTCTGCCCACATACTAGGTGTCTGTGTCTCTGTGGGGATGTCTGTGTCTATTTGGGGGTTTGGGCTGCCTGCATGTCCTTGCCTGTCTGTCCGTCTGTGCAGAGGAGGCAGGGACACAGAGGAAGAGGCCACACAGCCAAGAGTGTGGCTTGTGTGTGTGTCTGTGTAGGGGGGTGGGGAGTCCCTGCTCAGCACTAAGCTTGGCGTTGAACCCACTGGAACCTCGTGACTCACTGGGCTCCCTGGCCAGAGGAGAGGAAAGGGCAGGGCTCCGGGAGGGGGCCTGAAACCCCACTTTCCTTTTCCATGGCCTCCTCCTTCCTGGTGACTCATTCCCTGTCTTGTTCTTGTCCAACAGCCTGAGGCAGAAAGATCAACAGGTGAGGAGACACAGCAGGACACGCAGCAGGGTGAGGGCTCACTCCTGAGGGGCAGGTGGCTGGGCTCGGTGGCGACTGCTGCCTCACAGTGACCCCAGCAGACACTGCCCCTCGCTGGGCCTTGCTTCCCCATCTGTACCCAGATGCTCCCTTGGGGTCCTCTCACGCTCTTTTCTTCCTACTAAGGGGGCAATGACATGCCTCAGGTCACACAGCAGAGGCCAAGCCTCCTCTCTCCTCTCCAGAAGTCCAGGGCTACCCCTCCCCACTGAATGAATGAGGAGACAGACCAATAAATGACAGCTGCTCTGGGTGCTCAGAACAGGACGTTCTCTCCTGGGAGCTGAGCAGAGCCTCCTGGGAAGACAAAGACCCATTGTCCTTGGCTCAACCCCAGTCTGTGACGGAGAACCCAGTACTCCAGGCCCGGAGGCTCAGATGTTTGGGTCCCAAATGGCACTCCAGTTCAGGCTGGAAGTCTCTTGTGTCCCACTCGTCAGCCGGAAGTGTTCAGAACCGGGAGCAGTGATACCGGGGGACTAAGGGTGAGATCCGGGCCAGGGTAACGTGGTGGATGTTGGCCCATGTCGTGACATGTAGGGTTCCTGGGGGTGTTGGGTGCGTTGCCTTATAAAAGTACTGCCTGCAGGGCCGCGTGACTGGCAGACTGCTGCTCTGTGGCGGCATGCTGGGGCTTGTGGCAGATAAGATTAGGACCACATGAAAGTGCGTTGTACACATGTGGCAATGCCTTACTCACTGCCCTTCTCATTCATTCAATGCATATCTGCCCAGCATTCACTGCGTGCAGGCTCTGTGCTCGGGGCTGAGTGTTCAGGGTTGAGCCACACAGACACAGGCTCTGCTCTCATGAAGTCTGCAAATGCATGGGGAGACAGACATATAAATGGGCAAACAAAGATTCTAAGGAGCCATTCCACCATGTGCAGTGCTGTGAGGATGTGTACAAGCATAGGAGCCTGGAGCATGGAGGGGGGCCAGGAGGTCTCAGAGAGGAGATGACATCTCAGCTGAGTCCTGCAGGCAGAGGAGGCAGCCACTCCTAGAGCCCCGGGGATGGTGGGCCAGGAAGCACGGTCACAAGCAAAAGCCCGAGGCTGGCCACAAGTTGGCCTGCTTGAGAAACAGAAGAAAACCCAGAGTGGCTGCACCACAGTGAACAAGGGGACGGAGGAGCAAGAGGGGCTGGGAGGTGGGCTGGAGCCCAGTGGGCAGGGCCCCGGGGCAGTAGTAAGCAGCTGGAATGGATTTCTGGCTGCCGAGAGATTGCCCAAGCGCAAGGGCCCACTCCGGCTGCTCTGCAGATCACAAGGCCAAACTGGAGTCAGAGAAGCAGGTAGGAGGCCAGGGTAACCCAGACTAGAGACACGGAGGCTCGATGGAGGCTGTTGGCTGCGGAAATCAAGAGAAGCCGCCTATTCAAGACCTATTCCGAAGGTGGAATTCAGTGCTTGCTGAAGGATCAGCTGTGGTGGGTGAGAGAAAAGAGAAACGCAGGAGGACTTCTGGGTGTCTGGTCCTCTGGGTGCAGATTCTCTGCTCCTTCCACTGAGAGGTGGAGACTGTTTTCCTCCCTGGAATCTGAGCAGGCTGAGGGTGCACGTGGACCGTAGAGTACTGAGTACCCAGTACCCAGTACCCAGCTCAGACTGGAAAAGAAGGAGAGGGACTGAGCCTGGGGAGGCTCCAGTATAGGAAGTTGGGCAGAGAGTAGGAATGATACATAGACCGAGCAGGGGTGGCCTGGAGGAAGGAGGAAGGCAGGAGAGAGAGCTGTCAGGAGCCAGGAGAAGAGAGTGTTTTCAGGAGAGTGTTGGCCTGTGTAGAATACTGCCCACAGGCTGGACAGAGAAGTGTGAGGCCCATTGGCAACATGGAGGCTGGGGCCACCTTGATGCGAGCCTTGTTAGTGGCAGAGTGAGTACGGGAGCTGGATTGGAATGGCTGGACCAGCACAGGGGAGCTAATGCACGGGAGAGAACAACCACAGGAACTTTTTAGGAAGTTTCAGAGGAAAGGGACGCAGAGAAATGGGGCATTGGCTGGGAATAGAGGGATCGAGAGCAGGTTTTGTCCAAATAGGAGGCTATGAAATTAGGTCTCTATGTTGATGACAATGCCCTGTAGGATGGGGAGGAACTGATGACACAGAAGGAGGGAGGGGTTACGCAAGAGCAATGTCCTTGGTGAAGATGAGGGTAACCAGAGCACAGGAAGACAGAGCAGGCCTTTGATGGAAGTGAGACAGTGACGGGGGTGAGGAGGGAGGTTAGGGAGGAGGATGGAGAAGATGGAGGACCAAGGATCAGGGGTGACAAGGTTTTCACTGTCAAGGCCACTAGAGAAGCAGTAGGACTGCCTGAGTGTGGAGTGGCCACTTGCAGTCGCTGACTATGAACCTGCAATGCCTCTGGTCTGCCAGTCTGTGTGGCGGCTTGCCCAAGGTCACACAGCTTAGGGGCTGAACGGGGCCGGGAGCCCAAGCCCAGAACTTGCTTCTGCAGAGGCTAAACTCCTGAGGTCCAAACAGACTCTCGCCCTGTATGTGTGGTCCTAGGTGGGTGAGCCTGGGGAAATGCAGGAAAGAGAAACACAGCTTTCCCTTCTCTGTAATGTCTTGGTATCATGGGTGCTTTGGGGCCAGTTGAACACAAAGGGCCCTCAAGTGCTGCTTCCTTGCGAAGTCTATTTGCTGAACAATGACACCATTTCCAGTCTCCATCTATATCTAAATTGCTAGTTTCTTTCAACCCCAAGCCAGGAATGCTGGGATATTTGGAGTTAATGGCTGCCCCCACCTCTTAATGAGCCTCCTTCCTTGAATTCAGCACCACTTTCACTAAAGAAACTGCCCCCAGGAATCAGTAAGCTTGATGTTATCAGCAGCAAACGTCTTAAGAAAACTGGTAGTATCTTCCCGTGACTGTTTACAGAAATATTTCCAATTCCTGATCTTCCCAGCCTGGGATGTTAATAAATAGGTCTCGGGAAAATACGTGCTGGTCTATGGCTTCAAGCACGTTTTGCACTTTTACCTTTGAGTCCCTAAGCAGAAAGTGATAAGATCCTGATAGTTGAAATTGCCAGAGGGACAGGGGAGAGGGTGGAGATAGAAGAGGGTGAAGGGGGACACATGGTGACGGAAGGAGACTTGACTTGGGGTGATAAACACACAACACAATATACAGATGATGCATTGTAGAATTGTGCACCTGAACCTATATAATTTTATTAACCAATGTCACCCCAATAAATTCAATAAAAATTAAAATAAAAAAGACCCCAATAGTTAGGTGACTGCTAATCCAATTAGACATCTTTTAAGAGCTGGATTCTTAGGGAGAAATACTGTAATGTGACTTCAGTGATTGCAATGGGTTGAATCCCGAAAAAAGGTATGCCCATGTCCTAATCCCTAGAACCTATGAATGTTACCTTATTTGGAAAGAGTCCTTGCAGGTGTAATAAGGATCTGGGGGATGGGGTGGGGGGAGGCAGATCCACTGACAAGTGCCATTATAAGGGACACACAGGGGACACAGAGGAAGAGCAAGTCCAGTGCAGGGATTGGAGTGATGCGACCACAAGCCAAGGAACACCTGCAGCCACCAGAAGCTGGAGAGGCAAGAAACAGATCCTTCTCTAGGGCCTCCAGAGAGAATGACCCTGTACAGACACCTTGATTTTGAACTTCTGGCCTCCAGGACTATAAAAAAATGAATTTCTGTTGTTTTAAGTAGCCAAGTTTACTAAAAAGAGTTGGTTCTGAACTCGATTTATTGAAATTTACCCCAATTATACAAAATTCTGATTTGCTTTTACTTTTGCCCTCCAGTTACCTAATGTTAGGGTTGGATGAGTAAAGCAGGCTTTCTACTTCACTTCTGGGTTTGCTATTTAAAATGCTATTTACTGCTGAAACTGATTTGGCTCAGTGGATAGAATGTCAGCCTGAGGACTGAAAGGTCCCAGGTTCAGTTCCGGTCAAGGGCATGTACCTTGGCTGCAGGCACATCCCAAGTAGGGGGTGTGCAAGAGGCAGCTGATTGATGTTGATGTTTCTCTCTCATCGATGTTTCTGACTTTCTATCCCTCTCCCTTCCTCTCTGTAAAAAATCAATAAAATATATTTAAAAAAATAAATAAAATGTTATTCACCCTCATAACCTTAGTCCTTCATATTTCTTTGCCTCTATTCTTCTATACTCAGATTTTTCTCACTTATCATACAAAGAAATTGCGATGTATATTTTCACGTAATTTGATTTTGGAATGCTGTCACCTTATGTAGTGAGCTCTTCAAAAATATAATTTTCTTCCAATTAAAAAAAAATGTAGCCAAGTGTGAGGTGGTTTGTTACAGCAGCCCTAGGAAACGAAGACAGAGGTCTTCTATTTCAAGGTTGTATAGGCCTGAGAGCTACGTGTCCATTGGAATGTGCCAAATTCAAGGCCAGATAGAGAGAGCGAGCCCGTGCAGAGCTGCTCATGTTGGAAAAAGCAGAACCAACGGCTCAGACAAATCCACTCACCTGAAGTGGCTCAAACACTCGTCTGCAGCGGTGAGGGTCAGCAGACAGACGGGGAAGCTTCAGCTCCTGGCTTCCTCCCTCAGTGACTGTGAAACCTGGGCGAGTTTGCTAAGCTCTCTGCGCCTCAGTTTCTTCCTGTGTAAAATGGGGACACGAACAGTCCCTACTTGCAGGGAAGCTGTGAGGATCATGAGCACTGGGGGTCAGCAATGTTCCACTATTATTAAATAATCCAAATCAAAAAAGGCCACCATGAGCTCAGAATAGCCAAGTAGACACAGAAGTGCCACAACCGACATCGAGTGAGTCAAACTGGGTAAAACCACCTGGGATGAGTGTAAACCTGCTCGAGCTTCTTGGGGCAGCCCACAGGAAAAGCAGACGGAGTCGGCCAACAGGCTTCGGAGAGATCTGGAGTCTGTACACGCTTGCACACTCAAGGGGTCCCTCTAGTCTCTGTGCACAGCAGCACGGAGGGTAAGGGACATCCCCAGAAGGCTCCCGGGGTGAGCAGGGACGGACAGGCAGCGGGCCCGGGAAGTAAGTCCACACCTAGGACAGTCCAAGTCCTGTTTCCCCGTGGGCAACACAACCAGCTTCTCCAAAAGGAACACAGATCCCTTACGTCAGTCAAGGCTCCATCCCAGGAACCAGCCTCTCCCTAAATGGACAAGGGACTTGATATCTTGCTCCAGGATCCTGAGGAACACCATGAATCCCAGAGGCAAGAAGGGCAGCCAGAATCCATGGGAGTCTGGAGGGTTGTCAGAACCCAAGGCCGCTCTCGCTGGCCTGGGGAGGGGGAGTAACCGCCCTAAGGCCAGCAGCTCTGTGAGCAGCAGGATGAGGTGAGGGATACCTTTGGGAGCGCGTGCATTTCAGGGGAGAAACCAAAAGTTAGAGGCTGTCCTGGGGCAGCTCACTGCAGTGGTCACAAGTGCCCCAACTCATAGGAAGTCCTCAGCCCCCAGTCGTTCTACCCCACCCCAAGGTGCTGTCTCCAGGGGACGCCTTAATGCACTCGTGTGACTCTTTGTCTCCCACTGGTGAGGACAGATGCCAGGGAGGGGCTGGGGGAGCTGGCTCCTCTAAACTTGAGGCTGGGGGGCAGCAGCCCTTCTATAGCAACAATCAGAAGTTGGGGCGATCGGGAGAGTCCCAGAGGAGAGTCTCCGTGTCACCCCATGGCTGCTTGGGCTCAGATGCGCTTGGGCAGATCTCAGGTCAAGGGCCTGGGTGGAAGTGAGTACCAGTCTTGGCGCTGCCTCTGATCTTGAACAAGCTGCCGCTGTGTCTGGGCCTCACTCACCCATACAGGACATGGGAGGGAGCGCTCCCTAGTCACCAAGGGCTCTGAAACTTATAAATCAGATAGAGCTCATGCATTCGAACCCTCATTTACAAATGAAGAAACTGACACAGAGAGGAAAGAATTGGGCCATAGTCACAGAGCAAGTGAGGGGGAGAAAAGGGATTTTTCATTTCTTGTCCACCTACTGTGTGCTTGGTAAACTCCCTCTACAAGGAATGGCCCCTCCCGCACCTCAACTATCTCACACGCCGGGAGCGACTGCCGAGGGCTGGGCACCTTCTATGGGCCGGTCACCTGACATGAATCATCTCATCCCGCAGCCACTTTCTGAGCTATTATCTCCCTTTTTGCTGATGGGAAAACTGAGTCCCGGAGAGATGACTCACTCCCACAGCCATTTGAACTCTTGTCTGTAGTTCCCCCTGGGGCAGAAGGGGAATGAGGATGGAATGTGAAGGCCAAGGGTGACTTGGATGACGTGCCCCAGAGCCAACTTGTTGAGACAGGGCCAGGGAGCAGGCTCAGGTTCAGAAAGAAACTGGGAGGCAGTGTCCCACCGACTCGTTCTAAAACAATTCGTTTCATTTAATTTTTAAAAGGATGACTTAATACATTCTCACGGTTCGAAAACCTGTCCGAAAAGCACGGCACAGCGCTGGCCAGTATGGCTCACTGGGGTGAGCATCATCCCACGCACGGAGAGGTGGCTGGTTCCACGCCCCATCAGGGCACATGCCCAGTTGTGGGCTCAATGCCCAGCAGGGGGCTGCAGGAGGGAGCCGATAGATGTTTCTCTCTCTCTCCCTCTCCCTTCCTCTCTCGCTAAAACCAATAAAAAACATTTTTTTAAAGCACAGAACAAAAGAATCTCACCTTGCCTCAGGTGCCATTTGCCCTCTTCTACCTCTTCATCCCCAACCCCGGCCGGTCACCGCTTCGTATGAGCATCTTACGTGCTCTTTTGGAATTTCTTCATGCAAGTGCAACATGAACGCACGTCCTTAATGCCCTTTTCACATGAAAGGTAACAAACGGCATCACTGGGCTGCCCTTTCCCGCCCCCCCCCCCCCCCCAGGCACGCATCCTACACATCTTCAGCAGCACACAGAGCTTCCTGCTTTCACATCACTGCCTGGTTTCTATTGCAGAGACTGAAATACTTTATTTAACCAATTTCCTATTGATGGGAGTCTCAGTTACCAGATTCTTTTTTTCTTTTTGGTGCCGCAGTAATGCTGCACTCATCACGTGTGTGTATGGTTCCATGTACATGCAAATATATCTGCAGAATAGACTCCCCAGCGTGGATTGCTCGCTTGTAGGTGTTGTATTAGTTTCTATTGCTGCATAACAAATCGCCACCAAACTCAGCAGCTTAAAATAACACCCGTTTATTAACTAACGGTCTGTTGGTCAGAAGTCTGGCCTGAGTGTGGCTGGGTTCTCTGCTGAGGGTGCCATTAAGGTGTTGGCAAGGCTCGGTCCTCATTTTGGAGGCTCAGGGGGAAGTCAGTCTCCAAGCTCATTCCTGACATTGGCCAAGTTTGGCTCCCGGTGGTTGTAGGATTGTGGTCTCTGCTTTTTTGCTGTCTATCAGCTGAGTGCCTTCTCAGCTCCTAGATGACACCTACATTCGTTTGGCTTCCCCCAAATGGCACAATGAATCCTTCTCATGTTTCATGATTTTAATCTCTGACTACTCCTTCTGAGACCAGCCAGAAAAATACTTTCTGCTTTTCAAGGCCTTTCCTGATCAAGTCCAGCCCACTCAGAGTGATGCCTCTACCTTAAAAACCAACTGATTCAAGACCTTACTTACAGCTATTTTGCCATATAATGGGACATAACCCCAGAGTTCATGTTTCCATCACATTCACAGATTCTGTCCACACACAAGGGATGGCCCAAAGGCGAAAGCCAATGAGGGTCACCTTAGGGTTCTGCCCAACAGAAGTGTATTTGATAGATATGCTCTCTTGTCCCACAGGGGGTGTGCTGAAGGCTCCTGTATTCTGAGAATACCTAAGATACTCATTGATGCTTCTCTTTGTAAAGATATTTTTCATTGACTTTAGAGAGAAAGGGTGAGGAAGAGAAAGAGAGAAACATCAGTGATGAGAGAGAATCATGGATCAGCTGCCTCCTGCACGCTCCACACTGGGGATCAGCCTGGGCATGTGCCCTGACCGGGAATCAAACCATGACCTCCTGGTTCATAGGTCGAAGCTCAACCACTGAACATACCAGCTGGGCCTCATCATTGATGTTTCTACCGCTCTCTCCTCCCTTGTGCTCTGAAATCAATTAAAATATTTTTAAAAGCCTAAAAGATATCCATCTATCTATCTATCCATCTATCTATCTATCTATCTATGTATATATAGATACAGAGAGAGATACAGATACATAGTTGGTTGGTTTGGTTTGTTATGACTTCCGGTTTTGAGTCAGAGGGAGGTCTAACTCCAAAGTGAATCAGAAACCCTTCTAGGTTCTCTTTTGGTGCTTTTAGTTTCGTATTATACACCGGTTCTTGGAACTGGGAGCTTCGCTTGTCATTTCCTCAGCAGCGAGTGCAAAGTTGGACCCCAGGGCTCGGATTCGGGGCAGGGAAGGGAGCTGACTTCCTGCAGCTCTTCCTGGAAACCCCAGCCTGGAGATCCCCCCTTCCCTTCCCCAGCACCCTTTGTATCCTGAGCTGGAACAGGCGCAGGAGGCAGGGAAATCCTGCCTACCAAGCAGCGTCCAGTCTGGAGCGTGAAAAAAGCTCATGGCCAGACGGGAATTCAAGGGACAGAACCAGAACTGAGAGGTGGGAGGAGGGGATGGAGAGGGGGGATGGAGATGAGGATCCTGATGGGAGGCTCCAGGAAGGAGCAGGCATCTGAGCTGGGCCTTAAGAATGAGGGGAAATGTGATGATAGCGATGGGGGAAGGAGAGCCGCAGGAGTAAAGACAGGGAAGTGGAAAAATATCCGGAAGTCTAGCTTGGAGAAAAGGACTTAGTGCAGTGGTTTCCAACGTGGGGCACACGCCCCACAGGGGGGTAATTTGATTTTTAAGGGGAGCAATTTGAGAATGAGTTCTTAACAGTGAATTTTTTTTTTTGCATTTCTATGGTTTTAGGGGCCTCATATACAGTATATAAATATACATTGTGACATATTTATGCATTTCAGTTCCCTATTATATGTTTTGAAACTTTATTTGCTATTTTTCATATTACTTCCTATTATGATGATTTTAACAATTTCTTAGTGATTTCTTCCTCAGTACTTCGGCCGTCCTTTCGTTCTTTTATTTTTTCTCTTTCATGGATGCCATGTTCTTTGGAAGCTTGCTAGTGGCCTGTTCGGCTCCCTCCACGCGAATAGGAGTTCACTCTTTGAATAAGAAGAATTATAGGTCGGGGTGGGGGGGGGGGATCGGGATTTTACAGATGCTCAGGAGGGGCGTGGCCAAAAAGGTCGGGAACCGCTGACTTAGTGGATCACGAGGTTCGCAAGACTAGGGATAGAATGATTTCTCTCCTTTCATCCGCCAGAGTTTGGCAAATGAAAGGAAGCCGAAGAGTCCTGGGGCTTTGATCCAAGGCGAAATCACGTCGCCTCTATTCGGAGGGTGAGAAGCAAAGACGTCCAAGAAGAAGCCCGAGGCTGTGCGGGAATCTCGGAACCCGGGCGATCTCAGCACACCACCTCCCCCTGGTGGCTGATTTGGGAATTGCCCGTGGCCGGCCCCAGGTGTCGGGTTTGAGCACCAAGTCTGAGAAGGCAAGGTTGCAGAGGAGGCTGAGCGTGTCTCGGAGGATTGAAGAGCCACGAGCTCCTGCCCCGAAAACGTCTGAGTTGCATGGGCCCTCAGAGACCATCTGGTCAGGCTTCTGCATTGCGTATGGAGAACCAAGTCTCGGAGGGGCTTGGGGAAGAGAGCACTAGACCTGGTGTAAGCGTCCTCCGTTTACCGCCTGGCTCCGTTTCTTACTGGGTTTAAGACCCCAGGAAGGTGGCCTCCCCTCCCCGCTCCACAGTGTCCATCTCTGTCAAGTGGAGCCTGAGGTCTAATAAACTCCTTTTTTTTTTTCTGGTCAGGTCAGGCTGCGTCACTCCCAGCAGCTCTCCCACTGCAAACCGAACTCGCTGGTGCAGTGGACTAAACAGAAAGGAAGGTGTTACCAGAATTCTACCGAAGAGAAAACAGAAACTTAGGTAAACCAAGCACAGAAGTCACTTTCATTCTGAGGGCATTTCCTCATTCCGGCCAGTTCCAACTGTTGTTTTGCTGACTCCCCCGGGGAAGGGGCCCAAATAAAAGTGAAAGCACGTGGGAAGGAACCCCTCTCCAGCGCAAGCTCAGATCCCAGCGCTCAGAAGCACGCCAGCCCTCGTCTGGACTTGCGGCCTCCTTTGTGTCTGCTGGATGCCATGTGACCTCAGGCCTGGAACTTGGACTCAGGGGACCCCAGACTCAGGTGCCCTCCCGGAAAAAGCAAATGCAAA
Organism: Antrozous pallidus; assembly: GCA_027563665.1. Classification (NCBI taxonomy): domain Eukaryota; kingdom Metazoa; phylum Chordata; class Mammalia; order Chiroptera; family Vespertilionidae; genus Antrozous; species Antrozous pallidus. The sequence continues at coordinate 192,645,388 of CM050508.1, forward strand.
TCTTTTTTGTAGGGAGCTGTCTTCAGCCTTGATACCAAATTAATCACACAAATAAACCTTTAAGTAAATAAGATCCCATGGCAAGAACCAGAAGACATAAGAGGCAATGAAAAATACCCATCGAGAATTTAGACTCTGGAATTATTGTACCCAGAATATAAATAAATGAAAGACGAGCTTATAATAGTAGCATGAAATAGGGAAACTATTAAAAAAAATGACAGTAAATTTGAAAAGAGCCACATTGGACTTCTTTTTACAAATGAATAATACAATAACTAAAAGTAAGAAGTTAATATCAAGTTTTTGTTTTATTTTTAAAATATATTTTTATTTATTTCAAAGAGAAACATCATCAGTTGGCTGCCTCCTGTACACCCCACACTGGGGATGGAGCCGAAACCTGGCATGTGAACTGACCAGGCATATGACCCCCAGTGTGGGGTGTGTAGGAGGCAGCCAATCAATGATTCTATATCTCTCTCCCTGTCCCTTCCTCTCTGAAGTCAATAAAAATTTTTTTAAATATAAACCAGTAAGCCACAGACTTAGAACAAATATTCACAGTACTTCTTTATATCTAACAAAGGACTTGCATTCGGAGTATATAAAGAAGTAGTGTGATGTTAAGAAGACAATGCAATTAGAAACGGGCAAAAGACTTGAAGTAGACTTCTGTTGGTGTCCCCCAATGAACTGTGCCCCTATATTCACGCCCTTGTTTAGTCCCTTCCTCATTGACTCTGGACTTGGACAGAGGGACTAATTCTGGCCTGTGGGGCACTAGCTAGCCTGATTCAAGAAGACAAGCTCTTGCATGATGGGTTTGTCTTCTTTAAATGCCCCGCCTGGGAACTCTGAGCCACATGGAAAGTGATTGGCTACCGCAGTGGGGAAGCTGTGGAGAGAGACACCTGGCCAGCCTCCTGCTGTGCCAGCCACCCCAGCTGCAGCAGCAGGTCTGTGTCAAGCTACCTTTGATGTTCAGTCCCAGCTGAGCCTCCAGGTGACCGCAGCCAACATCACCTGGAGCAAAAGAACTGCCCAGATAAGCCCAATTCAGAGTGCAGAACAGTGAGCAAATAAATGGTTATGTCTTAAGCCACTCATTTTTGTGGTGGTTTGTGTGTGACACAATAATAGATCATTGAAATAAGACTTGGAGAGACATTTCACCAAAAAAGACATACAAATGGCCAAGAAGCACATGAACAGGTGCTGCACAGCATTAGTTGTTAGGAAACTTCAAATTAAAACCACAATGAAGCAGTATTTCATACCACCAGAATAGCTCAAATAAAGTTAACACTATTAAATTAAGTACTAGGGAGGATTTAGGGCAACCGGAATTTTTCTTGCTTGTAGGAGCATAAATAAGTACCTCACTTCAGGAAACTCCATCAGCTTCTTAGAATGTTAAACACTTAATTACCTTTGAACTGGGAATTCTACTCTTAGGTATTTACCCACGATATATGGGCTGATTTCAGATCGGGGATGTACAAGATGAGAGAGAAAACACAACTATGTGAGTCACACGATGACGAACACATATTACGTGTAAAGGTAGGCTTGTTAAAAAAAAAACAACAACCTACAAAAAAACAGAGAAACTTGAATTGGGATTAAGCCTCTAGATTCAACTGCGAACTAACAGGAAATTCAGAGGAGAGAGGAACATGCTAGCTGGGGGTGCCATTAGCAAAAACCATGGGAAACTGTAAGACAAATGATCTGATCTCAGTAACAAATGAATTATAAGGGGAAAAAGATGAAAATAGGAGCAAACATTAACAGTATTTAATGACATTAAAAGAAAGAAAGAAAGAAAGAAAGAAAGAAAGAAAGAAAGAAAGAAAGAAAGAAAGAAAGAAAAACAGGCAAGATGAGATTCGGGATGATGGTTGCCCTTGGTGGTGGATGGGGAAGGGGTTATGATTGGGAGGGCCATGTGGAGAGTTTCTGGGGTGAGTGGAAAGGTTTTGCCTTCAGATAGGGGTGTTTGCCTTATTCCGGTTCAATAATCTGTACATTTGTTTTATATGGCTTTCTGTCTTTGTGCTATTTTAACCATAAAAGTTTTTATTTTTAATTTATTTTTAATTTTTTTATTGTTTAAAGTATTACAAATAGTAGTACATATATTTCCTCCCCCCCCCCCAACCTCCCCCGGCCTCCCCTACTCCCTAGCACATGCCCTCACCTGCCTCCTCCCTTTCTCAGTGTCTTGTATCCATTGGTTACGCTTATATGCTTCAAAACAGTTTTTTAAATCAGCTAGAAGTTGTGTTTAATATGCATATTCCTAGGCTTCAAGTCCCAGAGTTCTGATTCAGTGTACCAGAATGAGGCTCCCCAAACCACCATGGGTGAGAAACTCCCAGATGCTTGTAGGCAGCTGTCTGATGCTGCGTTTTGAGGAACATCAGGGAAGGTATTGGGGAGCTGGGAAGGGATCTTGTAGAGGAATGACAGATCAGGTTTTCAGGTTTCACTTTAGAAAGATCTCTCCGGCAGGCAGCATGGAGGAGGAGGGAGAGGAGCCTGACTTGGTAGGCCAGAAGGAATGACAAAGATCTGGCGATTAGAGACGCAGCGTCCGTCCGAGAAATGTTAAAACTTCAAAGAGCATTTCCAGTTCCTAACTGATATGAATCTTTGGGGTTTGACAATGAGATACAAGAACTCAAAAAATTCTCGGCAATTCCTGAGAAATGCGTTATTCTGTATTTTTCCTAACAGTTTGATGAGTTTTGAAAAAATAATGATTGAGCATAACAATAAACAGTGAACATTCTTCCGGGAGAAGCTTCTACTAAATATTTCAGAAGTTTTCGGTTTAAAAAAAAACCCATAATAATAAATGCATGGTTTATTATTATTACAAATCAATATAATATAACAAGATGATACTTTTCAATAGCATATAAAATGATCTCTATTTTATAAAGACATTTGATAATAAAAATTATTAAAACAAGGAAACATTAACTCAAAGTAAAGGTCGATAAAAATCTTTTTAAAAATGGGTTGATAATGTCACAAATGTTTATTATTTAAAAGTTATCTTTAAAATTAAAATTTAAAACACATAAAAGTATTACTTGCCCTTGGTGTTTGCTTTTAAGATAAATATTTCAGACTTAGAAAAAATTATTTCATTTTGCACTGAGTGTATCCAAACGCATCTTCAAGTTGGCTACTAGGGCACATACTGCTTCCTATAACATTTTTATATATATATATAATTTTTTTTCCCTCCCCAGAGAGGAAGGGAGAGGGCGAGAGAGAATCAATCGATGATGAGAGAGAATCATTAATTGGCTGCCTCCTGGTGCGGATCCAGCCCACAGCCCAAGCACGTGCCCTTGACTGGCATCGAACCTCAGACCCTTCGGTCTACAGGCCAGTGCTCTATCCACTGAGCCAAACCAGCCAGGGCTATAAGCTTCCTTTTTCTCATGATGAAATATTTTGCCTTACAAAGAACCATATGTGGCCAATAGCAAATATTCAAACACCGGAAAATGCCAGTGTTGACCTCACAAAAATGACTCAGGAGGCTGCTAAAATTAAAAATGGCAAAGTTTATTAAAGGGTCCTGGGACCGGCGAATCAGACATGTTACCAGGTAACACCCGAACGTTCTGTGCTCAGAGCAAACATTCCTGAGAAGAATCCGTCACGCGTTCTGCGCCTCTAGGTTAGTCTGCGATGATCACCTCCCAGATGACCGCTGGCCTGGATAATGGATGTCCTGCCGTCTGGACACGTGAGCATTCTTTCCTGACTCCTTCATTCCTTCCTGAGTGCTTCTGTAAGAATTTATGTACCCCAGGGCACTGACGCACAACTGAGAAACCCAACAGCCTACGGCCTCGGGCTAAAGTAAAATAAAATCTGTTCCTCATGCTTCAGTCCCTTTGATCGGAGCCAGCTCCGCCGGCTTCACTAGACAGACTCCGTTTTCAGTCAGCCTAGCTACAGCGACTGCATCGTCTGCTGTTCACTCATTCCTCACCAGCTAACGTAATTGGGTAGTATTGGCATAATGTGCCAAAACTGTCAATTTAAGGACTTATTTTACTCCCAAAACGTATTATTTCTTGGAACCCCACTTTTAGGACTTGAATAGAGCATACCCATACTATGTATGCACACTGATAGTCATTTAAAAAAAAATGGCTCAGTGGTTGAGCATCTACCTATGAATCAGGAGGTCACAGTTTTATTCTTAGGGCACATGCCTGGGTCCCTCCCAACTATCTTTTCCTGCAGGCTCGGTCACCCCCAACTTTCCTCCTCTGCTCACCTGGTCACCCCTAACTGCCCTCCCCTGCAGGCTTGGTCGCCCCCAATTGCCCTCCCTTGTAGGCCTGGTCCCTCCCAACTGCCCTCCCCTGCTGGCCATCTTGTGGTGGCCATCTTGTGTTCACATGGGGGCAGCCATCTTGTGTTGGAGTGATGGTCAATTTACATATTACTCTTTTATTAGATAAGAATAGAGGCTTGTTGCATGAGAGAGAGGCCAGCTGGTTTGTCCTGAAGGGTGTCCCGGATCAGGGTGGGGATTCCCTTGGGACATGGCATGGCCTGGGTAAGGAGCCTGTGGTGGTTTGCAGGCTGGCCACGTCCCTCAGAGAACCAAGTGGATACCCTGGTATCTGGGATTTATTTATTTTCTATAATTGAAACTTTGTAGCCTTGAGGAGGGCCAAGCCTCCTGCTTGCTCCGTGGCTGCAGACATTTTTGTTGGTATTTATTTATCTTCTATAATTGAAACTCTGTAGCCTTGAGTGGAGTCCAGGGTGTGCAGAAAGCTTGGCTTCCTCCATTGCTGGGGAAACCCAAGCCTTCTGCTCGCTCTGTGGCTACAGCCATCTTGGTTGGGTTGATTTGCATACTCACTTCTGATTGGCTGGTGAGCATGGCTGGTGGACGTAGCAGAGGTATGGTCAATTTGCACATTACTCTTTTATTAGATAGGATATTTTTAAATGACTCACCATTAGCAGTGAACAGAGCTACAGACATATACTTATCACATGGTAACAGCTATAAGCAAGACTGATTACAATTCTCTCATACAAGCTCCTGTCCCAGGTCAAAGAAATGTCAACCTTGACCTTTGACTCTGCATACCCATGTTTCCTGCTTTAGTTTTCCATATGTCAGTGGGTTCAAACTAAGGACATCTCTATGCTGATTGTGAAGGTTTAATTTTCACAGGAAGGATAATTCTTCCTACCTCCAGAGGTCGGTGTCACACAAGCCGAGAGAGGAGAGCTTCAAGTGGTCAGCTGTGAACAAGAACTAAGGTGGGGCACGGGAAATGCTGTGGACGAATTGAGACAAGGTCCATGGCATGACCCCCCTGGGAGAACAGTCCACTCGGACCTCTCTACATGCTCTCCCTGGATAACTATGGGCTGGAGCATCAGTGGGCTCCACCTGTTCTGGAACCTGCTCAGACCTTTCAGAACCACGGGGCCTTTGCAGTGCCGTCTTGGAGTGTCTTTCCCTAAGCCTCCCAGCCATTGGGTCTCAGCTCAAATGTCATCTCCTGACTACTTACTCTCTCTTTTAATTTCTCCACAGAATCCATCAAATCTATCATTATCTGGTTTACTTACTTGTTTAGTATCTGTCCCTTCCCCCTCTTCCCCATGAGGAATGGCAGTTCTAGAAAACCAGTGGTCTCCTCTGTCTTATTTTCTGTTAAATCTCAGTGCCTAGTTCTTAAATGAATGAACAACTGAATGGATAGAGTAGGCAAGCGCAGGAGGCTTTTTGAAGTCTTCTCCCTGGACTTCCATATCCTCATTTGGCAAAAGGGGATGAGAATTTCTCTTTAGTCCTTTCAACAATGTATTGTTTGCCCCAGAATGATCTTTAGCTAAGCAAACCATGTTCTCGTTGGGTGCAACACTCTTAGTGAACAATGGGTGGCAGCAAGATACTATGGTTGAATCATGACAAAGCCTGGGCCACCTAGAGCACAAAACACCTAAAATTTAATCTCCCAACAGCCAACTTCATTCATTTTCACTATCTGAAGTGCAAGACTTTCTTCAACACCATACACATGCCCCTGCTACCCAGAAGGAAGGACACTAAACTGACATTTGAATTCAACTCCAGCTCGACTACTTTCTGGCTGCGTGACCCAGGTAATTGCCTTCTATGAAGTGGGGGGTCATTATGAACTCACAGGGTCATTATGAGAATCCAGCAGATAAAGAATGTGAAGGACAGCATGTGGGGTCAAGAAAAGACTGTGAGGACTGCAGGAGGCTCGAAAGCCCTGGGGTAGCCAGACATAAATGGAGCCTACAGTTGTTGAGCCCCTACCACTACCACCACCACCAATGAGCTGCTCATACTCCAAGGAGTCTCCTCCCCCTTTACTCTCCCGCTCCTACCCATTCTGCACCTGCACTCAGCAGCTGAATGTGGCTGAAGAGGAAACAACACATGACCAGCCTCACTCTAAACTGACACCCTCAAACCTGGAGTGGGTATCTGAGCTGGCAATGGGACCCTACTTCCCTGGCCCATTCAGTCTCTCACTCTTGTGATTTTCCCATCTCTGGGAAAACAAGCTTCTCTTCAAAATACAAGACCCCCTCCTACTTCCTCTCCCTTGGCCATGATCTTGTTTCTTGTTTTCTTGTTTCACTGAGAAGAGAAACAATCAGAAGAGAATCCTATATTCTCCTACCAACCTGTGTCCTCAGTGTGCACCGCCTTCTTCTTGTACCAGGAGGCATTGCCCCAGCTCCCATCTGGGGCACACACTCCCCTCACACACAGGACACTAACCCCTCCCACTCACCCATGAATTTTGCTCTTGGGACTCTTTCCTCTCATTTGCATCTTCATTATCCATTCTATTAACCAGTCCCATGATCTACAAACAAGATAAAATCTCTTAAACACTCATGACCCGCCGAAACCGGTTTGGCTCAGTGGATAGAGCGTCAGACTGCGGACTGAAAGGTCCCGGGTTCGATTCTGGTCAAGGGCATGTGCCTTGGCTGCGGGCACATCCCCAGTAGGGGACGTACAAGAGGCAGCTGATCGATGTTTCTCTCTCATCGATGTTTCTGACTTTCTATCCTTCTCCCTTCCTCTCTGTAAAAAAAAAAAAAAAAATCAATAAACACTCATGACCTGTCAGGAACATCTTCCAGTCACCCTCCTGTTTCCTGCAGCACAGCTCCTTGGAGAGGAGCCCAGCTCCACACGCTCCACCCATCCTCAACATCCTTTCTGGACCCTACTGCACCGACCTCCCTTGGCATTGAAACCTCGTGGTAAAGATCACCAATGGCCTCTGCTTTTCCAATTCCATTATCAGCTGTCACTCCACCCTAGCAAATTGAAGGTTTCTTCCTTCTTAAAATGTTTCTTCTCTTTGTTTCCATGACTTGCGTCTTCTCTATGGAATCTCACTTCCTGGCTGAGTTGGGCAGCCCTGGAGATGGAAGGTTTATCCAATAAAATGACACCCATGTCCATACCTCTCTCCCAGGTCCGTGCATCTCTCTGATTTCCATGCCTCTCTCCAATATTCATACCTCTCTCCCATGTCCATGCCTCTCTCTCATGTCCATACCTCTCTCCAATATCCATCTTTCCCAAGTCCATAACTCTCTTCCATGTCCATACTTCCCTTTATGTCCATACCTCTCTCCTATGTCCAAGCCTCTCTCCCATATCCATACCTCTCTTCTAGTCCATGTCTCTCTCCCATATCTATACCTCTATCCCATGTCCCTACCTCTCTCCCATGTCCATATCTCTCTCCCATGTCCATGCCTGTCTCCCATGTCCATAACCCTCTCCCATGTTCATGTCTCTCTCCCATGTCCACACCTCTCTCCCACATCCATGCCTTTCTCCCATATCCATGCCTCTTTTCCATGTTCAAGCCTCTCACCCATGTCCTTATCCCTCTCCCATGTCCATGTCTCTCTCCCATGTCCATACCTCTCTCTCATGTTCATATATCTCTCCCATGTTTATACCTCTCTCCCACATCCATGCCTCTCTCCCATGCCCATACCTCTCTCCCATGTTCAAACCTGTCTCCCATGTCCATACCTCTCTCTCATGTCCATAACTCTCAACCATGTTTATGTGTCTCTCCCATGTCCATGCCTCTCTCCCATGTCCATACTTCTCTCCAATATCCATGGTTAACTCCCGTTCATACCTCTCTCCCATGTTCATAGTTCTCTCCCATGTTCATACCTCTCTTCCATGTCCATATCTGACCTTTGCCCTGAAACCACCTGCCTACATCTAACTCAATTTGGCAGTTGAATAAGCTTCTCAAATCTGCCTTATCCCAACTGAGCACTTGACTTGAATTCCCTAAGCTGGTTCTCCTCTCAACCCCAGCATCTCCATTTGTGGATTGCTCTTACCAAAAGCCTTGGAGTCTTCCTTGATTCCATTCTGCCCATACACCACATCTAACCCCTCTGCAAATTCTCCTGCCTCCACCTTTATAGCCTGTTCTGAGCCTATTCCTTCTAGCTACCCAATCTGTTACAAGTCAGCATTTGCGGGTAGCGGGGGCCACAGGGAGTGGCAGGAGCCCTTCAGATTCTCTGCATTCTTTAGCTGCACTCACTTGCTCAAACCTTCCAGGACCTTCCCTTCCACTTGAAACAAAGCCCTGCCTCACCAGGGGGTGTGAGCCCCTGGACCCTCCTCCTTCCTCATGTCCCAATATCTCCTCTTACTCGCTCTGCTCACCCATACAGGACCCCTTGCCTTTTTTGGACTTTCTGTTTTTAATGTTGGCACTCTCACCCAGCTAACCCTCAGAGATACTTCTCTGACCCTCTACCTAAAATAGCACCATCTTCTATTCTTCCCTATCCCTTTGCCTTATTTTAATTTTTCTTCACAACACTTGTTGCTTCCACTTCATTTTATCACTTATTTATATGTTTTCTCCTGCTTTGTTGTCCCCCCTCCCCCCAGCTGAAAGATAAGTTCCTATGCCTAGAACAGAGGCAGACACAGAGTAGTGCTGCAACCTGCACAGTGGGTTCATAATGACTTGTAGGAGTGCCAATACACAAAGAAGACACTATAGAAGAAAAATGAATTTTGAAGGCATGTGGGTGGGCTAGGTGGAATCTCTTTCGAGAAGAGGAAGCACAAGTGTGGGTCCTGCCTGCTTTTTATTCAATTCGGTTACACATTTGCCCCTTAGCAAGCACACAGGCAGAGCAGATAGAATCATAGGTAAAGTTTAATAAACTATGTAAAGATTATCAGTTAGGAAATCACCTCAAGCCATTGCAATCACAGCAGGAGCAATCCCATGCTGATTTTAGCCCTGCTGAGATCAAGGTCTATTGTCCTTCCATTGTCTCTTTTGCATTTTCATGTTAATGCATTGGCCTCCAACAGAGTAGGACATCACATTTTATTTTATGAATAGACTAGAGGTTCGGTCCACAAAAATGTGTGCATGTGGGGTGTTGTGTGTGTGTCCCTCAGCCAACCTGCACCCACTCCAATCCCCCCCTTGAGGGATGTCCAACTGCCCATTTAGGCCCGATCCCACTGGGCAGTCAGACATCCCTCTCACAATCCAGGACTGCTGGCACCCAACCACTTACTTGCCTGCATGCCTGATTGCCCCTAATTGCTTCTGACTGCCTGTCTGATCACCCCCTAATCACTCCCTTGCCAGCCTGATCAAAGCCTAACTGCTCCCCTGCTGCTCCGATTGCCCCTAACTGCCCTCCCCTGATGGCCATCTTGTGGTGGCCATGTTGTGTCCACATGGGGGCTGCCATCTTTGACCACATGGGGGTGGCCATCTTGTGTGTTGGAGTGATGGTTAATTTGAATATTACTCTTTTATTAGGTAGGATAGACAGTTGAGTGGATGGATAGATGGATATAGATGGATGAATCAGAGGATGAATGGATGAATAGATTATAGATGAATGAATGGATGGACAAATGGATGGATGGATGAATGGATCAATGTTTAAATGGATGGGTATTTAAAGGATGGATGGATGGATGGATGGATGGATAGCTAAATTCCACAAGACAGCACTTATAGGGCAAAACATAAAACACATCAACAGCTCTTGCATCTAAATAAAACTTTATGTTTACCTAAAGCCCACTCATATTTGTATTTGTATTTGGGGATACCTCTGAGGGGGGTAAGGGTGGATATTTTCACCTCAAACTTTTAAAAGCTGGGAGCAGAGGAATGAGTAGCATACGCTCTCGGGGCTGTGTAAGCCTTCTGCTCCTTAGGTTTGAGCAAGTGAGTGCAGCTAAAGAATGCAGAGAATCTGAGGGGCTCCTGCCACTCCCTGTGGCCCCCGCTACCCGCATCTGCAGCCCATCCCTTCTCAGATATCTGGGAAGAAATCTCTTCAGCCCACAGATGCTAAAAGATTCCTCTGGTCATGGCTGAGTGAGGCAGCAGCAAGAACGATGGGTAGGGAGAACCATTTGCAGAAGCTGTGGATCAAAGAAGTCTCATCAGGTGGAGTTTAAAAGAACACCGGACACAGGTAAGTGGCGTTAGCCTCTGAGACCCTCTCCACCTTAGCTTGCTGCAGACCCATGATGAATCATCATAATATACCCCTATCCCCACCTCTGCAAACATCCTTCCCTTAGGTCACAGTCTCTTTTAGAGCTCAGAACTTAAATATTGTTTTTAAAGTTTTGGTGTGCCTGAGAGACACGCACTCACATCTGCCCTAAATTGGAGTTGGCTGTATCCACACCTTGTCCATCCAACCTCCCAGTATGGGGGTTTCTTAAGGCTAAGGACAGATCAGGCCCCCACAGGCTCGCCCATTAGCTGTGTGGCCAGTTGCTGTGCATGGTCCCTGAAGATGGGAATCATCTCTGAGGAGGAAGGGTCCAGGATGAGGACCAGCCAGAGTCAGACCCTGGACATGAAGGGACCTTGAAAGAGGACTTGCATTAGCTGACTTAATCCCTTCAACAACCTTGCGAGGGGAGTACTCATATCATCCTCACTCCACAGATGGAGAGACTGAAGCTCTGAGCACACTGCCAGTTTGTGGTGAAGCCTGGATTCAGCCCAGGCCTGCCTGACTCCAAAGCCAGTGTTCTCACCACTAGAGGTGCGGGGGAAGGGGCCACATAGGTCATGAAAAACATTCAGGAACAATGCAGGCTCACTAACTGATTGAAATGTAGTAGCCATTCCAGGATATGGCCTTCAGAGGAATGGGTGTTGTAATAACACCAGTTTCTCAGCCAACCCAATCCCAGGGCCTAAAGTGTTAAGAGCAGGAAGTGTGTGGTTGACTGCCCAGAGGGACTAGCCTGGAATTCATATGGACTTTGGTGGTGGTGGGGGGACACACACACATTTTTGAACCTGAAAAGTTTCCTCATCATTTCAAAGACACCCAGACCTCTGCTTTCCTGTGTTACTCTTCCCCATCCCCTACCACACCCCCACCTCCACCCCCAGACTGTCCCACGTGGACACACCGAGGTATCTGAAGGCACTCCAAGCTGCCACGTCCCAGCTTAAGGTACTGTCTCCAGCAGGCTCCTGTGGAAAGGTTGTACCAGTAAAGGGGTGTTCTAGAGCCATCTCCACTACCTCGGGGAGTGAACCCTAGGTTGGGCAGACAGGGGGCCTTTGGGCAGAGCCTGAGACTGATAGGGAAGGAACATCTAACCAGGGAACCAGAGAACAGCCAAAAAAGATCAGAGCAGAGTGGGGGTTTGGCCAATGACTAGGGTCAGCTGGGGCCATAGTGCTGCCTCCTTCTGTCCACGAGGCATCTACACTTGAGAGCTCTCGTGTCCGCCTTTGCTAGGGAGAGTAACAGGGTCAATCCCAAAGACAGTGTCAAAGATCAGTCAGACTTTTGCTGGGGTAGTGAGGGAGTACAGTATTTCATGGGCCTGACACACCAGAGATCAGCCACCAGCTCCACGTGGCAAGCTCAGATCCCCATGAAAACCCCCATCTTGTCCCACCCAGATACCTGAGCTCAGGTCCCATGATGTAGCTGGTGGAGGCAGGCAGGAAGCCATTGAAGGTGGAGCTCATGACTGAACTATAGGCACCCATGGAGGGAAAGATGAGCCAGTCACCCACGTCCAGCTCAGGAAGCTGCACCTCCTCCTTGAAGAGCATGTCAAAGGCATCGCATGTGGGACCATAAAGGATGCAGGGGAAGAGGGGCGGCTTCGAGCAGAGCTCCTGCAGGGACACAGGGTTGAGGAATCAGAGAAGGAAGAGTTCCTGCCTCCACCTCCCCTCCCAGCCCATACCCTCGGCCAGCAGAGCACCCCCAGGCACAGCAAGGACACTGGCAGTCACTCACACCAACCAGTCCCTATGTGCCAGCACTGCTCTTGACCTAGCCCTCATGGAGCTTATATTCACTGAAGTGACACATTCTAGCCCTGCCAATTCTCAAGGCCAAACACACATGAGGCCTCTGTTTCCCATCTAAAAAAGCAAAAGATTTTAGTCAAAAATCACTCAAAAACTGGGCCTCAAATCAACTGCACATTGGAGTCACATTGGAGGAGTTTTAACAAAGGATTGATGCCACATCCCAACCCATGAGAGACCTGATTTCAATTGTCTGGGCCTTTGCCTAGGCATCAGGGTACTTGGAAGCTTCCCAGATGTGTCTACTGTGAAGCAAGACGGAGACTCTCCATTTTCTAGGACTCCTGCAGCCCCAACACTCAAGGATTCTGGTAATACACACACACACACACACACACACACACACACACACACACAGCACAGAGAGATCACATGGAGACCCAGAGGCAAACAGATGTGTGCACACATCCATACAGGACCATGTACCCGTCCACCACCTACCTGCACAGGTGTCAGTCAGCATGCTCATACACAAAAATGCACACACACAGCAGTGCACATGCAAATACAAAGAGGCTTGCCCATTCACATCTTTCTACACACTCGTGGTATGACAATCTGCAAAACCATGTGTAATCTAAGACCCTGCCACTTTGCACCTCGCAGAGGGACTCCAGCCTCACACGGTAAGGGGCTGAACTTACTGCTCTCGGAGTCTGCGAGGTGCCAGAGCCACAAAAGGGTCCCCTTACCTTCACCACTATTGGTATCCTGGGGTAACAGTCTCTGAGGCAATCGCGAAAGATGCCATAGTGGCCCTCGTTGAGATAGTACAACAGTTTCCGGTGGCCTCCTGGGAGAGGGGAGAGGACAGGACTGTGTTCAGTGATGTCTCACCACTGACCGTCAACACTGAGTCCAGCACCCTTAGGACCAGCCTACACCCTCTTCCCAGCACTGGATAACCCTGTGCTCTGCTTCAGAAGACTCCTCAGATCCCCTGCAAGATGTGGGCCTATTCTCTGGGCTCCCACAGCTCCTCTGCACCACCCGTACCTCATCAGAGTGCTGTGGCTGCTATTGCCACTACTAATGATTGTACAAGTAACCAGGGCATTGTTCCAACCTGTCTGCACATTTCATTCTTCTAATGACACTCTGAGGAGGGACAAGGAACACTACTGTACATTTGAGGTAACTGAGTCTTGCCTGAAGTTACGCAGGACAAGTGGCAGTGCTGGGATTCGTCCCCAAGTCAGTGCCCGGCTCTCACAGTGAGAGAGCAGCGTAATTGTCAGCTCCTTCCCTCTAAATCAGTGATGGGCAATCTTTTGAGCTTGGTGTGTCAAAACTTGCCAAAAAAACCGAGCATAACTTGGGTGGTGTGTCACTTCGAGAAAAAACCATAATTTCGCGATGTTTATAGTTTAAATAACAAAAATGTATAATTGTAATATATAACTGTATTTAATAAACCAAAAACTAATTATTTAACTTACCTGCTTAGTGACTTCTTTGTTCATCTGTCAGTCGGTTGCTTTTGTTGGTCTTGATATTATTTAACTTGGGTGAGTGCCGTGAACTAAGGTTAAGTGAGGGGGAGGGGGAATTCTTTAACTAACTTGCCTATTAATGACTTTTTTATTGCTGAATTTCATTGGCTAAACCTTCAATTGAAGGTTGGTATTTTGTACACTTCAAGCCCAAGCAAGCGCTACTAACTTTATCTGTCAATATGTTTCTTTTGTTGGTTTTGATATTATTTAATGCTGAGAATAAGGTCTCACAAAAGTACGTGGAGGGAAAAATTGTGAGTAAAGCCATTGCTATATTTTTTAGGGTGCTAAAAGTGTCTGGTAATCAGTTCCAGGCACTCCAAATTTCCTGTTTGTAGGGGCACTCCTCTTGATTCTCCAAGTGGCACTTTTCCAGATTCTTAAGCTTTGACCTCAAGTCAACAAACACGTGAGCCCAGATGCTGTCTTGAAATTCTGCAAGTTGCATCTTCAAATCATCAATTTGCATCCATTGGAAACCATTTAATTCTAAACTACTGTAGACTACTACATCAGGATACTTAATTATCTTTATGGTCTGTTCTAGGCTTCTAAATTGATTAAATCTATCACTAAACTGGTCAAGTAATGAGTCTAAAACATGCTGGTACTTTATATGCAAGGGTTCCATTTCATTTTGTACAGCTGCACTAGTCTTCTCAAAATACTTTGTTACTTGAGGAAAATACTTATAAGTTTTAGTTTCTACATCTCGCTTGGAAATTTTAAGTTTACTTTCAAAAGCTTTTATGTATTCAAACATAACGTCAATACTTTTGCCAAAACCTTGTAACTTTAAATTCAGTTCATTAATATGAACAGAGAGATCTGTAAAAAATATCAGGGTGTTGACCCATTTATCATCATTGAGCTGAGAAAAGTTTCCCAGATCTTTATCCTCAAGAAATACCTTAATTTCTTCAAAGCACTCCACAAAGCGCTCAAGAACTTTGCCTCAACTGAGCCACCTTACATTATTGTACATCAGCAGTCCACTGTAGGTGGAATCAACCTCCTGTAAAAGTGCAGAAAATTCTCGCTTGTGAAGGGGGAGAGCAGCTATTAAATTAACTATTTTTGTAACAACTGACATTAAGTCATTTAAGTCAGTGAGTCCTGCCTTGGCACATAAAACCTCCTGATGGATAATACAATGAAAAGGCACACTTGGATGTCCAATAGCATCCATAAACAATTTGACAAATCTGACTTTTTTCCCCCACCATGTTTGGTGCTCCATCTGTCATCACTGACACAACTTTAGAGATATCAATGCTTAGGTCATGGAATGTTTGTATAACAACCTTACATATTTCACTTCCTGATGTACTTGTTGGCACTGATACTAACTTTATCAACTCTTCTCTCATTGTGAGACCATCAGAATATTGACCAATAATGGCCAACTGAGCATGTGATGTGACATCAGTAGTTTCATCAAGAGAGATAAAAAAAATTTACAATTACTTATGTCTCTCTTTAATTGATGTTGTATGTTTGTGTTCAGTCTCATTATTCGGTCTTTTATGGTATTTCTATTGAGTGGTAACTCAGATATTCTCTTAATAACTGCATCTTTATTCTGCATATCGTGAAATAGAATTGGTGCACATCTTAGGAGAGTTTCTTTAATAAATTCTCCCTCACTGAGTGCTTTGCCATGCTGAGCTATGGAGTGAGCAATGCTCAAACTTGCAGATGTTAAATTTGTAGAGCCTTTTATAAATTTAAGTATGGAATTAGATTGGCTCTTATAAAGGTGTAGCTGCCGTGAAATGTATTCCTTCCTTTCATCCTCACTTTTTTTCAAGAGCTGGGAATTATTAGTTTCAAAATGTCTATTTATATTCCATGTTCTGCTTATTACTGTTTCAGTATATAGAACACAAAATAATCTGCTTTTTTTTTTCTATAATGCCATATATCTCGGTCCATGTCTCCTAAAAAGGTCTGCTACTGCTACTACCACTTCCTTTACTTAACCCTGGTTTTTGTTTTTTGGGTTCTTCATCAAGGAGGCGGTGACAGAAAATAGAATTATAGCCTGTTAGCCCTGCAGGCAATTAGGGGTTAACTAGCCTAACTGACCACAAGATGGCATATGTAACTGTCTTTTAGGAAAGGGCAGGGTTAATAAGCAGAAATAGGGGTGAATAAGGATGCACAACAGTAATAGTGGTGAAATGGAGTCTGCACAATGCTGCAAAATGATGTTCCTTATATAAATTAACATGGATGCCACTATTTCTAATGGCGGGAAACAGTATACCCATAGCACAGGCCCTCGCCTCTCCCTGCCACCCCCTCACTTATCTCAGTAATGATGGTCAATTAGAAACGACACCTCAGAATAGCAGATTGGGTGATGGTTGCTGTGGTTATGTGGTTGCTGGTAATGGCGATCACAGGGCCCCCAGAGATGCCCCCCAACCCCCGCATTTAGCTGCTCCCTGCTCCGCCAGCCGGAAGTGAGATCAAAGATCCCCTAACGGCCTAACCGGAAGTCCCAGAACTAGATGCTCTGGGCTGGAGTTCTGTTGTTTTGTACCTCCGGCACAGAGTATCTACACTACAGCAAATGTTTCATCCTCGGCTACTGCACCTGGCCGTGCAGTAGCTGAGTATGAAACGTCCTTCTCAGCATGCGGCCCCATACTTCTCTGTATGCGACTGCATACAGCCGTGTGTCATCGAAAATGGTTACGCATGTCAGTATTGACACGCGTGTCATAGGTTCGCCATCACGGCTCTAAATACTCTGCCTCTGTTGATGCCTCACTGAACACCTGGCAGCTTATCCCCAGCTCCATCTCACACAGATGTACATTGAGCTGATGTTCGCCTACAGCCCCAGGTCCTAGGACATGAACTAGCCAGTTTCTGAACAACCACTCCTGGTCCGTCCTTAGACATTTCCTTAATCTTTCCAACTGGTTTCCGTGGGCACTGGGGCCATTCCAACCACTTGAGCATTTAGATGCTCAGATCTCTCTGATGATTGGTTTTCTTTCCTTGGTGTGAGTCAGTCCTGTTCTCCCCTTTGCTCTCTCTCAGCTGATCCTGCCTCCTGCACCACAGCCCCACTTGTCTCTAAATCAGTTGGTCGTGTGTTGACCATGGCAGCCCTGAGGCTGGTGGTCTGCTCTGCTGGCATGTCTGCAAACAAGGGCACCAGCCTCTCAGTCGGACAGACCTGGCGCTGCCATGGATGAACTAGCTTTGCTGCCTCGGTAAGTCACTTCCTCTCTCTGAGCCTCAAACTCTGCCTGTAGAATGGGAATGACTGAAAACTGCCTCACAAGAGGGCTGGGCAGAAATTGGGTAAGACAGTTATTTCTCACATAATAGATCCTTAATCACTGGCAGCTCATGCCATTGTGAAGACAAAAATAGTAAGTCATAATATGTAGACCTCGGGTTTTTGTTAAATGATGGCTGAAATCATATCCTAAATCACAATATTCTCTAACGAGACGCTATATGAGGAAATGAAATTAGTGGACCCACGTGCCTTTAGGGTTACAATGGTGTGGGTAGGGCGTTTGCCAAAGGATAAGAAAGCAGGTTAAAATGACTCAGAACCCAGCTGGAATGGCTCTGTGGTTGAGCAGGAGCCTATGACCAGGAGGCCATGGTTCGAGTCCCGGTCAGGGCACATGCCCAAGTTGCAAACTCCATCCCCAGTGAGGGATGTGCAGGAGTCAGCCAGTCAGTGATTCTCCCTCATCACGGATGTTTCTGTCTTTCACTCCCTCTCTTTTCCTCTCTGAAATCAATAATAATATTTTAAATATAAAATAAAAATTCTTTAGAAATAGTTTTAGGATGGTCATAAAATTTCAGAGTAAAGGGCACTAACCCAGCGGGTCAGTCTATTCTAGCTCATCATGAACTTGAGTTTCTACTTAGTCCCTTTGTGAGGGACTAAACTCTACTGAGATGGTGACCTCGATTTCATTTACTGTCACCCTTAACCTCCAGGCTATGATACTGACAATATTTCCTTTATGTATGTGTTGTAAAATTAGTATTTACTGACTATATTTTTTGTGATAAAACTCTGCACCTGTTAGAAAATGTTTGCTTGAAAAAGTAAGGTGTACAACGGCAATGGAGGCTGTGCCTCATGAGCTGTGCCCTCAGACTTCCCCTCCAGACACAGGGAAAACAGACCCTCAGTGCCTCCCTCCAGGCTATCTGAGAACAACACAATAATGTTACCAACAGGTTCTACCCTGTAGCTAAATCACAGCATGTTTCCCCTGAATATGGACCCCAGGGTGGAACTCAGACCCTCTGCTTTTCCCACCCACCAAGACCGGGGAACCCCTGGAAAGAGTGCTTTCTGCCCAGTCCGGGCCCACCCACCGGGCAGCAGCACAGCCTTCTTGGCGATGATGTTGACAGCGGCCATGCAGAGAGATGCCACATAGAAGCAGCCAGGCTCCGCAATGACTTCAATGCCGGTTCCCTCGGGGAAGTCCTGGGCCAGGGCAGCATTGATCACTCTCGCCATCTGTGGGGACAGTCCCAAGCCCTGTGAGGCCAGTTCCTATGTGGGGTCTTTCCCTGCATCCTCTCTCTTCATTCCCTTGACAGTCAGCATCCCCTTGTGCAGGGGAGGAAACAGCTAACACTGTGGCCCAAGAGGAGGAGTGCCGGAGACACAAGCCTAGTGCCCAGGCTGCAGCACCATGAGATCTGACTTGGAAACATTGAAATCAATACATGATCAGCAAAAGGGAACTGTCTCCTGGCTGTGGGGGACACAGTAAGTAAACCTCTATCTGACGGTAGCCTTACCAGGGGTAGTAACCAACACGTCTAAAGAAGACACAGAACTGCATGCATGCACACACACACACACACACACACACACACACACACACAAACACACACACACGCACACACACTTATATATGCACACAGGCCATGCATGTAGAGCCAGAGATCTCTCAATCAATATAAAGCCCAGCTACATGCAGGCACATGACTGAGTTCCAAGAGCTTGCTGGACACTAACACACACTCTGTGCAATGAACCCAGGCTGGGACCCCCAGGTTCCTCTCCGCCTTCCCTCTTACCTCCTCAAACTCCGGCTCACAGCCCTCCACTCCGGGGAAACCCCCTCCAATGTCCAGGAGGCTCATGTCATGCCCAACCCCACGGCCCATCTCGAACACATGGCGGCAGTCGGCGATGGCCTGTGCGAAGCTGTGGGGATTCTGGCAGCCTGAGCCCACGTGGAAGCTGGTGCAGGTGCAGTGACAGGGCAGAAAGAAACACACGAGGAAACGCAAGAGTCAGCAGGAGGAGGGACACATTCGGAAACAGTCACACAGGCACTATGTGAACCAGACAGATAGAGATAAGGGAACACCCATGACAACATGGAACTCATGGGCACCCACAGATACCACAGCCTTAGCTGTACACATGGGGACCCCAGAGACACACACCCCATGACAGTGTGAGTTGGGCCTCTTGTGGTTGTGTGGTCTTCACGTCTCCTAGGCACCCCTCCCAAAGTCTTGGGGCAGGATCTCTTCTTCTCCTCCTCCTTGGAATACATGAGGTCTGAACCCCAAATCTCAAACCATCCACTCGGGAGGGCAGAGGAACCAATCAGGGGCAGGTGAGATGAGGGGAGGGAAGACGCTCCTCAGGTGCAACATTCAAGGGGGCACCAAAGCACTGAGCAATCAACATCAGTAACCTTCATGCAATACACAGATATATTAGAGAGAGAGCAAAAGCGAGTGAAAGACCTCAATTCCTTGCCTCCTGCACACATCCCATCAAGGGATCGAACTCGCTGATGCAAAAATATCCATGATGAATAAAATACAAACACTTTAGCCCTAGCCGGTTTGGCTCAATGGATAGAGTGTGGGCCTGTGAACTGAAGGGTTCCAGGTTTGATTCCAATCAAGGGCACATGCCCCGGTTGTGGGCTTGATCGCCAGTAGGGGATGTGCAGGAAGCAGCTGATCCATGATTCTCTCTCGTCATGGATGTTTTCCTCTCTCTTTCCCTCTTCCTTCCTCTCTGAAATCAATAGAAAACATATTAAAAAACAAACAAACAAAAACTTTAAATAAAGACAAGATTAGTTAAGAGTAATTGGACCCAGAAGGAAAAAGAAAAGTCAGAAATGCCAATCCAGTTTGATTTAGAATTTTATATTCTCTCATCATGGATTTTTTCTGCATTAATTTTTTAAGTACTGTATTAAGACATTATTTATCTCGAGTACAAAGTTTTCGGCATCCCATTAAACAGTGTACCCAAGGCCAGTGCCTTGCTTGCCCCACCTGCCCAGCAGCTGACATCCACCTGCTCTTCTGAGGACCACAGGGAGCCCCCAGATCCGAGGGTACCGGTGAGTCAGAGGCCGGGGACAGGCGTGGGGAGCAGGAGCCCTGCCTCGCAGGAGAGAAAGTCAAGCTCTTACCTGGCTCCCACCACAGCTAGGCCTAGCTCTCGGGCGGACTTGAGCAAGTGTTCACACAGCTCCAGCTTGGCCCCAAACTTGGCGCTCAGAGGGAATGTGCTCTGGCTGTCCTCGGTCCACAGTCGGAGGACCAGCCTGGGAGGGGGTGTGAGGGTGACAGGCATTCTTAGACACATGAACCCCAGGCCCGGATGCTTATCTGCCCCCACCCAAACTCCCTCCATCCTCCCTCCACACTGCCTCTGTCCTCTGCACTGTCTTACCCTGAGGTCCAGGGAGGAAACACACCACTACTTACATACTTCTGCCCAGATGAGAAAAAGCAGGGAAAGGATCTATACTAATAAAAGGGTAATATGCTAATTAGACCAGACATCTTCCGGACATCCTTCTGGACAAAGCCACAGTGGCAGGGGCCAAAGCAGAGGTGGTTAGTGGTGATCAAGCAGGCAGGGAAGAGCAGTTAGGGATGATCAGGCTGGCAGGCAGAGGCAGTAAGAGGCAATCCGGCAGGCAGGCAGGCAGGCAAGCAGTTAGGAGCCAGTGGTCTGGAATTGGGAGAGGGACATCCCCCAAGGGGTCCAAGATTGGCAAGGGTACAGAAGGGCTAAGAAATACCTCCCCATGCATGAATTTCATGCACTAGGCTTCTAGTAAAATTATAAACATCCCTTCAGCAGACCTCCTGTCACAGGATGACAGACATTAAATAACTTTCCTAGGAACACACAGATGTGACAAGTTAAGTGAGAAATGTGAGCCCTGGTCTTCCTGAATCCTATGTGACTGCTTTTTCCACTGCTGACTCCAGACCTTCTAATGCCAGGCTCTGCCAGCATCTCTGCAGACACAGAGAACCTTTATTTGACACAAGTAGGCACTGGGGAGGCACTGGGACACTGGACTCACATGCTTGTTCGTTGCTGCTTGGGCATCTCCTAGTCACTGCCAAGGGAGTTTGCCAGAACTTCCTCCCTGTTTCCACCAGTGTGCAGCCCTGCTGGTCTCACCTGGCCCCAGGGTGGTGCTGGGCCACCTTGGTCAGCTCCTCCTCACTGTCGAAGGTCAGGAGCTGCACCCCATGGTGGGCAGCATATTGCAGGTGGGAGATGGGCTTGCAGGGGTGGGCATAGATGATGCGTGAGGGAGGCACGCCCAGGCCCAGTACCCACTCAAGCTCCACCTGCCAGGGGCAAAGGAGGAGTACGTGGCTGCCTCCCTACTGCCCTGCTTTTTGGGCACAGGAGCCACGGGCATGAGGACTGTCCCTTACTGTGTATCTGGCCCAGGGTGGGGCACATACTGTGCTATTTAGGCTTCCTGACTGCTCCAAGAACATGGAGTTGAAACCATTTTATTTTTTAATATATTTTATTGATTTTTTACACAGAGGAAGGGACAGGGATAGAGAGTTAGAAACATCGATGAGAGAGAAATGTCCATCAGCTGCCTCCTGCACACCCACTACTGGGGATGTGCCCGAAATCAAGGTACATGTCCTTGAACGAAATCGAACCTGGGAGCCTTAAGTCAAAAGGCTGATGCTCTATCCACTGACCCAAAACCACTTAGGGCTGAACCCATTTTAAAGACCAAGAAACTGAGGCACCAGTGAAATGGCTGGGCCAGAGAGAATAGGATCTATGGGTTAAAGCGTGGGATTCCTTCACTCCTTAGCTCAGGCTGACTGCCCTCATCACCTAGACCAGAGAAGGGTGGACCACTCCTAGTTCGTTCATTTATTCTTTCACATACAACCGGGCACCACACACAAGAGCCACTGTTGATGGACTGGGGTCCCTACATTGACACACCTGGAAATTAGCTTTTTCCCCCAGGAATGTCAGGCTATGAATGAGGCAATTGACAGTGGGCCCAGGCTCACCTGACTGGCACAGTCAAAGCCGGTGCCCAGGACAGCCAGGACACGCAACACCCAGGGGCTGCTGTTACACTTCACCGCATAGAAGGGCGAGACCCTTGGCAGGGCTTGGCAGAAGGCCTGATGGCGGTGGGCCAACACACCCAGGTCGGCCACCATGAAGGGGTCTCGTTGGTCCTGCCAAGGCAGAGAGAGAGGCAAGAGAGGCCGGGCATTGTGTCATTTCATTGAATCCTCACAGTGTCTCCATTCGGCAAGTACTACTGTTATTCCAGTTAGGAAAAGAGGAAACTACAGCTCTAAAACCTCTTTTCTCTTTTAAAAAAATGTTTCCTGTTTAATGAACTTATTGGGGTGACACTGGTTAAAAAATTATACATGTGTCAGGTGCACTAAAATATAAATCTTCCTGACAAGGTCAATAGCAAGTACAAGGCCATGGTA
This sequence comes from Antrozous pallidus, assembly GCA_027563665.1. Lineage (NCBI taxonomy): Eukaryota > Metazoa > Chordata > Mammalia > Chiroptera > Vespertilionidae > Antrozous > Antrozous pallidus. The sequence continues at coordinate 192,668,114 of CM050508.1, forward strand.
GGATTTGAGCCTTGATCTTCTAACTCTTACAACAGGAAGTCAAGAGGGCAAAAAGCTTTATAGAACAAATGGGTGCCTTCACTCTCCAACCCTCACCCGGATCTCTTGGCAAAGGATGAAATCCCAGGAGCTGGTGGAGAACTAGAAGGAGACAGGAGAACTATACCATGCCACCCAGGGAACACAGCTATTCAGTAAGACCTAGTAAACTGACTTATAAAACACAAACAGAAAACCTTATTTTGTCCCTGCCTAAGTAGGAACTGGGAACCACCCTCTCCACTAACCACTTCATCGCCTTGCCCTCCCCTCCCTCCTCTCCCCTCACCGAATCAGACAGCTCACAGATCTTCTTCAAAACCACCTCCATGGCAGATTTCTCAGGCCCCAGGGGAATGAGATCCTTCAACAAGGAGCTTCCAGTGCATCCTTCCTTCTCTTTCCAGTCCTTGAGGGTGGTGCTCATCCCTGACTGTCCATCAGAGCCCTCTGCCAGGGACACTCCCAGCATCCTGGAAAGACCTTGCTCTGAGGACACTCCTGCCTCCTCTTCCCAGCACCCTGCTGGCCTGTGGAGCCAGAGTTCCTAGGTCAGTAAGTCCTCGGTGCTCCCATGCAGCCACATAGAGCTCCATGGAGCCTTGTGAACTTTTCCATCTGTAGGATGGACCACTGGCCAGGCCCAGCCTGCTTCAGAGACCTAGTTTGAGGTCAAGGGAGATGCTCAAAAGACCCCCTACCTTAGGTGGTTGGCATCCTCTTCCAGGCTCCTCTCACATGTTCCCATTCACAGATGAGAAATGTGACCCCCGAAAAGATAAGGGCAGAGCCCACCATCTTTAGATTACAGGGCTAAAGATTACAGGGGATCACCTAGTCCAACATTCCACTTTACACATGTGGACAAGTGACCCAGAGAGAGGAAAGACGTGCCCAAGGTCACCTAGTGGTCAGTAGCAGAGGTGGGACTGGCATCTGGGTGCCCTAAAGCAGCCACTGCACCTACTATAGGCCACCCACACCTGAGACTGAAGTAAAGGCCGCCTACAGACTGAATCTTCCGTTTCAGCAGTTGGGGCTGCACCCATAGGCCCTACTCCACCCACAGACTCACCTGGTGCTGATCATCACCTGCTTCCTCAGGCCCAGCACAGGGGACCAGAATCTATGGTGTCTTGGGCTCAGGTAAATCTCTTTGGGAAGAGCAGAACTCAGCTCAGATCTCAGGCCAGGTGAAATACCGGTGAAGCCTGTCCCTCCAAACCATGGCTACCATGACCCACTCAGCCAAAACCTCCCAACCCTGTGGGTGGCCCACACAAAAGGCCATCAGGGTGAAGTCAGCCAGCAATGATCAGAATAGAGACCCTGGAAACCCAGTCACCCACTTTCCCACCTCTAAGATAGGAACACCGTGGGCTCAGAGGTCTTCAGACAGATCAGTGGAGCTGGGAGTGGAACCTTACCTCAGACACCAGCAGGTCTCTCTTGGTGCTGTGTCTCAGCTCTCCCTGCACATTTAAATATCAGGCTGGGAGACTCTTATTGGAAAGTGAGCCCTCTGAGTCACGTGGTGTCCAGTCACACCTCCACATTCTCACTGCCCTTTCTCTCCATATGGGTTGCTGAGGTCTTACTCTGAGTGTTGGGCAATCCAGGATCAAGCATTAGGCTGAGTCTCTGAGCCTGCCCCAAGGCTTCTCTGATGATTAAGATCTCAGGGACACAGAACCCAAACCCATAGCCCTTCTACCTCTGTGACAGCTTGAGGAGGAAGGTAGTTAATCCCCTGAACTAAACAAAGCATTTGGGGATCAAAATTACCTTTGGAGGGATTTTGGTCAGGGTGGTGGTGAATATAATGTCATTGCTTAGTGCTTACTCACTACCAAGCACCTGCATGTGTTGAACCATTTAACACTCACAAAACCTTATGCATATAGTTGCAATTATCTTACAGGTCATGTAACCAAGGAACAGAGAGGCAGGATAATAATAGAATCTTTTTACTAGGATCACAGAGAGTGAATGAGATAATGCGTGTCAATCTCATATCTACCACCTTCATATTACTGGTTAAGAACTCATTAAACTGGGAGAGAAAACTAAGTTGGCAGCCTACATTAATGCCAGGACTCACTGACTCTCTCAACCACATCAGAAATGCATCTAAAATACAGGACAACCATCATTCAGGACCACCTGAAAGCTGGCTGAATGGAAGTCCTACAACTAGAGAATTAAAGAAGCACATCAGTACTGGTAGGAAGAGTAGAGGCATGAAACAGGCTAGTCCGACACCCTTGTGTGGTGTGTTTTTAATCAGGAGAGATATCTTGGCTGCAGAGGCTTCCTGTGAGGAGCAAAGGGTCCCAGCCCCTTTTCAATATGAATAGCCTGTCCCCTCAGCCCAGGATTCCAGGGCTGTGATGAGATCTCCCTGTGACAAGCTGGGATTCTAGCTGAGTGACATGGAGGCTGCTGAAGACCCAGGCAGTTCCTCTTAAAGGGCTGGCACACAGAATTACTCGAACTCACTTCATCTGATCTCCAGTGCTGGGGAAGCAGCTTGAAAGGATCCAGAGACATATTGGGAGTAACTAAATTGTCTGGCATCAGGACAAGAACTCCAGGACAACTTTCTCCTAGACAAAAGTGCTAAAAGGGGTCATTGTTCCTATGCTGAGGCCTCCCCTGCTGAAGAGCTGACTGACAGGCGCCATATCTGAATTTCCATCAACCTGGCTCAAACTGTTCGCTCTATCCTGGTGATTCCCTGAGACCCTGCCCCACCCAATTTGCAACCCAACCCAATTTGCAGCCCCATCTAAGGGTCTACAGTCTTTTTCATGTGAATGGCCTGTCCTTGCTCAGGCTTCAGACTTCCTCAAAATCTCTCAAACAAGCAGCAGCTGGTATCAGCAAGACCCATACCACTCAATAAGAGGCTCCATGTCAGGCACTAGCAGCAGCCTACCTTGCTTCACATCTTGGCCTCTTCTGGGTACTTCTAAACTCAATACAAGTAGCAGCCATCTGCAGATCACTCTGTAGCCCTAGCTAGGTGCCCACAGCAGGGCACAGGCAGTGGCTGACTTTCTATCTCCAGTGGGGCCCTGGAGCCAGTGTACCCAATGGACAGTTTCAGACCATGCCAGATTATAACTCTACATGTCCATGAGCAACACACTCAAAGGGCAGACTCAGACCACCAGAGCTCCACTGAAGCAAGTCCCGCTCCATAGGAGTGTCTCTGCATGGCAGCTCTTCCACTGTAGTCACAGCTGAAACTCACAGCCAATTGGCCTGGAGGTCAATTCCTCCCAGCGATGCTAACAGCAATCAAGGCTCAACTACAACACAGTACACATAGAAGACAAAGAGGTGCACCTAGAGTGCCCAGCTCAGGTGATGGGGATGCTGAACCACTGGGACCTACAGGACACCTACTCTGCAAGGCCATTCTACCAATTCCAGGAGACATAGCAGCTCTACTTAATACATAGAAACAAACACAGGAAAACAGTCAAAATATGGGGGGAAAAAACATATCACAATTGAAAGAACAGAAGAAATCTCCAGAAGAAGAACTGAATTAAATGGATGCAAGAGTTAATTAAATTAACTCTACTAGATACAGAGTTCAAAACAATGGTTATAAGGATTCTCAAATATCTTAATGAGAGCTTCAAGGGACTTAGTGAGAATTTCAAGGATCTTAGTAAGAATTTCAAGGAAATTAGTGAAAACATTAAAGACATAAAAAAGGACCAGTCAGATATGAAGGATACATTAACTGAAATTAAGAATCATTTAAAGGGAATCAACAATAGATTAGAAGATTCCAAGAATTAAGTCAGCAATTTGGATTATGGGGAAACAAAAAACACCCAACCGGAAGAGCAAAAATAAATAAAGATTAAAAAATGTGAAGATAGGGAAAATTTTAAACATACCAACATTTGCATTATGGAGGTGCCAGAAGGAGAAGAGTGACAGCAATATATTGAAAACCTATTTGAAGAAATAATGACAGAAAACTTGCCCTACTTGGTGAAAAAATATACTTATAAGTCCAGGAAGTGCAGGAGCCCACACCAAGACATATCATAATTAAAATGCCAAAGGTTAAAGATAAAGAGAGAATCTTCAAATCGGCAAGAGAAAAACAGTTATTTACTAGGAAGCACCCATATGACCGTCAGCTGATTTCTCAACAGAAACGTTGTAGGCCAAAGAGAGTGGCAAGAAGTATTCAAAGGGATGTATAGCAAGGACCTACAACCAAGATTACTCTACCCTGCAAATATATCACTTAGAATTGAATCTCAGATAAAGAGCTTCACAGGTAAGAAAAAGCTAAAGGAGCTCATCACCTGCAAACCAGTATTACATGAAATGTTGAAGGATCTTCTTTAAGCAAAAGAAGAAGGAGGAGAAGGGGAAATAGGAAGAGGAGAAGGAGTAGGAGAAGGAGGAAGAGGAGGAGAAGGAAAAAGAGGAGGAGGAGGAGGAGGAGGAGAAAAGAAATAAAAATATGAACAATAAAATGGCAATAAATACATATGCACCAACAATTGAATCTACAAATTAAAATAAATTGCCCTAGCTGGTTTTGCTCAGTGGATAGAGCATCAGCCTACAAACTGAAGGGTTCCAGTTTGATTCTGGTCAATCTCTAGAAGGGGGCATGCAAGAGGCAACCAATCAATGATTCTCTCATCATTGATGTGTGTGTGTGTCTCTCTCCCCCTCTCCCTTCCTCTCTGAAATTAAAATATTTTGAAATAAATAAATAACATTAAAATAAATGAACAGAAAATCTAACGAACAAAATGAATGGATGAATAAAATAGAACCAGAGGCATGGAAACATGGAATAGACAGATGAATCCCATCAGGAAGCAGGGACAGGAGGTGGGAAGAAGTTACTAAAACTTACAAGCATATAGGCATTACGTAAGGACACAAAAAATAGGGTGGAAATAGCCCAGGGTAGGTTGGGAACAGGATAGAGGGGCTAATGGGGGGAAAAGGGGAGACCTCTATAATACTTTTGACAATAAAGATTTTTTTAAAGAACTCATTGAACTAATTTATGATAATAATGATGCATTATAAGGAACTTAGAGATCACCTACACCAACAATTCCTAAACTATTTGCTTTAAAAACTAAAATATGGACCCTACAGTGGATATTTGTCCTGTCTTGTGGCTGCCCACCATTTATGAACACTCCCTCCTCCAATCCCTCCCCTCTGCCCTGGGAAAACAAGAAATGGACCTTCCCAGACTCCTTTGTAGCAGGGATGTGTGAGGATGTGACCTGGGCTCTATCAGATTCATTTGCCGGCATGAGGATCAGCTGTTTATAAAAGTGACTGCAGCAGCATGTGGTTCGTGGTGAAATAGTACTTAATATAATTATTACCTGTTCTCATCTGGAATAATCTGATCTCCAAAAAATCAGGCTTTGGGGACCAAATGTTTGATCCCCATAGCATGACAGGAAAGGCACATATTGGGGGTGGAGTGACATCTAAGCATATGAGAGAATTTAGAGGAATAAAAGAATAAGCTCAGAGTCGTCATTTATTGGCACAAGGCATGATCAGAGAGAACCAGAAACTATAATTTATGACTGAACTATGAGGAATCCCTCACCTCTTGTAGCTGAAGAGATAAATAAGCTAATGACAAAAACTAAAATCGAAGCTTAAGAATGTAAGTTGTCACATTACAATGCCAGTTAAATTACAGCCTTACTTCACACACGTGTACACACATACACACACCACAAACAAAAGGTATCAAATGGCCAACAAGCACCTGAAAGTAATACTCAACATCATTAGTCATCAGAGAAACTCAAAATAAAACCACCATGAGTGCCACTCATCCTCGCTAGCATGGCTAAGATGACAGGGGCTGGCAATGCCAAGTGCTTTGGAAGATGTAGAGCAACTGGAATTCCCATTCCTTCTGCCAAGACTACTGTAGAACCTCTTTGGCAGAATTTACTTAAGCTAAAGATACACCTATCCTATGACTCAGCAATTCCACTCTGAGTATATACACAGAGAAATAAGAAATGCCCAACAGAAATATATCCACCAAAGATATGTACAAATGTTCACAGCAAGTCTATTTACAATATCCCCAATTGGTCTCAGTCCAGAAGTCCATCAACCACAGAATTGATAAATAAATTCATGTCTATTTCATGGAACACTACACAGCAATGAAAGAAGACCTAATGGAAAAAAAAAAGTGAATCTCACATCCTATATAATAAAAGAGAAACATGCAAATTTGATCGTACCTTCACTCCTGATTGGCTATGCTACCAGCCAATCAGGAGTGGGGGAGGGGCCAAAGTGGTGTGAGCGCTGGGCTGGGGGTGGAGATGAAATGGCAGTGGCAGTGAGTACCCAGCCACCAGGCTCTGTGAGGGGAAGCAGCGGCGGCAGCAGCAGCAGCAGTCGGGCCTGAGATGAGCAGGGCAATGGCTGGGTGCCCAAGGCCTAAAGACTTGCCAGAGGCTTTAGGCCTTGGGCAGGCTGGGGGTGAGCCATCAGTCGGACATCTCCTGATGGCTCCCATTATGTGAGAGGGGGCAAGTTGGATTGAGGGACTACCCACCCCCAGTGCACGAATTTCATGCACCAGGCCCCTAGTACCTAATATTGAGCAAAAAAGCCACTCCCAAAATAATGATACATACATACTTTAAGAGTCCATTGATTTGAAATTCAAACACAAGAAAAGTAATCTATGCTGACAGTACTCAAAAGAGTTAAGACCTCTGAGTAGCTGCAGTAACTGGGAGAGGGTGTGAGAGAGCTATAGCCTATAATCTTCATCTATGTCTTATATATGTAATTTTTGTCTTTTTATATGTACATACATGCATATGTATGTATAATCTGTATTCACACATATATAGTATATATAGTCACTAGCAGTACACTTAATGAAATTACATAGCTGTATCAGGCCTCTGATCTCATGTGAAAGTTGAAGGATTGACTTTGAAAGACAGCATCCTGAGAACTGTATTAAAGTCATATGGGAAGATTTGGTAGTCTCAGAGTTTTTTAAACCCACAGACCTTACAGCCTTGTCAGGATAAGTAACCTTCAGTCCTAAACTCATGAGGCTGTTCCCTACTGTTTAAAGATCCCTATCACAAACTTGTACAGGGTGCAAGCATTAGTCAACCTCTTCATAGACAAGCTCCCCCCACATTGCCTCAGGGTCTTTAACAGAACCCCCAGAGCACCACAATTACCAAGTTAGACCCTAGAAAGAAAAACTGATATGCCAATATAATCTAAAGGTTTTAACTACTTCGCATGAAGAAAACCCATAGACTCTTTATGGGAATGAACTCTGAGGGGTTAGACCTGGAAGGGAGGAACACCATTTAAGATCAGACTAAATTATTACTGAGTTCTTACCCATATTCTACCCTCTAGGCACAAGCTCAAACATCTGGAAGTGGTTCTGAATGTTTGTATAGTCCATCACCTGAACCTAAACTCAGTGGCAACATGGGTAAAAAAATGCCATAAATTCCCTCGACATCAAAAGGAAGGAACCCAAACATACAGAAAGAGTATTCAAACAGCTCACTCACCACCTAACTATGAAGGTCAGAAAACACAGCTTCTCCAAAGACTGAGAATTGAAGTGAGAATCACATCAGCGAAGGGAACATTGGTGTCTTCACAAAGCACCGTGTCAGCCAGAGATATAGGGGGAAATCTTGCCCTTGAAATGGATACTCTGTTTCAACGGGAAAAATGAGATGAGGTCCTGGAACATCGTACAAGCCAAGTAACAGTACTCCCCCGCCCCCACTCAGAGGTGATGCTGTGACAGCAGGGCCCTGGTGGGACCAGAATGGTCAGGTCTGCAGGGTTGGACAGTGTGGCTTGTGGGTCCTGGGCTCTTTAGGACACCAACAGGACTTCAGCCTACTGAGACCCCATCTGATCTTTTTAACACAACAGGTGACTCCAGGTATACCTGGTGCTTTTCAAAATAATAGGCAAGGACAAGAAAAATATTTCATAGAGTCATAACACAGTAAGAAGTGATAACAGATATAATCAAAATTATAATAAACCATATAGGAAAAACTGAACAGAGTTATAAAAGAACTAAAGTTCCTATTGAAATCAGTAAGCCATGAAATAGCATCACAGACTTGTTATCTGGAAATTGTGAGGTAAGCACCACAGGGACCCTGACAGAGTTTAAAGCGATGTCTTCTGGGGCAAAACTAAGGGAAATGAAGGTGCTCAGGAGTCTGTCTTTAATGACCTTAACCATACCAGGCAACATTCAGATTTGAAAGTTTTAAAACTTAAAGGCTAAAGGTAGTCATAGATGGCTTACAGAGTTTTGTCCTCTTCACACATTCTCTTGCCCCTGGTGGCTCTTCAGAAGTCTGCAGACAGGCTCACAGGACCATACCTAGCTCTCCTGTAAGCCCAATGCCTTTCAATTTTATTGTCATGGTGACCACCTCTACTCCTTGGAACTTAGGACACCTGCCCCAAGTCACAAGGTGAGTCACCGTCACAGTCCAGGAAACCCTTGAGGAACCATTGACAGGCATCAGAACAGGAACACACTCAGGCTGGGGGCCATGAGTGCCCTTGTGCAAATAGGATGCCATATGCAGGATACTTGTTGACACAAAATACCACATAAGTCCTTTTTTTTTATCCTCACACAAAGGCATACTTAGAGGAAGCTGAGAGAGAGAGAGAGAGAGAGAGAGACATCTATGTAAGAGTGAAACATCTATTGGTTGCCTTCTATACTCCCCGTTGGGGATTAAACCCCAACCCAAGCATGTGCCCTGACCAGAATGGAACCAGCAACCTCAGTTGGGTTGGGTTGGGTTGGGTGGGGTTGCCCAACCAAGGGAACCACACAGGCTGGGAGCCTCACATGTTTTAACTCATGATGGTGATAGGGATGCCAGTGCTGTGACTTCTGGAAGAGGCTCCACAACAGGGCTCCAGGTTTGACCTGTTGAGACTACCTTGAGACCTAATGAAGACTAATGACACTTTTGAAGGAAGCTTCAAGACACTACATTTGCCATTAAGTATCCCAATGTGCTCCAACACCTTCAATTTTCACAGATAGAAACGAGGCCTCTGGCTGATATTTCTAGGTCTCTTTCCCAGCTTGGAAGGTCTTCTGTAGATTCAAAGCAGGGGTCTGGAGCTTGCCTCCCTGGGAAGAGGAAAGACTTCTGCCTTCTGGAAAAATGCAAAAGATGTCTCTCTCTATGACATAACTCTCCATGGCAAGATGATTACCTCTGGGAGGCACAGGGGAAGCACAGAATACACTGGGTTTCAATCTGCCCTGAGGCAGGAAAATATGCCTGAGCCTCCCCTGCTCCAGCCTGGGGCGGGCAGCTCTGCCACAGCAGGCCTCACAGCGCCCTAGAAGTCCTGAGATCAGGAGGAAAGACAACTGGCTGCTTTCAACTCTTTTATGATGAAACCAAAAAGAGCAAGACCATGGAGAGAAGCACTCGTCATGTTAATCCATCTACATTATGAGGGCATCTATTCTGTGCTGGCCACACCATGAGACAGGCAGAGAGACCATCAGAATCTCCTAGTGAACTGATGAGTAATGTTTTATACATCTCCTAAAATACTCGGGAATAATTCTAAAAAGTATACAATATAATCTATAGGAGATATATATAGATATAGATATAGATATAGATATAGATATAGATATAGATATAGATATAGATATAGATATATATTCATATATATATATATATATATATATATATATATATATATATATATTTGATTGTCTTTCCAACTTAAATTTCAAGACTTTAACCAAGGGATGGCTTTTGGAGTACTCCCTGGAGTGATTTAAAAAATTTATTCTATTTTCATGAAAAGAAATATTTTTGAAATAGCCCAATCTAATATACATGGAATCATGTGGAAAGCTTTATCAAATAAAAATTGAACAGTATATTATATATATATATAAATATAATATATATATATATTTAAGTATTATAAAGGTTTCTAAGGAGGGCAGGACACCTTACTAAATATTTCTTAAGTAAAGCCAAATTTTTCAGCAGCGGAATTTTAGAAACAAAAGCCCTGGCAGCCTGAACTTTAAATAGTCTGGGGGCTGGGACATCATTTATACTTCAGTAAAGGCCCAATGTATGAATATTCATGCAGGAATGGGCCTTTCTTCCCCTGGCTGCCTGCACCACCTTCACTTCAGATGGAGCCACCTTTCTGCTCAGGCCCAGACCCGCCTTTCTGCCTGCCCACACGGCCCAGAGGCCCAGCCTATGGGGATGGTGCAGAACGAGGATGCAAGCGTCCCATCCCTCCTCGCCCTTGCTTGTATATACAAATTAACCCACCATCTTTGTTGGGTTAATTTTTAAAAAATATATATTTTATTGATTTTTCACCAAGAGGAAGGGAGAGCGATAGAAAGTCAGAAACATCGATGGGAGAGAAACATCGATCAGCTGCCTCTTGCACACCTCCAACTGGGGATGTGCCCGCAGCCAAGGTACATGCCCTTGACCAGAATCGAACCTGGGACCTTTCAGTCCGCAGGCCGACGCTCTAACCACTGAGCCAAACTGGTTCGGCTGTTGGGTTAATTTGAATACTCACTCCAGATTGGCTGGTGAGTATTATAAAGCTATGGTCAATTTGCATCTTACACTTATATTAGAATAGATAGGTCAAATATCTAAGCTTTCTCCTTGGAGGTGCATACTTTAATTACTTAATAAATTTGCTTTTTAAAATTAATCAAGGTCTCATATAATTAAGTTAGATAAAAAAGCCAATATCTTTATTAGCAGTTAGGTTTAACAAAAGCAAAGAGAATTCTCATAATCCCTCTGTGTATGCAAATGAGCACTGGCAAAAAGGAATGCTTTTTAGAAATAAATTATAAAAAGGAGAAACTTTTCAATTTTGAAATCTCTTCTGCTAATATTTAAAGGATAAAATGGGGCTTATTATGCAAGAATTAAATCTAATCATTAGTAGTTACCATGAATAGAGAATCACTTAATATGTAGGCAGCAGTATCAGCCAGCATCTGAAAAGCAACCATGTAGGGTGCATTGGTGTAAAAGAAACAAAAAATGTTTTTAAAAGAAACTCCCTAAAGGTACTCTGGAAATTACTCTGGAAGAAAATAAGGAGAGGTTTCCTTCAGATGTTTGGAAAATTGAGATTGAAACTCAATGTATTAGGCCGCAAAAAGAAAAGTAATTTGTGTTTTTGCCTCCCTCAACAAAGCTTATGTGGATATACTCAAAGACTGACAGCAGAAATTCAATTAGTATCCAAGAACAAATAAAGTTAGACAATGAGCCTTATTTCAGATTGATCTAAACTGGCAAATTGAAACAAGTGAATATTCAGGGGAACTCAGTTGTACTGGGCAGGAAACCATTCCTGGAGCATTACTAATTTTTTACTGCTTGTTTATCTCAAAATAAAGCTGCTTAACATGCAATGAATCCAAAAGTTACACTTCATTACAAGAATTGAATTAAAAGCTATCAAGGCTGCATTACAGGATTTCCAAAAACCTCTCGATATTATTTAAAACAAAAAAGAAGGGATAGTGAAGAAATATCCTCTAAGTAAATTACATCAAGCTTTAATTACTTACATTTTTTACTTTAACATTTTTTTCACTTGTAATGCTGATGGCAAGACACCCATGGTGTCAGAGTAAGCCAAAGGAAATAGTTTGGGCAAAAATGAAAGGATTCTGAGTCTAGTTCATAGAAAGGATTTCTATATTAATCTTTGGTCAAGAATATGGTTATATATTTCCAGAAAATTCCTCTAAGCCTGAGTGGATTCCTGCCACCAGGGATTGGAGAGAGGAATTGACCGGACCACTCCAGTCACAGATGGCAGTGGCCCCAAACAACACCCTGAGCAGACAGAGGACAAACAGTCCAGAGAGGGAGGATGGTAAAGATGTCTTGCCATGCTAGCAGTCAGCAGCTAGCTACACATTGCTGCAGGTTGCCCGGGACAAAGCCAAAGAAAGTCAAAGTTGGACCTGCTTTGCCATTCTGTTTGTCCACTATCCAGAACTGGAATATCATTGCTGTCTGTGAAGACCCACATCCCACGTGATTCAGGGTTCGGGATCTGCATGCAAATGAAAGAGACGAGACAATAAATAATTATTTGGAAATAATGGGGCCAGGCAGGCAAGCCCAATGCAAGAGAAAGGTCTTCCACTGGTGCCCAGGCCTTGTCAAGCTTTTATTCAACTTTGGATACACATCTAGCCCTGAGGCAGGTAATTGTGGTAACAGTCAGGCTATCTTAAAGACCAGTAAATACTAGAAAGATTTACTCTGAGTCTATTTGGTCAGGAAATAGCTTGAGCCCCCATTGTCTGGATTAAACAAGTGCATAGCTCTGGCCCTTGCCAGGGGCTCAAGGTTCACCAGGATTCTGGGATCCTTGCTTACACTTCTCTGATAGTGAAGACAATGGGTAGCTTCCTGCATCTCCCTCGTTTCTTTTCCTTAGTAATTTTTGAAGAGTGAATGCCGCCTGAAGGGTTCGAGTCCTTTTAAGACTCTTCATTCCTCAACTACAGACTAGAAATAAACATGAGAACAAAAATTAGACATGCAATAGTGTTTATGCTGAGAGGTAAATGTAATGAGATGCAGTGGAAGGGGTTAAATTCTTTCATGTCCTTTTTAAAATTGCTGTCAGGCATCTAAGGAATTAGTTTGTAAGTTTGCCGGGGATACTTGTACAATATGCTGTTGCAATTCTAAAATATCAAGGGTTGTGTTACCTTTACCCCAAGCAGCACGAAGGTGATTTTTTATTTATTTCCAAGAGTGCGAGGAATTATTATAGGCCACGGGGTAACACATATCCTAGAAAAATTATGACACTGCTAGGATATTCTTTGCTCTAGGCTGTGGATTTTATCACTCATCCACAAGACTGTAGACTTTAATGCAGACAATTCCATCTCAAACTGGCTGTCAATTCTTTTTTGTATAGACAAGATCTCAGTTACATTGTTCTTAATTTGTTATCCAAACTGAGAAGTTTGAATAGTGTGTACCTGGGATGAAGCAGCAATGCCCACAGAAGTGAGTACACATTATGAGGGCAAAGATTCCTGCAATTAACATTCCAAGAAATCTTTTGTGTCTTTTTAAGTTTTTTTTGAGATCATATAACAATTGCTAGGTTTGATGAGATTTCAAAGGCTCAGTTAGGTTAGTAGGAACCCAATAAAAAGTTGGTTGCTTTAAAATCATGAGGGAATCCTTTAGAATATATCATTAATACAATAGGATAATGTGCAGCCTGTTTATGAAACCTCATACAGATGGCTTATCACATTAAGGTGCTTCTGGATGGCCTGAGAGGAGTACAAATGGACCAAACACACAGGGAGTGGCAAATACTGTCTTATTGGGAGTTCCCCATAAGGTAGGAATGGAATTATCTGAGCTATAATTAAAACCATACCATTTAATATGTGCAAGTGCAGCAGCTAATTCCCTATTGTGTATTTTGTAGGAGCCAATTGTCATGTTGAAATTGAGATCCAATAAATCCTCCTCCATGTCATGAGATGGGGTGATTACCTTCAACATATAGATAAGATGCATTCTTCTTCATTTTAGGGTGTGGTTGTTACAATATGTAGACCCGTAGGGGCTCCAATCCACAAAGGAAAAACTGTTGTCTGCATGCGGTAGGATCCTATCAAATAAAATAGTAATATGCAAATTGACCACCACACCAAGACACAACATGGCCACCCTTATGTAGACAAAGATGGCTGTCCCCATGTGGAGACACGATGGCTGCCACAAGATGGATGGCAGGGTAGGGCAGATGGGGCAATTAGAGGTGACCTGGCCAGCAGAGGAGGACAGTTCAGGGAGACTAGGTCAGCAGGTGAGGCCATTTGGTGTGACCAGGACTGCAGGGGAGGGTAGTTGGGGGATACCAGGCCTGCAGGCGAGGGCAGTAGGAAGGGAACCAGGCCTGCAGTGGAGGACAGTTGGGGGAACTTAGGCCTGCAGGACCTTGCAGTTGTGGATGATCAAGCCAGCAGAGAGGGAAGTTAGGAGTGATTGGGCCAGCAGAGGAGGGCAATTGGGGGAGATCAGGTAAGCAGGAGAGGGCAGTTGGGGGGGTCAGGCCTAGAGGGGAAGACAGTTGGGAGTGGCAGGCCTAGAGGGAAGGGCAGTTAGGGGTGACCAGGCCAGCAGAGGAAAGCAGTTGGGGGAGACCACATCTGCAGAGGAGGGCAGTGTGTGTGTGTGGGGGGGGAGCAGGCTGGCAGGGAAGTGGCCATTGGTCCCACCAGGGAGCAGTTAAGCATCTACCAGGCTGGCAGTGGAGTGGTTAGGGGGTAATCAGGCTGGCAGGCAGAAGCAGTTAAGGGCAATCAGGTAGAGGCAGGCAAGCGGTTGGGAGTCAGCAGTCCTGGATTGTGAGAGGGATGTCTTACTGCTCATTTAGGAGGGCAGACATCCCTTAAGGGGTCCCAGATTGGAGAGTGTGCAGCCTGCGCTGAGGGATACTCCCCCCGCACGACCCCCCATACACAAATTTCATGCAACCAGCCTCTAGTAATAACTATAACAGTCTTGCCAATTAATTTATTTCCTGGCAGGATGCCATTCATAAGACTTTTTACATATTGCTTATTGGGACATTTCTAGTATACTTACATTTTCTGCACCTGTACCCAGGTCAAGGAGTGATAGTAGACGTATTTGGGCTTTTCTTCCCCTTTCTTTGGTGTCCATGTTAGCAAAAAGCATCTCTTTAATTTTACACACAACAGAGCAGTGATTTGATTCTGTGTCATACAAAAGGGAAGCTGGGTGGCGCCACCCATGTAATTATACTTTACCCATACACTCCTTGCCCCACCCGAGGTCGTCGTGGGTGACCAAGGTGTTTGGTGTTATTGGTGACTACATTAGGTGGAAGAATCAGCCCACATAAGGGGTCTTACCCATGGTTAGTCATGATCATATGTCTAAAAAACTTCCCCATTTACCCCCGGTAGCATTATTGGACTGCTGATTACTACTAGAATGATAAGAAAGACATTTTCACGTGTTCTTGGGGTACTTGTTTTCTCAAAAATTCACTCAGCTTTCTGGACCATCTTTTTCACCATGCCCCAGGTGACCTCCAGCCTCATCCTCCTCCCACTCCTTATCTTCAGTGGGTATTTTGGAGCTGCTGCTATCTGTGGCTGGGTTAGCTGATTGTCTGCAGCTATGAGGCATAGCTCCAGGTGCAGGGTCCTCATTAACTTGGCCAGTTCTTCTCTTGGATCCATGTTGAAATTTTATATTTCTTGTGGGAACCCACATGGGCTTGGAGAAATTTTCTGGAAATATGCAAGTGTACCCTTGACCAAATGTTAAGAGAGGATTGGGGCCCTTCCATAATCCAGACTCAGGATCTTTGCATTTAACCAGACCATTTTCCTTTGGCTTATTCTGGCACCAGTGTATTTGCATAGGTGTCTTGCCATCGGCATCACAAGTGAAAAAATTTAAAGTAATTAAGGCTTGATGTGGTCTACTTAAAGGTGATTTCTCCATAATCCCTCCTTTTTGTTTTTCAAGGTGGGGTTTTAACCTTTGGTGGTCACACTCTATAATGGCCTGTCCCTGCAAATTATATAGTATTCCTTTAATGTTTTGAATTTTCCACTTTTTACACAATTGCTGGAAATGACAGTTTGTATAAGCAGGCCCATTATCAGTTTTAATAATTTTTGGAATTCTCATGATGGCAAAAGCACCTAGGCAATGATGAGTAACCTTTTTTTGCCATTTCCCCTATAGATGCAGTAGCCCAAAGGGGCCTAAAAGCCATATGTGACTCATGAGCTGCAGTTTGCTGACCATGGTGTCCACAGAGACATGCAATATTCCAAGATGTCCAAAGTAGTATAATATGTCACATCCATTTGCCAGATAAGGTCCCTCAGGAAACCTCTAGGGTTATTTCCTGTGTTAGGCCCTTGAGGTAGATATAACATGCAAATGGGACATTCCTTGATAATCTGTTTTGACTGCTGTCAGGAAAATGAGAATTGTTTGGACATTTTGGCAGGCTGATGTAAAAGATGATGAGACTCTGATACCTCTTTTAATAAAACAATCAATTGATCACCATGTTCATTTCCCTTTGTGAGTGGGCCAGGTAATACATTGTGAGCCCTTATGTGAGTGATATTTAAAGGATGTTGTCTCTGTTGCACAATCTGCTGAACTTGTCGACATAATAAAAATAATTTTTGGTCAACGAACCAGTTCACATGAACAGATTCAATTCTATTCAGTAGGCCCACAGTATAAGAGGAATCAGAGATAATGTTAAGAGACTCTTAGAATTTTTGCAATGTAATTTTAATAGCTTATATTTCAATTCTCTGTGCAAAAGTCTGACTGGTCAGTATGACTTGGTCTGAATTCATTGTCTGATAGGCGGCTTTCCCATTAAATGATCCATCACTAAAAACAGTTAATGCTCCAGGGATAGGTTCCTGCCTAGTATTTTTTGGTATGAGGGTATGATATAAAAATTGTAGTAATTTGTCTTTTAATAGGTCACAACTAAGTTCGCCTGAATATCCACTTAGTCTAATTTGCCAAATTAAGTCTGTTTGAAATAACATTTTTAATTGCTTCCCAGTGAAGTGAAGATAGATGCATAATGGTTTTTCTCCTCTAAGCAGCCTGCAGCACTTTCTAATGTGAGATATCAACTGAGCCATAAGTTCTACATATGCAAAAGCAGTTTTAAAGGACTGATGCTCTAAGTTAGTGGATGGCAAACTCATTAATCAACAGAGCCAAATATGAACAGTACAATGATTAAAATTTCTGTTGAGAGCCAAATTTTTTAAACTTTAACTTCTTCTAACACTACTTCTTCAAAACAGATTCACTCAGGCCATGATGTTTTGTTGAATAGCCACAATCCAGGGGCCTAAAAGCCATATGTGACTCATGAGCTGCAGTTTGCTGACCGTGGATCTAGGGGGACCTATTCAATAATAGCAGGAGAGTTTTCATTTTGGAAGATGACTCCAGTGGGACTATTTGCAGTGAGGTAAGGTTAATCTGTCCCAGTAAAGGCAGTAAGGTAAGGTTAATCTGTCCCAGTAAAGGAATTTCAGGCTGTACCCATACTACTTGGGCTAAGGAGATCGCTTGCTCAATTCTTAGCAACTCCTTTCTAGCTTCATCTGTCAATATTTGGAGTGAGGAAAGACTAGAGTCACCCCTAAGTGTATTAAATAAATTTGTTATTTCTCCTGTAGAGACTTTTAGATAAGGTCTTAACCAGTTAATGTCCCCTAATAATTTCTGAAAGTCATTTAAAGTTTTCAGGCAATCTTTTCTTAATTCCACCTTGTGGAGCCTAATGTATTGGTTTTCAATTATGGTTCCAACATATTTGAAAGACATGTCCTTCTGTACATTTTCTGGAGCAATTTTTAAGCCCTATTTAGGGAGCTCCTTTTCCAACTGGGAAAACATTGCCAAAGTCTGCTCTTCTTTGGGACTTGCTAAGAGCAAGTCATCTCTGTAATGAATAATGTAACTTTGGGAATTCTGTCTTTTAAAGGCTGAACACCTTGAGCTACATATTTTTTGACATGAGGTGGAGTTATTGGCCATTCCTTTAGGCAAATCTTTCCAATGATATCTTTTAATGGGTTCTATGTTATTAATAGATGACACCGAAAAGGCAAATCTTTGTTTATCTTGATGTGCCAAGGGAATGGTGAAAAAACAATCTTTAAGAACAACTACTATAAGAGAGCAACCTGGAGGGATTTGGAAAGGCACTTGGAGTCCAGGCCAGAAAGCTCCCATGGTATGCATGGTAGCATTAACCACTCTGAGAACATGTAACAACCACTATTTTCCTGACACCTTCTCAGTACAATAAATATATGTATATTGCAAGGGCTATTGGAAGGCTCTATATGACCAGCTTCTATTTGTCGCTGTATTGATTCATGAATATGACCTAATTTTTTCTTGGTTAATGGCCACTGATCCACCCTTATAGGTCTGTCATCTTTTCATGATACTGGATGAACATGGGGGTGAGGAGACTGAGCAGTAACCACTCCTAAAAAGGTTGATATCCTAATCTTCATCTTCCTGGGTTTCCTTTGGCTTGGATGGGCTCTTTAATTCCGTGAATATTTTTTCCGAAGCCTTGACCAGTCTGATATCCCATCTGAGTTATTAACTGCTATCCTTTGATGGTAATAATACAAGCTTGTAATTCTTCTAAAACACCCTGGCCCCATAAATTGATTGCAATTTTAGAGAGTATGTAGGGCTGAAACCATCCTGTCTGTCCTTCCTCATCTTGCCACTTCAGCACTGCAGCACTAGTTTTTGTGTATTCAGAAACTCCCACTCCCCTGAGCCTAGGTTCTACCATGGACAATTTGGAGGCCAGAATTCTATGCTGATAATGCTGAAATCTGCTTCAGTGTAGACTAAACTTTTAAATAGCTTTGATTTTATTCTTGATTATATGATGGGTTTTGAAAATGTTCTGTATCCAATAGATTTCTGAGCTTTCAAATGCTTGCATTCCTCTTTTCCTATTTATAGCCTCACCTTGCTGAACATAAGGTAAAAGTAGTATCTGATTAATTCTTTGTCCTGGAGTAATTTACAAAATATGATTGCATTCTAATATAACTTCAAGGTCTCCCTCATAGTCAGCAGGACTGAAAACCTGCATGTTATTACCTCCTCCTGAACAGCTGAGGACATTTCCCCCAACCTATTTATAGTTTATCGCTTACCAAACCTTACCTTTGATATGTATATCTGCTTTGCTATAGGCCAAAATGTGGGAATAAAAAGCTTTGAGTCTGGAGATTCAGGGAACTTTGTTACTAAAGCTAAGCCTCCCCTGGCTTTCCCCATGCATGCCAAATTCATGTTTCTTCTCTAGCCTCTTTATTAATTTGCATCACAGCCCTTTCTCCAGAATTTTGAACATGAATAGATGCTGAGAAAGAACATGGCAGTCATCCACACAGGTCACCTTGCCCCGGCTAACCACATAGTTGCCTTTTGTCTCTGCTCACATCCCAGACCCTCAGAGAGACCTCACTCACCTTCTACCTAAAATAGCACCATCCTTACCCTGGATGGTGTTGCTCAATTTGTTGGAGAATCACCCCATCCACCAGAGTCCCATATTCAATTCCCAGTGAGGGCACATATCCAGGTCTCAGGTTCAATCCCATACTGGAGGCAACTGATCGATGTGGATGTTTCTGTCATTTTCTCTCCCTCTCCCTAAAAATCAATGAAAACGCTTTTTTAAAAATGCACTATCCTCCCCCTCCTGAGGGAGGTCTCCTACCCCCAGGGCTGCTTTGCCTCCCACGCACAATTCATACTGGGACTCAGGTGGCAGACAGAGACTCGGACAGCAATAGCTGCTCTATATCTAAATTCAGTCTATTATCAGGAATGCTCAGGACCTAGTCAAAATTGCAAATATTCCTTTCCACTAGTATTTACAGGGTAAACTAAGATTTCTGCTTGAGTATTAAAATTGACAGGAAAATAGTAATCAAGTTTTCAGATTAATTTAAATTGGCCAACTGGAATAAGTGAATACTCAAGATAATTCTAGTGTACTAGACAAAAAGCTTTTCCTAAAACATTAACTAAAAATCTATTAGTAGTTCATCTCACTGTAAAATTGCCTAACATCCAAAGAACCTAAAGCAGTCATATTTGTGTGCAAAAATTAAAATTTAAAATTACCAAGACTGCAATATAAAATTTCCAAAAGCCCCCATTAATCAAAAAAGGGGAGGGGGCAGTGGGGTAATATCATGTAAGGGAAAAAAAATATCGAGTAAGTAAAATACATCTAGAAAATTTTTCCTCCAGTAAAGTAAATTCCATTTGTAAAACCAACTGCAGGACACCCATGAAAAAACACATATGGTGTCAAAATAAGCCAAAGGAAAATCATTTAGGCAAAAATTAAAAAGAATTCCAAGTCTATTTTGCAGCGAGGATCCCTGTGTTAACTTTTGGTCGAGAATGTGTTTGTGTGTTTTCAGAGAATAACCCCAAGACCATGTGGCTTCCTGCGACAATGAGGAACTGACGGATCTGTTCCAGTCACGAGGATGGTCCAGAGATCGGGGACACTGACGACACCTTGCCATGCTAGCAGTAGGCAGCTGTGCATGTATGCAGGCAGCCCAGGACCAAACCAGGGAGGATGGATCTTGCATTGCCATGATGTGTCCACCATCTGGATACCATTGCATACATGCACACATAAAGAACTATTTGACATTGAAACTGGGACTCAGAACAGTTGGACATTGAAACTGAAACATTTTTTGTTCTTATACATTTATTTCTAGTATGCAGAGGCAAGATATTTTTGAAGAAAAGAAACAGGGGAGAGTGATTGATATAGAGGCAGGGTGGTCTTGAATAGGCTGTCAAGCTACAAGGGGAAGGCTTGGGTGGATGGGAGGTGGATGCTGGGGGAGATCAACTGAAGGACTTGTATGCATGCATATGAGCATAACCAATGAATGAAAGACACTGGAGCAGGGAGGGTAGGGGGGGATATGTGCTGGGGGGTAGGGGTGGCTGTGGGGAGGATAAGGGGGAGAGGGAAAGGAAAACATGTACTACTATTAATTATAAGTTATACTGCAAAAAAATCAATAAAAATATATTTTTTTTAAAATGCACCATCCTCTATCCTTCCATATCCCTTTGCCCTGCTTTAATTTTTCTTTACAATACTTGTTGCTTTCTCTTTATTTTATCATTTGTATGTTTGCTCCTACTCTGATTTTTCCAATGGAAGACAATGGAAGTTAAACTCCATGAGGATACGTTTTGCACATCTTATTCATCATGTATAACCTTGCCTAGAAAAACACAATCACAGACTAGCCTCTCACATTTTATTTTATGGATAGATGCACAGTTGGATGAATGGATCAACTGATGGTCAGTGGATGGATGGATGGATGGATGGATGGATGGACAGATGGATCAGTGGATGAAAGGATGGAAAGACTGATGAATGATCAATGGATGGATGAATGGATTTATGAATATATGGGTAGATGAGTTGATATCAAAAATGCCACAGGGCAACACCTATAGAGCAGAGGACAAAACATTCCAGCAATTCTTGTATATGAATGTAACTATTTTTACCGAAAGCCGACTCATGTTTGCCATTCCAGACACCTCTGAGGGGATAAGTGTGGTTGTTTCTAGCCTAAATGTCAGAATCTGGGATTAGAGGAATGAGAAATACAGGATCTGAAGGCTGCTCGAGCCGTCTAGTTTCCTTAGGTGGCATCTTCAGCCCATCCTTTCTTCTCAGATGTCTGGGGCTGAGATGTCTTTAGCACAAGGAAGCTGGAGAATACCCCTGGTCTTAGCTGAGTGAGGAGGCAGCAGTGAGATTGGTGGAGCTGACTCTAGTGGCTGACAAGGACCATTGGGAGGAGCGGAGGAGCGGAGAAGTCACATCAGGTGAAGCTTAAAAAGGATACAGAACACAGAAGGTGAGTGGCTTTGGCCTCTGGGATCCACTGCCCCTACCTCTGCTAATGTCCTTGCCTATAGGACACATTTTCTTTTCTCAGCTCAGAACTTCCCAAATAATGTTTCTAAACCTGGGAGACACACAGCAGTACCTGTCTTATTTTGGAATTGGATATTCCTACCCCTTTTCCTCCCATCTTTCAAACTGGGGATTTCTTACAGCCAATGCCACGACGGTCACCCACATGCCTGGCCCAATACCTGTAAGGCTAGATGCAATACCTACTCCCTGTGGATGCCCAGACCAAGGGGCAAAGGGGAGTGGTCTCTGTGTAGGAAAGGTCCAGGGTCAAGGCCAACCTAAGGCAGGGTTCTGGACATGAACTGACCTAAATGAGGATTTGCATTATCTGACTTAATCCCCTCAACAGCCATGCCAGGAGGGCACTAATTAATATTCTCATTCCTTTGATGGAGAAACTGAGGCTCTGACCACACTGCCAGTTTGTGGGGGAGCCTGGATTCACTATAGGTCTGACTCCAGAGCCCGTGTTCTTGGCACTAGAATGGGTGCCTATAGTTCACATGAACATTTCTGGAACAACACAAGGGTCACTAACTGCACAAAAGGAGGGATGAATCCTGGCCAGTGTGGCTCAGCTGGTTGGGCATTTTCCTGAGCTCCAAAAAGTTGCTGGTTCCATTCCTGGTCAGGGCACATGCCTGGGTTGTGGATTTGATCCCCAGTAAGGGGCATGCAGAACATAGCCAAATGACGTTCCCCTCTCACATGGATCTCTGTCTCTCTCCCTTTCCCTTCCTCTCTCTCAAAAAATCAATTTTTAAATATATGTATTTTAAATAGAAAGAGTGATGAAAGAATCTCAAGGTACTGGCCAAGGTAGGTTGCTTCATACTCCAGGCCATGGCCTTCAGGGGACAACTGTTGTAATAACACCAGTTTCTCACTCCTACCTCATTTCAGGGCTCTGGGGTAAGAAGCACAAGGGTAGAGTCATCTGCCCACAAAGGCTAGCCTGTGTTTCAGACCAACAATGCAGAAAAAAAAATTGTTTTTAACCTTAAACGTTGCTTCATCATTTCAAAGGCAACCAAACCTCGGCTTCCCATGTTACTCTTCCCCACCCCGCTCCCACCTCCGCCCCAAGCTTTCCCAGGTGGGCGCACCAAGTGTCTGGAACAATTCCATTTTGTCATGTCCTGGTTTAAGGCTCTGTCTGTAGCAGGCTCCTGTGGAAAAGTTGTACCAGTAAATGAATTTTCTAGAAGCCCCCACCACCTCAGGGAGTGAACACAAGATTGGACTAACAGGAGCCCCTTGGGCAGAGCCTGTAAGGGAGGCTGGTAGGGAAGTGACTTTGAATGAGGGAAGTGAGGAACAGCCACAAATGGTCAGAGTAGAGTGGGGACTTGGCCAAGAATTTAGGGGTACAGGGGCCTCAAGGATGTTAGCTTGTGCACACAGAGGTGTCTAAATGTCAGAGCTGTCACAGCTGCCCAGGAGGGCTGCCTTGGACTTATATGGGTAATGGGAGTAATGGGTCACCCCATAAGCAATGTGTGTCAGTTGGATCTTCTCTGGGGCCGGTGGAGGTATTTCTTAGACCTGGGAACCCAGAGCTCAGCCATCAGCTCCCTGTGCCAAGTTCAGATCCTTGAGCTCTTCTCGATTACCTGAACTCAGGTCCCACGATGTAGCTGATGGAGGCGGGCAGGAAGCCATTGAAGGTGGAGCTGATGACTGAACTATAGGCGCCCATGGAGGGGAAGATGAGCCAGTCACCCATGTCCAGCTCGGGCAGCTGCACTTCCTCCTTGTAGAGGGTGTCCAAGGCATCGCATGTGGGACCATAAAGGATGCAGGGGTAGAGGGGCGGCTTGGAGCAGAGCTCCTACACGGACACAAGGGAGGGCAATCAAATAAGGAAGAGCTCATGCCTCTACCACCCCTCCCAGCCCATGCCCTCGGCCAACAGAGCACCCCCAGGCACAGCAAGGACACTGGCAGTTACTCACATTAACCAGTCCCTATGTGCCAGGCACTGCTCTTGACCCGGCCCTCATGGAGCTTATATTCACTCAAGTGACACATTCTAGCCTTGCCAGTTCTCAAGGCCAAGACAAACAGGGGGCTTCAGTTTCCCATCAATAAAAGCAAAGTCAATAATCACTCAAAAACTGGGCCTCAAATCAACTGCACATTGGAGTCACATTGGAGAAATTTTAACAAAAGATTGATGCCACGTCCAAGCCATGAGAGAGGCCTGATTTCAATCTTCTGGGCCTTCAGCTAGGTGTCTTTGGGGGCTTCCTAGATGCATCTACTGTGAAGCAAGATGGAGAACCTCCATTTCCTAGGACTCCTGCATCTTCAACATTCAAGGATTCTAGTCACACACACACACACACACACACACACACACACACACACACACACACAGCATAGAGATCACATGGACATCCAGAGGCAAACAGATCAGCACACACACCCACACAGGACCATGTACCTGTGTACCTCCTACCTGCACAGGTGCCAACAAGCTCATACGCAAAAATGCACACACACAGCAGTGCACATGCAAATACAAACAGGCATGCCAGTGAACATCCTTGTACATGCACGGGGTATGACAATCTGCAAAGCCATGTGTAATCTAAGACTCTGTGCTCTGCACCTCACTGAGGGATCTCTGCCTCCCAGGGAAGAGGTCCGATCTCAGTGCTATTAGGTCTGGGCCCCCTTACCTTCACCACAATTGGCATCCTGGGGAAAGGCTCCCTATGGAGGTTGCGAAAGGCGCCATAGCGGCCCTCGTTGAGATAGTACAACAGTTTCCGGTGGCCTCCTGGGAGAGGAGAGAGGACAGGACTGTGCTCAGCCAGGTGTCACCACTGACCGTCAACACTGAGACCAGCACCCTTAGGATCGGTCCAGACTCTCTGCCCAGCACTGGATAACACTTCCCTGACCCCCAGCAATAATCAGGCCTGTTCTCTGGGTTCCCACTGCTCCTCCCCAAACCTGCACTCCATCACCGTGCTGGCCTGCTACTGCCACTAAGAATAACTTGAGTTTCTACTTAGTCCCTTTGTGAGGACAGCAACCCCACCTGACTCCATCCCCCACATAACAAACAATCAAAAACTCTCCTGAGATAGTGGCCTCAATGTCATTTACCATTACCCTACAAATGTCACCCTTAACCTGCAGGCCATGACACTGACGATATTTCCTTCATGTACGTGTTGTGAAATTATAAAGCCTGTTGGTAACATTATTGTGTTGTTCTCAGATAGCCTGGAGGGAGGCACTGAGGGTCTGTTCTTTGTAATCCCAAAGGCACAAAGCGTCTCATTAGAGAATATTGTGACTTAGGGATATGATTTCAG
Organism: Antrozous pallidus; assembly: GCA_027563665.1. NCBI lineage: Eukaryota > Metazoa > Chordata > Mammalia > Chiroptera > Vespertilionidae > Antrozous > Antrozous pallidus. The sequence goes on from CM050508.1 coordinate 192,693,202, forward strand.
CCATAACTTAACAAAAGCCTGAGGTACACATAACATGACTATATTTTTTGTGGTAAAACTCCGGACCTGTCAGAAAATGCTTGCTTGAAAACAGTAAGGTGCACCCTGGTAGTGGAAGCTGTGCCCTCAGACTTCCCCTCCAGACACAGTGAAAACAGACCCTCAGTGCCTCCCTCCAGGCTATCTGAGAACAACACAATAATGCTATCAACAGGTTCTACCTTATAGCTAAATCACAGCATGTTTACCCCCAAAAGAAAAACTCAGGGTGGAACTCAGACCCTCTGCTTCTGCTGCCCCCAAGGCCTGGGGACCCCTGGAAAGAGTGCTCCCTGCCCAGTCCGGGCCCACCCACCGGGCAGCAGCACAGCCTTCTTGGCGATGATGTTGACAGCAGCCACACAGACAGGTTCCGCGTAGAAGCGGCCGGGCTCTGCAATGACTTCAATGCCGGCTCCCTCGGGGAAGTCCTGGGCCAGGGCAGCATTGATAACTCTCGCCATCTGTGGGGACAATCCCAAGCCCTGTGAGGCCAGTTCCTATGCAGGGTCTTTTCCTTGCATCCTCTCTCTTCATTCCCCAGACAGCTCTGAGGTAATTGTCAGCATCCCCTGGTGCAGGGGAGGAAACAGCTAACCCTGTGGTCCAGAAGGGAGGGGAGCCGGAGGGCACAAGCCTTGTGACCAGGCTGCAGCACCATGAGATCTAACTTGGAAACATTGAAATCAATACGTGATCAGCAATGGGGAACTGTCTCCTGGGTTTGGGGGACACAGTAAGTAAACCTCTATCTTACGGTAGCCTTACCAGGGATAGTAACCAACAAGTCTAAAGAAGGCACTGAGCTGCATGCATGCACACACACACACACACACACACACACACACACACACACACACAAACACACACACACGCACACACACTTATATATGCACACAGGCCATGCATGTAGAGCCAGAGATCTCTCAATCAATATAAAGCCCAGCTACATGCAGGCACATGACTGAGTTCCAAGAGCTCCCTGTATACTAACACACACTCTGTGCAATGAACCCAGGCTGGGACCCCCAGGTTTCCTCTCTGCCTTCCCTCTTACCTCCTCAAACTCCGGCTCACAGCCCTCCACTCCGGGGAAACCCCCTCCAATGTCCAGGAGGCTCATGTCATGCCCGACCCCACGGCCCATCTCGAACACATGGCGGCAGTCGGCGATGGCCTGTGCGAAGCTGTGGGGATTCTGGCAGCAGGAGCCCACGTGGAAGCTGGTGCAGGTGCAGTGACAGGGCAGAAACACAGGAAGAAACACAAGCGTCAGCAGGAGGAGGGACACACTCAGAAATAGCCACACAGGCACAATGTGAACCACAGGGACACAGACAAGGGGACCCCCATGACTACATGGAGCTCATGGGCACCCACAAAAACCACAGCCTGGGCTGTATACATGGGGAGCCCAGAGGCACACACCACATGACAGTCCATGAGTTAGGGCTCTTGTTTTTGTATGGCCTTCACCTCTCTTAGGCACCCCTCCCAAAGCCTTATCTCAAACCATCCACCTGGAAGGGCAGAGGACCCAGTCAGGGCAGGTGGGATGAGGTGAGGGAAGACACTCCTCAGGTGCAACATTCAAGGGGGCAATCAACATAAGTAACCTTCAAGCAATACACATATATATTAGAGACAGAGACAGAGAGAGTCCTCAATTGGTTGCCTCCTGCACACCCCCAATCTAGGGATCGAACCTGGTAGTGCAAAAATAGCCATGATGAAGAAAATACAAAACTTTAAAGAGAAGATTAGTAAAGAGTAATTGGACCCAGAAGCAAAAGGAAAATCAAAAATATCAATTCTGTCTTGATTTAAAATTCGACATTCTCTCATCATGGATTTTTTCTGCATTAATTTTTTAAGTACTGTATTAAAATATAATTTATCTCTAGTACAAAGTTTTCGGGATCCCATAAAGCTTTGCACCCAAGGCCAGTGCCTTGCTTGCCCCACCCTCCCAGCAGCTGACATCCACCTCCTCTTCTGAGGACCACAGGGAGCCCCCATTTCGAGGGCACCGGTGAGTCAGAGGCTGGAGACAGGTGTGGGGACCAGGAGCCCTGCCTCACAGGAGAGAAAGTAGAGCTCTTACCTGGCTCCCACCACAGTCAGGCCTAGGTCTTGGGCGGACTTGAGCAAGTGTTCACACAGCTCCAGGCTGGCCCCAAACTTGGGGCTCAGAGGGAATGTGCTCTGGCCGTCCTCGACCTTCAGTCGGAGGACCAGCCTGAGAGGAGTCGTAAGGGTGACAGACATTCTTAGACACATGAACCCCAGGCCTGGATGCTTTTCTGCCCCCACCAGACTCCTTCCACACTGCCTCTGTCCTCTGGACTGTCCTGCCCTGGAGTTCCAGGGAGGGAACACACTACTTTTTCATTTTTTAATATATTTTTATTGATTTCAGAGAGGAAGGGAGAGAGAGAGATAGAAACATCAATGAAGAGAGAGAAGCATTGATCGGCTGCCTCCTGTATGCTCCTTACTGGAGATCAAGCCTGCAACCTGGGCATGTTCCCTTCACATGAATCTAATCCAGGACCTTTCAGTCCACATCTATCCACTGAGGCAAAAGAGTTAGGACTAAACTACTTCTTACAAACTTCTGCGCAGGAAAGAAAAAGCAGGAAAAGTATATTATAAGCATCCCTTCAGCAGACCTCCTGTCACAGGATGACAGACATTAAATAACTTTTCCAGGAACACAAAGATGTGACAAGTAAGTGAGGAATGTGAGCCATGGTCTTCCTGAATCCTATGTGACTGCTTTTTCCACTGCCGTCTCCAGACCTCCTAATGCCAGGCTCTTCAGCATCTCTGCAGACACAGGGAACCTTTATTTGACATCAGTGGGCACTGGGGAGGCACTGGGATACCGGACCCACATTCTTGTTCATTGCTGCCTGGGTGTCTCCTAGTCACCACTGAACAGCCTTCATCTCCTCACTGATGCCCAAGTCAGTTTGCCAGAACTTCCTCCCTGTTCCCACCTGTCTGCAGCCCTGATGGTCTCACCTGGCCCCAGGGTGGTGCTGGGCCACCTTGGTCAGCTCGTCCTCACTGTCAAAGGTCAGGAGCTGCACCCCATGCCGGGCAGCATATTTCAGATGGGAGATAGGCTTGTAGGGGTGGGCATAGATGATGCGTGAGGGGGCCACACCCAGGCCCAGCACCTGCTCCAGCTCCACCTGTCAGGGACAAAGGAGGGGTAAGGGGCTGTCTCCCTGCTGCCTTGCTTTTTGGACACAGGAGCCACGGGCATGAGGGCTGTCCCCTACGGAGTCCCTACTGTGCGTCTGGCCCAGCGCTGGGCACATATTGAGCTATTTAAGCTTCTCGACTGCTCTAAGAACATGGAGTTGAACCCATTTTAAAGTCCAAGAAACTGAGGCTCCTGGGAAATGGCTGAGGCAGGAGAGAACAGGGTTTGTGGATTAAAGCACATGTTTCCTTCATTCCTTAGCTCAGGCTGACTGTCCTTGCCACCCAGACCAGAGGACGGTGGACCAGTCCTAGATCATTCATTTAATTTTTCACAAACAACTGGGCACTACACATATTAGCCACTGTTTTGGGGCTGCGGTCGCACCTCTGGACTCCCAGAAATTAGCCTTTTTCCCTAGGAATGTCAGGATATGGATGAATGAGGAAATTGGCAGTGGGCCCAGGCTCACCTGGCTGGCACAGTCAAAGCCGGTCCCCAGGGCAGCCAGGAAATGCAGCAACAAGGGGCTGCTGTTACACTTCACTGCATAGAAGGGCGAGACCCTTGGCAGGGCTTGGCAGAAGGTCTGATGGCGGTGGGCCAACACACTCAGGTCGGCCACCATGAAGGGGTCTTGTTGGTCCTGCCAAGGCAGAGAGAGAGCCAAGAGAGGCTGGACATTGTGTCATTTCATTGCATCCTAACAGTGTCTCCATTCGGCAAGTACTACTGTTATTCCAGTTAGGAAAAGAGGAAACTACAGCTCTAAAGCCTCTTTTCTCTTTTAAAAAAATATTTCCTGTTTAATGAACTTACTGGGGTGATGCTGGTTAACAAAATTATACAGGTTCAGTTGCACTAAAATATGAATCTTCCTGTCAAGGTCAATAACAAGTACAAGGCCATGGTAGGATTTGAGCCTTGATCTTCTAACTCTTACAACAGGAAGTCAAGAGGGCAAGAAACTTTACAGAACAAATAGGCACTAGGACTCTCCAACCCTCACCCGGATCTCTTGGCAAAGGGTAAAATCCCAGAAGCTGGTGGGAGACTAGAATGGGACAGGAGAACTATCCCATGCCACCCAGGGAACACAGCTATTCAGTAAGACCTAGTAAACTGACTTATAAAACACAAACAGAAAGTCTTACTTTGTCCCTGCCTAAGTAGGGACCTGGACCCACCCACTCCATTCCCCACTCCACCTCCTTGCCTTCCCCTCCCTCCTCTCCCCTCACCGAATCAGACAGCTCACGGATCTTCTTCAAAACCACCTCCATGGCAGATTTCTCAGGCCCCAGGGGAATGAGATCCTTCAACAAGGAGCTTCCAGTGCATCCTTCCTTCTCTTTCCAGTCATTGAGGGTGGTGCTCATCCCTGACTGTCCATCAGAGCCCTCTGCCAGGGATACTCCCAGCATCCTGGAAAGACCTTGCTCTGAGGACACTCCTGCCTCCTCTTCCCAGCACTCTGCTGGCCTGTGGAGCCAGAGTTCCTAGGTCAGGAAGTCCTCAGTGCTCCCATGCAGCCACATAGAGCTCCATGGAGCCCTGTGAACTTTTCCATCTGTAGGATGGACCCCTGGACAGGCCCAGCCTGCTTCAGAGACCTAGTTTGAGGTCAAGGGAGATGCTGAAAAGACCCCCTACCTTAGGTGGTTGGCATCCTCTTCCAGGCTCCTCTCACATGTTCCCATTCACAGATGAGAAATGTGACCCCCGAAAAGATAAGGGCAGAGCCCACCATCTTTAGATTACAGGGCTAAAGATTACAGGGGATCACCTACTCCAACATTCCACTTTACACATGTGGACAAGTGACCTAGAGAGAGGAAAGACTTGCCCAAGGTCACCTAGTGGTCAGTAGCAGAGGTGGGACTGGCATCTGGGTGCCCTAAAGCAGCCACTGCACCTGCTGCTGGCCACCCACACCTGAGACTGAAGTGAGGGCCGCCTACACACTGAATCTTCCATTTCAGCAGGTGGGGCTGCACCTAGAGGCCCTACTTCACCCCCAGACTCACCTGGTGCCAATCACCACCTTCCTCAGGCCCAGCATAGGGGACCATGACCTATGTTGTCTTGGGCTTTAGGTAAATCCCTTCGGGAAGATCAAAACTCAGGTCAGATGTCAGGCCAGTGAAGTACCAGTGAAGCCTGTTCCTCCAAACCATGGCTACCATGACCCACTCAGACAAAACCTCCCAACCCTGTGGGTGGCCCATACAAGAGGCCCTCAGGGTGAAGTCAGTCAGCGATGATCAGAGTAGAGAGACCCTAGAAACCCAGTCACCCACCTTCCTACCTCTAAGATAGATACACCGTGGGCTCAGAGGTCTTCAGACAGATCAGCAAAGCTGGAGTGGAGCTTGGAGTGGAACCTGACCTCAGACTCCAACTGCTATCTCAGGTGCTGTGTCTCTGCTCTCCCTGAACATTTAAATATCTGGCTGGAAGACTCTTATTGGACAGTGAGCCTTCTGAGTCACTTGGTGTCCAGTTACACCCCCACATTCTCACTGCCCTTTCTCTCCATATGGGTTGCTGAGGTCTTACTCTGACTTGTTGGGCAATCCAGGATCAAGCATTATGCTGAATCTCTGGGCCTGCCCCATGGATTCTCTGACAGCCTTTCAGCCGAGACCAGGATGGGGAAGTGATAAAGATCTCAGGGACATAGGACCCAGGCCCTCAGCCCTTCTATCTCTGTGACAGCTTGAGGAGGAAGGCAGTTCATCCCTTGAACTCAACAAAGCATTTGGGGATAAAAATTAGTTTTGGAGGGATTTTGGTCAGGGTAGTGGTCAATATAATGTCATTATTTAGTGCTTACTCACTACCAAGCTCCCTGCCATGTATTGAACCACTTAACACTCACAAAACCTTATGCATATAGTTGCAATTATCTTACAGGAAATGTAACCAAGGAACAGAGAGGCAGGATAATAATAGAATCTATTTACTAGAATCACAGAGAGTGAATGAGATAATGCATGTAAATCTCATATCTACCACCTTCATATTACTGGTTGAGAACTCATTAAACTGGGAGAGAAAACCAAGTTGGCAGCCTACATTAATGCCAGGACTCACTGACTCTCACAACCACATCAGAAATGCATCTAAAATACAGGACAACCATCATTCAGGACCACCTGAAAGCTGGCTGAATGGAAGTCCTACAACTAGAGAATTAAAGAAGCACATCAGTACTGGTAGGAAGAGTAGAGGCATGAAACAGGCTAGTCCGACACCCTTGTGTGGTGTGTTTTTCATTAGGAGGGATATCTGGCTGCAGAGGCTTCCTGTGAGGAGCAAAGGGTCCCAGCCCCTTTTCCATATGAATAGCCTGTCCCCTCAGCCCAGGATTCCAGGGCTGTGATGAGATCTCCCCGTGACAAGCTGGGATTGTAGCTGAGTGACATGGAGGCTGCTGAAGACCCAGGTAGTTCCTCTTAAAGGGCTGGCACACAGAATTACTCGAACTCACTTCCTCTGAGCTTCAGTGCTGAGGCAGCAGCTTGAAAGGATCCAGGGACATATGGGGAGTAACTAAATTGTCTGGCATCAGGACAAAAACTCCAGGACAACTTTCTCCTAGACAAAAGTGCTAGAAGGGGTCATTGTTCCTATGCTGAAGCCTCCCCTGCTGAAGAGCTGACTGACAGGCGCCATATCTGAATTTCCATCAATCTGGCTCAAACTGTCCGCTCTACCCTTGTGATTCTCTGAGACCCTGCCCCACCCAATTTGCAACTCAACTCAATTTGCAGCACCAATCAAGGGTCTGCAGAGTCTTTTCCATGTGAATGGCCTGTCCTGGCTCAGGCTTCAGACTTTCTTAAAATCTCTCAAGCAAGCAGCAGCTGGTATCAGCAAGCCCCATACCACTGTGGATGCAAGAAACCAAATGCTGGCCTGACAAGCTCAGGGGAGGCCTGCGTGGGAGTCTTGCAAACTCAGAGACCTAAAGTAACCACAAAAGATGGTTTGAAAATTAAATATAACTGCAAACAGGTTATGGTGGGTAGTCATGTCCTTGGCCTGTATTTTCCCTGACAAAGATCAACTTAGATCTTTACTGAGCCATTTGCCTTTTTGCCTCTCGAATAACATATCTGTGAGCTGTCTGGGAAACTTGTAACTTTCCTTTTTCTGGAGCCCCTGGGGCACAACCAAATGTAGTGGGTGCCAGGACAGATACCATAAATTTCTTCATTATCATGTTAATTGTTCCCGCATTTACCTAAGTATGTGTTCAACATTTTACTTTTTATCCAGTCCCAGGTGGGATTGCTTATCTGTCCTCCTTAATCCATCACCAATGAATTTCATGTAACCCACCTATGTCCCTCCTTTGATTGAGATGTATAAATAGAACTGTAACCCACCATTGTCAAGAGAATTATCTCACTTCATTGAGGTTCTGCTTCCCAGCATATGTTGACAGGGTTGCTCAAATAAACTCACTAAAATTCTTTACAAGTTTCAATGGTTTTTTTCATTAACACTACTCAATAAGAAGCCCCATGTCAGGCACTATTAGTGGCCTGCCTTGCTTAACATCTTGGCCTCTTCTGGGTACTTCTAAACTCAATACAAGTAGCAGCCATCTGCAGATCACTCGGTAGCCCTGGCTAGGTGGCCCCAGCAGGGCACAGGCAATGGCTGACTTTGTACCTCCAGAGGGGCACTAGAGCCAGTGTACCCAATAGACAGTTTCAGACCATGCCAGATTACAACTCTACATATCCATGAGCAACACATTCAAGGGGCAGACTCAGAGCACCAGAGCCCCACTGAAGCAAGTCCCGCTCCATAGGAATGTCTCCTGCATGGCAGCCCTTCCACTGTAGTCACAGCTGAAACTCACAGCCAATTGGCCTGGAGGTCAATTCCTCCCAGCGATGCTAACAGCAATCAAGGCTCAACTACAACACAGTACACATAGACGACAAAGGGCGCACCTAGAGTGCCCAGCTCAGGTGATGGGGGATGCTGAACCACTGGGACCTACAGGACACCTACTCTGCAAGGCCATTCTACCAGTTCCAGGAGACATAGCAGCTCTACTTAATACACAGAAACAAACACAGGAAAACAGTCAAAATATGGAAACAAACAAACAAAAATATATCACAAATGAAAGAGCAGAATAAATCTCCAGAAAAAGAACTAAGTTAAATGGATGCAAGCAAACTACTAGATACAGAGTTCAAAACAATGGTTATAAGGATGCTCAAATATCTTAATGAGAGCTTCAAGGGACTTAGTGAGAATTTCAAGGATCTTAGTAAGAATTTCAAGGAAATTAGTGAAAACATTAAAGACACAAAAAAGGACCAGTCAGATATGGAGAATACTTTAACTGAAATTAAGAATCATTTACAGGGAATCAACAGTAGAGTAAAGGATTCCAATGACTAAATCAGCAATTTGGATTATGGGGAAGCAAAAAAAAACAACAAAAAAAACACCCAACCAGAAGAGCAAAAATAAATAAAGATTAAAAAAATATGAAGAGCCAAGACCGGTTTGGCTCAGTGGTAGAGCGGCGGACTGCGGACTGAAGGGTCCCGGGTTCCATTCCGGTTGAGGGCATGTACCTTGGCTGCGGGCACATCCCCCATAGGGGGCATGCAGGAGGCGGCTGATCGATGTTTCTCTCTCATCGATGTTTCTGACTTTCTATCCCTCTCCCTTCTGCTCTGTAAAAAATCAATAAAATATATTTTTAAAAAATATATGAAGATAGTGCAAGGAGCCTCTGGGAAAATTTTAAACAGACCAAGATTTGCATCATGGAGGTGCCAGAAGAAGAAGAGTGAGAGCAATATATTGAAAACCTATTTGAAGAAATAATGACAGAAAATTTCCCCTACTTGGTTAAAGAAATAGACTTATAAGTCCAAAAAGTGCAGAGGCCCACACCAAGACACATCATAATTAAAATGGCAGTGGTTAAAGACAAAGAGAGAATCTTAAAAACAGCAAGAAAAAAAACACAGTTGGTTACTTACTTAGAAGCACCCAGATGACTGTCAACAGAAGTGTTGCAGACCAAAAGAGAGCGGCAAGAAGTTTTCAAAGTGATGAACAGCAAGAATCTACAACCAGGATTACTCTTCCCAGCAAAGCTATCACTGAGAATTGAAGGTCAGATAAAGAGCTTCACAGATAAGAAAAAGCTAAAAGAGCTCATCACCAGCAAATCAGTATTACATGAAATGTTGAAGGATCTTCTTTAAGAAAAAGAAGGAGGAGAAGGAAGAGGAAGAGGAGGAGGAGGAGGAGGAGAGGAAGAAGGAGGAGGAGAAGGACAAAAGAGATAAAAATATGAACAATAAAATGGCAATAAATGCATATCTACCAACCACTGCATCTAAAAATTAAAATAAATTGACTTAGCTCCGTGATCAGCAAACTTCAGCTCACGAGCCACATGTGGCTCTTTGGCCCCTTGAGTGTGGCTCTTCCACAAAATACCATGGCCTGGATGACTCTACTTGGAAGAAGTGGCATTAGAAGAAGTTTAAGTAAAAAAAGAAATTGGCTTTCAAAGGAAATTTCAATCATTGTACTGTTGATATTTGGCTCTGTTGACTAATGAGTTTGCCGACCACTGTTCTAGCTGGGTTTGCTCAGTAGATAGAGCATCAGCCTACAAACTGCAGGGTCCCACTTTGATTCTGGTCAAGGGCACATGTCCAGGTTGTGAGCTCAATCGCGAGAAGGGGGCATGCAAGAGGCAGCCAATCAATGATTCTCTCGTCCTGGATGTGTGTGTGTGTGTCTCTCTCTCCCTCTCCCTTCCTCTCTGAAATCAATAAAAATATTTTTAAATAAATAAATAACATTAAAATAAATGAACAAGAAATCTAATGAATAAAACAAACAGATGAATAAAATAGAACCAGAGGCATGGAAACATGGAATAGACAGATGAATCCCATCAGGAAGCGGAGACAGGGGGTGGGAAGAGGTCACTAAAAAACTTATATATGCATTACCTAAGGACACAAACAATAAGGTGGAAAAGCCTGGAGTAGGATAGAGGGGTTGATGGGGGGAAAAAGGGAAACCTCTGTAAAACTCTTGACAATAAAGATTTTTTTTAAAGAACTCATTTAACTAGTTTATGATAATAATGATTCATTATAAAGAACTTAGAGATCACCTACAACAGCAATTCCTAAACTATTGGCCTTAAAAACTAAAATATGGACCCCAGAGTGGATATTTGTCCTGTCTTGTGGCTGCCCACGGTCTATGAGCACCCTCTCTTCCAATCCCTCCCCTCTGCCCTGGGAAAACAAGAAATGGATTTTCCCAGACTCCTTTGTAGCAGGGATGTGTGAGGACGTGACCTGGGCTCTATCAGATTCATTTGCCGGCATGAGGATCAGCTGTTTATAAAAGTGACTGCAGCAGCATGTGGGTCGTGGTGAAATAGTAGTTAATATAATTATTACCTGTTCTCATCTGGAATAATCTGATCTCCAAAAAATCAGGCTTTGGGGACCAAATGTTTGCTGACATGGAATGACAGCAAAGGCACATATTGGGGGTAGAGTGATATCTAAGCATATGAGAGAATTTTGAGAAATAAAAGAATAAGCTCAGAGTCATCATCCATTAGCACAAGGCATGATCAGAGAACCAGAAAATATTTATGACTGAACTATGAGGAATCCCTCACCTCTTGTAGCTGAAGAGATAAATAAGCTAATGACAAAAACTAAAATCAAAGTGTAATCAAAGTGGGCCGGTTTCAGCCCAGTCCCCACAGGCCAGGCCGAGGGACCCCACCTGCCCTTGAAATGTAAGTTGTCACATTACAATGCCAATTAAATTACAGCCTTACTTCACACACGTGTGTGCACACACACACACATCACAAACAAAAGGTGTCAAATGGCCAATAAGCACCTAAAGCAATACTCAACATTATTAGTCATCAGAGAAATGAAAAGTAAAACCACCATGAGTGCCACTTATCCTCGCTAGCATGGCTAAGAGGAAAGAGCCTGGCAATGCCAAGTGCTTTGGAAGATGTAGGGCAACTGGAACTCCCATTCCTTCTGCCAAGACTACTGCAGAACCTCTTTAGCAGAATTTACTTAAGCTAAACATAAACCTACCCTATGACTCAGCAATTCCACTCTGAGTATATACCCAGAGAAGTAAGAAATGCCCAACAGAAATATATCCACCAAAGATATGTACAAATGTTCACAACAAGTCTATTTACAATATTCCCAATTGGTCTCAGTCCAGAAGTACATCGAACTATAGAATTGATAAATGAATTCATGTCTATTTCATGGAATACTACACAGCAATGAAAGAGGACCTAATGAAAAAAAAATAGTGAATCTCACATACCTAATGTTGAGCAAAAAAGCCATTCCCAAAATAATGACACATACATACATACTTTAAGAGTCCATTGATTTGAAATTCAAACACAAGAAAAGTAATCTATGCTGACAGTACTCAGAAGAGTTAAGAGCTGCAGTGACTGGGAGAGGGTGTGAGGGAGCTTCTGGGTGCTGGAAGTGGTCTTTAGCCTATAATCTTCATCTATGTCTTATGTATGTAATCTTTATCTTTTTACATATACATACATGCATATCTATATACATAAAAGCCTAACTGACTATCTGACTGTTTGACTGTCCAACTGGTAGCTATGATGTGCAAAGACCACAGGGGGAAGACACTCAATGCAGGAGCTGATGAGCTGCGGAGACTTAGCAGCTGCAGTTCTTGGGTGACACACCCGGAACCAGAGAGGAGGGAGCTCAGTTCTGGGGTGCATTACCAGAGAACCAACCTCTCACAATTTGGGACCCTTCAGGGAATGTCGGGGAGCTGGTTTCAGCCCAGTCCCCACAGGCCAGGCCAAGGGACCCCACCTGCCCTTGAAATGGACCTGTACACAAATCCATGCATTGGGTCTCTAGTGTATATGTAATCTGTATATATATCCTATCTAATAAAAGAGTAACATGCAAATGTGACCGTACCTTGGCTCCTGACTGGCTATGCTACCAGCCAGTCAGAGCAAGGGGTGGGGTGGAGAGGCGTGAGCGCCAGGCCCCAGGAGCAGAGATAAAGTGGTGAAGGCATCACAGGCCAGGCCCGGGTGCGGAGACCAAGCAGAGGCAGCTACAGCGGCCAGAACTCACCACAGCTGAGTCAACTGAGGCCCTGGGGCGGGGAGAACGGCAGCGGTGGGGTGGGGGGTGGGGGGCGGCAGCGGTGGGGGCTGTGAGAACTCACTGCAGCTGCATCTAATGAGGCCCCTGCATTGCTAATATTACATGTAGCTTCAGCTGTCTGCCAGCAAAAACGGAAAGCAACCGCCAGAGGGAAGGCCCTCGAGTCCCAGCTTCAGCATCCCAGCTGAAACTGACAACAGGTAGGCGGAAGTCCCACCCTGACAGAATCTGTCCAAATCAGCCTATGGTCACACTCCTGAAAGGCCTGTCATTCTCCTCTATCTCAGAACTTTGGCAATAGAGAGGTGGGACTATGTCCAAAGAAAAACTGTTGAAGTTTGCTCAACACTATATTTTGGATACAGCCGAAGCTACACGTAAAAGATTAACAATCCCAGCAAACCGGGCCTGCTCAGAAAGACTCATAATCAACAACCTCATGCATGAAATAAATGAATTAACAAAATCGTACAAGATGCTACGTGAGGTAGAAAAGGAAGCCCAATCTGAAGCAGCAGCAAAAGGTATAGCTCCCACAGAAGTAACTATGGCAATTAAATATGATCATAATAGTGACCCAGGTAGATATAATTCTCCCCGTGTAACCGAGGTTGCTGTCAAATTCAGAAACGAAGTTGGAGATCCTCCTTTTGAAAGGGACTTGCTCATTCATTGTAAACCAGATCCCAATAATCCAAATGGCACTAAAGTGAAATGAATCAGCATCCTGTTTCCCACATTAGATGCAATGACATATCCTATTCTTTTTCTGCATGGTGAAAAAGGTTGGGGAACAGATATTGCATTAAGACTCAGAGACAACAGTGTACTCAACAATAATACCAGACAAAATGTAAGAACACGAGTCACCCAGATGTAGTATTATGGATTTCATCTCTCTGTGAGGGACACGTTCAATCCTATTTTAAATGCAGGAAAGTTAATCAACAGTTTATTATGGATTCGTATTTAAAAATGGAGGCCAAACAGATAAATTTTATTAAAGCAAACCAATCTAAGTTGAGAGTTGAAAAATATAGTGGTTTGATGGATTATCTCAAATCTAGATCTGAAAATGACAATGTACCCATTGGTAAAATGGCCCTGGGGCTGCAGCATCTCCAGTTTCTCAGCTCATGCCCTCTCTCCAGGAGGCTGGGGAGAACATATATGGTAAAGTTTTTTATGCCACGGCAGTCAGAGTAGTGGGACTCAGCCAGGCAGGCACATAGAAGGGCAGGGGCCCTTTCTGGCCTTGGGGTTAGGCAGCATACCCTATGGTCCTGGGTGCTTGTGGGTGCCTGTGGCTGCGGCCAGCCTGTGTGAAGTTGGCCCAGGTCCTGGGTGCCTATAGCTGGCCAGAGGGAGGGAAGCCTGAATCCCAGGTGTGGGGCAAGGCAGAGGCAGTTAGGAGCAATCAGGCCAGCAGGGGTGAACTTAGGGATGATCAGGCAGGTAGGCAGAGGTGGTTAGGGGTCACAGATCCCCGAAGGGGTCCCTGATTGGAGCAGGTGCAGGCTGGGCTCAGGGAACCCCCCTCCATGCACAAATTTCGTGCACCGGGCCACTTGTATATGTGTGTGTGTGTGTGTGTGTGTGTATGTGTGTGTGTGTGTGTGTGTATAGAGAGAGAGAGAGAGAGTCACTCAGCAGTACACTTACTAAAATTACGTAGCTGTATCAGGCCTCTGATCTCATGTGAAAGTTGTAGGATTGACTTTGAAAGACACCATCCTGAGAACTGTAATAAGACATAGGGGAAGATTTAGAAGTCTCAGAGAATCTTAAACCCACAAACCCATTATGAATCCCTTGTCAACATAAGTAACCTTCAGTCCTGAAGAGATAAAGATAGTGATGAGACCGTTCCCTACTGTTTAAAGATCCCTATCAAAATTTGTCCAGGGTGCAAGCAATAGTCACTCTCTTCATAGACCACCCCACCCCCCACACTGCCTTAGCGTCTTTAATACAGCCCCCCAGACCACCCCAATTACCAAGTCAGACCCTAGGAAGGAAAACTGATATGCCAATATAATCTAAAGGTTTTAACTACTTCTCATGAAGAAAACCCATAGAATCTCTATGGAAATAAACTCTGAGGTGTTAGACCTGGCAGAGAGGAACATCATTTAAGATCAGACCAAATTATTCATGAATGTGTTCTTACCCAAATTCTGCCCTCTAGGCACAAGCTCAAACATCTGGAAGTGGTTCTGAATGTTTGTTCAGTCCATCACCTGAACCTAAACTCAGTGGCAGCATGGGTAAATAAATGCCATAAATTCCCTCAACTTCTAGAGGAAGGAACCCAGAGATTTAGAAAGAATACTCAAACAGCTCACTCACCAAGAAGGTCAGAAAACACTTCTCCAAAGACTGAGAATTGAATTGAGAATCACATCAGCGAAGGGAACATCAGCGTCTTCGCAAAGCACCGTGTCAGCCAGAGATAAAGAGGGAAATCCTGCCCTTGAAATGGATGCTCTGTTTTCAACAGGAAAAATGAGATGAGGTCCTGGAGCATCATACAGGCCAAGGAACAGAACTCCCCTGAGACGTGATGCGGTTCCCGCAGTGGACAGCAGGGCCCCGATGGAATCAGAATGGCCAGGTCGGCAGGGTTGGACAGTGTAGCTTGTGGGTCCTGGGCTCTCTAGGACACCAACAGGACTTCAGCCTACTGAGACCCCATCTGACCTGCTTAACACAACAGGTGACTCCAGGTATACCTGGTGCCTTTCAAAATAATAGGCAAGGACAAGAAAAATATTTCATAGAGTCATAACACAGTAAGAAGTGACAACAGATATAACCAAAATTGTGATAAACCATATACAAAAGACTGAATAGTTATAAAAGAACTAACTTCCTATTGAAAGCAGTAAGTCATGAAATAGCACCACAGACTTGTTATCTGGAAATTGTGAGGTAAACACCACAGGGACCCTGACTGAGTTTAAAGCAATGTCTTCTGGGACAAAACTAAAGGAAATGAGGGTGCTCAGAAGTCTGTCTTTAATGACCTTAACCATACCAGGCAGCATTCAGATTTGAAAGTCTTAAAACTTAAAGGCTAAAGGTATCATAGGTGGCTTACAAAGCTTTGATCTCTTCACACATTCTCTTGCTCCTGGTGTCATCCAGAGATAGAGGGAAATCCTGCCCTTGAAATGGACACTCTGTCTTCAGAAGTCTGCAGACACACTCACAGGACCCTAGCTCTACAGTAAGCCCAATGCCTTTAGATTTTATTGCCCAGGCCACAAGGTGAGTCACACTCACAGTCCAGGAACCCTTAAGGCTCCTTTGACAGGCAGCAGAACAGGAACACCCTCAGGCTGGGGCCCAGGAGTGCTCTTATGCAAATAGGATGCCATATGCAGGATAGTTGTTGACACATCATAAATACCACAAAAGTCCTTTTTTGTTTGTTTGTTTGTTTTATCCTCACCCAAGGACATACTTAAAGGAAGCTGAGAGAGAAAGAGAAACATCAATGTGAGAGTGAAACATCTATCGGTTGCCTTCTATACTCCCCTACTGGGGATTAAACCCCAACCCAAGCATGTGCCCTGACCAGAATGGAACCAGCAACCTCAGTTGGATTGGATTGGGTTGGGTTGGGCGGGGTGGGGTTGGGTTGGGTTGGGTGGGGTTGGGTTGGGTTGGGCGGGGTGGGGTTGGGTTGGGTTGGGTTGCCCAACCAAGGGAACCACACAGGCTGGGAGCCTCACATGTTTTAACTCATGATGGTGATAGGGATGCCAGTGCTGTGACTTCTGGAAGAGGCTCCACAACAGGGCTCCAGGTTTGACCTGTTGAGACTACCTTGAGACCCAATGAAGACTAATGATACTTCTGAAGGAAGCTTCAAGACACTACATTTGCCATTAAGTACCCCAATGTGCTCCAACACCTTCAATTTTCACAGATAGAAACGAGGCCTCTGGCTGATATTTCTAGGTCTTCTTCCCAGCTTTTAAGGTCTTCTGTAGATTCAAAGCAGGGGTCTGGAGCTTGTCTCCCTGAAAAGGGGAAAGACCTCTGCCTTCTGGAAAAATGCAAAAGATGTCTCTCTCTCTATGACATAACTCTCCATGGCAAGATGATTACCTCTGGGAGGCACAGGGGAAGCACAGAATACACTGGGTTTCAATCTGCCCTGAGGCAGGAAAATATTCCTGAGCCTCCCCTGCTCCAGCCTGGGGCGGGCAGCTCTGCCACAGCAGGCCTCACAGCGCCCTAGAAGTCCTGAGATCAGAGGAAAGACAACTGGCTGCTTTCAACACTTTTATGATGAAACCAAAAAGAGCAAGACCATGGAGAGAAGCACTCGTCATATTAATCCATCTACATTATGAGGGCATCTATTCTGTGCTAGGCACACCATGAGGCAGGCAGAGAGACCATCAGAATCTCCTAGTGAACTGATAAGTAATGTTTTATACATCTCATAAAATACTCGGGAGAGAAGATACACTCTACTTGGAGGAGTTGGGAGTGTTCCTCTTGAACTAGACCTTGAAGAAAGACTGGGGCTTGTTAAACAGATAATAAAAGGATAATTATGTTAAAGAGCTAAAAATAATGTCAGGCACTTTGCATTCATTTTATCTACATGTTCCTCACTGTACTTATGACCTTTACCTCCAATATGACCCTGCCAGCTTTTCCAACTCAGTGAAAGTTCCTTCCAAGTGCATAAACCAAGAAATTTAGATTCATGCTTTTCCCCAGCTCATTCTCACTCTCCAATACATATCCCAATTCCCATTTTCCTCATGTATTTCCCATCACCTACTTCAGTTGAGTCTCTCTGGTCTGCCCTTCAATCCACTCTGCATTGCAGTCACAGTGACCCCTTCTGAGAGCACATGTGAACATGATCCTTTCCCTTTAAAATTCTTTCAATAATTTTGGATTCCTGACATGACTGACAAGGTCTTCCTACTCTTGTCCCCAGTGTCGCTTCTTGCCTTGGTTTGTGTCATGGATTCCCTCACTGTCTACACAACAGAACAGGTTTTCTTATAACAGGTCATATTCTCAGGCTCCTCCCATCACCTCACTACCTTCATAAATGTTCTTCCCATGAGCACCTCACACTCTGCACTCCTCCCACCTTCCTTAGTGGACCCCACTTTCACCAATCTTCCTTGGCATTGAAACGCCATGCTGAAGATCACCAATGGCAATCTCAGTGCCCACCCACCCTCATACAGTTGAATTCCTTCCTTCTTGAATCATTCTTCTCTTAGTTTCCATGACTCATATCTTCTCTATGGACTCTCACTTCCTGGATGAACTGGACAGTCCCAGAGATGTAAGGTCCATCCAGTGGGATTGACATCATGTCCATGCCTCTCTCCTAGTTCATGTCTCTCCTATGTTTAAGTCTCTCTCCCATGTTAATGACTCTCTCTCCCATGTTCATTTCTATCTCCCATGTTCATACCTCTCTCCCATGTTCATACCTCTCTTCCATGTGCATACCTCTCTCCCATGTTTATACCTCTCTTCCATGTGCATACCTCTGTCCCATGTTCATACCTCTCTTCCATGTGCATACCTCTCTCCCATGTTCATGTCTTCCATCTTCATAACTCTCTCATGTTCATACCTCTCTCCCATGTTCATACCTCTCTCCCATGTTCATGTCTTCCATCTTCATAACTCTCATGTTCATACCTCTCTCCCATGTTCATACCTCTGTCCCATGTCCATGTCTCCCATGTCCATACCTCTCTCCCATGTACATGTCTCTCTTCCATGTTCATACCTCTCTCCCATGTCCATACTTTCTCCCATGTTCATGTCTCTCTCCCACGTCCATACCTCTCTCCCATGTTCATACCTCTCTCCTATGTCCATACCTCTCTATGTCCATACCTCTTTTCCATGTTCATACCGCTCTCCAAAATTCATACCTCTCTCCCATGTCCATCTGTTCTCCCATCTTCAGAGCCCTTTTCCATGTTCATAGCTCTCTCCGATGTTCACACCTCTCTCCCATGTTCATAGCTCTCTACCATGTCCATATGTCTCCCCTATGTTCATACCTCTCTCCTATGTTCATACCTCTCTTCCATGTTCTTGTCTCTGCTATATTCATGTCTGACCACTTGTTCACATCTGACTTCATTTGACAGTTGAACAAGCTTCTCAACCCTACCTGTCCAAACTGAGTCTTAATTTGGACTAAGCTGCTTCTCCCCTCACTCCCAGCATCCCCAATTGTGGATTGCTCTGACCAAAAGCCATGGAGTCCTTCCTGACCCCTCTCTGCTCAGACCGCACTTCTAACCCCTCAGCAAATTCTTCTGACTCAACCTTTACAGCCTGTCCTGAGCCTGGTCCTTCTCACTACCTGCACCATGACCACCCAGTATTTGCAGGGTTGATAGGAGCCCCTGGAGTTCTCTGTATTCTCTCACTGCACTCACCTCCTCAAACCTTCTGGGGCCTTTCCACCCTCTCAGAACAGTCAAAGCCCTGACTCACCAGAAGGTTTGAAAACATTAGCCCTTGGACCCTCCTCCTTCCTCATTCCCCAATACCTCCTCTCACTCACTCTGCTGGGGGCTAATTGCAGCAGGTCATAAATGCAAGTTCATTAAAAGGTTGATGAACCTTGGGACTTCAGTAGAGCTGAAAATCTGCATATTATTACCTACTGCTGGAAAGCTGTAGGCATTTCCCCCAACCTATTTATACTTTATTGTTTACCAAACCTTACCTTTGAAATGTATATCTGCTTTGCTATAGGGAAAAATGTGGGAATAAAAGCTTTGAGTCTGGAGATTCAGGGAGCTTAGTTATTAAAGCTAAGCTTCCTCTGGCTTTTCCCCATGCCTCCCAAATTCATATTTCTTCTCAAGCTTCTTTATTAATTTGTGTCACAGCCCTTTCTCCAGATTCCTGAACCCTAGTAAATGCTGAGAAAGACCCGGCATGAATGGCTCCGGAGACAAGAATATCTGGAGAAGATTCGCCAGAGCAAAGAAAAGAAGTTAATCACTGGTAAAGGTGCGGAGAGTCACTGCATGTAAAGCTTGAGCCAAACCTTGGAGGTCATAAACCAAAGTGGTCAAGAAAGTCTTCTGTTTTAAACCAGACTATAATGGGGAAGAATTTGGTTCAATGGCAAAAAATATTATTGTAAATTTTTAGCTTGATGCTCAAGTATAAAGAAATTGAAGTGTCAAAAAGGCACTTTTTAAAATCAGGCTCAAGGAAAATGAATATCGTTGTCATCTTTAACTATGTGGGTTCTTGTTCAAATTGCAAAATACCTAATGTATATTGCATCATGTCTTTAATTCGTTAAGAAAGAAAACCTGAGCAGCCAGGTTAGTTGCTAAATTTCCCAAAGCAAACAGGATGTGAGAGTGGAGAGCCAAAGTTAACAATAAGGCCTTTAGAAAGTCAATAAATTATCTGTTACAAAATTGGGCAAAGTAAATGGCTTTGATAATAATTGGCTTTAAAAATCTCAAAATTGTTGAGACATAGGTAATATATTAATTATAAAGTTCTAAGCAGCTCCAGGGAAACGAGTTTTGCTCCTTGTTGAAGGAGGGGGCTGTGCTAGTCACATTTCCCCCAGCAGAAAGAACGTCATGATTTTACATTCAAGTAGCTACAGGCATGATTCCAAAGTTGTTTGGCAACTTAAAACCTTAATGTTTTAAAATTTGATGGTTTAAAATTTATTAAATATCTAGGTATTTTGAAATGACAATACTGAAATATTAATCTGAATTTGCCTCATGAAAAATCAAAGGATAGAATTGAATCTATTAATCAAATATGTCTTGTATTTTTAAAAAATGTGAAGTTATTATTAATCTGAGAAATGCTAAGTATTTAACATGCCCGCTAAAATTTAAGGCTTCTAAGAGTTTAAAGTTCAAATTAAGCTGAGAAAAATTACATAGTTATGGTAATAAAGCGCATAAAGTATAGAAATATATTTTTGATAAAATAATTCCTGTGTTTTTTTCTAGAAAAATTAGTAATTCAAAATATATTATAGTCCATGTGGTAAAATTTCAATCTAGGTCTAATTAAAGAAAGATAGTCTGAACCAAATTTTTAATATAAAAAAACAGTTTAAATTTAATTGATATTGAAAGGACAAAGCAGAGCCATCCTCCATCTTACGGGGCTGGTCAGCCTATCTCCCCTTCTCCCCTGCTGGGAATGGCCACAAAGGTGCCAGGAATGTCCTAACTCCCCCAACCACAGTCTGAGTGGACCAATGCAGCCCAAGGACATGGCTTAGGTCCTAATAAGGTATAACCAAAGTACTGATCACTTCCCGATTCTTGTGCTGTGAGACCCCCGCTGAAAAACCCTGACCTAATAAGGCTATCTCTGTAACCCACGTCACTTCTCTGGGACCACCCAAATGACCAACTCTTTATAACCTATTGTTCTTGCTGGGCTCGCTCTCTCATCTCGCTGCTGTGCCAGATAGAGGCTGGGAGCCAAACCCGGGCTTGAATACAGGAAAGGTTCTATGCTATTGCAGCTGTTTTCGGCTCCCTGGTGGTCTTTGGGAATCATGAAATCTGGGCATAACAATATCTTTTAGAATAATTATAAAAAGTATATAATATAATCTATAGGAGATATATCTGTATTTTTTATGGTCTTTCCAACTTAAATTTCGAGACTTTAACCAAGGGATGGCTTTTGGAGCACGAGCACTCCAAAAGCCCTGGAGTGATTCAAAAATTTATTCTATCTTCATTAAAAGAAATATTTTTTGAAATAGGCTAATCTAATATACTCAGAATCGTGTGGAAAGCTTTATCAAATAAAAATTAACCAGTATATTTTATACATATACATATATTTTAAATATTATAAAGGTTTATAAGGAGGGCAGGACAAATTACTAAATATTTCTTATGTAAAGCCAAATTTTTCAGCAGTGAAGTTTTAAAAATAAAAGGAAACAAAAGCCCTGGAAGCCTGCACTTTAAATAGGCTGGTGTGTGTGTGGGGGGGTGGGGGGTGGGGATATCATTTATACTTCACTAGAGGCCCAATGCACAAAGATTCATGCAAGAATGGACCTTCCTTCCCCTGCCAGCACCGCCTTTGCTTCAGTTGGAGCCATCTTCCTGCTCAGGCCCGGAGCTACCTTTCTGCCTTCCCATGCTGTTTAGAGGCCCAGAGTGGCTGGAGCAATACAGAACAACAATGCAAGCATTCCACCCCACCTCGCCCTCACCTGCACATGCAAATTAATCCACCGTCTTTGTTGAGTTAATTTGCATACTCACTCCTGATTGGCTGGTGTGTGTCATGAAGGTATGTCAATTTGCATTTTACTCTTTTATTAGGGTAGATAGGTCAAATATCTAAGCTTTTTTTTCTTTCTCAATGGAGGTGCATACTTTAATTACTTAATAAATTTGTTGTTTTAAAATATAATCAAGGTCTTATATAAATTAAGTTATATAAAGAAGCCAATATCTTT
Source organism: Antrozous pallidus (assembly GCA_027563665.1). Lineage (NCBI taxonomy): Eukaryota > Metazoa > Chordata > Mammalia > Chiroptera > Vespertilionidae > Antrozous > Antrozous pallidus. Next base: position 192,715,175 of record CM050508.1, read on the forward strand.
ATAAGCAATTAAGTTTAACAAAAACCAAAGTGAAAATTTGCTTAAAGTTACTGAAACCTCTCATATTCCCTCTGTGTATGCAAATGAGCACTTGAAAAAAGGAATGCTGTTTAAAAATAAATTATAAAAAGAAGAAAATTTTAAATTTTGAAATCTCTTCTGCTAATATTTAAAGGGTAAACTGAGGCTTATTATGCAAGCATTAAATCTAATCATTAGTAGTCACCATAAATAGAGAATCACTTAATATGTAGGCAGCAGTATCAGCCAGCATCTGAAAAGCAACCATGTAGGGTGCATTGGTGTAAAAGAAACAAAAAAGGTTTTTAAAAGAAACTCTCTAAAGGTACTCTAGAAATTACTCTGGAAGGAAATAAGGAGAGGTTTTCTTCAAACATCTGGAAAACTGTGATGCAAAGTCAATGTATTAGGTCTCAGAAGGAAAAGTAAGTAATTTGTGTTTTTGCCTCCCTCAACAAAGCTTATGTGGATATACTCAAAGACTGACAGCAGAAATTCAATTAGTGTCCAAGAACAAATAAAGTTAGACAATGAGCCTTATTTCAGATTGATCTAAACTGGCAAATTGAAATAAGTGACTATTCAGGGGAACTTAGTTGTACTGGGCAGGAAACCATTCCTGGAGCATTACTAATTTTTTACTGATTGTTTATCTCATAATAAAGCTGCTTAACATGCAATGAATCCAAAACAGTTATACTTCTACTAGGGGCCCGGTACACAAAATTTGTGCACTGGGGGTGGGCGGTCCCTCAGCCCACCTGCCCCCTTCCACATACTGGGACCCCTCAGGTAATGTCCTACTGATGGCTCAGCCCCTGACCTGGCTGAGGCTTTCGTCCTTCGGCAGGGGACCTCGGCTAGGAGACCCCAGCCAGCAATCGCCCTGTGATCCGGTTGATCACTGTGACCCCAGCCAGCGGCCATCCTGTGATCCAGCCGATTACTGGGGCCCCGTTCCAGCCCTGGCCCAAGCCCACCGCAAGGCCCCTGCCTTGGGAACCCAGTGGATCACTCTGCCATGGGGCAGATCCGCTGGCTGGCCCTGCCCCAGCCCCGGCCCAAGGCCGCCCCAAGGCCAGGGAAATAAGCCTCTGGCGAGGCTTTTTCAGGCTTTGGGAACCCAGCGATTACCCTGCCATGGCCAGCAGCCATCTTGGTTGGGTGTTAATTTGCATATCTCTCCTGATTTGCTGGTAGGCGTGGTTTTGTGGGTGTGGCTTATTGGGTGTAGTGAAGGTACGGTTAATATGCATATTACTCTTATTTGGTAGGATACTAAGAATTGAATTAAAAGCTATTAAGGCTGCATTACAGGATTTCCAAAAGCCTCTTGATATTATTTAAAACAAAAAAGAAGGAATAGTGAGAAATAGCCTGTAAGTAAATTACAACAAGCTTTAATTACTTAAATTTTTTATTTTAACATTTTTTTCACTTGTAATGCTGATGGCAAGACACCCATGGTGTCAGAGTAAGCCAAAGAAAATAGGGAACGGGGGGTAACACAAATCTGGAAAAAATTTTAATGACACTGCAAGGATGTTCTTTGCTCTAGGCTGCAGATTTTATCACTCATCCACAAGACTATAGACTGTAATGTGGACAATTCAATCTCAAACTGGCTGTCAATTCTTTTTTGTGTAGACATATTGTCAGTTACATTGTTCTTAACTTGTTGTCCAAACTGAGAAGTTTGAATAGTATGTACCAGGGATGAAGCAGCAATGCCCACAGAAGAGAGTACCATTATGAGAGCAAAGATTTCTGCAGTTAATATTCCAAGAAATCTTTTGTGTCTTTTTAAGATTTTTGCTAGATCATATAACAATTGGTAGGTTTGATGAGATTCCCAAGGCTTGATTAGGTTAGTAGGAACCCAAGCAAAAGCTGTTGTTTTTTTTTAAATCATGACGGAATCCTTTAGAATGTATAATTAATACAATAGGATAATGTGCAGCCTGTGCATGAAACCTCATATAGATGGCTTATCACATTAAGGTGCATCTGGATGGCCTGAGAGAAGTACAAATGGATCAAACACACAGGCAGTGGCAAATACTGTCTTATTGGGAGTTCCCCATAACGTAGGAATGGAATTATCTGAGCTATAATTAAAACTATACCATTTAATATGTGCAAGTCCAGTAGCTAATTTCCATTGTGTGTTTTGTAGGGGCCAATTGTCATGTTGTAATTGAGATTCAACAAATCCTCCTCCATGCCATGAGATGGGGTCATTAGCTTCAACATATAGATAAGATGCGTTCTTCTTGATTTTAGGGTGCGATTGTTGCAATATACAGACCCATAGGGGCTCCAATCCACAAAGGGAAAACTGTTGCCTGCTTGCAGTAGGATCCTATCTAATAAAATTAGTAATATGCAAATTGACCATCACTCCAAGACACAAGATGGCTGCCCTCATATGGTCAAAGCTGGCTGGCAGGGGAGGGCATTTGTGAGCAGTTAGGGATGACCAGGCCGGCAGATGAGGGCAGTTGAGGGAGACCAGGACAACAAGAGAGGGCAGTTGGGGGGCACCAGGCTTGCACAGGAGGGCAGCTGGGGTGGGGAACCAGACCCACAGGGGAGGGCAGTTGTGGGTGATGAGGTCAGCAGGGAGACAATTTAGGGGTGACTGAGCAGGCAGAGGAGAGCAGTTGGGAGAGACCAGGCTGCCAGAGGAGGGCAGTTGGGGGAGAACCAGCCAGCAGGGGTGGGCAGTAGGGGGGGACCAGGTCTGCAGGGAAGGGCAGTTAGGGGTGACCAGGCCTGCAAGGGAGGGCAGTTGGAGGGGACCAGGGCTGTTACCAGGGCAGTTGAGAGGGACCAAAGCTGTAGGGGAGGGCAGTTAGGGGTGACCAAGCTGGTAAGGAAGGGCAGTTAGGGGTTACTGGACTGGCAGAGGAGGGCAGTTGGGGGATACCAGTTTAGAAGGAGAGGACAGTTGGGGGAAAATAGAACTGAATGGGAGGGCAGTTGAAGGGGGTGGCTGGCCTGCAGGGGAGAGCATTTGGGGGGTACCAGGACTGTAGTGAGGGACAGTTGTGAAGGATCAGGCCTGCAGTGGAGGACAGTTGGGGGGGGGCACAGGTCTGCATGGGAGGTCAGTTTGGGGGGACCAGGCCTACAGAGGAGGGCAATTGTGAGCGATCAGGCCAGCAGGGAGGGTAGTTAGGGGTGACTGGTTCAGCAGAAGAAGGAAGTTATAAGAGACCAAGCCTGCAGGGGAGGGCAGTTGGGGTGACCAGGCCAGCAGGGTGGGCAGTTAGAGGCAATCGGCCCAGCTGGGGAGCAGTTAGGTGTCAATCAGGCTGGCAGTGGAGTGGCTAGAAGGTGATCCGGTTGGCAAACAGAAGAGGTTAAGGGCAATCAGGCAGAGGCAGGCGAGCAATTGGGAGCCAGCAGTCCTGGATTGTGAGAGGTATGTCCAACTGCCCATTTAGGTGGTCAGACATCCCTCAAGGGTTCCCAGATTGATGATGATGCAGGCTGGGACTGCAAGGGAGGGCAGTTGGAGGGGACCAGGCCTGTAGGACAGGGCAGTTGCACAAACTTCATGCACCAACTTCATGCACTGGACCTCTAGTAATCATTATTAGTCTTGCCAATTAATTTCTTTCTCAGCAGGATGCCATTCATAAGACTTTTTACATAATTGCTTAGTGTGGGGTGTCTTAGTACAGTTACATTTTCTGAACCTCTACTCAGAGCAAGAAGTGATAGTAGACGTATTTTGGCTTTTTCTTCCCCTTCCTTTGGTGTCCATTCTAGCCAAAAGCCTCTCTTTAACTTTACACACAAAGGAGCAGTGGTTTGATTCTGTGTCATACAAAAGGGAAGCTGGGTGGCGACACCCGTGTAATTATACTTTGACCATATACTTCCTTGTCCTACCCACGGTCCTCCTGGATGACCAAGGTGTTGGTGTTATTGGTGACTACATTAAGTGGGGGATTAGCCCACGTAAGCGGTCTTACCCATGGTCAGTCAGGAACATATGTCCAAAAAACGTCCCCATTCCTTCCGGATAGCATTACTAAACAGCTGATTGTTGCTAGCATGGCAAGAAAGACATTCTCAGGCATTCTTGGAGTTCTGGTCTCCTCACAAATTTGCTCAGCTTTCTGTACCGTCTTCTTCACCATGCCCCAGGTGACCTCCAGCCTCATACTCCTCCCACTCCTTATCTTCAGTGGGTTGTTTGGAGCTGCTGCTCTCTGCAACTGTGTTAGTTCATTGACTTCAGCTCTAAAGTGTGGCTCCAGGTACAGTGTCCTCATTAACATGGACAGTTCTTCCCTTGGATCCATGTTGAAATTTTATATTTCTTGTGGGAATCCACATGGGCTTGGAGAAATTTTCTGGAAATAAAAAAACCACATGTTAAGAGGGGATCACGACCCTACAATAACCCAGACTCAGTATCTTTTCATTTAACCAAATCATTTTCCTTTGGCTTATGCTGACAGCAGTGTATTTCCATCAGTGTCTTGCCATCAGCATCACAAGTGAAAAAATTTAAAGTAATTAAGGCTTGATGTAGTCTACTTATAGGTGATTTCTCCATAATCCCCCCTTTTTGTTTTTCAAGTTGGAATTTTAACTTTTGGTGTTGACACTCTATAATTGCCTGTCTTTACAAATTATATGTTATTCCTGTAATGTGCTGAATTTTCCACTTTTTACAAAATTGCTGGAAATGACAGCTTGTATAAGCAGGCCCATTATCAGGTTTAATAATTTTTTGAATGCCCAGATGGCAAAAGAAGCTAGGCAATGATTAGTAACCTGATTTGTCATTTCCCCTATAGATGCAGTAGCCCATTGGACTTTTGAAAAGGTGTCTACAGAGACATGCAATGCTCCAAGACATCCAAAGGGAGTATAATGTGTTACATCCATTTGCCAGATAGGGTCCCTTAGCAAATCTCTAGGGTTGATTCCTTGTTAGGCCCTTGAGATAGATATAACATGCAAGTGAGACATTCCTTAATAATATGTTGTGCCTGCTGTCAAGAGATTGAGAATTGTTTAGACAAAATTTTGGCAGACTGATGTAAAAGCTGGTGAGACTCTGAGACTTCTTTTAATAAAGCAAATAATTGATCACCATGGGCATTTCCCTTTGTGAGTGGGCCAGGTAATGCACTGTGAGCCCTGATGTGAGTGATATTAAAAGGATGTCTCTGTTGCACAATCTGCTGAATTTGTTTACATAATAAAAATAAACTTTGGTCACCGAGCTATTCAGATGAACAGTTTCAATTCTATTCACTAGGCCTGCAGAGTAAGAAGAATCAGAGATAATATTGAGAGGCTCTTGGAAATCCTGCAATGTAGTTTTAATAGCTTCTAATTCAATTTTCTGTACAGAAGTATGACTGGTCAGTATGACTCAGTCTGAATTCATTATATGATAGGCAGCTTTCCCATTAAATGATCCATCAGTAAAAACAGTCAATGTGAGAGGAGGAACCAAGATGGCGGCATAGGTAAACACCTATACTGCTGCCCCGTACAACAATTTCAAAACTACAACTAAGGGACAGAATGGACAGTATCCAGAACCACTAGAAAACTGGCTGATTTGACATTCTACAAAGAGAAGGAAAGATAATAGGACACTGTGACTCAGAGGAGCTGTGGAGGACAGAGTTGTGGATACATACTGAGTCAGAGGTTTGGAGCTGGGCACCAGCTTCGCAAATAAGAAAAAGCTAAAGGAGTTCATCAACACCAAACCAGTATTATATGAAATGCTGAAAGATATTCTTTAAGAAGAGGAAGAAGAAGAAAAAGGTAAAGAAAAATTATGAACAACAAATACACATCTATCAACAAGTGAATCTAAAAATCAAATGAATTAAAAATCTGATGAACAGAATAAACTGGTGAATATAATAGAATCAGGGGCATAGAAAGGGAGTGGACTAACAATTCTCAGGGGGAAAGGGGTGTGGGAGGTGTGGGAAGAGACTGGACAAAAAGCGTACACCTACGGATGAGGACAGTGGGTGGGAGGTAAGGGCAGAAGATGGTATGGATACCGAGGGGAGGGAAGCTATGAGGAGAAAAAAGAGCAACATTGTAATAATCTGAACAATAAAGATTTATTAAATTAAATTAAAATAAATAAATAAATACATACATAAATTTGGGTTACTTTGGAAAACAAAAACAGTTAATGCTCCAGGGATAGGTTCCTGCCTAGCATTTTTTGGTATAATAATGAGGGTATGATATAAAAATTGTAGTAATTTGTCTTTCAATCGGTGACAACTAAGTTCACCTGAATATCCGCTTAGTCTAATTTGCCAAATTAAGTCTGTTTGAAATATCATTTCTAATTGCTTCCCAGTAAGGGGAAGATAGATGCATATTGGTTCTTCTCCTCCAAGCTGCTTGTAGCACTTTCAAATCTGAGATATCAACTGAGCCCTAAGTTCTATATATGTAACAGCAGTTTTAGAGGACTAATGTCCTAGGTCTTCGAGGCACAAACTCATTAGTCAACACAGCCAAATATCAACAGCACAACAATTAAAATTTGTTTTAAGAGCCAAATTTTTTAAATTTAAACTTCTAATGCCACTTGCCCAGGCCGTGTTATTTTGTGGAAGAGCCACACTGAAGGGGCCAAAGAGCCACATGTGTCTCGCAGGCCACAGTTTGCCCACCATGGCCCGAGGTGGACCCATTCAATAATAGCAGGAGAGTTTTCATTTCGGAAGATGACTTCAGTGGGACTGTTGGCAGTGTGGTTAATCTGCCCCAGTAAAGGCAGTTCAGGCTGTACCCATGCTACCTGGGCTAATGAGATCGCCTGCTCAATTCTTAGCAACTCCTTTCTACCTTCATCTGTCAATGTCCGGGGTGAGGAAAGATTAGAATCACTCCTAAGTCTATTAAATAAATTTGTCATTTTTTCTGTAGAGGTTTTTAGATAAGGTCTTTACCAGTTAATGTCCCCTAATAATTTTTGAAAGTCATTTAAAGTTTTTAAGGCAATCTTTTCTTATTTCCACCTTTTGGGGCCTAATGCATTGGTTTTCAATTATGGTTCCCAGGTATTTGAAAAGCATCTCTTTCTGTACATTTTCTGGAGCAATTTTTAAGTCCTATTTAGGGAGTTCCTTTTCTAACTGGGAAAACATTGCCAAAGTCTGCTCTTCCTAGGGACTTGCTAAGAGCAAGTCATCCATGTAATGAATAATGTAACTTCGGGAATATTTGTCCCTTAAAGGCTGAACAGCTTGAGCTACATATTTTTGACACAAGGTGCAGTAATTGGCCATTCCTTGAGGCAAAACTTTCCACTAATATCTTTTCATAGGTTCTATGTTATTAATAGATGGCACTGAAAAGGCAAATCTTTGTTTATCTTGAGGTACCAAGGGAACGGTGAAGAAACAATCCTTAAGATCTACTACTATAAGAGGCCAATCTAGAGGGATTTGTGAAGGCACTGGGAGTCCAGGCCAGAAAGCTCCCATGGTATGCATAGTAGCGTTAACCACTCTGAGAACAATTGCTATTTACCTGCCATGGTATGCATAGTAGCGTTAACCACTCTGAGAACAATTGCTATTTACCTGCCACCTTCTTAGATATAATAAATATATGTGTATTCCAATCACAGGCTCTATATGACCAGTTTCTTTTTGTTCCTGTATTAGTTCATGAATATGACCTACTTTCTCCTTGGTTAGTGGCCACTGATCCACCCTTATAGGTCTGTCATCTTTCCATTACATAGGATCAGCATGGGGGTGAGGAGACTGAGCAGTAACCAGTCCTATAAAGGTTGATATCCTAATCTTCATCTTCCTGGGTTTCCTTTGGCTTGGATGGGCTCTTTAATTCCCTGATTATTTTTTCCTAAGTCTTCACCAGTCTGATATCTCACATGAGTTATTAACTGCTGTTCTTTGCCGGTAATAATACAAGCTTGTAAATCTTCTAAAACATCCCAGCCCCATAAATTGATTGCAATTCCAGAGATTATGTAGGGCCAAAACCATCCTGTCTGTCCTTCCTCATCTTGCCACCTTAGCATTGCAGCACTACGTTGTGTGTTATCAGGAACTCTCAACTCCCTGAGCCCATAGCTTCTACCATGGAACAACTTGGAGGCCAGAAGTCTTTGTCAATAATGCTAACATCTGCTCCAGTGTCTACTAAACCTTTGAATAGCTTTCATTCTATTCTTAATCATAGGATGCGTCTTGCTAATTTCCTTTACCCAATAGACGTCTGAGCTTCCAAATCTTTGCATTCCTCTTTTCCTATTCATAGCCTTGCTTTGCTGAACATAAGGTAAAAGTAGTATCTGAGCAATTCTTTGTCCTGGAGTAATTTACATAATATGATTGCATTCTAATATAACTTAAAGCTCTCCCTCATAGTCCAGACTAAACAATTGGTGCATATCTCTGGCCCTTGCCAGGGGCTCAAGGTTCACCAGCATTCCGGGATCCTTGCCACTGAAGACAATGGGTGGCTTCCTGCAGCTGTCATGTCACAGGGAATAGTGATTGGAAAGGAAACCCATAAAACACTGTTGGATATTGGAAAGGGTACTCAAAGGACCGTTGACCCAGAAAGAAGCGTACTACAGTCTGATACCTTTGATGCCTGGCAGCAATTTAAAAGGACGTGATAAAATTCTTATCCTTTCCATTGAATTTACAAATCTTAAAAGGACCCAAGCTCTGCAAATAACATACATTCATTGAACCAAAGAAGGGGGATATACTGGAGGCTAATTCCAGCAGGTCATAAACGCAAAGAAGTTCATCAAAAGATTGATAGATCTTGGGGCTTCAGCAGGGCTGAAAATCCACACATTATTACCTCCTCCTGGACAGCTGAGTACATTTCCCCCAACCTATTTATACTTTAGTGCTTACCAAACCTTATCTTTGATATGTATATCTGCTTTGCTATAGGGAAAATGTGGAAATAAAAAGCTTTGAGTCTGGAGATTCCGGGAGCTTAGTTACCAAAGCTAAGCCTCCCCTGGCTTTCCCCATGCATGCCAAATTCATGTTTCTTCTCTAGCCTCTTTATTAATTTGCATTATAACTCATTTTCCAGATATCTGAACCCTAGTAGATGCTGAGAAAGACCCCAGCACACATCCACACAGGTCACCTTGCCCCCAGGTCACCACACAGCTCCCTTTTGTCTCTGCTCACACTCCAAAGGTGAGAGACCTCACTCACCTTCGACCTAAAACAGCACCATCCTTACCCTGGCTGGTGTTGCTCACTTTGTTGGAGCATCATCCATCCACGAGAGAGTCCCATGCTCAATTCCCAGTCAGAGCACATATCCAAGTCTCAGGTTCAATCTCATACTGGAGGCAACTGATAGATGGGGATGTTTCTCTTTCTTTCTCTCCCTCTCCCTTCCTCGCTCTCTAAAATCAATGAAAATGCTTTATTCGAAATGCACCCTTCTCTATCCTTCCATATTCCTTTGCCTTGCTGCAATTTTTCTTTATAATACTGGTTGCTTCCACTTTATCATTTATATGTTTGCCCCTGCTCTGATTTTTCCAATGGAAGAAAATGGAAGGTAAGTTCCATGAGGATAGGTTCTGCACATCTTATTAATTATGTATAACCTTGCCTAGAATAACACCATCACAAAATAAGCCCTCACATTTTATTTTATGGATGGATGTACAGTTGGATGAATGGATCAAGTGATTGTCAGTGGATGGATGAATGGACATATGGATCAATGGATGAAAGAATGGAAAGACTGATGAATGATCAATGGATGGATGAATGGATTCATGAATGAATGGGTAGATGAGCTGATATAGGGGCAATACCTATAGAGCAGAGCATAAAACACTCCAGCAATTCTTCCATATGACTGTAACTTTATTTTTTCCTAGAGCCAACACATATTTACTCTTCCAGACACCTCTGAAGATAAGTGTGGTTGTTTCTAACCCAAATTTCTGAATCTGGGTGTAAAGGAGTGAGTAATATGTGATCTGAAGGCTGCTGGAGCCCTCTGGCTTCCTTAGGTGGCATCTGCAGCCCATCCTTTCTTAGATGTCTGGGGCTGAGATGTCTTTAGCACAAGGTTGCTGGAGAATACCCCTGGTCTTAGCTGAGTGTGGAGGCAGCAGAGAGGTTGGTGGGGCTGACTCTAGTGGATGATGAGGACCATTTGTAGAAGCTGAGGATCGGAGAAGTCACATCAGGTGAAGCTTAAAAAGGATACAGGACACAGAAGGTGAGTGGCTTTGGCGTCTGGGACCCACTGCCCCTACCTCTGCTAATTTCCTTTCCTTTAGAACATGTTTTCTTTTCTCAGCTCAGAATTTCCCAAATAATGTTTCTAAACCTGGGAGACACACAGTAGTACCTGTCTTATTTTGGAATTGGATATTCCTACCCCTTTTCCTCCCATCTTTCAAACTGGGGATTTCTTAAAGCCAACGCCAGGACAGTCACCCACATGGCTGGCCCAATACCTGTAAGGCTAGATGCAATACCTGCTCTCTAAGGATGCCCAGACCAAGGGGGAAAGGGGAGTGGTCTCTGCGTAGGAAAGGTCCAGGATCAAGGCCAACCTGAGGCAGGGTTCTGGACATGAACTGACCTGAATGAGGATTTGCATTATCTGACTTAATCCCCTCAACAGCCATGCCAGGAGGGCACTAATTAATATCATTCTCATGCCATTAATGGGGAAACTGAGGCTCTGGCCGCACTGCCAGTTTGTGGGGGAGCCTGGATTCGCTACAGGTCTAACTCCAGAGCCAGTGTTCTTGGCACTAGAATGGATGCCTATAGTTCACATGAACATTTCTGGAACAACACAAGGGTCACTAACTGCACAAAAGGAGGGATGAATCCTGGCCAGTGTGGCTCAGCTGGTTGGGCATTTTCCTGAGCTCCAAAAAGTTGCTGGTTCCATTCCTGGTCAGGGCACATGCCTGGGTTGTGGACTGATTTGATCCCCAGTAAGGGGCATGCAGAACATAGCCAAATGATGTTCCCCTCTCACATGGATCTCTGTCTCTCTCCCTTTCCCTTCCTCTCTCTCTAAAAATCAATTTTTAAAATATATATTTTTAAATAAAAAGAGTGATGAAAGAATCTCAAGGTACTGGCCAAGGCACATTGCTTCACACACCAGGCCATGGCCTTCAGGGGGCAAGTCCTGTAATAACACCAGTTTCTCACCCCTACCTCACTACAGGGCTCAGGGGTAAGAAGCACAAGGGTGGAGTCTCACCTGTATTTCAGGCCAACATTGGGGGAAAAAATCATTTTTAACCTGAAAATTGGCCTCATCACTTCAGAGCCAACCAAACCTCAGCTTCCCACGTTACTCTTCCCCACACCGCTCCCACGTCCGCCCCAAGCTTTCCCAGGTGGGCGCACCAAGTGTCTGGAACAATTCCATCTGTCACACCCCAGCTTAAGGTACTGTCTACAGCAGGCTCCTGTGGAAAGATTGCACCAGTAAATGGATGTTCTAGAAGGCCCCATCACCTCCGGGAGTGAACCTTAGATTGGGCTAACAGGAGCCTCTTGGGCAGAGCCTGTGAGGGAGGCTAAGGCTGGTAGGGAAGTGACTTTGAATGAGGGAAGGGGGGAACAGCTACAAAGGGTCAGAGTAGAGTAGGGATCTGGCCAAGAATTTCGGGTGACAGGGGCCTCAAGGATGTTAGCTTGTGTACACAGAGGTGTCTAAATGTCAGAGTTGTCACAGCTGCCCAGGAGGGCTGCCTTGGACTTATATGGGTAATGGGAGTAACGGGTCACTCCATAAGCAATGTATGTTAGTTGGATCTTTTCTGGGGACAGTGGGGATATTTCCTGGACCTGGAAACCCAGAGCTTAGCCATCAGCTCCCTATGCCAAGTTCAGATCCTTGAGATCTCCTCAGATACCTGAGCTCAGGTCCCATGATGTAGCAGGTGGAGGAAGCCAGGAAGCCATTGAAGGTGGAGCTCATGACTGAACTATAGGCACCCATGGAGGGGAAGAATAGCCAATCACCCATGTCCAGCTTGGGCAGCTGCTCCTCCTCGTTGAAGAACATGTCAAAGGCATCGCATGTGGGACCATGAAGGATGCAGGGGAAGAGGGGCCGCTTGGAATGGAGCTCCTGCAGGGACACAAGTGAGGGCAATCAGACAAGGAAGAGTTCCTTCCTCCACCTCCCCTTCCAGCCCATGCCCTCGTCCAGCAGAGTACCGCCAGGCACAGCAAGGACACTGGCAGTTACACCAACCAGTCCCTATGTGCCAGGCACTGCTCTTGACCTGGCCCTCATGGAACTTGCATTCACTCAAGTGACACATTCTAGCCCTGCCAATTCTCAAGGCCAGACAAACAGGGGGCTTCAGTTTCCCATCAATAAAAGCAAAGTCAATAATCACTCAAAATACTGGGCTCAAATCAACTGCACATTAGCGTCACATTGGAAGAGTTTTAACAAAGGATCGATGGCCACGTCTCAACCCATAAGAAGCCTGATTTCAATCTTCTGGGCCTTCACCTAGGCATAAGATCTTTGATGTGCATACTGTGAAGCAAGATGGAGAATCTCCATTTCCTAGGACTCCTGCATCTTCAACATTCAAGGATTCTGGTCACACACACACACACACACACACACACACACACACACACACACAAACGGCATACAGAGAGATCACATAGAAACACAGAGGCAAACAGATGTGCACGCACACCCACACAGGACCATGTACCTGTCCACCACCTACCTGCACAGGTGTCAGCCAACATGCTCATACACAAAAATACACACATACAGCAGTGCACATGCAAATACAAACAGGCATGCCTGTGCACATCCTTGTACACGCACGGAGTATGACAACCTGCAAAGCCATGTGTAATCTAAGACTCTGCGCTCTGCTCCTCACTGAGGGATCCCTGCCTCCCAGGGAAGAGGTCTGATCTCAGTGCTATGAGGTCCAGGCCCCCTTACCTTCACCACAATTGGCATTCTGGGGAAAGGCTCCCTGAGGAAGATGCGAAAGGCACCATAGCGGCCCTGGTTGAGGTAATACAACAGTTTCCAGTGGCCTCCTGGGACAGGGGAGAGGACAGGACAGTGCTCAGCCAGGTGTCACCCCTGACCATCAACACTGAGACCAGCACCCTTAGGACCGGCCCAGACCCTCTGCCCAGCACTAGATAACACTTCCCAGACCCCCAGCAATAATCAGGCCTGTTCTCTGGGTTCCCACTGCTCCTCTGCCACACCTGCACTCCATCACAGTGCTGGGGCTGCTACCGCCCTTAAGAAAACCATAAGTTGCCACAAGCAATGGCCCAGACATTTCTCCAACCTGTCTACACAAATTAAATTATTTCATTCTCCTAATGACACTCTGCGTAAGGACATGAAACACTACTGTACAGTGAAGGAAACTGAGTTTTGCCAGAAGTTACACAGGACAATGTGTCAAAGCTGGGATTTGTCTTCAGGTCAGGACTCAAGTCCTCTGTCCTCACCTTGACCAGGTTCCCTGACACTTACAGTGTGGGACAAAACGTGGAGCAAAATGCCTTTTTATGATATGATGCCATAAGGGTGCTGTTAGGGGTGTGCTAATTGGTCCATTTCCCTCCTCAAAAGGCCACCTTGGTCACCCATATTTTCTGTTTTCTTTATCCTGATGCTCTAGCATCTGGAGCCTTGCTGACCCTGGAGACACCACTCCTCCCAGGGCTTTCTACTTCCTAGGCAGGAAGTCACAGCCCTGCAAGGACACCTGCACACATGAACCAGCCAGACCAAGGTCTGCACCTGCCAACCCCTTGCCTGATTAAGCTCTCACAGGGTGAAGCACTACCCGCCCCTAACTATCATGCGCTGAGGACCAGGCAATTAGGAACTGTCTTTACAGCCTACAGCCCATGTAAATTACTCAAAGTAGCCAACCCCAAACCTGGCTACTTAGTTTTGCCTCTTCCCTCATGCCTTCCCTGGAAAACCAAAGTTGCTGAAAGCCAATTCCAGCATGTCATAATTGCAAGAGTTTTATCAAAAGGTTGATGGAACTTGGGGATTCAGCAAGGGCTGAGTCACATGTTATAGCCTGTTGGGAATGGCTAAAGGCATTTCCCCAAACCTGAAAAGGATGATCGCTTGCTGCCAGACAGCTCAGGGCATCTTAATCTACATGTTATGGCCTCCTCCTAGCCAAACACCTGAACAGTCAGAGGTAATTCCCCAATCTGACAATGGATTCTGTACCTAACCCTACCCTTTGATGTGTATATCTCCACCTTGCCTTAGGACAATTTGTGGTAATAAAAAGCAAGAGGCCCTAACCAGTTTGGCTCAGTGGATGCAGTGTTGGCCTACAGCCTGAAAGATCCTGGGTTTGATTCCGTTCAAGGGCATGTACCTTGGTTGTGGGCACATCCCCAGTAGGAGGTGTGCAGGAGGCAGCTGATGGATGTTTCTCTCTCATCGATGTCTCTAGCTCCCTATCCCTCTCCCTTCCTCTCTGTAAAAAATCAATAAAAATATATTTTAAAAAAATAAAAAGCAAAGGGTCCTGAGACAAGGAGAACTTAGTTCCTTTTAGCTAAGTCTCCTCTGATTCCCCAAATGTCTTTCAAAATTATGTTTCATCTCTGAACTCTTATTTAATTTACGCACACCTCCTTCTACAAGTTTGCTGAACCCTTCTAAACGCCGGAGCAAGACCACCGGTGAAACAAAGTGAAGCCTCTCACCTCTGCCAGCCCCTTCTCCTGCCTCCTGACCTACCCCAAAGCTTCCCCATGTTCTCAGGGTGCCTGCCATGATTCCTCAATCCAGGGAACTATGAATAAAATCTTATTATTGAAGGCAGTTATTTCTGTGTCTGTATGTCTCCTAGTATCTGACTAAAGCAGATCCCAGCTACATCTTAAATAGTGCCAGCTCTCATAGTCAGAGAACAGCTAATTGTCACCTCCTTCCCTCTAAATACTCTGCCTCTGTTGATGCCTCACTGAACACCTGGCAGCTTCTCCCCAGCTCCATCTCACTCTGATGTACATTGAGCTGATTCTCACCTATACCCACTAGGACATGAATTCCTACCAGTCAGTTTCTGAACAACCATTCCTGGTCCATGCTTAGACATTGATTTCCTTAATCTCTCCAACTGGTTTCTATGGACACTGGGGCCATTCCAACCACTTGAGCATTTAGATGACCAGATATTTCTGATTATTAGTTTTCTCTCCAAGCTTGTTCCCACCCCCCATCTTCTTCTTCCTGGTATGAGTCACTCCTGTCCTCCTCTCTCTCTCAGCTGCCAGCACTGATCCTGTTTCCTGCACCCACAGCCTGACTTGTCCCTAAGCCAGTTGGTCATGGGTCAGTCATGGCAGCCCTGAGGCTGGCGGTCTGCTCTGCTGGCATGTCTGCAAACAAGGGCACCAGCCTCTCAGTCGGACAGACCTGGCGCTGCAGTGGACGAACTAGCTTTGCTGCCTCGGTAAGTCACTTCCTCTCTCTGAGCCTCAAACTCTGCCTGTAGAATGGGAATGACTGAAAACTGCCTCACAAGAGGGCTGGGCAGAAATTGGGTAAGACAGTGATCTCTCACATAATAGATCCTTAATCACTGGCAGCTCATGCCATTGTGAAGACAAAAATAGTAAGCCATAATATGTAGACCTCAGGCTTTTGTTAAATGATGGCTGAAATCATATCCCTAAATCACAATATTCTCTAACAAGACACTATATGAGGAAATGAAATTAGTGGACCATGTGCCTTTAGGGATACAATGGTGTGGGTAGGGCGTTTGTCAAAGGATAAGAAAGCAGGTTAAAATGACTCAGAGCCCGGCTGGCATGGCTCTGTGGTTGAGCAGGAGCCTATGACCAGGAGGCCATGGTTCAAGTTGCAAACTCGATGTGCAGGAGTCAGCCAGTCAGTGATTCTCCCTCATCACGGATGTTTCTGTCTTTCACTCCCTCTCTTTTCCTCTCTGAAATCAATAATAATATTTTAAATATAAAATAAAAATTCTTTAGAAATAGTTTTAGGACGGTCATAAAATTTCAGAGTAAAGGGCACTAACCCAGCGGGTCAGTCTATTCTAGCTCATCATGAACTTGAGTTCCTACTTAGTCCCTTTGTGAGGGACTAAACTCCACTGAGATGGTGACCTCGATTTCATTTACTGTCACCCTTAACCTCCAGGCTATGATACCGACAATATTTCCTTCATGTATGTGTTGTAAAATTAGTATTTACTGACTATATTTTTTGTGATAAAACTCTGCACCTGTTAGAAAATCCTTGCTTGAAAATAGTAAGGTGCACAACGGCAATGGAGGCTGTGCCTCATGAGCTGTGCCCTCAGACTTCCCCTCCAGACACAGGGAAAACAGACCCTCAGTGCCTCCCTCCAGGCTATCTGAGAACAACACAATAATGTTACCAACAGGTTCTACCCTGTAGCTAAATCACAGCATGTTTCCCCTGAATATGGACCCCAGGGTGGAACTCAGACCCTCTGCTTTTCCCACCCACCAAGACCGGGGAACCCCTGGAAAGAGTGCTTTCTGCCCAGTCCGGGCCCACCCACTGGGCAGCAGCACAGCCTTCTTGGCGATGATGTTGACAGCGGCCATGCAGAGAGATGCCACATAGAAGCAGCCAGGCTCTGCAATGACTTCAATGCCGGCTCCCTCGGGTAAGTCCTGGGCCAGGGCAGCATTGATCACTCTCGCCATCTGTGGGGACAGTCCCAAGCCCTGTGAGGCCAGTTCCTATGTGGGGTCTTTCCCTGCGTCCTCTCTCTTCATTCCCTTGACAGTCAGCATCCCCTTGTGCAGGGGAGAAAACAGCTAACACTGTGGCCCAAGAGGAGGAGTGCCCGAGACACAAGCCTAGTGCCCAGGCTGCAGCACCAGGAGATCTGACTTGGAAACATTGAAATCAAAACATGATCAGCAAAAGGGAACTGTCCCGTGGCTGTGGGGGACACAGTAAGTAAACCTCTATCTGAAGGTAGCCTTACCAGGGGTAGTAACCAACACGTGTAAAGAAGGCACTGAACTGCATGCATGCACACACACACACACGCACACACACACACACACACACACACACTTATATGTGCACACAGGCCACGCATGTAGAGCCAGAGATCTCTCAATCAATATAAAGCCCAGCTACATGCAGGCACATGACTGAGTTCCAAGAGCTTGCTGGACACTAACACACACTCTGTGCAATGAACCCAGGCTGGGACCCCCAGGTTCCCTCTCTGCCTTCCCTCTTACCTCCTCAAACTCCGGCTCAGACCCCTCCACTCCGGGGAAACCCCCTCCAATGTCCAGGAGGCTCATGTCATGCCCAACCCCAAGGCCCATCTCGAACACTTGCCAGCAGTCGGCGATGGCCTGTGCGAAGCTGTGGGGATTCCGGCAGCCTGAGCCCACGTGGAAGCTGGTGCAGGTGCAGTGACAGGGCAGAAAGAAACACATGAGGAAACGCAAGAGTCAGCAGGAGGAGGGACACATTCAGAAACAGTCACACAGGCACTATGTGAACCAGACAGATAGAGATAAGGGAACACCCATGACAACATGGAGCTCATGGGCATCCACAGATACCAAAGCCTTAGCTGTACACATGGGGACCCCAGAGACACATACCCCATGACAGTGTGAGTTGGGGCTCTTGTGGTTGTGTGGTCTTCACCTCTCTTAGGCACCCCTCCCAAAGTCTTGGGGCAGGATCTCTTCTTCTCCTCCTCCTTGGAATACATGAGATCTGAACCCCAAATCTCAAACCATCCACTCGGGATGGCAGAGGACCCAATCAGGGGCAGGTGGGATGAGGTGAGGGAAGACGCTCCTCAGGTGCAACATTCAAGGGGGCACGAAAGCACTGAGCAATCAACATCAGTAACCTTCATGCAATACACAGATATATTAGAAAGAGAGCAAAAGCGAGTGAGAGACCTCAATTGGTTGCCTCCTGCACACATCCCATTAAGGGATCGAACTCGCTGATGCAAAAATATCCATGATGAATAAAATACAAACACTTTAGCCCTAGCTGGTTTGGCTCAATGGATAGAGTGTGGGCCTGCGAACTGAAGGGTTCCAGGTTCGATTCCAATCAAGGGCACATGCCCCGGTTGTGGGCTCGATCCCCAGTAGGGGATGTGCAGGAAGCAGCTGATCCATGATTCTCTCTCGTCATGGATGTTTTCCTCTCTTTTTCCCTCTTCCTTCCTCTCTGAAATCAATAGAAAATATTAAAAAACAAACAAACAAACAAAAACTTTAAATAAAGACAAGATTAGTTAAGAGTAATTGGACCCAGAAGGAAAAAGAAAAGTCAGGAATGCCAATCCAGTTTGATTTAGAATTTTACATTCTCTCATCATGGATTTTTTCTGCATTAATTTTTTAAGTACTGTATTAAGACATTATCTATCTCGAGTACAAAGTTTTCGGCATCCCATTAAACAGTGTACCCAAGGCCAGTGCCTTGCTTGCCCCACCTGCCCAGCAGCTGACATCCACCTCCTCTTCTGAGGACCACAGGGAGCCCCCAGATCCGAGGGTACCGGTGAGTCAGAGGCCGGGGACAGGCGTGGGGAGCAGGAGCCCTGCCTCACAGGAGAGAAAGTCAAGCTCTTACCTGGCTCCCACCACAGCCAGGCCTAGCTCTCAGGCGGACTTGAGCAAGTGTTCACACAGCTCCAGCCTGGCCCCAAACTTGGCGCTCAGAGGGAATGTGCTCTGGCTGTCCTCGGTCCACAGTCGGAGGACCAGCCTGGGAGGAGGTGTGAGGGTGACAGGCATTCTTAGACACATGAACCCCAGGCCCGGATGCTTTTCTGCCCCCACCCAAACTCCCTCCATCCTCCCTCCACACTGCCTCTGCCCTCTGGACTGTCTTACCCTGAGGTCCAGGGAGGAAACACACCACTACTTACATACTTCTGCCCAGATGAGAAAAAGCAGGGAAAGGATCTATACTAATAAAAGGGTAATATGCTAATTAGACCAGACATCTTCCGGACATCCTTCTGGACAAAGCCACAGTGGCATGGGCCAAGGCAGAGGTGGTTAGTGGTGATCAAGCCGGCAGGGAAGAGCAGTTAGGGATGATCAGGATGGCAGACAGAGGCAGTAAGAGGCAATCAAGAAGGCAGGCAGGCAGGCAAGCAGTTAGGAGCCAGTGGTCTGGAATTGGGAGAGGGACGTCCCCCAAGGGGTCCAAGATTGGAAAGAGTACGGAAGGGCTAAGAAATACCTCCCCATGCATGAATTTCATGCACTAGGCTTCTAGTAAAATTATAAACATCCCTTCAGCAGACCTCCTGTCACAGGATGACAGACATTAAATAACTTTCCTAGGAACACACAGATGTGACAAGTTAAGTGAGAAATGTGAGCCCTGGTCTTCCTGAATCCTATGTGACTGCTTTTTCCACTGCTGACTCCAGACCTTCTAATGCCAGGCTCTGCCAGCATCTCTGCAGACACAGAGAACCTTTATTTGACACAAGTAGGCACTGGGGAGGCACTGGGACACCCGACTCACATTCTTGTTCGTTGCTGCTTGGGCATCTCCTAGTCACTGCCAAGGGAGTTTGCCAGAACTTCCTCCCTGTTCCCACCAGTGTGCAGCCCTGCTGGTCTCACCTGGCCCCAGGGTGGTGCTGGGCCACCTTGGTCAGCTCCTCCTCACTGTCGAAGGTCAGGAGCTGTACCGCATGGCAGGCAGCATATTGCAGGTGGGAGATGGGCTTGCAGGGGTGGGCATAGATGATGCGTGAGGGGGGCACGCCCAGGCCCAGTACCCACTCAAGCTCCACCTGCCAGGGGCAAAGGAGGAGTACGTGGCTGCCTCCCTACTGCCCTGCTTTTTGGGCACAGGAGACACGGGCATGAGGACTGTCCCTTACTGTGTATCTGGCCCAGTGTGGGGCACATACTGTGCTATTTAAGCTTCCTGACTGCTCTAAGAACATGGAGTTGAAACCATTTTATTTTTTAATATATTTTATTGATTTTTGTACACAGAGGAAGGGACAGGGATAGAGAGTTAGAAACATCGATGAGAGAGAAATGTCCATCAGCTGCCTCCTGCACACCCACTACTGGGGATGTGCCCGAAATCAAGGTACATGTCCTTGAACGAAATCGAACCTGGGAGCCTTAAGTCAAAAGGCTGATGCTCTATCCACTGACCCAAAACCACTTAGGGCTGAACCCATTTTAAAGACCAAGAAACTGAGGCACCAGTGAAATGGCTGGGCCAGAGAGAACAGGATCTATGGGTTAAACGTGGGATTCCTTCACTCCTTAGCTCAGGCTGACTGCCCTCGTCACTTAGACCAGAGAAGGGTGGACCACTCCTAGTTTGTTCATTTATTCTTTCACATACAACCGGGCACAACACACAAGAGCCACTGTTGATGGACTGGCGTCCCCACATTGACACACCTGGAAATTAGCTTTTTCCCCCAGGAATGTCAGGCTATGAATGAGGCAATTGGCAGTGGGCCCAGGCTCACCTGACTGGCACAGTCAAAGCCGGTGCCCAGGGCAGCCAGGACACGCAGCACCCAGGGGCTGCTGTTACACTTCACCGCATAGAAGGGCGAGACCCTTGGCAGGGCTTGGCAGAAGGCCTGATGGCGGTGGGCCAACACACCCAGGTCAGCCACCATGAAGGGGTCTCGTTGGTCCTGCCAAGGCAGAGAGAGAGGCAAGAGAGGCCGGGCATTGTGTCATTTCATTGAATGCTCACAGTGTCTCCATTCGGCAAGTACTACTGTTATTCCAGTTAGGAAAAGAGGAAACTACAGCTCTAAAACCTCTTTTCTCTTTTAAAAAAATGTTTCCTGTTTAATGAACTTATTGGAGGGACACTGGTTAAAAAATTATACATGTGTCAGGTGTACTAAAGTATAAATCTTCCTGACAAGGTCAATAGCAAGTACAAGGCCATGGTAGGATTTGAGCCTTGATCTTCTAACTCTTACAACAGGAAGTCAAGAGGGCAAGAAGCTTTATAGAACAAATGGGTGCCTGGACTCTCCAACCCTCACCCGGATCTCTTGGCAAAGGATGAAATCCCAGGAGCTGGTGGAGAACTAGAAGGAGACAGGAGAACTATCCCATGCCACCCAAGGAACACAGCTATTCAGTAAGACCTAGTAAACTGACTTATAAAACACAAACAGAAAACCTTATTTTGTCCCTGCCTAAGTAGGAACTGGGACCCACCCTCTCCACTAACCACTTCATTGCCTTGCCCTCCCCTCCCTCCTCTCCCCTCACCGAATCAGACAGCTCACAGATCTTCTTCAAAACCACCTCCATGGCAGATTTCTCAGGCCCCAGGGGAATGAGATCCTTCAACAAGGAGCTTCCAGTGCATCCTTCCTTCTGTTTCCAGTCCTTGAGGGTGGTGCTCATCCCTGACTGTCCATCAGAGCCCTCTGCCAGGGACACTCCCAGCATCCTGGAAAGACCTTGCTCTAAGGACACTCCTGCCTCCTCTTCCCAGCACCCTGCTGGCCTGTGGAGCCAGAGTTCCTAGGTCAGTAAGTCCTCGGTGCTCCCATGCAGCCACATAGAGCTCCATTGAGCCTTGTGAACTTTTCCATCTGTAGGATGGACCACTGGCCAGGCCCAGCCTGCTCCAGAGACCTAGTTTGAGGTCAAGGGAGATGCTGAAAAGGTCCCCTACTTTAGGTGGTTGGCATCCTCTTCCAGGCTCCTCTCACATGTTCCCATTCACAGATGAGAAATGTGACCCCCGAAAAGATAAGGGCAGAGCCCACCATCTTTAGATTACAGGGCTAAAGATTACAGGGCATCACCTAGTCCAACATTCCACTTTACACATGTGGACAAGTGACCCAGAGAGAGGAAAGACTTGCCCAAGGTCACCTAGTGGTCAGTAGCAGAGGTGGGACTGGCATCTGGGTGCCTGAAAGCAGCCACTGCACCTACTATAAGCCACCCACACCTGAGACTGAAGTAAAGGCGGCCTACAGACTGAATCTTCCGTTTCAGCAGTTGGGGCTGCACCCATAGGCCCTACTCCACCCACAGACTCACCTGGTGCTGATCATCACCTGCTTCCTCAGGCCCAACACAGGGACCAGAATCTATGGTGTCTTGGGCTCAGGTAAATCTCTTTGGGAAGAGCGTAACTCAGCTCAGATCTCAGGCCAGGTGAAATACCGGTGAAGCCTGTCCCTCCAAACCATGGCTACCATGACCCACTCAGCCAAAACCTCCCAACCCTGTGGGTGGCCCACACAAAAGGCCATCAGGGTGAAGTCAGCCAGCAATGATCAGAATAGAGAGACCCTGGAAACCCAGTCACCCACTTTCCCACCTCTATGATAGAAACACCGTGGGCTCAGAGGTCTTCAGACAGATCAGTGGAGCTGGGAGTGGAACCGTACCTCAGACACCAGCTGGTCTCTCTTGGTGCTGTGTCTCAGCTCTCCCAGCACATTTAAATATCAGGCTGGGAGACTCTTATTGGAAAGTGAGCCCTCTGAGTCACGTGGTGTCCAGTCACACCCCCACATTCTCACTGCCCTTTCTCTCCATATGGGTTGCTGAGGTCTTACTCTGAGTGTTGGGCAATCCAGGATCAAGCATTAGGCTCAGTCTCTGAGCCTGCCCCAAGGCTTCTCTGATGATTAAGATCTCAGGGACACAGAACCCAAACCCATAGCCCTTCTACTTCTGTGACAGCTTGAGGAGAAAGGCAGTTAATCCCCTGAACTAAACAAAGCATTTGGGGATAAAAATTACCTTTGGAGGGATTTTGGTCAGGGTGGTGGTGAATATAATGTCATTATTTAGTGCTTACTCACTATGAAGCACCTGCCATGTATTAAACCATTTAACACTCACAAAACCTTATGCATATAGTTGCAATTATCTTACAGTCATGTAACCAAGGAACAGAGAGGCAGGATAATAATAGAATCTTTTTACTAGGATCACAGAGAGTGAATGAGATAATGCATGTAAATCTCATATCTATCACCTGCATATTACTGGTTGAGAACTCATTAAACTGGGAGAGAAAAACAAGTTGGTAGCCTACATTAATGCCAGGACTCACTGACTCTCACAACCACATCAGAATTGCAACTCAAATACAGGACAACCATCATTCAGGACCACCTGAAAGCTGGCTGAATGGAAGTCCTACAACTAGAGAATTAAAGAAGCACATCAGTACTGGTAGGAAGAGTAGAGGCATGAAACAGGCTAGTCCGACACCCTTGTGTGGTGTGCTTTTAATCAGGAGAGATATCTTGGCTGCAGAGGCTTCCTGTGAAGAGCAAAGGGTCCCAGCCCCCTTTCCATATGAATAGCCTGTCCCCTCAGCCCAGGATTCCAGGGCTGTGATGAGATCTCCCTGTGACAAGCTGGGATTGTAGCTGAGTGACATGGAGGCTGCTGAAGACCCAGGCAGTTCCTCTTAAAGGGCTGGCACACAGAATTACTCGAACTCACTTCCTCTGACCTCCAGTGCTGGGGCAGCAGCTTGAAAGGATCCAGGGACATATGGAGAGTAACTAAATTGTCTGGCATCAGGACAAGAACTCCAGGACAACTTTCTCCTAGACAAAAGTGCTAGAAGGGGTCATTGTTCCTATGCTGAGGCCTCCCCTGCTGAAGAGCTGACTGACAGGCACCATATCTGAATTTCCATCAACCTGGCTCAAACTGTTCACTCTATCTTGGTGATTCCCTGAGATCCTGCCCCACCCAATTTGCAACCCAACCCAATTTGCAGCCCCACCTAAGGGTCTACAGTCTTTTTCATGTGAATAGCCTGTCCTTGCTCAGACTTCAAACTTCCTCAAAATCTTTCGAACAAGCAGCAGCTGGTATGAGCAAAACCCATACCACTCAATAAGAGGCTCCATGTCAGGCACTAGCAGCGGCCTGCCTTGCTTCACATCTTGGCCTCTTCTGGGTACTTCTAAACTCAATACAAGTAGCAGCCATCTGCAGATCACTCTGTAGCCCTAGCTAGGTGCCCACAGCAGGGCACAGACAGTGGCTGACTTTCTATCTCCAGTGGGGCCCTGGAGCCAGTGTACCCAATGGACAGTTTCAGACCATGCCAGATTACAACTCTACATGTCCATGAGCAACACACTCAAGGGGCAGACACAGAGCACCAGAGCCCCACTGAAGCAAGTCCTGCTCCATAGGAGTGTCTCTGCATGGCAGCCCTTCCACTGTAGTCACAGCTGAAACTCACAGCCAATTGGCCTGGAGGTCAATTCCTCCCAGCGATGCTAACAGCAATCAAGGCTCAACTACAACACAGTACACATAGAAGACAAAGAGGTGCACCTAGAGTGCCCAGCTCAGGTGATGGGGGAGGCTGAACCACTGGGACCTACAGGACACCTACTCTGCAAGGCCATTCTACCAGTTCCAGGAGACATAGCAGCTCTACTTAATACATAGAAACAAACACAGGGAAACAGTCAAAATATGGGGGGGGGGGGGGGGAAACATATCACAATTGAAAGAACAGAAGAAATCTCCAGAAAAAGAACTGAATTAAATGGATGCAAGAGTTAATTAAATTAACTCTACTAGATACAGAGTTCAAAACAATGGTTATAAGGATTCTCAAATATCTTAATGAGAGCTTCAAGGGACTTAGTGAGAATTTCAAGGATTTCAGTAAGAATTTCAAGGAAATTAGTGAAAACATTAAAGACATAAAAAAGGACCAGTCAGATATGAAAGATACATTAACTGAAATTAAGAATCATTTAAAGGGAGTCAACAATAGAGTAGAAGATTCCAAGAATTAAGTCAGCAATTTGGATTATGGGGAAACAAAAAACACCCAACCAGAAGAGCAAAAATAAATAAAGATTAAAAAATGTGAAGATAGGGAAAATTTTAAACATACCAACATTTGCATTATGGAGGTGCTAGAAGGAGAAGAGTGAGAGCAATATATTGAAAACCTATTTGAAGAAATAATGACAGAAAACTTGCCCTACTTGGTGAAAAAAAT
This sequence comes from Antrozous pallidus, assembly GCA_027563665.1. Taxonomy (NCBI): domain Eukaryota; kingdom Metazoa; phylum Chordata; class Mammalia; order Chiroptera; family Vespertilionidae; genus Antrozous; species Antrozous pallidus. The sequence goes on from CM050508.1 coordinate 192,740,279, forward strand.
ACACTTATAAGTCCAGGAAGTGCAGGAGCCCACACCAAGACATATCATAATTAAAATGCCAAAGGTTAAGGATAAAGAGAGAATCTTAAAATCGGCAAGAGAAAAACAATTATTTACTAGGAAGCACCCATATGACTGTCAGCTGATTTCTCAACAGAAATGTTGTAGGCCAAAAGAGAGTGGCAAGAAGTATTCAAAGGGATGTATAGCAAGGACCTACAACCAAGATTACTCTACCCACCAAATATATCACTTAGAATTGAAGGTCAGATAAAGAGCTTCACAGGTAAGAAAAAGCTAAAGGAGCTCATCACCTGCAAACCAGTATTACATGAAATGTTGAAGGATCTTCTTTAAGCAAAAGAAGAAGGAGGAGAAGGGGAAATAGGAAGAGGGGAAGGAGTAGGAGAAGGAGGAAGAGGAGGAGAAGGACAAAGAGGAGCAGGAGCAAGAGGAGGAGGAGGAGGAGGAGGAGGAGGAGGAGGAGGAGGAGGAGGAGAAAAGAAATAAAAATATGAACAATAAAATGGCAATAAATACATATGCACAAACAATTGAATCTACAAATTAAAATAAATTGCCCTAGCTGGTTTTGCTCAGTGGATAGAGCATCAGCCTACAAACTGAAGGGTTCCAGTTTGATTTTGGTCAATCTCTAGAAGGGGGCATGCAAGAGGCAACCAATCAATGATTCTCTCATCATTGATGTGTGTGTGTGTCTCTCTCCCCCTCTCCCTTCCTCTCTGAAATTAACAAAAATATTTTGAAATAAATAAATAAAATTAAAATAAATGAACAGAAAAATCTAATGAACAAAATGAATGGATGAATAATATAGAACCAGAGCATGGAAACATGGAATAGACAGATGAATCCCATCAGGAAGCAGGGACAGGTGGTGGGAAGAAGTAACTAAAACTTACAAGCATATAGGCATTACCTAAGGACACAAAAAATAGGGTGGAAATAGCCCAGGGTAGGTTGGGAATAGGATAGAGGGGCTAATGGGGGGGGGAAAGGGAGACCTCTATAATACCTTTGACAATAAAAATTTTTTTAAAGAACTCATTTAACTAATTTATGATAATAATGATGCATTATAAGGAACGTAGAGATCACCTACACCAACAATTCCTAAACTATTTGCCTTAAAAACTAAAATATGGACCCTACAGTGGATATTTGTCCTGTCTTGTGGCTGCCCACCATTTATGAACACTCCCTCCTCCAATCCCTCCCCTCTGCCCTGGGAAAACAAGAAACGGACCTTCCCAGACTCCTTTGTAGCAGGGATGTGTGAGGATGTGACCTGGGCTCTATCAGATTCATTTGCCGGCATGAGGATCAGCTGTTTATAAAAGTGACTGCAGCAGCATGTGGTTCGTGGTGAAATAGTACTTAATATAATTATTACCTGTTCTCATCTGGAATAATCTGATCTCCAAAAAATCAGGCTTTGGGGACCAAATGTTTGATCCCCATAGAATGACAGGAAAGGCACATATTGGGGGTGGAGTGACATCTAAGCATATGAGAGAATTTAGAGGAATAAAAGAATAAGCTCAGAGTCGTCATTTATTGGCACAAGGCATGATCAGAGAGAACCAGAAACTATAATTTATGACAGAACTATGAGGAATCCCTCACCTCTTGTAGCTGAAGAGATAAATAAGCTAATGACAAAAACTAAAATCAAAGCTTAAGAATGTAAGTTGTCACATTACAATGCCAGTTAAATTACAGCCTTACTTCACACACGTGTACACACATACACACACCACAAACAAAAGGTATCAAATGGCCAACAAGCACCTGAAAGTAATACTCAACATCATTAGTCATCAGAGAAACTCAAAATAAAACCACCATGAGTGCCACTCATCCTCGCTAGCATGGCTAAGATGACAGGGGCTGGCAATGCCAAGTGCTTTGGAAGATGTAGAGCAACTGGAATTCCCTTTCCTTCTGCCAAGACTACTGTAGAACCTCTTTGGCAGAATTTACTTAAGCTAAACATACACCTACCCTATGACTCAGCAATTCCACTCTGAGTATATACCCAGAGAAGTAAGAAATGCCCAACAGAAATATATCCACCAAAGATATGTACTAATGTTCACAGCAAGTCTATTTACAATATCCCCAATTGGTCTCAGTCCAGAAGTCCATCAACCATAGAATTGATAAATAAATTCATGTCTATTTCATGGAATACTACACAGCAATGAAAGAAGACCTAATGGGGGAAAAAAAGTGAATCTCACATCCTATATAATAAAAGAGAAACATGCAAATTTGATCGTACCTTCACTTCTGATTGGCTATGCTACCAGCCAATCAGGAGTGGGGCCGGGGCCAAGTGGTGTGAGTGCTGGGCTGGGGGTAGAGATGAAATGGCAGTGGCTGTGAGCACCCAGCCGCCAGGCGCTATGAGGGGAAGCGGCGGCGGCAGCAGCAGCAGCAGCCGGGCCTGAGATGAGCAGGGCAATGGCTGGGTGCCCAAGGCCTAAAGACTTGCCAGAGGCCTTAGGCCTTGGGCAGGCTGGGGGTGAGCCATCAGTAGGACATCTCCTGAAGGCTCCCATTATGTGAGAGGGGGCAAGTTGGATTGAGGGACTACCCACCCCCAGTGCACGGATTTCGTGCACCGGGCCCCTAGTACCTAATATTGAGCAAAAAAGCCACTCCCAAAATAATGATACATACATACATACTTTAAGAGTCCATTGATTTGAAATTCAAACACAAGAAAAGTAATCTATGCTGACAGTACTCAAAAGAGTTAAGACCTCTGAGTAGCTGCAGTAACTGGGAGAGGGTGTGAGAGAGCTATAGCCTATAATCTTCATCTATATCTTATATATGTAATTTTTATCTTTTTATATGTACATACATGCATATGTATGTATAATCTGTATTCACACATATATAGTATATATAGTCACTAGCAGTACACTTAATGAAATTACATAGCTGTATCAGGCCTCTGATCTCATGTGAAAGTTGAAGGATTGACTTTGAAAGACAGCATCCTGAGAATTGTATTAAAGTCATATGGGAAGATTTGGTAGTCTCAGAGTTTCTTAAACCCACAGACCTTACAGCCTTGTCAGGATAAGTAACCTTCACTCCTAAACTCATGAGGCTGTTCCCTACTGTTTAAAGATCCCTATCACAAACTTGTACAGGGTGCAAGCAATAGTCATCCTCTTCATAGACCACCTCCCCCCACATTGCCTCAGGGTTTTTAACAGAACCCCCAGAGCACCCCAATTACCAAGTTCGACCCTAGAAAGAAAAACTGATATGCCAATATAATCTAAAGGTTTTAACTACTTCGCATGAAGAAAACCCATAGAATCTTTATGGGAATGAACTCTGAGAGGTTAGACCTGGAAGGGAGGAACATCATTTAAGATCAGACCAAATTATTCATGATTGTGTTCTTACCCATATTCTGTCCTCCAGGCACAAGCTCAAACATCTGGAAGTGGTTCCGAATGTTTGTTCAGTCCATCACCTGAACCTAAACTCAGTGGCAGCATGGGTAAATAAATGCCATAAATTCCCTCGACATTGAGAGGAAGGAACCCAGAGATTTAGAAAGAGAATTCAAACAGCTCACTCACCACCTAACCATTAAGTTAAAAAAACACAGCTTCTCCAAAGACTGAGAACTGAATTGAGAATCACATCAGCGAAGGGAACATGGGCGTCTTTGCAAAGCACCATGTCAGCCAGAGATAAAGAGGGAAATCTTGCCCTTGAAATGGACACTCTGTTTTCAACAGGAAAAATGAAATGAAGTCCTGGAACATCATACAGGCCAAGTAACAGAACTTCCCCCACAGGTGATGGGGTTCCTGCAGTGGACAGCAGGGCCCTGGTGGAATCAGAATGGCCAGATCCACAGGGTTAGACAGTGTGGCTACTAGGTCCTGGGCTCTCTAGGACACCAACAGGACTTCAGCCTACTGAGACCCCATCTGATCTTTTTAACACAACAGGTGACTCCAGGTATACCTGGTGCCTTTCAAAATAATAGGCAAGGACAAGAAAAATATTTCATATAGTCATAACACAGTAAGAAGTGATAACTGATATAATCAAAATTGTAATAAACAATATAGGAAAAACTGAATAGAGATATAAAAGAACTAAAGTTCCTATTGAAATCAGTAAGCCATGAAATAGCACCACAGACTAGTTATCTGGAAATTGTGAGGTAAGCACCACAGGGACTCTGACAGAGTTTAAAGCGATGTCTTCTGGGGCAAAACTAAGGGAAATGAAGGTGCTCAGGAGTCTGTCTTTAATGACCTTAACCATACCAGGCAACATTCAGATTTGAAAGTTTTAAAACTTAAAGGCTAAAGGTAGTCATAGATGGCTTACAGAGTTTTGTCCTCTTCACACATTCTCTTGCCCCTGGTGGCTCTTCAGAAGTCTGCAGACAGGCTCACAAGACCCTACCTAGCTCCAGTGTAAGCCCAATGCCTTTCAATTTTATTCTCTTGGTGATCACCTCTGCTCCTTGGAACTTAGGACACATGCCCCAAGTCACAAGGTGAGTCACCGTCACAGTCCAGGAAAGCCTTGAGGAACCTTTGACAGGCAGCAGAACAGGAACACACTCAGGCTGGGGGCCATGAGTGCTCTTGTGCAAATAGGATGCCATATGCACGATACTTGTTGACACATAAAAAATACCACATAAGTCCTTTTTCTTATCCTCACCCAAAGGCATACTTAGAGGAAGCTGAGAGAGAGAGACATCTATGTGAGAGTGAAACATCTATGGTTGCCTTCTATACTCCCCTACTGGGGATTAAACCCCAACCCAAGCATGTGCCCTGACCAGAATGGAACCAGCAACCTCAGTTGGGTTGGGTTGGGTTGGGTTGGGTTGGGTTGGGTTGGGTTGGGTGGGGTTGGATTGGGATGGGTTGGGTTGGGTTGGGTGGGGTGGGGTTGGGTTGGGTTGGATTGGGTTGGGTTGCCCAACCAAGGGAACCACACAGGCTGGGAGCCTCACATGTTTTAACTCATGATGGTGATAGTGATGCCAGTGCTGTGACTTCTGGAAGAGGCTCCACAACAGGGCTCCAGGTTTGACCTGTTGAGACTCCCTTGAGATCCAATGAAGACTAATGATACTTCTGAAGGAAGCTTCAAGACACTACATTTGCCATTAAGTATCCCAATGTGCTACAACACCTTCAATTTTCACAGATAGGAACGAGGCCTCTGGCTGATATTTCTAGGTCTCTTTCCCAGCTTGGAAGGTCTTCTGTAGATTCAAAGCAGGGGTCTGGAGCTTGCCTCCCTGGGAAGGGGAAAGACCTCTGCCTTCTGGAAAAATGCAAAAGATGTCTCAGAATACACTGGGGAAGCACAGAATACATTGGGTTTCAGTCTGCCCTGAGGCAGGAAAATATGCCTGAGCCTCCCCTGCTCCAGCCTGGGGCGGGCAGCTCTGCCACAGCAGGCCTCACAGCGCCCTAGAAGTCCTGAGATCAGGAGGAAAGACAACTGGCTGATTCCAACACTTTTATGATGAAACCAAAAAGAGCAAGACCATGGAGAGAAGCACTCGTCATGTTAATCCATCTACATTATGAGAGCATCTATTCTGTGCTGGGCACACCATGAGACAGGCAGAGAGACCATCAGAATCTCCTAGTGAACTGATGAGTAATGTTTTATACATCTCATAAAATACTCGGGAATAATTATAAAAAGTATATAATATAATCTATACAATATATATATTTGATTGTCTTTCCAACTTAAATTTCAAGACTTTAACCAAGGGATGGCTTTTGGAGTACTCCCAGAGCCCTGGAGTGATTAAAAAAATTTATTCTATTTTCATTAAAAGAAATATTTTTTAAATAGGCCAATCTAATGTACTTGGAATCATGTGGAAAGCTTTATCAAATAAAAATTTATCAGTATATTATATATATATATATATTTCAAATATTATAAAGGTTTTTAAGGAGGGCAGGACACCTTACTAAATATTTCTTAAGTAAAGCCAAATTTTTCAGCAGCGGAATTTTAGAAACAAAAGCCCTGGCAGCCAGAACTTTAAATAATCTGGGGGCTGAGACATCATTTATACTTCAGTAAAGGCCCAATGCATGAATATTCATGCAGGCATGGGCCTTTCTTCCCCTGGCTGCGTGAACCGCCTTCACTTCAGATGGAGCCACCTTTCTGCTCAGGCCCAGAGCCGCCTTTCTGCCTGCCCACACGGCCCAGTGGCCCAGAGCGGTTGGGGTGGTGCAGAACGAGGATGCAAGCATCCCATCCCTCTCGCCCTTGCTTGTATATACAAATTAACCCACCATCTTTGTTGGGTTAATTTGAATACTCACTCCTGATTGGCTGGTGAGTGTTACAAAGGTATGGTCAATTTGCATCTTACTCTTTTATTAGGGCAGATAGGTCAAATATCTAAGCTTTCTTTCTCCTTGGGGGTGCATACTTTAATTACTTAATAAATTTGCTTTTTAAAATATAATCAAGGTCTCATATAATTAAGTTATATAAAAAAGCCAATATCTTTATTAGCAGTTAGATTTAACAAAAGCAAAGTGAAAATTTGCTTACAGTTACTGAAACCTCTCATAATCCCTCTGTGTATGCAAATGAGCACTGGCAAAAATGAATGCTGTTTAGAAATAAATTATAAAAAGGAGAAACTTTTCAATTTTGAAATCTCTTCTGCTAATATTTAAAGGGTAAAATGGGGCTTCTTATGCAAGCATTAATTCTAATCATTAGTAGTTACCATAAATAGAGAATCATTTAATATGTAGGCAGCAGTATCAGCCAGCATCTGAAAAGCAACCATGTAGGTTGCATTGGTGTAAAAGAAACAAAAAAAGTTTATAAAAGAAACTTTCTAAAGGTACTCTAGAAATTACTCTGGAAGGAAATGAGGAGAGGTTTCCTTCAGATGTTTGGAAAATTGTGATTGAAAGTCAATGTATTAGGTCTCAAAAAGAAAAGTAAGTAATTTGTGTTTTTGCCTCCCTCAACAAAGCTTATGAGGATATACTCAAAGACTGATAGCAGAAATTCAATTAGTGTCCGAGAACAAATAAAGTTAGACAATGAGCCTTATTTCAGATTGATCTAAACTGGCAAATTGAAACAAGTGAATATTCAGGGGAACTCAGTTGTACTGGGCAGGAAACAATTCCAGGAACATTACTAATTTTTTACTGATTGTTTATCTCATAATAAAGCTGCTTAACATGCAATGAATCCAAAACAGTTACACTTCCTTACAAGAATTGAATTAAAAGCTATCAAGGCTGCATTACAGGATTTCCAAAAACCTCTCGATATTATTTAAAGCAAAAAAGAAGGGATAGTGAAGAAGTATCCTGTAAGTAAATTACATCAAGCTTTAATTACTTACATTTTTTACTTTAACATTTTTTTCACTTGTAATGCTGATGGCAAGACACCCATGGTGTCAGAGTAAGCCAAAGGAAATAGTTTGGGCAAAAATGAAAGGATTCTGAGTCTAGTTCATAGAAAGGATTTCTATATTAATCTTTAGTCAAGAATATGGTTATATATTTCCAGAAAATTCCTCTAAGCCTGAGTGGATTCCTGCCACCAGGGATCGGAGAGAGGAATTGACCGGACCACTCCAGTCACAGATGGCAGTGGCCCCAAACAACACTCTGAGCAGACAGAGGACAAACAGTTCAGAGAGGGAGGATGGTAAAGATGTCTTGCCATGCTAGCAGTCAGCAGCTAGCTACACATTGCTGCAGGTTGCCCGGGACAAAGCCAAAGAAAGTCAAAGTTGGACCTGCTTTGCCATTCTGTTTGTCCACTATCCAGAACTGGAATATCATTGCTGTCTGTGAAGATCCACGTCCCACGTGATTCAGGGTTCGGGATCTGCATGCAAATGAAAGAGACGAGACAATAAATAATTATTTGGAAATAATGGGGCCAGGCAGGCAAGCCCAATGCAAGAGAAAGGTCTTCCACTGGTGCCCAGGCCTTGTCAAGCTTTTATTCAACTTTGGATACACATCTAGCCCTGAGGCAGGTAATTGTGGTAACAGTCAGGCTATCTTAAAGACCAGTAAATACTAGAAAGACTTACTCTGAGTCTATTTGGTCAGGAAATAGCTTGAGCCCCCATTGTCTGGATTAAACAAGTGCATAGCTCTGGCCCTTGCCAGGGGCTCAAGGTTCACCAGCATTCCGGGCTCCTTGTTTACATTTTTCTGATAGTGGAGACAATGGGTAGCTTCTAACATCTCCTCCCTTTTCATTTCCTTAATTACTCTTGAAAAGTGAATGCCACCTGAAGGGTTCAAGTCCTTGTAAGACTCTTCATTCCTCAACTACAGACTAGAAATAAACATGAGAACAAAAATTAGACATGCAATAGTGTTTATGCTGAGAGGCAAATGTAATGAGATGCAGACGAAGGGGTTAAATTCTTTCATGTCCTTTTTAAATTGTTGTCAGGCATCTAAGGAATTAGTTTGTAAGTTTTCCTGGGGTAATTGCACAATAGGCTGTTGTAATTCTAAAATATCAAGGGTTGTGTTACCTTTATCGCCAGCACTAAGAAGGTGATTTTTTATTTATTTCCAAGAGTGCGAGGAACTATTATAGGCAACGGGATACCACAAATCTGGGAAAAATTATGACACTCCAAGGATATTCTTTGCTCTAGGCTGTGGATTTTATCACTCATCCACAAGACTGTAGACTTTAATGCAGACAATTCCATCTCAAACTGGCTGTCAATTCTTTTTCACATAGACAAGATCTCAGTTACATTGTTCTTAACTTGTTATCCAAACTGAGAAGTTTGAATACTGTGTATCATGGATGAAGCAGAAACACCCACAGAAGTGAGTACCATTATGAGGACAAATATTCCTGTAATTAACATTCCAAGAAATCTTTTTTGTATTTTTAAGATTTTTTCCAGATCATATAACAATTGATAGGTTTGATGAGATTCCCAAGACTCGATTAACTTAGTAGGAACCCAATGGAAAGTTGGTTGTTTTAAAATCATGAGGGAATCCTTTAGAATATATCATTAATACAATAGTATAATGTGCAACCTGTTTATGAAACCTCATACAGAAGGCTTATCACATTAAAGTGCATCTGATTGGGGCCTGAGAGGAGTGCAAATGGATCAAAAACAGAGGGAGTGACAAAAACTATCTTATTGGAAGTTCATCATAAGGTATAAATGGAATTATCTGAGCTATAATTAAAACTATGTCATTTAATAGATGCAAGTGCAACAGCTGATTTCCCTTGCATATCCTGTAGGGGCCAATTTTCATGCTGTAATTGAGACACAACAAATCCTCCTACATGCCATGAGATGGGGTGATTACCTTCAACATATAGATAAGATGCGTTCTCCTTCATTTTAGGGTGCGATTGTTACAATATGTAGACCCGTAGGGGCTCCAATCCACAAAGGAAAAATTGTTGTCTGCTTGCGGTAGGATCCTATCAAATAAAATAGTAATATGCAAATTGACCATCACACCAAGACACAACATGGTCAACCTTATGTAGTCAAAGATGGCTGTCTCCATGTGGATACATGATGGCTGCCACAACAAGGATGGTAGGGTAGGGCAGTTGTGGGCAATTAGAGGTGACCAGGCCAGCAGAGGAGGGCAGTTGAGGGAGACCAGGTCAGCAGGTGAGGCCAGTTGGGGTGACCAGGACTGCAGGGGAGGGCAGTTGGGGGGTACCAGGCCTGCAGGGGAGGGCAATTGGAAGGGAACCAGGCCTGCAGTGCAGGACAGTTGGCGGGACCCAGGCCTGCAGGGCATGGCAGTTGTTGGGAGGGGGAGGTACCAGGTCTGTAGGGGAGGGCATTTGTGGACGATCAGGCCAGCAGAGAGGGCAGTTAGGAGTGACTGGGCCAGCAAAGGAGGGCAATTGGAGGAGATCAGGCAAGCCAGAGAGGGCAGTTGGGGGTCAGGCCTAGAGGGGAGGACAGTTGGGAGTGGCAGGTTTAGAGGGGAGGGTAGTTAGGGGTGACCAGGCCAGCAAAGGAGGGCAGTTGGGGGAGACCATGTCTGCAGAGGAGGGCAGTGGGGGGAGCAGGCTGGCAGAAGAGTGGCCATTGGTCCCACCAGGGAGCAGTTAAGCATCTACCAGGCTGGCAGTGGAGTGGTTAGGGGGTGATCAGGCTGGCAGACAGAAGCAGTTAGGGGCAATCAGGCAGAGGCAGGCAAGTGGTTGGGAGTCAGCAGTCCTGGATTGTGAGAGGGATGTCCTACTGCTCATTTAGGAGGGCAGACATTCCTTAAGGGCTCCCAGATTGGAGAGGGTGCAGCCTGCGCTGAGGGATACTCCCCCCACTACCCCCCATACACAAATTTCATGCAACCAGCCTCTAGTAATCACTATAACAGTCTTGCCAATTAATTTCTTTCCTGGCAGGATGCCATTCATAAGACTTTTTACATATTGCTTATTGGGACATTTCTTAGTACAGTTACATTTTCAGCACCAATACCCAGGGCAAGGAGTGATAGTAGACGTATTTGGGCTTTTCTTCCCCTTTCTTTGGTGTCCATGTTAGCAAAAAGCATCTCTTTAATTTTACACACAACAGAGTGGTGACACCCATGTAATTATACTTTACCCATATACTCCGTGCCCCACTCGAGGTCATCATGGGTGACCAAGGTGTTTGGTGTTATTGGTGAATACATTAGGTGAGGGATCGGCCCACATAAGGGGTCTTACCCATGGTCAGTCAGGATCATATGTCCAAAACACTACCCCATTTACCCCCGGTAGCATTATTGGACAGCTGATTACTACTAGAATGATAAGAAAGACATTTTCAGGTGTTCTTGGGGTGCTTGTTTTCTCAAAAATTCACTCAGCTTTCTGGACCATCTTTTTCACCATGCCCCAGGTGAGCTCCAGCCTCATCCTCCTCCCACTCCTTATCTTCAGTGGGTATTTTGGAGCTGCTGCTATCTGCGGCTGGGTTAGCTGATTGTCTGCAGCTGTGAGGCATGGCTCCAGGTGCAGGGTCCTCATTAACTTGGCCAGTTCTTCCCTTGGATCCATGTTGAAATTTTATATTTCTTGTGGGAATCCACATGGGCTTGGAGAAATTTTCTGGAAATATGCAAGTGTACCCTTGACCAAATGTTAAGAGAGGATCGGGACCCTTCCATAATGCAGACTCAGGATCTTTCCATTTAACCAGAGCATTTTCCTTTGGCTTATTCTGACATCAGTGTATTTCCATAGGTGTCTTGCCATCAGCATCACAAATGAAAAAATTTTAAGTAATTAAGGCTTGATGTGGACTACTTACAGGCGATTTCTCCATAATCCCTCCTTTTTGTTTTTCAAGGTGGGGTTTTAACCTTTGGTGTTCGCACTCTATAATGGCCTGTCCCTGCAAATTATATAGTATTCCTTTAATGTGTTGAATTTTCCACTTCTTACAAAATTGCTGGAAATGACAGTTTGTATAAGCAGGCCCATTATCAGTTTTAATAATTTTCAGAATTCTCATGATGGCAAAAGCACCTAGGCAATGATGAGTAACCTTTTTTTGCCATTTCCTCTATAGATGCAGTAGCCCAAAGGGGCCTAAAAGCCATAAGTGACTCATGAGCTGCAGTTTGCTGACCGTGGATCTAGGGGGACCTATTCAATAATAGCAGGAGAGTTTTCATTTGGAAGATGACTCCAGTGGGACTATTTGCAGTGAGGTAAGGTTAATCTATTCCAGTAAAGGCAGTAAGGTAAGGTTAATCTGTCCCAGTAAAGGCAGTGAGGTAAGGTTAATCTGTCCCAGTAAAGGCAGTAAGGTAAGGTTAATCTGTCCCAGTAAAGGCAGTGAGGTAAGGTTAATCTGTCCCAGTAAAGGCAGTAAGGTAAGGTTAATCTGTCCCAGTAAAGGCAGTAAGGTAAGGTTAATCTGTCCCAGTAAAGGCAGTGAGGTAAGGTTAATCTGTCCCAATAAAGGCAGTGAGGTAAGGTTAATCTGTCCCAATAAAGGCAGTAAGGTAAGGTTAATCTGTCCCAATAAAGGCACTGAGGTAAGGTTAATATGTCCCAGTAAAGGCACTGAGGTAAGGTTAATCTGTCCCAGTAAAGGCAGTAAGGTAAGGTTAATCTGTCCCAGTAAAGGCATTTCAGGCTGTACCCATGCTACTTGGGCTAAGGAGATTGCCTGCTCAATTCTTAGCAACTCCTTTCTAGCTTCTTCTGTCAATATTCGGAGTGAGGAAAGACTAGAGTCACCCCTAAGTGTATTAAATAAATTTATTATTTCTCCTGTAGAGACTTTTAGATAAGGTCTTAACCACTTAATGTCCCCTAATAATTTCTGAAAGTCATTTAAAGTTTTAAGGCAATCTTTTCTTAATTCCACCTTGTGGAGCCTAATGTATTGGTTTTCAATTATGGTTCCAAGATATTTGAAAGACATGTCTTTCTGTACATTCTCTGGAGCATTTTTAAGCCCTATTTAAGGAGCTCCTTTTCCAATTGGGAAAACATTGCCAAAGTCTGCTCTTCCTGTGGACTTGCTAAGAGAAAGTCATCTCTGTAATGAATAATGTAACTTAGGGAATTCTTGTCTTTTAAAGGCTGAACACCTTGAGCTACATATTTTTGACATAAGGTAGAGCGATTGGCCATTCGTTGAGGCAAAACTTTCCATTGATATCTTTTCATGATTTCTATGTTATTAATAGATGACACCGAAAAGGCAAATCTTTGTTTATCTTCAGGTACCAAGGGAATGGTGAAAAAACAATCCTTAAGAACAACTACTATGAGAGAGCAACCTAGAGGGATTTGCAAAGGCACTTGGAGTCCAGGCCAGAAAGCTCCCATGGTATGCATGGTAGCATTAACCACTCTGAGAACATGTAACAATCGCTATTTTCCTGACACCTTCTCAGTACAATAAATATATGTGTATTGCAAGGGCTATTGGAAGGCTCTATATGACCAGCTTCTATTTGTTCCTGTATTGATTCATGAATATGACCTAATTTTTTCTTGGTTAATGGCCACTGATCCACCCTCATAGGTCTGTCATCTTTCCATGATATAAAATGAGCATGGGGGTGAGGAGACTAAGCAGTAACCACTCCTAAAAAGGTTGATATCCTAATCTTCATCTTTCTGGGTTTCCTTTGGCTTGGATGGGCCCTTTAATTCCCTGAATATTTTTTCCGAAGCCTTGACCAGTCTGATATCCCATCTGAGTTATTAACTGCTATCCTTTGATGGTAATAATACAAGCTTGTAATTCTTCTAAAACACCCTGGCCCCATAAATTGATTGCAATTTTAGAGAGTATGTAGGGCTGAAACCATCCTGTCTGTCCTTCCTCATCTTGCCACCTTAGCACTGCAGCACTACGTTGTGTGTAATCAGGAACTCCCACTCCCCTAACTGAGCCTAGGTTCTACCATGGACCAATTTGGAGGCCAGAATTCTATGCTGATAATGCTGAAATCTGTTCCCGTGTTCACTAAACCTTTAAATAGCTTTCATTTTATTCTTGATTATAAGATGGGTTTTGAAAATGTTCTGTATCCAATAGATGTCTGAGCTTCCAAATGCTTCCATTCCTCTTTTCCTATCTATAGCCTCACCTTGCTGAACATAAGGTAAAAGTAGTATATGATTAATTCTTTGTCCTGGAGTAATTTACAAAATATGATTGCATTCTAATATAACTTCAAGCTCCCCCTCATAGTCCAGACTAAACAATTGGTGCATAGCTCTGGCCCTTGCCAGCGGCTCAAGGTACACCAGCATTCTGAGATCCTTGTTTACACTTGTCTGATACTGAAGACAATGGGTGGCTTCCTGCTGCTGTCATGTCACAGGAAACAGTGATTGGAAAGGGAACCCATAAAAAACTGTTGGGCACTGGAAAGGGTACTCAAAGGACTGTCGACCCAGAACGAAGCTTACTGCAGTCTGATACCTTTCATGGCTGGCAGCAACTTAAAAGGACATGATAAAATTCTTATCCTTTCCATTGAATTTACAAATCTTAAAAGTACCCGAGCTCTGCAAATAACATACATTCTAGTTAAATTTATTGAACCAAAGAAGGGGGATATACTGGAGGCTAATTCCAGCAAGTTATAAATGCAGGAAGTTCATCAAAATGTTGATGGATCTTGGGGCTTCAACAGGACTGAAAACCTGCATGTTATTACCTCCTCCTGGACAGCTGAGGATATTTCCCCCAACCTATTTATAGTTTATCGCTTACCAAACCTTACCTCTGATATGTATATCTCCTTTGCTATAGGCCAAAATGTGGGAATAAAAAGCTTTGAGTCTGGAGATTCGGGGAACTTTGTTACTAAAGCTAAGCCTCCCCTGGCTTTCCCCATGCGTGCCAAATTCATGTTTCTTCTCTAGCCTCTTTATTAATTTGCATCACAGCCCTTTCTCCAGAATTTTGAACATGAGTAGATGCTGAGAAAGAACATGGCAGTCATCCACACAGGTCACCTTGCCCCGGCTAACCACATAGTTGCCTTTTGTCTCTGCTCACATCCCAGACCCTCAGAGAGACCTCTCACCTTCTACCTAAAATAGCACCTTCCTTACCCTGGATGGTGTTGATCAATTGGTTGGAGAATCACCCCATCCACCAGAGTCCCATATTCAATTCCCAGTGAGGGCACATATCCAGGTCTCAGGTTCAATCCCAAACTGGAGACAACTGATCGATGTGGATGTTTCTCTCATTTTCTCTTTCTCTCCCTAAAAATCAATGAAAACGCTTTTTTAAAAATGCGCCATCCTCTTGTGTTGACTCCTGATGCGTTGGAAACAAGATCTGTCTGAAAGTAAGAACCTGTCCCCAGGGCGGGAGGGGAGCCAGCCGGCCCTGGCCATGGAGAGACACCCAGCCAACCACTCACACACACGGGAACCCCAACTGCCTTCTTGTGAAAAAAAGAAAACAATTATGTCCAAGAGAAAATGTCACATTTTACAAACAAATTCTGGACCCTTCTATGCATATATGTATAGCTGTCACTTCATTTTCTGTGCCAACGCAGGGGCGGCCAGAACCAGCCCGTGTCCTCTCGTCCTTGCTTTCTTGCCGTCTGCTGTGTGAGTTGATTTCCTGAGCAGCAATGGACCGTTGTCACTTCGCCTCTCCTGACTGGCAGGCAGAGGTGTCGCTGACCGGAGACAGGGGTGTCCCGAGGCTGTGGGGAGGGGAGGCCTGCAGCAGCCAGCAGCCCAGGGGGTCCAGAGAGGAGCCATCCTGGCAGGTGGGGAGTCCGAGCGGATGGGCCACTTTCCACGCTTTTTTTTAGACTTTTACAATTTTAGACTTTTTCCAGTTTACAATGCTAGACTTTTCCTACTCTGGCGATCTTTTTTAACCGAATCCTTTGGAGGGAATGCACTATTTTGGAGTCTTAAGAATTTGATTTTATACCAATAAGAAGAAAAAAATTCAGGGGAATCTCTCCTGTAGTGCATATTTTACTATTTTAAAGAGATCTCTGAATTTGACAAGAGAGCCAACATTCCTTAGTGGCAAAACGCTGAGAGTTGACGGACCTGGGCGGCTTTCTGCTGCAGGATCTCAAAAACAAAACAAAACGGGGCGATTCTGGGTAAATGTCTTTCGTGTGAAACCCCTGTCCGGCCGCTCTCGGGGCTGCGTAGTGAGCGAGTCCCCTTTATGCTGCACGGAAGGATGGCCTGTGGCGCTTTCTCGGTGATAGCTGCCCTGCGAGTGGCTGGCGGAGGCGTTGCACTGACAGGAGTACCTGGGCAGGTGGCTGAACTTATCTAGGCACCTCGAGATACAGAATGTGCTGCATTTTGTTTATTTAGCTTTTCTGGGTAGCGTTTTGTTTTGCTCTGTTTTGTTCAGATTTATGCTTTTCGGCCCCCAGGAGACTGTTGGGAGAAGCCTTAGAATGACCCTCGTAGGGAATACCATGACTTTTTCTCTTTCTTTTTTAACTTCACCATCGGGTTCAAAGGTGACCTGCAAGTAAAATCACGCTCTCCCCGACACACCCGAGAGAGGGTGTGGGCGGGCCGCGTGCTCCTGGTCCTCCCCGTGCCCGCCGCGTCTCGGACTCGTTCCCCGTGCCATGCAGAAGTTGGGTAACTCTTCGCTCAGGTCAGACTTGACCATCGCGGCATCCCTCACGTTGTCAACACAGACCTCACCCGGTCGGTCGCCGCTGAGTGAGCAGCATGACCCTGGAGGAGCGGCTGGCCCGGGCAGCGGGCAGCGGCCTCTCCAGAGAGCCAGGCTCTGCATCTCCGCTCCCTGCTCGCACCCTGAACCACACGGGTGGGGCGTGGTCGTGATGGACAAAAGCTAAAGCGGCGGAGAGAGCTCCAGCCTGAGATGCTGAGCCCCTCGGTCGTGTCTAAGCTTAGCTGGGTCCTTTCGAGTTTGTTTTACAGCTTCCTAGGTTAAGTAGTTTGCACTATTTTTGCAATAAATTCATGGAAACCCTAACAGTTATTTGTTTTGTTTCTTACTGTGTGTATATAAACTAATACTAAAAATTTGGCATAGTGTTTTTTTCACCTCCTTACATAACCCCTTACATGCACAGAATGCTGTAAATCCGATAAAATATGTGAATGATATTTTATAATTATTTTGTATGGCATCCATTTTGTTTTGCCTCACAGTATGTCAGCAAAAATATGAAATAAATTCCTTGTATTTACAAAAAAAAATGCACCATCTTCTATCCTTCCATATCCCTTTGCCCTGCTTTAATTTTTCTTTACAATACTTGTTGCTTCCTCTTTATTTTATCATTTGTATGTTTGCTCCTGCTCTGATTTTTCCAATGGAAGACAATGGAAGTTAAGCTCCATGAGGATAAGTTTTGCACATCTTATTCATCATGTATAACCTTGCCTAGAAAAACACAATCACAGACTAGGGCCTCACATTTTATTTTATGGATAGATGCACAGTTGGATGAATGGATCAACTGATGGTCAGTGGATGGATGGATGGATGAATGAACGGATGGATGAATGGATGGAAACATGGATCAGTAGATGAAAGGATGGAAAGACTGATGAATGATCAATGGATGGATGAATGGATTTATGAATGAATGGGTAGGTGAGTTGATATCAAAAATGCCACAGGGCAACAGCTATAGAGCAGAGGACAAAACACTCCAGCAATTCTTGTATATGAATGTAACTATTTTTACCTATAGCCGACTCATGTTTGTCATTCCAGACACCTCTGAGGGGATAAGTGTGGTTGATTCTGGCCTAAATTTCAGAATCTGGGAGTAGAGGAATGAGAAATACAGGATCTGAAGGCTGTTCAAGCCCTCTAGCTTCCTTAGGTGGCATCTGCAGCCCATCTTTTCTTCTCAGATGTCTGGGGCTGAGATGTCTTTAGCACAAGGAAGCTGGAGAATACCGCTGGTCTTAGCTGAGTGAGGAGGCAGCAGTGAGATTGGTGGAGCTGACTCTAGTAGATGACAAGGACCATTGGTAGGAGCGGAGGATTGGAGAAGTCACATCAGGTGAAGCTTAAAAAGGATACAAGACACAGAAGGTGAGTGGCTTTGGCCTCTGGGACCCCCACTACCCCTACCTCTACAATGTCCTTGTCTGTAGGACACGTTTTCTTTTCTCAGCTGAGAACTTCCCAAATAATATTTCTAAACCTGGGAGACACACAGCAGTACCTGTCTTATTTTGGAATTGGATATTCCTACCCCTTTTCCTCCCATCTTTCAAACTGGGGATTTCTTACAGCCAATGCCACGATAGTCACCCACATGCCTGGCCCAATACCTGTAAGGCTAGATGCAATACCTGCCCCCTGTGGATGCCCAGAACAAAGGGCATGGGGGAGTGGTCTCTGTGTAGGAAAGGTCCAGGGTCAAGGCCAACCTGAGGCAGGGTTCTGGACATAAACTGACCTGAATGAGGATTTGCATTATCTGACTTAATCCCCTCAACAGCCATGCCAAGAGCGTACTAATTAATATCATTCTCATGCCATTAATGGAGAAACTGAGGCTCTGGCCGCACTGCCAGTTTGTGGTGGAGCCTGGATTCGCTACAGGTCTGACTCCAGAGCCCGTGTTCTTGGCACTAGAATGGGTGCCTATAGTTCACATGAACATTTCTGGAACAACACAAGGGTCACTAACTGCACAAAAGGAGGGATGAATCCTGGCCAGTGTGGCTCAGTTGGTTGGGCATTTTCCTGAGCTCCAAAAAGTTGCTGGTTCCATTCCTGGTCAGGGCACATGCCTGGGTTGTGGACTGATTTGATCCCCAGTAAGGGGCATGCAGAACATAGCCAAATGATGTTCCCCTCTCACGTGGATCTTTGTCTCTCTCCCTTTCCCTTCCTCTCTCTCAAAAAATCAATTTTTAAATATATATTTTTAAATAGAAAGAGTGATGAAAGAATCTCAAGGTACTGGCCAAGGTAGGTTGCTTCATACTCCAGGCCATGGCCTTCAGGGGACAACTGTTGTAATAACACCAGTTTCTCACCCCTACCTCATTTCAGGGCTCAGGGGTAAGAAGCACAAGGGTGGAGTCATCTGCCCACAAAGGCTAGCCTGTGTTTCAGACCAACAATGCAGAAAAAAATTGTTTTTAACCTTAAAAGTTGCTTCATCATTTCAAAGACAACCAAACCTCGGCTTCCCACGTTACTCTTCCCCACCCCGCTCCCACCTCCACCCCAAGCTTTCCCAGGTGGGCGCACCAAGTGTCTGGAACAATTCCATTCTGTCCTGTCCCAGCTTAAGGCGCTGTCTGCAGCAGACTCCTGTGGAAAGGTTGTACCAGTAAATGAATTTTTTGGAAGCCCCCACCACCTTGGGGAGTGAATCCAAGACTGGACTAACAGGAGCCTCTTGGGCAGAGCCTGTGAGGGAGCCTAAGGCTGGTAGGGAAGTGACTTTGAATGAGGGAAGTGAGGAACAGCCACAAATGGTCAGAGTAGAGTGGGGATTTGGCCAAGAATTTAGGGTTACAGGGGCCTCAAGGATGTTAGCTTGTGTACACAGAGGTGTCTAAATGTCAGAGCTGTCACAGCTGCCCAGGAGGGCTGCCTTGGACTTATATGGGTAATGGGAGTAATGGGTCACCCCATAAGCAATGTGTGTCAGTTGGATCTTTTCTGGGCCACGTTGGGGTATTTCCTGGACCTGGGAACCCAGAGCTTAGCCATCAGCTCCCTATGCCAAGTTCAGATCCTTGAGCTCTGCTCAGGTACCTGAGCTCAGGTCCCATGATGTAGCTGATGGAGGCAGGCAGGAAACCATTGAAGGTGGAGCTCATGACTGAACTATAGGCGCCCATGGACGGGAAGATGAGCCAGTCACCCACGTCCAGCTCAGGCAGCTGCACCTCCTCCTTGAAGAGGGTGTCAAAGGCATCGCATGTGGGACCATAAAGGATGCAGGGGAAGAGGGGCGGCTTGGAGCAGAGCTCCTGCAGGGACACAAGGGAGGGCAATCAGAGAAGGAAGAGCTCCTGCCTCCACCTCCCCTCACAGGCCGTATCTCGGCCAACAGAGCACCCCCAGGCACAGCAAGGACAGTGGCAGTCACTCACATTAACCAGTCCCTATGTGCCAGGCACTGCTCTTGACCCGGCCCTCATGGAGCTTATGTTCACTCAAGTGACACATTCTAGCCCTGCCAGTTCTCAAGGCCAAGACAAACAGGGGCCTTCAGTTTCCCATCAATAAAAGCAAAGTCAATAATCACTCAAAATACTGGGCTCAAATCAAATTGGAGTCACATTGGAGAAGTTTTAGCAAAGGATTGATACCACATCCCAACCCATAAGAGGCCTGATTTCAATTGTCTGGGCCTTTGCCTAGGCATCGGGGTCCTTGGAAGCTTCCCAGATGTGTCTACTATGAAGCAAGATGGAGAACCTCCATTTCCTAGGACTCCTGCCTCTTAAACATTCAAGGATTCTGGTCACTTGCGCGGCGCGTGCGCTCGCAGACACCCACAAACACACACACACACACACACACACACACACACACACACACACACAGTATACAGGGAGATCACATGGACACCCAGAGGCAAAAGATGTGTGCACACACCCACACAAGACCATGTACCTGTCTACCACCTACCTACACAGGTGTCAGCCAATATGCTCATACACAAAAATGCACACACACAGCAGTGCACATGCAAATATAAACAGACATGCCTGTGCACATCCTTGTACACGCACGAGGTATGACAATCTGCAAAGCCATGTGTAATCTAAGACTCTACGCTCTACACCTCACTGAGCGATCCCTGCCTCCCATGGAAGATGTCCAATCTAAGTGCTATCAGGTCTGGGCCTCCTTACCTTCACCACAATTGGCATCCTGGGGAAACGCTCCCTAAGACAGAGTCGAAAGTTGCCATAGTGGCCCTCATTGAGATAGTACAACAGTTTCCGGTGGCCTCCTGGGAGAGGAGAGAGGACAAGTCTGTGCTCAACCAGGTGTCACTACTGACCGTCAACATAAACCCAGCACCCTTAGGACCGGTCCAGACCCTCTGCCCAGCACTGGATAACACTTCCCTGACCCCCAGCAATAATCAGACCTGTTCTCTGGGTTCCCACTGCTCCTCCCCAAACCTGCACTCCATCCCAGTGCTGGACCTGCTAATGCCACTAAGAATAACTTGAGTTTCTACTTAGTCCCTTTGTGAGGACAGCAACCCCACCTGACTCCATGCCCCACATAACAAACAATCAAAAACTCTCCTGAGATAGTGGCCTCAATATCATTTACCATTACCCTACAAATGTCACCCTGAACCTGCAGGCCATGACACTGACGATATTTCCTTCATGTACGTGTTGTGAAATTATAAAGCCTGTTGGTAACATTATTGTGTTGTTCTCAGATAGCCTGGAGGGAGGCACTGAGGGTCTGGTCTTTGTAATCCCAAAGGCACAAAGCGTCTCATTAGAGAATATTGTGATTTAGGGATATGATTTCAGCCATAACTTAACAAAAGCCTGAGGTACACATAATATGACTATATTTTTGGTGATAAAACTCCGGACCTGTTAGAAAATGCTTGCTTGAAAATAGTAAGGTGGACACCAGCAGTGGAGGCTGTGCCTCATGAGCTGTGCCCTCAGACTTCCCCTCCAGACACAGGGAAAACAGACCCTCAGTGCCTCCCTCCAGGCTACCTGAGAACAACACAATAATGCTACCAATAGGTTCTACCCTGTAGCTAAATCACAGCATGTTTCCCCTGAATATGGACCCCAGGGTGGAACTCAGACTCTCTGCTTCTGCTGCCCCCAAGGCCTGGGGACCCCTGGAAAGAGTGCTCCCTGCCCAGTCCCCGCCCACCCACCGGGCAGCAGCACAGCCTTCTTGGCGATGATGTTGACAGCAGCCACACAGACAGGTTCCGCGTAGAAGCGGCCAGGCTCCGCAATGACTTCAATGCCGGCTCCCTCGGGGAAGTCCTGGGCCAGGGCAGCATTGATCACTCTCGCCATCTGTGGGGACAGTCCCAAGCCCTGTGAGGCCAGTTCCTATGTGGGGTCTTTCCCTTCGTCCTCTCTCTTCATTCCCTTGACAGTCAGCGTCCCCTTGTGCAGGGGAGGAAACAGCTAACACTGTGGCCCAAGAGGAGGGGAGCCCGAGACACAAGCCTAGTGCCCAGGCTGCAGCACCATGAGATCTGACTTGGAAACAATGAAATCAATACATGATCAGCAAAAGGGAACTGTCCCTTGGCTGTGGGGGACACAGTAAGTAAACCTCTATCTGAAGGTTGCCTTGCCAGGGGTAGTAACCAACACGTCTAAAGAAGACACAGAACTGCATGCACACACACACACACACACACACACACACACACACACATGCACACAAGCCACGCATGTAGAGCCAGAGACCTCTCAACCAACACAAAGCCCACATACATGCAGGCACATGACTGAGTTCCAAGAACTTCCTGTACCCCAACACACACTCTGTGCAATGAACCCAGGCTGGAACCCCCAGGTTCCCTCTCTGCCTTCCCTCTTACCTCCTCAAACTCCGGCTCAGAGCCCTCCACTCCGGGGAAACCCCCTCCAATGTCCAGGAGGCTCATGTCATGCCCGACCCCACGGCCCATCTCGAACACATGGCGGCAGTCGGCGATGGCCTGTGCGAAGCTGTGGGGATTCTGGCAGCTCGAGCCCACGTGGAAGCTGGTGCAGGTGCAGTGACAGGGCAGAAACACACAAGGAAACACAAGCATCAGCAGGAGGAGGTACACTTTCAGAAACAATCACACAGTCACAACATGAACCACACGGACACAGACAAGAGGACACCCATGACTACATGGAGCTCATAGGCCCCTACAGAAACCACAGCCTTCGTTGTACACATGGGGAGCCCAGGCACACACCCCATGACAGTCAGTGAGTTGGGGCTCTTGTGGTTGTGTGGCCTTCACCTTTCCTAGGCACCCCTCCCAAAGCCTCCTCTTCCTTTTCTCCTTGGAATGTATGTGAGTTGAACCCCGAATCTCAAAGCATCCACCTGGGAGGGCAGAGGACCCAATCAGAGACAGGTGGGGTGAGGTGAGGGAAGACGCTCCTCAGGTGCAATATTCAAGGGGGCACCACAGCACTAAGCAATCAACATAAGTAACCTTCATGCAATACACATATATATTAGACAGAGAGCAAGAGCGAGTGAGAGAGAGACCTCAAATAGTTGTCTCCTGCACACACCCCATCAAGGGATCAAACCCGCTGATGCAAAAATAGCCATGATGAATAAAATACAAAAACTTTAAATAAAAACAAGATTAGTTCAGAGTAATTGGACTCAGAAGCAAAAGGAAAAATCAGAAATGCCAATCCTGTCTTGATTTAAAATTTGATATTCTCTCATCATGGATTTTTTCTGCATTAGTTTTTTAAGTACTGTATTAAGACATTATTTATCTCGAGTACAAAGTTTTCGGCATCCCATTAAACAGTGTACCCAAGGCCAGTGCCTTGCTTGCCCCACCCGCCCAGCAGCTGACACCCACCTCCGCTTCTGAGGACCAGAGGGAGCACCAGATCCGAGGGTACCCGGTGACTCAGAGGCTGGGGACAGGTGTGGGGACCAGGAGCTCTGCCTCACAGGAGAGAAAGTCAAGCTCTTACCTGGCTCCCACCACAGCCAGGCCTAGGTCTCGGGCGGACTTGAGCAAGTGTTCACACAGCTCCAGGCTGGCCCCAAACTTGGCGCTCAGAGGGAATGGGCTGTGGCTGTCCTCGGTCCACAGTCGGAGGACCAGCCTGGGAGAAAGTGTGAGGGTGACAGGCATTCTTAGACACATGAACCCCAGGCCTGGATGCTTTTCTGCCCCCGCCCAAACTCCCTCCACCCTCTCCATCCTGCCTCTACCCCTGCCTCGGTCCTCTGGACTGTCCAGCCATGGAATTCCAGGGAGGGATCACACTACTTTTTAATTTTTTAACATATTTTTATTGATTTCAGAGAGGAGGGGACAGAGAGAGATAGTTAGAAACATCAATAATGAGAGTGAAGTGTTGATTGGCTGCCTCCTCTATGCTCCTTAGTGGAGATCAAGCCTGCAATATGGGCATGTGCCCTTGACATGAATCTAACCCAGGACCCTTCATCTACACTCTATCCATTGAGGCAAACTAGTTAGGGCTACACTACTTCTTACACACTTCTGTCCAGGCAAGAAAAAGCAGGAAAAGGATAATATAAGCATCCCTTCAGCAGTCCTCCTGTCACAGAATGACAGACATTAAATAACTTTCCCAGGAACACACAGATGTGACAAGTAAGTGAGAAATGTGAGCCCTGCTCTTTCTGAATCCTATGTGACTGCTTTTTCCACACCTGACTCCAGACCTCCTAATGCCAGGCTCTACCAGAGTCGCTGCAGACACAGAGAACCTCTATTTGACATCAGTGGGCACTGGGGAGGCACTGGGACACCGGACCCACATTCTTGTTCATTACTGCTTGGGCATCTCCTAGTCACCACTGAACAGCCTTTATCTCCTTGCTGAGGCCCAAGTCAGTTTGCCAGAACTTCCTCCCTGTTCCCACCTGTCTGCAGCCCTGATGGTCTCACCTGGCCCCAGGGTGGTGCTGGGCCACCTTGGTCAGCTCCTCCTCACTGTCAAAGGTCAGGAGTTGCACCCCATGGCGGGCAGCATATTGCAGGTGGGAGATGGGCTTGCAGGGGTGGGCATAGATGATGCGTGAGGGGGGCACGCCCAGGCCCAGTACCTGCTCCAGCTCCACCTGTCAGGGGCAAAGGTGGAGTAAGAGGCTGCCTCCCTGCTGCCCTGCTTTTTGGGCACAGGAGCCACGGGCATGAGAGCTATCCCCTATGGAGTCCCTACTGTGCGTCTGGCCCAGTGCTGGGCACATATTGTGTTTTTTAAGCTTCTCAACTGCTCTAAGAACATGGAGTTGAACCCATTTTAAAGTCCAAGAAACTGAGGCTCCTGGGAAATGGCTGGGCCAGGAGAGAACAGGGTTTGTGGATTAAAGCACATGTTTGCTTCATTCCTTAGCTCAGGCTGACTGTCTTTGTCACCCAGACCAGAGGACGGTAGAGCACTCGTAGTTCATTCATTTATACTTTCACAAACAACTGGGTACCACACACATCAGCCACTGTTCAAGGGCTGCTGTCCCAATTCTAGACTCCTAGAAATTAGCCTTTTTTCCCTAGGAATGTCAGGATATGGATGATTGAGGCAATTGGCAGTGGGCCCAGGCTCACCTGACTGGCACAGTCGAAGCCAGTACCCAGGGCAGCCAGGACATGCAGCACCCAAGGGCTACTGTTACACTTCACTGCATAGAAGGGCGAGACCCTTGGCAGGGCTTGGCAGAAGGCCTGATGGCGGCTGACCAACACACCCAGGTCGGCCACCATGAACGGGTCTCGTTGGTCCTGCCAAGGCAGAGAGAGAGGCAAGAGAGGCTGGGCATTGTGTCATTTCATTGAATCCTCACAGTGTCTCCATTCGGCAAGTACTACTGTTATTCCAGTTAGGAAAAGAGGAAACTACAGCTCTAAATCTCATTTCTCTTTTTTTAAAAATGTTTCCTGTTTATTGAACTTACTGGGGTGATGCTGGTTAACAAAATTATACATGTGTCAGGTGCACTAAAATGTGATTCTTCCTGTCAAGGTCAATAGCAACTACAAGGCAATGGTAGGATTTGAGCCTTGATCTTCTAACTCTTACAACAGGAAGTCAAGAGGGCAAGAAGCTTTATAGAAAAAAAATGGGCGCCACGACTATCCAACCCTCACCTCGATCTCTTGGCAAAGGGTGAAATCCCAGGAGCTGGTGGGGAACTAGAAGGGGACAGGATAAGTTTCCCATGCCATCCAGGAAACACAGCTATTCAGTAAGACCTAGTAAACTGACTTATAAAACACAAACAGAAAACCTTATTTTGTCCCCACCTTACTGGGACTGAGAACCACCCTCTCAACTCCCGACTCTACCACCTTGCCCTCCCCTCCCTTCTCTCCCCTCACCGAATCAGAGAGCTCCTGGATCTTCTTCAATACCACCTCCATGGCAGATTTCTCAGGCCCCGGGGAGATGAAATCCTTCAACAATGAGCTTCCAGGGCATCCTTCCTTCTCTTTCCAGTCATTGAGGGTGGTGCTCATCCCTGACTGTCCATCAGAGCCCTCTGCCAGGGGCACTCCCAGCATCCTGGAAAAGCCTTTATCTGAGGACATTCCTCCCTCCTCCTCCCAGCACCTGCTGGCCCATGGAGCCAAAGTTCCTAGGTCAGTAAGTCCTCAGTGTTCCCATGCAGCCACATAGAGCTCCATGGAGCCTTGTGAACTTTTCCATCTGTAGGATGGACCACTGGACAGGCCCAGCCTTCTTCAAAAACCAAGTTTGGGATCACGGGTGATGCTCAAAACACCGCCTACCTTAGGTGGTTGGCATCCTCTTAAAGGCTTCTTCATTCACAGATAAGAAATGTGACCCACCGAAAAGATAAGGGCAGAGGCCACCATCTTTAGATTATAAGGCTAAAGATTACAGGGGATCATCTAGCCTAACATTCCACTTACACATGTGGACAAGTGACCCAGAGAGATGAAAAGACTTGCTCAAGTTCATCTAGTGGTCAGTAGCAGAGGTGAGACTGGCATCTGGGCTCCCTAAAGTAGCCACTGCACCTGCTGCTGGCCACCCACCCCTAAGATTGAAGTGAGGGCTGCCTACACACTGAATCTTCTGTTTTAGCAGTTGGGGCTGCACCTGGTGGCCCTACTCCACTCCCAGACTCACCTGGTGCCAAACATCACCTGCTTCCTCAGGGTCAGCACAGGGGACCAGAATCTATGGTGTCTTGGGCTCAGGTAAATCTCTTTGGGAAGAGCAGAACTCAGTTCAGATCTCAGGCCAGGTGAAATACCGGTGAAGCCTGTCCCTCCAAACCATGGCTACCATGACCCACTCAGCCAAAACCTCCCAACCCTGTGGGTGGCCCAAACAAGAGGCCCTCAGGGTGAAGTCAGTCAGCGATGATCAGAGTAGAGAGACCCTAGAAACCCAGTCACCCACCTTCCCACCTCTATGATAGAAACACCGTGGGCTCAGAGGTCTTCAGACAGATCAGCAAAGCTGGAGTGGAGCTTGGAGTGGAACCTTACCTCAGACTCCAGCTGGTCTCTCTTGGTGCTGTGTCTGTGCCATCCCTGAACATTTAAATATCAGGCTGGGAGACTCTTATTGGACAGTGAGCCCTCTGAGTCATGTGGTGTCCAGTCACATCCCCACATTCTCACTGCCCTTTCTCTCCATATGGGTTGCTGAGGTCTTACTCTGACTTGTTGGGCAATCCAGGATCAAGCATCAGGCTGAGTCTCTGGGCCTGCCCAGAGGCTTCTCTGACAGCCATTCAGCCCAGACCAGGATGGGGAAGTGATAAAGATCTCAGGGATACAGGACCTAGGCCCTCAGCCCTTCTACCTCTGTGACAGCTTGAGGAGGAAGGCAGTTCATCCCCTGAACTAAACAAAGCATTTGGGGATCAAAATTACCTTTGGAGGGTTTTTGGTCAGGGTGGTGGTGAATATAATGTCATTGCTTAGTGCTTACTCACTACCAAGCACCTGCCATGTGTTGAACCATTTAACACTCACAAAACCTTATGCATATAGTTGCAATTATCTTACAGGTAATGTAACCAAAACACAGAGAGGCAGGATAATAATGGATTTTATTCACTAGGATCACAGAGAGTGAATGAGATAATGCGTGTAAATCTCATATCTACCACCTTCATATTACTGGTTAAGAACTCTTGGGGTGGAACCAAGATGGCGGCATAGGAAAACACCTATCTTGCTGCCCCACACAACAATTCCAAAACTACAACTTAATAACAGAACAAACATCATCCAGAATCACCGGAAAGCTGGCTGAGTGTAAATTCCACAAATAAAATAAAGATAGGACACTGTGACTCAGAGGAGCGGTGGAGCGTAGCCTTGAAGATACGCAAAGAGTCAGAGATTCACAGCTGCACGTGCAAACTGAAAGGGTGGGTGGCTGGAAACCCGGCCGGCTTTTTCCAAGGGGAGGGCAAAGGTGTTCCACTGCACTGATTCCCCAGTTCCAGGCAAGGTCCGGGGAAGGCACGCTGAAACCCGGGCGCAGCAGAGGTCTGCGAGCCTGTGGAGAGGGTGAGCTTGTGGAGAGTGCGTGTAATCTTGGAAACAGCAGTTTGCCCGTAAACTTGGGAACAGAAGTGTGCAATGGCTCAGAGAGGACTCATGACGTGCTCCCTCGTTCGGGAGACCACCGGACTGCATTGCTTTACAACCCTGGGCGAGACTTTGGGTGTGCAGACTCATTTGGGATGAGGTTGAGTTGTCTAGCAGTGGATGGAGATCGGCAGCGGCTTTCTCTCAGATGTGAGTGCAGCCATTACCACCTGGCTCAGAGACCCAGGTGCCGCATAGGGCAGAGCTGACGCTGCCTGTGCAGCCCGGAGACTCCACCCATCCAACGTGAGCACAGCTTACCCTCACAGCCAATTGGCCTAGAGGTCAAACCCTCCTAGTGCTAACAACAATAATACGGGCTTAACTTCAACAATACTGTACAATCCATAAAGGGCTGCAGTAAGAGTATCCACCTCAGGTAAATGAGGAGGCTGAGCCATTGTCCCTTAGAGGACATCTACCACACAAAGCTAATCAACCAACTCAGGAATGCAGCCACAATGAAGAGAAATGTAAAGAAATCAGATTTGAAAGAAATGGAGGAAAAAAGACAACTAGACATAGAGTTCAAAAACCACAGTAATAAGGTTTTTCTAGAAAAGGCCGATGAACTTAATAAGACCTACAAGGAAATGAACAAGACCTACGAGGTTATGAAAAAGGACCAACTAGAAATTAAGCATACACTGACTGAAATAGAAAATATTATACAAAGACCTAAAAGCAGTCCAGAGGACCGCAAGAACCAAGTCAAAGATTTGAAATACAAAGAAGCAAAATCCACTCAGCCAGAAAAGTAAGAAGCCAAAAGAATCCAAAAAATTGAAGATAGTGTAAGGGGTCTCTGGGACAACTTCAAGCATACAAACATCCTAATTATAGGGGTGCCAGAAAAAGAGAGAGAGCAAGGTAATGAAAACCTATTTGAAGAAATAGTGACCGAAAACTTCCCCCACCTGGTGAAAGAAATTGACTTGAAAGCGCGAGAAGTGCCCAGAACCCCAAAATATAGGTATCTAAGAGGACCACACCAAAACACATCATAATTAAAATGCCAAGAGCAAAAGATAAAGAGAGAATATTAAAAGCAGCAAGAGAAAAACAGTTAGTTACCTATAAGGGAGCATCCATACGATTGTCAGCAGATTTCTCAACAGAAACGATGCAGGCCAGACGCGAATGGCAAGAAATATTCAAAGTGATGAATAGCAAGAATCTACAACCAAGATTACTCTATCCAGCAAAGCTATCATTCAGAATTGAAGGTCAGATAAAGTGCTTTGCAGATAAGAAAAAGCTAAAGGAGTTCATCACCACCAAACCAATATTATATGAAATGCTGAAAGATATTCTTTAAGAAGAGGAAGAAGAAAAAGGTAAAAATATAAATTATGAACAACAAATATACATCAATCAACAAATGAATATAAAAATCAAGTGAATTAAAAATCTGATGAACAGGATAAACTGGTGAATATAACAGAATCACGGGCATAGAGAGGGAATGGACTGATAATTCTTGGGGAGAAAAGGGGTGTGAGAGGTGCAGCAACAGAATGGACAAAAATCATACACCTATGGGAAAGGACAGTGTGGGGGAGGTGAGGGCGGAGAGTGGGATGGGTACCGGTGGAGGGGAGCTATAGGGGGGAAAAGGGAAACAATGTAAGTAATAAACTGAATAATAAAGATTTAAAAATATGAACAATGAAATGGCAATAAATACATATCTACCAACAATTGAATCTAAAAATTAAAATAAATTGACTTAGCTCCGTAATCAGCAAATTGGGGCTCACAAGCCACATGCAGCTCTGTGGCCCCTTCAGTGTGGCTCTTCCAAAAATACCACAGCCTGGGCGAGTCTGCTTGGAAGTAGTGGCATTAGAATAAGTTTAAGTTAAAAAAATTTGGCTCTCAAAATAAATTTCAGTCACTATACTGTTAATATTTGGCTCTGTTGACTGATGAGTTTGCCAACCACTGTTCTAGCTGGGTTGACTCAGTGGATAGAGCATCAGCCTACAAACTAAAGGGTCCCAGTTTGATTCTAGTCAAGGGCACATGCCCAGATTGCCACCTCAGTCCCCAGAAGTGGGCATGCAAGAGGCAGCAAATCAATGATTCTTTCATCGCAGATGTGTGGTGTCTCTTTCTCTGCCTCTCCCTTCCTCTCTGAAATCAATAAATATATTTTTAAATGAATAAATACAATTAAAATAAATGAACAAGAAATCTAATGAACAAAATCATGAATGAATAAAATAGAACCAGAAGCATGAAAACTTGGAATAGACAGATGAATCCCATCAGGAAGCGGGGAGAGGGAATAGAAAGAGGTAACTAAAAAACTTACATGCATATATGCCTTACCTAAGGACACAAACAATAGGGTGGAAAAAGCCTGGGGAAGGGTGGGAACAGGGTAGGGGCTAATGTGGGGGGAAAGGGAGACCTCTGTAATAATACTCTTGACAATAAAGATATTTTAAAGAACTCATTTAACTAGCTTATGATAATAATGATGCATTATAAGGAACTTAGAGATCACCTACAACAGCAATTTTTAAAGTTTTTGTCTTAAAAACTAAAATATGGACCCCACAGTGGTTATTTGTCCTGTCTTGTGGCTGCCCACCATTTATGAACACTCCTCCTCCAATCCCTCCCCTTTGCCATGGGCAAGCAAGAATTGGATTTTCCCAAACTCCTTTGTAGCAGGGATGTGTGAGGATGTGACCTGGGCTCTATCAGATTCATTTGCCGGCATGAGGATCAGCTGATTATAAAAGTGACTATAGCAGCATGTGGGTTGTGGTGAAATAGTAGTTGATATAATTATTACCTGTTCTCTTCTGGAATAATCTGATCTAAAAAAATCAGGATTTGGGGATCAAATGTTTGCTGACATAGAATGACAGGAAAGGCACATATTGGGGAAGGTGTGACATCCAAATGTAAGAGAGCATTTAGAGGAATAAAAGAATAAGCTCAGAGTCATAATTTATTGGCAAAAGGCATGATCAGAGAACCAGGAAATATCTATGACTGAACTATGAGGAATCTTGCACCTCTTGTAGCTGAAGAGATAAAGAAGCTAATGAACAAAAACTAAAATCAAAGCTTAAGAATGTGAGTTGTTACATTACAATGCCAGTTAAATTACAGCCTTACTTCACACACGTGTGCGCACACACACACACATCACAAACTAAAGGTGTCAAATGGCCGACAAGCGCCTGAAAGCAATACTCAACAACATTAGTCATCAGAGAAATGAAAAGTAAAACCACCATGAGTGCCACTCATCCTCACTAGCATGGCTAAGATGACAGGGCCTGGCAATGCCAAGTGCTTTGGAAGATGTAGGGCAACTGGAACTCCCATTCCTTCTGCCAAGACTACTGCAGAACCTCTTTAGCAGTATTTACTTAAGCTAAACATACACCTACCCTATGACTCAGCAATTCCACTCTGAGTATATACCCAGAGAAGTAAGAAATGCCCAACAGAAATAGATCCACCAAAGATATGTACAAATGTTCACAGCAAGTCTATTTACAATATCCCCAATTGGTCTCAGTTCAGAAGTCCATCAACCATAGAATTGATAAATGAATTCATGTCTATTTCATGGAATACTACACAGCAATAAAAGAGGACCTAATGCAAAAAAAAAAAAATGAGTGAATCTCACATACCTAATGTTGAGCAAAAAAGCCACTCCCAAAATAATGACACATACATACATACCTTAAGAGTCCATTGATTTGAAATTCAAACACAAGAAAAGTAATGTATGCTGACAGTACTCAGAAGAGTTAAGACCTCTGAGTAGCTGCAGTGACTGGGAGAAGTGTGAGGGAGCTTCTAGGTGCTGGAAGTGTTCTATAGCCTATAGCAAATTATGCAAATAAACCTCAACCAAGATGGCTGCCACCACTGAGAGCAGAAGTAAGGCTTGGGTTTCCCTGGCAACAGAGAAAGCCAAGCTTTCTGCCTACCAAGGCCTCCATTCAATGTTACAAAGTTTCAATTATAAAAGATACAGAAATGGCAGCAGCAACTGAGCTGAAGAGAACAGAGCCTTGGGTTACCCTGGCAATAGAGGAAGCCAAGCTTTCAGTCTGCCATTGTTGGCCTAGGCCTCCACTCGAGACTGCAATGTCTCAAACAGAAATGGCTGCCACCACAGAGCAAGCAGAAGGCTTGGCTCTGCTCCAGGCTACAAAGTTTCAATTGTAGATATAGATTAATCCCAGATACTAGGGCCTTTACTTGGGTCGCTGTGGGGCGTGGCTGGCCTGCAAACCTCCACAGGCCCCTCGCCCAGGCTGCTCTTCACCCCAAGGGAACACTCACCCTGATCTGGGACACTCTTCAGGGCAAACCCGCTCGCCCCCACCCAAGCACCAGGTCTCTATCCTATCTAATAAAAGAATAATTTGCAGATTGACCATCACTCCAACACACAAAAGGACTGCCTCCATATGGTCAAAGATCCTGCCCCCATGTGGACACAAGATGGCCACCACAAGATGGCCAGCAGGGGAGGGCTGCTGGGAGGTTCCAGGCCTGCAAGGGAGGGCAGTTGGGGGCGATCAATCCTGCAGGGGAAGGCAGTTAGGGGTGACCAGGCAAGTAGAGGAGAGAAGTTGGGGGCAAATAGGCTGGAAGGGGAGCAGTTAGACATCAATTAGGCTGGCAAGGTAGTGGTTAGTGGGTGATCAGGCTGGCAGGCAGAAGTGGTGAGGGGCAATCAGGGAGGCAGGCAGGTGAGCAGTTTGGAGTCAGCAGTCCAATTGCCCGTTTAGGCTCCATCCTACCAGGATCGGGCCTAAACGGGCAGTCGGACATCCCTCGAGGGGTCCCAGATTGGAGAGGGTGCAGGCTGGGCTAAAGGACATCCCCTGCCCCCCAGTGCACAAATTTTATGCACCGGGCCTCTGTGTGTGTGTGTGTGTGTGTGTGTGTGTGTGTGTGTGTGTGTGTGTATGCCTAAGTGACTATCTGACTGTTTGACTGTCCGACTGGTAGCTATGATGTGCAAAGACCACCAGGGGGCAGACACTCGAGCAGGAGCTGATGAGCTGCCGTGACGTGGCAGCTGCGGTTCTTGGGTGACACACACAGAACCAGAGAGGAGGGAGCTCAGTTCTGGGGTGTGTTACTGGAGAACCAAGCTCTCACAATCTGGGACCCCTCAGGGGATGTTGGAGAGCAGGTTTTGGCCCAGTCCCCACAGGCCAAGCCAAGGGACCCCACCTGTACAAAAATCCATGCACTGGTCTCCAGTGTATATATAATTTGTATTAACATATATATATAGTACATATACTCACTCACCAGTACACTTACTACAATTACATAGCTGTATCAGGCCTCTGATCTCATTGAAAGTTGAAGACTTTGAAAGACACCATCCTGAGAACTGTAATAAGACATAGGGGAAGATTTAGAAGTCTCAGAGAATCTTAAACCCACAGACCCATTATAAATGCCTTGTCAGGATAAGTAACCTTCAGTCCTAGACTGATGAGGCCGTTCCCCACTGTTTAAAGATCCCTATTGCAAACTTGTCCAGGGTGCAAGCAATAGTCACTCTCTTCATAGACCACCTCCCCACATTGCCTCAAGGTCTTTAACAGAACCCCCCAGACCACCCCAATTACCAAGTCAGACCCTAGGAAGGAAAACTGATATGTCAATATAATCTAAAGGTTGTAATTACTTCTCATGAAGAAAATCCATAGAATCTTTATGGGAATGAACTCTGAGGGGTTAGACCTGGAAGGGAGGAACATCATTTAAGATCAGACCAAATTATTCATGATTGTGTTCTTACCCATATTCTGTCCTCCAGGCACAAGCTCAAACATCTGGAAGTGGTTCTGAATGTTTGTTCAGTCCATCACCTGAACCTAAACTCAGTGGCAGCATGGGTAAATAAATGCCATAAATTCTCTCGACATGGAGAGGAAGGAACCCAGAGATTTAGAAAGAGAATTCAAACAGCTCACTCACCACCTAACCATTAAGTTCAAAAAGCACAGCTTCTCCAAAGACTGAGAATTGAATTGAGAATCACATCAGTGAAGGGAACATCGGCGTCTTTGCAAAGCACCGTGTCAGCCAGAGATAAAGAGGGAAATCTTGCCCTTGAAATGGACACTCTGTTTTCAAGGGGAAAAATGAGATGAAGTCCTGGAGCATCATACAGGCCAAGTAACAGAACTTCCCCCAGAGGTGATGGGGTTCCCGCAGTGGATAGCAGGGCCCTGGTGGAATCAGAATGGCCAGATCCACAGGGTTAGACAGTGTGGCTACTAGGTCCTGGGCTCTCTAGGACACCAAGAGGAGTTCAGCCTACTGAGACCCCATCTGATCTTTTTAACACAACAGGTGACTCCAGGTATACCTGGTGCCTTTCAAAATAATAGGCAAGGACAAGAAAAATATTTCATATAGTCATAACACAGTAAGAAGTGATAACTGATATAATCAAAATTGTAATAAACCATATAGGAAAAACTGAATAGAGATATAAAAGAACTAAAGTTCCTATTGAAATCAGTAAGCCATGAAATAGCACCACAGACTTGTTATCTGGAAATTGTGAGGTAAGCACCACAGGGACCCTGACAGAGTTTAAAGCGATGTCTTCTGGGGCAAAACTAAGGGAAATGAAGGTGCTCAGGAGTCTGTCTTTAATGACCTTAACCATACCAGGCAACATTCAGATTTGAAAGTCTTAAAACTTAAAGGCTAAAGGTAGTCATAGATGGCTTACAGAGCTTTGTCCTCTTCACACATTCTCTTGCCCCTGGTGGCTCTTCAGAAGTCTGCAGACAGGCTCATAGGACCATACCTAGCTCTCCTGTAAGCCCAATGCTTTTCAATTTTATTCTCTTGGTGACCACCTCTGCTCCTTGGAACTTAGGACACATGCCCCAAGTCACAAGGTGAGTCACTGTCAAAGTCCAGGAAACCCTTGAGGAACCTTTGACAGGCAGCAGAACAGGAACACACTCAGGCTGGGGGCCATGAGTGCTCTTGTGAAAATAGGATGCCATATGCAGGATACTCGTTGACACATCAAAAATACCACATAAGTCGTTTTTTTATCCTCACCCAAAGGCATACTTAGAGGAAGCTGAGAGAGAGAGAGAGAGACATCTATGTGAGAGTGAAACATCTATCGGTTGCCTTCTATACTCCCCACTGGGGATTTAACCCCAACCCAAGCATGTGCCCTGACCAGAATGGAACCAGCAACCTCAGTTGGGTTGGATTGGGTTGGGTTGCCCAACCAAGGGAACCACACAGGCTGGGAGCCTCACATGTTTTAACTCATGATGGTGATAGGGATGCCAGTGCTGTGACTTCTGGAAGAGGCCTCTGGCTGATATTTCTAGGTCTCCTTCCAAGCTTGGAAGGTCTTCTGTAGATTCAAAGCAGGGGTCTGGAGCTTGCCTCCCTGGAAGGGGAAAGACCTCTGCCTTCTGGAAAAATGCAAAAGATGTCTCTCTCTATGACATAACTCTCCATGGCAAGATGATTACCTCTGGGAGGCACAGGGGAAGCACAGAATACATTGGGTTTCAATCTGCCCTGAGGCAGGAAAATATTCCTGAGCCTCCCCTGCTCCAGTCTGGGGCGGGCAGCTCTGCCACAGCAGGCCTCACAGCGCCCTAGAAGTCCTGAGATCAGGAGGAAAGACAACTGGCTGCTTTCAACTCTTTTATGATGAAACCAAAAAGAGCAAGACCATGGAGAGAAGCACTCGTCATGTTAATCTATCTACATTATGAGGGCATCTATTCTGTGCTAGGCACACCATGAGGCAGGCAGAGAGACCATCAGAATCTCCTAGTGAACTGATGAGTAATGTTTTATACATCTCCTAAAATACTCGGGAATAATTATAAAAAGTATATAATATAATCTTTTCAAGTTAAATTTGAAGACTTTAACCAAGGCATGGTATGGTTTTTGGAGCACTCCAAGGGCCCCAGAGTGATTAAAATATTGATTCTATTTTCATTAAAAGAAATATTTTTTAAAGGCCAGTCTAATATACTTGGAATCATGTGGAAAGCTTTATCAAATAAAAATTTATCAGTATATTTTATATATATATATATTTTTTAATATTATAAAGGTTTTTAAGGAGGGCAGGACACCTTACTAAATATTTCTTAAGTAAAGCCAAATTTTTCAGCAGCAGAATTTTAGAAACAAAAGCCCTTGCAGCCTGAACTTTAAATAGTCTGGGGGCTGAGACATCATTTATACTTTACTAAAGGCCCAATGCATGAATATTCATGCAGGCATGGGCCTTTCTTCCCCTGGATGCCTGCACCACCTTCACTTCAGATGGAGCCACCTTTCTGCTCAGGCCCTGAGCCGCCTTTCTGCCTGCCCACACTGCCCAGAGGCCCAGAGCGGTTGGGGTGGTGCAGAATGAGGATGCAAGCATCCCATCCCTCCTCGCCCTTGCTTGTATACACAAATTAACCCACCATCTTTGTTGGGTTAATTTGAATACTCATTCCTGATTGGCTGGTGAGTGTTACAAAGGTATGGTCAATTTGCGTCTTACTCTTTTATTAGGGCAGATAGGTCAAATATCTAAGCTTTCTTTCTCCTTGGAGGTGCATACTTTAATTACTTAATAAATTTGCTTTTTAAAATATAATCAAGGTCTCATATAATTAAGTTATATAAAAAAGCCAATATCTTTATTAGCAGTTAGGTTTAACAAAAGCAAAGTGAGAATTTGCTTAAAGTTACTGAAACCTCTCATAATCCCTCTGTGTATGCAAATGAGCACTGGCAAAAAGGAATGCAGTTTAGAAATAAATTATAAAAAGGAGAAACTTTTCAATTTTGAAATCTCTTCTGCTAATATTTAAAGGGTAAACTGAGGCTTATTATGCAAGCATTAAATCTAATCACTAGTAGTTACCATGAATAGAGAATTATTTAATATGTAGGCAGCAGTATCAGCCAGCATCTGAAAAGCAACCATGTAGGTTGCATTGGTGTAAAAGAAACAAAAAAGTTTTTAAAAGAAACTTTCTAAAGGTACTCTGGAAATTACTCTGGAAGGAAATAAGGAGAGGTTTCCTTCAGATGTTTGGAAAATTGTGATTGAAAGTCAATGTATTAGGCCGCAAAAAGAAAAGTAATTTGTGTTTTTGCCTCCTTCAACAAAGCTTATGTGGGTATACTCAAAGACTGACAGCAGAAATTCAATTAGTGTCCAAGAACAAATAAAGTTAGACAATGAGCCTTATTTCAGATTGATCTAAACTGGCAAATTGAAACAAGTGAATATTCAGGGGAACTTAGTTGTACTGGGCAGGAAACCATTCCTGGAGCATTACTAATTTTTTACTGATTGTTTATCTCATAATAAAGCTGCTTAACATGCAATGAATCCAAAAGTTACACTTCCTTACAAGAATTGAATTAAAAGCTATCAAGGCTGCATTACAGGATTTCCAAAAACCTCTCGATATTATTTAAAACAAAAAAGAAGGGATAGTGAAGAAATATCCTGTAAGTAAATTACATCAAGCTTTAATTACTTACATTTTTTACTTTAACATTTTTTTCACTTGTAATGCTGATGGCAAGACACCCATGGTGTCAGAGTAAGCCAAAGGAAATAGTTTGGGCAAAAATGAAAGGATTCTGAGTCTAGTTCATAGAAAGGATTTCTATATTAATCTTTGGTCAAGAATATGGTTATATATTTCCAGAAAATTCCTCTAAGCCTGAGTGGATTCCTGCCACCAGGGATCGGAGAGAGGAATTGACCGGACCACTCCAGTCACAGATGGCAGTGGCCCCAAACAACACCCTGAGCAGACAGAGGACAAACAGTCCAGAGAGGGAGGATGGTAAAGATGTCTTGCCATGCTAGAAGTCAGCAGCTAGCTACACATTGCTGCAGGTTGCCCGGGACAAAGCCAAAGAAAGTCAAAGTTGGACCTGCTTTGCCATTCTGTTTGTCCACTATCCAGAACTGGAATATCATTGCTGTCTGTGAAGACCCATGTCCCACGTGATTCAGGGTTCGGGATCTGCATGCAAATGAAAGAGACGAGACAATAAATAATTATTTGGAAATAATGGGGCCAGGCAGGCAAGCCCAATGCAAGAGAAAGGTCTTCCACTGGTGCCCAGGCCTTGTCAACCTTTTATTTAACTTTGGATACACATCTAGCCCTTAGGCAGGTAATTGTGGTAACAGACAGGCTATCTTAAAGACCAGTAAATACTAGAAAGATTTACTCTGAGTCTATTTGGTCAGGAAATAGCTTGAGCCCCCATTGTCTGGATTAAACAAGTGCATAGCTCTGGCCCTTGCCAGGGGCTCAAGGTTCACCAGGATTCTGGGATCCTTGCTTACACTTCTCTGATAGTGAAGACAATGGGTAGCTTCCTGCATCTCCCTCGTTTCTTTTCCTTAGTAATTTTTGAAGAGTGAATGCCTCCTGAAGGATTCAAGTCCTTTTAAGACTCTTCATTCCTCAACTACAGACTAGAAATAAACATGAGAACAAAAATTAGACAAGCAATAGTGGTTATGCTGAGAGGCAAATGTAATGAGATGCAGACGAAGGGGTTAAATTCTTTCATGTCCTTTTTAAATTGTTGTCAGGCATCTAAGGAATTAGTTTGTAAGTTTGCCTGGGGTAATTGCACAATAGGCTGTTGTAATTCTAAAATATCAAGGGTTGTGTTACCTTTACCGCCAGCACCAAGAAGGTGATTTTTTATTTATTTCCAAGAGTGCGAGGAACTATTATAGGCAACGGGGTACCACAAATCTGGGAAAAATTATGACACTGCTAGGATATTCTTTGCTCTAGGCTGTGTTTTTATCACTCATCCACAAGACTGTAGACTTTAATGCGGAAAATTCCATCTCAAGCTGGCTGTCAATTCTTTTTTGTATAGACAAGATCTCAGTTACATTGTTCTTAACTTGTTATCCAAACTGAGAAGTTTGAATAGTGTGTACCTGGGATGAAGCAGCAATGCCCACAGAAGTGAGTACCATTATGAGGGCAAAGATTCCTGCAATTAACATTCCAAGAAATCTTTTGTGTCTTTTTAAGTTTTTTTCGAGATCATATAACAATTGCTAGGTTTGATGAGATTTCGAAGGCTCAGTTAGGTTAGTAGGAACCAAATGGAAAGTTGGTTGCTTTAAAATCATGAGGGAATCCTTTAGAATATATCATTAATACAATAGGATAATGTGCAGCCTGTGCATGAAACCTCATACAGATGGCTTATCACATTAAGGTGCTTCTGGATGGCCTGAGAGGAGTACAAATGGACCAAACACACAGGGAGTGGCAAATACTGTCTTATTGGGAGTTCCCCATAAGGTAGGAATGGAATTATCTGAGCTATAATTAAAACCATACCATTTAATATGTGCAAGTGCAGCAGCTAATTCCCTATTGTGTATTTTGTAGGAGCCAATTGTCATGTTGTAATTGAGATCCAATAAATCCTCCTCCATGTCATGAGATGAGGTGATTACCTTCAACATATAGATAAGATGCATTCTTCTTCATTTTAGGGTGTGGTTGTTACAATATGTAGACCCGTAGGGGCCCCAATCCACAAAGGAAAAACTGTTGTCTGCATGCAGTAGGATCCTATCTAATAAAAAAGTAATATGCAAATTGACCATCACACCAAGACACAACATGGCCACCCTTAAGTAGTCTAAGATGGCTGTCCCCATGTGGATACATGAAGGCTACCACAAGATGGATGGAAGGGTAGAGCAGTTGTGGGCAATTAGAGGTGACCAGGCCAGCAGAGGAGGACAGTTAAGTGAGACTAGGTCAGCAGATGAGGCCAGTTGGGGTGACCAGGACTGCAGGGGAGGGCAGTTGGGGGGTACCAGGCCTGCAGGGGAGGGCAGTTGGAAGGGAACCAGGCCTGCAGGGCATAGCAGTTGTGGATGATCAAGCCAGCAGAGAGGGAAGTTAGGAGTGACTGGGCCAGCAATGGAGGGCAATTGGGGGAGATCAGGTAAGCAGGGGAGAGCAGCTGGGGGGTGGGGGCAGGCCAAGAGGGGAGGACAGTTGGGAGTGGCAGGCCTAGAGGGAAGGGCAGTTAGGGGTGACCAGGCCAGCAGAGGAAGGCAGTTGGGGGAGACCACATCTGCAGAGGAGGGCAGTGGGGGGGAGGGGGGAGCAGGCCAGCAGAGGAGCGGCCATTGGTCCAACCAGGGAGCAGTTAAGCATCTACCAGGCTGGCAGTGGAGTGGTTAGGTGGTGATCAGGCTGGCAGGCAGAAGCAGTTAGGGGCAATCAGGCAGAAGCAGGCAAGCAGTTGGGAGTCAGCAGTCCTGGATTGTGAGAGGGATGTCCAACTGCTCATTTAGGTGGTCAGACATCCCTTAAGGGGTCCCAGATTGGAGAAGGTACAGGCTGTGCTGAGGGATACTCCCCGCCCGCAAGCCCCCGTACACAAATTTCATGCAACCAGCCTCTAGTAATAACTATAACAGTCTTGCCAATTAAATTCTTTCCTGGCAGGGTGCCATTCATAAGAATTTTTACATAATTGCTTATTGGGGGATGTCTTAGTATAGTTACATTTTCTGCGCCTCTACCCATGGCAAGGAGTGGTAGTAGACATATTTGGCCTTTTCTTCCCCTTTCTTTGGTGTCCATGTTAGCAAAAAGCATCTCTTTAATTTTACACACAACAGAGCAGTGATTTGATTCTGTGTCATACAAAAGGGAAGCTGGGTGGTGACACCCATGTAATTATACTTTACCCATATACTCCTTTCCCACCCAAGGTCGTCGTGGGTTACCAAGGTGTTTGGTGTTATTGGTGACTACATTAGGTGGAAGAATCAGCCCACATAAGGGGTATTACCCATGGTCAGTCAGGATCATATGTCCAAAACACTTCCCCATTTACCCCCGGTAGCATTATTGGACTGCTGATTACTGCTAGAATGATGAGAAAGACGTTTTCGGGTGTTCTTGGGGTTCTAGTTTTCTCAAAAATTTGCTCAGCTTTCTGGACCATCTTTTTCACCATGCCCCAGGAGACCTCCAGCCTCATCCTCCTCCCACTCCTTATCTTCAGTGGGTATTTTGGAGCTGCTGCTATCTGTGGCTGGGTTTGCTGATTGTCTGCAGCTGTGAGGCATGACTCCAGGTGCAGGGTCCTCATTAACTTGGCCAGTTCTTCTCTTGGATCCATGTTGAAAATTTATATTTCTTATGGGAATCCTCATGGGCTTGGAGAAATTTTCTGGAAATATGCAAGCGTACCCTTGACCAAATGTTAAGAGAGGATCGGGGTCCTTCCAAAACCCAGACTCAGGATCTTTCCATTTAACCAGACCATTTTCCTTTGGCTTATTCTGATACTAGTGTATTTCCATAGATGTCTTGCCATTGGTATCACAAGTGTAAAAATTTAAAGTAATTAAGGCTTGATGTGGTCTACTTACAGGCGATTTCTCCATAATCCCTCCTTCTTGTTTTTCAAGTTGGGATTTTAACCATTGTGTTGGCGCTCGATAATTGCCTGTCCTGCGAATTATATAGTATTCCTTTAATGTGTTGAATTTTCCACTGTTTACAAAATTTCTAGAAATGACAGCTTGTATAAGCAGGCCCATTATCAGTTTTAATAATTTTTTGAATTCTCATGATGGCAAAAGCACCTAAGCAATGATGAGTAACCTTTTTTTGCCATTTCCCCTATAGATGCAGTAGCCCAAAGGACTTTTGAAAAGGTGTCTACAAGACATGCAATGCTCCAAGACATCCAAAGGAGTATATTATGTCACATCCATTTGCCAGATAAGGTCCCTCAGGAAACCTCTAGGGTTGATTCCTGTGTTAGGCCCTTGAGGTAGATATAACATGCAAGTGGAACATTCCTTGATAATCTCTTTTGACTGCTGTCAAGAAAATGAGAATTGTTTGGACAACATTTTGGCAGGCTGATATAAAAGATGATGAGACTCTGATACCTCTTTTAATAAAGCAACCAATTGATCACCATGTGCGTTTTTCTTTGTGAGTGTGTCAGGTAATACATTGTGAGCCCTAATGTGAGTGATATTAAAAGGATGTTGTCTCTGTTGCACAATCTGCTGAACTTGTTTACATAATAAAAATCATCTTTGGTCAATGAGCCAGTTCAGATGAGCAGTTTCAATTCTATTCAGTAGGACCACAGTGTAAGAGGAATCAGAGATAATGTTAAGAGGCTCTTGGAATTTTTGCAATGTAATTTTAATAGCTTATAATTCAATTCTCTGTGCAAAAGTCTGACTGGTCAGTATGACTTGGTCTGAATTCATTGTATGATAGGCGGCTTACCCCATTAAATGATCCATCAGTAAAAACAGTTAATGCTCCAGGGATAGGTTCCTGCCTAGTATTTTTTTTTGTATAATAATGAGGGTATGATATAAAAATTGTAGTAATTTGTCTTTTAATAGGTCACAACTAAGTTCGCCTGAATATCCACTTAGTATAATTTGCCAAATTAAGTCTGTTTGAAATAACATTTCTAATTGCTTCCCAGTGAAGTGAAGAGAGATGCATATTGGTTTTTCTCCTCTAAGCGGCCAGCAACACTTTCTAATCTGAGATATCAACTGAGCCATTAGTTCTACATATGTAACAGCAGTTTTAGAGGACTGATGCTCTAGGTCAGTGGGTGGCAAACTCATTAGTCAACAGAGCCAAATATGAACAGTACAATGATTAAAATTCTTTTGAAAGCCAAATTTTTTAAACTTAAACTTCTTCTAACACTACTTCTTCAAAACAGATTCGCTCAGGCCATGATGTTTTGTTGAAGAGCCACAATCCAGGGGCCTAAAAGCCATATGGGACTCATGAGCTGCAATTTGCTGACCGTGGATCTAGGGGGACCTATTCAATAATAGCAGGAGAGTTTTCATTTGGAAGATGACTCCAGTGGGACGATTAGCAGTGAGGTAAGGTTAATCTGTCCCAGTAAAGGCAGTGAGGTAAGGTTAATCTGTCCCAATAAAGGCAGTGAGGTAAGGTTAATCTGTCCCAACAAAGGCAATTCAGGCTGTACCCATGCTACTTGGGCTAAGGAGATTG
Source organism: Antrozous pallidus (assembly GCA_027563665.1). Lineage (NCBI taxonomy): Eukaryota > Metazoa > Chordata > Mammalia > Chiroptera > Vespertilionidae > Antrozous > Antrozous pallidus. The sequence goes on from CM050508.1 coordinate 192,783,258, forward strand.
CCTGCTCAATTCTTAGCAACTCCTTTCTAGCTTCTTCTGTTAATATTCGGAGTGAGGAAAGACTAGAGTCACCCCTAAGTGTATTAAATAAATTTATTATTTCTCCTGTAGAGACTTTTAGATAAGGTCTTAACCAGTTAATGTCCCCTAATAATTTCTGAAAGTCATTTAAAGTTTTAAGGCAATCTTTTCTTAATTCCACCTTGTGGAGCCTAATGTATTGGTTTTCAATTATGGTTCCAAGATATTTGAATGACATGTCTTTCTGTACATTTTCTGGAGCATTTTTAAGCCCTATTTAGGGAGCTCCTTTTCCAATTGGGAAAACATTGCCAAAGTCTGCTCTTCCTGTGGACTTGCTAAGAGTAAGTCATCTCTGTAATGAATAATGTAACTTTGGGAATACTGTCTTTTAAAGGCTGAACACCTTGAGCTACATATTTTTTGACACAAGGTAGAGCGATTGGCCATTCGTTGAGGCAAAACTTTCTATTGATATCTTTTCATGATTTCTATGTAATTAATAGATGACACCGAAAAGGCAAATCTTTGTTTGTATTGTGGTACCAAGCGAATGGTGAAGAAACAATCCTTAAGAACAACTACTATAAAGACCAACCTAGTGGGATTTGCAAAGGCACTGGGAGTCCAGGCCAGAAAGCTCCCATGGTATGCATAGTAGCGTTAACCACTCTGAGAACATGTAACAATCGCTATTTTCCTGACATCTTCTCAGTACAATAAATATATGTGTATTGCAAGGGCTATTGGAAGGCTCTATATGACCAGATTCTATTTGTTCCTATATTGATTCATGAACATGACCTACTTTCTCCTTGGTTAGTGGCCACTGATCCACCCATATAGGTCTGTCATCTTTCCATTATATAGGATCAGCATGGGGATGAGGAGACTGAGCAGTAACCACTCCTAAAAAGGTTGATATCCTAATCTTCATCTTCCTGGGTTTCCTTTGGCTTGGATGGGCCCTTTAATTCCCTGAATATTTCTTCCGAAACCTTGACCAGTCTGATATCCCATCTGAGTTATTAACTGCTATCCTTTGACGGTAATAATACAAGCTTGTAATTCTTCTAAAACACCCTGGCCCCATAAATTGATTGCAATTTTAGAGAGTATGTAGGGCTGAAACCATCCTGTCTGTCCTTCCTCATCTTGCCACCTTAGCACTGCAGCACTACTTTTTGTGTAATCAGGAACTCCCACTCCCCTAACTGAGCCTAGGTTCTACCATGGACCAATTTGGAGGCCAGAATTCTTTGCTGATAATGCTGAAATCTGCTCCCGTGTACACTAAACCTTTAAATAGCTTTCATTCTCTTCGTGATTATAGGATGGGTTTTGAAAATGTTCTGTATCCAATAGATGTCTGAGCTTCCAAATGCTTCCATTCCTCTTTTCCTATCTATAGCCTCACCTTGCTGAACATAAGGTAAAAGTAGTATATGATTAATTCTTTGTCCTGGAGTAATTTACAAAATATGATTGCATTCTAATATAACTTCAAGCTCCCCCTCATAGTCCAGACTAAACAATTGGTGCATAGCTCTGGCCCTTGCCAGCGGCTCAAGGTACTCCAGCATTCTGGGATCCTTGTTTACACTTGTCTGATACTGAAGACAATGGGTGGCTTCATGCAGCTATCATGTCACAGGAAACAGTGATTGGAAAGGGAACCCATAAAAAACTGTTGGGCACTGGAAAGGGTACTCAAAGGACTGTTGACCCAGAAAGAAGCTTACTGCAGTCTGATACCTTTCATGGCTGGCAGCAACTTAAAAGGACATGATAAATTTCTAATCCTTTCCATTGAATTCAAAAATCTTAAAAGGACCCGAGCTCTGCAAATAACATACATTCTAGTTAAATTTATTGAACCAAAGAAGGGGGATATACTGGAGTCTAATTCCAGCCGGTCATAAATGCAGGAAGTTCATCAAAATGTTGATGGATCTTGGGACTTCAGCTGGACTGAAAACCTGCATGTTATTACCTCCTCCTGGACAGCTGAGGACATTTCCCCCAACCTATTTATAGTTTATTGCTTACCATACCTTATCTTTGATATGTTTATCTGGTTTGCTATAGGCCAAAATGTGGGATTAAAAAGCTTTGAGTCTGGAGATTCAGGGGACTTTGTTACTAAAGCTAAGCCTCCCCTGGCTTTCCCCATGCGTGCCAAATTCATGTTTCTTCTCTAGCCTCTTTATTAATTTGCATCACAACCCTTTCTCCAGATTTTTGAAGATGAGTAGATGCTGAGAAAGAACATGGCAGTCATCCACACAGGTCACCTTGCCCCAGCTAACCACATAGTTGCCTTTTGTCTCTGCTCACATCCCAGACCCTCAGAGAGACCTCTCACCTTCTACCTAAAATAGCACCTTCCTTACCCTGGATGGTGTTGCTCAATTTGTTGGAGAATCACCCCATCCACCAGAGTCCCATATTCAATTCCCAGTGAGGGCACATATCCAGGTCTCAGGTTCAATCCCATACTGGAGACAACTGATCGATGTGGATGTTTCTCTCATTTTCTCTTCCTCTCCCTAAAAATCAATGAAAACGTTTTTTAAAAATGCACCATCCTCTTGTGTTGACTCCTGATGCGTTGGAAACAAGATCTGTCTGAAAGTAAGAACCTGTCCCCCGGGCGGGAGGGGAGCCAGCCGGCCCTGGCCACGGAGAGACACCCAGCCAACCACTCACACCCACGGGAACCCCAACTGCCTTCTTGTGAAAAAAAGAAAACAATTATGTCCAAGAGAAAATGTCACATTTTACAAACAAATTCCGGACCCTTCTATGCATATATGTATAGCTGTCACTTCATTTTCTGTGCCAACGTAGGGGCGGCCAGAACCAGCCCGTGTCCTCTCGTCCTTGCTTTCTTGCCGTCTGCTGTGTGAGTTGATTTCCTGAGCAGCAATGGACCGTTGTCACTTCGCCTCTCCTAACTGGCAGGCAGAGGTGTCGCTGACCGGAGACAGGGGTGTCCCGAGGCTGTGGGGAGGGGAGGCCTGCAGCAGCCAGCAGCCCAGGGGGTCCAGAGAGGAGCACATTTTATTTTATGGATAGGTGGGGAGTCCGAGCGGATGGGCCACTTTCCACGCTTTTTTTTAGACTTTTACAATTTTAGACTTTTTAAAGTTTAGAATGCTAGACTTTTCCTACTCTGGCGATCTTTTTTAACCGAATCCTTTGGAGGGAACGCACTATTTTGGAGTCTTAAGAATTTGATTTTATACCAATAAGAAATAAAAAAAAAAATTCAGGGGAATCTCTCCTGTAGTGCATATTTTACTATTTTAAAGAGATCTCTGAATTTGACAAGAGAGCCAACATTCCTTAGTGGCAAAACGCTGAGAGTTGACGGACCTGGGCGGCTTTCTGCTGCAGGATCTCAAAAACAAAACAAAACAAAACGGGGCGATTCTGGGTAAATGTCTTTCGTGTGAAACCCCTGTCCGGCCGCTCTCGGGGCTGCGTAGTGAGCGAGTCCCCTTTATGCTGCACAGAAGGATGGCCTGTTGCGCTTTCTCGGTGATAACAGCTGCCCTGCGAGTGGCTGGCGGAGGCGTTGCACTGACAGGGTTACCTGGGCAGGTGGCTGAACTTATCTAGGCACCTCGAGATACAGAAGTGAATGTGCTGCATTTTGTTTATTTAGCTTTTCTGGGTAGCGTTTTGTTTTGCTCTGTTTTGTTCAGATTTATGCTTTTCGGCCCCCAGGAGACTGTTGGGAGAAGCCTTAGAATGACCCTCGTAGGGAATACCATGACTTTTTCTCTTTCTTTTTTAACTTCACCATCGGGTTCAAAGGTGACCTGCAAGTAGAATCACGCTCTCCCCGACACACCCGAGAGAGGGTGTGGGCGGGCCGCGCGCTCCTGGTCCTCCCCGTGCCCGCCGCGTCCCGGACTCGTTCCCCGTGCCATGCAGAGGTTGGGTAACTCTTCGCTCAGGTCAGAATTGACCATCGCGGCATCCCTCACGTTGTCAACAAAGACCTCACCCGGTCGGTCGCTGCTGAGTGAGCAGCATGACCCTGGAGGAGCGGCTGGCCAGGGCAGCGGGCAGCGGCCTCTCCAGAGAGCCAGGCTCTGCATCTCCGCTCCCTGCTCGCACCCTGAACCACACGGGTGGGGAGTGGTCGTGATGGACAAAAGCTAAAGCGGCGGAGAGAGCTCCAGCCTGAGATGCTGAGCCCCTCGGTCGTGTCTAAGCTTAGCTGGGTCCTTTCGAGTTTGTTTTACAGCTTCCTAGGTTAAGTAGTTTGCACTATTTTTGCAATAAATTCATGGAAACCCTAACAGTTATTTGTTTTGTTTCTTACTGTGTGTATATAAACTAATACTAAAAATTTGGCATAGTGTTTTTTCACCTCCTTACATAACCCCTTACATGCACAGAATGCTGTAAATCCGATAAAATATGTGAATGATATTTTATAATTATTTTGTATGGCATCCATTTTGTTTGGCCTCACAGTATGTCAGCAAAAAAATGAAATAAATTCCTTGTATTTACAAAAAAAATGCACCATCCTCTATCCTTCCATATCCCTTTGCCCTGCTTTAATTTTTCTTTACAATACTTGTTGCTTCCTCTTTACTTTATCATTTGTATGTTTGCTCCTGCTCTGATTTTTCCAATGGAAGACAATGGAAGTTAAGCTCCATGAGGATACGTTTTGCACATCTTATTCATCATGTATAACCTTGCCTAGAAAAACACAATCACAGACTAGGGCCTCACATTTTATTTTATGGATAGATGCACAGTTGGATGAATGGATCAACTGATGGTCAGTGGATGGATGGATGGATGGATGGATGGATGAATGGATGGAAACATGAATCAGTAGATGAAAGGATGGAAAGACTGATGAAAGATCAATGGATGGATGAATGGATTTATGAATGAATGGGTAGATGAGTTGAAATCAAAAATGCCACAGGGCAACAGCTATAGAGCAGAGGACAAAACACTCCAGATATTCTTGTATATGAATGTAACTATTTTTACCTAAAGCCGACTCATGTTTGCCATTCCAGACACCTCTGAGGGGATAAGTGTGGTTGTTTCTGGCCTAAATGTCAGAATCTGGGAGTAGAGGAATGAGGAATACAGGATCTGAAGGCTGCTCGAGCCGTCTAGTTTCCTTAGGTGGCATCTGCAGCCCATCCTTTCTTCTCAGATGTCTGGGGCTGAGATGTCTTTAGCACAAGGTTGCTGGAGAATACCCCTGGTCTTAGCTGAGTGAGGAGGCAGCAGTGAGATTGGTGGAGCTGACTCTAGTGGATGACAAGGACCATTGGTAGGAGCGGAGGAGCGGAGAAGTCACATCAGGTGAAGCTTAAAAAGGATACAGAACAAAGAAGGTGAGTGGCTTGGCTTCTGGGACCCCCACTGCCCCTACCTCTGCTAATGCCCTTGCCTATAGGACACGTTTTCTTTTCTCAGCTCAGAACTTCCCAAATAATGTTTCTGAACCTGGGAGACACACAGTAGTACCTGTCTTATTTTGGAATTGGATATTCCTACCCCTTTTCCTCCCATCTTTCAAACTGGGGATTTCTTAAAGCCAATGCCATGATAGTCGCCCACATGCCTGGCCCAATACCTGTAAGGCTAGATGCAATACCTGCTCCCTGTGGATGCCCAGACCAAAGGCCATGGGGGAGTGGTCTCTGTGTAGGAAAGGTCCAGGGTCAAGGCCAACCTGAGGCAGGGTTCTGGACATGAACTGACCTGAATGAGGATTTGCATTATCTGACTTAATCCCCTCAACAGCCATGCCAAGAGCGTACTAATTAATATCATTCTCATGCCATTAATGGAGAAACTGAGGCTCTGGCCGCACTGCCAGTTTGTGGTGGAGCCTGGATTCGCTACAGGTCTGACTCCAGAGCCCGTGTTCTTGGCACTAGAATGGGTGCCTATAGTTCACATGAACATTTCTGGAACAACACAAGGGTCACTAACTGGACAAAAGGAGGGATGAATCCTGGCCAGTGTGGCTCAGCTGGTTGGGCATTTTCCTGAGCTCCACAAAGTTGCTGGTTCCATTCCTGGTCAGGGCACATGCCTGGGTTGTGGACTGATTTGATCCCCAGTAAGGGGCATGCAGAACATAGCCAAATGATGTTCCCCTCTCACATGGATCTTTGTCTCTCTCCCTTTCCCTTCCTCTCTCTCAAAAAATCAATTTTTAAATATATATTTTTAAATAAAAAGAGTGATGAAAGAATCTCAAGGTACTGGCCAAGGTAGGTTGCTTCATACTCCAGGCCATGGCCTTCAGGGGACAACTGTTGTAATAACACCAGTTTCTCACCCCTACCTCATTTCAGGGCTCAGGGGTAAGAAGCACAAGGGTGGAGTCATCTGCCCACAAAGGCTAGCCTGTGTTTCAGACCAACAATGGAGAAAAAAAATTGTTTTTAACCTTAAACGTTGCTTCATCATTTCAAAGACAACCAGACCTCGGCTTCCCACGTTACTCTTCCCCACCCTGCTCCCACCTCCGCCCCAAGCTTTCCCAGGTGGGCGCACCAAGTGTCTGGAACAATTCCATTTTGTCATGTCCCGGTTTAAGGCGCTGTCTGCAGCAGGCTCCTGTGGAAAAGTTGTACCAGTAAATGAATTTTCTAGAAGCCCCCACCACCTCAGGGAGTGAACCCAAGATTGGACTAACAGGAGCCCCTTGGGCAGAGCCTGTGAGGGAGGCTGGTAAGGAAGTGACTTTGAATGAGGGAAGTGAGGAACAGCCACAAATGGTCAGAGTAGAGTGGGGACTTGGCCAAGAATTTAGGGGTACAGGGGCCTCAAGGATGTTAGCTTGTGTACACAGAGGTGTCTAAATGTCAGAGCTGTCACAGCTGCCCAGGAGGGCTGCCTTGGACTTATATGGGTAATGGGAGTAATGGGTCACCCCATAAGCAATGTGTGTCAGTTGGTTTTTTTCTGGGCCAAGTTGGGGTATTTCCTGGACCTGGGAACCCAGAGCTTAGCCATCAGCTCCCTATGCCAAGTTCAGATCCTTGAGCTCTGCTCAGGTACCTGAGCTCAGGTCCCATGATGTAGCTGATGGAGGCAGGGAGGAAGCCATTGAAGGTGGAGCTGATGACGGAACTATAGGCGCCCATGGAGGGGAAGATGAGCCAGTCACCCACGTCCAGCTCAGGCAGCTGCACCTCCTCCTTGAAGAGCATGTCAAAGGCATCGCATGTGGGACCATAAAGGATGCAGGGGAAGAGGGGCAGCTTAGAGCAGAGCTCCTGCAGGGACACAAGGGAGGGCAATCAGAGAAGGAAGAGCTCCTGCCTCCACCTCCCCTCCCAGGCCATATCTCGGCCAACAGAGCACCCCCAGGCACAGCAAGGACACTGGCAGTCACTCACATTAACCAGTCCCTATGTGTCAGGCACTGCTCTTGACCTGGCCCTCATGGAGCTTATGTTCACTCAAGTGACACATTCTAGCCCTGCCAGTTCTCAAGGCCAAGACAAACAGGGGGCTTCAGTTTCCCATCAATAAAAGCAAAGTCAATAATCACTCAAAATACTGGGCTCAAATCAAATTGGAGTCACATTGGAGAAGTTTTAGCAAAGGATTGATACCACATCCCAACCCATAAGAGGCCTGATTTCAATTGTCTGGGCCTTTGCCTAGGCATCGGGGTCCTTGGAAGCTTCCCAGATGTGTCTACTGTGAAGCAAGATGGAGAACCTCCATTTCCTAGGACTCCTGCCTCTTAAACATTCAAGGATTCTGGTCATTTGCGCCGCGCGTGCGCTCTCAGACACACACACACACACACACACACACACACACACACACACATAGTATACAGGGAGATAACATGGACACCCAGAGGCAAACGATGTGTGCACACACCCACACAAGACCATGTACCTGTCTACCACCTACCTACACAGATGTCAGCTAATATGCTCAAACACAAAAATGCACACACACAGCAGTGCACATGCAAATATAAACAGACATGCCTGTGCACATCCTTGTACAAGCACGGGGTATGACAATCTGCAAAGCCATGTGTAATCTAAGACTCTGTGCTCTGCACCTCACTGGGCGATCCCTGCCTCCCATGGAAGATGTCCAATCTCAGTGCTATCAGGTCTGGGCCTCCTTACCTTCACCACAATTGGCATCCTGGGGAAAGGCTCCCTAAGACAGAGTCGAAAGGCGCCATAGCGGCCCTCGTTGAGATAGTACAACAGTTTCCGGTGGCCTCCTGGGAGAGGAGAGAGGACAGGACTGTGCTCAACCAGGTGTCACTACTGACCGTCAACATAAACCCAGCACCCTTAGGACCGGCCCAGACCCTCTGCCCAGCACTGGATAACACTTCTCTGACCCCCAGCAATAATCAGGCCTGTTCTCTGGGTTCCCACTGCTCCTCCCCAAACCTGCACTCCATCACCGTGCTGGACCTGCTAATGCCACTAAGGATAACTTGAGTTTCTACTTAGTCCCTTTGTGATGACAGCAACCCCACCTGACTCCATCCCCCACATAACAAACAATCAAAAACTCTCCTGAGATTGTGGCCTCAATATCATTTACCATTACCCTACAAATGTCACCCTGAACCTGCAGGCCATGACACTGACAATATTTCCTTCATGTACATGTTGTGAAATTATAAAGCCTGTTGGTAACATTATTGTGTTGTTCTCAGATAGCCTGGAGGGAGGCACTGAGGGTCTGTTCTTTGTAATCCCAAAGGCACAAAGCGTCTCATTAGAGAATATTGTGATTTAGGGATATGATTTCAGCCATAACTTAACAAAAGCCTGAGGTACACATAACATGACTATATTTTTTGTGGTAAAACTCCGGACCTGTTAGAAAATGCTTGCTTGAAAATAGTAAGGTGGACACCAGCAGTGGAGGCTGTGCCTCATGAGCTGTGCCCTCAGACTTCCCCTCCAGACACAGTGAAAATAGACCCTCAGTGCCTCCCTCCAGGCTATCTGAGAACAACACAATAATGTTACCAACAGGTTCTACCCTGTAGCTAAATCACAGCATGTTTCCTCCCAAAAGAAAAACTCAGGGTGGAACTCAGACCCTCTGCTTCTGCTGCCCCCAAGGCCTGGGAACCCCTGGAAAGAGTGCTCCCTGCCCAGTCCGGGCCCACCCACCGGGCAGCAGCACAGCCTTCTTGGCGATGATGTTGACAGCAGCCACACAGACAGGTGCTGCGTAGAAGCGGCCAGGCTCCGCAATGACTTCAATGCCGGCTCCCTCAGGGAAGTCCTGGGCCAGGGCAGCATTGATCACTCTCGCCATCTGTGGGGACAGTCCCAAGCCCTGTGAGGCCAGTTCCTATGTGGGGTCTTTCCCTGCGTCCTCTCTCTTCATTCCCTTGACTGTCAGCATCCCCTTGTACAGGGGAGGAAACAGCTAACACTGTGGCCCAAGAGGAGGGGTGCCCGAGACACAAGCCTAGTGCCCAGGCTGCAGCACCATGAGATCTGACTTGGAAACATTGAAATCAATACATGATCAGCAAAAGGGAACTGTACCTTGGCTGTGGGGGACACAGTAAGTAAACCTCTATCTGACGGTAGCCTTACCAGGGGTAGTAACCAACACGTCTAAAGAAGACACAGAACTGCATACACACACACACACACACACACACACACACACACACACACACGCACACACACACGCGCGCGCGCACACACTTATATATGCACACAGGCCACGCATGTAGAGCCAGAGACCTCTCAACCAGCACAAAGCCCACCTACATGCAGGCACATGACTGAGTTCCAAGAAGTTCATGTACACTAACACACACTCTGTGCAATGAACCCAGGCTGGGACCCCCAGGTTCCCTCTCTGCCTTCCCTCTTACCTCCTCAAACTCCGGCTCAGAGCCCTCCACTCCGGGGAAACCCCCTCCAATGTCCAGGAGGCTCATGTCATGCCCGACCCCACGGCCCATCTCGAACACATGGCGGCAGTCGGCGATGGCCTGTGCGAAGCTGTGGGGATTCTGGCAGCCCGAGCCCACGTGGAAGCTGGTGCAGGTGCAGTGACAGGGCAGAAACACACAAGGAAACGCAAGCATCAGCAGGAGGAGGTACACTTTCAGAAACAATCACACAGGCACAACGTGAACCACACGGACACAGACAAGAGGACACCCATGACTACATGGAGCTCATAGGCCCCTACAGAAACCACAGCCTTGGCTATACACATGGGGAGCCCAGGCACACACCCCATGACAGTCAGTGAGTTGGGGCTCTTGTGGTTGTGTGGACTTCACCTTTCCTAGGCACCCCTCCCAAAGCCTCCTCTTCTTTTTCTCCTTGGAATGTATATGAGTTGAACCCCAAATCTCAAAGCATCCACCTGGGAGGGCAGAGGACCCAATCAGAGACAGGTGGGGTGAGGTGAGGGAAGACGCTCCTCAGGTGCAATATTCAAGGGGGCACCACAGCACTAAGCAATCAACATAAGTAACCTTCATGCAATACACATATATATTAGACAGAGAGCAAGAGCGAGTGAGAGAGAGACCTCAATTAGTTGTCTCCTGCACACACCCCATCAAGGGATTGAACCCGCTGATGCAAAAATAGCCATGATGAATAAAATACAAAAACTTTAAATAAAAACAAGATTAGTTCAGAGTAATTGGACTCAGAAGCAAAAGGAAAAATCAGAAATGCCAATCCTGTCTTGATTTAAAATTTGATATTCTCTCATCATGGATTTTTTCTGCATTAGTTTTTTAAGTACTGTATTAAGACATTATTTATCTCGAGTACAAAGTTTTCGGCATCCCATTAAACAGTGTACCCAAGGCCAGTGCCTTGCTTGCCCCACCCGCCCAGCAGCTGACACCCACCTCCGCTTCTGAGGACCAGAGGGAGCACCAGATCCGAGGGTACCCAGTGACTCAGAGGCTGGGGACAGGTGTGGGGACCAGGAGCTCTGCCTCGCAGGAGAGAAAGTCAAGCTCTTACCTGGCTCCCACCACAGCCAGGCCTAGGTCTCGGGCGGACTTGAGCAAGTGTTCACACAGCTCCAGGCTGGCCCCAAACTTGGCGCTCAGAGGGAATGGGCTGTGGCTGTCCTCGGTCCACAGTCGGAGGACCAGCCTGGGAGAAAGTGTGAGGGTGACAGGCATTCTTAGACACATGAACCCCAGGCCTGGATGCTTTTCTGCCCCCGCCCAAACTCCCTCCACCCTCTCCATCCTGCCTCTACCCCTGCCTCGGTCCTCTGGACTGTCCAGCCATGGAATTCCAGGGAGGAATCACACTACTTTTTAATTTTTTAACATATTTTTATTGATTTCAGAGAGGAGGGGACAGGGAGAGATAGTTAGAAACATCAATAATGAGAGTGAAGTGTTGATTGGCTGCCTCCTCTATGTTCCTTAGTGGAGATCAAGCCTGCAATATGGGCATGTGCCCTTGACATGAATCTAACCCAGGACCCTTCATCTACACTCTATCCATTGAGGCAAACGAGTTAGGGCTACACTACTTCTTACACACTTCTGTCCAGGCAAGAAAAAGCAGGAAAAGGATAATATAAGCATCCCTTCAGCAGACCTCCTGTCACAGAATGACAGACATTAAATAACTTTCCCAGGAACACACAGATGTGACAAGTAAGTGAGAAATGTGAGCCCTGCTCTTTCTGAATCCTATGTGACTGCTTTTTCCACTCCTGACTCCAGACCTCCTAATGCCAGACTCTACCAGAGTCGCTGCAGACACAGAGAACCTCTATTTGACATCAGTGGGCACTGGGGAGGCACTGGGACACCGGACCCACATTCTTGTTCGTTACTGCTTGGGCATCTCCTAGTCACCACTGAACAGCCTTTATCTCCTTGCTGAGGCCCAAGTCAGTTTGCCAGAACTTTCTCCCTGTTCCCACCTGTCTGCAGCCCTGATGGTCTCACCTGGCCCCAGGATGGTGCTGGGCCACCTTGGTCAGCTCCTCCTCACTATCAAAGGTCAGGAGTTGCACCCCATGCCGGGCAGCATATTGCAGGTGGGAGATGGGCTTGCAGGGGTGGGCATAGATGATGCGTGAGGGGGGCACGCCCAGGCCCAGCACCTGCTCCAGCTCCACCTGTCAGGGGCAAAGGAGGGGTAAGGGGCTGTCTCCCTGCTGCCATGCTTTTTGGGCACAGGAGCCACGGGCATGAGAGCTGTACCATACAGAGTCCCTACTGTGCGTCAGGCCCAGCGCTGGGCACATATTGTGTTTTTTAAGCTTCTCAACTGCTCTAAGAACATGGAGTTGAACCCATTTTAAAGTCCAAGAAACTGAGGCTCCTGGGAAATGGCTGGGCCAGGAGAGAACAGGGTTTGTGGATTAAAGCACATGTTTGCTTCATTCCTTAGCTCAGGCTGACTGTCCTTGTCACCCAGACCAGAGGACGGTAGAGCACTCGTAGTTCATTCATTTATTCTTTCACAAACAACTGGGTACCACACACATCAGCCACTGTTCAAGGGCTGCTGTCCCAATTCTAGACTCCTAGAAATTAGCCTTTTTTTCCCCTAGGAATGTCAGGATATGGATGATTGAGGCAATTGGCAGTGGGCCCAGGCTCACCTGACTGGCACAGTCGAAGCCAGTACCCAGGACAGCCAGGACACGCAGCACCCAGGGGCTGCTGTTACACTTCACTGCATAGAAGGGCAAGACCCTTGGCAGGGCTTGGCAGAAGGCCTGATGGCGGCTGGCCAACACACCCAGGTCGGCCACCATGAAGGGGTCTCGTTGGTCCTGCCAAGGCAGAGAGAGAGGCAAGAGAGGCTGGGCATTGTGTCATTTCATTGCATCCTCACAGTGTCTCCATTCGGCAAGTACTACTGTTATTCCAGTTAGGAAAAGAGGAAACTACGGCTCTAAAACCTCTTTTCTCTTTTAAAAAAATGTTTCCTGTTTATTGAACTTACTGGGGTGATGCTGGTTAACAAAATTATACATGTGTCAGGTGCACTAAAATGTGATTCTTCCTGTCAAGGTCAATAGCAACTACAAGGCAATGGTAGGATTTGAGCCTTGATCTTCTAACTCTTAAAACAGGAAGTCAAGAGGGCAAGAAGCTTTATAGAAAAAAATGGGCGCCAGGACTATCTAACCCTCACCCCAATCTCTTGGCAAAGGGTGAAATCCCAGGAGCTGGTGGGGAACTGGAAGGGGACAGGAGAAGTTTCCCATGCCATCCAGGAAACACAGCTATTCAGTAAGACCTAGTAAACTGACTTATAAAACACAAACAGAAAACCTTATTTTGTCCCCACCTTACTGGGACTGAGAACCACCCTCTCAACTCCCGACTCTACCACCTTGCCCTCCCCTCCCTTCTCTCCCCTCACCGAATCAGAGAGCTCCTGGATCTTCTTCAATACCACCTCCATGGCAGATTTCTCAGGCCCCGGGGAGATGAAATCCTTCAACAATGAGCTTCCAGGGCATCCTTCCTTCTCTTTCCAGTCATTGAGGGTGGTGCTCATCCCTGACTGTCCATCAGAGCCCTCTGCCAGGGATCCTCCCAGCATCCTGGAAAAGCCTTTCTCTGAGGACATTCCTCCCTCCTCCTCCCAGCACCTGCCAGCCCATGGAGCCAAAGTTCCTAGGTCAGTAAGTAAGTCCTCAGTGTTCCCATGCAGCCACATAGAGCTCCATGGAGCCTTGTGAACTTTTCCATCTGTAGAATGGACCACTGGACAGGCCCAGCCTTCTTCAGAAACCGAGTTTGGGATCATGGGTGATGCTCAAAACACCGCCTACCTTAGGTGGTTGGCATCCTCTTAAAGGCTTCTTCTCTCACATGTTCCCATTCACAGATAAGAAATGTGACCCACCGAAAAGATAAGGGCAGAGTCCACCAACTTTAGATTATAAGGCTAAAGATTATAGGGGATCATCTAGCCTAACATTCCACTTACACATGTGGACAAGTGACCCAGAGAGATGAAAAGACTTGCTCAAGATCATCTAGTGGTCAGTAGCAGAGGTGAGACTGGCATCTGGGCTCCCTAAAGTAGCCACTGCACCTGCTGCTGGCCACCCACCCCTAAGATTGAAGTGAGGGCTGCCTACACACTGAATCTTCTGTTTAGCAGTTGGGGCTGCACCTGGTGGCCCTACTCCACTCCCAGACTCACCTGGTGCCAAACATCACCTGCTTCCTCAGGGTCAGCACAGGGGACCAGAATCTATGGTGTCTTGGGCTCAGGTAAATCTCTTTGGGAAGAACAGAACTCAGCTCAGATCTCAGGCCAGGTGAAATACCGGTGAAGCCTGTCCCTCCAAACCATGGCTACCATGACCCACTCAGCCAAAACCTCCCAACCCTGTGGGTGGCCCATACAAGAGGCCCTCAGGGTGAAGTCAGTCAGCGATGATCAGAGTAGAGAGACCCTAGAAACCCAGTCACCCACCTTCCCACCTCTATGATAGAAACACCGTGGGCTCAGAGGTCTTCAGACAGATCAGCAAAGCTGGAGTGGAGCTTGGAGTGGAAGCTGACCTCAGACTCCAGCTGGTCTCTCTTGGTGCTGTGTCTGTGCCATCCCTGAACATTTAAATATCAGGCTGGAAGTCTCTTATTGGACAGTGAGCCCTGTGAGTCACGTGGTGTCCAGTCACATCCCCACATTCTCACTGCCCTTTCTCTCCATATGGGTTGCTGAGGTCTTACTCTGACTTGTTGGGCAATCCAGGATCAAGCATCAGGCTGAGTCTCTGGGCCTGCCCCATGGATTCCCTGACAGCCATTCAGCCCAGACCAGGATGGGGAAGTGATAAAGATCTCAGGGATACAGGACCTAGGCCCTCAGCCCTTCTACCTCTGTGACAGCTTGAGGAGGAAGGCAGTTCATCCCCTGAACTAAACAAAGCATTTGGGGATTAAATTACCTTTGGAGGGATTTTGGTCAGGGTGGTGGTGAATATAATGTCATTATTTAGTGCTTACTCACTACCAAGCACCTGCCATGTGTTGAACCATTTAACACTCACAAAACCTTATGCATATAGTTGCAATTATCTTACAGGTAATGTAACCAAAACACAGAGAGGCAGGATAATAATGGAATTTATTTACTAGGATCACAGAGAGTGAATGAGATAATGCGTGTAAATCTCATATCTACCACCTTCATATTACTGGTTAGAATTCTTGGGGTGGAACAAGATGGCGGCATAGGAAAACACCTATCTTGCTGCCCCACACAACAATTCCAAAACTACAACTTAATAACAGAACAAACATCATCCAGAATCACCGGAAAGCTGGCTGAGTGTAAATTCCACAAATAAAATAAAGATAGGACACTGTGACTCAGAGGAGCGTAGCCTTGAAGATACGCAAAGAGTCAGAGATTCAGAGCTGCATGTGCGAGCTGAAAGGGTGGGTGGCTGGAAACCCGGCCGGCTTTTTCCAAGGGGAGGGCAAAGGTGTTCCACTGCACTGATTCCCCAGTTCCAGGCGAGTTCCAGGGAAGGCATGCTGAAACCCGGGCGCGGCAGAGGTCTGCTAGCCTGTGGAGAGGGTGAGCTTGTGGAGAGTGCGTGTAATCTTGGAAAGAGCAGTTTGCCCGTAAACTTGGGAACAGAAGTGTGCAATGGCCCACAGAGGACTCATGACTTGTTCCCTCGTTCGGGAGACCACCGGACTGCATTGCTTTACAACCCTGGGCGAGACTTTGGGTGTGCAGACTCATTTGGGATGAGGTTGAGTTGTCTAGCAATGGGTGGAGATCGGCAGCGGCTTTCTCTCAGATGTGAGTGCAGCCATTACCACCTGGCTCAGAGACCCAGGTGCCGCATAGGGCAGAGCTGACGCTGCCTGTGCAGCCCGGAGACTCCACCCATCCAACGTGAGCACAGCTTACCCTCACAGCCAATTGGCCTAGAGGTCAAACCCTCCTAGTGCTAACAACAATAATACGGGCTTAACTTCAACAATACTGTACAATCCATAAAGGGCTGCAGTAAGAGTATCCACCTCAGGTAAATGAGGAGGCTGAGCCATTGTCCCTTAGAGGACATCTACCACACAAAGCTAATCAACCAACTCAGGAATGCAGCCACAATGAAGAGAAATGTAAAGAAATCAGATTTGAAAGAAATGGAGGAAAAAAGACAACTAGACATAGAGTTCAAAAACCACAGTAATAAGGTTTTTCTAGAAAAGGCCGATGAACTTAATAAGACCTACAAGGAAATGAACAAGACCTACGAGGTTATGAAAAAGGACCAACTAGAAATTAAGCATACACTGACTGAAATAGAAAATATTATACAAAGACCTAAAAGCAGTCCAGAGGACCGCAAGAACCAAGTCAAAGATTTGAAATACAAAGAAGCAAAATCCACTCAGCCAGAAAAGTAAGAAGCCAAAAGAATCCAAAAAATTGAAGATAGTGTAAGGGGTCTCTGGGACAACTTCAAGCATACCAACATCCTAATTATAGGGGTGCCAGAAAAAGAGAGAGAGCAAGGTAATGAAAACCTACTTGAAGAAATAGTGACTGAAAACTTCCCCCACCTGGTGAAAGAAACTGACTTAAAAGCCCAAGAAGTACACAGAACCCCAAAATATAGGAATCTAAAGAGGACCACACCAAGACATATCATAATTAAAATGCCAAGAGCAAAAGATAAAGAGAGAATATTAAAAGCAGCAAGAGAAAAACAGTTAGTTACCTATAAGGGAGCATCCATACGATTGTCAGCAGATTTCTCAACAGAAACGATGCAGGCCAGACGCGAATGGCAAGAAATATTCAAAGTGATGAATAGCAAGAATCTACAACCAAGATTACTCTATCCAGCAAAGCTATAATTCAGAATTGAAGGTCAGATAAAGTGCTTTGCAGATAAGAAAAAGCTAAAGGAGTTCATCACCACCAAACCAATATTATATGAAATGCTGAAAGATATTCTTTAAGAAGAGGAAGAAGAAAAAGGTAAAAATATAAATTATGAACAACAAATATACATCAATCAACAAATGAATATAAAAATCAAGTGAATTAAAAATCTGATGAACAGGATAAACTGGTGAATATAACAGAATCACGGGCATAGAGAGGGAATGGACTGATAATTCTTGGGGAGAAAAAGGGTGTGGGAGGTGCAGCAACAGAATGGACAAAAATCATACACCTATGGGAAAGGACAGTGTAGGGGAGGTGAGGGCGGAGAGTGGGATGGGTACCGGTGGAGGGGAGCTATAGGGGGGAAAAGGGAAACAATGTAAGTAATAAACTGAATAATAAAGATTTAAAAATATGAACAATGAAATGGCAATAAATACATATCTACCAACAATTGAATCTAAAAATTAAAATAAATTGACTTAGCTCCGTAATCAGCAAATTGGGGCTCACAAGCCACATGCAGCTCTGTGGCCCCTTCAGTGTGGCTCTTCCAAAAATACCACAGCCTGGGCGAGTCTGCTTGGAAGTAGTGGCATTAGAATAAGTTTAAGTTAAAAAAATTTGGCTCTCAAAATAAATTTCAGTCACTATACTGTTAATATTTGGCTCTGTTGACTGATGAGTTTGCCAACCACTGTTCTAGCTGGGTTGACTCAGTGGATAGAGCATCAGCCTACAAACTAAAGGGTCCCAGTTTGATTCTAGTCAAGGGCACATGCCCAGATTGCCAGCTCAGTCCCCAGAAGTGGGCATGCAAGAGGCAGCAAATCAATGATTCTTTCATCGCAGATGTGTGGTGTCTCTTTCTCTGCCTCTCCCTTCCTCTCTGAAATCAATAAATATATTTTTAAATGAATAAATACAATTAAAATAAATGAACAAGAAATCTAATGAACAAAATCATGAATGAATAAAATAGAACCAGAAGCATGAAAACTTGGAATAGACAGATGAATCCCATCAGGAAGCGGGGAGAGGGAATAGAAAGAGGTAACTAAAAAACTTACATGCATATATGCCTTACCTAAGGACACAAACAATAGGGTGGAAAAAGCCTGGGGAAGGGTGGGAACAGAGTAGGGGCTAATGTGGGGGGAAAGGGAGACCTCTGTAATAATACTCTTGACAATAAAGATATTTTAAAGAACTCATTTAACTAGCTTATGATAATAATGATGCATTATAAGGAACTTAGAGATCACCTACAACAGCAATTTTTAAAGTTTTTGTCTTAAAAACTAAAATATGGACCCCACAGTGGTTATTTGTCCTGTCTTGTGGCTGCCCACCATTTATGAACACTCCTCCTCCAATCCCTCCCCTCTGCCATGGGCAAGCAAGAATTGGATTTTCCCAAACTCCTTTGTAGCAGGGATGTGTGAGGATGTGACCTGGGCTCTATCAGATTCATTTGCCGGCATGAGGATCAGCTGATTATAAAAGTGACTATAGCAGCATGTGGGTTGTGGTGAAATAGTAGTTGATATAATTATTACCTGTTCTCTTCTGGAATGATCTGATCTAAAAAAATCAGGATTTGGGGATCAAATGTTTGCTGACATAGAATGACAGGAAAGGCACATATTGGGGAAGGTGTGACATCCAAATGTAAGAGAGCATTTAGAGGAATAAAAGAATAAGCTCAGAGTCATAATTTATTGGCAAAAGGCATGATCAGAGAACCAGGAAATATCTATGACTGAACTATGAGGAATCCCTCACCTCTTGTAGCTGAAGAGATAAAGAAGCTAATGAACAAAAACTAAAATCAAAGCTTAAGAATGTGAGTTGTTACATTACAATGCCAGTTAAATTACAGCCTTACTTCACACACGTGTGCGCACACACACACACATCACAAACTAAAGGTGTCAAATGGCCGACAAGCGCCTGAAAGCAATACTCAACAACATTAGTCATCAGAGAAATGAAAAGTAAAACCACCATGAGTGCCACTCATCCTCATTAGCATGGCTAAGATGACAGGGGCTGGCAATGCCAAGTGCTTTGGAAGATGTAGGGCAACTGGAACTCCCATTCCTTCTGCCAAGACTACTGCAGAACCTCTTTAGCAGTATTTACTTAAGCTAAACATACACCTACCCTATGACTCAGCAATTCCACTCTGAGTATATACCCAGAGAAGTAAGAAATGCCCAACAGAAATATATCCACCAAAGATATGTACAAATGTTCACAGCAAGTCTATTTACAATATCCCCAATTGGTCTCAGTTCAGAAGTCCATCAACCATAGAATTGATAAATGAATTCATGTCTATTTCATGGAATACTACACAGCAATAAAAGAGGACCTAATGCAAAACAAAAAAAATGAGTGAATCTCACATACCTAATGTTGAGCAAAAAAGCCACTCCCAAAATAATGACACATACATACATACCTTAAGAGTCCATTGATTTGAAATTCAAACACAAGAAAAGTAATGTATGCTGACAGTACTCAGAAGAGTTAAGACCTCTGAGTAGCTGCAGTGACTGGGAGAAGTGTGAGGGAGCTTCTAGGTGCTGGAAGTGTTCTATAGCCTATAGCAAATTATGCAAATAAACCTCAACCAAGATGGCTGCCACCACTGAGAGCAGAAGTAAGGCTTGGGTTTCCCTGGCAACAGAGAAAGCCAAGCTTTCTGCCTACCAAGGCCTCCATTCAATGTTACAAAGTTTCAATTATAAAAGATACAGAAATGGCAGCAGCAACTGAGCTGAAGAGAACAGAGCCTTGGGTTACCCTGGCAATAGAGGAAGCCAAGCTTTCAGTCTGCCATTGTTGGCCTAGGCCTCCACTCGAGACTGCAATGTCTCAAACAGAAATGGCTGCCACCACAGAGCAAGCAGAAGGCTTGGCTCTGCTCCAGGCTACAAAGTTTCAATTGTAGACATAGATTAATCCCAGATACTAGGGCCTTTACTTGGGTCGCTGTGGGGCGTGGCTGGCCTGCAAACCTCCACAGGCCCCTCGCCCAGGCTGCTCTTCACCCCAAGGGAACACTCACCCTGATCTGGGACACTCTTCAGGGCAAACCCGCTGGCCCCCACCCAAGCACCAGGTCTCTATCCTATCTAATAAAAGAATAATTTGCAGATTGACCATCACTCCAACACACAAAAGGACTGCCTCCATATGGTCAAAGATCCTGCCCCCATGTGGACACAAGATGGCCACCACAAGATGGCCAGCAGGGGAGGGCTGCTGGGAGGTTCCAGGCCTGCAAGGGAGGGCAGTTGGGGGCGATCAATCCTGCAGGGGAAGGCAGTTAGGGGTGACCAGGCAAGTAGAGGAGAGAAGTTGGGGGCAAATAGGCTGGGAGGGGAGCAGTTAGACATCAATTAGGCTGGCAGGGTAGTGGTTAGTGGGTGATCAGGCTGGCAGGCAGAAGTGGTGAGGGGCAATCAGGGAGGCAGGCAGGTGAGCAGTTTGGAGCCAGCAGTCCAATTGCCCGTTTAGGCTCCATCCTACCAGGATCGGGCCTAAACGGGCAGTCGGACATCCCTCGAGGGGTCCCAGATTGGAGAGGGTGCAGGCTGGGCTAAAGGACATCCCCTGCCCCCCAGTGCACAAATTTTATGCACCGGGCCTCTGTGTGTGTGTGTGTGTGTGTGTGTGTGTGTGTGTGTGTGTATGCCTAAGTGACTATCTGACTGTTTGACTGTCCGACTGGTAGCTATGATGTGCAAAGACCACCAGGGGGCAGACACTCGAGCAGGAGCTGATGAGCTGCCGTGACGTGGCAGCTGCGGTTCTTGGGTGACACACACAGAACCAGAGAGGAGGGAGCTCAGTTCTGGGGTGTGTTCCTGGAGAACCAAGCTCTCACAATCTGGGACCCCTCAGGGGATGTTGGAGAGCAGGTTTTGGCCCAGTCCCCACAGGCCAAGCCAAGGGACCCCACCTGTACAAAAATCCATGCACTGGTCTCCAGTGTATATATAATTTGTATTAACATATATATATAGTACATATACTCACTCACCAGTACACTTACTACAATTACATAGCTGTATCAGGCCTCTGATCTCATTGAAAGTTGAAGACTTTGAAAGACACCATCCTGAGAACTGTAATAAGACATAGGGGAAGATTTAGAAGTCTCAGAGAATCTTAAACCCACAGACCCATTATAAATGCCTTGTCAGGATAAGTAACCTTCAGTCCTAGACTGATGAGGCCGTTCCCCACTGTTTAAAGATCCCTATTGCAAACTTGTCCAGGGGGCAAGCAATAGTCACTCTCTTCATAGACCACCCCCCCACATTGCCTCAAGGTCTTTAACAGAACCCCCCAGACCACCCCAATTACCAAGTCAGACCCTAGGAAGGAAAACTGATATGTCAATATAATCTAAAGGTTGTAATTACTTCTCATGAAGAAAATCCATAGAATCTTTATGGGAATGAACTCTGAGGGGTTAGACCTGGAAGGGAGGAACATCATTTAAGATCAGACCAAATTATTCATGATTGTGTTCTTACCCATATTCTGTACTCCAGGCACAAGCTCAAACATCTGGAAGTGGTTCTGAATGTTTGTTCAGTCCATCACCTGAACCTAAACTCAGTGGCAGCATGGGTAAATAAATGCCATAAATTCCCTCGACATGGAGAGGAAGGAACCCAGAGATTTAGAAAGAGAATTCAAACAGCTCACTCACCACCTAACCATTAAGTTCAAAAAGCACAGCTTCTCCAAAGACTGAGAATTGAATTGAGAATCACATCAGTGAAGGGAACATCGGCGTCTTTGCAAAGCACCGTGTCAGCCAGAGATAAAGAGGGAAATCTTGCCCTTGAAATGGACACTCTGTTTTCAAGGGGAAAAATGAGATGAAGTCCTGGAGCATCATACAGGCCAAGTAACAGAACTTCCCCCAGAGGTGATGGGGTTCCCGCAGTGGACAGCAGGGCCCTGGTGGAATCAGAATGGCCAGATCCACAGGGTTAGACAGTGTGGCTACTAGGTCCTGGGCTCTCTAGGACACCAACAGGAGTTCAGCCTACTGAGACCCCATCTGATCTTTTTAACACAACAGGTGACTCCAGGTATACCTGGTGCCTTTCAAAATAATAGGCAAGGACAAGAAAAATATTTCATATAGTCATAACACAGTAAGAAGTGATAACTGATATAATCAAAATTGTAATAAACCATATAGGAAAAACTGAATAGAGATATAAAAGAACTAAAGTTCCTATTGAAATCAGTAAGCCATGAAATAGCACCACAGACTTGTTATCTGGAAATTGTGAGGTAAGCACCACAGGGACCCTGACAGAGTTTAAAGCGATGTCTTCTGGGGCAAAACTAAGGGAAATGAAGGTGCTCAGGAGTCTGTCTTTAATGACCTTAACCATACCAGGCAACATTCAGATTTGAAAGTCTTAAAACTTAAAGGCTAAAGGTAGTCATAGATGGCTTACAGAGCTTTGTCCTCTTCACACATTCTCTTGCCCCTGGTGGCTCTTCAGAAGTCTGCAGACAGGCTCACAGGACCATACCTAGCTCTCCTGTAAGCCCAATGCTTTTCAATTTTATTCTCTTGGTGACCACCTCTGCTCCTTGGAACTTAGGACACATGCCACAAGTCACAAGGTGAGTCACTGTCAAAGTCCAGGAAACCCTTGAGGAACCTTTGACAGGCAGCAGAACAGGAACACACTCAGGCTGGGGGCCATGAGTGCTCTTGTGAAAATAGGATGCCATATGCAGGATACTCGTTGACACATCAAAAATACCACATAAGTCGTTTTTTTATCCTCACCCAAAGGCATACTTAGAGGAAGCTGAGAGAGAGAGAGAGACATCTATGTGAGAGTGAAACATCTATCGGTTGCCTTCTATACTCCCCACTGGGGATTAAACCCCAACCCAAGCATGTGCCCTGACCAGAATGGAACCAGCAACCTCAGTTGGGTTGGGTTGGGTTGGGTGGGGTGGGGTTGGGTGGGGTGGGGTTGGGTTGGATTGGGTTGGGTTGCCCAACCAAGGGAACCACACAGGCTGGGAGCCTCACATGTTTTAACTCATGATGGTGATAGGGATGCCAGTGCTGTGACTTCTGGAAGAGGCCTCTGGCTGATATTTCTAGGTCTCCTTCCAAGCTTGGAAGGTCTTCTGTAGATTCAAAGCAGGGGTCTGGAGCTTGCCTCCCTGGAAGGGGAAAGACCTCTGCCTTCTGGAAAAATGCAAAAGATGTCTCTCTCTATGACATAACTCTCCATGGCAAGATGATTACCTCTGGGAGGCACAGGGGAAGCACAGAATACATTGGGTTTCAATCTGCCCTGAGGCAGGAAAATATTCCTGAGCCTCCCCTGCTCCAGTCTGGGGCGGGCAGCTCTGCCACAGCAGGCCTCACAGCGCCCTAGAAGTCCTGAGATCAGGAGGAAAGACAACTGGCTGCTTTCAACTCTTTTATGATGAAACCAAAAAGAGCAAGACCATGGAGAGAAGCACTCGTCATGTTAATCTATCTACATTATGAGGGCATCTATTCTGTGCTAGGCACACCATGAGGCAGGCAGAGAGACCATCAGAATCTCCTAGTGAACTGATGAGTAATGTTTTATACATCTCCTAAAATACTCGGGAATAATTATAAAAAGTATATAATATAATCTTTTCAAGTTAAATTTGAAGACTTTAACCAAGGCATGGTATGGTTTTTGGAGCACTCCAAGGGCCCCAGAGTGATTAAAATATTGATTCTATTTTCATTAAAAAATATTTTTTAAAGGCCAGTCTAATATACTTGGAATCATGTGGAAAGCTTTATCAAATAAAAATTTATCAGTATATTTTATATATATATATATATATTTTAAATATTATAAAGGTTTTTAAGGAGGGCAGGACACCTTACTAAATATTTCTTAAGTAAAGCCAAATTTTTCAGCAGCAGAATTTTAGAAACAAAAGCCCTTGCAGCCTGAACTTTAAATAGTCTGGGGGCTGAGACATCATTTATACTTTACTAAAGGCCCAATGCATGAATATTCATGCAGGCATGGGCCTTTCTTCCCCTGGATGCCTGCATTGCCTTCACTTCAGATGGAGCCACCTTTCTGCTCAGGCCCTGAGCCGCCTTTCTGCCTGCCCACACTGCCCAGAGGCCCAGAGCGGTTGGGGTGGTGCAGAATGAGGATGCAAGCGTCCCATCCCTCCTCGCCCTTGCTTGTATACACAAATTAACCCACCATCTTTGTTGGGTTAATTTGAATACTCATTCCTGATTGGCTGGTGAGTGTTACAAAGGTATGGTCAATTTGCGTCTTACTCTTTTATTAGGGCAGATAGGTCAAATATCTAAGCTTTCTTTCTCCTTGGAGGTGCATACTTTAATTACTTAATAAATTTGCTTTTTAAAATATAATCAAGGTCTCATATAATTAAGTTATATAAAAAAGCCAATATCTTTATTAGCAGTTAGGTTTAACAAAAGCAAAGTGAGAATTTGCTTAAAGTTACTGAAACCTCTCATAATCCCTCTGTGTATGCAAATGAGCACTGGCAAAAAGGAATGCAGTTTAGAAATAAATTATAAAAAGGAGAAACTTTTCAATTTTGAAATCTCTTCTGCTAATATTTAAAGGGTAAACTGAGGCTTATTATGCAAGCATTAAATCTAATCACTAGTAGTTACCATGAATAGAGAATTATTTAATATGTAGGCAGCAGTATCAGCCAGCATCTGAAAAGCAACCATGTAGGTTGGATTGGTGTAAAAGAAACAAAAAAGTTTTTAAAAGAAACTTTCTAAAGGTACTCTGGAAATTACTCTGGAAGGAAATAAGGAGAGGTTTCCTTCAGATGTTTGGAAAATTGTGATTGAAAGTCAATGTATTAGGCCGCAAAAAGAAAAGTAATTTGTGTTTTTGCCTCCTTCAACAAAGCTTATGTGGGTATACTCAAAGACTGACAGCAGAAATTCAATTAGTGTCCAAGAACAAATAAAGTTAGACAATGAGCCTTATTTCAGATTGATCTAAACTGGCAAATTGAAACAAGTGAATATTCAGGGGAACTTAGTTGTACTGAGCAGGAAACCATTCCTGGAGCATTACTAATTTTTTACTGATTGTTTATCTCATAATAAAGCTGCTTAACATGCAATGAATCCAAAAGTTACACTTCCTTACAAGAATTGAATTAAAAGCTATCAAGGCTGCATTACAGGATTTCCAAAAACCTCTCGATATTATTTAAAACAAAAAGAAGGGATAGTGAAGAAATATCCTCTAAGTAAATTACATCAAGCTTTAATTACTGACATTTTTTACTTTAACATTTTTTTCACTTGTAATGCTGATGGCAAGACACCCATGGTGTCAGAGTAAGCCAAAGGAAATAGTTTGGGCAAAAATGAAAGGATTCTGAGTCTAGTTCATAGAAAGGATTTCTATATTAATCTTTGGTCAAGAATATGGTTATATATTTCCAGAAAATTCCTCTAAGCCTGAGTGGATTCCTGCCACCAGGGATCGGAGAGAGGAATTGACCGGACCACTCCAGTCACAGATGGCAGTGGCCCCAAACAACACCCTGAGCAGACAGAGGACAAACAGTCCAGAGAGGGAGGATGGTAAAGATGTCTTGCCATGCTAGCAGTCAGCAGCTAGCTACACATTGCTGCAGGTTGCCCGGGACAAAGCCAAAGAAAGTCAAAGTTGGACCTGCTTTGCCATTCTGTTTGTCCACTATCCAGAACTGGAATATCATTGCTGTCTGTGAAGACCCATGTCCCACGTGATTCAGGGTTCGGGATCTGCATGCAAATGAAAGAGACGAGACAATAAATAATTATTTGGAAATAATGGGGCCAGGCAGGCAAGCCCAATGCAAGAGAAAGGTCTTCCACTGGTGCCCAGGCCTTGTCAAGCTTTTATTCAACTTTGGATACACATCTAGCCCTGAGGCAGGTAATTGTGGTAACAGACAGGCTATCTTAAAGACCAGTAAATACTAGAAAGACTTACTCTGAGTCTATTTGGTCAGGAAATAGCTTGAGCCCCCATTGTCTGGATTAAACAAGTGCATAGCTCTGGCCCTTGCCAGGGGCTCAAGGTTCACCAGGATTCTGGGATCCTTGCTTACACTTCTCTGATAGTGAAGACAATGGGTAGCTTCCTGCATCTCCCTCGTTTCTTTTCCTTAGTAATTTTTGAAGAGTGAATGCCTCCTGAAGGATTCAAGTCCTTTTAAGACTCTTCATTCCTCAACTACAGACTAGAAATAAACATGAGAACAAAAATTAGACAAGCAATAGTGGTTATGCTGAGAGGCAAATGTAATGAGATGCAGACGAAGGGGTTAAATTCTTTCATGTCCTTTTTAAATTGTTGTCAGGCATCTAAGGAATTAGTTTGTAAGTTTGCCTGGAGTAATTGCACAATAGGCTGTTGTAATTCTAAAATATCAAGGGTTGTGTTACCTTTACCGCCAGCACCAAGAAGGTGATTTTTTATTTATTTCCAAGAGTGCGAGGAACTATTATAGGCAACGGGGTACCACAAATCTGGGAAAAATTATGACACTGCTAGGATATTCTTTGCTCTAGGCTGTGTTTTTATCACTCATCCACAAGACTGTAGACTTTAATGCGGAAAATTCCATCTCAAGCTGGCTGTCAATTCTTTTTTGTATAGACAAGATCTCAGTTACATTGTTCTTAACTTGTTATCCAAACTGAGAAGTTTGAATAGTGTGTACCTGGGATGAAGCAGCAATGCCCACAGAAGTGAGTACCATTATGAGGGCAAAGATTCCTGCAATTAACATTTCAAGAAATCTTTTGTGTCTTTTTAAGTTTTTTTCGAGATCATATAACAATTGCTAGGTTTGATGAGATTTCGAAGGCTCAGTTAGGTTAGTAGGAACCAAATGGAAAGTTGGTTGCTTTAAAATCATGAGGGAATCCTTTAGAATATATCATTAATACAATAGGATAATGTGCAGCCTGTGCATGAAACCTCATACAGAAGGCTTATCACATTAAGGTGCTTCTGGATGGCCTGAGAGGAGTACAAATGGACCAAACACACAGGGAGTGGCAAATACTGTCTTATTGGGAGTTCCCCATAAGGTAGGAATGGAATTATCTGAGCTATAATTAAAACCATACCATTTAATATGTGCAAGTGCAGCAGCTAATTCCCATTGTGTATTTTGTAGGAGCCAATTGTCATGTTGTAATTGAGATCCAATAAATCCTCCTCCATGTCATGAGATGGGGTGATTACCTTCAACATATAGATAAGATGCATTCTTCTTCATTTTAGGGTGTGGTTGTTACAATATGTAGACCCGTAGGGGCCCCAATCCACAAAGGAAAAACTGTTGTCTGCATGCGGTATGGATCCTATCTAATAAAAAAGTAATATGCAAATTGACCATCACACCAAGACACAACATGGCCACCCTTAAGTAGTCAAAGATGGCTGTCCCCATGTGGATACATGAAGGCTACCACAAGATGGATGGAAGGGTAGAGCAGTTGTGGGCAATTAGAGGTGACCAGGCCAGCAGAGGAGGACAGTTAAGTGAGACTGGGTCAGCAGATGAGGCCAGTTGGGGTGACCAGGACTGCAGGGGAGGGCAGTTGGGGGGTACCAGGCCTGCAGGGGAGGGCAGTTGGAAGGGAACCAGGCCTGCAGGGCATAGCAGTTGTGTATGATCAAGCCAGCAGAGAGGGAAGTTAGGAGTGACTGGGCCAGCAAAGGAGGGCAATTGGGGGAGATCAGGTAAGCAGGGGAGAGCAGCTGGGGGGTGGGGGCAGGCCAAGAGGGGAGGACAGTTGGGAGTGGCAGGCCTAGAGGGAAGGGCAGTTAGGGGTGACCAGGCCAGCAGAGGAAGGCAGTTGGGGGAGACCACATCTGCAGAGGAGGGCAGTGGGGGGGAGGGGGGAGCAGGCCGGCAGAGGAGTGGCCATTGGTCCAACCAGGGAGCAGTTAAGCATCTACCAGGCTGGCAGTGGAGTGGTTAGGTGGTGATCAGGCTGGCAGGCAGAAGCAGTTAGGGGCAATCAGGCAGAAGCAGGCAAGCAGTTGGGAGTCAGCAGTCCTGGATTGTGAGAGGGATGTCCAACTGCTCATTTAGGTGGTCGGACATCCCTTAAGGGGTCCCAGATTGGAGAAGGTACAGGCTGTGCTGAGGGATACTCCCAGCCCGCAAGCCCCCGTACACAAATTTCATGCAACCAGCCTCTAGTAATAACTATAACAGTCTTGCCAATTAAATTCTTTCCTGGCAGGGTGCCATTCATAAGAATTTTTACATAATTGCTTATTGGGGGATGTCTTAGTACAGTTACATTTTCTGCGCCTCTACCAATGGCAAGGAGTGGTAGTAGACATATTTGGGCTTTTCTTCCCCTTTCTTTGGTGTCCATGTTAGCAAAAAGCATCTCTTTAATTTTACACACAACAGAGCAGTGATTTGATTCTGTGTCATACAAAAGGGAAGCTGGGTGGTGACACCCATGTAATTATACTTTACCCATATACTCCTTTCCCACCCAAGGTCGTCGTGGGTGACCAAGGTGTTTGGTGTTATTGGTGACTACATTAGGTGGAAGAATCAGCCCACATAAGGGGTATTACCCATGGTCAGTCAGGATCATATGTCCAAAACACTTCCCCATTTACCCCCGGTAGCATTATTGGACTGCTGATTACTGCTAGAATGATGAGAAAGACGTTTTCGGGTGTACTTGGGGTTCTAGTTTTCTCAAAAATTTGCTCAGCTTTCTGGACCATCTTTTTCACCATGCCCCAGGAGACCTCCAGCCTCATCCTCCTCCCACTCCTTATCTTCAGTGGGTATTTTGGAGCTGCTGCTATCTGCGGCTGGGTTAGCTGATTGTCTGCAGCTGTGAGGCATGACTCCAGGTGCAGGGTCCTCATTAACTTGGCCAGTTCTTCTCTTGGATCCATGTTGAAAATTTATATTTCTTATGGGAATCCTCATGGGCTTGGAGAAATTTTCTGGAAATATGCAAGCGTACCCTTGACCAAATGTTAAGAGAGGATCGGGGTCCTTCCAAAACCCAGACTCAGGATCTTTCCATTTAACCAGACCATTTTCCTTTGGCTTATTCTGATACTAGTGTATTTCCATAGATGTCTTGCCATCGGTATCACAAGTGTAAAAATTTAAAGTAATTAAGGCTTGATGTGGTCTACTTACAGGCAATTTCTCCATAATCCCTCCTTCTTGTTTTTCAAGTTGGGATTTTAACCGTTGTGTTGGCGCTCGATAATTGCCTGTCCTGCGAATTATATAGTATTCCTTTAATGTGTTGAATTTTCCACTGTTTACAAAATTTCTAGAAATGACAGCTTGTATAAGCAGGCCCATTATCAGTTTTAATAATTTTTTGAATTCTCATGATGGCAAAAGCACCTAAGCAATGATGAGTAACCTTTTTTTGCCATTTCCCCTATAGATGCAGTAGCCCAAAGGACTTTTGAAAAGGTGTCTACAAGACATGCAATGCTCCAAGACATCCAAAGGAGTATATTATGTCACATCCATTTGCCAGATAAGGTCCCTCAGGAAACCTCTAGGGTTGATTCCTGTGTTAGGCCCTTGAGGTAGATATAACATGCAAGTGGAACATTCCTTGATAATCTCTTTTGACTGCTGTCAAGAAAATGAGAACTGTTTGGACAACATTTTGGCAGGCTGATATAAAAGATGATGAGACTCTGATACCTCTTTTAATAAAGCAGCCAATTGATCACCGTGTGCGTTTTTCTTTGTGAGTGTGTCAGGTAAAACATTGTGAGCCCTAATGTGAGTGATATTAAAAGGATGTTGTCTCTGTTGCACAATCTGCTGAACTTGTTTACATAATAAAAATCATCTTTGGTCAACGAGCCAGTTCAGATGAGCAGTTTCAATTCTATTCAGTAGGACTACAGTGTAAGAGGAATCAGAGATAATGTTAAGAGGCTCTTGGAATTTTTGCAATGTAATTTTAATAGCTTATAATTCAATTCTCTGTGCAAAAGTCTGACTGGTCAGTATGACTTGGTCTGAATTCATTGTATGATAGGCGGCTTACCCCATTAAATGATCCATCAGTAAAAACAGTTAATGCTCCAGGGATAGGTTCCTGCCTAGTATTTTTTTTTTGTATAATAATGAGGGTATGATATAAAAATTGTAGTAATTTGTCTTTTAATAGGTCACAACTAAGTTCGCCTGAATATCCACTTAGTCTAATTTGCCAAATTAAGTCTGTTTGAAATAACATTTCTAATTGCTTCCCAGTGAAGTGAAGAGAGATGCATATTGGTTTTTCTCCTCTAAGCAGCCAGCAACACTTTCTAATCTGAGATATCAACTGAGCCATTAGTTCTACATATGTAACAGCAGTTTTAGAGGAATGATGCTCTAGGTCAGTGGGTGGCAAACTCATTAGTCAACAGAGCCAAATATGAACAGTACAATGATTAAAATTCTGTTGAGAGCCAAATTTTTTAAACTTAAACTTCTTCTAACACTACTTCTTCAAAACACATTCGCTCAAGCCATGGTATTTTGTTGAAGAGCCACAATCCAGGGGCCTAAAAGCCATATGTGACTCATGAGCTGCAGTTTGCTGACCATGGATCTAGGGGGACCTATTCAATAATAGCAGGAGAGTTTTCATTTGGAAGATGACTCCAGTGGGACTATTTGCAGTGAGGTAAGGTTAATCTGTCCCAATAAAGGCAGTAAGGTAAGGTTAATCTGTCCCAGAAAAGGCATTTCAGGCTGTACCCATGCTACTTGGGCTAAGGAGATTGCCTGCTCAATTCTTAGCAACTCCTTTCTAGCTTCTTCTGTCAATATTCGGAGTGAGGAAAGACTAGAGTCACCCCTAAGTGTATTAAATAAATTTGTTATTTCTCCTGTAGAGACTTTTAGATAAGGTCTTAACCAGTGAATGTCCCCTAATAATTTCTGAAAGTCATTTAAAGTTTTAAGGCAATCTTTTCTTAATTCCACCTTGTGGAGCCTAATGTATTGGTTTTCAATTATGGTTCCAAGATATTTGAAAGACATGTCTTTCTGTACATTTTCTGGAGCATTTTTAAGCCCTATTTAAGGAGCTCCTTTTCCAATTGGGGAAACATTGCCAAAGTCTGCTCTTCCTGTGGACTTGCTAAGAGCAAGTCATCTCTGTAATGAATAATGTAACTTAGGGAATTCTTGTCTTTTAAAGGCTGAACACCTTGAGCTACATATTTTTTGACACAAGGTAGAGCAATTGGACATTTGTTGAGGCAAAACTTTCCATTGATATCTTTTCATGATTTCTATGTTATTAATAGATGACACCGAAAAGGCAAATCTTTGTTTATCTTCAGGTACCAAGGGAATGGTGAAAAAACAATCCTTAAGAACAGCTACTATGAGAGAGCAACCTAGAGGGATTTGCAAAGGCACTTGGAGTCCAGGCCAGAAAGCTCCCATGGTATGCATGGTAGCATTAACCACTCTGAGAACATGTAACAATCGCTATTTTCCTGACACCTTCTCAGTACAATAAATATATGTGTATTGCAAGGGCTATTGGAAGGCTCTATATGACCAGCTTCTATTTGTTCCTGTATTGATTCATGAATATGACCTAATATTTTCTTGGTTAATGGCCACTGATCCACCCTTATAGGTCTGTCATCTTTCCATGATATAGGATGAGCATGGGGGTGAGGAGACTAAGCAGTAACCACTCCTAAAAAGGTTGATATCCTAATCTTCATCTTCCTGGGTTTCCTTTGGCTTAGATGGGCCCTTTAATTCCCTGAATATTTCTTCCGAAACCTTGACCAGTCTGATATCCCATCTGAGTTATTAACTGCTATCCTTTGACGGTAATAATACAAGCTTGTAATTCTTCTAAAACACCCTGGCCCCATAAATTGATTGCAATTTTAGAGAGTATGTAGGGCTGAAACCATCCTGTCTGTCCTTCCTCATCTTGCCACCTTAGCACTGCAGCACTACTTTTTGTGTAATCAGGAACTCCCACTCCCCTAACTGAGCCTAGGTTCTACCATGGACCAATTTGGAGGCCAGAATTCTTTGCTGATAATGCTGAAATCTGCTCCCGTGTACACTAAACCTTTAAATAGCTTTCATTCTCTTCGTGATTATAGGATGGGTTTTGAAAATGTTCTGTATCCAATAGATGTCTGAGCTTCCAAATGCTTCCATTCCTCTTTTCCTATCTATAGCCTCACCTTGCTGAACATAAGGTAAAAGTAGTATATGATTAATTCTTTGTCCTGGAGTAATTTACAAAATATGATTGCATTCTAATATAACTTCAAGCTCCCCCTCATAGTCCAGACTAAACAATTGGTGCATAGCTCTGGCCCTTGCCAGCGGCTCAAGGTACTCCAGAATTCTGGGATCCTTGTTTACACTTGTCTGATACTGAAGACAATGGGTGGCTTCATGCAGCTATCATGTCACAGGAAACAGTGATTGGAAAGGGAACCCATAAAAAACTGTTGGGCACTGGAAAGGGTACTCAAAGGACTGTTGACCCAGAAAGAAGCTTACTGCAGTCTGATACCTTTCATGGCTGGCAGCAACTTAAAAGGACATGATAAATTTCTAATCCTTTCCATTGAATTCAAAAATCTTAAAAGGACCCGAGCTCTGCAAATAACATACATTCTAGTTAAATTTATTGAACCAAAGAAGGGGGATATACTGGAGTCTAATTCCAGCCGGTCATAAATGCAGGAAGTTCATCAAAATGTTGATGGATCTTGGGACTTCAGCTGGACTGAAAACCTGCATGTTATTACCTCCTCCTGGACAGCTGAGGACATTTCCCCCAACCTATTTATAGTTTATTGCTTACCATACCTTATCTTTGATATGTTTATCTGGTTTGCTATAGGCCAAAATGTGGGATTAAAAAGCTTTGAGTCTGGAGATTCAGGGGACTTTGTTACTAAAGCTAAGCCTCCCCTGGCTTTCCCCATGCGTGCCAAATTCATGTTTCTTCTCTAGCCTCTTTATTAATTTGCATCACAACCCTTTCTCCAGATTTTTGAAGATGAGTAGATGCTGAGAAAGAACATGGCAGTCATCCACACAGGTCACCTTGCCCCAGCTAACCACATAGTTGCCTTTTGTCTCTGCTCACATCCCAGACCCTCAGAGAGACCTCTCACCTTCTACCTAAAATAGCACCTTCCTTACCCTGGATGGTGTTGCTCAATTTGTTGGAGAATCACCCCATCCACCAGAGTCCCATATTCAATTCCCAGTGAGGGCACATATCCAGGTCTCAGGTTCAATCCCATACTGGAGGCAACTGATCGATGTGGATGTTTCTGTCATTTTCTCTTCCTCTCCCTAAAAATCAATGAAAACGTTTTTTAAAAATGCACCATCCTCTTGTGTTGACTCCTGATGCGTTGGAAACAAGATCTGTCTGAAAGTAAGAACCTGTCCCCCGGGCGGGAGGGGAGCCAGCCGGCCCTGGCCACGGAGAGACACCCAGCCAACCACTCACACCCACGGGAACCCCAACTGCCTTCTTGTGAAAAAAAGAAAACAATTATGTCCAAGAGAAAATGTCACATTTTACAAACAAATTCCGGACCCTTCTATGCATATATGTATAGCTGTCACTTCATTTTCTGTGCCAACGCAGGGGCGGCCAGAACCAGCCCGTGTCCTCTCGTCCTTGCTTTCTTGCCGTCTGCTGTGTGAGTTGATTTCCTGAGCAGCAATGGACCGTTGTCACTTCGCCTCTCCTAACTGGCAGGCAGAGGTGTCGCTGACCGGAGACAGGGGTGTCCCGAGGCTGTGGGGAGGGGAGGCCTGCAGCAGCCAGCAGCCCAGGGGGTCCAGAGAGGAGCACATTTTATTTTATGGATAGGTGGGGAGTCCGAGCGGATGGGCCACTTTCCACGCTTTTTTTTAGACTTTTACAATTTTAGACTTTTTACAGTTTACAATGCTAGACTTTTCCTACTCTGGCGATCTTTTTTAACCGAATCCTTTGGAGGGAACGCACTATTTTGGAGTCTTAAGAATTTGATTTTATACCAATAAGAAATAAAAAAAAAAAATTCAGGGGAATCTCTCCTGTAGTGCATATTTTACTATTTTAAAGAGATCTCTGAATTTGACAAGAGAGCCAACATTCCTTAGTGGCAAAACGCTGAGAGTTGACGGACCTGGGCGGCTTTCTGCTGCAGGATCTCAAAAACAAAACAAAACAAAACGGGGCGATTCTGTGTAAATGTCTTTCGTGTGAAACCCCTGTCCGGCAGCTCTCGGGGCTGCGTAGTGAGCGAGTCCCCTTTATGCTGCACAGAAGGATGGCCTGTTGCGCTTTCTCGGTGATAACAGCTGCCCTGCGAGTGGCTGGCGGAGGCGTTGCACTGACAGGGTTACCTGGGCAGGTGGCTGAACTTATCTAGGCACCTCGAGATACAGAAGTGAATGTGCTGCATTTTGTTTATTTAGCTTTTCTGGGTAGCGTTTTGTTTTGCTCTGTTTTGTTCAGATTTATGCTTTTCGGCCCCCAGGAGACTGTTGGGAGAAGCCTTAGAATGACCCTCGTAGGGAATACCATGACTTTTTCTCTTTCTTTTTTAACTTCACCATCGGGTTCAAAGGTGGCCTGCAAGTAGAATCACGCTCTCCCCGACACACCCGAGAGAGGGTGTGGGCGGGCCGCGCGCTCCTGGTCCTCCCCGTGCCCGCCGCGTCCCGGACTCGTTCCCCGTGCCATGCAGAGGTTGGGTAACTCTTCGCTCAGGTCAGAATTGACAATCGCGGCATCCCTCACGTTGTCAACAAAGACCTCACCCGGTCGGTCGCTGCTGAGTGAGCAGCATGACCCTGGAGGAGCGGCTGGCCAGGGCAGCGGGCAGCGGCCTCTCCAGAGAGCCAGGCTCTGCATCTCCGCTCCCTGCTCGCACCCTGAACCACACGGGTGGGGAGTGGTCGTGATGGACAAAAGCTAAAGTGGCGGAGAGAGCTCCAGCCTGAGATGCTGAGCCCCTCGGTCGTGTCTAAGCTTAGCTGGGTCCTTTCGAGTTTGTTTTACAGCTTCCTAGGTTAAGTAGTTTGCACTATTTTTGCAATAAATTCATGGAAACCCTAACAGTTATTTGTTTTGTTTCTTACTGTGTGTATATAAACTAATACTAAAAATTTGGCATAGTGTTTTTTCACCTCCTTACATAACCCCTTACATGCACAGAATGCTGTAAATCCGATAAAATATGTGAATGATATTTTATAATTATTTTGTATGGCATCCATTTTGTTTGGCCTCACAGTATGTCAGCAAAAAAATGAAAGAAATTCCTTGTATTTACAAAAAAAATGCACCATCCTCTATCCTTCCATATCCCTCTGCCCTGCTTTAATTTTTCTTTACAATACTTGTTGCTTCCTCTTTACTTTATCATTTGTATGTTTGCTCCTGCTCTGATTTTTCCAATGGAAGACAATGGAAGGTAAGCTCCATGAGGATAAGTTTTGCACATCTTATTCATCATGTATAACCTTGCCTAGAAAAACACAATCACAGACTAGGGCCTCACATTTTATTTTATGGATAGATGCACAGTTGGATGAATGGATCAACTGATGGTCAGTGGATGGATGGATGGATGGATGGATGAATGGATGGAAACATGGATCAGTAGATGAAAGGATGGAAAGACTGATGAATGATCAATGGATGGATGAATGGATTTATGAATGAATGGGTAGATGACTTGAAATCAAAAATGCCACAGGGCAACAGCTATAGAGCAGAGGACAAAACACTCCAGATATTCTTGTATATGAATGTAACTATTTTTACCTAAAGCCGACTCATGTTTGCCATTCCAGACACCTCTGAGGGGATAAGTGTGGTTGTTTCTGGCCTAAATGTCAGAATCTGGGAGTAGAGGAATGAGGAATACAGGATCTGAAGGCTGCTCGAGCCGTCTAGTTTCCTTAGGTGGCATCTGCAGCCCATCCTTTCTTCTCAGATGTCTGGGGCTGAGATGTCTTTAGCACAAGGTTGCTGGAGAATACCCCTGGTCTTAGCTGAGTGAGGAGGCAGCAGTGAGATTGGTGGAGCTGACTCTAGTGGATGACAAGGACCATTGGTAGGAGCGGAGGAGCGGAGAAGTCACATCAGGTGAAGCTTAAAAAGGATACAGAACAAAGAAGGTGAGTGGCTTGGCTTCTGGGACCCCCACTGCCCCTACCTCTGCTAATGCCCTTGCCTATAGGACACGTTTTCTTTTCTCAGCTCAGAACTTCCCAAATAATGTTTCTGAACCTGGGAGACACACAGTAGTACCTGTCTTATTTTGGAATTGGATATTCCTACCCCTTTTCGTCCCATCTTTCAAACTGGGGATTTCTTAAAGCCAATGCCATGATAGTCGCCCACATGCCTGGCCCAATACCTGTAAGGCTAGATGCAATACCTGCTCCCTGTGGATGCCCAGACCAAAGGCCATGGGGGAGTGGTCTCTGTGTAGGAAAGGTCCAGGGTCAAGGCCAACCTGAGGCAGGGTTCTGGACATGAACTGACCTGAATGAGGATTTGCATTATCTGACTTAATCCCCTCAACAGCCATGCCAAGAGCGTACTAATTAATATCATTCTCATGCCATTAATGGAGAAACTGAGGCTCTGGCCGCACTGCCAGTTTGTGGTGGAGCCTGGATTCGCTACAGGTCTGACTCCAGAGCCCGTGTTCTTGGCACTAGAATGGGTGCCTGTAGTTGACATGAACATTTCTGGAACAACACAAGGGTCACTAACTGTACAAAAGGAGGGATGAATCCTGGCCAGTGTGGCTCAGCTGGTTGGGCATTTTCCTGAGCTCCAAAAAGTTGCTGGTTCCATTCCTGGTCAGGGCACACGCCTGGGTTGTGGACTGATTTGATCCCCAGTAAGGGGCATGCAGAACATAGCCAAATGATGTTCCCCTCTCACATGGATCTTTGTCTCTCTCCCTTTCCCTTCCTCTCCCTCAAAAAATCAATTTTTAAATATATATATTTTAAATAAAAAGAGTGATGAAAGAATCTCAAGGTACTGGCCAAGGTAGGTTGCTTCATACTCCAGGCCATGGCCTTCAGGGGACAACTGTTGTAATAACACCAGTTTCTCACCCCTACCTCATTTCAGGGCTCAGGGGTAAGAAGCACAAGGGTGGAGTCATCTGCCCACAAAGGCTAGCCTGTGTTTCAGACCAACAATGGAGAAAAAAATTGTTTTTAACCTTAAACGTTGCTTCATCATTTCAAAGACAACCAAACCTCAGCTTCCCACGTTACTCTTCCCCACCCTGCTCCCACCTCCGCCCCAAGCTTTCCCAGGTGGGCGCACCAAGTGTCTGGAAAAATTCCATTCTGTCCTGTCCCAGCTTATGGCGCTGTCTGCAGCAGGCTCCTGTGGAAAAGTTGTACCAGTAAATGAATTTTCTAGAAGCCCCCACCACCTCAGGGAGTGAACCCAAGATTGGACTAACAGGAGCCGCTTGGGCAGAGCCTGTGAGGGAGGCTGGTAGGGAAGTGACTTTGAATGCGGGAAGTGAGGAACAGCCACAAATGGTCAGAGTAGAGTGGGGATTTGGCCAAGAATATAGGGTTACAAGGGCCTCAAGGATGTTAGCTTGTGCACACAGAGGTGTCTAAATGTCAGAGCTGTCACAGCTGCCCAGGAGGGCTGCCTTGGACTTATATGGGTAATGGGAGTAATGGGTCACCCCATAAGCAATGTGTGTCAGTTGGATCTTTTCTGGGCCAAGTTGGGGTATTTCCTGGACCTGGGAACCCAGAGCTTAGCCATCAGCTCCCTATGCCAAGTTCAGATCCTTGAGCTCTGCTCAGGTACCTGAGCTCAGGTCCCATGATGTAGCTGATGGAGGCAGGCAGGAAGCCATTGAAGGTGGAGCTCATGACTGAACTATAGGCACCCATGGAGGGGAAGATGAGCCAGTCACCCACGTCCAGCTCGGGCAGCTGCACCTCCTCCTTGAAGAGGGTGTCAAAGGCATCGCATGTGGGACCATAAAGGATGCAGGGGAAGAGGGGCGGCTTAGAGCAGAGCTCCTGCAGGGACACAAGGGAGGGCAATCAGAGAAGGAAGAGCTCCTGCCTCCACCTCCCCTCCCAGGCCATATCTCGGCCAACAGAGCACCCCCAGGCACAGCAAGGACACTGGCAGTCACTCACATTAACCAGTCCCTATGTGCCAGGCACTGCTCTTGACCCAGCCCTCATAGAGCTTATGTTCACTCAAGTGACACATTCTGGCCCTGCCAGTTCTCAAGGCCAAGACAAACAGGGGGCTTCAGTTTCCCATCAATAAAAGCAAAGTCAATAATCACTCAAAATACTGGGCTCAAATCAAATTGGAGTCACATTGGAGAAATTTTAGCAAAGGATTGATACCACATCCCAACCCATAAGAGGCCTGATTTCAATTGTCTGGGCCTTTGCCTAGGCATCGGGGTCCTTGGAAGCTTCCCAGATGTGTCTACTGTGAAGCAAGATGGAGAACCTCCATTTCCTAGGACTCCTGCCTCTTAAACATTCAAGGATTCTGGTCACTTGCGCCGCGCGTGCGCTCTCAGACACACACACACACACACACACACACACACACACACACACACAGAGTATACAGGGAGATCACATGGACACCCAGAGGCAAACGATGTGTGCACACACCCACACAAGACCATGTACCTGTCTACCACCTACCTACACAGGTGTCAGCCAATATGCTCAAACACAAAAATGCACACACACAGCAGTGCACATGCAAATATAAACAGACATGCCTGTGCACATCCTTGTACACGCACGAGGTATGACAATCTGCAAAGCCATGTGTAATCTAAGACTCTACGCTCTACACCTCACTGAGCGATCCCTGCCTCCCATGGAAGATGTCCAATCTCAGTGCTATCAGGTCTGGGCCTCCTTACCTTCACCACAATTGGCATCCTGGGGAAACGCTCCCTAAGACAGAGTCGAAAGTTGCCATAGTGGCCCTCATTGAGATAGTACAACAGTTTCCGGTGGCCTCCTGGGAGAGGAGAGAGGACAAGACTGTGCTCAACCAGGTGTCACTACTGACCGTCAACATAAACCCAGCACCCTTAGGACCGGCCCAGACTCTCTGCCCAGCACTGGATAACACTTCCCTGACCCCCAGCAATAATCAGGCCTGTTCTCTGGGTTCCCACTGCTCCTCCCCAAACCTGCACTCCATCCCAGTGCTGGACCTGCTAATGCCACTAAGAATAACTTGAGTTTCTACTTAGTCCCTTTGTGATGACAGCAACCCCACCTGACTCCATCCCCCACATAACAAACAATCAAAAACTCTCCTGAGATAGTGGCCTCAATATCATTTACCATTACCCTACAAATGTCACCCTTAACCTGCAGGCCATGACACTGACAATATTTCCTTCATGTATGTGTTGTGAAATTATAAAGCCTGT
This sequence comes from Antrozous pallidus, assembly GCA_027563665.1. NCBI lineage: Eukaryota > Metazoa > Chordata > Mammalia > Chiroptera > Vespertilionidae > Antrozous > Antrozous pallidus. Next base: position 192,822,763 of record CM050508.1, read on the forward strand.
TGGTAACATTATTGTGTTGTTCTCAGATAGCCTGGAGGGAGGCACTGAGGGTCTGTTCTTTGTAATCCCAAAGGCACAAAGCGTCTCATTAGAGAATTGTGATTTAGGGATATGATTTCAGCCATAACTTAACAAAAGCCTGAGGTACACATAACATGACTATATTTTTTGTGGTAAAACTCCGGACCTGTCAGAAAATGCTTGCTTGAAAACAGTAAGGTGCACCCTGGTAGTGGAAGCTGTGCCCTCAGACTTCCCCTCCAGACACAGTGAAAACAGACCCTCAGTGCCTCCCTCCAGGCTGTCTGAGAACAACACAATAATGCTATCAACAGGTTCTACCTTATAGCTAAATCACAGCATGTTTCCCCTGAATATGGACCCGAGGGTGGAACTCAGACCCTCTGCTTCTGCTGCCCCCAAGGCCAGGGGACCCCTGGAAAGAGTGCTCCCTGCCCAGTCCGGGCCCACCCACCGGGCAGCAGCACAGCCTTCTTGGCGATGATGTTGACAGCGGCCACACAGACAGGTGCCGCGTAGAAGCGGCCAGGCTCCGCAATGACTTCGATGCCGGCTCCCTCGGGGAAGTCCTGGGCCAGGGCAGCATTGATCACTCTCGCCATCTGTGGGGACAGTCCCAAGCCCTGTGAGGCCAGTTCCTATTCAAGGTCTTTTCCCTACGTCCTCTCTCTTCATTCCCCTGACAGCTCTGAGGGAATTGCCAGCATCCCCTTGTGCAGGGGAGGAAACAGCTAACACTGTGGTCCAGAGGGGAGGGGAGGCCTAGTGACCAGGCTGCAGCACCATGAGATCTGACTTGGAAACATTGAAATCAATACATGATCAGCAAAGGGGAACTGTCTCCTGGGTGTGGGGAACACAGTAAGTAAACCTCTATCTGACGGTAGCCTTACCAGGGATAGTAACCAACACGTCTAAAGAAGGCACCAAACTGCATGCACACACACACACACACACACACACGCACGCGCGCAAGCGCGCACACACTTATATATGCACACAGGCCACGCATGTAGAGCCAGAGACCTCTCAACCAACACAAAGCCCACCTACATGCAGGCACATGACTGAGTTCCAAGAGCTCCCTGTATACTAACACACACTCTGTGCAATGAACCCAGGCTGGGACCCCCAGATTCCCTCTCTGCCTTCCCTCTTACCTCCTCAAACTCCGGCTCACAGCCCTCCACTCCGGAGAAACCCCCTCCAATGTCCAGGAGGCTCATGTCATGCCCGACCCCACGGCCCATCTCGAACACATGGCGGCAGTCGGCGATGGCCTGTGCGAAGCTGTGGGGATTCTGGCAGCACGAGCCCACGTGGAAGCTGGTGCAGGTGCAGTGACAGGGCAGAAACACAGGAAGAAACACAAGCATCAGCAGGAGGAGGGACACACTCAGAAATAGCCACACAGGCACAATGTGAACCACAGGGACACAGACAAGGGGACACCCATGACTACATGGAGCTCATGGGCACCCACAAAAACCACAGCCTGGGCTGTATACATGGGGAGCCCAGAGGCACACACCACATGACAGTCCATGAGTTAGGGCTCTTGTGTTTGTATGGCCTTCACCTCTCTTAGGCACCCCTCCCAAAGCCTTATCTCAAACCATCCACCTGGAAGGGCAGAGGACCCAGTCAGGGCAGGTGGGGTGAGGTGAGGGAAGACACTCCTCAGGTGCAACATTCAAGGGGGCAATCAACATAAGTAACCTTCAAGCAATACACATATATATTAGAGACAGAGACAGAGAGAGTCCTCAATTGGTTGCCTCCTGCACACACCCAATCTAGGGATCGAACCTGCTAGTGCAAAAATAGCCATGATGAAGAAAATACGAAACATTAAAGAGAAGATTAGTAAAGAGTAATTGGACCCAAAAGCAAAAGGAAAATCAGAAATGTCAATTCTGTCTTGATTTAAAATTAGATATTCTCTCATCATGGATTTTTTCTGCATTAATTTTTTAAGTACTGTATTAAAATATAATTTATCTCTAATACAAAGTTTTCGGAATACCATAAAGCTTTGCACCCAAGGCCAGTGCCTTGCTTGCCCCACCCTCCCAGCAGCTGACATCCACCTCCTCTTCTGAGGACCACAGGGAGCCCCCATTTCGAGGGCACCAGTGAGTCAGAGGCTGGAGACAGGTGTGGGGATCAGGAGCCCTGCCTCACAGGAGAGAAAGTAGAGCTCTTACCTGGCTCCCACCACAGTCAGGCCTAGGTCTTGGGCGGACTTGAACAAGTGTTCACACAGCTCCAGGCTGGCCCCAAACTTGGGGCTCAGAGGGAACGTGCTCTGGCTGTCCTCGATCTTCAGTCGGAGGACCAGCCTGGGAGGAGGCGTAAGGGTGACAGACATTCTTAGTCACATGAACCCCAGGCCTGGATGCTTTTCTGCCCCCACCCAGACTCCTTCCACACTGCCTCTGTCCTCTGGACTGTCCTGAGAGGGAACACACTACTTTTTCATTTTTTAATATATTTTTATTGATTTCAGAGAGGAAGGGAGAGAGAGAGATAGAGACATCAATGAAGACAGAGAAGCATTGATCGGCTGCCTCCTGTATGCTCCTTACTGGAGATCAAGCCTGCAACCTGGGCATGTTCCCTTCACATGAATCTAATCCAGTACCTTTCAGTCCACATCTATCCACTGAGGCAAAAGAGTTAGGACTAAACTACTTCTTACAAACTTCTACACAGGAAAGAAAAAGCAGGAAAAGTATATTATAAGCATCCCTTCAGCAGACCTCCTGTCACAGAATGACAGACATTAAATAACTTTTCCAGGAACACAAAGATGTGACAAGTAAGTGAGGAATGTGAGCCATGGTCTTCCTGAATCCTATGTGACTACTTTTTCCACTGCTGTCTCCAGACCTCCTAATGCCAGGCTCTTCAGCATCTCTGCAGACACAGGGAACCTCTATTTGACATCAGTGGGCACTGGGGAGGCACTGAGACACCGGACCCACATTCTTGTTCATTGCTGCCTGGGTGTCTCCTAGTCACCACTGAACAGCCTTCATCTCCTCACTGATGCCCAAGTCAGTTTGCCAGAACTTCCTCCCTGTTCCCACCTGTCTGCAGCCCTGATGGTCTCACCTGGCCCCAGGGTGGTGCTGGGCCACCTTGGTCAGCTCCTCCTCACTGTCAAAGGTCAGGAGCTGCACCCCATGCCGGGCAGCATATTTCAGATGGGAGATAGGCTTGTAGGGGTGGGCATAGATGATGCGTGAGGGGGGCACGCCCAGGCCCAGCACCTGCTCCAGCTCCACCTGTCAGGGGCAAAGGAGGGGTAAGGGGCTGTCTCCCTGCTGCCCTGCTTTTTGGGCACAGGAGCCACGGGCATGAGAGCTGTCCCCTACAGAGTCCCTACTGTGCGTCTGGCCCAGCGCTGGGCACATATTGTGCTATTTAAGCTTCTCGACTGCTCTAAGAACATGGGAGTTGAACCCATTTTAAAGTCCAAGAAACTGAGGCTCCTGGGAAATGGCTGGGCCAGGAGAGAACAGGATTTGTGGATTAAAGCACATGTTTCCTTCATTCCTTAGCTCAGGCTGACTGTCCTTGTCACCCAGACCAGAGGACAGTGGACCACTCCTAGATCATTCATTTAATTTTTCACAAACAACTGGGCACTACACATATTAGCCACTGTTTTGGGGCTGCGGTCCCACCCCTGGACTCCCAGAAATTAGCCTTTTTCCCTAGGAATGTCAGGATATGGATGAATGAGGCAATTGGCAGTGGGCCCAGGCTCACCTGGCTGGCACAGTCAAAGCCGGTGCCCAGGACAGCCAGGACACGCAGCACCAAGGGGCTGCTGTTACACTTCACCGCATAGAAGGGCGAGACCCTTGGCAGGGCTTGGCAGAAGGCCTGATGGCGGCTGGCCAACACACCCAGGTCGGCCACCATGAAGGGGTCTCGTTGGTCCTGCCAAGGCAGAGAGAGAGGCAAGAGAGGCTGGGCATTGTGTCATTTCATTGCATCCTCACAGTGTCTCCATTCGGCAAGTACTACTGTTATTCCAGTTAGGAAAAGAGGAAACTACGGCTCTAAAACCTCTTTTCTCTTTTAAAAAATGTTTCCTATTTAATGAACTTATTGGGGTGACACTGGTTTACAAAATTATACAGGTGTCAGTGGCACTAAAACATGAATCTTCCTGTCAAGGTCAATAACAAGTACAAGGCCATGGTAGGATTTGAGCCTTGATCTTCTCTTACAACAGGAAGTCAAGAGGGCAAGAAGCTTTACAGAACAAATAGGCTCTAGGACTCTCCAACCCTCACCCGGATCTCTTGGCAAAGGATAAAATCCCAGGAGCTGGTGAGAGACTAGAATGGGACAGGAGAACTATCCCATGGCACCAAGGGAACACAGCTATTCAGTAAGACCTAGTAAACTGACTTATAAAACACAAACAGAAAGTCTTACTTTGTCCCTGCCTAAGTAGGGACCTGGACCCACCCTCTCCATTCCCCACTCCACCTCCTTGCCTTCCCCTCCCTCCTCTCCCCTCACCGAATCAGACAGCTCACGGATCTTCTTCAAAACCACCTCCATGGCAGATTTCTCAGGCCCCAGGGGAATGAGGTCCTTCAACAAGGAGCTTCCAGTGCATCCTTCCTTCTCTTTCCAGTCCTTGAGGGTGGTGCTCATCCCTGACTGTCCATCAGAGCCCTCTGCCAGGGATACTCCCAGCATCCTGGAAAGACCTTGCTCTGAGGACACTCCTGCCTCCTCTTCCCAGCACCCTGCTGGCCTGTGGAGCCAGAGTTCCTAGGTCAGTAAGTCCTCGGTGCTCCCATGCAACCACATAGAGCTCCATGGAGCCTTGTGAACTTTTCCATCTGTAGGATGGACCCCTGGCCAGGCCCAGCCTGCTTCAGAGACCTAGTTTGAGGTCAAGGGAGATGCTGAAAAGACCCCCTACCTTAGGTGGTTGGCATCCTCTTCCAGGCTCCTTCTCTCATATGTTCCCATTCACAGATGAGAAATGTGACCCCCGAAAAGATAAGGGCAGAGTCCACCATCTTTAGATTACAGGGCTAAAGATTACAGGGGATCACCTAGTCCAACATTCCACTTTACACATGTGGACAAGTGACCCAGAGAGAGGAAAGACTTGCCCAAGGTCACCTAGTGGTCAGTAGCAGAGGTGGGACTGGCATCTGGGTGCCCTAAAGCAGCCTGCTGCTGGCCACCCACACCTGAGACTGAAGTGAGGGCCACCTACAGACTGAATTTTCCGTTTCAGCAGGTGGGGCTGCACCTAGAGGCTCTACTTCACCCCCAGACTCACCTGGTGCCAATCACCACCTTCCTCAGGCCCAGCACAGGGGACCATGACCTATGTTGTCTTGGGCTTTAGGTAAATCCCTTCGGGAAGATCAAAACTCAGGTCAGATGTCAGGCCAGTGAAGTACCAGTGAAGCCTGTTCCTCCAAACCATGGCTACCATGACCCACTCAGACAAAACCTCCCAACCCTGTGGGTGGCCCATACAAGAGGCCCTCAGGGTGAAGTCAGTCAGCGATGATCAGAGTAGAGAGACCCTAGAAACCCAGTCACCCACCTTCCTACCTCTAAGATAGAAACACTGTGGGCTCAGAGGTCTTCAGACAGATCAGCAAAGCTGGAGTGGAGCTTGGAGTGGAACCTGACCTCAGACTCCAACTGCTATCTCAGGTGCTGTGTCTCTGCTCTCCCTGAACATTTAAATATCTGGCTGGAAGACTCTTATTGGACAGTGAGCCTTCTGAGTCACTTGGTGTCCAGTTACACCCCCACATTCTCACTGCCCTTTCTCTCCATATGGGTTGCTGAGGTCTTACTCTGACTTGTTGGGCAATCCAGGATCAAGCATTATGCTGACTCTCTGGGCCTGCCCCATGGATTCTCTGACAGCCTTTCAGCCCAGACCAGGATGGGGAAGTGATAAAGATCTCAGGGACATAGGACCCAGGCCCTCAGCCCTTCTACCTCTGTGACAGCTTGAGGAGGAAGGCAGTTCATCCCTTGAACTCAACAAAGCATTTGGGGATAAAAATTACCTTTGGAGGGATTTTGGTCAGGGTAGTGGTGAATATAATGTCATTATTTAGTGCTTACTCACTACCAAGCGCCCTGCCATGTATTGCACCACTTAACACTCACAAAACCTTATGTATATATTTGCAATTATCTTACAGGTCATGTAACCAAGGAACAGAGAGACAGGATAATAATAGAATCTATTTACTAGAATCACAGAGAGTGAATGAGATAATGCATGTAAATCTCATATCTACCACCTTCATATTACTGGTTGAGAACTCATTAAACTGGGAGAGAAAACCAAGTTGGCAGCCTACATTAATGCCAGGACTCACTGACTCTCACAACCACATCAGAAATGCATCTAAAATACAGGACAACCATCATTCAGGACCACCTGAAAGCTGGCTGAATGGAAGTCCTACAACTAGAGAATTAAAGAAGCACATCAGTATTGGTAGGAAGAATAAAGGCATGAAACAGGCTAGTCCGACACCCTTGTGTGGTGTGTTTTTAATCAGGAGAGATATCTTGGCCGCAGAGGCTTCCTGTGAGGAGCAAAGGGTCCCAGCCCCTTTTCCATATGAATAGCCTGTCGCCTTAGTCCAGGATTCCAGGGCTGGATGAGATCTCCCCGTGACAAGCTGGGATTGTAGCTGAGTGACATGGAGGCTGCTGAAGATCCAGGTAGTTCCTCTTAAAGGGCTGGCACACAGAATTACTCGAACTCACTTCCTCTGAGCTTCAGTGCTGAGGCAGCAGCTTGAAAGGATCCAGGGACATATGGGGAGTAAATAAATTGTCTGGCATCAGGACAAGAACTCCAGGACAACTTTCTCCTAGACAAAAGTGCTAGAAGGGGTCATTGTTCCTACTATGAAGCCTCCCCTGCTGAAGAGCTGACTGACAGGCGCCATATCTGAATTTCCATCAATCTGGCTCAAACTGTTCACTCTACCCTAGTGATTCTGAGACCCTGCCCCACCCAATTTGCAACTCAACTCAATTTGCAGCACCAATCAAGGGTCTGCAGAGTCTTTTCCATGTGAATGGCCTGTCCTGGCTCAGGCTTCAGACTTTCTAAAAAATCTCGCAAGCAAGCAGCAGCTGGTATCAGCAAGCCCCATACCACTGTGGATGCAAGAAACCAAATGCTGGCCTGACAAGCTCAGGGGAGGCCTGTGTGGGAGTCTTATAAACTCAGAGACCTAAAGTAACCACAAAAGATGGTTTGAAAATTAAATATAACTACAAACAGGTTATGGTGGGTAGTCATGTCCTTGGCCTGTATTTTCCCTGACAAAGATCAACTTAGATCTTTACTGAGCCATTTGCCTTTTTGCCTCTCGAATAACATATCTGTGAGCTGTCTGGGAAACTTGTAACTTTCCTTTTTCTGGAGCCTCTGGGGCACAACCAAATGTAGTGGGTGCCAGGACAGATACCATAAATTTCTTCATTATCATGTTAATTGTTCCTGCATTTACCTAAGTATGTGTTCAACATTTTACTTTTTATCCAATCCCAGGTGGGATTGCTTATCTGTCCTCCTTAATCCATCACCAATGAATTTCATGTAACCCACCTATGTCCCTCCTTTAATTGAGATGTATAAATAGAACTGTAACCCACCATTGTCAAGAGAATTATCTCAATTCATTGAGGTTCTGCTTCCCAGCATATGTTGACAGGGTTGCTCAAATAAACTCACTAAAATTCTTTACAAGTTTCAATGGTTTTTTTCATTAACACTACTCAATAAGAAGCCCCATGTCAGGCACTATTAGTGGCCTGCCTTGCTTAACATCTTGGCCTCTTCTGGGTACTTCTAAACTCAATACAAGTAGCAGCCATCTGCAGATCACTCGGTAGCCCTGGCTAGGTGGCCCCAGCAGGGCACAGGCAATGGCTGACTTTGTACCTCCAGAGGGGCACTAGAGCCAGTGTACCCAATAGACAGTTTCAGACCATGCCAGATTACAACTCTATATATCCATGAGCAACACATTCAAGGGGCAGACTCAGAGCACCAGAGCCCCACTGAAGCAAGTCCCGCTCCATAGGAATGTCTCTGCATGGCAGCCCTTCCACTGTAGTCACAGCTGAAACTCACAGCCAATTGGCCTGGAGGTCAATTCCTCCCAGCAATGCTAACAGCAATCAAGGCTCAACTACAACACAGTACACATAGACGACAAAGGGCGCACCTAGAGTGCCCAGCTCAGGTGATGGGGAGGCTGAACCACTGGGACCTACAGGACACCTACTCTGCAAGGCCATTCTACCAGTTCCAGGAGACATAGCAGCTCTACTTAATACACAGAAACAAACACAGGGAAACAGTCAAAATATGGAAACAAACAAACAAAAATATATCACAAATGAAAGAGCAGAATAAATCTCCAGAAAAAGAACTAAATTAAATGGATGCAAGCAAACTACTAGATACAGAGTTCAAAACAATGGTTATAAGGATGCTCAAATATCTTAATGAGAGCTTCAAGGGACTTAGTGAGAATTTCAAGGATCTTAGTAAGAATTTCAAGGAAATTAGTGAAAACATTAAAGACACAAAAAAAGACCAGTCAGATATGGAGAATACTTTAACTGAAATTAAGAATCATTTACAGGGAATCAACAGTAGAGTAAAGGATTCCAATGACTAAATCAGCAATTTGGATTATGGGGAAGCAAAAAAAAAAACACCCAACCAGAAGAGCAAAAATAAATAAAGATTAAAAAAATATGAAGATAGTGTAAGGAGCCTCTGGGAAAATTTTAAACAGACCAAGATTTGCATCATGGAGGTGCCAGAGGGAGAAGAGTGAGAGCAATATATTGAAAACCTATTTGAAGAAATAATGACAGAAAATTTCCCCTACTTGGTAAAAGAAATAGACTTATAAGTCTAAGAAGTGCAGAGGCCCACACCAAGACACATCATAATTAAAATGGCAGTGGTTAAAGACAAAGAGAGAATCTTAAAAACAGCAAGAAAAACAAACAGTTGGTTACTTACTTAGAAGCACCCACATGACTGTCAGCAGAAGTGTTGCAGACCAAAAGAGAGCGGCAAGAAGTTTTCAAAGTGATGAACAGCAAGATTACTACAACCAGGATTACTCTTCCCAGCAAAGCTATCACTGAGAATTGAAGGTCAGATAAAGAGCTTCACAGATAAGAAAAAGCTAAAAGAGCTCCTCACCAGCAAATCAGTATTACATGAAATGTTGAAGGATCTTCTTTAAGAAAAAGAAGGAGGAGAAGGAAGAGGAAGAGGAGGAGGAGGAGAGGAAGAAGGAGGAGAAGAAGGAGAAAAGAGATAAAAATATGAACAATAAAATGGCAATAAATGCATATCTACCAACCACTGCATCTAAAAATTAAAATAAATTGACTTAGCTCCGTGATCAGCAAACTTCAGCTCACGAGCCACATGTGGCTCTTTGGCCCCTTGAGTGTGGCTCTTCCACAAAATACCATGGCCTGGATGACTCTACTTGGAAGAAGTGGCATTAGAAGAAGTTTAAGTAAAAAAAGAAATTGGCTTTCAAAAGAAATTTCAATCATTGTACTGTTGCTATTTGGCTCTGTTGACTAATGAGTTTGCCGATCACTGTTCTAGCTGGGTTTGCTCAGTAGATAGAGCATCAGCCTACAAACTGCAGGGTCCCACTTTGATTCTGGTCAAGGGCACATGTCCAGGTTGTGAGCTCAATCGCGAGAAGGGGGCATGCAAGAGGCAGCCAATCAATGATTCTCTCGTCCTGGATGTGTGTGTGTGTCTCTCTCTCCCTCTCCCTTCCTCTCTGAAATCAATAAAAATATTTTTAAATAAATAAATAACATTAAAATAAATGAACAAGAAATCTAATGAATAAAACAAACAGATGAATAAAATAGAACCAGAGGCATGGAAACATGGAATAGACAGATGAATCCCATCAGGAAGCGGAGACAGGGGGTGGGAAGAGGTCACTAAAAAACTTATATATGCATTACCTAAGGACACAAACAATAAGGTGGAAAAGCCTGAAGTAGGATAGAGGGATTGATGGGGGGGAAAGGGAAACCTCTGTAAAACTCTTGACAATAAAGATTTTTTTTTTAAAGAACTCATTTAACTAGTTTATGATAATAATGATTCATTATAAAGAACTTAGAGATCACCTACAACAGCAATTCCTAAACTATTGGCCTTAAAAACTAAAATATGGACCCCAGAGTGGATATTTGTCCTGTGTTGTGGCTGCCCACCATCTATGAGCACCCTCTCTTCCAATCCCTCCCCTCTGCCCTGGGAAAACAAGAAGTGGATTTTCCCAGACTCCTTTGCAGCAGGGATGTGTGAGGATGTGACCTGGGCTCTATCAGATTCATTTGCCGGCATGAGGATCAGCTGTTTATAAAAGTGACTGCAGCAGCATGTGGGTCGTGGTGAAATAGTAGTTAATATAATTATTACCTGTTCTCATCTGGAATAATCTGATCTCCAAAAAATCAGGCTTTGGGGACCAAATGTTTGCTGACATGGAATGACAGGAAAGGCACATATTGGGGGTAGAGTGATATCTAAGCAAATGAGAGAATTTCGAGAAATAAAAGAATAAGCTCAGAGTCATCATCTATTAGCACAAGGCATGATCAGAGAACCAGAAAATATTTATGACTGAACTATGAGGAATCCCTCACCTCTTGTAGCTGAAGAGATAAATAAGCTAATGACAAAAACTAAAATCAAAGTGTAATCAAAGTGGGCCGGTTTCAGCCCAATCCCCACAGGCCAGGCCGAGGGACCCCACCTGCCCTTGAAATGTAAGTTGTCACATTACAATGCCAATTAAATTACAGCCTTACTTCACACACATGTGTGCACACACACACACATCACAAACAAAAGGTGTCAAATGGCCAATAAGCACCTAAAGCAATATTCAAGATCATTAGTCATCAGAGAAATGAAAAGTAAAACCACCATGAGTGCCACTCATCCTCACTAGCATGGCTAAGATTAAAGGGCCTGGCAATGCCAAGTGCTTTGGAAGATGTACGGCAACTGGAACTCCCATTCCTTCTGCCAAGACTACTGCAGAACCTCTTTGGCAGAATTTACTTAAGCTAAACATATACCTACCCTATGACTCAGCAATTCCACTCTGAGTATATACCCAGAGAAGTAAGAAATGCCCAACAGAAATATATCCACCAAAGATATGTACAAATGTTCACAGCAAGTCTATTTACAATATCCCCAATTGGTCTCAGTCCAGAAGTCCATCAAACCATAGAATTGATAAATGAATTCATGTCTATTTCATGGAATACTACACAGCAATGAAAGAGGACCTAATGAAAAAAAAAATAGTGAATCTCACATACCTAATGTTGAGCAAAAAAGCCATTCCCAAAATAATGACACATACATACATACTTTAAGAGTCCATTGATTTGAAATTCAAACACAAGAAAAGTAATCTATGCTGACAGTACTCAGAAAAGTTAAGAGCTGCAGGGACTGGGAGAGGGTGTGAGGGAGCTTCTGGGTGCTGGAAGTGGTCTTTAGCCTATAATCTTCATCTATGTCTTATGTATGTAATCTTTATCTTTTTACATATACATACATGCATATCTATATACATAAAAGCCTAACTGACTATCTGACTGTTTGACTGTCCAACTGGTAGCTATGATGTGCAAAGACCACAGGGGGAAGACACTCAATGCAGGAGCTGATGAGCTGGGGAGACTTAGCAGCTGCAGTTCTTGGGTGACACACCCGGAACCAGAGAGGAGGGAGCTCAGTTCTGGGGTGCATTACCAGAGAACCAACCTCTCACAATTTGGGACCCCTCAGGGAATGTCGGAGAGCTGGTTTCAGCCCAGTCCCCACAGGCCAGGCCAAGGGACCCCACCTGCCCTTGAAATGGACCTGTACACAAATCCATGCATTGGGTCTCTAGTGTATATATAATCTGTATATATATCCTATCTAATAAAACAGTAACATGCAAATGTGACCGTACCTTGGCTCCTGACTGGCTATGCTACCAGCTAGTCAGAGCAAGGGGTGGGGTGGAGAGGCGTGAGCGCCAGGCCCCACGAGCAGAGATAAAGTGGTGAAGGCATCACGGGCCAGGCCCAGGTGGGGAGACCAAGCAGAGGCAGCTACAGTGGCCAGAACTCACCACAGCAGAGTCAACTGAGGCCCTGGGGCCCGGAGAACGGCAGGGGGGGGGGCGCAGCAGCGGGGAGGGGGGGGGTTGCGAGAACTCACTGCAGCTGCATCTAATGAGGCCCCTGCATTGCTAATATTACATGTAGCTTCAGCTGTCTGCCAGCAAAAACGGAAAGCAACCGCCAGAGGGAAGGCCCTCGAGTCCCAGCTTCAGCCTTCCAGCTGAAACTGACAACAGGTAGGCGGAAGTCCCACCCCCACAGAATCTGTCCAAATCAGCCTTTGGTCACACTCCTGAAAGGCCTGTCATTCTCCTCTATCTCAGAACTTTGGCAATAGAGAGGTGGGACTATGTCCAAAGAAAAACTGTTGAAGTTTGCTCAACTCTATATTTTGGATACAGCCGAAGCTACACGTAAAAGATTAACAATCCCAGCAAACCAGGCCTGCTCAGAAAAACTCATAATCAACAACCTCATGCATGAAATAAATGAATTAACAAAATCGTACAAGATGCTACGTGAGGTAGAAAAGGAAGCCCAATCTGAAGCAGCAGCAAAAGGTATAGCTCCCACAGAAGTAACTATGGCAATTAAATATGATCATAATAGTGACCCAGGTAGATATAATTCTCCCTGTGTAACCGAGGTTGCTGTCATATTCAGAAACGAAGTTGGAGAACCTCCTTTTGAAAGGGACTTGCTCATTCATTGTAAACCAGATCCCAATAATCCAAATGGCACTAAAGTGAACTGAATCAGTATCCTGTTTCCCACATTAGATGCAATGACATATCCTATTCTTTTTCTGCATGGTGAAAAAGGTTGGGGAACAGATATTGCATTAAGACTCAGAGACAACAGTATACTCAACAATAATACCTGACAAAATGTAAGAACACGAGTCACCCAGATGTAGTATTATGGATTTCATCTCTCTGTGAGGGACAGGTTCAATCCTATTTTAAATGCAGGAAAGTTAATCAACAGTTTATTATGGATTCGTATTTAAAAATGGAAGCCAATCGGATAAATTTTATTAAAGCAAACCAATCTAAGTTGAGAGTTGAAAAATATAATGGTTTGATGGATTATCTCAAATCTAGATCTGAAAATGACAATGTACCCATTGGTAAAATGGCCCTGGGGCTGCAGCATCTCCAGTTTCTCAGCTCATGCCCTCTCTCCAGGAGGCTCGGGAGAACATATATGGTAAAGTTTTTTATGCCACGACAGTCAGAGTAGTGGGACTCGGCCAGGCAGGCACATAGAAGGGCAGGGGCCCTTTCTGGCCTTGGGGTTAGGCAGCATACTCTATGGTCCTGGGTGCTTGTGGGTGCCTGAGGCTGCGGCCAGCCTGTGTGAAGTTGGCCCAGGTCCTGGGTGCCTATAGCTGGCCAGAGGGAGGGAAGCCTGAATCCCAGGTGTGGGGCAAGGCAGAGGCAGTTAGGAGCAATCAGGCCAGCAGGGGTGAACTTAGGGATGATCAGGCAGGTAGGCAGAGGTGGTTAGGGGTCACAGATCCCCGAAGGGGTCCCTGATTGGAGCAGGTGCAGGCTGGGCTCAGGGAACCCCCCTCCATGCACAAATTTCGTGCACCGGGCCACTTGTATATGTGTGTGTGTGTGTGTGTGTGTGTGTGTGTGTGTGTGTGTGTGTGTGTGTGTGTATGTGTGTGTGTGTGTATATATATATATATATATATATATATATATATATAGAGAGAGAGAGAGAGAGAGAGAGAGAGAGAGAGAGAGAGAGTTACTCAGCAGTACACTTACTGAAATTACGTAGCTGTATCAAGCCTCTGATCTCATGTGAAAGTTGTAGAATTGACTTTGAAAGACACCATCCTGAGAACTGTAATAAAGACATATGGGAAGATTTAGAAGTCTCAGAGAGTCTTAAACCCACAAACCCATTATGAATCCCTTGTCAACATAAGTAAGCTTCAGTCCTGAAGAGATAAAGATAGTGATGAGACCATTCCCTACTGTTTAAAGATCCCTATCAAAATTTGTCCAGGGTGCAAGCAATAGTCACTCTCTTCATAGACCACCTCCCCACATTGCCTCAGGGTCTTTAACAGAACCCCCCAGACCACCCCAATTACCAAGTCAGACCCTAGGAAGGAAAACTGATATGCCAATATAATCTAAAGGTTTTAACTACTTCTCATGAAGAAAACCCATAGAATCTCTATGGAAATAAACTCTGAGGTGTTAGACCTGGAAGGGAGGAACATCATTTAAGATCAGACCAAATTATTCATGAATGTGTTCTTACTCATATTCTGCCCTCTAGGCACAAGCTCAAACATCTGGAAGTGGTTCTGAATGTTTGTTCAGTCCATCACCTGAACCTAAACTCAGTGGCAGCATGGGTAAATAAATGCCATAAATTCCCTCAACTTCTAGAGGAAGGAACCCAGAGATTTAGAAAGAATACTCAAACAGCTCACTCACCACCTAACCAAGAAGGACAGAAAACACTTCTCCAAAGACTGAGAATTGAATTGAGAATCACATCAGCGAAGGGAACATCGGCATCTTCGCAAAGCACCGTGTCAGCCAGAGATAAAGAGGGAAATCCTGCCCTTGAAATGGATGCTCTGTTTTCAACAGGAAAAATGAGATGAGGTCCTGGAGCATCATACAGGCCAAGGAACAGAACTCCCCCGAGACGTGATGCGGTTCCCGCAGTGGACAGCAGGGCCCTGGTGGAATCAGAATGGCCCGGTCCGCAGGGTTGGACAGTGTAGCTCGTGGGCCCTGGGCTCTCTAAGACACCAACAGGACTTCAGCCTACTGAGACCCCATCTGACCTGCTTAACACAACAGGTGACTCCAGGTATACCTGGTGCCTTTCAAAAAATAGGCAAGGACAAGAAAAATATTTCATAGAGTCATAACACAGTAAGAAGTGACAACAGATATAACCAAAATTGTGATAAACCATATACAAAAGACTGAATAGTTATAAAAGAACTAATTTCCTATTGAAAGCAGTAAGTCATGAAATAGCACCACAGACTTGTTATCTGGAAATTGTGAGGTAAACACTACAGGGACCCTGACTGAGTTTAAAGCAATGTCTTCTGGGACAAAACTAAGGGAAACGAGGGTGCTCAGGAGTGTGTCTTTAATGACCTTAACCATACCAGGCAGCATTCAGATTTGAGAGTCTTAAAACTTAAAGGCTAAAGGTATCATAGGTGGCTTACAGAGCTTTGATCTCTTCACACATTCTCTTGCTCCTGGTGTCATCCAGAGATAGAGGGAAATCCTGCCCTTGAAATGGACACTCTGTCTTCAGAAGTCTGCAGACACACTCACAGGACCCTAGCTCTACAGTAAGCCCAATGCCTTTAGATTTTATTGCCCAGGCCACAAGGTGAGTCGCACTCACAGTCCAGGAACCCTAAGGCTCCTTTGACAGGCAGCAGAACAGGAACACCCTCAGGCTGGGGCCCAGGAGTACCCTTGTGCAAATAGGATGCCATATGCAGGATAGTTGTTGACACATCATAAATACCACAAAAGTCCTTTTTTGTTTGTTTGTTTGTTTGTTTGTTTGTTTTATCCTCACCCAAGGACATACTTAGAGGAAGCTGAGAGAGAAAGAGAAACATCAATGTGAGAGTGAAACATCTATAGGTTGCCTTCTATACTCCCCGTTGGGGATTAAACCCCAACCCAAGCATGTGCCCTGACCAGAATGGAACCAGCAACCTCAGTTGGGTTGGATTGGGTTGGGTTGCCCAACCAAGGGAACCACACAGGCTGGGAGCCTCACATGTTTTAACTCATGATGGTGATAGGGATGCCAGTGCTGTGACTTCTGGAAGAGGCTCCACAACAGGGCTCCAGGTTTGACCTGTTGAGACTACCTTGAGACCCAAGGAAGCTTCAAGACACTACATTTGCCATTAAGTACCCCAATGTGCTCCAACACCTTCAATTTTCACAGATAGAAACGAGGCCTCTGGCTGATATTTCTAGGTCTCCTTCCCAGCTTGGAAGGTCTTCTGTAGATTCAAAGCAGGGGTCTGGAGCTTGCCTCCCTGGGAAGGGAAAGACCTCTGCCTTCTGGAAAAATGCAAAAGATGTCTCTCTCTATGACATAACTCTCCATGGCAAGATGATTACCTCTGGGAGGCACAGGGGAAGCACAGAATACACTGGGTTTCAATCTGCCCTGAGGCAGGAAAATATGCCTGAGCCTCCCCTGCTCCAGCCTGGGGCGGGCAGCTCTGCCACAGCAGGCCGCACAGCGCCCTAGAAGTCCTGAGATCAGGAGGAAAGACAACTGGCTGCTTTCAACTCTTTTATGACGAAACCAAAAAGAGCAAGACCATGGAGAGAAGCTCTCGTCATGTTAATCCATCTACATTATGAGGGCATCTATTCTGTGCTAGGCACACCATGAGGCAGGCAGAGAGACCATCAGAATCTCCTAGTGAACTGATAAGTAATGTTTTATACATCTCATAAAATACTCGGGAGGGAAGATACACTCTACTTGGAGGAGTTGGGAGTGTTCCTCTTGAACTAGACCTTGAAGAAAGACTGGGGCTTGTTAAACAGATAATAACAGGATAATTATGTTAAAGAGCTAAAAATAATGTCAGGCACTTTGCATTCATTTTATCTACATGTTCCTAACTGTACTTATGACCTTTATCTCCAATATGACCCTGCCAGCTTTTCCAACTCAGTGAAAGTTCCTTCCAAGTGCATAAACCAAGAAATTTAGATTCATGCTTTTCCCCAGCTCATTCTCACTCTCCAATACATATCGCAATTCCCATTTTCCTCATGTATTTCCCGTCACCTACTTCAGTTGAGTCTCTCTGGTCTGCCCTTCAATCCACTCTGCATTGCAGTCACAGTGACCCCTTCTGAGAGCACATGTGAACATGGTCCTTTTCCTTTAAAATTCTTCCAATAATTTGGGATTTCTGACATGACTGACAAGGTCTTCCTACTCTTGTCCCCAGTGTCGCTTCTTGCCTCGGTTTGTGCCATGGATTCCCTCACTGTCTACACAACAGAACAGGTTTTCTTATAACAGGTCATATTCTCAGGCTCCTCCCATCACCTCACTACCTTAATAAATGTTCTTCCCATGAGCACCTTACATTCTGCACTCTTCCCACCTTCCTTTGTGGACCCACTTTCACCAATCTTTCTTGGCATTGAAACGCCATGCTGAAGATCACCAATGGCAATCTCAGTGCCCACCCGCCCTCACACAGTTGAATTCCTTCCTTCTTGAATCATTCTTCTCTTAGTTTCCATGACTCATATCTTCTCTATGGACTGTCACTTCCTGGATGAACTGGGCGCCCCAGAGATGTAAGGTCCATCCAGTGGGATTGACATCATGTCCATGCCTCTCTCCTAGTTAATGTCTCTCCTATGTTTAAGTCTCTCTCCCATGTTCATTTCTATCTCCCATGTTCATATCTCTCTCCCATGTTCATACCTCTCTTCCATGTTCATACCTGTGTCCCATGTCCATACCTCTCTCCCATGTTCATGTCTCTCTTCCATGTTCATACCTCTCTCCCACGTCCATACCTCTCTCCCATGTTCATGTCTCTCTCCCATGTCCATACCTCTCTCCCATGTTCATGTCTCTCTCCCATGTTCATACCTCTCTCCCATGTCTATACCTCTCTCCCATGTTCATGTCTCTCATGTCCATACCTCTCTCCCATGTCCATATGTCTCTCCCATCTTCAGAGCCCTTTTCCATGTTCATAGCTCTCTCTGATGTTCACACCTCTCTCCCATGTTCATAGCTCTCTACCATGTCCATATGTCTCCCCCATGTTCATACCTCTTTCCTATGTTCATACCTCTCTTCCATGTTCATGTCTCTGCTATATTCATGTCTGACCACTTGTTCACATCTGACTTCATTTGACAGTTGAACAAGCTTCTCAACCCTACCTGTCCAAACTGAGTCTCAATTTGGACTAAGCTGCTTCTCCCCTCACTCCCAGCATCCCCAATTGTGGATTGCTCTGACCAAAAGCTATGGAGTCTTTCCTGACCCCTCTCTGCTCAGACCGCACTTCTAACCCCTCAGCAAATTCTTCTGACTCAACCTTTATAGCCTGTCCTGAGCCTGGTCCTTCTCACTACCTGCACCATGACCACCCAGTATTTGCAGGGTTGATAGGAGCCCCTCGAGTTCTCTGTATTTTCTCACTGCACTCACCTCCTCAAACCTTCTGGGGCCTTTCCACCCTCTCAGAACAGTCAAAGCCCTGACTCACCAGAAGGTTTGAAAACATTAGCCCTTGGACCCTCCTCCTTCCTCATTCCCCAATACCTCCTCTCACTCACTCTGCTGGAGGCTAATTGCAGCAGGTCATAAATGCAAGAAGTTCATCAAAAGGTTGGGACTTCAGTAGAGCTGAAAATCTGCATATTATTACCTGCTGCTGGACAGCTGTAGGCATTTCCCCCAACCTATTAATACTTTACTGTTTACCAAACCTTACCTTTGAAATGTATATCTGCTTTGCTATAGGGAAAAATGTGGGAATAAAAGCTTTGAGTCTGGAGATTCAGGGAGCTTAGTTATTAAAGCTAAGCTTCCTCTGGCTTTTCCCCATGCCTCCCAAATTCATATTTCTTCTCAAGCTTCTTTATTAATTTGTGTCACAGCCCTTTCTCCAGATTCCTGAACCCTAGTAAATGCTGAGAAAGAACCGGCATGAATGGCTCCGGAGACAAGAATATCTGGAGAAGATTCGCCAGAGCAAAGAAAAGAAGTTAATCACTGGTAAAGGTGCGGAGAGTCACTGCATGTAAAGCTTGAGCCAAACCTTGGAGGTCATAAACCAAAGTGGTCAAGAAAGTCTTCTGTTTTAAACCAGACTATAATGGGGAAGAATTTGGTTCAATGGCAAAAAATATTATTGTAAATTTTTAGCTTGATGCTCAAGTATAAAGAAATTGAAGTGTCAAAAGGCACTTTTTAAAATCAGGCTCAAGGAAAATGAATATCGTTGTCATCTTTAACTGTGTGGGTTCTTGTTCAAATTGCAAAATCCCTAATGTATATTGCATCATGTCTTTAATTCGTCAAGAAAGAAAACCTGAGCAGCCAGGTTAGTTGCTAAATTTCCCAAAGCAAACAGGATGTGAGAGTGGAGAGCCAAAGTTAACAATAAGGCCGTTAGAAAGTCAATAAATTATCTGTTACAAAATTGGCCAAAGTAAATGGCTTTGATAATAATTGGCTTTAAAATCTCAAAATTGTTGAGACATAGATAATATATTAATTATAAAGTTCTAAGCAGCTCCAGGGAAACGAGTTTTGCTCCTTGTTGAAGGAGGGGGCTGTGCTAGTCACATTTCCCCCAGCAGAAAGAACGTCATGATTTTACATTCAAGTAGCTACAGGCATGATTCCAAAGTTGTTTGGCAACTTAAAACCTTAATGTTTTAAAATTTGATGGTTTAAAATTTACTAAATATCTAGGTATTTTGAAATGACAATACTGAAATATTAATCTGAATTTGCCTCATGAAAAATCAAAGGATAGAATTGAATCTATTAATCAAATATGTCTTGTATTTTTAAAAATTGTGAAGTTATTATTAATCTGAGAAATGCTAAGTATTTAACATGCCCGCTAAAATTTAAGGCTTCTAAGAGTTTAAAGTTCAAATTAAGCTGAGAAAAATTACATAGTTATGGTAATAAAGCGCATAAAGTATAGAAATATATTTTTTATAAAATAATTCCTGTGTTTTTTTCTAGAAAAATTAGTAATTCAAAATATATTATAGTCCATGTGGTAAAATTTCAATCTAGGTCTAATTAAAGAAAGATAGTCTGAACCAAATTTTTAATATAAAAAAACAGTTTAAATTTAATTGATATTGAAAGGACAAAGCAGAGCCATCCTCCATCTTACGGGGCTGGTCAGCCTATCTCCCCTTCTCCCCTGCTGGGAATGGCCACAAAGGTGCCAGGAATGTCCTAACTCCCCCAACCACAGTCTGAGTGGACCAATGCAGCCCAAGGACATGGCTTAGGTCCTAATAAGGTATAACCAAAGTACTGATCACTTCCCGATTCTTGTGCTGTGAGACCCCCGGGGAAAAACCCTGACCTAATAAGGCTATCTCTGTAACCCACGTCACTTCTCTGGGACCACCCAAATGACCAACTCTTTATAACCTATTGTTCTTGCTGGGCTCGCTCTCTCGTCTCGCTGCTGTGCCAGATAGAGGCTGGGAGCCAAACCCGGGTTTGAATACAGGAAAGGTTCTATGCTATTGCAGCTGTTTTCGGCTCCCTGGTGGTCTTTGGGAATCATGAAATCTGGGCATAACAATATCTTTTAGAATAATTATAAAAAGTATATAATATAATCTATAGGAGATATATCTATATTTTTTATGGTCTTTCCAAGTTAAATTTCGAGACTTTAACCAAGGGATGGCTTTTGGAGCACTCCAAAAGCCCTGGAGTGATTCAAAAATTTATTCTATCTTCATTAAAAGAAATATTTTTTGAAATAGGCTAGTCTAATATACTCAGAGTCATGTGGAAAGCTTTATCAAATAAAAATTAACCAGTATATTTTATACATATACATATATTTTATTTATTTTTTTAATATATTTTATTTATTTTTAACAGAGCGGAAGGGAGAGGGATAGAAAGTTAGAAACATCGATGAGAGAGAGACATCGATCAGCTGCCTCTTGCACGCCCCGTACTGGAGATGTGCCCGCAGCCAAGGTACATGCCCTTGCCGGAATCGAACCCGGGACCCTTCAGTCCGCAGTCTGACGCTCTATCCACTGAGCCAAACCGGTCTCGGCCATATACATATATTTTAAATATTATAAAGGTTTATAAGGAGGGCAGGACAAATTACTAAATATTTCTTACGTAAAGCCAAATTTTTCAGCAGTGAAGTTTTAAAAATAAAAGGAAACAAAAGCCCTGGAAGCCTGCACTTTAAATAGGCTGGTGGGGGAGGGGGGGATATCATTTATACTTCACTAGAGGCCCAATGCACAAAGATTCGTGCAAGAATGGACCTTCCTTCCCCTGCCAGCACCGCATTTGCTTCAGCTGGAGCCATCTTTCTGCTCAGGCCTGGAGCTACCTTTCTGCCTTCCCATGCTGTTTAGAGGCCCAGAGTGGCTGGAGCAATACAGAACAACAATGCAAGCATTCCACCCCACCTCGCCCTCACCTGCACATGCAAATTAATCCACCATCTTTGTTGAGTTAATTTGCATACTCACTCCTGATTGGCTGGTGTGTGTCATGAAGGTATGTCAATTTGCATTTTACTCTTTTATTAGGGTAGATAGGTCAAATATCTAAGCTTTTTTTTCTTTCTCAATGGAGGTGCATACTTTAATTACTTAATAAATTTGTTGTTTTAAAATATAATCAAGGTATTATATAAATTAAGTTATATAAAGAAGCCAATATCTTTATAAGCAATTAAGTTTAACAAAAACCAAAGTGAAAATTTGCTTAAAGTTACTGAAACCTCTCATAATCCCTCTGTGTATGCAAATGAGCACTTGAAAAAAGGAATGCTGTTTAAAAATAAATTATAAAAGGAAGAAAATTTTAAATTTTGAAATCTCTTCTGCTAATATTTAAAGGGTAAACTGAGGCTTATTATGCAAGCATTAAATCTAATCATTAGTAGTCACCATAAATAGAGAATCACTTAATATGTAGGCAGCAGTATCAGCCAGCATCTGAAAAGCAACCATGTAGGGTGCATTGGTGTAAAAGAAACAAAAAAGGTTTTTAAAAGAAACTCTCTAAAGGTACTCTAGAAATTACTCTGGAAGGAAATAAGGAGAAGTTTTCTTCAAACATCTGGAAAACTGTGATGCAAAGTCAATGTATTAGGTCTCAGAAGGAAAAGTAAGTAATTTGTGTTTTTGCCTCCCTCAACAAAGCTTATGTGGATATACTCAAAGACTGACAGCAGAAATTCAATTAGTGTCCAAGAACAAATAAAGTTAGACAATGAGCCTTATTTCAGATTGATCTAAACTGGCAAATTGAAATAAGTGACTATTCAGGGTAACTTAGTTGTACTGGGCAGGAAACCATTCCTGGAGCATTACTAATTTTTTACTGATGGTTTATCTCATAATAAAGCTGCTTAACATGCAATGAATCCAAAACAGTTATACTTCTACTAGGGGCCCGGTACACAAAATTTGTGCACTGGGGGTGGGAGGTCCCTCAGCCCACCTGCCCCCTTCCACATACTGGGAGCCCTCAGGTAATGTCCTACTGATGGCTCAGCCCCTGACCTGGCTGAGGCTTTCGTCCTTCGGCAGGGGACCTCGGCTAGGAGACCCCAGCCAGCAATCGCCCTGTGATCCGGTTGATCACTGGGACCCCAGCCAGCGGCCATCCTGTGATCCAGCTGATTACTGGGGCCCTGTTTCAGCCCTGGCCCAAGCCCACCGCAAGGCCCCTGCCTTGGGAACCCAGCGGATCACTCTGCCATGGGGCAGATCCGCTGGCTGGCCCTGCCCCAGCCCCGGCCCAAGGCCGCCCCAAGGCCAGGGAAATAAGCCTCTGGCGAGGCTTTTTCAGGCTTTGGGAACCCAGCGATTGCCCTGCCATGGCCAGCAGCCATCTTGGTTGGGTGTTAATTTGTATATCTCTCCTGATTTGCTGGTAGGCGTGGTTTTGTGGGTGTGGCTTATTGGGTGTAGTGAAGGTACGGTTAATATGCATATTACTCTTATTTGGTAGGATACTAAGAATTGAATTAAAAGCTATTAAGGCTGCATTACAGGATTTCCAAAAGCCTCTTGATATTATTTAAAACAAAAAAGAAGGAATAGTGAAGAAATAGCCTGTAAGTAAATTACAACAAGCTTTAATTACTTAAATTTTTTATTTTAAAAATTTTTTCACTTGTAATGCTGATGGCAAGACACCCATGGTGTCAGAGTAAGCCAAAGGAAATAGGGAACGGGGGTTAACACAAATCTGGAAAAAATTTTAATGACACTGCAAGGATGTTCTTTGCTCTAGGCTGCAGATTTTATCACTCATCCACAAGACTATAGACTGTAATGCGGACAATTCAATCTCAAACTGGCTGTCAATTCTTTTTTGTGTAGACATATTGTCAGTTACATTGTTCTTAACTTGTTGTCCAAACTGAGAAGTTTGAATAGTATGTACCAGGGATGAAGCAGCAATGCCCACAGAAGAGAGTACCATTATGAGAGCAAAGATTTCTGCAGTTAATATTCCAAGAAATCTTTTGTGTCTTTTTAAGATTTTTGCTAGATCATATAACAATTGGTAGGTTTGATGAGATTCCCAAGGCTTGGTTAGGTTAGTAGGAACCCAAGCAAAAGCTGTTTTGTTTTTTTTAAAATCATGACGGAATCCTTTAGAATGTATAATTAATACAATAGGATAATGTGCAGCCTGTGCATGAAACCTCATACAGATGGCTTATCACATTAAGATGCATATGGATGGCCTGAGAGGAGTACAAATGGATCAAACACACAGGCAGTGGCAAATACTGTCTTATTGGGAGTTCCCCATAACGTAGGAATGGAATTATCTGAGCTGTAATTAAAACTATACCATTTAATATGTGCAAGTCCAGTAGCTAATTTCCATTGTGTGTTTTGTAGGGGCCAATTGTCATGTTGTAATTGAGATTCAACAAATCCTCCTCCATGCCATGAGATGGGGTCATTAGCTTCAACATATAGATAAGATGCGTTCTTCTTCATTTTAGGGTGCGATTGTTACAATATACAGACCCATAGGGGCTCCAATCCACAAAGGGAAAACTGTTGTCAGCTTGCAGTAGGATCCTATCTAATAAAATGAGTAATATGCAAATTGACCATCACTCCAAGACACAAGATGGCTGCCCTCATATGGTCAAAGCTGGCTGGCAGGGGAGGGCATTTGTGAGCAGTTAGGGATGACCAGGCCGGCAGATGAGGGCAGTTGAGGGAGACCAGGACAACAAGAGAGGGCAGTTGGGGGGCACCAGGCTTGCACAGGAGGGCAGTTGGGGTGGGGAACCAGACCCACAGGGGAGGGCAGTTGTGGGTGATGAGGTCAGCAGGGAGACAATTTAGGGGTGACTGAGCAGGCAGAGGAGAGCAGTTGGGAGAGACCAGGCTGCCAGAGGAGGGCAGTTGGGGGAGACCAGGCCAGCAGGGGTGGGCAGTAGGGGGGGACCAGGTCTGCAGGGAAGGGCAGTTAGGGGTGACCAGGCCTGCAAGGGAGGGCAGTTGGAGGGGACCAGGGCTGTTACCAGGGCAGTTGGGAGGGACCAAAGCTGTAGGGGAGGGCAGTTAGGGGTGACCAAGCTGGTAAGGAAGGGCAGTTAGGGGTTACTGGACTGGCAGAGGAGGGCAGTTGGGGGATACCAGGTTAGAAGGAGAGGACAGTTGGGGGAAAATAGAATTGAATGGGAGGGCAGTTGGAGGGGGTGGCTAGCCTGCAGGGGAGTGCATTTGGGGGATACCAGGACTGTAGTGAGGGACAGTTGTGAAGGATCAGGCCTGCAGTGGAGAACAGTTGGGGGGGGGGGGCACAGGTCTGCGTGGGAGGTCAGTTTGGGGGGACCAGGCCTACAGAGGAGGGCAATTGTGAGCGATCAGGCCAGCAGGGAGGGTAGTTAGGGGTGACTGGTTCAGCAGAAGAAGGAAGTTATAGGAGACCAAGCCTGCAGGGGAGGGCAGTTGGGGTGACCAGGCCAGCAGGGTGGGCAGTTAGAGGCAATCGGCCCAGCTGGGGAGCAGTTAGGTGTCAATCAGGCTGGCAGTGGAGTGGCTAGAAGGTGATCCGCTTGGCAAACAGAAGAGGTCAAGGGCAATCAGGCAGAGGCAGGCGAGCAATTGGGAGCCAGCAGTCCTGGATTGTGAGAGGTATGTCCAACTGCCCATTTAGGTGGTCAGACATCCCTCAAGGGTTCCCAGATTGATGATGATGCAGGCTGGGACTGCAAGGGAGGGCAGTTGGAGGGGACCAGGCCTGTAGGACAGGGCAGTTGCACAAACTTCATGCACCAACTTCATGCACTGGACCTCTAGTAATCATTATTAGTCTTGCCAATTAATTTCTTTCTCAGCAGGATGCCATTCATAAGACTTTTTACATAATTGCTTAGTGTGGGGTGTCTTAGTACAGTTACATTTTCTGAACCTCTACTCAGAGCAAGAAGTGATAGTAGACGTATTTTGGCTTTTTCTTCCCCTTCCTTTGGTGTCCATTCTAGCCAAAAGCCTCTCTTTAACTTTACACACAAAGGAGCAGTGGTGTGATTCTGTGTCATACAAAAGGGAAGCTGGGTGGCAACACCCATGTAATTATACTTTACCCATATACTTCCTTGCCCCACCTGTGGTCCTCCTGGGTGGCCAAGGTGTTTGGTGTTATTGGTGACTACATTAAGTGGGGGATTAGCCCACGTAAGCGGTCTTACCCATGGTCAGTCAGGAACATATGTCCAAAAAACTTCCCCATTCCTTCCGGATAGCATTACTAAACAGCTGATTGCTGCTAGCATGGCAAGAAAGACATTCTCAGGCATTCTTGGAGTTCTGGTCTCCTCACAAATTTGCTCAGCTTTCTGTACCGTCTTCTTCACCATGCCCCAGGTGACCTCCAGCCTCATACTCCTCCCACTCCTTATCTTCAGTGGGTTGTTTGGAGCTGCTGCTCTCTGCAACTGTGTTAGTTCATTGACTTCAGCTCTAAAGTGTGGCTCCAGGTACAGTGTCCTCATTAACATGGACAGTTCTTCCCTTGGATCCATGTTGAAATTTTATATTTCTTGTGGGAATCCACATGGGCTTGGAGAAATTTTCTGGAAATAAAAAAACCACATGTAAAGAGGGGATCATGACCCTACAATAACTCAGACTCAGTATCTTTTTATTTAACCAAATCATTTTCCTTTGGCTTATTCTGACAGCAGTGTATTTCCATCAGTGTCTTGCCATCAGCGTCAAAAGTGAAAAAATTTAAAGTAATTAAGGCTTGATGTAGTCTACTTACAGGCGATTTCTCCATAATCCCCCCTTTTTGTTTTTCAAGTTGGAATTTTAACTTTTGGTGTTGACACTCTATAATTGCCTGTCTTTACAAACTATATGTTATTCCTGTAATGTGCTGAATTTTCCACTTTTTACAAAATTGCTGGAAATGTCAGCTTGTATAAGCAGGCCCATTATCAGGTTTAATAATTTTTGGAATTCCCAGATGGCAAAAGAAGCTAGGCAATGATTAGTAACCTGATTTGTCGTTTCCCCTATAGATGCAGTAGCCCATTGGACTTTTGAAAAGGTGTCTACAGAGACATGCAATGCTCCAAGACATCCAAAGGGAGTATAATGTGTTACATCCATTTGCCAGATAGGGTCCCTTAGCAAATCTCTAGGGTTGATTCCTGTGTTAGGCCCTTGAGATAGATATAACATGCAAGTGAGACATTCCTTAATAATATGTTCTGCCTGCTGTCAAGAGACTGAGAATTGTTTAGACAAAATTTTGGCAGACTGATATAAAAGCTGGTGAGACTCTGAGACTTCTTTTAATAAAGCAAATAATTGATCACAATGGGCATTTCCCTTTGTGAGTGGGCAGGTAATACACTGTGAGCCCTGATGTGAGTGATATTAAAAGATGTTGTCTCTGTGGCACAATCTGCTGAACTTGTTTACATAATAAAAATAAACTTTGGTCACCGAGCTATTCAGATGAACAGTTTCAATTCTATTCACTAGGCCTGCAGAGTAAGAAGAATCAGAGATAATATTGAGAGGCTCTTGGAAATCCTGCAATGTAGTTTTAATAGCTTCTAATTCAATTTTCTGTACAGAAGTATGACTGGTCAGTATGACTCAGTCTGAATTCATTATATGATAGGCAGCTTTCCCATTAAATGATCCATCAGTAAAAACAGTCAATGTGAAAGGAGGAACCAAGATAGCGGCATAGGTAAACAGCTATACTGCTGCCCCGTACAACAATTTCAAAACTACAACTAAGGGACAGAATGGACAGTATCCAGAACCACTAGAAAACTGGCTGATTTGACATTCTACAAAGAGAAGGAAAGATAATAGGACACTGTGACTCAGAGGAGCTGTGGAGGACAGAGTTGTGGATACATGCTGAGTCAGAGGTTTGGAGCTGGGCACCAGCTTCGCAAATAAGAAAAAGCTAAAGGAGTTCATCAACACCAAACCAGTATTATATGAAATGCTGAAATATATTCTTTAAGAAGAGGAAAAGAGGAAAAAGGTAAAGAAAAATTATGAACAACAAATACACATCTATCAACAAGTGAATCTAAAAATCAAGTGAATTAAAAATCTGATGAACAGAATAAACTGGTGAATATAATAGAATCAGGGGCATAGAAAGGGAGTGGACTAACAATTCTCAGGGGGAAAGGGGTGTGGGAGGTGTGGGAAGAGACTGGACAAAAAGCGTACACCTACGGATGAGGACAGTGTGAGGGAGGTAAGGTCAGAAGATGGTATGGATACCGGGGGGAGGGAAGCTATGAGGAGAAAAAAGAGCAACATTGTAATAATCTGAACAATAAATGTTTATTAAATTAAATTAAAATAAATAAATAAATACATACATAAATAAATTTGGGTGACTTTGGAAAACAAAAACAGTTAATGCTCCAGGGATAGGTTCCTGCCTAGCATTTTTTGGTATAATAATGAGGGTATGATATAAAAATTGTAGTAATTTGTCTTTTAATAGGTGACAACTAAGTTCACCTGAATATTCACTTAGTCTAATTTGCCAAATTAAGTCTGTTTGAAATATCATTTCTAATTGCTTCCCAGTAAGGGGAAGATAGATGCATATTGGTTCTTCTCCTCCAAGCTGCTTGTAGCACTTTCAAATCTGAGATATCAACTGAGCCCTAAGTTCTATATATGTAACAGCAGTTTTAGAGGACTAATGTCCTAGGTCTTCGAGGCACAAACTCATTAGTCAACACAGCCAAATATCAACAGCACAACAATTAAAACTTGTTTTAAGAGCCAAATTTTTTAAATTTAAACTTCTTCTAATGCCACTTGCCCAGGCCGTGTTATTTTGTGGAAGAGCCAGACTGAAGGGGCCAAAGAGCCACATGTGTCTCGCAGGCCACAGTTTGCCCACCATGGCCCGAGGTGGACCCATTCAATAATAGCAGGAGAGTTTTCATTTCGGAAGATGACTTCAGTGGGACTGTTGGCAGTGTGGTTAACCTGCCCCAGTAAAGGCAGTTCAGGCTGTACCCACGCTACCTGGGCTAATGAGATTGCCTGCTCAATTCTTAGCAACTCCTTTCTAACTTCATCTGTCAATGTCCGGGGTGAGGAAAGATTAAAATCACTCCTAAGTCTATTAAATAAATTTGTCATTTTTTCTGTAGATGTTTTTAGGTAAGGTCTTTACCAGTTAATGTCCCCTAATAATTTTTGAAAGTCATTTAAAGTTTTTAAGGCAATATTTTCTTATTTCCACCTTTTGGGGCCTAATGCATTGGTTTTCAATTATGGTTCCCAGGTATTTGAAAAGCATCTCTTTCTGTACATTTTCTGGAGCAATTTTTAAGTCCTATTTAGGGAGCTCCTTTTCTAACTGGGAAAACATTGCCAAAGTCTGCTCTTCCTAGGGACTTGCTAAGAGCAAGTCATCCATGTAATGAATAATGTAACTTCGGGAATATTTGTCCTTTAAAGGCTGAACAGCTCGAGCTACATATTTTTGACACAAGGTACAGTAATTGGCCATTCCTTGAGGCAAAACTTTCCATTAATATCTTTTCATAGGTTCTATGTTATTAATAGATGGCACTGAAAAGGCAAATCTTTGTTTATCTTGAGGTACCAAGGGAACGGTGAAGAAACAATCCTTAAGATCTACTATTATAGGAGGCCAATCTAGAGGGATTTGTGAAGGCACTGGGAGTCCAGGCCAGAAAGCTCCCATGGTATGCATAGTAGCGTTAACCACTCTAAGAACATGTAACAATTGCTATTTACCTGCTGAAAGCCAATTCCAGCATGTGATAATTGCAAGAGTTTTATCAAAAGGTTGATGGAACTTGGGGATTCAGCAAGGGTTGAGTCACATGTTATAGCCTGTTGGGAATGGCTAAAGGCATTTCCCCAAACCTGAAAAGGATGATCGCTTGCTGCCAGACAGCTCAGGGCATCTTAATCTACATGTTATGGCCTCCTCCTAGCCAAACACCTGAACAGTCAGAGGTAATTCCCCAATCTGACAATGGATTCTGTACCTAACCCTACCCTTTGATGTGTATATCTCCACCTTGCCTTAGGACAATTTGTGGTAATAAAAAGCAAGAGGCCCTAACCAGTTTGGCTCAGTGGATGCAGTGTTGGCCTACAGCCTGAAAGGTCCTGGGTTTGATTCCGTTCAAGGGCATGTACCTTGGTTGTGGGCACATCCCCAGTAGGAGGTGTGCAGGAGGCAGCTGATGGATGTTTCTCTCTCATCGATGTCTCTAGCTCCCTATCCCTCTCCCTTCCTCTCTGTAAAAAATCAATAAAAATATATTTAAAAAAAAAAAAAGCAAAGGGTCCTGAGACAAGGAGAACTTAGTTCCTTTTAGCTAAGTCTTCTCTGATTCCCCAAATGTCTTTCAAAATTATGTTTCATCTCTGAACTCTTATTTAATTTACACACACCTCCTTCTACAAGTTTGCTGAACCCTTCTAAACGCCGGAGCAAGACCACCGGTGAAACAAAGTGAAGCCTCTCACCTCTGCCAGCCCCTTCTCCTGCCTCCTGACCTACCCCAAAGCTTCCCCATGTTCTCAGGGTGCCTGCCATGATTCCTCAATCCAGGGAACTATGAATAAAATCTTATTATTGAAGGCAGTTATTTCTGTGTCTGTATGTCTCCTAGTATCTGACTAAAGCAGATCCCAGCTACATCTTAAATAGTGCCAGCTCTCATAGTCAGAGAACAGCTAATTGTCACCTCCTTCCCTCTAAATACTCTGCCTCTGTTGATGCCTCACTGAACACCTGGCAGCTTCTCCCTAGCTCCATCTCACTCTGATGTACATTGAGCTGATTCTCACCTATACCCACTAGGACATGAATTCCTACCAGTCAGTTTCTGAACAACCATTCCTGGTCCATGCTTAGACATTGATTTCCTTAATCTCTCCAACTGGTTTCTATGGACACTGGGGCCATTCCAACCACTTGAGCATTTAGATGAGCAGATATTTCTGATTATTAGTTTTCTCTCCAAGCTTGTTCCCACCCCCCATCTTCTTCTTCCTGGTATGAGTCACTCCTGTCCTCCTCTCTCTCTCAGCTGCCAGCACTGATCCTGTTTCCTGCACCCACAGCCTGACTTGTCCCTAAGCCAGTTGGTCATGGGTCAGTCATGGCAGCCCTGAGGCTGGCGGTCTGCTCTGCTGGCATGTCTGCAAACAAGGGCACCAGCCTCTCAGTCGGACAGACCTGGCGCTGCCATGCACGAACTAGCTTTGCTGCCTCGGTAAGTCACTTCCTCTCTCTGAGCCTCAAACTCTGCCTGTAGAATGGGAATGACTGAAAACTGCCTCACAAGAGGGTTGGGCAGAAATTGGGTAAGACAGTGATTTCTCACATAATAGATCCTTAATCACTGGCAGCTCATGCCATTGTGAAGACAAAAATAGTAAGCCATAATATGTAGACCTCAGGCTTTTGTTAAATGATGGCTGAAATCATATCCTAAATCACAATATTCTCTAACCAGACGCTATATGAGGAAATGAAATTAGTGGACCATGTGCCTTTAGGGATACAATGGTGTGGGTAGGGCGTTTGTCAAAGGATAAGGAAACAGGTTAAAATGACTTAGAGCCCGGCTGGCATGGCTCTGTGGTTGAGCAGGAGCCTATGACCAGGAGGCCATTGTTCGAGTCCCGGTCAGGGCACATGCCCAAGTTGCAAACTCCATCCCCAGTGAGGGATGTGCAGGAGTCAGCCAGTCAGTGATTCTCCCTCATCACGGATGTTTCTGTCTCTCTCTCCCTCTCCCTTCTTCTCTGAAATCAATAAAAACATATTAAAAATAAAATAAAAACTACTTAAAAATAGTTCTATGACGGTCATAAAATTTCAAAAAGTTAAGGGCACTCCCCCAGAGTGTGAGTCTATTCCAGCTTATTATGAACTTGAGTTTCTAGTTAGTCCCTTTGTGAGGACAGCAGCCTCACCCGACTCCGTCCCCCACATGACAAACAATCAAAAACTCTCCTGAGATGGTGACCTTGATATCATTTATTGTCACCCTACAAACGTCACCCTTAACCTCCAGGCCAGGATACCGACAATATTTCCTTCATGTATGTGTTGTGAAATTATAAAGCCTGTTAGTAACATTATTGTGTTGTTCTCAGATAGCCTGGAGGGAGGCACATTCTTGTTCATTGCTGCTTGGGTGTCTCCTAGTCACCACGGAAGAGCCTTCATCTCCTTGCTGAGGCCCAAGTCAGTTTGCCAGAACTTCTTCCCTGTCTCCAACCGCCTGCTGGTCTCACCTGGCCCCAGGATGGTGCTGGGCCACCTGGTCAGCTCCTCCTCACTATCAAAGGTCAGGAGCTGCACCCCATGGCGGGCAGCATACTGCAGGTGGGAGATGGGCTTGCAGGGGTGGGCATAGATGATGCGTGAGGGGGCCACATTCAGGCCCAGCACCTGCTCCAGCTCCACCTGCCAGGAGCAAAGGAGGAGTAAGGGGCTGTCTCCCTGCTGCCCTGCTCTTTGGGCACAGGAGCCACGGGCATGACGGCTGTCCCCTACGGAGTCCCTACTATGCATCTGGCCCAGTGCTGGGCACATATTGTGTTTTTTAAGCTTCTCAACTGCTCTAAGAACATGGAGTTGAACCCATTTTAAAGTCCAAGAAACTCAGGCTCCTGGGAAATGGCTGAGGCAGGAGAGAACAGGGTTTGTGGATTAAAGCACATGTTTCCGTCATTCCTTAGCTCAGGCTGACTGTCCTTGTCACCCAGACCAGAGGACGGTGAACCACTCCTAGTTCATTAATTTATTTTTTCACAAACAACTGGGTACCGCACACATCAGCCACTGTTTAAGGGCTGCTGTCCCAATTCTGGACTCCTAAAAATTAGCCTTTTTCCCCCAGGAATGTCAGGCTTATGAATGAGGCAATTGGCAGTGGGCCCTGGCTCACCTGGCTGGCACAGTCGAAGCTAGTACCCAGGGCAGCCAGAACACGCAGCACCCAGGAACTGCTGTTACACTTCACCGCATAGAAGGGCGAGACCCTGGGCAGGGCTTGGCAGAAGGCCTGTTGGTGGTGGGCCAACACACCCAGTTCGGCCACCATGAAGGGGTCTCGTTGGTCCTGCCAAGGCAGAGAGAGAGGCAAGAGAGGCTGGGCATTGTGTCATTTCATTGAATCCTCACAGTGTCTCCATGCGGCAAGTACTACTATTCCAGTTAGGAAAAGAGGAAACTATGGCTCTAAAATATCTTTTTATTTTTTTCCTTTCTCTTGAATACATTTGGGTAACACCAGTTAAAAAATTATAGAGGTGTCAGGTGAACTACAATACAAACCT
The DNA here is from genome assembly GCA_027563665.1 of Antrozous pallidus. Taxonomy (NCBI): domain Eukaryota; kingdom Metazoa; phylum Chordata; class Mammalia; order Chiroptera; family Vespertilionidae; genus Antrozous; species Antrozous pallidus. Next base: position 192,855,660 of record CM050508.1, read on the forward strand.
TTTTGTCAAGCTCAACAGCAACTGCATGGCAATGGTAGGATTTGAGCCTTGATGTTCTAACTCTCACAACAGGAAGGAAAAGAGGGCAACAAGTTTTATAGAACAAATGGGTGCCAGGACTCTCCAACCCTCACCCGGATCTCTTGGCAAACAGGAGCTGGTGGGGGACTAGAAGGGGACAGGAGAACTATCCCATGCCACCCAGGGAACACAGCTATTCAGTAAGACCTAGTAAACTGACTTATAAAGCACTTATTTTGTCCTCGCCTACGTAGGGACTGGGACCCACCCTCTCCACTCCCCACTCCACCTCCTTGCCCTCCCTTCCCTCCTCTCCCCTCACCGAATCAGAGAGCGCCCGGACCTTCTTCAAGACCACCTCCATGGCAGATTCCTCAGGCCCCAGGGAGATGAGATCCTTCAACAAGGAGCTTCCAGGGCATCCTTCCTTCTCCTTCAAGTCCTTGAAGATGGTGCTCATCCCTGACTGTCCATCCCTGACTGCCCATGAGGATCAGCTGGCTATAAAAGCGACTGCAGCAACATGTGGGTTGTGGTGAAATAGTTAATACAATTATTACCTGTTCTCATCTAGAATAATCTGACCTCCTAGAAAATCAGTCTTTGGGATCAAATGTTTGCTGACATAGAATGGCACAAAAGGTACATGTTGGGGGTGGAGCAACATCTAAATGTAAGAAAGAATTTAGAGGAATAAAAGAATAATTTATTCTTTTATTCATCATTTATTGGCACAAGGCATGATCAGAAAACCAGGAACTATGATGACTGAACTATGAGGAATCCCTCACCTCTTGCAGCTGAAGAGATAAAGAAGCCAATAACAAAAACTAAAATCAAAGCTTAAGAATATAAGTTGTCACATTACAATGCTGGTTAAACTATAGGCTTTCTTTACACACGTGTGCGCATGTACACACACATCACAAACAAAAGATATCAAAAGACCAACAAGCACATGAAACGATACTCAACATTATTAGTCATCAGAGAAATGCAAAATAAAACCATCATGAGGTGCCACTCATCCTCGCTAGCATGGCTAAGATGAAAGAGGCTGGCAATGCCAAGTGCTTTGGAAGATGGAGAGCAGTTGGAACTCCCATTCCTTCTGTTGGGACTGCCATTGCTAAGACCACTTAGAGAACCTCTTTGGCAGTATTTACTTAAGCTAAATATATATGTACCCTATGACTCAGCAATTCCACTTCTCGGTATATACCCAGAGAAGTAAGATATACCCAACAAAAATATGTCCAACCAAAGACATGTTCACAGCAAGTCTATTTACAATATCCCCAATTGGACACAACCCAGAAGTCCATCAACTATAGTATCTATCTATCTATATATATCTATATATCTATATATATCTATATATCTATATCTATATCTATATCTATATCTATATCTATATCTATATCTATAGATATATATATATATATATATATAAAAGGCTAATATGCTAAGTGTCCAACTGTCTGATCAATCGCTATGACACTCAATGACCACCAGTGGGGCAGACACTCAACACAGGATCTACCAAGATGCACACTGGCCATTTACAGAGAAACAGCACCATGGACTTGGCACCAACAAACCAACACTCAGCTTCCACCAATTGGGACACAGGCCCCACCACACCCCAGAGTGACAACCCACTAAATCTTAGCCAATGCTGCCGAGACCCCATGGCACAAAATGTGGCCCACAATCCAGCCCAGCCCAGAAATGGTACTGTGAGCGCCGGGGAATAACATCACATAGCAACGCCCAGCTTCCTCTCTCTAGCAACTAGCCTCCTTAGAGTTTCTTCAGCCCAGGAATACAACTTGCTTTATAGCCAAGGGCAAACATTTTACACTTTATTTTTTTATATTCTTTCTGATTAGTGTTCAGGAGGGTTTTTTAAATTAATGTATTACATGTGTACATATCTTCCCATTGCTCACCCCTCCCCACCCCACTCCCATACATGCCCTCACCACCCAGTGTCTTGCATCCATTGGTTGTGCTTATATGCATGCATACAAGTCCTTCAGTTGATCTCTTATCTATCCCACCTCTCCCTAACCTTCCCACCGTAATTTGACAGTCTGTTTGATGCTTTATTGCCTCTGTATCTATCTTTTTATCATTTTATAATCTTCTTTATTATCCAAAAATGAGTGAGGTCATGTGGTATTTTTCTTTCCTTGACTGGCTTATTTCACTTAGCATAATGCTCTCCAGTTCCATCCAGGTTGCTGCAAATGATAAGAATTCCTTTTTATGACAGCCTAGTATTCCACTGTGTAGATGTACCATAGTTTTCTGATCCAGTCATCTGATGATGGGCACCTAGGCTGTTTCCAAACCTTAGCTATTCTAAACTGTGCTGCTATGAACATAGGGGTGCATATATCCAACTGATTGGTGTTTCTAGTTTCTTGGGATATATTCCTAGGAGTGAGATTATTGGGTCAAATGGGAGTTCCATTTTTAGTTTTTCCTGAGGAAATTCCATACTGTTCTCCGCAGTGGCTGCACCAATCTGCATTCCCACTAGCAGTGCACGAGGGTTCCTTTTTTTCCACATCCTCACCAACACTTGTCCTTTGTTGATTTGTTGATGATAGCCATTCTGGCAGGTGTGAGATGGTATGCATTGTCGTTTTGATTTGCATCTCTCAGATAGTGACTTTGAGCATGTTTTATGTGTCTCATGGCCTTCCTTCTGTCTTCTTTTGAAATGATTCTATTCAGATTCATTGCCCATTTTTATTGGATTATTTATCTTCCTTTTATTTAGTTGTATAAATTGCCTGTAGATGTTGGAAATTAAACCTTTATCAGTGATAACATTTGCAAATATGTTCTCCTATACCGTGGGTTTTCTTGTTTTGTTGGTTTCTTTTGCTGTAAAAAAGCTTATTTTGATGTAGTCTCATTTATTTATTTTCCTTTTGGCTTCCATTGCCCTAGGAGCAGTATCAGTGAAGAAGTTCTTTTGGCATATGTCTGAGATTTTTTTCCTGTAGATTCCTCTAATGTTTTTATGGTTTCCCATCTTACGTTTAAGTCCTGTATCCATTTTGAGTTTATTTTTGTGTATGGTGTAAGTTGGCGGTCTAGTTTCATTTTTTTGCATGTATCTGTCCAATTTTCCCAATACCATTTATTGAAGAGACTGTCTTGATTCCATTGTATGTTCATGTCTCCTTTGTCAAATATTAATTGAGCATAGTAGTTTGGGTCAATATCTGGATTCTCTATCCTATTCCATTGGTCTATATGTCTGTTCTTCTGCCAGTACCATGCTGTTTTGAGAACAGTGGCTTTGTAATACAGCCTGAAATTTGGTATTGAGATCCCACCTACAATAGTCTTCTTTCTCAGGATTGCTGCAGCTATTCAGGATCTCTTTTTTTTTCTTTTTTTTTTTTTAATTCCAGGTGAATTTTTGGAGAGTTCATTCTACGCCTGTGAAATATGCCATTGCTATTTTAATGGAGAGTTCAGGGAATCTATAGATTGATTTGAGTAATATGGATATTTTAATGATGTTGATTCTCCCAATCCATGAACATGATGTGTTCTTTCATTTGTTTATGTCATCCTGTCTCTTTTTTCAGTGTCCTATAATTTTCCACATATAGGTCTTTTACCTCCTTAGTTAAGTTTATTCCTAGGTATCTTCATTTTTTTGGTGTGATGGTAAATGGGATTGCTTTTTCAGTATCTCTTTCTGTAAGTTCACTATTGGTGTATAGAAATGCCATAGATTTCTTGGCATTAATTTTGTATCCTGCTACATTGCTGAATTCGTTTACCCTTTGTTCTCCCTGCATGATCTACAATAATAACCTGCTTCATGTTGATGTTTACTGCTGTGATGCTGACAATTACCTGAAAAAGAAGTTGGAGTGCTTCACTGGGCTAGAAAAAGCTTAGCTAAATCAGAAAGTCTAGAGAACCCAGAGAGTCTAGAGAACCCAGAAATTGACCCAAACCACTATGCTCAATTAATATTTGACAAAGGAGGCTTGGACATACAATGGAGTCAAGACAGTCTCTTCAATAAATGAAACTAGACCACCAACTTACACCCATACACAAAAATAAATTCAAAATGGACAAAGAACTTAAACATAAGACGAGAGACCATAAAATTACCAGAGGAATCCACAGGCAGCAAAATCCCAGACATATGCCAAAGCAATTTCTTCACTGATACTGCTCCTAGAGTAATGGAAACTAAAGAGAAAATAAACAAGTGCGACTACATAAAATAAAAAGCTTTTTCGCAGCAAAAGAAACCATCAACAAAACAACAAGAAAGTCCACTGCATAGGAGAACATATTTGCCAATGTCATCACCAATAAGGGTTTAATCTCCAACATTTACCAGGGAACTCATACAACTTAACAAAAGGAAGATAAACAACCCAATCAAAAAATGGCAATGGACCTAAATAGATACTTTTTGAAAGAAGACAGAAGGCCAATAGACATATGAAAATATGCTCAAAGTCACTAATCATCCAAGAGATGCAAATCAAAACAACAATGCAGTACCATCTCACACTTGCAGAATGCCTATCACCAATAAATCAATAAATGACAAGTGCTGGTGATGATGCAGAAAAACAGGAACCCTTGTGCACTGCTGGTGGGAATGCAGACTGGTGCAGCCACTGTGGAGAAACAGTATGGAGTTTCCTCAAAAAACTACAAATAGAACTCCCATTTGACCTAGTGATTGCACTTCTAGGAATATATCCCAAGAAACTAGAAAGAGCAATTAGAAAGGATATATGCACCCCTATGTTCATAGCAGCACAATTCACCATAACAAAGATTTGGAAACAGCTTAAGTGCCCATCAGCAGATGAGTGAATTAAAAAACTGTGGTACAACTACACAATGGAATACTACACTGTGCTAAAAAAAAAAAAAAAGGAAGGAGTTCTTACCATTTGCAACAGCATGGATGGAACTGGAGAGCATTATGCTAAGTGAGATAAGATAAATATCAGTCAGAGAAAGATAAATATCACATGATCTCACTCATTTATGGAATATAATGAACAACATAAACTGATGAACAAAAAAGATCCAGAGACAGAGAAACAATGATCAGACCGTCAAATCTTAGAAGGAAGGTAGGGGAGGGTGGGGGTGAGGGGGAGAGATCAACCAAAGAACTTGTATGCATGCATATAAGCCTAACAAATGAGCACAGACAACAGGGGTGTAAGGGCATGATTGGGGGAGAGATGGGAGGGATAATGGGAGGATAAGGACACATATGTAATACCTTAATCAATAAAAATTTTTAAGTAAATAAATATTAGAGGAGGAACCAAGATGGTAGCATAAGTAAACACCTATACTGCTGCCCCACACAACAATTTTAAAACTACAATTAAAAGACAAAATGAACATCATCCAGAACCATCAGAAGCTGGCTGAGTGGAAATTTTACAACTAGAAGGAAAGATAAAAGGACACTGAGACTCAGAGGAGGTGCAGAGGGCAGAGTTGCAGAGACGTGGAGACAGAGGTGCGGAGATGTGGGGACACATGAGAGGGAAAGGGCGGGCGGCTAACTACCTGGCTTGTTTTCTTGAACAGGGAGGGCGACAAAGGCTCCCCACTGCACTGATCCCCAGTTCCGGGCAAGTCTCAGGGAACCCAGACTCATACGGAGTGAAACTGGACTGTCAGGAGGAAGCACGCTGGGACTCAGGAGCTGCAGAGATGCGCAAGCTCACAGAGAGGGCACATGGCTGGCTCTCTTGTTTGAGAGGGAAAAAAAACACCTCTGGACTACATTGTATTTCACTTCCAGGTGAGACTTTCGGTATCCAGACTCATTTGGGGACAAACTGGACTGTCTGGCAGCTTTCTCTCAGCCATTGCAGCAGGACACGGAGACCCAGGCACCACTTAGGGTGGGGCCGACAAGAAACCAAGGCTGAGCAGTCAGCCTCGACACTCCACCTCATCCAAGCTGAGCACAACGGCTCTCCCAGCATAGACACAGCTGATTTTGACAGCCAATTGGCCTGGATGTCAACCCCTCCCAATGATACCAACAACAATCTAGGCTTAACTACAACAAAACTGTGCAGCCCATAAAGGCGTACACCAAGAGTCTCCACCTCAGGTCACTGGGGAAGCTGAGCCACTGTCCCTTAGAGGACACCTACCACACAAAGCTACTCGACCAACTCAGGGAAGCAGCCAAAATGTGGAGACAAGGAAACAGATCACAGTTGAAAGAAATGGAGGGAAAAAAAAAAAAAAAAAACAATGACTGGACATAGAGTTCAAAAGCACGGTTATAAAGTTTTTCAAGAGGTTCCTAGAAAAGGCTGATAAATTTAACGAGACCCGAGAGGATGTGAAAAAGGACCAATTAGAAATTAAGCATACACTGACTGAAATAAAAAATATTATACAGAGATGTAAAAGCAGACTAGAGGACCACAAGAATTAAGTCAAAGATTTGAAATACAAAGAAGCAAATACCACTCAGCTGGAAAAGCAAGAAGCAAAAGAAATCCAAAAAAAATAAGATAGTGTAAGGAGCCTCTGGGACAACCTCAAGCATACCAACATCCGAATTATGGGGGTGACAGAAAAAGAGAGAGAGCAAGATATTGAAAACCTATTTGAAGAAATAGTGACCAAAAACTTCCCCCACCTGGTGAAAGAAATAGACTTACACGTCCAGGAATCACAGAGAACTCCAAACAAGAGAAAACCAAAGAGGACCACACCAAGACACATCATAATTAAAATGCCAAGAGCAAAAGACAAAGAGAATCTTAAAAGTAGCAAGAGAAAAACATTTACCTACATAGGAGCACCAATACGAGTAGCTGATTTCTCAACAGAAACTATGCACGCCAGAATCAAGTCGCAAGAAATATTCAAAGTGATGAATAGCAAGAACCTACAACAAAGATTACTCTACCCAGCAAAATTATCATTTAGAATTGAAGGTCAGATAAAGAGCTTCACAGATAAGAAAAAGCTAAAGGAGCTCATCACCACCAAACCAGTATTATATGAAATGCTGAAGGCTATTCTTTAAGAAGAGGAAGAAGAAGAAAAAGGTAAAGATAAAAATTGTGAACAACAAATACATGTCTATCAACAAGTGAATCTAAAAATCAAGTGAATTAAAAATCTGATAAACAACCAAAACCGGTTTGGCTCAGAAGATAGAGGGTCAGCCTGTGGACCAAAACATCCCAGGTTTGCTTCCAGTCAAGAGCATATACCTTGGTTCCAGGCACATCCCCAGTAGGGGGTGTGCAGGAGGCAGCTGATCGATGTTTCTCTCATCAATGTTTCTGACTTTCTATCCCCCCTCTCCCTTCCTCTCTGTAAAAAAAAACAATAAAATATGTTTAAAAATAATAATAAACAAATAAATAAAAATCTGATGAACAGAATAAACTGGTGAATATAATAGAATTAGGGGCATTGAAAGAGAGTGTACTGACAATTCTGGGGGAGGATAGGGGTGTAGGAGGTGCAGGAAGAGACTGGACAAAAATTGTACCCCTATGGAATAGGACAGTAGAGGGAGAGGTAAGGGCAGAGGGTGGGGTGGGTACCAGGTGAAGGGGATCTAAGGGGGGGGAAGAGGAACATTGTAATAATCTGAACAATAAATATTTATTAAATTTTTAAAAAGAAAATAAGATTTGTTTATATTTCCCATCATTGATTCATCTTTAATGAAAAACAAAAAAGATTGCAACATTTATCAATATATTGTATTTTAATAGAAACATAGATTACACAAATCATCCAAAAGTATTTCAATATAAACATCACATACGAAAAATAAATAAATAAATAAATAAATAAATATTAAACAAAAAAAGAAAGGTCTAATTAAGCAAGTTTATTTTATATATATGGTTAAATTCACTCACACATACATATAAAGCTCTCACTGGCACCAATTGCATGCATTGTGATCTGTCATTGTCGATCGTGAATTTGGTTGAGGCTTCTATTATAGAGAAAGTACAAATAGCGATATTAAGATATTTCTTACGATTATTTCCTTTCCTGAATTTGTGCACTGGGCCACTAGTTGAAAAATAAATTCATGTCTATTTCATGGAACACGACACAGCAATGAAAAAAAAGATCTAACGCTAAATGCAAAAACATGAGTGAATCTCACATACCTAATGTTGACCAAAAAAGCCACTCCCAAAATAATGACACATACATACATACTTTAAGATTCCACTGATATGAAATTCAAACACAAGAAAAGTAATCTTTCCTGACAGCACTCCAAGGAGTTAAGACTTCTGAGTAGCTGCCAGTGACTGGGAGAGGGTATGAGGGAGCTTCGAGGTGTTAGAAGTGTTCTATAGCTTATAATCTTCATCTATATCTTATATATGTAATCTTCATCTTTTATATATACATACATGCATATATTATCTAATAAAAGAGTAATATGCAAATTGACTGTACCTCCAATCAAGCCACGCCCACCATCCAGTCAGGATGATAATTTTGCTGGGTAGAGTAATCTTTGTTGTAGGTTCTTGCTATAAATCCCAACCAAGATGACTGTGGCCACTGAGAGAAGGAAGGAGGTTTGGGTTTCCCTGACAACGGAGAAAGCCAAGCTTTCCACCTGCCCTTGCCAGCCTAGACCTCTACTCGATGCTACAAAATTTCAGTTATAGAAGATATATCTCAACAGAAATGGTGGCAGTCTCAGAGCTAGAGAGAGCAGAGGCTAGGGTTGCCTGGGCGATGGAGGAAGCCAAGCTTCTGCAGCTGTGGCAGGGCTAGGCCTCCACTCCAGGCTACAATGTTTCAATTATAGAAGGTAAATGTCCCAACAGAAATGGCTGCCACCATGGATCGAGCAGAAGGCTTGGCTCTGCTCCAAGCTACAAAGTTTCAATTGTAGAACATAAATTAATCCCAGATCCCAGGACCTCCACTTGGGTTGCTGGGGGGCATGGACAGCCTGAAAACCACCACAGGCCTCTCGCCCAGGCTATCCCATGCCCCAAGCGAACCCCAACCCTGATCCAGGACACACTTCAGGGCAAACCAGCTGATCCCCACCCATGCACTAGGCCTCTATCCTATTTAATAAAAGAGCAATATGCAGATTGACCATCACTCCAACACATAAGATGGCTGCCCCCATTAGGTCAAAGATCCTGCCCCCATGTGGACACAAGATGGCCACCACAAGATGGCCAACAGAGGAGGGCTGTTGGGAGGTTCCAGGCCTGCAAGGGAGGGCAGTTGTGGGCAATCAGGCCAGCAGGGGAGGGCAGTTAGGGGTGACCAAGCCAGCAAAAGAGGGAAGTTGAGGACAAACAGGCTGGCAGAGGAGCAGTTAGACATCAATCAGGCTGGCAGGGGAGTGGTTAGTGGGTGATCAGGCTGGCAGGCAGAAGAAATTAGGGGCAATTAGGAAGGCAGACAGGCGAGCAGTTGGGAGCCAGCAATCCTGCATTGTGAGAAGGATGTCCAACTGCCCATTTGGGCCCGGTGGGATTGTGCCTAAATGGAAAGTCAGACATCCCTCTAGGGGTCCCAGATTGAAGAAGGTTACAGGCTGGGCTGAGGGATAACCCCCGCCCCCCGTGCATGAATTTTATGCACCAGGCCTCCAGTGTATATATAAGCTACTAGAGGCCTGGTGCATAAAATTCATGCATGGGGGGGTGGTATATGCCTCAGCCCAGCCTGCACCCTGTCCAATCTGGGACATCCTTCTCACAATCCAGGACTGCTGGCTCCCAACCACTCACCTTTCTTCCTGCCTGATTGCCCCTAACTGCTTCTACCTGAAAGCCTGATCAACCCTTAACCACTCCCCTGCCAGCCTTATCAATGCCTAACTGCTTCCCTGCCTTCCCAATTACCCCTAACTGCCCTCCCCTGCTAGCCTGGTCACCCCCAACTGCCCTCCCCTGCTGGCCTGGTAATTTCTAACTGCCCTCCCTTGCCAGCCTGCTTGCCCCCAATTGTCCTTCCCTATAGGCCTGGTTACCTCCAACTACCAACCCCTATAGGCTGGTTACCTCCAACTGCCCTCCCCTGCTGGCCAGGTCAGCCCTAAGTGTCCTCCCCTGAAGGCCTGGTTGCCCCCAACTGTCTTCCCCTGCAGGCCTGATTGCTCCCAACTGTCCTCTCCTGCAGGACTGGTTGCCCCTAACTGCCCTCTCCTGCAGACCTGGTCCCTCCCAACTTCCCTCCCCTGCTACCCTGATTGTCCACAAATGCCCTCTGTTGCTGGCCTGATTGTCCCTAACTGCCCTCCCCTGCTGGCCATCTTGTGGCAGCCATCTTGTGTCCACATGGGGACAGCCAACTTTGACCACATGGGGACAGCCCTCTTTTGTGCTGGAGTGATGGTCAATTAGCATATTAGCTCTTTATTATATAGGATATTCACATATACATAGTATAATCACTCAGCAGTACACTTACTGAAATTACATAGCTATATCAGGCCTCCGATCTCATGTGAAAGTTGAAGGGTTGACTTTGAAAGATAGCATCCTGAGAACTATAATAAAGACATATCGGAAGATTTAGAAGTCTCAGAGTTTCTTAAACCCACAAACCCATTATGAATCCCTTGTCAGCACAAGTAACCTTCAGTCCTGGACTGATGAGGCCGTTCCTCACTGTTTAAAGATCTCTATCATAAACTTGTCCAGGGTGCAAGCAATAGTCACTCTCTTCATAGACCACCTCCCCACATTGCCTCAGGGTCTTTAACAGAACCCCCCCAGACCACCCCAATTACCAAGTCAGACCCTAGGAAGGAAAACTGATACGCCAATATAATCTAAAGGTTTTAACTACTTCGCATGAAGAAAATCCATAGAATCTTTATGGGAATGAACTCTGAGGGGTTAGACCTGGAAGGGAGGAACATCATTTAAGATCAGACCAAATTATTCATGATTGTGTTCTTACCCATATTCTGTCCTCCAGGCACAAGCTCAAACATCTGGAAGTGGTTCTGAATGTTTGTTCAGTCCATCACCTGAACCTAAACTCAGTGGCAGCATGGGTAAATAAATGCCATAAATTCCCTCGGAACCCAAAGATTCAGAAAGAATATTCAAACGGCTCACTCACCACCTAACCATGAAGGTCAGAAAACACAGCTTCTCCAAAGACTGAGAATTGTATTGAGAATCACCTCAGTGAAGAGAATATAGGTTTCTTCGCAAAGCACCGTGTCAGCCAGAGATAAAGGGGGAAATCTTGCCCTGAAATGGATGCTCTGTTTTCAACAGGAAAAATGAGATGAGGTCCTGGAGCATCATACAGGCCAAGGAACAGTACTCCCCCCCCCCCCCCCATAGGTGATGCGGTTCCCACAGTGGACAGCAGGGCCCTCTTGGAATCAGAATGGTCAGGTCCGCAGGGTTGGACAGTGTGGCTCGTGGGCCCTGGGCTCTCTAGGACACCAACAGGACTTCAGCCTACTGAGACCCCATCTGACCTGCTTAACACAACAGGTGACTCCAGGTATTCTCAGTGCCTTTCAGAATCACAGGCAGCCAGGCCAGTGTGGCTCAGTAGTGAAATGTCAGCACATGAGCCCAGAGGCCACGGTTCGATTCCCAGTCAGGGCACACGCCCCGACTGCACGCTCCATTCCCAGGAGGAGGCGTGCAGGAGGCAGTCGATCGATGGTTCTCCCATCATGATGTTACTGTCTCTCTCTCCCTCTCCCTTCCTCTCTGAAATCAATAATTTTTTATTTTAATTTAAAGGAGGGAATGAAGATACAGAGTTCAAAATCTTATGAGGTCACTTAAGGATCTTAATGAGAACTTCAAAGGACTTCATGAGATCATCGAGGGACTTAAAGAGACTTTTAAAGATCTTAGTGAGAATGTCAATGGCATGAAAAAGGAACAGTCATAAATTAAGCCTACACTGAAATAAATAATTTACAGAGATTCAATAGTAAAGTAGGGGATTCTGGGAATCAAATCAATGAGTTGGAATATGAGGAAACAAAAAACAACCTGGGGGGGGGGGGGATCCAAAAATATGAAGATAAGCCCTTGCAAGTTAGACTCTGTGGATAGAGCCGTGGACTGCAGACCAAAGGGTCCCAGGTTTGATTCTGGTCAAGGGCATGTACCTCGACTGCAGGCTCCTCCCTAGCCTGAGCCCCGGTCAGGGCGCATGCAGGCGACAACCAATAAATGTGTTTCTCTCAGATTGATATTTCTGTCTGTCTTTTCCTCTCTCTTCCACTCTCCCTAAAATCAGTGAGAAAATATCCTCTGTAAGGATTTTTTTTTTAATGTGATTAGCAAAAATATGAAGATAGTGTAAGGAGCTTCTGGGACAACTTCAAAAGTACCAATATTCACATTATGGGGGTTGATGCCAGCAAGACAAGAGAGAGAACCAGATATTGAAAACCTATTTGAAGAAATAATGACAGAAAACTTCCCCTACCTGGGGAAAGAAATAGACTTACAAGTCCAGGAAGCGCAGAGAGTCCCAAACAAGAGGAACGCAAACAGGCCAAGACACATCATAATTAAAATGCCAAAGAGAGAATCTTAACGCAGCAAGAGAAAAACAGTTAGTTACCTACAACAGAATGCCCATACAACTATCAGCTGATTTCTCCACAAAAACTTTGCAGCCCAGAAGGAGTGGCAAGAAACACTCAAAGTGGTGAACATCAAGGTCCTACAACCAAGATTACCCTTGTGAGAATCTAAACGGTCTAAACTGTTCTTTGACAGAAAAGAGGACTGTCAAAGTCCTCTTTTCTGTCAAAGAACAGTTTAGACCAGTGGTCGGCAAACTGCGGCTCGCGAGCCACATGCAGCTTGGCCCCTGGAGTGTGGCTCTTCCACAAAATACCATGGTCTGAGTAAGTCTGTTTTGAAGAAGTGGCATTAGAAGAAGTTTAAAAAATTTGGCTCTCAAAAGAAATTCAATTGTTGTATTGTTGATATTTGGCTCTGTTGACTAATGAGTTTGCCGACCACTGGTTTAGACAGTCGCCATTTTGGACTGCATGACATAGTAGCCACCATGCTGACCACATGGCTTGCATCTTTCCTGGAGGCCACCATCTTGAAACAGCAAAGGCCAACCCCTCCCATTGAATGAGCCAATCGCGAAAGATTGTGCGCCTGAGCTCCAATCAAGAGTAAGGGACAGGTCACATGCATCAGGGGTTATAAAGCTGAGCAGCAGCCTACCTGCTTGGTGTGCGCATACTTCCAGCCATGTATACGCGCCCTTCTACAGAAGTAAAGTAGAAGTAAAGATGTTTGCCTTGCTGTCTGACTCCCAAGTGTGTTTTGTGTTCTGCAAGGACCCCTGACTTGGGCGAGGGGGAAGGGATGGCTTGCCTTATTTCTAACACCCTACCCAGCAAAGACATAACTTAGAATTGAAGGTCAGATAAAGAGCTTCACAGACAAGAAAAATCTAAAGCAGTTCATCACCATCAAAACAGTATTACATGAAATGTTAAATGATTTTCTTTAAGAAGAAGAAGACACGAAGAGGAAGAAGAGAGATAAAAATAAGAACAATACAATGGCAATAAATACATATCTATCAACAATTGAGTAAAAAAATTAAAATAAATGAACAAGAAATCTAATGAACAAAACAAACTGATGAGTAAAATAAAACCAGAGGCATGAAAATGTGAACAGACTGATAAATCTGAGAAGGGAAGAGAAGGGGGAATGGGAAGAGATTAACCAAAGATCTTATGTGCATATATGCATTACTTATAGACACAGACAATAGGGGGTGAGAGTCTGGAGTAGGGTGGAAACCAGGTAAAGGGGGGGAGGCAATCAGGGAGGGAAAAGGAGGGTCATTTGTAATATCCTCAACAATAAAGTTTTTTTTTTTTAAGCAGTATCCTCCATGGGTACCTGGTGACTGGGCTCCTGCATTGGAACCCAGGGTTCCAGGCTGCGAGCCATCCTGACAATGGACGTGGCAGTGGCAGGAAATGCAGCTTCCTACAGGGCAGTGACCTTAGAAAAAACTGCACTACTGCGCACAACACTGGCCTTGGGCTCAGATGAGCACTGACTCCCACCCAGACTAGGGGCTGCCTCTGGGTCCTAATCTCTTTAAGAGCTGTCAGAGCTGCACCTATGGCCCTCAAGCTCTGCTATTTCACAGTGCATCTACCCACCATATTCATCTCTGTAATGGGGCAGACACACTCCCTGCACTCAAAGCCTGCCAGAAATGCAGGAGAATGAAACCCTGGGGTGGCTATGTGAATAAATGCAGAGATATTCCAGATTTTCTGTAACTGTGCTGTTAATGTCACGAAGCTTCAGGCATCATGCCCACTTCTTTTGCCTTAAATAATATATCAAAGCAATCTGGTTTGTAGCCAATCTAGAATCAAAGAAAGAGAAATCAAGCCCAATCTTCCTATGATTCCCATGATTGGGTTAATGAATATTTATAAAACTCCTACTATGCATTGCATAATATCACTATTTCTTTTAAACCTCATAACAACCCCATGAAGCACTAATTATCATCTCTACTTACAGATGAGGAATCAGAGGCTCACAGATGTTGAAAAAATAAATAAAAGCGTTCCCAAGGTTCTCAATAAGTAGCTGATGAAAGACGAAACAGAAGGGAGAGAGAGAGAGAGAGAGAGAGAGAGAGAGAGAGAGAGAGAGCGAGCAGGGTACCAGGACACAGACTTTATTGAGGAGACCCTTCCCAAGGGAGAGAGAGCTCACGTGTGGGGTGAAGGCAGAGAAACTAGGGGAAGGGGAGAAGAGGAGACCCAGCTGACTGCCTCCCGGACTGCCTGGGAGAACAGTCCTGGAGAAAAGGTGCCACGTGGCGCATTGAGACACCCTTTAAGGGCCGGAACAGGCAGGGGTTGGGCCCAGGGCAGAACGGGAAGGGGTGGGACACAGGGCACTCTGGTACGTGCTTGATTGGTGGCTCAATGTCTCTGTAGCAGATATCAATTACATCATAACTCCGCCCACCAGTTGGGAGGGGGGGGTACCTATCAGCTGAGATGGGGTTCAAGCACAGGTCTGCCTGACTCCAGAGCCCAGGCTTTTGTCACTAGTATAAAAAAATCACTGAACAGTCACGAGAACACTGCAAAGTGAATATTATATGTCAGATGGAAACCTGAAGGTCAGAGAGGGGCAGGACCTCACCCAAACCAAGCATGAACTCAAGAGAAAAGAACCAAGATGGCGGCATAGGTAAACACCTGTACTTGCTGCCTCTCACAACCACATCAAAACTACAACTAAAAGACAAAACAACTATCATCCAGAACCATGGGAAAGCTGGCTGAGTGGAAGTTCTGAACTTGAAGGAAAGAAAAAAGTGCATTGAGACAGGTAGGAGGTACGGAGGTGTGGAGGTGCAGAGGTATGCAGAGAATGGGCTGGTAACTGGGTGTGCTGTTGTTTTTTTAATCAGGAGGGAGATACAAGCTCCTGACTGCTCTGAACTCCAGTTCTGGGTGGGACTCTGGGGACCCAGACTCATACAGGGAGAAACTGGACTCTCTGGTATCCGGCTGGAGCCTGAGGGCAGTTTTCTCTCAGAGGTGCTCGCAGTTATCATTGTTCCTGCACAGGGGCACCAGACGTGGAAAAGCAGGGACCTCTCCGGGGAAGGGCTGACTGGCAGTCATTGCTGTGTGCTCCGCCCTGGTGATTTCCTGAGACCCCGTCCCACCCAATTCATAACCCCACCAAAGCTGTGCTCAGCGGCTTTTGCATATGAATGGCATGTCCTTTCTCAGCTTAAAACCTGTCAAACTGCAACTGGGTCTGAGAGCCCCAGAGCTTCCAAAAAAAGGCCCAAATCTGCAGCAGCAGCATGCTTTGCTTCACAGCTGGACCTCATTTGGGCACCTCCAAACCCCAAACAAAGAGGTGGAATCTGCAGATCTCTCTGTAGCTCCTGCTGGGTGGCTTCAGGCAGTGGCTGACTTTTCACCTCCTTGAAGATCCAAGAGCCAGTGTACCCAGTGGTCAGTGTGAGACCATATTGGATTACAACTCTTCACATCCATAAATGGCACACTCAAGGGGTAGACTCAGTGAGCACTGAAGCCCCACTGAAGCAATCCCTGCCCCATAAGGGTGTCTCCTACACAACAGTTCTTCTAGTGTACACATAGCTGGTCCTTACAACCAATTGGCCTGGAGGTCAATTCCTCCCAATGATACCAACAGCAATCAAGGCTTAACTACAATAAGACTGTGCACACAGCCCACAAAGGGGTGCATCAAGAGAGTCCACCTCAGGTGATTGGAGAGGCTGAGCCACTCCAATATAGGTGGCCCTATAGGACACCTAGCATACAAGGCCACTCTATCAACACAGGGAAACAGCCAAAATGTGGAGGCAAAGAAACATTAAAAAGTGGAGGAAAGCAAACTACTGGATATAGAGTTCAAAACCACAGTTATAAAGTTACTCAAGAATCTTCTAGAAACCTCCTAGGAACTTAGTGAGACCTTCAAGGATCTTAGTGAGAATGACAAAAAATGGAAAAGGACCAATCAGAAATTAAGCATACACTAACTGAAATAAAAAATAATATACAGAGATTCAACAGTAGACTAGAGGATCCCAAGAATCAAATCAAAGGTTTGAAATACAAGGAAGCAAAAAACACCCAATCAGAAAAGCAAAAAGAATCCAAAAATATGAAGATAGTGTAAGGAGCCTTTGGGACAACCTCAATTGTACCAACATCTGAATCATGGGGGCGCCAGAAGAAGAGAGAGAGCAAAATACTGAAAACCTATTTGAATAATGTTAGTTCACAGGAAGTCCAGGAAGCACAGAGAACCCCAAACAAGAGAAAACCAAAGAGGACCACACCAAGACACATCATAATTAAAATGCCAAGAGCAAAAGACAAAGAGAATCTTAAAAGCAGCAAGAGAAAAACAGCTAGTTACCTACAAGGGAGTACCCATATGACTGTCAGCTGATTTCTCAAGAGAAACTATTCAGGCCAAAAGGGAGTGGCAAGAAATATTCAAAGAGATGAATAGCAAGAATCTACAACCAAGATTACTCTACCCAGCAAAGTTATCATTTAGAATTGAAGATCAGATAAAGAGCTTCACAGATAAGAAAAAGCTAAAGGAGTTCATCACCACCAAACCAGTATTATATGAAATGCTGAAGGGTATTCTTTAAAAAGAGAAAAAAGAAGAAAAAGGTAAAGATAAAAAATTATGAAACACCGGCGACCAGGAGCACCGGCGACCAGGTGGCGCACAGAGCCCAGGGAGCTCTAAACTCCAGCAAGGAAAGGAGAGTGAGAACTACATAACCACATACACAGAGAAGAGAGACCATGGGAAGACAAAGAAATAGCCCACATATGAAAGAAAAGCAAGGCTCGCCAGAAAAGGAGGTAAACGAAATGGAAGTTAACAACCTGTCAGAAAAAGAATTCAGAGAAATGGTCATAAGGTGGCTGAAAAGAATGGAAGACAAATTTGATAATATGAGTAAGACCCAAGAGGAAATGAGGAAGACCCAGGAAGAAATGATGAAGAGCCATGAAGAAATGAAAAGTGACATTGCTGAAGTAAAGAACTCAATAGAAAGTATTAAGAGTAGACTAGAAGAAGCAGAGGATCGCATCAGTGAGCTAGAAGACCAGGTAGGAAAAAATAACCAAGTAGAGCAGATACTAGAAAAAAAAATTAAAAAGCAGGAGGAGAGCCTAAGAGAACTTTGGGACAACATGAAACAAAACAACATCCGTATAATTGGGCTTCCAGAAGGACAGGAAACTGAGCAAGGAATAGAAAACCTGTTGGAAGAAATAATGACAGAAAACTTTCCTGGTATAGGAAAGGAAAAACCCACACAAATCCAAGAAGCTCACAGAGTCCCAAGCAAAATAAACCCCAAAAGACCTACGCCAAGGCACATTATAATTAAATTGGCAAACACCAATGACAAAGTAAGAATCTTAAAAGCTGCCAGAGAGAGACAAAAAGTCACCTACAAAGGAACACCCATCAGACTAACAAGTGATCTCTCAACAGAAACCTATCAGGCCAGAAGGCAGTGGAATGAAATCTACAAAGTCATGCAAAGGAAGGGTCTGAATCCTAGAATACTGTACCCAGCAAGGCTCTCAATAAAAATTGAAGGTCAAATCAGGAGCTTCACAGATAAAAAAGGACTAAGGGAATTCGTCACCACCAAACCAGCAATGCAAGAAATGCTAAAGGATCTGCTGTAAAAAGAAATAGGAAGCGAAGAAGGATCACAGGGGCAAAGAACAAAAATGGCAACATATAAGCACCTATCAATAATAACTTTAAATGTAAACGGGTTAAATGCTCCAATCAAAAGACATAGGGTAATAGACTGGATAAGAAAACACAACCCATGTATCTGCTGTCTACAAGAAACCCACCTCCGAAAAAAAGACGCACACAGACTGAGGATGAAAGGTTGGAAAAAAGTTATTCAGGCGAATGGAAATGAAAAAAAAGCTGGGGTAGCCATACTTATATCTGACAAATTAGATCTCAAAGTGAAGGACATAACAAGAGATAAAGAAGGCCACTTCATAATACTAAAGGGAGCAATTCAACAAGAAGAAATAACTCTTGTAAACATATACGCACCCAATACAGGAGCACCCAAATATATACAAAAACTCCTAGAGGACATCAAGGGAGAGATAGACAGCAATACAATCATAGTAGGAGACTTTAATACCCCATTATCACCATTGGACAGATCCTCTAAACAAAAAATCAGTAAAGAAACATCAATTCTCAATGACTCACTGGACCAGATGGAATTAATTGACATCTTCAGATCATTTCACCCCAAAGCCACAGAATATACATTCTTTTCAAGTGCCCATGGGTCATTCTCAAAGATAGACCATGTATTAGGTCATAGGCAAAGTCTCTCCAAATTCAAGAAGATAGAAATCATATCAAGTATATTCTCAGATCACAGTGGCATAAAGCTGGAAATCAACTACAATAGAAACAATCCAAAGAAATCGAACACATGGAGACTAAACAGCATGCTATTAAACTATGACTGGGTTACTAGAGAGATTAAGGAAGAGATAGAAAACATCATGGAAACAAATGACAATGATAGCACAACAATCCAAAATCTATGGGACACAGTGAAAGCAGTTCTGAGAGGGAAGTTCATAGCTCTACAATCCTACTGCAAAAAACTAGGAACAGCGGCAATAAATTATCTAACCCAACAACTCAAAGAGTTAGAAAGAAAGCAACAAGAAAAGCCCAGTGTAAGCAGAAGGAAGGAAATAGTAAAGATCAGAGCAGAAATAAATGACATAGAGACCAAAGAAACAATACAGAAAATCAACGAAACCAAGAGCTGGTTCTTTGAAAGGATAAACAAGATTGATGAACCTCTAGCCAGACTCACCAAGAAGCAAAGAGAGAGGACCCTAATAAATAAGATCAGAAATGAAAGAGGGGAAATAACAACAGACCCCATTGAAATACAAAGGATTGTTAAAAAATACTATGAACAACTCTACTCCAACAAACTGGACAACCTGGAGGAAATGGATATGTTTCTAGAAAAAGATAACTTCCCAAAACTCAATCAAGAAGAATCTAAACAACTCAATAGACCAATAACTGTGGAAGAAATTGAAGCAGTCATCATAAAGCTTCCAGCAAACAAAAGCCCAGGGCCAGACGGCTTCACAGGGGAGTTTTACCGAACATTCAAGGAAGAACTAAAACCTATACTCCTCAGACTATTCCAGAAAATTCAAGAGGATGGAAAACTTCCAAACTCCTTCTATGAAGCTAGCATCACCCTAATACCAAAACCAGATAAAGACGACACAATGAAAGAGAATTACAGGCCAATATCCCTCATGAATATAGATGCCAAAATCCTCAATAAAATTCTATCAAATCGGATCCAGCAGTACATCAGAAAAATCATACACCACGACCAAGTAGGATTTATCCCAGGAATGCAAGGATGGTACAATATCCGCAAATCAATAAATGTGATACATCACATAAACAAATTGAGAGATAAAAATCACATAGTCATATCAATTGATGCAGAAAAAGCATTTGACAAAATCCAACATCCTTTCTTAATAAAAACTCTCAATAAGGTAGGAATAGAAGGATCATACCTCAACATAATAAAAGCCATATACGATAAACCCACAGCATACATCATACTCAATGGGCAAAAACTACAACCATTTCCCCTAAGAACAGGAACAAGACAGGGTTGCCCACTTTCACCACTCCTGTTCAACATAGTACTGGAAGTATTAGCCATTGCAATTAGACAAGAAGAAGAAATAAAAGGCATCCAAATTGGAAAAGAAGAAGTTAAGCTATCCTTATTTGCAGATGACATGATATTGTACATAAAAAACCCGAAAGACTCCATAAAAAAGTTAGTAGATTTAATAAATGAGTTCAGCAATGTAGCAGGCTACAAAATTAATGCCAAGAAATCTATGGCATTTCTATACACTAATAGTGAACTTACAGAAAGAGAGACTAAAAAAGCAATCCCATTTACCATCACACCAAAAAAATTAAGATACCTAGGAATAAACTTAACTAAGGAGGTAAAAGATCTATTTGTGGAAAACTACAGGACACTGAAAAAAGAGATAGAGGAAGATGTAAACAGGTGGAAGAACATTCCATGTTCATGGATTGGGAGAATCAACATAATTAAAATGTCCATACTACCCAAAGCAATCTATAAATTTAATGCACTCCCCATTAAAATACCAATGGCATATTTCACAGACCTAGAAAGAACTCTCCAAAAATTCATCTGGAACAAAAAAAGGCCCCGAATAGCCACAGCAATCCTGAGAAAGAAGCACAAAGTCGGTGGGATTTCCATACCAGATTTCAAGCTGTATTACAAGGCTACTGTTCTTAAAACAGCCTGGTACTGGCACAAGAACAGACATATAGATCAATGGAATAGAATAGAGAATCCGGATATCAACCCAATCCACTATGCTCAATTAATATTTGACAAAGGAGGCAGGAACATAAAATGGAGTCAAGACAGTCTCTTCAATAAATGGTGTTGGGAAAATTGGACAGATACATGCAAAAAAATGAAACTAGAGCACCAACTTACACCATACACAAAAATAAACTCAAAATGGATACAGGACTTAAACGTAAGACAGGAAACCATAAAAATATTAGAGGAATCTACAGGAAGAAAAATCTCAGACATATGCCAAAAGAACTTCTTTGATGATACCGCTCCGAGGGCAATGGAAGCTAAAGAGAAAATAAACAAATGGGACTACATCAAAATCAAAAGCTTTTGCACAGCTAAAGAAACCATCAACAAAACAACAAGAAAACCCACTGTATGGGAGAACATATTTGCAAATGTTATTAGTGATAAAGGTTTAATCTCAAGCATCTACAGGCAACTCACCCAACTCAATAAAAGGAGGACAAATGATCCAATAAAAAAATGGGCAACAGACCTAAATAGAATCTTCACGAAAGAAGACAAAAGGAAGGCCCAGAGACACATGAAAACTTGCTCAAAGTCACTAATTATCCGAGAGATGCAAATCAAAACGACTATGCGGTACCATCTCACACCTATCAGAATGGCTTACATCAACAAATCAACAAACGACAAGTGCTGGCGAGGATGCGGAGAAAAAGGAACTCTTGTGCACTGCTGGTGGGATTGTAGACTAGTACAGCCACTGTGGAGAACAGTATGGAGATTCCTCAAAAAACTAAAAATGGAGCTCCCATTCGACCCAGTGATCCCACTTCTAGGAATATACC
The DNA here is from genome assembly GCA_027563665.1 of Antrozous pallidus. NCBI lineage: Eukaryota > Metazoa > Chordata > Mammalia > Chiroptera > Vespertilionidae > Antrozous > Antrozous pallidus. Next base: position 192,877,562 of record CM050508.1, read on the forward strand.
CCAAGAAATTAGAAAGGCGAATTAGAAAGGATATATGTACCCCTATGTTCATAGCAGCACAATTTACCATAGCTAAGATTTGGAAACAGCCGAAGTGCCCATCAGCAGATGAGTGGATCAAAAAACTATGGTACATTTACACAATGGAATACTACGCCGCGGAAAAAAAGAAGGAGCTCCTACCATTTGTAACAACATGGATGGATTTGGAGAGCATTATGCTAAGTGAAATTAGCCAGGCAGAGAAAGACAAATATCACATGATCTCACTCATTTGAGGAATACAATCAATGACATAGACTGATGAACAAGAATAGATCCAGAGACTGAGAAAAGTCCATCAGAATGTCAAACCTCAGGGTAAGTGGCAGGTGGTGAGAGTAAGTGGAAAAGTCAATATACTTGAACTCTTGAACTGAGGTAAGTGATTTGTGTTTTTACATCCCTGACAAAGTTTATATAAAATTATAAAAAAATGGCAGCTAGTCTGACATTGAATTGACATGGCCTAGAGCTTGTCATATCCTATGGAGACCAGTCCTTAGGCTAGGCCCTGCTTAACCTCCCATGACACCATAATACCCTTACATGATATTATTCTACAATGTCATTATAATATTTGATATTTGACAACAGCATATTATACAATTATCCCAAATAAACTTACAAACTAATTCTTTGAATGTTGGGCAGCAACTTAAAAAAGAATAGGAAAGAAATTAATCCCTTTCAGAAGGAATTAAGGCACTGGGAAGGCATCCGAGCATTCTATATTGGCCCTTCTTGCCCTTTCTGCCAAGAGGGACCTTCTTGTTACTATCCAAATACACACAGCTGATGCCAGAGTTTTCAGTTCGAGGTGTGGCTGAAGCCTTTGGGCAGCTGGCACCATGGATCTGTATCTCCACCAATGGTGTGAGCTGGGCCCTCTCTGGAGAAGAAACCTGGGTCCCCCGAGATATGTGATCAGTACCGGGACCCCGCCAGCAGGCGAGGGGACCCCAAGGCAGGTACTGGACGTGGAGGCCACAGGGGGGCATAGACTACAAAGGAGACAGAACTGAACCTCACATCACCCTGTTTGGCCCTGGAGGATGGCTGGTTAGCCAGAGACGGGTAAGATTCCTCAGGGAAGGAACAACCTAAGACAGGCACAGTCGCAGAGGGGCCAACAGGAGAGAACTAAAAGGTCAACAGAGGTGGGGCACAGACCCTCATCCACAAACCTTGCAGGGATTTGAATTCTCAACCCTCCTAAGGGAGGTCTCCTACCCCCACGGCTGCCTCGCCTCCCACACACAACTCATACGGGGACCCAGGTGGCAGACAGAGACTCGGCCAGCAATAGCTGCTCTATATCTAAATTCAGTCTATTACCAGGAATGCTCGGGACCTACTCAAAATTGCAAATATTCCTTTCCACTAGTATTCACAGGGTAAACTAAGATTTCTGCTTGAGTATTAAAATTGACAGGAAAATAGCAATCAAGTTTTCAGATTAATTTAAATTGGCCAAGTGAAATACGAGAATACTCAAGAAAATTATAGTGTACTGGACAAAAAGCTTTTCCTAAAACATTAACTGAAAAATCTATCAGTAGTTCATCTCTCTGTAAAATTGCCTAACATCCAAAGAACCTAAAGCAGTCACTTTGTGTACAAAAATTAAAATTTAAAATTATCAAGACTGCAATAGAAAATTTCCAAAAGTCCCCATTAATCAAAAAAGGGGAGGGGACAGCGGGGTAATATCATGAAAGGGACAAAAAAAATATATTGAGTAAGTAAAATACATCTAGAAAATTCTTACTCCAGTAAAGTAAATTCCATTTGTAAAAACAATAGCAGGACACCCATGAAAAAACACACATGGTGTCAAAATAAGCCAAAGGAAAATCATTTAGGCAAAAATTAAAAAGAATCCCAAGTCTATTTTGCATAGAGGATCCCTTTGTTAACTTTTGGTCGAGAATGTGTTTGTGTGTTTTCAGAGAACAACTCCAAGACCATGTGGGTTCCTGCGACGGTGAGGAACTGATGGATCTGTTCCAGCCATGAGGACGGTCCAGAGATGGGGGACACTGACGACACCTTGCCATACTAGCAGTCAGCAGCTGTGCATGTCTGCAGGCAGCCCAGGACCAAACCAGAGAGGATGGATCATGCATTGACACGATATGTCCACCATCTGGATACCATTGCTGACTTATACACATAATGAATTATTTGACACTGAAACTGGGACTCAGAAAAGTTGGACATTGAAACCGAGACTGAAACACTTTTTGTTCTTATACATTTATTTCTAGTATGCAGAGGCAAGATATTTTTGAAGAAAAGAAACAGGGGAGAGTGATTGATATAGAGGCAGGATGGCCTTGAACAGGCTGTCAAGCTACAGGGGGAGGCTTGGGTGGATGGGAGGCAGATGCGGGGGGAGATCAACGGAAGGACTTGTATGCATGCATATGAACATAACCAATGAATGAAAGACACTGGGGCGGGGAGGGGGGAAGCTGGGGATATGTGCTGGGGGGTGGGGGAGGCTGGGGGGAGGATAAGGGGGAGGGGGAAAGGAAAACATGTACTACTATTATACTGCAAAAAATCAATAAAAAATAATTCAAACAAAAAAAAAAAAAAAAAAAAAAACTGTGGACACAGACAATGAGGTGGTAAGTGTTTGGGAGGAGGAGGGGAGGACAGAAGCAGGCTGGAAGAGGTTAATGAAGGGAAAAGGAGAACCTATGTAATACATTCATCAATAAATATCTTTAAAACTAAAAAAAAAAAAAAAAAAAAAAAAAAAAAAAAAAAAAAAAGATAAAAAATTATGAACAACAAAGTGACAACAAATACATATGAACAAATGAATCTAAAAATCAAATGAAAAAATTTGATGAACAGAATAAGCTGGTGAATAGAATCAGAAGTATGGAAAGGGAACGGACTGACAATTCTCAGGGGGAAGAAGGTGTGGGGGGTACAGGAAGAGACTGGACAAATATCTTACACCTATGGAGGACAGTGAAGGTGGGGTGAGGGCATGAGGTGGGGTGGGAACCGGGTGGATGGGAGCTATGGGGCGGGGAGAAAAGAGGAACATCTGTAATAATCTGAACAATGAAGATTTAAAAAATTAAAAAAAGAATGAACTAAAATCCAGATCTCATGAAGACCAAGCCAAACAGCCAATCTTGGGAGAATAAAATGGCACTCTGTCCTGGCCAGTCTCCCCTTCCCACCCACCTAGTCCCAGAATACTATCCAGTCCAATTCCATTCACTTACTACATCCCTCTCAGTTCCAAATCCTTGAGATATTTCTCCATCTGCCGAAAACCCTCACCCTTCACTCTGCAAGCTACTGTCCATCTCCACTGTCCCACTCGAATGGCACCTTGTGGCAGCCGTTAGCGCTGCCCGTCAGCACTTCCAACTCCCTCTTGGGCACTTGGTCAAATTACATTTCCCCACAGAATCAGTCTATTTAAGCTAAATTATGCTGCAATAACAAACCATCCCCAAACCACAGCAGCTTATAACCACGAAGACTTGTTTCTGGCTGTGAGTCAACTTGGGCTCTGCCCCATCATCCCAGGATTCAGGCTCAAGGAGCAGCCATCCGCCCCTCATGGCACATTTCTACTCAAGGCGGTTCAATAGCCCAAATAAGTCCCATTGCTAAGGCTGATGTCCATGGGGAGAGGAGAATAGTTCTCTCACAGGGAGACCCAGCAAACATCTGGGCAATTAACATAGTCAACCACAGACTCTTCCCTCCAAATTCGGTACAGCTGTGTGACTTGCTTTGGCCAATAAAATGTGAACTGAAGTAATATGTTCCTTCCAGTAGGTAACTTTCAGAGCTAGCGTTAATCTCTTTTCCTCTGCATGAGCAATCAGCAGACAGCGGCTACTCCATCAGCCTGGGTCCCAGGGTGAGGACAGTGTAGAGCTGAGCCCCCACAACCCTCCCTGGACATGTAATTAGAGGAGATAACTACCTTATTGCTTTAAGTGCCGAGATTTGTAGAACTTCTCTCTGGGGAAGTACTATATGAGCTTCATTCATTCATACACACATGCATTCTTTCATTCCAAAAATATTTTTCGACCACCCCCCCCCCACACACACACACACACACCCTTAACCTGCTAGCCCCAGGCCGAGTGCAGGCTTCTAGAAGGACGTCACTGCAGCCTCCTTGCCATCCCAACCCGAGGTGGAGCAACACCGACCCGCACCCCCAACTCCACACTCACCAGCACCTGCAAACACCCGCACCATTGGCCGCTGCCTCCAGCCACCTGGGTCCCGGGCTAACCTTCCCGCAGCCCGGCCGATCGTTTGCTGCCCTTTGTGGCTGCAGCTTGTGTCTCCCGACTGCCTTCCTCAACCTCCACCTCGTCCTTTGCCAGCTGCCCGGGATCCCCCTCCCCGTCATCCTCCCCCTCTCCCTCCTCCTCCTCCTCCCAGCAGCAGAGCACACAGCCCGAGGCAGAGCCCCAGCTAGCCCGCTGGGCCATGCCTGGGCGCAGCCTGGACCCGCCCACCCCAGCCCCTCCGCGGGGGTTCCAACTTCTGCCCTGGGGGACTCCACTCGCCGCCTTCGGGGGAGGACGGAGATGCCAGTGTCCCCGGGAGGATGGGGATGCTGGGACATTTGGGGCCAGCAGTGTGCCCGCCAGGATGGGGTCTGAGAGGTATGGTTCTCGCCAATGCCCTCCCCCCCTCCCGCTGCAGTGGGCCCCACACTTCGTCCTCCGCCTGGGGAGATCGCGGTAGTTTTGGGGTAGGGGGGTGCTGGGGAGCTGTGTCTACCCTGATCAGGAGGAAGAGGGAGCAGTGACAGTCAGCGACTGTGGACAGGGCATGGCAGCGGCGTCCTTGGGTGGGAGAGGGGACCGCTGCTCAAAATGCTCTGTCCCGGCCTGCCTGGGGTGGAGAGCTCAGCCGGTTCAGTACTTTGCAGGGCGGTGCAGCCGGATGACAGAGGTGCTGGGGGGGGGGGCGAGAGAACGCTTGGGGCCCTCCCCCTCCCTCTCCTGTAGCCCCCGCTGGAAGGAAGCTGATGGCGACGTTCCATTTTCCAGGCTTCCCTCCCCAACCCCCCTACCTCGAGTTCCTGAGACACACAGGAGGGAGACTGGGTGCTGGCAGGGGAGGCTTAAGAAAATGGGGAAAGTGTGGAGGGCAGCTACAGTGTTTGGACAGGTTCAAGCCTATAGTTGTAAGCTTGACCTTATGGTCCCAACCTGTGGTCCCACCTGGCTGAGTGATACGGGGCTGCAGGAGGTGCAGCAAGCAAACAAAGCTTGGTCAGGTGCATGTAATTGAGTAGATTGGAAACCACTAGAAGGTTGGAAACATCTTGACCACCCCTGGAGTTTGCTTCCTAGAATCCTATCTAATAAGAATAATATGCAAATTGACTGTCACTCCAACAGTCAGTTTATTTATTTGTTTGTTTGTTTATAAATAAATAGTAAAAAAACACCTTAGAGCAGTGGTTCTCAACCTTTCTAATGCCGTGACCCTTTAATACAGTTCCTCATGTTGTGGTGACCCCCAGCTATGTGGTCAATGATGGCTGCCACAAGATGGCCTGCTGGGCAGGGAAGTTGTGGCCATACGGCCAGCAGGGGAGGGCAGTTGGGAGGGACCAGGCCTGTAGGGGAGGGTAGTTGGGAGGGATCAGGCCTGCAAGGGAGGGCAGTTGGGGGCAACCAGGCCTGCAGGGGAGGGCAGTTAAGGGTGACCAGGCCTGCAGGAGGGGACAGTTGGGGGTGATCAGGCCTGCAGGGGAGGACAGTTAGTGGTGACCAGGCCTGCAGGGGAGGGTAGGTAGGGGAGACCAGGCCAGCAGGGGAAGACAACCTGGCCTCTGTTTTCAAAAATAAAATAAAATAGTCAGCTATTTTACCAGAAAAAAATGGGCTTTTTTGAGAACAAAACAGAATTGCAATTCAGGACAAGCAAGCTACAGCAAAAGCCATAGGTAAGTCCAATAAACAAAGGAGAAGGAAGTTATTTTATGGAGAAAAATAAGACAGTGGGGAGGGGTTGTTCTTAAAGAAAATCCACTGGAGAAACAGAGTTCAAAAAGTGGTGGTTTCTCATTGGCTGAGTTGTTGGGGTTGTCAAGTTCTTGTAGGAGATGCAATGTCCATCATTTCCTGTTGGGGTCTGATCATATTTTGCTATTAACTATTCTATTGTAGAGTGACAATTCTTCCTGTTACTGATATGAAGTGGTACTGTATGAGAGCGCCCCCTTCTGGCCTGTGGCCTCCATTTTAACGACGTTTCCCTGTATTACTTTTCACACAATACAAAGTGTGACCCAGCCTGTCTTCCACCTCTCCCCCTTTCTCAGGCTGTCCTGGCTGCTTTTCCTCAAACACTCCAAGCCCCTTCCGACCTCAGGACATTTGAGCGAAAACCTGAAGGATTTAGGTGCAGAGAAGAGGAAACAGACTCCAGCGGGTTTAAACAGGAAGGAATGTCGGAGTGTTGTGTGTTATAAATAATCCCGAGATGTGAAAGAAACACATTTAAGGTTGAGCTTTCAGGAATAATTCCCAAAATCACACCACAGAAGAGCGCTTCCGAGGCAGCTGGCCTGGCCGGAAACCCTCACTGCCCTTGGGGGAGCCACGGCAGAGCCACACCTGCCACAACCCAGAGGCACCGCCAGCAGAGGCACTGCCAGCCCCGCCTCTTACCCTTCTGAACCTGGTGCTCATAATCTGGAAATGGCCACAGAAAAAAACAAATGCCCAAAGATAACATTTATCTGCAGAAACTCACACCTTCCAAAGGTCACGTAAGTTTCTCCAATTGGCTGAACCTAAGTCACACCCAAAACTCTAGCTCTAACTGAAAGGGAGTCTGGGAAACACAGCCTCAGCTTTCTCGCCCCTGCTGGCAGGCCCAGAGAGGAGGGGGGAATGGGTATTGAGTGGCAGTCCATGATATTCATCACCATGTGCATGTATGTGTATGTTTGTGTGCACACGTTGCCCACACATGTATGTGCTATGTACATATTGGCATGTCTTTGCATTTGTGCCTGTGGATCATATGTGCACACACGTGATGGGGGGAATTGGGGAATTAAGGGGCCATCAAGATCAGAGAGAAGGAGTTAATAAAAAAGACCATCAGACATTTGCTCTGTGTGGACAGGGCCATTCGGCCAGGATGGGAAAGCAGCTTTAACAGTTCAACAGTCTTATTTTCCTCGCGGGAAGAGCAAGGCCGAAGGCATTACGTCCCCTGTTCAACGTCACACTGCAAGGCCCTCTAGGGCAATGGTCGGCAAACTGCGATTCGTGAGCCACATGCGGCTCTTTGGCCCCTTAGGTGTGGCTCTTCCACAAAATACCATGGTCTGGGCAAGTCTATTTTGAAGAAGTGGCGTTAGAAGAAGTTTAAGTTTAAAAAATTTGGCTCTCAAAAGAAATATCAATCTGTTGATATTTGGCTCTGTTGACTAATGAGTTTGCAGACCACTGCTCTAGGGGTAAGGTCCATGTTTTTTATTTGATATGTAACCAGGCTCCCAGGGCGGGTTTTACACGAGGGATCCTCCCACACTGGTCCCCCGCCCTCTGTCTGCTCCACAGGACTGGTCCTGGTCTTTCGGCAGCATGTTCCCATGTACCTCAGTAACAGCAAACATTTACAGACGCCTCTCTGTGCCAGGCAGTGTGGCAGGTGGAGGTGGATGAACACATAGATATGAGTCCTCCCCTCCAGGAATGCCGTACCTTGTGGGGGAGTCGGGTAAATAACCTCAATAGAGTCCGGAGCCTTACAGGAGAGACAGGGCACTGAGGGGCCATCCTAACTGATGTCAGTAAGGAAACTGAGACTCAGCAAGGACCCCTGGCCTGGCCGAGGTCACACAGCCCATAAGTGGCCGAACCCAGAATTTGAACCCATTATATTTGAACCCAAACCCATACTTTTAAATATGGGAGGCAGAATAGCAGAGAATGTGGACTTCGGAGTCATCCAGACCTGTGTCCAAATCCTAGGCTCAGTTCCATACTTCTTGTGTGCCTTAAGTGAGCTACCAACCTCTCCTTGCTTTGGTGTTCTCTCCATAAAATGAAGCCATGGATATTCTTCCTTGTGTAAAGTTGGGAGGGCTAGATCAATAATGCATGGAAAAGGCTGAGCCAGTGCTGGCACCTAAGGAACCTTCGATCGACATTAGCCCTGGCTACCCTAGGTTCTTAGCCTGCCAGCCCCAGACCCCTGAGGGCAGAGGTAAGGTGGCTTCCCTGGGATCTTCCAACCTGCAGAAGTCACATCTCTCCTCCAGGCTGACCTTGTTCACAGTGAAGAAGTTAATAGTTACCAGCAGCTGGAGATGAGAGGAATGGGGAGATGATAGTCAAAGGGTACAAACTCCCAGTTACAACATTAACAAGGTTGAGCCCTAGCCCGTTTGGCTCAGGAGAGAGAGCGTCAGCCTGTGGACTGAAGGGTCCTGGGTTTGATTTTGATCAAGGGCACGAACCTTGGTCCTGGTCGGGGTATGTGCAGGAGGCAACCAATAAATAATGTCTCCCCCTCTCCCTTCCACGCTCTCTAAAAATCAATGGAAAAATATCCTCGGGTAAGGATTAACAAAACAAAAAGGTCAACAAGGTTGAAAATCTAATGTACAACACAGTGATTATAGCTAATAATATTGTGTCGTGTACATGAATGTTGCTAAGAGAAGATGTTGAATGTTCTCTCCACACAGCAAGATGGTAAGCATGTGACGGGATGGAGATGGTAGCTAAACTATGGTAGTAATAAGTTTGCAATTTATAAATGTGTCACATCAACAGATTGTAAACCTGAAATTTACACATTATGCATCAATTATATCTCAAGAAATCTGTGGGGAAAAATCAAATTTAACCTTGCCATAGAGAGGTCTGACCTTTGCCCTCAGCTCCCAGCAAGGAATCCAGGTAGGAACAATGTAATTTAGGGTGGGGGCTGGCCACACCAGAAAGAACCACCACATGAATTGCGAGAGGGGGGATTGGGTCACATGGTATCAGATGAACTAGAGACTGAAATCAACCAATCATCAATCCATCAACCACGCCTACCTAATGGAAGCCCAATCAGAACTCTGAACACTGAGGCTCAGGTGAGCTGCCCTTGGTGGTGCTGCTCCGTGCAGGTCGCTGCTGAGGGCTACAAGGAAACTAACGCGTCCTAACTTCCGGGGAGAGAACAACGGAGGCACAGCGGCTAATGCGTCCTCAGACGCCACTCCCCATCTTCCCTGATTGACTTCACTCTCTGTCCTTTCCCTGTAATAATCTGTCAACTGTGGGAGTAATGGCTTTCAGTGAGCTCCATGAGTTCTTCCAGTGACTAACAGAATGTAAGGTGGTTTTGGAACCCTCTGAACTCGCAGTTGGTGTCCGAAGGGAGGGTTCTCTTATGAACTGTGTTCCCTCTAAATCATACACTTGGGCCCTACCTGGTTTGGCTCAGTGGGTAGAGTGCTGGCCTGCAGACTGAAGGGTGCCGGGTTCGATTCCGGTCAAGGGCACATATCTCAGTTGCAGGCTCCTCCCCAGTCTGGGGTCCTGGTCAGGACCCGTGCAGGAGGCAACCCCTTGATGGGTTTCTCTCACATCAATATTTCTGTCTTTCCCTCTCTCTTTCGCTCTGTCTAAAAAAACAATGGAAAAATATCCGCTGAGACCAGTTTGGCTCAGTGGATAGAGCGTCGGACTGCGGACTGAAGGATCCCGGGTTCGATTCCAGCAAAGGCATGTACCTTGGCTGCAGGCACATCCCCAGTAGGGGCGTGCAAGAGGCAGCTGATGGATGTCTCTCTCTCATCGATGTTTCTGACTTTCTATCCCTCTCCCTTCCGCTCTGTGAAAAATCAATAAAATATATTCTTTTTAAAAAGGAAAAATATCCTCAGGTGAGGATTTTAGAAATAAAATAAAAATAAACTGTACACTTGGCTAAACTCTTGCACCCTGGCACATTGAACAAATGAGTACGTGAGTGGGCTTTCCAGAACTGCTCATAGTCAAAGTCAAACAAGACTTATCCCAAACCCTGTCCAGTAGGGACTCGTCACAGGTAAGGAAGCTGAAGCTCAGAGAGGTCGGCAATTGGAGTCAGGCCTGCCAGACTCCAGGCTCAGGATCTGACCACCACCGGATTCTGTCCCCCGCCCCTCTTCCCCGGAACTCAAGGCCCTTCCACTCTCCCAAGCCAGGACTCACCAGCCTGGGACTCCTTGGGAAACAGACCAGAGAAAGGCTGAGGCAGACCAAGATCACAGCCCTTGAGGCCTTTCAGAGGATGGTGGGCAGGTCTCAGGCCTCTTGGTGCTCAGCCCGCAGTCTACCTGACTCTACATCGGGGCTGCAAGCTCAGAGTCTTCGTGGGTGACTCGGGTGAGTCACTTACGTGACGAAGCAGCGAGTGGGGGAGCTTGGGAACTGGAGTGGATGGAGGATGTGTTCAATGGCAAGGCACCACAATCTTTGTGAGGTTCTTGTTTCGAGCACAGTGAGGGTCAAAGCAGACAAGCCTTTGGGTCTCTGGTCTGTGACCTCTGAATTTCATACCTGGCCTCCCCACCTCTGCCACTTCACCCCCCATCATGATGGTCCTGTCCTCTCTCTGCAGGTTCTCTCCATGCAGCTCCCTGCCCCCGACACTCTCCCACACTCTTCGCCTCACCTATTCTGCAGGTCTCAGCTTCAAAGCCATTTCTCACAATTTTCCTCTGACCCAGCACATTCAGTAAGAGAACCCAGGCCTCTGGATTCCAGCCCAGGGCTCCTCCCCCTTGTCCTCTGCTATAAACTCTCCAGCCCTGGGCTTTCTGTGGCTGCTCCAGAATCAACTAATATTCATTCCAGTGGTCAGTCTCTCCACTCACCCCTTAGGGAGCACCTTCTTTGTATCAGGCTCTGTTCTAAGTCCCAGGGAAACGATATATTATTTATAAGGGGAGGTTCTCACCCTCGTTGCTCTTTGGGGTAGTCAGACAATACAGTGATAATCACACACATGGATATAATCATCACATCCTATATAATAATAGCCCAGCAACTGAAACGGCAGAATGACCAGAGAACAGAATGACCATAACCCATCACCCTGGTCAGCTGGCCACCTCCCAGCAAGCAGTTAGGGGTGATCAGGCAGACAGAGGCAGTTAGGAGCAATCAGGCAGGCAAGCAAGTGGTTAGGGGAGATCAGGCAGGCAGACTGCTTAGAGGTGATCAGGCAGGCAGGCAGAATGGTTAGGGGCAACCAGGCAGGTAGGCAAGTGGTTAGAGACCAGCAGTCCCAGATTGCAAGAAAGTGCAGGCCAGGCTGAGGGATATCCACCAACCCCCATGCACAAATTTTGTGCATTGGGCCTCTAGTACCGTTATGAAGGCTATGTGAGGAAATAGTTCACTTAGAGAAATGGGGGCCCTTATTTAGACTGGGGATCAGAAAAGACTGAGGAGTCAGGGGTTCCATCTTTCTATACTCTTACAAATTTCTTTCTCTGTGTATGTTTTTAATCCACTGTTGGGAATCTATGTATGTGGATTTTCAACTGTGGGTGTGTGTGTGAAATGACAGGTGGTGGGAGGAAAATGATAACAGGAGCCAATGTTTGTTGAATGGTTCCTGTGCACACAGCCTGGAGCAAGGAGCTTTCATCCCTAAAGCAAGCTTATTAGTACAATTGACCTTGAACCACACATGGGCTAGGGGCATCCCCCGTGGCCTCTGTGGTTCAGTGGGATCCTGGCCACTCCCAAGCACGCTCTTCCTCATTCCCCATGGCACCTGGCCCAGAGCAGTGCCTAGACCAGCCTTTCAGACCTTATGGATCACCAGTGGTCTGTGGACCACCACTTGGCAACCACTGGTCTAGATTATGCCAGGAAGAAGGGGAGGTGGTGATGACCTGGAGGCAGGTCAGAGGTGGCAGAACCTCAGGGCAGACACTGGTAAGGCTCTGAAGACAGCCCTCTCAGCCACCTCCCATGGCCCCCGCTCCATCTGACTCTGGCCTTACCACGCCTCCTCATGTGGGCACTGCTCCAGGCCTGTTTCCTGACCCTCCTTTTGTTCAAAGCCCCTCCTTCCTTTATAGCCCCCACCACAGGCTCCCTGTGACCCAGAGGACCCGGCTCAGGCCCCTCTGTCTGGCCCTTCTTGGTCTGGCCCCTCAACCCTGCCCCGTCCCCAGCCCCCACCCTGACCCCAGATGGGATGGGGGCACTGCACTGAGGGTGAGGGGCAGAGAACACCGGAGGCACACACTCTGGCTTCTTTATTGGGCAAAGTCTTAGAGACTCTGTAAGGCACGGAGTTGGGGAAGATGACGGGGCACCCGGGGGTGTGGTCAGGAATACCAATGCCTCAGTGCTGGGCATCCCGTCATAGAGCATGCTCCCACCCTCTGGGCAGTCTGAGCATTTCTCTCCTCAGGTCCCTCTCCTGGGGAGCCTGGGAACAAAGGGCCCTTTTTCCCCCCCGAGAAGGTGAGTGTGGGAGATGGGGGACAGGGGAAAGGGGGAGGAAGTCCCATGGTCTGGGGTAGCAGAGGTGGAGCCGAGGGGCTCGGATGTGAGCCTGAGCTCCTCATCCCTGGAGGCACTGAGAATAAGGCACTCAGCTCAGGAGCAAGTGCTGGAGGCGGGACAGAGCCAGTCTAGCATCAGGCGGGCAGGCTGCAGGGGCTGTCTCAGCTGAAGTCTCGGTTGGGCAGGAGCAGGGGGGCTACCAGGGTCCACAGGTAGAGCAGCAGCCCGGCCCAGCTGGCACAGATCTTCACCCACACGGCGGTCCAGGTGCTGACCATCTTCCGGGTCTCACCGGGTCTGGAACACACCATCATGCCAGTGAGCCCGGCCCAGTCTTACGACCTCAGTCCTGGCTGTGACTCTTGACTTCAACTTTGACTTTTATTCTATAACTCTAGCCCCCAATTCTGGTATTTTTGACACTTGGTCTTAAGTCTCTAGACTCAGCTCTTGATCTTGTACCACAGACCTGATCCTGACCTCAGTCCCAATATTGACCTCAGTCCTAGACTAACATAGTGACCTGACTCCTGGAGCTCCAGACCTTAGTCCTGACCTCTAACCTGACCCTGACCCTCAATCCTGTAACCCCACCTCTGACCCCTGATTTTATGACCACAATTTTGATATCTGACCTCAATTCTAATGCTGGGTCTTGTGACCACAGCCCTGGCCCCTGACCTTGTTACTCTTATCTTAGCTCCTTGACTTGTCTTTCTAGCCTCCTAACCCCCGTTTTAATCAAATGACCAAATTTGTGACTTTATATGGCCCCAATCCCAACTCTTGACTCCATTACTCCTATTCCAACCCTGTGACTTTGATTCTGACATCCACACCCTAAACCTAACCCTTCCACCGTGAGTTGTAAGTCTGACCCCACAATCCAAAATACCATTCTGACCTGTAAGCCCAGTCTGCCCGCACAGGCCCAGCCCCACCTCCCGTGATCTCCGCTTTTCAGTGGAGGTACCAGGAGCTGAGCAGCCTGAGGCACTGGCAGGGAAACTGGGTCAGGGACGGGGCAGGCTCCACGGAGGGTCCTGGAGAGATGCCTCCATGCCCACGTCTTGAGCAGGTTTTCCTAACCCTCAGTGAAGGGCCCGAGGAGGGGAGCTGTGTGGCCAGGCTCCGCGGCCCCTGCCATGCCCGGCCAGGCTGCACGCACCTGTACCAGTTGGTGAGCGTCATCATGATGTGCAGGGAGGCGAGCACCAGGCAGAAGTGGAAGAAGGAGTAGCTGTAGGCGACGCCATCCTGCTCGTTGTCGAAGGCCTGGCCTGCCGCCTGCTGCGGCGAGCCCTCCAGGATGGGCGGGCACTCCTCAGTCCGCATCAGACTGTTCACCTGCCGGTGGTTCGAGGAGCGCACACTGCAGGGGAGGGAGGAGGTGGGCAGCTGGGCAGTGCAGGGGGCCTCATGCGCCCTGACACTGGTCATAACAACGGGCATGCTGGTCCCAGAGCCTTGAGGGCCCGGGATCTGGTGCTTAGGTCCTGGAACCAGGAGTTAACAAACTGCTTTGATTCTCAATTCGATCCCCGCCCCCTGGGCAAGGCACCCCTCTCTGAGCCTCTGATTCCTTGCCTATAAAATCAGGGACAGCAGTACCCCCCTCACAGGGCTGCTGGGAGGATGGGATAGAATAATGGTGTAAAGTCCCTAGCACTGTGCCTGGTACAATATAAATAAATAAACTGCCTCTATTATTCTGGTGGTTCAGTTGCCATTTCCCTTAACACGTATTGAGCACCTAGTGTTGCAACGCACCATACCAGGTTCTACATTTATTAATAATGTTAATAATTAACCATGCCCACTTGCTATTAAGTTTGTTTTCCTTTTATTAGTTTTAGGTAAGTGGCTTCACCAATTACCTCCCCTTTCTTCATGTTTATAATTTTAAAAATAATAATAGTAATGATTTTTCGGTCATTGCTTTTCTATAATGAGGTCTTGAATTTTTAACAGTAATACTAGTCTGAGACACATGACAATTTTGAAAATCTAATGGTATTTGGGGGGGGGAATGAAAGGAGACTTGCATTCCAGCCACACCTCAAACTGAGGTCACCCCTTGCGGAGCTGCAGCTGGCCCCCACTCCAACGAACTGCACACACACACCCACATGGGGTGGGGGGGATGTAGCTGGGGTGAAAGCCATCAGGGTCCCTGCTTCCTGGCTGCTTATGCTTCTTCGCTTCCTGTGTGTGTTTTCTTTTTCATTTATGCTTTTGATTGATTGATTGATAGATAGATAGATAGATAGATATCTTCACTGATCTCAGAGAGGAAGGGAGAGAGAGATGGAAACATCAATGATGAGAGAGAATCACTGATCGGCTGCTTCCCTCATGCCTCTTTACTGGGCGGAGCATGTGCCCTGACAGGGAATCAAACCCTAACCTCCGGGTACACAGGTCGCCACTCAACAGCTGAGCCACGCTGCCCAGGCACTTCCAGTGTCTAAGAACACAGCCCCCAGGGTTCTCAGAGGTGCTGCCCAGGGACCTCAGGCCCGGGAGGTGTAAGTGTGAGAAGCCTGAGGAAGCCAGGTGCCCGGATGGGCTGGGGAGGGCGTGTGCTCACAGCCTCAGACAAGTGGCTGTCCAACTCTGAGTCTCAGTTTCCCCTAAAATGGACGTGGCTGGCCCTGGCTGATTTGGCTCAGTGGATAAAACGCTGACCTTCGGACTGAAGAGTCCCGGGTTTGATTCCGGTCAGGGGCACATGCCTGAGTTGAGGCACATCCCTCAATCCCCAGTGGGGGTGTGCAGAAGGCAGCCAATCAATGAGTCTCTCTCATCATTGATGTTTCTATCTCCCTCTTCCTCTCTGAAATCAATAAAAAATATTTTTTTAAAAAATGGACGTGACAGGGGCCTTTCCAGATTAGAAAAAGAATCAAATGAGATGACAAAGACGAGAGATGTTTGTAAACTGCCCAAACCTGACTGGGAGAAAATGTTCTGAAAGAGGGCACTGTGAAAAGGCCTCAGAAAGTTCTAGCTCGGGGCCTGGAGGAGGTGTGGCCCAGAGGTTGCCTCCAGGGAGGAAAGGGCAGGCAAAGAAAGTGGCGCCTGAGAAATGCTGGCCCCCGCGCCAGCGCGGAGTCTGCCAGATTCCGGGTAAACACAGCTCTGCTTGAGCTCACCATCTAGTGACTCGTTCAGAACAGCCACCAGCTGTGCAAATGTTCCAAGTTATTGGTAATAATACCAAACATTGTCTATTACTTGCCAAGTTCTTTTCTAAGTGCCTTCTACATATTAACTCACCTATAACCCTATGACAATCTACTGAGGTAGGTACTATTTTTGTTTCTATTTTCCAGATAAGGAAACTGAGGCACAGAAAGGTTAAGTGACTCTTCCAAAATCACACTGCTCGTTAGTGCCAGCGCCGGGCTCCAGAGTTCACACCGATAAGCACCGGCTAAGATGCCTTTAAAACAAGTTGTCATGAGCCGAGACCGGTTTGGCTCAGTGGATAGAGTGTTGGACTGTGGACTGAAGGGTCCCGGGTTCGATTCCGGTCAAGGGCATGTACCTTGGCTGTGGGCACATCCCTAGTAGGGGGCGTGCAAGAGGCAGCTGATTGATGTCTCTCTCTCATCGATGTTTCTGACTTTCTATCCCTCTCCCTTCCGCTCTGTAAAAAATCAATAAAATATATATTAAAAAATAATAATAAAATAAATAAAATAAAACAGGTTGTCATGTGATCTTAAGTAGGAGCTGCTCCCTCTCGGTGAGACTATGGTGTCCCAGTCACCCTGTGCATTAGAGGCTATCCTTACCCTTTTCCTGAGGAGGATACAGAAGCTCAGGAAGGAAAAGCCACTTACCCAAGGCCACAGCAGGTGAGTGGCAGAGCCTGGACCTTTCCCTGACCCCACAGCTGCCAACTGAACTGGCACATGGCAGCCCCGTGTGCAGGAAAGGGCCCGGGACCAGAAGGCAGGGTTCAGCCCCACCTCGGCTGCCCACTGTGCCCTCTGAGGGACTCGGTTTCCCCAGCAGCACAGTGCAAGGGCTGGGCATGTTGCCTCCAGCCTAGTGTCCCGGCTCCCACATCCTCCCCTCTCTTCCAGCTCTGAGCTCCCCAATCATGACCCTTCCCCAGAACCCAGAGCCCTGCCCTACCTGATGAACAAGGTGCACAGGATGAAGACGATGAGACCCACGATGCTCGGCGCGTCCCACCACTGGGTCACGTAGCCCTCGGGGCCTGCCAGGATCGTCCCATTGTCCAAGGATGTCAGCAGGTGGGGGTTGCATTTCTGGTCTGGGGATAGGATCATGGTCACCCTCAGCCCATATAGGCCAGGTCTGAGGAGCCCGTTAGCCCTGAGGATGGGCAGAGAGCCACTCGAAATGGACAGACAGACACGGAACCCACCATCCAAGTCCCAGCGTCAGATAGCACCTAGCAGACAAAACGACAAACAGCTCCAGAAACAGATGGGGTCTTCCCACTCTCCTGAAAGACTGAGCCTCAGACCGGGCTTGGGCTGAGAGGTCCCGTCACCTATAAGGGTCCCCCGTCCCCCAGCTCTCTCCCCAACCCCCTGCAGAGGGCCTTACTAGCCTAGGTACAAGGCCAGTCCGCCTCAAACCCAGGCCCAGACTCACCGGGGACATTGGACAGAGCCAACCAGGTGATGAACACGGTGTAGAGCGTGACGACCGAGGCCTGCAGCAGACCCGAGTTGGGCTGGGCTTCCTGGTAAGAGCAGCCCGTCAGTATGAGCCCCGCCAGACCTGGGACACCCCACCCGCACTCACCCTCTCATACTCCACAGGGAACTTCAGAAACCCTCACCATTGTAGGGCCATCCACCCCACACCACCCAAGCCACCCACCACTTACCTAGCCTACCTACCCAAAGGTGGGTCCTAATTCTTTCTCCTAACAGATCACACTCTTGCTCCCCTGCTGAGAACCCTTCAAGGGTGGCGTCCATGCACACTCTGAATCAAAGCCTTCCCTGGTCGGTCCCACTCCCCCCACCTGATCCCCCTCCCCTGCTCCTTCCTGCTGACGACACCCCAGCCACTGTGGCCTCTGCGCTGCCTGTGCTAAGCCCTCTCCCACCTCAGGGCCTTTGTACACCCTGTGCCCCTTCCCTGACATCTCCTTCCCAGATCTCTGCACGGGCAGCCCCTCTTTAGCTTTCCGGCCTCGGCTCAAACAGGACCCGCAACAAGGCCCCAAAAATCCTGCCTACAGCAACCCTGGCCCTGCCTACGTTCTAACCCACTACCCGTTTACTTCCCTCATAGCACTCATCCAAAACGACCTTACTTTGCCTGGTCTATTGCTTATCCTTTCCCACCCTTCACCACACACACACGCCTGAAAATACGAATCTCAACTCTGTAGCTAACAGCACAGGCTCTGGAGCCAGTCTGCCTGAGTCCAGACCCCAGCTTCATGCCGTAAAGCCCTGTGACCTCAGGCAAGTCTCTTTATTCCTCTAAGCCTCTGTTTCCTCACCTGTAAAGTGGGGACAATGATGGTACAAGGACTAAATGACATGATAGTTGGCATTAACTGTTCGTTCGCTATTACCGTATTTTCCGGCGTATAAGACGACTGGGCGTATAAGACGACCCCCAACTTTCCCAGTTAAAATACAGAGTTTGGGATATGCTCATCGTGTAAGACTACCCCTCTTCTAATGCACACCAAATAAAAATTTAAAAAAACATCAGATTTGATTTCAATATGGTAATTTTGAGAAGATTTTCCTGGGTTAAAAAGTCATCTTATACGCCGGAAAATACGGTATAATTATTCTTCCTCCTCTTCCTCACAGCCGTATCCCCAACATCTAGAAGGGTGCCGGATACACAGTAAGTGCTCCAGAGGTATTTGCTGCATGAATACTGATTGCTGTGTGACCTGGGACAGAGGCATCACCCTCTCTGGGTTCAGTTTTCTCAATGGGAAATGGAGGCTCTGACCAGAAAGTTCCCCAACATTCCGCTAAAGACCGCTAAAAACTACCTAAACTACCTTTGGAACCCCTAGTGGGCTGAAGTCCCAAATTGGGAAGTACCACTGGACTCAGGAGGCTTTTTCTGAAGAACAAACAATTACTTGGGAACCCCATTCATTACCCCAGACGGTCTGTGATTAGAAACTGGACTTGCTTCTCCTAACACTACTTCTTGAGGTATCTAAGAATCATTGCTCAGTGATGTTCTTCTCCCAGTCTACACAAAAACAATGACAGCGCCAATAATGATAACAATAGCCAATGCCTGGTGTATGTCTGTGCCAGGCACTGTTCTGTGTGTTCACAAATATGACCTCAGGCCTCCACATAGTAGGTATTATATCCCCGTTTTATATTTGAGAAGAGAGAGCCACAGAGAGTGTAAGGCACCTAAAATGTACATGTGAGAGCCAAGATTCTAACCCAGGGAGGCGGACTGGGGAGCCCACACTCTGAGCCCACGGCTCTGTGACACCAGCCCTGCCCAAGATGCCAAGGTTCCCACAGACATCCCACACACCAGCGGGCCTGGCTTCTGGCTGGGCAGAGCCTGGCAAGCTCACCTGGACCTTGGGCAGGACGGAGATGATGGAGATGCAGATACAGAGAGTGAGGTTGAGGCTGATGAAGACCTTGCCCTCGTGGCAGGCATCGGGCTCGGTGTAGTAGACGAAGAGCAGGGCCACAGCCACGATAGACAGCGAGTAGAAGAGGAAGGTGAAGAAGAAGAGGCCTGGGCAGGAGGGCACCAAGCAGGGGGTTAGGAGGCACAGGGACCCCCACTCCTTCCAGGGGGCTTGTTGAGCCACTTCGTCATCCAAGGAATGACATCAGTGTCTCCTAAACTTCCATCATTCACCAACACCTTTGTGAGTTTGGGCCCCATCCTGAACCAAAATGATTCACTTTCCATAAATAAAGTAATTATAAAAATAAATACAATGACCACTCTCAACAATAAATATTTTTTTAAATAATAATAATAAAATAAATAAGTACAATGAATACAACACAATTGTTTAAAAAGTGACCTAGCCCTGGCTGGTTTGGCTCAGTGGATAGAGTGTGGGCTTCAGGACTGAAGGGTCCCAGGTTCGATTCTGGTCAAGGGCATGTAACTTGGTTGCGGGCATGTGCCCCATGGGGGGTGTGCAGGAGGCAGCTGATCGATGTTTCTCTCTCATCGATGTTTCTGACTTTCTATCCCGCTCCCTTCCTCTCTGTAAAAAGCCAATAAAATATGTATTTTTTAAAAGTGAACTACGTCCAGCCAGTGCGGCTCAGTGGTTGAGCATCGACCCCTGAACCAGAAGGTCACGGTTCCATTCCCGGTCAGGGCACATGCCCTGGTTGCAGGCTCAGTCCCCAGTGGGAAGCGTGCAGGAGGCAGCCGATTGATTACTCTCTTTCATCATCATCATCTCTCTCTCTCCCCCTTCCTCTCTGAAATCAATAAAAACTTTTTTTTAAGTGAACTATATATGTGGGATCTGCTGACGCCTACTCTGGCTGCCAGAGAGACAGCCAGTTCAGAGAGGCCTGAAAACCAGCCAGCGCCTCAGTGAGCCTTTCTTTCTGACGGACTGAACTGGGACCCTTTCCGCCCCTGGGTGTCAAAGACCAAGTGGTACTTGAAGTTTGATCAGGCCGGCGGCGCGGGGCCCATTCCTCAGGAACCGCTGAACCAGACCCTCCGAGGCCTCCCCAGTTCCTCTCCCCTCCGATCTGCTGAAGTTACCCTGGAATCGGCTGCCCCGCCCTCTTCCCCCCCAACACACACACACACACACACACACACACCCTCCCTCCCTCTGCCTTGCACAGACCAGTTCCTGCTCACGACGCCCTCCAGGCATTCACCACGCTTCAAAGACCCCTGACTCCCCCCAGGGGCTGGCCTCGGCACTAACCTGCGTACCAGGCACGGGAGTCGCGCTCCTCGGCCTTGCCCAGCCACTGCTGGTTCCAGGAGTGTGCAAAGTCGATGAGCAGCACCAGCTGGACGAGCATGAAGAGGAAGGAGCCCACGACACCGAAGTAGAACCAGACTGGATGGGGAGAGGGGAGTGAGGCGAGCCAGGCTGGCCCTGGGCAGAAGCCTGGGTGCCAGGGCTCCTGACCCACCCGGCTCCCTGGGGTTCCTGGGCAGGCACAGTCCCGTGGGCTCCCTCTCACACACATGTGTTCATTCAACAATCACTTGTGCCAAGCCCTGCACTGGGACACTGAAATAGAGCAAAGCCCCTGCTCTCAGAGAGCCCCTAGCCATGCCCCGAGCCAGCGTGGCCGGGCATGGGTCAGGGTTAGACAGGTACTCCGTCCCCCTGTCCCCAAACTTACCCAAAAGCCATATGGCCACGCACCATAGCGCTGTCTCCTGACTAGGAGCCGAGGCCCCAGTCAGCAGTCTGTGTGCCAGGGCACAGAGCAGCCCCGCCATCGCCCCTCCCACTGGGGAACCCCACGCCCCTCCTGGTGGCCTCCAACCCTCCCCACCAAGACGCTTACCGTTGGAGAAGGAGCCATCGGGGATGTAGAAGGCGCCCACGGTGATGCCCACAAAGATCAGGAACTTAAAGAACCAAAACCTACGGGGTGGGGATTAGGACAGACAGGACAGTGGAGCAGGGTTAGAGGGAC
The DNA here is from genome assembly GCA_027563665.1 of Antrozous pallidus. NCBI lineage: Eukaryota > Metazoa > Chordata > Mammalia > Chiroptera > Vespertilionidae > Antrozous > Antrozous pallidus. Next base: position 192,898,791 of record CM050508.1, read on the forward strand.
AGGCCTGGCTCCCAGAAGCTCACCTCCAAAAAACAGGTCCTGGGAGAAGTAAAGAGGGGCTTTCTCATGGTCTGATGGGCACAGGAAATCTGTCCTGGCCCTAGAAAAAGCTCCAAGGGGCAGAGGGAGGGCCAAGCAGGGGTAAGGAAGTCGATCACCCAAGTTCTGGCCCCAATTGCGTCACTAAATGCTGTGTGGCCTTAGCATGTTGCTGCCCTTTCCGAGCTTAATTTCCTCATCTGAGAAACGGAAAACACTGAGTGAGCCGCCTTCTGTGCTGTAGGGTCTGGAGACATCTGGAGACAAGCAGGGGCGAGGCACCACTACAGAAGAGACCCGATGGGGTGCAAGGGCGCCCCTCCCCCCCAGCACTCACCCATTCTGGAAGGCAGCCCGGGGGTCCCGGCTGCTGCACACGTGGATCATGAGCACGGTGAAGAGAAAGAAGAAGGCTGCTGTAGCGAAGCACATGCGGTAGACAGCACGATGGCCGAGCAGGGAGCCACAGTCGATGTGGCTCTGCATGACGACGATGCCGGTGGTCCCTGCCCCCTCATCACACACCCAGGGCAGCTGTGGAGACAGACAGTGCCGCTTGACGGCCCCACCCTCCTTGGGCTGATTCTGCCAAGGCCTGCCCTGAGGAGGCCCTCCCAGCAGGGGCGGGGCCAGGAGGAGGCTCTCCCAGCAGGGGCGGGGCCAGGAGGGAGGCCCTCCCAGCAGGGGTGGGGCCAGGAGGAGGCCCTTCCAGCAGGGGCGGGGCCAGGAGGAGGCCCTTCCAGCAGGGGTGGGGCCAAGAGGAGGCCCTTCCAGCAGGGGCGGGGCCAAGAGGCGGCCCTTCCAGCAGGGGCGGGGCCAAGAGGCGGCCCTTCCAGCAGGGGTGGGGCCAGGAGGAGGCCCTCCCAGCAGGGGCGGGGCCAGGAGGAGACTCTCCCAGCAGGGGCGGGGCCAGGAGGAGGCCCTTCCAGCAGGGGTGGGGCCAGGAGGAGGCCCTTCCAGCAGGGGCGGGGCCAGGAGGAGACTCTCCCAGCAGGGGCGGGGCCAAGAGGAGGCCCTTCCAGCAGGGGTGGGGCCAGGAGGGAGACTCTCCCAGCAGGGGTGGGGCCAGGAGGAGGCCCTTCCAGCAGGGGCGGGGCCAGGAGGAGACTCTCCCAGCAGGGGGTGGGGCCTGAACAGGAAATGAGCCTCCCACCACCATCCCCATAGCTACCCACGCCTACACACAGCTGGTCCAGTTCCATCTTGTTACTCTCTGTTTATTTCCCTGTTATCCTGCCACAGCCTCAGGAAGGCATGGCGCTAAGGCAGGATTTCCCACAATGCCCTCTACCCACCATCTACACCAGATTCCCTGAGATTCTTCTGGAAACGGAGACTCTGAGGCCCCTCTCCTAGGGACTGGCTTCTCTAAGGTGGCTCTGAGACTGCATTTCCCGCTCCCCCAGATTCATACCTGTGTACACATTAACATGTCACATCACTGGCCTAACACATGGATGAAGGAAAGAGTTGGGACCCCCAAACTGGGCTTGTACATTAAAGAGGGGAGAGCTTTCCGGGGCCAGTGTCTTAGGGGCAATAATGACTAATATGATTTTCCAAGGAGATCGTGGCTTACGGAACCAGTTATCCCCATGTTAGGCTCAAACCCTCCTTCCCACTTTCGGACCACTTCTTCTTGGTCAGCTGGGACCCCAAGCCTGGTCCCTTAGCAGCAGGTCCCCCAGGCTGCTCCCTGGGCACACCCAGACTCCCTCCCCCTGCCCTGGGCTGCTCACCTTGTGGAGCTGGCTCTCCACGCCAGGGCTCAGCATGATGAGGGACACCAGCACCCCCAGGAGGAGGAAGAACGTGAAGATGAGGCGGCTGACGGTGGAGTTTCGGCTGGAGGGGCAGCAGCCACACAGGATGCAGGGGGCAGAGCCACAGAGGCAGGAGGCCTGCAGGGAGGGCAGGACAGCACCCTTATCTCCGCCTCCTCTCCCTGCCATGCCCGAGCACGCAGCACCCACCACCGCCCCTCCGAGGCCCCCAGGTCCGCACAGAACCTGCTTGTGCAACCCTGGGGCAAGTGTGACCCCACATAATGTCCAAGCCTGATGGGGAGGGTGAGGAGCCCAAGCTTGGAAGAGGCCGGGTCACACAGGGTCACACGGCCAGCCAGGAAAAGAACCCAGATTCCAACCTCAGGTGCTACCATGGCCTCGGAGAGAGAGTTGTGTCACACGGGGTCTTACTTGGGGGGAGACAGGGGGGTAAAGGAATAAATGTTTAAAACCCCAGAAGTCGAGCTCCCTCCCTGATGAGCTCTGTGACCGCATACAACTCGTTCAACCCCTCTGAACTGCAGGGTCCCCCTCTCCGACAGGAAGGCAGGGCGCCTACTTCTCACGTGGCGGTTGGCAGAGTGCGACACAGGTTTCCTTTCCCCGTTTCCTTTCCCTCCGTAGGATCACTGTCATCTGCTACGATTCAGAGTTTCACTGATGTTTGCCTGCCTCCCGTGTCTAGCATGTAAGCTCCCCCACGGCAGGAATTTTTGTCTGTTTTGATCACTGTGGTATTCCCAGAAAGCGCAACTGTGCCCGGCACATAGCAGGAGCTCGGTGACCAGCTGGGGAAAGAATGTAACGTGTCCGGCGTAGCACCAGACACATATGAAGACCTGAGGAAACAGCAGGCACGTGGCAAACACCTGAATGGGTGGAATGAAGCCCTGTGAGGAGCTGGGACTTCCTACTCTGGGGCTGACGGAAATCATTTCGGGGCTGGGGGTGCCACGCCATTCACAGGCAGTGCCCCAAAGAGCCTCAGCCCTCCGGGAGCTGGGTCCCTCTGCTGAGCCTTTGCGGAAGTTTATCTTCCCCCCAGCAGCCCAGCTCCTCAGCCAGGTATTTCTGAGTCCAGAAAGGCAGAGCCCCACCTTTGTGCAGTTTCCAATGATCAACATTATGCCGTTTTGGTAAGTGCTCTAATCAGTTTGGCTCAGTGGATAGAGTTGGCCTGAGGACTGAAAGGTCCCAGGTTCGATTCCAGTCAAGGGCATTACCTTGGTTGTGGGCACATCCCCAGTAGAGGGTGTGCAGGAGGCAGCTGATCGATGTTTCTATCTCATCGATGTTTCTGACTTTCTATCCCTCTCCCTTCCTCTCTGTAAAAAAATCAATAAAATATATTTTAAAATAATTTTAAAAAAGAAAACATGTGCTGCCCTCAGTAACAGATGGGGGCCTAGGTTATTTTATTTTTTTAATATATTTTATTGTTTTTTTTTTCAGAGAGGAAGGGAGAGGGACAGAAAGTCAGAAACATCGATGAGAGAGAACCATCGATCAGCTGCCTCCTGCACACCCCCTACTGGGGATGTGCCCTCAGGCAAGGTACATGCCCTTGACTGGAATCGAACCTGGGACCTTTCAGTCCGCAGGCAGATGCTCTATCCACTGAGCCAAACCGGTTTCGGCTGGGGTCCTAGTTTAGTTGGGGGTAGCACGTCACTTCCCTGAAGAAGTGACCATTTAGCCAGGAGCTGACCAAGGAGAAGAAAGACCGCTCCAGGGAACAGAGCCCAGGGTAGCTCTGAGGCAGGCAGGAGCTGGGCAACGAGGAACGAAGAGAAGGACCTGTGCCCAAAGCTTCGTGACAGGCAGCGAGCGGTGAGTGGTGAGGTCGATGAGGATGGCAGGGCCTGGGCAGCAGTGGGCATCCACTCAGGGCTTTGAAGCCAGGAGGGACCGGAACAGCCTAATGCTGAATGATCAGTTTTGTGGGGAACAGGCTAAAGGGGGACCTTGCTCTTCTGTGACCCAGCACCTGATCTCTGGACTGGTCCTGGGCATAAGGCACCCTCTGCTTGAAGTGTCTCTGCCTTCCTCCCCTCTCCCCTAGACCGGAACTGCTCCTTCCCACCCAACTCCCACCTGCAAAGCCAAGGACATGAACGCTGAATAAAATGCCTGCAGAGTGAATGCTCCCTCGTGTCCAAAGCGTAACAGTTCACTCACCCGCAGCTTGGAGCTGTATCCCGCAGCCCCCACCTCAAGCCCTGGCTCCTATCCATGGCCACCTTTTGGGTTTCAGGCGGCAAACAAGTGCCAGAAAAATGTTTTGTAAACCAACCACAAGAGCATTCTGGGCATTAGCCTGAGCTGGCTATTAGTTCCCGTTTTACAGATGAGGAAACTGAGCTCAGAGAAGTTAAAAAACATGCCCTGGCTGGTTTGGCTCAGTGGATAGAGTGTCGGCCTGTGGACTGCAGGGTCCTGGGTCCGATTTTGGTCAAGAACACATGCCCAGGGTTGTAGGCTCAATCCCCAATAAGGGATTCTCTCTCATCATTGATGTTTCTCTCTCTCTCCCTCTCCCTTCCTCTCTGAAATCAATAAACTATATATGTTTAAAACTTGCCAGGAGTCTTACAGTAAGTGGATAGCACTGCTAAGCTTCAAGTCATAATAGTGCTAGTTTCCCTTGATGAAGAGTTACTGGGTCCCAGGCACTGTGGGAAGCACCTCATCTACATTAAACCCACTGGCACTATAATGTATGTGTAAATGGGGAAACTGAGACTCAGAGAGGAAACAAGACAAGGTCACAGAGCAAGTACGCTCAGGAGCTGGGACTCGGCTCAGGTGTATCTGCACCAAGGGCTCATGAACTTAGGATTTTATGATGGCAGCCTGGTTTAATTTCAAAAGACTCCAGTGATGCCCTGACCGGTTTGGCTCAGCGGATAGAGCATCAGCCTCCGGATTCAAAGGTCCCAGGTTCAGTTCTGGTCAAGGGCATGTACCTTGGTTGCTGGCACATCCCCAGTAGGGAGTGTGCAGGAGGCAGCTGATTGATGTTTCTAACTCTCTATCCTTTCTTCCTTCCTCTCTGTAAAAAAAAATAATAATAAATAAATAAATATATTTTTTTTAAAAACTTTCTATTAAAAAACAAAAGACTCCAGTGACGACAGCAATCCCACCAGTGCTAGAGAAAACCACGGGCGGTCAACAGGAACTGACCTCAGGAACCAGTGCCCACGTGCCCAGAGCAGGGCCCGGCTCCATCTTGTTGCCATTTCAACTTAAAACATTTGAGATGTAAGAAAATCCGCCCCAGTGCAGTCGGGGAGCCTGGCCTTTCAATTCACTCTCCCCACCACCCCCTACCCCCTTCGGAGATCAAAATCCAGATGTACCTGACACCTGAAGCCTCAGGATTCCCTGAGCCAGCCAGTGGCCAGAGAGACAGGTCAGGGAGAGAAAAACTCACGCCAGCCCCCGCCCCCCGCCCCCCACCCCCTAGCTGCTTGGGAAGCAGCCTTGAAACATTCATGCTCTCTGACAGCCTGCCACCTGTGGGCATCTCTCCCACAAGAGCCTCTTCCTGCAGAAGGGCCAGCGGTGGGAGGGAGGGCGGACGCGCACACCTCCGCACACTCGGAAGTCCATTGTGGCGCTTGTTCATGGCAGGAAAATGACAGGGGAAACTGAAAAGAAACGCTCAGCAATGCGTCACGGCACTCCCCAGGAGGGAGGCACTGCTTACGTGGGTCCCTGAAACTAAATGTAATTAAATTACACCTCAATAACGTTGGTTTTATTATTTAAAAATAAAAATGTTTAATTAAGGGGGGGACCTAAAATAGGCGCAAAGCTTTAGGTTTTATGAGGTTATTAGAATCCAGAGAGATTGCAAATGACCTCAATGCCCAGGGGCCAGGGGTGGCCCATTTACTGCGTGGACGTTATAGAGACAGGAAAGATGAAAGTCACTAGGCTGCAGAGCAGCCTGGGCTAAGGGTTATGATGCAATGGGAGAGGCCCAGGAAACTATAAAACTTCCCCCGCGAAGATTACAGCTCCTGCCCCCACCAAGCGCACTCAGGGCAAAGGCAGCAACAGGAAAGCTCTAGAACACTGGCCTTGGCCCCCGCCAGGGCCTCTGCGGGGAGAATATGAAGCCCTGGGTCTTAGTGACTTCCAGTTGGAGGTTGCCTGGCATTCAACCAATCCAGCCTCTGATGCAGAATGAGCAGTGAGGCAGCTGGCTATCCTCTGTTGCCTGCACACGGCTTCTGACAAGGAGCCCCCTACCTCCCCAGGCAAGCTAGCAGCCCTGGAGCTGTCCGAGGTTTGGCACGGCAGAAAGAGGCTGTCACCGAGTCATTCGTTCACACTTTCCTGGCTGTCGCTAGAGCCAGGGACATAGGTTCTTAGAAGCATTCCTGGGGCACTGGCTGGGTAGAGTAGGTAGCTAAGGGTGGTGGCCACAGTTTAAAGCTGTTTTGTTTGAAACAAACTGGCCCCCCGATTCTGGGTGTTACTCAAAGAGTTGAGAGCAGGGACTCAGACAGACACCTGTACACCCACGTTCATAGCAGCATTACTCACAACAGCCAAAAGGCGGGAGCAATCCGTCGACTGTTGACACTTACAATGAAACATCATTCAGCCTTGAAAAGGAATCGCATTCTCATCCATGTTTCAACATGGATGAACCTTAAGGACATTATGCTGTGTCAAGTAAGCCGATCACAAAAATATAAACACCTAGGATCCCACTCATATGAGGTACCTAGAGAAGACAAATGCATAGAGACAGAAAGTAGGATGGTACTTACCAGGAAATGGGGGCTGGGAGCGGGGAGGAATTACTGTTTAATGGGTAAGGAGTTTCCGTTTGGAGGAAGATGAAAAAGTTCTGGAGATGGATGGTGGTGATACTTGCACAATGTGAAGGGTAATGTCACTGAACTATACACTTACAGTGGTACATTTCACCCTATGTATATTTTACTGTAGTAAAAAAAAAAAAAAGAAAAAAAAAAAAGGAGGGGACAGAGCGGTTTCAAGGAGCAGTAGTAAGTTAGCCAAGTGAGGAAGGAGAGGGTATTCCTACAGAGGGAATAACATGTGCAAAGCTAAGAGGAACGCTGTGTTTCAGGGTAGCTGGGCAATAAACGAAGCTAACATGGTGGCAGAGGTGATGGCCAGGCCACGCCCAGGAGTCTGGGTTGTATCCTGCAGGCAAAGGGAAACCATTGCTAAAGGATAGATCGATATTAGATTTGCATTTTAGTTTTTGGGTTTGTCGTTGTTAATCTTCACCTGAGGATATTTTTCCTTTGATTTTTAGAGAGAGTGGAGGAGAGGGGGAGAAACAGAGAGGGACACATGGATTGGTTGCCTCCCGCCTGTGCCCCGACCGGGGCCAGCGACTGAGCCTGCAATCCAGAGACATGCCCTTGTCCTTGATCAGAATCAAACCCGGGACCCTCTGGTCCACGGGCCAACACGATATCCCCTGAGCCAAACTGGCTAGGGCCAGGTTTGCACTTTAGAGCTGTCACTTGGCCCCAGAATGGAGGGCAGATCAAGGGAGTGGAGTGCAGTGTCTTTGGGAACAGAGGGGGAGAGTCAGGGGTTGTTCTCAATAATGCAGAGAACTGCGACCAAGGAAAAGTCAGAGTCTGGGATTCCCATTGTGCGCGTTAGCCGATAATATTTACTCCTGACAATGCCACTCACTGAAATCATCAGGGTTGTATTTCGCAAATGCCCATATTAATACTTACCATGTTTCTTAAAATAAATGACAAGCTCCTTGAAGACTGAAACAATATTAAATAGTAAAATTTACATTATCTTAATTTTACCATAATTAAATAAAAAACTGGTCCCAGTGAGGATGGGATCCACTTTGGAGACAGGAGCCAGCCTAGAACTAGACAGAACACAGGGAGAAGAGGTCAGCCCCAAACTACTCAAGCACAATTACTCCTTCTCCTCCCCACCCCCACTGCCGTGCTGAGAATAGAGGGCTCTGCCACCAACTTGCAGCATGACCTTAGACAAGTCTCTTTTCCCCTCCATGGGACTCAGTTTCTTCATTCATAAAATGGGCTCCTGGGCAGGAATAGGAAAGTGGCTCAGAGCCCAGACCCTATGGTCAGACAGCCCTGGGTTCTACCTGCCTCACCACTTCCTTGAATGTGGTTTAAAGCAAGTTACCACCCTGGGGTGTTTACAGAGTGGCCGCTACAAGCCAGCTTCGTGCTATATATAGAGGGTGGCCTGTTTGCCTCAGTCCCATGTAATACTCACAGGTGCTGAGAGGCAAGTACCATTGCTCTCCCACTGTACAGACAAGGAGAGAGAGGAAGTGACTGCCCACGGTCCAGTAGCTGAAGAGGCCAAGGCAGGATCTCAATCCAACCAGTCTGACCCAAAGGCCTTTCCCACGCCCTCGCACAGAGAAGGCGCTCCCTAAACACATATTTGCTCACCATCCACCTATCGTGTGCTGGCATGCCTGGTGATTTCCACGCTCTGGAGACCCACCTCACCTCCTGCAGGCCAGGACTCAGCTCCAGCCGAGAGGGAACCATGATGGGCAGCCGCAAACGCCTCACCCTCGCGATGGAAGGGTAGAGAAGTCTTCCCTGCCAGCCCTTCCCGCTAAGGATGCCTGAAAACCCCCTGCAGGAACTTCACTCCAGTTGGGCAACTCTCCATTGAAACAGGTTGTTACTGGTTCCAGTAGTGACCAACTGCACAATGTAATACTCTGGTAATTTGCCTTAAGAATCAGGATAGATATTAAAATGGATATCTAACAAATGCAACCCTAATGATGTCGATCAATGAATGGTATTGTCAGAGGAATAAATATTGGCTAAAGCACACAATGAGAATTCTAGAATCTGACTTTTCCTCGGTATCAGTTCTCTGGATTCATCTTCCCTCTCTGCTGCAGTTCCCTCAGCTGTGAAACGGGAATGATATCAACTGCCTCGCTGGGCTCATTGTGAGCGTTGCATGGAAGGATGTGTATCATGGCTGGTGGGGCTCCGTTGGTTGGAGTGTGATCCCACACACAAGGTTATCAGTTCCATTCCTAGTCAGGGCACAGAGCTAGGTTGCAGATTTGATCCCTGGTTAGGGCAGGTAGGGGAGGCAACCTAAGGGTGTTTCTCTCACATTGATGTTTCTCTCCCGCGCTCTTCCCCCCCCCCCCCCCCCCCCCGCTTCTTCCCTCACTCTAAAATCAATAAAAGACAAAGATGGAAAGAATGAAAGACCAGAAGGATATATATCAAGTGCTCACTACAGTCCTGGGCCTGTGCCACCAGCAGGCAGCTCTGGGCAGTGAGTGCTGGGCCTAGAGCAGTGGTCGGCAAACTCATTAGACAACAGAGCAGCAAACCACGGCAAGCAAGACGCAGTTTGCTGACCACTGGCCTAGGATAAGGATGTAGTAAATGGTAGCTGCTGTTAGTATCCTTACTTGTAAAACAGGATAACTATGTCACGGGCTGAGGGGGAACCAATAAAATGGCATGAGCGAGGGGCACAGCACAGTGCCTGGCACGCAATAGGGGGGTGCAACAAATGTCAGAGGCCACAGAAAGGAGGTTCCTTGCAGATATTTGATGCTCACTAAGTGGAACTCTCTATTCTACCTGGGCAGTCCTGTCCCTCAGGGAGCTAGGACAGGAGAAGTCTGGATTACAAATCAGATTTTAATCCCCCCTGCAGATCCCCATCCTTTCTCTGTGCAGCCTTAGGCAAGTCAGCTGCCCCTCTGTGCAGCAGTTTGCTCTGGAGAAGAAGCCTGTCAGGTGCTGTCTGGTCTCAGCACAGTAGAATTCCATGACTCAGGACCAGCACTCAGCTCCAGAGGAAATCTCCACCCACCTTTCCAAGAAGATAGTAACCAGAGCTCCCATTTTGAGCACGCACTTAAATGCCAGGATTGGGTGGGGCACTTTTTAATCTTTCCAACAGCCTTAGAAGAGAAAGGCACTGAGATTGGCAGGTCTCCCCTCAACATCCCCTACCCCCAGCCAGATGGAAACCTGGTCAACTCCTGGGAAACTCTCCCTCCCCCATCAGGAAGCAAACTCTTCCTGGCCAGAGACCCAGCCCAAACCTTGATTTCATAAGAGGGGAGGGATTTCAGGGACCAATTCTAGATTCCTTCTCCTGTGTGTGCACACGCGTGCACTTCACAGATGGAGAAATGGAGCCCCAGAGAGGACAAGAGACTGTCCAGGGACCCACTCTACAGCTATCATTCTCAACAACAACAAAAAGGCCATAAAGTAAATCTCTGGATCCTCCAGCTCCTGCCGCTACACCCTCATCCTAACACACACATGCACACACGAACACACACACACCAGGGACAAAGGAAAGCAAGTCCTGAGATTCAGCAGCTACCAGACCCCCTACTTCCCCCCTCCCCATTCCTCTCTGCTCCTCTTTGTGTGGGGCAGAGGGGGAGGGGAATGCCTGCATGAACCTCGGATTTAATGAGGGGTACAGGAAAAGAGGAGGGAGCTAGGAAAAGGAAAAGGAGCAGGGGCCTCTCCACTGGGGTCTGGCTGAAGCTCCTCCCCTATGCTGGCTGCAGCCCCAAAACTGAGGCAGGCTGGCCTCCAGGTCCCTGAGCCCAGGCGACCAGGTCCTCCTTGCCCCCCACACACCCTGACCTCCCTCCGTTCTTGGGTCTTCTAGCCCAGAGTTGGGCCCTGGGAGGCAACCCTAACAGACTCAGCCGGTATTTTAGAAAGGCAGACAGGGGCTTCCTGCCCACTCCCCAGTCTGCTCTGGGGCCCGGAGGGGAGGGTCTGGGGCGCCCTGGACAAGTGCCAGGAGTTAGCCTGAGCCAGACTGAGTGTACAGAGACAAGGGCACATTGGACAGATGGACAGACAATGACAGATGGAGAAGCCACAGACGGACAAAGACAGCCGGACGAACGGACCGAGACAAATAGCAGATCAATACTAATGAACAAACGGAGGCGGACGGGCAGGGGCGACAGGCTGAGGGAGAGACTGCAGAGGGACAGAGACCCAGGATGGAGAGGGCCAGGGGCCGGGCAGGGCACACAGAGTCCGAGCGTCCCGGAGAGACGGACCGCGAAACGCGCGCCCGAAGGACGTCTCCGAGCCGGGCGCGGTGCGGCCGCCACCCCAATCCCCACCCCCGCCCCCGCCCCAGCCTCAGTCTCCCCGGTTCCCGGGAGGAGCCCGCGGGGAGCGCGCCCCTCCCCCGCCCGGCGCGCCCCACCCCTCCCCCGCGGTCACCCGAGGCCCGGCTGCAGCTGTCTCGGTAGCCCGGGGCCAGGCTGGGGCGGGAGTGGGGGAGGGAAACGAGTGCCGGGGGGGCCCGGGCGAGGAGGCGGGGTGCGGACCCAGAAAGACAAGTTGGGAGGAAGGCCGTGGAGAAACTGCTCGGAGGAAGAAAACAGGACAAAAGTGGCCGGCGGGCGGCGGGCGGCGGGGCGGGACTCACGCAGCTGAGCAGGGAGCAGGCGCCCAGGCAGGCCCCCATGGCGGCGCGGCGGGTCGGGGCGCGGGGCGCGGAGGGGCGCGGAGGGGCGCGGGCCGCGGGATCCGGTCGGGCTCCCGGTGCCCCGGCCTGGCCCCGCCCCAGCCCAGTGGCCCCGCCCCGGCCCCGCCCCGCCCCACCTGGCCGAGCTGCCCACGGTTTTCCGGTGCGGTCGGCCTCCCGGGACTCACCTGGGCAGGTGCGCCGGCGGAACCCGCGGGGAAGGTGCGGGGAGCGGGGCTTCCCGCGGCTGCGCAAGCCGGGCAACCGCACCGGACTCAGGCGGGAGCTCGTGTCCTGGCTCCAAGGGAGGGCTTGGAGACACTGAGACCTGGGTTCGAATCCGGACGAGGCTGCCGTGTGACCTCGCAGCACCGGGCCCCTGCAGGGGTCAGCGGCCAAGAGGTGTCCCCTCTGATTCCTCCGCGCTTGGCGCAGAGCCCCTCAGCCCACTACACAGGTGTGGGAGGATGAACGATCGGGTAGAGACACAGACAAGTCATGTCACCTCTCTGAGCTCACTTTTTCCAGCTGGAAAGTTAGGATACCGACCTCAGCTGTTAGATGCCTGACAGATGTGAGCTCCCGGTTTTATCTAAGACCCCGGCCTTGCACCCTGTCAGCTGCCCTCCCCCCTAGCCACCTGTCAAAATCTACTGAGTCCTTGAGGCCACATGCCCGCATGCCCTTAGAGACACCCTGTTCAGCGGCTCATCCCTCCGAAAGATGCCCAAACCCTGGCCCCCAGCTAAGGAGGGCAGACGGGAGAGGGGGAGTCACATTCCTGGCAGACTGTCCAGTCCCAAAGGAGTAGGTGGGAGTCCAGTCCCAAAGGGGTAGGTCGAAGGGACGCAGAAACGGGCTCTGAATTACTCAAGGTTCGGTCTCCAGCCCTCTCCTCACTCAACTCTAGACAGGGTCATGTTAGGAAAGGAAATCTAGATGCCACGCAGATGGCCCCAGGGCTAAAGATCCCGCCAGACCGAATCCCGGGGTGATTCAGGGCGCCAGGGCCCCACAAACATTCCCCACACTTTCCCTCCTCCATGTGGGTGCCCTCGCCATGTCCTCTGTGAACGTTCTCCTCCTCCTTACCACGATTTCCGCCCTCTGGAGCCTTGTTCACATCCCTTATCTCCTCTGTGAAGAGAACACCCCCACACACACCTCTACCGGGTCCTGTGAGGAATAATGATCCAACCCCCTGTGTTTCCACAACCTGAGTCTCCGTGTTGGCCTCACAAGTAACGTGAGTTACCACGGAGCTGGAAGCTCTTTCGCCTACACGGTGCCATTCAAGCCCAGGTAACCCTGGAAGGAGACTCATTTCTCACCCCACCCCCATTTACAGGTGAGGAAACTGAGCCTCCAAGAAGTGCAGTGGCGTGCTATGTGCAAAGTGAGCACTAGGTAAACATTGCCTGTGACTATGTGGTTGTTGTTATTGGGGCTCAAGGTCACACCGCTCAGAAGGGCAGAGCTAGACCACCTGGCCTGGCCTGGATCTCAAACCCAGGGCCCATCCCTGACCCCTCACAGCCTTGCCTGTCTTGGAAAATGGGGTAACAATCTCCAGTCCACCTTCTTTTGGTCCAATAATATGTTCAGTCCCGCCCTAGTCCGAGGCTCTTAGGAGATGCTGAGCTGCGGGGGACTGTCTGATTCACCTCTGACGGATGGCAGTAAATGCCTGCTGAGTGAATGGATGTCTGAACTTTTAACGCAAGCCCAGTTTCCTCGTTCCTCTGTGACTGACTGGCCCCAAACAGCCTCTCCACATCCCCTTCCGCCTAGCAGTCTTCTGCCACTGGAATGCCACGGCCTTCCACCTGAGTCAGCCCCTTTTGACACTTGTGCCCCAAGGGCCAACTTTCCATTCCTCAGCCCCCACCTCTCCCATGAGCTGGTCCAGTAGAAAGACCCAGCAGAACCACACCAGAGACTTGCTCCTCACAGCCTCTCACACACTCTGCTGGGGGGCACTGCACCTCTCTATCCCTCCATTCCCTCCCCAGAAAGGGGGGTGGTTACTCTGCTTAACCTCACAGAGCAGCTAGAGCATTGAGAAAGCATTGAAAGAGAGGGGCAGTTATCTGAGAGGAGTGAGGGGGTAGCTGGACTGCAAGTGTAAAGAAGAAAGGCCCCCTCCGGTTTTAGATTGAAATTTTCCAGAACAGGGTGACGGGCTGCCATTGTCCCAGACTCAACCTGTCCAAGACCGAGGTGACCTGGGCTCTCCCACCACCCCCACCCTGTACCACCCTACATGGAGGGGCCAGCATTCTCTGCAGATACTCACTGTGTGGTCTTCTCCTAGTGACTTATCCTCAGTCAGCCTCATGCTTCTCATCTGTAAAAGGGAGATAACCGTGGTGGCTCCCAGTATCTCAGGGGACTTTTGAGGAGATGAAATGAGGAGGTAGATCAAGAAGCTTCATTTCTCTATGTCCTGACCAGCCTTGCTCCCAGCCTTGACTCTCCTGCATGAGGCCAGAGGTGTCTCTCACACCTCCAAAGGCAAGATCACAGTCAGTGCTGTGTGTTCCTGGGAAGTCACCCAACCTCCGGGAGCCTCACTGAGGCTGAGATTCAGGACCACCACAGCGACCACGCATCGCCATGCTAACGGTGTCCACCGCGAGAAACAGGCAGCGGTCCCTTAGTCCATCCCCTGTGCCCATCACCCAGCCCAGGCAGATGCTCAGCTCTCCAGGACCCAAAGGAAGCAGGCCCTGCCTTCTCCAGCCAGTCACTCCAAGGATTCCCTAATCTGCTTTCATTGGGCCTCAGTTTCCAAATCTGCAACATAAGCACAAGCCCCTGCTCAAGTCCCCAGTGACCCTCAATAACTCCAACCCAGTCTTGCCCCACCCCTTCTCACCATCCTCCCGTCCATGGGGACTCAGATGCACTCTGGCTTCGAGCCTCTGTCCCCAGCCTCACTCTCTGCACTGGCCTCCACTTCCCGCTTCTGAGGCATTTACAGAGCAGGGCTGAACTATCCCTTATGAATATGCATGTGGGATAATGAGGGCTTGGGATTGGAGGAGCACCTGGGAGAGGCGTTCACAGAGGCACCATCCACGGCCTCTCTCCATACACAGCCCCCACCAAGGCTGCCCACCCTCCCAAAGGGTGCATGGGAGTTTGGAGCAAAGATAAGAATACACACAGCAACCATTATTAAGTGCTTACGACCTGCAGGCATCCTGCTGAAAGCATCTCCTGTGAGGTGCTTCTGAGGTGGGAACTATTGTCCCCATAGAACAGAGACGAGAACTGATGCTCCATGAAGTGGAGTAACTCACACATACATCACGTGTGGAGTAACTCACACATGCATCACATGTGGAGGGCGCACAGTGGCTATGTGCAGAGCGAGGACGGAAGCCAGGTGTTGTCAGGCTCCATCTATATGTGGATGCACCAGGCTCGCCTGGAGCCCTGAGCACACGGTCATGGGGCCATCCCTGAACCTCACACTCCAGCAGAGGAGCTCTTAGGTGGTCTTAGGTGACCAAAGCTTTGGGAAAGGACCTGGGTCCCAGAATTCACTTCATCTCCAGTGAAGGAGATAGGCAGACAGGTGTGTGCAGTATTCACACGTGTGCAGACACACAGCTGATGCATGTGTGAGCACAGGTACACGCACAGTGTGTGTGCGTGGATGTAAGTGTGTGTGACGGGTGTCCTGAGGCTGCCTGGTATATGCACCATGTGCTGCTTTTGTTCCTATTACAATCAACACTTAGCGAGGCCCCCTGCGTGCCAGGTGCTGGGATGTGGTGTGTTTGGTGGGCTTTGTGCCCACATGTGGTTAAGACTCTGCAAGGAATCTTCGTGGGAGGTTTTCTTGGTGGGATGTGCCAGGAGCTAAGGAGACTGTGGTGGAAATGTTTTTAAAAAGTGGAGAGGTGGGGTAGGGAGCTGCAGGGGAGCCCCTGACACTTGGCCAGAAATGAGGGGTGCAGAGGAAGTCAGGACCTGGCATGGGCTCCACGGGGGTCAAAGGTCTGAGATTCTAAGAGGATTTTGGGTGCTTTCCTCACAGACATCAAGGGTCTGCTGTGAGTGCACATGTAGGCTGTGTGTGTGTGTGTGTGTGTGTGTGTGTGTGTGTGTGTGAGGGCTTGTTACTGTAGGGGAGAAGGCTGAGAGAAGAGAGTGTCATTTGTCCCAGGCCTCACGTTCATAAGTCTAAGAAATGTATCAAAAAATGAGATGGAGCCTGGCAGCATGGCTCAGTGGTTGAACCAGGATGACATGGTTTGATTCCCAGTCAGAGCACATGCCCAGATTGCAGGCTTGATCCCCAATGGGGGAGAAGGGGGGTGGGGAGGAACGTGCAGGAGGCAGCCAATTAATCATTCTCTCTCATCATTGATGTGTCTATTTCTCCCTCTCCTTTCCTCTCTGAAATCAATAAAAATATATATTTTTAAAATGAGATCGATGGCCGAAACCGGTTTGGCTCAGTGGATAGAGCGTCAGCCTGTGGACTGGAAGATCCCAGGTTCGATTCCGGTCAAGGGCATGTATCCTGGCTGAGGGCACAATCCCGGTAGGAAGTGTACAAGAGGCAGCTGATCGATGTTTCTCTCTCATCGATGTTTCTGACTTTTTATCCCTCTTCCTTCCTCTCTGTAAAAAAAATCAATAAAATATATTTTTTTAAAATGAGATAGATGGATGGAGGGATAGATTGATGAATAGATGGGTGGGTGGATTTGGATGGATTGATGGATAAAAGGAAAGAAGGGCTAATAGAGGGATGGATATGTAAGAACGCAAATATTGCAACATGTTCATTATAGCTTCCAGGCAGAGAGGATGTGGGTGTTCACTATATGAATTCTTTCAACTTTTCTGGGTGATGGAACTTTTCCATAGTGAAATGTTAATAAATAATGGAAACGCAAGGAGGCAGGATGTTTAGACCCAAAGAATCATGCACAAGAAGGAAAGACTAGAAGGCTCTCGTGCAATTTTAAACGTGTATCCCATCACCGACCACACAGCACTGTGAACTCATGCTCTTTATAATTTCCGTAATCATTCTTTGCTTCTGTTTGCGAGTGTGTATTAGAGATGTTAATTTTTTAAATAAAAACATGTAAAAGTACCACAATTGTGACATTTCTTCATTTTTAACTACTGGGAGCCTGAAGAGACAGAATGCCTTGGGTATGTGTGGATGCACACATGTGCACATGTAGGGATGTGTACACACATGGGGGGGCGGGTCTGGCACACAGGTGTGAGCCCACTCGGAACTCAGCCTCCTCCCAGCCCCGTGTGGCCAGCACCATTCTGAAAACAGAGGAGTCGTGGGGCTGAGAAAGGGCAGCCACCTGCTCCAGGGCAGCCTTGGGAGCAAGAACTCTGTTATCTGAGGCTTGGACACGCTCAGGCCAAGCGGCGTCCCTCAGTCAGCAGCGGGAGTGTAGGCGGCTGAAACGGAGGAGCTTCCTGGAAGAGGGTAGGCAAGGACAGGGTGCCCACAGCCCCCCTGCAGCCCTGCGGCTCCTGCCTTCCTCCCCATACATGTGTTACTGCCTGTCTGGCCTTTTCTTCTCCCCTGCCCAGTGCCTGTGGGCCCACATGGTACAGATGGGGAAACCGAGGTCTAGAGAGAATGGAGCAGCCCAGCAGCAGAATTAGAACTGAGATCCAACCCGGGTTCTAGCCTCTGTGCCCACTGCCTGCCACCTCTGCACGCCCTCCCTTTAGTCGCTGCAAGAGGGGGTCCCGGCCAGCAGGGGAGGCTCAGACTACCCTCCTGCCTGTATGGGTCACACTCGGGATCCAGGAGGCCATGTGGGCACCAGAAACAGCATATGGCTGGGAGGTAGGACCTGACTTCTATCCCAGCTCTGCCCTGGACCCTGTCGGACTCTGGTCAGCTCCCTGCCGCTTTCAGAGCCTCCGTTTCTCCAGCTGTAAAATAACAAGAGTTGCTGCCCTGGTCGATGTGGAAGAGATAGGTCATCTCTGTCCACTCAGACCCCTCATCTTCCCTGCACCAAGAAGCTTCCCAAAGAGACTCCCATCCAATCGCAGACCAGCGGGTAAGTACAGGCTTCAGCCCAGAAGCAGGCCCAGGTCTGGCTGGCTGCATGGCCCCAGGCAAGGCCCTCCAAGCCTCAGTTTACTCCCCCCTATAAAATGGGCGTAACGATACTAACCTCATAAGGCTGTGTGAGGTTAAATGAGAGAATTCGTGCCCAATGCTTGACACATGATAAATACATTAAAACTTCCAGGAACCCCACAGAAGAGCCACACACGAACCCACTGGCTTCACCATGACCCGGATCTGTTGTTTCAGACCCCAGAGCCAATGCTTTTGGCAGCTGCTACCCCAGATTCCTCAGTCTGTCTATCTCCGCAGCTGCTCTGGAGCAGCTGGGTGTGTGCAAGCTGCTTCCAGGCCGGGCGGGGCCCTGGGAGGGAAGCGCAGGGCTCCCTGTAATCAGAGAAGGCCTCTCTCTACAGCCAAGCCCCCAGCAGGCCATCATTAGCTCCACACCGGCCCGCCCCCCGGCCCTGGCCCCGCTGCTGAGGCCACAGAGAGAGGGCAGCAGGTGTTGAGCCAAAGTCTTTCATTCCCAGCGCTGCTGAGTTCAGGTGACACGAACAGAAGGGAGAGTCTGCTGGTACCAGGGCTGTACCCCACCAGGCAGCAATCAGCCCAAGAGAACAGAGCTGTTGGCCTTGAGAATCCTACAATGTTGGAGCTGAAGGAAGCTCAAAAACCATGTAGTGTATGTGCATACAACGGAACATTATCTGTTCTTAAAAAAGAGATTCTGACACATGTTATAGCATGGATGCACCTCAAAGACGTTATGCTCAGAGAAATAAGCCGGTCACAAAGGGACAAACACTGCATGATTCCCTTAGGTGAGGTTCCTAGAGAAAAACCCACAGAGACAGAAAGTAGAAGTAGAAGGGGGGTTTCAGGGCCTGGGGAGAACAGGGATTGGGGAGTTATTAAAAACAAACATACACACTCACAACTAGTGCCCAGCCCGGTGTGACTCGGTGGTTAGAGTGTCATTCCCCAAACCGAAGGGTCTCGGGTTCAATTCTTGGTCAACAGCACATACCCGGGTTGCAGATTTGATCCCTGGCCCAGTCAGGGTGTGTGCAGAAGGCAACCAATGTGTCTCTCTCACCTCTCTCTCTCTCTCTCTCTCTCTCTCTCTCTCTCTCTCTCTCTCTTTCTCTCCCTCTCCCCCTTCCCTCCCTTCTGCTTTCTCTTAAAAAATCAGTATAAAGCCCAGCTGGTTTGCCGCAACAGATAGAGCATTGGCCTGTGGACGAAGGGTCCTGGGTTCAATTCCGGTCAAGGGCACATGCTGGGGTTGCATGCTCAATCCCCAGTAGGCTGCAGGAGGCAGCCAATCAATAACTATCTCTCATCATTGAGGTTTCAAGCTCTCTCTCTCTCGCTCTCTCTCTCCCTTCCTTTCTAACATATATATATATATATATATATATATATATATATTAAACCAATGTAAAAATACCTTCAGGTTTAACAACAAAGAAAGTTCAGATGATACATGAATAATGAAGAAAATAAAATCACTTATAATTCCATTTTGTTTATATCCTTTCAGACGTTTTTAAACGCACAGCGATAGGAGGAATTTCCAATATTAACAAAAGTTGACAGGACAGTCCAAGCAGAGGGAGAGACGTGGGCAAAGGCACCCATTTGTGCCAATTCCTTATGGCAGAAGCAGGAGGCCCTGGGAAATGTGGCTGCACTGACCTCGGCTGACCCCCTAAGATGTGGGGGAAGGGAGGCATAGGGGCAATGTCTCGGGGAGGAGGAGGTGTGGGGAGTCAGGGAAAAAGCTTTATTAGTACCATCCGAGGGGCCTCTCCCAGGTCAAGGTAGAGGTCAGAGAGGTTAGGCCAGGAAGTTAAGGGAAGCCAATGGGACAGCGTGGCTCCGGGGCCCGGCCACCAAGATTGGTGACCTTAATGACACCAATCAAAGTGCTTTTGCCACCACTGGGCCAGCTCTCAGGGCCTCGGACTCAGGGTCAGCCCTTCCGGCCCTCCCCTCCAGCCCACCATTGCCCCCCACCTCCCCAGGAAGCTGGATGGTCATCACAGTCCCAGGACCAAGGAGAGGGTAGAAAAGGCCACCACCGTGGGCGCCCCAGCTCCCGCAGGGCAGAGAGATAATGACCTCTTGGGGTTTATGGGAATACGGCTTGGCCCTGCCCAGCTCAAGGGAAGAGGCCCAGGTGAGTGCAACCCTCCTCGAGCTCCTTTGTTTTGTTTTGGGGATGGTTTAAAACTTGATTTCTCTAGAGAGAAGGGAGAGCGAGGGGAGAGAAAACATCGACATGAGAATGAAACATGGATCCACCACCCCCTGCACCTCCACCCTCACCAGGGATGAGCCCCCAAACCTGGGCATGTGCCTGCTGGCCATCAGGGATCAAACCCGCAACCTTTCAGTGCTTGGGATGGCACCCAACCAATTGAGCCACAGAGACCAAGGCCGGAGTTTTTGTTTGTTTGTTTGTTTGTTTTTTGTTTGTTTTTTAATATATTTCATTGATTTTTAGGGAGGAAGGGAGAGGGAGAGAAAGAAGCATCAATGATGAGAATCATCAGTTGGCTGCCTCCTGCACACCCACCTGCTGAGGATCAAGCCCACAAGCCAGGTATGTGCCCCTGGCCGGAACGGAACCCGGGACCCCTCAGTCCCAAGGCCAACGCTCTAATCATTGAGCAAAACCAACTAGGGCTAGGCCGCAGTTTTATACTGCCGATCTGCTGCCTCTACTCCCTCGCTCACCTCCTCCCACTCTCCCCCCTTCATTCCGACGCTCCTCCCCACAGCAGCGTTCTTTTCAGGCCTCGGTAAATCGAGTCCCTCCTTATCTCGGGGCCTCTGCGTTTGCTGCTCTCTCTGCCTGCAGTGCTCTTCCCAGATCTCCGCGGGGCCGCTCCTCACGGGGGTGTCTCAGCACCACTCCACCTCCTCATCCAGGAAACGCTGTGTCCTCGGCTGGACGCGGGGCCAGCGCTGCTCCACCCCCCCACCCCCCCTGTTTAATTTCAGACTCTCTGGGTGAGAATCCAGCCCCTGTTATCTACCAGCTTGGGCAAATCACCGACCTTTTCCGTGCCTCTACTTCCCCGCCTATAAAATGGGGGCAATAGCGGCATGTCATTATGTTGTTGCAAGATGGGAATGAAATGACACAGGCCCTGGCACAGAGCAGAGCTCCATAAACGGTAGCCATCATGGCCACCCCTCCCTGCCCCCTCCAGCTCCCCTTGAGACACACAGGGGCTGTGTCCGCCTGCTTGTAGCAGCAGCCTCGGGCCTAGAACCGTGCTTGAGACACAAAAGGCATTCCAGAAATACGTGTGGACGTCATTGACCTGTGTGTGTCTCTCCCAGTATTTTGACCTTTTCCTTCTCTCCCCGCTCCCAGCACAAGCAGGTGGTCTGTAGGCAGATCAGAGACCTCCCCAGGCTGGAGGGGGAACAGGGATGGAGCCAGTGGTGAGAGGCCTGTGGATGGCAGCCAGAGCCCAGAGAGGGGCCTTCCAGAATGAGCCCAAACCACAGTGTGACCCCCAACACGGCAGAAGTGGAGAGAGGCGGACAATTCCGGCTGAAGAAGAAGAAAGTTCTGTCTGTTACACCCATGATCCGTGGCCTGGAGAGCATACGGTACTTTTGCTCACCGCGTGAACCTGGTCTGAGGTTGAGTAGCTGACTGCAGCCCACCCGGTCTAACCCCAGTCCCACCCCCTTCTCCCCACAAACAACGCAGGTCCGCAGAGAGCGCAGAAATGTTTCCTCAACCACAAAGACCCTGTGCGGATGACAGGGGCAGCAGGGAAGGTGGTGGCCCCTGGACAGAGCCGGGGTGAGGCCAGGTTGGCTCAGCACTGGTGGGTGTCCCAGGGAGAGGTGAGATGCCATGCTGGACAGGGGTGTGGCTCAGCACAGCCTAACCCAAGAGGGCCTTCTCCGAGGGCTGTAGATCCTGACACGATGGAGAAGCCACACTCGCAGGCCACATTCAGCCACCTAGGGACTGCCCCTGCCTGACGGTGCCTGGATGCTTGGGTCAAGCGCCAGCTCTGTCTCTGGCTCTCAGGGTGACCTGGACAGATCCCTGTCTTCCCAGTGTCTGTTTTTTTTCTGTCTGGCCTAAGTACAGATAAACCAGGGCTGGAGGCTCCGTGAGCGGGCCACGCTCCTATGCGGGCTCTGCTGTGCCCTCTGTTGGACAAAGCGGTGCATTCCTCCATCAGCTCCGCGAAGGACCACCCACAGAATTACCCTGAGCCTGGGTGCGCTGAGGAGGCACCCACAAGAATCTGATAGAGCCATTGCTTCTCATTTCCAGGCCCCAATAGGAAGGGGAAGGTCCTGAGGAGATGTGAGTTTTCCAGAATTCTCAGACCCCTCGCTTGCTGGGTCTGTGCTCATCTCCCTCTCCCTAGGCCCGTTTCCCTGTCTCTAGTAAGGGAGTTGATAGGATGAGTCCTGATCTTGGAGGCATAAAGCTTGGTTTCCAACCTATTCGTGAGCTCCGTGAGCTTAGGCAAGTCCCTGTCCTTATCTCATCATCGATGTTTCTGTCCCTCTCTCCCTCTCCCTGCCTCTCTCTGAAATAATATGAGGGAGAATCATTGATCGGCTGCCTCCTGCACTGCCACCCCCTCACCCCCAGTGGGGATGGAGCCCACAACCCAGGCACATGCCCTGACGGGGAATTGAACGGTGACTTCCTGGTTCGTGGGTTGATGCTCAATCACTGAGCCACACTTGCCGGAAGGCACTGCATTTTTTTAAATTTAACAATTTTTTCTGTCACATTGACTTATGGAAACACATTGATCTTAGTAAAAATTCCGCCTCTCCAGGGAAAAAAGGGCAAGCAAGTTGTGAGGTGGATGGAAAAATCTAGCAAACAAGAAGGGCTGCTACTCTGGGTGCCGGGGGTGAAAACAGGCGGCTACTGATGAGTGAGGCCAAGGGTCAGGATGTCTCTTGAGCACTTAATGATACTGAGCAGCAATCTCACTGAACGAATGGATGTGGAGGGTAAAATGGTCCTGCCCACTTAGCCATGTGGGTGTGTCCTGCCCTTGATTCGACGGAATCATTGCTTCTGGTTTCTTCCTCTGCTCCCAGGCACAAACCAGCTCGAATTTTCCCCGGGGGAAACGGCTTCACCACAGTCTCTCTGGTCGTGGGGGCTCTTGTTGACAATGTGGCACGGATAACTTCAGGTGGGGACAGTGCAGGAGTGCACCAAAGCTAGCTCACAAAAGCCAATTGCTAAAAGTTCAGGAATTTTGCACACAAGTTATTGAATAATCATTATTAAATTAAATCGCATAGCTCTGGCCAAGTGACTCAGTTGGTTGGAGAGTCATCCCATAAACCAAAAAGGTGGCAGTTTCAATTCCCAGTGAAAGCATATACCAAGGTTGCAGGTTCAATCCTAAGTCAGGGTGTGTACAGGGGGGCAACGGATTGATGTTTCTCTCTCTTTCTCTCCCTTGAATCAATAAAAAATCTATCTTTGGGTGAGAGTTTTTAGAAAATTAAATTGCATAAATTGACAATTAAATGAGTTAAATTAAAGATAATACTCAAAACTCCTCATCTTCTAGAGATTTTACTATTTCCTATTTTACTATTTTACATTTTACTATTTCCTATTCCTTTGAGTTCATCTACACCTATTGTGTCTGTACAGTGAGCCTGGAAAATAGGCCGTGCTTCTGCACATATCTTTCTAGCTCTGTGTTCAGAACTTGATTTGTTGTTTTGTTGACTTTCTAGACTAAAAAGAAAGTGATGGACAAAATGGTCATAATGCAGACGAAACTCAAATGCTGAAAGAGCTTTTAGTTTAATGAATGTATTTATAAGAGAGTGAGAAATTGTGTAACAGTACATTATGGATCAGATTTAACGACAATCAATGTTTTGGGAAAAAGAGTTAGTAGACTGGATACAAGAATTTGGCAAAAATTAACAAAAGCGATCTGTGAGAACCAACTGGTTATATGGAATTCATGATCAAGAATTCAAACATTGTGCTGTTATTTGTAAGTTGTGTGCACCACATCCTTTATAATAAACATAAGCACATCTAGTGTAACACATACATTTGGATCTCTGAAGACCCAGTTGTCAAACATCTGTCAGCACACCACTGGACAAATCCAAGTTTAATTAAGTCCTTTTCAAAGCAAATTTTTTCTTTGAGAAGCCCTCTCCACTGCTCGAAGTATGTTCAGGCAGAGTGACAGATGACCTTACATGTCCATTGGGGACACTCCCAGGACACAGCTCTGTGCTTTGGGACATGTCACTTTCAACAATGACAATAAAACCAACACAGTTGGGGCTTTGCAGCTCTTTCCTTTGACGTTTTTCAGTGTAACTGCCTTAAATAAGGCCTTTAGGCCGTGAGAAGCAGCCATTTCTCAGGCCAATTGAAGCAAATTCAGGACTTGTCCTACGGATAAATGTTTGGGAGGAAGAGCCACTGTGGCTCTCACCGGGAGCACGCACGGCTCCCCAGGCACGGCTCCCCGGGCCCTCCCCACGTATCATTTCATCGCCACTACGTTCTTCTCTTAACCCGCACACCGCTCCCTGCTCCTCCCTTTGCACAAACAGCAGCGACAGTGAAGGCAGCTGCTTTCCAGTCAACAAGTTCTGGCCTTAGCCCCGGTCCCCAGACAAGGATCTGATTGGCCCGCTTGGGTCAGGTAGGCATTCCTGGACCAATCAGTCACAGCCAGGGGTTGGAGGGGCGGGGCCACACCCAGTGCGGAGGGGCAAAAGTCTGGGAGGACCGCGGACAGGAGCTGGGCAGGCGACCCCCAGGTCTGTGACGGTCAAGGTCAGCGGGAGGCCAGCTAGACGCCCAGGACTCAGTGGTAGGACAGGTTTCCTTCGTTCCCGTCGATGAGCAACTCCTCAGCGCCGGACGCGCAGAGCGGGGAGAGGAAGGGGACCCCACGCCGGCTGGGCTCCGCTGTGCACCACCGTCTCCACAGGGGTCCTCCCCTGGCCCCTAGGGATTAGGCACGGGTCAGTCTCCTGCTTCCCGGACCAGGCTATTCCCTGCACCTCCCGTCGTGACTTGGAAAAGCTGAAACAGGGGGTCGGGAGTCTTGGTTCTGATCCTGGCTCTGTCCTCAACCCATTCTGAGACATTGGACAACCAGTTGCTCCTCTCTCCTCAACCCGCCCCCCCCCCCAACCTCCACCCCCGAGGCCGTGAAGTTTTTAAAATTCAGTAAAACGGGTTTTGAAGTAGTTAACTTCATGAGAAAAATACTGTTTCCGCCCGGTTTCGAACCGGGGACCTTTCGCGTGTGAGGCGAACGTGATAACCACTACACTACGGAAACGCCGTGGTGGCAGCTGGGGAGATGGCTGCTCCTCCCCGTCCAGCCCAGCGCACCGTCTCTGCCTGGGGGCTCCTCTCGGTCTCAGTTTCCCCGTCTGTAAACCAAAACAGAAAAAAGCTGGATGTTATGACCCCTCAGTTCCCTTCAGCGCTCGTGTCCCATCTAACAGTTCCTCCTTTGCCGACCTGCACAGCGGGGCCCGGCCCTGAGCCAGCTCCAGGTCCCTATTGCAGGCTCTGATTCCAAGCAGTCACTGACTCCTGGATCTGGGGGCATCTTGTCCCCTTCCACGGGTCGGCAAACTTCGGCTCGCGAGCCGCGGTTTGCCGCTCTGTTGACTAATGAGTTTGGGCGTTACCCTTACCCAGAAGTTTTGAGTTCAGGTTAAAGACATTAGTACATTATTAAAATGGGTTTTTTTTATTTTTTTATTACATCTTTTACAGAGTGGAAGAGAAAGGAATAGAGAGTTAAACATCAATGAGAGAGGAACATCGATCAGCTACCCCCGGAACACCCCCCACTGGGGATGTGCCCGCAACCAAGGTACATGCCCTTGACCGGAATCGAACCTGGGACCCTTCAGTCCGCAGGCCGACGCTCTATCCACTGAGCCAAACGGTCAGGGCTAAAATGTTTTTTAAGTGTTTTCCCCTGAGGCAGAGGTCAGCAAACTCATTAGTCAACAAGGCGGCAAACCACGGCTCTTGAGCCGCATGTGACAGAAGAGGAAAGTGGTCCTGAGAAGGGACAACACACCCCAACTTGGTGGTAGAGCCCAGGCTCAAACAAAGCCTTCCCGCCAACCTCGCCCTCCCCCGGCCCCCACGCCTGGTGCTGCGCCACCATCACTGCCTCTGAGCAGCCAAAGCTCGGGCTCCCCTCCCCTCCCCCTTCTTTCCTCCCTGACAAATGAGTTTGGGGATATCATTGCCTTCACCCCTCACTGCACAGATGAGAAAACTGAGACTCAGATCTCATCACCAGGTGGCGCCAGGAGCCTCCTGACTCCAAATCTCACCCCCACCCCCCCCACCCCCATTTCTCCTCTCCTCACCCTCAGACTCCAAGCTCTGCTAAGCACCCAGAGGCCCTGGAATCTGAGGCCCTCGGTAGGATCACTTTGTCTTCATGGGCAATGGATGGTACCAGCTCCCAGGAATAGAAGGGCAACTGCAGAGGGACTCTGCCTGCCCTTTGCCAGAGCTCCTTGGACACACATCTCCCCTCCCTTCCCTCCATCCTCGCTCCCCGACACCTCACCGGCCCCCGGGCTCAGAAAGAGCAGGCAGCGTCGGCCTGCGGACTGAAAGGTCTTAGGTTCAATTCCAGTCAGGGGCATGTACCTTGGTTACTGGCACATCCCCAGTAGGGGGTGTGCAGGAGGCAGCTGATGGATGTTTCTCTCATCAGTGTTTATCCCTATCCCTCTCGCTTCCTCTCTGTAAAAAAACAAAAATTTCAATAAAATATATTCAGAAAAAGGAAGAGCAGGCAAGGGGGAGGCAGCCAGATCTGTGGAGGCCGGGAGGTCCACTCGGGCCGCGGGACCACACCCAGTAGGTTCCAGGCCGGCTTCCACTAGTATTAGCTCCCCTTTTGCTTGTTCCGTCTTCTGGATGTTCGCCGAAGAACTTGTCTGACGACAGGATTTTCTGGTGTAAAAATAGTTCTCAAACCACATCACCCCCTCCAGATACTTAGGTGAGGAGGCGGCTCTAGAGGGCAAGTGGTTTGTGCCCGGTGACCGAGCCAGGCAATGAGGGAGGCTGGCCTGGGGCTCGGTGTCCTGAGGCCCAGATGCACTGCCTTTTCCCCAAAGCTGCCTCTCAGATTCTCCCTAAGCAGGGCCTGGGGGGGGGGGGGAGGGGGGGACTTCATGCAGGCTTGGTCAGGGGCTCGCTCTGGGGTTCAACCAACAAACTCTGCCAACCTGGGTCAGATAGGCATTCCTGAGCCAATCAGTCACAGCGGGGGGTTGGAGGGGGTGGGGTCACATAAGACAGACGGAATAGTTCTCAAACCACAACACCCCCTCCAGATACTTAGATGAGGAGACTGCTCTGTCCCCTTCCCAGGGGGCTGTGCCATGCCCTGGGAAGGGGACAGAGGGGTGAATAAGGCATAGCCCTGCCCTGAGCCTTTTTCCTGAAGTCGCTATATCTCCTCCCCCTCCAACCCCTGCCACACACACACTACTCCCCCCACCCCCCGCCCCAGTCCTCTGGATTCTTCTCCTCTCCTTCCCACATTAGCTCTCTTATCTCGCCCTGTTTCAAAGCCAGTAGCCTGGGAAAGGCCAGCTGAAGGAAAAGATGGTGCCTGGAGCCTGTCTGGCGTGCTCAGTGGCCGAGTGTCTGTCACGGTTTAATTCCTGGTCAGGGCGCATGCCTGGGCTGTGGACCTGAGACCCCGTGTGGGACGTGCAGGAGGCAGCCGATCAGTGATTCTCTCTCATCATTGATGTTTCTATCTCTCCCTCTCCCTTGCTCTCTGAAATCTATAATATATATACATATATACATCTATATATACATATATATCTCTGAAATCAATATATATATATATATATATATATATATATATATATATATATATATATATATATATATATTTAAGAGAGAAATGACCAGCCGGTGTTGCTCAGGGGTTGAGCATTGACCCATGAATCAGGAGGTCAAGGTTCAATTCCAGGTTGGAGCACATCCTCAGGTTGCAGGCTTGATCCCCAGCATGGGGTGTGCAGGAGGCAGCTGATCTCTCATCGTTGATGTTTCTATCTCCCTCTCCCTCTGAACTCAATAAAAATATATTTAAAAAGAGAGAGAGCCCTAGCCTAGCCCGGGTTTGATTCCAGTGAAGGGCACTGATCGGAGTGCGTGTGAGAGGCCACCAGTTGATGTGAGAGAGGCACCTCTCTTCTCTCTCTCTCTCTCTCATCGATGGGACCCGGCAAGTGGTTTAGCTGGACGGAACTGCGATTCTCTCTCTTCCCAGGAGGGGGCGCGCTGTCTCCTGCGGTGACCCATCCCTTCCTCGCGCTCAGCCCTGCAGTGCAACCCAATTCCAGAACCAGGACTAACATCTATTCTCTGTAGTCATGTGGCAGAAGGCTGGATAAATGAACCCCAGCTTCCAAATAGGAAGACCCGGGTTCAGAGATGGGCAGTAGTAGCTGGAGATCTGCAGTCACACACCAGCCAGTCCGAGCCTGGCTTCTAATGCTCTTGACTCAAAACTAACCTCCTCCTCCCCCTGTCCCAGGAGACCTGCTGTCCTGTGAGAAGAAGGGACTACAAGGCTGGGCTGCCTCTGAAACTGCTAGGCCCAGGGGTATCTTTTCTTGGGTCACTTATTCTTGAATTCCCTCCAAAACTGACCACACTTTTCCTAAGCCCCCATATCCTGCTCCCAGCATCCTTTGCGTTGTTCTAAGGCATGAAGGCTAAATAGTCCTGGCTGCCCTGGCCATACACCAGCCCTCATTTGGGCACCTCAGCTCTGCCAGGGACTCTGGGTGCAACTGTCCCCAGGACACCCCCTTCTCTCAGAAACTAAAGGCAGCCCTGGACCTCACCTGTGCCAGGCTGTACCCGAAGACTCGGTGTGTTCGCTCACTGTACCCTCGGATGAGGCCACTGCGGCCCAGAGAGGGTAAGTGATCTGCCCACACAGCTGGTAAGTAGGAGGGCAGGACTTACTCTCAGGAAATCTGACTTCAGAGACCGGTTTTAACCACGGAATTCTGTTCGGGTCGCCGAAGGAGGAACCTGTGAGGTCAAAAGTGGTGAGTGACTATAAAGTTTTTAGATCATCTGGAGACCAGAGGGGCTGAGCCCCCAAGATGGCACCAGCCCCCAGGGGTGGGGAGTCAGAGATTTAAAGGAACTCCAGACAGCCGAAACTGGTTTGGCTCAGTGGATAGAGCGTCAGCCTGAGGACTGAAAGGTCCCGGGTTCGATTCCTGTCAAGAAGATGTACCTTGGCTGCGGGCACATCCCCAATAGGGGGTGTGCAGGAGGCAGCTGATCGATGTTTCTCTCTCATTGATATTTCTGACTTTCTATCCCTCTCAATTCCTCTTTGTAAAAAATCAATTTTTAAATATATTTTTTTAAAAAACAAAGGACTCCAGCCAGTCTTTTTCTGGGCAGAGAATTCTGTGGGCGGGTCCGGATCCTGGGAAGGTCCAGAGGAGAATGACAATGGTCTGAGCAGGTGGAATATGGTCTAAGAGAAAGGGAATGTCTGTGTGAAGTGGTCTAGAGGTCAGTTCCCAGGGAGGGGAGGAGGTGGGTATCGGTTCAATTATTTGATCAGACCTGACATGTTCCTCCATTGTCTCCTTCTTTCGAGCGTCTGGAATCTAGACTCACGGGCAGCCCCGAATAATGGCCATGTTTCTCCGTCTCACCTGCAGCCGGACGTGGCCATGGGCCGGGTTCCTGGCCAAGAGAGAGATGTGTGCAGCTGCGAGGTCACGGCTCTCGTTGGGGCAGGTGCGCCCCGCCCCGTTCCGCATCCTGCTGGCTGCAGCGCAGTGGGCACGCCGGGACAGCGGTCACAGCTCACCGGCCTCCAGTCCAGCCTCCTCACAACAGCCAGGGAACTCTTACCACAGTTCGGGTGAGACCATGATGCCTGCCCAAAGCCCTCCGTGACCCCACACTGCCTGCAGAAGACGGGCAAGGTCTATTCCTTGGGGAATAGACCCCAAGTTTGGGTCTGATCCCAAACTATCTTCCCAGTCTCATCGCTTGCCACTTTTATTCCTCACCCCAGACCAACCATTGGGAAAATATCCTCCTTCCTTAGGCCCCCTTTCCTTCCCCTGCCTTCCCAAATCCTCAGCCCACTCCTGGAAGACTCCTAAGTGTCCTTCAAGACCAGCCATAGAGGCAGCTTCCATGTGAAGTCTTTCCTGGCCCTCCTGGCAGACCGAGCAGCTCCCTGGGCTGCCTGTGTGCAGGCCTCTGGGAGAGTGATGGCCCTTCTGTATTGTCATGGTCTGTAGCTGCATCCGCCTCTGGGTCACCAGGTCTGGGTCATCTGTTGGTGTCCGGTACCCTGCCAGGTACCAAGCCAGGGGCAGTCAAGCTCAGGGAGCCATAGAAGGAGAATGTGTGTGTGTGTGCATGTGCCTGTGCGTGCATGTTTCCTGAGCTGGCTGGAGGTCCAGACCAAGGAGAAAGGGAGGAAGGACATCTAGAAATAGCCTCATCCCCGGGCCCTAGTCCAGGCTTGCTGCCCAGATAAACTGACCCTGTGCGAGGGAGCTAGGAGCCCAGGATGGGCGGGTAGAGACTAAGAGGTGTGGCTCAAGCAGGCTCTGACCCTGCTGCCCTCTGGGGTCTGCTAGCCAAGGCAGATGAGCCCTGCCTGACTGTTGGCGAGCGGCCCTGGCACTCAAACCCCAGTGACCTCAGTGACCAGCGAGTATTTCAGGCTGGGACTGAATGTCACCTGCTCCGTTGGCCACACAGCTTATAGGGCAAAGGGGAAGCTGCCAGTCTACCCACCGAAGAGGGGCAGGGGCATTGGAAAAGTTCATTCCCTTCCCATTCTGGCCCCACCTCACCCTCCTCCCCATTAGGACACTGTCTCCCTGAACCACCAAATGGCAAAGGACCAGAAACCATCTGGCCTGACCTGCTGCCGTGGAGATGGGAACACTGAAAGGAAGAGACTGGGTCAAGGTCGAGGGTCAAGGCAAAGACTGTCACAGGCAAAGGCGATGTGAAACAGTGGTAAGCCATACAAGAGCTGGAGCCGGTCTTCCTGGTCTCAACCCTAGGTCTCATCTATAAATTGGGGGTGGGGACAATAGTACTTACCTTACTGTTATTATCAGGGTTATAGGAGTTACAGACAGAGAGCTGGTAAGTGCCGCATCGGTGTCAGCTGTCATTCTCTGTACTGCACTTCGAAGCATAAAAATCTTCCCAACACCTGCAACCCCATTTGTCCCTTCTGACAACCCTGGATATCACTATCCCCTGCACACGAGGAGGAAACAGGCATACAGAGGCTGACAGGCCAAGTTCACACAGCTGGTGTCTCAACTCCCCCTCCTCCTCGTCCTTGCCACTAACTCATCCCATGGAGAGCGGGCCAGAGAGCCAGATGGAGAGCCAGCCCTTTGGTCCTGATGCCGCCCTGAGATCTTCTTACCCCACAGTGATGCTGCTGCTGCTGCAGGGAGGACGCCTCTACCCATCCCCATCATCCCCTCAGGAGGCTGAGCCCCTCCTCCTTATCTTTGGCCTTCCCACCTCCCACCCCCAGAGGGGGAAACCTCTCCCCAGAGGCTCCGGTCCCATGGGCTCCCTCAGCCTGCCCCCTCCTCCCTGCAGAAGACTCCTTCCTTTTCCTCTCTAGTGTCTCTGTTTACTAGAACCCAGGGCGGCTTCTCCTCACCGCTCCCAGCCCCTAACACAGCTCAGGCCACACAAACAGCTTTGGCTCTGTACCAGCTTCCTGGAACACACCTGGCCCCGGACTCCTAAGGCCAAGTTCACTCCCTGCCAGGCCCCCTGCCATGGCTTGCCAACTCTCCTCACACAGTGGTCACCAGTGCACACCAATCAGCCTGCCTCAGCTGGCCTCCTGAAAATGCCTGCATCTTTCCAGGATCTTGAGCAGGCTGCTCCTGAATGAAGTACACTCTGGGGAGTGACACTGAACCGTTGGAGCTAATTATACTTGACTTAACCTCGTAGTATTTGTGTTCTTGCACAGGCAACATTTCCCTTTGATAGAGCAGTCGTTGAAGAATGAGCCAGAGATGGCCCCAAGTCTGGGATGTGGTTTGATTACTTCCTGGACTGAGCCCTATTCCCCAAAGAGAGCTACCCCTGAGAACTCGTTAGGAGGTCCTAGCAGGGGGAGGGGGAAGCACAACTACTCCTATGCCCTTGACCAAAGAGCGGTCCCCTCCTTAGCAGGGAAAGTCGTCCTCTTCACACGTGGACAGTGAGGAAGGGGACACCCACCTTGCCAGCCATAGCAGCTGAATAAACCCTCTGTTAAGGGGGTGGCAGATGTCGCAGCCAGATCACCCCCACGTTCTGAGAGCTATCGGTGAGATGCAGGCTCCACCTGTGTGCCCAGAAAGGCAGTTCTCACTTGGGACTGAGGTAAGATATAAGAAACTAGAAAAAATCCTTGGTGAGTGGAGTGGGGGAACAGCTGACAGCCGAACAAACTAACCAAACAATTCACAGCCAGAGACAGAAGTCATGAGGGCAGAACGCCCCGGGTGCCCGGCGAAGGGCAAGCCTGGCACCAGACCTCGCCCCCAGGGTGGCCTGTCCTCCCCTGGCTAATCACCGATCTGTGGTTGGGACCCTTCCCTCCTTAGACATAACATCTATGTCTCATTTATCTTTCAGCTCAGGCCCAGAAAGCAGCAAAACTAGACAGGCAAAGCCAAAACCAGCTGCCATAACCAGTGGCCTCCATAAGCTGTGGAGACCATGACCCTTAGAAGTCTCTTAAATGCCCAGATTTAAAAAAAAAAAACAAAAAAACTCAAAACGGATCAGGGAGAACCAAGATGGCAGCATAGGTAAACACCTATTGTTCTGCCCCGCGCAACGATTCAAAAACTACAACATAACAACAAAACAAACATCACCCAGAATCACCAGAAAGCTGGCTGAGTGAAAACTCCACGAATAAAAGTAAAGATGGGACACTGAGACTCAGAAGAGCGGCGGGAGCGCAGCCTTGAAGACGGACACAGATTAGGAGCCGTCCTGGTCGCGAGCGTGGGCTGTAGGGCTGGAGCAGCAACCCCGGCTGGAATTCGCCAACTGGGAGGGCAGAGAGACGTCCCACTACACGGATTCCCCAGCGCTAGGTGAGGTCTGAGATCCGGGGTACGTGGAGACGTCCCACTGCACAGATTCCCCAGTGCCAGGCGAGGTCTGAGGTCCAGGGGACGCACCCTGGAAGCGGGGCGCGGCAGAGGTCTCCTAGTCTGCTGAGAAACCAGGTAGCTGGGAAAAGAAGTTTGCGCGCAAGTGTTGCACAAACGCGCGACTTGCTCCCTGGAAACTTGTCTCCTGGTCCCGGAAACCACCTATTTTACAACCCTGGGCGAGACTTTGGGTGTGAAGACTCATTTGGGGAGAGGCAGAGTTGTATGGCAAGGGGAAGAGACTAGCGGCTTTCTCTTGGAGGTGTCTGCAGCCATCCCCATCCAACAGAGACCCGCGAGCACTTGAGCGTCGCATAAGACATAGCTGACACTGAGGCTGCCTGCGCAGCTCAGAGACTCCGCCCATCCAACCTGAACACAGTCTCCCTTCACAGCCAATTGGCCTGGAGGTCAAACCCTCCTAGGGCTAACAACAACAAGCTGGGTTTAAATTCAAAAATACTGTACAACCCATAAAGGATTGCAGTAAGAGTACCCACCTCAAATAACTGGGGAGGCTGTGCCACTGACCCTTGGAGGACATCTACCACATAAAGCAGCCACCATGAAGAGATATGGAAAGAAATCAGGTGTGAAAGAAATGGAGAAGAAAAGACTATAAGACATAGAGTTCAAAACCACGGTTATAAGGCTTTTCAAGAGGCTCCTAGAAAAGGCCAATGAACTTAATGAGAATTACGAGGAAATAAACAAGACCAACCAGGAAATGAATGAGACTTACAAGGAAATGAATGAGACCTTCAAGGAAATGAACAAGACCTCTGAGGATATGAACGAGACCCTCATGGATATGAAAAAGGACCAACTAGAAATCAAGCATACACAGACTGAAATAAAAAATATTTCACAAAGTCCTAAAAGCAGTCCAGAGGGCCACAAGAACCAAGTCAAAGATTTGAAATACAAAGAAGAAAAATCCACTCGGCTGGAAAAGCAAGAAACAAAAAGAATTCAGATAATTGAAGATAGTGTAAAGGGGCCTCTGGGACAACCTCAAGCATGCCAACATCCGAATTATTGGGGTGCCAGAAAAAGAGAGAGAGCAAGTTAATAAAAACCTACTTGAAGATAGTGACTGAAAACTTCCCCCACCTGGTGAAAGAAACTGACTTAAAAGCCCAAGAAGTACACAGAACCCCAAAATATAGGAATCTAAAGAGGACCACACCAAGACATATCATAATTAAAATGCCAAGAGCAAAAGATAAAGAGAGAATAATAAAAGCAGCAAGAGAAAAACAGTTGGTTACCTACAGGGGAGCACACATATGATTGTCAGATTTCTCAACAGAAACGATGCAGGCCAGACGGGAGTGGCAAGAAACATTCAAAGTGATGAATAGCAAGAATCTACAACCAAGATTACTCTATCCAGCAAAGTTATCATTCAGAATTGAAGGTCAGATAAAGTGCTTCACAGATAAGAAAAAGCTAAAGGAGTTCATCACCACCAAACCAATATTATATGAAATGCTGAAAGATATTCTTTAAGAAGAGGAAGAAGAAAAGGGTAAAAATATAAATTATGAACAACAAATATACATCAATCAACAAATGAACATAAAAATCAAGTGAATTGATAGACTGATGAACAGGATAAACTGGTGAATATAACAGAAACATGGACATAGAGAGGGAATGGACTGACAATTCTTGGGGAGAAAAGGGTTGTGGGAAGTACAGCAAGAGACTGGACAAAAATCTTGCAATAATGGGAGAGGACAGTGGGGAGGGGGAGGTGAGGGTAGAGGGTGGGATAGGTACAGGGTGGAGGGGAGATATAGGGGGATTAAAAAAAGGGGAAACAATGTAATTAATAAACTGAACAATAAAGATAAAAAACAAAAACAAAACCCTCAAAACGAAGAATCCAGCTGCGGCTCTCTGGAACACCGAAAGGAGGAGGCTACGTCATCTCCGTTCCCCTCTGCTCTTTCCTCTCCTCCTCCTCTCCCCCCACATGCGTGTGTCCTAAACTCTAAGGGATCCCAAGAGATTTGCAACCAGGGGCAAAGGGCAGTGGCAGCTCGTCCCGGGTTAACCTCCAGCACCTGTCCCCAAGGCCCCTTCTGCTGTGCTTCTCAGTGGGCTGACAGCCCTGCCTAACTTCTCTCCGGTTGCTGCTTCGGTCGTAAGCCCGCCCTTGTTTTGCTGTCCCATCTGCAATAAACTCTCAAAATCACCCGGACTCAGGTTGTGAAATCTTTCTTGCGCTAAGTCAAGAACCCACACGCTGCCGGCCTGAGGCAGACCGGTGGGGCCGGTCCCCTTTCTGGTAGCAGGACTGCTTGGGGCCTCACTGCTCAACGGAAACGGCCCAGTCTCGTGGCCCACGGGGATGGAGTGAAAAAGAGGACGCGAGACAGGATATGTTGGCGGGAGGAAAGCTGAGAGCAGCAGCAGAATTCTCAAACAGAGAGAACACTGCTTTCTTTGCTCTGGAGAGGCGGCTGCCCCACAGATCGGTGCCAGGCCCCGCACGAGGGCACATGGAGCCCGACCTGGTGTAACAGGAAACAGACTCAAACAGAAGGAGCCCAGGAAAGCAGGATTAGTGCTGTGATAAGGACGGCGGGGCTTCCCGAAGGAAGGGACAGTTACTAAGCTGAAGCTGAAAAGTGACTCGGAGTTAACTCCCGTAGAGGCTAGGAAGACTGTTCTAGGCACATGGCAAGTGGGAAACATGGCGCCCCTTCGAGGTACTAAAGGGGGTGTGGCTGCGGTGTGGACCGTTAGGGAGGTGGGCAGGGTCAGAGCCAGAGGGCCATGGGGCAAGGGATGGCGGTGGTGTGCTGAGGGCCACGAGCAGCCAGAGAGGGAGGCTGAGAAGAGAAACAATTCATCTTTGTACATCACTCCCAGGCTTATGCTGCCTTATCTTCCCAGAGTCCTTGGGGGCCAGCTGGGTGTTTCACAGAGAAAGAAATTGAGACCCAGAGAGATTGTGACGCCCAAAGACACAGCTGGTGTGTAAGTAACAGACGCAGGACTGGAACCCAAGTGAGCCTCACTCCAGAGGCCCTGAGCCAGAGAGGTGGCTGGATTCCCTCATTCATTCATTCATTCATTCATTCAACATTCATCCATGCCTGGTCCTCTCCTTGGGGCAGGATTTCAGTAATAAACAGACCAATGAAACAGATCAGACAAGGACAAAGAATACGGGCTTTATTCTGTAAGCAACAGGTAGGACAGCTGGTTTCCAAAGGCAGAGGTGACAGCCCCTCCACTGTAAGCCGCATCCCCTCTTCCTCGGGG
Organism: Antrozous pallidus; assembly: GCA_027563665.1. Taxonomy (NCBI): domain Eukaryota; kingdom Metazoa; phylum Chordata; class Mammalia; order Chiroptera; family Vespertilionidae; genus Antrozous; species Antrozous pallidus. The sequence goes on from CM050508.1 coordinate 192,934,752, forward strand.
TAGGGAGAGCCATTGTTTCTCTTTCAGGGAGCATGCCGCCTCAGGCAACAGCTTCTGGGAAGAAAACTGGTGTAGAGTACACCTCTGTCTTTTGTTCTCTCAGACCCACAGTGTCCAGAACTCCTGAGGAACAAGGAAGTGGATTCCTAGTGGCAGAAGGAACACTCCATTCCGCCCACGGTGGCTGAGTCCCGTTGCCTCGTGAGCTCAGGGAGGTGTGGCCAGAATCGAGGTTCTCTGAAAAGCAACCTCCCAAGGTGACCTTATCATCCATTCCAAACCGGGCAGGTCACGTGGGTCATCAGGTCCCAAGCCTGTAACTTTAGTAAGGGGCTTGATTTTGCCTTAAGCAAGCCCTGCACATGGCTGCAATGCATTAGGCGAATGCCTCTTTGAAATGCCCCCGTGGGGCCCTCATTCTAAGGCAGCGGTCGCCAACCGGTGGCCTGTGGACCACGGGTGGGCCGCGAGGTCCGAAGGATTGGCGGCCGCTGTTCTCAGCCCCCTACGTCTAAAGCAGGACAACTCTCAAGAAAGCACACAATCTTAGCCCTTTTGGAATCCCAGCCCCACCTGGCTTTCTCCTGCCTTCACTTTATTATCCTTATGCTGCCTCCCTAATTTCTAAGGCACAAACTTCGTCTTGGAAGCTTTTATCCGTCTGCTGAAATCTTGCTTCCAGGCACATCTTCTGTCTAGCTCAAGTAAATTGTATACAAATTCTCTCCAGGTGTGGATGTTTAAAAAAAGAAGGGGAAAGGGACATGCTTGGGTCTCTAGCGACAGTGCTCCAGACCACGCCCCGAGGGAGGCTTTGGAGGGTGTGAGAAAGCTGAGGGATCCCAGGCAGGCAGAGATGCAGAGCCCCACCACCCTTATCGGGCAAAAAGAACAATTCCCAGTTTCAGGTACGTGAGGAGGGGTGCGGTGGGGGCGGTCGGCATTCAGAGACGCAGGCCCGAAAGGGGCAAAGTGAGTCTCCATGTCCCAGTCAGTGGAGCCTCTAGCTCAGCTTCTTTGGCATCTACTTCTGGCATCTCTGGTAAATCCCGCAGTGGGGGGAACAGCTGAAGATGCTGAGTAGGCCTCCCTCTCCCCCTCCCTGTGGCCCGATGGATCACCCGGTGCTGCCGGCCCATCTCATTGGCTCTCTCCTGGTTACGAATCTCCTTTTCTATCTTCCCAGCCTGTGGTTGCCAGGGAAACAGAGAACAGTGATAGCACCATAGGGCCAGGGCTGGGGAGATGCCGCTCCAGGCCGCGATTGGTCCTGCGGCTTGCCAGATGTTATATCCACATTGGACCTTCCAAGAGCAAGAAAGAGGGGCAGGAAATGGGACGGGGCTCATATTTCCTCCCCTTGCCCCTCTCTCCAAAATTGTAGTGAGCTTAGCAGGGCAAGGAGGATGCAATAATCAGAGGGTTGAGGAGAAAACTGTGCATACTTAGAAAGAAATATGAGAACCTGGCAGACAGGGAGATAGGGTGCAGATTAGGAGTCAACTTTGGTGACTCAGGTCTGAGCATGATGGGAGATGGGGGCAGGGCAGCGAGACTAGTGGGTCTCAGGTGTGTCTAGAGTTCCTCAAAGCACCATGCTATTCAACATAGGCAGGGTCTGAAAGGACTTTCTGGCAGTATCCCCCCTCAACCTGTCCTAAATATCTCTATCACCCCTTCCTCACAACTGCAGCAGTTTCTAATCCTGTTTCGGAAGAAAGAAAATTGAGGATTAGAGAAGCAAAGCTACCTGCCATGGGTGGCCCAGCAGGGGAGGGGCAGTGCTGTGACCAGGTCTTAGGACTCCTGTACTGTCCAAGGATATAATAATAATAATAATAACAGCAGCAGGAGTGAACATAATTTATTAAGTCTACCATGCTCAGCATTTTAAATGTAGTCTCTCATTTGATCCCCAAACACCTCTATGGGGTAAATACTGTCGTTTTCTCCATTTTCAAAATCCAATGGAGACTTAGTAAAGAGCTACATAGCTGGGACCCAATGCAATCTATCTGGCACCCCAGACCTCCAGCACTGCACTAAACGGACCTTGTAGGGAGACAGCTCTGGTCCCTGGGTCTCCAGCCACTCAGTCCTTGAGAGAGGAGGCCCTGTGTGTAGAGGCTGTGACCTTGAGTTAGAAATCCTCCCACTCCCCTCCTCCCCGGGCACCTGCTCCAGCCGTGAGGTCACCAGGGCTCCATGCCCAGCCCTGAGGCCTGTCCCTGCAGCTTTGGCAGAAATAGGCCCCTCAGCCTCCTGGCAAGTGGATCTACCCAAAAGAACAGAGACCTTGCGGGAGAGAGGGCTCTTCCTCCCTGGCCTCCTTCCCAGACAGTCAGGGAAACGGAGGTAGGGGCAGATGTCCTCCACTTCCACGTGGAGAAACAGAGGCCCAGCAAGGGGCATCGGCCACCCTGGCAATGTGTGGCAGAGCTGCCGGGGGTCCAGGGCTACTGGGCCTACAGTTCTGCCTGTCCCCCTGGGGGGTGTCGTCTGCTGGCTGTTCAGTTGGGCACCAATGTGTAACCCGACAACCAAGGGGTCTGGGCTGCCTGTCACTACTGGAGCCAATTAAGCAGAGGCAGGGTTGAATCATACATATATGAATGTTTATTCCGATACTGCTGGCACTATGGGAGAGCAGCAGGCCATCCACAGAACTCTGCTCTGCCTCTCCCCATAAGCCAGCTGCTTATACTGGGTAAAAGGACAAAGATTGTGTGGGAAAGTAGGAATCACAGGTATGGAAATGGAAGCAAGGGATAATCATGACAGGTTACAAGTCATGTGGGCTGGAGCTGGGCGGGAGGAGGGGGTCGCACAGGGAGGGCACTAGAGACCAGATGACAGGCAATACGGGCCGGGGTAAAGAGTGGGTGCCTCTGGGACTAGATTGTTTCAAACAGGAAGTTGTAAATCTTTCCATATGATAGGCAGTTCTCGGGACAGGAGGCTGGACTGCATTCCAATGTCAGCTCCCATGTTCCAGGGTGTATAGCTCTCAGCAGGGCGAGAATATGGTTTTTCTAATCACAAGCAAACAATCACAGTAACAGAGCATGATTCATATTTCTTATCATTGTAGCTGGCCCCCAATATTCTCTTTCTGCCGCTAACAAAGGCAGAGCTTCCTGTCAGGAATTTGCTTATCCTCACTTCCTCTGGGAAGTCTCCCCTGAGCCACAGTTCAGGCCAGGCCTCCCCTTAAAGCCCCACGACAGTTCTGCGTCTGCCCACCCGAAGGTGAGTTATGTGAGTGTGTCTTATCCATGGTTGTCTCTCCAGAGCCTAGCCCAGGGCCTGGCCCAGGGCCTGGCACAAAGTAGGTGCTTTAATAACTGAAATGAATGGCTCCTCTAAGCTTTGGTTTGCTCCTCTGTAAACAGAGATAATAATAACACCTCCATCATGGACTGCTTTAAAAGTTCAATGAGACAATGTACTTAATGCCCTCAGATGCAGCACACATCAATACAACGCGGATCTTATCTTTAAAGTATATTTGTATTGATTTCAGAGAGAAAGGGAGATGGAAACATCCATGAGAGAATCATTGATGGATTGCCTCTTGCACGCCCCCTCCTGGGGATTGAGCCACAAGCCGGGCATGTGCCCTGACCAGGAACAAACCGCGACCTCCTGGTTCATAGGTAGATGCTCAACCACTGAGCAACGCCAGGCGGGCAGGTTATTGTTATTAACGGTGCCTTATGAACTGTAAAGTGTCAACCATGCAGCAGTCTTCTTAGAGGAGATTAGAGAAAGGGCAGGAGGTGAGGGGCAGAATTCCGAAGGAGGATGGGGGGGGGAAGAACAGCAGCAAATGCCCAGAGCTGTGCTAGAGGTCAGAGAGACTCGGAGCGTTGGCTGGGTGTATGGGGCGTTGGACCGCTGGGCGGAAAGGCGCGCGCACAGCAGACATTCCGCAGGGAGGGGCGAGCACGTGTGGGGCGGGCGTGGCGCTGGGGTCACGCTTTCGCCGGAGCAGAGGGCACAGGGGCAGCTGAGCCACTGATGGTGCCTTGGTTACTCTCCCCGCTCCCAGGCAGCGGGCAGTGGTCGGAGAGGTGGATTCAGGGGCCAGCTAGACCAGGCTTGCACTGAGGCTCTAACTCACCCTTCATTTCCTGCGACCTTGGCAGGTCCCCAGTCTCCGCACCTGTAAAAAGCGAGGACCGAGATGCCTGCGCCGAGCCAAAGCTTTCCCGACGTGGGCATCGGCCCAAGGGCGAGTTTCCTTTCTCCTCTAATCTCTCATCTCTGCCCAAACTCCCAGCCAGGGAGGGATGAGGATGAATGACGGCTGGGGCGTGCGCCCCGGGCCGCGGGCACCGCACCCCCAACCGCTTCCTTCTCAGATTCCAAAGGGGTTGAGGCCGGGGAAGAAAGCCGTGCTGTCAGCTCGGAGCTCGGGGCAGGCATTCGGAGGCCAGGCACCCGCTGACGCAGGCCGGCCTGGCACCACGGCTGCCACTCCGACCGGCGCGCTGGGGGAGGGGCGGCCAGCCCCCGGAGGGTGAGCGCCAGCCTGGGCTTCCTATTTCGGGAGCGGGAAGGGGGTGGGGGTGGGCCACGCCTCGTCACGTGACACGGGTTATTTAAAGCGGCAGCGCGGGCTGGGAGCCGGGGTCCCGGAGTTCTCCCACGCTTGTTTAACCGTTCCTTCGTTATCAAGCCTAGCCCAGCCTCACCATGGCGGACGCCTTCGCAGGCACCTGGAAGCTAGTGGACAGCAAGAATTTCGATGACTACATGAAGTCAATTGGTGAGCAGGGCTCGGGATGCTGGGCTGGGGAGGGTCTGGCCGCGGGCCCAACCAGCGCAGCGGTCCCGCCCTGGCTGGTACCCTGCAAACCTGCTGCATCCCTCCTGGTCAAGAATGGGGGGGGGGGGGGGGACGGTAAGGGGACCCGGAAAAATGGTAACCTGGGCTAGGGCCTGTTGGGAGGGGGCTTGCATGGTCTGAACTTGGCCGACTCCCACGTGGGAAGGCTCAAGGAAGCAGATGTGCCAGTGATGTGGGGGTTGAGAGGTGTTTTTCGGGAAGAGGGGTGTATGTTCTGGAGAGTTTGGGTAAAAAGCTGGGAGGCTAGCGAGGGGAAGAAGAGCACGGATGGTTTAGGAATTGGAAACTGCGAACACAGGAAGGGAATGGTGCCGGCAGCCAGGGTACTATGGCCTCCAGAAGCAGGGGGTTTCCAGGAGGGAGATGGAAGAGTGGGTAACGCCAGCAATGGGATATGAGGAGGTGAGCGAGGAACCCAGTTAGCAACAGCCCCTGCTTCTCCATGTTGGGTTAGGGGGATGCCCTTTCTCACTAGCCAGTCTCTGACCAACCTTGCCCGCAGTGGTGTGTAACCGGACTGATTTTGATTTAATCAGGGTCTGTGCCTAGTGGTGAGATGGGGCAAGAGGCCCCAGCATCAGTGACAACCCAACGCCTAGCCACTCAGTGGGGAGGGGTCCAGGAGAGAAAGCCATTGGACTTCCAGGGTGCAGCAAGGCCAAGACCTGTTAACCACCGGGGCGGAGGGGCTTGGGGGAGTGGTCTTTGCTCGGGTAAAAAAAGAATCTTACAGGTGAGGTCCTTGGAGATTCTCATACCTTGCTTAGTTCAACAGATAGGGGAAACCGAGACCCAGAGAAAGTAGAAACTTGTCATAAAAATTCCACAGCAGAGCAGAAAACCTAGATTTATAGATCTGCAACCCCATCAGTTTCCATAAGGGCCCCGTGGGCACGGGACTGGTTGGAAATGCTTATCTAATGATTGACCTCGGGCCTCCCTGAAATCGCCAGGGAGGAGGTTATCAGATGTCTCCAGGCTGGGGCGGGAAAACAGGAATGCAGGTCGTGGTCCGGCTGCATTCCACGCCTTCCTCCCAGGGAAGAAGGATGATTTCAGCAGATACACAAAGGGGAAAAGACCCATTCCAGGCACCTCTCACCTCTGTTCCTAGCCTTTTCCTGAAATGGGGATTACAAATGTTGGCTCTTGCGGCCCACCCATGTTGGGCACCATGCCCACTGACTCCTGAGCTGTTGGGGAAGTTGGAATGCCCAGGGTTGTTCCTCCTCCCAAACCTCCCCCCAGCAGATTCCAGCTGAAGACCTGGTCCCTGGAGTGGGCGGCAACATCCTTCCCACCAATGCTCCCTTCTTTTGCCCCAGCTTGAGTCCACCCCGTCTACTTTTGTTATACTGGTAGGAAGGCTGCGACCCACGGGGGAGAAAATCCCCTTCTCAGCTCAGTTAACAGCTTCAGCTTCATTTCTAAGTAGAGCCCACCTCTTCCCAAGCCTCCCAAAGTGTCAGCCCAGTTTCAGTCTCAGTTTCTCCTGGTATAGTTAGTTCCTCCTTCCCGCTCCCTCAAGCACTCCGCTCCTCCAGGTAGGTCTTAGGCAAACAGCTCCCTGTTGCCCTGATAACGCCCAGGTCTCTGCTGCGCAGTGGAACTGGCCTGACTCACTCTGGCAGCAGGGGGTGAGGCCAAAGTCCCTCACCAGCCAGGCTGGGTGGGCCAGCTGCAAGTAGCTACAGAGGTAGCCTGTGCCCATTGCTTTAGACCAAGGGTTCTCAGGGGGCAAAGGTGTACCAGTGATCACAGACACACATCACAGGAGGCAGAATGGCCCAGGAATAGCAAACAGCTTTGGAGCCAAGATCAAATCTGGGTGAAGTCAATTAAATAATAAAACACCGCTCAGGGCTGTTACGAGCATTTACAGTACAATAACCCATGGAGGGCATGGGATACGTTCTAGCTGCCAACAAGCTCTATGTAGCCATTTGGGGACTTTAAAGGACAGATCACAGGATCACACCTTAGACTTTGCCTAAGAGCTCTTTGTTCCGCACTCCCTTACAGGACAGTTGGGGCTTTGCCAGCACCCAGGGAAGCTATGCTTAGGTCAGGAGGTGTCTCCATCGGGCCTTAGACCAGGAGCCAGGGGACCCCGATCCAAGTCCTGACTGCATTGCCACTTTAGGCCTCTCCTAAATCTGTACAATGACAGACAGACCCTTCTGCCTACTTCCTAGATCTGGGATTAGAGACTTTGAAAATGTTTTGTTGCCATATATGGGGGACAAAAGCACCAGTACGTCTCAAGGTAGAAACTTCCAAAGGTGGAACACTCTTATCCCAAAGCCTTGGCAGGAAAAGTCCCCATTGTTTCCTTAGCCTGTGGCTTGAAAGCTGCTCGGGTGCCCTGAAAGGGAGCCCCGTGCTCCAACCCAAGTGGCACTATTGCTGAGCAGGCAATTGAGCTCTGCACACAGTTCAGATCTGTGACCTTAGGCTTCTCTGTTTTTGCATCTGTGAAGTGGAGATAATAAATCAACCCCTCAGGAAGACTGGAGGGATTGAATAAGGTAACACATATACAGTTCTTACCACACAGCACTTAATAACTTATTCTAATCTCAGCTCTGCCACCAACTTGCTGTGTAATGCCTGTCCCTTAAGTTCTCATCTGTCTAATGGGATCAATAGTGTCTCTTCACCACGAGAGACTGAATAGTGTTTAAAAAGACCATACAAACTCTTAGAAGGCCCTCATTCTCTTCTTCCCTCTTTCCCACATCCAGCCCAAGTTGTTCATTGAGTTCCTTGTACCCTGCCTCTCCTCCAGCTTATACTTATAACCTCCCCTCTGCCCTCAGGTGTGGGTTTTGCTACCAGGCAGGTGGCCAATATGACCAAGCCTACCACGATCATCGAAATAAACGGGGACACGATCATCTTAAAGACACAAAGCACCTTCAAGAACACAGAGATCAGCTTCAAGCTGGGGGTGGAGTTTGACGAGACCACGGCAGATGACAGGAAGGTCAAGGTGAGTCAAGGAAGGAGGCATGGGGAATGCAAGACGCTGAGACCCTGAAGGGGAATGAACTGGTGGTCTTGGAGGCTATTATTGCATTGGGGGTTTGAAATAAGCAACAGCCTTAAAGCCTCTCCTAGAATGTTCCAGTGCTAAATGTATTAGTCCTGTTTTACTCTGTTTTGGGGAAGCATCCACCCACTGCCTGCCTCTGGGAGTGGGCAGCAGAGCCAGTTCTGACCTCTGTCTACTCCTGCTCCAGCTGGGTGACCTTGTGAATGACACGCAATAACTTTCTTTCCTCTTCTAAGATGGGGGGAGTGGTGTGGCCATGGCTGTTACCTCAAGTGCTTTAGGAATGATGCCCAGAAGTCAAGGCCCTCCACTGAGTTAGCAGGTCATCCTGGCCTCCAGCAACGGAGGAAGCTGGGGACAAGGAGTGAGATCCACTCAGATGCTTCCTCTTCCCAACTTCCACCTTCAGGGCTTGGCCAATGACCCTGAAAAAGTATTTCCAATGCTTCCAGTCCACAGGCAGGCCACGCTATGTCCTGGATGTTTGTAGTATCTTCTTACCAAGCCTCAGTCCACATCCTCAGGGCTGTCACCCTGCAGTGGCTCTTTCTTGGCAGCTTGCCTCAGGCCTCCCCTGGGCTAGGCCTGGGAAAGGACTAAGGGCCTTTGACCTCTACAGACTCATCATTCAGCCCTCAGCCGTTTCCCTTCCTCACAGCTGCCCCCGGGAAGGATCTGGTCTCTTCCCTTGGAGAAAGCTGGAGCTCAGCCAAAAATTGCAGGGGGTGCTGACAGCAGAATTGGGATGGTGCCCAAAGATGCAGCCTATCTGGGGAGTGGCTGCCCCTACCACATGCCTGTACTTCCTTGAACTAGCCCACCTGGAGAGGCAAGAACCCCAACTAAAGACAACGGTAGTTCTCTGGGATGCCTGGCTAAAAATGATTTGCTGAGTGGGCAAAAACTAAGGGAACTGGGAATGAGGATGTATCAGCAGCACCTCCTCCCCTTCCAGCCCCAAACATATGTACACAACTTTCTCAGATTCTTCTCCTGAACTCTGCTCAGTCAGGGTGCTTAGCCTGTCCTGGGACCACCCTCCCCACCCTCCCCAATTTCTAAAGGAGAGAATGGGAGAGCTGCCAAGTGAGAACCAGCTGATGCAGACTGGTAGTACCCAGAAGGCTAAGTGGGCATTTGGCCAGGGCTGTGGAACACTACAAGGGCACCCAGTCCCAGGCTCTGGCAGTTGCTGTCCACTTGTCAGCTGAAGGGGTCACATGATGTGGACCAAGAAGAGGGGTGGGAATACAGAGCAGGAGCCCAATTTTCTAATACCCAGTTTTTTTAAACGTTCTGTGATCACTAGGCTGGAGTCTCAGGACTCTCCTCACCAGTCTTTCCCAGGGATATAGGTTGGTACATGACCCTTATCTTAGGAGCCCTGGGGCTGTGGCATCACCTGGAATACAGGGTAAATGCCATCTGAACGCTGGTGGGGTGGCGCTTTTCAGAGCCAGGCTGTCTGGCTCCCACACTGCCCGTCTTTCTACTTGTCCAGCACCCGAAGGCCCCTTCCCAGCCAGTCAGTACTGCAGCAGAGGCTGGAGGTGGGCTGCCTGAGCTCTGGGCCTAGCACTATCATTAGTTTGGGCCAGAAGCTGAGTCCTCTGTGGCCCAGTGACCAGACCCCATGCTGTCCCTCAATCCTGACTCAGATTACAGCTCGGGTTTCTACCCTGTTTCCACAGTCCACCGTGACGCTGGATGGAGGCAAACTCGTCCATGTGCAGAAATGGGACGGGCAAGAAACAAAACTTGTGCGGGAGCTCGTGGATGGAAAACTCATCCTGGTAAGATGGAAAACTGTAGAGCCTTTCCCAGTGGATACTGCTGCTGCCCCTTCAGCCAAGCATGTCATAAAACGCCAAGATCTCCCCCTGGCAGCACTGGAAGCTAGGACAATAAAGGGTGGAGAACATGGGGTGATATTGGGTGGGAATTTTCTGTGTAGTGTTTTGGACTCACATCTCAGGCCTAAGGTTCAAATCTCAACTTACAGGTTGTATGACTTTGGACAAATCACCTTCAAGTCCAACTGCAACAATAGCAACACTAACTCTGGAGGGCTGCTGGGAAGTCTGAATAAGACCGTGGACGCAGAGTACAAAGCGTCACTGCTGTGGGAGGGAGACAGCAGATGCCCCACAGCCTTAGTTTGTGTTGCTGCCTTGCCTCACCCCAGAGAGGTACAAAGCAGGGCCAGATCTGACAGTCCCTAAGAAAGGCTCCCACCTTCTATCACAGGATTCCCTCTCCTCCCTAGGAGCTGGAGCTCAGCCCCATGTAAAGCCTTTGAGCAAAAAACAGGCTGGTGACCTGTCTGTTCAGGGACAAACTTGGGGGCCTCACTTGGAGAATGTAGGCTTGAATGAACACCCTCAGACCTGGGGACAGAGATAGCAGCCAGCCTTGCTCTCCATCTCTTAATTCCATAAGGCCTCAGGTTTCACTCTGCACTTCATGGCAGATCTTTGTGGGTCAGTGCATTTCCTGCAGTCACACAGAGCAGGGTCCTTGCAGAGTTAAGAATGAGGTGCCTACCTCTGGCAGAGATGCAATATGCAGGACCAAATACACCCCGGGCAATCAGCAATGGTGAGACCATGGGCCTGGATCTATGATGCCAGGCTGGGTGGTGGTGATTTAGGACTCTGGCCCTGGCATTACCCAAGTTAGGGAAGGAAAGGAGGTTGGTGGCCTAGCACAGTCCTTCCCTAAGAGTCTGGATATTTGTATTCACCTGTTGTGTAAATACAATATGCTAGGACCCATCTTAGGCATTAAGGATGAAGGGAGAAGAATGATGCAAGGGAAAGAGAAACACTGGATCTTGACCAACGTCTCTCTCAAAACTCATTTTCCCAAATCTCTAAAAGAGAGATTACATGCATAACTTAAAAACCTGGTGTCAGTATTAGAAAAAAATATATACTGTATGTCAAGTGCGCAGCATATAATAGGCAGTCAATAAATGATTATTAGGATGAAGGCAGAGGGCTCTACCCATCAGAATGGAAGGCTTCCAATGTTTATTCTCTCATCCCTGCCCCAATCAGATTCTCTCTTTCTTTCCAGACGCTCACCCATGGCAATGTAGTGTGTACGCGCACTTACGAGAAAGAGGCATGATCTGCCCACTGCTTCGCTACCTGCTCTTCTGCCAACTGGATAGCCCTGGACTCAGCACCAGATTGCCTCGTCTTTTCCTCTGGCATTTTGTATAAATCCACCTTGGGGGAGGGGGATGGATTCTTCTGGGTCTGGTGCACCATCCTGGATACAGTCCCAGCTCCTGTTGTGTTGTTTTTATAACTGCATCCAGAGTGCTCTCAGGTCAATAAAGCAGAGCCAAGGCCACCCAGTTGCCTTTTTGCCTGTTTCCCTGTGTCTGAGAGCGGGCAGACACCTGCCTGGAGGTCACTCAGGAAGAAGCACTGGATGACACCGAAATGGACAGTCTCAGGGACGGCAGTAGCTGACCGCCTTACACATACAATATAACAGCTGTACCTACACCTTGCCTTTACTTCCTCTCCATGGCCAAATGAGCTAGTCCAACCTGGACTAATTAGTGGCAGGGTTTCCCCAAGCTTGGCTACTGGATTATCACCTTGGGCCCACCTGCACCGCATGCCCTTGGGTCTGTGCAATGCTGTGGTCTTTTTCCAGAATGCAGGCTTGTGCCATTGTGGCAGGAAGAAATGCCCATTGGCGAAGATGACAGCTGAGCTGCCACCAATGCCCAGACCATTACTCCCAGTTGTAAGTTTTCACTGTGTTCTCTGATCAGCTCAGAGGAGAGAGGTCATCTGATTACAGAAGAGAGGGCTTATTAGTGAAAAGAAGGCCGCGACCTGCTAGTACATCTAGCTCTGAACCTCAGCAGACCTTTCTCTACAGTCTAACGTTACATATTAAATGTTTTTCTGTCTCCTTGTAGACTCAGTGACTTCTAAGTCTGTAAGTTACCTGGGAAGAGGTAGAATAGCAATAAGAACTTTCAGTAAGTTTAAAACCAAACACACTTCCATTTAGTGCCAGGCATTTAAGCAGAAACCTGAAGTGGAATCCATTGACTCAGTATTAAACACAAAGTAAAACAATGATCTTAGCTCGAGCCGTCTGGTTGGGTGGTCTGGCAGAACGTCACACACAAGCTCAGTCACTACAATGGTTTCTGGCTGCAGAACACGGGCTGTCACTTCTAGCATAGCAGAATCATTTTAGGGGGAATGGAAAGAGTGAGCACCACTTATGTTCTCCCTCAGATGCCCGTCTCCATCCATCTGCCCCAGTGTTGGATACAGCAGAAATCACCCACCAATCAGCCCAGGGGGAACCAAGAGGGAGGGGCCAGCACTGTTCTTCCAACTACAGCCAGACTCCCCTCCACAGCAGTAACTGGCTCTAGCTGGGACTCCTCCTCTATCGGAATCAAGCTCTGGCAGTGGCAGCTGAGAGGGTAAAAGGACCTCCTGCTGAAGGAAGTTGGGTGAATGGATGGGTGAGCTGCAGGGGTCACTTGCAAATGGACCAGGAGTGACAAGGAAACAACTCATTCAGGCAGATGCTTTTGACATCCGGCTCCCTGCAGCATGAGAGGAAGCCATCTCCCAGTGGGAGAGTCATGGGGTGGGTGGGAGGCCATATTCTCACTACTGAGTCTAGGAGCCAGAGCTGCAAGGGACAAGGCTCCTGGGTCCCTCTTCTCTCAGCCACCCCCTCTACTCTGTACTCTCACTCCTTGTGCTTCTTCTTATGCTTCTTCTTCTTCTTTTTCTTCTTTGACGCCTTGCTGTCCTTTGATGTGTGCCTTGCCCTCTTGCCTGTATCACTCTCAGAGTCGGAGCTGTCAGAGTCAGATGACTTCTTGTCTCTATGTTTCTTTTTCTTCTTTTCCTAAGAAGAAAATTTAAAAATTCAACATTGTGTATGTACTAGTATATTTTTAAAAATATATATATTTTATTGATTTTTTTACAGAGAGAAAGGGAGCGGGATAGAAAGTCAGAAACATTGATGATAGAGAAACATCGATCAGCTGCCTCCTGCACACCCCCTACTGGGGATTTGCCCGAAACCAAGGTACATGCCCTTGACCGGATCGAACCCGGGACCCCTCAGTCCGCAGGCCGACGCTCTATCCACTGAGCCAAACCGGTTTTGATCAGAACACATTTTTGTCCAAATGTCCAAAGCAAGTAAAAGGATCAAGTCCGACTACAGTTATGTATTCTAGATTCCAGTTTTTCACATACATACCATACAATGTAAATACATATATTTACATGTACCTGTATATATTTAAAATACACAGAAAACAATGGAAGCCATACAAAGTGGTAACAAGTATTACCTTGAGAATGTATTTCATTTCTTCAAATAATTCTGTCCAATTTGATTTTTTTTAAAAATGTTTTATTGATTTTCCACAGAGAGGAAGAGAGAGGGAAAGTCAGAAACATCGATGAGAGAGAAACATCGATCAGCTGCCTCCTGCACACCCCCTACTGGGGATTTGCCCGAAACCAAGGTACATGCCCTTGACCGGATCGAACCCGGGACCCCTCAGTCCGCAGGCCGACGCTCTATCCACTGAGCCAAACCAGCTCTGGCCAATTTGATTTTTTAAAAACAAGCGTTTATTACTTCCATTTGTAGAAGCACAGATATTAAAACTGAAAGGAGTCCTTAGAGATCACCTAGTCTACCTAGAGACAGTGACTCACATGCCCAAGGTCACAGGATAAGAGAGTAATAGATTGAAGACTCCTGACTCCCAGTCTGGTTTCTACTAGTTTCTGCTGCCAGGGTAAATAACTGCCATCAATTATTAAGGCTCTACCTGCTGTTCTTGAATATTTATCATCTCTAACCTTCATAATAATCTTACAAGATTTTATTGATAAAGAAAAAATTAAGGAAGAACTCAAAACTACCCACTATACACTGCTGCCAGAGTAATAGCGCAAACTCCTACAAAATATGGGAGGCAGAGTCCCAGGCTTTTGTGGGGTGTGCCGGGCAGTTTTTAAGCTTTGCATAAACCTTGAATTGTAAATGTTTATATGTTTCTAAGAAGGAGAGATTATAGAAAAAGAGGGGGGGGGGGCGGGAGGGGAGAGAGAGAGAACACTAAACTAGGTATTAGACACAGACTTGAGCACTGGCTTGGACACTTACTATTCTATTCTGTAACCTTGGGCACATTATTTCACCTTTACCAAGTTTCCTCATCAAATGTAAACAGATAAGAATAGAAAGAAAGAAAAAAAAAGTGGGAGCTAGGTCACATGGCTGTGGTTAAGATTTAATGAGATAGTGTCTGTGGCTGGAGAAGTTGAAAGCCACTTGCCCCAGATCCCACAGGCAGGGTTGGGATCTGCATGTAAGTCACAGGATTGAAAATCTGAATTTTCCTCTGTTGCAAACAGTCCCTCTTCCTATGGAGTGCTGGAGGCCTCGTGGTATGATGATCACTTACCTAGCTATGTGACTTGAAACAAGAGATTTTTTTAAACCTTAGTTTTCTTTTTAGTAATTTGCAAGTGATAAATATCTACTTCAAAGGATGCTGTGAGTATTACACAAGACAAATTCTAACTATAGTGCCTGATACATGGTAGACACTCAGGGGTAGCTAGAAGTATTTTATTCTCTCATTTCATATAACTCAGAATTTTTTTGGAGTCTCCAACAGAGTAGAGAGAGGGGAAGCTTCCTAGGCCTACATTACCAAGCTATAGAAACCATGACTGGGAGGAGCTGAGAGTTGGCAAATCAAAGGTTTGGCTTGTGGTATTGCACCTTCCTGAGTGGCAAGATCATGGACGCCCATCACAGACTACATGGGCTTAGGAGTCTCACCAGGCTCTGCCCCTTAGGCAAGGCAGGGTCCTGGGGAAGTAAATAAGCAAATGCAGAGTCTGGCATCCATTCCCCCAAAGCCTAGCCCAACATGGAAAAATAAATGAGAAAGGAGAGTAATAATAGTTCCTTACATCCAGTAGCACTAGTTTATCAAGCTCTCTACATCCCCTATCTTTTTTTAAAATATATTTTTATTAATTTCAGAGAAGAAGGGAGAGGGAGAGAGAGAGAAACATCAGTGATCGGCTATCTCCTGCACGCCCCACACTGGGAATCGAGCCCACAACCAGGGCATGTGCCCTGACTGAGAACTGAACTGTGACTTCCTGGTTCATAGGTCAGCACTCAACCACTGAGCCACACCAGGCAGGCCTTTTTTTTTTTTAATCGCCACCTGAGGATATGTTTCCACTGATTCTAGAAAGAAAGGGAGGGAGGGAGAGAAGGAGATATATATATATCAATGTATGAGAGATACATACATCAGGTGCGCTGACCAGACACAGAACTCGAAACCTTTCTGTTGTACAGGACAATGCTCCAACCAACTGCATCCCTCACCTTTTTAAAAAAATATATATATATTTGCCCTAGCTGGTTTGGCTCAGTGGATAGAGCGTCGGCCTGAGAACTGAAAGGTCCCGGGTTCAATTTTGGTCAAGGGCACACGCCTGGGTTTTGGACTCAATCCGCAACAGGGGGCGTGCAGGAGGCAGCTGATCAATGATTCTCTCTCATCACTGATGTTTCTATCTCTCCCTCTCTCTTCCTCTCTGAAATCAATAAAAATAAGTAAGTAAATAAACAAGTAAATAACAAATATTTTTTATTGATTTCAGAGAGAGGAAGGGAGAGTTAGAGAGAAACACAGATGGGCTGCTTCCTGCATGCTCATGGGGGATTGAGCCCACAACTTGGGCATATGCCCTGAACAGGCATTGAACCGGCGACCTCTTGGTGCATGGGTCAATGCACTACCACTGAGCAACACAACAACAATCTGGTAAGGTCAAAGTTCAGGAATTATTAGTCCTGTTTTAGAAATGAGAAAACTGCAAAGCAGAGAAGTACAATGAGTTGACCCACACTATAGTGATGAGAATGTGGTACTTTCCTCCCAGAGTTTGGCATTATTTCCACTTTAATCTCTTTCAAAGATGCAGGCTCAGAAGAAACAAAAAGAAAAACAAATCATTTGAGAACCCTGGCATGCTAGGACATGTACACTACTTAGCAAGGAGGAATAACAGACCTCAATCTTGATGCAAAACGTCTTTTGCAACCCAAGCAAAGAAAATCTAGTACTCCAGCAGATGGCATAATTTTCATTGTGTGTCCAACCTTGAGCTAGAGAACAATCACTTCAGAAGTTGTGGTTCAAAAGGAAAGTTTGGAGTTAGGGTAGATAGCCACCAAAAGTGAAACTGATTTTGGTTCCTCAACTGCATTCATGGGGGAAGTGGAGAGGACAAAGGGTAAAGAAATGACCCAGGGGTGTGAGTCCTTGGCAAACAGGCCAGGAGGGACGTGGGAAAGAAGCCACTGCTCAAAACTGCTCTCTAGGAAAATCACATATCCCGTGCCACATCAGTAGCCCACCCATTTTCTCTAAGTTCTGAAACAGTATAGCAGCAACCAAGTGTAAAAGAAAAACCAAAGCAAAAACTGAAATGGGAATAATTGGGAAAGGGGAATAACAGCAGCTAACATTTACTGAATACTTACTTTTCTAGATGCTGAGCTAGGCAATTTCCACACATTCTTTATCTAAGCTTCACAGCAAATCTATTAAGTGGGTACAATTATCCCTATATTTTTAGGCAAGATTTACAACTTCAGAGGTGTTGACTGAGATAAAGTGACTTGCCCAAGTAGCAGAAACTCTATTTGACTCAGGCTGGAGGTCCCAATGTGGATGTTCTTTTTAGCCCTGTCTAGATTATAGGCAATAACAGTACTCCCCAACTAAAAGGCACTGATTTGGAAAGAAATCAAACAAGCAAGCACTTTATTATTATTTATTCTTAAGAATTATTCTTGAAAAATGATTGACTCTGAAGAGATAATCTGATTCTCAAATTGATTCTCTAGGTAAACTTTTGGGAAATAAGATGAGAACAGCAACATCTAACTGATGTGCTGCAAGAATTTTTAAAACACTCAATACCTGACCACTTAGCCAGGGGCACTGACCCTTTTCCCTTTGATTTTCAAATAAAAAAAATGACAACGGCCAACACAACAATAGCTGTCCAGTGTGAATGATCAAATTATACCTACACTTTTTGTCAGTCTGGCAAAAAACAAACAAACAAAAAACCACAATACTATATTTTTTGGTGTGCTGCAGAATTTTAGTAGTTTATGTGTGCCATGAGGAGAAAAGGGCTGAAAAATCGCTGGGACAGAGGGTGATTCCTGCCTAGAAGTTGCCTTTAAGGCACCAGTTTATTATATATTGGAAAAGGTAAGATCAGAAGAAAAGTTTTATTAATCAACTCACAAATATTTACTTAACTTTACTATCTACGAAATTCTTTAAAGACCCATAGTTACATACAGTGTTGTTGAGATGAGAACACACAATTTTTTAATAGAATTCAAACAGAGAGTACTATTCGAATTAATAGTAGATGCAGAGTAAACACATTCATTGAGTGGAGCCTGGCACCCTTCCTCCAAACTTAAGACAACCTCATTAAACAAGGGAAATAACTCCTTGCAATCATATAGTACATTTATTTATCAAATATTTACTGAGTACCTTCTATGAGCCAGATATAGCTATTGACTAGTCTTTTGTAATAGTTGGATGAGGTCAGAAATTAGGAACCAGGAACCTTCAAGGAACAAATTACTAATTAAGGAGAAAGACTAATTAAGATACTAGGCAGTCTATAGAAATGATGTAAAAAAGTACAAAAAACATGCCATGGACATGCAAGGGAGAGAAATCAATCATGCCCGATGAATTTGATGACTTCATGAAGGATATGCATGTATTGTGTTCTTGAAGGACTGGTTTTGGCAGGTGTTGATAGAGGAAGGGAAGCAAGGGCCTTCCAGCCAAAGGGAAAACAGAATGAGGCAAATGCTTGAAGGATCTTTCAAGAGTAACAAAATATCCTATTAACTGCACTGGATCCCATCCCTTCTCTCCTGCTCAACATCGGTACAGGGAATGTCCCCTCTCTTTTGCATCAATTTTTCCTTTTTACTGGCTCATTCCCAACAATAAACAAACTAACAAACAAAAACCATCTGAACTATTTTAACCAGGCTGTTATCCCACCATTTTACTGAAATAGCTCTTGTCAAAGTTACCCATGACCTTCCCATAGCCAAATCCATAGTCAATTCTTGGGCCTCATTTACTTGATCAGTTGTATTCAACAGAGTCCATTTTCCTTACAACACATTTCTCATTTCATCTACCACATTCTCTTATTTTTCCACCGACTTCCCTGGCTGTTCCTTTTCAATCTTCTTTGCTGGTTCATCCTCATCTCCATAATATCTATAAAAGTTAGAGCACTCTGGGGCTCAAGTCCTCAACCCCCTTCCTTTCTCTTCCCTATATTTACTCTCCAGGTGATCTCATATATGAATTTAAATACCATCTATATGTATCCCAAATTCATGTCTCTATTTAAAAATAAAATATGACTGACTTACAATATTATATTAGTTTCAGATATACAACGTGGTGACTCAATATTTCCATACATTACAAAATGAAACCCACAATAAGTCCAGTAACCTTCTGTCATCATACAAAGTTGTTACACTATTGACTCTATTCTCTCTAAATTTGTATCTCTTATCTGAGCCTCTCCTTTAACTCTGAACTATACATCCAACTGCCTACTCTACATAACCATGTGTATATCTGATAGGCATCCCAACTCACATGTCTTGCCTCCTCCCAAACCTACTCCCAGTTTTCTTTTAAAAAAAAATATTTTTATTGATTTTTTACAGAGAGGAAAGGAGGGAGAGAGTCAGAAACATCTATGAGAGAGAACCATCAATCAACTGCCTCCTGCACACCCCCTACTGGGGATGTGCCTGCAACCAAGGTACATGCCCTTGACCAGAATCGAACCCGGGACCCCTGAGTCCACAGGTCAACGCTTTCTCCACTAAGCCAAAATAGTTAGGGCCACTCCCAGCTTTCTTTCCCATATTCATATATAGCAACTAAAACTAAACCCCACTCCCATTCTTCTGCATTCGTTCTCCTCATAACTCAAATCTTCCAGTTATTCATCTTTAACTGTTCTCTTTCGTAATCATAACCAATTACTCAAGTTCTGTCAGCAACACTTCAATTTCCTTCTCACCACCCCCACTCTCATTCTAGTCTAAGCCACCATCATCTCACCTGGGTTATCAACTATGGCCATTCATTGCTCCCACTCTTGCTTTCTGACTACCTAGTTTACACATAGCAGCCAAAATAATTCTCTTAAAAGATAAGTTAGAACATGTCATCCATCTAGTCAAAACCTCTAATGACATTCATCTTACTCCACATGAAAGGTGAAGTCTTCATGTTCTTCTACATAGCCCTGGGCTTTCTCTGACTTCTCTTCTCATTCACTTCCTCCAGCTACACCAGCCTCTTTACTGTTCCTGAAACATGTCACTATCCGGCTATTGTACTTACTGAAAAGCTCTGCCTCCTCTTTTGAGTAGCTTGCTTTCTCACTTTTTCAAATATTCACTCAAATGATGCTTTATGAAAAGGCCTGTCCTTAACTAACTAAATGTCAAGTCACCTATCCCACCTGTCCCCATTCCAGTACTCCCTATCTCTCCTAACCAAATTAATTTTTCTCCATAAAACCTATCACTACTTAACATATTAGTACTATTCTGTATTTGGTTTAGCAATTTATTGTCTGTGATCCTGTCAAAATGTAAGTACATGAAAACAGGGATTTTACCTGTTTCATTCACTATTGTACTTGTAGTGACCAGAACAGAGCTTGGCACACAGTAGATGCTCTTTTAATATGCTTTTTCTTTATTGATTTTAGAGAGAGAGAGAAGGGAGAGGGAGAGATACATAGATGGTGAAAGAGAAACATCATTGGGGATCAAGTCCACAACCCAGGCATGTGCCCCAACCAGGAATCGAACCAATGACCTTTCTGGGGCATGGGACGATGCTCAACCAACCGAGCCACACCAGCCAGGGCAGCATATGCTCTTTTAATGAATCAGCCTGGAATAGTGTATGGGAAGGGACTGTGAGAGATGATACTGGGAAATTGGACAGATTGTGAAGACTCTTAAAGGAACTCAGACTGTAGTGGATGACTCAGTGCTCAAGCAAAATGGATCCAGGACTGGCAATCTCTCTCAGATGGGCACCAGAAGATCTCTGGACAACAGGACTGAGCCAGTATTGCAGCTAAGGGAGGACATTCCTCTTTCTGTCCTTCCATACATAATTCAGCAGAAAGTAATTATAGTAGCCACATCAAAAGAATAAAATTATATTCTGGATCAAACATAGTTAAACTTCACTATAATCAGTGGACAGCCTGAGACTCGAGGCACATACTTGTTCAAAATATAGCACTGATTCAGAAAGACTCATGATGCCATATGACAAGTAAAGGAGGCCAGCAAAGCCCAGACCACAGGTTCCTGGAAAAATTTTCAGGGCTTCATGACAAAAACCTCTATTCAAATTTTGCCAACCACTTCATATCCCATTTCCATTTGAAAAACAGTTTCCTCTTGTCCTAATTATGCCCAACAAAAATCACAGTTTTCAAAGACATTGGAATAAAAACTGTCATGGTACCAAATCGGTATGTAGAACTAAACTGGTTTTTGGACAAGGTTATACATTCAATACATGCATACTTGATAAAAAAAAAATACAGGTTTTTTTGGGGGGGGGTAATCTGGTTTTCCTTCAGATCCCACACATCTTTTCCCTTTTTAAAAAGAGTTGGGGCATAAAGAGTTGGGGGGCTCAGGAGTAGATTTTCATACTCCTGCCCCAACTCCCTTCATTACTACTTACACCAGCAGGAGTAAGAATCAATCTCCATTACTCTCCAAACTGAGGGCAGGTTTCACTGAGGAATGGAACTGAAGGAGCTATACAGATAGCAGAGATCATGGGGACTCTTCAAAGGTAGCTAAGCTAGTGCATGCCTATTATGTGCCAGCCATTATTTGGAACAGGTGACATCCTTTCTTCATCCTGGGCTATTTCCTTGTTCCCCAACATGCCTAGCACCTTCTCCTGACTTAGAGGTTTTACATTACACATCCCCTTTCACCAGACTGCAGAAAGTGGGACAATAAAGCAGTCATGTGAAGAAGCAGAGATGAGAGCCCAATAGTCTATTCCTTTCTGATTCCAGTTTTGGGTGGCCCAACCACACTTCACTGCCTATCATTGGATTTCTGTGAGATCCAATAATCCCCCTGTAGTGAGTGTTTGTCCTTTGCCACCGATAATATTTTGGCTGCTTATTGTTCTTCTTATGCAATTAGCTGTTTGAGTGTAGGTGCTACGTATGACCTTTATTTCATTGTGAGTTGTTCACCATATATGCCTTCCACACACTAGGCATTCCTGCTACCCACAATTTTATTCAGCAACATGAACTGCAGAAGGCATTTCCCTTCAGATGAACCTACTCAGTTCCACATTTGGCTCCCAGAGTCAACTTGTGTTAGAACACGTATCCGAATCTAACATTCTTACATACTCCAAAACATCCAGCTGAGTTAGAAGATTTTACTGATAAGAAAACCAACCTCCTGTTGGAATCAAAAATTTAGAGGGTAAAAGAAAAGAGACAGGAGACCTAGGATCTTGATTTACGGTTGTGAACAAAAGATAACATCAAATGGTTGCCAAGAATAGTTGGTGGCAGGGCAAAAACTAGCAAAGAAAGTGCCCCCTTAGTCCCGATATCTCGAGATCTAACACAATACAAAACAGATCCATGTGAGACA
The DNA here is from genome assembly GCA_027563665.1 of Antrozous pallidus. Lineage (NCBI taxonomy): Eukaryota > Metazoa > Chordata > Mammalia > Chiroptera > Vespertilionidae > Antrozous > Antrozous pallidus. The sequence goes on from CM050508.1 coordinate 192,956,522, forward strand.
CTCAATACGTATGTGTTGAGTAGATAAATATTTGAAGAGCTAAATGAGTTAATGGTTGAAGTGTGGTGTACAAAAAAAGAATATTGGGTTAGTAATTTGAAGATCTGGGTTCATATTTCAGCACTATCTTTTATAGTTGTGTGACTTCAAGTCAGAGAGACACTTTTCTTACCCTCCATTTTCCTAATAGCTAAAACTGTGGCATAATAATACAATTATAGAAGTCTCTAATAGAATTCGATAGGCATAAAACAAAATAAAAATATAAAAGTATTTTATGTAAGGCATAAAAAATAATGAAGGGATTAACAATGAGGTGAAAAAATGATGCTAGATGATATCTTGGGGAAAACAGTGGACATCAAGGAGGAGGTTTTAATGCTTTCAAATCCCTAGAACACTTTTTAAACAAAGTGGACTCATGAGTTAGAAGTTCATATACACAAAGATATTTTAATTTACATTATGATGATTATTACTGCTATTGTCCAAAGACCATTCCTCTAATAAGTGAAGAGCGATGGAGGGTAGGATAATCACTAAGCAGATCATAAAGAGCTTCGTATCTAACATATGTTAGGTAATTGTTTTAGAAAACTGAAATATGTATCTCAAAGCAGGCTTAGAAGCAAAGCAATAACTAATTGCACCAGGTGTATTAAGCAATGCAAAAACAACTTAACCAAAGATCCACAGAAATTGAGATATTCACAGAACCACTTTAGGATTCTGGCAAATTTAGATCCTGAAAGGTTAAAAGAGAAAGAAAAATTCCTGGAACATATAAATAAAAGCAGTTAAAAAAATGTAGCTCTACTAAAGAAAATTACCTGTTTGCAGATATGATCTCATATGCAAAAAATCATAAAGATCCCACACACACACACAAAAAAAACAAATACCTGTTAGAACTAATAAATGAATTCAACAATGTGGCAGAATACAAAAATCAACACTCCCAAATTAGTTGCATTTCTAGACATTAACAATGAGCAATCCAAAAACAAAATGAAGAAAACAATTCCATTTACAATAACATCAAAAAGAATAACATACTTAGGAATAAACTTAACTAAGGAGTCAAAAAGACTTGTACCCTGAAAACTATAAAACACTCCTGAAAGAAATCAAAAGACAATACAAATAAGTGGGGGAAAAATCTGTTCATGGATTAAGATGTCAATAATGCACAAAGCAATCTATAGATTTGGTAAGTCTATCAAAATCTCATTGACAGTTTTGTAGAAATAGAAAATACATACTAAAATTCATACCGAATCTCAAGGAACCACAAATACCCAAAATAATCTTGAAAAAGAAGAACAAAGTTGGAGTACTCACATTTCCTGATTCCAAAACTTACAACGAATAGTCTAAACAGTTTTGCACTAGCATAAAGACAGACATATAGACCAATAGAATAGATCAGATAGTAAGAAATAAACCCTCAAGTATATAGTCAAAAGATTTTTCAACAAGGATGCCAAAATCATACAAAAGATGATAGGAAAACTGGATATCCTCATGCAAAAAAAATGAAGTTAGACCCTTATTTTACACTATATACAAAAAAGCAAAACAAAACAAAAAAACCCTCAAAACGGATAAAAAACTAAATGTAGAGTTAGAACTATCGTCAAAGCCAGGCTCAGCTGGTTAAAGTGTTGTCCTGATGTGCCAAGGTTGTAGGTTTGATTTCCAGTCAGGGTACATGCAAGAAGCAACCAATGAATGCATAAATAAGTAGAGCAACAAATATCAATGTCCCTTTATTTCTTTCTCTCAAATCAATCTATAAGAAAAAAATTATAAAAAAGAGTTAAAACTCTAAACTCTTAAGCTTCATGACACAATTTGGCAATAATTTTTTTTTTTTGAGAGAGAAACATCCATCGAGTTGTTGTTCCACTTATTTATGCATTCATCGGTCCTTCTTGTATGTGCCCTGACTAGAAATTGAACCACCAACCTTGGTGTATGGAGACAACACTCTAGCAACAGAGTAAAAAGGCAATCCACAGAATGGGAGGAAATATTTGTTAACTCATATAACTGATAAGTGTTCATGCACCAGGCCCCTAATACTATCTAATAAAAGAGTAATGTGCAAATTTGACCATACCTTCGCCACACTCACAGCCAATCAGGAACAGATTATGCAAATAAAACCCAACCAAGATGGCTGTCACCACTGAGAGCAGGAGGAAGGCTTGGGTTTCCCCAGCAACAGAGGAAACCAAGCTTTCTGCCTGCCATTGCCTGCCTAGGCCTCCACTCAATGTTACAAAGTTTCAGCTATAAAAGATACAAAAATGGTGGCAGCCACTGAGCTGGAGAGAACAGAGGCTTGGGTTTCCCTGGCAAGAGAGGAAGCCAAGCTTTCAGCCTACCATTGATGGCCTAGGCCTCCACTCTAGGCTACAAAGTTTCAAACAGAAATGGCTGCCGCCCCGGAGCGAGCAGAAGGCTTGGCTCCGCTCCAGGCTACAAAGTTTCAATTGTAGACATAGATTAATCCCAGATACCAGGGCCTCTGCTTGGGTTGCTGTGGAGCATGGTCGGCCTGCAAACCTCCACAGGCCCCTCGCCCAAGCCGTCCCTCACCCCAAGGGAACCCCCACCCTGATCTGGGACACTCTTCAGGGCAAACCAGCTGGCCCCCACCCATGCACCAGGCCTCTCTCCTATCTAATAAAAGAATAATTTGCAGATTGACCATCACTCCAACAAACAAGAGGGTTGCCCCCATGTGGTCAAAGATCCTGCCCCCATGTGGACACAAGATGGCTACCACAAGATGGTCAGCAGGGCAGGGCAGTTGGGAGGTTCCGGGCCCTGCAAGGGAGGGCAGTTGTGGGCCATCAGGCCAGCAGGGGAGGGCAGTTGGGAGAGACCAGGCCTGCAAGAGAGGGCAGTTGGGAGCGATCAAGCCTGCAGGGGAAGGCAGTTAGGGGTGACCAGGCTGGCAGAGGAGGGAAGTTGGTGACAAACAGGCTGGCAGGGGAGCAGTTAGACATCAATTAGACTGACAGGGCAGTGGTTAGCGGGTGATCAGGCTGGCAGGCAGAAGTGGTTAGGGGCAATCAGGGAGGCAGGCAGATGAGCAGTTTAGAGCCAGCAGCCCTGGATTGTGAGAAGGATGTTCGACTGCCCATTTAGGACTGATCCTACTGCCCGTTTAGGCCTGATCCTGCTGGGATCAGACCTAAATAGCAGTCAGACATTCCTCAAAGGGTCCCAGATTGGAGAGGGTGCAGGCTGGGCTAAGGGACATCCCCTACCCTCCGTGCACGAATTTCGTGCACCAGACCCCTAATCCTATCTAATAAAAGAGCAACATGCAAATTGACCGTAGCTCCGCTATGCTACTAGCCAATCAGGAGCAGGGGGTGTGGCCAGCAGGCGTGGCCAGCAGATATGGGGCGTGGCCAGCAGTCAGGGGTATGGCCACAGTGCCGAGTAAGCAAGCACCATGCTATAAGCTGCCCACATGGTATTTAAGGGCCGGCGATATCCCTCTCTCATTACACTTATTGCGACCTTTTGCGGTGACCTTGGGATGGTTAGGGGAATTTGATGCCATGATATCCCCTCATGAGGTTCGCTTTTAGGTTGCTCTGGTAGGCTGTGACTGAGGTGTGGGATTTACCTGCCATGTGGGACATGCAAATGAATGCCAGGGGCACCTTGGGTAATGGGAGCCAAGTGCGAGGCAGGGCTGTGAGCCAAGCGGCAGTCCGCTCCGTGGGCTGCTGTGGCCCACTGGGACTGCTGATGCCTCTTCCCCCTGGCAGCTGCCGCCATCTTCTTCCCTATCACCACAGAATCAGTACCAGTCACTCCAGATCCCAGTACGCTGAATGCAGGTGGGAAATGGGGCACAGGGGCCCCCCGACCCCATGCCCCACGAGCTCAGTCCAGGACCCGCAAGCCTTGCGGCTTCCCTGTGGGGCGGATGGGGTTGGCGAGCCGGGCCTCCAGAGGAATGGCAGCAGTGGCAGGAAGGAGGGCGGCTGAAGGAAGTGAGGAGACGAATGGGGGCTGGGGAAGGAAGGGGACTACAAATAAAAGTGGCCTTTAAAATGACTATGTACACTGAAGTAAAATGTTTTCATTTTATAAGCCTATATTTTACAGTATGCACATTTCACATAATAACACCCCAGAATTTATCTAGGGCAGGGGCCAAATGCCATTGCCATAAGGAGCCAGAGTGCAGCTCAATCTTTGTGGGCTACACATGGCCTTGAATACTCAACTTCTGCAGTCCTAGCATGCAAAGCCCAAAGAAATGGGATGGCTGTGTCCCAATAAAACTTTATGGCCACTAAAATTTGAATCCTATCTAATAGAAGAATAATTCACAGATTGACCATCACTATAACACACAAGAGGGCTGCCCCATGTGGTCAAAGATTCTGTCCCCATGTGGACATAACATGATCATCACAAGATGGCCAGCAGGGGAGGGCAGTTGGGAGGTTCCAGGCCTGCATGGGAGGGAAGTTGTGGGTGATCAGGCCAACAGGGGATGGCAGTTGGGAGGGAGCAGGCCTGCAAGGAAGGGTAGTTGGGGACTATCAAGCCTGCAGGAGAAGGCAGTTAGGGGTGACCAGGCTAGCAGAGGAGGGAAGTTGGAGGCAAACAGGCTGGCAGGGGAGCAGTTAGACATCAATTAGGCTGGCAGGGTAGTGGTTAGTGGGTGATCAGGCTGGCAGGCAGAAGCAGTTAGGGGCAAACAGGGAGGCAGGCAGGTGAGCAGTTTGGAGCCAGAAGTCCTGGATTATGAGAGAAATATCTGACTGCCCTGGTTGAATCGGGCCTAAAAGGGCAGTCAGACATCCTTCAAGGGGTCCCAGATTGGAGACAGTGCAGGCTGGGCTGAGGGACACCCCCGCCCCTCCCCTGTGCACGAACCTCGTGCACAGGGCCACTAGCCTACCTAATAAAAGAGTAACATGCTAATTGACCATACCTTCACAACAGCCACCAGCCAATCAGGAGTATGCAAATTAATCCAACAAAGATGGTGGACTAATTTGCATGCACAAGCGCTGAGTGGCCGGGGGCAGGGCAGGAAGTAGGCATTCTGCACCACTTTAGCCACTCCTGGCCTCTGGGCAGCATGGGAAGGCAGAAAAAGCATAATATGTTAATTAGACCAGTCTATTTTGGACAAAGCCGGGGCTGCGAGGGAAGCCAGGATTCCAGGTGCTGGAGGAAAGCTAATGCCATCAGCCGGGAGAAGGAAGGCCTACTCTTGAATAAATTTCATGCATCAGGCCTCTAGTATAGAATAATAAAATTATGTAGTAGAAACTTCCCTTTTCCCTCTTTAAATAAAGTCCTCAGATCTCTACAAGGAAGCTTCAGAAACTTCAAAAAATAAAGGTATGTAAAGCCAAATCCTATGTTCAAAATAAAGCAATATTGCAGAATGGGTAGATTCAGGGTTGCCTCTGTGAAGGGACTAGGCTAAATCTGGCAATGCTAAAAGTTTGCAGATGGCTTCTGGAAGGCACTAGAAGTAGGGGCTTTTGCTAATTTCCATTTCTTTGATTCACAGAATATTACCAAACTAAAATAATACTGCCACTACTCTAAATCAATGTTTTCCAAGTGTTAGTTATTGCTATAATATTACCACAATTTTTCTTCCATGTGTTTACAACTTGCTATTTGTTTACTTAAAATTTTATTATTTTCCTTTTTACTTTAAAAAGTTTTTCTTGAAAAGGGAAACTTTATAACACAACTGTAAATATAAATCTTACATTCCTTGCCGTACATAGACGAAAACTATAAAAATAAACACATAGTCCTAGCTGGTTTGGTTCAGTGGATAGAGCGTTGGCCTGTGGACTAAAAAGTCCCAAATCCGATTCCAGTCAAGGGCACATGCCTGGTTTGTGGGCTCAATCCCTTTTTGGGGCATGCAGGAAGCAGCTGATCAATGATTCTCATCATTAATGTTTCTATCTCTCTCTCCCTCTCCCTTCTTCTCTGAAATCAATAAAAAATATATAATATAAAATAATAAACACATAACAAAGACATAACAATGTTTTAGCTAGATATACGTTACTACCTGCTAAAGGTTGTAGCTGAAAAGGAATAGGGTTAGACAGTTTGTTTTCATGGGAGGCATTCTGGATTTTAAGTATAATGGAAAAATCACTATAGATTTTTTTGTTGCTGATGTTGATCCTTGCTAGAGGATATTTTTCCAGTGATTTTGAGGGACAAAGGAAGAGAGAGGGAAAGACAGAAGAAACATCAATGTGAGAGAAACACATCAATTAGTTGCCTCTTGCACAAGCTCTGACCAGGGCCACAGGTCGATGCTCTATCCACTGAGCCAAACTGGCTAGAGCATCATTGAAGAATTTTAAATAGGAAGACATATGGTCCGATTGGATATTTTAACAACTCTCTTTGGGGAATTAAAAAATTAAATGAGAAAAGACATAAAAGAATTAAACACCACCATCATCCACTTTTACTTAAGTGACAATTATAAAACACTACACTCTATTGGAACCCTCTGCACTGTTGGTAGGGATGTGAAATGGTGCAGTCACTGTGAAAAACAGTACTGTGATTCCTTAAAAAGAAAAAATATTTTCAAAATAGAATTACTATATATGATCTAGCAACTCTACTTCTGGGTATATCCCCAAAGGAATGGAAAGCAGGGTCTGGAAGAAATATTTGTACAACTATATTTATAGCAGCATTATTCACAACAGCCAAAAGGTGGAAGCAACCCAAGTGTCAACAATGAATGAATGAATAAGTAAAATATGGTATATACATACATGAAATATTAAGGAGATTCTGACACATGCTACATCCTGAGGACATTATACTATGTCAAACAAGACAGTCACAAAAAGACAAAGACTGTATGATTCCACGTAATGAGGTTTCTAGGGAAGACTAAATCATAGAGAAAGAAGCAGAATAGTGGGTACCAGGGGCTGGGGCAGGCGAAAATGAGGAATTATTTTTTAATGTGTATAGACTTTCAGTTTTGCAAGATGAAAAGAGTTCTGGAAATAAATGGCAGTACTGATTGCACAGCAGTATGAATTTACTTTATGTCAAAGAATGTACACTTTCCAAATGGTTAAGATGATAAAATTTATGTTATCTGTATTTTACCACAATTAAGAAACAAACATACCAAAGGCTGCAGATTTTGGCTTAAGCAACCAGGTGAATGGTGATCTATTCACTGAGATAGAGCAGAATGTAAGAGCAGTAGCTTTGGATAGGAAATTTTAAAATTTGGGGTGTGGTAAATTCGGTAAAAAATGTCAAGTGGGCAGTCGAATATCTAAATTTAAGGTTCCAGAGAAAAAGTGAGGGATAGAATTAAAGATCTGAATTTTTTAAAAAGGATACAAACACTTAATTTGGGGATTATTTGCATAAAACTGTATGCAAAACCACAGGACAGGAAGAGATTACTTAGGGAGAAAGTAGCCAGAAAAGAGAAGGGAGTAATGAGACAGCTGTGGTGCACTCCAACATTCAGAGTTAAGGCAAAAGGTGAAAAATCATGATAATGAAGAGAACCAACCAATGAGATAAAGAAGGTGCTTTTAAAATGAAGTCAGAGGCAGGGTCTGTGTACTTGATACTAAGAGGTTGACAATAAAATATAGATTTAAAAAATCTCCCTAAGCGAGTTCAACAGTCTAAATGGGAATTGTGAGAGGCTGAAATGCACAGCAGCAGTGGGAATGGAAAAAATATAATTGAGGTATCATTAAAACAAGTAATGCAAGACAGAAGGATAGAAACCAGAGTTTGGATAGTTTTTATGGTGATGGGGGTGAGTATGTGTGTGTATGTGTAGGAAGGAGGGCTAGTTATGATGCCCAACATTAATTAAGCACTTGTCAGTACTTTATATCTATTTTTGGGAGCTGGGTATCCCTCTGCAAGGAACACTCTCATCAAAGACCAGAATAATCCCACTTTGAAAATTAATTGAAGTTAGAGAGCCCGAAGTCACATAGTTGGTATGGGCCTCAAATTTACATCTGATGGACTCGAAGCCAAAGTTTGAAATACCAGTTAGGTAAGTGGATGTCATTGAGACAAAGTCTTAGAAAGGATGTTATCACCCAGGGAGAGAAAATATAAATCAATAAATTATTATTCATATATTTGGCTAATTCTTATAATGTTAAAATACAACCATTTTCTCACCTGTAGAATGAAGACTTTTTTGTGGTCGTTAATCCTCACTGAAAGACACTTTATTCATTTATTTATGTATGTATGTATGTATGTATGTATGTATGTATGTTGATCCTCACACGAGATTATTTTTTCCATTGATTTTAGAGAAAGTGGAAGGCGGGTGGCAGAGAGAGGAGAGATAGAAACATTGATTTGAGAGAGCCATTTCAATTGACTGCCTCTTGCATGCAATCCAATCCTGGCAGGGAACCTGCAACGCAGGTATGTACCTTTGACGGTATTGAACCTGAGACCCTTCGGTTGGCAGACTGATACTCTAACCACTGAGCAATGCCATCCAGGGTACAGATAATACTTAATTTGTAAGATAATGCACACTGAGAGCAAGGACTTAATTACAGTTTTTGTGTGCCTCAATTTGCAATGTCTGAAACAAGTTGACCACAACAAAAGTTCGCTAACGATTTAAACAAAACAAAACAAAACCCCCAAACTTAATAACTAGCCACAATTAGAAAAACACTGCACAACATGAGAACCACTATCTCCTGATCAAACCGTTGCATAGTTTTTCATTTCCTCTGTGTATCTATCACGCGACAAATTACAAATGCAGTTTTTGTGCACCACAATGTCTGTTTTATGAATTCTTCTGCTGTAAGTACTATGTAGATAAGTGAGAACTCACTGAGACAGACACGCTCATCTACCACCTTCTGGAATAATAAGTTGACAAAATGTATCAAGAGTCTTAAAGCCCTAATTCAGTAATCTTTTCAAGAATGTAACCAAAGAAAACAATAAGAGATGTGGCCAAAAATTTAGGTTGGAAATAACAAAAAATGTCCAACAATAGAAAAATCCTAATTAACTAATAAGCTAATTAGACCGAACAGCAGAACAAACATCTGGACAACCTTCCAGATGAAGCTGGGGCTGCAAGGGCCTGCCCTTGCACAAATTTCATGCATCAGGCCTCTAGTTATTAAATATTTGGAAAACTATGGCTCTTAAACCAAGTTTTTGAAGAACACATAAGGACAACAGAAAATGCTTTCAGTAAGTGTAATAAAAAAAGTAGGATATAAATAATGTCTAGGATGACTATAATTTTGTGTATATGTGTATATGTGTGTGTGTATATTAACTATTACCTATAAAAACATTAGAACATGCCAAAAATACTATAAGAATTTCCCTTGGTAGAAAGATTACAGGAGATCCTAATATTCAGCATTTCTTCCATTTATGTGCAAAGTACATTTTCATTCTAAAACAAAAAACATGATAAATAAAATAAAAGCAATATAGCACTCACCTTCTTTCTTTTCCTAGAATTTTTCGTAGGGTCAGCCTTATCAAAATCTGCGGCCTTTGCCTCTACCTTCTCCTCATCCTCATCAGGTATTAGAGAGTATTTGGTCCCACCTGGTTGCATGAAACAATCCTTTGCAAAGTGGCCTGTAGAAGAGAAGTAGAAAAGTTGGGAGAAGCTGAAACCGGTTTGGCTCAGTGGATAGAGCGTCGGCCTGCAGACTGAGAAGTCCCGGGTTTGGTTCTTGTCAAGGGCATGTACCTTGGTTGCAGGCACATCCCCGGTAGGGGGTGTGCAGGAGGCAGCTGGTCGATGTTTCTCACACATCGATGTTTCTGACTTTCTATCCCTCTCCTTGCCTCTCTGGAAAAAATCAATAAAATGTATTTTTTTAAAAAAAGAAAAGTTGGGAGAAAAAAGCAATTGTTCCTCTCAGCAGGTGAATCTTCCCCAGAGTCTCCTGGAAGGGCTAGCTAGTTCAGGAGGTATTACTAAGTTCATGCAGAGCAGTTATTGGATTTGGAACAGACTTCCTGTCACCTCAAGATGACACCGCTCACTCAACCAAAGTCTGACTTGCAGCTGGTCCTGAAGCTATGGGAAACACTAATGCTGCTTTGGAAATGGCAGAAGATACAGACGAGGATGCAGGCTGGTACTGCCCTCTATTAGCAATGAAGCTTAGTAATTTTTAAAGGTCTATTTGGAACTTATTTCTGACAACAAAAGGCTGTTCCAAAGAGCAGAATGTTTAGCAGCGTGAGCCAAGTGGCAGACCAAGGTCCTGAAGAAAGACAGCTCTCAGACAGCTGGCAGGAAGGCAGCATCCAAGCGAACAGGCACAGTCACCTAGGGCACTTTACATGCACAGACTGTCAGGTCTGGCAAAGGCCTTAGAGATAATCAAATCCAACTCTGCATTTGCAGAGGATATGAAGGCCCAGAGTAGAGAAGTAGTGCAAGGTCACACAGATAGCAGCAGAAGTAAAACTTACTCCCCCCACCCACCCTGTACTCTTTCTTCTGCACCAAAACCAACCACTTTCGGCCCAGCCTTTGCTGACTGGCCAAATTCCATCTCTCATTATTCTTCTCTGCCTCATGTTATACCTGGTGGACACAAGTTGAAGGTAAGAAGACCCCACTTTCCCTGAGCCTACAGTGCTATCAAGAGCCCCTTTAACAGATCCTACAGAGGAGTTTTGCCTGAGCTTACTGTAGACCCTACCTCAGGGGCACACAGAATTGGATAAAACACTCAAAAGCAACATGTATTTTAATTCTGAACCCAGAAACTGGACGGTGCCTGAAAGAAGAATAAAGCATAGTTTTTCAAATATTTGGGATGCTTCCACAATTCCCCCTAAGGAGGTATTCCTTTTCTCCATTTCATTTTTCCTTCCTCCCTCTACATTAATGATAAATAGGGGCTTAAACCCCACAACCTCAACCAGGGCGCAAATATGCTATCAGTCACTGTAGAAAAATCAACAAAGCTAGGTAGATGAAAAGCTCAGGAGAAGTGGTGATAAATTGAGGCCACTCTGAAATGAGAAGTTGGCAATCCCTCTCATTACAGCTCCAACAAGGAAGTCAGGCTGAAAGAGCTCTTTAATATTTGAGTAAGACTAGAGGAAACCTGAGGAAGCAGAACTAAAAGGAAATGACTAGAGTGTATTCTTTATTACTAAAAAGATACTGCATTCAGAACTCTGAAGTTAAAGAGATGAGCAAGAAAGGGTTTAACTTGAATCCTTAAGGAATATATTTGTAAGTTGCTTAATTATTGCAGCAGGACAATAATGATCCTTTGGAGATAAATTTTTTAGAGTGTTAATCATAATCCAACACTCTTACCTTCCTGGCAGAGTATCTGAGGCCTTGCCCAGCTGGGGGATTAGCTGCAGAGAGGTGAGAAGAGGTGATGATAGCACAATAGTGTCACCACCAGAGCCAGCAGCAGGGCTAGCATTCAGAAAAGGAAACAAAAAAGTAGCAAACCATGAACTCTCATGTAAGTCTAGTAGGAGTAACAGCATGAACAGGTCAAGCCATCACTTGGCTTAAAAACAGGTGAAGTAAACTCACTAGGCTACTTACTCATCCAGCACAGGGTCCGCCCACAAGGAGACAAACTGGAATGGCAGAGGCTTCACCTTACCTTTACAGCCACACTTCTTACAGGTAGTGTTCAGGACAGCCTCAAGGGTGATTTTCTGCCCAGTGTAATCCTGGAAGGACCGCCTCCGCCTCTCTTCTTGCCTGTATCGAAAAGGATACTGTGACTGTTGGCCCGCTTGAGAGATGTGGCCATGATACTACAAGGTAATGCTGTATGTTGGTTTTTTGTTTTGCTTTTGGCAGGTAGAAGGGAGAATGAAGGAAAAGTGTTGGGCATAAGGAGATGAGCACTAAAAGCAATGGCGTGAAATATACATTTTTTTTCATTCAGGACAAGGCTCTGAATTAATAATTATGAATACAACCAGACTTCATCTCATTGTTGCACAGAGGATAAAGAGATAATTATGCACCTTGCTAAGTACCCTAGAACCCTTACAAGATCACGCCTGGATATAAAAGACCTTTAAAGACTTCCTGGAAAAACAAGTCCAAATTCCTTACTTTGGCATTCAAGTCCTTTTACAGTCTAATCTATTTTTCCAGCTTCATCTTTACCAGTACAATAGCTCTAGCCAAACCAGACTACTTTACTTTCTCCAGACGGACACCTCTTGATTCAGGGGTTGATGCTAAACCACGGAACCGCAATGGCCAGGCTCCGCAAACTAATTCCACTGCCTCGAATGCCGTTCCTTCCCTTGCTGCCCGACAAAATCTTACCCATTCCCCAAGAACTAGCTCAAATGCCACTTCTTCTCTGATCACCAAAGCCTTAAATCAACTCTTTCTCTTCAAGCTAATTCCTAGAATCCTTTCTTTTTTTCTTTTTTTAATCCTCACCCGAGGCATGCTCATTGTCATTTTAGAGAGAGAGAGGAAGGAAGGGAATGAGGAAGGGAGAAGGAGAGAGAAACACTGGTTGCCTTCCATACCCCAGCCAAGGATTGACCTCACACCTAGATATGTGCTCTGACTGGACATAGAACCCATGACCATCGTGTACGGGACGATGCTCCAACCTACCGAGTGACACTGGGCCAGGACTAGAATCCTTTCTTTCAACCACTCTTTTAGCACTTATTACTCGTTGCCTTATATTAAAGTTATTTGCATAATTATTTCATTATACTAGGCAATAAGGTTCTTGGGCAGAAATCTTGGTATTACCATTGTACCTCAAACAGAATATGAACTCAATAAACACTTGTTGAATAAAGGAATAAATGAACGCACTAACTAAATGACTGCTATACATGAGGTACTATGGGAGATAAAGAAAGTTAAGATATAGCTCATTTTCTCATGGGTCTTATCTACTCTTTCAAAAGAAAAGCTATGATAATTTCAAATATTAGGAGAAAAACAAAGACATTTTAAAACAGTAACCACAATTAGCTGTTATAAATTAAGTTTCTACGATAGACTTGATGATAAGCTAGGCTCTTTACAAACAAGATTTTATTTAAATCATTCTATCGTTTCTGAGAGGTAGGAGTCATTTTATAGTGAAGAAGTTATGGTTCAGGGAGCCTAGGTAATCTGCTCAAAGTCACACTACTTTGGGGCAGAACTAGAACTCTTTCTGATTCAGGTCTACTCTAAAACCTGTCATCATTTCACTGTGGCATGCTTCTTTTCTGGATGCAGCTCTACAAATAGTTCACAACTAAGTCCTGCTTCCACTTGGTTATTACTAGAAACAGTCTACACATGGAAACACATCCAGTGTAAACATAGGAAGCCCTTTCCCTTCCCTACACTTGTTTTGAGAAAGAGAGGTAGCTCTTTTATCTTACTTATTTTTCATATTTTACCCTTACAAGGGTGGCTTTGGGAAATTTCACTGGTTTTTAATGAGACTGCACAGTATAAAATTATTTGGAGCGGAAGCAATTATTATAATGCATTTGATAAATGCCAGAATTAGATAACATTTCTGAGCAGAGTTATAAAAGATTCCCACTATAAATGGAAAGTGTTTTGTCAATAATTAGCCCTACAAACATGTCAATATTTAGAGACTAAATTAGATATATAAAAAACTCTGTAAACTGCATACAACTGCTAGAAGCATCATGTGGTATAAAGGGGATTAGCTTTAATGTCAGGGAGACTGAGATTAAAAATCCTAACCCACTACGATTCGCTATACAACCCTAAGCAAGTTATTACCAAGCATCACATTAGAGACTAGAGATATAAAGTAAAATGGAGAAAAGATCTACTTTGCAGGTTGTTATGAGAATCAGATGCACTAATGTACATAAACTGCCTTGCACAATACCTGGCACACAGTATGTATTCAGTAAATATCACTTCCCTTCCTTTTAGGTAAAATACCTTCATATCCAAAGTGATTTCACTGAGTACAATAAACGTACATTTCCAAACTTTTCACCACCAAGATATCATTCATGCAACATTTTTCTTATTTCCCAAAAATTGATATCATAACTATCATTGAGAGCACCTGATTAGCATGAGGTAAATATGATACTTTATCATCAAAAGCAACAACATAATGTCATGATTAATGTGAGGATAAATGTATGATTTTGGTTGACTTTCTGAAACACTGGAAATAGTTCATAAATCCCCAAGTCTCCTTTTGAAGACGTTTTAAGGGTGTAAGGAAAAATACAAAATAAAAAGAATAATAACAACAAAAAAGGACCTAGGAGCACCTGGTTAGAAATCACTGGCAGATATTTAAGAAATACAGACGGTGAATTCCCTGTATCACCAGACATTATCCTACATAAGTAGACTAGCTTCCACTGCCAAATTAAAGGTCAGAAGAACCAATGAGCGCATGTGGCTCAGTGTATAGAGCATCGGCCTGTGGCCTGAAGGGTCCTGGACTCAATTCCAGTCAGGGGCACATGCCCTGGCTGCGGGCTCCATTCCCAGTGGGGGTGGGGCGTGCAGGAGTCAGCTGATCAATGATTCTTTCTCATCATTAATGTTTCTATCTCCCTCTCTCTTCTTCTCTGAAATCAATAAAAATATATATTTTTAAAAAAGAGCCAATGAAAGTAAGATGTAGTGTTCAGAATACAGTGCATCCAAGACACAGGCAACTAAACCCGGCTGGAGCTGCTCCTAAATTACCCTCCCCTCCCACTGGGTCTCTTCCTTTTTCAGTCCCAGTGCTGGGAGAGTGGCAAATAATAGGTACTTCATGAATACTTGCTTACTGACTGGCTAAAGGGCAGAAGCAGAAAAAAGAGTAAAGGAAAAGTAACAAAATCCACAACGGAGCACTTTGGTGCTAGGAGCTTTGCATGTTACAAGTGTTCTATATAACACTAAACTAGTACCTCTAAAAACCAAGGACTTAGAGGTTATAGAGCTCATCAATACAAGTTTATAAATAGCAGGGTTTCTCATCAGCCTGACTCACTACAGCACTCCATGGTTTGAGAGGTCGGAAAATGTTAGCATTTCCAAACCTTTTACCTACTCAATGATAACGTTGTTGGGGTCGAGGTCCTTCCCAGTCCCTTGGTTGACAACTTTCATGGAGAGAGATACTTTTATTCTATCATTTTTCATCTAAAAAAGATGAAAACAAAGTCACCAAAAGGTCAAAGTATATTACTTAGACCACTGATCTAGAATTATCTAAGAATCGAAATCTTTGTCGTCATAACAAACAGTACTCCTCTAATAGCCAAGGTCCTCTGCTAAGAGCACTGGCGGAGCTAAGAAGCATAATAAGCAGGCTCTCTGGCAGAAGAATTTTAGGAAATGGTTTTCATCTCTTTTTGCCCCTCTTGGGGGACAGACAAAAACGGTTGTCTCCAAATCCAAGGTCTATCAAAGTAACCTAGCAGAAAATAAAATAATGATCGATGCAGAGATCCATGAGCACAGAATGGTTTCAGAACATTCCGATAGGCTAGATCTCCTTTGGACTTGATCTAGATCCTCCACATACATAAGGACAATTGTTAACCACATGGGTCTTCTTCTGCTTCCCCCAGCATCTGAAGCCCTGCTTTACTTCAGGGCCTTTGACCAACTATTCTTGACCTAGAATATACTTATCTCAACTTTTCATGACTACTTCCTTCCCAGCTCATACGCCATCTCCTCAGAAAGCCCATTCCTAACTATATCTAGACCTACCTCTGATATTGTTTGAACCCATTATAACACAATAATTTTTAATTATTTTAATCTGTTTACTTTTTCTTTCTGTCCTCCAGTTATATTCTATATCATCTCTATAACAGCTGGGGTCATCTATGTCTAGTTCACTCTTGTATTCCTCAGACCTAATGCATATTAAGCACTCGAATATTGTTAAATAGTATCTCTTTCAGGCTGTCTCCCCTGGTAGCAGAGCAGATCTCAGTATATGCTCATATTTCTCTTGTGGTCTTCCCATAAACCCATGGGCATGTAAAAATACTTGCAGTATTATTACCTACAAAGGTTACAAATAACAATTATAAAATTACATATAAATGAATGACCCTGTAGCCCACATACCCTCAAGTGAGCTGTAACAGGGTCCTTCAGAGATTTCTCACTTTCCTCATGTTGCATGGTGCCAGGTATTAGGAAAAGTGACTGTAAACTATGTCCTTTTGTGCTACACTTATTGTAGTTCACACCATTCTTTCTCAGTTTGAGAGGGGAACCAGCCAGAAGGTTTATATTCAAGACAGATTATGGGGCAAGATTCAAAATAAGATTCTCAGCCACAATTAACAACATATACACACTCACCACATTAAAATACCAAGAAAATCCTGGCTTTTCCTAATCCTTTCTAACCACATGAAATTATCACATAAATTTACCTCTCGGCCAATAAGCTTCACCCATACTTTGTCTCCAACATCTACTATCTCAGAAGGCTTATCCACACGACAGGATGACATGTGAGTTCGATGGACCAGACCTGGGCACAAGAAAAAGAAACAAAATAAAGTACAAGGTATGTCTGGTGTGATGCTCTACATCTGGTGTTTATACTCTAAAACAAGGTAACAAGAAGACAGAAGTTGGGAATTCACTAAAAAAAAATTCATTAATTTTAAATTGCAAATTAAAACTATTTGAGATCACCTTTTATATCTAATCAACTAATAAGTATTCTTTAACATAGAATTCAATGCTAGTAAGATATGATACAATAACTATACAATAAAAATACAAGTTGGTAAAATTCTTTAAAGTAAAGATGTTTATACCTTTGATGCAAAAATATCGTCATTGAAATTTTTCCAAAAGAAAAACCTCATAGAGGCAAAACCTATGGGCATATAAAAATACTTGCAGGAAAAAAATATATATATTTGAAGTATTATTACAAACAAAGGTTAAAAATAAAATTTTTAAAATAAACTAAATGTCCAGCCGAAATCGGTTTGGCTTAGTGGATAGAGTGTCGGACTGCGGACTGAAAGGTCCCAGGTTCGATTCCGGTCAAGGGCATGTACCTTGGCTGCGGGCACATCCCCAGTAGGGAGTGTGCAGGAGGCAGCTGACCAATGTCTCTCTCTCTCATCGATGTTCCTAACTCTCTATCTCTCTCCCTCTCTGTAAAAAATCAATAAAATATATTTAAAAAATAAAATTAAAATATTGCTAGGTTTAATATAATTTAGAAATCATTTAGCAATGGCTATCAAGAGCGATAAAACATTTAATAAAATTAATTTAAAATAATTAAATTCTGCAATAATCCTACATAATAAAAGGCTAATATGCAAATTGTCTCCTCAGGAGTTTGACCTACTGGGAGGAGTTTGACCACTCGCTATGACGTATGCTGACCACTAGGGGCAGCATGGAATGAAGGAAGGCCCCAAATGGTCCTGATCACCAGCCAGGCCTAGGGACCCTACCTGTGCATGAATTTTGTGCACTGGGCCTCTACTTTCTAAATAACTTACTGATACTTCATAAAACATTTACAACAGATATCCTTTTCCTGTCTGCCAAGGTCCTTTCCAGAGAAAACATCTTTATTACATACTAAAGTAATCTGGTCAGCCCATGTAATCTGGTTGGAGCTGACCTAACCCCCAATTGTGGGCACATTAACACAGGCTTAGTCAATCAAGGTAGTTTATGCCCCAGCCTAGTAACAAAGTTGGTTACAGCATTATCCCAATATGCCAAGGTAGCAGGTTCGATCCCCAGTCAGGGCACATACAAGAATCAACCGATGAATGCATAAATAAGTAGAAAAACAAATTAATGTTTCCCTCTCTTCCTTTCTCTCTCTGTAAAATTAAAAAACAAAAACAGTACTTCATATCCTCGGGCACTGCAATTCATTGGTTCAGGGTCAGACACAAGACAATAGTTAAATCATCCAAATCAAATAATCTTTCTTATGACTCTTATCAGGATTATAAACTACCAAAAGTTATCAATGCCTATTTTTACCACCAGGTGGCAAGAGTCAGCCAGAGGGAAGCAAAGAGACAAAGCCTTGCATGTGTAAACTGAGCAACTTGATACAGCCCTGGTGATGGCACTTTAATCCTGTAGTCCTCAGCAAAATTAACAAGATGTTTCTCAATTGTATTCTGTTCCTTGCATAATTATTAGTTGGTCCCTGACTAATAACTAATTTGGCACATAATCACTTCTGGGACTCTATCCTAAGAAAATAATCTTATACACAGAAAAGGCTATATGCATCTGGGAAAGCAATCTACATCAAAATACGCAATGTATTTTTAAAACAGAGAAAAATTAGAAGTAACTTAATATCCAACAGTAGGTTAATGGAAAATGAGCTATAGTATAGCTAGCCACTTGATGGCCCATTAAAAATGATGTTCATTCCTTCGGAATTCTTATGGTAAACATGCACAATTATTCTGGGATCTGGCCACCATAATGCTAAAATGTTTTCTACGGCTGCACATTAGTTACATTTTTCTTCTCAATTTCTCACGGATGTGATAGCTGGAATAGATTGTAAGCTCTGTCAGAGCAGGAACTGGGGGACCTCCATTTCTTTGTGCCCTAAAGAAAGGCAATGTTTGATGGGTTTAAGTCAGGTACAGCAACTATAAAAATAAATACATTTCTAAAAGAAAAAAAAAAGAAAAAAAAAATGATGTTCAAGCCCCGTCAGCATGGCTCAGTGGTTAAGCATCAACCTATGAATCAGGAAGTTATGGTTCGATTCCCTGTCGGTCACATGCCTGGGTTGCAGGCTCAATCTCCAACAGAAGGAGTGCAGAAGGCAGCCGATCAATAATTCTCTCTCACCATTGATGTTTCTATCTCTCTCTCTCTCCCTCTCCGAAATCAACAACAAAAAAATATTTTTAAATGATGTTCAAAGATTACATAAAAATGTCAATAATTCATTTAGTGAATATTTAATAAATGCCTACTATGTGCTAAGCATTATAACTAGCATTTTCCATGTAAACAACCAAATACAATATAAAATTACATAATGTGATTATGAATGCTTAAACTAGATTTTACTTTCTTTTTAACATATATTTTATTAATTTTTTACAGAGAGGAAAGGAGAGGGATAGAAAGTCAGAAACACTGATGAAAGAGAAACATCGATCAGCTGCCTCTTGCACACCCTCTACTGGGGATGTGCCCGCAGCCAAGGTACATGCCCTTGACCGGAATCGAACCTGGTACCTTTAAGCCTGCAGGCCAACACTCTATCCATTGAGTCAAACCAGTTTCGGCTTAAACTAGATTTTAAAAATGACAAAGAACAGCTATAAAAATGCTATCACAATGGTTAAAATAGGGTATAGAATTACATGTTTTATTTTGTTTTCAAATGTTTTAATCATAGAGGAAACTATTTGTATTCTGAGGAAAATAAATACAATTAACAATATATTGAATGAATATAAACCAGGAATCAAACTAAAAAAAAACCCTGATAAATAAAACAAAGATCTAAAATAACTGCCCTCCCTAAAGTCTTTTGGGAAAATTATTAACCTTTATTCTCTTTCTCTTCATCTCTCACACACGAGCATTCACACAGATGTGGGCACGCACGTGTAACTCAAACTATCGACCCTCTGTTTGGAGCTCCTACTGAAACCTCTGCTTTCGCTGACCATGGTCACTGGGCCTTACCAACCTACTTCAGCTGACTTTAGAGGTGACAGCCTATCCCTGAATAACTCTGGGTCCTCAGAGTGTTTTATATACCCCACACTTTTAATTTTAGACCATTACGTAATCTCTAAATGGATATATTTCAAGGAGTTGGGTGTTTTTTTTTTTTCCTACAATGACATAATGAGCAGAGCAACCTAACAGGAAAGTCAGGAGGGGAAACGCAGATGCCCTAGAGGGAAAGGAAAATTAATGTTGAACCTAATTAATGTATTTGAGATGTATTTTTCTTTATGGAACATTCTTTTTCTTTACAGAAATTCTATTTATTGGAGTACCAAAAACCAAAGAAATAATGGTGGTAAGGACAGGAAAAAAAAAAAGTCTTTTTCTTTGTTTATAGCTTTCCACAATTTATGAGAAACACCGGGTAATTAAATCACAAGACTATTAGCTCCTCTGACTCGAACAGCCCCTCTGTTCAAACTATAAGACAAAACAAGCTACTTTCAAGGCTACATTCTTGCATACCCATCCCTGGGGGTTCTAATGACCCTGGGGAGTTTCTAGTTAATAGAAGAGGCCAGAATGTTTCTAGTTAATAGAAAGGCTCTACTCCCTTGCAAACCCAATCTGCCCACCTTTTAAACTCTGTAATTTTTGCTCTAAGAATGTTTTACAGACTTGTACAAATACTAATAAAGACACCTCCCTAGGATATCTGCCCTAAAACAAACTTTTCAAAGACAAACCCTCTGATGTCTACTCAATTTCAGCCCCAAAATCCTCCTCCCTTCTAGCAACAGCAGCCATTACCTTTAAAAGAGCAAGCAGGCCCTAGCCGATTTGGCTCAGTGGGTAGAGCGTCGGCTTGCGGACCAAAGGGTCAGGTTTGATTCTGGTCAAGGGCATGTACCTTGGCTGCAGACTCCTCCCCAGTCCAGGCCTTGGCCGGATGCACAGAGGAGGCAACCAATAGGTCGATATTTCTGTCTTTCCCTCTCTCTAAAAATCAATGAGAAGATATCCTCCGGTAAGGAGAGAGGTCAACTGGGGAAAAAGGAGACATATGTAATACTTTCAACAATAAAAAATTTAAAATAAATAAAGAAATAATCAGGCCACGGTTTATTTCTTGCCTTTGTATTAATTAACAATACACCAGCCCTTTCCCTTTGTGGAAAGTAAAATAAACTCTCTCTATATATACCTCTCTCTTCTTTTAGTTGTGAATTTTTTCACAACCCCTATCACCAGCCAAAAACCCTAACAATGGCATTGACCATTTGTTCTTCTCCCACCTGATCTTAAAGGTTATTTTTGGTTTGGTGATCACAAGGCCTGTAACTGTACAGATGTGATATAATACAAATATATTTGGTTTTTGTCCCCAGACCCTGCATAAAACTCCTAAACTCTTGAAATTTCCCCAGGTGTGTCATTTTTTATTCATAATAAACCCTGATCACACCAGAGTTTATACTAATGGATGCTTCTGGGTGGGGCTCCTAGGCAGTCTCTGAATGGGACTAGGCCCCAGAATGACCAAGTGATGACAGAGTTGGAATTTTCAGCCCCATTGGTCTCCAGAAAAAAAGGGGGAGAGGTTGGAGATGACACTCTACAAAAAGTCTTGAACAATGAAAGCCAGAGAGCGTCAGGTTAGTGAACACGTCAGATTGCTGGGAGGACGGTGTGCCAGAAAGAACATGGTAGCTCTGTGCGCTCCTCTTCCATAACCTGCCCCATGCATCTCTTCCATTAAGCTGTTCCTGATTGTGTATTATAAAGCAGCAAACATAACAAGTGTTTTCCTGAATTCTGTGAGCTGTTGTAGCAAATTATCAAACTTGTGGAGTGTCGTGGGACCCTCTGATTCATAACCAGTCAGAAGTACAGGTGCCTTAGAACTTGCATCTGGCATCTTCTGGGAATGACCCCCCTTTAACTTGTGGGATCTGACACTAACTCTAGGTAGATAGTGTCAGAATTTAATTGTATTGTTAAGATACTCAGTTGGTGTCTGGAGAATTGATTGGTTGTGAAAGGGCAGAGCGGAACTGCAAAGACAGCTGCCATTTTGGACTGTGTGACTCGGCAGCCACCGTGTAGGCCATGTGATATGTAAACTTACCTGGGGACTGCCATCTTGAAATCACAAAGACCAACCCCTCCCTCTGAATTAGTCAATCGCAAAAGAGTGTGCGCTTGAGCTCCAATCAAGAGCAAAGGACAGAACAGATCACGTGCATTAGGGATTATTTGCGCCACTAGCCCCAGCCATCACCCAACCAATTGGAATCGGCCAACTCAGTGGTTCGCATCTGGCCCCACTTCCCTATAAAATCATCAGGTTTTTGGATATTTTCCTCCTTTGCGTCCTGCCGCTGCGATGGTGGAGGCAGAGGGCCAAGCCGGGGCTTGAATGAAGGCTCTTTTGCTTTTGCATCGGAATCGGCTCCCTGGCGGTCTCTGGGGATCATGAAATCTGGGCATAACAGTTGCGTCAGAATATACATCAAAACAGAAACAGAACATTTCCATTATCAGAGAAAGTTCTACTGGACAATATCATGAGAGGGAAAAAGAAAAATCTAATTTAGAGCTGAATACTGGAAAAGGACCTTCAACACAGTAGTAAAGAATTCTGAGAATTGAAGTCTGAGAAAAATAATTCAAATTAAGAGTCTACCTTCCTGAACCAAAAATGTTAAAATTTGGAGACGTGTTACTTCATATTCAGTCCTTTCAGAGTGGGATTTAATAATCTTCTCCTTTAAGAGAGGGGAATCTGAAATACGTACACTGTAGGAAAGTCAACTGCTCAAGTTATCCAATACACCTATAGAAGAGCCCAGGATTAGAACTCACCGTTTCCACCTAATTATTTGGCTTCCTGAACTCTCCCCCAGGCTGGTCTCACTCAGCAAAGCAGTCAAACTGACAGACTAACTGACAATCGGAGCCAGCATCTGACAGGGTATGTACACAAGTGAGTTGAAGACTGACTGCTGGAAGGCAGCAGGCCTTAAATACTCACAGAGTCCCCAAAGTGTCACATAAATGCTCCAGTAGGGATGGGACTTTCAGAATCTGGCAGCTATGGCAAGTACACTAAATAAGAAAATCTGTCTTCAGACCAAAAGAGGCACATGCTCTATAGGCACGGGGATAAGTTTCCATTTCATTAAATCCCAATCAACATAAAATGAGAAACTTTATTACAGATTATTTACTGTTAGCTTGGAAATTACTGGAAAGCCGTTTATAATGCCAAAATGCAATTTGCAGCATAGTAGTTCCCAAGGTTAGAGTGTGGCTTTAATATCCAAAGACCAGCTGTTGGACTTTATTAAAATAATTTTGTTTTAAAAACTGCAAAAGGTGTAAATCCCTCTTCCATGTACATCTCTTCTTTAGCAAACTGAACTGCCCAGAGGTAGTTATTATTAACCATTTGTTGCATATTCTTCTAGACACTGCAGAGAGGTGTGGACAAGGAACCTGGAAGGCTGGTGACCCCTGAGCTCTGGCAAAGGTCAGGGCTGTACACCCACTGTTTAGTCCAGACAATGGTAGCTGAAGCAACTCCCCCACCAGAAAGTCATGTAAATCCTCACTGATAAGATAGCCTGCCTGTTACACCTAAGGGCTATAGGTGTCTCCCAAATTGAATAAAAGGATGGAGAGGCCGGAGCCCTTCCTCTTGAGCTGGGCTCCCATCTGGTCCCCTAATATTTCCCAATTATTGTTTCTTGTCTCGTCTCTTTCATTTGTGTGCAGCCCCTCTTCCAGAGCCTGAACTCTGAATCACACGGGTTGTGGGAATTCACATCTGGCACCCAACGTGGGGCACCATAAATTAACTTACCTTAACCAGTTATCTATAGTTGACGCAGGTACAACAATCAAATGAGGACCTTTACTACCCTCCTGATAGAGGTATGCCAGGAAAGCAATGGCTTGAATAGTTTTTCCTAGGCCCCTTTCATCTGCCAAAATGCCACTGAGTCCATGTTTTATGGACCAATGCCAACCAATTCAAACCAACCTTCTGATAGGGCTTGAGTGATAAACTTTGATTCAAAATAGAGGGTTGTTCTATGTTCCATTACTCTATTTCCATTTCCAGTAAGCATGGTAACTTGTTTCATCAACTTATTTGAAATGTCTTCACATTTGTTCATAAGTCTTATAACTACATCTCTTTCTTGGATCAATGTTTTACAATGCCATATCAAATCTTCTGATAAGCCATTAGTTTTGGACATCCTTGGGAAGAGAGCTTCCCAACTATTAGAGGGCTGGAGTTCTGTTATCTTCTCAGCCTTTTTCTGAGAACACTAACGAATCAAAGTAAGTTCAGCAACTGAAGAATCTTGAATGAAGTGAAGAATTTTACCTTTATAGCCATCTTCCATCACTTCTTCATCACTACTATAGTCCTCATCTGGTGAACTACCTGCATCAGAACCTGAATCATATTCAGAATCTTTAGTAACTCTCTTCGGATTAAATGCATTTTTTTTTTACGTTTCTTGTTAAAACCATTTTGTGTTTTCATGGCATATTTCTGTTTTCATTTTGCTTTAGCTATACTTTTAAGATAATTTTGACTTCTTGAAGAAACTTCTTTTCTATTTGGAAACTCACTTTGTGAAGCATATTCTTGATCTTCTGCAAACACTTTTAAAAAATTCTAAGCTTCTGTGTACATCCATTCATGTTCCTTGATTATTTTGTTCCTTTCTACCCAGTTCCTTTCTACCCAAATGGGGAGATTTCTTTTACAATTTCAATACAATACTTTCCTGCTTTTCCCAATTATTGCTAGATTCTGCAGACTCATTTGATTCCTCTCCATGATACAGCCTATTCTTTTTTATGGATTGATTATCATTAAATTCATCCTCCTCATTTGTGCCTGAAGAAGATAACTTTCTTTTCCTGGGTCCACCACCTGCATCACCAAACATCAGCAAGGCAGCAGCAATTGCTCCATCCATTGTGCTGGTTGATTCAATCAACTTAAGTAAATCATTGTCATTTCTTTGTGGGAACAGTTCCTTCAAGGTCTGAAGTTTAGCATCCTTCAGGCCTTCCAATTCCGAAAGGTCTTCCAGTTTTGAAATATCATTATTTCCATCTGTCATGGCAGGAAGGCTTTGGGACTCTTCATCTTCAAATGGCTCAGAAACTACAATCCCTGTGTCTTTGTTGAATTTTTTCTTTTGAACTGTATTGGAGCAGTTTGGAGAAACAATATCTTCACTACCAGAAGATATTGTATTCAATATACTGTATTCCTCCTTGATTCTTCAAATATGATATACTTGGTTTTCCTTCATTTACTGTAGTTTCTGGAACACTAGAATCTTCTGTTTTTTTTCAGATATATCTGAATCAGGGCTGTCTGCCCTGCTAACCTACCCTTCAGCATTCTCCTCTTCGGCACTAAGAGAAATTGGTGAAGAAGGGCCAGGCTGGGAGGGTTGAAGTGTTGCATTGGGCTGGCGCTTCCGCAATCTTATTCCTTTTTTCAAAACAAAAACGGTCCAGATTGAAAAGATTCATATTGGTAGCAACCACACCTTGCGGGATTGAGAGTTTGAAATGAACTATCCCAGCACGGCGGGCCAGTCCCCCTGTAATCCCCGCTTCGAGCCATGTGCCCACCTTCGCTCGCTTGCATGCCTTGGCACCCCGGGGACACAAGGGGCCAAAGACTGGGAGCGGCACAGGCCGTGCTCGTGGGCAACTTGCCGGAAGTTGACGCAGCAATGAGCCTTGGCACGTGGGAAGTGGGAATTTACAAGACACTACTAAACATATAGGGGTTGGCAAAAGTAGGCTTACCGTTGTATGAGAAACAGTCTATTATTATATTACTTATTAAATATTGTATAATTTATTTGTATTAAAACTGTAAGCCTACTTTTGTTCACCACTGTATGCAATAATTTTTAAAATACACAAGCATATACACATATGCTTTGAAAGGGTGCGCAAGGGGGCCATGCCACACAAACTCTTCTGCAATTTGCTCTTTCATTTTATTATCTTGGATATCTTTTCAATTCAGTACATTGAGATCCATCCTGTTTCATTGATTCTAAGAAGCACTTTCCAAAAACACAAACACTTTTAACATTTTTGAAATCAGAATGTTTCTTATAATCAATAGTATCTTACAACTGCCATCAGCCAGGTAGCAGTGTGGTAGAATTGTATGAAAACTTTCCATTTTATCTTTTTTGGCATCCAAGCATTCAAGTATATAAGAATAGTACAGTTAACATTCACCTGAATTGTCCACTCATAGATGTATATAATTTATCTACTGCTATATCACAAACTAAATTCTCTGTAGAATTGCTAAATTAAAAGGTAAGCACATTAAAATGGAAAACTATTACTAGAAATACCCATTTCCAATACTGGGCATTAATAACATAACAATCTTTAAAAATATTCATTAATCTCAAAAAGCTTGAATGTTTTAAATAACTTTTTAAAAATATTTTAAAATAATTTTAGATTTACCTGTTGTTGAAATATTAGAGCTGTGTTCCCTTTACCCAGTTTCCTCTAATGATAAACATTTTTTAAAAATATATTTTTAATGATTTCAGAGAGGAAGGGAGAGGGAGAGACAGAAACATCAATGATGAGAGAGAATCATTGTTCAGCTGCTTCCTGCTTGTCCCCTACCGGGGATCGAGCCCGAAACCCTGGGCATGTGCCCTTGACCAGAATCAAACATGGGACCTTCTAGTCTGCAGGTCGATGCTCTATCCACTAAGCCAAACGAGCTAGGGCTAATGATAAACATTTTGCAAAACTACAGTACACTATCACAACCAAAATATCCACATTTAATCTTGTCCCTGGTTCCAGGCACAATTCTTAGAATTTCCTAATAGAAATGCCTTATTTATAACTAGGGGCCCTGTGCATGAAATTTGTGCACTGGGGATGGATGATACCTCAGCCCAACCTGCCCCCTCACATATACTGGGAGCCCTCAGGGGATGTACTACTGACCACTCTTTAGGCCTTGGGCACCCAGCCATTGCCCTGCAATGGGGCTGATGGCTGGCTCCATCCCAACCCTGCTTCCCCCCGCCCCCTGGCCTGGGCCTTTGCCCCAGAGTGTGGGCCTCAGCCCCACGCTTGCTGGCTGGCTCTGCCCCAGTTCCTGATTGGCTTGTGGGCGTGACTTGTGGGTGTAGCAAAGGTGCAGTCAATTTGCATATTACTCTTTTATTAGATATGTTAAGCCCCTTAACCTTATCAAAGTGTATGCTATAAAGTGAGTATTGGTGGGCCCCTAGAGAACTTCAAAATGGAGGCTGGTAATTTCAAGAGGAACTAATCATGTGATTAGAAGGTTAGAATGTTTAGCCCCATTCTTTGACTTCCAGGGAGAGAAGAGGGGCTTGAGATTGAACTAAATCAACAAGTCAATGATCTAATCACTTGTGCCTACATAGCGGAGCCTCCATAAAAACCCCTAAACAATGAAAGTCTGAAGAGCTTCCAAATTGGCAAATACATTCACATGCTGAAAGGATAATGCACCTTACCTCTACAGAAACAGAGGTTCTTGCACATAGGACTCATTCTGACCTCACTCTTCATACATTCTAATTTGGTTATTTATTTGTGTCCTTTATAATAAGCTGATAGTAGGCATAGCATTTTCTTGAGTTCTTTGAGTTGTTCCAGCAAGTTACTTTAAATTTATAACCAAGTTAGTTAGATGGTGTGGGTAATGTTGGAGACTCGATACTTGCAATTAGCATCTGATTGAGTCTTGTAGGACTAAGCCCTTTAACCTGTGGAGCCCGATGCCAGTTTCAGGCAGTTAGAGTCAAAACTGAATTGTAGGATATCTCATTGGTATCAAAGAATCAGAGAATCAGAGAACTGGTTGATGATTCCATACCACATTTTGGAATGGCAAAAGAAAGAAATGAAATACTGATGCATGTTACAAAATGGATAAAGCCTGAAACCACAGTAAGTTAAAGAAGACAATCACAAAAAATTACATTTGCAATCATATAAACACAAAAGTAGACTACTGGTTGCCTAAGGCTAAGGAGGAAATTTAGAATGACTGTTAATAAAGAATTTCTTTTGGGGGTGACAAAAATGTTCTCAAATTAGACAGTGGAAACTGTTGCAAAATTCTGTGAACATACTAAAAACCACTGTATTGTACACTTTGGGTAAAATGTATAGTATGTGAATTCTATCTCAATAAAACTTTTTAAAATATACTTTTATTGATTTCAGAGAGGAAGGGAAAGGGAGAGAGAGAGAGAGAGAAACATCAGTGATGAGAGAGACTAAATAATCGGCTACCTGCTGCATAGCCCTTACTGGGAATCAAGCCAGCAAACTGGGCATGTGCCCTGAACCAGGAATCGAACTGTGACCTCCTGGT
This sequence comes from Antrozous pallidus, assembly GCA_027563665.1. Taxonomy (NCBI): domain Eukaryota; kingdom Metazoa; phylum Chordata; class Mammalia; order Chiroptera; family Vespertilionidae; genus Antrozous; species Antrozous pallidus. The sequence goes on from CM050508.1 coordinate 192,984,706, forward strand.
TCAAAGGTTGATGCTCAACCACTGAGTAACACCTGCCAGGCTCAATAAAACTGTTTTTAAAAAGAATGTTATGGCCCTAGCTGGTTTGGCTCAGTGGATAGAGCATCGGCCTGCAGACTGAAGGGTCCAGGGCTCGATTCCAGTCAAGGGCAGATGGAGGTTTGCAGGCTTGATTCCAGGGGGCATGTAGGAGGCAGCCAATCCATGATATTCTCTCATCATTGATGTTTTTTTCTCTCTCTCTCCCTTTCCCTTCCTCTATGAAATCAATTAAAAAATATTTAAAAATAAAAAATGTTATATAAATGGAATAGCAAAGTGAGTAATCTTTTGGGATTAACTTTTTTCATTCACACTAGTTCTCTGGAGATTGATCCAGATTGTTGTCCATATCAATACTTCATTTTCATTGCTGAATAGTATTCCATTTTATGGATGTACCACTGTTTAAGTTATTTTTTAAATCAATATTGAATGAAAATGGACATCTTTTAAGGTATTTATCAGTCAACTGCTATTTTCTCCCCTGTGAATCCTTTTTTATATCCTTGGCTCCTTTTCCTACTTCACCCTTTTGTTATGAGTTCTTTGTCATAGTATGACAAATTCTTTGTCTCAACTTCGCTTATGATAATTTTTAATGCAGCTTTTTACTTTTATGCAATCAAATATTAGTCTATATTTTCTTCTAATAATATCTTATGGTTGCATTTTTCCATTACAATCTTTAATTTACTTTAGCACAAGAAATTAACAAGTTGAGTCTTTGGACCACTAGCAGTGTGATGCAGTAGAGAGCCCATGAGGCTAGAAATCAGACTTAGGTTCTAGTACTTCCTGTGCCATTACCTAATTAAATCACTCTAAGCAGGTTACCATTCTATAAAACTTGCCTTTTCTCTTATTTGAGAAACAAATAAGATTATACATGTAAAACAGATTCTCCAAAAATGTTCAACAAACATTTGAACCTATCAGTATGTAAGAAAAAATTTAAAGCATTTTACATATATATTTGTTTTGATTATAATACTATTTCCTTTCCATGTGCATAAATGGAAAATTCAAAATGTTAGCCTTAGGGAGTAAGTATCTTGCTCTCCCCCAAATCCTAAGACCAAAGAGGTCAAGTGACTTGCCCGGAGTCACAGATGAAATTTGGGGAAGAGCTGGTTCCGGAAGTGAACCAAAATAGCTATACCCCAACCTTCCCTCCAGGTCAGAGGGCACCATTCTTCTGAGTTATGATATGCTAAAAATTAACTGTGATCACTTGTCTGTATTCATATCTCTACACAAAAACAAAACTATCTAAAAATGTAGAGCCTATAATTAGGATGTGGTGGGGGTGACAGCAAAGGCAATGCGGTGGGAAGGCTAAATTTCAAGTTATGGGCTCCCACCTTGCTTCCGACAGCCTGGGATTTTGATAAAGGCTCCATAGTCTGTCACCATAGCAACCTATAAAGACAAAAAAGAAAAGAATCAATGTCTCACAAATGAGTCTCCCGTAGCATTTAACCTAGTCTCTCTGAATTTCTACTTGATATTTGACTGCCTGTCTGTCTGCTGTAAAACTGCCTAACAGTGATGTTCTGTCAAACATTCTCTTTATTCTGTAAAAAATTTAGATTGACAAATATGTGTGAACTCATTAAAAACATTGGTGACTTTGGACTATTGTTAGATGCTATGACAGTACTCAGAAATGCCCGAATCCCACAACCATTTAAAATCTCCAAAGGAACAAACGGCAGAAAATCAGGTAATAAAGTTATACTTCATACCAGCTGAGACTGACACCTCCAATCCCAATACAGAAAACTCTTAACAATATGGGATAGACCATGTAGGACATCCCTTTTTCCTACTTTAAATCAAACCAGACCAAACAGCCTATGGTTGTATGGTTAGTTCACTTCAAACCAGAGTCTGAGTTTTATCAAGATAATTAGAGAAAAAGCCAATACACAGACAACTGAAACAGAAAAGATATAATCAAAGAGAGAAAGAGTTGTCCTCCATTCTTATACAGAGTTGGCCTAAAATAGATGAAAGGGTTAGAGCTTTGATCGGTCTATATACTACTGTGCCGTATTTAATAGAATGAATGACCCAGATCCCTTGCCAGGTAATTCATTATTCTAGACTACCTCTCTCCCCTCCCCTCTTTCCTCTAGCCCACCCTTCTCACCTGTGAATTGGGATTAAAGTTGTCACTGTATACTATATTTATCTTAAATTCATTACTACTTTTATAAAATATCCAATATAATCTTATACATATAAACTTTACTTTTTTCAGTGACTTTATTTTTTAAAAATATATATTTTATTGATATTTTTTACAGAGAGGAAGGGAAAGGGATAGAGAGTTAGAAACATCGATGAGAGAGAAACATCGATCAGCCGCCTCCTGCACACCTCCTAATGGGTTTGTGCCCGCAACCAAGGTGCATGCCCTTGACTGAAATCGAACCTGGGACCTTTCAGTCCGCAGGCCAACGTGCTATCCACTGAGCCAAACCAGGTAGGGCTTTTTCCAGTGACTTTAATTAGTTGTTCACTGTTTCAGCTTCACAACTATAAGGTAATAGAATAAAGACAACATCTGCTGTACTGCTATTCAGCAATATATAATTAACTAGAGGCCCGGTGCACTCAGGAGGCATCCCTCAGCCTGGCCTGCGCCCTCTCGCAGTCCGGGGCCCCTGGAGGGATGTCCACTTTCCAGCTTAGGCCTGTCTCCCAGGCGATTGGGCCTAAGCTGGCAGTCAGATAGTCCTCTGGCAACCCAGGAGCCCTCAGGAGATGTCTGACTGCGGCTTAGGCAGTCGGACATCCTTAGTGCTGCCAAGGAGATGGGAGAGGCTCCCGCCACCGCCCCTGTGCTCGCAGCTGTCAGCCTAACTGTGGCTAAGCAGAGCTCCCCCTGTGGGAGTGCACTGACCACAAGGGGCAGCTCCTGTGTTGAGTGCCTGCCTCCTAGTGATCAATGTGTGTCACAGCGACCAGTAGTCTGCTGTTAGGGTCAATTTGCATATTACCCTTTTATTACATAGGATACTCACACTACAAGTAAAACACTATTAAAGTGCTTTTCAGAATCCTCATGACAGCAGATGATGTTGATACTGTTATAGTGCTCATCTGATAGACAACAAAGCTGATACATGGAGAGACTAAGTTACCTGACCAACTTTCCAAACTAGTAAATAACAGTACTGGGATCTGAACCCAGGGAGTCTTAACTACACTAAAACTGCTTCTGCGTTCTCTTTAACTATAAAATCCTAGAAGCCAAAAGCAATGTGACAGGTGATATCTTATCTGGTCCTGGCAACAATCTTAGTAAGCATAAAGGGTATATTCCTATGTTGCAGATAAGGTGAAATAGCATAGGTGTAGAAAGAGCACAGGCTTTGAAGTGAAAGATGTGGCCTTTAATCCCAGCTCTCCCACTTCTTGCCCATGGGATCTGAGCACAACTTGACTTTCAGGGTCTAAGTTCCCCTTGTACTCACTTTGCTGCTGCAGTAACAACTGATGTGCATAAAGCACCGAGCTGGCATCTGGCACCCAATGTACATTCAATAAATTTTAGCTTTTTAAGAATTTACAGTCCATGCCAAAACCGGTTTGGCTCAGTGGATAGAGCATCGCCTGCAGACTGAAAGGTCCCAGGTTTGATTCCGGTCAAGGGCATGTACCTTGGCTGCGGGTATATCCCCAGTGGGGGGTGTGCAGGAGGCAGGAGGCGGGGGGGGAGGGTGCAGGAGGCAGCTGGTCCTGGGATCTGAACCCAATGTTTCTAACTTACTATCCCTCTCCCTTCCTCTCTATAAAAAAAATCAATAAAATATAATTTTTAAAAAAAAGAATTTACAGTCCAAGATACTGAAGCACAGAAAGGCATAAAACTAATTTAGATACAAGATAGGCACAGATCCTAAGTCCCTTGACTCCTGGTCCAGTGCCTCTTACTTTACCAAATAGCATTACTACCCACTTCAATGTTAGGATAAAAATAGGTTAAATTTTCCATTCTCCTCATTTGCTAATGGGGATATTAGGACAAAGCACTTGAACTAACTCCTAAGATAGAGAATTAAGAATGAGTCAAGCCCTGGGTGGTGTGCCTCAGTTGGTTAAGCACTGTCCCGTGCGCCGAGAGGCCACCGGTTCAATCTCCAGTCAGGATGCATGCCTAGGTTGTAGATTCCATTCCAGCATGGGTTATGCAGGAGGAAGTTAATCAATGTTTCTCTTTCATCAATGTTTCTCTCTAATATCAGCAAAAACATTTTTTAAAAATAAAAGAATAGGTTAAAACAAAAAGTCTGAAATTCCTGTTTTACACTGATGAACATGCTATGCTAGGGTAGGGACCAGACAGTCCGCCAAAAAAAATAGTATAACCAGGCAGGTACTAGCATTTAAAATCAAAACAAGGTGGAGCCGAGACCGGTTTGGCTCAGTGGATAGAGCGTCGGACTGTGGACTGAAGGGTCCCGGGTTCGATTCCGGCAAGGGCATGTACCTTGGTTGCGGGCACATCCCCAGTAGGGGGCGTGCAAGAGGCAGCTGATCGATGTCTCTCTCTCATCGATGTTTCTGACTTTCTATCCCTCTCCCTTCTGCTCTGTAAAAAATCAATAAAATATATTAAAAAAAAAAAAAAAAAAACAAGGTGGAACTGAAGGAAGGATCTTAAGAGATTAGCTAGTTCAATGCCTTCATTTTTCAAATGAGAAAAGTGAAGATCAGAGACATGAATTGTTACCTAAATTCACATGGTCCTCTATAAAACAGGACCATGTGGATAAAAAAGGTGACTTGATATTTTACTTTTACACTAGAGGCCCGGTGCACGAAATTCGTGCACGGGGGATGGGGAGGGATGTCTCTTAGCTCAGCCTGCACCCTCTCCAATCTGGGACCCCTCGAGGGACGTCTGACTGCCCGTTTAGGGCCGATTCTGTTAGGATCAGGCCTAAATGGGCAGTCGGACATCCTTCTCATAAGCCAGGACTGCTGGCTCCAAACTGCTCACCTGCCTGCCTCCTTGAATGCCCCTAACCGCTTCTGCCTGCCATCCTGATCACCCCGTAACCACTCCCCTGCTAGCCTGATTGATGTCTAACTGCTCCCCTGCCAGCCTGTTTGCCCCCAACTTCCCTCCTCTAACGGCCTGGTCAACCCTAACTGCCCTCCCCTACAGGCTTGATTGCCCCCAACTGCCCTCCCTTGCAGGGCCTGGAACCTCCCCCTCCCTGCTGGCCATCTTGTGGTGGCCATTTTATGTCCACATGGGGGCAGGATCTTTGACCACATGGGGCCAGCCCTCTTGTGTGTTGGAATGATGGTCAATGTGCAAATCACTCTTTTATTAGATAGGATAGAGGCCTGGTGCATGGGTGGAGGCCAGCTGGTTTGTCCTGAAGAGTGTCCCAGGTCAGGGTGGGGGTTCTCTTGGGATGAGGGGCGGCCTGGTTGAGAGGCCTGTGGAGGTTTGCAGGACAACCACATCCCCCGACGACCCAAATGGAGGCCCTAGTATCAGGAATTAATCTATGTCTACAATTGAAACTTTGTAGCTTAGAGCAGAGCCAAGCCTTCTGCTTGCTCAGGGGCAGCAGCCATTTTTGTTTGAAACTTTGTATCCTAGAGTGGAGACTTAGGCTGTAACGTCAGGAGGAAAGCTTGGCTTCCTCCGTTGCCAGGGAAACCCAAGCCTCTGTTCTCTCCAGCTCAGTGGCTGCTGCCATTTCTGTATCTTTTATAATTGAAACTTTGTAACATTGAGTGGAGGCCTAACAGGCAGAAAGCTTGGCTTCCTCTGTTGCCGGGGAAACCCAAGGCTTCCTCCTGCTCTCAGTGGCAGCAGCCATCTTGGTTGGGTTTTACTTGCATAATCTGTTCCTGATTGGCTTGTGGGCGTGGCAAAGGTATGGTCAAATTTGCATATTACTTTTATTAGATAGTATATATTTTTATTTTTTACAAGGAGGAAGGGAGAGGGATGGACTTAGAAACATCAATCAGCTGCCTCCTACACACTTCCCACTGAGTTTGTGCCTGCAACCAAGGTACATGCCCTTGACCAGAATCAAACCTAGGACCCTTGAGTCCACAGGCCAATGCTCTACCCACTGAGCCAAACTGGTTGAAATTTTAATTACAACACAAGCAACCCCCTTCTTTCTGAACCAACCAAAGGCACTTGTTCCAAGGTTCTAGAAAAAGAGCTAAGATGTCTCATGTTGGGTAATGTTACAACACTCCAACAAACTTAAAAGTAGCATCTGGAAGTTGGAACCCAAATCACCTTGCTGTTGTTAATTAGGACAATCTCACTTTTCAGTCCTGAAGCTCCAGTGTCACATTATGATCTTCTGAAGAAATATAATAATAGACCTTAATTTGGCCTCTCCCAAAAGGAAGGGTTAATGTGCTCCAGAATTGATCCACTCAACTGTACAGTTAGGAAAAGGCCTATTTCCAGCACCAGGTGTTTCCATCACTATGCCTCCTAGGATGCAGAGTAGAAATTAACAGAATGGCACCTGCTGTAAATGATCACACAGTCTGCTCTGGTGTCCCCAGAATAATTAGTCAAATAGTATGTGTGTGAGAGTGTGTGTGTGTGTGTGTGTGTGTGTGTGTGTGTGTGTGTTGGGGGGGATGAATGGGATTCAGTAATTTTCTCAACTAAACTCAGGACTTGGGTAAAATGAATTTACCATCTTCAGATTAGAGATTGTATTGGCCTTTAAACTAGTTATCTCTATAATATAAATGAGGAATTTGAAGCTCAGAGACATTAAGTTACTTGTGCAAACTCACAAAATTAGAAAGTAGTTTGACCAGGTAAAGAACAGAAGTATTTTAACTTCTAGTCTACCTTACCAACACCAATCTCCCTCAGCATTTTTGTTTTTCAAATACAAGGAAAGTTTATTTAGAAAGTAACAGAGGTAGAAGAGGTGAGCCAGCTGGGCTGTGTGGGCTCAGGAACAAGTTAGAGGCAAAAGAAGAGCCCTTGGAGCTTAGGAGAGAGAGCGAACAATGTGGGTCTTGAGGGAAGAGGAAACGTAAGGTGTGTGCCTGAGAGCTCCAGAGGGAGTCCCCCTCAGTGTTTCTTTAACTATGGCTAGGCTAAGCCAAACCCCAATTCCCACTGCTATTATTGTATCCCCTACCATATTTAATGGACAAGAAAAGGATGAATGCTGGCTTCTCAGCTATTTGGTCACTGGGCCCTTCACTCCTGCTCAGCCCACTGAAGAGAACTGGGAAATGGGCTGCACCACCAGTTACTTCAACTATAGGACCTAAGAGACCTGGGATCAATTTAAATCAAACATTTACTGGGCACCTATATGAAGGAGGCCATATAGGGTACTTTAAAATAAAAACTTAAAAAAAAAAAAAAGGAATGCCTAGCCTATTTTATTTTTATTTTAAATATATTCTGATTTTTTTTACAGAGATGAAGGGAGAGATAGTTAGAAACATCAATGAGAGAGAAACATAGATCAGCTGCCTCCTGCACACTCCCCACTGGAGATGTGCTCCAACCAAGGTACGTGCCCTTGACCAAAATTGAACTTGGGACCCTTTAGTTCACAGGCCAACGCTCTATCCACTGAGCAAAACCTATTTTAAAATGAATTTGAAGTAGTGGCCAAAATACATGAGACAACCATGGCCTCTGCTCTCCACTAATTCACAATCTGGTGAAGGAGACACACATGTACAAGTAAAAATAATACAAGACAGACTATATTTAATACCATAAGAGAGGTACAAACAAATGACCATGGAACAACCAGATTTACCATTTACATTTCTCTTGCGGGTCTTTCATTTCCTCCATGGACTTATGTACAGTAGAACAATCCCAACTGCGGAGTAGCAGAAAGCAGACTCCCACAGAGAACTTTAGAATCACAGCTTTGCCATTTATTAACCAACCTGCCCCCTCTCACATACTGGGAGCCCTCAGGGGATGTCCAACTTATGGCTCACCCCCTGCCTGCTCACCCAGCCATCACCCTGCTCTGCTCAGCTCAGCCCCGGCTGCCTGCGACCACCTGGCCCCGGGGACTGGGCGCTCGCTGCCACTTCTGCTCACAGCGCCTGGGGGCCAGGCGCTCCCTGCCCCCGCAACCACTGCTGCTGCTACCACCGCTTCCCCACACAGCCCCCACCACACAGTGCCCCGGGGCTGGGTGCTCGCTGCCACCACCATTTCATCTCCACTTGGCCTCGCCCCCACTCCTGATTGGCTAGTATGGTCAAATTTGCATGTTTCTCTTTTATTATATAGAATTTGAACACTACTTAACTTCTGAGAACAGTTTCCTTACCCATAAAATAGAGTCAACAATTTCTCGGGAGAAAGTGAATGACAGAATGTGTGAAAGTGCTGATTTATATTAAGCTTACAAAAATGTTTTTGAATTTTAATGTAACCAGGTCTTCTTTTTAAATATTAGGCACTCATTAAATATTTGTTGCATGAATTTCTGAAAAAGTTTCTTATTTCCAATTCATCATGAAATTTCTCTATGCTTAATTCCAGTTACTTCTAAACCATTGCTTTCCCAAATGTGCTCCTGAAATTCTAAGTTAGAACTGTAAAATTCTCTCTGAACATTACTCTAGCCCAGCGGTCACCAACTGGTGACCTGCAGACCAATGGTGGTTGGTGAGCTTCGAAAGTCTGGGAACCACCACTCTAGCCCATCCATCCTCATAGTAAAATATAAAACCTACACTAATACAAGCCCCAGTTCATATAAGAAAAAGCTGTAGGTCAGGAGCCACTTTACTAAAAATGTGAGTCAGTCTGTGGAGGGCAGAGAACTCTTTTTTTTCCTCTTTAGCCATTTTATTTACTTTATTAAGGTATTACATATGTGTCCTCCTCCCTCATTACCCCTTCCAACACCCCCTCACTACTATGCCCTCATCCCCCCTTGTGTCCGTTGATTAGGCTTATATGCATGCAGACAAGTCCTTTGGTTGATCTCTTCCCCTTCCCCCCTTCCTCCCTACCTTCCCTCTGAGGTTTGAGAATAAATGCTTCTCTGTCTCTGGATCTATCTTTGTTCATCAGTTTATGTTGTTCATTATATTCCATAAATGTGGTCATGTGATACTTATCTTTCTTTGACTGGCTTATTTCACTTAGCATAATGCTCTCCAGTTCCATCTATGCTCTGGTTTGAAGCAGCCACCTTTCCTCTTTTTTCTTCTTCCTTTTTTTTTTTTTTAAACATATTTTATTGACATTTTACAGAGAGGAAGGAAGAGGGATAGAAAGTAAGAAACATCGATGAGAGAGGAAGATCGGTCAGCCGCCTCTTGCACACCCCCTACCTTGGGATGTACCCACAGCCAAGGTACATGCCCTTGACCGGAATCGAACCTGGGACCTTTTAGTCCACAGACTGACGCTCTTCCACTGAGTCAAACCGGTTTCGGCTTCTTCCTCTTCTTAAAGAATACCTTTCACCATTTCATATAATACTGGTTTGATGTTGATGAACTCCTTTAGCTTCTTCTTATCTGTGAAGCTCTTTATCTGACCTTCAATTCTGAATGATAGCTTTGCTGGGTATAGTAATCTTGGTTATAGGTTCTTGCTATTCATCACTTTGAAAATTTCTTGCCACTCCTATCTGGCCTACCTAGTTTTTGTTGATAAATCAGCTGACAATCATATGGGTGCTCCCTTGTGTTTTTCTCTTACTGCTTTTAATATTCTCTCTTTTGCTCTTGGCATTTTAATTATGGTATGTCCTAGTGTGGTCCTCTTTGGATTCCTTTTGTTTGGAGTTCTGTGCACTTCCTGGACTTATAAGTCAATTTCTTTCACCAGGTGGGGGAAGTTTTTGGTCATTATTTCTTCAAGTAGGTTTTCAGTATCTTGATCTCTCTCTTCTTCTGGCACCCCCATAATTCTGATGTTGGTAGACTTGAAAGTGTCCCAGAGGCTTATTACACTATCCTCAAATTTTTGGATTATTTTTTCTTTTCCAGTTGAGTGTTTTTGGTCTCTTGGTATTTCAAATCTTTGACTTGATTCTTGATTCCTCTAGTCTGCTGTTGGGTTTCTGTAAAATAGTTTTTATTTCAGTCAGTGTATGTTTAATTTCTAGTTGGTCCTTTTTCATATCCTTGAAGATCTTGCTGAATTTATCGGCCTTTTCTAGGAACCTCTTAAAAACCTTATAACCGTGGTTTTGAACTCTATATCCAGTTGTTAGTTTTCTTCCCTTTCTTTCGTTTGCGATCTGTTTCTTCCTCTCCCCATTTTCACTGCTTCCCTGAGTTGGTAGGGTAGCTTTGTGTGCTAGGTGTCTTGGCCTCCCCTGTTATCTGAGGTGGACACTCTTGGTGCACCCCTTTGTGGACTGTGTGTACAGCCTTGCTGCAGTTAAATCTTGATTGTTGTTGGTATCACTGGGAGGAATTGACCTCCAGGCTAACTGGTTGTGAGGATCAGCTGTGTGTACGCTGGGAGACAGCCTTATGCAACAAGACTTGCAAATTTGCCGAAGCCTCTGCACTCAGCTTAGATGGGACAGAGTTTCAGGGTGGGGCGGAGTTTCACGGTGGAGCCGACAGCCTTGGCTTCCAGTCAACCCCGCCCCACAAGGTCACCAAGTTTCAGTGTCCGCAGGCAATTGCTGCAAGCACCTCTGAGAGAAAGGCGCCCTTGAGTTTCGCCCGCTACCAAACAGTCCAGTCTCTCCCTCAATGAATCCGAACTCCTAGATCTTTGCCCGGCACTGGAGCTCCGCACAGTCTGAACTGGGTTTCAGTGCTTTCCAGATCTCCTCTTTCCCTCCAGCCAGATCAAGCCAGCGGCACAGTCAAAAGTCCGCCCTCTCTGCCCTCACTTGTGTGTGCACCTTCAAAGCTCCGCCTTTGGCTGCTCCCCTGAGATCCTGCCTCACTATCCAGATTCCCCCAGTAAGGGCCTGGGTCTCACCCAGAACCAGAGCTCAGTGCAGTTGGAACTGGGTTCAGCGCAGTCTGGAGCCTTTGTCTCCTTCCCACTAGAGCACACCAGACAGGCACTCAGAGGCCCCATCCTCTCCAGCCTGTCCTCTCCACGTGCACACGTGTGTCTCTGTACCTCAGGCTTTGCAGTTGCTCTGATTCTCCGTGTGCGTTTCTGTTTCCTTCTAGTTGTAGAATTTCCAGTCAGCCAGCTTTCCTGTGGTTTTGGATGATGTCCATTTTTTCTTTTAGTTATATTCTTGAAATTATTGTGCGAGGCAGCAGCTTAGGTGTTTACCTATGCCGCCATCTTGGTTTCTCCTCTTCTCTTTCTTTTGTGCAACACCTGACAAGTCAAGGCTTGTCAGAAAAATCAATTTCATCTCCAATACTACCACTTCCATTTCCTCAGTCCTGGTACTTTGACCTTTAAAGGTACGATGGGGTTTATTTTATTAATAAATCTTCATTGTTGAAAGTTATTACATATGTCCTTTTATTCCCCCATTGCTCTCTTCAACCCCTGGTACTATGGTTTTTAAAGGTCAAAGGCTCTAACAGCAAAGTTGTTTGCTAATTTTTTTAATTTATCACCCTTTATATCTTGGCTGTTATATTACAGGGTAGGATAAACTTAACAAAAATCAAGAGCCACAATTATCTATAATCAACTGAAAGTCACAAAGTGTGTCTTCAAAGGTCTAACATTATGAGGTAAAACTTTTATCAACCCACAAAGCAAGTATAAATGCCATAAAAATTATATAGTTAAAATATTATAGGCCCTCATAAGACACTGAAAACATATTTTTGCCTTAACTTTTGCTTCAAAAGAAGGTAGATAATGTTAATGAATTCCTGCCATGTTTTAGGCATTGTGTTTTAGATGACAGCTTATTTAACTATCATGGCAATTCCATGGAAGTTGTTCTCTCAATTTAATAAATAAAGCTAAGATTCAAGTGATCAAGTGATGGTCTCAAGGATGACATCCTATCCTATCCTATGTCATAAAAGACTAATATGCAAATCGACCAGTGGCATGACCGGTCACTATAACATGCACGGACCACCAGGGGGACAGATGCTCAATGCAGGAGCTGCCCCCAGTGCTCAGTGAGCCTGAAGCTGGACTCATAGCTGGCAAGCACAACTGCAGTGGCAGGAGCCTCTCCCGCCCCCGGCACTAAGGATGTCCAACTGCTGGCTTAGGGTGCAGGCCGGGCTGAGGGACACGCCCACCCAGTGCACAAATTTTGTGCACCGGGCCTCTAGTAGTAAATTAAAGAACTGGGACTGGAATCCAGGCTTTGTCCTGTTCAAAAGCCTCTACTCTACTGGAGTGGAGGGGAGGCAGATGCTGGGGGAGATCAACCGAAGGACTTGTATGCATACATATGAGCATAACCAATGAATGAAAGACTCTGGGGTGGAGAGGGAGGCAGGTGGGGACATGTGCTGGGGGGTAGGGGAGGCTGGGGGGAGGATATTGGGGGGGGAGGAAAACATATGTACTACTATTAAATATAAGTTATATTGTAAATAAAATTAAAAAAAAAAGCCTCTACTCTGAAAATAAATACAATCTGGGATTAAGATAGACAACACTGAACAATAGACAGGGCTCTGCCCTCATAGAGCTTAGTATCATGTGAGGAAGACAAACATTAAACAAGTACACAAATAAATGCAGGAGTCTGTGTACTCATAATGAAAAAAAAATCTCTAAGGAAATGACATTAATTCTAAGACCTAAAAAATCAAGAGAAATTGGTGGGGAAAGTGGAGTTAGAAGCAACCGTATATGCAAAAGTCCCGAGAAAGAAGTAAACTTATAATATTCAGAGCTGTAAGAGCGACAGAGTGGCTAGGGGACAAGTAGATAAAACAACACTGTCAGATTAGATAGAAGTTAAGTCATATCATAGTCACGAAAACAAGTTTGAATGTATTCAGTGTAATGAGAAACCTAGAAAAGCTGTGAGAAAGCAGCATGGTCCAATCTGTTCTAAAATGCTATTCTGGCTATGACATAAAGAACAGATTGGAAAGAGGCTACAATAGAAGTAAAGATCCCAGTAAGGGCCAAGGAAGAGATGGAGAGCTTGAACTAATGGGTTGCCACAATAAAGAAGTACAAAGACCAGAGATATATCTGAGAGGAAAAAATTATAGGACTAATGGACTGGAGGGAGAGGGAACATCAAAATCAAATTAAGAGGAAAAATCAAAGATAATGCCCAGATTTCTAGTGTGGGTACATGAATAGGCAGTGGTTCCATCTGCTGATATGGGAAAGACTAGAATAGATTTTGTGAAGAAATTAAAAATTCTATTTAAAACATATTTCAGCCCAGCTGATTGGGTGGTTGAGCACTGACCCAGGAAACAAGAGATTACTGGTTCAATTCCAGGACAGGGCACATGCCCAGGTTTCGGGCTTGATCTCCAGTAGGGGGCAGGAGGAGAGAGCAGATCAATGATGTTTCTCTCTCATCCCATTGATGTTTCCCTCTCTCTCCTATCATCTCTCACCCTAAAAATCAATAAAACATATTAAAATAAATAAAACGTAAGTCAGAGATGCTATGAGATATCCAAATGAAGATGCCAAGTATGCAGCTAGAAGTCTGGAGCTTAGAAAGGGTACAGGTGATGGCCAGATGCTCCACTAGCCCTTCCCGTTTAAACTGTAATGCTCAAGATATTCTCAAATGACAGGAGTTCCAAACCCAGCTACTTTTCACCCTCAATCTATACTTAGCATAAATGGTATGTTTTCAAAGCCCAAATAATATACCTCTCCTTGGAAAATAGTGTAGAGAGCAGGCAAGTTCTCCATGGTCTCGGGTCTTCCTGAATTCATCCTTAATGTTCTATGGCTCCTCCATATCTCTTCTGCTAAAGCTAATTCAAGTGTACTGTCACAAAGAAATAAGACAGACAACAATTTCAGACATCCGCATTAAATAAAAAAAGTGCAGACAATCTACAGCTATTCTCTACAGAGTAATAACATAGCTTTAACACCATGTACTTTTATCCAAATCTCTTTTGTCTAATTGTGGAGAGTTTTAGAAACCTTGATCTTATTTCTTTTCATTGTGATACTTACCCAAGGCCATCAGTCTGCTGTTTTGTTTTCTGTTTTTTAATTGATATTGTTGGTATTCTTTTGCCAAGGAAAGGTTTTGGGGGATGGGGGTAAATGGATCTTTAAAAGAAAGGAAACAGTAATAGTACTAAGAGCTAACATTTATCAAGCACTTACTATGTCCAGGCACTATGCTCATTTCATTCACTATGCACTATTTCATTTAACCCTCAAAAGTTTCAAGATATAGGTTCTATTATTATCATAGTACTAGAGGCCCAGTGCACGAAATTCGTGCATGGAGGGGGTGGCGGGGAATGTCCCTTAGCCCAGCCTGCACCCTCTCCAATCTGGGACCCCTCGAGGGATGTCCGACTGCCCATTTAGGCCCGATCCTTAGGATCGGGCCTAAATGGGCAGTCGGACATCCTTCTCACAATCCAGGACTGCTGGCTCCAAACTGCTCATCTGCCTGCCTCCCTGATTGCCCCTAACCGCTTCTGCCTGCCAGCCTGATCACCCCCTAACTACTACCCTGCCAGCCTAATTGATGTCTAACTGCTCCCCTGCCAGCCTGTTTGCCCCCAACTTCCCTCCTCTGCCAGCCTGGTCACCCCTAACTGCCCTCCCCTGCAGGCTTGATCACCCCCAACTGCCCTCTTGCAGGCCTGGTCCCTCCCAACTAGCCTCCCCTGCTGGCCTGACCGCCCACAACTGCCCTCCCTTACAGGTCCTGAAACCTCCCAATGGCCCTCCCCTGCTGGCCATCTTGTGTCCACAAGGGGGCAGGATCTTTGACCACATGGGGGCAGCCCTCTTGTGTATTGGAGTGATGGTCAATCTGCAAATTACTCTTTTATTAGATAGGAGAGAGGCCTGGTACATGGGTGGGGGCCAGCTGGTTTGCCCTAAAGAGTGTCCCAGGTCAGGGTGGGGGTTCCCTTGGGGTGAGGGGCGACCTGGGCAAGGGGCCTGTGGAGGTTTGCAGGCCGGCCACACCCCCCAGCAACCCAAGCTGAGGCCCTGGTATCTGGAATTAATCTATGTCTACAATTGAAACTTTGTAGCCTGGAGCAGAGCCAAGCCTTCTGCTCGCTCCTTTCTGCTTGAAACTTTGTAGCCTAGAGTGGAGGCCTAGGCTGGCAACGGCAGGCGGAAAGCTTGGCTTCCTCTGTTGCTGGGGAAACCCAAGCCTTCCCCCTGCTGTGAGTGGTGGCAGCCATCTTGGTTGGGGTTTATTTGCATAATCTGCTCCTGATTGGCTGGTGGGCATGGCGAATGTATGGTCAAATTTGCATATTACTCTTTTTTATTAGATAGGATACACACACACACACACACACACACACACACACACACACAAATGGCCCGGTGCACGAAATTCGTGCATGGGGGGAGGGTCCCTCAGCCTGGCCTACACACTCTCCAATCTAGAACCCCTTGTACGATGTCCTACTGCCCGTTTACAAGGATCGGGCCTAAACCGGCAGTCTGTCATCCCTCTCGTAATCCAGGACTGCTGGCTCCTAACTGCTCACCTGCCTGCCTGCCTGATTGGTCCTAACCACTCTGCCTACCAGCCTGCTCGCCCCCAACTGCCCCCCATGCCAGTGTGCTCAGGCCCAACTGCCCCTTCTGCTGGCCTGCTTGCCCCCACCTTACCTCCCCACTGGCCTGCTCGCCCCCAACTGCCCCCCTGCTGGCCTGCTCACTCCAAACTGCACCCCACCCCTGCTGTCCTGATCACCTCCAACTGACCCCCAGTGACGGTCTGCTCGCCCCCAATTGGCTCTGCTGCTGGTCTGCTTAACCCCAATGGCCCCGCCCCCACCAGCCTGATCACCCACAACTGCCCTCCTCTCTTGGCCTCTAACCACCTCTACCTCAGCCCCACCACCATGGCTTTGTCCAGAATAACATATGGAAGGTCTCCCAGTCTAATTAGCATATTACCCTTTTATTAGTATAGACAGAGGCCTGGTGCATGTGTGGAGGCTTGCTGGTTTGACCTGAAGGGTGTCCCGGGTCATCGGGGTTTCCCTCTGGGGTGCCTGGCCAGCCTGGATGAGGGGCTGATGGCTGTTTGCAGGCTGGTCAAGCCCCCCAGTGGGGACCCTCACCCCATGGGGGTATGTCCAGTCTGGGTGAGGAGCTGAGGGCTGTTTACAGGCTGGCCACAACCCCTTTGGGGTGGGGGGTAGAAGGGGCCTGCTAGGGAGCCTGGCCAGCCTGGTTGAGTGGCTGAGGGCTCTTTTCAGGCTGGCCATGCCCCTCAGCGACCCAAGCTCCCAGCCCCTTTTTTTCTTTTTCAGTGCCTCCTTGAGCGGAGGCCAGGGCCAGCTGAAAGCACCTATTAGGGATTTATTTATCTTCTATAGTTGAAACTTTGTAGCCTTGAGCGGAGGCCAGGGCCAGACAAGGCGGGCGGGAAGCTTGGCTTCCTCCATTGCCGGGGCAACCCAAGCCTCTAGCTCACTCCAGCTCTGTGGCTGCCTCCATCTTTGTTGGGTTAATTTGCATACTCACTCTTGATTGGCTGATGGGTGTAGCAAGGTGATGGTTAATTTGCATTTTCTCTTTTATTAGTGTAGATAGATAAATTAGTAGATATACAGATATCCTATATAATATAAGGCTAATATGGCAGAATGACCAGTCACTATGATAAGTACTGACCACTGGGGGCAGGCGATAATGCAGGAACTGCTCCCTGGTGGTCAGTGTGCTCGACAAGGGGAGCGCTGCTCAGCCAGAAGTCAGATTCATGGCTGGCAAGCACAGCAGTAGCAGCGCTAAGGATCCTCAGGGGATGTCTGACTGCTGGCTTAGCATTACTAAAAGGGCACAGACCAGGCTGAGAGACCCATACCCCTTCCCCACGCCCCAACAGTGCCCAGAGCCTCTAGTATAGATATAAAAGCCTAGGAGACCAAACAACTGGTCACTATGATGCGCACTGAACACCAGACATTCAATGCAGGAACCACCTCCTGGTGGTCAGTGTGTTCCCACAGCCAACCTCACAAGGTCTCCCCCAACTCCAACTGGCCCCGATCACTGGCTAGGTTGAGTGACCCCACCCATGCACAAATTCATGCACCCAGCCTCTAGTTTTAATATACTTTAGCAATTCATAGATTTTATACATACATACACACACACACACCTTATTTATTTATAATCCTCACTTGAGTATATTTTTTCCCATTGATCTGGGGGAGAGGAAGAGAGAGGGGGGAGAAAGAAATGAGAGAGAGAGAGAGAAAGAGAAAGAGAAACATCAACACAAGTGAAACATAATGATTGCTTGCCTCCCACACACACCCCAACTGGGGTTGGGAATCAAACCCACAACCCTTTAGTGTATAGGACAATACTCTAACCACTGCAAAACACAGGCCAAGGCTATTACTCTACTAATAGCACATAGAGAATGCAGGCAGATTTGTCAGTTCTTAAGAAGTGGCTGATAAACAGGTTAAATCCAAGTATCATAGCCTAGTTGGATCCTTCCTTCCATTTCCTAGCTATTAGTCTCAACTCTAGTCCTTCCCTTCCCTCTGCTTAGTATCCCTCACATCACATCCTAGAACAGAAATTATTAACCTGAGGTCAATGGCTCTATCAAAAAAAATTAATTATCCCTCCAACTCCTATAGCATTAGAGAGGTAAAGAATCCATAGAGGCATCAGTAGGTAGGACATCTAAATTAAGCTCAAATATCTTAGTCTCACCTGTTCCTCCCCTACAGAAAGGTTGTGGAAAGAGCAACAGAAGTGGAAACAATCTTAAGTTGTCCCTTGCCAATTTCTGCTGTGATAAGAATATGAACAGCCAAGTTTAAAACTCTCCTGTTTGCTCCTTCTGTAGAACAATAGCCTGAGAAATCCTATGCAATTCTTTTAGAAAACTAGCAGCACTTTTTAGGGAAAGTCTGAAATGTAAAAATATAGTTTACAATTCAGGAGAGTAGAAGGTTACCATTTTTTAAAATGGTATTTATTTATTTTTTTCATTTTCTATAAAGGCGTAGGGCTCTATGGTGGTTTATTCAGAAGCTCCTTAGATATTTCAAGTTTATTTTAGAAAGGAAGGGAGGACAGAGGGATAGAAACACCATTGGTTGGTTACCTCCTGCATGCCCCCTACTGGGGATCGAGCCTGCAACCTGGACATGTGTCCTCACCAAGAACTGAATTAGCAACCTCTTGGTTCATGGGTCAATCAATGCTCAACCAATGAGCACACTAGCTGGGTCAAGTTTATTTTTAAAGTCAATTCTGAAATATCTAGGGACCAGAGATGTAAAGAAGGCCAAAGAAGTAGGACTCTAGGCCAACCAACTGGAAGATAGCCTCTATATCAAAAATGTAAGGAGCAGAACCCCACCCCCACCCCCCAAAAAAACCCAGAATTGAGGGAAGTCCCACTCAGAGCATTTGGAAAGCTAGAAGCCCTCCTCAAAAATTACTGCTGATTCCCACTTGCCCTCCCACAGCCTTGGGTGGGTCATGGTACAAAGGAGAAGTGGAAGTTACAGAAGGAGGGACTATTTGTTTAAAATATATTTTTATCGATTTCAGAGAGGAAGGGAGAGGGAGAGGTAGAAACATCAATGATGAGAGAGAATCATTGATGGGCTGCCTCCTGCACATTCCCCACTGAGGATCGAGTCCACAACCCACGCATGTGCCCTTGGCTGGAGTCAAACCTGGGACCCTTCAGTCTGCAGGCTGATGCTCTATCCACTGAGCAAAACCAGCTAGGGCAGGAAGAACTAACTTAACAGTACATTCTGCTTTGATCCAGCTTACCTATTAAGCTTCTGTGTAAGATTTCATTTAGGGAGGGAGGTTCTGCTTTTAAAAAAAATGTTTACAAAACATTGAAACAAATATAGTCCAGTAAAATAGGACCACATCTGTAGACTTAAAAGAGCAAGTAAATTGACAAGGATTGAAATACACCATTTGTAGTTACTTTGCAATAATTCTGGAATTAGCTCTAAAAAATCTTCCTTAGGTACTCCATTTTACTTGAATATTTTAAACAACAATAATATGTATGGAAGCAATGGGGAGCCGATTACTGGGCACTTCCTTCCCAAAGCAAAGAAAGAATAATGTGTGAATAGGTGGTATAGCAGGGGAATGGTGGCCCAGAGTAAGGTCAAAGCCTATGTTGGGTGAGAAAGAAATCTGCAAAGAATGACTCACCTTTAAGCTATGTATATGAATTGAGAAGAGATAAGTTGATAAGAAAAATACTGAGATATGAGCAGAGGCAGAATAATGACTACAGAGCCTGCATTCTCAACCACTATTCTACACTGCCCTGTAGAATTCATAGCCCTGGCCCGTGTAGTTCAATTGGTTGGGCGCCATCCCATGCATAGAAAGGTTGCCTATCTCGTAGGGTGGTCAAAAGGGAATTAAATTGGTTTAGACAAGTAAAGTTTTTAGGTTAACACATGGCAAATAGGAAGTGCTCAAATATTAGCAATTATTATTAGAGGAGTTGGAAGGGACCTTCAGGATTACTGACTGAAAGAATAGTGTAGGTAGTAGAGCAAGTACTTGCCTTGAGGTCTAGTACCAGTTATCAAGTCACTTTATCTGTTAGTTTATTTTCTGTTAAACTGGAATAATGGGCTAAATGCTCTCCATAATTTCTTTCAGCTTTCATATTTTGAGTTCACTTTTTGTGTTTTTCTTTGCTTTTTACTATTTTTTCTCTTTCCTGCTTTTGACCTGTTTTCTCAACAGATTCATGACTAGAATTCAAAAAAAATAAGTAGCATCTTTCTAAGACCGTTATTCTAGAAACTGGATGGGAAGGAGGGAGGTTGGACAACTGGTTGGCATTTGAAAGTCTCCCATCCTCTGATATGGCCAGCACATAGTAAGGCTCTATTCAGTCATTCAAAACCACTTCATTTTACAGATGAAGACACTAAGACACACACAGGCTAAGTAACTTGCTCGAAATCACAAACCTATGGATGATGCTAATGAGATTCAAATCCTATTCACAAATATTTTTTCTTCCCTTTTTAAATTATGAAATTCTTCTGAGTATTCTTGCACATTAGCATACCTTTCAAATTTCTAGTGCCTAGCAGTATAAACTCGACTACTAACGGTTCTGACATAGGTGATCTTACTCACACCTATGGCTCAATTACCACCAAATACAAATTACTCTCAGATTTAAATTTCCAACAAAAATCTATTTTCTGCCGAAACCGGTTTGGCTCAGTGGATAGAGCATCTGCCTGCGGACTGAAAGGTCCCAGGTTCGATTCCGGTCAAGGGCATGTACCGTGGTTGCGGGCACATCCCCAATGGCGGGTGTGCAGGAGGCAGCTGATAGATATTTCTCTCTCATTGATGTTTCTAGCTTTCTATCCCTCTCCCTTCCTCTCTGTAAAAAAATCAATAAGATATATATTTTTTTAAAAATCTCTTTTCCTTGTTCCAAATCCATATTTCAAACTGCCTCCTGGATACCAAGAATGACTTCTCCCTTCCCCTGTCCAAAAAAAAACAACAACAAAAAAACCACTTACCCAGCATCAAGAGACAGAGAGCTAGGCAGTTACATTGAAGTCCTCTTTTTTCACTCTCTGAATCCAATCCATCAGCGAGTCTACTGATTTTACTTCCTGTATACATCTTTAGAATCTGTCCAACTCTGCATTTCCACCAGCTCCTCAGTCCTCATTGCCAACAGTGTACCTATCTGTCCTTCATCTATTCCCAATATCCAGCCTCTGACTGATCAGGCCCTCTCCCCCACCGCACTACCCACTTCCCATCAAAAATCACCAACAACAGAAACCTCATCAGCCTTTCGGTAAAAGCTACAAAGTCCTGAAAGGTTGACCTCTACCCGCCTCCAGCTTCATCTTGTACCCTACTCCCTTCACCTCCCCTTCACTCCCTTCCTCCTGGCCACACTGGCCTCTGTGCTTTCCAGTCATTCTCCTCTCATTGTCACAAGGCCTCCGTACACGTTGTTCTTTACAAGCAACAGTCTGCCTTCCTCTCCTCACCCACCCCATTCGCATTCTCCCTTCGGGCATCTTTTCCTCAGAGAAGCTTCCGTGCTTATTTCAGGCACTCAGAACATCAGGTGCCTCTCCTAGGTCGCACGCATTCCACATTACTTAGTGAGATTCTTTAACGTTTGTTTTCCCCGCCAGCCTCAAACCCCTGAGAGGTCAGGGATCGTGTCTGCTTCACAATGTAACCTCAATGCTTTGCACAATAAATACCGTTGGATCGGCGGGAGTCGGGCATTTTCTTCACCTCCGTCCCTCACAAGAGCACAGTAAAAGGCTGGCAGAAGCAAGCCGGCCTCCTCAGTCCGGACCCTAGTAGAGGCTGGGAGACAGGCCTTTTTCCCCGGGGGGCGCCTGGCACAGGGATGGACCCAGGAGGCCTCGCTGAAGGCAGCCGTCGAGGGCCTCAGGCAGCCGCAGAGACCCCAACGCTCTGCTCCCGCCTAGACAGGGAACCCAGGCTGCCGCACACCCGAGCTGGGACCCCTGGGCCCGCCTCTGCCCCTGGCAATCAAAACTTCGGCGGATTAAGGCGAGGCTCACATTCCGACAACCGCGGCACCGCCTCCGGATTCCGCAGCAGCCCGCCCTCGACCTCCCTCCCTCACACTTACTCGGCGACCGCTCCGCTCTCCGCGCCGCTGCATTGCGCGAAACGCCGAAACCTAGTCGACGCGCTCCCACCCACAAGACACAGCGTGCCGAGGCGGGGCTCCAGCTCCACCCACCAATCCTGGAATCGTGCTCTCGTGACGTCAGAAGGACCTGACCAATAATAGGAGCCCATCCGTGGGCGCTGAGAGTATTGGAAGCCGATTGGTCTCTCCAAGCCGGATGTTGTAGGAAAGGGCTAAGTCGGAGCCAGTCGCGCGGGGCTGAGGGTGTCGAGCAGTCCGTGGCGGTGTGGAGGCGAGCGGCCACCGCCATGATTGAACAACAGAAGCGCAAGGGTCCAGAGTTGCCGCTGGTTCCAGTCAAGAGGCAGCGGCATGAGTTGCTGTTGGGAGCGGCGGGGTCGGGCCCCGGAGCGGGACAGCAGCAGGCGGCGCCCGGAGCCTTGCTGCAAGCGGTGAGTGAAGGAGCAGGCGGCCTTCGGCCCTCAGCTCATCGTCCTCCTTTGAGAGCTACACCGGGTGGTCCCGCATCGGCCCGTTCCGTCTCCTGGGGGCGGAACGAAAATCTCTACCTGGAGTGAAGGCCGAAAAACGCTGTAAAAGCGGCCGACACCCTCCGGATACTCCGTACCGTTTCCCTGTTTGACACCCGTTTTCAGTGTCTCTATCTCCCTGGGAGATGGGTTAGAATTAAAGTTAAGGAGCCTTATTTTGACCTCAAAATCAAGATCGAGGTTTTCGCATCCTAAATCTTCCAGGGATTCAGCATAAACATTCAGAAAAGTTACAAGAGTGGGAGGATGGAGCATGAATGAATGGGGGAAGGAATGAAATTAGTGATCTGGCTTACTTTGGGCAAGTTGTTTTTCCCTGTATTTCTCTACACTATTAACAACAACCCAAGAATAGTTAATATTCATTGAGCCCTTGTACTAAGTTGTTTTATTTTAAAGGAAGACTCCGTCAATCTTGGTAACGGCCTAACAGGGAACTGTTATTCCATTTTGTAGATGGGAAGGCAAACTCTTATCTAGTAGTGATGGAAACATCTTAAACCCAGACCCTTTTTTTTTTTTTTTTTTACATTCCTTGTAAGGTAGAGGTAGTGATCAGACCTCTTCTATTAGCCTCAGATAAAGAAGCCAGCTGGCAGTATTTCAAAATAGACCTACAAACAGCTACCACGTGTGCCACCTCCATCACTAGTTCCTGACCGAAGCTATTACCATCTCACCTGACAATGTTGCAGTAGGGTCCTAACTGGTATTCCTGTTTCTACTCCTGGGTGGTCCTTCTGTTCTCAAACCAGCAGCCAGAGGAAGCCCTCTCCATGTCAGATTCTGTTACCCTTTGCTGAAAACTTTTGGTGGCTTCACTCACTGTAATACCAAAATCCTTAGAACCTTTTGCCTTTTTTGTCTCCTTACCTTTCTGATCTACGAATTCTCCACGGCTCACACTTGCTCCAGTCACACTAGTTTTGTTTTTCTTCAAAGCATCTACAACCATCTCTCTATTTTACTTGTGGTCTCTCTATCCCTCCTTCTCTTCCTGCTTCTCACTCTAAAGTAAACTCCGTTTATTTTCCCAGTGCCTATAACAGTGCCTGGCACATAGTATTTCTTAAACGAATAAGCCCAAACCAGTTTGGCTCAGTGGATAGAGTGTCGGCCTGCAGGCTGAAAGGTCCCAGGTTCGATTCTGGTCAAGGGCATGTACCTTGGTTTTAGGCACATCCCCAGTAGGGGGTGTGCAGGAGGCAGCTGATCGATGTTTGTAACTCTTATCCCTTTCCCTTCCTCTCTGTGAAAAATCAATAAAATATATATATTTTAAAAAATAAACGAATAAGCTGGAAACTACCGAAGAGACTTGGAGATTTTTTTTCTCCAAGAACTCAAAGTTTATTTTATAACTAAAGACAGATTAAATAAAAGTCAGTTTTATCCTAAACTTTCCCAGTAAACATTTTCTCCCAGGCTCCACGTTATTGATTTTAACAGTCCAATTAGTGGCCTTCAGAATATTCACAAAGGTTGTGTACAAAGTGTGTCATTTGGTTGAATCATGTTTGAAAATAGGTCTTTGTGCTTTCAAACAATTTTGTTTTGTTTTTTGTTAATTCTCACCTGAGGATATTTTCCCCACTGCTTATCAGATAGTAAAGGGAGGGAGTAGGGAGGTGGGAAGGTTGTTAGGGAGGGAGAGACACACCCAAGTGGTTGCCTCCCACCTATGCCCCTTCCAGGTACATTCCCTTGACGAAGATTGAACCCATGGTCCTTTGGTCTGTGAGCAGACACTCTAACCATTGAGCAAACTGCCTAGGGCCTTTAAAACAATTTTTAAAACACATTTATTATGCTCCCTTACTCATAACTGGTCAATTAAATTTTCCTTATAAAAATAACACAGAATAAAATCACTTATAGATATTAAAAAACAAATTATGCATTCTCTCCAGGGCTCCATGGTCCAACCAAACAGGTATAAGAAAAAATATGTTTCCAACTTCAGTTTCTGTGTTTTAATGATCAGAGGAAATCCTTGTTGTATTCATCTTGGTTTCAACAGAATAGTTATCAATATCCTTCCTCTGAATTTTGCTCTGGCATCCAACATTGATCTTTTACATTCAAAAAATGAATTTTTCAAAGCTTTGCAGTTTTCTCCCTTCAAACATTGCTGAGGGGATTTTCCTTCTTGGAGCACACAGTGGGACTGCAGCAGGCAGGTGCCAAGGTCTTCCTTCACACACACGCCACCTCCTGCACGCGCGCGCGCGCACACACACACACACACACACACACACACACACCGCCTTGTCCTCATAATACGGAGGCATAGCTGCACCTGCCACCCGTCGCAACCGCACTACTTCCAGCTGCCCACTAGTGATGTCCCCCATGGAAGCGAGATTTGGGGATTATTAATAACTAGAGGCCCGGTCCATGAAAAGTCATGCACTGGATAGGGGGTTCCCTCAGCCCAGCCTGCCCCCTCTCACATTCTGGGAGCCCTCAGGGGTGGGAGGCAATCGGGAAGGCGATGCCCCCATCACACCTCCACTGCTGTCACTGCCAGCAGCACAAGCCTTGGCTAGCTCTGGTTACCTGAGTCTCGGGCTGCTCTGGGCAGCTGCGATCCAAGGCTTGCCTGCATCTCAGGCCGGCCCTGGGTGGCTGGGAGGCTGAGGGGTCTGGAGGACCCTGGAGTCAGGCGCATGGCAGGGGCAGGCCCAGCGGTGAGGCTGAGGGAACTGGGTGCCGCCATCTTTGAAGGCGGGGCAGTCAATTAGCATACCCCCTCCTTATTGGCTGTGGGCCACGTTCACAGAGAGTGAGCGTCAATTGGCAAATTCTCTCCTTATTAGATAGATGTACTTGTTCATCTAGGCTATGAATATCAGCCCAGGTTTCAGCATATTGCGCAAGCCTAGACTTCATGTCAAAATCATATCCAAAAGGCCTTTCCCCAATAATCTGTACCCTGAACTGTTGCTCAGTTCAATCACTCACTCATTCATTAAATGAGTAGAGATTGGGAAGATTATTGAATGACAGGCGGATCCCTGCATTCAAAGAGCTTCTTTTCTAGTGAGGAAAAGGCAAAATATGTAAACACATACACAAGGAGGGAATTTCAGGTAATGAAAAGAGCATTGAGGGGATACAGTAGAGTAAGTGGAACACAGAGGGGAGGTTGGGTGCTGCTTGAGTTTGATTGATCAAGGAAAGGCTTTCTAAACAGGAAACATTTGAAAAGAGCCAAACAGGAAAATCTGGGGGGAGGGGATTCCTGTCAGGGGCAACAAGGATAAAGATGCTGAGGTAGAAATGAGTTTAACATGTTTGAGCAACTAGAAGTTGGCTATGAGAAGGGAGCAGGATGAGGGGGAGGAAAGTTGGTAAAGCAGGCAGACTGGTAATTTCAGCAGGAAAGTATCAAATTGGAGGCATAAGCTGTGAGAAGAGTTGCAGCTCTCTCATTGGGAGAAATCCACTCAGTCATTGTTTACCTTGTCTTGTCCCTACATCCACTCCCTAATTTTCAGCTTCCTTTGCCAGTATGCAATGACTATCCTGTATTTCTCTTCTTTGTTTAGGGGCCCCCAAGGTGTTCCTCCCTTCAAGCTCCAATCATGCTTCTCTCAGGACATGAAGGGGAAGTGTACTGCTGCAAGTTTCACCCCAATGGATCCACCTTGGCATCTGCAGGATTCGACCGGCTGATATGTAAGGCATAGTGTTTGAATCTGGAATAATTGCTGTCTACCAAATAGTGATTATTTTTTAGAACCTTTGGTGCCACAGAAGGTATCAGTCTGATTTGGTCACATAACAAACTATATGGTGGTGAAAATGCTGAATGATCATTGTAGAGCTCTGAGTCCCTGTGATAAATACGGAAAGAATTATGTCACTGATTGGAAAGTGAGTTGCTCTATTTAAGAATATCTTCCTCATGGAGGCAAATCTTGAGCTGATTAAGCAAGATAACAATTCTAGGCTTAATGACTAATCCTATCCGCACTAATAAAAGAGATAGGATTGACCCTCATGCTCTCACACAAGATGCTCACCTCATGTGGTCAAAGATAGCTGTCAGAAGATAGCTGGCAGGAGAAGGTAGTTGTGGGCGATCAGGGCAGGGGGAGGGGGGATCAGGCCTGCAGGGGAGGGCATTTGGGGGTGACCAGTCCTGCAGGGGAGGGCAATTGAGTGGGACCAAGCCAGCAGGGGAGCAGTTAGACATCACTCATGCTGTCAGGGGAGTGGTTAGGGGTGATCTGGCTGGCAGGCAGGTGAGCAGTTGGGATCTAGCAGTCCCAGATTGTGAGAGGGATGTCCAACTGCCAGTTTAGCCCCAATCCCAACGGGCAGTCAGACATCCCCAAAGGGGTCCCAGTTTGGAGGGGGTGCAGGCTGCACTGAGGGGCACATTCCCCCCACCCCTTCCCATGCATGAATTTCATGCACCGGGCCTCTAGTGGGAATAATAAAGAGCAAGAGACCATTTCTTTTCCCCAAAGGCAAGCGACCCTCTTGGCTCACTCTCAGAATCTTAGCATATGAGAAGGAAGGGGGACTCTTAAAGTGGCAACTCACTTAGATAATCTTTCTGAACATCATTAGAATCTGTTACCAGAGTTTCAAGTCCTAGTCAGGAAAACCAATTTTTTGAGAAATAGGTAGAGAAAAATCACTTTGGGGGAGTCATGAGAAAAAGTGAAAAAGAGGGTAACAGAAGCCTCTGCTTTATTCTGCCATTTGCTGCATTGTGAGATAAAATAAACTCTACTTATAACTCCGAACCTCAGGGTGGATGATAATTGTCTGTTTTGATTTAGATGTTCTAGTTCTATGATCCTTAAACTTTCTGGTGGCCAAGCATCTGGAAGGCTTAGGCATCTTTAGAGAACATCCATAACTACCTATATGTACCTTATTATGTATAGAGGTGTTCCTTAATAATTCTCATTAAAGTTTACTCCTTGCTAGAGCAAGCTCGCTGAGGATAGCAACTGTGTTTATTCATTTGCCTCATTTAACCCCAATACCTGACATGTTATAGGTACTTACTTCATGTGGAATAAGTAAATGTCAGATAAAATTATTGCCATGTAGCCTTCAAGTCATTTGTGGCTTTCTCGGTTTTCCATGACTGCTGCCATTTTACAGTTTGTTTATATTCATAGGAGATGAGCAATAGTGAGTGTTGGCTTTTTTTGATATTATAAGAAATTTAAGATTTAAAAAATTATATCCATTAACTTTTTACCTTATAAAATGTGAAAATATTGCATTATTTTTGTTACAGTGTCAGGAAAATTGGCCCAGCTGGGAGAACCAATAGTGTTTTAAGCACTATTGTTCTGATAAATTCATAGGTACCCTTTCCATGGCCAGTAATAAATTCCTTTTTGCCTAGCAATGCTCACAGAACTCCTCTCTCCCTAACAGTGTTGTGGAATGTCTATGGTGACTGTGATAACTATGCCACATTGAAGGGACACAGTGGAGCAGTGATGGAACTGCATTATAACACAGATGGCAGGTGAGTATTCTGCACAGTGGAATGACAGCTGCTGCTTACACTAATTCTTCCTGGCATCCTTTCACTCTGATCCTTGAGTTTTCTCTCAGGAGACCATGCTATCAAAAATTGCTGCATTTGAGCAATTGCTTTATTCTATCACTGTCACGCCAAGTAAGGTGTTTATTGTTCCTTGTAGGCATTTCAAAATATATCATCTTTAACATCTAATATAACATCTCAGACAAATTTGTTTTCTTAAGACATAAAACAAAATAATTCTTATATGTATAAATTAGCTATTTTTATTCTGACAGTAATAAAATATTATTTTGAAAAACTGAGGGAAAAAAACATAACAAGGAAAAAATAACCCATATTCCTGCCAGTCCAAAGAGAATCCTAATAAAAGAGAAACATGCAAATGAACCATACCTTCACTATGCAACCAGCGAATAAGAGCAATATGCAAATTAACCCCCAACCAAGATGGCGGGCAGGACCCCTCCGCTCCAGCAGGCCAAAGCTGCTGCTGGGCCAGCCGGGGTCCAATGGCCACCCCGGACCCAGCAGGGGGTCCAGACCCGCGCCAGCCTCCCTGAGGCCCGGCCACACCACATTAAAGCTTCTTTTATTATTAGCATCTTAAATTAATGTGATGCATTTATTACAATTGATGAGCCTTTATCGACACATTATTAACAAAAGTAAAATTTGCAGTTTACATTAGGGTTCATTCTTTGTGTTGAACAGCTTACGGTCTTGACAAATGTACCATTAATGTAGTATCAGACAGAACAGTTTCATTGCCCTAAAGATCACCTGTGGCCCACCTATTCATTCCCTCCCTGTTCTGAACCCCTGGCAGCCAGGGGGTGATTAGGCTTGCAGGCAGAAGGGATTAGAGGCAATCAGGAAGGCAGGCAGGCAAGTAGTTGGGAGCCAGCAGTCCTGGATTGTGAGAAGGATGTCTGATTGCCCATTCAGGCCCAATCCTACTGGCATCGTGCCTCAGTGGGCAGTCAGACATCCCTCGAGGGGTCCCAGATTGGAGAGGGGGCAGGCTGGGCTGAGGGACATGCACAAATTTTGTGCACCGGGCCTTTAGTCCTATTTAATAAAAGAGTAATATGCAAATTGACCGTACCTTCGATCAAGCCACAGCCACACTCACCAGTTAATCAGAGCAAATTATGCAAATAAATCCCAACCAAGATGACCGCTGCCACTGAAAGCAGGAGGGAGGCTTGGGTTTCCCCGGCAATGGAGGAAGCCAAGCTTTCCGCCTGCCCTTGCCAGCCGAGGCCTCCACTCATTGCTACAAAGATTCAATTATAGAAGATACCTAATCCCAACAGAAATGACTGCAGCCATGGAGCTGGAGAGAGAAGAAGCTGGGGTTGCTGGGGTGTTGAGGAAGCCAAACTTCTGCAGCCCTAGCACCTAGGCCTCCACTCTAGGCTACAAAGTTTCAAACAGAAATGGCTATCACCACAGAGCAAGTAGAAGGCTTGGCTCTGTTCTAGGATACAAAGTTTCAGTTGTGGAACATAAATTAACATAGATCCCAGAGCCTCCACTTGGGTCACTGCAGGGCATGGCCAGCCTGCAAACCACCATAGGGCCCTCACCCAGGCTGCTCCATGCCCCAAGGGAACCCCCACACTGATCCAGGACACCCTTCAGGGCAAACCAGCTGGCTCCCATCCATGCACCAGGCCTCTATCCTATCTAATAAAAGAGTAATTTGCATATTGACCATCACTCCAACACACAAGAGGACTGTCCCCATGTGGACACAAGATGGCCAGCAGGGGGGGACAGTGGGAGGTTCCAGGCCTACAAGGGAGGGCATTTGTGGGCCATCAGGCCAGCAGGGGAAGGCAGTTGGGAGGGACCAGGCCTGCAAGGGAGGGCAGTTGGGAGTGATCAAGCCTGCAGGGGAGGGCAGTTAGGGGTGACCAGGCCAGCAGAGGAGGAAAGTTGGTGGCAAACAGGCTGGCAGGGGAGCAGTTAGACATCAATTAGGCTGGCAGGGTAGTAGTTAGCGGGTGATCAGGCTGGCAGGCAGAAGCGGTTAAGGGCAATCAGGGAGGCAGGCAGGTGAACAGTTTGGAGCCAGCAGTCCTAGATTGTGAGAAGGATGTCCAACTGCTCGTTCAGGCCTTATCTTACCAGGATTGCGCCTAAACAGGCAGGCAGACATCCCTCGAGGAGTCCCAGATTGAAGAGGTGCAGGCTGGGCTGAGAAACACCCCCACCCCCATGCACAAATTTCGTGCACCAGGCCTCTAGTACTATCTAATAAAAGCAATATGCAAATTAACCATCCTTCTGCTACACCCCTAAGCCACGCCCATCAGCCAATCAGGAGCAAAGTGAACATTAACCCAACCAAGATGGCTGCAGACACAGAGCAAGCAGGGGGCTTGGGTTTCTCTGGCAATGGAGTATGCAAAGCTTTCCGCACCCCCTGACAGGCCTAGGCCTCCAATCAGGCTACAGAGTTTCAATTATAGAAGATAAATAAATCCCAACAAAAATGGCAGCAGTCACGGAGCTGCAGAAAGCAGGAGGCTTGAGTTGCCCTGGCGACGGAGGAAGCCAAGCTTGGGCAGCCCTGGCCTGTCTTGGCCTCTGCTCAAGGCTACAAAGTTTCAATTATAGAAGATAAATAAATCCCAGATCCCTGGGCCTTTACTTGGGTCATGGGGGGAGGGGGGGGCACGTGGCCAACCTGCAAACCATCACAGGTCCCTCACCCAGCCAACCCATGCCCTGTGGGAACCCCCACCCTGATCCAGGACACCCTTAAGGGCAAATCAGCCCCAACAATGCACCAGGCCTTTATCCTATCTAATAAAATGCAAATTGACCATCACTCCAACAAGATAGCTGCCCTCATATGGTCAAAGATCCTGTCCCCATGTGGACACAAGATGGCCTGCAAGGGAGGGCAGTTGGGGGCGATCAGGCTTGCGGGGGAGGGCAGTTAGGGGTGATCAGACCGGCAGAGGAGGGAAGTTGAAGGCAACCGAGTCTACAGCGAAGGAAGGTTAGGGGGGACTCAGGCCTGCAGGGGAGGGCAGTTGGGGGAGACCAAGCCTGCAGGGGAGGGCAGTTAGGAGCGATCAGGCTGTCAGGGGAATGGTTAGGGGGTGATCAGGGAGACAGGCGAGCGATTTGGAGCCAGGAGTCCTGGATTTTGAGAGAGATGTCTGACTGCTTAATAGTATCGGACCTAAATGGGCAGTTGGGCATCCCTCGAGAGGTCCCATATTTGTGAGGGTGCAGGCTGGGCTGAAAGACACACACCCCACCCCCATGCACGAATTTTGTGTACTGGGCCTTTAGTAACTTAATATTATGATATATTTTTTCTACTCAAAACTGCTTGGTTTTTACTTATATGTTAAAGCTAACATTTACAATCTTGTCTGCTCCTTTATTCCCTTAACATTATTCACCTAACATACTATTTATCATAAACGTTTTAATGATTGCATAATTTTAGCATCATTAAAAGTAATATGGAAATGTGTTTATTAGAGGTATTAATCCCATTAGATATTTTAGTAAATATGCATTGTTTTAACTCTCTAATCTGTAAAACCTAGGGTTCCTTGAATCAACTGGTACATAGCCTTGTATACATTTTCTTATTAATATTTGAGTAAAGAAAACCTTATAAAATAATTATAACTTAAAAATTGTCCTCAGTGACAAAATAAAAACTTTAATTTTTTGGTAAAAGTTTGGAGTTGCTGAACCATTGGGTTAAGAATTGCTAGGTCTCTCTCACTTCTGCAGCAAGGTGTAATTAAATATTTCCAAGTGGGAGGATGTCTTATGTATAAAGTCTTATCTATCACAAAAAAGGCAGATTGAGAAAACTCCTGTATTAAATGTTTACCTTTATCATGGGGAATGATAGAAGGAAGTTTTTTATTAGGGTAGACCTTGTAATGGGTATATTTTGGTAGATGGGGTGAGGCAGGCATTCCAGCATCCGGTGCTGGACTGTCAGAGGACATGTCAGTGATCTTAAAGGGTTGGGCACATTTTAGTAAGTGGGGAAGATAGCTTGCAGGTGTTTGTATTTACTTACTTTTTTCTTGTTGTTCTTCCTCTTCTAGTATGCTCTTCTCAGCATCCACAGATAAAACTGTGGCAGTGTGGGATAGTGAAACAGGTGAGAGAGTTAAAAGGCTGAAGGGACATACTTCCTTTGTGAATTCCTGTTATCCGGCCAGGAGGGGCCCCCAGCTTGTCTGCACTGGCAGTGATGATGGTACAGTTAAGGTGGGTGTTGTCTCTCTGAGTGTTGCAATTTCTGAGGTGACATAAAAGGGTGACATTATGCCTTCCCTGTGTATTGTACCCTCCTTGCCACAACTTTGTTTTAGCAGTCATTTCCCAAAACAGACGCTTTAAATATCTAACAGAACCAAGTTAAGTCATTGCAACTTGGATTAAAATGGACCGCCTGAATTGGATTCTTGGCTCAGCTGTTTACTTAATTGTGTGGTCTTAGGTAGTTTTTTTATCCTCAGTTTCTCAATCTTTATAATGGTGATAGCAATATACATGTCTTACAAGGCTGTTGTGAAATTAGTATATAGAAAGGTCAGTACATTTTTTAGTAACACAGGATGAGATCTTAAAGGTCATTTAATCCAATGATTTCCAACCTGTGTGCATATCAGAATCACCCAAAGTATCTGTTAAAAACAAAAAAACAACCAGATTCTAATTCAGTAGATCTGAAGTGAGATTTTTTTTTTTAATTAAGACTTTTCTAATACTTTAAACAATAATAATAATTAAAAAAAATACTATTGTTAAAGTAGTTGTAGGTTCACAGCAAAATCGAGGGCAAGATATAAAGATTTCCTATATATCCACTGTCCCATATATGCACAGCCTCCCCGACCAGAGTGGCACATCCTATATAATAAAAGAGAAACATGCAAATTTGGTCGTACCTTGGTTCCTGATTGGCTATGTTACCAGCCAATCAGGGGCGGAGCCAAGTGGCAGCGAGCACCCAGCCCCCTGGGCCGGGTGGTCACAGGCAGCCAGGGCTGAGCTGAGCAG
This sequence comes from Antrozous pallidus, assembly GCA_027563665.1. NCBI lineage: Eukaryota > Metazoa > Chordata > Mammalia > Chiroptera > Vespertilionidae > Antrozous > Antrozous pallidus. Next base: position 193,017,627 of record CM050508.1, read on the forward strand.
GGCGACGGCTGGATGCCCAAGGCCTAAAGCCTCACTAGAGGCTTTAGGCCTTGGGCAGGCTGGGGGTGAGCCATCAGTTGGACATCCCCTGAGGGCTCCCAGTATGTGAGAGGGGGCAGGTTGGGTTGAGGGACCACCCACCCCCAGTGCACGAATTTTGTGCACTGGGCCCCTAGTCTGTTATAATTGATGAACCTACATCAACACGTCATAATTACCCCAAGTCCATAGTTTACATTAGGGTTCACTTTTAGTGTTGTACATTCATTGGATTTGGAAAATGTATAATGACATGTATTTATCGCTATGGTATTATACAAAGTATTTTCACTGCCCTAAAAATCCTCTTTGCTCTGCCTATTCATCCCTTTCAAGCCCTGGCAATCATTGATCATTTTACTATTTCCATAATTTTGTCTTTCCCAGAATGTTGTATAGTTAGGATTATACAATATACAACTTTTTTCAGATTAGCTTCTTTCTCTTAGTAATATGCATTTTAAGATTCCTCTATGTCTTTTCATGGCTTGATAATTCATTTCTTTTTAGTGCTGAATAATATTCCATTATTTACGTATTTACCTACTGAAGGACATCTTGGTGGCTTCCAAGAGTTGGCAATTATGAATAAAGCTAGTGTAAACATTCATGTGCAGGTTGTGTGAACCCATATTTTTAGCTCCTGTGGGTGTAACTGTCAAGGAGTGCAATTTCTGGAACGTATCATAAGAGTATGTTTAGCCCTGGCTGGTAGCTCACTTGGAGTATAGTCCCATACACTCAAAGGTCGCAGGTTCAGTTCCTAGCCAGGTCATATACCCATGTTGTGGGTTCAGTCCCCAGTGTGGGAGGCAACTGATCAATGTTCTCACACTCATATTGATGTCACTCTCCCTCTCCTTCCTCTGAAACCAATAAAAGTGTGTCCTCGGGTGATGGCCTAAAAATAAAGAGTATGTTTAGTGGTCCAGAGTGGTCCAGAGTAGCATGTCAGAGCCCACGTGAGGTGCGGAGGGCATCCACACAGGACAGGGAGGCAGCCTGGGGAATTGGAGGGTGAGGAAGGAGGCACTGCCCAGCATGGAGAGTCAGTGCCCTAGTGGGGTAAAAGGATTATCTACACGTTGGTGGCGGAGACAATATAGTGTCAGAACCGCAGCTGAAGGTGCTCACACAGGGCAGGTGTCTGAGGCTGAGCAGAATGAAGATGGCATCCGTAGGGAAGGGCAGCCTAGAGAGGGGTATTTCAGCCCAAGCAGAATGTAGAGGGTGTTTGTTCACACAGAGGGATGACCCAAATGGGATGAGAAAGGGGTCCACGTAGAGTTAGCCGAGAATGGGAATCACAGTTCAGGAAAAAAAGTATCCAGAGGAAGGGTGGAAGAGGATTTGGGGAGTTGGTTATACAGGAAGCTTGATCAAATAAGTATAATAGAAGACAGACTACTAACCATCAGAGAGAGGAGTTACCAAAACTGAAGTAGAGAAAACTAAAATGCATCATGTGTGGTTGGTATCAAATTGGAAGTTTCAGTGTGAATTCATGACATTCAATGTACAAACAGATATAGAAAAAAATAAATGTAGATGTGTGTATATCTATGTATACATATATTTTCTAACTGACCACTGCGAGGTTTTAGGAATAATAATACCCCAACAGCAATGAGCACATCTACTGCTCAGGTCTTGGCCTTTAAAGTACCATTTTCCACTGAAAGGAACCAGGGCTTCTTTTAGGACTGGGCAGAGACTGTACTAGATGAGCCTTGTACATCTTATGCAAGAAAGCTTGTCAAAGAACATCTTAATCAAATTATCAAATTGATGTACACATGAAGAACTATTTGACATTGAAACTGGGACTCAGAACAGTTGGACATTGAAACTGACACTCAAACTTTTTTTGCTCTTATACGTTTGTTTTCAGTACGCAGAGACAAGATATTTTTGAAGAAAAGAAACAGGGGAGAGTAATTGATATAGAGGCAGGGTGGCCTCGAACAGGCTGTCAAGCTACAGGGGGAAGGCTGGAGTGGAGGGGAGGCAGATGCTGGGGGAGATCAACCGAAGGACTTGTATGCATACATATGAGCATAACCAATGAATGAAAGACTCTGGGATGGGGAGGGGGGCAGGTGGGGACATGTGCTGGGGGGTAGGGGAGGCTGGGGGGAGGATATTGTGGGGGAGGAAAACATATGCACTACTATTAAATGTAAGTTATATTGTAAAATGAAAAAAAATAAAAGCAGGAAAAAAATTAAAAAAAATAATTATCAAATTGGACTTGATTAGTAACTAGAGGTTCAGTGCATGAAATTATCCATCTTTTAAAAAAAATTTTATGAATTATGCTGCTACAAACATTCATGGGCAAGTGGTTTGAACACCTATTTTCATTTCTCTTGGCCATATATCTAGGAGTCCGATTGCTGGGAGATAATAGTAATTCTATGTTTTAACTTTTTGAGGGACATCAAAATTTTCCATAGCAGCCACATCATTTTACATTCTCATCAGCAATGTATGAGATTTTTTCAATGTAAGAACCCCCAATTTTTTACATCCTCACCAACACTTGTTATTTTCGGTATGTGTTTGTTACTGTTATTAATATTGTTACATCTTAATGAGTGTGAACTGGTACCCAGTTATTGTTTATTTATGATGTTGAGATCTTTTCATGTGGTTATTGGCCCTTGTTATATTTTCTGAAGAGAAATTTTTTAAAATATTTTTATATATTCTAGAGAGGAAGGTAGAGGGAGAGTTAGAAATAACACTGATGAGAGAGAATCATTGATTGGCTGCCTCCTGCACTCCCTCTGAGGATCGAGCCCGCAACCCGGGCACGTGCCCTGACTGGGAGTCGAATCATGACCTCCCGGTTCATAGGTTGACGTTCAGCCACAGCCACACCAGCTGGACCTGAAGAGAAATATTTATTCAAGTCCTTGCCCATTTATTAACTGGGCTTATTATATTTTTGTTGTATATGAGTTATAGTTCTTTGTCAGAATACTATGCCTTTCTCAGATGTGATTCGCAAGTATTTTCTCCCAATGGCAGTCATTTCATTTTCATGACACTCCTTTGATGTAGATCAGTTTTCTGTTCTTACGAAGTAATTTGTCTATTTCTTTTGTCACTTGTGCTTTTGATGTCCTATCTGATAATTCATTGCCATATCCATCGTCATGAAGATTTACCCTTTTGTTCTCTTCTAAGAATTTTATAGTTTCAGCTTTTACATTTAGGTCTTTGATTCATGTCAAGTTAAATTTTACATGTGGTGTGAGGTAAGGGTCTAGCTTCAACTGGTTATCCGGTTGTCTCAGCACCACATGTGAAAAAACTATTAATTTCTTTCATCTGTATTGGCTATACTTTTTGCTACTTCTTTGGCTCATAATTTTTTTTGTTGAAAACTAGACATTTGAATATTATAATACTAGAGGCCCACCGCATGAAATCCTATGAGATTGGGCATGCCACAGGACCCAGCGCCAAGTCCCCATACACCCGCATGTGCCTTGCGCGCACGCAGCCCCATCCACCTTGAAGACAGTTGTGGACGGAGATAAGAATAGTTTCCTGCCCTGAACTTAACTTCTCAGGAGCACTTAACTGGACCTTCGGTGGAAGATGAGAATTGAACAGAGCAGCACTTGTTCCCATGGAGACGTCATATGACATTTAGCAGGTGCCTTTTGGCATTTGGTAGTGACACCATGACGGCTATTGGCATCACGACCACAGAGTTTTTATAATAGAGATGGCAACTCTGGAAATTAGATTCTCCTCAGAGTTTGTTGTTGCAGCTGCTTGTTGTAGCTATTACTTATTCAGTGAATTTTCTGGTGTAATTTTATAAAGTTGTGTGTAGCCGCTGAAGCCTATTTCATTAGCTTAGTGGTTTGCTAATGGTTGGGCAAAGATTTCCTTTATTGAGGGATGTGGGGGGCTCTCCTAGTCTTTGCAGATTGACTATGTGTAGGTGTTGGGGCCTGTCTTCACCTCTCAGCCACACAGTTCCAACTCTGCATTAGCCTTCATTTCCTGCTTGTACAGAGCCTGCAGGTGGGGCCTTCTCGGTTATTTTCTGAGCATGTGCGCAGCCATGGGCATGCAAATGACCTTTAGAGTCCCAGGAATGTTAGTGCTTTTCAAAGCCTCTCCTGTGTTCCAGGTTGTCTCATTCTCCCTCTGTCAGTCCCCAGTGTTTGGCTGTCTTCTGTTTGCCCAAACTGTTAGTCCTTGCTTCAGCAAGCAGAGCTTAGTGCATTATTTGCCTGTAAATGTTTTGGATAAATACCTCTGCCTTGGGAGAGTTCCAAGTTAGGCAAAATAAAGGAAAACTGTTTGAGCTTATTCATCAGGGTGCCACCAGACAGGTAAAAACAACCACATTTTTTAAGAATAAAGAATAAGGTCTCTTGTTCCTTCTTATCCTTGGAACTATACTGGGAATATAAGCTGTTGTCTTCAAAGGTATTATTGAGTTATGGGATGGAACTAGGATAAGTTAAAACACCACAAAAATCTTCCTAAGACCCAGGGTTTATTTTTCCTTCATTAAATGTTTGCCTAGTTGCTATAAATTTTTTTATTAGTTTCTAGAATTCTGATAAAATTGATTCTGCTAGTTTTTGTGCTAGATAATTATCTGTTTTTGTGGAGGGACACTCTTAAAATTCGTTACTCTGCAGTTTTTGCTATCTATGTACATTTTAAAAAATATATTTTACTGATTTTTTTAGAGCGGAAGGGAGAGTTAGAAACATCATTGAGGGAGAAACCGATCAGTTGCCTCCTGCACACTTCCTACTGGGGATGTGCCCGCAACCAAGGTACATGCTCTTGACTGGAATCGAACCTGGGACCCTTCAGTCCGCGGGCTGATGTTCTATCCACTAAGCCAAACAAGTTAGGGCAATGTACATATTTTTTAATGTGAGTTGTAGCCTACTAATAAAGTAGGACCTACCATTTGAACAGACTGGTCTAATTAGTATCCTTGCTGTGCTAAGGACATAGGAACTAAGTAGGTAGAGGTTTTCCACTCTAAGATCATATTAATTAACTGTTTATTTAAATTTTAACAAAGGACTCTGAAAGTATAACCAAAGTGATTTGTTTCACCAACCTTCAGATACGCTGGCAAAATTGTGGTCACTTCTCACCATGTTCCCAGGATACCCAAAGAAGGTTCTGAACTGGCCCCTGTAAGAGATGGATTCACCTCTACGAAGCCTTTGGGCTAAAGGGTGTATTGTGCAGTTACTTCTTGAAGTGCTGTTACTGTAGACTCTTCTGTTTTCTGCTTCAGCTTTGGGACATCAGGAAGAAGGCAGCCATCCAGACATTTCAGAATACCTACCAGGTGTTAGCTGTGACCTTCAATGACACAAGCGATCAGATTATTTCTGGTGGAATCGACAATGATATCAAGGTATGTTTGGTGTTCGTGTTACATTTCCCTTTCACTGTCTTCAAACTTCTGAGATTGTGGTAGTTTACACTTAATAACAATGAGAAGGAACATAGTAATTTAGATCTTCTTTTCTCCTGTCCTATCTTTATTGATTTCCTAAGTCAAGGCTTGCTCCTATAAATGCATCTAGCACTTATGTAGTGCTTACTTTGTGTCAGTCATTCTTCATAGAGCATTATGTTATCAATTCACTTAATTGTCTCTGTTTTCACACATTATTTTTGCCTACGAATACTCTTCTCCTTTGTTGAAGTAAAAAAGTACCTCATCTTTCATACCTTGTCCAAGTGATTGTGACTTTTTTTTTTAATCAAGTACCTTCCATTAATGAGATGCAAAATAATTTGCTTAAGCCTGCCAGTGCGGCTCAGTGATTGAGTGTCAACCCATGAGCCAGGAGGTCACAGTTCGGCTTCTGATAAGGGCACGTGCCCAGGTTGTGGGCTCAATCCCCACCAGTGGGGAGTGTGCAGAGGCAGCTGATCAGTGATTTTCTCTCTCATCATTGATGTTTCTATCTCTCTCCCTCTCCCTTCTCTCTTTAAAATCAATAAAAATATAAATAATTATTTTTTTCTTAAATTGGTGCCCTACTCGCTTTTTCTGTGGCGAATCCCAATACATTTTGGTCTATACAGATACCATGGGCAGGCCCTAAGGGGGAAAGTCTGGAAATAGCACTCAAGTGCTATGAGGAATGGTGAATTGCATTCTCTTTTGGTTGTTAATAAAGCGAAAGATTTCAGCAGTACCTTCTTTGAAGAAGAGGAACAATAGCTTGAATTTAACAGTGTCAGCCATTTTAAGTTTTCTTAATTATTGAGCCAACACACATCTTGACAAAAAAATGATTGTATATACAGTGTGTTGGATTCCACACATGAATGAACTATTGCTGGGGAAGTGGAGTTGTCTGCCTTGTGTATTGCTTTGACAAACAACACCAAACTCATTTCTAGATGAGGAACATGCCTTAGCTGCTAAAAGGGACAGCAGAATTTTTTTTTTAACTTAGAAAAACTACATGGCAATATTAAATCAGGTTTGGAGGAAATTTTGTGCAATACCAACAACATTAACAAAATTGCGTTTCCTTTCGCATATGACATTCCAGACCATTTTTCTTTTATACGTTTTTATATCATTACAGTCTATGTAAATATAAGTATTATTTTGTATTCTTTATTTTTGCTTAATTGCTCACATTTTTACATTTGGTGTTGAGTGATTTTTAGGAGTAGCTTGATGAAACCTATCAGTTATTGAGGGCCTTCTATATGCTAGGCATATATATGCTCAGCATTTTTGTTGTTGTTGTTGTTTATATTGTTTTGTTTTTCTTAATCCTTACCTGGGGATATTTTCCCATTGATTTTTAGAGACAGTGGAAGGGAGGAGAGAGACAAAGAGAAACATCAATGTGAGAGAGACATCCATTGGTTGCCTTTTGCACGCACCAAGGTCAGGGCTAGGGATCGAACCTGCATCTGAGGAACATGCCCTTGACCGAATGTGTCAACGAGCCACAACTTAATAAACCATATATTTTTTTCTGTTTGACATTAAGTTTCTTCCAGCTGAAATGTTTCTCTTACATTTCCTACACAGAGATATTTATTCTTTTAATAAATATGCTTTTTATAATGTATATGTGTGTGCATATATTTAATATATGACATTAAATGAAAATTGTTAAGTCTGTATCTTTGCATATTACCTTGTTTTATACAACATGTTTACTTGTTTTTATATAGTTATAGTTTATTTTTAATTGCTAAGAATCATAGTTTAAGCATTTTTTTTTTAATGTTTTATTGATTTCAGAGAAGAAAGAAGAGGGAGAGAGTGAAACATTGAAGAGAGAATCATTGATTGGCTGCTTCCTGCATGCCCTACACTGGGGATTGAGCCTGTAATCCAGGCATGTGCCTTGACTGGGAATTAAACTGTGACCTCCTGGTTCATAGGTTGTTAGATACAAACAAATAAATGTCTAATATTAAGGTAAACTATCTAGTCAGATACAGCAACGTGGCTCCCTTTTTAGAAAGAGGAGTTTTTTCTCTTTGATAGAAATCCTATATTTTGTGATAAAATAATTCTTGCTCTAGAGCCATTTTAAGAAGGGATACCAATTTCTCTAGGCAGTTGACTCTTTAGTAATTCTAAGTATTTCTTTGCTGTTCACAACTTGATTTCTGAGAGAACCTTCTTGTTTTGTAGGTCTGGGACCTGCGTCAGAACAAGCTGACCTACACCATGAGGGGCCATGCAGATTCAGTGACCGGCCTGAGTTTAAGTTCTGAAGGCTCTTACCTTCTCTCCAATGCAATGGACAATACAGGTAACTTTGGAAAGGAAAGCGCTCCAAATTCCTAAAGAAAGTGGGCACTGGGTGTCGGAAATGTGTGCTGGGCCCAGCTGGCCTGGTTCGGTGATTGAGCGTCGACTATGAACAGGTTCAGTTCCCGGTCAGAGCACATCCCGGGGTTGTGCTCCATCCCCAGAGTGGGGCATGCAAGAGGCAGCCAATCCATGATTCTCTCTCATCATCAATGTTTTCATCTCCCTCTTCTTCACTGAAATCAATAAAAACTTTTTTTTTTTAATGTTTGCTTGGATAAATAAGGGTCCAAGGATAGAGTCAGGATGGCTCACAGACTTTCACCGGAGCAATTAGGAGAATACGTAATAGAAAAGGGATTCTAGTCCCAGATCTGCCACCTATTCCCTGAGCAACTTTGCACATAACACTTTGTTGGCATCAGTTTGTACACTGGTAAAGAAAAGGACTGGACTTTACTTCTAAAGCCCACTTTAGCTCTGGTATGCTGTAAATCCAGGGCTATATGGGTTCAAGCAAGATACGAGAAACTCTTGATTTGTTTTTTGGAAAAGATGAGAATCTGGAGATTCATCCCAGGCAGTTCTCAGGCATTTTCAGAGAGATCCAACTTGGATGATCGGAAGACCTACTGAATCTCAGTTGTGCTCTTTCTGCCGTTGTCTTCCCACTCCAACGCATTGTTGTGACAAGACCCTCATTAAAACATCTCAACATTTGGAATTTACACACACTCTTACCTTTGCTTGTTTTTGATATGTTGAGTAGGAGAGTGGATGTAGCAGAAAAGGAGGATGGCTTGTTGGATTATATGCTTAATATTTTTGGAAATACCCCTTTGATACACAAGTTCATAGGCTTGTTGGGAGATGGTGTTTTCACTGACATTTTGTAATGAAAATGGTGCCTAGTATTCAGTACGTGCTCGATAAATATTTGGTGAATGCATGAATATTCTTTACCTTCTGACTGTATTATCAGCTCTGTAGCAAACTTTTATGCATAGCTTTTTTTTTTATGCCTCTCTGACTTGAAGGATTATATTTTTCACACTGCTCCCTATGGGTATTTATACATACATTCTGATTTCAATGGAATTAACATTGACTGAATCTAACTTTGTTTACAGTAAGGAAAGATGAGATTCCTTAAATGGTTATTAAGAAGAAGAGGCATTTCTTGTTATGGCTATGTAATAAAATTACAAATTCTTTATTTTTGTTTATTGCCTCCAATCTTTTAGAACTCTCACATATGTCATCATATTTGATCTTTAAAGTACCCTTGCTAATGCCTTTTTACAGAGGAGACCAAAACACAAAGAACCTCATTATTTATCTAATACCACCCAAATATATATATATAGTATAGCTAAAATTAGAACCAAAGTTCACTTTCTGATTCTTGGTACATTGTTCTTTTGATATATATTTGACCTTGTTTAAGTTTAGACTGCCAGGTGCCCCTCTGAACAAATTTATAAAAGGTTAGTCCTGAGTTTGATTTTTATAGATTGAATGTCACAGTAGTCAGTGATGGTTAGATTGCCATATCAAAGCTTTGCTAACTATGACTCTTTGGGTTGGCAGAGGAATCATTTGCAAAATGTTCTGTTGAAATCAGTGTCACACCCAAGTATTCTCTGTTGCAAATCCCCAGCAGTGTGTTTGACATTTCTCCTTCCTCCCCCTCAGCTTTCCTCTGTGCCCATAGACCCAGTTAATGGGACTTGATTGCATTTTATTCCTCTTAGCAAAAGGAAAGAGCCTTACCAGGTAGCATTGTATCATATTGACTTCCTCCCCACCCCCCCCCCCCCCCCAAGGAAATAGCATCTGTCAATTTCACCTGGATTCTCAGAAGGCCTCTGGCTGATAACTGTTTTGCTTGGTTTATTTGAATTTGCAGTGCGGGTCTGGGATGTCAGGCCATTTGCTCCCAAAGAGAGATGTGTAAAGATATTTCAAGGAAATGTCCACAACTTTGAAAAGGTGAGTTCTGCATAGCAAAGGAGTTCTGTCCTTTTGATTCAAAGAAACATTGAAGATAGTGCTAAGGTGCAGTATCTACATATAATGTCAAATCATTATGTTGTACACCTAATACAATGTTATGTCAGTTATATCTTAATTTAATTTTAAAAGAGCGAGATGGTGCTGAGGCTACGCTCTACTAAGGGGCTACATTCCAGTAACACTTTTCTCCATCAAAACTGTCCTTGCTAGAAGTAAAATTAGTAGAAGACAATCGCATAGATAAATGGTGATGGCGCCAGCCTCCAATTTAGGATAAGACACTCATCCTTTTAATTCCTTGGTAACTTTAACCCTCTTAGGTTTGTGTTCCAAATGGGATCCAGGCTCCCATGGCTATTACCCAACAACCTCCATCACTTCCCAGTGACCAGCTCTTTAGAGCCCTGAGAACACCTGTCTCTCTGCAGTAAGCACCATGGCCCGAGTTCTGAGAGACAGAGCTGTTTTCTAAGCTGACTGAGCCCAGCTCAGCTCTTAAAGCAGCTTTTCCCCAAGATAATTTGATAATAGAGACTAATGGTTTAACTTTGTAAATGAAATTTTATTTTTTTGTTGGATTTGGTTTTCTTTTACTTCAAAATAAAGTTTTTAATAAGGATCAAGGTAAATGGACCAACGGGAGCCTCTCCATTTGTAGGTAGAGCAAAATTTTTGTTGCCAGGTCCATTCTCTTTTGCTGTAAATCAAGCATTTTTCTAAAGTTGGTTTTTATATGGCCTGAAATGATAAAGTGTGCTGTCTTGGGCTACAGAATCTATATACATAAATAGGGAGTATGCTAATTAGACAGGCGCTGTGACCGCTCATGAGGAGACTGCATCACCACCGCTCAGGAGAGGACTGCGTGCCGGCAGAGAGGCTGGGGCTGGGGCTGAGCCAGTGAGACACACGAGCGCCTGCCCCACCCCAGCGGACACAGCGTGGCCGCCAGCGCTGCGTGAGCCTCTGGGATAAAATAATTGCTGATCACCTTTCTGGGGAGAATAATTAAAACTCAAGAAATTTTAAAGTCTCTTGGTTATTCTGTAGTCTAACAAAGGGGTTTGGTACATTACTATATTTATTGGATTCCTGCTTATTCATTATTTCAGAATCTTCTGAGATGTTCTTGGTCACCTGATGGAAGCAAGATAGCAGCTGGCTCAGCCGACAGGTAAGGATTACCGGGAGTGTGGCAAAGAGTGATAGAGCTGCCTGGCCAGTGTGGCTCAGTGGTTAGGTGTACAACCCATATACTAAGAGGTGGCTGATTCCTGGCCAGGGCACGTGCCTAAGCCATCAGTCGGACATTCCCCGAGGACTCCCAGGCTGCCAGAGAGATGTCTGACTGACAGCTTAAGCCCAGTCCCCTAGGGAGTGGGCCTAAGCCATCAGGTGGACATCCCCCAAGAGGGTGCAAGCCGGGCTAAGGGGACACCCCCACACACACTTCCCTGCCCCCGTCCCCGTCCTCACCCAGCCAGTCAGTCACGAATTTTTGTGCACCGGGCCTCTAGTGCCATCATAATAAAATTCAGACTCATAATCTGACTCTAGTTTCTTTCATCAGATTCTTCTGCCATGCTTCAGTTTATTTAAATACATACTGTGCATTCTCTTCACCACCATCACCACAGTGCTTCACTCACGTGGGGCTTTCCCTATTCTACATCCCTTGTGCCTCCAGTTTTCTCATATCACCTCTTCTCCATTATTCAAACTCCTATATCTAGTAATCACCTCTCTGTTATGCCCATAAACTTTTCATAGTCCTCTCTCTCCCTTACCTCTTGGGCATAACAAATTCCTCTTTGTTTTATGCTGCTGTCATACATTGTACACCTAACCTTCACTAGCATTTATTACATCTTAGAGTAAGTAGGGCACCCCCAGAACATTATTTGCTCCTAGAGGTCAGAGAATGAATCTTAGTCATCTCTGAACCCAGGGCAGTGTTTGACCTATTCTAAGCACTTAGTAATATTATATGAATGAACTCCTAGCCTAAGGTTGGCAGTCAGATTTTACCTTGCATATGGTGACCTATACTTGGAGGAGAGTCGGGTTGAATAGGGATGCCCAGGGGCCCAGGCTGTTGGGCCGCAGATAGAGAATGGCAAAGATTGAGGAAGCCCTCCGGTGACAAACTGGGTTTAGCTCCCATCTTTCTCCTGTGGAGATTTCCCTGCCGCCCTGCTGCAGCAGGCCCCATCCTGTACACATGAAGCCTTTCCTGAGCTAGAAGGGCTTTCAGCGTTTCCCACATGTTCCAGGATCCTCTGTTTGTGGCCCGAGCACAGCCATAGAGAAACCTCATTCTGGTCTGTCCCACGCTTTATATTTGTGAGCACATCTGAGGATTCCAGAGTTTGCTTCTTTTTTTTTTTCTGGCAAGTTTAATGCCAGGAAAAATGAACAAATAAGTATTTGGCTATTTTCTGGGGAGGAAAGGGCTCCTGGTGGTTTAGAGAACTGCCTTGAAAGAATCGGAGATTTTCACTTGTCAGGTTACTAAAGATGATCTTAAACAGATCTACAAAATAAGGTATCTTGCATTCTGATAGAGTAAGAACCATTCTAAGTATTTTTTCATTATTGTCAGCAGAGAATTTTTCATCTTTCCTCTGTACTTATGCTTTTAAATGACATTTGCCTAAGCTTTTCTTCCGAGTAGTTTGTTTCTGACATTCATTGGCCCTGACTTTCAATGTCCTCTCTCTCTGTCTCTCCCCGCTGTTCCTTTAAACCTTCCATGTAGAAGCATGGCTCTGGTCTGGGGAACGTCTGCTTGTCTGCCTGCTGGGGTTGGCCAGATTTCACAGGCCTCCTCGCCAATTAGCCCAAAGTCAGCAAGCAGCTCTGTTACATAAAGAGCCTGGTTCCTGCCGAACATTGCCATGCCCAAGTAATGGGAGGACATGGAACCCCTCTAAATTTAGCATCTAATTGGCAGCCATGGGGAGTGAGGCCTTGAAGTAAACCTTTGGAGATCTGAGATTCTGCTGGCCGTTAAGTACCTGGGAAATGTAACTTTCCTCAGAAAACTACTGCTTTTTAGCTTGGCCTGGATTTGGCAGATTTCCCCTCTTTGCTTGCAAATCACCTCCCTCCTCGTGTTCAGACTTGAATCCTTTCAGAAGTCCCGTCAGAGACTATGGGAAGACTAGCCAGTCTTTCCACTATGAGCAATTTATTTAACCTCTTGATTTCATATTGTATTTTGATAATTGGTAACAATTATGTTTGTTATAGCAATAGCTATCATTCATTTTGTGTGCCAAGCATTTTGCATACATTATCTTACTCTCCCAAGCAAGCTGCGAGACCAATTTTATCTCCATACAGCTAAGGGAAGAGAAGCTCAGAGAAGTTAAATAATTGTCTAAAGTTACTTAGCTATTATTAACTAAAGTTACTTAAATAGTTGCACTGAGACTTGAAGCCAGGCCTTTCTGACCCCAGAGCTCAACCACTTTTTCACCGTGACACATCGTCCTCAGCTGGATTCCTGAGGACAGTGACTAGTGTTGGCAGGAAAAAGACAGGCAGAGCATGAGCATCAGAGCCAAGGAAACAGATAGGGTTCCTGCCCCTTTTCCATCTTGCTTGGAACTTTTGTTCAGTTCCCGTGGAGCCTCGCTCTTGAGAACTAAACCATATAATTCCAAAGCTCTCCTTGTTTATTTGCATTTTAGACTAAAAATGTTTACTAGTTCTGTCACATCAGAACTAGGCATTTTGTAATCAAGTACTGGTGCATGTTCCCTTTCAAGTATTGACCGAACAAAACAAATGTGTAACTTTGTATAATCTGTTTGAAAACCATGAGCCCTTTGAATATACCAACAGGTTCTTTTTGCATAGTAATATGAAGATAATATCTCTCTATTTTACCTTCAGTTTAAAATGACCCAAGCAAGGTTGAGGATCAAAGGAACTTCTTTATTGGGGGATGTGGAAGACAAGGTGTTCGAAAGGGGTGTTAAGCAAAAGAGGATACTGGAATATATTAAGAGTTCTGATTTTAGTGTTCTGACATTCATGAACAGTGTCAACTTGGAAAAGTCACTGTACCGTAGTTTTCTTACCTCTTAAATGAGGTCATGCTAGCTGATTTCTGTTGGTCCCTTCCCATGCTAGTATTCTTTGTGCTCATGAATTCAGTGCAAGATTTGGGTCAAGTGTATATTTGGGTTACGTTTATGTAGCACAAATTTCCTGTTCCTTCTCTGGCTATGTGATTTGAATACTAGAAGTTCAGGTGCTCTACAACTTAGGTTCCCAACCTACCATGAATTGGGTTACTTACCTTTAAGACATTTCTGGATGCATGTGATGTTAATGACAGCCTAATTACATGGATGCTTTTTGAGGAAGATTTCTTTATGGGCTCTGTAGGAAAACCTGTCTTTCGCCTCCATGCTCTTTCCAATTTCCTAAGCTACCGTTTAAAAATATCAGTAATGCCTGTATTTTGGGCTCTTCCTATTTCTCCAGTCAGTCGCTCAAGGACAGGTCCATGCCTAATTCACAGTCTGTATTCCTAGCTTCCAAAAGTCAATAAAATTCAATAAACATAGGGTTAATCAATAAATAGTTGCTTCGATTTTCCTTAAAAAGCCATGCTTCTACCTACCCTCAGCCCTGAAAGGCCTTAGCTTTGTCTTTGTGATGCCTTGCAGATTTGTGTATGTGTGGGACACCACAAGCAGGAGGATTTTGTACAAGCTGCCGGGCCATGCTGGCTCCATCAATGAAGTGGCTTTCCACCCCGACGAGCCCATCAGTAAGTCTGTCCTGACTCTGGGGAAAGGGAAACTATGGGAAACGCCCAAAAGGAGCCCTGAGAGTACAGAGGCGAAGTTGGATGTCTGTTTTCTGTGAACGTCCATGCAGACATGAGTATCAATGACAGTCACCATTGTTTTAAGTGGTGAGGGAAAGAGCAGTGTTTCATTTTATAACTTAACCACATTTTATTGGCTGGCCAATCATTTTGTAAATAATGGGCCTTGAATTTAAGGAGAAAATGTAACTTTCTCTAGGGCTAAGCTCATACACAATGGAAGCTGATTTTTCTTTTCAAGAATGACTGAGGAAGTCTTTTTTTAGGGTTTTACTGACAGGAGACATCGAGATTTAGAGCCTGGTGATGTATTTCCCAGAGCACAGTCCACCCTCATGATTTCGAGAGGATGTGGATTGAAAAGCCAGGCTGCAGTTTCCTGGGAATGGTGTTTAGGAGGAGGGGGTTTAAGCTAAATCCAATTGCTCTTTTATACCAAAATTGGCTCTTGAAATAAGAGTCCTTGAGCACCAAGTCTCCTTGAGCCTTCATTATTTCCAATTATTCTATATTCTTTCACCTCAGTTCTCTCAGCATCCAGTGACAAGAGACTGTATATGGGTGAGATCCAGTGAAGATCAGGAACGGAAGGCTCCAAGGCTGCTTGACCTCAGACTGCCTCAGTGGCATCAAGGGGTGCCCAAGCCAGCATCCTTCCTTCAGATGAAGATCAAGAAACCAGTAGGAGGAGGCTGTGTTCCAACAACCACGTGCATCTCATTTCACCAGGATGGATGATTAAAGCAAGCTTACAGAGGACTCTCAAAACCACCTGCCACATTTCAGGGACTGTTCGGTTTTTTCTTTACTTTTTTTTGTTTTTCCTTCAAAGGGACAGATAATGGTTGGTTTCGAGCTTCCTGTTTTCTCATCCAGATTGAAGACAGGGAATGTGACTGAAATTTGCTTATTGGGGATTTATTTTAATAATTAGCTTGCATATTTTATTTCTGTATTTCTCTGAGTCATTTTATATTAAAAGCCAAATAGATGCCTTTTTACAAGAGCCATGTAGGTTGGATTTATTGCTATCTTTTCTTTGGACAGGTGACACATTCCAGTTAAACCTCCAGGAAGCAGTTTACTGGGATGTTTTGGGCTTTTCCGCCTTTCCTGTGTTTTCAGTTTACTGTACTCATTCCCCTGTGAGTGACACAATATCAGTAACATGGCTCTCCTATTAGGAACATAGCATCAAACTCAACTCAAAGGAACATGAGAAAGTTTTAATGTAGCTGGGTCATGACATTGAGACTTGTTTATGATTCTACCTATTGTCTCTTTTTCCTAAATTGACAGTGGTATTAAGAAATGCTAGGTCCAGCCTTAGCCAGTTTGGCTCAGTGGCTAGAGCGTCGGCCTGCGCAATCCCAGGTTCGATTGCGGTCCAGGACCTGTACCTCGGTTGCAGGCTCCTCCCCGGCCTGGTCGGGGCTTGTGCGGGAGGCAACAAGTCGGTGTGTTTCTCTCACATCGATGTTTCTCTGTCTCTTTCTTCTCTCCCTAGAAATCAGTGGGAAGTTATCCTCAGGTGAGGATCCACAACAGTAACAAAAACATGGTTGACGTCACAATTCGATTCCTGGTCCGGACACATGCCCAGGTCGCAGACTAGATCTCCAGTGTAGAGCATGTAGGAGGCAGCTGATTAATGATTCTCATTAATGTTTCTATCTCTTTCTCTGAAATCAATAAAAAGTATTTTTTTAAATATATTTTATTGATTTTTTACAGAGAGGAAGGGAGAGGGATAGAGAGTTAGAAACATCGATGAGAAACAATCGACCAGCTGCCTCCTGCACACCCCCTACTAGAGATGTGCCCACAACCAAGGTACATGCCCTTGTCCGGAATCGAACCCGGGACCCTTCAGTCCGCAGGCCAACACTCTATCCACTGAGCCAAGCCAGTTTCGACTTAATAAGTATTTTAAAAAAGAATAGAAAAAAAAAACGCTGGTAGTTGTCTCCTGCCCCCAAGATAGGTTACTGTCTTACTAGATCATTTACCAGCACTCATACATTCCATCTAACACAGGAAAATGAAGTGTATCTTTTCTGAATCTCATGTTTCACACAGAGAGGTCTTCATGCCTCCAACCTTTTCTAACATGTTTGGTTTTATACTTTAGCTTACAAACCTGAATCACCTGTATCTTAGAGAGGGGGTGGTTTTAAGTGAGTACACGTCCAATATTTAACTCATTAATGAAGGGACCAGCAGGATGGTAAAGCTACCAAGTCAATTACTTTTAATACAATGGATAAAATTTAATAAAGACCACTGGAAAGAGCAATTTATTGTACCTGGAAGAGTTAAGGAAGTTTCGCACATGTGATTATGCTTAGACTGGGACTTAAAAAGTGACTGGGGCTTTTGCCAGGTGGACAAAGAACATATGTGTTGAACTTGAGCATTGTTATAGGTAGGGAGCAGCAGGTAATAACCAAATCCTGGAGAGCTTGTACTTCATGAACCTGATCCTATAGGTTGAAGTTTCCTAAAGTATATTCCACAAAACACTGTTTCCCAGGTACGTTAGAAACATTGGGCATGAAGATCCCATGCTCAAGTACATTTTTAAAAGCCTGGGTTAAACAAAATGAAACTTTTAACTGCGGGACTGCTTGACGCCTTTGTGTACAAGTTACAGTGGGATCTTCAAAGGGAATGGTGACTCGTCTCAGGCCTGAGCAATAATTATATACATGATTATGCATTTAACCAGAAGAGGTTTGGCTGAAGATGTTTTGCAAGCTGCTCTTCACAGCTCTCCACTGTCACAGGTTCCTCCCTAATCCCTTTTAAAGTCCACGTACCTCATAATTAGTTCAGTGCCCTCCGCTCACCCATCTTTCTTGGCTCGGGGTAAACCAAGGTTTGAACCTTGACATTGCACTTTTAAAAGCCTAATAATCCCTTGAGAAGTTGGCAGTGATTGGGTAGTGTGATGGCCCTGGAGACTGCAGGGGCTTTCCTCTAACCTTAGCCTCTTCACTCCTGCCAAGTGCCTTCAAAGGCTGGGGAGAAGCTATTAGCAGGAAATAGCAGCACCACTTAGAATTTGAAGAAAATAGAGGCCCTCGCCTGGGGAATAAAGATTTGAGTTTAAACATCCCCAGAGGGTGCAAATTGTATTCTCACTTTGGGTGAGAGATTGCTCCCGAATGAGTAATGGCATCTCTGGTTTTCAGTTAATTTCCCTTTATGACTTCCACCCTCTCTAACTGTTAATACTGTCGGCACTTAAAAGAGCCAGATTTTCCCCCCATTGGTGGTTGAGTTTTGTAAGACAGAACTGTCAGGTGGATTTGGACAGGTCAGAGCTCTTGTCAGTGTTGCTTCTTCACAGGGAAACTGCAAAGTTATTTGTTCTCACAGATAGACCTGGGGTCTGCTGCTTGTTAATATCTCAAGGTGTGTGGAAGGGAACCTGCGGTGTGAGAGAGCTCTGGGCAATTTCGGGCTGCAGACAGTTAGGCCTGAGGGAAAAGCTATCGGGCCATCTGATTTAGGACAGCATTGCTCCTTCCAAGGGATTTTAGGGCTTGACAGCTATGTCCCAGGACAGGAGGGGCCAGACTTACAGCCTCTGTTCCTGTGGGACCAAATGAAGGCAAATTTGGGTTTTGAGCCTGCACGCTTGGTCAACTGTCTCCGTACCCCAGACCCATAATGATCTTTCTCCAAAAAAGCTCTGAGTGGGCGCCCACCCTCTGCATGAATCCCTGAGCTATCCCAAACTCTCCTCCTAGGCTTCAACTTCTTTTTCTCACCTGCCTCTGAAACCCACCTAGAATCTTAGATTCTTCTTTAACCTGTGTCCTCTAGAGTGGTAGGTCTGAACTGGGCAATTTTGCCTTCCAAGGGACATTTATCTAGAGACATGTTTGATTTGCACCACTGGAGAAATGCTATGCACATCTCTGGGTAGAGGCCAAAGGTGCTCAAAGAATTGGGTGCTCCAAAATTTCGTTCACGGTGCTAAGAAACCCTGTTCAAGAACAGTGATTCTCAGGGTGTGGTCTCTAGAGCAGCAGCAGCAGCATCACCTGGGAACTTGCTAGAAATGCAAATTTCAGAGCCCCACCTGAGACCTGCTGAAGCAGAAACTTTGGGGAAAGGAATTCAGCCACCTTTAACAAGTCCGCCAGGTGATTTTGATGCAAGTTTGAGAACCACTGTTCTTTAAACTCAAAATTTTTTCATCTTTCCTAGGAGAGCCACAGAGGCTTCTCATGTTTACTGATTAATAGTTGTCCTTGCCCAGCCAGCATGGGTCAGGGGTTGAGTGTCGACCTCTGAATCATGAAGTCACTGTTCGATTCCCGGTCAGGGCACATGCCCACGGTGTGAGGTTGATCCCCAGTGGGGGTGTGCAAAAGGCAGCCAATCAGTAAATCTCTCTCGTCATTGATTTTTCCCTCCCCCTCTTCCTTCCTCTCTGAAATCAATAAAAAATATTTTTTTTAAATAGGTGTTCTTAACTATTTAGCTCTTCTTTCTAGCTCTAAGTTTTATGCATTATCTCACTTGATTGCCACATACGGGTCAACAGGTTCAAAGAGAATAACACCCCAGCCAACTTGGAAATGGCAAAGCAAGGATGTAAATCCAAGTAGAGCTCTTACCCCCTCATCGTGATGTTGGCCTTAGAATGCACACAGAATCGCCTAGGAGCCTTTAAAAATCCAGATGCTTAGATCACTCCCCAGGCCAATTAAATCAGAGTCCCTGGGGTGAAAATCAGTATATTTTAAAGCTTCCTTAAGTGATTGCAATGTGCAATCAAGGTTGAGGACACGGGTGTTAGCCAATCCTATGACTACAGCCAAGAGGGCAGAATAAAGCTCAGTTGACTTCCCCTGCCACGCTCTGGCTCTCAGGAAAAACTCTGCTCTATCGCATGTCCTGTGGATTTTAAGAACACTTCTCCCAAAGCCCGTGGCTCAGCTGAAAGGTAGGAGCTTGACCAGAGAGCAGAGGCCGATTCACTGTGATCATCTCTGCTTGGGGAGACGGGTTTTGAGTAGAGAAGGCCGCTGACCTGCCTTTAATGCCCCAAGTATAGCATGCAAGGTGCTAGGGCTGGAAAGGACCTTAGGTCGTCTAGTCCAACCTCCTTTTACAGAAGGGGAGCCTGTGCGTACATACAGTTTCCCAAGGTCACATGCACTTAAGTTAGTGGTTTTGCTTTCTCAGGGAGCATTTATTCAACACCTCTCCGTGGCGGGCCATGCCTAGCTCTGAGAATACAGAAATAACAGGCCTAGCCTCTTTAGGGGCTTATGGGGCAGAATGGTGGGAGAAAAACAAAAATTAGGGCTTCTCAAGATTCTCCAAGAAGTGTTCTTAATGGCCAGAGCGAATGACCCAGAGCAGAAACAGGGACTTCTGAAGTTATTTTTAAAATTTTTTGTATGAACTTGTAAAATGTATGTGATTTAACAATGACCCCTCCCTCCCGATTTTTATTTTGAAATTTTTCAAAGGTAACCATACAGACAGTCCCTGACTTATAATGGTTCAGCCTAACGTTTTCCACTTTACAATGGTACAAAAGCAGTATGCATTCAGTAGAAACTATGCTTCGAATTTTGAATTCTGATCTTTTCCTGGGCTAGCAATATGCAGGATGATACAGTCTTTCGATGCTGGGCAGTGTCAGCAAGCCCGGAATCACGAGAGTGAACAACTGAAGTTCCACAATGTGGTTATTAAACGCATTTTTTACTTATGATATTTACCACTTACATGGGTTACCACCTCATCGAAAGTTGAGGAGCATCTGTATGTTCCACCTAGATTCAACAATCTCTTGTCTCACACGCATACGTATATATCATTTTCAATGACTGTTGAAGGTAAGACAGTGAGATAATTCTTATTCCCAAATATTCCTAAACTAGTGGCCCAGTGAACGAAATCCATGCATGGAGGGGGGGGGGGGGGATTCCCTCAGCCCAGCCTGCACCCTCTCCAATCAGGGACCCCTTCGGGGATGTCTGACTGTTGGCAGTCAGAGATGTCTGACTGTTGGCAGTTGGACATCCCTCTCGCAATCTAGGAACACTGGCTCCTAACTGCTCACTGGCCTGCCTGACTGATCACCCCTAACCCCTCTGCCTGCCTGCGTGATCACCCCTAACCACCTCTGCCTGCCTGATCACCCCTAACCACCTCTGCCTGCCTTCCTGATCACCCCAAAGAGCTCCCCTGCTGGCCTGATTGCCCCTAACTGCCTCTGCCTTGCCCTACACCAGGCTTCCCTTCCTCTGGCCAGCTATAGGCACCCAGGACCTGGGCCAGCTTCACTCGGGCCAGCTTCACTCAGGCCAGCCGCAGCCATAGGCAGCCTCAGGCACCCAGGACCATAGGGCATGTGGCCTAACCCCAGGGCCATAAAGGGCACCCCCACTCTCGCCACCGCCCCGCACCTCATGCCGCCACCCCACCCCTTGTGCACCACTGCCCTGCCCCTTGTGCCACTGCCACTCCTGCCCCTCACACCACTGCCCTTCTCTGTGCTTTACGGAGCGGCCTGGGGAGCGAACACTGCGCCAGTGGTCCCGGCCAGCCTGCGACACCCGTACCATCCCCCTGCAGGGCCCCAAGGAGCAGCAGTGGCTGCACCAGGGGTGGGGCCGTGAACTGCTCGGCTCCACCCCCAGCTCCTGATTGGCTAGTAGTATAGCGAAGGTATGATCAAATTTGCATATTACTCTTTTATTAGATAGGATACTCACTACAGCAGATATCTCCTAAGGACATTCTCTTTTATAAACACAATACCATTACCACACCTAGCAAATTAACAGAGTCTCCATTGTACCATCTAATGATCATATTAAAAATTTCTCAGTATCAAAAATGTCCTTCTAGCTTCCAATCTGGAATCAACCAAGTCATGCATTTGGCTATTCTACCTCTCTAGTGTCTCTTAATCTGAAGGTTAATTCCCCCACCTTTTTTCCCAGTGAAATAGACTATTTAAATGTATGTGGTTTTGTGTGCTGCTTCATAAAAATAGTTGCACTTGCCCTAACCGGTTTGGTTCAGTGGATAGAGCTTCCGCCTGCGGACTGAAAGGTCCCAGGTTCAATTCAGGTCAAGGACATGTACCTTGGTTGCAGGCACATACCCAATAGGAGGTGTGCAGGAGGCAGCTGATGGATGTTTCTCTCTCATTGATGTTTCTAACTCTTTATCCCTCTCCCTTCCTCTCTGTAAAAAATCAATAAAATATATATTTTTAAAAAATAGTTGCGCTTGTTTTACATTAATACATGTTTTAAATCACTGAGCACCAAGTAGAATGACACTCCAGAAAAATGTTGCCACATTTATCTGTGCTTTGTGCCTTGTCATGTACATGTTTTAGTAACAAATAAATAAGCAATCCAAATACAATCTAATACAAACTGTCAGAAATCCCTACAAAGTAGGAGGCAGTGCCTAAGGAGCAATTAGAGAAAATTTTACTAAGGAAACGTCACTTCAAGTGAATCCCACAGGAAGGTTGGATATTGGGGAGGAGGAAGGGGGAACTAAGAATGGGATACGTACAGTCCCAGAGTGGAAAAAACACGGATGAGAAGCATGGATGCCCACAGATCAAATCTGGTGTATTCAAAACTGATACAGCATGCCGTGGTGATAGCATGTTGGAAGCGACAGGTGAGTAGGAACTCTGGAAAGTTAGAAGGAGCCTGAGTACAAAGTGGCTGGAAGCCAGGCTGGCAGCCGTGGGTTTTGTCTCGGGGAAAGGGAGCCAGCAGAGTTTCTTGGTTGTGGTCGGGAGACCACACCTGAGGACGCTTTGGTTCCGGTACTCACTGAGAAGGTCATTGTGGGGGAAGGTTGTGGGAACCAGGAAGATCGTGTGATCACTGTCTTTAAACATCAAAAGGCTACATTGGAAAAGAGAAAACACTCCTGGGAGGCGGCCAAGTGCAGAGCCGAGACACAGTGGAAGAAGGCGGATGTACACTCTGCAGAGAAAGCACCGAGTCAGAGCTGTCCGGGCAGAAGGGCCCCATGGTCCTCCGCTCCGGTGTGCAGGCAGAGCGGGGTGCCCACTGACAGGAGTGCCTCCGCTGCACTGAATGAGGCTGCAGCTGCTCATCACAATCCCTGAGCAGTATTTTTTAAATCCCCATCGTCGGGTCCCACCGCTAGAGATTTTGCTTGAGCTGGGCTGGTGTGGGGCCCTGACGCAGATGCAGGTCAGTACACTAACATTGGGAGCCACGAGTCAGAGGGCCTCTGTGGCCTTTTCCAGACTCTCAGATGGCAATTTTAGGATTCGATGAATTGTTTGGCTGTGAGAGGACGCCTGGGTGAGGACTTACGGAAGATGATAAGGGGCAAGGAGCCAGCAGGGAGTTGAGAATCCTGTGAGGGCATTTGAGACCTGCTGCAGGGACCAGGCCTGAGCTGCCTTCCTATCCCCAGCTGGCCCTTGGCCACGCCCAGAGCTGCCTAATAAAGGCCCAGCGGACTGTGGGGCCAATCGGAGAGGACCGCTTGCCTGCTCTCAGTGTCTCCAGCTCAGCTGGCCTGAGGGCAAGCTTTATTTGAAAGCTGATGGAATAGTGCAAAGGGAGATTTGTCTCGGTGTCAGAAGGTTCTGAGCTAGGGATTCTGGACCCCACAGGCCCAGAGAGGGAGAGTCAATGTTCTACAAGCTCTACTGCCATCAAAGCTGTTCTGATCTGCCCAGCTGGTGTGGCTCAGTGGTTGAGCATTGACCTATGAACCAGGAGGTCATAGTTGGATTCCCGGTCGAGGCACATGCCTGGCTTGCGAGCTCGATCCCCAGTAGGGGGTGGGCAGAAGGTGTCCGATCAATGATTTTCTCTCATCATTGATGTTTCTGTCTCTCCGTCCCTCTCCCTTCCTCTCTGGAAACAAAACAAAGAAGAAAAAAAAGCTGTTCTGATCTGGACCCTGCCCATTCATATACACCCTGTTCTGTCTTCCTTCATTTCTCCGCCGCCTGCTCTTACCAGAGATTTGTTTTTCCTTTTGAGATTTGCTCTGGACCTGAGATTTTAAAGACAGTTGATTGGAGAGGGGTGTTGGTGATAAGGAGGCAATTGGAAGGAAAAAGTACGTATAGAAGTTACACTAAAGGGGTCCTAGTCCCTGAAATGCACCTTGCGGTTAGGTGTTTTTTGTGTTTGCACTTCTTTTTCTGTCTGGCAACTGTATTTCAGGCATCATCTTTTCCCTAAAGTTTTCTGTCACTACCTATTTCCAAGCAAAGCTATCCATTCTGCTTCTGTGCCTCATAGATGCTATGCCATTCTCTTGTATTGCTTGTAGCCATCTGTTTACCTAGTCTTCCTCTCCCACAGACTCAGATGCCATCAGGGGTGAGAGGAAAGGCAAATGTGTCAAACTGCTGTCTAAGTATATAAGCAGGGGACAATGTCACACTAGTGGCCACTGCGCTAGCCCCCACGCCTTTATCCCAAGGATTCTCAGGAGAGCTAATGTGATTTATCTTTCCTTGCAAAGCTCCTAGCTCAGTGCCAGGCACAGTCCTGGAATTGCCCTGGAGAACTTGGGATCCAGCTCTGCCCTCAACCTCTCTGCCCTCCTCTTCCCTCCCCAAAAGAGGGGGCTTGAAAGTCATGGAGGCCAGGGACTTTTCCACTTTGTTCCTGAGAGACCTAGGATTGTGGTGCCAATGACATGGGGGCCTTCACAGGTGAGGGCAGACTGAGAGCAGGTGCCAGTCCCTCCCCACACAACCTGAGCATTCTGCTGTTTTCAGTTTTAAGAATTATTATTTCTTTTGAAGAAAGGGGTCTAATTCTAAGAAAGAAAGGTTTGAAATCTATACAGAATGGAATAGGAGTTGTAAAGAAATGTCATTTCTTTACACAAATCCTGATCCTGCCACTTCCTTGTGGTGTTCCTGTGGACAAGTGAGCTAACCTCTCCGAGCCTCAGTTTCTTCATCTAGAAAATGGGAAAGGGGATAATGTCTTCCTCAAAGGGTTGCTGTGAAATTTAATGAATCAATGCGTTGAAATTGCTCAGAACAGTGCCTGGTACAGAATGCTTAATAGGTGTTTATGATTGTAATATAATACAAAAGGCAAAAGATTTATACCATCCGGGGAGAAACCAGAATATGTGTGACATAATACAAAAATATGTTTGACCTTTATCTCCAACCTGGCCCAGAGTTCCTAAAACTCTTGGAGTATCCTCAGTGATAGGAGTGTCTCTTGTCACTCAGGGGTCCCTTTTGATAAAACCTTCCTCAAAGGATTCCTGTGAGAGGACCCCTAAGACAGACTCAGGATGCTGCTGATCACCAGGAAGACCAAGTGATTAGAGAGCGGCAACTGTCAGCCTGGAGACTGAGCTCTATGAAAGCTGAACTGTGAGCCAGAGCAGCTTCTGGGCTGGTGAGCCTGCTAGGAGGGTGACGCATCCCAAATCCACAGGGACAGAAGCACCAGGGCCCTTCCAGACATTGCCCTGGGTAGCTCTTCATCTGGCCGTTCATTTGTAGCTTAAAAAAAAAACATATATATATATATAATTGATTTCAGAGAGGAAGGGAGAGAGATTGTTGATCAGCTGTCTCCTGCACACCCCGCACTAGGGACGAGCCTGCAACTAGGGCGTATGGTCTAGCAGGAATTGAACATGACCTCCTGGGTCACAGATCAACGCCAGCTGGCCCATTTGTAGCTTTTATACTAAACAGTGAAGGTAAGTAAATTAACTTCCTGAGTTCTGTGAACTGTTTACAAGCAAATTATGGAACCTGAGGAGGTGGTGGTGGGAACCCTGGGTTTCTGGCTGGCTGATCAGAAGTAAGGGTGGTCGGAGGTAGTCTGTGGCACTGAACCCTGACACTGTGCCCCTATGCTAACTTCAGGCAGTTAGTGTCAGAACTGAATTAAATTGCTGGACAACCAGCTGGTGTTGGAGAATTCATTGATATCAGAAAACACCCCAGAAACTATACTTAGTGAGCATGTTCAGTCCTTTTACTTGGAAGAAGGAGATATAGATTTGACATTTTGGCTATCTGATGAGTGAACTTTCTCAGAAGCTTTCAGCATTTTAACCCCTGGAGGGACTGAGATTCAACCACTGCCTCACCCTGGTTTAGGCCAAGGAAAGCACTTTTACCTCCCCAGGAATCCAGCATTTCAGCAGCTCCTACCGGGCCTCTTCAGGGCTGATTTGTGTTCCGACTCATCTCTGTCCCGTATTACTAAATTCTTCATTTTTGGCACAAACTTTCCCTAGTTGAGGGGTTAGTCATCCTCTATGCTGACTATTCCAAGCCCCTCCTGAGGTCGTCCCCAGCTCCAAACCCGCTCCAACTTCTTGCCTAAGACAATTCCATCTGTTCCTATAATTAGATCGCCCTCCCCCTTAGTGCTCTGGACTCTCAGGTGGTAAAGAGGGCACAAGTTACACTAGGGCCTGAGGCTGGGAAGACCATCCATTCTCCACATATTTGCTGACTGCTGATATCGTCAGAGCCCTATGGGATGGAGAGATAATTTATAACAGTCACTGTCTTCATACAGCTCACAGTCTGTTGGGGGAAGGAAACAAAATCAGGCAAGTACAGGAAATCTCGGTAAAAGTTGGAATAAAGGTATCACAGACTACCTCTGAGCCCAAAGGAGGGGCCCTCCCCCCAGATCACAGTGTTAAGGAAGGCCTCCAGAGGGAAGCTGAGATTTGAAATTAAGTAGAAATTCTTCAGGCAAGAATTTGGATGGGAGATGCGGTCTAGACAGAAAGAACATAATGCAAAGCACGGAAGTGAGAGATGGCATGGTGTGTGTGTGGTTCATCAAGATAAGACTTGTAATGGGTGGGAATGACCCAGAGGCAGAGGCTAGCTCTGCTGAATCACTCAAGCCATCCCTGTTTCCACAGAACAGACTTACGAGTGAGTGAGTGAGTCAGCTAGTCTGGCTGATGAGGTTCAGGGTTTGAGTGTTGACCTATGAACCAGGAGGTCATGGTTTGATTCATACAGTCAGGCCACATGCCCAGGTTGCGGGCTCTGTCCCCAGTAGGGGCTGTGCAGGAAGCAGTCGGTCAATGATTCTCTCTCATCATTGATGTTTGTACCTCTCTCCCTTCCTCTCCGAAATCAATAAAAATTTTTAAAAATTTTAAAAAAGACTGAGTTAGCCAGGCCTTGGAACAGATGTCACAGGCAGGATAGAGCCAAAAACTTTGCAAGGGCTGGTCACAGCCCAGGAGGAGTCCATAAGGATTCAATGAGATAATCTATGTCAAGTGCCTGGCTTAGACCACCCGATAAATGGTAGCTATTATTGCTGTTATTATTATTGAATTGCATTGATAGCACAGGAGCAACTGGCAGAGGCTCTCTCTGGAAGAGACCCCAAAGAGGATCTGGTAGAGAACTGTTATATCTCGGCTGATCCTTTGTGGACTGATTTGTTATTCTTTTCTGGGAAATGAACTCTTTGGGGAATCTGATGAAAGCTGTGGACCCTGTTCCCAGAAAAGAAAAAAAAAAAAAGCACATCTGCTCATGTGGGGCTTTGCATATTATTTCAGGGACTTCACAGACTCCTGGAAGGCTGTCTAGTCATGGAGCCTGGCTGGACCCAGCTGTGACTTCCTCGAGCATAGCTGAAGAAAGTTCCCACTATTATCTCAGCTTGTTATACCAAGTGAAACCTCAGCACATGCTGTTGCAATTCTACGAGCATCCTGTGGACTTTAAAATGCCAGGTGGCACGCTAAGGAATGCGTGGAGGAGGGAGACTAGTGAAGAGACCATTTCAATAGTCCAGAGAGAAGAGGGCTGGCTTTAGTCATGAAAGGCCCTCCCTGTGCTTGGTTTCATGCTCTGCTGTGTCATCATTCTTAATTCTTTAACCAGGAGCCTTGCGTTTGCATTTTGCACCGGACCCCAGAAATCGTGTGGCCAGTCCTAGGAGTAGATGAGCATGCATTTGGGCGCTCAGTATGTAAGCAGCTTACAAGTGGAGTGCTGGGCCTGGAGCCCAGGCTGCGTGGTCTTGATCTATAGCACACGGCCTTCTGAGTCCGGAGGGCTGGAGAGGAAGGGCAAGAATAAGAAGCGTCCTGCCAGGGCTTCTGGTTTTAATGACATTTCCTCACTAGACTGTTCTCTCCGTGAGTGCGGAGGCTGGTGCATCCCCTTCTCCCCGTGGAGAGCCTGGCACAGAGCAGGTATGTCATAGATATTGGCCGGAAGGTACAGTTCACAGGCCAGATGGGATAGAGAAGCCTGAGGGAGGATGAGGGATTCCCATTATCTGAGTGATGCTAATCATCAAGATGACTAGGAGAAGCTAAGTGTGGCCCTGGCCACGTGGACTGCCAGTCAGTTGGAGTGCCCTTCCATACTCTAAAAGCTTGTGGGTTCGATTCCTGGGCAGGGGACATACCTAGGTTGCAGGTGGATTGGGGTGCATAAATAGGCAATCGATCGATGTCTCTCTCTCTCCCTCTATCTCTAAAATTAAATATATATATATATATATGTGTATATATATATATACACAAACACACACACACACACACATATACTAGAGGCTGGGTGCACGAAATTCGTGCACTTGGGGTGGTTCCCTCAGCCTGACATGCGCCCTCTTGTAGTCCCAGAGCCCTCGGGGGATGTCCAACTGCCAGCTTAGGCCTGCTCCCCACGGAGGTGAGAGGCTCCTGCCAGTGCCACTGTGCTTGTCAGCCGTGAGCCCAGCACTGACCACCAGGGGTAAGTTCCTATGTTGAGCGTCTCACCTTTGGTGGTCAGTGCATGTCATGGCAACTGTTTGTTCCATTGATTTGCATATTAGGCTTTTATTATAGAGGATATCCTCAGGTGAGGATTTAAAAAAATTTTTCTTTATTGATTAAGGTACTACATATGTGTCCTTACCCTCCACCTGCCCAATCATGCCCTCACCCTCACCCCTTGTTGTCTGCATCCATTGGTTATGCTTATATGGATGCATACAAGTCCTTTGGTTGATCTCTCTCTCTTTCCCCTACTCTCCCCTACCTTGCCTCTGAGGTTTGAGCATCTGATAGATGCTTCTGCAGGATTTTCTTTTTTAACTTAGCTGTGGGGCAGGGATGGTTAAATGGATTTAGGAGTTGAGAGCTTTTGGGGGTGTCTTGGAGAAGGCAGTCTTCTAGGGCAAGCCCTTCCCCACTCCCTTCCCCACTGCAGCCTGGGTCAAGGACTGGCCACAGACCCTCCCCCTTACCCCCCCTCCCCCAGCCTGACTGGGATCCTGGATCAGGGGGCTCTGGAACAGCAGGGTTCATTTCTGGATCCCAGGGCTCCCAGGCATGTGTATGCAGTCAGGGCTCAACAAACGCCAGTAAAAGAGAGAGGGAAGGGAGAAAATGTGACCAGGCATTCAGGAGGAAAGCTGGGATGAGGAGCAGACCTGGGAACTGGAGTGGAAAATGCAGGGCCAAAGTTTGAACCCCAAGACCCTAAATACAGGTAGGACAGAGGGGTGTCCAGCGTCCTCAGGAGGCCAGGCACAGGGCTTAGTGCTTTGTTCACAAAAATACATTCCATCTTCATGGCAACCCTAGAGCGACATTATTATTCCTACTTTGTTTAAGAAAACTGAGACCCAGAGAGGTGACGTGATTCGCCCAAGGTCACAGAGAGAGAGAGCAAGCCGTGAAGTCCGGGTTTGACCCAGGGCTGTCAGCCCCCAAGCCTGCACTTCCCCCACTTCACTCCCGCCCCTCTACCCCAACTCTCCACTTCCCGGCCCCTTCCCACCTCCCCTCGCCTCCCGCGACCGCCCCGCCCCACCTCTCTCCTCCCTCCCCCCCCCCCCCTCGGTGGTGGCGGCGGCGGCGGCAACGGCGGAGCCACGTGGTGGGGCCGGGAAGCCGTGGCCGCGGAGCGCCCGGGCGGCTGCCCCAGCTGGGCAGTGCTGCTCTGCGCCGCGCCGCGCTCGGGGTCTGCGCTCCCCGCCCCGCGCTCCCCGCCAGCCGCCCCGGGGCAGGAGGTGCGCCGGGCGCCCGGCCGGCCGGTCAGACAAAGAAGGCGCGGCGGAGCCAGCGCGCTGGGTGGACGGACCATGGACTCAGAGCGCAGGCGGCCCGCCCCAGCCCTGAGGACCCGGCGCTCCTGGCCCCGGCCCTGAGCGCCCGGCCCCGCCGCCCGGGGCGCCCAGCGGGAAGAAGGCGGAGAGCACCCGGTGCGGAGGAAGCGACGGCCGCCGAGCTAGAGGGGCGCCGCGGCGGGGCGGACGGCCTGCGCGGCCCCCGGAGCCATGGGCAAGTGCAGCGGGCGCTGCACGCTCGTCGCCTTCTGCTGCCTGCAGCTGGTGAGCGCCTGGCTCCCGGGCGGCCGGGGCAGGGTGGGGCGCGGCGGGGCGGCGTCCCTGGGCGTGCGGGTGGGTGCCGTGTGTCTGTGTGTGTGTCTGGGGAGAGTGCCCGCGCGGGGAGGTGAGCTGGAGTCACGGAGCGGACGGGCGGAGCCAGCTCCCGCCGGCCGTGCTGTGTCTTTGTGTGCGCTTCTCGCCGGCGCTCCCCGGTCCGGGAGTGCGCCCTGTGCGCCAGTCCCCGGCCCGCCCCGCCCGGCGCCTGGGGCTCCGCGCGTCCGGCCTCCTGTTGCGAGGTGCGCTGTGGGACTGGCTGGCTGGGGCTGGGGGTGTGACCGGGGCTGGTGTGTGGATCCGTTGTTATCCCTGCCGTGTGTTTTCCTAGATCACTCGTTTTGTTTGCGCGGGTCTCCCTTCCTCGGGCTTCTGCCTCTGGTCTTCGCCCCGTGAGTGTTTCTCACAAAGTCTCAGCTCCTGTGCGTGTCTCTCTGGGGTTCTCTTTGGCATATCTCTAGATCTCTGGATTCTGGTCCATCTGTGTGTGTTAGGATCCTGTTGGGATCTTAAGACTCCAAGAACCGTTCACTCCTTTGTGCTGTTTCTGCCTCCCTTCGCCCCCCTGACCGAGCAGGCCTGGGAATGGAGAACCACCCCCCTGGAGAGGGTCACACGGGGTGCCAGGTGCTGGCCAGTCTGACTAACCAGGTGCTGAGCCGCCGCCCTCTCTGCTTTGGCCGTGGCCACTGTGGCATGGGTGTTCCATCAGTCAGTCATCCGCTCCACCAGAGAGAGCATCAGGGGTGAGGACAGGCAGAGCAGCCCTCTCTCAGGGCGGCACTGACGGAGTTGGGCATTCAGGGGTGCTCCGGGAGGATGGGAGCACCTGAGGACACCGTGCCTGACGCCAGCTTAGGGAACTCAGGTTCTTGAGGCTAGAGGAGTGAATTCAGGAGCTGATGGGGACCGACTGCCCTTCAGTTCAGGCTCTAGCAGGTGGATTTGGGAAGGTGCTTAAGGAGAGGCCAGGGTCCCCTGTCCACCCTAGAGCTGAGGCCCCACGACAAGGGATTTTTGAAGCTGTGCTGCTCCTCTGGGTAGAGACGCATGGGAACCTCCATGGACAAAACTCAAGTCTGAGAGTGAGTTATGCCTGCCTCTATGACCTGGTCTCCACTTTCGCCCGTGCCACGGCCCCTTTTCCACCAGAGGTGAGTACAGTCCTACAGAGGGAAGCTTTGTGCCCGGATGCGCAGACCTCACCTCTTGGGCACACCATCCCCAAACGCGCTACCCACGGCCCTGCCCTCCTGGGCAGTGGTAGAAACAGCCCTGCTCCCAGCGGTGGCGCGGCAGGCAAGTGACTTCCCCTCACTGGCCGCCTTGGTCTGCTGACCTGTAAATTGCTCATCCTTGAGGGTTGCAGAGGAGATGAATTAAGATCAGGTAGAAGGGAAACTTCAGAAGGGCAGGCGCCATCCGTTTTGTTCCCTGCTAAATCCCCAGCAGCTGGAACAGTGCGTGGCACTCCATTAATATTCGTAAAGCAAATGAATGAATCCATTATTTTGGCAACTCCTGGCGCACAGTAGAAACACCCTTCTCTACCTGCTCTGAGGAACATAAGATGCCAACAAGTGCTAAGACTTTTCAGAAGGTTCCTTTTTCTGTACTTGGTCGTGTTTAAATTTTAAACTAGAGCTTTTTTTTTTATTAGCAAAGTAATGCATGCATATTGTAAAAAATGAACAAATCAATAAATAATCAAACAGAGCAGAAGAGAAAGGTAAGTTTCCTTGTATGTTCAGTTCCACACTCCAAAGATAAGTACTAATTAAGAATTTGTCCCAGGCTCATTCTGTTGATGATAATAACAGTAGTTAGCTTTGCCCTAGCTGGTTTGGCTCAGTGGATAGTGTCGGCCTGCGGACCAAAGGGTCCCAGGTTCGACCCCAGTCAAGGGCACACACCTTGGTGGCAGTCTCCTCTCGGGCCTGGGCCCTAGTTGGGGCACGTGCAGGAGATAACCAATAGATCAGTGCTTCTCTCTGTCTTTCCCTCTCTCTTCCACTTTTTCCAAAAGATCAATGGAAAAATATCCTCAGGTGAGGTTTAACAAAAATAAGTAAATAAATACAAAATAAAAGATGAAGGTTGCAATGACAAATTATTTTTTAAAAATAATAATAGTTAGCTTCAGGGAGCACTTATTAGGGGATTGTAAGCACTTTTTCACCTATTAATTCATTAAGGCCTCAAAATGACCCCCCTATGAAGTAACTTGCCCAAAGTTCTGTAGGTAGAATCCAGGCTTTGCAGCCAGGTAGCTGACCAGCATCCTCTGTTGCCTTCTTAAAATACTAGATGCCCGGTGCATAAAAATTCATGCACTGGGGGTGGGTGGTCCCTCAACCCAACCTGCCCCCTCTCACATACTGGGAGCCCTCAGGGGATGTCCATCTGATGGCTCACCCCCAGTCTTGGGCACCCAGCCATCGCCCTGCTCAGCTCAGCCCCAGCTGCCTGCGACCACCCTTCCATCTACACTCCCATGGCTGGACTTGGCCCCACCCCCGCTCCTGATTGGCTGGTAGCATAGCCAGTCAGGAGCTAAGGCATGGTCAAATTTGCATGTTTCTCTTTTATTATATAGGAGGACTAGTAGGTAGTTCTGGGCCTGATTAAGTCAGGGGTCCCTTGGAAGTGCTTAGTACTCTAGAAATGAGGTGGTGAATGAAAGTAATCTCTCTGCCTTCCACTCAACTGCCTCCATAGCTCTCATGAGCTAACTCCCACTCTTCCACATAGAGCAGTGGTTGGCAAACTCATTAGTCAACAAAGCCAAATATCAACAGCACAACGATTGAAATTTCTTTTGAGAGCCAAATTTTTAAAACTTAAACTTCTTCTAATGCCACTTCTTCAAAATAGACTTGGCCAGGCCGTGGTATTTTGTGGAAGAGCCACATTTGAGGAGCCAAAGGGCCGCATGTGGCTCTTGAGCCGAGGTTTGCTGACCACTGACATAGAGGGTTCACCAGCTCCAGGGGATCTGGAGTTAGACATGACCTGGCTGGGATTCTGAATCCTGTGTCTTGGCTGGGCAGCTTTGACAGCTTGTGAGGGTTACATGAGATGATGTGGGGAGGTGCTGAGAAGAGGGACTTGAAAATTGGTCTCTTGGCTCTGTTGCTCTGTCTGAGCTGATTGCAGAGTGGGTCCCTTCCGTTGTCACCCCCAGGAGCCTCTGCTCTCTGGCAGCTTCCGTAAAGTGCTCCCAGATGCTGGAATTCACCAGGCTGACATTATCCTACAGAGAAGGGAGTCTGTTTTCTCATCCCATGGAAAGGGCCAGAGAAGGAAGACGCTGTTCATTTCTCAGCTGAAAACTTTACAAGACGAACTGTAGGAGGAGCAGATAGGGGCTATACCATTCAGGTGGACACTAAAGAGACGAAGTCTTGGGGTTTGATAGGTCAGACCTGGGTTTGAGTCCTAACTATTTCTTTCTAGCTATGACCTTAGGCAAGTTGCTTATCCTTATTGAGGCACAGTTTTGTCATCTGTTAGTTAAGTAGGGTTGTTGCAAGGATTACGTGCTCATAATGAATTTAGCACTGTGCCAAGCACAGAATGAATCTTAGCTTTTTGGTGTTATTATCTTAATGATGTATATGCCATGGAATGCTCTGCTGGAGTTGTGCCCAAGCATCCAAGTGGCCCCTGCACTCTTCCTTTGTGGGAAGCAACAGGTATTGGGCCCTGAGCTGAGAGGCAGGAGGCCTGGATTCGAGCCCAACTCTGTCACTGATGTCCTGTGGACTTGGGCAAGTCTTTGCCTCACTGCAAGCCTTGGTTTTTCCATTTGTAAAATGGGAAGAACCATTAGTCTCTGTTTCTAGGGTCCTGCCAGTTCTGCCCATCAGGTTCCTGGGATGAGGTCTGGGCTGGCCTTGAGGTTTCTATGCATCACAGTCTGGTTCCATTCTGTAGAATATCTTTTTTTAAAAAAATATCTTTTTATTGATTTCAGAGAGGAAGGGAGAGAGAGACAGACAGAAATATCAATGATGAGACAGAATCATTGATCGGCTGCCTCCTGCACGCCCCATACTAGCGATTGAGCCTGCAGCCTGGGCACGTGCCCTGACCGGGAATCAAACTATGACCTCCTGGTTCACAGTCAGTGCTCAACCACTGAGCCACACCAGCCAGGCATCTGTAGAATATCTTGGGTCCCTTGGCTTCCTAGCTCCTACTTGATGTATCATCTTGACATTATTAATGCTATTCACTCCCTGATTTTTATGTATCTCCCTTTCCTTCCCCCATCCAGACCCAGCCTTTCTTTCCACCTCCTTCCTGAAACCTTACAGGCCGCTCTTCTTCCCGTAAGAAGATGAACCGAGGGGATTTGCCCAAGGGAGTCATCATCCATTTCTTCATCATCGCCATTATTACTCCCATTTCTGGAATCCTGTGCTAAGCACTTTATGTGCATTACCTCATTTAACCAAATGAGCTTACATATGTAAGTGCTTGGCACAATGCCTGGTACGTGTTAAACGACTGATAAAAGTTAGCTATTTTCTGTTTTTGTCCTTCTGACTGTTATTCCACATGATAGGAGAGATGTTCGTACCCCCTTTCCAGAGGAGGAGATTGAGGCTCCGCAAGGCACGGAGGTGTGCCCGCGATCACGAAGCTAGTCAGTGCTGGAACCAGGAGGGAGCGCTCTTCTGCCTGAGCAGGGAGCCACCCTCCCCGCCCTGTGCCTCTCTGCGGTTCACATTTGAGCGGTGTGTGACCTCAGGCAGGTCTGTTCCTTGCTTCAAGCCTCCGTTTCCTCACCTGCAGAGTGGAAACGGTAGTATTTCAATAGGATCACGCGCGTGCCTGGCAGCGTGAGCCTGCGAGTGCTCAGTAATCCGTCTCTGCTGTGGTTGCTCTTGTCCCAGCTCTGTGACCTTGGACACATGCATTCACTCTTCTGGAGCGTTTTCTTCCTGTCTAAGAGAGTTGTCTCTACCTCTCTGAGTCGTAAAAAAGGGCTTAGCCCGTGCCATCTACATAATAGGTACTCAGGGAAAAAACGGCAGCTTCATTCTCTTCCCTTCTGGAATGCACTCTGCTTTCTGGAAGGTGGTGGGTGATGGGGAAATGTGTAGCTTCCTGCTGAGCTGCGAGTAATGGTGTGAGACGTGGTCAACCTGATTGATGTGGTTATTAGGAGAGTGATGGGGAAGACTGGAGGGAGATGGCGCCTGCGGGAGCCTGCGCCCTGAAGCGGCTGCCACGGCAACCTCATGGCTTCCGGGGAGCGTCTGGCTCTGCTCTGGGTGCTTCAGGTCCTTGGCCCACGCCTGGGAGTCAGGAGCATGAAACTGTGCAGGCCACTGACCCCCTCAGACAACTGGGGGCAGGGGATCAGCTCCCTTTTGCAGGTGAACTGACTGAGGACAAACAGTTCCCAAGATCCTTACGATGTTGGCAGAACAGGGTGGAATGGAGAAGGGGCGGCCTTTGTGGGACTGTGGGTGGCCCTGGGTCTGCTCCTTTGCAGGGGTGTGTGGGTGATTATTTCAGATAAGCCCCCCATAAATGGCAGCCACTCTAAAATCGGGCACAGAGCCCAGCTGGCGCGGCTCAGTGGTTGAGCATCGACCTATGAACCAGGAGGTCACGGTTCGATTCCCAGTCATGTGCCCGGTTGTGGGCTCGACCCCCTAGTGGGGGGCATGCAGGAGGCAACAACGGATCCATGATTCTCATCATTGATGTTTCTACCTCTCTTTTTCTTTCTGAAATCACTAAAAATGAAATAAAATCTGGCCCAGAGCTTAGGAGCAATATCTCCCAGTTCATTCAGTCATTGCTGCCTTGCTTTGTGACTTCCAGAAAAGCCCCTCTTACCCTCTCTGAGCCTCGGCCTCTCTCCTACAAAGTCGTCAGAACAACAGCTCCTACCCCATGGCAGATTGGGGCATTCAGTGAGACAGTGCCCGAACAGCACAGTGCCTGACCGAGGGGATGGCTAGCTCTTATTTGCCTTGAGGCTTGTATAACTCACTTCGGTCCCCCCCCCCCCCCCCCCGCCTGGACTAGAAATGTAGTGGTCAGAGTCATGCCCATCAACTCTTCAAGTCTTAGTTTCCTTATATGGGAAGTGTATGGTTCAGCAGAAACAACAGTAACAATAATAGCCACCTTTTGTTTGGTGTCTGCTATGAGCCAGGCACTGGCTCCTGGTATACCTGGCCCTTGTTACTCTCTAGCTTATTCATGGCCTCATATATAGTAGGGGCAGAATGAGGATTCAAACCCAGACCTAGAGCTCCTAGCTTCTACATTGCATGCCCATTGCTCCCCCTGTAAGCTTGTGGGATGCTGGATGTGGAAGGCGATGCAGAAATCTAAATCCTTCCTCGATACATGTATTACTAGATACATGATATTCTGAGCTGTTTATTCACATGCTCCACAAACCACCATCCCTGTCCCTGTTTCTATTCATCCCAACGCTAGTGTGGGTTTAAGGATACTATGATGCAGGTTGAGAAAAAGTTAACCAGGGAAGAAGTTGACCGGTATTGAAAACTTAATCAGCCTTTATAACAACTCTATAAGATAGATATTATTTTTATTTAATTTTTAAAAATATATTTTATTGCCGAAGCCAGTTTGGCTCAGTGGATAGAGCGTCAGACGGCGGACTGAAAGGTCCCATGTTCGATTCCAGTCAAGTGCATGCAGCTAATCGATGTTTCTCTCTCATCAATGTTTCTGACTTTCTATCCCTCTCCCTTCCTCTCTGTAAAAAAATCAATAAAATATATTTAAATATATGTGTGTGTATATATATATATATATATATATATATATATATATATATTGATCAGCTGCCTCCTGCACACACCCCCTACTGGGAATGTGCCCGCAACCCAAGGGACATGCCCTGGACTGGAATCGAACCTGGGACCCTTCAGTCTGCAGGGCGATGCTCCATCCACTGAGCCAAACCGGTTAGGGCTAGATATTATTTTTATACCCGTTTACTGATGGACATACTGAGGCTCAAAAGGAAGAAGTGACTTGTTGCCAAGGAAACAAGACACAGTTTGGGCTTCAGATGAGTGATCAAGGGGAAAGGATGTGAAGACAGTTGTAAAATCTGAACCAAGCTCGAATCATTGAAGTCTCCTTTCAGGGAGGGGTGGGTGCTAGCAGAGCAGGCTTAGACCAGAGATGTGTTTTTTCAAAGCTAGTTCCAGGCAACAGGGAGTGGAGCTGGCTTTGGTCCTTGGAATCCCAGTCCCAGTGCCCTTGGCCTCCTTCCTTGATCAGGAAAGGGAGAGGGATGATGATTCGGAGACAGAGAGTCTCAGGTAGCAAACAAAGCAAGTCTCCTTGAGACATAACTTCTGCCAGCAAACACCAGGGTGTTAGAAGAGCTGTAGGTTTAATGGGTTTTCCTGGCCTCTTGTCCTCTGCCACTCAAAGCCGCTGGAGAAGCTTGGGGCAAGGAGAGGTTGGGAAGAGCTTGGGCTTTGGGGGTAGGCAGCGGTTTGAGTTTTACCTCTGCTTCTTTGTAGCTGGGTGACCTTGGGTAAGACACTTAACCTCTCTGAGCTTCCTCCTGCATTTCTCTAAATCAGGATAGTAATCATCTTTTTTTTTAATTGTTATTGATTTGAAAAAGAGAGAGAAACATTGATTTGTTGTTCCACTTGGTTACGTATTCATTGGTTGCTTCTTGCAACCTTGACATATCAGGACAACGCTCTAACCAACTGAGCCGCCTGCTAGGCAGGATAGCCATAATCTGCCCCAGAGTCGACAGAGGCTCCTTTGGGGTAAGATATGCTGAATAGGAGCTCACAAAGGCTTCACACTGTTGAATGCCCTGGAAATGAGAAAGCAGACTCTATGAATCAATACTGCGGGGAAGGAAATGGGACATACCCCCTTTTCAACCAGTAGAAGGCCCAAGTTGAAGCAGAGGTTCTGCTAAATCTTGTGGCCGTAGCCTTGACCGTCCCTTGGTTTTCTCTTCTGTAATGTGAGGACGGTGGTAAGGGTGGCCTGAGATAACGCAGGGAGAGAGCTGGGCACAGAGTCCGGCACTCACTCAGAGGGAGTCAGAAGGGTTTGACCCGCTGTGGCCCCTTCTGTAAAGGGAGAAGGTTAGCCTCCAGCTCTGAGTCATCAATGAGTTTGTCTTTTCCCAGGTGCAGATCAGAGCTGCTGCCCCCGTGACCCCCTTGCTGCAGGCAGCAGTGACTGACGGGAATGGGGGAGGGCAGGAGGATGGGTATCAGGCCCTGGAGACAGGAGGAGACTCCAGCCTTTGATGG
The DNA here is from genome assembly GCA_027563665.1 of Antrozous pallidus. NCBI lineage: Eukaryota > Metazoa > Chordata > Mammalia > Chiroptera > Vespertilionidae > Antrozous > Antrozous pallidus. The sequence continues at coordinate 193,056,033 of CM050508.1, forward strand.
CCTGCTCCAGGCTTTACACCTGGTGTCAGATGGAGGGACTCAGGGGACATCTTCCTTCCTCTTTCTGTCGGAGTGAGTGCTTATACTGTCCCCGTCCCAGATGCCCACATGGTATGTTTGGTTGTAAAATGAAGTCTCAGACCACAGAGGTTCAGAGCAGGAGGTTCTGACCCATCACCAACCCCTGGTCACCTCTGGTGAGCTTCCTGAACTCCAGAAAAACTAAATAACTGTTGGGTCAGAGAATAAGAAATGCCACTCCCTAACCCTCCCTGGAGTTGCATTCAGCAAATATTTCTGAAGACCCCACAAAGCGCTGGGCACAGTCACCTCAGGGTGCGTACAAAGTCTGCCCTCAGTGTGGCTCAGTGGTTGAACGTCAACCCGTGAACCAGGAGGTCACGGTTCTATTCCCGGAAGGGGCACATGCCTGGGTGTCAAGCTCCATCTCCAATAGAGGGCGTACAGGAGGCAGCTAATGGATGATTCTCTCTCATCACTAATGTTTCTGTCTCTCTCTCTCTATCCCTTCCTCTCTCTGAAATCAGTAAAAACGTATCTTCCTAAAAAGTGCCCTCAGCTACAAGTCAGAATCCCACAGTCCTCACACTCGCTTGCTGTGCAACTTTGAGCTGGCCCTGCCTCTCTCTGAGCCTCATTTTCTCCGCTCTGTGACACTGGGGATGGGGGAAAGAGCATTGCAGACTGACAATCAGTTGGCGAGTTCCCTGTCCCTGGCAGTGATTAAGAATTTATATGTAAGTTGGATGATCACTTGGGTGCATAATGAAGCTAATGATGACCCAGGTCCTTTGGAGCCACCAGATGTGGTCTGGGTCCTGAGAGGGCAATGGGAATAGTACAAAACGGTAGCTAGTGTGAATAATTAAAATTGTGAGCTTTTTTTTTTTTTTTTGGTTTTCCCATGTGCCTTTGCCTTAAGCATGCTCCAACCCCTCCCACTCCAAATCTCAGAACGTGGCACAGGAAATAAGGGAAGTGGGAGTCTCTATGCACTTTTCTCTGGTGACTATTCTGGGTACCACTTTCCCTAGAAGGGAGGGCCGCCATAGGGTTTTCAGGGTAGGGAAGGTTCCTAAGCCTATTCTTTTTGGAGGGGGGGTAAATACTGCAGCCCCAGCCTGGACCAGAGATGTGGGTTTTCAATTACACAATTAAATGCACAATTAGGCATAATTACCAGAGCTCAGAGCCCGAGACTGCTCATAATAGGCGTGTAATCTACTGCAGCCTCTGTTTATACTACTCAGTGCGCTCCCTAATGATGCCAGGATGCCTTCACACTGTACTGTTGCCATGGAGATGAGCCCGTCACCACCATGCAGGGCTGACAAATGGTGTTCCGGTCCAGGTCCCTGGATTGTTTCTGAGGCCTCTGCAGCCAGCCCAGGAATGGAGGGGCCAGCCAGGTGGGCCACGAAGGTGGATCCGTCCTCCCTGCCCTCTGACACACCCTGCTGGTTAAAGCCAGCCTTGGAGCCACCAGGGAGGACAGGAAAGGGAGCTTCCCTCCCCCCCCCCCCCCCCCCCCCCCGCGCCTCCTAGAGTCTTCAAGCTTTGAGTAGGATGGCTCCAGTCTGTGAATGGTCTGTGGTCATCTGTGCAAGCTGAGGTCTGGGTTTCCACATAGGCCTGGGTCTGCCGTGGACTGGGTCTGGGACCTTGGACAAGTCTTCACACCTCTTTGGCGCTGTTTCGCCAGGTGTGAAATGAACTCGGGCTCTCTGCACGTAGCATAGTCTAATAGAGATTTATTGAGCACTTACGCACACTGCCTACTGTTGTAACGGTTTCACCTGTAGTGGCTCATTCACCCTCGCTGCACCCTTATTTAGCGACAGTTTTACAGAAGCAGAACCTGAGGCTGCAGGCAGTGCCAGAGCTAGGGTGCAAACCCAGGCAATCTGACCGCAGGCTCCCTCCTAACCTAACAGATAGCCTTGCACATGTCGTCGCCTATCTCCTCCGAAGCAGCCTTAGAGGTGGGAGGGCTCTGAGGCTCAGAGAACTGAAGTCACTTGCCAGAAGTCACACAGCAAGGCAGTGGCAGAGCAGGTCCTGGTGAATCCCAAAGCCGAGTTTTCTGACTTTGGCTTCTTAGTGGAAGTCAGGAAGGGGTAAAAAGATTTCCTTCTAGCCCTAGCCGGTTTGGCTTAGTGGATAGAGCGTCAGCCTTCGGACTGAAGGGTCCCGGGTTCGATTCCAGCCAAGGGCACATGCCTAGGTTGTGGGCTCGATCCCCAATAAGGAGTGTGCAGGAGGCAGCCAATCAGTGATTCTCTCTCATCATTGATGTTTCTATCTCGCTATCCCTCTCCCTTCCTCTCTGAAATCAATAAAGAAATATATATATATATATATATATATATATATTTATATATTAAAGATTTCCTTCTACAAGCACATACCAAGGATCCCCATATCCCACCTGGCCACACTCCAGTCACTGAGGAAGCAGACCCAGCACTTTGCTTTGATCTTGAAGGAAATTTTGGCCTTATTCTAACTCCATATACCCACCCTTACCTTGGTCATTAGAAATAGAGCCTGTTATACTAATTTTTTTTTCTACATTTCTCTGTCACTTGGCACGTTATTATAGACACCTACTATGTACCAGCTCCTGGGAATGGGTTAGACACAGGGAGAGGTAAGACTGGGCTACAGAGGGTTCAGGATCAGATGGGCTTGAGTTTAAACCCTAACACGTCATAATGATTTGGGTAAGCTGCTTGACCCACGCTTTGTTTCATCTGTAACGAAGGCGCCGCTCCGAACCTGCCAGGGTTGTTGACAATAGCAGCAATCATGTCTACCTGCCGCTTGCCAAATGTTTTCTATACGCCAGGCACTCGGCGAAGGCCCTGGTGAACCTTCATCACTTAGTCTGCCATTCCCATTTAACAGATGAAGCAGTTGAGGCTCGAGAAGCTTAAGGGCCTTGCCCAGGGCCTCACAGCGGCTGGGCAGACATCAACATCCAGAGCCCCTGCTCGTCCCCCCCAGGCATCCTGCCTGCATGGAGGTGTGGGTGTTCCTCCCGCCTCCGCCCTGGAGCCCCCAGCTGCCTGGCCAGTTCGTAGAGGAGGCATCTGAGTGAAAGGACAACCTGAGGGTGAGGGAGACAGCGCCTGCCTGGCCTGGCTCAGGGTTCTGTCTAGCTGGATGATTCCCATCGACGCCCTGAAATCTGGGTTGTCTGAGAGGGGCTGTCAGACGTTACCTTCGCCCTCCCTCTCTACAGCCCAGAAAGCTAGGATTTGCCCGAGACCTCAGTGCGAGTCAGTGGCAGAGTCGGAACTGGGACCAAAAACCAGTTTAGGACACTTCTTGTAACCTTTGTTTTAACTCCCAGCAGTCCTTCGGAGAGAGGGCTTGGGGGCTGTGGTGTGTACGCTGTTTCAGTGTGTGTATTCAGAACTGCACACAGCTCCCCGCCTAAGCATTTGTGGGGCAGACACTGGCAGTGAGATTTGTGGATCAATAAACATCCCTCCCTGTTTCCTCCCTCTTCATTTATTCATGAACTCTGAACTCCTTAGCTCCAGAGAAACTGCCTGGAAGAAAGCAATTAGAGCATAATTAGAACCACTCCTATTATCAGCTTTCAGCAGGAGGACAGGGGAGGCTGCTAGGGCCTGGGGGTGGCCCCGGGGTTCCCTCCAGCCCCAACGCCAGCAGCTGCCTGCACAGCTTCTGCTCACTCTGTGGAGCTCAGCCTCCCGGGAGTCCCAGGCACCGTCCACCTTCCACAGGGACTAAGGACCTCATCCTGGAGGCATTCGGGTGCTTGATGAGGCCAGGAAGGAGGGCGTCTCCTTGCATACCGAGTGAGAGTAGATGATTTCCAAGTCCTTTCCATGCTGAGCTGCCGGGGTGCTCCTTGGCAGGGAGCCTGGCCTGGGCATTGCAGGAAAACTAAGAAGCTCATGGCTCCTGCTTTCTAGAAAACATCCCTGTCTCAGGTTGTAGTGAATGTAGGGGCAGAAGAAATTAGGGCTCCATTCATGACCCGGTCATTAGTGGTAATGGTTACAGTACCAGCAGTCAGTGTTTATGGGATGTTTCTGACCCCCCAGCCACCGCTCTCCATGGTGACCCACAGTTGTTCTACCAGCAGAGAGGTCTTTGGGGCCTTTCCTCCCTTCTGCCCAAGAAGGAGGGAAACAAAGATGCAGGGAGGTGTTGGGTGCTGTTTCTCACTTCAGACGGGAGCCCTAGGAGTAGATACTAATATTATCTCTGATGTCCAGGCGAGGAAGCCACAAAGCCTGCCCATGATGACACAGTGCTGGTGCTGGGCTCAAACCCAGGCCTTTTGGGCTCGAGAACCTTCACGCTTTGTGATCTGTCAGGTCTGAGAGCTGTTTGCTCTCTCTGGAGCTTCCGTTTGGACCGGAGTTGTTCTGAGTTTTCCCGATGGGCTGTGTAGTGTATCCTCTGCGTCTGTCTCCTGGTGGCAGGTCACAGGTTGAATCCTCTTTTTTCTCCCTCTGTGCAGCCGAAGAGAGAGAAGGAGAGAAGCCCTTCCACCAGACAGGGGTCACTGCCCCCAACACCCGCCCTGGCAGAGGAAGGGAAGGCCTGGCACATGAGGGTCTCAGGCCTCTTGAGAGAGGGTCACCATGGATACAGGAGCCCCTGCTGTAACCATGGAGGCAGCCCCTCAGCCCTTAGGCTTTGACAAAGAGGATGTGGCTTCATGAAAGGTAACTGTCACCTGGAGCCCAAAAGCGCAGAGGAGGGGACGGAGGGCTAGATACAGTCAAGGAGGACTGGGGTCCGTGAGGCTCCCTCCTGGGATGGGGATGGGGTACCTGGGAACAACCAGGCTTCCTTCTTCCCTTGCCCTGTCCCATCCGAGGGGAAGTTGCCATAATAACTAGTCCCTCTTCACTGACCCTCTCTGTAAGGAGCTGTCCCCTTCCTCCCAGTGACAGGTGGTTACTCTGGCAACAGCCCCTTTGCCCAGCAGGGGTCTCTGACGTCCCAGGGGCCCCTTCCCTCACAGGTGAAAATAGATTGTTCTGACACACACAGTCTGTCCACTTGGAGATGGAAGTCCACGTGGGGCCAACTTTCAATTGTGGCCCTCATCAGACTGCCCAGTGATCGCAATCAGGTGCCATTCTGATGTTCTGATCCGGACTCCCCCCACCCCCCACTCACTGCCCGTTTACCACCTATCAATGGCCCCTCTGTGCCTCCAGGAGGAAGTCTAACTAGGGGTGGAGATGGGGGTCTCAAAACAGTGTGCATCAGAAGCAGCTAAAGAGCTTAGTCAAATGCACATTTTTGGACTTTGCCCTGAGTTTCTGATTTAGTATGTCTGAGACATTTGCATTTCTAACAAGTTCCAAGGTTCTACTGATGATGCTGGTCAGGGGAACCACATATTTGAGAACTAGTGGTTTAACCAGTGGGGCACTGGGCTGTCCGGCTGGCTCACCAACCCTGGCATGCACCACCTCCAGTCCCTGAGCTCCGGCCACATTGATGTAAGCACGCCAGCTTCACCTCACACCCAGTGCCTTTGCATATGCCGATCAGGCCTCTGGAAGCCCTTCCCCCTCTCTTTAAGGCCAGCTAACCCATTCTCTCCTCTCCGAGCTCCTCTGTACTCCCTCAGCCCCACCACACCTCGCTGTCTTCATTCGGGCTCTGGCTACCCCTTGCCCCCACCTCCTCCATTACTGCAGGCGCCATACTGTTGGAATCTGTTTCCACGTGGACCCTCTCCCTAGATTGAGCCCTGTGAGGCTGGGGGAGGTGTCTGAGCATCTGGAGCTCAGGGCCTGGCCCTCAGAAGGCCCTCCGTGAATGTGTGATACACTTGAATGAACCCCATGAGCAGACAGAAAGCTGGTGAATAGTCACAAAGCTTCATGTGCTCAGCCAGTCAGACGGTCATTGTTGCTTACTCTGGGCCAGGCACCGTGCTGGATGCTGGGGGTCAGCGGTGTGCGCGGCACCGCCCCTGCCGCTGTGGGCTCAGGTGCTCAGACCGAGCTGGGGTTGGCCAGTGCTGTCCAGGAGAAGACGCTGAAGGAGCTGGTGGTACAGAGAGGGCTTCTTAGAGACGCTGGTCAGCGTCCAGGCGAGGAAGTTGAACAGTCTGCAAACAAAGCACGAACCCTTGCGTGGGTCTTACTGCATTTACTCCTCCCTGCAGCCCTTCCAGGCAGGAACTGTCATCCCTGCTTCACAGATGAGCAAATGGGACCCCGGAGGGGAATTCCCTGGGCCACAGTCACAGCAGGCATGTGGCAGAGCTGCGGTTTGCTGGGATTCCGACGCCAAATCCCAAATCCCACATCTCAAGCTCTCTTTCTAGTCTAACCTCCCTCCACCCCCACCCCCACCCCCCGCCGCCGCCACCGTGCTGCCGCCATAGCCCAGGCACCAGGGTGGCCTGAGACTCTGCTTTGGAAACGTGTCTCCAGTGAGGATTGACCAGTTTACTCTGACAGACCCTATCAGCCCCAAGCCCACTTTTAGGACCTGCCAGTCTTCTCCAGAGGACACCCCGTGTGGCTGGTGTGTGCACCCCCAGACCCAGGGACAAAAGCTGTGTTGGGAAGAAGGGCAGGTGTGGATGTTGCCTTACACGTGTGTCCAGACCTGTGCATGAGGCCCAGAAGGAAGGCAGAGGTGGGAGCGCGGCTGGAGCTGGAGGATGCTGCTGTGTTTTAGACAGAGCTTTAAGGAGGCAGAGAAATTGAAATTCACGGCCTGGCTGTCCAGACCTTATTTAAGAGTTTGTTAGCTGGGTTTCTAACTTACTTAGACACTCTTGCCTCGGTCCTGAAGACCCCCAATGTTAGAGAGAAGGATCTGGGCTTGGTGTGGGGTGCAGGTGTCTGATCTGCTCCAGTTAATTCCAGCTGCTCCAGCCTGTCACTGCCTGTCTGCTCGCAGTGGCCTCAAGTGCCATCTGAGTAGGCTGCTGTCCCCAAGCTGCTGCTAGCTGTCATCCCCAAGATAGGCCACCGGGGACACAGGGATTCCTCCAACAAGTGAGAGGCTTTCTGGGGCCCATCCTGGGTATCGTGCCGTGGTTGTCAGCTGTGACAGGCTGGGCTGGTGGGCCCCCTAAGGCCCGATGGGATCGGAGGAGGGTAGGAGGGAGGAGAAAGGGCATGGTTTATCAAGGCCTGCACCAGGTGATGTTGAGACATCCTGTTTCTGCTACTCCACAGGAGCATGAGCACAGCCAAGTTGCTTAGTCTCTCAGAGCTGAGTTTTTGCACCTGTGAAATGCCTCTTCAGGCTGCTGAGCAAACTCAATGAGAGAATCCATAAAAAGCACTCAGCACAGCACCTGGCAATTAGCCAAGGCTTAGGACGTGGTAGGTAGCTGCTGTAATTACGGCTCGCAGAAATCACGTCAGGCTCCTGGAGGGCGGGGCATGTGGGAGGCATGACTGTGCTGAGTGGGAAGCTCCGAGCAGAGGATCCTGGACTTTGGGAGTCAGGACGGTCCCAGAGAACATCCTTCCAACCCTTTGTTTGAGCGGACAGGTCCACAGAGGCCCAGGGAGGCAGTGGGGCATGCTGGGTCCATTCCGATGCCTGGCATCAGGGTCCTTCATGCACTGTTCTAGGAAGCGGCCTGATGCCATCGCTGGAAAGGATCACAGTTGGGTGTGTGATTCCAGACGAAAATACCCTGAACAGAAATGTTCCCCTGCTCGGTTCCGTCTGCAGCTGGAGCTGCTCCCCGTGGTCTCTGTGTTCCCAGGCAGAGCTGGTGAGGAAGCAGTGCCCATCAATCCAGGAGGTGCCACTAAATAAGCCATCATGCCACATACGTTCCCAGGAGACGGGGCTCCAACCCCACTCTGACACCTGGTGGCCTCAAAAAGGGCCTCACTCCCGCCTCTGGAAAATGGGGACACCACTCCCCTAGAGGACTGTACGTCCGTTCCTCATGGACACTGGTGCCAGAAGACCTGGTTCCAACCGCTCCCAGCCCTGTGACCTTGGGCAGTTCTCTTCCTTACGCTTTAGTTTCCCATGGGGGAAGCCAAGATGCTCTGTCTCTCCCTGGCATGCTTTCTGTGAGGATTAAATGAATCAAAGCCTGCTAAGCATGCAAGAGATGCTTGGGTATAATAAGCGTTAGCTATTATCTTAGTGTCTTTCTGGGGATGAAATGAAATGCCACCTGTAAAGGGCTGTGCTCAGCATATGCACATAGTAGGCACTTACAAACCATTTCTTCCTTTTCCTGTGAAGCCCAGGCCTGCAGATCAGGCAGGGGCCGTCCTTAGGAGGGCCGCCCTCCACCCTTGCCTCCACAGCACACCTCTCCCTCCAGCAGGCTCTGGCCCTGGGCCAGGAAACAGGAGGCAGCTCCACTCCCTCTTCTCAGCTCCTCGGCCCTCCCTTTAGTCTCAGCCAGCCTGAGGGCTGGGCACTGGGGAGGGGGAAAGAGAAGCCAACTGGGGCTGTAGTTCCTCTTATGAGCCTGGGCTCTGGGGTCTGACCCCACCTGGTTCGCCACAGCTCTGCCCCCTCCAGCTCTGAGATCTCAGGCTGTACTCCCCACTAAGACGGGGGTGGTGACCCATCCCTCCCTCGTGGTTGAGGGCAAAATGAGAAGGCGCAGGCAAAGTGCTTGGCACAAAGCCTGACAGAGTAAGTGTGCGCAAAAATATTAGCCACCGTTATTAATAAAGTTCAGAGCCAGGCATTTTGAAGGGAAACATTTCAGCCCAGTCTCCTGGGGGTGGGGGGCTACCCCCCCACACACACACACACCCCAGCAGGACTGGACCCTGCACAGGGCTTCTTCTCTACCCTTCTTACTGCTCTGGCTCTCAGGCCCTAAAGGACCCCTCCCTTACCCCTCTATTGGGCTAGACCAGAGCAGAGTGCCCCCACGCCCCAGAACTGGTGGGTTACCAGGCAAAGAAGGGGACAGGATGGAGGCATGACACTCCTTCCATTCATTTATTCCTTTTGTCACAGATCAACCAGAGACCTGCACAGATATACAGACCTTTACCATCCTGGAGAGCAGAGGGAAGGCTACCAGGCTGGGAGCACCCCTTCTCCTCTCTGAACCTCAGTATCTGTATCCATCCAGCGGGGCTAATAATCCCACATTACGGTGGTGCCGTACATCACAGGCTGAGCTGTGAAGGCCTGTTTAGATGTCAGTAGCTGCTGTGGTTCTCTGCTGGGAGGAGAAGCGGGGAGGCTGGGATGGGAGCCAAGGCTGGGACGATAATGGAAGGGGAATCCGGAAGCCCCTGGGGGGGAGCAGGGGAGCTCCTGATGCCCACCACTGTTGCTAGGCAGACTTCCCCATCTGGCCTTTAGTCTGGCGGGAAGTCAGAAGGGGTTGCTGTTGCCATAGCAGTGAAGCAGTGAGACTGGCTTTCATCAGTATTTTCTTCCTGGGAGTTTCCGTACAGGAGGTATTACTAATAAGTCAGGGAATTGGATGTTTTCCTTGCTATCAGGTCACATCAAGAGGGGCTCAGCCCAGCCGTGGCTGGTGTTGCTAAGTGGTTAGAGCACCTACCTGAGCCCCAAAGGATCGTGGGTCCAATTCTCAGTTAAGGGCATGTACCTAGGTGTTGTAGGTTCAATCCCTGGTCCCAGTTGGGACCCATGTAGGAGTCAACCAATCAACATGTCTGTCTCACATCAATCTCTCTCTTCCTCTGCTCCCCTTCCCTCACTTCCTTCCACTCTCTCTCAAAATCAATGGGAAAGATATCCTCAGGTGAGGATTAACAAACAAAAAAAGGAGAGGCTTGGCTCAGAGAAATGACCTCCAACTCTTCTCCAGATGTTGACTGGGAGCACTTGATAGATACCTCCAGTGATGTTTGACCCGAGATACTGGGAGGGTTTGGCGCCCCCTCTCCAGCTGTCAGCTGTTTTCCTGCTCAGCCGCTGACCCTGCCGCATTGGTGTCTGGCCATAGGACACAGAAGCCCTTCCCACCCTTCCCCCTGTTGCCCTGCTCCCTCTCATTTCCTCTGCCACAGGGATCTTTTCTGGGTCCTTCTGACCAAACTCCCTCCCACCACAGGAGCTTCCCTCCTCCTCAGCCTTCTTTCCTCGCCAACCCCTCTTCCTTCAGATCACGTCCTCCAGAAAGCCCTCCTTGACTACTTCCATCATAGCTCTCATTCTTGGTACCCCTCCTTCAGAGGACTTTGGGGGTGTGTGTGGGGTGTGGCGTGTTTGAGCTTCTCTCCCCCCACTCCCCACTGAATATAAACTCCATGAGGACAAGAGCTGTGTCTGGGGTTTTTTCCTCCTCCACTTCCTCCTCTTCCTTTTCCTCCTCCTTCTCTTCTTCCTTCTCCTTTATTGAAGTGTGATTCACATACCATAATATTTACCATTTCAAAGTGTAAAGGCCAGTGGTTTCTAGTATGTTCATAGAGTACCGGTATGTGCAAAATTCAGCACAATCTAATTCCACAACATTTTCATCCCTCAAAAAACAAAAACAAAAACACAACAACCTCAAATCCACTAGCAGTCATTCCCCATTTTCCCTCCTGCCAGCCCTTGGCTATCACTAATCTACTTTCTGTCTCCCTGGATTTGCCTCTTCCTGACATTTTATATAGATGGAATCATACAACGGGTGGTCCTTTGTGACTGGCTTCTTTCACTGAGCATAATGTTTTCAAGATTCATCCATGTTGGGCATGTATCAGGATTATTTTGGCTATTCTGGGTCTCTTGCATTTCTATATGAATTTTAGGACCAGCGTATCCATTTCTGAAGAAAAAAAAAGGTAGTTGGAATTTTGACAGAGATTGTATTGAATCTATAAGATCAATTTGGGAGTATTGCCGTCTTACCAACATTAAGTCTTCCAACCCATGAATACTGGATGCCTATCCATTTATTTAATTTTTTAACAATATTTTATAGTTTTCAGTGTATGAATCTTTCACCTTCTTAGTTGGTTAAATTTATCCTAAGGGCTTTATTCTTTTTGCTGCTATTGTAAATGGAATTTTCTTAATTCAGTTTTGGATTATTCATTGCTAGTGTATAAAAATACAACTGATTTTTGTGTATTTATATTGGATCTTGCAACATTGCTGATCTAACTTAGTGGCCCTAAGCTTTGTTTTTGTTTTTTAAATTGATTTCAAAGGGGAAGGGAGAGAGAGAGAGAAAGAAAGAAGTATCAGTGATGAGAAAGAATCATTGATCGGCTGCCTCCTGCATGCTCCCCACATGTGCCCTTGACCGAGATCGAACCCGGGACTCTTCGGTCTGCAGGCTGACGCTCTGTCCACTGAGTCAAACCAGTGAAGGCTGTTTCTTCCTTTCCAGTCCAGGTGCCTTTGAGTGATTTCTTTTTTTTTTGCCTAATTGGCTAGAATCTCCAATGCAGTGCTGAACAGAAGTGAGGAGAGCGGACATTCTTGCCTTGTTCCTGAACTGAGGGGGAACGTTTTCAGGCTTTCTACCTTTAAGTATGATGTTAGCTGTGAGTTTTTCATAACCGGTTGAAAAAGTTCCCGTTTGTTCCAATTTTGTGGAGTGTTTTTATCATGAAAGGGGCTGTGTCTGTTTTTGCTTTTACTCACCACTGTATCTTCAGTGTCGAGTATTGTGACTGACAGTAAATGAGGTGAGAATGAGGGTCCAGTCTTCTCACAGCTCTTCCTACAGCGGCTCCAGCTGTCCATGGCCCTGACCTCAGGCTTGGATCCTTTCTCCTCACCCACCCTCTCAGCCTTCACCCACAGGCTTAAGTTCTAGTATAAATTATTCCCACCTCAGATGAGAGAACAGCCTCAGCCATGCCGAGTGGCTTACTAGGCTGTGTGGCCTGTACGTGGTGGAGACAGGATTTATACCCAATCTGATAGCATCTGAGGTCGCCGTTCCTATACCTGCCAGGTGGGGGGAGGAGGACATTAAGCCACAGGATACAGATACTGTGCATCTGTGCAGAGCATTGATTCTATCCTGATTTCCAGGGAAGTGAACTGAAGAGGAGGCTCTGTTTAGAGGAGGATGCTGGATGCATATTCTTTTAAGATAAAACTGACTCGCAGAAGAGTCCTCTCTTGCATCTGTTGGGGATGCTTAGTGTTATGCCCAGATTTCAAGATCCCCAGAGACCACCTGGGAGCCGTCCGATGCAAAAGCAAAAGAGTCTTTATTCGAGCCCGGGCTCGGCTCTCACAGCCCCTTTACCGGCGCAGCGGTGGGACCAGGAGAGCGAGAGCTTGGGGAGACAGAGGTTATAAGGACCGGTCATTGGGGTGGGCCTAGGAGAGTGGCGTGAGTTATGGAGATTGGTCACTTTGGTTAGGTTTCATATTCTGAGATCAGAGCCGTCCCCTACTGTCCCCTGAATGGTCAGTAGCGACGCAGGGGGAGCACCTGTGTGATATGACCTTATCAGGGCCTAAGCCGCTCCCGGAACTTCATTGGTTCACTCGGGGGCAGTGATTGGGGGAGTGAGGACATTCCCTGTGCTCCTGTGGTCACTCCCTTCAGGGGAGGAGGGGGCCAGGCTGACCAGCTCCGCAAGACGGAGGACAGCCAGTTCTGCTTTGTTCTTTCACTTAGGTGGGAAGGAGGTGGAGCGTGAATGTTACTGTGCTGCTATTTAAAAAAATATATATTTTATTGATTTTTCACAGAGAGGAAGAGAGAGGGATAGAAAGTCAGAAACATTGTTAAGAGAGAAACATCAATCAGCTGCCTCTTGCACATCTCCTACTGGGGGTGTGCCTGCAGCCAAGGTACATGCCCTTGACCAGAATCGAACCTGGGACCTTTCAGTACACAGGCTGACGTTCTATCCACTGAGCCAAACCAGTTTTGGCTGTGCTGCTTTTTTTTTTTTTTTTAATGTTTTTAAAAAATTGATTTCAGAGAACGGAAGGGGGAGGGAGATAGAAACATCAGTGATGAGAGATCATCAATTGGCGGCCTCCTGCATGCCCCCTACTGGGGATTGACCCCACACCCTGGGCATGGCATGTGCCCTGACCGGGAATTGAACTGTGACCTTCTAGGTTGACGCTTGGTCACTGAGCCACACCAGTGAGGCAAGTGTGCTACTCTTGACCCAGTTGGAACAGGAAGTGTGAGCCCTGGGGGTCTCCCCTGTGAGGGGAGAGTTTGATGGTTCCTTGATTTCAGTTATCCTGTTGGACCCACTCTTAACCCAAGAAGCCGGAAGGGTGGGGATTACAATTCCCATTTTATAGATGAGGAAATGGAGGCCCTGAATGGTCATGCGATTTGCCCAAGGTCTTAGGAACATGATTCTGAGACAGGCTGTCCCAGACCCACCCCAGAGCCCGGGACAGAAAAGCCAGAGTTGGGAGGAGGCACAGAAAGTCAGGGGTGTTTGGTACGGCAGCATCTTGTACAGCATCTGTTGGCGTGCCTCTATTACAGGCAAGGAGGGATGGCCACTATCAAAGCCGGCCTGGCTTGAGGGAGCCCCGGTCAGCTTCAAGGGAGCTTTCTGAGGGAGCCCTGGGGCCCAGCAAACAGCCCTGACATGAGAGGTTTCCAGGGTGCTGTGAAGCAGGCCGGCCTCCTGCTAGAGGAGATGGCAAAAGGGCTGCAGGAAGGACTCTGTTGTGTCTCATTAGCAAGGAAGAAAGGCCTCAGAAAGAAATGAAAGAAACCTTCCCCGAAGGAAGGCAGCGGGAATGAGAAAGCTTCGGCGGGAGCCGAGCTGCGTCAGGGCACAAGCCTCCGGAGGCTCGGGGTGGAGAGGGGACGGGGCCCTCGGAGGATCGCACTCAGACTTGATGAAAGGATGCCATTTGTCAGGTGTCCTCCTGAGCCAAGTGCCATATTTTGCATCCTTTAAGGTCAACTCTGAAAGGTAGGTTTTAATCTTTTCTTTGTTAGAGTTGAGAAAACAGGCTTAGGGGGTGTTAGACGCTTGCTGGCGGTCACGTGGCTAGTAAATGATGGATTGAACAGAACATATCTCGGCATCATCAGTGGCACCAGCAGATTCTTTGGGAGGGGTGCCAGTTTCAGCAGAAGGGGGTCAGGCCTTGGCGGGGACACTGCGGGGGCCCAGCAGCCATTTGTAAAGCAGATCTCTGGGGAAAGGTGGGGTGGTGCTGGGCAGGCTTCAGAGCCCACCGGTCTGCGTTTGAATCTTGCCCCCACCACGGACCTGCTCTGCCTCACTCCCTGGGCCCTGTTTCCACATATGGAAGTAACACTTCTCAAACCTTGAAAGGAATAGCCCTAGTTGGGTGGCTCCGTTGGTTGGAGAGTCCTCCCGTGCACCAAAAGGCTGTGAGTTTGAATCCCAGTCGGGGCACATACAGGAGGCCACAGATCGAGGTTGCTCTCTCTCATCAATGTTTTTCTCTCTCCCTTCTCTCTCTAAAAAACAAACAAAACCATATCCCCAGGTGAGGATTAGCGGGGGCGGGGGGGCAGCTGAGAGGAGTGAATGAAGTGGACGTAAGGCAGCCTGTACAGGGCAGGCTCGGTGCCAGTCCCTGAAGGGAAGGCCTTGTTCTCTGGGCTTGTGCAGCACTGACACTCGAAGTTCATGGTCTATGCCCCCTGCACGGGGTGCCATGAATGCTTGGCAGGTGAATAAGGAGAGAAAGGGCAGAGCAGGGGGCCATCTTGGGGTGGAGGGAGCCTTACCTGGCCTCAAAGAGGCCTACACACCAGGACAGCTGTGGTCTCTTCTCCTTCAGAACGTGAGTTCGCTGAGAGGTCTCAGGCCCTGGGTCTTCCCTGTGGGGAACATCATCACAGCTAACATGGCTTTTTACCCAGGGCTCCCGGCTGGGCAGTATTCTGAGCATTTACACGTATTCCCTCATGTAGACTTCACAGCTACCCTATGAGACAGGCACCATTATCGTCACCCCCATTTTATCGATGAAGAAGTTAAAGCGCAGAGAGGCTAGGTGACTTGCGGGAGGGTACGTGGCTAATGCGTTCAAGCCCAGATGGTCTGACTCCTGGGCCATACTTTTAACCACCACAGTTTCCCAGGGAACAAGCAGCAAGAATCTGACCTTAGTATGAAGCCAAGGACTTAATAATCATCCTAATAATGTGGGCATTGCACTTTATAGTTAAAAAAGCACATTGGAGTATATAAATTGCTTTCATGGTTGTGATCTTATTTGATCTCTAATTCCTCTGTGAAGAAGACAGGACATTATTGTCCCAGTGTTGTCAGTAAGAAATTAAGATGCAGAAATGAATGATAATTTACTGAGCACTTAACTATATGCAAAGTCCTTTACTCACATTATCTCACTGAGTCCTCACACCCCTCAGGTATTTAGTAATAATAGTCCCATTTTATAGGTGAGGAAACTGACTAACCCAGATCCCAAAGCTTGTAGGAGCTGGGAATCCATCCCTGACTCCCAGAGCCTGAGGTTTTAACTGCTGGGCTCAGGTCTGCGTCCCATGCTGGGCAGATGTTAACACCCAATTGTTTTTGTTTCTTTTCTTTTTAAAAAGTATATTTTATTGATTTCCCACAGAGAGGAAGGGAGAGAGATAGAAAGTCAGAAACGTGGATGAGAGAGAAACATCGATGAGAGAGAAACATCGACCAGCCGCCTCCTGCACACCCCCTACTGGGGATGTGTCCGCAGCCAAGGCACATGCCCCTGACCAGAATCGAACCCGGGACCCCCCAGTCCGCAGGCCGACCCTCCATCCACTGAGCCAAACTGGCTTCGTCTACACCCAATTGTTTTTGTCTCCCTTCTGCTTTTTCCCACTCCAACTCTGTCCTTATAGCCACTTCTGAGACTTTGAATGCCTCCTTAATTCATTCTCCCTGCCTAAGTGCCTGCTCCATTTAGATGCTTTCTGCCATGAGTTTTTGGCTTAACTATATGTCATTCATGGTACTGAATGGGGGGATCTGATTCACCATCTTTATATTTATACGAATGTCCATTTGTCTGTAGCCGGGAGAGCCTGGGAGAGTCTGGTTTTTACTGGTTTTCTCTGCCCGGGTTGCCTTCCCCTCCATCTCCATCTGGAATGCTCCCTTGGAGGGCGCTCTCTTCCCAAGCCTTCACTGCCCACTCCAGAGCCTGCTGGAGTCTCGGCCTCTGGGGCCTGGGACTGAGGATGCCCCAACAGTTTGGACATGGGGATAGGGGCAGAGATACAGTGGGCATCACCAAGAAGGTGGGAGTCCTGGGAGAATGGGGCCCCCAGCAAGGAAGGCCTCAGCATCTCCACCAGGCATCCCACCTCCAGCCCATCCTCCACCCTCACTGCCCCAGGCAGAGAAGCACCCAGCTTCCACATCCCTCTGCTCAAACCTTCCCTGGCTCCTGGGGGCCAGTGAGATAAAACTCTGGGTCTGAAGCCCAACCAGGTCTTCCCCACCCTGCCACCCCTCACACCATCCATACCCAAGTCCCCAAGTCGTCCATACCCTCCCACATCTGGGGGTGACCAACTAGTCCCAGGACTAGTTGCTCAGGACTTTCAGATCTTATCTCTGTTTTATTCATTTTTTTACAGAGAGGATGGGAGAGGGATAGAGTTAGAAACATCGATGAGCAATCAGCTGCCTCCAACACACTCCCTACTGGGTATGTGCCCCTAATCAAGGTGCATGCCCTTGACCGGAATTGAACCTGGGACCCTTGAGTCTGCAGGCCTACACTCTATCCATTGAGCCAAACCGGTTACGGCTCGGATTTTATCTTTTAAAGGTATGCACTCCAAGAAACTCCGTAGTCCCAGGGAAACTAGGACAATTGGTCACCTCACTCACACCTCAGGGTTTTGTCCATGTTCATTCTCCCCCTATTAATTTCTTCTTTATTCTGTTTTCTTATGAAAGAACTATCCCTCCATGTGAAACCTTATAGAAATATCTCTGGTTGATTCTCAGAGACACCTCCCTCCCCAAATCCCACTCTCCAGAGTTAACAGTGTGGTGATTCTGTTTCCTTTTTCTGCACAAAAATAAGTTCGAACTACTCCAGCGGCTCTGCAGACTTTTCACTCCTCCTTTTCACTCCCAGCCTGGCCCTCCTTCCACACTCGTTGTAATAGCTGTGTGTGTGTGTGCCATCGTGTGGAGGTGCCGTATGTATTGTGGGTCCTTCTGACGGACGTTCAGAGTGTTTCCAGTATTTCATTATTATAGTCCGTTCCAGGCCACATTTCAATATCACCTCCTCTGTAAACCCTTCCTTCATCTTCCAGGTGGTCTTGGGTGTTTTTCTTATTGTCATTACTGTAATAATAATAGTTAACATTTATAGAGTGCTTACTATGTCAGGCACTTGACCGATATTATCTCAGTTAATTTTCACACCAACTCCATAAATGGTGGAAACTGTTATCCACATTTTCAGGTGGAGAGACTGAGGCTCATCTGGATGATAAACCCAAGCAGTCTGGCTCCAGAGCGCCCCCACTGCCCCGTTACCCTGAACTGCCTCCTAGTTTTCCAAAGGGTGCGTGGAGTGGGTGGTGCAGGTCAGAGGCCCCCTGCTCCCTGGCTATACATCAGCACTAGGGCAAAGCCTAGCATTGTGATGAGAGGTCAAAGCTGGTAGCCTCCAGCTTCCAACCCACTTTCTGCCAGAACCCAGAAATTAGTGGGGGGAAGGGCCTGGTAGGAGAAGGGTGGCATAGTAGCCCCAGATCCAAGGTGCAGGCTTTGCTGGGCGCCTGCTGGCTTCTGGGCCTGTAAGAGGGGTGGGTCTGCCCACAGGCAGAAAGCAAGGAGCTCCAGGAGTGGAGACTCGGGGTTAGTGGGGGCAGGGCAGAGCAGGGCAGGGCCTGGGCTTCGGAATGATGGAGAAGATCCCTCAGTCTCTCAGCAGCCAGGTGAATTAGGCACCCTGCCCCCATTCTACAGAGGAGAAGACTGAGTCACAGAGAGTCACTGGCCCTTCCCTGCACTGCCCACACCACCTCCCACTATGCTGCCTGTGGATCTGGACCAGATGGCACGCGAGGAGATAAGCCCTAGGACCATTGTCGGCAAACTGTGGCTCTTTGGCCTCTTGAGTGTGGCTCTTCCACAAAATACCACGGCCTGGGCAAGTCTATTTTGAAGAAGTGGCATTAGAAGAAGTTTAAGGTTAAAAAATTTGGTTCTCAAAAGGAATTTCAATCGTATTGTTGATATTTGGCTCTATTGACTATGAGTTTGCCGACCACTGCCCTAGGAGATGGAGGAACACTTTGATTCTTTTTAGACTAACCTTGGTAGGCCTAGGGTTTATGCAAATTAATGTAGATATATGCTAACGAGACCACTACCAATCCCCTCTTTCTAATGGAGCTGCCAGTTCTGAGGTGCATTGGGATAGATCTGCCCAGAAGGGGCCTGAGGAGCCCCCCCCTAGCTGGGGACGGGTCAGCAGTCACTGGAGTGGGGTTGCCATGGAGACTGAGGCCAAGCCCCAGTGGCTACCTTCTGACAGAACCAGGGCTGGTTAGATCAGCCCTCGGAGGCAGTCCTGGGCCTCCCTAACAGCTCCAAGCTGGTCTCCCAGGGCTAATTACCTGGAAGGTGATGGCCAGCTGCTCCCTGCTCCCCGGGCTCCACTGAGGTAGAGGGCTGGGCCATAGCGGGAGGGTGTGAGGAAGACAGATGGCAGTCTGTGGGCTCGAGGGAATGGGGAGCTGTCCTGAGGAAGAGGGAGCAGGACTGTAAGGGGTGGATTCCCAAATGCCACATCATGCATACAGGCTCAGGGAAGCCATGTGGTAGGGAAGAGCGAGGGCTTGGCCCCAAACTGATGGCTGGAGCCTCAGCTCTTCCGCGTGTCTTTGGGCAGGGCCCCTGCACTTCTCTGGGCCCTGTCTATCAATGGGGGTAGGATTAGGAGATGTGATGTGAGTATGAGGGGTTATATACAGCAGGTACTCAATAAATAATTCTACAATTCTAAGACCCACGGAGAAAAGGTATTTATCTCCTTTGGGGAGAATTTGTTATGTTTTCTATTGGAAAAGAATTTTCCCTCTTCTTGCCCCTCTGTGCTTCCCCTGCTGTCCTGGTGTCTGCACTGAGGCAGGACTGTCAGCCACGAGGACAGGAGTGGGTTGTCTCTGTTCGCCCTGAGTTCTCTGAACTTAGCTCACAAAAGACGCTCGAGAACTATTTGAAGAATGAATGAACGAACAGATGTGAGTACTCAGAACAGAGCCTGGCACTAATTGGAGGTTAATAAATGTGAACTTGCATCACTGCCCCCAGGAGGCTAGGCTGGGTGACTTATGAGAGGCCCTTGACCCAGAGCAGGCTCTGCCCCACCTCTGCTCTGCCCCCTTCCTAAGCCCCCGTCTCTGGAAAGATGCTGTTGGGTGGCAAGAGCAGTGGGTACAGAGACAAGGACTCACATTGCGGCTCTGCCACTTCCTGGGTGATTTCAGGAGACTCAAGTGACCGCTCTGTAAAAAGGGAACCTTCATACAGAGGCAGCTCCAGTAGGGCTGAGGTGAGAGGGCACCCTTGGCTGGCAGAACCTAGATGAGGGTGGTGATGGGTCCTGGTCTGGTACGGCAGGGACAGCAGAATGGTAACGGCTCAGACAGAACGTGGGGCCAGACTACCAGCTTCGGGGGGGGGGGTAAAGGGCCGTTGGGATCTCAGCAGAGGTCACGGAACCCCAAGGCCAGTGCCCCGCAGGCAGGCAGACAGGGCACCATCAGGCCTAGAGAGTGACATGGAGCTACGGCGGCCCCCATGGCACAGGTGAGAACGCCGAGGCCCAGAGGAGACCTCCCAGGGCCCCACAGGCATTCACATCGGAGGAGGAGACCTCAGATCCGCTGAGCCTCTCTGGCACCGTTTTTACATGAGCCGAGCGATGAGTCAACATTTAAACACTTTTTCCCCAAAAAAAATATAACTGTTGTCAAAAAGAATTTTAGAAATGCGGAAGTGTGTGTATTTAGAAGTAAAAGTCTCCCCATCTCCCCATTTCCACTCCCTGGACAGAACTTCTCGTGATCATCTATTGTATTTCCATGGCTCTTGACTGTGCATTTAGTCACACAAATTTCGTGTCTCTCTGTCTTTTTTGTTTTTTACACAAATGCAATCATATTGTTCTGCAGCTTGTTTTATTTCACTTAACAGTTATTGCCTTGGCCATTTTCCAGCAGGTTCCAGGCTGGGACAGAGAGAAGCAGAAGGGCTGCGGGAGCCCTGGAAAACAAGCGTGTGTGTGTGTGTGTGTGTGTGTGTGTGTGTGTGTGTGTGTGTGTTGGGGGACAGGAAGGACGGAGTCCCAGGGTAGATGGGGATCCTGGCAGAGAAGTCCCCATCGTCAGCTCCCAGAGCACTGTGATATCTGTCTCTAGACTTGTGCTCTCTGAGGCAGGAGCCACACCAACTTGTCCACATACCCTGCACAGGGCCTGGCACATAGTAGGTGCTCAAGAAACATTTGTACAATGAATTGCTTCCCTGCCAAGCCCATCTTTCTTGTCCTAGCAAAGACTACCTGGTCTCTATGACTGTACTCCTTTCAGTCTCTTGTTGGGTGTTTATTTCAACTCGTGCTCCAATGGCATCGATCCCAAATGGACCCTGGAGATGGGGGCAGAACTCAGGGAGAGGGAGACATCCCTCCCCCTAGACAAAATCCCTGTCCCTTTCTGCTGTCAGTTTGCTCCCCTCCCTAATGAGGGGGCTGGGCCAGCAGATCTCCAGGGGTCCTTCCAGCTCTGCTGTCCGTGGCTTCAATCCCACTCCCTCATTTCACGGATGAGGGGCTGAGTCGAGTTTAATTTTGTCAGCTGCCTCAGAAATCCATTGGGAAAAGGGGGGCTTGAGGTAGAGGATGCAGAAAAGGCTGTTGCCAGATACAGAGCACCAACTGTGTGCCAGCCCTGAGCTGAGAGCTTCCTGTAAAGTGTGCTGCCCTAATCCTTAGGACATTTTCCCAGGCTCAGAGTGGGAGAGTAACTCGCCCAAGGTCACACCAGGACTGAGCTGAGGGTGGATCTCAGGTCTGCCTGATCCCAAATGGGGAACTCTTCCCAGCTTGGCCCTCTGTGAACCAAAATCAATAAAAGAGACAGTATCCGGCTGGACCAAACCATTCTCAGAAAACTTGAGGGGCCTTTCCCTCATCATTCCTCAGCCTGACTTCTGTGTCTAAGTCCTGGGGTGACATGACTGGAATTTGGGCCAGGAAAGTAGTTGACTTGCAGAATTGGCTGGCGAGGGCTTGGGTACAAGAGACTTCTGATGGGTTTTGTGGCCCCAAGCCCAACCCCTTCCCTGCCCTCTCCCCCTAGCCAGCTTCCTGGGGGTGGGCCCATCTCCATTATTCATTCCTTGCCCCCCACTCTCCGCCCCCCACCTGGTGTTGAACTCCTGGGCTTGGCGTCTAGACAGACAAGAGCATCCTACTGAGAACAGAAGCAGCCCTGACTGGGGCTGAAGGTTCCCATGGCAACTGCATCCCCTCAGCTGGCAGCTACCCGATAAATAAATAATTAGGGTGGGGGTGGGGAGCTAAGGGCAGGGGGGAGGGGCAGCAGGGGAGCCTCTTGGAGGTTTTGTTGAGGACAGAGAGGAGTGGGCTAGCAGTGGGGGGGCGGGGGCGGCATTGCAAAGGCCAGGTGAGAGCAGACAGTGGAGGGAGAAAGGTGACCAGCTGTGTAAGAGGGTCAGCAAGTCAGAGAGCCAGAACTTGACAGGCAGGCATGGAGATGAGGAAGGTTGGGGTAGACCAGGACCTAAAGTTCAGTTTTCTAACTCATGCAGCTGGACACATCATGGGGCCCAAGTCACGGGAAATGGACCAGGTTTGGGCGTATTAAGTTCATGATGAGCCGTCCAGTGGCTAGCTGGTTTATAAAGGGTCTGGAGGCTGAAACATGAGCAGGTAGTCACGGAAGCTTGGGTAGGCATGCGTTTGCTGGGACAAGTGGAGCATTGAAAAAGGGCCAAATATCCTTAGGACAGGGAGAGGGAGACGAGGTTCTTTGATATTTAGGGGTCTGAGGGCATGGGAGGATGAGCTGCACTGGACTCAGGAGTGGCCAGAAAGGCGGAGAAAGGCAGAATGGTTGCCTGGCTCTGCCACAACCAGGTGTGTGACCTTAGGCAAGTCACTTTCCCTCTCCGAGCCTCATTGTCTCTTTCTCCAAAATGAGATAATGACCGCAGTTCTGCCTGTCTGCCAAGGAGTATCACAGGAGAGATGAACTTGGAACGCTCTTTACAATCTGCAGAGCCCTGGGAGGGGAGTCGCCCACAAGAGGCAGGCTGGTGCCAGGTGGGTGGGGGCCAGGGTTGAGCCCGCAGCTTCCTGGGTCTCTGCCCAGCCCTGCCATCTGTGTGGTAGCATCAGGTCCACCTTCTGCCTCCCTGCCAGGAAGAAAGCTTCTGGGATCTTTTCACTTTATCAGAATCTCCCCTCTCCCTCCCAAGCCAGATCCTCTTCTCTCCCCTTCTATCTTAGTCAGGACTCTTGGTTGCAAATGACAGAAATCACAAGTACAGGGAGGGACAGTTAGTTTCAGGCATGTCTAGATCCTCAGACCTAACATGATGTCACCGTGGACACTGCTCCTGCTTGTTCATCTTCCTTCCTCACTCTCTCTGTTCCTTAGCTTTGGTGACTCTCAAGAGCAGGGCACACAGTGTGTCCACCCCTGAAGAGATCACTGTGTGGATTGTTTGATTAGGCATAGGTCACAAGCCTACTGTGTAAGTTAGAAGTGGGGCCCTGACCAGTTTGGCTCAGTGGATAGAGCATCGGCCTGCGGACTGAAGGGTCCTGGGTTTGATTCCAGTCAAGGGCATGTACCTTGGCTTCGGGCACATCTCCAGTAGGGGGTGTGCAGGAGGCGGCTGATTGATGTTTCTCTCTCATTGATGTTTCTAACGCTCTTATCTCTCTCCCTTCCTTTTTGTAAAAAATCAATAATTTTTTTTTTTAAGAAGAAGAAGTGGGATCAGCCCCACCAAGCCACATGAACTGAGTGTCTGGGTGGCAGCTTCCAGAACCAGAAGAAGGAATATTGGTCAGTCAGTACTTGGCACCTTTGTTCCTGATTGTATTAGCTGCAAGATTGAGCGAGGGGCTGCTGGAAAGGGAGTGTTGATTGTGTCCTGTATCAGCTAGCTTTTGCTGTGTAACAAACCACCCCAATAGTTTAAAGAATCATTTTAAAATATATATTTTTTATTGATTTTTTACAGAGAGAAAGGGAGAGAAATAGAAAGTCAGAAACACCGATGAGAGAGAAACATCAATCAGCTGCCTCCTGCGAACCCGGGACCTTTCAGTCTGCAGGCCGACGCTCTATCCACTGAGCCAAACCGGTTTCAGCTAAAGAATCGTTTTATTCAGCACATGGTTCTGTGGGTCGGCTGGGAGATTGTTCTGATCTGGGCTGTGTGTCTGTGTCAGCTGGTGGGTTGGCTGGCATCTGAATGAGCTAGCATGGCCTCACTCTGATGGCTGACTGGCTGGCAGCTGGGGCACCTGTCACTCAGCAGGTCAGCTTGGGCTCTTTCATAAGGTGTTCTCTGTGTTACAAGTATAGCAAGTGAGCAAGCTCCAGTGCCCAAGCATTTTTCAAGCCTTCACTTGCTTCACATTTGCTTAAGTCCCATTGGGCAGAGCAAGTCACATGACCAAGCACAAAGCTAGTGTGGGTAGGCCCTGCCAAAGAAAATGGAAATAGGAAGAAGAATATGACGCCATTTTTGCAATCTACTGCAGCTCCCTCAGGGAAGGGGAGAAAACAAAAATGCCTTTCTCTGTGGCCCATGCATCTCATAGGCCAGGTTAACCTCCAGATAGGGGGCCTGGGAAGAGATGGCTCAGACCCAGAGGCATCCCTGGGGCCTCCAAGGGCCAGGGCTCAGCCCTTGGGCAGGGTCAGGGGAGGAGTCTGGATCCCGACTCCACCAACTGAGAGCCCCCCATAAGGAAGGAGCAAGTGGGAAGGACCTCTTAGCAGGGAGGGAGGTGTTCTGGACCCTGGCTTCCATCTCCCTTCAGTCTACCCCAAAGTCACGCTCAGGGCTCAGTCCTCCACCCCCACAGACTTGTCCCACCTCCCAGCATCCCTCTAGTACTACAGGGCTGGGATGGCTCCAAGATTTCTGCACAATCCATCATGGTGCCTCATCGTCACCATAACTGATGTCACCGCACCCACAAGGTCAAGGAGCCCCTGTCCTTGCCCTTTATGGCATGCACACGGCCTCAGTCTGCTCTTTCCCACAGGTGGCTGCACTGGAGCGGCAGATCTTCGACTTCCTGGGCTACCAGTGGGCTCCTATCCTAGCCAACTTCCTGCACATCATGGCGGTCATCCTGGGCATCTTTGGCACGGTGCAGTACCGCTCCCGGTACCTCATTCTGGTATGGCTCGTGGACTCCTCCTAAGCTAACCCCTTCTCCCCCCCTCCCCCGCCCTCTCCCCCCACTCCTCCAACCAAAACTGCCCCTCCACCACAGGCACGCAGACCCCTGCCCGGTCTTGCCTCTAGCCCTGTTGGTGTGAATGCCCAAATCCCAATGCTTCTTTATTCAGCAGAGACAAGATTGGCATTTCCCCTAAAGAATTTCCTAGGGGAAAATCCAACTGTTAACATGGTACATCATTTAGTGAGTGCCTGCCTTGTGTTGGGCTCTCTGCTAAGGTGTCACTTGCTTCCTTGGATCTTTACACAGCTCTGCAAGGCCTATGGCACCATCTCCATTTTCTAAGAGTCTTAGAAAGGTTCCAACACTTCCTAAGGTCACACAGCTAGTGGGCGGCAGAGCCAGGACTAGCGCCTCAGATCCAGAGTGGATGCTCCTGGCACCTCACCACGCCGCCTCAGAAAGCCGGTGTGAGGAAGGAGCCTTGTCTAGCCTAGTTCCTCGGGTTGCTTCAGGAAAGCTTGGCGTTTGTCCCTCGGTGTTCATCAAGAATACAGCTGAGCTGAAACCGGTTTGGCTCAGTGGATAGAGCGTCGGACTGCGGACTGAAAGGTTCCAGGTTCCCTTCCGGTCGAGGGCATGTACCTTGGCTGCGGGCACATCCCCAGTGGGGGGTGTGCACTAGGCAGCTGATCGATGTTTCTAACTTTCTATCCCTCTCTCTTCTTCTCTGTAAAAGCAATAAAATATATTAAAAAAAAAAAAAAAAGAATACAGCTGAGAGCGGCCCTGGGCCCATCCCCAGAGTGGGTGTGTCTCTGGCTCCTTCCTCCTGCTTCCTTTCTCTAAGTCCTGGTTGGTCCTGGCTGGTCTCTGTCAAACTCCTGTTTTCAGTTCACCTGTGTCCCCTGCTCTTCCTCCAAGACCCACTCACATACCTCTCTGAGGGAAGAGGCTTTTCGGTAGGTTTACTGCAGAAATGCTTGACACCTACAGTAACAGTGACACGCAGTGTCCTGCTACCCCCAGCGCCCACTAGCCCTCATTCTGGGGCTTGTCCTCGCCTCCCAGAGGCCAGGAGAACATGGCCCTGCCAGGGTTTTCTCTCATCTGAGTGAGATATGAGAACCCTTCTCTCCAGTTCTCAGGACGCCCCGGGCACCAGTATAAAATGCTGCGTCTACTGGTGGCAGCCACTGGATCTGTGGGCATAGGATTTGGGTGGAAATAGCCAGCCCCACCCACTCCAGCTGTTGGCCATGTCCGATGGCTGTTGTTTTCTGCCAAA
The DNA here is from genome assembly GCA_027563665.1 of Antrozous pallidus. Taxonomy (NCBI): domain Eukaryota; kingdom Metazoa; phylum Chordata; class Mammalia; order Chiroptera; family Vespertilionidae; genus Antrozous; species Antrozous pallidus. The sequence continues at coordinate 193,081,693 of CM050508.1, forward strand.
TGGATAGGATTGGCTACCCCAGGACTTGGGTTCGAGTTCCAGCCCTACTTCTTTCTATCTGTGTGATCTTGGGGGGGGGAAAAAAAAAAAAGGACTTTCTCTAGGCCTTAAATTAGTTACCTCTGAAGCGAGGACAAGGCCTTCTCTGCAGGGCTGTTATAAAGACTGGTTTGGTATAAAAATGATTTGTTAACGATTCTCAGTGCTCTATGACCAAGGTATTGTCGTAACTGTCCCTGCAAAAGTCTTCTCAGTCCATTAACTCTGTGTCCATGGACGTACCCCACGCCCATGCCCCCAGGCCCACCCTGACTCCATCTCTGCTTTCCCCAGTATGCAGCCTGGCTGGTGCTTTGGGTTGGCTGGAATGCATTTATCATCTGCTTCTACCTGGAGGTTGGACAGCTGTCCCAGGTAAGCCTCAGGCCTGGCAGTGCCAGAGGACAGAGCCTGACCTTTCCCCTCCCACCCTAAAGGCTCCCACAGTGATATAGGTCTGGGGCATCATCTCTTATGGTTTTTTTTTGGGGGGGGGGATTATCTCTTGAAGAAACTTCCCTCCACACACTCAAATAATCTATTCCCATCTCCTACCCCACATTTTTGTTTCAGGCCCCCTCTGCCCTTCTCAGACACAAATGATGATGGAGCAGTTTGTCTGTGTGAAGATGGGCTAGGGTCCCGGTTCATAACAAGCTTTGTACAAACTAACAGTATATGGTAGCCAACAAAGCTACTCTTAGGCCTCACTCATCCTCAGGGCAAGGGAGGTGAAAATCCCATGCACTTTGTACTGTTTAAACCACAAAGATTTGAGTTCAGTGCTGATCAATATTTTTCAGAAGAAAAAGATTGAGTAGAGTTTGTTGGGAAAAATTGAATAGATCATGTCACATGGAAAAATATTGAAGAAAGTAGGAATATTTAGTTTTGAGAAGAGTAAACCCAGAGGTTATAACTTCCATTTTTATTATTTTTATTTTTTTAACTCTAACCTAAGGATATTTTTTTCATTAATATCTAAAGAGAGTGGAAGGGAAGGAGGGAGAGAAAGAGAGGAACATCCACATGAGAGTGACACACATTGATAGGTTGCCTCCTGCACCCGCCCCTGTGAGAGCTGGGGAACCTGCAACAGAGGTACTTGTGTCCCCTTGACCAGGAATCAAACCCACGACTTTGGTCTGCAGGCTGACACCCCAACCACTGAGCCAAACTGGCCAGGGTACAACTTTCATTCTTAGATATTAAGAAGGCAGCATACATGAATGAGAGCATTTGGCTTTGTAGTTTGACTACCTACTAGAGTCAAATCCAGCTCTAATGTTTTCTAGCTTGTCTGACCTTGGGCAAGTGTCTTACTCTCTCTGGTAAATTCAGATAGAGCAATCCCAACTTCCTTTTATTGCTGAGGGGATAAACAAGATTACACATCTCAGTGCTTTGCACCTGGTCAGCATGCAGGGGATATTTGTTAGTGGCCTTTATGAGTGAATGGATTAATGAATATGGGGGTGTACATCTTGGATAACAACTTCTGACCTCGGTCAGCCACCTCACCATTTCAAATGGAGAGACTGAGGCCCAAGGAAAAGGTTTGCCCAGGGTCACACATGGGGAGCAAGCACACTGGAGAGGCTTAATGGTCGTGAAAGGGCCTGTATTGAAGATTTCACCAATAGCTGGGAAATTGTATCTAGTCACTATTAATGTTCTTTCCAGCCCTGAAATCCTGGCGTTCTGTAGGTCAGTACCAGCCCCTTCTATTGCTGATGGAATAGGGAGGCTTGCATGGTCATCAGGTGCCACCTATTGGCCAAGTGTGGATCTGCAGATACACACTATTCACACCCCCCTCACCCAGATGCTCTGCACAAAGCAAGTTATGGGGGCAGGGTGCTGTAACCGTCCACATGTGAAAAGAGGCTTTATATATAGTCTCCTGGGACCGGGGGAGGATCCCCCCACCCCAGCTCAGTATCCTAGGCCCCTCTACCCCCAGGACCGGGACTTCATCATGACCTTCAACACATCCCTGCACCGCTCCTGGTGGATGGAGAACGGGCCAGGCTGCCTGGTGACACCAGTCCTGAACTCCCGCCTAGCCCTGGAAGACCACCATGTCATCTCTGTCACTGGCTGCCTGCTCGACTATCCCTACATTGAAGCCCTCAGCAGCGCCCTGCAGATCTTCCTGGCTGTGAGTCCTACTGTCCTCCACCCCACAACACTCCCAGAAGGGGAGTCTGAAAGCCCCTTTGCTTAGCCCTAGTTAAGCAGGGCTGAATCTAGGTCTTCCAGCCTGCTGGGGGAGCATTTCTCCACCCCACATAATTCTCTTGCCTCTTAACAAGCCAGTAAGGTATTGCCCAGATGCATCTGGGAAAACTGAGGCTCGGAGAGGTAAAATAATTATTTGCCCGAAGTCACACGCCCAGGACAGAGACTGGAACCAGGAAGGTTTGACTTTAAGGCCCAGTCATTAGCTTGGAAGTTATTATGGGTTTGCCTTCATGTTAGCACGCCCTGTTCCTCCAGTCTGGGGAGGCAGGGCCAGGCAGAGGGTGGAGGAAGAGTTTCCACCTCCTCATCCTCTTCCTCCCTCAGCTGTTCGGCTTTGTGTTCGCCTGCTACGTGAGCAAAGTGTTCCTGGAGGAAGAGGACAGCTGTAAGTATGTGGCGCCCCTAGGAAGCGGAAAAGCCTGGTCGTCTTCAGCACCCTGGACAGAGGCCCGCACAACTCGGTGGGAGGGAGCGCTGGGTCGGCCCCTCTGTGAGTGGGGAGGAGAGGAGCCAGGGGAGGGTGGGATTCATATAGTCGGACCATTCTGGACTGAGTTCCACATGTCCAGGTACCCAGTCCACGGCCCCAGCACCACAACCCTATCCGCCCCTCTCAGGCCCTGCCCCTTGGAGGGGCTCCACAAGGCTGGTCCCTATCTGGCACCTCCCATTCCCAGCGTTTTTCCCCAACCCCGTCTCCTCCCCTTAAGTGGCTCAAGCCCTGCCCCCAAGAACCTTCTCCCTTAAGAATGCCCCGCCCCCCGCCCATTTCTTACTATATGCCGCCTCCCCTTCTGCAGTTGACTTCATCGGTGGTTTTGACTCCTACGGATACCAGGCGCCCCAGAAGACGTCGCATTTACAGCTGCAGCCTCTGTACACGTGGGTCATGGGGCCGAGCAGGGTGGGATGGGGGACCCTGGCGTTAGTGTCGGTAAAAAGGAGGGCAGGGGTGGGAAGAGAAGTCGGATCTCTCTGCTCCCCCATTTTCGGGGTCCACTTTCCTAACCTGCCTTTGTTTCCTGCAGGTCGGGGTAGCTTCAGCCCCACGCCCACCCCGGTGCCGAGTGCTTTGTGCTAAACTGACAGCCACTGCCAGGAGCTCGGGCCAAGATGACAGGCGCGCCCCCTGGTGTCTGGCGGGCTGACTGCAGCTTGCGTGGCTCGATCCTGTCTGCGGCGGACTTGGACTTGGCCCTTTGCAGCCTGGACTTCAGGGATGGGGTGGGGCGGGACGGGGTGAAGGAGGGGAATCTCGGGGTTTGTATTTTTTTTAATCTCAGCCTTGGCGTGCGCTGGGGCCTCCCTCCCTTTTCCAGCCTCTTTCAACCTTCATTCAGTGTCCTGTCCACTGTCCGGAGAGTAGAGCAGGATGGACAGATTCACCACATCTCACCTCACTCATTCACACCGAGAGCTAGGAGCAGGAGTCCTGGGTTCTAATCGCAGCTCCATCACTGACTCTCTGTGTGACATCTGGCAAAGACCTTGCCCTCTCTGGCCCTCAGTTTCCCCAGCTCAAATAATTAAAATAATCCCTTAGATGGAGCTTTTTCTAGCCTTCTCTCTCAGTTGACTCTGAGTTCTCTGGGTTAGTCTGGTATTATAACCCCCATTTTGCAGATAAGGAAACTGAGGCCCAGAGGTGGAGAGCGATTTGCCTTGAGGCCACACAACTAGGCTTTTGAACACAGTGAATACTTTCTGTAGTTTCAACCTCCAAAACCCAGTGCCTGGCCTCCGAATTTCATTTTCAAACCCCTTTCCAGCTTGGACACTCCAGAACCCATGAGATCCACACCATATTTACACATCACCGCCACCATTTGCCAACGCCTCTCTTAAAGCAATATACCCGTTCTCTCACTGGGAACTAGACATGGAGCCCAGAGCCCTGAATCCAACCTGACCCACAGGGAAGCCTTCCTAGACTTGGCTTCTGTCCACCCTTGGCAACTCTTTCAAGCTCTCTCCAGGAAGGGGATCCCCAATCAGTCGTCATCCCCCTTTCCAGGTCCCTAAAGCTGCTGCACGTATGGTCCCCTACGCTCTCAGCAACTCCACCTGACCAGTTGGAAGACCTGTGATTTAAGAGTGGAAAAGGGCTGGTCAGCTCTGCCTGGTCACCTGTGTTCACAGATCACTAGTATTTAGGACTACTCCAATGTCCTGGAGTTCTGAAGAGGTAGAGTGGGGGTGGGGGGGTTAGGAGGCCCAGCACACTTCCTTGAGAACAAGTAGAGATGAGAGCTCATTCTCCCCACCTCCCTCCACAGGCATCCCAGAGCACCCTGCATCCTGTGCCCTGGCTGGTGAGTCCAAGGGCAGGAGGAGCAGGCCTCAGCCTCCCAGCCTGTGAAATTAAGAGTGGCCCCGGGTAAGGAAGGGTGGGAGGCCTCAGGGAGCTGGAGGGAAATGCAGTTTGCACACCTGAGCCCATCTATGGTGACCACTTTGTTCTGCGCTCTTCACTCTCCAGTCTAGTATTTCCTGCTGTCTAAAGCCAACATATCCTGACCTAAAACCCCACTCCAAGGGCAGCTCTGTGCCAAGGAACCAGCCCCAGGAGTTTCTCTGGTCACCACAGGCACTGAGGTCCCAGATGGTCAGTCAGCCCCATTAGCTGGTGGGTTCAGCTCAAGATGGGGACAGTTCCCTTCAGGCCTTGACTACTGCCCCACCACTTGGCTAACTCCTGCTTCCAGCCCTCCCTTCTCCCCCCCCCCCCCCAAGACAATTATCATCTCACCTCCATCCCCCAACCCCCTTTTTACTCAAGGGGTTTAGCCACTGGTGCTTTGAAGCCTTTTGTTTTTATAAGACAGTTTTTGCAAGGGGACCAAGTTCTCACTGGGACCTTGCAAGGCAGGGAGTGTTCCCCTGGTTTCTGTGCAGGAGGGTTGATTAAAGATGGTGTTTTCTTCTCTATCTTCCTTTCCTGCCTTGTGTGTCAGCAAGGCCCCTGCGTGAGGGTGGGCAGGGGCTGGAATCAATGTCATTGTCACTGTCATTCCTGGGGCACTGGCCTGGGCCTCTGACTGGCTGTGTAGCTTTGGGCAGGTTACTCTCCCTCTTTCCTGGTCCATAAAATGCAGAGGTGGGGCTGAATCAATGGGTTTCTAGGGCTTCCCAGTCTCTTGGAGAGCTTTCTATTTATTTTTCTGATTAAGTGCATTTTCAGTTTTTGCTCTCAAGTATCCCTTGCTTCTTGGCTCTGTCCTCTTCCTGACAGTTCAGTTCCTGACTTGGAATGAGCTGGCAGATGGTGCTTTCCCGGGAGATCCCCCCACCCCCACCCCACCCCCCGCTCCGGGGCATTCTGGGTCCTTTCTGCAGGTACACCAGAATCAGTATTTTGAGTTTTTAAATTTTTACTTACTTCTGTGAACAGTGAATATGTATATATGATACAGAATTCAGAGAGTTACCAGGAGTTATGTTCTCTTGTTTTTATAGTAGATTCTTTAAAAAATTTTGTATTTGTTTTTTCCATTTTTTCACACAAGTGGCAATATATTCTGCTTTTCAACTCCCTGCTGTTTTCACTTTCTGACGCTGGGAAACCTTCCGCCAATAATACATGCGTGGCTGCCGTCCGTCCTTCCACAGTGATTTGGTAGAATTGGGGTTTTTGTAGGGGTCCCGGGTGATCCTGATGCAGCTGGGGGCTAAGAACCAGGGGTTCTCCATAAGTGCCCCAGATCCATTGTGCAAACCCCTGTGGCCCAGTCCTGGTCACGGGGTCGGAGGAAAATAAAACTCGGATACTGCCTGTACGGAGCTCATGGTCTAGCGGGGAGCCCGCAGGATGGGCAGGCTGAAGGATGAATGCTGCCGGCAAGGAGTCAGTGCTGAGGACAGTGTAGAGGGAAAGGCAGTTAACAGGAGCTCGGGAGAGAAGTGGTCTGAGTGTCCTGGATGGGGCAGCAGCAGGGAAAGGTGTGAGGGAGGAGATGTGGTACCCGGAGTAAGACTAGCAGGGATGAACTGGTTGGAGGAAGCCTCTATGGGGACTGTGTTAGTTTTCTGTTGCTGTCGTAAATTACCACAGCTTCAGTGTCTCAATACAAATGTGTTATCTGGTGGAAGTTCAGTTAGGATTTCTTTCTGAGGCTCTAGGGCAGAATCCATTTCCTTGCCTTTTGTAGATTCTAGAGGCTGCTTCATGTTTTTTTTTGACATATATTCTTATTGACTTCAGAGAGAGAGATGGAAACATCAATGAGAGAATCATCGATCAGTTGCCTCCTGCACACCCCCTACTGGGGATTGAGCCCGCAACCCAGGCATGTGCCCTGACAGGGAATTGAACCGTGACCTTCTGGTTCATAGATCAACGTTCAACACAAAACCACACTGGTCTGGCGAGGCTGCCTCATTTCTTGGTTCTCGGCCACTCCTCCTCCATCCTCAAAGCCAGCAGTGTGGCATCTCTCTGACACTTCCTTCTTCTATCACCTCTCTCTAACCACAGCCAGGAAAGGCTCTCCACTATTAAAAGTTAAAAAAAAAGTTTTTAAATTGATTTCAGAGAGGAAAGGAGAGAAAGAGATAGAAACATCAATGATGAGAGAGAATCATTGGTTGGCTGGCTGCCTCCTGCACGCCCCCTACTGGGGACCCAACCCACAACCCAGGCACATGCCCTGACCTGGAATGTAACTGTGACCTCCTGGTTCATTAGGTTGCCACTCAACCAATGAGCTACACTGGTTGGGCAAAGCTCTCCACTTTTGAAGTCTTGAATCGTTAGATTGGGCCCACCCATGTAGTCCAGGAAAATCTCTTCTCAAAGCCCTCAATCACATCTGCAAAAGTCCTTCTTAAAAAAAATAAATAAAGATTTTGGTTGATTGGGGTTTTTTTTGGGGGGGGGGGGGCATCGATCTGCCACTCCACCCATTTATGTGTTCATTGGTTGATTTCTGTTTGTGCTCTGGGGATTGAACCTCAGTGCATCGGGAGAACGCTCCAACCAACCAAGCCACCTGGCCAAGGCTGCAAAAATCCCTTTTGCCATGCAGCACATTCACAGGCTCCAGGGATTAGAATGTGGACAGCTTTAGGAGCCGTTATTCTGCCTTCCACATGGAAGTTGTATACAAGTTACAGCCCTGAATGCCAAACCAGGTGCATCAGACATGGAGGCTTCTGCAGGATTTTGAAAGAAGCTACCAATTAGAGCTGTCCTCCAGAGAGAACCCGAGGGCTGGAGAGTGGGTTGGAGGAGGAGAGCAGGAAGCAGTGTTCTTTGGGGAAGAGGCCTAGGCTTCCTCAGTTCCCTGTGTTAAGTGTGTAATTGGGGTTATGTGTGTGACCGGGAACTCTGGGTAACCTTGGGAGGGCTAATACAGCAAAAAAGAGTTTCAAATGCAGAAGTTGGGCATACTTGGGTCCAAATGTATCACTCTGACCCTTTTGGTTTGTCTCGGTGGATACAGTGTTGGCCTGTGGACTAAAGGGCCCCGGAGTCCATTCCAGTTAATGGACTGGTTTTGGGCTAGATCCCCAGGAGGGGGCGTGCAGGAAGCAGCCGATCAACGATTCTCATCATTGATTTTCTATCCCTTCCTCTCTGAAATCAATAAAAATACATAATTTTTTAAAAGTATGACTCTGGAAACCACCAAGCTGGTCTTCCCACCAAACCCAGTGGAACTTCCCCAGCTCCTGCCACCCTGGGGCCATCTCCCAGCAACCTCTGCCTGTTAGGATAATCCAGATAAGACAGATAATCTTCAACAACAGCTCAGTCATAAAAGTGCCCAAGGCATTCTGTGAAGCAACTGAATATAAATCCTCAAAGGTGGATTTGACAAGCACAATAGTCTACTGAGATTTATAGACATACTAGTGTTTTCTTCAATATGTTGAAATTGGGTCTTGGAGTTTCCAAACAGATTAGAAAAATGAGGGAGGGCCTGATGCCAAGGCTTCATTGCTTTACACGATTCATTATTGCCCAGGCTACTGGCCCAGGCAGCGTTTCTCAAACTTGCACATATACGAGTCCCTTAAAATCCAAATTTCTGAGCCTGATCCAAGACACTGAACCCAAAATCTGGGCAACAATCGGAATCTGGTTTGTTTGTTTTTGTCTTTACAAATGTCCCCAGGCGATGCGGGTTTGGGAAAGAGGCATGCAAACATTTTTTAACCTTCCTTTAAGCCAGTGCCATGGAGGCTCCACCAAATTGAGCCTGTCAGCTCCTTCAGATCAGAGCTAGATTTCGGTTATTTCCCCAAAGCCCACTTTCAGCTGTAATTTTTAAAAATGGGTTAGGCATTTCAAAGGCTGTGAGCAACTCTTGAACTTAAACATTGACATGACTTCACCATAAGTTAGTTTGGGCAAAAGCAGGCCTATGCTCTGCCTTTCCCTCTCAGCCTCAGTCACTTGGAAGAGGTGAGTGTAGCTCCAATTTGCCCCAGGCCAGCTGAGCTGGGGCCACACCCTGCCCCAAGCCTGGGTTCCAGTGACTCAGCAGTTCCCCTCTCAGCAGGCCCTGGATCAGATTGGGCAGGCCCTGGCAGACTGGAGCTGCAGAGCACCCAGTGCTGGCTGTCCAATACCTAATTCTACTTCCTCTGCCCCTGTCACCTGGGACCTGGTTAACTCCTCCCACCTCTGGCCTTGGTGCCTTCCTTCAGTGGTGAAATCAGGGGGATGAACGTTGCATGATGACTTCTTTCCAACTGACATCTTGAGAAAAGGCCTTTCAACCCTGAGGTACTGAAGGTGTCTCTTTGAAATACAGATTCCTGGGCCACACTCACACACCAGGTTCTAATTCATTGGGACCCAAGCACCTGAATTAATCCTTCACATATTTATTAAGCACCTACTATGCACCAAGACTTGGGGATAAAACAGTGAACAAGACAAAAAGTAATCCCTGCTCTCAGGAGTATAGCTAATGGGAGGAAACAAAAAAGCCAGCAAAACCTATGATAAGTATCAAGCTAAGTGTCAGAGAGCAAAACGGCAGGGAAAGGAGTGACGGATAAAGATTTATTTCAGTTTTCAATTGGACTTCAGGTCAGGAAGGTCTCATGGGGAAGAATTTTTGATAAAAGACCTAAAGAAAGTTAGGTAGAAGACACATGAAGCAGTGAGTGCACAGGCCCTGAGGCAGGTGCATACCAGTGTGGAAAGGTCAGAGTGGTGTGAGATAAAGTCAGAGGTGGGGAGTGGGGAGGCATGTCAGACACTATTGGCCTTAAAGGACTTTAAGGGCTTTAGCTTTTAACCTGAAAGACTAGGAGGAGGAAGAGAACCAGCGTTGGGGAAAATACCTTTGGATACTGTGTGGAGAATAGACTAGAAGTCCAGGCTGACAGAGGGAGAGAGAAATCCAGATGAGAGATGCTAATGGTTCAGGCAGGGGGGCAGCAGTGGAGGACATGAGAAATCGTGAGATTCCAATTTATTTTATGGATAGGGCAGATGAGGTTTCTGGTAGATTGGATGTGGGATGTGAGTGAAAGAAAAGAACCAAGAAAAGAACACCCCCCCACCCCACCCCCAAGCTTTTTGGCCTGAGAGCGTAGAAGGGTGGAGCTGCCCACAAAGCTGGGATGACAACTGTAGGAGCCACTAAAGCTGGGAGAGGTTGTCATTTATCCAAAGCTATGCAGCTGGTGAGCAATAGTCTGGGTTTCAACCCAGCCACTCTGACCCCTGGCTCGTTCTCCAGCCACTGGACACACTGCCTCCTGGGAATGTCGGCGCCCAGCCAAGACTGAGATCCACGGCTCTAGGACTTGGGCGATTCTGTTAGTTTTCTTGCCACAAAACAAACGACCATGAAACTTAGCCTCTGAAACAAAATCAGCAAATATTGTCTCCGTTTCTGTGGGTCAGACATTTGGGAACAGCTTAGCTGGGTGGTGCTGGCCAAGGTCTCTCAGGAGCTTGCCAGGGCTGCAGATGGATGGAGGCTTGGCTGGGCTGGAGAGGCCACTTCCAGGTTTGCTTCGGCAAATGGCTGACGAAAGGAAGCCCGAGGTCCTTCTTGCATAGATCTTCCCACTGGGGTGCTTGACTAGACTCATAGCATGGTAGCCAGCCTGCCCCAGACCAAGTGATGAGAGAGAGGGAGGGAGAGGAAGCCTAGGAAGACCGAGTCTCAGAAGCCACACACCTCACTTCCACCATGTTCATTAGGAGTGAGTCACTAAGTCCAATCCACGCTGAAAGGGTTAGCAATTCATCTCTCACTATTAAAGGGAGGGTGGTCAAAGAATTTGTGGACACACTTTAAAATCCCTTATAGGGAATCTGATTGTTGTTCTAATACTCATGTTATTTTATTGATTTATTTTAAATGCATTTTTATTGACTTTTAGAGAAAGAGAGGAAGGATAAGGGAGAGAGAGAGAGAAACATCAATGAGAGAGGAACATCATCGATCGGCTGCCTCCTGCTCGCCCCCTACTGGGGATCAAGCTTGCAACTCCAGTATATGCCTGGACTGGGAATTGAACCAAGGACCTCTTGGTTCTGAGTCAACACTCAACCGCTGAGCCACACCAGTAAGGCAAGACTCGTGCTATTTTAAAGAAACCAAACAGGTTCTCAGAAGAAATGTCAGTTTCCTTCCCTCCACTCTTCCTTATAACCTTCTGGATTCAAAGGCTCAAAACTTGGAACACTGGGGAAAGCAGATCTGATGCTGTCACTGGTGGAGAATGCAGTGCCTGGGACATGGTAGATACCTGATAAACATTTGTGGAAGAAGCCTGATGGAGGGCTTCATATAATCAGACCCAGCGTTCATTTCCTGGATGTTTACTGCTGCTTCCACATGTCTGTGTTCTGGTGCTGGGTTGCAAAGATAGGTCTGACCCACGGGGGGCGGGGGAATGAAGGAGAGAGGGGGACTCAGACTGCATAGGAAACAAATTTAATACAAACTTTTTTTTGTTAACATATTTTTAAAATATATTTTTTTATTTTTTTACAGAGAGGAAGGAAGAGGGATAGAGAATTGGAAACATTGATGAGAGAGAAACATCCATCAGCTGCCTCCTGCACACCCTCTACTGGGGATGTGCCTGCATCCAAGGTACATGCCCATGACTGGAATGGAACCCGAGACCCCTGAGTCTACAGGCCCATGCTCTATCCACTGAGCCAAACCAGTCAGGGCTCTTAACATATTTTTATTGATTTTAGAAAGGAAGGGAAAGAGAGAGAGAAACATCAATGACGAGAGAGAATCATTTATCGCCTGCTTCCTGCACATCCCCCACTGGGGATGGAGCCTGCGACCCAGGCATGTGCTCTTGGTCAGAATCGAACCCAGGACCCTTTAGTCTGCAGGCTGACGCTCTATCCACTGAGCCAAACCAGCTAGGGCTCACACAAACGTTTTTAATGATAGAATAGATACTCTAATGCGAGTATGATCCCAGGCTGAGGTAGAGACTCATGGTGGACGCAGAAGAGGACAATCAAGAGAGGCTTCCTAGAGGAGGGGGCACGTGAACTGAGGCTTGAAGAATAAAGAGGAGTGCGTGTGGAGACACGTGCAGAGAGAACAGCATTCTAAGCAAGAAAAAAATAATAAAAACAACAACAGAAAGCAGCTTGTTCAAGAGCATGGAAGTCTGACAGAGACTAACACGTTGGCGGGATTTCATGTTTAGAAGGAACCTTGCTGTATTTAGCGGAAACTGCACAGTGGCTTGCATTGCCTGATAATGATCACGGCTTTCTCAGGATGCCGCCACCTGCCAGACACCGTGCGAAGCGATGTAAGTGGATTGTCAGGCTGTCCGCTTGCACGAGTGACACTGAGCATACCCCCTCTCTGAAGGAACAGAGCTGTGGGTTGTGCCACGCACTCTAGACTTGAAGGAGCCACCAGCCTAATTAAAGCCAGGCGTCCATAGAAAGATAGGCCCAACCTTGTGTTTCAAGCCAGCCAGCCCTGAGAGAGGATCAGTCCAATGCCATTTGCCCAAACGGCTCTGGTTAGCGGCAGCACATCAGTGATGGGGGACCTGTGAGGACAGATGGTGGCTGTAGGGGCCACCAGGAGGAGCACCTCTCCCAGGTGGGGCCTCGGGGCAGGCCTCCTGGAGTGGCCCAGAGGGCAGGCCTGGAGCTCTCTGGAACAGAGTTTCCCCGACAGCATCATTCCGTTTTGAATTAGATAATTCCTTGGGTGGGAGGCTGTCCTGTTACTGCATGATGTTTAGCAGCACCCGGGGCTCCACCCACAAGATGTGCCCCACCTCTAGGCGTGACAACTGAAAATGTCTCCAGCCATGGCTGGCTTGGCTCAGTGGATAGAGCTATCAGCCTACGGACTGAAAGGTCCCAGGTTTGATTCCGGTCAAGGACTTATGCCTGGGTTGTGGGCTCAATTCACAGTAGGAGGTGTGCAGGATGCAGCCAATCAATGATGCTCTCTCATTGTTGATGCTTCTATCATCTCTCTCTCCCTCTTGCTTCCTCTCTGAAATCTATAAAAATATTTTTTAAAAAGAAAAGGGAATGTCTCCAAGCATTGCCAAATGTCCCGGAGGAGAAACATCACCAGTGAGAGTCACTGTTCCACACAGAGGCAACTAAGAGAAGTCACCACGGGGGGCGAGGGAGACTATGGGTAACGCACTTCTCACCTGTAAAATGGCACAGCACTTCAAGGTGGTCTTGTGACCATTAGTGAGAATCCTGTAAAGCACCTGACACATAGGAGGCCCCAATAAGTGTTAGTTCCCTTACGAAGAAATACAAGAATGACAGCCCCTGGCCCCAGTCTCACCAAACCACGGGCCACTTCCAAGACTGTGATCTTGTGGCTCCAAGCCCGGGCCTCTGTGTCCTCTGCCCATCAAATGGCATTGGGGTGAAGAGAGGAACCCAACTAGATCCGCGGCTCACAACTTTTAAGATGACCACCCCCATCCAGGTTCCATTTTAGAAAACAGAGCGCTGATTAATTATTAATTTGTTTCCTATTTGCCAAGACAGCTGTCCCAGCTGCGTGGGGCAGGACTTGCCACGTGACCTTCCGGAGCTCTGGCAATCCCAGCCCAGAACAGAGACTCTTCTGTCAGCTTATGCAATGTCTCCCCTCTTACCCACGGGATGGTCCTCTGGCTTTCAGAAATATCACAGCAGCACAAGGACCTCATTCTGCCATCAGAAACTCCCAAATATCAGATTAAAAAATCACAAACAGCCTTAGCCAGTTTGGCTCAGTGGATAGAGTGTCGACCCGCAGACTGAAGGGTCCCAGGTTCGATTCTGGTCAAGGGTATGTACATTGGTTGCAGGTTCCCCAGACCTGGTTGGGGTGTGTACAAGAGGCAACCAATTGCCCTGACCGGTTTGGCTCAGTGAGTAGAGCGTCGGACTACAGACTGAATGGTCCCAGGTTCGATTCTGGTCAAGAACATGTACCTTGGTTGCAGGCATATTCACAGTAGGAGGTGTGCAGAAGGCAGCTGATCGATGTTTCTCTCTCATCGATGTTTCTAACTCTCTATTCCTGTCCCTTCCTCTCTGTAAAAAATCAATGAAATGTACTTTAAAAAAAAAGAGAGGCAACCAATTGATGTGTCCCTCTCACATCGATGTTTCTCTCTGTCTCCCCCTCTCCCACTCTCTAAAAATTAATGGAAAATTTCTTTGGGTGAAGATTAACACACACACACACACACACACACACACACAGACACAGACACAGAAGAACCACAAACTGTGGGTGACTTATGAGAGAGCAGGGACTCCTGAGGCCTCAGCACCAGCACTACAAGTCCTGTGGCTAAGGTGCTGGGCACTGGGCTAGGGGTTTCCCATAAGCCACTGGCTCACGGGTATTGTCACTCTTTCACAGACAAGGAAACTGAGTTTCAAACAATGCTGTCACCTACCAAGAACACTGACTTCCTAACTCTCTCAGGTGGGCGCCCCTGTATGCGTCTGTGTCCACCTTCTTGGTGTTCTGGCCTTATGCCCAGGGAGGGTCCCGGCTGTGACAAGGGCCTGGGGGCTGATGGGAAGTGAAGCCTGGGGCCCAGCAGGACCAGTTGCTGCTGACAGGAGGAAGAGAATCAGCACTAAATACTCATGAGTCCTTACAACGTGGCAGACTTACATAACTCTCTTAATCCCCACAGTGACCCTGGCAAGCAGCCGCTGTGTTCCTGTTGTACAGGTGAGGAAACTGAGGCACAGAGAAATGATTTCACAGGTGATGAAGCGGGAAGACCAGGACCAGTTGTTGAGCAACCTGGCTGGGCCCTTTTCATCAGTGATATCGTTCATCCCTCCACCATATGTAGCAGAGATACAGCCACAGGTTTCCCATTGCTGTCTCTTCCATGTTTTCACGTTAGTCTTGCTCTTGAGTATCTCACTCAACTCTTTCCAGCAGAACAGAGAACGTGGCTGTCACAGCGACACCTGCTGGCTGGTGCAGCCCCTGCAAGGCCTCCAGACCTCTAGACTGGGAGACCACCCCACCACCGCGCATCAGCCAGACTCCTGACCCAGGACACCCTGAGTCCCTGTCCTCCTGAATGCCTGGCCATCCTGTTGCCCAGCCAGCGCCTTCTCTCTCCTTTTCCTTTCCTGGTCTCAGTCTCAGAGAGGTCCTGGGCTCTGGAGTTAGACAGGCCAGGGTTTGTGCCCTGCTCTACCACTTGGCTGAGTCTCACAACTCTTGGGAAGCGCAGTAGCTTCATTTGTAAAACGCCTCACAAGGCAAGGCTCTGAGAATCAGAGGTGGGAGCAATGTGAAATGTGAAGTGTGAGTTCCTTCCCCTAGCCGCCAGGTGTTGGCTGAGGGAGTGCAAAGGGCTGGAGGAGGAGGAGGAATATTTGGACAGGGCACTGTGTCCTCTCTGCCTGATTAGCACCAGAGTGTGATACAGAATGATTAGACTCCAAGCTCTGAACCTCCTTCTCCTTCCCTGGCACCTCACCATCCCCACCACCACCACCAAAAAAAAAAAAAAAAAAAAAGATGACAGCTCCTGGATCACCATGGAGAGGGATAGGGAGTTTCAGGGTCTGGAGAAGAGAGAAGATGGGGATCTGGGGTTGGGAGACGTTCAATGGGGAAGTGGAAGTGGGGGTGAGAGAGAATAATGGGAGTGACCAGGAAGGTGTTGCATGAGTCGCTTTTAGGCTGTTAGCCTCCTGCCCCTCTCCAACGACCCTGCGATTCAAGAGCCGCCACCAGCACGTCACAGAGCAGGACACAGGACCGGGCAGGGGCAAGACTGGCTCCAGGACTGGCGGGGCCGGCAGGCGGGGCTGCGGAGTGAGCTGCCAACTGGAGCCGCGGGGAGCCAACCGGACGCTCAAACTCTGCGACCCTGACTCACACCCCCGCGCCCTGTGGCGATCCCTGTGACGCCCACCCCCGAGGCGCACCCCTACCTCAGGGCGCGCCCCTCCCCCGCGCGCCCCTCCCCCGCGCGCCCCTCCCCCGCGCGCCCCTCCCCCGCGCGCCCCTCCCCCGCGCGCCCCTCCCCCGCGCGCCCCTCCCCCGCGCGCCCCTCCCCCGCTCATTCCCCGCCTGGTTCTCCCACTTGGCCCTCCCAACCTCCCTGTTTCCCCCAATAAAATTCCTCCCGAACCCGCCGCTCCCGCCCTTCTCTCCAGGAACTCAGGCCCGCCTTCACCCCACCCCTCCCCGTTCTCTCCCTCGATTCGGGGGGTGGGGGCCGCTTTCCGCCCCACTGTGTCCCAGGGCTCGGGCCCCGCCCTTCACCACCACTGGCCGGCCCTCGCGCCGGGCCCGTCGCTCCCCTCCCCCTCTCCCGCCCCCGCCCCGCCCCGACACCCTCCCAACCCCCACCCACCCGAACGGACCCGCCCCCCAGCCCCGCGGACTCTTTGTTCTCGGGCCGACCCGCGGGCCACCGGGAGCCGCTGAGTCAGCCCGGTGGAGCCAGACCTCGGCGCCCTTCCCCACCCCGTTCTCTCGGGAGGCGGGAGGCCGGAGGCCGGCGTCTGGGGGGTGGGAGGTGCGAGCTCACCAGCCCAGCCCCCCTTTGTTCCGGAACATTCCTTTGCTCCAGCCCCGCCGCCTGGAGAGACCCCGGGACGGTTTCGGGTTTCTGTGTCCGGGAGCCGGGCTCCGGCCAGGTCCCAGTCGTTGGTCTCAAGCACGTCCTCTGACCTCCCTGAATCGCCGTTCCCTCACCGGTAAATGGGGGCCGAAATGCTGATGTGACACTAAACCAAAAACACAAATGAAAGCTGCAGGGTGATGAACGGCATTCACCCTCCTCCACCATCCCCGAAGACCAAACTCACTCTCCTTCCCGATCGCTGGGCACAATTTACATAGTATGCAGTCACGTTCCCTGTCCAAATACTTCTTTAAGAAAAACTTAAGGTATAATTTTCATTCAACGAAACGCGCAGACAGAACTTGAACGTGCAGTTCCATGAGTTTTGACAAATGAAAACACCCCTGTAACTCACAGCTCTACCAGACTCACAACATTTCCAGGGGCACAGAAAGTTCACCGGGTTCCTACTCAGCGAAGCCCTCCCCTCCCCTCACCCCCACCCCCATCCAGGGCAACCCCGGCTCTCATTTCTGTTGCCTGTTCCTAGAAGTTAGTATAAAGTAAAGCAAACAATACTTTTATTTTTAAAATATTTTTATTGATTTTTTTTAGAGAGGAAGGGAGAGAGATAGTTAGAAACATCGATGAGAGAGAAACATCGATCAACGGCACACCACACACTGGGGATGTTTCCGCAACCAAGGTACATGCCCTTGACCAGAATCGAACCTGGACCCCTCAGTCCGCAGGCCGACTTGTTTAGGGTAATACTTTCATTTTTTAAGTCTGGCTCCTTCATTCAGCATAATCGTCTTTCGATTCATCCACATTGTTGTGTGTATTAGCAATTTTAAAAATTGAGCAGTATTTCATTATATAATTATACGGTAGCATGTTTATCCATTTTTCTGCTGATGGACATTTGGGTTGTTTTCAGGTTGAGGCTAGTATTGAGCTATGAACATCTTCACACAAATCATTTTGTGGACATGAGTTTTTATTTCTCTTGGGTAAAGGAGTGGAATTGCTGGGTATTCCATGGGGTAGCTCTTTGTTTAATCTACACATATAAAAGCCTAAGCAACTGTTTGACCAGTTGCTATGATGTGCACTAACCACTAGGGGGCAGATGCTCAACGCAGGAGATGCCCTCTGGTAGTCAGTGCACTCTCACAGCGGGAGCACAGCTCAGCTGACCAATGGGCACCAGATGCCGGGCTCATGGCTGGCCAGCACAGCTGCAGCAGCACAAGGTTATCCCACACTCACCCTGTGTACCCCTCCCCCATCCAGACTGGGACTAGGATGGGGACTGGCATCAGGACAGACTGGGCATGAGCCAGTGACTGGCATCAGGACAGACTGGGTGTGAGCCAGTTACCACTTCTCGATCATGGGTATCACCCTAGGACAGGCGTGGGAAACCACAGAGGAGTAGCAGAGAACTTACTGAGTAGCCATGGTGGCAGGCACAACAGGCCAGGATGAGCGGGGGCAGGGCCTACTGCTTTGTGTACTACTACATGCCTTGGGGGATGTAGGACTGCCAGTTTTGGCCCAATCCCTGGAGGTCACGCCAAGGGACCCCACTGGTCCACGAATCCATGCACCAGGCCTCTAGTCCTATCTAATAAAAGAGAAATATGCAAATTGACTGTACCTTTGCTATACCCACAAGCCACGCCCACCAGCCAATCAGGAGCTGGGGCCGAGCTCAGCTATGTCTGAGAATTCCAGCAGTACCACAGCCTCCTAAGCATTGGGCACTGCCAATCTTTTTATGTTAGCCACTCCAATGGATGTACTGTATCTCCATATGGCATTACTTTTAAAATAATGACTCAATATTTTTCAAAAAATGATTACTACTGGTATAAGTACACAATTCTAAAGATAAAAAGATTATTCAATAAAGAAATGGCCCAGGCCACTCAATTTTTCTCCCTAGAAAGTATCAGCTTTTATGAATGGCTTGCATGTCCATATACTCTTTTAATGTCATTTTTCTCCCAGAATATAAGCCCTAGGTATTCACAGCTGTGATAAGCTCCTCTCCAATGCTAATAAAAGACCAATAAATATTGTTGCATGAATGCCAGACACTATTCTAGACACATCATATAACACATCATATAACCTATTTATTACATTATCACATTTCAGTTCAAGAAAGTAACAGGGTCCCTATGGACAGAGCCTGGAATTGAATGATATTAATAAAAAGTTGTTAAATGAATGAATGTTGATAAAGGAGTCCCCCAGAGTGGTTCTTGTAGGCTATGCAAGCTGGGATTGTTTTGTTTGTTTTTGTCCTCAAACAATTCTTATGTCAGGCACTGTCCAAACAGAAAATAGACATTGTAATTTTTGCTGCCCAGCATTACTTCGCCCTCTGGTAAAGGATCTCAATGTTTCTCTGGGGAATTGATTTCCTCCACTCATTTGCTCCAGATGAGCACGTGACAAGGTAACCAATCAGATTATCGCAGCCTCTTGGCAACAGTGATTGGTTCAGGGATGTAGTCCAGGGCAATTTGGGGCAATGAAAGCCAGCCCTGGACTTATGTCCAAACACTTGGGCAAGAGAACTTTCTTTTTCCTACTGTACTTGGAATTGTAAGGATAGGAACCTGGGAGAGATGAGATCAAGGGAACTGCATTATAAATGAAGTTAGGGAGCAAGCCACGGAGGTGAGCTCCTGGCAAAGGAATCTCCCTCCCCCGGAAAAATGGGAATAAGGCCAGTGCAGTAGAGTGGGAGAGGAAAGAAGCAGGAGATGAATTCAAGGAGTCAGGCAAAGGCCACTTTTGAGGGGGCCTGGTGGGCCATAGAGAGGGATTTAGATCTTACTCCAAGAAACGAGTGGAAGGTTCTGAGCAGAAGAGGCATATGAGCTGATTCACCATTTTCTTTCTCCTTCTCCTTCTCCTTCTCCTTCTCCTTCTCCTTCTCCTTCTCCTTCTCCTTCTCCTTCTCCTTCTCCTTCTCCTTCTCCTTCTCCTTCTCCTTCTCCTTCTCCTTCTCCTTCTCCTTCTCCTTCTCCAGAGAGGAAATGAGAGGGTAGAGAGCTGGAAACATTAATGAGAGAGAAACATCAATTAGCTGCCTCCTGCACACACCCCACCAGGAATGTGCCTGCAACCAAGGTACATGCCCTTGACCAGAATCGAATCTGGGACCCTTCAGTCTGCAGTCAGACGCTCTATCCGCTAAGCCAAACCAGTCAGGGCTGATTCACTGTTTTAAAAGGTCACTCTCTGTGTGAGATGAGACTGGGAGGGAGGAGTAGAGGTGCAGAAAGAAGAGAACCCATTGGGAGGCTGTTACAGTCATTATGGTGGAAACGGTGGTGCTTTGGACTAGGGCAGCGGCTGTGGTGAAAAATAGTGATTAAATATGGCTTGTTTGGAAACAGAGCCAGAACAAAAAACAGGCAAAGTCTAAGAGCTGCTTTTGGTGACATCATTTGAACCTCTAGATTCAGCTTTACCTGAAGCTTTTTCTCCTGACTTTAAAATTTTTTATTTTATTTTTATTGATTTCAGAGAGGAAGGGAGAGAGAAGGAGAGATAGAAACATCAATGATGAGAGGGAATCATTGTTCAGCTGCCTCCTGCATGCCCCACCCTGGGGATCGAGCCTACAACCTAGGCATGTGCTAGTATTGAGCTATGATTGGAATCGAACCCAGGACCTTTCAGTCCATATGCCAACGTTGTATCACTGAACCAAACCAACTGGGCTTCTCCTGGACTTTTAAGTTATATGAGCCAATTCTTTTTAATTTATTTAATCCTCACCTGAGGATTTTTTTTTTCCTCATTGATTTCTAGAGATTAGAGGGGAGGGAAGAGGGGGAGAAAGAGAAACAAGACGTGAAAGAGACACATCGATTAGTTGCCTCCCGCACACACCCCTTCTGGGGCTGGGGAACCTACAACTGAGGTAACAACTGAGGTACCAGCCTTTGACTGGGAATCAAACCTACAACCCTTTGGTCTACCTGTGGACGCTCTAACCATTGAACAAACTGTCCAGGGTCAATAAATTCTTTTTCATAATTGATATGAGATTCTGTCACTTGGAAATGAAATGAGTCTTGGCTTTTGTGTATTATTTCATTAATTCTCAAAAACAAATCAGTTACCACTATTATTAACCCAATTTTGCAGTTGAGAAAATAGGTTTAGAGAGGGAAAGTGAATTGCCCAGGGCCATACACAGATTAAGTGATGGAAATGGGATTCAGACCAAATCACTCACTAACCCAAAGCTTGTATGATTCATCCTACAGGGCGCCATTGGCGCTCACATCCAAGCACCACAGTGCTCAGCTAGAGACCATACCATTCTGAAAAGAGATGCTCTCAGTAGAAAACATTTCCCAGAAACCCTCAGCAGAGCCTTCTCAGGTCCCATTGGACAGAATTGGGTCCTGTGACTATTCTTGAGCCATCACTGTCAAGGGGATGGAACCACCATGATTAGCTTGAATACAACACCTGGGTGTGGAATGGCTATGCGGGGTGGGGACTAACGCACCACTGCAGACCAGCTAGGTAACAGATGCCAAGGGCCTAGTAGGTGCTCAACTACAAAGAGTTTCCTTCCTGCCCTGGCTGGTTTGGCTGAAGGGTCCCGGGTTTGATTCTAGTCAAGGGTGAATGGGTTGCAGGCTTGTTCCCCAGTGTGGGGCATGCAGGAGGCAGCCAATCAATGATTCTCATCATTCATGTTTCTATCTCTTTCTCCCTCTCCCTTCCTCTCTGAAACCAATAAAAATATATTAAAAATAAAATGGTTTCCTTTATTTTCTGTTTTGGACTGATACTATGATTAGCCGATGTGTCTGAAGAAGTCAATGTCAGATATCAGTTCCTCCAGGGATACCAAGGTTTTTGATAGAGACCCGGTGAAGGCTCTTTGGTTGGGAGAAGAAACCTGAGCTCCATTCAACCCAGATGAAATAAAAGGGGGCTGTGGAAAGATTTGGGGAAAATGCAGGAAAGAGCCCGTCTTCACAGGAATTGCTCTACTTCTCTTCAGTCGCTGACATTGACACCATGTTTTCTCCCCTAGACCGCCCCAGTGAACATGCCCACTCAGCCCAGCCCAAGCGCTCTCTATGCCTACTCACCACACGCCAGCCGCAGTGGTCTTATTTTTTTTTAAACAAACATGTTATTTCAGATGAATCATCTTATATCTAAAATTGTTTTTTCCTTTTCATAAACTATCATCTGCATTTTAAAAAATAATTTTTTGGGGGGGTTAATCCTCACCCAAAGAGATTTTTCCCATTGATATTTAGAATAGTGGAAGGGAGGAAGAAAGGGGAAATGACAGAGAGAGAGAGAAATGTGGGAGAGACACATCAATTGGATGCCTCCTTAAGGTGCAGTGTGCATGTGCCCCAACCTGGCCAGGGGTGGAACCTGCAACCCGGGTACGTGCCCTTGATTGGGAATGGAATCCGAGACTTTCCTGGGCATGCGCCCATGCCTTAACCATTGAGCAACATGGATCAGGTCTATAATCTGCTTTTTGTTCCAATGCCCAGGAAGATAAATGCACTGATTGAAGACTTCTGTGGAAGGTGCCCTTAGCTGAGTTAAATAAGTTGTCAACATTTTCATAATTTTTGGTAAGAATCCAATTCAGTATCAGGCCTATGGAAGACAATGTGCTAATATCTGTTTTTAAATTTTTACTGCATATAACCTTGGATTAAACAGTCCTACAGGGGAGGGGGGAGGGGGCAATGGGGCGATAAGCTCACATATGTAATACCTTAATCAATAAAGAAAAAAACAGTTCTACAAATCTGATTTACACATATACTTGTACATGTACACAAGACATACCCAAAGAATATGCATTGAAGTTTTGTCCATGTGCTGTAGTCAAGAGTAGGTATAAAATCTAAAGGTCCCTCAATAAGGTCTCTTCAGCAGTCACTGAAAATAATGAGCATGTCTAAATGTATCACCATGGTACCATCTCCCAGATGTGAAATAAGAAAAGCGAGAAATGATATGCTGCTATTTGTTTCATTTTCCCTTTTTTATAAGAAGGTAGGAAACATACAGTCATCCTTGTAGATGCCCAGAAAATCTCTGGAAACAATTCTAAGGCCAAGCAAAAATAAGCAGGGACAGACCATACAATGTTGTCCTGTTTTCTTCGGCCATTTGCAGGTATTACTTACTAAAATTTTTTGTTTGTTTGTTTTGTTAATCCTCACCCGATGATATTCTCTCCCTTGACCTGTAGAGAGATTGGAAGGGAGGGACTGAGGCAGAGAGAATCATTGGTGTGAGAGAGACACATCCTGCCCGGGTGTGCCGGGTAACACCCCATGTCATACTTTATAATGCACTGTACAGAATATTTTTTTAAAATATAGATTTGTTGATTTTTTTATAGAGAGGAAGGGAGAGGGATAGAGAGTTAGAAACATCGATGAGAGAGAAACATCCATCAGCTGCCTCTTGCACACCCCTTACTGGGGATTTGCTCACAACCCAGGTACATGCCCTTGACTGGAATCGAACCTGGGACCCTTCAGTCCGAAGGCTGACGCTCTATCCACTGAGCCAAACCAGTTTTGGCCAGAACACATTTTTTAAAAATGTTGTGATGGACATTGTTGTTGCTCAATCCAGAGTCTCTTGGACCCCTAGGTCATTTCTGTGTGCCCCTATCCCAAGTCTGCGCTGGCGATGTACTGCAGCGGTGGCCCGCCCTCCAGAGCCTCCCCCAGAAGGCCGCCCGCCGCTGCTGGCACCGCTCTGCCCTCTGGAGAGCTGGGAGTACCTGGAATTTAAGTTCCAGCTCTTGCCCACACCCCACCCCCACCTTGTGGGCATGCTTTCGCCAGTGACTGGTCAGAATGGAATGGAAGCCCAGCTCCCTCCCCCCAGAGGTCAGCCAGCTCCTTGTTTCCACTCCGGAATTCAGGCGGGGGCTGCTCCCCTCTCAGATTCTATCTGAAATCACATTCTTGTTTGCCCTTTGCTGTCCTCCCCCCACTCCCTTACGAGTGCCTCCTGCAAGCCTTCTTAATAAATCACCTGGATACCAAGCTTCAGCTTGAGGTCTGCTTCTGGAAAGACCAACCTATTTGTTTATTTGCTTTTTTTTATTGTTGACACAGATGTCTCCATTTTACCCAGTCTCCCCCACCCCCACTTTCCTCTGGCCTTCACCACATTGTTGTCCGTGTCTATGGGCATTTACTTTTATTTAAACAGGACTTATTTATTTGTTTGTTTATTTATTTATTCTCACCTAAGGGTGTTATTTTCCATTGATTTAAAGAGAGAGTGCGAGGGATGGGGGAGGGGGGAGAGAGAGAAACATAAACATGAGAGAGACACATTGATCGATTGCTTCCTGCTGGTGCCCCAACTGGAGCCAAGGCTCAAACCTGCTCCCAAGGTACCTGCCCTTGACTAGGAATTGAACCTGAGACCCTTCAGTCTGCCAGCTGGTGATCCAACCGCTGAGCCAAACTGGCCAGGGCTATTGATTTATTTGGTCATTTGTTTAATTAGACAAGCAATACATTCCCTTTCCTATCACTGTAAAATTAAAACAAACAAAAACTGAGCACAACGCCATATTTAAAGTCACCAATCCCAAGTCCACTGCTCCCTAAGAGGGCAAACTATGCTGTTAATGACATTGTGTCCCTTCAGACCTCTTACTATGTGTTTTCACTCAGACTTGTTTCTTGTTTTTTTTCGTAACTGAGATAGCTCGGTGTTTCACTTGGCAGTCTGCCTTTTTTCTTTAAGCTTCTGTCTTGAATGTTTTTCCGTGTCAGCACGTCTAGACCTGCCTCCAGGGTGACCTTCCTAAGCTGCCTGTGACGTGATGCTGCTCCCCTGCTTAAGGCCCTTGCAGAAATGCTTCCCACTTTTAAAAATTCAAATAAAATCCAAGTCCTTTACCACAGTTGCAGGCATGGCCTGACTTGGTCCCACCCCCAGTTCTGTCTCATCTCACATTCATCTCTTGCCCAGCACACTCCAGCCACACTGGACTCCCCTTAGTCACTTGAATGTACCATACTCTTAATTACCTCAGGGCCTTTGCATAACCCATTTCTTTTTGTAAAATATTCTCTCCTCTCCCTGCCTCCCCCACCCCCCTATTACCTAGCTAACTCCTACTTGTCTCTGAAGTTCCAACAGAAAAACTCTTCCCAGACCCCAGGCTGGGTGATGTCCATGTCATACTTCTTTAGAGCACACTGTATTTGGGGCACTTTTAAAAAAATATATATTTTTATTGATTTTTTACAGAGAGGAAAGGAGAGGGATAGAAAGTCAGAAACATCTATGAGAGAGAAACATCGATCAGCTGCCTCCTGCACACCCCCCACTGGGGATGTGCCCGCAACCAAGGTACATGCCCTTGACTGGAATCGAACCTGGGACCTTTCAGTCCACAGTCCAACGCTTTATTCACTGAGCCAAACCGGTTTCGGCTGGGGCACTTTTAAATAACGAATTCGTCTTGTGAAAGTATGCTTCTAATTAATAGATTAAGTACTCACATGACTATCATTTCATGTTTCTCTCTCCCACTGGATTCTTCTGTCTTGTTCATCTACATCCCTAGTGACTTGCACTGTCTGAGCAAGGAAGGCTTAATAAATGGGATAAACCAAGATGGCAGCATAGGTAAACACCTGAAATTGCTGCCTCACACAACCACTTCAAAACTGCAACTAAAAGACAAAACGGACATCATCCAGAACCACAGGAAGGCTGGCTGAGGGGAAATTCTACAACTAGAAGGAAAGATAAAAGGATACTGAGACTCGGAGGAGGTGCGGAGTGCAGAGGTGCAGAGATACAGAGACAGAGGTGTGGAGACATGGAGACACGGAGATACGTGCGTGGAAAGGGCGGGTGGCAGAATACGTGGCTGGTTTTCTCGAACGGGGAGGGAGACAAAGGCTCCCCACTGCACTGAACTTCAGTTCTGGGTGAGTCTTGGGGAACCCAGACTTATATGGGGTGAAACTGGACTGTCAGGAGGAAGTACACCGAGACTTGGGAGCTGCAGAGGTGCGAGAGCTCGCAGAGAGGGAGCGCAGCTGAGACCGTGGCTGGCTCTCTTGTTTGGGAGGAAAACAAAACCTCCCGACTGCACTGTACTCCACCTTTGGGTGAGACTTTGGGTGTCCAGACTCATTCAGGGAGAAACTGGACTGTCTGGCAACGGGCAAAACTCAAGGGCAGCTTTCTCTCAGAGGTGCGTGCAGCCATTGCCGAGGGACACTGAGACACAGGAGCCACTTAGGGCAAAGCTGATGGGAAATCAAGGCTGACTGTTCAGCCCTGAGACTCCACTCCATCCAAGCTGAGCACAGAAGCTCTCCCAGCATAGACCCAGCTGATCCTCACAGTCAATTGGCCTGGAGGTCAACCCCTCCCAGTGATACCAACAACAATCTAGGCTTAACTACAACAAGATTGTGCAGCCCATAAAGGGGTGCACCAAGAAGATCTACTTCAGGTAACTGGGGAGGCTGAGCCTCTGTCCCCTAGAGGACACCTCCCACACAAAGCTACTCAACCAACTCAGGGAAGCAGTGAAAGTGCGGAGACAATGAAACAGATCACAGTTGAAAGAAATGGAGGAAAACAAAAGACTGAATATAAAGTTCAAAACCATGGTTATAAGGTTTTTCAAGAATTTCCTAGAAAAGGCTGATAAATTTAATGAGACCCTTGAGGATATGAAAAAGGACCAACTAGAAATTAAGCATACACTGACTAAAATAAAAAATATTATACAGAGACCTAACAGCAGACTAGAGGAGTGCAAGAATCAAGTCAAAAATCTGAAATACAAAGAAGCAAGAAACACTCCACCAGAAAAGAAAAAAGATTCCAAAAAATTGAAGATAGTGTAAGGAGCCTCTTGGACAACCTGAAACATACCAACATTCAAATTATGGGGGTGCCAGAAGAAGAGAGAAGGCAAGATACTGAAAACCTATTTGAAGAAACAGTGACCAAAAACTTCCCCCACCTGGTGAAAGAAATAGACTTATAAGTCCAGGAAGTGCACAGATTCCCAAATAATAGGAATTCAAAGAGGACCACACCAAGACACATCATAATTAAAATGCCAAGAGCAAAAGACAAAGAGAGAATATTAAAAGCAGCAAGAGAAAAACAGTTAGTTAGCTATAAGGGAGCACCCATACGATTGTCAGCAGATTTCTCAACAGAAACTATGCAGGCCAGATGGCAGTGGCAAGAAATATTCAAAGTGATAATAGCAAGAACCTACAACCAAGATTACCCAGCAAAGCTATCATTCAGAATTGAAGGTCATTAAGGAGCTTCACAGATAAGTAAAAGCTAAAGGAGTTCATCACCACCAAACCAATATCATATGAAATGCTGAAAGGTATTCTTTAGAAGAGGAACAAGAAAAAGGTAAAGATAAAAATTATGAACAACAAATACATATCTATCAACAAGTGAATCTAAAAATCAAGTGAATAAAAAGTCTGATGAACAGAATAGATTGGTGAATATAATAGAATCAGGGGCATAGAAAGGGAGTGGACTGACAATTCTTGGGGGAAAAGGGTTGTGGGGGTGCGGGAAAAGACTGGACAAAAATCGTACACCTATGGATGAGGACAGTGTGGTGGGGTAAGGGCAGAGGGTTGGGCAGGAATCGGGTAGAGGGAAGCTATAGGGAGAAAAAGAGGAACAATTGTAATAATCTGAACAATAAAGATTTAGCAATAATAATAATAATAAAATAAGGCCACTGCAGTATTCCAGACATGAGGTGATGATGGAGTTGGTAAGAGTCAGATTCTGGAGATATATAAATATAAATATAAATAAATAAATAAATAAATAAATAAATCCAGAATATATATATATATATATATATCCAGAATATATATATATATATATATATATATATATATATCCAGAATATATATATGTAGTGATTTTAGAGAGGAAGGGAGAAAGAAAGAGAGATAAAAACAATCAATGATGAAGGAGAGTCATTCATGGACTGCCTCACACATGCCCACACTGGGGATTGAGCCTGCAACCTGAGCATGTGCTCTGTCCTGAAATCAAACTGTGACCTCCTGATTCATAGGTTGATGCTCAACCACTGAGCTATACTGGCCAGGCTATATTTTGAAGATAAAAGCAATAGAACTTACTGACAGATTGCAAAGAGGTATAGAAGACAAGAGTCAAGAATGACTCCAGCCTTAGCTGATTTGGCTCAGTGGATAGAGCATCAGCCTGCAGACCAAAGGATCCCGGGTTCAATTCTGGTCAAAGGTATGTACCTCGGTTGCAGCTCCTCCCTGGCCAGTGCAGGAGGCGATCAACCAATGTGCTTCTCTCACATCGATATTTCTCTGTCTTTCCCTTTCTAAAAATCAATGAAAAAATACCATTAGGTGGGGATTTAAATAAATAAATACATAATAATTAAATAATAACTAAATTATATGAATTGCTGATTTTAAAAAAGAATGACTCGTGCCTCAGCTGGTTCTGCTCAGTGGGTAGAGTGTTGGCCTGAGGACTGAAAGGTCCTGAGTTTGATTCTGGTCAAGGACACATGACCAGGTTGTGGGCTCGATCCCCAGTGGGGGGCGTGCGGGAGGCAGCCAATCAATGATTCTCTTTCATCATTCATGTTTCTATCTCTCTCCTCTCCCTTCCTCCCTGAAATTAATAAGAATATATAAAAAGTATGACTCCAAGAGTGACTAGCAGAGAAGGCAGGCCCACCTAACTGCCAAAGGACAGAGGGGTGGCTTTGCTGGTCTCTGGGTCCAGGCCTCCTGGCTGCATGTCTTGCCCTGGGGACTCATCCCATGCACTTGTCCCTCTAATAGCGCTCTCACTCCTCTGCTTTCTGCTGGAAGCCAGTTTGCATGGGTGTCTGTTAGGAGCGACTGAAAGACAGCCCCCTGCTGATCCCCCCTCCAGTTCTCATTCCAGTGTCCTGAAACTTCATAATTCTCTATATTCAAGTCTGTCTCTACCACTGGACCATGAACTCCCTGAAGGCAGGGGCTTTGCTGTCCATATCTGCCTTCTAAGGAACTAGCACAAGGCCAGGCTGAGAAAAAGCACATTGTTACTGCCATTTAATTGAGACAAATTGAGTCAAGTGAAACCTTGGTCTAGAGATTAATGGACTCAGAAATAGAAAATAACCCATGTGGAGAGCACCTCATCTCCACCCCAACCCAAGCAACTCCACTTTTTCTCTTTAATATATTGGACTTCCAAGTGGTTTCTCACTGGGGAAGGGAAAAAAAGTTTCTCTGGTTTAAAAGAGTTTGGGAAAAAAATCACTTTTTATTTCTAAATATGACAGAGTGTACTCCTGCTTAAATAAGTGTTCCTTCTCACTAAAATGAGAAGAAAGGTGATTGAGGGGATTCTAAAATCTGCTGGGAATAGATAGCTGTGGCTGGCTAGCTCAGTGGGTAGAGCTACACAGCAAGGTTATGGGTTGGATTCCAGGTCAGGGCACATATAAGAATCAACCAATGAATGCACCAATAAGGGGAACAAGTCTCCCTTCCTCTCAAAAACCCATCAAGAAATTAAAAAAAAAAAAGTCAATGTCAATGAATAAAACCTTCCCAAAAGACAAGAATAACCTTCAAGTCAGGAGAGTAAGAATTATTGATAAGCCTTATTTATTTAGCCATAAACGTGTCCCTTGGAAGCCCATGTACTTTAATGTGAAATATCAGAAGTGGTATTCTTATCTTAAACAGAAGAGACTGTCGCAGCTTGTAGTACTTAGAGTCATCCTTTTTGATAACCTCACTTATGTGGAATTCAGATCCACAAGCAAACGTCTACTTGCTTTCACCCGGAAGCTTTTGTACAAATAAGACAAGTATTTCGTGATTCTTTGGTTTCCTACAAGGAACTCTTGACGTAGAGCTGCACACCTTCCTGCCTGGGCCCTCATCCTCAGACTTAGATAATGTTTCCAAAATTCCTCACGTGTTTCACAGTGTTTGCTGACACTTTAAATAGTGTACCCTCAGTAGATTGTCTGGGTTGTTTGGTGCAGACATTTCTCTTTGGGGATTCCGACCGATACTCAGGGCTGTAGGGTCATCGCTCTACAATAAAAGCTTTATCTATAATAATAAAAGGGTAATATGCTAATTAGACCAGACGTCATTCCGGACGTCCTTCTGGATGAAGCCGGGGCCGGAGGGAAGCAAGCCCGGGTCCCAGGTGCCAGAGGGAAGCTGGTGCCGGCAGCCTGGGGAAGGAAAACCTACTCATGCATGAATTTCGTGCATCAAGCCTCTAGTTGTACATAACAGTTTTCTAGATTGAAGTTAAATCACCTGACATGTCTACCAATGGTACAGTATTAGTCTAAGGTGGCACCTTCCCATTTCCACTGCTTCCAAACGTGGTGTTTCTTTTGGTCCAAAATATGGTGTTGAATACCTCCATGTACCAAGCCAGTAATATCAGCACTTGGGCACAAAAGCATGTTGGTTGTTTGTGTTTTTCGTGTTGATTTGAGAGAGATATATATCAACTTGTCCCACTTATTTATGTATTCATTGGTTGCTTCTTGTATGTACCCTGACCTGGAATTGGACCCACAACCTTGGTGTATCGGGATGACGCTCTAACTAACTGAGCTACCTAGCAAAGGCCTTGGTTTTAGCTATTAATTATGTGGAGTTGAAAAGCAGCTTCTTGAGCTGGACCTGGTACTGTGAAAACCAATCTCATAAAAAGAACTTTGTCCTTGATTTTGCACATGGAGATGCTTTAGGAAGTTCAGACCGGTTTTCCTTGTCAAGTGATGTTTTACACACATATAAAACAGCTCGTGGAGATAAAGTTACGATAATAGAACTTGGAATAGGTTGGATAGAAAGTAATGGGAATGTCACAGAAAGTAGAGCAGAATGACAAAGAGATGGAAAACAGGAGAGAACTTATCAGAAAACCAGAGGGCCTGCCTAGGACCTGAGTTTCAGGAATTGCGGGAAGAACAGAGGAAAGAGGAGAGAAAATCCTCAAGAGAAAAATAACAACAATAACAAAACTCCCCCAAAACTCTGAAGAACTTTTATTATCATAGTGAGGTCCACTAAGTCCCCAGAAAATTAAATGAAACTTGGTCCATGCCAAGTTACATAAGCAGGAAATTTCAGAACAATAGGTACAAAAAGATAAAGTTACAGGATTCCAAAGAGAAAAACAAGCTTTCCATAGTCACACACACACACACACACACACACACACACACACACACACACACACACAGTCTGGTTGTGATGTTAAATCTTGAGAGACAAAAGAAATGGACTCTATTACAATGCAAAAAGCACTATGTGCCAGAATGTACTTTTTTGGGGTGTTCTCTTGTTTTGTCTGCCAAGAACTATACCTCTCTCATTCTTCTGGGAGTGGGTCCTGTTCCTCTCTCCCCTTCATGTACCATGTGTTTCAAATGGGTCCTCCCCAGTCTTACAGGCACCCAGCTCCCTGGCGGTGTTGTGTTTGTCAGAGCTTCCCGTGATTGTCCAACTCAGGTTAGAGAGAATGACTGCCTTCCTGCTGGGTGGTGGAGATGGGAGATGCTGTAGCTGTTGGCCATCATGTCTTCAATCAAGATTTGCAATGGTGGAGTTCAGACAGAGAAGCAGAGCTGAGAGACTTGGCAGTGCTTGAGTCCTTGGATGCAGCTGTCCCTGAGACCAGTGCAAGCTAGACCCTTGCATGTTCCATGGCGATGTGAGTCCTCCAAAACAAAACAAAAAAAACACTTGTCTGAGTTGGGTTTCCATCACTCGAAACAAACAATTGTGCCTAATACAGAAAAGTAAGAAGGTGACTATACTTGTGTAATAACTAGAGGCCTAGTGCATAAAAATTCATGCACTGGAGGGTGGGGTCCCTCAGCCTGGCCTGCCCCTTCTCATAGTCCGGAAGCCCTCAGGGGCAGGAGGTGACCCAGGGATCAGGGGAAGGCAATGCCCCCATCACACCTCTGCTGCTGCCACCGGGCGGGCCATGGTTACCTGAGCCTCGGGCCACCCTGAGCAGCTGAGGGGCTGAGGAGACTCGGGGACTCCGGAGGCAGGCGTGTCAGTGGGGCACTGCCATCTTTGAGGGAATGGAAGTCAATTAACATAATCTCTCATTATTGGCTGTGGGCACCACCATCTCGGAGGGCAGGGCGGACAATTAGCATAGTCCCTCTTTATTAGATAGGATTAACATGTGACAAGACAGAAGGTTTTATAAAGAAACAGATGTGAGCTCTGGCCAGTGTGGTTCAGTCAGTTGAGTGTCATCCCACTGCTGTTTCAATTCCTGGTCAGGGCACATGCTCAGGTTATGGGTTCAATTCCTGGCCATATGGGAGAGGCAACTGATCTCTCTCTCTCTCTCTCTCTCTCTCTCTCTCTCTCTCTCTCTTTCTGTCTCTCTAAACATCTTATTAAAAAAAGACAAATGTTAAAACTAAAATGTAGTTGTAATTCTTTTAAAAGTCTTCTCCATTTTGAAAGACCAACAATGAGCCGAAACTGGTTTGGCTCAGTGGATAGAGCGTCAGCCTGTGGACTGAAAGGTCCCAAGTTTGATTCTGGTCAAGTGGGCACATTCCCAGTAGGGGGTGTGCAAGAGGCAACTGATTGATGTTTCTAACTCTCTATTCCTCTCCCTTCCTCTCTGTAAAAAATCAATAAAATATATCTTTAAAAGAAAGAAAGAAAGACCAACAGTGAATTACAATTTAAACATATTGGAGCCCAGCCAGCAGTGGCTCAGTGGTTGAGTGTCTTCCTATGAACCAGGGGCTCACAGTTCGATTCCCCATCAGGGCCCATGCCCGGGGTTGTGGGCTCAGTCCCCAGTGGGGAATGTGCAGGAGACTGCCAATCAATGATTCTCTCTTAGCATTGATGTTTCTGTCTGTCTCTCTCTCTTCCTCTCTGAAATCCACAAAAAATATATTTTAAAAATATAAATCTGGAGGAAATATTTTTCACTAAAAAATGATGAGAACCATTTCCTAGCATTCATGTTTTAAGTGCCTCAAGTAAAATATTATGAGGCAGAACAATCTTTCAAAGACAGTTAATAACACTCAGCTTGTGAATGTTAATTTGATTCAGCCCAAAGTGAAGTTCGGGTGAAAGAGGCCATTTGGATACATAGCCAGGGACCCCTCCATCTCTAGGGCACTGACCCTCACTCCACTCTGCCCCGAGCCTGGCATAAAGGCCTAACCCCTTTGCCTCACTTAAGGATCCTGTACAATAATGATGACAGCATGGCTCAGAGTCCACCCAGTAGCCCTGAGGTGGGAAGGCCCTGAAAGCCACCTGCCCGTACCGACTGCTTTCCCCAGGAGCAAAGATCCTTCTGCAGCAAATGAACTTACTTTCCAAGACCTCCTTAACAGGTGCCTAAACCATGCAAAACCTCTTTATTGCTAGTCCTGTTTGCTAATGATGACTGTAATTTCTGTCAATAATTTTTTCCCCATCATATGCTCAATGGGCTCCTATTTCTCAATCACAAAGACTGCTGGCCGTACCCAATGCCCTGGTTACCTTTTATTTCTTTGATTGTACTTTGGTTTGTTGGCCACCAAAATGTTTTGGGGCAGAAACAAAAACTGGGAAGTTGTTTTTATTCAGAGTTGCGTTTTGTGTACATAGAGGACCACAAAACACAACTTTCCCGCCCACACAGTTCCTTTCCCGCCCCCCCCCCCCCACCTCCGACACACACTTCTTAAACTGAGTAACTTCTGCTAACTCTACATCTAATTCAGCTCGCCCCTGGAGAAAATTCAAACAACTTGGTTCTTATTCAAGCATTCATATCATGGTGTCAATTTCTAGCATGCAACTCTTGACCCACACGTGCTTTCAAAGGAAAAATAAAAGCAAGTTAATTTTTTAAAAATATATTTTTATTGATTTCAGAGAGGAAGGGAATGGGAGAAAGAGATAGAAGCATCAATGATGAGAGTGAATAATCATTTATGGGCTGTCTCCTGCACGCCCCACACTGAAGATCAAGTCCACAACCCAAACATGTGCCCTGACCAAAAATTGAACTCTGACTTCCCACTTCATGGGTAGATTCTCAACCACCTCAGCTAGGCTAAAAGCAAGTCACTTGAAAATAATATTTTTTCTTCCCTGGCTTGTTTGGCTCAGTGGATAGAGTGTCAGCCTGAGGACCGAAGGGTCCTGGGTTCAATTCCGGTCAGGAGCACATCCCTGGGTTGCAGGCTCAGTCCCCAGTGGGGCATGCAGGAGGCAGCCAATCAGTGATTCGCTCTCATCAGTGATGTTTCCATCATCTCTCCCTCTCAATTCCTCTCTGAAATAAATAAAAATGTATTAAAAATAATAATATTTTTCAACAGACTCAGAGATAGAGAGCAGGCAGACCATTCTGGTTGGGGGTGGTATTGGAGGGATTGAGCAAAAAAGAGAGAGAGAGAGAGAAAGAGAGAGAGAGAGAGAGGCACCGATTAGCACCCCCCCCCCAATATTTCAAGCACCCACCATGAAATATTGGGAGAAACACTTTGTAAAGTATGATTGTCTAACAGCTATGATGTATACCAGAAATGTAAACTATAATATTAAGTGTAAACTATAATTGGGAAAAAAATTTAAATACAGTAAAAATTAAAAATAATATTTTCCACTATGTCACTTGATGGGTTTTTATAGCAGACTGACTACTGAAAATTATATTTGTCCCTGGCCCAGTAGCTCAGTTAGAGCATCGTCCCAATATGTCCATGTTGTAGGTTTGCTCCCTGGTCAGGGCACATACAAGAAGCAACCAATGAAAGCATAAATAAGTGGAACAACAAATTGATCTCTCTCTCTCTCTCTCTTCTCTCATCAGTTAAAAAATGATTTAAAAATAAAGAAAAATTTTAGTTGGGTTATTTTTGAACAGATAAACTGAAAGTGTGTTCATCTACAAAATTAAATCAGTCTATGCGGCCAACTTGTTTACAAGTTTCTTATTTTAGAGGCAGTAGTTAATTTCTATTCTGAAGAAGCCAATCTGCAAGGCAAGTTGTTTTTATTCAGAGTTGCGTTTTGTGTACATAGAGGACCACAAATTGTGTTCTGGAGTAAGAAATGTGTTTTTTTGGCATCACTCCATCCCAAAGTCCTGTTAAGATACTTTCCACAAATTAATGTTATGTGGTTTTCAAATTACTTTCCCAGAAAAATAAGGAAACACTACAAACACATTATTCTTACAGATAAAAAGAGATAACATTTAATTACTCTTTTATTCTTTATTGTAAAACATTTTTTAAGTTCAGTATAATTAGATGTTTAGACATTTCTGTGTTACTAGAGGCCTGGTGCACAAAATTTGTGCACAGAGGGGTTGTCCCTCAGCCCAGGCCTGCCCCCTTTTGCAATCTGGGACCCCTTGGAGGATGTCTGACTGCTGGTTTAGTGGCATTAGGCCTAAACCATCAGTTGGACATCCCTCTCACAATCCAGGACCATTGGCTCCTAACCGCTCACCTGCCTGCCTGCCTGATTGCCCCTAACTGCTCGTCTGCCTGCCTGATCATCCCTAACCACCCTTGCCTCCAACCCCATCACCATGGCTTTGTCCAGAATGACGTCTGGAAAGTAGTTGGGCTGTCTGGTCTAATTAGCATATTAAGCTTTTATTATTACAGTTTTGTTCACTCACAGGAGACAACTAAGTGAAAACCACTTTAGAGTCTTTCAAAAGCTAAATCTTTTTTTTTCTTTTTTCTTCCTTTCTTTCTTTTTTTTTTTAGGGAGAGTGGAAGAGAGGAAAAGACAGAGAGAAACATCAATGTGAGTGAAACACATCTATTGGTTGCCTCCTACAGGAGCCCCAACTAGGGCCTGTGCTGGGAAGGAGCCTCCGAGATACATGCCCTTGACCAGAATCGAACCTGGGACCCTTTAGTCCACAGGCCTATACGACACTATCCATTGAGCCAAACCAGCTAGGGCTCAAAAGCTAAATCTTAATATTGAACTGTGATGCCCATCTTTTGGTATCCAGATTAAAATTCATGGAAATGAAATGGAAACTCAGCATACAAACATTTATATCTGCTAGGGTCTTAGGCCAAGTATGACAGGAAAGGGAAGTTCTGCTCATCCTAATAATTACTCATATTCCATCTTGAAGTAACTGCTGCCTTTTCTCTCTTCTCCTTTACATGTGGCACATTTTGGGGGCTGGAAAGGGTGTAAAAGTGGCCAGATCTTACTGGTTTCTGCTCCAGAGACCTTTCTGAACATTCTTTTTTTCTTCTTCTTCTGTTCTATTGCAGGCCAGGTTTCCTTTGGGCTTCATAAGCCTTTGGTATCTTGACAACAATTTCCAGTCAGATCACAGATGCCTATCGGCTGGAGAGGGTCAAATTCAGCACAGCACACAGGGCACTGGCTGAAGGGATCCAGGAAGCAGGGAAGGCATTGCTGAATGGACTTCAAAGGCATGCTTGGGTTGATTACCATGTCTGCCGGATAAACGTGGTCCAACAGCCAGCTCTCCAGGATGAGGTAATCCAGCTGAGTCACGTGGCCTGGTTTTAGTATCCCTTGCACAAGGAAAGCCTGACTAAACTCTGACTTCCAGGTCTGGTTCCCTCAGCAGGTGGTCTTGGAGCCCTGGCCTGCTGGGAAGATGTTCGGTGGTGTGATGATGCCAGGCAACATAGCTCCTTTGCCTAAGCTGAGGACCCCTGTGGTTACTGTGATAAGCAGCTGCCTGGATACTTCCATGTTAGAGAGAGGGTTCAGGTCACCTCCAGGCAAGGCCAGAAGGGGGGTTTTGGCCTGGCCTGGTGAGCCTGCTCACTTAACTCTTTCTTTCTCTTAGCCTCGTATCCACTTGTTAATATGTATGCTTTTTAAAGTCGCTTGTAATGTATAATCATGCTCCTTCCCCCACTTTCTTTTTTTCATTTTTAATAGAGGCACCCACAGCTCTACTGTTAGATGAGTTTTTTTGTGTGTGTGTGTGTGTTTTTTTTTCTGCAAAAAGCTTTATTGATTCATTTGGTCCCATGCACGGGAGAGGGCTTCATGGTGAAAAGAATGGCTGATGGTTTCAGGGAGAAGCTCAGGCTTAAGCCAGACACCAGGGGACGCAGAGGGGCCCCTCGAGGGCCTCTGGGCTCTCAAGGCTCCCCTGGTGCTTGAGGTCGAAGCTTCCAGAGGAGACACTCGCCCAGCCCAGCCTGGGGGCTGGCCAGCCTGCGGAGGTGAGTCAGGTGTCGCCCATCTTCGTGCTGAGTTTCACCTCCTCGCCCCGGAAGTGGATCCCGGAAGTGGATCTCGGGCAGATGCTGAGATGGGAGTCTGCGGGCAGAACCCGGGCGGCAGCTCCGCGGGGCCTGGCTCAGGCTCCTCTCCGAGGCCAGGCGGCTGCCGGGGCGCCCTGACTTGTGCCCACGCGTCTTGGGAGGCCTCAGCACGTCCTGGAGAATGCGGCCACCACGCTGGTTTTCCATCTTTAAGCTGCTCAGCGCCCTCGCACCTCTCTGCCAACTGGCGGAGGAAGCGGCCACGCCCTCCAGAGCCACATTTCCGGGCTGATACCGAAACCCAGAGGGAGGGAGGTGTGGAGGCCTGCAGATGCAGGCTGGTCAGGCGGTGGAGGAATTTGGGAGCTCCTGGTTGTTTGGCAATAAGGAGTTACGTTTTTTAAAAAGACCCAAAAATGGTATTGGCTGATCTGGGAGGCTGAGGATGGCTGAGGTGGTTCCAAAAGTGGTGACTGGAAAAGACATTAGAGGGTGGTCAGAGGCAGATCTGGGCCCGGCTAGTGTGCCTCAGTGGTTGAGCATCGACCTATGAACCAGGAGGTCACGGTTCAATTCCCAGTCAGGGCACACGCCTGGGTTGTGGGCTCAGTCCTCAGTGCGGGCATGCAGGAGGCAGCCAATCAATGATTCTCATCACTGATGTTTCTGTCTCTCTCTCCCTCTCACTTTCTCTCTGAAATCAATAAAAATATATTTTAAAAAAAAAGATCTGGGACCTTTGAAGGCATCCAGTTAGACGAGTTGTGTGTTTTTTAAAAATATATTTTTATTGATTTCAGAGAGGGAGAGATAGAAACATCAATGATGAGAGAGAATCATTGATTGGCTGCCTCCTAAATGCCCCCCACTGGGGATCGAGCCCACAACCCAGGTACATGCTCTTGTCTGGAACCAAACCTGTGACCCTTTGGTCTACAGGCTGATGCTCTATCCAGTGAGCCAAACAAGCTAGGGCAGGATGAGTTGTGACAAAGGCACACCCCTGTAACCATCTCACGGCAAAAAATGTTTACATTACCCTTGAAATGTCCCTCTGGCCCTTCTCTGTCAATCTCCCTGCCTCCATCACAAGCAACCAGTACCTCCCCGATAATAAATCATAGAAGAGTTTGATTTTTGCATACAGATCATAAAGCAATTGCTCATAGTAATGTAGGGAAGAAAGACATATCGACTGGTTGTCAAGTACATGAACATTATCTTATTCCTCACAACCACCTGGTCAGGTGTCAATATCCCCATTTTACAAGTGAGACCACTGAGGCCCAGATTGGTGAAGCAGCTGAATAGGTAAGTTGGGTCATAAGTGGTGGGACTGCTACTGAGAACCAAGGCTCTAAGTCTCCCAAGTTTCTGTCCCATTCTGCTCATGTTGCCTCAATATAATTCCCTACTAGTGACATTTAAAAAAAATATATATATATATATACATATTATTGATTTTTTACAGAGAGGAAGGGAGAGGGATAGAGAGTTAGAAACATCGATGAGAGAGAAACATTGATCAGCTGCCTCCTGCACACCCCACACTGGGGATGTGCCCGCAACCAAGGTACATGCCCTTGACTGAATCGAACCCGGGACCCTTCAGTCTGCAGGCCAACGCTCTGTCCATTGAGTCAAACCGGCTTTGGCCTAGTGACATTTAAAAAAAATGTGTCAAGGCGTGACGGAGGCAAGAGTTGACCTACAAGGTGTCAGAACCCTGGTAGCATGTGCTCGGAAGGGCCCCAAATTTACCCTGGCTGGTGGAGTCTGCTCACCTCTGCTCCTGACTGCACACTATTCAATTTTCAGGTTGATGTTGAGTTGGAAATGAGCCAGTAATCAGTCACAGTGAGAGTGTTCACACCAAGGAAATCAACAAATGCTACAAACCAGAGCTATCTGTTCACCCAGTAGTTGGTGATTGGACAATGACCAGCACACTCCTGGTGACCTCGGTCATGCTGAACCCCTCTTCTCTACACAGAATTATGCAGTCAGATAAGCCTGCTTGAACAGTCGAATGAAAAAGACCCCGGAGATGAGTGTGTGATCTCAATTTGGTAATCCAGTAGACGATCGGCCTTGAGCAATGAGCTCATTGCTCCATCGCCATAAATAAGGGGAGAGGCAAGCCAAAGCGTATCAGGTTAGGGTCCCGAGAGCACCTCTCTCTGGGCCTTTCTGATGCTTCCAGGCTGTGGTGCAGGACCAGACAGGTTTTAATAGTCTCTTCGCTGTTAATAATGTAGAAGGCCGCCTGGTGAGACAGAACTTAATTTTTGGTTTGGCAAGAGAAGCTGCTATTTTTAAATTGCTGATTGCTTCTCAGCCAAGACGGACACAGAAAGTCATTTAGGGGCAGAGCTGTCCAGGGAAGGATTCCTGGAGTGACACGTATTAGTTATGTAAATGTAAGGCTGGTTTGCCTGGTGTGTGTGTGTGTGTGTGTTTGTGTGTGTGTGTGTGTGTGTGTGTGTGTGTGTGTGTGTGTGATTGTACTCTTTGTGGCCTGCCATGGGCTGCCTCTCCAGATCGGTATCTGGATGGAGACAGAAGGATGGAAGGAAATTTGCATTCTGGGAATGATCAGATTAGGATCTGACCCCTTCCCTTCGAGGGCCCGTATCATTAGACCTCTTTCCAGAGGTCTATTCTCTTTCTGAAATTCCTAGTAGTTTGCTGTTGTTCTTCTGAACTCATCTCTTTTTCTGCTGAGACTGGAAGTTAATTTAGAAAAATTAGAAAATACAGGCTCTCTTGAATTATCTTTTCTAATTACTTCTTGAGAGTACAAAGAAAAACAATTGATTTTGTCCTATTTATTTTGTAGCCATATCCTTACCAAGTTCTCTTGTTAGTCTGGTAGTGGATTGGCTCCTAGGGCTGCCAAAACAAATGCCATGACAAACTTGGTGGCTTAAAACAGAAATTTTCTCTCCCAGAGTTCTGGAGGCCAGAAGTCCAAACTCCAGTGGCAGGGTCACCTCCTGTAGAGGATGGTCCATCCTGCCTCCTCCAGCTTCTGGTGGCTCCAAGTGTTCCTTGGCTTGTGGTTGAATAATGCCGATCTCTGTATCTTCACATGGCCTTTTCCTCTTCTCTGTGCATCTCTGCTCTGTGTATCTCTTATAAGGACATTTGTCATTGGCTTTAGGGCCTACCCAGATAATCTAGGATGATCTTATCTCAATATCTTTAACTTAATTACATTTGCAAAGACTCTTTTCCCAAATAAGCTCAAATTCCCGGGTACCAAGAGGTGGACATATCTTTTTCAGGAGCTACCATTCAACCTACTGCAGGAAGATTGATGTGTTTTTTTTTTCTTTTTTCTTCTACTAGAATTATTGGGTTTTCCTAAGTAAACAAAAATATCATTCAGTATTCATTAATTCAACAGATATTTATTGAACAATTCCTACAAGCCAAGGAATACTGTGGGTGCTGGGAACACATTAATAAAGAAAAGATAGAAAAGTCCTTGACCTTATAGAGCTTACCAGTACATTCTAGTGAGGAGATAGATAATCACAAGAAATAAATGCAAAATATATCAGGGGATGATAACTTCTATAAGAAAAATAAAGCAAGCTGAGGGGTAGAGAGTAACTAGAAAGGTTATGTTAAGATATATCTATTGATTTCAGAGAGAAAGGGAGAAGGAGAGAGAAAGAGAAATATCAACGATGAGAGAATCATCAAATGGCCACCTCCTGTACACCTCCTACTGGCTGTTCCACAATCCAGGCATGTGCCCTGACCGGGAATCGAACTGTGACCTCCTGGTTTATAGGGCAGTACTCAAACCACTGAACCACACCAGCTGGGCTAGAAGTGCTATTTTAGATTTATTGGTTGGGGGAGGCCACTGTGATCAGTTGACATTGAGAAATGATTTGATCATGTGAATCACCTGAAGGACATTCTTGGCAGAGGTAAAAGTCCCAACGTGAGCTTGACGTATTTTGGGGACAAAGAGTTAAGTAGAAAAGTGACAAGTTTTTAAAGTATTGCTCTGAATGCTAAGTGGAGAATAGACTATGGGGCCGGGCAAAGATGGAAGCCAAATTAAATAATCCAGGAGAAAGATGATGGGGGCTTGCATTGATGTGACTATGGGGGTGTAAGAAGTATCCAAAGTAGAGAGATATATAAATATATATTTTTAGAAATATATTTTAAATATGTTTTTATTGCTCTTCAGAGAAAGAGGAAGTGAGAAGTACAGAGAGATAGAAACATTGCTGGGAGAGAAACATTTTCAATAGGCTGCTTCCTGCACACCTCCCCACCGGGGATGGAATCCTCAACCCCAGCATGTACCCTGATGGGGAATCGAACCAGTGACCTCTTGGTTCATGGGTCGATGCTTAACCACTGAGCCACACTAGCTGGGTTAGAGATACATTTTAAAGACAGAGCTGATAGCATTCTGATGGATTGGAGAATAGAGACACAGGAGGAGAGGAATCAAGATGAATACCATATTTTTTACCTGAACAACTAGATGAATGGAGCCGTCACTGATGAAATGGAGAAAACTGGGAGAGGAGCAGGCTTAGCAAGGAAAAATCAAGATGCCATTTTGATTAGGATAAGTTTGAGATGCCTATTTGAACTGCCAACTGAAACAGTTTGGTCAATAATGGAATTCTTTGTCTGCAGGTCAGGGAAGAGGTCAGAGCTGGTGATATAAATCTGTGGTTGTCAGCAGAGAAATGGAATTTAAACCCATGGAACTGGATGAAATCACCTAAGGAGAGACAGTAGCTAAGAAGGGGTCCAAGGACTGTGTCATGGGAACCTCCAACATTTAAAGGTTAGAAAAGAAGGGAGGCTTTCTCAAAGAGTACTAAGGAAGAGAAGCCAGAGAAGTAGAAGGTCCAAGAGTATGGTGTCCCAGAAGCTAAATGAAGAAAGGTGTCTGGGAGGAGGAAGTGATCAACTGGTTCATAGACCTACACTCAACCACTGAGTCACACCGTCAGGGCTTTTGAAAAAAAAATTTAAATATATATTTTATTGATTTTTTTACAGAGAGGAAGGGAGAGGGATAGAGAGTTTGAAACATCAATGAAAGAGAAACACTGATCAGCTGCCTCCTGCACAACTCCTACTGGGTATGTGTCCACAACCAAGGTACATGCCCTTGACTGGAATCAAACCTGGGACCTTTCAGTCCGTAGGCCAACGCTCTATCCACTGAGCCAAACTGGTTAGGGCTGAAAATTATTTTGATGTAATCTTAGCCTTACAGAAAAAAATTTAAGAACAGTACAAGGTATTTCACATATAATTATTGTTTAAATTTTACTCTACATAATTATAATTCTCCCTTTCTCTCTGTCTCTATCTCTTTCTCTAAGTCTTTCTTCACATTAAAACAGATACTCTCCTTTATAACCAGAGAACAATGATAAAAATCAGGAACTTTAATATTAGGATATTATTATCACCTATATACAATCCATATTCAATTACCATTCATTATTGTAGTGATACTTAAAAGTATCTCTTGCCCTCTCTTCTTCCCCTCCACCCCTCAGGTCCAGGATCTAGCTCAAGACCATAAACTGCTTTTAATTGTCCTTTTAAAAAACTCCTTTAAACTGGAATAGGTCCTCAGCCTTAATTTGTTTTTCCAACCTTGGCATTTTGGAAAAGTCCAGGCTGTTATCTTGTAGAACATCCCTCAGATGAACTTGCCTAATGTTTCCTCATGATTGAGCTCAGATTGGGTATTTTTAGCAGGAACATCACAGAAGTGAGGTGTGTCCTTCTCAATACTTAGTACTGTACCTTCATGAACTGTCAGCTATTCCAATCATGGTGAGTTAACTTTGACTATTCAGTTAAGTTGGTGTGCTCCTAGTTTCTTCACTGCAAAGTTACCATT
Organism: Antrozous pallidus; assembly: GCA_027563665.1. NCBI lineage: Eukaryota > Metazoa > Chordata > Mammalia > Chiroptera > Vespertilionidae > Antrozous > Antrozous pallidus. The sequence goes on from CM050508.1 coordinate 193,124,301, forward strand.
TTTAAAATTATTTTTTAAAAATCGTCACCTGAAGCCGAGACCGGTTTGGCTCAGTGGATAGAGCGTCGGACTGCGGACTGGAGGGTCCCGGGTTCAATTCCGGCAAGGGCATGTACCTTGGCTGCGGGCACATCCCCAGTAGGGGGCGTGCAAGAGGCAGCTGATCGATGTTTCTCTCTCATCAATGTTTCTGACTTTCTATCCCTCTCCCTTCCACTCTGTAAAAAATCAATAAAATATATTTTTTAAAAAAAATCGTCACCTGAAGACATTTAAAAAATATATATTTTTTATTGATTTCAGAGAGAAAGAGAGAGGGAGAGAGAGATAGAAACATCAATGAAGAGAATCACTGATTGGCTACTTCCTGCACATCCCCACTGGGGATTGAGCCCGCTCCACAGGCATATGCCTTGACCAGGAGTCAAACCTCAGGGTTGATGCTCAACCATTGAGCCACATCCTACTTGGCTGAGGACATTTTTTCCATTGATATTTTTAAAGAGAGTGGAGGGGCCGGAGGAGGGGAAGAAAGAGAGAGAAAAACATTGATATGTGAGAGACACATCAATTGGTTGCCTCCAGCATGCGCCTAGACTAGGCTCAGGATCGAACCAGTAACCAAGGTACATGCCCTTGGCCGGGAACCGAACCTGAGACCCTTGATCCTCGGACGGAGGCTCTAACCACTGAGCAATTGGCCAGGGTGACCAATTTTTCAATTTGTAATTAACAAATATTTGTGGGACATTGTTTTGAGGCCACTTAAATATTCTGTTCCTCGTGAAACACATCTGGTCTCATACTTTTAAAACATTAATAGAGCTTTGCCTTGACTGGTGTAGCTCAGTGGGCTGAGCATCATCCTATGAACCTCAGCCCAATCGAAGGTCGCCAGTCCGATTACTGGTCAGGCTTCAGGCTCAATCCCTGGTGCGGGGCATGCAGAAAGCAGCTGATAGATGTTTCTTTCCCATCTCTCTCTCTCTCTCTCTCTCTCTCTCTCTCTCTCTCTCTCTCTCTCTCTCAAAAGAAAAAAAAAGCACAAAAAAAAACAATAGAAACATATTTCATAATAGTAATAATAATAGAACTTTAAGCACCTTCCAATCTCTTTTTGATGATTAGGGACTCAAATTGTATAGTTATTTTTGGGTCAGGTCTCTGCCTGTGTTCTTCATTCTGGGAAATTTTATCACCTTTTATTGAAATTCCCCAAATGCATTTAAAAAACAAGAAATCATTATGAATGCCAATAAGTCTTTCTTTGTTCATTTTAACAAGCATGCTAGTGTTGTTTAATGGATTTCAATAACTTCAGATTTCTCTAAGGACACCAACTGGTCCATTAAATTATCTTTTTACCTCCAAGGCCTTTTTTTCCTGCTTGTATATCTCGTTCCTCTGCTTTTATGTGGCAGGCTTCCCCCCAAAGCTTGGCAAGCCTTGCTGGGTGTGCATTTCTAAGAAGGCGGCAATACAAAGGCGCTCGGGGACTTGTGAGGACTTGCTGGGGGTTTTCTTACCGGGATGGGGGGCCATCATGGTGCCAGAGGAGCTCCGAGGAGAGATTTATGTCGGGCAGGAGCTTCCACCCTCATTGTCTCCACAGTTCGTTTCATTGCCTTTGAGAAGAGCGCTCACATCATAGCCTGCCCTCTGTGTGGGGAAAGGTGTCTGGGAGGGACACTGAACCTACATGTATGCCCCATTTCTGACTCCAGCCCTCTATTGCACTCTCATTTCCCTTCAGGATCATCTGAGAATTCTGTGGGAAAAAGAGATTCTCTCTCTTCCTGCAGCCCCCTCTTCGCACACTAGTATTTGCTGCTTTCTCCAATACGCTTCATCAGTTAACTCTGCCAGCATTTTCCATCATCCTGAAATTTGTTGACTCCAGTTCACTGATAAATGAATCCCCACCCCCACACCACCCCTTTTTTTAGATGCCGATATATAATTTTTAATCCTCACCAGAGGATACATTTTTCATAGATTCTTGAAGGGGGGGGGGGGGAGAGAAACGAAGAGTGAGAAAGAAACACCCATCGGCTGCCTACTGCATGCACTACCACTAATCATCCCAGAGATGCAAATCAAAACAATGAGATACCATCTCACAACTGTCAGGATGGCTATCATCAACAAATCAACAAAGGACAAGTACTGGTGAGATTGTGGAGGAAAAGGAACCCTTGTGCACTGCTGATGGGAATGCAGACTGGTGCAGCCACTGTGGAAGATAGTATGGCGTTTCCTCAAAAAGTTAAAAATGGAACTCCCATTTGACCCAGTAATCCACTTCTAGGACTTTATCCCAAGAAACCAGAAACACCAATCAGAAAGGATATATGCTCCCCTATGTTCATAGCAGCGCAATTTACAATAGCTAAGATTTGGAAACAGCCTAAGTGCCCATCAGCAGATGAGCGGATTAAAAAACTGTGGTACATCCACACAATGGAATACTATGCCGCTATAAAAAAGAAGGAACTTTTACCATATTGCAACAGCATGGATGGAACTAGAGAGCATTCTGCTAAGCTAAATAAGCCAGTGGGAGAAAGATAAATACCACATGACTTCACTCATATGCGGGATATAATGATCAACATAAAGTGATGAACAAAAATGGGTCCAGAGACAAGGTGGCAACTGAGCAAACCATCCAACATCGGGGAGAAGGCATTGGGGGAGGGGGGGCGGTTAGAGATCAATCAAAGTACTTGCATGCATGCATATTAACATGACCAATGGACACAGACACTGGAGAGTGAGGGCTTGTCCTTGGGGGTGGAAGTGACTGGAGGGGGGCTAATGGGGGGGGGGAGTAGACATGTAACACTTTAAACAACAAAAAGAAAAAAAATCAAAGTTAAGATTCTTTAGCTTCATTTGGAAGACACTAAATTTTATGTTTGTTTATGAGAGAGAGAAAAAAACATCGATCTGTCATTCCACTTATTTATGCATTCATTGGTTGATTCTTGTATGTGTTCTGACCAGGGATCGAACCTGAAACCTTGGTGAATCGGGATGACTCTTTAAGCCACCAAGCAACTTAATAGCCAGGACTACTAAGACACTTTAACGCCCAGCCCCTACACCTCTCTCACTTTGTCTTACATTCTTGGCTCCAGCAACACTGAAGTTTTCTCAGTCCCTTCAAACATAATAATTTTGTTCTTAATATTACATATTCTAAATAAAATTCTGGTTTCAAATGCAACTATAAGAGCATTTAACTCTTGGGCAGAATCACCCAGTTTACACAACTTGTGTTTTATAGCCTGTACCAGCACACATGCTTCCCAGGACAATGGAAATGCTGTACCAGACTCAGCGGCTTTTGTTCCGCTTTTTGATACGCACACATTCTATCAGCATGGCTTACTGATGAATAATGAAGGAAATGAAATAATAGTTACTACTACATATAATTATGTTAATCTTAATAACCACCGCTGCTAATAATTCATCCTATGAAATAATTACTGATGAATAAGGAATGAAATGAATGTTGAGTTGCCTTTTCTCAGAACTAGTGTTTGGTTAATATAGGGAAGTAATATGGGTAAGAAGTGATGTGAGCGGTTCTCCAGCCACGTGTGTTTCTGAGAGTGCTGCTGTCCTCTTTCTGCTTCTGAAACAGGTTCTGGTTTGAATAGGAACCATGACACCTTGGGACTATCAGAGCTCACACTTACTCAGGTGTGGAGTAGCTCACTTTTCTTGTTCCTGCAGTGAGTCCACTAGAATTCTTTGCTCACAGCCTCCTGAATACTGTATGCAAATGAGGGTGGCAAGGAATGGAAGTCACATGGTGCTCCTCTGCTCTGCTCATGCACAGGCTCCATCATCCTCTCAGGTTTCTTATACAAAACACAAGTTCAAAGAGGAAATGATTAAGAATTTCAAAGGGGCGACAGCAGAGCAAGTCTGGGACCCTTCTGAGGATGGGGTTCCGTGAAACGGCACAGTTCACACGCCTAAAGTTGCCCCTACCTGGAGATTCCCCAATTATTCTGGTTCTTTTTAGAATTTGAGGCCTTTATCACCTATTTGACTCATTTTGGGATCAAATCTCCAAATCTGGTATGCCAGGAATTTTCCAGGCAATTCCTGTTATACTTGCTTTTGGCAAAATCTGCTGATTGTCCCCTCTTCTCTGGTAATAGAATTTCTAATATTCAAGTGGGCATAAAGTCTCCCAGAATAAAGACTACATTTCCCAGACTTCCTTGCAACTAATGTGGCACATGATGCTCTGGCCAAGGGGATGGAGGTGGAAGTATTCTATTCTTAAGAGACTCTTCTTAAGAGTCTTAAGTGTCTTAAGTGTAAACTCTCCTTTAGAAACTCTGGGTGTTCCTTTCACTTGTTCATTTCTTCTTGGAGTGTAAAACTGGCTTCTTGCCCTGACTGGTTTGGCTCAGTGGATAGAGCGTTGGCCTGTGGACTGAAAGGTCCCAGGTTCGATTCCGGTCAAGGGCATTTACCTTGGTTGCAGGCACATCCCCGGTAGAGAGTGTGCAGGAGGCAGCTGATCGATGTTTCTCTCTCATAGATGTTTCTAACTCTATCCTTCTCCCTTCCTCTCTGTAAAAAAATCAATCATATATATATATAATATATATATATATATATATATATATATATATATATAAAATTGGCTTCTTGCATCTTGAGGTTAAGATCAAGCACAGTGGGGTCAAAAACAGGGGAAACCTGTGCTCTGACAACAGAATTTGGACCACTGCCCTGACAAAATTGTTTTGGGCTTAGCTGCATTAGCAGTTAAACCTAATCCTAATAGACATAACTTATTTTGTAGTTGTCTTTCCCAATAGACTAAGTTCCAAAGGACAAGAACCCATCAGCCCTGACTGCCCTGTTCACCATCCTATCTAATAAAAGAGTAATATGCAAATTTGACCGTACCTTTGCCACACCCACCAGTCATGCCCACCAGCCAATCAGGAGCAGATTATGCAAATAAACCCCAACCCAGATGGCTGCTGCTACTGAGAGCAGGAGAAAGGCTCTGGTTTCCCCGGCAACAGAGGAAGCCAAGCTTTCCTCCTGCCATTGTGGGCCTAAGCCTCCACTCAATGTTACAACATTTCAATTATAAAAGATACAGAAATGGCAGCAGCCACAGAGCTGGAGAGAACAGAGGCGTGGGTTTCCCTGGCAATGGAAGAAGCCAAACTTTCAGCCATTGCCGGCCTAGGCTACAAAGTTTCAAACAGAGCAAGCAGAAGGTTTGGCTCTGCTCCAGGCTACAAAGTTTCAATTGTAGACATAGATTAATCCCAGATACCAGGGCCTCTGCTTGGGTCACTGGGGGGCATGGCTGGCCTGCAAACCTTCACAGGCCCCTTGCCCAGGCCGCCCCTTGCCCCAAGGGAGCCTCCACCCTGATCCGGGACACCCTTCAGGGTAAACCAGCTGGCCCCCACCCATGCACCAGGCCTCCTATTTAATAAAAGAGTAATAAGCAGATTGACCATCACTCCAGCACACAAGAGGGCTGCCCCCATGTGGTCAAAGATCCTGCCCCCATGTAGACACAAGATGGCCACCACAAGATGGCCAGCAGGAGAGGGCCTTTGGGAGGTTCCAGACCTGCAAGGGAGGGCAGTTGTGGGCTATCAGGCCAGCAGGGGAGGGCAGTTGGGAGGGACCAGGCCAGCAGAGGAGGGAAGTTGGGGGCAAACAGGCTGGCAGGGGAGCAGTTAGACATCAATTAGGCTGGCAGGGTAGTGGTTAGGGGGTGATCAGGGTGGCAGGCAGAAGCAGTTAGGGGCAATCAGGGAGGCAGGCAGGTGAGCAGTTTGGAGCCAGCAGTCCTGGATTTTGAGAGGGATGTCTGACTGCCCGTTTAGGCCCGATCCTTTCTAAACGGGCAATCGGACATCCCTCGAGGGGTCCCAGATTGGAGAGGGTGCAGGTGGGGCTAAGGAACATCCCCCGACCCCCTGCATGAATTTCGTGCACCTCTAGTTGTATTATAAACATTCAAGACAGTGTCCCACACACTGTGTTTAATAACCAAATAAATGAATAAATGAGGTGAGAAAGTTGAGGGCCAGAGCAGTTGATTAACCTGCCCAAGGCTATGCTGGACACCCGGTAGGAGGCAATTTGATTCCAGGTCTGTCTGCCCTCAAGAGTCATGCTCCTGCCGAAACCAGTTTGGCTCAGTAGGTAGAGCATCGGTCTGTGGACTGAAGGGTCTTGGGTTCGATTCCGGTTGAGGGCATGTACCTTGGTTGTGGGCACATCCCTGATGGGGGAGTGCAGGAGGCTGCTGATCGATGTTTCTCTCATTGATGTTTCTAACTTTTCATCCCTCTCCCTTTCTCTTTGTAAAAAATCAATAAAATACATTAAAAATAAAAAACCAACAAAAAGAGTATCATGTCCCTAATACTCTACTCCATTGGCCATGCTAACTCTCCGGGCAGCCCTCTTCCCATTTTTCTTGGGCCTGACACTATTGAATGACTTGCAGTTCCGCTAAACATCCTTGCTGTTTCACTTCTTTAGGTTTTTGCAAAACTTCCTTCTGCCTAGAATGCCTCATGCACCCCTCCCCACCTGCCTTCTCAGCCTGGTGAGCACCAACACATCTTTCCAAACCCAACTCATATGTCACCTGTACCTTGCAGGATGACTTGACCTTTCCTTCCTCTTTGCTCCCACTATACTCTGTACAGATGTCTATCAACCTACAGATAATATTTTACTGCACTACAAATTACAACAGATGTACAGTGTTGTGTTCCAACTGTAATCTCTCCATAGGCCAGAGATAGGCTTTATTTATCTCTGAGTCCCAAGGACCAGGAACACAATAAGTGATTGAAATATTTGTTGAATTGCTAGGATCCTGGTATAAATTTATAGATAAGAAATTGATCTTAAAATAATATTAGCCTGGCCTATGTGGCTCAGTGGTTGAGCATTGACCTATGAACCAGGAGGTCACTGTTCCCCTTTAGGACACATGCCTGGGTCATGGGCTCAATCCCCAGTATGGGCATGCAGGAGGCAGCCAAACAATGATTCCCTCTCATCATTGATGTTTCTATCTTTCCCTCTCCTTTCCTCTCTGAAACCAATCAATATCCTATATAATAAAAGTCCAATATGCTAAGTGTCCGACCAATCATTCAACTGTATGACATGCACTGACCACCAAGGGGGCAGATGCTCCAACTAGTAGGTTAGCTTGCTACTGGGGCTGGTGATCAATTGGGACTGGGCGAGAAGGACTGGACATGCCCTGGAGTCCTCCCAAGGTCCCTCCCGAGTCCTGATCATGCACCGGTGGGGTCCCTCAGCCTGGCATGCACCCTCTTGTAATTCAGAACCCCTCAGGGGATGTCAGAAAGTCAGTTTCCACCCACAGGCCGGCCAAGGGACCCCATTGGTGCATGAATCCATACCCCAGGCCTTAAGTGCGTGCGTGTGCGTGCGTGCGTGTGTGTGTGTGTGTGTGTAATTAAAAAAAAAAAAAACCACCAAGATTAAGGGCTGTTACACAGCCAAATCTAATTGGGGCAAGAATGCAGGTCTCCTGGCCTCAATTTTTTGCCTCTGTTTGCTAGCGCTGCTATAACAAAGTACCACAAAGCTGTTGTTTTAAATAACACAAATGCATTGTCTGAGAGTTTTGGAAGCCAGAAGTCAGAGATTACAGTGTCAATAGGGTTGGTCCCTTCTTAGGGCTACGATGAAGGATTTTGTCTGTGCTTCTTCCCAGGCTCCTGGTGGTTTGCAGGCAATCTTTAGTGATACTTGGCTTATGGAGTCAGTACCCCAATCTTTCGTTCGTCTCCATATAGTACTCTCCCTGTACCCACACCTATCTCCCAATTTCCCTAATGATCTCATTTTAACTTGGTTACCTCTGTAAAGACCCTCTGTCCAAAGAAGGTCACATTTTGAGGTACTGGGGGTTACATTTTCAACATATGAATTTTAGGAGGACACAATTTAGCCTGTAACAGTTTCTTTCTTTTTTATTATATATTTTTATTGATTTCAGAGAGGAAGAGAGAGGTAGAGAAAGATAGAAACATCAATGATGGAGAGAATCATTGATTAGCTGCCTCTTGCACGCCCCCCACTGGGGATCGAGCCTGCAACCCAGGCATGTGCCCTTGACTGGAATCAAACGTGGGACCCTTCAGTCCACAGGCTGATGCTCTATCCACTGAGCCAAACCAGCCAGGGCCCGTAACAGTCTCTTAACTGCAAAATGAAGGCCTCTGCCTGCGTGGTTGTTAAGGTCACTCTGCCTCCCTAGGCAGGAAGAGGAAGTGGCTGGCCCAAGGCCACATAAACAGTGGCTGGAGCGGGGATTCCAAACCCTGAGCTTTTAATACATACAGATTTACGACGCCCCGTTCATGGGAGGGAGCCTTCCTTCGTGGGCTCTCTCTGCTCCGGGGTCAGCCCTCGGCCATGTCTCTTGTCCTTGCAGCTGTCCTCGGCCTCCTCCCCCACTCATCCTCTGGCGGAGCTTCCTGTGCCATTCTGAGCTGCAGCAGTGAGGCCCTGGGCAGAAGCCCACTGGCTGCCTGTCTGTCCCACCCTCAGACCCAGCAAGGAAGCCCAGAGCCTCTCCATAAACACTTGTTTTATGAATGGATGCTGGGTGGACGAGGCTGGGTGGCTGAAAGCCTCAGGCAGAGGATTCCAAGGAGAAATCTACAGTGAAGGGAATTGGTGCCTCACCCCCCATGCCGAGGGCAGGAATCCTCTAGGCCCCTCCCGGACCTGGCACCTGAGCGGTGGCCTGGTGAGGACTGAGGGCTCACTGTGTGGGTGAGCCCCCAGCACCCTCACAGACTCCCAAACATCCCAGAGCGATGCTGCAGAATTATAGGTGTGACCAGGGTCACTACCCACCTCTCAACTTTAATTTTATCATCTGTAAAAATACAGACAAAAACACTTACCTCTTACTGTTGTAATAAATAGTTAACAGTCCCTGGGCTCTTCCTAGGGGGCAGGAATTATACTAAACCTGGGGTTGGCAAACTTTTTCTGTGAAGGGCCAGATAGTAAAGATTTTAAGATTTGCAGGCAAAGAGCAAAAACTGAAGCTATCATGTAGGTACTTATATAACACTAGTGGCCCGTTGCATGAAATCTGTGCACATTAAAAGGGGATTAGTTAGAGGAAATAATTTAATATTGCTATTTGCCCTTTCTCTATAATAGAAGTGTCAGAGATGAAAGAAAATTAGTAAAATGTATATGAAAACCTTTCTCCTGTCAGAGTCTGGGGCGTACCACACAACCCAGAGTCAAGTCCCCACCCACCCACATGTGTCTCAAAGTTGCATGAGTGAGACCCAGACCCTGCTGCCCTGCTCCCCCCCCCCCCCCACATTGTGCTAGATCCAGACCCGGCCAGTCCCACTTTGACAAGCCCTGCCAGGCGGGGGGGTGGGGTGGGGGGGTGGGGAGTGGCACACAGCCTCAGGTCCCCTAGCCCAGGACTGGGAGGGGGGTGTAGCCTCAGGTCCCCAATCAAGCCCTGCTGGGCGGGGGGCAGGGGGAGGGGGGCGCAGTTTAAGGTCTCCTGACCCAGCACTGGGGGTGCACCTTGAGGTCCCCTGTCAAGCCCCACTGAGTGGGGGGTGCAGCCTGAGACCCCCATCAAGCCCCACTGGGTAGGGGGTGTGGTCTGAGGTCCCCCAACCTGGTGCCGGGGGGGGGGGAGGGGGGTCGCGGCCTGAAGTTCCCTGTCAAGCTCTCCCTGGAGGGGTGTGTGGCCTGAGGTCCCCTGGCCTGGTGCTGGGGTAGGGGGAACAGCCTGAGGACTCCTAGCCCAGCACCAGGACAGAAAGTGCACCTTGAGGTCCCCCATCAAGCTCCGTCAGGCAGGGACATGGCCTCAAGTTCCCTGGCCTGGTGCCAGGGCAGGGGGCACAGCCTGAGGTCTCACAGCCTGACACCGAGGCAGGGGGTGCAGCCTGAGGTCCTCTGTCAAGCCCCACGGAGGTGGGGGAGGGCATAGCCTCAGGTCACTGCTGATTGCTTGTTAAGGCTCCTTATGGGAACTTGGCCTCAGCTGTGGGTTCAGCCATCTTTGTGACAGAATGATGGGCAATTAGCATACTCCCTCTTTATTAGATAGGATAAGAGAAAGCAAATTTCCACTAATTTTTTAAATGGGATTGTAAATGTAAAAACTGTTTTCAGCTAATGAGCTGCATAAAAATCCACAGCAGGCCAGATTTGGCCTGAGGGCTGAAATTGGCTGACCCCTGTTCTAAGCACATTAAATGTAATGAATGACTCAATTAATCTTATTGTGAATAAGATGAAGTATGTACTATCCTTAGCCTTGCTTTAGATGAGGAAACCGAATCCTAGAAAGGTTAAGTAAGTTGCCCCAATTCACACAACTTGAATTGGTGGAGCTAGAATTTGGACCTAGGCAGTTGTTTCTGGAGTTTGTAAGCTTAACTCCTTGTTGTCCAACCAACCTAATGCACATGGAGGACTTGGCACTTACCATATATTTACTTATATTTATGATTTCTTCCCTTTCTCCTCTCAGTGGTGCCAGACTAGCAAAAAGATATTTCCAATGCATGGTAATAAATACAAAGTGAGAGGAAAGCACAAGAGACTTAGGGAGCAAGAGGGCCCCCAACACTTCCGGTTTCATGCCCATTACCTCCCCGAAATGCTGTGACTCAGTGAGAGCAGACTGTATTTCTCTCTATTCTACAAACCCAAAGTGAAAACTCAGAGAGGTGAGGTGATTTGCCCAAGGTTACCCAGCAAGTGTATGGCACAGCCAGGATTAGGGCTCCAGTTTTTTTAACTTTGTCTGGGGTGCATCCCCCCATCACAATGTCCTTCAGGCTCAGTCCAGGTCTGTGACCTCCCCTGCTGGTGAACACGTTATCCAGGACCTGGCCCTGTAGAGAACACCATGTGTGATCCTGGGTTATGCATCGAATCCCCAAATGTTAGAACCTTGGAGAACCAAGAGAAACCATCAGGGGATCCTCCTACTTCCAATATTCCTCTGGGTTCTGGCCATTGCTAGCTGCTCCTGTTATTCCATTTAATTCCACAAAAGACTTCAGGACCTTTCACGCACTAATCTGGGGTGTAACAGTAAGTCTCAGCGAAAGGAGCAAAGACTACTCCTGTCCATCCTGACTCAACCACTTTCCAGCTCTGTGACCCTGATCAAGTTGCTGCACCTTTCTTACTCTCCTTAACTGAAAAATGGGACAATAACGCTTATCTTAACAGCTGTTGGAAGAATCGAAAATAATATTTGTTTGTTTGCTTTTTTAACCCTCACCCGAGGATGTTTTTCCATTGATTTTTAGAGAGTGGAAGAGGGAGAGAAAGAGAGAGAAATACCCATGTGAGAGAAACATCGATTGGTTGCCTCCTGCTTGTGCCCTGACTAGGGCCCAGGCCAGGGAGGAGACTGTATCTGAGGTACATGCCTTGACCGGTCCTCAGGCTGACACTATCCACTGAACCAAACCAGCTAGAGCCAAAATAATATTTGTATGTCAAGTTGTTCTCAGTGGTTACCACTAAGGGACAGGATTATGGGGGCCAGGAACGTTTTATAGACTCCTATAATTGTAAATCTATTTTATAAAAGGCCAGTGGCCGCTACACTGAAACAACCAAACTACTGGTCACCAGGAGGTGCATGGAGCACCTCTGGATCCCTACCCTCATGGCAGTGGGGTGGGGCTCACAGCAGCAAGGTACTCGTGCATGGCGGGTCTGGGGTTCTATCAGCTTGGTGGGTCTGGGTCTGGGGCTGGGACTGGGTCTAGGTCTTGTGCAATTTCGTGTGCTGGGCCTCTAGTCATATATTACTTTGTAGGTAGGAAAGTATGTAGGCTAAGAGCATACAGTAAGTACTCAATTTACTTGTTTCTTTATATATTTATTCAACAAACATGTAGGGAGCACCTCCTGTCTACCAGACGCTCGGTACAGAATGAGTACGTGGGATGGGAGCCCTACAGAAGTTCCCAGTGTGACTCACTGGGAGAGGGGGAATGAAGTGCTGTGTGCAGGTGGCAGGGCCAGTTGGGGAGTGTGAGCCTCTAACTGCCAGTTACAGGTGATAGAGACACAGCGGGAAGCAGGCACCCAGAACAAAGAGCAGATTTTATGGATTAGTAGAGCTGGCCCGAAGGCAGACCAGGAAGGTAGTTTCCCACATCGATCTGATTTTTTTTTTTTGCAGGATTAGAAGGAGGAGCTCTTTGTTTGAGGATGGCTCACTGTGTGTAACCTCTCTAACAGGAAAGTCAGGGCCACAATATTTAAGCCCCAGCAAGTCATCGTGCTTGGGAGGAACAGCTCTCAGAGAGGCTGGACTGTGGCTCAGATGGAGTCGAGCTCCCTTACATGTTTAAACGTTAAACCTGAAGCCATCAAAGTTCAGGAAGAAAATACGTGAATTCGTTTATAATGTGGGTTCAGGAAAGTGTTCCTAACAAACACAAAACCAGAGCCATGATATAAAAGATTTATTCGTTTAATGAGAAAAAAAATTAAACGTATGCATTACAAGAGTCCAAAACTAAGTTTTAAAAATGACATATTGGGCCCTAGCTGGTTTGGCTCAGTGTATAGAGCATTGGCCTCCAGACTGAAGGGTCCAGGTTCGGTTCTGGTCAAGGACACATGCCCGGGTTGTGGACTCGATCCTCAGTAGTGGGCATGCAGAAGGCAGCCGATCAATGATTCTCTCTCATCATTGATGTTTCTTTATATGTATATATATATATATAATTGATTTTTTTACAGAGAGGAAGGGAAAGGGATAGAAAGTTAGAAACATTGCCAGAACCGGTTTGACTCAATGGATATAGTGTCGGACTGCGGACTGAAGGGTCCTGGGTTCGATTCCGGTCAGGGGCATGTGCCGTGGCTACGGGCACATCCCCAGTAGGGAGTGTGCAGGAGGCAGCTGATCGATGTTTCTCTCTCATCGATGTTTCTGACTTTCTATCCCTCTCCCTTCCTCTCTGTGAAAAATCAATAAAATATATTTTAAAAAAAATAAAAAAGAAAAAGAAAAAGAAAGTTAGAAACATTGATGAGAGAGAAACATCGATCAGCTGCCTCCTACACACCCACTACTGGGGATGTGCCCACAACCAAGGTACATGCCCTTGACTGGGAGGTGAATCCTCAACCTCTTGGTCCTTGGACTGACACTCTAACTGCTGAGCAAACATTCCAGGGCTCTTAGCGTATTTTAGTGATCAAAACAGTATTATTATTAAGTATAGTCAGTCATTATGCCAGCACATTAGACCTCTAAACTTAATTCAATTAAAATCTCCGTGTAGTAGTGAGATCGCGGTATTTGTCTTTCTCTGTCTGGCTTATTTCATCTAGCATATAGCATACTGTCCTCCAGGTCATCCGTGTTGTCTCAAATGGCAGGATTTCCTTCTTTCTCGTAGCTGAAGATCATCCATTCATCTGTCAGCAGGCACTTGGCTGTTTCCATATCTTGGCTGCAGTGAATGATGCTCCACTTGGCTGCAGTGAATGATGCTCCAAAGGACATGGAGTGCAAATATCTCTGAGACCCTGATTTCATTTCCCCTGGATAAGTATCCAGAAGTGGATTGCTGGATCATCTGGTAGTACTGTTTTTTTAATTTTCTCAAGGAATCTTCATACCGTTTTCCATAATGATGGGGACTTTATTTTTAAAGTATTTTTTAACTGATTTTAGAGAGAGGGGACTGAGAGGAAGAGAGAGGTAGAAACATTCATGATGAGAGAGAATCATGGATGCCCTTCACTGGGGATCGAGCCCACACCCTGGGCATGTGCCCTGGCTGGGAATCAAACCATGACCTCCTGGTTCATATGTTGATGCTCCATCACTGAGTCACACCTGCCAGGCAATGGTGAGTTTTTTAAAGTTTGTTTAAAATATTTATGAGCACAATTTAGAGTTATAACTTTAAAAAGAATTTTAAAAGCATAAATGTTATTCTACATAATAAAAAGGGTAATATGCAAATTGACCTTAAAGGGAGATCGTCTGGGGAACCACTGCTTGCTATGATAAGCACTGACCACCAGGGGCATACGCTCAGTGCAGGAGCTGTCCCCTGGTGATCAGTGCACTCCCACAGGGGGAGCTCTGCTCAGCCACAAGTTGGGCTGACAGGCTGTGAGCACAGTGGTGTTGGCAGGAGCCTCTCCCACCTTCTAGGCAGCACTAAGGAAGTCCGACTGCAGCTTAGGCCCGCTCCTGGGAGGCTATCAGTCAGACATCCCCTGAGGGCTCCCTAGCTGCCAGAGGGATGTCTGACTGTCAGATTAAGCCTGATCCCCTGGCGAGTGGGCCTAAGAGAAGGTGGACATCTTCCGAGGGGTCCTGGACTGCAAGAGGGTGCAGGCCAGGCTGGGAGACCCGCCTGAGTGCATGAATTTTCATGCACTGGGCCTCTAGTTTTAAAATGAAAGCATTAAAGAGAAAATTTTAGCAGCTGCCTGTATACCAAGGTCTGCTTTCTGTTGTTGTTTTTTTTTCTCCCTTCTCTTCTTTATTTTTTCTATTCTTCTTATTATTATTGATTTCAGAGAGGAAGGAACAGGGAGGGACAGATAGAAACATCAATGATGAGAGAGGATCACTCATCTGCTGCCTCCTGCAAGACCCATACCGGGAATCAAACTCACAACCTGGGCATGTGCCTTGACCAGTAATCAAACTGTGATCTCCTGGTTCATAGGTCAACGCTCAACCACTGAGCCACTGTTATTTTTTTAATAATACTGGCTGGGCTCCACTATTATTTTTTAAAAACTTTTTTTAAGCTCATAAGGACTTTACCATGTTTGTGCAGTGAGGGCCCTAGAACTTAGTGGCAGCAAACTGCTTAGGTTCAAATCCCAACTCTGCGATTTGATTGATTGATTGATTGGTTGATTTAGTGGAAGAGGCCAAGAGAGAGAAAGAGAGGAAGAGATACATCCACTTGCTGTTCCACTTATTTATGCATTCATTGATTGCTTCTAGTATGTTTCTTGTAGGTACCCTCACCCTGGATCAAACCTATAACATTGGCTCATCAGGACAATGCTCTAACCAACTGAGACTCTGACTCTGCTATGCACTAGCTGTGTGACTTTAGTAGCTTTCTTAACTTTTTTCTTTGTAAAATGATAATAATAGCAGCTTCCTCCTAGGATTGTGGTCAGGATGAAATGAATTAATATGCACCAGGCCTGTAGGGCAGTGCTTGGCACAGTTTTATAAACGAGGAAATGAAGGTAAGCCATAGAGATCCAAGCCCAGGTCCACTGGCATGGCTCCAGAGCCTGAGCGCTCAAAACCTGCCCTGCCCCCTCGCCACAGCCCTATTTTAGGAGTCCACCTTTGGCTTGGACTCTGGGACAACCTGGGGAGGTGGAGCTGGGAGAAGATCCCTGCATGGTCCTTCCTGTGTTTCTTCAGCTGTGAACACAGCAGTGGTTTCCTTAAGCAGAAGACAGTCTCAGGAAAACTAAAAGTGGGTCCTCCACACTCCAAAATCCTCAGAATCTTTATGCTGGTTGTAAAATTAACTTGTGCAAGACCCAGGAGGGTCTCGGGTGGTGCATGTTGTGGGGACTCATTTCCGTCTTGGCCTGAGGACCTGTGTGCAGCTCTTTCTGCTAAGATAGCAGCAAGTGGAGGCAGGCAGGGCCTGGCTAGCCTCTCCACCCATTAACCCAGCCTGCAGGATGGCCTGGCCCAGAGGCAAAGAAGTGAAAGGGCTCTCTTTGCTTTGAAAATCGTGTTTTTAAAATATTGTTATTGTTTTGCTTCAGAAACACGGTATTAGATGCTTATAGAAAAAGAGCAGATGGAAATTCATTTTTTTTAAGTGCCGTCACAGAGGGAATGTGGCAAAGTCCAAGACTTTGTGCTGCCCCTGCATGTGCTGCCCCACCCCTCACTCCTCCACTCCTCCTTTCCCCACCCCCTCACCAGGTGTGTGGGAGCTCTGAGCCCTAGGGGAAAGGCCTGCAGTGAGGTAAGAGGCTACAGGCTACCTGGTTGAACTGGATCTGCTCCTATTCTTACCCAAAGGCCTTTTCACACCCAGACCTTTTCAAGACCCGGACTCCTCCCCCACCGCCTCTTCTTCCTTGTAATTTTGTATAATGATCATGACTTAATTCCTGGGGTTTGTATGTGTGCAGAATCTGCCCGTGCATTGGGGGAAGGAGTCTGGCGTCTACTCCACTGAAAATAAAGAATAATAAACGACAGTCCTTGCTGATGTGACTCAGTTGGTTGGGTCAAGGGTTCAATTCCCAGTCAGGTTTCTGGTTGATGCCTGGTGGATGGGCTTTGGGGAAGCAATTGATCCATGTCATCTCTCTCTCTCTCTCTCTCTCTCTCTCTTCCTCTCTCTGTAACAATTCAATTCTACCGTATTTTCCAGCGTATATGACAACTGGAACTGATGATAGGAGAAGGATAACAAACAATAGAAAGAGAGCAAGTGCCAGGCAAGTCCCTGACGAGTTAGCAACGTCCATCATAACTGCAAGCTACGGTATTTTTACACCGGGCGTATAAGATGACCCCTGACTTTTGAGAAGATTTTCCTGGGTTAAAAAGTCGTCTTATACGCTGGAAAATACGGTATATAACAAAACCCTAACATGCAAATCGACTGAACAGTGGAACAACCAGTTGCTGATAGATACCCCCCTCCCCAACTGGTGGGGAGAGTGGCTATGATGAGGGTTTGAGTCAGTGACAGACAAATCCAGCAGGATGTAGAGAAGGAGGGATTGATATTAGTGAGTAGATGGAAAGTTGTATTGATGAGAGTGGGCAAAGGAGTAGGTTCTGGGTTCGTAGAGCGAGAGAGAATGTCCTTTAGTGAGGGAGGGATAGGTCGGGGATTAATATAAGTTTTAATAAAGATAATTATACCCCCGGGGTCCCTACCTCCTCCATCTATTCTGATTCCTGCTGGCTGAGCTTGGCTCCAGAGTGGGTCTGCTGGGTTTGATATGGTAAAGCTGACAGGATTACACGTAAGGGGGCCACAGTCCGAGGGGTGTCTAAGATTTACCAGTGGACTGAGTAAAGTACCAGAGTGGTAGTAAGAGCACTGCTAATATGGACAGTAGAACTCCCCTACACTGTCACAATCCCCTTTCTGGCGATATTTCATGCATAGATATTTGTAGTCGATGGTATAGGCCTGACACCACCCACTGCAGCTGGACCACCCAGGGGCCATGGCTGCACAAGCATCAAAATAGAGAGTGACACTAGAGGACCTCCCATCCCATACAGTAGAACTGATAACTCCCCCATCATCCCAAGTCTGTTTTACCTGAAAAGACCAAAAACCCTCATTGGTGCATTCATTGTTGGCTGTCTGTAGAAGAATTATGGTGAAGAGACAAGGCATATAAAAAGGAGTTCAAAAACCTGAGCTTCTTCCAGAGTAAATAACTGGAGGGTCCCTTGCCAGGTAAGCTCCACTATCCATGAGTGTATGTCTTCTGGGGAAGCAGACCATGGTCGCCACCAGGACCAGTCCTCCAAAATGCACTGCAGGAAATAGAATTTAGCCTGTAATGGTGCCGATGACCTGGGGGAGTGTGGACGATTCTCAGAACCTAGCCCCGAGGCTCTGAGTTGATTGGCCCACTCCGAACACTTCTCCAACCTTGCAGTACTAGGACACGTAGGAATCTCGTCGCTTCCTCCTAACCGGTAGGCCTCAGGGACCTTCCCTCCCCGCCCCCCCCCCCCCCCCCCCCCCCCATTCCCTTGACCTGGAAGGGCCTCAGAGTTTCCTGTCTACTTGGCTACGTTATACGTTCTACGAAAGCCCAGGTACCTGGCCGGGAAACTCTGTTCTACTCCACGAGAAAGGCCTTAGGGTGACAACCCATAGGTCTTTTCTCATCCCTCTTTCTGCAGGTTGGCCTAGGAAAAGAAGGACGCTTCTTATTCCTTTTCCAATTTTCTGGTGGCCCTTTTTCCTCCGGTCATGGGAACCAGCCACTCCAACCCCAACCTATTGGATCACCAACTTAACTTTTACCTATACCAGACCTCATCGCACTTTACACAACGTTTCTCTCTTCAATATAGAAAACACTACCTGTTTAACAAATACCTCTCAGACTACTACCTCAACTACTCCTACACCTTTCTACTGTGCACAATCTATAAATTTACCTCCTCCCTTAGCCTGCCCCCCACTGGGTATTTTTCTCCTCTGCGGGACTACAGCCTACACCTGCGTCCCTCAAAAACTGCCACACTCACTCTGTCTCTATGTCTTCCTAACCCCCAATCTTTCTATCAGAACAGAGAGAGAACTCGAATCATCTCTTGGTCTTCTCAGACCCCGCCACAAAAGGGCGGCCCTTGTTCCCCTCTCAGTGGGTACGGGAGTCCTCACTGCAGTGGGGACAGGAGTGGGAGGCATTTCCTCCTCTGTTCATTTCTACCACAAATTGTCTGCCAAATTTTCTGAAGATATCTCCATCATTAGCAATTCCCTTGAATCCCTTCAAAGGCAAGTAGACTCCTTAGCAGCGGTAGCCCTACAGAACCGGCGTGCTTTAGATCTCCTGACAGCAGAAAAAGGGGGTACCTGTGTTTTTCATGGGGAGGAATGCTGCTACTTTGTAAATGACTCAGGAATTGTCAAAGATCACATTAAATCCCTCCGGGACAGGATTGACCAAAGACTACATAATCAGTTAGAAGGGGGGTACGCCACTTTTGGCTCACTTACTCCATGGATCCTCCCACTATTAGGCCCACTGACATCTATACTCTTAATTTTGCTCTTTGGCCCATGTCTCATGCGTTGTTTTACTAGTTTCTTGCAGAACAGAATGCAGGCGTTCGCCAACCAGGTGGGAGAGATCTATCTGGCACTGAATTCAGAATCTAACATCAGAATCCTTGAGACTCCGGTAGACACCCCTAACGACGCCCCCTCTCAGCTGGAAGTAGCTACAGAAGATGGACCTTCACTCCCTAGACCTTGCCTGGACTCTCGATTATTTTTTTAAATATCATCAGAAGCCTGAAATGATAGGTACCCACCCCCCAACTGGTTGGTGGAGTTATGATGTAACCAGCACCTGCCAAATACCTTAAGCCCCCCGACTCCTGGGTCCAGGGGTACCCAATCATGCGCCTTATATGAAGCTGCCAATCAGTGCGTGCCGGGTACCCTAAGCCCCATCCCCTCCCCCTTAAAAGGCACCTTCACCCCATATGTGCTCTTTCTCTTGCCCTTGGGAAGTGAGCTGGCAGGGTCTTCTCTTCTCCTCAATAAAGCCTGAATCTGGTACCTGGTCTCTCTGGCACATCTGTTTCATCTTTCAGTTACTATGACACGCTCAATGCAGAAGCTGCGCCCCAGTGGTCAGTGCACTCCCATGAGGGAGCCCCACTCAGCCAGAAGCCAGGCTCACGGCTAATGAGTAACTCTGATGCAGGCAGTAAGGAGCCAAGGGTCCTGGACTGCGAGAGCCCCAGACTGTGAGAGGCATGTCTGACTACTGGGTTAGGCCGCATCCCACCAGGGATCGGGCCTAAGCCATCAGGTAGACATCCCCCGAGGCATCCCAGACTGCAAGAGGACACAGGCTGGGCTGAGGGACTCCCCAACCAGTGCACAAATCCATGCACCAGGCCTCTAAGAAAATATATCCTCCAATGAGAATTAAGAAAAAAAGACAACTTTGAAAGCAATATTTTATTCGGGTTTTGCTTTTGCTTCAAAAGGTAATACATACTCTAAACAGCATGAAATGGAAAAAAAAAAAATGAAAATGTAGCTACTCAGTATGCCAGGAGCCAGCCAACATTGTTGTGAACAGTCTGCTTCTTCTCTTTCAAATTCAGGACACCTGTGATGTTTATTTACCCCTGGGGCTGGGTAGACAGCCCACCTGTCATTGCCACTGTGCACTTGTGTAATGAAGCGTCCTCTCTACACCTCCTTCCCTCCAGGGTGGAGAGAGCCTTGGAGTTAATGTCAGGTCTGGGAGGGTTTACCCCAGTGGCTGGAGCTAAGGACTGAACCATGACCAGCATCAGTTTGTAACTCTGCTAAAGGGAACAATAAGTTAACCAGATTTCATCTGGGCTCCTTGACTCAGTGGAAAGAGTCCCAGAGGGCAGAGCAAAGACCTTCTTTTCTTTCAGCTCCCTTAAAATGCCCTTATTCACCCACTTGTTAAACATTAATTGACCCCACCCTGCCAGGTTCTGGGGCCTGTGAGGTGGGAAGCCACAGTCCCGGGCCTCCCAAAAGCTATCAGCTTGGTGGGGACAAGGGAAAAGTAAAGACAATGTTCCTGGCCACGTGGCTCAGTTGATTGGAGTGTAGTTCTATACACCAAAAGGTGGTGGGTTCAGTTCCCCCCAGTTAAGCCCAGGTTAATCATTGTTAGCACTTGGAGGGGTTGACCTCCAGGCCAATTGTCTGTGACAATCAGCTGTGCTCAGGTTGGATGGGCGGAGTCCCAGAATTGAACCAGAGGAGAACCAAGATGGCGGCATAGGTAAAACACCTATCTTGCCGCCATACACAGCAATTTCAAAACTACAACTTAACAAAAGAACAAACACCATCCAGAATCACCAGAAAGCTGGCTAAGTGAATAGTGAAGATAAGACACTGTGACTCAGACGAGTGGCGGCTGACAGCGTTGAAGATACGCGCGGAGTCAGAGGTTTGGAGAAACGCAAGTGCCAGCGGATAGGGTGCACAGCTGAAAACGGGCCAGTTTTCTTGAATGGGGGAGACAAAGACATCCCACTGGACTGATTCTCCAGCTCTGGGTGAAGTCCAGGGAACCCACTATCATACAGAGTAAAAACTGGACAGTGGGAGGGCATGCCAAAGCTCGGGTACTGCAGGGGTCTGCGGGCTTGTGGAAAAGGCGAGCTTGTGCGGAGTGCGTGTGAGCTTGGGAACAGCACAGCTGCGTGACCATGCAGAAAGCACTTGTGACTTGCTCTTTTATTCGGGAAACCGTCAGACTGCATTGTTTTGCGACCTTGGGTGTGCAGACTCATTTGGGTGTGCAGACTCATTTGGGGAGAGGCTGAATTATCCGGCAGCCGGTGGAGCTGGGCAGCGGCTCTCTCTCAGAGACCCTGGGGCTGCATAGGGCAGAGCTGACACTGTCTGCTTGGCCCGGAGACTCCGCCCATCCAACCTGAGCACAGCTGAACATCACAGACAATTGGCCTGGAGGTCAACCCCTCCAAGTGCTAACAACAATTAACCTGGGCTTAACTTCAATAAGACTGTGCAACCCATATCCACTTCAGGTAACTGGGGAGGCTGAGCCACTGTCCCTTGGAGGACGTCTACCACACAAAGCTAATTGAGCAACTCAGGGAAGCAGCCACCATGCAGATACATGGAAAGAAATCAGATGTGAAAGAAATGGAGGAAAAAAAACGACTGGACATGGAATTCAAAATCACGGTTATAGGGCTTTTCAAGAGGCTCCTAGAAAAGATCGAGACCTATAAGAAAATAAGCAAGACCTACAAGGAAATGAACGAGACTTGCAAGGAAATGAACAAGACCAACGTGGAAATGAATGAGTCCTACAAGGAAATGAATGAGACCTACAAGGATATGAATGAGACTCTCAAGGATATGAAAAAGGACCAACCAGAAATTAACCATACACTGACTGAAATAAAAAATATTATACAAAGACCTAAAACTACTCTAGAGCACCCCAAGAACCAAGTTAAAGATTTGAAATACAAAGAGGCAAAATCCACCCAGCTGAAAAAGCAAGAAACCAAAAGAATCCAAGAAATTGAAGATAGTGTAAGGGGCCTCTGGGACAACCTCAAGCATACCAACATCCGAATTATAGGGGTGCCAGAAAAAGAGAGAGAGCAAGACAATGAAAACCTATTTGAAGAAATAGTGACCGAAACTTCCCACACCTGGTGAAAGAAATTGACTTAGGAGTCCAAGAAGCGCACCGAACCCCAATATATAGGAACCCTAAGAGGACCATACCAAGGCACATCATAATTAAAATGCCAAGAGCAAAAGACAAAGAGAGAATATTAAAATTAGCAAGAGAGAAACAGTTAGTTACCTATAAGGGAGCACCCATACGATTGTCAGCGGATTTCTCAACAGAAATGATGCAGGCCAGACGGGAGTGGCAAGAAATATTCAAAGTAATGAATAGCAAGAATCTACAACCAAGATTACTCTATCCAGCAAAGCTATCATTCAGAATTGAAGGTCAGATAAAGTGCTTCGCAGATAAGAAAAAGCTAAAGGAGTTCATCACCACCAAACCAATATTATATGA
Source organism: Antrozous pallidus (assembly GCA_027563665.1). Lineage (NCBI taxonomy): Eukaryota > Metazoa > Chordata > Mammalia > Chiroptera > Vespertilionidae > Antrozous > Antrozous pallidus. Next base: position 193,146,696 of record CM050508.1, read on the forward strand.
AATGCTGAAAGATATTCGTTAAGAAGAGGGAGAAGAAAAAGATAAAAGTGTAAATTAGGAACAACAAATACACATCTATCAACAAATGAATCTAAAAATCAAGTGAATTAATAAGCTGAGGAACAGGATAAACTGGTGAATGTAACAGAATCACGGGCATAGAGAGGGAATGGACTGACAATTCTTGGGGAGAAAAGGGGTGTGGAAAGTGCAGCAAGAGACTGGACAAAAATCATGCAACTATGGGAGAGGATAGTGGAGGGGGGGCGGGTAGAGGGTGGGATGGGTACCAGGTGGAGGGGAGCTACAGGGGAAAAAAAGGGAACAATGTAATTAATAAACTGAACAATAAAAATTAAAAAAAAAGAACCACCAACCTCAGTGCACAGGTTGATGTTCAATCACTAAGTCACACCAGCTCGGCAAAAGGCTCTCTTAAAGAGACCTGTAGGACAAACAACCAGCCAGGCCCAGGGGAGAGGAAGAGGAGTCACAGCTACAGGAGTTAGTGTGCTAGCTCTCTAGGACTAAGGTCAGCTTTCTTTATGAGCTTCTACCCTGTGCCAAGCATGCTCTGAGCCCTTCACAGGAATGAGCCTATTTTTTAGAAATATATTTTATTGATTTTTTACAGAGAAGAAGGGAGAGGGATAGAAAGTCAGAAACTTCGATGAGAGAGAAACACTGATCAGCTTCCTCCTGCACACCCCCCACTGGGGACCTGCCCTCAACCAAGGTACATGCCCTTGACCGGATTCAAACCTGGGATCCTTCAATCCGTAGGCTGACGCTCTTTCCACTGAGTCAAACCGGTTTTGGCTGGACTGAGCCTATTTAATCCTCAAGTGGTGAGGCCTTAGTAAGTGTGACCTGTCGTTCTGATACCCATTGCACAAGTTATGTGACTGGCCCAAAGTCACACAGTTTAGTGAGTGGTGGAGCTGAAATCCAAATCTAAGCCGTAGGATTCCTGAGCTCACACCTGAAACCCTACTCTATACAGCTGACACCCATAGCAATCGATTCAGCATTACTATGCATCTTCACTCAAGATTAAAATTCCCAGGAGAGAGCAATGTGAGACTCATACTCACCTATTTGATTTTAGAAAATCACAAGATTTGGGAGTCTTTTTTTTCTTTATTTTATTAAATTTATTGGTGTTAATAAGATTATATAGGTTTCAAGTATACAATTTCTATGATACATCATTTATATATTGCATTGTATGCACCACCTAAAGTGTCATTCAGTCAAGATTTGGGAATCTTGCCAAAATTGGTTTGGCTCAGTGGATAGAGCATTGGCCTGTGGACTGAAAGGTCCCAGGTTCCATTCTGGTCAGGACCATGTGCCTTGGTTGCGGGCACATCCCCAGTAGGGGGTGTGCAGGAGGCAGCTGACCAATGTTTCTAACTTTCTATCCCTCTCCCTTCCTCTCTGTAAAAAATCAATAAAATATATTTTCAAAAAAAGATTTGGGAGTCTTAATACATTAATGTTCTATCAAAATCACTTCCTTCTATATAGGTTCCAAGACTTAAGTTTGTTCTATTTTCTTCTCTATGTTAACTCTTTTCCTAATCTCATCCAATTGCATAATTTAAATACCATTTGCATGCCAGCAATATCTCATCTCAAATTTGTCATAAATTTTTTAAAATATGTTTTTATTGATTTCAGGGAGGAAGGTAGAGGGCGAGAGATGGAAACATGAATGATGAGAGAGAATCATTGATCGGTGGTCTCCTGCACGCCCCCTCCTGGGGTAGAGCCCTCGACCTAGGCATGTGCCCTCGACCGGAATGGAACCTGGGACCCTTCAGTCTGCAGGCTGACGCTCTAGCCACTGAGCCAGACTGGCTAGGGCTCAATTACAAATTTTTACAGAATTGTAGTATACCATATTTTTTATAATTTTTCAAATTAGATTTATTATCTGGATTAGAACACTTTAAAAAGTCCATATTCTTTCAGTATCATTAATATTTTAAAGATGCTATTAGTGGGTCTAGTATAGCAAAATAAAGTAATTTTGAAATTTAGTTTGGGGTTTTGGAAATCACAATAAAATGATTCTTGTTTCTTTTTCTTAGCATTTTCTACATGAGCAATAGCACCAATGTTGAAATGTCATTAGGCATCAATAACCTTTTTTTTTTTAAATAAATCTTGCTTCCTTTTTAAAACCAAGAACACCTTAAGGTTGTCACAGTCTTCAAGGGCATTATATATATATATATATATATATATATATATATATATATCTATATATATGTGTGTGTGTGTGTGTGTGTGTGTGTGTATGTATATATACACATATACATATACATACATACACACACTAGAGGCCCAGTGCACAAAATTCATGCATGGGGGGGGCAGGGATGTCCCTCAGCCCAGCCTGCACCCTCTCCAATCTGGGATCAGGTCTAAACGGGCAGTCAGACATCCTTCTCACAATCCAGGACTGCTAGGTCCAAATTGCTCACCTGCCTGCCTTCCTTATCACCCCTAACCACTACCCTGCCAGACTAATTGATGTCTAACTGCTCCCCTGCCAGCCTGTTTGCCCCCAATTTCCCTCCTCTGCCAGCCTGGTCAGCCCTAACTGCCCTCCCCTTCAGGCTTGATCGCTCCCAACTGCTCTCCCCTCTGGCCTGATTGCCCGCAACTGCCCTCCCTTGCAGACCTGGAACCTCCCAACGGCCCTCCCCTGCTGGCCATCTTGTGTTCACACGGGGGCAGGATCTTTGACCACATGGGGGCAGCTGTCTTGTGTATTAGAGTGATGGTCAATCTGCAAATTACTCTTTTATTAGATAGGATATAAGCCTGGTGCATAGGTGGGGACCAGCTGGTTTGCCCTGAAGAGTGTCCTGGATCAGGGTGGGGGTTCCCTTGGAGCATGGGGCAGCCTAGGCGAGGGGCCTGTTGTGGTTTGCAAGCCAGCCACAACCCCCAGTGACCCAAGCAGAGACCCTGGGATCTGGGATTAATTTATGTTCTACAATTGAAACTTTGTAGCCTGAAGCGAAGCCAAGCCTTCTGCTCCCTTCATGGCAACAGCTATTTCTGTTTGGGTTTATTTAAATTCTATAATTGAAACTTTGTAGCCTAGAGTGGCGGTCTAGGTGCTAGGGCTGCAGAAGCTTGGCTTCTTCTATCGCCCGGGAAACCCTAGCCTCTGCTCTCTCCAGCTCCGTGGCTGCCACCATTTCTTTTGGGATATATGTATCTTCTATAATTGAAACTTTGTAGCATTGAGTGGAATCCTCGCTGGCAACAGCAGGCGGAAAGCTTGGCTTCCTCCATTGCCACGGAAATTCAAGCCTCCCTCCTGCTCTCAGTGGCCGCAGCCATCTTGGTTGCATATCCAAAAGCCACCAATGCCCATTACACAGACAATGGATGTACCAGGTAAGCCCAGGAAAGAGGTGAGGAAGGAGTAAGTGGAGGACTAGAAGGTGCACACCTTGAGTCAAGAGGTGGTGTCACTGGAAGAACAGAAAAGTTTCAAGTAGGCCATAGTGATCGGCATCAAATGAGAGATCAGGGAGAATGAGGACTGAGACATGTTTACTGGATTTAGCATTGAGAGATTTTTTGTTGGAACGATAAGAGCAAAGCAAGATTTCAATGCCTGAAGAATGACTAAAAGACAAAGCTGGGCCCTGGCCAGGTAACTCAGTTGGAGCCTCATATAAGAACCAACCAATTAATGCATAAATGAGTGGAACAACAAAGCAATGTTTCTCTCTCTCTCTCTCTCTCTCTCTCTCTCTCTCTCTCTCATCAATCAGTAAAAAATTTAAAAAACACAAGTAGAATCTTTATGTAGATAACTGTTTCAAGTACTTTTTCTGTAAAGGGGAAGAGAGAGATAAGGCAGCAGCCCATAGGTACAGTCTTAAGCCTGTTGAAAATAAAGAGCTAGGAATAGTATTATCATAACTCTCATTTATTGAGCACTTGCTAAGTGCTGAACATTTTGCTCTATTTGAACATAAGCCTTTGGCCTTGTGCTTTGACTTCAGATGGATATTGGTTAAAAAAAAAAAATGGTCTGGAGACAACGGCAGTCTCAAAATCTTCACTCACATACATGCTTCCTATAGTGACAGATCAACTTTCTTTGTTCCTGTCCAGAGTCAGTCTCTCCTCTGGACATTGCCACGGGCATCGCTCCAGTGTTCTGCCTCTCTCTCCTGCATCATCCACTTGTGCTCACTCCTGGACATTCTCACCCGTTCACAGCCTGTTTCTCCCACCTTCAGAGAAACCTTCCACCAGTTACGGCTTCTTCAAAGCCAGTCTCTTCCAAAGAGTTGTGTCTGTTCACTACCTCTAACTTCTCTCCTCTCATTCTGTTTTAATCCTACTCTAATCTGATTTTTGTCCCTGGCAGTCCACTGAAACTGCTCTGGTGAAGGTCACCGATGACCTCAACTTGGTTAAATTTCGCGGTTATTTTTCATTGTTCCTCTGGTTTGTCACTTATGCCCACTGCTCCTTGAAGCACTTTCTTCTCTTGGTTTCCAGGATCCCACATCACCTACCAGCCATTTTGTGGGTGCTTCCCTTCTCTCCGACCTCTTAATGTAGGAATGCTCCAAGGCTTAGTTTGTTCTATTTTCTTCTCTAAGTTTACTCCCTTCTTAATCTCATCCAATCGCATAATTTAAATACCACTTGTATGCGAGCAACTTCCAAATTTATATTTCTAGCCCAGACCTCTTCCTTGAGCTCCAGACTTACTTCTCTGTCTAGTCATCAATATGCTTGAATCTGCTAGAGCGATGAGTCAATATCTCAAATTTAAAACTCAAACTGAACTCCTAATCTCTCCCTCCCCCACTTCCTCCTCAATAACCTTCTGCAACAAAATGAGGACAACTTTCCAGGATCCAGGCCTCCAAATCCTCAAATCATCTAAGTTGTAAACCAAGGTTGGGGTTTGAGGGTAGAACAGACAGTGGGAAGGGATAATAATACCTTTTTAGATATTATTAAAAATTGCTAGTCCAGAGTACTGAGGAGGAACCAAGATGATGGCATAGGTAAACACCTATCCTGCTGGTCCACACAACAATTTCAAAACTACAACTAAACGACAGAACTTTTATTCCACGAATAAAAGTAAAGACAGGACACTGTCACTCAGAGGAGCTGCAGAGGGCAGAGTTGTGGATACATGTGGAGTCAGAGGTGTGGAGCCGTGTGGAGCCGTGCACGAGCGGATGGGGGGGCTGGATACCCGGCTGGTTTTCTCGAACAGGGAGGGAGACAAAGGCGTCCCACTGCACTGACCCCCAGTTCCAGATGAGGTCCGAGGAACCCAACTCATACGGGATGAAACTGGACATTAAGGAGGAAGCACACTGAAACTTGGGCGCTGCAGAGGTCCGCACTTGCGGACACATCATAATTAAAATGCCAAGAGCTAAAGACAAAGAGAGAATATTAAAAGCAGCAAGAGAGAAACAGTTAGTTATCTATAAGGGAGCACCCATAAGATTGTCAGCAGATTTCTCAACAGAAACTATTCAGGCCAGATGGGCATGGCAAGAAATATTCAAAGTGATGAATAGCAAGAATCTACAACCAAGATTACTCTACCCAGCAAAGCTATCATTCAGAATTGAAGGTCAGATAAAGTGCTTCACAGATAAGAAAAAGCTAAAGAAGTTCATCACTGCCAAACCAGTATTATATGAAATGCTGAAAGGTATTCTTTAAAAAGAGGAAGAAGAAAAAGGTAAAAATAAAAATTATGAACAACAATTACACATCTATCAACAAATGAATCTAAAAAATCAAGTGAATTAAAAATCTGATGAACAGGATAAACTGGTGAATATAACAGAATCATGGGCATAGAGAGGGAATGGACTGACAATTCTTGGGGAGAAAAGGGGTGTGGGAGGTACAGCAAGAGACTGGACAAAAATCGTAAACCTATGGAAGAGGACAGTGTGGAGGAGGTAAGGGCAGAGGGTGGGATGGGTACTGGGTAGAGGGGAGCTATAGGAGGAAAAAAAGGGGAACATTGTAATTAATAAACTGAACAATAAAGATTAAATTTAAAAAATTGCTAGTCCAAATGATAATAGATAGCAAACCACATTAGTTCTTTTTATTATGTCTTTAAAATTCTCTACAGATAAGATACATAATTTCTTACTCTTTATTGCCTAAACCCAAAGAGACATATCTTATTACCACAACCACCATCTTGGTCTGCTATCTTCTTTTATTCCTCCCTTTTCTTTCACTGCCTCCTACCCTCCCCATTCCTTTATTTAGTAAATCCTATTAACTCCACCTTTAAAAAATTTCCCAGAATCCAGCTGGGCTAGTGTTGCTCAGTGGTTGAGCACTGATCTATTAAGGAGAAGGTTGTGGTTTGATTCCCACTCTGGATTTCAGGCTTGATCAGGGCCTGCAGGAGACAGCCAATCAATAATTCTCTCTCATCATTGATATTTCTATTTAATTTTTCCTCTCTGAAATCAATAAAAATATACTTTAAAAAATCCAGAATCCAGCCTCTTGTTACCACCTTCATAGATGCCTCCTGATACTTTTGTCTGAGCCCCCATTTTCACTCTTTCCGGTTTAGTGTAAACAGCCGCCAGGGAGGTGACTATGCTTCTATCCTTGCCTCACTCAGTCTATTTCTAACACAATAGCCAGAGTGTTATTTTTTAAAATATATTTTTATTGATTTCAGAGAGGAAGGGAAAGGGAGAGAGAGATAGAAACATCAGCGATGAGACGGCATCATTGATTGGCTGCCTCCTGTAGGTTGGACCGAGCCACAACCCAGGCCTGTGCCCTAACACGGAATCAAACTGTGACTTCCTGGTTTGTAGGTCGATGCTTATAATTGTATATTTGGCCATAATTATGTTTGAAACCTATATAATTTTATGACCAATACTAGAGGCTCGATGCACAAAATTCATGGATGGAGATGGGGGGGCCAAGAGGATATATCCCTCAGCCCGGCCTGCAACTTCTCCAATCCAGGACCCCTTGGAGGATGTCCAACTGCTGGCTTATGCCCGATCCCTATGGAGGAGGAGGAGGAGGAGGAGGATGCCCTATGGGATCGGGCATAAACCGGCAGTCAGACATCCTCCTCCCAATCCGGAACCACTGCTTCCTAACCGCTCACCTGGCTGCCAGCCTGATCACCTCTAACTGCCTCTGCCTGACTGCTTGAGTCCCTAACTGCCCTCCCCTGTTGGCCTGGTGGTCCCTAACTGCCCTCCCCTGCTGGCCTAATCACCCCTAACTGCTTGCCCCTGCTGGCCTAATCACCCCTAACCACCTTTTGCCTTGGTCCCTGCCACCGTGACTTTGTCTGGAAGGACATCCAGTCTAATTAGCATATTACCTTTTTATTACTATAGATAACCCAATAAATTAAATAAAGGATAAATAAATAAATAAATAAATATTTATTCTGGTGCCTTGTGTACTGAAGCACAGCACTCCACTGAGTGCATCCAACCCATTTCATCTTTTCACTACCCCAGTGTTAGACACCTGGTGGCTAATGGTCTCTGTAGACACAGACAAAGCCATGATAAGAATCCTTCTATGATGTATGGACCCTTGTAAACATTTCTTTGCAATCTAAGATAGGAGGTTGAATTGCTGTATCATAGGATGGGCTTATCCTTAATCTGATCAAATTCAGATATGTTGATCCTTAAAATGGCTTAGGGCCTGAAGGATCCTATATACCTCTCTCCTTGACAACATTCAAGTTCTTTGGCTTTTTACTTTTTGCTACTGTAATAGTATGAAGTAGTATCTCACCATGGTTCTAATTTGCATTTTTTCAGATGACTAATATGCCTGAGCATCTCTTCATATGCTTGTTAGCCATTTTGCTTTTCCTTTTCTGAAAATTGCTTGCTTATATATGTATTGCCAATGTTGATTGGCAGGAATTCTTTGTTTTTTGAGTCATTATCAGTTCTAGTCATTTCCAATCATTGTAAATATCTTCTTCCACTGTCTTCTGTCTTTTTTTTTAAATTATTGATGAGAAAAAGAGAGAGATTTGTTGTTCCGCTTATTTATACATTTGTTGGTTAAATCTTACTTGTGCCTTGACCAGAGATCAAACCCAAAACCTTGGCCAATTGTGTGGACACTCCAAGCAACTGAGCTACAGGGCCAGGGCAAGGGCCAGTCTCCTGACTTTTAACTTTGTCTATTGTATCATGCTTTGAATAGAATCCCTTCATTTTACTGTGATTAAAATAGTTTCTGTTTTTAAAGTTTCACTTAAGAAATACTTAGCCCTGCCTTCGTGGCTCAGTGGTTGAACTTATCCGAAAACAATGGATTCAATTCCACACGCCTGGATTCAATCCCCAGTGGGAGGTGGGCAGGGGGCAGTAATCAATGATTCTCTCTCATTGATGTTTCCCTCTCTCTCTCCTTCTCCCTTCCTCTCTGAAATCCATAATAATTTATTTTTTTAAAAAATATACTCATTCCTGCTTAACCGGTTTGGCTCAGTGGATAGAGCGTCGGCCTGTGGACTGAAAGATCCCAGGTTCGATTCCGGTCAAGGGCATGTACCTTGGCTGCAGGCATATCCCCAGTAGGGGGTGTGCAAGAGGCAGCTGATCGATGTTTCTCTCCCATCGATGTTTCTGACTTTCTATCCCTCTCCCTTCCTCTCTGTGAAAAATCAATAAAATATATTTTAAAAAATTCATTCCTAAGTGACAAATATATTCTCTATTGATTTGAGATTTTGCCCTTCACAGTTAGGTCTTTACTCCATTTGGGTCTCCTTTTCTATGCAGTGGTAAGTCATCATCATGTTACTGTGAGCCAGTTCTCCCATCTCCACCTACTAAACAAATCATTCATTCCACACTGGTTTTGGTGCCACCTTTCTTGTATTTTAAGTTCTCATATATACATGGATTTCTCTCTAAGCTTTCTATTTTATTCAACTGGGCTATTTGTTTGTTCTTGAACCATGCTACAATACATTTTATTCCTATGGTGTCATAGTGTAATCTTAACTGATAGGAATAGTGTCCCGGGGGTCTTTACTCAGTCTTTTCAAGGTAGACCTTTCTCTGTGGACCTTTAATTTGGAATTATTATTGAGGTCGCAATTAGTTTGTAGACCATTGGGGTGGCAAGCAGAAGGCTTGGCTCCGGTCCAGGCTACAAAGTTTCAATTGTAGACATAGATTAATCCCAGATACCAGGGCCTCCACTTGGGTTGCTGGGGGGCGTGGCTGGCCTGCAAACCTCCACAGGCTCCTCACCCAGGCTGCCCCACGCCCCAAGGGAACCCCCACCCTGATCTGGGACACTCTTCAGGGCAAACCAGCTGGCCCCTACCCATGCACCAGGCCTCTATCCTATCCTATAAAAGAGTAATTTGCAGATTGACCATCACTCCAAACCAGCTGGCCCCTACCCATGCACCAGGCCTCTATCCTATCCTATAAAAGAGTAATTTGCAGATTGACCAACACACAAGAGGGCTGCCTCAATGTGGTCAAAGATCTTGCCCCCATGTGGACACAAGATGGCCACCACAAGATAGCCAGCAGGGGAGGGCCGCTGGGAGGCCCTGCAAGGGAGGGCAGCGGTGAGTGATCAGGCCAGCAGCGGAGGGCAGTTGGGAGAGACCAGGCCTGCAAGGGAGGGCAGTTGGGGGCGATCAAGCTTGCAGGGGAGGGCAGTTAGGGGTGACCAGGCCAGCAGAGGAGGGAAGTTGGGGGCAAATAGGCTGGCAGGGGAGCAGTTAGATATCAATTAGGCTGGCAGGGTAGTGGTTAGCGGATGATCAGGTTAGTGGGTGGCAGGCAGAAGCAGTTAGGGGCAATCAGGAAGGTAGGCAGGTGAGCAGTTTGGAGCCAGCAGTCCTGGATTGTGAGAAGCATGCCCAATTGCCCGTTTAGGCCCGATCCTATTAGGATCGGGCCTAAAAGGGCAATCAGACATCCCTTAAGGGGTCCCAGATTGGAGAGGGTGCAGGCTGGGCTAAAGGACATCCCTTGTCCCCCATGCATGAATTTTGTGCACTGGGCCTTTAGTTCAGTAATATTCCTGAGCTCTAATAGATTCTAATAGTTTTTTTTTTTTTCATGATTCTGTTGGCTTTTTAAAAATATATATATTTCAGAGAGGAAGGGAGAGGAAGGGAGAGATAGAAACATCAATGATGAGGGAGAATCATTGTTTGGCTGCCTCCTGCACACCCCACACTGGGGATTGAACCTGCAACCCAGGCATATGTTCTGACTAAGATTGAACCATGACCTCCTGGTTCCTGGGTCAACTCTCAACCACTGAGCCATAACCACCAGGCCTGTTGGCTTTTGTTAGACAGATGATTATGTTATAAATATGCAGTAGTGATGCTTTCATCTTTTTATTTGAATCCTCACCCCTCTGAAGTCTTTTTTCTTTTCTTACGGCATTGGCCAGACCTCCAGTAATATGGTAAACAATAGTTGTGGCCGGATGTCCTAGTTTTGTTCCCATTCTAAAGGGAACACACTAAGAAGTCTCAATTAAGTGTAATATTTGCGGTTGATTTTTGGTATGAAATCTTTACCAAGGTAAGGATGCTCCCTTCTATTCTTAGTTTGCTGAGTTTCAAAAGTACTATAATAATAAGGTAAACTATCTGTTTTTCAACATCTATTGAAATAATCTGTTATTTCCATCATTAATCTTTTAATACTTGGTATGTATATTTTATTCTATCATTGCATTTAATCTTCACAACAACTCTAGGAAAACAGGTATGATTATTAGACCCACTTTTCAGATGGAGAAACTGAGGTACTGAGAGGTTACTAAAGGTCACTCAGGAAGTGATGGAACATGCGGTATAATAGGCAGCCTAGTTCCAGAGTTCACACTCCTTTAAAAAACTGTTTTCTAATGATTTTTAGAGAGAGAGAAAGGGAGAGGAAAAGAGATAGAAACATCATGAGATGAGAGAGAAACACTGATCGGCTGCTTCCTGCACACCTGCTATTAGGGATTTAAACTGCAACCTGGGCATGTGCCCGACTGGGAATCGAACTGGTAACCTCTTGGTGCATGGTTCACACTCAACCCTGAGCCAAACCAGCCCATCCAGAGTCCACATTCTTTAAAAAAAAAAAATAAAATAAAATAAAAAATATATATATATATATATATATATATATATATATATATTGTTGATTTTTTTAGAGAGAGAGAGGAAGGAAGAGGGAGAGAGAGAAATATCAATGATGAGAGGGAATCATTGATTGGTTACCTCCTGCACATCCCTTATTAGAAATTGAGCCTGCAACCTGGGCATGTGCCCTTGACCAAAATGGAACCCTGGATCCTTTAATCTGCAGACTGTTTCTCTATCCACTGAGCCAAACCAGGTAGGGCAAATCCACACTCTTAATTATTGCACTAAAGTTTGTGATTTTTTATTTGCTTAGTTAATCTTTATGTACCTGTACTTCTATTTATAGCTGCAAGTACTTTTTACTTTATTAGGTTACCTTTAATTTTTTTTAAAAATTGAGATATAATTCACATGCTGTAATATTCAACATTTTAAAATATACATTTCAGTGGGTTTTAGTATAATCACAAATCTGTACAACCATCACCACTATCTAATCCCAGATTTTCACCACCTCAAAGAGAAATCTTGAACTCATGAACAATTACTCCCCATTCTCCTCTTTGTCCAGCTCCTGGTAACTAACTACTTACCTACTTTTTGTTTCTATGAATTTGCTATTCAACATTTCATATGTATGGAATTCCACAATATGTGGCTTTCTGTGTTTTTTTTTCGCTTAGCATTATGTTTTCAAGGTCATCCACATTGAGTTTTCATTTGTTTTTATGGTTAAATCATATTCCATTTTATGGATATGCCATATTTTGTTTATTCACTAATCATAGTGATGAGCACTTGGGTTTTTCCCATTTTGGGTTATTTTTCCCCATTTGGTGGCTATTAATAATATCTCTATGAACATTTGTGTGTGAGTTTTTGTGTGGATATATGTTTTCAGTTCTCTTGGGTATATACCTAGGGGTGGGATTGATGGTCACTTGGCATGCTAGGTTTAATTTTCTGAAAAACTTACCTTTATCCCAGTTTGGACTCAAGATTATACATGTGCTTTCAGTTTCCACTAAAATAGCAAAATGGTATGGGCTGCTGCTTCCTACCCAAATCACCCCCACCCCCACCCCCACCCCAAGAAACTCAAACTGAAACTGATACAGACAGGGAAGATAAGGAACCAAAACAACAGGGAGAAAACACTGGTAGCCTGCAGGGCTATGAAATGATGCATTCCTAAGAAGCAGTTTAAATTCTGCTCTTCTACCCCTCCACCATCACCTTGGTTTAGCTGTTCCCTGGCCACTTGCTGCAAAAATCTGGGGTCATGACCCAGACCTGTGACAGTGATCAAATCAAGATAGTGGCGGTGGGGATGGGGGAGAGAGTGGGAAACAGATGGTGCCTAAGTAGCCTTGGGCACTGACTTACTCACTCCCACTCATTCCAATTCAGTTTAGTTTGTTTCTTGGAGGTTTGAAGGTAAACCCAAAAGGATCTGGTGATGTTCTTTGGGACTAAGACTGGAGTTGACCTTTCTCTCCTCCCCCTTTCCCAAGAAACATTTCCAGGCACAGGAGTCAGGAACCCCAGGAGAATCTGAGCTGATAGGCCAAATTAAGAAGATGTCATACAACTAGAACTACCTCAAAAGAAAACCAGCAAATAGATTGCCCATATTGTCAGAAACAGATGTCTTAAAAACAAAAAGCACAAAGATTTAACATTGGAAAAATAAATACACGAAAGAGAAAAAGTATTAACAATATGAAAAATAAACAAGAAATGAAAAGAAAAAAAAAGAACCAAGTAAAAATATTAGCCAGGAAAAATATAATAGATGAAATAAAGGACATTATAGATGGGATAAATGTGTTGCTAGATATGGCTGAAGGATGAATGATTGGATTTAAGATCAGATTTCAAGAAACTACTAAGAAGGAAGAAAGGAAAGATAAAGTAAAGGAAAATAGAAAGATATTATGAGACATGAAGGAAAGAAGTAGAAGTGCCAACAATTGTAGTTTAGGAATATTAGAGAACAAGATATTTTTACAGAAGAACTTTTCAGCATTAATGAAAGACATCAGATTGAAAGTGTGCCAAAAAGAAATGATAAAAATAATTCTAGCCTTAGCTTGTTTGGCTCAGTGGATAGTGTCGGCTTGCAGACTGAAGAGTCCCAAGTTTGATTCCAGTCAAGGGCCAGTGCTTGAGTTGTGGGCTCAATCCCCAGTAGGGGGCATTTAGGAGGTAGCTGATCAGTAATTCTCTCTCATCATTGATGTTTCTGACTCTCCCTCTCCCCTTCTCTCTGAAATCAATCCTATCTAATAAAAAAGTAATATGCAAATTGACTGTACCTTTGCTACACCCACAAGCCACGCCCACCAGCCAATCAGGGGTGGGGGGCAGGGCCAAGGTGGCCAGTGAGCACTTGAGGCGGGGGGCTGCGCAATTGCCGCTGCTGGGGCTAAGGCCTGGGCTTGGAGAGCAGGGCTGAGGCGTCCGGAGAGCACAGGGCCTCTGGGGCCAGGCGGTCGCCGGGCAGTCGCCAGTGGCCAGTGCTAAGGCCAGAGCCGGGTGTGGGGGAGCTGAGTCAGCCATCGGCCCCATTGAGGGGGCAGGTTGGGCTGAGGGATCACCCATCCCCAGTGCACAAGTTTTGTGCACCGGGCCCCTAGTAAAATAATAATAATAATTCTAAATAATTTTCAGTAAAATTTAAGAATATCAACCCAAATGAGGAAATTCTAAGAGCTTCTAATCAGGAAAAAAAAAAAAAAAAAAAACACAAACAAAAAAAAACCCACAGAGAATTTCCAAAGGGATAAGAAATAGAATTGAAATTGGACTTTTTGCCCTGGCCAGGTAGTACAGTTGGTTAGAGCATCATCCCAATACACCATGGTTGCAGATTTGATCCCTGGTCAGGACACATATAAGAATCAATCAATGCATAAATAAGTAGAACAAAAAATCTCTCTTAAATCAAATAAAAATTACAAAAAGAAGTTGGACTTTTCAAAACTACAATAGAGTTGTGTTATATAGTGGTATGGTGGATAAATAGATAGAAGGCAACAATGGAATAAATAAGAGTTTAAAGGAAAATATTTTTGAACTATTTAAATTATCACTCAAATGTGAATGTGGAAAAATAAAAATAGTTTCAGGCATGCAAAGTATTGCCACGCAAAGACACACATAGGAAATGTTGTTCTTGGAGAGAATTCAAGGAGAAAAACAAATCCAGGAGATGCTGTAAGAGATAAGAAGTAAAGTTAATAAAAAATATTGGAAAGGCTTGCTGTAGTCTTAAAACAACAGAACAAAAACAAACATCTTTTTCCAAAAAAGGAAGAGTTATTATCCTAACAGCCCAGAATTAAGTTTTCAGACAATATCATGATGATGAGTGAGGAGACCAAGGAACATGAGAGCACACCAAAGTTCTCATCTCACCAGAGGACAATATAGACATCAGGTTTAAAAAGAAATAAGGGCCGAAGTCAGTTTGGCTCAATGGACAGAGCGCTGGCCTGTGGACTGAAAGGTCCCAGGTTTGATTCCAGTCAAGGGTATGTGCCTTGGTTGCAGGCACATCCCCAGTAGGAAGTGTGCAGGAGGAAGCTGATCGATGTTTCTCTCTCATCGATGTTTCTAACTTTCTATCCCTCTCCCTTTCTCTCTGTAAAAAAATCAATAAAATATATTTTAATAAATATAACAAAAGTAAAAAGAAATAAGGGCTTGGCCAGGTGGCTCAGTGGTTGAGTATCAACCTATGAACCAGAAGGTCATGGTTCAATTCCTGGTCAGGGCATATGACCTGGTTTTGAGCTAGATCCCCAGTGTGGGGCCTGCAGGAGGCAGCCAATCAATGATATTCTCTCTCTCTCTCTCTCTCTCTCTCTCTCTCTCTCTCTCTCTCTCTCTCTCCCTTTCTCTCTAAAATCAATACAAATATATTTTTAAAAAAGATATTTCAGAAAAAGTGCTCCCTTGAGCAACACGTAAACTAAAATTGGAATAATACAGAGAAATCTAAAGAGAATAAAGTAGATTAGTGGTTGCTTACGATTGGGGATATGGGAAACAGGAGGTTGGGAGGGTAACAGCCAAAGGATATAAGGTTTCTTTGTGAGATGATGAAAACACTATAATTGCTAATGTTTGCAGATATCTGTGAAGACACTAAACAGCATTACATTGTACACTTTACATGGATGAATTATATAGTATTTGAATTATATCTCAATATGTAAGTATCAACATATTTTAAAAATAACTATCATAAGTACACCTCACAAAACTATTAAGGTAGAAGTTATTAGTAAAAAGATAAATTAAAATAGTTGTATATTTAGAAATTTAAAGAAAAACTTTATTTTATTTTTTTTTAAATTTTGTTGATATTTTACAGAGAGGAAGGAAGAAGGATAGAGAGTTAGAAATATTGATGAGAGAGAAACATCGATCAGCTGCCTCCTGCACACCTCCCCCTGGGGATGTGTCCTCAACCAAAGTACATGCCCTTGACTGGAATCGAATCTGAGACATTTTAGTCCGCAGGCTGATGATCTATCCACTGAGCCACAGTTAGGCCAAGAAAAACTTTTAAATAAGTCATGAGTCAAAGAAGAAATCACATTGGAAATAAACATACATAGAATTTAATTATTTTAAAGATACTACATTTAACATTTGTAGATGCAGAGAAAGTAGAGTCTTAAGAGAAATGTATGGCTTTAAATATTAATATTAGAAAAAAAGAGAAAAGTTGAAAATTAAGGAGCTAAATGTAAAAGAACAAATCAACAGAATAAACCCAGAAACACATACTTAAGAATATAATAATGAAAAGAAGAATATAATAATCAAAGTAATTAAGGGTAGAAATCAATTAAGCAGAACTAAAGTAAAAAATTGTGTGCTGTCCTGGCCAGTGTAGCTCAATTGGTTGAGTGTCATCCACGCACAGAAAGATCACTGGTTAGGTTTCTGATCAGGCCACATGCCCACAGTCCAGGTTCTGTCCCCACTCAGGGCTTTGTGTGGGAGGCAACTGATTTATATTTCTCTCTCACAGCAATGTTTCTCTCTCTCTTTCTCCCTCTCCCTTCCTCTCTCTCTAAAAATCAATAAGAACTTATTTTTTTAAATTGTGTTCTTTTTCTTTTCAACTTGAAAGCAATTATTGTTTACTAAATGACTATGATACCAAAATAATCATGGAAGATACCTTAGTTTATCCTCCTAATATGACTGTTGATCTGGTCTTTCCTGTTGCCAGCACCTCCCCCTTCTACAAAATAGATTGTCTTTCTCTTCATTCCACGTGTTGGAGAAGATAACTTGAAGAGTCACAGGAAGTTTCTTCTTTGAAGCATTTTCTAACAGCATAGAGCACATGGACCAGATCTACCATGCAGATGATGCGTGAGGGATGATGATCAATGTGTTATGTCAGGGCAATTCACTTCTTGTTGATTTAGCCATAATCATGCTTGTAGATCAATTCATTAACCTACTTCAAGTCCGGGTACCCCTTCCAAAATATGTTAATTTTTGAGCTTAACAAAGGTGCCATTGAAGATCTGACAGAATAGACACATACTTAATAGGTTTAATGAGAATAAAAAGAGAAGCACAGGTAAATATTATACATAAAAAGGGAAACATAGATTTAAAAAATAAAACTATCATAAACTTTATGCCAATTAATTTCAAATTTGTATGAAGTGAACAAATTCCTAGAAAATATAACAACTAAAATGGGACTCAAGAAAAAACGACAAATAATCTTATAATGATTAAAATTGTACTCTTGAGCATTTATCTCAGAGAAATAAAAATTACATTCACAAAACAAAACACTACATACGATGGTTTGTGGCAGCTCTACTTGTGATACTACTTATTCAGCAATGGAAAGGAACAAACTATCCTATCACAAAGATAGCAGCGCCCATAGCCACACATGGCAGTGCCCAGTTCCCTCAGCCCCACAGGAGTCCCCCAGTCCTGTCAGCCCCACCAAGGGGGTGGTAAGCACATGGTGGGGCCAGACCTGCCCTCAGCCCCCCAGCCATCTAGGGCCTGCCCGAGGCACAGGTAAGCCTTGGATGGTGGCTGCCCAGCTGCCCGGGGCCTCTAGAGGCTCAGGTAACCAGGGCTAACTGAGGCTTGCACTGCCGGCAGTGGCAGCAGCAGAGGTGTGATGGGGGTGTCACCTTCCCCTGAATGCTGAGTCACCTCCTGCCCCTGAGGGCTCCCGGACTGTGATGGGGGGCAGGCTGGGCTGAGGAACCCCACTTCCTCCAGTGCATGAGTTTTCATGCACCGGGCCTCTAGCCCTATATAATAAAAGGGTAATATGCAAATTGACAGACCAGCAGAACCAAACAACCAATCAAAGCATAATATGCTAATGACTAGAGGCCTGGTGCATGAAAATTCATTCACTGGATGGAGAGTCCCTCAGCCTGGCCTGCCGCCCCCCCCCCCGCCCCCACAGTCCAGGATCCCTCAGGGGTAGGAGGCACCCCAGCTATCAGGGGAAGGCAATGCCCCCTTCACACCTCTACTGCTGCTACTGCCAGGAGTGCAAGCCTAGGCCAGCCCTGGTTACCTGAGCCTTGGGTGGCTATGGGCAGCTGGGCAGCCATCATCTGAGGCTTGCCTGCACCTCAGGCCAGCCTGGGGTGGCCAGGGGGCTGAGAGGACTGGGGGACTCTGGAAACAGGCAAGAGCTACCTGCAGGTGGGCCTGGCACATGGAGTGGCCAGACCTACCTGCAGGTGGGCCCGGCCTTGCCCCATGTCTGCCACCCTGGTGGGACTGAGGGGGCTGGCCACCACCATCTTGTGGTTGTGGGTGCCACCAACTTTGAGGGCATAACAATCAGTTAGCATATTATCTCTTTATTAGACAGGATATGCTAAGGCTGCTCAACCACTTGCTATGACCTGCACTGACCACCAGGGGCCAGATGCTCCAATGAGTAGGTTAGCTTGCTGCTGAGGTCGGCTGATAGGGACTGAGCGAGATGGACCTGACGTGTCCTAGAGCCCTCCCACAGACCCTCCCCAGCCCAACTGTGCACTGGTGGGGTCACTCAGCCTGGCCTGCGCCCTCTCCAATCCGGGACCCCTCGTGGGATGTTGGAGAGCGGGTTTCAGCCGATCCCGCAGGCCACTCCCCTTGAGCTCATGGCTGATGAGCATTGCTGTGACAACGTGAGCCTCTCCCAATTGGGACTGATTGGCAGGCACAGTGGGGCCGGGATGAGTGGGAGTGGCAGGTAGGAGCTGCAGGCACAGTTGGACTGCGGGTTTTGGCTCAATCCCTGCAGGCCACCCTGGACCTCTAGTTGATACATAAAATAGCTGAGTGAAAAAACACCAAAAACTAATCTTAAAGGTTATATACTTGGTTAATAAAATTACAGAACGAATTAATGATTGCCAGAGATTAGAAATTGGGAGGTAGTTATGGCTCTCAAGGGTAGTAGGAGGGAGCCTTGTGATGGAACAGTCCTGTATCTTGATTGTGGTAATGGTTACACAAACCTACATATGTGATAAAGCTGCATCAAAGTGTACACACATCTACTCACAAATGTGTGCATGCAAAACTAGTGAAATCTGAATAGCCATGTGGGTTGTTCAAGGTCAGTTTTCTGGTTTTGATATTGCACTATGGTTAAGCAAGATGTTACCATTGGGAAAAATTGGGTGAAAGGTATATAGGATCTCCCAGTACATGTTTTTGCAATTTTCTGTGAATCTATAATTATTTCATAGTAAAAATATGAAGCAGTAAACATATATGGAAGCAGTAAACAATTTCCAACAAAAAGAGCACCAGGCCCTTGTAGTTTTAGAGGCAAATTCTATCAACTTTCAAGACACAGATCATTCTAATCTCATACAACCTTCCCAGAGTATGGAAAAAGAGGGCGGTTCTCAGGTGAGGCACCCAGGAACTGGGTTCCCTTCTCTCTGGTTCCAGGTGCGTCACCCAAGAACTACAGCTTGGCAGCTCCTGCATGGAGCATCTGTCCCCTGGTGGTCAGTGCATGTCATAGCTACCGGATGATTGATTGAATGGCTGGCCACTTAGGCTTTTATATGTATAGATATGTATAGATATATCCATTTTAGCTGGTATTTATTTTTATGTATGTTTCATAATTTCAAATCACAGAGTTCTCATTTATTATTGGTAAGTTTAACCTTTTTTTAGTTCTTGGAATTACTCTTAAGATTTTTTCCCTACTATATTAGTTTCTATTTTTATTTACTATACTTTTTTCTTTTTATTTACTTCTAAAATCTACCCATACTTATAGGGATACCTGTATCCCCTAACAATCCAGTACTTCTGCATCTTTCTCATGTGCCAGTGGATTCTTCTGCCATGAGGTCAAATATGGTCATACTAGAGGCCCAGTTCACAAAATTCATGCACTTGGGGGGATCTCTCAGGCTGGCCTGCGCCCTCTCGCAGTCCAGGAGCCCTGGGGGGATGTCCGACTGACAACTTAGTGGGCCTAAGCTGTCAGTCGGACATCCTTAGCATTGCCATGGAGGCTGGAGAGGCTCCCACCACTGCTGCTGTATTTGCCGGACATGAGCCTGGTTTCTACCTGAATGGTGCTCCCCCTGTGGGAGCACACTGACCACCAGGGGGCAGCTCCAGCATTGAGTGTCTGCCCCCTGGTGGTCAGCGAGCATCATAGTGACCGGTCATTCTACCATTTGGTCATTTGCATATTAGCCTTTTATTATGTAGGATTGTCTAGAATTTTAGTTCTGGGATTTTATTCTTAAACTTTCTAATTCTCTTTTCTTTTAGAGTTAGCTTTTCTCCTTCCTTTCTTTCTTCCTTTTGCCAACACTATACTTCCTCCATTTCTTGCCCTGTGTTGAATTTGCTTCAGCTTTGTTTTCATTGAGGCGTTTGCAATGCCCTGAACTGACCTCACGTCTCTTGAGGATGGTGAAGAGACCCACCTCCTCAACCCTCACCTACATACCAGCCTTAATTTATTTTCCTCAGGTTTCTTGTTTACAATTCATAGTTTTTTCTCGCATTTGTGTGTTTATTTTTTCATTAGTTTTGGTAAGTTAGCCTTTTCATGTTGAATATTGCTTCTATCCCAGTCTTTCCTTCCTGCCCTTCTAGTTTTCCAGTTCTATACAGTAGTTAAACTGTGCCATTCTCTCTTTTGTGACTCCTACCTTTTCTCTTCTTTTGCCTTTTGATGTTTTATTCATTTATATTTACTCCTGGCCTCTAAATTTACTAATTCTCTCTTCAACAGCATTAACTCTGCTGTTAAACCCAATCCACTGGGTTATTTACGTTTATTATTATTATTTTTTTCAGTTATGGAATTTTCACTTAGTTGTTTTGAAAACTTTTTACTTTTCTGCCAAAATTATCAATCTATTCAGCTTCTTGAATATAATAAACAATGAAATGACTATAATATCTGGGGCTCTTTTGGGTCCTTTTCAATTATCTTTCATTGCTGTTGGTTTTTGTGCATGTTAGGTTGTCTTCAGTATGTGTAATAATTTTTGCTTGTTGACTGAATATTGTACTTGCATAATTGTTCATAGAAACAATTGAGGCCTAGGATGATGATGATATCTTTAACAGGAGCAGATTCACTGTGTTTTCTGTCACATACCCGGGGCAATAACATTCTGAGGTCACCTTCATACAACCTCAGACTTTGAGATAGTTCAAAGTTGAGTTTTAATCTCTGTAAGAACTTGTCTACTCTATTCACCTTTGCTTTTAGAGTGAAGTCCTTTGGGATTCTAATCTAAACTAATAGTAATTTACTAGGTTCTCTCTCTCTCTCTCTTAGCAGGAGCTGGACTTTACTTTGTTTTCCTATAAGTACCAAGGCTTTTAAAAGCACTACTCAGCCCTAACTGGTTTGGCTCAGTAGATAGAGCGTGGGCCTGCAGACTGAAGGGTCCCAGGTTCAATTCTGGTCAAGGGCATGTACCTGAGTTGCGGACACATCCCCACTAGGAGGTGTGCAGGAGGCAGCTGATCGATGTTTCTGACTCTATCCCTCTCCCTTCCTCTCTGTAAAAAATTAATAAAATATCCTATCTAATAAAAGAATAATATACAGCCCTAACCGGTTTGGCTCAGTGGATAGAGCGTGGGCCTGCGGACTGAAGGGTCTCAGGTTTGATTCCGGTCAAGGGCATGTACCTTGGCTGAGGGCACATCCCCAGTGGGAGGTGTGCAGGAGACAGCTGATGGATGTTTCTAACTCCATATCCCTCTCTCTTCCTCTCTGTAAAAAATCAATAAAGTATATTTTTAAAAAGAGTAATATACAAATTAACCATCATTCTGCTACACCAACAAGCCAGGTCCACAAGCCAGTCAGGAGCAAGTATGCAAATTAACTCCAACCAAGATGGCTGCGGCCAGGGAGCGAGCAGGAGAAAGGCTTGGGTTTCCGCAGCGATGGAGGAAGCCAAGCTTTCCACAGCCCTGGCTGGCCTTGGCCTCTGCTTCAGGCCTCAAAGTTTCAATTATAAAAGGTAAATAAACCCCAACAGAAATGGCTGTGACCACGGAGCAAGCTGGAGGCTTAGCTCAGTTCCAGGCTACAAAGTTTTAATTGTAGAAGATAAATAAATCCTAGATACCAAGGCCTTTGCTTGGGTCACTGGGGGGCATGGCCAGCCTGCAAACCACCACAGGCCCCTCGCCCAGGCTGCCCTTCACCCCAAGAGAATCCCCATCCTGATCTGAGACACCTTTCAGGGCAAACCAGCTGGCCCCCTCCCGTGCACCAGGCCTCTATCCTATCTAATAAAAGAGTAATATGCAGATTGACCATCATTCCAACACACAATATGGCTGCCCCCATGTGGTCAAAGATTCTGCCTCCATGTGGACACAAGATGGTCACCACAAGATGGCTAGCAGGGGAGGGCAGTTGGGAGGGATCAGGCCAGCAGAGGAGGGAAGTTGGGGGTGACCGGGCCTGCAGGGAAGGGCAGTTGTGGGGGGGACCCAGGCCTGCAGGGGAGAGCTGTTGGGGGGCACCAGCCCTGCAGGGGAGGGCAGTTAGAGGTGACCAGGCCTTCAGGGGAGGGCAGTTAGGGGTGACCAGACTGCAGGGGAGGGCAGTTAGTGGCAAACAAGCTGGCAGGGGAGCAGTTAGGCATCAATCAGGCTGGCAGGGCAGTGGTTAGGGGGTAATCAGGCTGGCAGGCAGAAGCGAATAGGGGCAATCAGGAAGGCAGGCAGGTAAGCAGTTGGGAGCCAGCAGTCCTGGATTGTGAGGGGAATGTCTGACTGCCCGTTTAGGTCTGATCCCTCAAGGGGTCCCAGATTGGAGAGAATGCAGGCTGGGCTAAGGGACCCCCCACCCCCTGCCCCTTACACGAATTTTGTGCACTGGGCCTCTATTATTTAAAAAAAGAAAAAAAGAAAAAGAAAAGCACTCTCAGTCTCTTACCTCCCAGGAAATTCCCCACCTGGAAAAGTAGTCCGAAATGTGGGGCTTAAATTCCAATTTTCCTCTTTTTCATTTCATTTCAGAATGAAATCATTGAACACAGCACCTGGTAAGACTCTGGAAATTTTGTAATTTTCTCATATCTGTATGTTCCTCCTCTTACATATTTTCTATTATAGCAACTCCGCACTTTCCAGTGTCCTTACTCCATGGCGTTAAATGCTTTATCTGCTTTATTTCATTTAGTACTAATTTGTTAACTTTCCAATGATTTTAAGAAGAGTTTAGATTTTAATAGTTTTACAGTTTTCCTCAGTGGGAGAGTGGTCAGAACTATCTAGTCACCAACACTGGAGGCCCAAACCCCCCCTCACTATGGAAAACACATAACCAAGATTTTCCAAGAAACCAAGACAATGGAAATGCTAACAATGTAATCGTTTCCAAGAAACAAAACAACTGTGGGAAAGTGCCACCCAAGAGAGTTTCTACAAATACCCCAAAACACAATTGTAACATAGTTGCAAGAGCAGCTGAAACCAACATTGATAACAAAGTATCTTTTTAGATCAGTGGGAATATTTCAGCTTTGTTTGAGAATATTTTATATTTAGCTTGCCACATGATAACTTTTATAGCCAATAGCAGTTGGTTGTAAGACTGTGGAATTGATAGTATTTGTTCCCAGCTGTCAGAGGGGCCAGGTTGGTGGACTCACTGGTGAGCCTCAGATCAGATAGTTTGACAGTCACTACTGAAGGAAGTGGTAAACATTTGAAATTCTTATTCTATTTTATTTTATTTTTTATTTTGTTTTATTTTTTTCCACCACCGTTTATCCCCTCTATGCTCTCTTCCACCTCTCCCTCTGTCCCCCAACATTCGAAATTCTTGAACCAAGGCTTTCTTAAATGGTCTTCACTAAATTTTTCTGTCTTGAGATCTCTGCCTTTCTCTGATTAGGTTACAATGGGATGGATTGGGTCTCTACTGAGTAGAGTTAAAATACCCATCTCGAATCCACCCTAATCCTCACTGCATCTTGATAAGATTTTTATGAGTTTAAACGGAAGAATTGTGAAAATTCCTACGCTGTAGGGACGATTTCAACATCCTCTAGACCAGACAATTCTCAGCAAATAGCCTTAGGTAATATTTTTGGTTAAATGCTAATCTTGTTTCTTAATTTCCTTAAGCTTCAGTTTCTCATTTTTAAAAACAGGATTAAAAAGGGGGGATAAATGGTGATGGAAAGAGACTGGACTTGGAGTGGTGAACACACACTACAATATTCAAGTGGTGTATTTTAGGATTGTGCCCCTGAAACCAATATAATTTTATTAACCAATGTCACCCCCAATAAATTCAGTTAAAAAGTAAAATGGGAATAATAATGTCCAGGTCATAGGTATTTGGGGAGTTTTATATGAAATAGTGAATATAAAAGCCCTAGCACAGTGCATGGCACACGGTAAGCAGTTGCTAGATAATAGGATGTCTCGAGAATTTTTGGAGGTGATAGGGTTATTTTGGGGCTGGGCAGGGGCCACAAGTCCTGTAGAGCAATTGCTTAAGGGAGACCAGGATAATTAGCATTCTGTTGGGATTACAGCATTTGAATGGGGAGGGGCTTGAACTGGGAGTGGTACGACATGGCTGTGTTAAACTGATAATGGAATTTCTATGCTCAAGTAATGAAATTTAAAGCTTAAAACTAAGGAGTTAGTCATGGATCTCAGAATGAAATCATGGAGCACAGCACCTGGTAAGATTCTGGAAACTTTGTAATTTTTCTCATGTCTGCTGTTTCCTCCTTTTACATATTTTCCCATTATAGCTACTCTGCACTTTCCAGTGTCCTTACCCCACGGGGTTAAATGCTTTATCTGCTTTATTTCATTTAGTACTGTTAAATTATTAATCTCATGTTCCCTGGGGGGAGGGGGGAAATGAGCTTAGAGAGGTTATTTCTGGTCTGGCTTAAGAGCTGGATCTATGAATATAACCTAGTGCAGTGGACTCACCCACTGATGGAGCCGGCAGTCTAGCCTGTGCTCTGACCTGGAATCAAACTGGCAACCTATTGGAGCACTGGGTAAAGCTCGCACCAACCAGGGCGGGGACTGACCGGGAATCCAGCAAGCCCGAGGCCTTTCAGTGTACAGGATGATGCTCTAACTAACTGAGCCAACCTTGGCAAGCGTGGAAAATGTTATTTTTATTTTAAAAATAAAATAGTGAGATTCTTATTTCGGGGGGGTGGGGGACGAAGACTTGGATTTAGGAATCCTGAGCTCTGCTATGTCCTGGCTGTGTGACCTTGGGCGAGTCCCAGAGTCTCAGCTCCCTCATCTGCATAATGAGGATATCAATACTTTTCCCACAGGGTGGTCACAATCGTTAAATGAACTACCAGACATCAAGGGCTAGACACAGAATTAGCATTTAATAAATAACTGTTTTATTGTAATTGCAGTCTTAATATTCATCTCTGAATCCCTAGAGACCAACATAGCGCAGGGCATATGGTCATTGCTCATTAAATGTTTGTTAAATGAATGAATTCAACAGCCATTTAGTGTCAACTCTCAAATTCAACAACCCTACAAATAATACACTAGGTCCGTGGTTGGCACACTGAGGCTGGCGAGCCACATGCGGCTCTTTGGCCCCTGAAGTGTGGCTCTTCCACAAAATACCATGGCCTGAGTGAGTCTATTTTGAAGAAGTGGCGTTAGAAGAAGTTTAAGTTTAAAAAATTTGGCTCTCAAAAGAAATTTCAATCATTGTACTGTTGATATTTGGCTCTGTTGACTGATGAGTTTGCTGACCACTGGTCTAAAGTGCACCGTTCAGTGGTTTTTGGTGTATTCGCAGAGTTGTAGCAAACATCATTACAATCCAATTTCAAGACATTTTCTACACCCCCAACGAAACCGTTACCCATGGCAGTCCCTCTCCATTCTCCCCCCTCTACCTCTCAGCCCCACATTAGTCATCTTTTATGTGTTTCTTGGCCATTTTATGTCTGCCTGTTTTGGATTGCTCTTCTTTGATTGTTCAGAGAAGTTCTGTATCGATCATAAAGATGAACTATTTATCCACCATGTGTCTGGAAATATTTTAAAGCTATTTTCTCATTTGTTCTTTTTTTTGTTGTTGGCATCTCTTACTGTAAAGATGTTTAAATTTCTTTTAATTTTTAAAATGACTTATTGGTTTTGATTCATTAAAAACACTCCCCTCCTTCCATTATAAAGCTTTCCCCCGTATATCTTTTTTTTTTCCCCTAGTTTTTTAGAGTACTGTAGTTTGCCTAAGTTTCCAATCCATCTTGGGTTTAGTTTAAGATAGAAGAACTGTATCTTATCAAATACTACCGATTGGGAAAAAAATCACTTTGATCACATTTCTAACCATTTTCGAAAAGGGACACAATACAACTAACCCTGATGGAGCCCTTACAAGTCGGGTTAGCCTTATGTTTATGGTTTCATGTTCGGCTGTCTTGAAATTCTTAATAATTGGGGACAAGGGACCCCGCACGTTCTCTTTGCGCCAGACCCGCAGGTGATGGACCCAGAGGCTCTGCTTACAAGTCGCAGACTGGGCACTAAGCCCTTTACACATGTTATTTCACTTAAAACCCCCCCACCCCCCCCGCAGTTTCCGGGAGCCCTTTCCCTTTCCCTCTTTCTTTTGCAAACGGGGCATTGCAACCGGGAAGATGAAACGAGCCTCGGCACCAAAACGCTACAGCCAAGGTTTTGATCGCAGCCCCTGTCACGCCGAGCCTGGGAACTTAGCGTCGGGGAGCCGGGCAGCCGGTTACCATCGGGATGAAGTTGGGCTGGCGCGGGGGCCGGAGGTGCGGGCTGTGAACTCCCACGGCCACTCCGCGGAGCGCCCCAGCCTCAACCTCGCGTGCCCAGCTCCGTGTCGCGCGCTCCGGGGCGGGCCCGCGGGACCACGCCGCCCGCCCGCCCGCGGCCGCGCGCGCTCGCCCAGCAGGCGGGCACTCACGCGCGCCGCGGTCGTGCCACCGCCTGCGAGTTCCCCAAGTTCACACAGGCCTCGGGTTGGCATGGCAACCAGGCAACCTGTTCCAGAGCCGCCTGCCTTCTCCGCGCACGCCGCGGCCACAGCCGGAGCCGGGGCCAGCGCCTATCCCATAATGCACCGCGCCAGCCCCGTCCCCAGTGGGCCGCCATGTTGTCGGAGTGAAAGGTAAGGGGGAGCGAGAGCGCCGGAGAGAGAAGAACGGGGGGCTGAAATCCATCTTCATCCTACCGCTCCGCCCGTGAGTATCCGCACCCCGCCGGCCCTAAACGCTGCTCCGGACCCCCAGCGAGCAGATCGTCCCGTTGTATTGGTGTTTGAGAGCGACTGGGGGGGCGAGAAGGGCTTTGGAAAAGCCGCCGGGGCCCTGGCTCAGGCTTCCTCGCTCGATGTTCCTCGTACATGTTTTGGAGTCAGCCGCAAGGCCCCTATTGTTATCAAAGGAGGGAGGGGGTGGGGAGCGGGGTCGAAGCAAGGAAAATGCTGGGGGTTTGGGCCTTGGCCCGGGGCATAGACGTCCCTCCACATTTCTGTTCGGCCCCTTTGGAACGCCCGAAGATTGATGTTGCCATTGGGGTTGCTTTTTTTTTTTTTTTTGATGGGTTTGCGAAGCCCCGCGTCTTCTGTGTGGCCGTGAAGTGTGATTCCGTGCCACTCCGGATTCCTTCGACTTCTCGGGCTTCCGCGGCGGCGCCGAAGCGGGAGGAACAATACACACCTCGCTCCAGCAGCGGCCACGGCCCTCGTCTGGAGGCGAGAGCCGCCGCGGGGGAACTTTGCGAGCCCGAACGTGGAGAAGTGGCGATCAGGAAGTTTCCGATCAGCTTGCGGGCTGCTGGGTGCCTGTGGCCTTTTGTTTCCGTGCGAGCGGGTGCTGTCGGCGTGTTCTTCCTCTTTGATCCTCCCCGTGCGGGTGCGTGTGTGTCTGAACTCCGAGCGGGGCTCGCCCCTCGGTCGTCGGGAGGCAGATACGCGGTTACGAGGTCGTTGGGAGTCCGCACACTCGTTCTCGGTCGACAGAGACCGTGTATCCCACTTGTCGGTCCCACTCCCGCGTCCAGGGTGGACCCCACTCTTGTAACTTTCTTCTCCGCGGCCTCCCCCTCCCCCCAGCACGCTCGCACAGCGTTGTCGGGGAAGGTTGCCTGCTGCCCGTAACTTGAAGGGTTGTTACTTTTCATTGTTCAGTTAAAGGAGACACTGTTTCCAGTGGTCGATACAATTCGTTCACTTCGTACGCCCTTTCAGGAGTGATCGTTTATGAGGCTCCTTTGGGTTCTGTTCTAAAAGTCATTTACGTTTGGAGCAAGAGGTTTGTACATGTAGCTTTTTGTCTGTTTTATGAAAAACCAAACCCAACCCATAAAAACTCACCGAGACAAGCCCCTCCTCCAGGATATGTCGTTCTCGGTGCAGTTTTGGTAAGCAAGATACTAAACATTTGGTCCATTGGGAATTTTATCTTTGTAAAATACTCTTGTTGACCTGGATCTTTGGGAACCTACTCACGGGATTCTGAACTTTGACTTAGTGTTTCGCCTTCATCGAATTCATTTTGTCCGAGGCCACCGTTTTTTTTTTCAAGTTGGGTTTGAAGTTCAATTTGGGTTTGAGGTGAACTGTTTTAAAATAAATGGATGACCACAACCCCCCTTCTCCCCCCCAGGGTGGTAAAAAAAAATAAACACCTTTCAGAACACTAAGCATTTTTGTAGGAAGAAAAAGTTGGGCCATAGAGATAGATTAAATCGTGTTCCTTTGTTTGAAATCTGTGTTATTTAAAAAAATACCAACCCGTGATGTAAACAGTTTGAAAACTGGAGGGGTAATTAGAATCAGACCTTATTTCTAGTTGCTTAAAATGCTAATTCTTATCATGTGCCATTTGTAAAAAAGGCACATTTGAAAGGCTACACACAACTTTTTAGTGGACTTTGAGAGTTCTCTAAAAGGCATCAGCAGTTGGAATGTTCTCTAATATTTAAGTGACCGATTAAAAAATTTTGTGCTGTAGTTGCCAAGATATTACAAAATTACCCAAGACATGTTAATTTGCTCACTTTCAAACTGTCCCTTTCTGCCAGGTTTTTTCTTGTTTGAGAAAACTGCCTTGCCTCATTAGGTAAAGCAGGAAGTCTCAGGGCAGATAGCTTTACAAAAGCCAATTGTTTTGTTTGAACATTTTTACAGGGATCTCTCCCCCCACCCCCAATCCTTTGTTGGAATGAAGTTGTGTTCAATGTGTTTCAGAGATAAAACACCCTTTCCATATGGAAGTTCTTTGCTAGATAAGTATCATGGCAAATCTTTTATTTCAGAAAAGATTGCTTTGGCTATTTTAGGAATCTTCTCAGGGACTGAAGTGCCAACCAAAATGGCCTTGATGTAACTGAATTCCTGGGGTCTCAACATAGCGACTTTATGTTTACAAAAAACTTTTACATCTATTTTATTTTGATTCAAAATCAAACTTGTGAAGCATAAAGGAGTTTTATCATTTTCTAGATGAGGAAACAGCCTCAAAGAAGCTGTTTAATGGTAAAACTTGTGGTTTGGGATTCTTGCCTTCTAAAACAAAGACTGTTAGATTGATACTACCTTGTAGAAGAAAATGGAACTGGCTACTACCGCTGGTAATAAAAGGGCAATAAGTTCTTTTGAAAATCAAACCGGAAGGCATTTGGCTGGTTAGCACTTTGCAAAGATCGATGTAAACACAGCAACAACTCTGACTTTGGTACTTAACCACACACACAATTCAATACATGAAAGCAGAAACTGAACTCTAGAAAGCCAAACTAATTCAGTACAGCATTGGCATTGTTAACTGAGACTAGGCATTTCCAAATTAGGCTTTGAACAAATGACAAAGTCCGCTGCGCCTTTTTTACGTCTGGCTTCAAAACATGAATTAGTTGTGAGAAGCAAATGCTTCTGTAGAGATGGTTTAATTATCTATAAAGAAAGAAGAGATTTCTCATAACTCTTGTGGGTCAGTTTTTGAAATGTTACTGTTGGGTTAAGGAGGGATAAGGCATTTGTAGCAGTTAAGTGTATAGCCTTGAAATCAGTTTCTATGGACAGATGTGTTCTAATTGGTCACAGATTAATTACTTTGGAGCATTCTTTTTAGCACCTACAGGGTGACAAGTGTTATAGCTTATGTACAAATGTGGTACGAATGTAGTTTTTTGTTTTTAAGAAACTTAAATAGTAATGTTTCACAATAACAATTTGGAGGTTCTTTGTTGAGCCTTCCAGAGAAGAAAGAGTAGCAGATGTGGGTGAGAGAAATAGTATCTGTGCTGATGTCCTGGGGTGTAGCAAGGGGTTGAGGGAAAGAGCTAGGCTTGGATGCAAAACAGACTTACCTTTGAATCCCTTATCCACACTCACTAGCTGAATGGCTTTGGGCATATATAACTTTTCTGTCCCTTAATGTTTTCATCTGTAAGATAGGGATGATTAAAGTCTGCAGTATGTTTGCCATACAATTAATTGTGTTGAGGCATCTGATTTATTATCTATCATCTATCTATCTGTCTATTGAGAGAGGGAAAAGAAGAAGGGAGATACATCAATGTGAGAGGAAAAGATCATTCAGTTGTCTTCAGTAACACCCTGACCAGTGACAAAATCCACAACCTGAGTCTATGCCCTGACTGGGTATTGAACCTGAGACCCTTCTGTGTATGGGAGGATGCTCCAACCAACGGAGTCATACCAGTCGGGGCATGTTTATGTTTTTATTTTTTTGGTGGTGGTTGTTTATTTTTGGTGGTGGTTGTTTTTACAGTGAGGCTTCCTACTCCAGCATTCAGTTTTGTCTCATCCTGTTTTTAGGAGCCAAAGTAATGGAGTAATGTGATTGCGATTGTAAATTATTGGTAAAAATGTTGACCCTCCCTCCCCACCCCTCCATCAATAGCAGCTAAGAACATTCTGTTGCTCTTCTAGGTCAGGGGGCTTATTGTTTCTTCAAGGAGCATCCTATGGATTTGTCGGACGTTTTAAAGGGTCCTGTCAAGTTTAGACAATCTGAGTCTTTGCTAATTACATGTGGGGTTTGGATTTTTCTTTGGTTTATTGCCTCATATCTGCTCCAGCATGAAAATACTTAAAGTGATATTTAATACAGCTCTTGCTTATTTTATTTTTACTTTTTAAAATATATATATATATATATATTTTTTTTTACAGAGAGGAAGGGAGAGGGATAGAAAGTCAGAAACATCGATGAGAGAGAAACATTGATTAGCTGCCTCTTGCACACTCCCTACCAGGATTGTGCCCGCAGCCAAGGTACATGCCCTTGACTGGAATCGAACCTGGGACCTTCCAGTCCGCAGGCTGACGCTCTATCCACTGAGCCAAACTGGTTGCGGCAGCTCTTGCTTATTTTAAAAGTATCACCACAGTTGGCTTTAGGTGTAAATAAGTTGAAGTTAATTCTGTATTGTTACCTTTGGTAACAGAATAAGTTTCTCTCAAGTTGCCATACTGAGTCCTAATCTGCATACCTTGACTGAGTACCCGCCACCAACCACATTTATTCACACACACTCAGCAACTTAAAAGTGGAGGTTTCAGTTTACAAAATTGTGTTATTTATTTTAAAATATATAGCTGCTTGGTATGAACTAGTTGTAGATGATATATTGCAAAAGACATGGAGCTCATTTTTATCTTGGTGTATATCAAGTAATGTTTTAAAAGTGCAAATTTTAGGGATCAGGAGCAGGATGGAGGGAGTCAATGGGGGGGGGACGACAAAGAGGGTATCTGTAATACTTTCAACAATAAAGATAAATTTTAAAAAGTGCAAATTTTAACTATTTGTAACTTATTTGTCCTTAGGTGTTGGTGGAATGAGCGTTGCATGTGTCTTGAAGAGAAAAGCAGTGCTTTGGCAGGACTCTTTCAGCCCCCACCTGAAACATCACCCTCAAGAACCAGCTAATCCCAACATGCCTGTTGTTTTGACATCTGGAACAGGGTCGCAAGCGCAGCCACAACCAGCTGCAAATCAAGCTCTTGCAGCTGGGACACACTCCAGCCCTGTCCCAGGATCTATAGGAGTTGCAGGCCGTTCCCAGGACGACGCTATGGTGGACTACTTCTTTCAGAGGCAGCATGGTGAGCAGCTTGGGGGAGGAGGAAGTGGTGGAGGCGGCTATAATAATAGCAAACATCGATGGCCTACTGGGGATAACATTCATGCAGAACATCAGGTAAAAAAAGTTCACTCTTTCAGCTTTGAAACTATTTTCTAATCAATCTGCTTTTAGTAAATGTCTTCAAAAGCCTAAATTGCTAATTTCATGTGGTCTAAATTAAATAGTCACTTGTTTTAAAGGATGATTGTTTTAATGTCACTGGGTCATATCAATCTGATGCTAAATAATAAATGACCAGTTCATTAAAAAAAGACTTAAGATTGTTATAATGTGCACATTGTATTTGTAGATATGTTTAATAAGACTTGTTATCCTCTTTATAGTCTTTTTAAGAACTCGTTGGGCTGTTTATAGACATATACATATTTTAGAGCCTTTCCTGTTGGGTGAGGGTGACTTGTTTTTTACGATGTTATAGTTGAAAGTAGTAGGAAGTTGATAACAAATCAGCTACTCAAGTGAAACATATTTGACGTGAAATTGATATATATCTAATGTTTTGTGTCAGAGGAGTGGTTATGGCTTTTAGATTTTAACCATCTTCATTCTCTTGTTCTAAGACTTGTTTCACTTGGTTAATTTTAAGATGCTTACCTTTACTAATCTAGAAACATCTGGGATCACAGCATATTTTACTGAGAAGAGTATCCTGATCTGTATTTCCTAACTTCCTGATAGTGATGAAAGGATTAGGATGTTTTAATCAGGCTATTCTTTGAAATTGTACACGGGTTGAATTTGCAAAGGTTCATTTTATATTGCTACTATGTGAGTACTGACTAGCAAAAAGAACTGACATCTGTTACTAGGCCTCTAGTGTTTCTGTTCTGCTTCAGAAACAAATTAGGCACAAACATATTTGCAAAGCTGAAGTCTCAGTTGTGTTTCCCCTTCCCCTTCAAAAAAGTAGCCTATGTACCATAGTAGAAATCAAGAGGGGGAATTTATCCTCTTATTTTATTCCACAGGAATATATAGAGCACATTGATCAGTGGTCTTTGGTTTACTCAATCAATCTTCAATATTAGTGCTGCTTCATAAACACCTACTATGTGTAGGTGGGGGATACTTAGAAGTATGAGTATACAGGGCTTCTTGTGGAACTTTTGAGGCACTATGTTTTCTATTTTCTTGCAGTAGTTGAGGGGGTCAAATTTTATTCATGTCAATATCCCAGTTCCTAGAATTTGGCATATAATACAGTGTCAGAAATTTATTGAATGTATGAGTACCAAATCCTTTGGCCTTAAAGTTGGGGAAAAGGACATTGTCATAAAGATATAGGCCTTGAGTGACAGGCTAAAATTTAATTAAGTAGGCAGCAGTTTTTTTTTTTTAATGTATTTTTATTGATTTCAGAGGAAAGGGGGGAGGGAGGGAAGGGGAAAGAGAGAGAGAGAGAGGGAGGGGGGGAGGGAGAGAGAAACATCAATGATGACAGAATCATTGATCAGCTGCCTCTTGCATGCCCCCCACTGGGGACAGCCTGTAACCGGAGGATATGCCCTGGCTGGGAATCAAACCATTCATAGGTCGACACTCAACCACTGAGCCACACCGGATGTGCTGGTGTGGCTGTTAGTAGTGTTTTGGAAAGATTGAGTTGGCAATAAGAGGTTGGAATGAGTAAGGGGTGATACTAGTTGGATAACAACTTTAGCAGTTCTGATATGAGCAATGGAAAAAGAAGGTATGGATGATACTGAGAAATACACTGAATTTGGTGATTGAATTAGAAATCTTATGTCTTGGGAAAGATGAAGTAATACAGGAAAAGGAATACAAAAGGGGATATGGTTTGGGGACAAGGTAATTGAATTTAGTAGTACACATGTTGAGTAAGATTTAGGCAGCTGTACATGGAGAGAGAGAGAAACCAAGGTAGGGAGGTATTGAATTGGACTCATCATAACAGTCCTGTTGGACTGGACACAAGCTATAATAATCAACAGCATTTAGGGAATTGAGGGTAGTTGCTGTGCTGCAGATGTTGGTCACCCACAAATTACTTCTGCAGTCATTCCAGTGTATTATAATCTAGTGGCCCTGTGCACGAAATTCGTGCACTGAGGGTGGGTGATCCCTCAGCCCAACCTGCCCCGTGTCAAATACTGGGAGCCCTTAGGGGATGTCCAACTAATAATGGCTCACCCCCAGCCTGCCCAAGGCCTAAAGCCGGCCTTGGGAACCCAGCCATCTCTCTGCTCAGCTCAGTCCCAACTGCCTGTGACCACCCAGCCCCAGGGACAGGGTGCTCACTGACACTTCCACGTGCAGTGCCCAGGGGCTGGGCCCTGCCCTGCTGCTTCCCCATGCAGCGCATGGGGGCAACAGGGTGCTCCCAGCCGCTGCCCCTGCCCAGCCGCCTCTGCGCACAGCACGCGGGGGCTGCGAGGCACTCCCCCAGCCCACTGCCTCTGCATGCAGCTCACAGGGGCCACAGGGCGCTCCCAGCCGAGTCCCTGCCCAGCTGTGCCTCCACACACAGCTCAGCTCCGGCGGCCAGGGCACCCTGGCGCTCACCACCTCTACTGCTTCGTCTCTACCCCCAAGGCCCAGCCCTGGCGCCGCTCGGCCCCGCCGCTCGGCCCCGCCCCCTACTCCTGATTGGCTGGTAGCATAGCCAATCAGGAGCCAAGGTACGGTCACATTTGCATGTTACTCTTCTATTAGATAGGATTGGCTTTAGTGTTGATCCTTGGGGGCAGAGGCTATTGTATTTGTCCCTTTCCCAGGTGGTGCCTGAAATTTTTCTGTTGATTGAATGAGGGAGAAACCACTAAGTTCTTCAAATTTGCCCCAGGTAAAGTAGTGGAACTTAGAGCTCAGATACCCTGTTGGGAAATATGTGGCAATAGGTACAGGCCACTTAGACCAGCAGCGGTGAATGTAATGGAGTTAAAAGAGTTGAGGGGTATATCTCTGCGAATCATTGCCCTCAGTAGCCACTGTTAAAATTGGAATAAGGTGTGTTTGTCAGGTGGGAGTACAAAAGAGATTGAGAAGCACTGAAGATGATAAATAGATTTACTAAGCACTTATGTTCTAGGTACTGGCTATATATTTCCTGTATTTAATCCTCAGAAAAGTCCCATGAGGGAAATGATATCCTTTTTGAGAGATGAGAAAATGAAGTGTAGTTACCAGGTAGAACCTGGTTTTTAAATTAGGTCTCTGATTCAAGTGCCCATGCTCTCTGTATATTTCTGCCTCCTTAAACATATTTCTAGCCTTAAAAATTAAACCAAACCAAACTATTGCAACAAAGTAGCGCATCCTAAATAACTATTTTGCTTTAATTTTAGAAATGATAAACTTGGTAATAAGGAGATGGATACAAATGTTGAATTTTCTCCTATAATTGTAAGAGCTCTCCCTTTTTTCTCACAGGAGCATCAATGCTAAAATTTTTCCAGTTTTGTTTTTATTACATCTGTATTGTTTTTATAAAATTTATCTTTATTGTTGAAAGTATTACATCCCTTTGTTTTCTTCCCATTGATTCCTCCCCCCTTCCACCCTACAGGTTTATTCTAAGTAGTAATTGTGGGAAACTTTTCTCTATTGAGACAGAATGACTCAGTATAAAGTGATACTAGTGCCAGCACATTCTGCAATATCAAGAGTTTATTTGAGCCAAATTGATGATGTGCTGGGAGGAAAGATCTCAGATGCTTCTGGTCTACTCCTTTTTGATGGGCCTGTTGCCTTTGGCGTGCGCCCCTCCCCCCTTTTCATTTTGAAAGTATGTTTATTAGAGTTGGGGACAGTGAAACAGGAAAGGCAAGGCTTAGGATAGCAGAAGCAGCAGGAGAGAGCCTAAGGGGGGCTGCTTTGGCTCACTAGTAGTGTTACAGGAAAGAAATGAGCCTAGGCGGGTGCTTTGGCGCACTGAGAAGACAGAAAAGAGGGCGTTGGAGACAGGTTCAGGTGGTTAGCCTGGGCCTACATTGCTCCCCTGGTTGCAAGTCTTGAGGGATCTCTTAGAGTTTAGGAGATGCATACTTTGGGGGAAGGACCAGAGGGAAGGAAAGGTCATCAGGAGAGCACTCTTTCTATGCTTTTTATAAAGGACTTTTGGCATAATGGAACAAAATTTAAGATCGGATTCTCAGAGTGTTTTACCAGTGAGCTGGAGAAGTAAAGAATATCACAGGCTATGATGACAACAGCAGTGTTGGCGGGAAGGGAACTATTTATAGTGCCAGGTACTTTACATTCATTTCATTATTACTCCCATTTATGAGCAATCACTTTTTTATACTAGTACTAAAACATTTTTTTAACCCGATGTAGAAATTCTCTTAATGACTGAATTTCCCCCCCCTTTTAATAGTGGTCTCTCTAAGTTGTGCCCAAATATATATGTGACTGACTTTTTTAATACTTAAGTTTTTCACCCATAACCCTCCCCTTTCAATATTTAATTTTTTAAGTATGAAACTTGACAGATAATTAGCATGAGGACTTTTTAAAAAAATATATTTTATTGATTTTTTACAGAGAGGAAGGGAGAGGGATAGAAAGTTAGAAACATTGATGAGAGAGAATCATTGATTAGCTGCCTCCTGCATACCTTCTACCGGGGATGTACCCGCAACCAAGGTACATGCCCTTGACCAGAATCAAACCTGGGACCTTTCAGTCTGCTGGGTGACGCTCTATCCACTCAACCAAACCAGTTTTGGCTAGCATGAGGACTTTTAAATATATATATTTTACTGATTTTTTTTACAGAGATGAAGGGAGAGGGATAGATAGAAACATCGATGAGAGAAACATCGATCAGCTGCCTACTGCACACCCCCTATTGGGGATGTGCCCGCAACCAAGGTACATGCCCTTGACCGGAATCGAACCTGGGACCCTTCAATCCGCAGGCTGATGCTCTATCCACTGAGCTAAACCGGTTTTGGCTAGCATGAGGACTTTTAAATGAATGTAAAACATCAACAGCTTGAGAACATGTACTGAGGTAATAATATGCAGTACTTTAAAGTTATAGCATTTGCAGACTATGGTATTTCTGTATTTTTTCTACATTATGATTAAAATATTAAATATCACTTGAACTATATAAAATTATTGTAGCTAGTATTCTCAGAAACTTAAAAGCCTCCATTTTTGGGCCAAATTGAGGTTTTTAGAGAGGAGTGAGGGGAAAGAAGTCCCATTGAATAAGATTTATTTATTTTTGTCTGTTAGTTAACCCATTGCAAACCAGACAGTGGATGTGGATCAAAACATAGAACACTAGAATACACACCTTCTTAAGTGAATAACATTTTAAATGTTCTGTACAAAAAATGTACATATTTAACAGTAATTATTATAACTGATTTTTTTTTTCCTGAATAGTATTGAAAGTTTCATTGTGCAAAGCCCAAGGTCAGTCTTTGACTTGTTGTGATAGATTTATTCTCGTATTGCAAAATCTGTTTTCTCTGTGAAGTTCTGTGAGATAAAGTGGGTGATGAAATAGGGAACACATTTTAAGGTCCTCAGATTAGTTGAACTATGATCTCTACTGGATTTTAAGGGGCAGAGATAGGTGGAAAAGAAAATTTGGAGGACAAACAACTCCACAGAGTTTTCTTACTTCTTTTTAAATAATTTTATTGATTTTAGAGAGGAAGGGAGAAGGGAGAGAGAGATAGAAATACCAATTAGAGAGAATCATTAATTGGCTGCCTCCTGAATACCCCCTACTGGGGATCCAGCCCGAAACCCAGGCATGTGCCTTTGGCTGGAATTGAACCTGGGACTGCAACCAGTCCACAGGCCGACGCTCTATCCATTGAGCCAAACCAGGTAGGACAAGCTCGCTCACTTTTGCTTGTAGTCTTTTGGCATTAGGATGTATCACTATCTACTGTAAATTGACAGAGATAATTCTGTATATCCAGGCAAAATTTTGTGGGTGAACCTTTTGGCTCTGTTTGTACTCCCTTTTTCTCCCACTTGGTGTTGCCATCTTCTAGTGGTATTCTGACACCATCTGACATGTCTCTCCTTATTCTTCAGTGACTGAGGTAATCCTTATACTTGCAGTTAATAAGAACTATATTAAACTGGAAGGGAGCTCAAGTATTCTCCACACTGGCTGGAAGTTTTGGCATTCCCTGGAGATCCTTTTCTGTTCTCTGTACTGAATGACTTGAGACTATGAGTTTTTTATCTTTCTGGGAAGATGGTTAACGGGCCCTAGCATTCGGGACAGTGGCATTTAGTTAACATGTGATAAAGCTGAGTAATTCATATTTCCATTTCCCCCCCCCCCCCACACACACACCTGTACTCTTAGAGCCTTTAAAAATTTTTAAAAATTGATTGTTATTTTTCGAGAGAAGAAGAGAGAAAAACAAATATTGATATGAGAGAAAAACATTGACTGGTTGCCTTCTGTACTCGCCCTGATCAGATCTGACCTGCACCTGACTGGGATTCAATCCTGCTAGCTTTCCGTGTATAGGACAATGCTTCAACTAGCTGAGCCGCACCCACCAGGACACTCCTAGAGCCTTTAAAAAAATTGTATTTGGTATTAACAAAGTCTTAACATTATACTCCTGGTCCTGGTCAAAAGGACCATTAGTAGGCCTTCTTTGACTAAGATTTTCCAATTTTTGCCCTGGCCAAATAGCACAGTTTGTTAGAACATCGTCCAGATACGCCAAGGTTTCGGGTTTGATTCCCAGTTAGGACTCATTAAAGAAGCAACCAGTGAATCCATAAATGGGAGGAACAACAAGTTGATGGTTCTTTTTCCGCCCACTTACTCTCTCTAAAATCTATAGTAATAAAAGGGTAATATGCTAATTAGACCGGGAGACCTTCCAGGAGACCTTCTGGACAAAACATTGGTGGCAGGGCTGAGGCAGAGGCAGTTAGGGGCTATTAGACCAGGAGGGAAGGGCAGTTGGTGGCAAGCAGGCTGCCAGTGTGGGGCAGTTGAGGGCCATCAGGCCAGTAGGGGGACCCGTTGGGGGCAAGCAGGCCAGCAGGGAGGGCAGTTGGGAGTGATCAGGCCAGCAGGAGGGGTGAGTTGCGGGGGGGGGGGGGCAGGACGGCGGGGAGGGGCAGTGGAGGTGATCAGGCAAGCAGGCAGGTGAGCGGTTAGGAACCAGCAGTCAGATTGGAGAGGGTGCAGGGCTGAGGGATCCCACCCCCTTCCCATGCACCAGGCCACTAGTAAAACAAATAAATAAATAAACTAAGAAAGATTTTTAAATTTTAAGAACTAGGTTCCAGTGTTAAAAAAAATATTCACTCAGATGCTGTTTTGTTTTAAAGGTTTTTGGTGTGGAACTAGGAAAAAAATGGATTGGTGGTACTGAGATGTCATAGTGGGAAAATAAGAGTATTTCAGGAAATGAAGGGGGTGTATTTAGAATTTAGAAATATGTACCAGTGGTGGATTACAGAATTTTCTCTGGGTGCCCCATGGCCAAAGAAAAGAGGGAAGTGGGATGAATCATGAGATTTTTAGCAAGAGAAAAACAGAGTAGTTAAGAAGAACTGTGTTTCAGATTTCAGTTATGGATATGGTTGAAGTACATTATAAGGTGTAAAGTAACTTACTGATTTTCATCACACCTCTCTGTACTTGCAGAAGAGACACACATCTTTTGTGCATGAGTCCATTTTCTCAGGCAACAGCATTTACTGAACACTTTTCTACAGGCTGAGACTGAGAACAGAATACTTAAACACAAACTTGAGAATCTATCTGTTCACTCATGAGAAATGGCTTAACCCCCTCAGAATAACATAGACTGAAAACACAATGCCAAAAGGGTAGTAAGTGCTGGTGATAGGGTAAGAGTTTTTTTGTTGTTGAGGGATTTCTTATCCATTCTTTTCAATTTTTATATTCAATTTCCTTATCTTCTGGGTTTCAGCTCAATGGATTGCTCTGGCATTTTGCTTCCTGCTGTGAATATTGTGAGAAGTGATTGGCAATAGGTTGGGGAAGTTTAACATTTGGGAATTTGATTTAAGAACTTGAGCTTGAAGGATGTACTATAGTACATGACATTGGTGATAAAACCTGCAGTTGAAGAGTTATTGGACCTTTTCCAGGGAAGTGTTCTTTTTTTTTTCATGTAATACTTTTTGAGAACTGTTAAAGTACCTTGTTAATGGTTCTTGAAGATTTAGCAGACATAGATTTGTCTGTTTATGGCCTTTAATAAGTACACTTTTATGGTTAAAGTATCTTTCTTAATGTCTTTACAAATCTCATCATGAAAACTTAAGTTTGTGGAAATTTGGGGCCCTAAAGATTAAAAAAAAATTTTTTTTTATTGATTTTTCAGAGAGAGGAAGAGAGAGGGATAGAAAGTCAGAAACATTGATGAGAGAGAAACATTGATCAGCTGCCTTTTGCACACTCCCTGCTGGGGATGTGCCCGCAGCCATGGTACATGCCCTTGACCGGAATCGAACCTGGGACCTTTCAGTCTGCAGGCCGACATTCTATCCACTGAGCCAAACCGGCTTCGGCCCTAAAGATTTTTTTAATTTTAATTTTTATTTATTTATTTTTTTAAAAACATATTTTATTGATTTTTCACAGAGAGGAAGGGAGAGGGATAGAAAGTCAGAAACATCGATGGGAGATAAACATCAATCAGCTGCCTCTTGCACACCTCCAACTGGGGATGTGCCCACAGCCAAGGTACATGCCCTTGACCGGAATTGAACCTGGGACCCTTCAGTCCGCAGGCCAACGCTCCATCCACTGAGCCAAACCGGTTCGGCCCTAAAGATTTTTTTTTAAAGAACTGCTTTTGTTGATATATAATCTACCCATTTAAGAAATATAATTCAATGGTTTTAGTATATTAGAGAGTTGTGCAACTATTACCACAGTCAATGTTAGAACATTTTCATCATCACCAAAATCTGTACACAGTAGCAGTTGCTTTCTTGTTCTAGACCAGAGACTACTTTCTCTGTGGATTTGTCTATTTTGGACATTGTATACAAATGGAATTTACAGTATTAACAAATTAAAAAAAAACATTTTTATTGGTTTTAGAGTGAGAGAAAAGGAGAGTGAGGTAAGGAGGGAATATAGGAGGGAAAGAGAGAGAAAGGGAGAGAGGAATAGCGATGGGGGGTGAGAGAGAGAGAGGTTCATTGCTTATCTCCCCTATGTCCATTGGTTATCTCTTGCATGCACCCAGTCTGGGGATTGAACCTGTGAACTGGATATGTGCCCTGAGTGGGAACTGAACCCATAATCTTTTTGTGCCTGTGACAATGCTCAACCAAATGAGCCACACTGGTCAGGCCAAATGGATATACTATACACTAGAGGCCTGATGCATGAAAATTCGTGCAAGAATGGGCCTTCCCCTGGCTGCTGGCACCACCTTTTTTTAAAAAAATATATTTTACTGATTTTTTAAAATCTTTATTGTTCAGTTTATTAATTACATTGTTCCCTTTTTTCCCCCCCTATAGTTCCCCTCCACCTGGTACCCATCTCATCCTCTGCCCTCACCCCCCTCCCCTGTCCTCTCCCATAGTTGCATGATTTTTGTCCAGTCTCTTGCTGCACTTCCCACACCCCCTTTCTCCCCAAGAGTTGTCAGTCCATTCTCTCTCTATGTCCGTGAATCTGTTACATTCACCACTTTATCCTGTTCATCAGCTTATTAATTCACTTGATTTTTAGATTCATTTGTTGATAGATGTGTATTTGTTGTTCCTAATTTACACTTTTATCTTTTTCTTCTTCCTCTTCTTAAAGAATATCTTTCAGCATTTCATATAATATTGGTTTGGTGGTGATGAACTCCTTTAGCTTTTTCTTATCAGTGAAGCACTTTATCTGACCTTCAATTCTGAATGATAGCTTTGCTGGATAGAGTAATCTTGGTTGTAGATTCTTGTTATTCATCACTTTGAATATTTCTTGCCACTCCCATCTGGCCTGCATCGCTTCTGTTGAGAAATCTGCTGACAGTCCTATGGGTGCTCCCTTATAGGTAACCATCTGTTTTTCTCTTGCTGCTTTTAATATTCTCTCTTTGTCTTTAGCTCTTGGCATTTTAATTATGATGTGCCTTGGTGTGGTCCTCTTAGGGTTCCTATATATTGGGGTTCGGTGCGCTTCTTGGATTTCTAAGTCAATTTCTTTCACCAGGTGTGGGAAGTTTTCGGTCGCTATTTCTTCAAATAGGTTTTCATTGTCTTGCTCTCTCTCTTTTTCTGGCACCCCTATAATTTGGATGTTGGTATGCTTGAGGTTGTCCCAGAGGCCCCTTACACTCTCTTCAATTTTTTGGATTTTTTTGGTTTCTTGCTTTTCCAGCTGAGTGGATTTTACCTCTTTGTATTTCAAATCTTTAACTTGATTCTTGGGGTACTCTAGAGTATTTTTAGGTCTTTGTATAATATTTTTTATTTCAGTCAGTGTATGGTTAATTTCTGGTTGGTCCTTTTTCATATCTTTCAGGGTCTCGTTCATATCCTTGAGTGTCTCGTTCATTTCCTTGTAGGACTCAGTCATTTCCTTTGCGGTCTCGCTTATTTCCTTATAGGCCTCGACCTTTTGTTGGAGCCTCTTGAGAAGCCCTATAACCGTGGTTTTGAATTCCATGTCCAGTCGTTTTTTTCCCTCCATTTCTTTCACATCTGATTTCTTTCCATGTCTCTGCATGGTGGCTGCTTCCCTGAGTTGGTCAATTAGCTTTTTGTGGTAGATGTCCTACAAAGGACAGTGGCTCAGCCTCCCCAGTTACCTGAGGTGGATATGGGTTGCACAGTTTTGTTGAAGTTAAGCCCAGGTTAATCGTTGTTAGCACTTGGAGGGTTGACCTCCAGGCCAATTGTCTGTGAAGCTCAGCTGTGCTCAGGTTGGATGGGCGGAGTCTCCGGGCCAAGCTCAGCTCCGCCCTATGCGGCCCCAGGAACTCTGTGTCAGTGGCAATGGCCGCCAGCACCTCTGAGAGAGAGCTGCTGCCGAGCTTCCCCGGCTGCCAGAGAATTCAGACTCTCCCCAAAGGAGTCTGCACACCCAACATCTCACCCAGGGTCGCAAAACAATGCAGTCTGACGGTTTCCCGAATGAGAGAGCAAGTGACGAGCGCTCTCTGTGCGGTCACGCAGCTGCGCTGCTTCCAAGTTCACGCGCACTC
Organism: Antrozous pallidus; assembly: GCA_027563665.1. Classification (NCBI taxonomy): domain Eukaryota; kingdom Metazoa; phylum Chordata; class Mammalia; order Chiroptera; family Vespertilionidae; genus Antrozous; species Antrozous pallidus. The sequence goes on from CM050508.1 coordinate 193,189,719, forward strand.
TGCACAAGCTCGCCTTCTCCACAATCCGGCAGACCCCTGCAGCACCCGAGCTGTGGCGTGCCCTCCCATTGTCCAGTTTTTACCTTGTATAATTGTGGCTTCCCTGGACTTCTCCCGGAGCTGGGGGATCAGTGCAGTGCGACGTCTTTGTCTCCCCCATTCGAGAAAACCAGCTGGGTTTTCAGCCGCCCGCCCTATCCACTGGAGCGCGCTCCAAACCTCTCTCTGCGTGTATCTTCAACGCTGTCCTCAGCTGCTCCTCTGAGTCACAGTGCCCTATCTTCTCTTTTATTTGTGGAATTTTCACTCAGCCAGCTTTCCGGTGATTCTGGATGGTGTTTATTCTTTCGTTAAGTTGTAGTTTTGAAATTGCTGTGTGGGGCAGCAAGATAGGTGTTTACCTATGCTGTTATCTTGCTTCTCTTCTCAGTCAGCTGTCTCTTGCTCACTCCCTACTGGGGATGTGCCCGCAACCAAGGTACATGCCCTTAACCAGAATCGAACCTGGGACCTTTCAGTTCGCAGGCCAATGCTCTATCCACTGAGCCTTACCGGTTTCGGCTGGCACCACCTTTTTGCCTTCCCACGCTGCCCAGAGGCCTAGAGCGGCTGGGACGGTGTGGAATCCCCCAGGCCTTGGAGCCTGCATATGCAAATTAACCTATCCCTTTTTTTGGGTTAATTTGCATACTCACTCCTGATTGGCTGGTGGGTGTCATGAAAGTATGGTCAATTTGCATCTTATTCTTTTATTAGTGTAGAATCTACACTAATAATCTACACTGTAGATAGTCCTTTGTGACTGGCTCTTTCACTTAGCATGTTTTAAACACCTATGTTGTAGCATGTACCAGTGCCTCATTTCTTTTTGTGCTAATAGTAGTACATTATATAGCTAAATACCACATTTTATTTATACATTTAACAGTTGATGAACCTTTTTTTTCTCTACCTTTTTTGGCTGTTATGAGTAATACTATAAACATTCGTGTACAAGTTTTTGTTTAGACATAACAATTTTTAAAGTTGCCTATGTGTCTAATGTACAGATACAAAAACAAATGGATTATTAGTGGTGCCAAGTGTTTTTTATAAATAGAGGTAGAGAGGATTAGTTTATCTACTTTGTATCATGGATTTGGAATTTTTTCAAGTGATAAGTTTTCCTGGGGCTTATGCTAACTTTCTTCTGTGTCTGAAGAAAGTTTGTTTATTTATTTTTTTAGGTTGACAGCATGAATAACTTGTTTATAACCCTGAAAAGAGGAATGTTTAAATTATGTAGAGAACAGGTGTTTTCAGGGGAGCTCTATGTTTAGATACCATGAATATACAGTCAATTGATCTGTTAATGACAAGTATTTTTCTCTATTGAAGAAAATTCCCTAAATTCTTTACCAATTCATTAACCTAATTCTAGTTATTGTATGTATTTAAAAGCACCATATCTGATATTACTAAAAAAAGTGTTCTTTAATTTGCTAAAAATTTATTGATTCAGATTTTTCTTTTCTCCCCAGTTGTTCAAATTAGGAAGACATTACTTATATCTGTCAGAAGCCTATCAAAATGCAAAATGATGAAATTAATATATTTTGTCTCTGAAGAAAGTTTCATGAAGGGAGGAATAAATTATAAAGAAAGTTGTTTTAAAATGAGAATTTCAGGGAGTGTCTACATTGAAATGGATGCTGAGATGAGCTATGGAATGAGGAATTTTATGTTACAGTTCATTTATTATCTAGAAAATGGCTTTAAGCTCTATGTATTTTTTAAAAATAATATTTTTATTGTTTACAAAGAGGAAGGGAGGGAGGGAGGAAGGGAGGAAGAGAGAGAGAGAGAGAGCAGTGATGAGAGGAATCCTTGATTGGTTGCCTCCTGAAAACCCCACACACTGGGGATCAAGCCCACAACCTGGGTATGTGCCATTGGCCGGAATCGAACCTGGGACCTTTCAGTCTGCAGGGCGACACTGTATCCAGTGAGCTAAACTGACTAGGGCTTCCGTTGCTTTTAGATAACTTCCATGCTCCTCAGCATAGCATAATGTAGGCCCTTTTGTGTTTTGAACCAGTTTTCCCCTCCAGTCTTTACTGGTACTCTGCTTCAGCTGTACTGAAGTATTTGTAACTTTCTGTACACACATGTTAATTTTATAATTTTGTGCAATTACTCAACATAGTAGCTGTGCTGTTTTTATGTATGTAGTTTCTCTGCTTGGAATTCCCTTCCCTTCACCTTCACCTTCACCACCTTCACCACCTTCACCACCTTCACCTTCACCTTCGCCTTCACCTTCTCCCCTAGCCACTCCCTCATCTTTCAGACTTCAACTAAAGTATCGCCATCTCTGGTAAACCTTCCCCTTTACCTTCCTCTTTTTCATAAAGATTGGTGCCTCTTCTGGTGCCACCACCATGTTTGGTGCACATCTAATTGAAGCGAAGCATTCAGCTTTGTGTGTGGAGTTGAATGCTTTTTCCTTCACCAATTAGTGCTAAGAAGTTGCAGTAAAGAGATTCTTAGGCTGAAGGCCAGACTTACTGAATCAAAGTCTCCAGTGAGGAGGTACAGTTCATGTATTTTTTAAAAAGCAGTCCCTGGTGATCCTGTGCACCTTGGTTAAGATCCATCTCTTAAAGAATCTTTCAGCCTTTGTCTTCAACACCTGGCAAATAGTATGTATCTCATAAATGATGAATGCATTATGTCATCAAGGCATATTGAAGAGACTTATTGAGTGAAGTGTTTTATTTTGAAGACTATTAACATCATTTAGAATTGATGTGTATACGATAGAACAGAATGTAGGGTCTTGACTACTGAGAGGATTTTAGGCCTGAAGGTAAGGATGAGTCAGTCAGCATTTCTTTGAAGGGCTACATTAAAAAAAAAATTATTTTATCCTCACCCAAGAATATTTTTAGCCGAGACCAGTTTGGCTCAGTGGATAGAGCGTTGGACTATGGACTGAAGGGTCCCGGGTTCGATTCCGGCAAGGGCATGTGCCTTGGCTGTGGGCATATCCCCAGTAGGGGGCGTGCAAGAGGCAGCTGATCTATGTCTCTCTCTCATCGATGTTTCTGACTTTCTATCCCTCTCCCTTCTGCTCTGTAAAAAATCAATAAAAAATATATATTTTAAAAAAGAATATTTTTGCATTGATTTTTAGAGAGAGGAAGAGAGAGGGAAAGACAAAGAGAAATATTGATGTAAGAGAAACACATTGATTTGTTGCCTCCTGCACATGCCCCATCCTGGGCCTGGACCCAGGAGGAGCCTGCAACTGAGGTACATGCCCTTGACTGGAATGGTACCTGGGACCTTTGGGTCTGCAGGCTGATGCTCTATTCACTGAGCTAAACTGGCTAGGGCTAAATTTTGAAAGTAATTGCTATCAGCTCTTATTACGGACTAAAGGCCCAGTGCACAACATTTGTGCACTGCTAGGGTCCCTAGCGGCTGCTTGGTACTCCCTCCCTCCCCTGGCTGGCCCCGTCCCCTGGTCGAACTTCCGGACAACTCCTGGTGGAGGGGACAGTTTGCATACTACCCTTTTATTATATAGGATTTTATGTTCTTGGTTTGCCTTTTTAAAAAAAATCGTGTTAGAGGTAACCACACAAGGGTCTGTAGGAACAAGATTTACTTTCCTGAATTTGTAAAACATTAAAACCTTCTCTTCCCAGTCACATCACATATTGGGAAACAGTGCCATATCATTTTCAACTTTCTAAGGTTCATTCCTGTTCTCAGAAGTGATTTTTAGCCAAGACCGGTTTGGCTCAGTGGATAGAGTGTTGGACTGTGGACTGAAGGGTCCTGGGTTCGATTCCGGTCAAGGGCATGTACCTTGGCTGCAGGCACATCCCCAGTAGGGGGCATGCAAGAGGCAGCTGATCGATGTTTCTGACTTTCCCTCTTCCTTCCTCTCTGTAAAAAAATCAATAAAATATATTTAAAAAAAAGAAGTGATTTTTAAAAATTTGAGTTTTAAAAAGTTGGAATGACATCTATAATAATAAAAGCGTAATATGCTAATTAGAGGAGATCTTACTTCCAGACAAAGCTGCAGTGAGCGGGAGGGGGCCGGAGCAGCGGTCCCTGGCAGTGACGGGTGATGGGTAGGGGATGGGGCCAACATCCTTGCATGAATTTCGTGTATCAGGTTTCTAGTCGGTTAATAATGGTTTCAGGTGTACAATGCTATAATACATCATCTGTATATTGTATTGTGTGTTCACCATGCCAAGTCCAGTCTTCCATCACCATTTATTCCCTTTTACCCTTCTGCTACCTCCTACCCAGAAGTGAATTTTATCATCTAGGATAGTTCAAGAAGATAGCATCCTTATGAAGATAGAATGAGGGTTGTAATTTATCTGTATATGTCAGTCTTTAACTCCTCTTCAGACTAGTGGCTTATTTTTCTCATTAGAAGCTTTTTAAGAAATGCAATTTGGGTTTAAAGTTTCTATTGGGACATAATATAAAGTACAGACAGTGTATCTATTAAAATGCAAAATGTGTTCTGTATTATGGTTGTGGGTTTTGTTATAAAGCAAAATTTTAAAAACAACTTTATTGAGATATAATTTACATACTATACAATTCACCCATTTTAAAATGTATCTGGAATCTAACTGGCAACCAACTGAGCCACATCGACCGGATAATTAAATGGATTCTTATCCTCTGCTAGTAAGATTGTTCCTGATTCCAGTGATGGCAGATACATTAGTTTCATTTCATTGTTTGAAAATAGCCTGGTACTTATAGATTTAAGAGCTTTTGGGTGTAGAAAAAAAATCAAAACAAAAACTACAAAAGAACTTTTGGGTGAACATTTTTTATTTTTGCCTTTTCTATACGTCATCTTTTGAGACCAGTATTTCAGAATGAAACTTTATTGCTAATGAATATGCTTTGATGTCTTCTTCTCCATGTGCAGATAACTATTATTTAAATACTAGGTGCCCAGTGCACAAAATTCGTGCTGTTGGGGTGAATGGTCCTTCAGCCCAACCTGCCTCCTCTCTTATACCGGGAGCCCTCAGGGGATGTCCAACTGATGGCTCACCCCCAGCCTGCCCAAGGCCTAAAGCCTCTAGTGAGGCTTTAGGCCTTGGGCACCCAGCCATCGCCCTGTTCAGCTCAGCCCAGCTGCCTGCGACCACCCCGGCCCCTTGGGGCTGGGCGCTCTCTGCCGCCACCACCACCACCACCGCTGCTGCTGCTGCTACTGCCGCTGCTTCCCCTCACAGCACCCGGAGGCTGGGCGCCCACCACCACCACCACCACCACCACCACCACCACCACCACCACCCGTTTCATCTCCACCCCCAGGGCCAGGCACTCGCTTGGCCCTGCCCCCGCTCCTGATTGGCTGGTAGCATAGCCAATCAGGAGCGAAAGTACGGTCAAATTTGCGTTTCTCTTATTATATAGGATAAATATGATCTTCTGTATAGTTGTATGTGAGTCTCTTTCATGTTTTTGGAATTAGTTCCTTTGCAAGTCAGAAATATGCTGTTCAGGCCCAGCCGATGGGTTTGAGTGTTGATCTGTGAACCAGGAGGTGATGGTTTGATTCCCAGTTGGGAACATGCCCAGGTTGTGGGGTCAATCCTTCCGGGCTCGATTCCCTGGAGGGAGTGTACAGGAGGCACCTGATCAGTGAATCTCTCATTTATATTTCTATCTCTCTCTCTCTCCCTTCCTCTCTCGGGAAAAAAAAAAGCCAGTCAGCTAGTTTTTAGATAAGCAGAGATAAGACTTATTATCTAAAGTTTTAAACTTATTAGGTTTTTTGGTAGCAATTAAAAATTTCTCTCTGATTAAAATGGCCTTGCCCTCATTATTGATTTCCGTTTTGTCATGATTGGTGAAATTAGAAGGAAAAGACTGGCAGAACTAGCAATGGTGAGGTTTTTGTATTTAAATGTCATTAGCATCATAGGTTCACTAACTTATTTTAAAAGTAAATTTATTTTCTCTACTTTCTAAATTGTCTCTTTTATGCCTCAGAAGTGCCGACATTTTGCATGAGGTGTACATATTCTAATAATCTGGCCGCAAAATTAAGTTTTGATAATTTAATTATAGTTTATCACTTAGGTCTGTTAGCCACCCTAGCAGAATGCCATTCAACATGTTAGATAATCTGTAACTTTCATAGTGTTTAATTGCTAAAGGCAGTAGCAATTTCAATGACATATGAAAAATTGAAAGTGCAGCCTAATCCTGGCTGCTATGGTGATTTTAATCCCCACCTCCTTAATATCCTATCTCTACCCCATCGTGAAATAAATTATAAAAACAGTGTAGTGATCTGGAACAACAGCTAGGTAACCAAGACGTGGTGGAATTTTTATTCTTGCCTGTGAGAGAACAGAAACATAGTAAAGGGTATATAGGCCTGAATTTGAATTCCACTTCTGATCTTTATCAACTATATGACTTTGGACAAATTACTTCTTTGAACCTTGGTTTTCCCTTATATAAAATGGAATAATGTCTGTTTTGTAGGACAGTGCCTTCAAACTCAGCAAATGCTGGTATTTAATGTTGTTATTGACAGTGAATGGGAAATTCATAAATGTGATAACGTAGTAGGGTTTGTGGCCACTTGAGCCAAAAGAGAGCTTTTTGTTTTTTCCCCTCCAGTAATCAAGAAACTGAACCTTGTAATAACTTTTTGCTTTTCTTACAAAATAGGGCAAGAGTGCCTGCATTTCTAGATCTTTAAGACTATTAAGGAGATCATGATAAGACATAACAAGAATTTGTAGGACTGGACCTGGCATGAAGTCTCAGTGAATATTATTGTTATTGTGTATAATATATAGTGTGCTGTGATGTAGACTTACTAGGTTCCCCCGTCCTCCCAATGATTGCATTCAAATTAGGTTAATTCTCATATTTTATTTCATTTTCTCTTTGCTCAAGTTTCTCCTGCTTTTTTTCACTGCTACTTCCTTCCTGTAATGGTTCTTGGCTCTAGCTCTTTTGCTTATATTGTTGTGGATCTTCGTTTGTGACATAGAGCTATCGTGATCCAGGCTTGGGTGTGTAAAAAATCCTCCAGAAAAGCAAAGAAAAGTAGGTGTGGAGGAGAAAAGTGCCTGACAATTTAGACGCAGTAATTGAGGAAATAAATATTTCAGTAAAGGCAGTTTTAGTCTCAGAGTATAGAACTCTATTCTAGTTAGCAAAAACTCAGGGCATTAAATTAAAGATCAGGGATTCTTTCTGAACCCCAGAGCAGGAAATCTATATGTGGGCCTCTTGGGCACTGGGAGGCTTTCTTTTTCCTTAGGGGTTCCATAGTCTCTTGTCTGCTTTTTTCAGTGCATCCTTTCTCTTCTCTGTGTTGATTGTCGTCTTCTGCTTATTCACCAGGTTATACTTGACCAAAAGTGACACCCACAACTGCCAAGTCTTCAGGAAATTTCAGTTTATTTCTATAGCTATAAGAATTGCTAAGAGAAGAATCTAATTTGGTCACTTTATCATCTTTTTTAACCAAGTACTAGGGGAATACTTTTGGTATAGTTGTTTATGGCCACACTCTGTGGAAATCACAAAGTTTATTCCCTTTCTAGACAGGAGTCCTGAAACATGTCTGTTATAGAAAATAATAAAAAAGTGCTGATTTTTTGAATTTTTCCAAGTGTAGTATATAGCTCTAAATTATTACTGATTTTATTCATTTCAGAGAGAAGAAGGGAGAGGAGAGATAGAAACATTAATGATGAGAGAGAATCATTGATTGGCTACCTTCTCCATGTCTCCCCCCTCCTCCCCGCCCCCCACCTCTACCCCCGCCCCATCGAGCTTGCAACCTGGACATGTGCCCTTGACCGGAATTGAACCTGGGATCCTTCAATCCACAGGCCGAGGCTCTATCCACTGAGCCAAACCAACTAGGGCTACTCTTTTTTAATAGATAAACTTACAGTGTTAATAAATACTAATTCAGTGATGGCCTTTATCTGAGTTTGGTTCTTATGTACAAGCAACAGCGAACTGGTTTAACTGGCTCAAGTAAAGGGACATTCATTGTAAAGACACAGTGAGCAGTTATGGGACAGTAATCCAAGGATAGGAATGCTAGCAAAGTAAGGCCAAGGAAGAACTGAACCAGAATGCTATCAAACTTGGTCGTTTTTAGCCCTTGCCGGTATGACTTGGTTGAATGTGGTCTATGGTTTGATTCCTCGTCAGGGCACATACCCATGTTTTGTGTTTTATAGCCAGTCAGATGCATGTGGGATCCCAGTGATCAGTGTTTCTCTTACACATCAATGTTTCGCTCTCTTCTCCCACTCTCTTAAAAAAAAGAAAAAAGGCTGAGAATTACAGTTGTCGGTCCCCCCCCCCCCCCCCCCCCCCCCCGGTTGTTAACCCTCGCCCACTGACTTTTAGAGAGAGTGGAGGGGGAGAGACAGAGAAACATCGATGTGAGAGAGACACATTGACTGGTTGCCTCCTACATGGGGATTGAGCCTGCAACTGAGGTACATTTCTTTGACTGGAATTGAACTCAGAACCCTTCAGTCCCCATGTGGATGCTCTGTCCACTGAGCCAAACTAGCTAGAGAAGTATTTAAAAAAACTTAGTCTTTTTTAGATCTTTGATTTTGGATGTTGCACCATGTACCATATATCTGCTTTATTTTGTTCTTTGTGGTTTAATGATTAATAATATTTGCTTGAAAAACTAATAAATTATAATTCATGTTTTTGTGTCATTAACTTCTTACATTAGGATTCCTGTGTGCCTAAGTTTAAATCTCATTTTTTTCTTTGATAGCAATGTTGGCTGGCAAAAAGAGAGATAAAATCTAAATAGAGAGGTTGAAGGAAAATCAGGAGGCATAGTGGTATGTACTAGTAAGCCAAGGAATGAAGGAATTTTAGATGGTGACTTTACTGAGATTCTTTTTTTTTTTTTTAATATTTTTTATTGATTTTTTTTTACAGAGAGGAAGGGAGAAGAATAGAGAGTCAGAAACATCGATGAGAGAGAAACATCAGTCGGCTGCCTCTCCTGCACACTCTCTACGGAGTATGTGTCTGCAAACAAGGCATATAGGCATATGCCTTTGACTGGAAATGAAACCTGGGACCCCTGAGTCTGTAGGCCAAAGCTCTAGCCACTGAGCCAAACCGGTTAGGACTACTGAGATTCTTTTTCACAAAATGAGAACTGAAAGAACATTGTTTTTTTTTTTTAATGTTTTGGAATGAATGAGAATGGAGAATAGAAGTTTCTTTGGATTATTTAGCTGGGAATTGAGAAGAGAGAAAAATGAAAGTACTTTTAAAATGCTAAGTTTTAGAAAATAAGTTAGGCCTGGCTGGTGTGTTGCTCAGTGGTTGAGCACCGACCCAGGAACCAGGATTTGATTCCTGATCAGGGCATATGCCTAGGTTGTAGGCTCAATCACCAGTAGGAGGTGTGCAGGACAGCTATTTGATGTTTCTCTCCTCCTTTCCTCTCTCTAAAAATCAATAAAGACATATTACAAAAAAAAGAAAATAAGTTAGATGTTCACATGATTTAGGTACTTATGGAAATGCCAGAATAGAACCTCCTGCTGCCCTTGCGCCCCGCCCCCTCCCTCCTTTTCCCCAAGAAATGACCAAAGCTTGCCCTGTACTAACTGAGGGTAGGGAAAGAGGGAAGAATCTGTGGAACAGGCATTTTAGTCTCTTAAAGAGAATGAACTGTGAAGTGGGTCCAATTGAATAAGTGCTTACTAAGTTGTACATTTTACCTCACTTAATCATTATAACAAACTTGTAAAAAATAGCCCATTATCTCAGTTTTACATATGAGGAAACAGTGAAGTGTGTAACATTCATTGGTGATTCTGATAAGTGTATATGGGACATTGGATATGTTAAATGGGGCTTCTCAAGGGGTGATGTGATGAGTAGGCACTTTAGAATATGATTTTTTTAAATAAAGATTTGTGATGTTTTTGCTTAATTTTTCAATTTTTCTTGGCTTTAGAATCTTTTAATTATTTTTTAAAAATATATTTTTATTGATTTCAGAAAGGGAGAGGGAAAGAGAGATGGAAACATCAATGATAAAACAGCATCATTGCTTGGCTGCCTCCTGCACACCCCCTACTAGGGGTTGAGGCTGTAACCCAGGCATGTGCCTTTGACCAGAATCGAACATGGGACCTTTATGTCCGGAGGCCTAAGCTCTGTCCACTGAGGCAAACCAGGTAGGGCTAATTTTTTATTTTCCATACTCGAGGCCTGGTATTCAAATTCGTACATGGGTAGCGTACGAATTGGCCTGACTGGGGATCAGGGATATCTTGCCTAGGTCAGTTGGGGCTGGCCAGGAAGGGACAAAGAGAGGGTTCCAGGGCATGTCGACCAGACCCCAGCAGCAAGCTTACCCTACCAGTTGGAGAATCTGCCCCTAGTGGTCAGTGTGCATCATAGTAACTGGTCAAGTGGTTGGAGACTTAGCATATTATGCTTTTATTATATAGGATGTGCAGAATAGGCAGATCCATAGAGACAGAAAGCAGAGCAGTGGTTGCCAGGTCATGAGGGAGGGGCATAGGGAAGGGGAGTGGCTGTTTTGGGGACAGGGTCTCCTTTAGGGTGATGTGATATATAGTTCTGAGTATATCTGTTTTGATTTTATAACTTCCTGAGTGGTTAAGCACACACTTAATATGCTAAATTGTCGTTCTAGTTAGGATGGAATCCCTTTTAGAGAAAGGCTTACAAAATAAAGTTCTGGGATCTGGAAATGAAAGGGAAACTCAGAAGCATAGGTCATGTATCATTGGGTGGGATGAAGAGAGGAATATAGAGGTAGGTCAGGCGCTGAAGTGGCCTCTTGCTTTGATTCTTTAATAAAGAGAGTGGAAGATGCCTTAATGGGGAGTAGAAGCAGTAGAGAAAGTCCTGGATGGACATGAGAAAGCTACATTACTGGCAAGTAGCCCTAAGAGAAAAATAGAAAATAATTTTGTGAAGTCAAAGGAGATAGATAAGATCAGTTAGTGGAGTCTTAGAACCATTTAGTAAAAGTGAAGGAATGTTAGTAATACTGGAAATTAACATTGGCCACTCAAATTGAATTCTAGAGGAAGAAGAGTTTGAGTACAAGAACTTGAAAAGATGATTCTGTCTTCATGAGAGCATTTACTCTGAATAGTAATTTATAGCCAGCCTTTCTCCTTTATGACAGAAAAGGCTTTTTGTTATCTGCTTATAGTAATATTATTTACATGTCTTTGTCTTCATTCTTTGATTTATCTTAATTCCTGAGCATCTGATTTTTGATCATTAGTTATGTTTTTGAGGAAGAATTTTGGCTGCAGAGTCTGCCTGGTGATGAACCATACCAGGTGTAGCTCCCATTTTAAACAATAAGTTCCTTACTAATTAAAAACAGTCTTGTGAGAATGATTTGGTCTTTCTGATGTAGACAACTATGGACAAATGGTTTTAAAAAGGAGCTTCTGGACTAGCAAAGGAAACTTCACAAAGTGAGGCTGCTTTCTCAACTGTCCTCTATAGGAGGTAGGAAGGCAGTACTTAGAGGTAGGTGAGGCAGATGGAGACACCCTGAAAGGAGGAGGACTGGAGGTGAAAAGAGAGCTAAAGTGAGTGAGAGAGGAGATGTGAGAGGTGAGCCAGTGAACAAATAAGTGGTGAGAGAGAATGAGTGGGAAGATAGAATAGAAAAGAGTAGAAATTGCTGCAAGGGGAGGGTGGGCATATTTTGAAGTTACGGGGAGGAGAAGTGGAAAGCAAAGACAAGAAAGACCATGAAAGCATACTTAACAAAACCAACAGCAGAAGCAGAAGGCAGTTTTTTCTAGGGGTGGAAACTTCTGTGGCTGCTTGGTGATATAGAAAGAAAGGACCTTGCTCTTTAAATTGGAAGACATATATTTAGATCCTAGCAATGCCATTAAGTCCTCTTCCCTACTTAACAATGGTTGGGAAAGTTATTTCTCTGATGCTCTGTTTGTGCTTTTTAAAAAATATGTTCTATTGATGTTTTTACAGAGAGGAAGGGGGAGGGATAGAGAAAAACATTGATGAGAGAGTAGCATCCATCAGCTGCCTCCTGCACACCTCCCAATGGGGATGTGTCTGCAACCAAGATACATGCCTTTTACCAGAATCGAACTTGGGTCCTTCCAGTCTGCAGGCTGACACTCTTATTATCCACTGAGCCAAACCAGTTAGGGCTGAGGCTCTGTTTTTTTAATATATTTCAAAAATATGTATTTATTGAATTCATAGAGGAAAGGAAAGGGAGAGAGAGAAAAACATCAATGATGAGAGAGAATTATTGATTTGTTGCCTCCTGCATACCCCACACTGGGGATCCAAGCCAGCAACCTGGGCATGTGCCCTGACCGGGGATCGAACTGTGACCTCCTGATTCATAGGTTGACACTCAACCACTGAGCCATGTCAGCTGGGCAATTTTTTAATCTCTTAAACTATTTGTAGAGTTTTGGATTTTTAAGAAATGTCTAGCTCTAATTCAATGTATGATCAGATTCCTCAGAAAGAGCTAGATACAGAGCTTTGTGCATTTGGTTTACATGCTTTGTAAATGTTAAGTTTGACCTTAAAACTCAAAATGATTTCATTTAACATGTAGATTTTCCAGCTAACATCCTGTCCTCCTCCCCTATTCCTTTATTTTTACTGCATAGTGTTTAGAGCTTATTCAGTGTGCTTACTTAAATAAACATTTTCCAGTGTGGTCAACACTTTCTGTTTTCAAGGCCTTTTCAAATTGTTTCACTATAATAACAAGGTTTGTCTCTGTCTTTGTTCTCTTGGTTGAATTTTAGCTTCATTTTTAAAATTAAAAATTTTATTTTTATTATTAAATTGATTTTTAGAGAGAGGGAAAGGAGAAAGAGAAACATCAATGTGAGAGTGAAACATTGATGAGTTGCTTCTAGCACGCCCCCTATCAGAATTAAGCCCACAACCCAGGCATGTACCCTGACCAGGAATCGAACCTGCAACCTTTTAGTGCACAGGATGATGCCCAGGCAACCAAGGCACACTGGCCAAGGCCATTTTAAATTTTACAAATTTATATTTTTAGCAAGCATCTCAATGCTGTTACATCTTAGTGACACAAGGTGCCATTTGTAGCATAGTATCAGTTCTGAGTTTTGAAAAGAATGTGATTTAAAACAATGCAACTGTATTTTTATGTGGTGTCAGTTCAGTTAAATTAAGATTATTGGTGATATATACTAGTAGGCAGCATGTTAATAAATCCTTAAGTTGGTTCCCTGAGCTGTATTCTGGTTCCTCTTCTCTGTACTTTCCCCCTCCCTGCCTGGCCCAAGCTTGACCTTCTTTGCATTTACTGACTGTGGAACCTCACTGGCTGGGTGAGGATATGTTTTTACAGAGAGAGAGAAAGAGAGAAAGAAAGAGAGAGAGAGAGAAACATCGATTGGTTGCCTTTGGTACACCCCCCCCCCCCCCCCCCCAACTGGGGATTGAGCTCTTCACCTAGGATGTGTCCTGACAGGGAATTGAACTTACAAACCTTTTGGTGTATGGGATGACACTCACAACAAACTGAGCCAGGGCTAATTTGAATGTTTTGAATCTATTTCATGCTTCATCCTTGATTTTAACATTACCTTGTAGTAATGACAGGAATGAGTTAATGGAAGCCCCCAGAAAGGTTATTATGTAGGTAGTACATTTACTGATAGGTCAAGTTTGAAGGAATTCTTGTGATAAGTTATTTTTTCCCCTCTGAATTTGAGATTCTAGGAGCCTTCCCGAATATTCCAGTTGGAGAAACGTTGGGGCACTCTGTTATAGTTGGCACCCCTCTCCCTGTGGTTTATGAAAGAAATATTGGGTTGGATCAAATGAGTTCCCTAATTTATATGCTCCTGTTTGGGGACAAGAGGACAAGTACTTGCTTGGTAAAGACCAAGCAACCAGGTTTAGGTTATATCATCTTCATGTGTTATTGCTCTGCAGTATGTTTGGTCTTTAATAATTAAATTAAAATGTCTGAAAAATAGCTAACATAATTCTCATGCTGTAATTTGCTTTTTTTCTTTGGATTATATGTTTTTCATGTTTTGAAAACAAAAGGGAATGGGAGGGGAGAAAGCAGGGGTCATTGCTGAACCCTGATGGCTAAAGGTAAGTGAGTCTTTAATTTTAATCACTTGAAAATTGTTACTGTCTTTATCAATATCTGAAAGTCAACAAAAGCTTTTCAGTTGTGTTTAATGTGTATGTAAAATTCAAGATGCTAACTTGAAACTTTTCCCTCTATTCTGAACAATAGGTACGATCTATGGATGAACTGAATCATGATTTTCAAGCACTGGCTCTGGAGGGAAGAGCGATGGGAGAGGTAAGTGAATTGGAGTGTCAGAAAAGTGGGCCTGTTTTTAAGGGAAGGTTGAAACTGTCTTTCTTCAGATGTGTTAGAATCTAGTCTCCAGAAGGATGTGCTTGCTTTTCCTTGTTGCCATTCTCATGGAATGGAATATTGCAGAATGTTGCCAAAAGGATATCATAAGAATGTTAACCTTAGCCTACTGTCCTAAAAACAAGATAAAGCAATCAAAAATATGAGCACAGATTATTTGGTATTAACCTAGTGAGTTGTAAATTAAGGTTTTAGAATTTTACAAAATAATTTAATTTTATATGCATCCAATGTCCTTACCTTTGCTTCATTTTTCACTTGCTAGAGGAAGGGAGATTTAGATTGGTTGTTAATCAAAATACGTTGATAACCTATTTTTAGAGTAGTGAGTGCCATTTTTGAGGAAGTTGTTTAGAGCTCCATTGTGAAAAGGAAGCTGTTAGGTTTCTGTCAAAATAATTCCAAAAGTAGAGGCCCTTGCCTGTCATTCCTTGTGTACATAGAATTCAGAAACAATAATTTTGGTTTGTTGGTAATGTTTAAAATTTGCAAAAACAAAACTTACTATCATCCGTTATATTGGCAGGGAAGATTGCCATAATTCTAAAAGAAAGGGGAGCATAGATGAAGTACAGTTGATTTCTAGTGATTCTAGTTGTTTACAATAAGAATGTATTGGTGATAGGGTAGAACATACAGTTTGCTTTGCTAAAGATTTACATGTTCATAAATTGGGGCTCTGGCTTGTGATTTTCTTGTTCTAGAGCAGTGGTTCTCAACCTTTCTAATGGCGTGACCCTTTAATGCAAAACAGTTCCTCATGTTGTAGTGACCCCCAACCATAAAATTATTTTCCTTGTTCTTACAGCAGTGGTTCTCAACCTGTGACTCACAGGTTGAGAATCACTAGCAGAGATGCTTAAGACCATCAGAAAACACAGATACTTATATTACAATTCATTAACAGTAGCAAAATTATAGTTATGAAGTAGCAACGAAAATAATTTTATGGTTGGGGGTCACCATAACATGAGGAACTGTATTAAAGGGTCGTGGCATTAGAAAGGTTGAGAACCACTGTTCTAGAGAGTTACCTTAAATTTTTTCCTTCTGTTTTATTTTTTGCGTATCAGATATTTAAAAATTTCCGCATCTATTTTAATGTTTTAAATAAAGGGGTAATAGCTATATTCTGAATTCTTTTTTGATACCATTCATTGAATACGTTTGTTCTATGACTTAGCCAGTATTCTTTGATCCAGGCACTGTGCTAAGTTCTGAGGATTCAAAATGAAGATAATTCCTTTCCTGATTTATAGTAAATATTTGTAGACTGCCCTTGTGGATAGATATTAAATAGTTAAACTCTTGTTTTGTTTTGTTTTTTTGGTCCTGAGATTCTTGCTTCCTTTGTTAAAAGATTTTGTTTCCAACGTTCTGAATTCTCTTATGTTCAGAGTCCAGTGTCCTATCATTTTAGATTCATGGGTTTTTGGTCTGTTCTTGTTCTTTTCCCCTAGAGCTTTAAGAGAATATTGGTAGGTGTCATTGTGATTCCTGTGCCTGTCTAATAATTATTGAACAAGTGCACGTCAACAAACGTATTGGTTATTGGGTAATAGATTTTCTAAATTAGCTTCTGGAGCCAAGTTTGAGCAGAAAGCTAACAGATGTGTCTGATATTAAGTATAGATGATAAAACCACATTTATCTTCTCCACTCATGTGATTCCAGTTTGGTCCACTCCACCAAAAATCTAATCCCAGGTTTTACAAATTAATTACACAAAATCAAAATAATGTCCTGTTGCTGTTTTGTAAGCAAGTCTTTGTAACCTCTAAAGAGGAATTCTAATTGAAGAATAGTGAACAGAATTGAATAGAAAGTGAATTTTATTTAAATGATACTTAAATATTTTTAAAATCTTTCTTTTGGTCCAAAAATGCTTCTTTTAAAAGATCTCCCAAACTTCATCCTCCTCTTATTTTTCCTAGAAATGCTATTTTTGGAGATATATATATAGATGCGCGCGCGCGCGCGCACACACACACACACACACACACACACACACTAGTGGCCTGGTGCATGAAATTCATGCATGTTAAAAGGGAATTAGAGGAAACATTTTAATATTGCTGCTTGCCCTTTCTCTATAATAGAAGTGTCAGAGGTGAAAGAAAATTAGTAAAATGTATATGAAAATCTTCCTCCTGTCAGAGACTAGGGTGCACTACAGGACCCAGAGTCAAGTCTCCGCCCATCTGCGGCACTTCAAAATCATGCGAGACCCAGACCCAGCTGGCCTCACCCCCATTGGGGTGAGATCCAGACCCGGCCAGCCCCATCCTTGGCAAGCCCCGCCAGGTGGGGTGTGTAGCCTCGGGGCCTCTGGTTTAGTGCCAGGCAGGGGGCGCAGCCTCGAGTCCCCTGGCGCATGCTGGGTGGAAGGGGAGGCACAGCCTCAGGTCCCCTGGTGCCAGGGTGGGGTGGAGGTTGTGCCTTGAGGTCCCTAGTCAAGCCCCACTGGGCAGGGGTGTGTACTGATATCCCCTATCAAGCTCTGTTGGATTGAGGGGGAGTGCAGCCTAAGGTCCTCCATCAAGCCCTGCCGGGTGGGGGCGGGGTACAACCTCAGGGCCCCTGGTACAGGGTGGGTGGAACAGTCTGAGGTCCCCAGGCCCAGCACCAGGGCTGGGGTGGGGCACAGTTTGAGGTCCCCCATCAAGCCCTGCTGGGAGGGAGCAGAGTCTGAGGTCCCCTGTTAAGCCCCACCGGGTGGGAGGCGCAGCCTCAGGTCCTCTGCCCCAGGCCAGCACTATGCAGCTGCAGCCTCAGGTCTGTGTTGATTACTTGTTAAGGCTCCTTATGGGAACTTGGCCTCCGCTGTGGGCGTATCCATCTTGTGCTACAAAACCTCCAATTCTGTTGTGGGCACTGCCAGTTTTTGTGATAGTGTGATGGTCAATTTGCATATTCCTGCCTTATTACATAGGACTAGAGGCCCAGTGCACAAAATCTGTGCACAGCAGGGGGGTGTCTCTCAGCCCAGCCTGCACCCTGTCCAATCCAGGACCCCTCGGGGGATGTCTGACTGTCGGTTTAGGTCCCATCCTAAACTGGCAGTCAGACATCCCTCTCGCAATCCGGGACTGCTGGCTCATAACTAGTTGCCTGCCTACTGGATCGCCACCTAACAGCTTCCCTACCAGCCTCATGGCCCCCAGCTGCCCTCCCCACTGGCCTCATGGCCCCCAACTGCCCTTCCTAGTTGGCCTCATGGCCTCCAACTGCCCTCCACTGCTGGCCTGATCACCCCTAACCACCTCTGCCTTAGTCCCCACCATCATAGCTTTGTCCAGAAGGAAGTCAGACGGTAGGAAGATATCGTTTTCACCATCTAATTAGCATATTACCCTTTTATTAGTATAGATAATTCCTCAGATCTGTACATAAATATCTTCCTATATAATAAAGAGGCAGTATGCAAATTAACCTTCATGTCCTCACAAGATGGCTGCCTATGACCAGCCTGGCAGGGGGTTTAGTGAAGAACTATCAAACAACTGAACAAGTAGGCTGCTTGGGGCGATTAGGCCGGCAGGGGGGCAATTGGGGGCAACCAGGCCAGCAGGAGTGGGCAATTAGGGGTGACCAGGCTGGCAGAGGGGTATAGTTGGGGGCAACCAGGCCAGTGGAGGGGGACAGTTGGGGTGACCTGGCTGGCAGAGCGGGCAGTTAGAGGCGACCAGGCAGGCAGGCAGGTGAACAGTTAGGAGTCAGTGGTCCAGGATTATGAGAGGGATGTCCTACTGCCAGTTTAGACCCGATCCTTAGGATGGGGCCTAAACCGGCAGTTGGACATTCCCTGAGGGGTCTCAGATTGGACAGGGTGCAGGTTGGCCTGAGGGGACCCCTGTGCACGAATTCTGTGCACCGGTCCTCTAGTAATAAACAAATATGCATGCGTTATCTCATCAGTAACTATCAGGTTGGTGCTATTATGCAGATAAGGAAAAACGTCAATAAAAATGCACACAGCTATTAAGTGGTGGAGTTGTGATTTTGACATGGCTTCCTCTCTAAAGCATATGTTCCTAAAATAAGAAAGCCAATACTTGTAAAATGATTGATGGTGAAATCTCGCTTTAATAAGCTTTATAAAAATTGATTTTGGGGAATATTCAAAAAATGCTTAATATACTTCTCTCTGAAAATACAAATACTTAAGTTATTTTTTGGAAGCATTACCAGTGTCTAGGCACAAAGGTGACAAACTAAATATGGAGTAGTTTCTATACACAAGGAACTTTCTTAACTAGTTGAGGAAGCAGTCAATATATATGACAACAGAAAAGTGTACTTTTTTCTATGTATTTTTCTGAGTTTAGAAAAGGGAGTGATTGGGCTCTGGCTGGTGTGGCTCAGTTGGTTGGAGTGTTGGGTTTGTTCCATTTCCAGTCAAGGTACCTACTTAGGTTGGGGGTTTGATACTTGGAAAAACCAATCTCTCTCCCCTCTCCCCTCTCCCCTCTCCCCTCTCCCCTCTCCTCTCTCCTCTCCCCCTTTCCCCTCTCTCCCCTCTCCCCTCTCCCTTCTATAATTCAGTGAACATGTCCTGAATGAGGATTAAAAAACGAGGGGGGAGCAAGTGATCAGTGTTGGCAGGACTAATTTATGATTACATGAATGGAGGGAGAAATAAAACTTGGGAAACGGCTAGTTAGGATTTGCATAGGTACATACAAGTTGGAAGTGATAAAATGGAGATTGGCATTTAAGATAAATGAATATTTGTTTATAATAAAAATTTTAAAAAGCACAGCTTCTAGTTTAACTTTATTAAATTTTCTTCCCTTTAAGCAATAAAACATCTCTCTGGGAGGGGATGGGTAAACATACGCCTTTACCCATAGAAAACTCTAAAATTTCAAGTACATTGCATGAACTTTTAAGCTAGGCATGGTATATTTTTGCTGCAGTTATTTTATGTGTATTTGTATGGGGTGAGGGGAGGAGAAAAAGAGAAGAAGGAAGGGGACACTTCATTAGAGTAAATACTTATGTCCAAGAATGTAGGAATCTTTAGAATTCAAAAAGAATTGGCTATATTAAAAGTAATTCAAAGTAACATTCAGGCTACTTGGCTCTTGTTACTTTTTTTTTTTTTTTTCATAAAAGCCACTAGTAGACTCTTAATGTCATTTTGCAAGATTTGGAGCCTATCTTAGAAATCTTGCTAAAGAAGTGGCTTAAAACATCTTCAAACCTTGCTGGTTGTCTGAATTACAGCTCTTAGCTGAAAGATCCGGAACAAGTGCTTTAATTGCTCCCTATTCTAGAATAGCGGTTGCCAGCCTTTCAGACTTTACAGACCACCGGTGGTCCGCTGTTCTAGAATGTCAACATAAAAAGGAAGATAGGGAAATACTTTAGGCTTAAGGCAATAAGTTATTTTCAAGTATTTCATCCACTGCTTGCTTAGCCTCTTTCTTTCAACATAAAGTCAAAGTGCTGAAAACTTTAAAGGCACATATTTGAGCCAATTCTTTATTTACATGTGAAAGGATTAGTCAGTAGTTGAGTGTTTTAAGAGATTATCTTTGTAGTACCCAGGAAGGCTCACTAACCTTTGGGTTTTGGAGCTCTGCTTCTACATTGGTTTGGTTTATGATCTTGCATGACCTATTTGCTCTGCCTGTAGGAGGGCAACATTATTACTGTTCATGTCCCAAAAAAGATGGATTTGTAAAGAGGAGAACAGTTCTAATTGAAAAGTACTTTGAGAGCCTTTAACAGAAAAGGCACTTTATTCTCTGTAGTTGGTTTTCTAACTTAAAAACTTAAGGACTTTTTTTCTCTTTAATATTATGCAATGTCTTATATGTGGTAAACTTGACAGCTTTCAAGTTAAGATAGTAGTGATTATTTCTGGGGGAAACAGAATGTATTTAGACGTGGCCCTTCGTCTTTGTTTTAGAATACTGAAGCATCGAAAAACTTACCCTAGGTAATAGACAAATATGACACCTGAGAAAGGAAATCTGGAAAGTGTGCTTATATATAAGGAATACTGAATCCTGACATGTTCCCTGAAAGTAGAATAAAGTGAGATATTCTATATAATAAAGAGATAATATGCAAATGGCCATCATGCCATCACACAGTAACAGCTCAGACACTCCACACTGGGGAGAGAGGAATGGGAACCATCCAGGCTGCGGCCCAGGAGAGTTACAAGTCACTTGCCCCACGGTCCCGGGCACCAGTGGCTGGAGCTGTGGCCTGGGAGAGGAACAAGCTGCCCGCCCCACGGTTCAGGGTGCCAGCGCCTCTGGCCCTGGTGAAGCTACCTTCCCGTGCTTCCCTGTGGCTCGGCTGGCCCGGGCGAAGCCAGCCTGGATCCTGGGTTCATGCAAACAACCAGAGGAAAAGGAGGGAATCCTGGGTCCTGGGTACAGGGTGAGGCAGAGGCGGTTAGGGTTGAACAGGCCGGTAGGGGAGCAATTAGGGGTGATAAGGCAGGCAGGCACAGGTGGTTAGGGGCGATCAGGCAGGCGAGCGGTTAGGAACCAGTGGTCCCAGATGGCGGGAGGCAGTTGGACATCCCCGGAGGGGTCCTGAATTGGAGAGGGTGCAGCCCGTGCTGAGGGACTGACTCTCCCTATGCTGTGCACAGATTGTGTGCACTGGGCTTCTAGTCTGTAATAAAATATATATGCGAATTAGACTAGACCTCCTTCTGGATGACCTTCCAGACAAACCGTGGCTGTGAGGGAAGCCCTGGTCCTGGCTGCCAGAAGGAAGCCAGTGCCAGCACCTGGGGAAAGAAGGCCTACCTACTCTTGGCATGAATTTTGTGCATCAGGCCTCTAGTATTTAAAATACAGCTTCAGATTCTAATCAGACATTTCATGGGGATTCTATTTATTAGTGTGAGACAGAAGAATGACTTATAGAGGGAGGAATGTGATTATGATTTGAAGAGCTGGTAACCCAAAGAAAGGCATAACTTTGTAGTATAGAGTTCTCACTGGACTAGAACTTTGAAGCCACAGCTTCCAGTCTTGGCTCAGACATTCATCTTCTTTGGACTTTGTATTTTTCCATCTGTAAGACAAAGTGGGACTAAATAGTGTCCCAGGATCCTTTCAAATCTTAAGATTCTTGGATTTTGCCCATAAGTCTGTTTTTAAAAATATACAAAACAACACACACCTGAAACCTGTATGTTCATGTTGACCAATGTCAGTCACCCCAGTAAGTTTAATAAATAATAAAAAAATACAGAACAGTTTATTTCTGGGCTCTCTATTCTGTTTCATTGACCTATATGCCTATTTTTATGTCAGCACCATGCTGTTTTGATTACTATGGCCTTGTAGTAGTTATTAGATAGCATGATACTTTCAATTTTATACCTTTTTTCCCTCAAGGTTGCTGAGGTTATTTGGGGTCTTTTCTGGTTCCATGTAAGTTTTTGAAATATTTTTCTAGTTCTGTGAGATATACTATTGTATTTATTAGGAATTTTGTTGAATCTATAGATTGCTTTTGGTATGGACATTTAAAAAATATATTTTATTGATTTTTTACAGAGAGGAAGAGAGAGGGAATAGAGAGTAGAAACATTGATGAGGGAGAAACATCGATCAGCTGCCTCCTGTACAACCCCTACTGGGGATGTGCCTGCCCGCAGCCAAGGTACATGCTCTTGACTGGAATTGAACCTGGGACCCTTCAGTCCGCAGACCGATGCTCTATTCACTGAGCCAAACCAGTCAGGGCTGGTATGGGCATTTTAATATGTTAATTCTTTCTATCTATGATCATGGTATATGCTTCCACTTATTTGTGTTTTCTTTAATTTCTTGAGTATCTGATAATTTTCCAAGTAAAGGTCTTCATGGTTAATTAATATTTGACAAAGGCGACAAGAACATATAATGGGGTAGAGACAGTCAAGTTAATAAATGGTATTGAGATAGATATATGCAAAAAAATTGAAACTAGACCATCTTCTTATATACAAGAATAAACTCAGAATGTATTAAAGACTTAAATGTAGGTCATAAAACCGTAAAGATCCTAGAAGAAACATAGACAATAAAATCTTTGACATTTCGTGTGTGTGTGTGTGTGTGTGTGTGTGTGTGTGTGTATTAAATTGCCTTGGACAAGGAAAACAAAAGACAAATAAACAAATGGGACCACATAAAACAAAAACTTTTGCACAGCAAAGGAAACCAACGAAATGAAAAGACAACCCACTGAATGGGAGAACATATTTGCCAGTGATGTATCTGAGAGGAGGTTAATATCCAAAATTTATAAAGAACGTGTACAGCCCTAGCTGGTTTGGCTTAGTGGTTAGAGCGTTGGCCTGCAGACTGAAGGTTCCTGGGTTTGATTCTGGTCAGTGGCACATGTCCAGGTTGTGGGCTTGATCCCCAGTAAGGGATGTACAGGAAGCAGCCAATCAATGATTCTCTCTCATCATTGATGTTCCTATCTCTCTCCCTCTTCCTCTTTGAAATAAATAAAAATATGTTAAAAAATAAAAAACTTCTACAACTCAACACAGAGAAAACAGTCGAATTAAAAAATGGCAAATGGCTTGAGTAGACACGTCTCCAAAGAGGATATACAGATGGCCAATAAGTGTATGAAAAGATGTTCAATGTAACTAATCACCAGAAAAATGCAAATTAAAACCACAGTGAGATAATACCTCACTTCTGTCAGGATATCTATCATTAATCAGTAAAAAGTGAGGATGTGGAAAATAGGGAATTCTTGGGCACTTGGTGGGAATGTAGATTGGTGTATCTATTGTGGAAAACAGTATGGAGTTACCTCAGAAAATTAAAAACGGAGCTGACTCAGAGACTCCACTTCTGAGGATATATCTGATGAAACCTGAAACACTAATTTGGAAGACTGTATATCACCCCTGGGTTCATTGCAGCATTATTTAAAATAGCCAAGATTGGAAGCAGCCCAAGTGCCCATCAGTAGATAAGTGGATAAAAAAAGCTGTGGCACATTTACACAGCAGAACACTACTCTTCTGTAAAAATGAGGGAAATCTTATGTTTTGTGATAGCATGGATGGACCTAGAGGGTATTATGCTAAGTAAAATAAGACAAGAGAGAAAGACAAATACCATATGATTTCACTTATTTGTGGAATCCAGTGAACAAAATAATTAAAATAGAGCCCAAACTGGTTTGGCTCAGTGGATAGAGCGTCAACCTATGGACTGAAAGTTCCCGGGTTCGATTCTGGTCAAGGGCATGTACTTGGGTTGCAGGCACATCCCCAGTGGGGGGGTCGGGGTGCAGGAGGCAGCTGATTGATGTTTCTAACTCTCTCTTCCTCTTACTTCCTCTCTGTGAAGAATCAATAAAAATATATTTAAAAAACAAAATAGAAATAGGCTTATAAATACATAAAACAGTCTGACAGATCTTTCTCAGGGGGCTGGGTGAAAAAGATGAAGGGACCAAAAACAAAAACAAAAAGAAATCCCCAAACGACACAGGCAACAGTATGGTGATTATCAAAAGGAGATAAATGGTGGCGGAAAGAGACTTGACTTTGGGTGGTGAGCCTACAATGTGCTGTAGAGTTATACACTTGAAACCTGTACACTTGAAACCAATGCCACCCCAATAAATTCAATAAAGAAAACAAATAAAAAACAAATAGTTCTCCAGGTATCTAAAAGATGCCTTTTTAGAGTGACTTTGCCCTTGTGGTGTAAAGGTTTCGTAACTTTTAATTGTATTCTCTAACACGCATTCACCAGTCTGCAGCTGCCTAAGACATTGGCTGTCCGTTAGGGCTTGTGGCTTGTAATTCTGAAATCAAGACAAGGGAGAGCCTAATGTGGATACCAAGTGTTAAAATTTCCCCCCATATCTTTCCATCCTGGCAAACAGAATGGCTCATAGAATTGGAGACTTTTGGGTAGCCAAAAGTACTTCCCAGATCTACAGCCCTGCTTCACACTGGCAATTCCTTGCAGAGTATCATAAGAGTAACTAAGGTGACTTCATAATGAAGTATCTCAGGATTGAATTTTGGAAAGGAGAGATATTGTCTGCCAGCAAGATCATTCAACCTTTCTTGCAGAAGGGAGGAAAAAGTAATAGTGCCGTGTCATCCTATCTAATAGAGTAATATGCAAATTAACAATCACTGCTATACCAATAAGCCATACCTACCAACCAATCGGGAGCAAGCATGCAAATTAATCACAACCAAGATGGCTGCAGCCAGGGAGCGAGCAGGAGGGAGGCTTGGGTTTTCCTGGTGATGGAGGAAGTAAGCTTCCCATATACCGTGGAAGCTCCAGGCCTCCATTCAAGGCTACAAAGTTTTAATTATAGAAGATAAATGAATTTCTTTTTTTAAAATATATTTTTTATTGATTTTTTTTTTTTTTATAGAGAGGAAGAGAGAGGAATAGAAAGTCAGAAACATCAATGAGAGAGACACATCGATCAGCTGCTGCTTACACACCCTCTACTGGGGATGTGCCTGCAACCAAGGTTACATGTCCTTGACCGGAATTGAACCTGGGACCTTTCAGTCCACAGGCCGACGCTCTATCCACTGAGCCAAATCAGTTTCAGCAGAAGATACATAAATTTCAACAAAAATGGTGGCAGTCACAGAGTTGGAGAGAGCAGTAAGCTAGGGTTGCCCCCGATGATGGAGGGAGCCAAGCTTTTCACACACCCTGGCTGGCCAAGACCTTCACTCAAGGCTACAAAGTTTCACTTAGAGAAGTTAAATAAATCCCAACAGAAATGGCTGCCACCACGGAGCGAGCAGGAGGCTTGGCTCTGTTCCAGGCTACAAAGTTTCAATTGTAGAAGATAGATAAATCCCAGATACCAGGGCCTCTGTTTGGGTTGCCAGTGGGGCGTGGCCAGCCTGTAAATCACCACAGGCCCCTCCCTCACCTAGGCCTTCTAACGCCCCCAGAGAACCCCTACCCTGATCCAGGACACCCTTCAGGGCAAACCAGCTGGCCCCTACCCATGCACCAGGCCTCTATTCTATCTAATAAAATAGTAATATGCAGATTGACCATCACCCCAACATACACGATAGCTGCCCCCATGTGGTCAAAGATCCTGCTCCCATGTGGATACAAGGTGGCCACCACAAGATGGCCAGGAGGGGAGAGACCAGGCCTGCAAGGGAGGGCAGTTGGGAGAGACCAGGCCTGCAAAGGAAGGCAGTTGGGGGCCATCAAGCCTGCAGGGGAGGGCAGTTAGGGGTGACCAGGCTGGCAGAGGAGGGAAGTTGTGGGTGACTGGGCCTGCAGGGAAGGGCAGTTGGGGGGGGTGCAGGCCTTCAGGGGAGAGCAGTTGGGTGCACTAGGCCAGGGGAGGACAGTTAGGGGCACACAAGCTGGCAGGGGAGTGTTTAGGGGGTGATCAGGCTGGCAGGCAGAAGCGGTTAGTGGCAATCAGGAAGGCGGGCAGGCGAACCCTTGGGAGCCAGCAATACTGGATTGTGAGAGGGATGTCCCGACTGCACATTTAGGGGCCGCAGATTGGAGAGGGTGGAGGCTGGGCTGCGGAATACCCTCCCCTCACTCCCCAGTGCACGAATTTCATCACCGGGCCTCTGATGTGTGTATTAATATAGAAATATCTGATCAAGCAGTGTAACGAATCGTTTTTCCCCGAAATGTAGCTTTTGAGTACAGATAGTAATGCTAAAAGCTGCTTTACTTCCATAATTTTGTATTAATACTGTGAGGATGCTCACCTGTCTGAATTCAAATAACAGACTTGGAGACAGAAGTATGGCAAAAATGAGACATTTAATACATTCTTGAGAGCGGGTGTCCATCAGGGTGTACAGGCACACCTGGGGCAGCGAACACAGCCTATTTATTCAACCCCTTTTCCTGTTCCTCATTGGCTGAGTATTATGGGGTCGGTCACTTGTTTCCTCATATGTCTCCCGTTGAGACATTTAAAAAAATTGGGGTTAGGCCTTTTCAAGTTGCTTCCACCTTCCCATCTAGCTGAGGCAGGCACCTGGTTTGGGGTAAGAAGAGGGAGTGGTTTCCACTATGCTGCTGGCACATGCCCACAGTTCTTTGTTCTTATATCTTCTTTCTTCCTCCCTACATTCAGTTTTTCCTGGAAAATTCAGCAGCTGTTTCCATCAAAAGCCATCGATGCTGGAGATTGATCACAGAGGCCCATTTCCTTCAATACTATTAAGTTGTTGGGGAATTTTTGACATCGTGCTATTAAAATGAAATGTTTAGAGAAAAAAGTAAACTGGGAGGAATGCAATTTTACTGAACTTTCTGTATTAGATTAATGACTGTGCTAGAGGTGAAGTGACCTCTTCATGAGTCTTACTTGGAAAAGTTCTGGGATATTCTAATAGTTTGGGAATTGGACATTTTGAGGAATTAGATAAGAATGTGTTTTCTAACCCTGAGAATATGGGTACAAGTGACATTTGGAATCTATTTCCCAGTTCTGTCCTATCACTTTGAGACCTGTGTGGAACCCAGTCATTCCAATATCTGTCTTCTATCCTGCACTGGGCAGTCTGGGCACACCAGGCGAATGTTTGCGGCAAAACATGCTCCTTTGAAGCAGAATATAACTGATCTACATACTGCGTAATCTGTCTTCATTTAATTTCTCCCCTTTGGTCCCCTATGGCTGAAGTGTTTTTATTCACATAAAGTATACTTTATATGAGTAGAGGTAATCCAACTAAATAACCAAAATAAAACATTTACACTTTTGAGACACCTTGCTATTGATTTCATTACCTATGCCAATCTCCCAACAGGTTTTTGTGAGACATTAGTACCTTTTTTTTTAACATGAGGAAAATTAGTCGTAAGGTCACATGATTCTAGCTAAGGTCATAAGTGTCAAAATGTTGGATTGACTAAGTTTCATTTTATTAGGCTCAGAAATAATAGCTGCAATATATTGAGCATATATGATTTTCAAGGTACTGTGCTAATCACTTCATATACATTATTATCTTCACCGTGGCCCTTCAATATTATGATGCCTTGTTATAGACCAGGCAAAAAGTGATTAGAGGTTAACGTGATCATGAGGCTGTTTGAACGCAGATCTCAATCCAAAACCCGAATTTTTCTGTTCATTTCTGCATGTCCAAAGTCTACCCATTATTCAAACTTCAGCCTTAATTATCAGTTCCTCTATAAAAGTTGTCTTTTATTATTATTTTTTATTATTTTAAATTGATTTCAGAGAGGAAGGGAGAAGTAGAAGGGAGAAGGGGAGAGAGAGAGAAATATCAATGATGAGAGAAAATCATCGATAGGCTGCCTTCTGTATGCCCCACATGGGACCAAGACCAAAACCTGGGCATGTGCCCTGACCGGAAATCGAACCATGACCTCCTGGTTCATAGTTCAATGCTCAACCACTGAGCTATGCTGGCTGGGCCAGCTGTATCCTTTTTAATAAAAGCTTTTTTACTCTCACCAACCAGAAGCTATGGAAATGAATTTAAATTGCAAGTTATTCGTATAATTCTTATGGGTCTAGTTTATTTTATACATAAGGATTTGTGTAAATGTTTTCTATTTGATTTGCACTTAAGTTTGTTGAGAACAGGGGCTTTAGCTAATAATGTACTTTGTAAATAATAGATACCTAACATTCTTTTGAATGAACCTTATATCAGTAAATACCTTTTTCTAAGCATGGATTCCTCTTTATTTTCCTTTTATTTCAGAAGTTGGTATTGCCCTCTCCTCAAGGGACCATAGTCCAATTCTGAAAGTATTTGTATGTTCAGAATACTTTTTACCCTCAGGTATAAGGGACATTTGAAAGGGGAGGATGAGGAACAGATATAATTGAAAAATATTTATTTAACTTTCTCTGCAAGTTTTTATATTTCTGAACTATTTTAGATAATTACTTTTGTTTAATACAGATCAATAGGACACTTTCTCTCAGCCATTTGCTGGGGTATGGAAATATCCTTATTGCATACACACTACCAGACATATGGGTATTTAAAAAACTGAAATTATTTTTGTTAAATTTCTGGTTTAAACATGTGTTAGACTGTGTTGTGTATAATTCTCATATATTATTTTGTTGATAGGGAACCAGAGCACCGAAGTTTAATTAATTGTCTCTTGATTAATTAATGCATTCTGTGGTTTTCATAACGAAGCATGTAGAAGTTTATTTTTTGTATTGGTCTTCCCAATACATATATAGTAGCCATATCTATGAAATATTCATCTCTTGGAATGCATGAAAAGGGAGCTTGTCTATATGGCATATTGAAATCTTTGCCAGATGAATAATAAAAAAATACTCTGAGGCTGACTGGATATGAGTCGGGTAGATCATGAAACAAGTCTAGATGTTTTCATGGTTTTATTTGTGAGCTCTATAGGTTTCTTAAATAATCTGGAAACTTATCTTTTGTGCACTGGGCTCTCAGGTACTGTAGCAAAAATCATATAACTATTAAAGTCTAGATGTAATATTACATGAATATAGTTCTAGATCAAACCATATGCTTATACATACATGAAAACAAATGGCCTTATTTATAGGTAAATAGCAGAGGTGACATAGTCCTCTTTTTACTTACATGCTTTTCCTGTACCCTGCAGAAAAAGCCTGGGTCACTCACTGGGCATTTCTTCATCTTTTGAACATTGCTCTCTGTCAAGTTGTATGAAGAGTTTCTTTTGGCTGTGTTCCAATAACTTGAACTAGGAAGGTATAAAGAAAATTTTATCTTCAGTGGATTTAGCAGTGGAGAAAAGATTACTGTGGAGTTTGCCCTAGGTTAATTTATCACAAAATAACATGGAGATTGAGATGCTAACAGTAACAATTTTTTTTGAAGAGCATGTTTTATGAAAGTACAGTCAGTGTCATTTTTGTGTTTCTTTTCGAGGATAAATTTGTTAATACTGAATGTGTTCTCTGTGTGGTAAAGAACACTGGGAAACCCCTGTGCTCCTTTGAGTAAATACATTCTCACAATAATCATCAATTGAAGAACTGTTTGCAATTTTATCTAATTTGTGGTTGTTCTAAAATAGAAGAGCTATTAATTTTTTCTTATTTAATTGCTTTTTTTACTCCAGCAACCCACAGTGGACCTTCAGGATAACCTTAAAACTTTACCATTGGACTTGTAAACTGAAACTTGCAACACCATCTTCTTATATATTTCTATCTTATTTTTCATTTAGCCTTTGCACTCAGTTGATTCTACAGAATCAATTGCTGATTAAAAGAACTTCAGTGATAGACTGGCTTATGCATACTTAGTAACTTCATTCTTAATTATGATAATGGGCTATGAGTCTTCACTTTTGAAATCACATAGCTTTATTTTTTAACCAGAGGCCAGGTGTACAAATTCGTGCACCAGTGGGGCCCCTCAGCCTGGCCTGCAGGATTGGGCTGAAACTGGCTGGCTCTCCAACATCCCTAAGGGGTCCCAGATTGCGAGAGTGCACAGGCCAGCTTGTGCACAATTGGGGCCAGGGAGGGACTGTGGGAGGGCTCCAAGGTATGTCCAGCTTGTCTTGTTCAGTCCCAGTTGGCTGGACCCCAGCAGCAAGCTAACCTACCAGTTGGAGCATCTACCCCCTGGTGGTCGGTGCACCTCATAGCGATTGGTTGACCGCTCGACTCTCTGCCCGATGGTGGTCAGTGCACGTCATAATGAGAAGTTGAACAGCCTTAGCATATCATTAGCATATTATGCTTTGATTGGTTGAACAGATGACTGGGCACAGCATATTAGGCTTTTAGTATATAGGATAGGATGCTTTGAAAACTTGAGAGAGGCGTCTAAGCAGTGGTTCGTACCTTCCTTGCCCCCATTTCTATGTCTCTTTTCTAACTGTTTTTGCCTAGATTACTGTAGTGACCTCTTTGCTTAGCCTCCCAGCATACAAATGCTTTCCCATACCCCATTTTATGGAGAAATGTCAGGTTAATCTTTTAAAATTAGTTCTTATGATGTTATTCCCTAGTGGATAAGAGCCCAAATTGTCGGTGTTCCACAAAGACTCACTGGCGACTAGACTAGCTGTGCTTTTTCACCTCCTTACTCCTTTCCTCTGGCAATACCAGCCTTTTTTATTGGTGGACTCCTGCCCCAATTGCTTTCATTTCTAGCTTTGCTCTTTGTGAAAAGCCCTTTTCACTGTCTTCTCACTCTCAGTTTGCTCTGTATCCCTCAACCCCTTTAAGGCATTCCTTGACCAGTCCTATCTCAAGTTCTTGTTCCTTCATCTGTAGTGGATTGTAAAGTTTAACATTCGGTAACATACTATCAGTGTGTTTACTCTTAAATGCTCTGTAACTGTATCAGTTTGACTCTTGGTAGGTTTTTATTTTTAATCGTTTCTTTCAGGGCAAAGAAGTCTTTTATTACTTTCATTATTTCAGTAGTGGCTAATGGAGACTATTCAAGTAATAGTTTTTACATCAGTATGTACTTGAGATGCTGAAACTTTTAAATTTTTTCAGTAGCTGGAAAAGTATAATTGGTCTTCAGATGTAGGACAGAACAAATTACATCATATTGTCCAAGCCTAAGTATTGTCCTCCTTATTGGGAGGACATTAGATACAACCATTAACAGTGCTTATGAAAAGTACTTAATAACTTGGCAAAATATATTTTTAAAATTTGTTAATTTTGCAGTGGTCGGTTTGGCTCAGTGGATAGAGCCTCGGCCTGTGGACTGAAGGGTCCCAGGTTCGATTCTGGTCAAGGGCACATGCCCAGGTTGTGGGCTCTGTCCCCATTAGGGCGCGTGCAGGAGGCAGCAGATCAATGATTCTCATTGATATTTCTCTCTCCTTCCTATTCCTTACTCTCTGAAATCAATAAAAATACAAAAAAATTAAAAGTAAAATAAAATAATTCCCCCTTTAAAAATATTAATTTTATGTGTGGCATAATTATAATTATGAAAAAGAAACTTTCATTTTCATAATTGTAATTATGAAAAAAATAAAATAAACTGTTCTTTTTTCTTTTTTTAAGAGGACTATAATTGAGTTTAACCAAAAAAGATATTTAGTTAGGAGCCTATAAGTATGGGCATTTGTTTTCAGTAGTAATTATCTTGCCACATAAGCTAAAATTTTTTTTTAAACAAATGGATTAGTGACATTTTTAAAAATTGTTTTTTAGAGAGAAGGGAGAAGGAGAGAGAGAAACATCAATGATGAGAGAGAGCCAAAACAGGTTTGGCTCAGTGGATAGAGCGTCGGCCTGTGGACTGAAGAGTCCCAGGTTCAATTCTGGTCAAGGGCATGTACCTTGGCTGTGGACACATCCCCAGGAGGGGGTGTGCAAGAGGCAGCTGATCGATGTGTCTCTCTCATCGATGTTTCTGACTTTCTATCCCTATCCCTTCCTCTCTGTGAAAAATCAATAAAATATATTAAAAATAATAAAAGACAAAATTTAAAAAATGAGAGAGAATCATTGATCAGCTGCCTCTTGCACACTTCCTTCTGGGGTTGAGCCTGCAACCCAGGCATGTTCTCTTGATCAGAATCAAACTTGGGACCCTTTAGTCCACAGGCTGATGCTCTATCCACTGAGTCAAACCAGCGAGGGCTCCATATCATTAATTATTATGGCTATTTTGGGTGAGCTTACATATGACTTGGCAGCTGTCTATTGAACATCTATGTTGCTCCCAGTTTTTTTGCTCTTATATGTTGAATGTAGAGTTTTTTTCTTTTGATTTTTTTTTTTTGTCGTTGAGATAAATTCTCAGGAATGAATATGATTCTTGATGTATGTATATATTTTCTGATATAAAAATAATTGTGACATTGAATGGATATACCTTTTCTTTAAACCTTTAAATTATACTTTAAAAATGTTTTTATTGATTTTTGAAAGGAAGGGTAAGAGATAGATACAAAAATAGATTGGCTGCCTTTTGCATGCCACCTACTGGGGATGGAGCCCTCAACCTGGGCATGTACCCAGACCAGGAATCAATCCTGTGACCTCTTGGTTTATTGATTGATGCTCAACCACTGAGACACACTGGCCAGGCTAAATTATACTTTTACATTTAAACTGGTTCTGGTTAAACCTTTAGTAATTATTTGAGTGTAGCTCAGCATTTGTGAAAGCACTTTGTACACTATCTTACTTGATTTCATAACAACCCTCTTTGGTATGGAGGGCGAGGTAAATCCTCTAAGGACATTAAGGTTTTGAGAAGGGATTTCTGAAAATTTTCATGCATCAGAGCTCTGACTAGAACATGTGATTGTCAGCACAAACCAGTAAAACTATTTCAGAGTTCTGAGCTCTCTTTTTTTATCAGCTAATATCAAATTCTTTTAATGTATGAGATATTTACTAAGAAATTAAAATGGGGGGGTGTTCTGTATCTTACCAGCTAGTTAAAATATCAAGTATTTGACTTGATGATTAGCTACATTCCAATGAAAGGAAGCTTGTGTTGGAAGTTTGTATTGTCATAACGAGGTCAGATCTGAGCATGCCTGCAGGGCTGTAGCTAGCATTCCTGTGAATAGTATTCCTTAAGAAGCCACATTTCTGCTGAGGGATAGCTCTATGCAATCTATGTTGAGTCTATAAGCAGTGACCTAATATTTTATGCCTCTTGAGCAGAGTACTTGTTGGAATGTGCATTTAGTGTTGAGACCATCTGAAAACTTCATTGATACTTCCCTATGCAAATATTAGTGATGGTATGGTCAAAGCACCCAGTCTTCAATAATCATCCTGCGTCTTAGTTTCTGCAAAGCTTTCGTCATGGTTCTTCTTCTAGTGTTTTGTGAGGGCTCTCAATTTTATGAGATTTGCACTGAAGTGAGTGGGTGATGCTTTGCTGGGCACATGGGAGCATTTCATTGAACTGTCAGTAGTTTTATCAGTATTATTAAAGAACAAAGTACTAGCTTGTTTTTTAAATAATAATAGCAGCTAATTTTTTGAATGGTTACGCTGCATTTAGCATTATACGTTATACACTATCTCATTTAATGTTCGTGACAGTTCATTTTATAGATGAGAAAACGGAGACAGATTAAATTCACACAGTTGGGATTTAAAACCTTTTAAAAAAATGATTTTAGAGCACGAGTGTGCTTTACCACTATATTAGTCTTAAAATAAGAAGCCTGGAGGTTCCCGACATTCTCAGCTCTTGTCTCTACCTCTGTTTAAAGGTTCTTAGTAGGTGTTAATGTGATGATTGATAGTGCCACTGTGGCTTTGTGTATTGTCTTTTTGTTAAATGATAAAATAAAAAAGGTGTTTCTACTAAACTTTTAGAGGTTTCCCAAACAGATAACAGTATTTGTAAACAAATGCTTGATTTCTGATTTGTTCTCCAGAAGCCTCATGACTAAGCTTGCTTAATATCTTCTTTAAGTCTTTTACAAATTTGTAGTTCAAGCTGGGATAATAGTGTGTGTGTGTTTCTCCCAAAGATTTGAAAACGGGGGGTAGTTAGGAGTCCCATTTAATGGGATAATACAAAGAAGAGTACAAGGTCCTTGTGTTGCTGGGGAGGATGTAGGCTCTCCCAAGTCTTGGTTCTTAGTAGGCCTTGAAAGGGCTTCAGATCCCCAAATTATAGATGATTAACCCACATTAACCACAGAACTACAAGAGACTAATGTAAAAAAAACCATAATGTAGTTTATTAATTTATAAGGAGAAGTAATAACTCTCAAATGAACAGGACGATTGCATCCAGTGATCAGCATGCTGGGCTACAAGTTCTTAAAAAAAGTTTGCTTGGTAAGCAGATTTTGAGCCAGGGAAGTTACTTGTATGTTTTTAGTATCTGTTGTAAGTCAAGCCTATTGCATTAATTGCCTTTTATAAGGATAGAATTGTTTGTGCATCATGTGTATAAACATGCCAACTGGATAATAATACCTACATCTGACTCCTGGGGTCTTCTTTGCTTTTGATGGACCAATTCCTAATTCCCATTATCTTCCTTTAGAATTGTCAAGTCTTTTAATCCTCTTATTATCTAATATTTTTTTAAAGTGAAGTTTGTAAACCTCTGCTGTGATCTTTTTTGTTCCGTCAAAGTGCAGTATTTGTTTCCAAGTTCTTGATGGGGTAAGCAATGACACTCTCTTCTTCCACTAGTTAGTTGCACTTCAGTTTTGGTGACTGAATTGAAATGGGGTTTAAGTGAAGGTTTGGCAGCTCCTGGCATTTATGCCAGTGGGTTGGTGAATCCTAGGATGTTTTAGCCAGCGCTGTGAATGGCATAACCTCTAGAAAGTGGCTGCTGAATTTGA
The DNA here is from genome assembly GCA_027563665.1 of Antrozous pallidus. NCBI lineage: Eukaryota > Metazoa > Chordata > Mammalia > Chiroptera > Vespertilionidae > Antrozous > Antrozous pallidus. Next base: position 193,224,501 of record CM050508.1, read on the forward strand.
AATAACAGCTGGATACTTAACATTACTTTGCTGTATAATTCAGGTATAGCTCCTTTTACTATGACCAGATTTGAGCAGGAATGTATTTTAGTTGGCTCTTGAATATGTGATTGCTACTAATTCTCAGTGAGCTTAACATCTCTGAGTTGATTTGATTTAGGAGAATTTAAAAAAGCCATTCATTTTTAAAATAAGGGCTAGTAGGGAGAACATGAAATGGAATGGATATAATTTTTTCCAAATTCAAAAGTACTTGGGTTTTGGATATGAGAACTAGAACAAGAAGTGCTTCTTGAAGCCAAACTCTTAAAGAAGTATTTTGAATATAAGAAAACTATATATAGTGACAACCATATCTGTTACCTATTGCTACATGACAAATTACCCCAAAATTTAGTGGCTTAAAACAACACAGTGTAAGCCTCACAGTTTCTGGAGGTCAACAACTTGGTCACTGCTTTGCAAGAACCTCTGTTGTCGAGGCCCTTGTGAGCTGCAGCCATCTTACAGTCAAGTGGGAAGGTCTGCCTTCAAGCTCCCTCACAGAGTTGTCAGGATTAAGTTCCTCACAAGTTGTTGGCCTGAGGGCCTCAGTTCATAATGAGTTGATGTCCAGTGACCTCTTGTGGTTCCAACAGCTAGCTTCATCAAAGGGAGCATAGGGAGCATTTAAGAGGGTAAGAGAGAGAAGTAGAAGCAAGACTGGTCAGTTTTTTATAACAACTTTTGAGAGAGACAACCCATCACTTTTGACTTATGTTATTCATTAGAAGCAAAATCACAAGGTCTAGCCCACAGAAAAGGAAAGAGATTACCAGAGGAATCATTTCAAGTGCTGCTAACCACACACCTGAGGAGTGGGGATGGGTATGTTTTGGAGAAAAGAAGTAAATATTAGCTTCTATGTAAGATCCAGAGAGTCTGAAGAAGTTTGCTTCTGTTTTTGCTCAAATACTTTTGCTCAAATACTTTAGTGTAGTACTTTTCCTTTCCTTTCCACTTGCTGAGGACTCTTGCACCCCATAATTTCTACCTTTTTTCTCCCAGAATCAGCATACTGCCATCCTCTCTCCCACCTCCTTTTTCTTTATCTCTTACAGACTTGCCTTTTCAGTGCCTGATGTTTTCATTGATAATAGTAATTGGGTCTTCTTGTTGCCACTCTGCCAAAGCATAAGGAGTTCTAGTACTTTTGGGGCTGTTCCTAGCATCTATTTAGGATTTATATTTATACCAATTGATAATAGTGGGAGATATGGCCTCTTGGTATCTGAGTAGGGTCATGAGTTTTTTTTTTTTTAATCTTTATTGTTCAGTTTATTAATTACATTGTTCCCCCCCCCCCCCCCCCGTAGTTCCCCTCCACCTAGTACCCATCCCACCCTCCGCCCTCACCCCCCTCCACTGTCCTCTCCCATAGTTGCATGATTTTTGTCCTATCTCTTGCTGCACTTCCCACACCCCCTTTCTCCCCAAGAGTTGTCAGTCCATTCCCTCTCTATGTCCATGATTCTGTTACATTCACCAGTATATCCTGTTCATCAGCCTATCAATTCACTTGATTTTTATGTTCATTTGTTGATAGATGTGTATTTGTTGTTCCTAATTTACACTTTTATCTTTTTCTTCTTCCTCTTCTTAAAGAATATCTTTCAGCATTTCATATAATATTGGTTTGGTGGTGATGAACTCCTTTAGCTTTTACTTATCTGCGAAGCACTTTATCTGGCCTTCAATTCTGAATGATAGCTTTGCTGGATAGAGTAATCTTGGTTGTAGATTCTTGTTATTCATCACTTTGAATATTTCTTGCCACTCCCGTCTGGCCTGCATCGTTTCTGTTGAGAAATCTGCTGACAATCGTATGGGTGCTCCCTTATAGGTAACCAACTGTTTCTCTCTTGCTGCTTTTAATATTCTCTCTTTGTCTTTTGCTCTTGGTATTTTAATTATGATGTGCCTTGGTATGGTCCTCTTAGGGTTCCTATATATTGGGGTTCGGTGCGCTTCTTGGACTCCTAAGTCAATTTCTTTCACCAGGTGTGGGAAGTTTTCGGTCACTATTTCTTCAAATAGGTTTTCATTGTCTTGCTGTCTCTCTTTTTCTGGCATCCCTATAATTCGGATGTTGGTATGCTTGAGGTTGTCCCAGAGGCCCCTTACACTATCTTCAATTTTTTGGATTCTTTTGGTTTCTTGCTTTTTCAGCTGGGTGGATTTTACCCCTTTGTATTTCAAATCTTTAACTTGGTTCTTGGGGTGCTCCAGAGCACTTTTAGGTCTTTGTATAATATTTTTTATTTCAGTCAGTGTATGGTTAATTTCTGGTTGGTCCTTTTTCATATCCTTGAGAGTCTCCTTCATTTCCTTGTAGGACTCATTCATTTCCACGTTGGTCTTGATCATTTCCTTTGCGGTCTTGTTTATTTCCTTATAGGCCTCGACCTTTTGTTGGAGCCTCTTGAGAAGCCCTATAACCGTGGTTTTGAATTCCATGTCCAGTCGTTTTTTTTCCTCCATTTCTTTCACATCTGATTTCTTTCCATGTCTCTGCATGGTGGCTGCTTCCCTGAGTTGGTCAATTAGCTTTGTGTGGTAGACTTCCTACTAGGGACAGTGGCTCAGCCTCCCCAGTTACCTGAGGTGGATATGGGTTACACAGTCTTGCTGAAGTTAAGCTCAGGTTAATCGTTAGCACTTGGAGGGGCTGACCTCCAGGCCAATTGTCTGTGAAGCTCAGCTGTGCTCAGGTTGGATGGGCGGAGTCTCCGGGCCAAGCAGACAGTGTCAGCTCCACCCTATGCGGCCCCAGGGACTCTGTGTCGGTGGCAATGGCCGTCAGCACCTCTGAGAGAGAGCTGCTGTGGAGCTCCACTGGCTGCCGGGGAATTCAGACTCTCTCCAAATGAGTCTGCACACCCAATGTCTCGCCCAGGGTTGTAAAACAAAGCAGTCTGGCGGTTTCCCGAATGAGATAGCAAGTCGCACAGCGCTCTCTGCACGGTCACGCAGCTGAGCTGTTCGCGCAAACTGCCTTCTCCACAAGCCGGGAGACCCTGCAGCACTCGAGCTTCGGTGTGCCCTCCCACTGTCCAGTTTTTACCCCGTATGATAGTGGGTTCCCTGGACTTCGTGCAGAGCTGGAGAATCAGTCCAGTGGGACGTCTTTGTCTCCCCGTTCGAGAAAACTGGCCGGTTTTCAGCCGCCCGCCCTATCCACTGGAGCGCGCTCCAAACCCCTCTCCGCGGGAATCTTTCAGCGCTGTCCGCCCCCGCTCCTCTGAGTCACATTGTCTTATCTTCACTTTTATTTGTGGAATTTTCACTCGGCCAGCTTCCTGGTGATTCTGGAAGGTGTTTGTTCTTTCGTTAAGTTGTAGTATTAAAATTGCTGAGCATGACAGCAAGATAGGTGTTTTACCAATGCCGTCATCTTGGTTCTCCTAGGGTCATGAGTTTTGATGGGTGTTCGTTCCTATGAGATTTGTTGCATTTGTCCCTACTTTGAAATAGAATCTTCACTTTTTAGTACCTTTCTATGTTGTATTAGTATAGTTGTTTCTTTTGAGAGAATTTCATCTGGAAACAGCTTTATTTTTAGGTTCACCTGCTTTTGCTAGCTTTGTGTTATGACAGCTTTGCAAGCTACAGTGAAAGATGACAGGATTTCAGAAGCCATTTTTGAAGTCTTGAGTTCAAGGATTGCTAATCTAAGTAAGCAATTTGGCTAACTATGGACAGATTATATTGTTTTGCACACGGAGTTTGGTACTTACAGAATCTTTTCCTTGAGCTTTGAATAAAGATTTTCCAATTTGTGTAGAGAGGGATGAGCGCTATAATGAATATTTTTGATCACCTTTGCTCTCTTTCCACAAATAATCCAACTAGTGAGGTGTCCCTTATGCTGACATTCTTCTGGTTCAGAGGGGAAGTTGATGGGGACTTCTGTTTGCTCACACTCCCTACAAAATGGAGGAAAAAAATAAAAATGTTACTTGGAAGGGACAACCAATAGGGAAGTAAATTCTGTTTGTAATCTTCTGAGAGGGCATTTTTGAAACTAAAAGGAGTTGTTTAAAAACAAGAATTCTTGAATTGTGCTTGAGTAGCTCTCATTAATTTTCAGTGTCCCTTCTGCAATTTACATCTCTTTTGCCTTAATGTAGTGCCATTGAATACATTTATTGAGAACCTACTATGTGGCATGCATTGTGCTAGGCATTCATTAACAAAACTTCTAATCATCCCAACAACTTGGAAAATATTTCCTTTATCAGTACAAAGAGAATGAGGCACCCAGGATAGTTCAGTGATTTGTCCTAGGACACACATCAGAGTTGTCTGGTCTAAGGCTTTCTTATTCCACTACTTAGCTATGGTCTGGGCTCTTTCTCTTGTTTGTTCCTCTCTTGCTTCCCAAATCTCAAGGTAACAGACCAGCTCTCTCCTTGTTTCCCTCTAAGAATGAACCCAAAGGGCTCACTAGGACTTGATTACTTTAGAACTGCTTATCTTCAAGCAAATCTATGCTTCTGTGTATTAAAATGCCAGACCCAAATCTGTATTATGTCATGATATTGTTGGCTCAGAAATAAATTAATACCTGAAGAGAAAAGTGTAGGGAACTGCTTTGGTTTAGGCACAGTGGTCGGCAAACTCATTAGTCAACAGAGCCAAATATCAACAGTACAACGATTGAAATTTCTTTTTGAGAGCCAACTTCTTTAAACTTAAACTTCTATCGCCACTTCTTCAAAATATTTTTGACTCACCCAGGTCGTGGTATTTTATGGAAGAGCCACACTCAAGGGGCCAAAGAGCTGCATGTGGCTCTCGAGCCACAGTTTGGTGACCAAGGGTCTAGGAAGTAGCTCATGTCTATCAGATTTATAGAGCTAGATTAACTAGATTTAAATTATGCTGAGAAATGTAAATTTCTGTTTGGAAAGTTGAGATTTATTTTAGTAAGGGCAAAGTTGAGTTATTCCTCCATTATCATTGAGTTATGGGTTTTAAATCGGAAAGATAGACATTTATTATTGAGGAGAGCAAACGTTTTGTGCTTCCTGGTTTTTAACTGTCTACCTCTTGAGACATTCAACTCTCCAGGTGTGCTCATTTATGCTCAAAAGTAGTGATTAAGTACTGTCTCAAACACCTGAGTTTGTCTGACTAGTAGGAGCTGAAATGAAAACATAATTAGAGGAAATAAAGAGGGACATTTTAGTAAGTAAAGTTGATGACCAGAATGAAGAATGATGGCATTCTAGTGGAATTTTATTTTATAACTTTGATCATGAATGCTTTGCTCTTGTGTAAAACTGTACTGTGTTTTGCTTAAAGGCTACTTTGCATTTCTTTGGTTGAAGCTAGTTTAAAGTTCTCACATTGTAAGTTTATGGCCAGTGATGCCTGCATTTCTACGAAGTATAGAATGTTTTGTGACGTCACTTTAATGGCATTACTAAGTATTGTTAAAATTAATTGAGGTTAGGAGATTTTATTTATCTTCCAGTAATGGGGAAAGACAGCTGTTCTGTCTTTCCAGAATTTTGGAATAGGTTAATGATGTGGTTGGGAAGTTTTTTTTGTTTGTGTTTTTTCTTTCTGGTGATGAGGTTAACAGAATCTCTGTATAAAGGAGGTGGATTTTGCCTGTAGCATTCTGAGTAACTTTGTATGGTCAGTTAGTATACATGTAGGCAAAAGTGTTTTAGTAGTTAGTTGTAGGTATTTTTCTTTTTTCAGTAAGAAACTTCTTAGCAAGCAGTTAGCTAATCTAATATGAGTCCTCTTTTCCCCCTTTAAAAAAAAAATCTTGGCATAGGTTAAGTGAAAAATTCTAGATATTTAAGCTGAGCCTTTATTGTGATGGCCTGATCTGTGCAGGGCCCTCCCCAATCTGCCACCCTTGCCATAGACCTCTCTGTGACTTTTGCCAAATGTACACTAGTGTTCTGACCACAATATGTGTAGCCAGAACACTGTGATTAAAAACTTTCAGGGCACATGAGCATCTTCAGTACCCTTGTCTAAAAGAAAGTGTTGACTGCTGTACTTTCATCCTTTATGAATTCTTTAAAAGCGTCTATTATTTTTAATTTGCAGCAGCTCTTGCCAGGTAAAAAGTTTTGGGAAACAGATGAATCCAGCAAAGATGGACCAAAAGGAATATTCCTGGGTGATCAATGGCGAGACAGTGCCTGGGGAACATCAGGTAATCTAGATCTAGCATCTGTACTGTGATTTATGCCTGTCTTAGAGCTCCTTTCCTCAGCAATTGGCAAGTCATAAATTGCACATCAATGACATAAGCATGTCAAGCAGTGTCCTGTCCTGTAATATAATTGCCATGAAGGAGCTTATGTGATATAATTTATTAAAACATAATTAAGCAAAATCAAATCTTCAGTGTTTTATTGAAGTGCTAGCCACAGGGGAATGGTCTTATTTGAAATGACCATAATTTCAGCTATAACTTTTTATTCTGTACTGCTGTCAGCATACTGCCTGCCATTTGAAGTCATGCTTCTTTTTCCACTCCTTGCCCCCTTGCATAACGTGTATGGGATGATCTATCTGTGAATGTGGATGAGGCCAAATCAAGTCACTGGGCACAGATGCTCTTCTGACAGATTACCCTTGAAGAGGGATGGGAGAACTTGTAGAAGCAGACACACTGACAGCAAAAAGAAATGATAGATCACAGGGAGGAAGGAGACAGAAAATCCAAAAGCTGATGTGCTGATATAGCACAGTATAAGAATGGAACCTCAGATAATAGCAAGTCATCAGAAGAATCAAATTGTGTTTAAAAAGGGCAGTAAAACCATATTTTGCTTTAGTAATATCACCAATAAAATACATTAAAAAGAAATCTACCACTTGAGAGGAGCCAACATTATTTTATTCACCTAGCTAGGAAAACCAGTTATGTGAACTGGTATATTGTTCTGCTATCCTGGATACATGAAGGGTGTGTTCTGTTTTCTTAGTTATTTAGTAGATTATACTTAGGGAAAAACACAATAGGAGGATTTAGCTCAACTGACCATAGCAGGTTTCCTGATTCCTAGTCATTGGTTTATCCTTGAGACATCACTCATAATTTGTTTGAGCCTCTGGCTGCACTGTATCATGCTTGTGTATCTTTTTTGTAGATCATTCAGTTTCCCAGCCAATCATGGTGCAGAGAAGACCTGGTCAGAGTTTCCATGTGAACAGTGAGGTCAATTCTGTACTGTCCCCACGGTCGGAGAGTGGGGGACTAGGCGTTAGCATGGTGGAGTATGTGTTGAGCTCATCCCCGGGAGATTCCTGTCTAAGAAAAGGAGGATTTGTAAGTTGGCTTGAGGAACTTGTTCCTATATCTCTCTTTTTTTAACCCCCAAAACAAAACATGCCTGTTTAGTTTCCTTAGATAGTCACAGCACTAATTGGAGGGTATTATAAAAACACTTATTAAAATTAGTAGGGGATTTAAATCAAACTATTAAACATAGAAAAATGATATTTTTTTTGGGACACATTGATAATAATGTGAGGTGGGAACTGAAATCTAGATTTCAGTTCATTGGTCTACCAGAAAATACCATTTTTAGTTTAAAACAACAAAAGTACACAAGAGTAGGAATTTGAAAAAAGAAAGCTGAAACTGGTATCAGTAGTGAATAGATTGGAGAGCAGTGATTTGTAAGCACCCAAGAACCCTTAAAATGGATTAGCTATGTAGGATCATTCCTGTTTTGCTAGCTAGGTTTTAATTATTGAATGATCTTTTACCTTCTTTGAACAGCTATACTTCTCACACCCAGCCTGTCAGGAAGTTAAAAAAAATTAAAAATTCTGTTGATTCTATATCTGTAATTTTTGTGTGTCCATCACCATTAACCACTTTGATGCCATTTTAGTCAAAGCAGCTTGCCCGTCTATAGCCTCTTCCCTTTTAAGTCTAAGCAATCCTCCTCAGGCATCCTTGATAGCCTTTTTCTAAACTAGCTCTTTCTATGGCATCGACTTTCTAGATCTAGAAGTCTTAAGATGGAAACATTTGAGTCTTCCTCATCTGTGATAGGGAGGCCATGAGAGGCCCCATGACTCTGTTTCTCCTCCTTTTTTCCCAGGTCAGTTTGTTTTGTACATGTTTAAAGCTCTTTCTCCTTGAAGTCTTTTTGGTCTAATAGTACTTGTTGGCAATAATTTAAGAAATTTTTTTCCTTCAAATCATACTCATTTTTCTCCATAACTATCTTTTTTTTTATTTTATCATAAAGCATTGTCAATATTTTTATTGGCATATATCTGTTGCTATGTGTCAGAGGCTTGGTCTTATTTCCCCCATTCCACTGGAAACTTCTTTAGAGTAACAGTAGTTCGTTTTTGGTGCAGCTTCATCAAGTGTCAAATACAATTCTTTACTATTTTAGCGATAGTAAATGAATGATTGTTGACTTGGTTGGCATGAAGGGAACCAGGTTCACACAGAGTTAGCTTTATTCTAGGCACATCTAAGGTGTTGCTTCAACTGACATTGACATGACCCAGAGCTTTAAATTCATAGAAAAACCAGAAAAAAATGAAATGAACTTCTTGAAGAGACTGTTTTGGTTTTCTCTCAGCTCCACACTTAGAAGTTTGGTATGAGGAATTTAGCCATAAGAGGATCTTGTATAACAACTCTTAGGAAGATCAAGGAACTAAACTGGGGCTTTTGTCATAGTCTTAACTAGCCATTCCAAAGCTGACTTGATTGTTTTTTTCTAGACGGAGGTCAGATTTAGTGGCTTGTGGATCAGATAGGAAAAGACTTTAAATTTGAACCTTCCCAGGAAGCTGCTTGGGAAGAACAGGATCATCTACCCTTTGGATGTGAAATGGGATCAGGCAAAAATGATCATTTGCCTATTGTGCCATGTGAAGAATGGTGTTAACTACTTCTCTTTCACCTTATCCCTAGCTTACCTCTTTTTTTTTTTTTGGTCCTCATACATTTTTATCTCATGGACCCAGATTTCTCATAGGAAGTGTGGTCTATTCCTGCCTATAACTTTTAATTATTCACTGTAGGAGAAAAGTTAGTCTTCAGTGTAGGTAATTTTGTTACTGGAACCTGTGTTATGTGTGTGATCAGTTTTTAATTTTTGTGCATTATCCAAGGTGGCATGTGCCTGGGTTATTGTGAGGTTTGCAGGAGTTAGAAAAATAATTGAAATAAAGAGAAAAATAAAGCTCTGGGATTGAATTAATATTTTTGTCTGTTTTTCTCTTTTTGAACAATTATTTCATTATTCTGTGACAAAGCTGTATCTTTTGCATTGTGTCTTGCATTTGTATTTATGTAGGCAACTGTCATCCTTTGTTGCCTTGGCTGATGATTTCTAGCTCTTAAAAATATTATCACCAGAAGTTAAGACCTCAGGACAGAGGTTGGGAAATTGTACTCTTAACAGTCAGATAATCTACTGAGGTTCTGAAGTTTGCATTAGGATAAATGAAAATTCTGTACATCTGTGTTCCAGCTTCTTCTCAGAGGAAGGTCGTGGGTAATGAAATATTCCATATTTTGACATGGGTGCCATCTAAAGCAGCGGTCACCAACCAGTGGTCCGCAGACTGGGACCACTGGTGGTCTGTGAGGTCCAAAAGGGATGATATAGGGCTGAAACCTGTTTGGCTCAGTGGATAGAGCATTGGACTGTGGACTGAAGGGTCCTGGGTTTGATTCTGGTCAAGAGCATGTGCCTTGGTTGTGGGCACATCCCCGGTGGGGTTGTGCAGGAGGCAGCTGATCGATGTTTGTCTCTCTCATCGATGTTTCTGACTATCCCTCTCCCTTCCTCTCTGTGAAAAATCAATAAAATATATTTAAAAAAAATAAAGGATTTTATAGGAGGAGACTGATCAGTGACATCAAGCTACAACATTGGCATTAACAATAGTGGATGGATGCTTGAGGATGAGTAAATTACTTTTTCGCTTTGTGGTTGTTCCTGCTGATCTTATACCTAACCTGGCTTTTGCTCTGCCTGTTGGTTAGGATGACATCTGACCAAAGTTTTGGTCATGGAAACTTAGTCACTTTTTGGTTGTCATGATATACATGCCTCTTCTTGGAAAAGTTGAACTTGAGTTTAGAGGCCAAAAAGAATATCTGCTACTTATAGCTAATTGTACTAAAGGGTGGATAATGGGTCAGAGCACTCAGGTGTTTTTACTTTTTTGGTGGCTCTATCATCATTACCTCCCTAAGCCATGGAGAAGCCTCATTTGAGTCTCCTTAGAGCTGAAAACATCATTTCTGATGACCAAATGAATGTAGATAGACCTCAAAACAAGTACTAAGTGGTTATTCTCAGATACTGACAACAGATAATCCAGGCTCTGATTAATTTTTCAGTTAAAGAAGGTTTAGAACCAACGTAATATACTCATTGTACAGTGGTTTTCCATTTTCAGTTAGGTTGCTTACTGATTGCAACTTGAATGAAGGTATTTAACTCTTGCTAGACTTTTAAGGTACATTTGATTGTGCAAATGGATTCAGTTTACTACTTACAGCTTCCGTGATAAGAGTACCTTCAGCTGACAATAAGAATTTGACAGCAGTATTTTGTTCTTAATACTGTAAATTTTTGGTGGTATTGCATATAGGAACCAGGGACTTCAGCATAGCAGTTTTCAGAATAGGTAACCTCACAAGACCAGTTAAGCCAGGGTCAAGTTATTTATTTAATATATTTTTATTAATATATTTTCAGAGAGTAAAGGAGATGGAGATAGGAACATCATTGATGAGAGAGAATCATTGATTGGCTTATCTCCTGCATACCCCCCTCTGAGGACTGAGCCCACAACTCAACTCAGGCTTGTTCCCTGATCAGGAATCAAACCAGCAATCTTTTGGTGCATAGGATTAGACTCAACCAATTGAGCTACACTGGCCAGGGCTATCCTTCATAATTTCTGTATTTCTGGTTTATGGGGCCCAGGAAAATAAGAAAGACCTCTAAAAACTTGGTTTAGGGTGAAGACCACCCTAACCTTGGAAGAAAGATTTTTAGAAAGAACATTTTGGGAAGTCCTTTCTGCCTTCTGACCTGGAGGATGCATGCACACTCATAGCAATTCATTTGGGTCATAAAACTTGATGACTTGCTTTTCTAGACTCCAATGCATTTATTTTAGGTAACCAGTGCTACTTTAAAAACTTTGTGCAGTGTAATGCAGATAGAAGTCAGCGATTAAAGTTTCAACTGGATCTTAATTTTCTCACCTGCAAAATGTGGATAATTAAAACACCAAAAGTCTAATTCATATGGCTAGGTGATATAGTTTTAAAAAAAATGCTTTATAAACTTTATAAAATCTTGCTCCTCAAAGTGTCGTCATCACTTGGGAATAAAAACGTAGCATCTCAGACTCTACTTCAGACCTGTTGAATCAGAATCTGCATTTTGACAAGTCCCTCAGGTGATTTTGTATGTACGTTAAAGTCTGAAAAATACTGCTATCAGACATAATTTTCTTACAAGTTTAAATTGCCAGGAAGCTATGGACCAGATTGAGAAACTTTTATTTGCAGGGTGGGGATCTTTCAGATTTGAGCTTCCCTTGAACAAGAAATGTACATGTTGTGCTTTGCTGTGTCAAGCTTTTAGACATTGACTAAATAAAAAGTTAAACACCTTTTTAAAATCAGTTTTTGCTTTTCATTTTTGTAATAAATAGCATTGTACATATGTAAGATACATATATTTTTTTCTCTTGGATCTGGTGGTGTCACAGTAGAGGGGCACACTTTTTCTCTTTCTGTACACCAGGAATTTGGTGATCATATAAGCAGAGCCTGGTAGTTTGTGTTTCTTTCTAAAGTGCACACCTCCTTCCTTACTGTGTTCATTTGGGATGCATCTTTCAAATGTTAGTATGTCATAGTTTAATTGTCAGTATTTTCTTTTTAGCAGCACAAATGGATGGTGTCTCCAATTTGATGAAATGTAGTTGGTGGTGGCTTCATTTTGTAAGGTTCTTTGGGTGGGGGGAGGGGGGTAACAAGGGGACATGAGCTGTCCAGCAATTTTGAATCTTTGGGAAAGTAGAGATGAGGATGGATTTGTTTGAAAAGGCAGTGGCAAAAAATGAAAATTGGATGAAGCTCTGCTAAGGTGTTTTTTTTTTTGTTTTGTTTTGTTTTTAAGAATTGTGCTTTCATAAATTGCCTTATTTTTAATCCTTGAAACAACCCTTTGAGGTAACCTGTGGCCCTGAATTTATATAGAGAAAAATGAAGCTTTGAAGGGAAGTGATGGTGCCTGGATTCAGACTTGATTCTAATTTCTGTTCGTTACAATACTGTTTTCTATTATGCCATACTGGTTAATCAAGTTCCTCACAATAGGTAATATGCCAATTTAAGAGTAGTTCACATGGCTAGTAATTTCAAACTTTTGCTAATTTTTTAATATTTAATTTTTTAAAATTAATGATGGAGCTATAAACTGTTGAATTTTAAAGGAAATTAATATTTCAGGGTTTTTATGCATTTTGTAAAAAACAGACAAATGACCCTGACCCGTGTTGCTTCAGTGTTTAGAGTGTTGGACCATGAAGGGGGAGTGAGGGTGTGTGTGTGTGTGTGTGTGTGTGTGTGTGTGTGTGTGTGCGCGAGAGAGAGAGAGAGACAGAGAGAGAGAGAGAGAGAGACAGAGAGAGAGAGAGACAGAGAGTTTGATTCTTGGTCAAGGACGTGTATCTAGGTTGGAAGTTCGATCCACGCCTTCGGTCCAGGCTGGTGCAAGAGGCAACCAACCCATGTGTATCTCTCACATCGATGTTTCTGTTTCTCTCTCCTCTCTCTTTCTCTCTTTTCCATCCTCCTTTCCACCGTCTCTCTAAAAATCAATGGGAAAAATATCCTCGAGGAGGATTTGGGGGAAAAAAAATACACCCAAAACCAGGCAAATGTATTCAGGAGAAATCACCTTTTTATTTAATGCTATTATTTCTGGACTCAGTGTGTCGAACAACTATGTTAAATATTCTTTTTTGAAAAGAGGGGAGGAAAATTATTAATTTTATTGAATGTAACTTCTGCCATATGGAGCTTTTTGGTAAGATCATTTCAGAGAAGAAATTCAATTCTCATTTCTCTGACTTCATTCAGAATTGATAGATATTCTCTGAAATATTCCTCCTATTATATGAGGCTTTTGAGGAAGCTGAGCCATAAATGGATGTACTATGATTTCTACAATATATAGTTCTTAGCTCAGTCTGTTATTATCTCAGTTCTTTAATGTTTTGCAATGGAACATATTCTTCCCTCTGCCTCTTAAGATCTGGGTCTCACAGACCACTTCTTGCCCCCACTCTTGAGATTTTGATTGGGTTTGGCCACTTGCATTTTGAGCACTCACTGAAGCCTGTGTTTGAGTACTACCGGTTTGGGTTAAATTGAAACCCACAGTAAGATTGTATTAATCCTTTTTGTTTTTCTTTCACTTACTGAATAGACCTTCCAGTACTGTTATGCACTAGGTAATATGTGACAAAAAAGCAAAGCATACACTCTGTATTTATGATATTTATGTTGGACTTAATTACAGTGGTTCTTAATTGTGCTTACTTATTGGAGTTACCGGAGACCTGTTTATAACATTTGTGGGAGCCGGTGTAGACCAATTAAGTCAAACTCTGGGAGTGAGCCCAGACACTTGTAAAATTTAAAAAGAATGTGATACCCAACACTAATCATAGAGCCATTGCATTGTGGAAAATGACAGTGACCTGGTAGGGTCAGATTGACTATATTCTTAATTAGTTAAATCACTTAATTAGGACATTTAAGATTTTAATCTTGGTATCATAGATAATGGTACATAAATACATTCTAGTGCGTAGCTTTTACTAATATATTACCTTTGTATAACATGATTATACTTTACAAGACTTTTACACTTGTATAATTTCACTGATGTTTGTAACTGCTCTGTTTTAAACAAAATTACCCCTGTTTTAAGGTTCAAGTTTAATAACCTTCCAAAGCCTTGTGACCAGTAAGTGTTAACAGTTGAGATAGAATGTAGATTCTGTGCTATCTGGGTTAATAGTTACTGGCACCTTAAATATTAAAAGAAAAAATTTAAATCCCATAAAATGTACCAGCCATTTATACTCTTCCTTTTTTTACAGCCGTCACATTTCTGAGACATTTTTATAATCCTGAACCCTGTATTCTCTTATTTAGAAATCAGACTTCATGTCAATTGTATTTATTTAAAGTTGTTGACTTGCTGAACTTTTTTCTCCTAAGAAAACTTAGAATTGAAATATGACTTATGGCCCCAGCAGATTTGGCTCAGTGGATAGAGTGCTGGCCTGAGGACTGAAGGATCCTGGGTTCCATTGTGGTCAAGGGCACATGCCTGGGTTGCAGACTCTATCCCTATTAGGGGGCATGCAGGAGGCAGCCAATCAGTGATCCTCGTCATTGATGTTTCTCTCCTCCCCCCTCCCCCCCCACTCCCTCTCTGAAATCAATAAAAATATATTTAAAAAAAATATGACTTGGGTATCGGAAAGTGTATGAGTTATAAATGTTTGTCGTTATGAATTTCCACAAAATGAATGCACGCCGTTGCATCCACACCAAGAAATGGAAGACTCCATTGGAGTCCTGCCTTCAAATAAAAGGAACCTAATATTCTTCGGAGGCATTCCTACTCAAAGTAGAAAATCGGACAACTAACTATATTGTGGTTGAATGAACTGTATAATATTGATAAAAACAGCCTACCACAGGGCTACGTTTGAAAAACCTAACCTTTGGCAGTAATTGGGAATGTAAATAAATGATCAGAGGCCACATTTTCAGGCCAAAGCAGTTAGCTTCCAGATTAGCTGGGCAGCTTTTCAGCAAGAAAGTTAACACACAGCATTCCTTGATTTGTTGAGTGTCGCTTTCACCGAATTTCTTGTTAGCAAAATTTCCAACTACTTCTTTATCCCATTAGCTTCCCATTTTCTCACACAGACCTTTTGAATTTATGAGGAATTGGAGCTGAACTGCTCCTTCCAAACCAGTGACTTGTAGATTTGTGGAAGATGATTTAGGTGTGTTAGTTGGATAATCCTTCTAAAACTCTTTTATTGTTGACATCAATGGTGTCTAATTTACGTAGAGCTATTTGTTATCTAGACCATATCTTCACCTATGGGATTCTTATCTGACATTGGAAGGATCCTTCTTTTAGCAGTTGAATTTTGTAGGAATTTTGTGGTCATTCAGTTTTCTTTGCCATAGTTTCTAAACTTCTGCTAGGCACTGTATTTAGTGTTGGGGATATGAAAATGAATACACAGCTTCTATCAGTTTTACCTTTGTAGTAGGAGGGAGCTATTGTCTCTGAACATCTTGAAACATTTTTCTGTCTGTAGAATCCTGTCATATTTTCATCTCTGCTTAGGGATTTCATTGTGGTGCTTAACTGGCTGTCACTCCTTTTGAACCACTGACAGTCTTACACTTTGAAGATTTTGCTGTGAAAGTTACACCTCAATGCTTGCTAAAACTGCAGTTTATCATCTTGATGCCACATGAAACGAGTGGCATATCCTTCTTGTATATGTTCCTTTGTTCATATTAGTCATGGCATCTTTCTTTTTCTGCGTTGCATTTGTATAGAGCATGATTTTGAAAGCACAATGGGCTTCGAACTGGCAGTTGTTGAAAGGTCTAAGCATGTCAAGGTATGAGCCCCCATTTCTGGGCTAGAGATCTTTAAGAACTACTCTTGAGAGCATTTGTTTATTTTGCATTTATAGGCCTGACCCATTCACAACTTTGTACCTGCCCTCCCAGCCCCCATTATTGAGTTCTTCCCTAAAGAAATTTGGTTGTGGTGACTGGAAATGCTGGGCAGCAGCTCTCATCTTTTTCTGATTGGATTTTGCCTTTTACCAGGAGCTTTAATTGGTCTAGGTGTGTTTTTTCTTCCTTAAACCGGAAGTCAGTGGTGGGGACAAATGAGGTTGCTTCTCTCTACTTTTACAAAAACTGTAGTTACTTATTATTACTCTTTGGTAAGATTGTGCCAAACTCTCTGTAACACATCAAGTCTCTGTGCCGAATCTTCTTTTCCTTTTGGAAATCAAGGCACATTTGCTTTGTATGTCCAGGTCTTAAATTATGGTGTTAGTAAGAGGAGACAGATTTAATTTCCTTAGGACACAGGATGGACATCAGTATACTTGGCATCACAGTTCTTTTGGGTCCAGGCTGTCATTAGTCATAGTTTGAAGCACTTTAAAGATAACTTCTTTTGCATCAGCGATTCAGTATAAATAAGATAGTCTCAAAATAATCTGGTATGGGGCAGGCCAATAGAAGAAGACAACACTTATTCTGATGAAAGAATTTCATAGCTGGATTAAACATATTTTGAAGGATTAAAAATGTTACACTTAAGGTGATTGGTGAATTATTGATGCAATGAACTGTGAGACATAGGGTGAAACTGGAGTGGTGGTGATAGTACAAATTCCAGGGCTTATATCCCAAGATAAGAGTAATTGAATTGGAATGATGTCAGACCACACTTAGCTCAATATTCGGAAGTAGGTGGGGAATTTACTTAGGCAATGTGAAGTAGGCAATTTTTTTGTAGACTTAACACTTTTTCAACTATACTATTAACTACCACACCTCATCTTCTTAGTCATGCTATTACATAGAGTTAGATTTGAGAGTAGAAAAGTGAGACCAAGAGACACAGTTTTGGCTGGGCTTTGGATAGAAAGAAAAAAAAAAATGGGATGGTGGAACACTGGGCATGGTAAGACTGTCCTAAACTGTAACCTAAATGTATGTCTGTCTCCCCATTTTGGCAAGACTTTCTTCAGTGTTCCTGCCTTTTTGTTGTCTTGTTAATTAGGTTGTAATGTATAAAAAGGACATAGACACTATCCTGTCCTAATTAGCATCTAGTGTAGTCTGGTATCCGTAGTGGTTGCCCACTATCATTAGTTGATGATTAGTGAAGCTGAAGCTATTTTTTAAACAGGGCCCAAGGGATGCAGACAGTGATGAAAACGACAAAAATGAAAAGAAGAACAAGGGTACGTTTGATGGAGATAAGCTAGGAGATTTGAAGGAGGAGGGTGATGTGATGGACAAGACCAATGGTTTACCAGTGCAGAATGGGATTGATGCAGACGTCAAAGATTTTAGGTTTGTATGTTTTACACTTCCAATTTTTGAATGGGGGCAATGGGTTTTTGTTTTAAGTTTTTTTTTTTTTTTAATTTAGTTTTCTTTTTTCCTCCTTATGTGTCCTTTTTAAGAATTGGGTCTAGTGTAGGCCATACTATAAAGATTATAAATTTATTGGTAAGGTGGAATTTTCTAAGACTTGTCAATGCCTGGTGCTTTGCTAAAACAACAGATTTTGCATTTGTATAGGACTATAATTTGCAGATTAATTCCATAAAGAGCATTTCCTGATTCTCAGATAACAAAATCACCTGGAATTGGGTGCCTTGGGACTTTCCCCAAGTTTCTCCCAAATCACTATCTTGGGAGAAACCATGGTTACTAATGGGAGTTTGACATATCTCTCTGGCATGCTAGAGTAGATGGAAAAACATTTGAGAACTTATTTGAAAGTGATGAGCTCCCTTTGAGGTAGTTGCATCAGGTATCATTTTCCTCATTTTGAAGAATCAGAGATGAAAATTAAATGGCTTTTCTTAAACATACCCCTTCCATAGATGGCCTCTCATTCCATCTCTGGTCATGATTGATTTGCAGGTTTTAACCTATAATTCAGTTTATGCAGTATTAAAATGATATTGTATATTTGTCTTCCACATTTGGCAAGTTTTTCATTTATGTAGATAACCTTTAGGGATGGTATGTAATTTTAAAAATCTAAAACTCCTTGGTCAGTAATGTACAGATAGAGAATTTAATTTTGACTAGTTTTAAGTTAATCTAAAGTCTTAACCCTAATATCTATCAAAGTTAAAGTTAAATTATATTTTGGGTCATTGTAGGAAAATGTTCAATTGTTTAATATTTCTAATCTAGTTTTTATGTCTTGTTAATGTAAAGAATTACATCTTTGGAAGAAATTTAAGCACAGAGTTATAGAGTTACCTAAGGACTTTCAGATGAGTTTGGGGAGCCTCTCCATCTTGAATCTCAGGCAGCCTGCAGCAGTGTTTTCTGGTATTTGACTTCAGGGCAGGATGTGGTTGCAGGGCTTGAGTGTGTCAAGGAACACAACAGTAGCTTTAATTTGTACCAGCTTTAGGATTTCTTTTAGACATGAAATGTATGGGATATAGTCACAATCTTTTGGATAGGGTGATCATGTGCCCTGGGTTTCCCAGGAGAGTAGTTTATACCTGTTTCCCGGGATATTTATTAATAGTGCACTTTTTTTTTTTTTTTTTGCTTTTAGGAATGTCCTGGTTTGGATGATAAGTTATATCTTCATATTATTTTTAATTCTTAGACTTATCTCCTTAGCAGGTGCATATCCTAAATAAGTAATTTATTTTATACTATTTTGTAATGGTCTGATTCTTCCAGTTTCTCAGAAGGGGAGGAGATAGTTTTAGCATTGGCCAATATATTCACATAATACAGAAAAAGAATTTCCACTTATATGAAAATTATTTTTTTAAATAGACTCATTCTGACATGTGGAACTTCCCCCTTAGAAACTACTCTTCCGTTACTTCTGTGTTTAAGATGTTGATTTTGGCGGGCATATTTTACTATCTGCATTTTGAGTTCTCTGTTTTCATGGATGCCACAGTTAGTGGTTTTTCCAGTTTATCCAGTGTTCTCAAATCTGAGTCTCTTGGTTGAAGGGATTGTAAATTAATAGCAGTAAATGCAAATTGAAGGGGTGGGCTGTGGTGGGAAGGCAAGCAATAAAAAGTCATTTTATGGTATAACATGGAAACATGTTAAATGGTCTTGGTTGTTTTGTAGGAATAGTTTTAAGTATTATTGATAATAAGTTATATCGTGGACGTTGTGCTTAAACTTGGGTTGCTGTAGTGTCCCTCCCTGCTCAAATTAAGGTTTAATGCCCTTTACTTTCTCTGTTTAGCCGTACCCCTGGTAATTGCCAGAACTCTGCTAATGAAGTGGATCTTCTGGGTCCAAACCAGAATGGTTCTGAGGGCTTAGCCCAGCTGACCAGCACCAATGGTGCCAAGCCTGTGGAGGATTTCTCCAACATGGAGTCCCAGAGTGTCCCCTTGGACCCCATGGAACATGTGGGCATGGAGCCTCTTCAGTTTGATTATTCAGGCACGCAGGTACCTGTGGACTCAGCAGCAGCAACTGTGGGACTTTTTGACTACAATTCTCAACAACAGGTATTGTGTGTGTCTCTGTCACTCTCTTTACTCTCCCTCTAGCCAGCACGTTATCAAGTAATAAGAATGGGGGCATGGGAGGAGGGTGGCTTTATTTTAGGCTATTGATAGCTGGACTTTATTAGCCCAATGGTGATGTGGGTTTACAAAGCCTCTGTATCTTCTCCTCAAGAAGCTGAGTCCCCATTGCTGAGATTATTGGCAGGAAACCACTTTCTTCTATAAGTATGTGGGCTCCTCTCTTGCCCCAGGGCTTGGAGAGTGGGTGAGGTGGTATCTTTTATAAGAATCCTCTTGGATGCTATGTTAATCTCTGAAGAGTAATGCGATTGTAATGCTTTGTTTTTTAAATAGTCCAAGCTCTGTTATTAGTTATGTCTTTTAATTAAGTGAGTCACTGCACTTTGAAAGTTAGTACCTTACAGTGAAATTACTTGGCTCTTTTATTCTTAAACTCCTGGAAAATATTGCATGTGTGCCTTCTGATTTTGAAGGCATAATATACTAACCTCTAGGGTTTTTTGGTCCTTCCTTTAAAAATTTTTTAAAGTAAAATTAGTTGTCTGAATTGTTAAGAGGGGGTCTAGTAGCTTTCCTATCTTGTTAAGTACCACAAGTTCTGTCTTATGGCTGGAAGCCATTTGATGGGCCATGAATTTCTGATACATATTAATTTTGAACTGAACCTGGGACCCTTCAGTCCCCAGGCCGACCCTCTATCTGCTGAGCCAAACCAGTTAGGGCGGGATTTTCTTTCTTTCTTTCTTTTTTCTTTGTTAATCCTTACCCAAGGATACATTTTTTTCCCCCATTGCTTTTCAGAGAGAGGGGGGAGGCAGCCTATCAATGATTCTTCCTCATTATTGATGTTTGTATCACTCTCTGCTCCCTTCCTCTCTGAAATCAATAAAAAAAGGAATAAATTCTCAAAACAGGAGTTTTGCATGAAGCCAGAAATTACTTCCAATGCTGAAGATATGCTAGATTTCAAAATATTTTGTGTCACACCATAGGGACATGATATTTTATAGACTTTAACTTGTCTAGCTTAGAAAATTAATTTGGCAATTTCTTTATCTAAATTGAGGTTCATGAGTGTAGACTATTCCTAATCAGATCCTTTAACTTAGTTAATGCCAAGACGTTTCATCTGAATTATTTACTCTGTCTTTTTGGTCTGAAATTCCCTAGCCACCTTTAGTGCTGAGGCCATTTTTGGTTCTTGGCTTCCATTCCCAACCTAATCTTTAGCTTATTATTTAAGAAATATTTGTGTCCAACCTCTTACAAATGAAATCTGATTCTCTTATTTAGTTGTTTTTTACTTCATAATCAGAGTTGGGATTCTCTTTTAATTTATTGATCTCTAGCTTTAAAATTTTTACCAATTTTTTTTTGGAGGCTGGATAATTATTAGAACTTAAACAACAGAAATGTATTTTGCACTTCCACCTGTAGCTTAGCATGATTATATCAAACAACCCTATTCAAATTTATAAAACCCAGGGTATCTTCACCATGAATCCCAATTCAGCAGTTTTTGAAAGTGAACATTATTATTTTGAAAGTTAAACTGTTGTTGGGGTCTGTCTTCCGATACATGTCTTGGTTGCTGCAACATAGGGCATTGTTACACAGAGATTCCACCATCATATGATGTGATCCTTGTTTATCCCAGTGCGTTTCTGAGTAGAATGCTGTCAGACCAGGGGAGGGCTTGATGAAGACCAAGGTTGCGTAGATATAACTTGAAAGACAGATGGAGTGATACTGCTGCAGTTAAGAGAGCAGAGATGTGGAGCTGGAAATGACTATGGTGTGGTTATGGGATGACAACAGTGGAAGGTACATGATAAGGGAAAATGGAGATAAGTACCTGGTTACTCAGTCCGGGTCACAGAAGCCTTGAGAGCCAAGCCTGGGTCCCAGACAATATTAGTGATTGTGAGCATTGAACTAGATGTGTAGTGTGGCACATATTTTTTTGTACATTCTATTCTTTTATCTTCACTATCTTAAATGGGTATTTAAGGCTAAGGCTATCTGTTTTTAGTTGTTTGGTACAATTGGTAGGGAACTTTATTTGTGATTTTTATGAGGGGATCTGGCTTGCAGATTGACAAAATAATTTCTTCTTTTGTCTTATTCCCTTCAAACCAGGTATGATTTGGTATAGTAAATTGGTTTCATATCAGTTTATATTGAGATATGTAATATAGAGCAGCCTCGAAATATAGAAAACGGAACTTTCATTTAGCTCATTGCAAACTTGCTACTTGTTTAGTTATTGCTAATCATAAACTTAAGCTTTCTAAATTGATTTAGGTCAGGGATTCCTTTTTCGGGGGCAATGAAATCACTTAGAAGTTACATGAGATCTGTGGACTGAATTCTCAGAATGTTTTAAAATATAGATTGTAAGTAGGATTACAAAAGAATCCAATTTTATAAAAATATCTATTATTTGAAGCACGAAAGAGTTAGGTGTAAACAAGATTTTGTGATGTGCAACAATTTTAAAGTAACCTAATTTCTGTTGATGATTAAGTCATATATGTTAATGTGGTTGGTTGCTTATAATGATGATTGAAAGACATGCTAAATTTTGTGAAAATAAAGATAATTTTTCCTATCTCAAATACAAAGATCTGGTGTTAAAAAGCCCTAATTCAGGGTAGTTTGAAATGGTAATTGATATTTCTGGACTATTCTTCCCTTTTCTTCACACTTTCCCCTTACTGTCTTTTCCTCAGTCCTGGAAAACACAATAAACAGTTCATATATAGTGTTAAATATCATTTTGTATTATGTTGCTTGAGCAATATTTGTTACTTTAATAAAGAGCTATACAACTATCATATTTCCATAAGTATATTTTAGAAAATTAATGCAGGTTTCATTAAATTACATTCCTAGATAGCAGAAACAAAGCCATGGTTATGTCATTATAGATTAATCAGATTAATTGTTGATATTCTTTATTTAGAATTCAGTTAATCTAAAAATAGCCTAATGTAGCATGTTTTACAAAATTGTATACTGATGTACTCAAACTCTCACCCTGTTAAGCATGAATTTTAACAAAGAGAAAATAACTCTGAAAGTCATAATAGAAATACTGTATTTATTCTTTCACAGCCCTGGCCAGATAGGAGAGGAAATGGCGTGCATTGCTTTTAACAGCATGATAGTGATTAAATGTCATTCTTATGAGGACAAGTTGTGCAAAGTTTTAACATAGGAATTTACTATTCTTGGCTTGCCTTTCAGTTTAGAATTGAGAAGATTATTCTATTAGTGTTGTGTATAATCATTGTTAAATACTTATATTAGATAGCAATTTGGCCGGTTGAAGCTTATGTTTATTGTTATTTGACATTGAAATTTTATGATGTGATTTTCTTAGAAAGATATTAAGTTACTTGGAGGAAGGATATGTTTTATTTTTTAGTACATTATTTAGGAATCATTTATTATGGAATGAGATTTTTCATCTTTTAAAGAAATGTAAAGAAGTTTCTTTTTAAAAATATTCTACATCATGGTTTGTGTGTACCTTGTAAACCCAGAAATCATTAATTGGTCTTTTAACCTGGTGAAGTATTAACAAATCAGTTGTTCAAATAACCTGGTTAAAAAAAGGGCTTTGACCTGGAAGCTTTAAACAATAGCAACTTTTACAAATGTCATGTACTGAGGACTGGCTCCAACATAATACTTTTAAATTAAAAATTTATAGTTCCACCATTGCTGTAATAATTTAGTGTTTCAGAGGGCTTTTCTCTATGAATCTTGACAACAGCCCCCTTGAGGTAGGGCAGCTGTTATGTTTTTACAGATAAGAAAATTGAAGCTAAAAGACTTACTGAAAGGTTATGTTCTGTAAGCTGTGCAAGCACATCTAAGTTTTGGTTTCTTGCTCCAGGCTGTTTCTTTTGGACCTAGTACTAGAATACAGAGACTTTTGATATGTGGAGTTGTTTCACCTTCATATTCAACTGCATTCATAGTTGTTTTTTTTCCTGCATGGAGATATTTTAAAAAGTACCCATCAATAATAACAAAAAAATATATGGTTCTCCATTATCTTTGTGAACTGCTGAGAGAAGGTGCTCAGGAAACTCTGTGGAGTTTTGTTTTAACATGGACTCTGAACAGTTTTACCTCCTGTTTTCCCCCTCCTGGGCTGCCCTGTTGGGAGAGGAGCTATAAAAGGTGACTCACAGAAGCCATGTGTCTGTGGGGGCCCTCTTCCCATTTCGTCAGCGAGAACATCACACATAAAAAAAGATTATTCTGAGTGCTATACATGTATTAATTTTATTACAACAAAATGAGTTAGACATACCTCTATTTTCTCTATTAAAAGGGGAGGAACAGAGATTGTCTTGCCTAAAGTTACAGAAAGTTGGTGGTGGAGCTGAGATATGAATCCAGGCTTTCTATCTCCAGTGTCTGTTCTTATTCCATATCCACTATGTATATAGCCGTAGACTGGTAAAAAGCCAGGCTGGCAGTATATTTTATTTTGGGGAGTGGGAGGGATGTTTTTTACATTTGCTAACTCCATATTTATATATTACCTCTTCATATTCTGAGAACTCAACATCGTTTTTATGGCAACAATTATTGATAATAGTAATAGTGTAGCTATATTTTATAAGATGCCACCTATATGTCAGTCACACAGTTTTTAACTGCCCCTCTTCCCCCTTGAACAAAACCCCCCACAAGGATCTCTTCTGAAGGGCTATATAGTGGTAGAAAAGGGAGTCAAACCAATCTCCTTGCGTTGTTTTTAAATCTTGAAATAGTTAATATATTTTTCTCTGCATTCTGTCTCTTAAACAATTTCTGCATTCTACCCAAGTAAATTTTAATCAGTAGTGGTACATTTATCATTATACCAACCTTAAAATAAGCATTTTCTCCAAATCTCACAGTATTGTGTTTCTCAGTTGTGATTAGCTTGCTTTGTGAAAATCATGAAAATATTTACAGAGCTCAGTGCTTTGCCCAGCAGATGGCATTTGTATGAGTTTTTCAGGACCATTTGGAATCCATCACTTGCCAATTACCCAATTTTGTTTTCAATACCTTGTATTTCCAGTTAATATTGGAACATTTACATAAAAAGAATTACCAGAATTACTGTAATCTGTAATCAAGTCTGCCTGCTGTAGATAAGTAATTTACTTTTGTTAATTGTTTACTGCAGAATGCACTAAAAAAATAATTTCTTCTCTAGTCACCATAATCATTGAGATGTTAACCAACTCTCAGATATAAAATATATTTTCAAAGAGTGATAACATGGTAGTTAGAACCATAAACTCATGTTATGTGGAATTATTACTTTTATGGTATTTACACACTGTATTTACAAGATACAATATGCATACATGTAATGAGTTACATGTAATGTTAAAAACATGAAGCAAAGGGAAGTCATGGAATGGCATTGGAGTACTATTTTTGATTAATAAATTAAGAAAATATCAAGATTTAGATTTAGAATGGACCATCTTTTATTTCCTAAGTCACAGTGTCTAGCTAATAATGTGCAAAAATGTTTGTTGAATAAAGTTAATTATTTTGTTTATAGCAGGGTGGAGAGAAGAAGTTTGGCATTTCTGAGATGTTAAATAATTCAGAATGTTTTAGGCTAGAAAAATTCCAGAGAGCCATTGAAGAGATTAGTAGTGAAACTATGAGGTATTTTTATAATCTTCAAAATATCAACCTCTCTAACTTCTACTTGTTTTTTTGCCTCCTGGCTGCCCCTCTTGGGTGGACCTTGAAATCTCTACATGGTTATTTTTGACATTGTAAAATCAAAGACAATTCTATTCTGGTTTTTAGAAAGATAAATATGTAGAAAAGAGGTAAAGGTGAAGTTGGTTAGTATGTTCAAAATATTCACCTTTTGTTTTCTTTTTATTTAAAATCAGTCTACTCACATATATTTGAGGCATAGAAGTAGTCAAATCATAGGATAGTCTTTCTATTAAAACTTCATTGGTGACGAAAATTAAGCTGAGTTGGTGGAATGCCATTATCTACCAGTGTCTGAAATAATCGGCTCTCTTTATGAGAACATCTGTAATTCAAGATTCATGGTGTCTGTTTTATATGATCCAATGATGTCAGCAGATCTATTGAAATGTGCTTTAGAAAGAGCAGGTAGGTTGAAGGTCCTTTCTAGGGGAAGTCCTTTCAGTAAGTGCTCTCTGTCTGATTCTAGCAAATACAGAAGTCTTCAGTATGACTGCTGTGAAGGAGGCTTGTCAGAGCAATCCAAAATCAGGTTACTGGCTTCCCCTTTCTTTGTACCAATACTATTCATACTAAAATGTATGAACATTTTACTTATTGTTATACTACAGGCCTTGGTGCATGAATTTGTGCACGGGTGGGATCTCTCTGGGTGGCCTATAGGGATTGGGCCCCAGCTCATGTTCGCAGCCCCGCCTGGCACCCCACCATGGCCTGGTGCCACCCCCTCACCTGCTCCACCATCCTACATGTGGAACAATTGATCGCGGGGCAGGGCCCCCCTTGGCTCCCTCAGCACATTGGAGCTGGGCAAGCAGACCCCCCCCCCCCCCCCCCGCCTTCCGCTTATTGCCATCTGCAGGGTGATCAGTGGGGCAATCAAGCCTCTGATTGCACCCACCTTGACCTGCACCACCCACTCACCTGCTCCACCATCCCGCCGCAGTTCAGCTCATCAGGCCCCAGTGCCTCCACTGCCGCCTACTACCAGCATACTACCTCTGACTCCCGCCATGTTCCACGCCGCCCCCTGGTGGTCAGCGCACATCATAGCGATCAGTCGAGCTATCACCCCAGGGAACAATTTGGGCTTGTAGATGAAAGCATATTAGGTTTTTATTATATAGGATCCTTAGTTCCTTGCACAGTGCCTAGTAGGTATTACTTGTTTCATAAATATTTTTAAAGTGAGCGAATGACTGACTTTGTATTAAGATTCTTTGAACTTTTTGGGGGAACTAAGAAGTGTGCTAGGTCTGAGTTCATAATCCAGGTTTTGTAGTAGCAGCTGTGCTTCCCTGGAAACTCAAGAGCCCCCAAAAGTTAGGCAGTTGTCCAGTTTACTCATGATAAGTCACTAGTTGAGGAAGGTATTCAATATCATTTCCTCAGGAAGAGGCAGCCAGAGGACGAGATGGATGCTTTTCATTTTCCTTTCCAGAATGTGAGTAGGTAAGGATTAATTCCAAGTTTTTGTGGGGTTCTGTAAAGAATGGTAGGGAGATAACAATTCTAGGGGCAGTGTGGTAAATCATTTTGTTGTACCTTTGTTTAATTTTTGTATGTCTTGGATTAGGCTGTTCCCTTGGACCTGTGGCATTTGTATGTATGTGTGTGGTTCAGGGACATATAATCTATGAAATAGTCAGCACATGGGAGCTGGATACACCAAACTGAGGTAAAGAAAGAGGGAAAGCAGAACTATGAAGCATTGTGATACTACATGAATGAGTAGAGGATGAGAACATTTTTGTTTAAAGTATCATGCCTTAATGGGGCATGCAGAAATTTTTATTCCGAGAGATTGAAAAATTATTCGAGACAGTTTCTAACCTCACCATATCTTTTTCTTACCTCAGCTGTTCCAAAGACCTAATGCGCTTGCTGTCCAGCAGTTGACAGCTGCCCAGCAGCAGCAGTATGCACTAGCAGCTGCTCATCAACCTCATATTGGTAAGTCCTTAAACCTGTGCCTCCTTTATTATTGTCAGTGTGGCCATCATTTTAGGATACTGCTGCTGTGAAATCCAATAGACTGATTATAAAAGGCCAGGCAAAAATCCCTCAAAGTAAATCCCTTTTTCCTTCTGTTCAGTTGTCTCTAGCTACATTCTTTATTTTTGACACACCTTCTATACCTCAACTCATTTCTTACTATTCAGTTACTGTTGCTCTAACTCAGCTCTTTCAGGATTTAAAAGTAGTTACTGCAGTGGTGACTAGCATCAATTCTGTTGGTAAGATTGGATGAAATCGATTAAATAATAATTTTGTCCATGTTGGGGTTTTATTGAATGTGAATATATCAATCTCTCTTATTAAGTAACAAGAAGTATGTATAAATTCATTTTCTTAGCAGCATGAATTTTTTAAAAGTCTTATCTAACTATTGGCTTTTAAAGTAGCTTTGTCCTTCTGTAGCAGTTCATTTGACCTGCATATTTGCATCTTACTGCCTAGATGCCCCCCATCCCGACCTTTTTGAGGTCTCTGAAGAACACACAATGTTATATGTGTAAACAAGTACAAGTAAAAGTATTTTTTAATGTTTTTAAATGACATGATTGAATAGGAAGGAGACTGCCAAACATGGATTGTGGTATGTTGTGGAAGAAAAGACTAGTTCCACCTAGATACATGAAGGCCGGGCACAGAGGCCTTTGCCTGGGTCTAGTATTTTATACTTGAAGATAGTTTTCTTTATATATACCCATATGTTTTCTTTGAGGTAAACTGGAAAATTGTTATTAATGGAAATAAATCCTTCCCTCCATCCCATGACAATGTCTTTTAAATTGCCCTAATTTTAATAATATTTTAGAAATTGTGCGAATTTAAAGCTGCCTAATATTTTAACTATAATTTTTAGCAAAGATAGGAAAAAAAAAGACAAAAGATAAATGTCACCATAATTTTTAGTATAGGGATTGTTTACTGTAAAAAATTTATTTAGTCTCAACCTATCCTATATTGTCTCCCGCCTCTTACCTACAGCCTGGAATGAATACCTAAACTATGTAGGATTTGGTAGAATTGCAGTTTTAGTCAAGTTTGTTTTTACTGACAGGTATGTTTTCAGCAGGTTTAGCTCCCGCTGCATTTGTCCCCAATCCATACATCATCAGTGCTGGTCACCCAGGGACGGACCCCTACACAGCTGGATTGGCTGCAGCAGCAACACTAGGTGAGACATTCTGATTCACGAGGGATTTTTCTCACCTGCTGAAAGTCATTTGAGCTGGGCATGTGTCCTTTATGCTCTTTCAGGTATCCATGTCTCCAGTGAGGATTTCTCTCCTGACTTTAGTGCCATCTACATGCTAGCTGTGTAGCTCTGCTTAGCTATAACCTCAGACTTGAACCTGTCCAAAGGCAAACTAGTCAGTCACCTCCTGTATAGATATTTTTGGTCAGTGAAGCCACCAGTTGCTAAATATATTTTGGGAATTTCTTCCCTTACCCAGGTCTTCCCACTACCTCTAGTCTATCACACCCAGGTTAGTATTTGCTTTACCTAAACTTTTGCAGCTGTTCTCTCACATATTCCTAGTTCCCTTGCTTCTTCCCCCTCTTCTGCCTCCCAAAAATTGCTCAAGAAAACTGTATCAGACACAAATCTTATCCCTTCGTTTTTGTGCTTAAACTGTTCATTGCTTTTTGTATTATCGACCCTAGTGTAGCAAATATCGGTTATTATCAAACACAGCTGATCATATAATCTCTTGGGTGGTGACAGTGGTGTCTTGTTCTTTGGAATTAGTATTTTTAATGAGGCGCCATGGCACTCAGAGGATTAAGGAGGATTGGGACCCATAGGTATCTCTCCATGATCTGTACATTGATCTCTTGACAATGCGGGCCGCTTTCTCCCCTTAAAATTGGCTACCATTGGCTCATGCTGTTCATTCTAGCAATGCTGACCTGATTTCATCTTGTAAATAACATGGTGGTTTTTAGGTCTCAGTATCTTTGGACCCTATGGTCTCGTGAGTAAATTTTTTGCCTGAAAAGCTCCTTAACTGCCATTGCCACCTCTAGAACAACCTTTCGGACCTCATGGGCCACCAGTGGTCCTCAGACTACCAGTTGGCGTCTGTTGCTCTAGAAAGCCTTCCTTTGCTAACCCTTCCCCATTACTTATTATTGTTTTTATTTATTTGCTTGTGGTTTTATATATACATGGGTGTGTTTTTTCCCTTGAGACTGAACTCTTCCAAAAGTAGGCACTTTTGTTATTTGACTCTGGCATGGTTGCTGTTTCCATTGACATTACTATATAGTAAATTGAATTCAATGTTAGGACAAACCAAATGTTTTCCAAAAGTAAATATTTGGTGGGGACAGAACCCTCCAAGTCATATTAATCATGACCAAATGTTATTATTAAATTTCACTTGTATAACATGTAATTTGTAATTATGAACTCAAAAGCGGTAGAGATGTTCATGTTATGTTTTCTTTAGAATTGTTCACATTTTGGCATGGAGGGAATATGTGGTATTATCCTGCTTCCCTTTGGCCTTGGGGGAGAAATAGAAAGCTCTTCCTAGAAGAATCATCTTTGCTAAATACCATTTATATTTGTTGTATCATTAACTATTTGCCAGGCATTATGCTGAATGCTATATGATGATTTTACAGGTTAGGAATTTGGGGCTCAGAAGGCTGTCTCGTTTGTGATCACATTTTAAATGTAGAATTGGGGTTTGAACCAGGTCCAACTCAAAGCATTTCACAATGCTATATAATCTCTATCTTTAAAACTTTTATTATTTATTGATTGATTTTTGAGAGAGAAATT
This sequence comes from Antrozous pallidus, assembly GCA_027563665.1. Classification (NCBI taxonomy): domain Eukaryota; kingdom Metazoa; phylum Chordata; class Mammalia; order Chiroptera; family Vespertilionidae; genus Antrozous; species Antrozous pallidus. Next base: position 193,254,472 of record CM050508.1, read on the forward strand.
GTTGTTTCACTTATTGATTCATTCATTGGTTGCTTCTTGTATGTATCCTGATGGGAGATCAAACCTGCAACCTTGCTGAAATCGGTTTGGCTTGGTGGATAGAGTGTCGGCCTGCGGACTGAAAGGTCCCAGGTTCGATTCTGGTCAGGGACATGTACCTTGGTTGTGGGCACATGCCCAGTAGGGGGTGTGCAAGAGGCAGCTGGTCAGTGTTCCTCTCTCATCGATGTTTCTGACTTTCTATCCCTCTCTCTTCCTCTCTGTAAAAATCAATAAAATATATTAAAAAACAAAACAAAACCCTGCAACCTTGACATATCAGAATGATGCTCTAGCCAACTGAGCTACCTGGCCAGGGCTCTATGTTATCTTAAATTTCTTTTTTAAAATAAATCTTTATTGTTCAGATTATTACAGGTGTTCCTCTTTTTTCCTCCCCTCATAGCCAACCTCCACCTGATTCCCCACCTCCCCATACCCTTACCCCCCGCCACTGTCTTTATCCATAAGTATAAGATTTTTGTCCAATCTCTTCCTGCACCCCTCACATTCTCTCCCCCCTGGGAATTGTCAGTCCATTCCCTTTCTGTGCCCTGGTGGGCAAGTAGGCAACCTTTATGTTTCTTGCTACCAGCTTCAGAAAATTCTATGGTTTAGATTTCTGGCACATCCAGGTTGCTGTCTGTATACTCTATTACTTTTGCAGTGAGGCAGAAACTTCAGCTCTAAGTTGTGAACGAAGGTGAACAGTTAGGTTAGTGTGAAGCAGAAAGTGTAGTTGTGTTTAGGAAACTAAATAGGTCTGTAATAAGTCAAGGCATTAAATTTTTTGTCTTTATTTGTTTTCAATGTGACAAATTAAAATTTCAGATATCATGGCTGAATGTGGTTGTATTGAATGGCTTTTGCGACTTTAAAAAATAGAAATAGGAAAAGTAAGCCTTTTAGAAATTGAGCTGTGGAGGTTCAGTGGGGTGTCTGGGTTTTGCTATGGGTTTTCATGCTCTTGGAGTTAATGAAGCACCAGGATTTCTGGCCTATTAATCAGCTCAGGTGTCATTTTTACCACTGAGAGCAGAGTACAACTTATTTTTTTCTCTTTTCTATCACTTTAAGCACACAAACTCTCCAATTATTTCTCTTCTAACAACAAACTTTGTATCTTTTTAAAAATATTTTTTTTATTGATTTCAGAGAGGAAGGAAGAGGTAGAGAGATTGAAACATCAATGACGAGAGAGAATCATTGATTGGCTACCTCTTGTATGCCTCCTATTGGGGATCCAGCCCGCAACCTAGGCATGTGCCCTTGACTGGAATCGAACCCGGGACTCTTCAGTCTGCAGGCTGAATCTCTGTCCATTGAACCAACCGGATAGGGCTGTCTATATCTTTCATATGACCTTTCTTTCTTGTGGACAAGTATGCCTTTCTCTTCTTCCTGACCAAGGCCAAATTCTCCATATATTCTTAAACCTACCCCTTCCTACTTCTATCAGTTATGTTCCCTGTTACCTCCAATGTTTCATCCTTTATTAGCTTCTTCCTCTATGGCTGGTTTATTACTTACTTTAGAAGACTTGTGGGGATCATGCATAAAATTTTCTATTAAAAAATAGAAGTAATGATTAGGTAGAATAAATCAATATATTCTTAAATTAATATTTTGCATTATGATCTGCTGAGTCAGATGTAGTCTTGGGAAACTGAGATTAGTCTTAACTTTTCTCCCTTGGCTGTTTTTAGGCCCAGCTGTGGTCCCTCACCAGTATTATGGAGTTACTCCCTGGGGCGTCTACCCTGCCAGTCTTTTCCAGCAGCAAGCTGCTGCTGCTGCAGCAGCAACAAATTCTGCTAATCAACAGACCACCCCCCAGGCTCAGCAAGGGCAGCAGCAGGTAAATGTTAACAAAATGTATGCTGTATAAATGTGAATTTTAGTTATTTATTCATTAAAAGGTAATGTTACATACATATACACTTACATAATGTGAGAAGAAACCAATATTAATGTATTAATGGTTGGTATCATTTTAGCATTATTAAATGAATTTTTAAAATAAAATTGGGATTATTCTGTTATGTGGTTTTGCCTACTGCTTTTACAGTTTTCCATATTATTTAATGTTAATTTTAATAACATTTACTAGCTATATTTAAACCCATCAAAGAATATCCCATACTTTATTTTGGCAAGTCCATTATTATTTGATATCTAACTTAGCCATATTTTGGTGTGATAAATAAGACTAATAGCCCTGGACAGTGTTGCTCAGTTGGTTGGGCATCATCTCTGCACTGGAAGGTTGCTGTTTGATTCTCCGTCAAGGCACATGCTGGGGTTGCGGGCTCGATCCCCAATAGCGGGTGTGCGGGCAGCAGCAGACCCATGGTTTTCTCTCATTGATGTTCATCTCTCTCCCTCTTCTCCTCCTCCTCTCTAAAATCAATATAAACATATTAAAATAAGACTGATAAATATCATTTGCATAAGTTCTTTGCATTATTTCAATGGACTAAATTCCTAGAAGTAGAATTTTTTTCAAGCAATAAAATGAGCATTAGGCCTTTCATATTCATTGTCTAATTAAAGCTGTCTTTTGAAACATACCATGTTCATGTGTTATATGATATAATAAGAATCATCTGCTTTTTATTAGTCTCACTAAGAGAACATGTGTATTTTCTTAGATTCCACAAAATTATAGGAAAAATACGTGTTTTGAAATTCTAGGTAGTTTATCTTGGTCCAGTATTTTTACAGTGTGATCATTTTGGGGAAGCTAATGCATGATTTTCTGTGCAATAGATACAAATCTAGTACCAAGTTTGTAATGGAATTTGTTGACAGAATAGGTGATTCCTATTAATGGATTTGTTAATAGCTCCCCTTTATAAGTAGTCTGCATTTATCTCTGAGATCATCTTTCTGTTCAAATGACTGTCAAATACTTGTGGATTTGAAAGACTGAAGTAATTATCATTTTAAATTGAGCTCTAATAAAGTGAACAACAAAGATAGTAACAAGTTCTTCCTATTGAAAGCTTTCTTTTTAAAGCTAAGTTCTCTACTTTTTTTCCCTTTTTTTACTTGCCCTAATTCTATAGATTATATGACTTCCTATCATAAGATTGAAGAAATCGAATTCATGTGCCTAGGATCTCACAAATATGAAGTTGCTAAGATTACAGAAGTCTGTTATTTCATATTTTTGCTGTTTTCTGACCATGTCGTGATGTTTGGAGTTATGTATCACCTGTAATCTGGTCTTTGTTCTGTTTGCATATAGGGCAAGTTGTGTAACTTCTCTGAAGATAGGTGGTTAACTCCTTGGAATTTTCAGACATTTTTTAATGATTTTATTAGATGTTAAAATGTTAAATTTTATATATTTGTTTCCATAAAACCCAGATTTGACACCGATTGATAAAATTAAAATACATGAATATTGGCAGCTGACAAGAACTATGTTTTTTCATCAAGATACTACATAGATTTCTAAGGAGTGTACCAAAAGGAAACATGTTGCTCTCATTTATACAGGACTCAGTAGTCAGGACTACCTCTTTTTTCAGGCACCATGTCCATTTACCTGTCCCCTGACCTTTCCTACAACTCCTAAGCAAACATAAGCCATGTTTATCATGCCCAGCAAAAAATGATGCTTGCACGATGTTTAATTAGTTTTCTAGTAGTTTTGAACTATAAGTATTTACCGTATCTCTGCGCATGCCGTTTACTTTTTCTAGAGTGAGGCTCTTCTGTGTTTTTTGTTAGGTATCCTCTAAGTCTTGCCCAAACACTCACCTGTGCAATCTCTTATATATATGTATGTATGTATATGTATATATATATGTAGATTGAAGTATTCCTTCTCCTATAAAGTTGGGTAGGTTCTTTAGGTCACAGCAGAAATAAATTGCCTAATATTTTGATAGTAATTATCTATTGGTTACTGATTAGCTCCTGGGTAATACATGAATTCTCATACTTTCAACAAATCTGCAAGATAAACTGTTATTCTCACTATTTTTACAGATAAGAAAATAATAGACTTAGGACAATCTAAATATCTTTTAAATATGGACAATATTGTTCACCTTATGGTTATTTAATAAATATTTAATTGATTGCGAGTGGTGTTTCTTTTAAATATTTTACCAAATGGTACCAAGAATAATCTGTACCCAGGCTCTTGACCACATGTCTAACTTAAAAACACCAGAGTGATAGTGAAAGTGATCTAAGAACTTTGCCTTTGAAAACATTGCAAAATGTATTGTTTTTAAACTTTGGTAATTTTAGCTTTTATCTGTGGGCTTTGCATTTTTACTTGCTATAGTTTATAGATCCTAGAGGAGTAGATTCTTCAGAGTTATTCAGAATAAAAATGCTTACCAGAATCTTGACACACCTAAGTTTCCTTAATAAAAAAATAGATTCAGGGTGGGACGGGGGCAGGGGTTAAGAGGTTAACCAAAGGACTTGTATGCATGCATATATGCATAACCAGTGGACACAGACAGTAGGAGGGTGAGGGCATGTGCTGGGGGGTGGGAGCAGCCGGGGAGAGGTCAATGGGGGAGGGGAGGAGACATATATAATACTTTAAACAATAAAGATTTTAAACTAAAAAATATAGAAAAGTAGATCCTTTATTATAGTGGCAGAACTGGTATTCTGCACTGAAAGGACAGTGTTCTTGACTAATGTTAATCTCCATTTAGATTGTTGTATGTTTGTGTAATTTATGAAAGGAGAAATAGAAATGACCAGGTCAGGAAGCATCTTAAACATGGTGACCTCATGTGGATGTTTTAACCTAATTTGTTCATCTCTCACCCACTACTTCAGTGGTTTTCAATCTTTCTAATGCCACGACCCTTTAATACAGTTCCTCATGTTGTGGTGACCCCCAACCATAAAATTATTTTCGTTGCTACTTTATAACTGTAATTTTGCTATTGTTAATGAATTGTAATGTAAATATCTGTGTTTTCTGATGGTTTTAGGCTTACAGCAATGTTTTCAACCTGTGGGTCAGGGTCGCCAGATATTTTCATTACGATTCATAACAGTAGCAAAAATTACAGTTATGAAGTAGCAACAGAAGTAATTTTATGGTTGGGGTCACCACAACATGAGGAACTGTATTAAAGGGTCATGGCATTAGAAAGGTTGAGAACCACTGCACTACATCATATTCTTTTCCTCTTCACTCACTTTTTGTCAGCTGGTGACAATTATAGAGTTACTGTTTGAGGGCAGAGGTTTTGTTTTATTCTTTGCTTTATTCCTGGTACATGCTAGGTGGTAGGCATTAAAAGTATTTGATTAGTTATTGAATCATCATTTCATTGGTTTTGGCTGCTGTGTAAAGTTAATAAATATGTTTAACCAGATAACTGACACACATCCAAAATGCCATAATATTTTGAATTTAATTAAAAAAATCAGTTTGCAATGAATATTATAAAAATAAGTATATTACAATTCAGGTGTTCTTGAATATTTTCAGCTAAAAATTCTTACGAAAAATGATTTGAAATTTGGTCAGGGCTGCCACTTAGGGAAAACGTTTTGTTTTTTGTTTGTTTTTATAAATGTGCATGGCTTGTGGGGAGGTCCACCACTTGCATCTACAGATGCTTATGATGTACAGTGGGTTGAATTTAGGTAGAATGCATTTCACTATGTGCAATGTTAACTGAGTTTTTATGCTAATAGCCATGCCATGTAATACCACTATAGGAAAAATGTTTTTATAACTATAAGTTCTTAGACCCATCACAGACAACAGTATAGTAGTTACCAGAGAGAAGGGGAGAGGGCATACATAGTAAAGGGTAAAGGGAATCAAATATATGATCACTTAACATTACAAATGATATATCATTAAACACTTGAAACCTATATAACTTTATTAACCAACTGGAAGTCCGATATACGAATTTGTGCATGTGTGGGATCCAGCCAGCCCACCCCAATTGCCTGGGGTTGGTGGGTGGAGAGGAGAGAGAGGAAAGGGGCTGTGGGAGGTTGGCCGGCCAGTCCTGTCCCCTGGTCGAGCTCGATAGAGGGGACAATTTGCATCTTAGCCTTTTATTATATAGGATATCATCCCAAGAAATTTAGTTTTTTAAAAAGTGTACCCAACTTAAGCCTGTGGCATATCTTAGATATACCGAATGAGAAAAAGTTGGTTGATTTATTTCTGTCTCTCAGGTTCTCCGTGGAGGAGCCAGCCAGCGTCCTTTGACTCCAAATCAGAATCAACAGGGACAGCAAACAGATCCACTAGTGGCAGCTGCAGCAGTGAATTCTGCCCTTGCTTTTGGACAAGGACTGGCTGCAGGCATGCCAGGTAAGGCTGCATTTTGTTCCTAATACTTTGAGGAAAAATAAAGTTTGTTTGTTGAGAGAGTTTCAGAGAATAAGCAGTGCTTTTAGCTTGCTTGGGTTTGTCATAATTTGCTTACTGGCAAGGATGACATACACTTGCCCTCACTTAGACCACAGTTCGTTGATGAGAGCACCTAATTGGTCTGAGCCAGTCTTAATCTCAGTTGGTAGAAACATGCACATCTCCACACATTGCTTGGACTATAGTGTTTTTACTGGTGTTGATCCATTTTCCCCTCTCAGGATTAGATATAGGAGTGCCCTGGCCACCTTAACATTACTACAAGCCTGTAGTCGTTATGATGATGTTTTGTTGTTTTTTTAAATATGTTTTTATTGATTTCAGACAAGAAGGAAGAGGGAGAGAGAGATAGAAACATCAATGATGAGAAAGAAATTCATGGTATTTCTTGTTTGTCTCTAGGATTTCTTCTGAACCAGTATAAAGATGATTTGTAGCTGCCAACATATGATGTATATATTGAATATATTTCATTTTTGGCTCGCTGTCATCTGGTTCTATACTTTGCATGGATTGGATGTAGTTTGAAGTTCTTCCTTTGAAATAGGTTCTTATGAAATCTCAGCATAATTTTATGGATCCTTACTGAGAATGGAGGGTAGCCAAATTAAACTCATTTATTATTTAGTGAGTAAATTTGACTTGATTTATTTTGTTAGTTACTAAGCATTTATGTATTAAGAAAGCACCTATAATTTCTTAATATACCTTAATAGGATTTGGAGATTCCATCTCATGTGGCATGAAAAGATCCTATTAATTGAAGCCTATCTAGGTTTTTCATGCTAACATGCAACATATTTGTGCTTAGATTATTAAGTGGTATAGAAATACTATGATTGTTGTAATCATTTGTTCCCTCTGTTATTTGAATAGTCAGGAAAACATTGTCAGTGAATGCTGGTTGGTGATAATCTTGGTTAGTTAGCACTTTGAAGAGTGTAGATATTCTCTGTTGCTCCAGATTCTCTTTCTAGCACCTAGTGGATAAAAAATAATGCTACTCTTATTGTGCTAGATGGTATGCTAGATCTTTTACATTCATCTTTAGCTTAATCTTCATAAGAACTTTATAAAGACTGGTATTATCCTCATTTTTCAAATGAGGAAATAGCCAGAGATTCAAGGTTATACAGTTATCTAAGTGTTGATGCCAGCCTGTACACCTAAGTTTGTCCTCAGAGCTGAATTTGTGACTACTTACAATATGCTGGTGCCCAGGAGGCGTTGTTAGTTTATATGTGCTTACGATATATTGCCTTTCTGTCCCTAGGTTATCCGGTCTTGGCTCCTGCTGCTTACTATGACCAAACCGGTGCCCTTGTGGTGAATGCAGGAGCAAGAAATGGTCTTGGAGCTCCTGTACGACTTGTAGCTCCTGCCCCCGTCATCATTAGTTCCTCAGCTGCACAAGCAGGTGAGCTTATATCCAGGGTAAAAAGGTGATGAATGACATTCTTAAAATATGTGGAACTGCACTTTATTTGACAATTCTCAATAAGCATTTCTACCCTGTGATATTTGAAAGAGAATCAGAAGCAAAAAATGATATCGATAGATTCTTATTTTGTGGCATGTACCAGCAAGGACTCATTCCAGTGCAAACATAGGAAGTTGGATTAGTCATTTAAAATGGCACCATTGGCAGAAGTCCAAGGCTAGTTTCACGGAAATCCATGTCATTGTCTTCAAATAATGTAGGATCCCCCTCTTCCCCCTCAGGGGAGGGACAAGGATAGAAAAGGTGGGAGATGAGTAGAGAGAAATGACAATAATAGGTTTTGGTAGGAGGGAAGATAAGTTTTTATTTTAAGCTATATACATTTAATTAGGAATAATAGTGGGAAAATCTAGAAGAGAAGCAACATGCTTAAATGGAATTTGAGGGACTTTAGCATATGGATGACATTGATTCTAGAAATATGGGTGTTTAGTTTTTGTTGTTGTTTTTTTAAATCCTCACCTGAGGATATTTTTCCCATTGACTTTTAGAGAGAAAGGAAGGGAGAGGGAGAGACAGAGAGCAACATTGATATGAGAGAGACACATCGACTGGTTGCTTCCCTCATGCTCCCAACTAGGGCCCATGCCTCTGACCAGGTCAAGGAGCCTGCAGCCAAGGTACGTGCTCTTGACTGTAATCGAACCCGGGACCCTTCAGTTTGCAGGCCGACACTTATCCACTGAGCCAAACCGGCGAGGGCTAGAAAAAATGTTTTTACCATAGGTATTTGTGAAATGAACTTTTGGGGAAGTAGAGATATTTAAAATGGATATATTTGATATTGTACCTATTTTAAACTACAGACTCTTTAAAGCCATAACATACTGAACTTGCTCCGGTGTTATTTTGAAAGTAGAAATAGAAAATAAGAGCTTCAAGTGAGGGGATCAAAGACAGATCTGTATAGCTACTTTGAATAGATAGAGTAGAATTAAAAGATTTTCAAAAAAGGATAACAATGTAGTTTGGAAATCTGGCCAATCCTTTTTATAGCTAGATGATTTGCTTTCTTTTTTATAGCTGTTGCAGCGGCCGCAGCATCAGCAAATGGAGCAGCCGGTGGTCTTGCTGGAACAACAAATGGACCATTTCGCCCTTTAGGAACCCAGCAGCCTCAGCCTCAGCCCCAGCAGCAGCCCAATAACAGCCTGGCATCCAGCTCTTTCTATGGCAACAACTCTCTGAGCAGCAATTCCCAGAGCACCTCCCTCTTCTCCCAGGGCTCTGCCCAGCCTGCCAACACATCCTTGGGATTTGGAAGTAGCAATTCTCTCGGCGCCACCCTGGGATCAGCCCTTGGAGGGTTTGGAACAGCAGGTAGAAATCAGACTGATGTGCTTTAAAACTTATAATTACTTTTACAATCTTTATGGAACACTGACGATGCATGGAAACCTGAACAGATTCCACAGGCAGATCTGGACTGAGCCCCATGGGATTCCAGCCATCCCACATATCTGAGATGATGAACTATTAAAATCAAGATATACAGTTGGGGCCTAGTACAGGTTTTTGCTTGTGCTGCTACTAATTTATATTTCATAGTCGGTTTGTTATAGGAATTAGGAAAGCAGGAGAGATTTTTACTGGCTTTGGGGAGAGCATGGAGGGAAGCATAGAAATGTGGATGTTAAAAACAGGGAGGATGACTTACCAAAGATCACAGGGTAGTGGACTGTACAATCTGCAAGCCTTAAGAACTCATGAGTTTTCTGCAGTCTTTTGAGAACAAGGGGAAAATGGAAGGAAATTAGATCAGTATATTTTTAACACTTTATGGGAGAAAAAAATCAGGACAGTAGTAAGGTAAACAATGGGGTAAATACAGTGTTCGTAAAACAATGTGATGTGGAAACAGAAGGGCACATTTGTGAGAAGGTATCTTAAATTGGAATTAGAGTCTAGTAATAAGTCTTGATTGACCAAATCCATTGAAAAAACAGGCTTTCATTTATAAATCTTGTGTATGGGACAATGTCCCATTTACAAATATGTTTTCTATACTCCCATTTTTTCTACTGGAACCTTTGGATTGATGAAAGGCATTCTTTTTAGCCCATTTTCTTTCACCTTTCCCAAAGCTTATGTGGCCGTCCGTCAGAGCTTTTTAACCCACCCCATCCCATAATTTATGACACAAAAGGAAGGTAAATTTAGCATATGTGTGATGGTTTGAACAAAAGTTTCATGTTAAACTGAGCCATGTCCTCTTTACTACCTTACCTGCCCCTAGAACTGCCACATGAACAGTTTAGGCTGTCTCTGCTTGCTGACAAATTTGCGGTGGTAGGGAGTCTGGATCAAAGTGTTAGGAACAGGTCACTGGGCTTGTTCTTCAAGGAACAGGCCTGTTCTTATCTGCATTGTTTTAATTCCATTTTAGTTGCAAACTCCAACACTGGCAGTGGCTCCCGCCGTGACTCCCTGACTGGCAGCAGTGACCTTTATAAGAGGACATCGAGCAGCCTGACCCCCATTGGACACAGTTTTTATAACGGCCTTAGCTTTTCCTCCTCTCCTGGACCCGTGGGCATGCCTCTCCCTAGTCAGGGACCAGGACATTCACAGACACCACCTCCTTCCCTCTCTTCACATGGATCCTCTTCAAGCTTAAACCTGGGTAAGAACCATTACTCTTAACACAACCTTGAACTCAAGAAATCTCTTGCCACCGATGCCATTAGAAGTACTTTGCAGAAGGAAAGCACAGTCCCTTTATCCTGGAAGTGTCCTGAGTGTTCTGTTCCTTCCTTGAGTACCTCCTGTTATTCAGGCTGTACCTAGATGGCATAGCAGTTTTGGATTTATTAAAGTTGGAGTGTATCCCCTCTATTTTCACTTTAGTACAAACATCTTGTTCTCTGGCTGCATGTGAGAATCTTTAATTATAAACACAGTTCAGATTCATTTTAAATAAAACTGGAAAACAAAGATAGAGAAAAGGAATGTATTCACCTAGTATTACCACTTAAATATCACTGTGATTATTATTTTGCCTTGTTTTTCAGACTCTCTCCACCCACCCCATGTATACATTTAATATCTTTTGCACATAAAGCAGTTTATTTAAAAAAGTTTCCCACATTTTTTAAAGGCATTTTCTTTTTTATTAATTTCAGAGAGGAAGGGAGAGGAAGATAGAGATAGAAACATCAATGATGAGAATCATTGATTGGCTGCTTCCTGCATGCTCCCTACTGGGGGTCAAGCCCACAACTTAGGCATGTGCCCTCGACAGGAATCGAACTCGGGACCCTTCAGTCCCCAGGCCAGTGCTCTACCCACTGAACCAAACCAGCTAGGGCTGCCAATATATTTGTATATATTTTCTTAAACTATGTAGCATGCAAATGAGTATAGCTGTATATTTCCCAGCTCTGTTTTGGTGGTTAAATGTATGGGATTTTTTAATGTACTATCTAGATCCTAGAAAATGGGGAGGATAAAGGGCTTCTTAATCAGGAAGCTGTAACAATGTAGAGCCACTTTTATTATCATATTAGAGGACAAATTTATAAGTCTTTGAAGAGACTGGAAATGGTTTACACTCCCTTCTCCCAGTTATTTGTCAGGTTTGGATTTTGAAGTACCGATTTATTTCTTAGATGGGGAAAGTTGAGGCATAGACGTGGAGTAACCATGTAATTTATCATGCAGCCCAGGACACTTTTGCCACTGAATTGGGGATTCTGTTAATTATTATTCTGTGAAGACGTGCCTAAATATGGACCGTCCCTATCCTCCTATGTAATAAAACCCTAATATATAAGTCAACTGAGTGGCGGAACGACTGGTTGCTATGACATGTACTGACCACCAGTGGCAGATGCTCAGTGCAGGAGGTGCCCCTTGGTGATTAGTGTGCTCCCATAGGGGGAGCACTGCTCAGTCAAAAGCTGGGCTCATAGCTGGTGAGTGCAGCGGTGGTGGTGGGAGCTTTTCCTGCCTCTGCTGCAAGCAGGCAATAAGGAGTGAGGGATCCCAGACTGCCAGAGCCTGGGTCCATGAGAAAGATGTCTGACTGCTGACTTAGGCCCGATCCCAGACTGAGAGGGCGCAGGCCAGGATGAAGGGTACACACACACCCTCCTCTCCCCACCGAAGTGCGTGAATTTCATGCACTGGACCTCTAGTTTAAAAATAGAATTTTTTAAAAAAGAAACTCATCTAGTTTACATGGTCTTTTTTTTTTTTTTTAAACTATGTTCTTATTGATTTCAGAGAGAGGAAGGGAAAAGGAGAGAAGGGCAGAAATATCAATGATGAGAAAGAATCATCATTTGGCATGTGACCTAACCAGGAATCAGACTGTGGTCTCCTGGCTCATGGGTTGACGCTCACCCACTAAGCCACACCAGCAAGGCTTTTTTTCACTTTTTAAGGAGCAAGATTAAAAATGGCTTTATGGACTCAGAAATGAGGACAGGCTATAAACTAATAGGATGCTTTCATTTGGAAAGACAAATACTTGGAAATGATTTATAAAAACATAAAAGTAAGACTTGAAGAAGGGGTTAGGATAATAGATATATTTCTAGAACTAATGCTATTTCTGAGTTTGAGAGATGAGTTTTGAGACAACATTATCTATCTATATAAGTACATATACATTTGTGCACATGTGTGTGTGTCCTAAAATTTCATAAGTTAAGAACTATGTGATTATAGAACTAATTGTTTCAGGTTATATTAGGAAAGTTGTAGGGACATTCCAGGTTGCTAAATCCATATTGGATAATAGCTAATGGATGTGGGTTTATTGTATAACAGTGTATTCTAGTGACAGAATGCCTGGCTTTGAAGACTCAGGCTTAATGTAGAAATATAAGGGATAGATGAAAGTTTAGTGTATACATGGAAGGAACTAACATTTACTGAGTAGTTATTACCTGACACTATTAATGGTTTTAGCTGCTGTACATATAACTCTGAAGGTATTATGCCTATGGTACAGAAGTCAGGAAACTGACTTAAATATCATGCCTAGGTCTCATATCTGAACAGATTTAGTGTTAAACTTTTTAATTCCAAAGCAGCAATTGTCAATGTATATACTGTCACATGATGTGCCCAGGATATATTTTAAACCAGTGCATTATCAGATGCAGTAATCTTACCTTTTAATTTCTTGGTTTAAACATTTGAACTGTGTCAGCTCTTGTGTACTAATTAAACTAAATCTGTGAGGTCAAATGGTCTTTGTAGTGAATATTCAACTCTGCTGTTGAAAATAAAACTTTATTTACAACAATAGGTAGTAGGCCAGACTTGTCCTCTGGGCTGAAGCTTGTCAACCCCTGAACTAAATGCTGTGGCTCTTGAGTGTTTGGAAATGGAGGTGGAAATAATACTTGCATGCATGGTACCTTTTCTCTTTCCAGTATATTAGCAGTTTAATGAAATATTGCCTTAGTCTTAATTCATGTTCCTCTTGTAAAGTACGAAAAAATTATTGGTCAAGTTATTTCTTAATGACTCTTGCTTTCTGCCTAGATTTATTTTTAACATATTGTCTCCTTAAAAAAGTATACCTTGTTTAAGCAATTTGGGTATATGTATTCGCATTGGATTTGAATTGCTGCATGCACAGCAGTACACATCGTTCTTGAGGAACTTAGCATCTTGATTGGCTAGAGCTTTGCCTTAACTCAGTCTCCTTTAGAAAAGGGTTCTTGTATGCTTTAATCTTACTATATGAGGTGTGGTACTTGATTTCTAGCAGTACCTATACAAAGACATCTTGGTGCAAGAAACTTAGCATTTCTTTACCATATATACACTGAGTGGTCAGATTATTATGATCTCTGAACGCATAATAATCTGGCTACTCAGTGTATATCTTATATGATAAAAGGCTAATATGCAAATTGCTCCCTCGACCAGGAGTTCGACCAGCAGGCATGCCGGCCAGCAGCCCTTGTTCCCTCCCCCTTGGCCAGGCTGGCCGGACCCAACCCATGCACGAATTCGTGCACCGGGCCTGTAATATATATACATACACTCACTGCGTTCAGAAATCATCATAATCTGGCCACTCAGTGTATATTGGGTCACACATAGCTTCTGCTATTAATACTACTACACTGCTGCCACCACCCATCAATTCTTTGATCACTTAACAACTATCCTAGAAATGTGCTCATTGTGTTCCTTCAGTGTATTAAATACTCAAAAGACTATTCTACAGAGGGAAACTTAAACAGAAGAGTTTCATGACTTTCATAAAACCACACAGATGTCATAGATAATAGATCCACCCTGGGATAAAAACAATATAGGCTGAATGCACATTTCAGCCTGTATTTTTGTTATCTCAGGGTGGGTCTATTATCTGATACCATTTTCACACTTCTTGCCAGTGTCAAACATAAACTAGGATACTCAGAAAAACCAGTGCCCTGCTAAGTTATTTTTCTCTCATTATTGATTAAGCAATCACTTGTTGACTGCCTATTTAAGACTCTTCAATACTACTTTTCCCATTACCCATTACTTAAAGGACCATACTTTTAAAAATAATGAGTTTTATCTCACCATAAAATTATGTCATAAAGTTCACTCATTTCAACTGTATAATTCAGTGATTTTTAGTAACTTTCTGCATTGTGCAACCATCATCAAAAAACGGTTTTAGACTATCTTCATTACCTCAGTAAGATTCCTCGTGACGTTTTACAGTTAATCCCTGTTCGCACCACTCACTGATCTACATTCTGGTTTTAAATTTGCCTTTTCTGGACATTTCATATAAATAGAAGCATACAATATGTGATCTTGTTTGTTTGGCTTCTGTACCTTCTCATGTTCTTGAGAGTTCATCCTTGCTATAATGTGTATGAGTAGTTTGTTACATTTTGTTGCTGACTCCCCTTCAGTTTTATGCTGTAACAGATTTTGTCTAACCACTCACAATTGAAGGATGTTTGTTGGTTATGGTTTTTGGTTATTAAAAATTATGCTGCTATGCCCAGTCGGCCTGGTTCCTGGTCAGGGCACATGTCTGGGTTGCGGGCTCAATCCCCATTGGTGGGGAAGGGCATGCAGGAAGTAGCCAATCAGTGATTCTCATCATCGATGTTTCTATCTTTCTCTCCCTCTCCCTTCCTCTCTAAAATCAATAAAAAATAGTTTATGGTGCTATGAACATTTGTATGCAAGTCCTTTTGTGAACGCTTGCTTTCATTTCTCTGTGAGAAGAATTGCTGATATGTATGTTGTTTTTTTAAGTTAAACTTTTAAAGAAACTGCCAACCTGTTTTCCAAGTTAGTGTACCATTTTACATTCCCACTGGCAATGTGTGAGGATTTCATTTTCTCTGCACCCTCACCAACATTTGTTCTTATTTGTCTTATTTAATATAGCTGTTCTAGTGATCATGAAATGATATATCAATGTAGTTTTAATTTCCATTTTCCTAATGACTAATAATGCTGAGCATCTTTTCATGTGCTTATTAACAACTCATGTATCTTTGGTGAAATGTCTGCTCATATTTTTTGCCCATTTTTTGATTCAGGTTGTTTGTCTTATTATTGAGTTATAAGCATTTTTTATATATTCTGGATACAAGTTCTTCACCAGGTATGTTTTGCAAATGAAGTCTTTTTGTCTTTTGCTTGTGTTTTCATTTTTTAAATGGTGTCTTTGGAAGTGCAATAATTTAATTTTGATGAGGGGCAGCTTATTATGCTTCCTGGTATAGAAATCTTTGGCCAGTTCAGTTTCTTAAAGATTTTCTTATATGTTTTGTTCTAAAAGTTTTAGTATTTTAGTTCTTATAAACAAGTAAGTATATGATTCATTTTGAGTTACATTATGTGAGATGATGATTCATTGTTTTGCATACATCATTTCCTCAGCAAAGTTTTGAAATGTTTGGTATACAGGTCTAACAAGTCTTTTTGTTAAATTCTTTCCTACATATGTTATTTTTTTGCTATCATGAATGAAATTGTATTCTAGTTTTATTTTTAGATTTTTTTCAGCTTGTTAACAGAAATACAATTGATTTTTGTATATTGATTTTGTATTCAACAAATTTGCTGTACTTATTTATTCTAATAGTTTTGGGTGGTTTCCTGAGGATTTTCTATATATAGGTTCATGTCACCTGTGAATAAAGACAGATTTTCAATCTTGATGCCTTTTATTGCTTTTTCTTGCCTGATTTCACTAGCTAGAACCTCAATACTGTGTTAAAGAAGGTAGATGAGAACACACATCCTTGCTTTGTTCTTTGGGACAAAGTGTTTCTCTTTTGCTTTTAAGTATGAGCATTGTAGTTTTTTTCATAGATGCCTTTAATTAGGTTCAGTTCCCTTCTGTTTAAGAGTTTTTTCATGAATGCTTTTGGATTTTGTTAAGTACTTTTTCTGCATTTATTAATAGTCATTTACTTTATATGTATATTTTGAAGATAGGTTTTTTGTTGACAACTTACAGGTGGGATGTGTTTTGTGATCACATTAACAATCTTTTTTTCAGTTGGTGCATATATAAATTGACAATAAAATAATTGATATAGTTGGATTAATGTCAACCATATTTGTTACTGTTTTCTATTTGTTGTCTTTGTTCTTTGTCCTTTTTTTTGTCTTTCACACCTTTTTTGTCTTTAGTGGTTTGACTTGGGCTTTTATATGATTCTATTTTTTTCTTGACATATCAGTTATTCTTTATTTTTAAAATCTTAAACCTTTCTTATTTATTGATTGATTTTTATGGAGAGAGGAATTGTGGAGGGGAGAGAATGAGAAACACTGATTTATTGTTCCACTCATTTGCGCGTCCATTAGTTGTGTTCTGTATGTGTCCTGACTGTCAAGGATTTAACCTACAACTTTGGCACATTGGGATGCTACTCCAGCAAAATGAGCTGCCTGGCCAGGGCTTAAAACTTTTTTTAGTGGTTGCCCTGGAATTTGCGTTACACATTTACAACTAATCCAGGTTCACTTTCAGTGTAAAAACCTTATAATAGAAAACAGTCCTAGTTCTTCCATCCATTGCTGTCATTCATTTCACATAGATAAGCACATAAATGTGATATAAACATAGCATACATAATTGAACACATTGTTGCTATTATTTTGAACAAACTTGTCAGATCAATTCAGAAGGAAGTTTTTATTTTTATGTCATTTTCGTTGATGCTCTTTTTTTAAGTATGGATTGGAGTTTCTGACCTGTGTTACTTTCCTTCTCTCTTAAGAACTTCTTTTGGCATTTTTTGCAAGGCAGGTCTAGTGGCAACACATTTCTTCAATATCTGTCTGAAAAAGCATTTCTTCACCTTTGAAGGATAATTTTGCAGGATACGGAAATCTAGGTTGGTAGTATTTTTCACTCTCAATACTTTATTTTTTAATTGATTTTGTGAGAGACAGACATTGATTTGTTGTTGTACTTACTTATGCATTCAGTAGCTGATTCTTGTATGTGCCCTGACCAGGAATCAAAATTGCAACCTTCCTGTGGCAGGGGCGCCAGAGCTCTCAACATTTTAAGTATTTGATTCCTCTCTGTTCTTGCTTGCATTTTTTCCCCTGAGGAGCAGTGAGATGTAATATATTGTCGTGTTTTCCTCCACTCTGCCTTCTTTCAGGATTTTTCTTTGTCTTTTCTATTTTCTATATTTTGAAGATGATATGCCTAGCTGTAATTTTTCTGATATTTATGCTGCTCAGTGTTCCCTGAGCTTCCTGGTTTAGTATCTGATATTAATTTGGAGAGATTCTTAGTTGTTATTGTTTTATTTTATTTTATTTTATTTTTTAAATATATTTTATTGATTTTTTACAGAGCAGAAGGGAGAGGGAAAGAAAGTCAGAAACATCGATGGGAGAGAGACATCAATCAGCTGCCTCTTGCACGCCCCCTACTGGGGATGTGCCCGCAGCCAAGGTACATGCCCTTGCCGGAATTGAACCTGGGACCCTTCAGTCCGCAGTCAGACGCTCTATCCACTGAGCCAAACCGGTCTCGGCGGTTGTTATTGTTTTAGATAATGCTGTTCCTTTTTTCTTTCTTGTCCTTCTGATATTCCTATAATGTATGTTCTAACTTTTGTAGTTGTCTTACAGTCTGTGGATATTCTATACTTTTTAATTTTGTTTTTTAGTGTTTTTTCTTTATCCTTTTTGTTTTTTGAGGATTTTATTGATATAACTTCCAACTCAGAGAGTCTTTCCTTAGCTGTGTCCTGTCTGATAATATCCCCATCACAGGCATTCTTCATTTTGTTTTTTATCTCTAGCATTTCTTTTTTATTTTTTTTCTGCTAACATTGCCTACTTGTTCTATGTATACTGTCTACTTTATCTATTAGTCTTTAGCATATTAATTATAGTTGTTTTAAATTCCAGGTTTGGTAACTCCAATATCCTTGCCATGCATATTTCTGATTATTCTTTATCTTTAAATTGGGGAAGGGGTTGTTTGTTTTGTTTATTTGTTTTTGCCTTTTGGTTTGATGCTTACTTTTCTTCTTATGGCTTTAAATTGGCTTTCTTTTTTTTTTTCGTGAATGCATAATATCTTTATTGTTCAGTTTATTAATTACATTGTTTCCCCTTTTTATCCCCCTATAGCTCCCCTCCACCCTGTACCTATCCCACCCTCCACCCTCACCTCCCCCTCCCCACTGTCCTCTCCCATTGTTGCAAGATTTTTGTCCAGTCTCTTGCTGCACTTCCCACAACCCTTTTCTCCCCAAGAATTGTCAGTCCATTCCCTATGTCCATGTCTCTGTTATATTCACCAGTCTATCCTGTTCAACAGCCTATCAATTCACTTGATTTTTATGTTCATTTGTTGATAGATGAGTATTTGTTGTTCATAATTTTCATCTTTACCTTTTTCTTCTTCCTCTTCTTAAAGAATATCTTTCAGCATTTCATATAATGTTGGTTTGGTGGTGATGAACTCCTTTAGCTTTTTCTTATCTGCGAAGCACTTCATCTGACCTTCAATTCTGAATGATAGCTTTGCTGGATAGAGTAATCTTGGTTGTAGATTCTTGCTGTTCATCACTTTGAATATTTCTTGCCACTCCCGTCTGGCCTGCATCGTTTCTGTTGAGAAATCCGCTGACAATCGTATGGGTGCTCCCTTATAGGTAACCAACTGTTTCTCTCTTGCTGCTTTTAATATTCTCTCTTTGTCTTTTACTCTTGGCATTTTAATTATGATGTGCCTCGGTGTGGTCCTCTTAGGGTTCCTATATATTGGGGTTCGGTGCACTTCTTGGACTCCTAAGTCAATTTCTTTCACCAGGTGTGGGAAGTTTTCAGTCACTATTTCTTCAAATAGGTTTTCATTGTCTTGGCCTCTCGCTTTTTCTGGCACCCCTATAATTCGGATGTTGGTATGCTTGAGGTTGTCCCAGAGGCCCCTTACACTATCTTCAATTTTTTGGATTCTTTTGGTTTCTTGCTTTTTCAGCTGAGTGGATTTTACCTCTTTGTATTTCAAATCTTTAACTTTGTTCTTGGGGTGCTCCAGGGCACTTTTAGGTTTTTGTTTAATATTTTTTGTTTCAGTCAGTGTATGCTTAATTTCTGGTTGGTCCTTTTTCATATCCTTGAGAGTCTGCTTTATATCCTTGAGGGTTTCTTTCATTTCCTTGTAGGACTCATTCATTTCCACGTTGGTCTTGATCATTTCCACGTTGGTCTTGATAATTTCCTTGCAGGTCTCGTTTATATCCTTGAGGGTGTTGTTCATTTTCTTGTAGGACTCATTCATTTCCTTTGTGGTCTTGCTTATTTCTTTATAGGCCTCGATCTTTTGTTGGAGCCTCTTAAAAAACCCTATAACCGTGGTTCTGAATTCCATGTCCAGTCGTTTTTTTTCCTCCATTTCTTTCACATCTGATTTCTTTCCATGTTGCTGCATGGTGGCTGCTTCCCTGAGTTGGTCTATTAGCTTTGTGTGGTAGACTTCCTACTAGGGATAGTGGCTCAGCCTCCGCGGTTACCTGAGGTGGATATGGGCTGCACAGTCTTGCTGAAGTTAAGCGCAGTTAATCGTTGTTAGCACTTGGAGGGGTTGACCTCCAGGCCAATTGTCTGTGAAGCTCAGCTGTGCTCAGGTTGGGTGGGCGGAGTCTCCGGGCCAAGCAGACAGCGTTAGCTCTGCCCTATGCGGCCCTGGGGACTCTGTGCCGGGGGCAATGGCCGCCAGCACCTCTGAGAGAGAGCCCCTGTGGAGCTCCACCGGCTGCCGGTTGCCGGGAATTCAGACTTTCCCAAAATGAGTCTGCATGCACAATGGCTCACCCAGGGTCATAAAACAAAGCAGTCTGACGGTTTTCCGAATGAGAGGCAAGTCGCGGTGCGCTCTCTGCGCCGTCACGCAGCCGAGCTGTTCGCGAAAGCTCCCTTCTCCACAAGCCGGCAGACCCGAGCTTCGGCGTGCCCTCCCTGTCCAGTTTTCACCCCGTATGATAGTGGGTTCTCTGGACTTCGCCCAGAGCTGGAGAATCAGTGGGACGCCTTTGTCTCCCTGTTCGAGAAAACTGGCCGGTTTTCAGCCGCCCGCCCTCTCCATGGCGCGCACTCCAAACCTCTCTCCGTGCGAATCTTTCAACGCTGTCAGCCGCCGCTCCTCCGGGTCACAGTGTCTTATCTTCACTTTTATTTGTGGAATTTTCACTCCGCGAGCTTTCTGGTGATTCTGGAAGGTGTTTGTTCTTTCGTTAAGTTGTAGTATTAAAATTGCTGATTATGACGGCAAGATAGGTGTTTCACCTTTGCCGCCATCTTAGTTCTAAATTGGCTTTCGTAATGAGGTGTCAGGGGAGTCCTGTGACCCATATCTCATTTGTTTAGTGAGCCTATGCCTCTGGACTATCAAGTTCACAAGTGTTTCTTTTTAAAAAAATATCTTTTTAAAGATTCAGAGAAGGAGAAGGATAGAAAGTAACATCAATGATGAGTGTCATTGATTGACTGCCTCCTGCACGCCCCCTACTGGGGATCAAGCCCACAACCAGGCATATTCCCTTGACTGGAATAGAACCTGGAACCCTTCAGTCTGCAGGCCGATGCTTTGTCTCCTGAGCCAAACCAGCTAGGGCACACAAGCATTCCTTAGCCGCACTCCCTCTAGCCCCGTGGAGCAGTATGGTTTGTGTAGGCTGGAGTTACATGTTTCCTTTCCCCAGGTCAGTTCATCTCTGACCACAAAACCCTGCAGGTTAGGCTCTGGTTTACTAGTTTCTCCAGAGGACAGACTTTGTTAATTAAGGTTATGGTTCTTTGGCATATTTAAAACTCGTTTCTTTTCCCTTCAGCCTGCCGGACGCCTGAGGAAAATTCTCTCTGATGTTTATTGTGCACTGTGCTCCCCATTCCCTATATGACTGGGTCCCCCTGGAGTTAAAACTTGCAGAGTTGTCCGCACTCACTGAATCTCGAGCAATTCGTCAGTTGCCCTGCGGGTGTTCCTATTCAATACTGGTGCTGGTGGTGGTTTTGTTGGAGTTCCTGTTCTGTTAAGCTGTGATATGACCTGTATTCATCTGTCTTTCCAGTCTTGGGGGCAGTGGTTTGCTCTTGTCCTTCCTTCTCTTATGGATCCAAGAAGAAGAACTGATTTTTTAGTCTGTTTAGTTTTATACTTACTGTTAGGGTGGAGTGGTGACTTCAGGCTCCTTACATGTGGAACTGGAAACCTGCATATACAATTTAAACAAAGCATTAAGCCCTTGATGTCTGTGGACTGTCAGAATGCGGGGAAACTTGGTGAGATCACTAAGAGGCTCCTTTGGAGGCCCTGTGTGAAATGTTTGTTTTAAAATGGATTACAAACTCAAACACTTTTAGGAGCCACCTCCAGGTTTATAGTAGTTTGGTTACAAGAATGTGTAGATGTAAACCGTGGTGCCCTGCATGTTCCCCATCTGAAGGAGGTATTTATCAGGAAACCACGATTTTAAACAAAAACCTGCATTGGTTGAATATTTACAGAAAAATTAGTAAATTTAGCAAATATGCCTGTGACTGTGTCAGTGTGCTGATTATAATGTAGTACCAGGGAGCATTTCTTTCCTTTTTTAGATTTGCTTACTTACTTTCTCAGTAATAAAATTTGTATGTAGCCCTAGTCGGTTTGGCTCGGTGGATAGAGCATCGTCCTGCACACGGAAGGGTCCCGGTTTTGAGTCCAGTCAAGGGCACATACCTCGGTTGCAGGCTCACTCCCTGGCCCTGGTCTCCCTGGCCCTGGTCTGGGCACGGGTGGAGGCAACCAATCACTCACATCGATGGTTCTCTGTCTTTCCCCCTCCCTCCCACTCTTTCTACAAATCAATGGAAAAATAGCCTGGAGTGAGGATTAACAATAACAAAAAAGCTGTATGTATGTATGTATGTATGTATGTATGTTGTGTGTGTATGTGGCTCTGTGTATACTACCTGGTATCCAAACTGAAAATCAAAACCTCAGAACAAATTTATAAAAGTTTGCTTTAGACTTTACACGTGATGTAACTCCAGTCTGTGAATCCAGTGTTAGGCATTGGTCAGTATGCTTTTTGGCCACAGTAACAGAAAATATAATTGTGGCTGAAACACTAAGTGTAAACATTAAGTGTATCTATTGGCTCATATAGGTAGTAAATAGGACAGAGTTCAAGAATGGTTCCTGTCATTCAATCTGTCACAAAGGATCTTGTTATAAGGATGTATGTTTGGGTCTTTTAGGAATTTGGTTCTTTTCTCTGTTGAGTTGTTACTTTTCCCTAAGTGCTTTTGTTAGTGATCAGCTTCTTAAAATACCTTGAAATTATTTTCAAAACATTGTGTGTTCATGCCACTTTCTTCTCCTTAAGCATCTTACTTGCTATTGTCACACTCACCCAGTACCTGTGACCTACTTGATTGCCATCTCTTTGCCCATTTTCCCCCAATCTCAAGTCAGAGAAGAAAGTATTGCTTCTGAAACAGAATAAAGAAAACCCATATGGCCACTGTTCTCTTTTCTTGTAAACCCTTTTCTTTTTTTTCTTAAATGTTTTTCATTTGGATTAAGAAATATTTTGGAGCTGAAACCGTTTTGGCTCAGTGGATAGAGCGTCAGCCTGTGAACTGAAAGGTCCCAGGTTCGATTCCGGTCAAAGGCATGTACCTTGGCTGCGGCTACATCCCCAGTAGAGGGTATGCAGGAGGCAGCTGATCAATGTTTCTCTCATCAATGTTTCTGACTTTCCATCTCCTTTCTTCTCTGTAAAAATCAATAAAATATATTTTAAAAAATATTGTGGAATTTGACAAAAATAACAGTTTGCTTTAGAATAAGCCAACTTGATATAGCTGAGTCTGAAAATGGGACTCCAGAGTCCTGTGGCAGTTCTGGCCACGATTGTTTGTGTCTTTGGGTGAGCATTGCACCTCTTTGGGCCTTAATGTTCTGTTATATACATGGGAATTTAAAGCCTTTCTAAAAATTTTCCTGAAGTGCTTCTTATAAGATGCTTTATCATAGAGCCTGGCTTAGGACAAATCCTCAATAAAAATGTCTTATAAATTTTAACACAGCCTTTTCTGGTTGGTCTTACCATTTTGATTGGGACTCAGAACTTTGAAGATGAGCCCTAGAATTCTGTGGAGAAATCCAAGCTGGGTATATTTTTGTAACTACCATTAATCTCCAGACCAGGCATCCATTAAAACTCATAAAGAAGTTCACCTTAAGTGACTTTCTCTTGGACCCTGAGTTGTTACACATCTACACACTCTTTTTGGTTTATGTGTATTTCTTATCTACTTTGCTTTTTTGTTTAAAAGGAGTTGGGTGGGGTGGCAAAAGAATAGGCTTCACATTCATTTTATAAAAGACTTTGCATTCTTTTTATGTAATGTAAAAAATATACCAATATTGGGGATATACATATATATATATATACACACACACACACTCAAATAATTTACTCTGCTTTACATAGTTGTTTTAAAGATTAGTTTTTAAATTGATTTTTGGAAAGAGGAAGGGAGCAGGGGTGGGGGGCAGAGAAATATTGATCACCTGCCTCCTGCACACCCCTTATAAGGAATCGAACCTGCAACCTGAACATGTGTCCTGACCTGGAATCAAATCAACAGCCACACCAGCCAGGGCTGCTTTACATTTTGCTAAGCCTTTTGGTCTTATCTCTATTTTACTAGTTTAGGAATTCACAATTATTGTTCCCTGGTCATTAGTCACAGCAGCAATATCAGTGGCAAGAAAGTTGTTGCTACTGTATCATTTCAGACTGTGTCTCAACAGAAGGTGTTAAGAGCTGCCATTCCTGATGAAGAACTTGAAAACCTTCTATTTCAAAGCATACGTCCTTTTTTCTACCCTTGATGTGTAATCCTTGGCCTAAGGTGCCTTAATAATTTTAAGACTTCTATTTAGCACAACACAAGAATCATTTCTTTCAGTGATTTTTTTTTTTTGTGGCTCTCTTTATAAGACAGGCAAATCTGGGAACCCCAATTTTTTTAAGGGGTGGGTTTCAGATGGAAGTGGGGATTATTCCTTAAGGGCAAGATCTCCACAGAGCACAGAACGGAAAGCCACGGAAGTCTATGCATTTTGTGTTTTCTGATTCTTGGTGCTCAGGTTCAGGTTCACACGGCAGGAATTTTAATGGCTTCACTAACTGCTCCTCCGTTTTTGCTAGCAGTGTCCTATCAGTGGTTAAAAGCATTCCCCAGATAATGGTTGTGCTCAAGTTTCTTTTCAGCTTGCTGAATCGCCCTTGTGGAAGTCATGGCCCTAACAGAACTTAATCTTAATACAAAAGCAACAGAATTGAAAAGGAGTTAGAGATGATGTAGGCTTTCATGCATGGAATGCTTTTTCCACTCTCAACGAAACTCCTTAAGAATGAGTCTTGAGTTCTCCTGTTCTGTAACCAACAGGAGGACTCACAAATGGCAGCGGAAGGTACATCTCTGCCGCTCCCGGCGCGGAAGCCAAGTACCGCAGTGCGAGCAGCGCCTCCAGCCTCTTCAGCCCTAGCAGCACCCTTTTTTCCTCCTCCCGTCTGCGATATGGAATGTCTGATGTCATGCCCTCTGGCAGGAGCAGGCTTTTGGAAGATTTTCGAAATAACCGGTACCCCAATTTACAACTGCGAGAAATTGCTGGGCATATAATGGAATTTTCCCAAGACCAACATGGGTCCAGGTGAGGACTTGGCTTTGGCACTTAAGGTAACTGAAATTTTAATGCCTTAAATTCCATTCCTCAAATACGAATACACTAAGTAAATGCTATGAAAAAATTGAAGCAGTTGCTTCTTAGTGTACTTTCCATTATTTCAGAGAAACTTGGGATTATGAAGGTCTCTAGATACACAAGCGATTGAAAAGAGCCATTTAGAAATTGAAGTTGGGATCACATGCATAATTAAAATAGACTTACTTTTTCAAACAAGCCTTTTTACCTTTCTGAAAGATTAGCCTGATGTTTCTAATTCACGAGAACCTCACAGAATGGCTACAATTTAAGAAACAGAAACACTACCACAAAGACATATATCCGCACATGTTTGCTAATTGAATCCCTATTAAGAGCTACTCAGATATAAGTTTGGACCTCTGCTGCTCAGGATTAAGACAACTCCATCACTTTTTGGTTGTTTTATTCTGTAGAAGTGAGAGTCTGCATAGAGGTGAGAGAAGCATCTCTTACAAAACAGAATTTATCTTGGGTTACTCCCACCTGTTGGACTATTCAGTGGGCTTCACAGAAAGGGACTCTGGTCCTGGGGAGAAAGCACATTTATGATGTTGCCCATCCTTTCCTATTTATCTCTATTTTCTCTCTGACTGTGCCCACTGAAACAGCTTCTAAAAAACCTACTTTTTCACTGAATTCTGCCAGCTTGCTACTGAGCAAGGATTTCTCATATTTGGATCCTGTAGACCAGATTGAGAGACAACATGATTTTTCTGATAATCACCTGACTCAAAGAATTATTATTTAGATTGGCAGATTGAGTAGCTACTACTTCAGAACACCCTGCAGACATTTATAACAACTGTTCCACATCCTTAATGAGTATTGCTTCATATGAATATGAGGTAAATAATATAGCAAGGACCATAAACTTGGATCCTCTTAATGTGGGACTGGTTTCTAAAGGAAAAAGTTCTTCTTGTGTGATGTCCATCTTCACCCTCTCCCCTCTTTTCCTATTTCTCCCTGTCGTCTCTTTCTCTCAAACCCACAGTAAATACAATTTTATACATATGCCCTACTGTAATGAAATATGCTCACACTTAAATATACATGTAAAAGCTCAGTTAAGTTAGAGTATACTTCACACTATAAACATTTTTTCCTTTTTAGTAATTCTTCAATTAAGTGAGCTCAAGGGATTCATTTAAATAACAATTGTATTTGTGCACCCACATGCACCTGCACCTGTGTAAATCTACACACATATTTTCCGAAATGATTCATTATACAAATTGAGCTAATTATTTCCAAGTCTTTCTAAAATGCTGTGATTGCCCTTTTTACTTTGCACTTCAGATTCATTCAGCTGAAACTAGAGCGGGCCACACCAGCTGAGCGCCAGCTTGTCTTCAATGAAATCCTCCAGGCAGCTTACCAGCTAATGGTGGATGTATTTGGAAATTACGTCATTCAGAAGTTCTTTGAAGTAAGCCTTTGTACTTTCTATTCTTTGACTTTAGAGACTCTCCAGAGCATTTTGATTTTTATTAGCCGTTTTTAGAATTGCCATACCACTCCAGTCTCAAAATGAAATGTGTGTGGGCTTTTAAAATATTTTTTAGATGTTTTCCAATTCATTTGCAGCAGATGACGCCAGTCTAATTTAGAAATGTGTATGGAGAATCGTTGTTCCCATTTAGGTTCTCTAGTATGTTATTTCTGATTGTTACAATTCTTTCACTAAAATGTAATTTTTTAAGGAAATAATTCTTGTAAGATAATTTTAGCAAGTCTACAATAAAATGTTCTAAAAAATGAGAAATATTTTAGGATTCCTAGAGAATTCTCTTTGTACACCAACTCTACTATTTTTCATCATAAACTATAGTTTGAAGATTGTTAAACACTTATTGGGTCATTCTTCTACCTTGTTTTTTTAGTTTTCCTCCATGAATGTGAATAGTGTCCACCTCTGTTGTCATTGTCTTTGGAAAGGATTAATGAGATTGTTGGGTTAGGTCTGTTCCCTTAGTTAACTAAACTCTCAGAAAGGCGGGGATTCCTGGCTTACCATTATTGCCCTGGTGCACTGGGATCAACAGCTCCAAGCTATAATTCCAAAAAGGAATGAAACATTGAGATGAAGAAATGAGTACAAGGGAAAAGTACTTGCCACAGAGAAAAATAAAAATTTAAATTTCTTATGTATGTCTTATTTTGTTTGATTTATGTGAAGATTTAAAAAGTGGCTCACTCATAGTCTATATTTTCTTAACTTGTCTCTTAAAGACTTAAGTTTGTTGACACTTAATTCTCCAGCTGTGGACTAAGAGACCAACCTAAACATGACTTGTAATTTTGATTTAGAATATCTTTTCACTGTGATTTTTGTCATAGGTAGAAAAATATAGGGGTCTCCAGCTCCAGATCTCTGCAGCTAGTGGTGGCTGAATGAACAGTGGATTACAGCCATGTGATTTGGGACAAGCTAAAGAAAAAGGTCCCTGACTTAGAGAAAGTGGACATTAGTTCCCTTGTATAGAAAATGAGTGGATTGGGCATAAAGTCTCTTCAGTCTGATGATTATGCTATTCAAACAAAACTAAAAAGCCAGGATGGAAAATCATTCTAGGAAGAGTTTTAATATTGTGCAGCCTTACCTTTTGATTTTCTCTCCCCCCACCCCCACCCCCCTACTCAGTTTCATTGTATAACAGATAATACATATCAGTTCTTGGAATGATACTGAATACTAATTCAAAACAGAATGCCCATATGTGCTTTGGCTTAAATTTCATATAGATGAAAGAACTTTTAAATCCCTGGACCTCAGATACCTAAAGTGCTGTTGATTTTCTGTAAGAAGTCTTTGAATCTTCCCCAGACATTGTGTAAAGCCCTAATAAACACTGTCTTCCACATGTATTATTATTTTAGAGTAAACATAAATACTCTTATAATTAATCGAGTATAGATATATTTAATAGTACTAATGAATTAATGGCAGCTTTGGTGAATTACATAATAATCAGGGACTAAAAACTATTCTCTTGAAGAAACAAATGCTTTATACACACACACACACACACACAAATTTCAGAAGGAGAGAGAAACATCAATGATGAGAGAATCATTAATCGGCTAACTCCTACATGCCCCCTACTGGGGATTGAGCCCAAAATCTGGGCATGTGCCTTTGACTGGAATTGTATCTGGGACCCTTCAGTCTGTAGGCTGACACTCTATCCACTGAGACAAACAGGCTAGGGCAAAAACATAGATTTTTTAAACAAAAGGTTTTAATCATAGGTAACCAGGCTAAAAGAGGTATACCAATGGCTTTATACAGAATAACGAATGCTTTGCTTTCTCTGGTTTCTTTCCTTCTACCTAAGTAACGGTGTTCACCCAAACATTATGTCTAGTTTGGCAGCCTTGAACAGAAGCTGGCTTTGGCAGAACGGATTCGAGGTCATGTCCTGTCATTGGCACTGCAAATGTATGGCTGCCGTGTTATCCAGAAAGCTCTTGAATTTATTCCCTCAGACCAGCAGGTAATTGTAAGTTTCCCCTTTAACTTTTCTCTTGGTGTTGGATGTTTCTCCATGGCACATGTAGTGAACCCTCTGAACTTGCCAGCTTCTGGCTTTCTTTTATAATTTTTCTTTGGTGCTTGTGGCTGCCGTTCTGTGCATGGCAAGCATGAACTTTGCAATTTGTAAATTTATAGCAAATCGGGTCTTGTGTTAAAATCAGTGATTTCAAACACTCTTCAGTCTTTAGAGGTGCAATTTTACAGGTGGGTTTTTGTTTGGCAAGAGTTGAAGGATGTAAAATACTAGTAACTTGTCATTTTCTTCAGCCTGAACTGACATTTCAACAAATTAAACTATTCCAAACCACCTTCCATTTTCCTTCATTTACTCTTTCTTATTCATCCCACACACCACCATTTACCCAGTAAGTGCCTGCCCAGTGCAGTGGCTGGCCTGGCACATGACCTGATGCACACGTAGTGCCCAGCACAGTGCAGAAGAGTGATGGGAAGCAGTGGTGAGAGCATGTGCCCTGAGTCTTTAAAGTAAGCTTTAAAAAAACTCTCACCAGAGGGTATCTTTTTTCCATTGTTTCTTTAAAAAAAACTTTTTTTATTGCTTTCAGAGAGGAAGGGGGAGAGATAGAAACATCAATGATGTGAGAGAATTATCGGCTGCCTCCTGCACGTCCCACACTCAGGAGCAAGCCCCACACTGGGGATCGAGCCCGCAACCCAGGCATATGCCCTTGACCGGAATTGAACACGGGGCTTGTCATTCTGTAGGCTGACGCCCTATCCAAACTTGCTAGGAGTTCCTTTGAATTTTAGAATGGAAGGGAGGGAGAGGAGTGAGACAGAGAGAGAAACATTGATGTGAGAGAGGTATAATGTTTATCTCCTGCATGCACCCTGATGGGCTGAGGATTGAACCTGTGATTCTTTGGTGCTTATGACAATGCTCTAACCACTTGGCAGCATTGGCCAAGGCTGAAGGAAGGCTTTGCATGAGGAGGAGTCAGTCAGGAGAAGAGAAAAGGGACAGAAATCTAAAGTGTTGAGTACTGTGAGTGGGGGCTGACTGAGAAAGCACCTGCAGAGGCCAGCGATTCAGGAGCAGTCACAGCGCAGGTCCACCCAGCCCCACAGAGACCACAGGGCCCAGGCAGCCAAATTAGCCCCCAGCCAGGGGTGCTACCGCTGTGCTTGTGCTGCGAGCCTTGGGGTGCCTGTGTTCTAGACCCTCAGCCTTTGGACTCTGAACTCACTCAGCCCTTCTCAGGGGAAGGGGGTGCCTTGGTCTGGCAATGATGAGCCACTTGCCCTCACTGCGAACACAGTTCAGTGATGAGAATCTTTGTTATGGACTCGAGTTCTGAGCCAGGCGAAGCACCCACCATCTCCAATTCAAAGCAAAGCAAAACAAAACACCGCATTGGTGCTGGTGCCGGCAATGGAAGGCTGGGGAATGTTGGAAAAGTCCTAATGCTGTGAGGCATTAATTCTGATTTAGTCACTATCTGTAATTTTAAATACCTTGCTTAACCCTTTGAGATTTAATTTCTTTTTTAAAAAATTAAGTAATTTCTTAATTCTCACCTGAGGACCTTTTCCCATTGATTTTTAGAGAGAGGGAAAGACAGAGAAATATCGATGTTGAGAGAAACACATTGATTGGTTGCCTCCTGCACGATGCCTGACCAGGGCCTGGGCCAGGGGAGGAGCCTGCAACTGAAGTACATGCCCTTTGACTGGCATCGAACATGGGAGCCTTTGGTCCCCAAGCCGATGCTCAAGTCACTGAGCCAAAATGGCTAGAGCGAGATTTAATTTCTTTATATATAGGTTGCAAGGGGGTCTAGAGGATAATATATAACTGACACATACTGTGTGTCACACACAGGAGCCATATTGCTTGGGTTTGAATCTTGGCAGTTTAGGTCTGTGATTTTAACAAGTCATTTAATTTGTCCTGGTTTTTTTCTTTCTATCTTTAAAAAGTATGTATTTATTGATTTAAAGGGAGAGAGAAACATTAGTGATGAGAGAGAATCATCGATAGGCTGCCTCCTGTATGCAAGTCCCCACTAACCACCACCACACACACACACACACACACACACACACACACACACACACACAAAAAAAAAAAAAAAAATCAGGGATTGAACCTGAAACCTGGGCATGCATCCTACCTGGGAATTGAACCATAACCTCCTGGTTCATGGGTTGATGCGCAACCACTGAGCAGTGGCAGTGCTGGTGGGCTGTCTTGGTTTTCTTATCTGTAATAGTGTCTAGTCCATAATATTGTTATCTATAATAGTGTCTAGTCCCGTGACGGCAAACCTATGACACGCGTGTCAGCACTGACACTCATAGCCATTTTCAATCACACGCGGTCGCATGCTGAGAAGTATGGTTTCTTCCTCGAAGTGACACACCACACTCGAGTTATGCTCGGTTTTTTGGTGAATTTTGACACACTAAGCTCAAAAGGTTGCCCATCACTGGTCTAGTCCATAGTGTTGTTTGTGAAGGTTCATTGAGTCAAAGGATGTTAAGCACTTAGAGGTATGCCTAGCCTATAGTGAGCTCTAGATTAACAATGATACATATCTCACAGAGCTGTCATAATAGAAACATGTTGAATTGTTTGTGAAATTCATTCTATTTGAAGATGTCTGCATTTAAAATAAATATTTTTATTGATCTCAGAGACGAAGGAAGAGGGAGAGAGAAATAAAAACATCAATGATGAGAGCGAATCATTGATCAGCTGCCTCCTGCACGTCCCCCTACTAGGGATCGAGCCCGCAATCAGGGCATGTGCCATTGAGCCAGACCAGCTAGGGGAAAGATGTCTACATTTTAATCTCCCAGAGTTTTTTGCCAGTTAGAATAGTTTTTTACACTGGTTACTATTATAGGAGGTTTGCTAATGTGGGAAAACACTATTCATCATTAATGCCATAGTGTGCCATACCTGAGTTGTCCCACTTTCATTATCATGATTCTCTCTCTCTTCATTGCTTTTGTGTTTAGTAAGGAGAACATTGATTGTCCAGCTGTTTGCTCGCTGTGATTCTGGTGGTGCTTTCTTTCCTTGTCTCCAATAGAATGAGATGGTTCGGGAACTAGATGGCCACGTCCTGAAGTGTGTGAAAGACCAGAATGGCAATCACGTGGTTCAGAAATGCATTGAATGTGTGCAGCCTCAGTCTTTGCAGTTTATTATTGATGCATTTAAGGGACAGGTAAGTGACTTTGGAAAGAAATAAGGGAACAAATTGATGTGGTATTTCCACTGTGAGCTGAGAAAATATAGGGTTTTTGGAGTGTTCTCAAGTGCTGCAGTGAATTGCAGCTCTGTTCAGGTGTGTCGGGTGCCAGCTCTGTGTACCCAGGTCTCTTTCTTTAAGTGTCTGTGGGTCTTCTGTCTTACCGCAGATGTCAGCTCATGTTGGGCTGAGTTAGACATCAGAGTTGTTAAAGGTAAATCTCACATTTGAAGAATAGATTTTTTCCTTTGGTTAAGTACTATTTATGTTGATACTTAAAAGTTTTGATCACATTTTAAAAAACAAGGTGTTTCCTACTTAATTTTGGGGGGAATGGGTGAACTGTATTAAGTGACAATACAAGTAGAGATAGCTTCAAATTTTTCTGATTTAACTGTATGTCATGAGAGCCTATATGTGCTTTTATTTTTTTAATGCAGTGGGCAGTTTTAAAAAATATTTTTAATTGAGACGGAGGTGAAGGGAGGAAGAGAGAGAGACAGGATGGGGGAGAGAAATATTGATTGGCTTCCTCCTACACACCTCTTATTGAGGATTGAGCCCGAAACCGAGGCATGTGCCCTGACCCGGAATGGAACTGGTGATCCTAAAAAAACCCCACAAACCCTTGTATACTTACTCAACATTATACTGTACAACTAGAGTAAACTGTGGAAGTCCACAGTATTATAAGTAAATATTTAAAACATAATGTTGAGTGAAATAAGTTGTTTCTCAGACTGTTTGTGTTTATCATATTTATAATGTTAAAATTGTTCAGAACCATACAGTATACCATTAAAGTATTTAGTTTTGCACATGAAGCTACATACATAAAATCATATATAAAGCACTTAGTGCAGTGACTGATGGCAAACATTTAATAAGTGCTAGCGGTTGTTACTGTTCTTACAATTATCATTATTCTTTTTCTTAAAAATTTTTTTTAAAATATATATTGATTTTTCACAGAGAGAAAGGGAGAGGGATAGAAAGTCAGAAACATCGATGAGAGAGAAACATCGATCAGCTGCCTCTTGTACACCCCCTGCTGGGGATTTGCCCACAAACAATGTACATGCCCTTGGCTGGAATTGAACCTGGGACCTTTCAGTTCGCAGGCTGACACTCTTATCTACTGAGCCAAACTGCTTTTGGCTTATTATTCTTTTTATATTTTATATTTGTATTGATTTCAGAGGGGAAGGGAAAGGGGGAGAGACAGAAACATCAATGATGCAAATCATTGATTGGCTTTCTCCTGTACACCACCTCCTAGGGTGGGAGCATGTACCCTGACCAGGAATTGAACTGTGACTTCCTGGTTCATAGTTCGACACTCAACCACTAAGCCACACTAGCCAGATTATACTTGTTTTAAAAATCCTCACAATGAGGATATTTTTTCCATTGATCTTTATAGAGCATTGGGGAGGTGTGTGTGTGTGTGTGAGGGGGGGGGGGGGGATTGGTTGACACCCACATTCGCCCCAGCTAGGGCCAGTGATTGAATCTGCAACTCAAGTTCGTGCCCTTGACCAGGAATTGAACTGTGACCCTTTGGTTCACTGGGCAACAGTCTTAACCACTAAGTCACACCGCTAGGACAATTGCCATTATACTTGACTAGAGGCCCGGTGCACGAAGTTCGTGCACTTGGGGGGTAGGTCGCAGGTCTCTCAGCCCTGCACCCTTTCATAGTCTGGGAGCCCTTGAGGGATATCCGACTGATGGCTTAGGCTCCCTCCCTTGCTGTCAGTCGGACATTCTTAGTGCTGCTGTGGAGGCAGGGTAGACTACTGCCACCGCTACTGTGCTTACCAGCTGTGAGCCTGGCTTCTGGTTGAGTGGTGCTCCCTCTGTTTGAGTGCACTGGCCACCAGGAGGCAGCCCCTGCATTGAGCATCTGCCCCCTGGTGGTCAGTGCCTGTCATAGTGACTGGTCTTTCAGCTGTTTGGTTGATTTGCATATTAGCCTTTTATCATACAGGATAACAGATCTGAGGTACAAGTTTGGCTAGGAAGGGCAGAATTGAGATAGGACACGTGAAGCCTGTATCTTAACTTGCACCAGACCCAATGAAAGAGTTCCTCTGCACCGCAGTTCACGTCAGAACATTACTTTGTGATTATGTGAAAGCACGCAGGATTTGATCACAGACCTTTTTCTGTTTGTTGTTGTGTGTTCTTTTTTATTTGTCTTTTACCTCAGTCCTTTGACACAGTGAACTCTTAACTGTTTTTCATGATCTTGACTAATTCTGCTCTTTTCTAGGCTTCTTGGAAAAGTATTTTTCATCTCTGAATTTATGTATGTGTGACTTCTAGAGTAGTTAAGAAAGGGGCTTACATACACACCTTATTTGTAGAGAGAACTTACTGTAGTATTTACAATTCAAGCTTTTGACTAGGACCTCTTATCCTGGCTCTGTCATTTACTATCTGTATGACTGCACATTGTGAAGACTTATAGGATCTTCAATTTTCTCATCTGTATGCAGATTGTCTCTCAGGGTCATTTAGAAAATTAGTGGGGTTATGTATATTAAAATGAAGTATTAAAAGAAGCAGGTGTCAATTTTGGCTTTCTTATGTCTGCCTGCCCTAGGTATTTGCTTTGTCCACGCATCCTTATGGCTGCCGAGTGATTCAACGGATCCTGGAGCACTGCCTCCCTGACCAGACGCTGCCTATCTTAGAGGAGCTGCACCAGCACACCGAGCAACTTGTGCAGGTAGTGGAGCTGCCAGTAGAGTAACTGCAAACACTGGATCTCGCGCAGGCCCAGAGCTTGTGTTTTCTCAGCACAGGCACCGTTCCAGTAAAGGCTAATGTTAGTGTGTTTAACGTGCCCACGGAAGCTTCTGGGCAAGTTTTCATTTATACCAGCCTGCTTACCGTTTTGTGAATGTGGCTGGTGAGTAGAGCCTGGTCTTGGAGCAAAGAGGATGTGGCTGCCAGAGCTCTGCTTTGGACTTACTGGCTATGTCATCATGGGCAAGTCGTTTCATTTGCCTGGGTCTGTTTCATCATTTAAAATGAATTAAGTGGATTAATTGATTTCTCTCTAGCTTTGATACTTTGTCTTGTATCTACTAGTAAAAATTTCTTCCACATCATACTAACCATTTGTCCATTTTCTACATGTAGAAGGTTATACTGAAGAAATTTTTTTTTAAGCTAGAATTTGTTTCTATTTAAAATTTCAAGAGACTTTAAAAAGGCTCAAAGGCCCAAAGTTGTCCTGAAGCAGTTTGTTTTGTAGGTGTTGTTTGTTTTGGTGAGAAATATGATATTGTAAATTATTCAGTAGTCCTTGTAGAAGAATTTGAAAGTGCAGAAGGCAGCAACAAAACAAAAGAAATGTCCATAATCCTACCATCCAGAAGCAAACACATTTGGCATTGGCCATTAAATAAATATTTTTGCCTCTAGAATTGTGCTTATTCACATTTATTCTCCAAGATCTTCCACTTTAGATGAATGAGTAAATCTATTATATATTTATAATATTATTTAATCAGGCATTGTCTGTTTTGTTGGACATAAGCTTTGTTTCCAGTGTTTCTTTGTTGTACAAAGATAGTGAAATTTGTACTTTCTGTTTGAGACACCAGTGTTTCTTTGTTGTACATAGAAACAGTGAAATTTGTACTTTCTGTTTGAGAAAAGTATCTCTTTATCCCTACCTCTCTCTCCTTCCTCCCTCCCTCATTTTTTTTCTCCAAATTCAAGGAGGCTTGTTTTTTTATAGATAATATTTTATGAAGAACCTAACTAGATCTTTTGGGCTTAAATATATTAAAAATATTCTATTGTATAATAGTGATGTATTCCTATTTTGTGATCATAGGAAAATTATCATTACCTATTTAAAAATTCTTATGTGTTCATTAGTATTGAGGTAAGCCATCATACTGCTATAGCAAAATAGGTGTTGATTAGATGTAAGGATTTTAGTAATCCACTGAACTCATTTCTATATAAATTTTATTTCTTTTGTTGTTTCTCACACAGGATCAATATGGAAATTATGTAATCCAACATGTATTGGAGCATGGTCGTCCTGAGGATAAAAGTAAAATTGTAGCAGAAATTCGAGGCAATGTACTCGTATTGAGTCAGCACAAATTTGCAAGGTACGGGCTTTGAATTATAATAGACAGTTTTTTAGAAGAGGGTTAAATAGTATCTTAGGTCTAGAGATAAAAATAGTTTTCTGTCTTTTAAAATAATGCTTATTTTTCTTAAAGTATGCATAGTTTAATTAAAATATTAGATTGTTCTATCATAAAGTATAAAACATAAGAAGTCACGTAGTGGGCTCCTCATTTCCTTAGAGTCAGCCCATAACATAAGTTTTGTTCTTTGGTAAACTGAACGTTCAGTAACTTACTTGTTCAGAATTGTGACATGTTCTTTACTCAG
The DNA here is from genome assembly GCA_027563665.1 of Antrozous pallidus. Lineage (NCBI taxonomy): Eukaryota > Metazoa > Chordata > Mammalia > Chiroptera > Vespertilionidae > Antrozous > Antrozous pallidus. The sequence goes on from CM050508.1 coordinate 193,290,820, forward strand.
TTTCCTCTTTCGCACCTGAATTACGAGGCAGTATGTCGTGTCTGTGTATAGGCCTTTGTATTCTTAGAATCTCTTTCTCAGTCTTCATATTGCCAGCTCAAGAATAAAATGAATGCGCTAGTTATTCCCAGGTTGTGAAAGATGTCTAGAAAACTTACAAGTAGCAGAGGCTGGAGAAGAAATTGATGGCCCTTCAATGGCTTAGTGATATGATCTTCTAAATAGAATCTGCATATGCTGCTATACACATAACATAGTAGTCCATATTTTTGGAATATTTTCTTCTCTGGTTTTTAGGATAAATTTCAAGGCTTCAAGGCGTGTGTGACATAATCTTGATGTTTTTAAATGGCTTATTTTTAGTTTGTAAAAATCTTATACTGTTATAGCATGGAAAATACAGAAAAGAAATAAAAAGAGTCTGTCTCAATAGCCTAACCATATCAGGGACATCTCTTAGATCTTGTGTTATCCCCCAACCCGCACTCCCAATGACTAGAGAAAGTAGGGATCAGAATCTCTTAGGCCTCTTCTTTGGGTCACTGTCCTACTTACTTTTTTTGTTCATTCTGTTTAATACCACCTTGGATATAGCATAGTGTTAATATTACAATAGATTTGGGTTCAGATAAGGACCAAGCAGCTATTGTGGCCCTGTTGTCCCACAGATAACAATGATAAATTATGAACAAAATGCCAAAAGAAAAAAAAAAACTGTGAAGGCATTAGAGAATAAACAAGAGCAGGTAGATTGGGAGGGTGGGACTGTTGATACTTGGAAGCAGGTAATTGCACTGAGGAAATTGCCCTTGCCCATTTCAAATTATTTTATTAAGATATAATTGACATACAACAATGTGCAACTTTGAGATGTACAATGTGTCGGTTTGATACATTTATATATTGCACTATAACTACAGTTGCATTAGCTAGCACCTTAATGTCACATTAAGACATGTTGAGAACCATTATGATCCAGTCTCTTAGCAGCTTTGAAGTTTATAATACAGTGTTGTTGACTACAATCAGGAAATTTCCTATCTTTATTGGCCTTTAGCCTATAGGCCCTTCCAAGTCTGCTCCATGCTAGGTTCCTAGATTGGAATAGAAAATCTCTAGTATTTCCAGAAGGCAGAGTTTGGGGGCAGTCATGGCACTAGAACTGACAACCGACAGGGAAGAAATCTGGAAAGGAAGAGAACCATGGAGGAGGTGGGGAGGCCTGTATTTAAACTTCCTTAGTATCTGGTTGACTCCTAAATCACATTTGCACGGATGCACTCTACGCAGCCCAACTAGGGCAAAAAAAATAAATAGAGATCACCTGCTGCCTACTGTAAGGGAGAAGTTTGAGTTTAGTCAACTTAACTCCATTAAAAAAAAAAAAGAGTTGGAAGAGTAATATTCTTTGGAGGAACATAACAGAACTCAGTTTCTACAGTATATATCTATGTCTAGATAATAGGAAAATGTGGCCTGTACTCAACAAAAGCGAAAAAATGTAAAATGAAAAGAGCAAAACAACACACCACCACCCAGATGTTGGAGTTAGCAGAGGCGGATTATAAAATAGCTAGTATGCTTACACTCAGGACAGTGTGTGAAGGACAGTATGCTGCTAAAGAATTAAAATATGAGAGATGTTAGTAGAGAATTGGAAGCTTTATTATAAAAGAAACAAAGTTCTAGAATAGAAAAATATGTAATCCAAAATAAAATTCACTATTTAGCCTTAAGAGCAAATTAGAGATACCGGAAGAAAGAGCTATTAAAGTGGAAAACAGATCAGTAGGAATATACCAAAAAATAGGTTAGTGGCTTTCTTACATTTTTGGTGGTGACTCAAGAGTACAGAGTAAATTTTTCATTGACTTTGCATGCACAGGCACAATGTAACTGAAGCTGTATTGTCTGTGGTTGATCCTGATGCTGACTATTCTGTTTTCATTTTCTTAAAGTTGTTCAGAAATCACTAAATTGATTTTAGCCCTACAAATGGTCTGGGAACCACAGTTTCAGAAATACTGGAATAAACTTTAAAGACTGAAACGATATCTCTTTGTATTAAGGTGGAAGCCAAATGGGATCCTATAGTGGTAGCTGATTACCTGCTTGCTTTCCAGCCAGAATGACTGTCCTGTCCCCAACCCATTTAGCAGAAGGTCATGTTCTGTTCCTCACCACGTAGCAGGGGAAGTGGGCCTAGGGTGAATGAAGATATACCCAGCCAGGCAGTCATGAAAAGTGTTGAGTTCTTTGTCTGAACAGTTGAAGATTATGGTTGGCTTTATGCTCTCTGAACCAGCCTGGTAATATTTTAACTCCCTTTTCTACTAAGGGAGAAGCCAGTCTCTATTAGGTGATTCATATCCACATTGCCATGTATTCAGCCCATGATAGAATTGCATAGTACTGTAGAAGGAAGGTGGGGGAAAAGTTTTTCTATGTTGCTGTATCAGATGGGAGAGGCTATTGTCTTAGACTTGATAGGTTAACACGCCAAATATGATGTTTCTTCACTCAGTATCTGTAGAGATTCTCTTAACACATTGCGGATGGAGCACGAGAATTCTCGCTTCATATTACACAGTGTTTTACAAAGTATCATACTTAAAAAAGATATCTTGTAAGAACACAATAAATAACTTCAAAATGCAGTGGGTATTTAATTTTAAAACCTGCCTTTAACATTTATGTAAAACGTTTTTTGTACTCTTTCAATAGAAACTTAATCTGGCCATTGGGTAAAGCTAGCAATAAAGCTACTGGTCCACAATGTGTGAAGTACCAAGCAGAGCTTGGCACTAGGTATATAGACATGAGTAAGACTCGTTTCTGGCTTTATAAGCCCACAAAGGTGAAGACAGGTTTTTATTCATGTTGAAATTACGCTTATTAACTGGTTCAGCGTTTAACCAGCCTTGTGAACCTGTGTTCAGTTTCCTTCACTTACCTGGGCTGGTTACCCTCCTCTGTCAGAGGTTGGTCTCAGCCATGGTTCACGTTGGAAACCACAGATGGCAAAGGTGGAGAGTATCCGAGCCAAACAGTTGATGAATTCATCTACTAAAAATGTTAAGTTCTTTTGCTGCTTATTCTGAGGTCAGGGCAGAGGCCAGACAAGCACTAGGCCCCTTTTCTAAGTGCTGTTCCTGGGTTTGTCTCATTACAGCAACGTTGTGGAGAAGTGTGTTACCCATGCCTCCCGTACGGAGCGTGCTGTGCTCATCGATGAGGTCTGCACCATGAACGACGGTCCCCACAGTGCCTTATACACCATGATGAAGGACCAGTATGCCAACTACGTGGTCCAGAAGATGATCGATGTGGCAGAGCCCGCCCAGCGGAAGATAGTCATGCATAAGGTAGGCCAGGCTGGGCAGACCACAGGCAGAGAGGAGATACTTGTGTGAGTCCTTGGGTTCTTCATGTTTCCGAAATGTAGAGGAGGGTGGACATCTTGCTGCTTTTTGCAGACTTTGTCACTAAGCTATGTCTCATGCTGTGTTCCTTTTCCCTTTTATCTGAAGTGGCCATTGTCCCATTGTTCCTTTTATCAGTAACTCACTGTGTGACAGTCTTAAACTTAGTCATTTGCTCCTGGGAGACCAGCTTCTCAGTCCAACAAATCAGCCTGCCTGCCTCGTTTCCTTTCTCCCTCCTTTCTTATTCATCCACCCACCACATTTACCGACCGAGTGCCTGCCCAGTGCAGTGGCGGGCCTGGCCCCTCTGACCTCTGCCCACTTTGTGCCAGACCCCAGCACAGAGATGACCAAGGTGGTCCCTGCCCTCGGAGCCCAGTTCGGGAGAGCGATGGGAAGCAGTGGTGAGAGCATGTGTCTTGGGAAGCAGTGGTGAGAGCAAAGGCCTTGAGGAAGGCCTTTTTTTAAAAAAAAATTCTTACCTGAGGATTTTTAAAATATATATATTTTATTGATTTTACAGAGAGGAATGGAGAGGGATAAAGAGTTAGAAACATCTATCAGCTGCCTCCTGCACACCCCCTATCAGGGATGTGCCTACCATCAAGGTACATGCCCTTGACCGGAATTGAACCCGGGACCCTTCGTCCGTAGGCTGACACTCTATCCACTGAGCCAGACCAGCTAGGGCCTGAGGATATTTTTTTAAAAATTGATTTTTAGAGAGAGTGTAAGGGGATGAGGGGAGAGTGAGAGGGAGAGAGAAACAATGATGTGAGAGAGATACATTGCTTGGTTGCCTCCTGCATGCACCCTGAGTGGGGCTGGGGATTGAACCTGCAACCCAAGGAAGTGCCCTAGTCTGGGGATCGAACCCACAATTCTTTGGTATATCAGCTCTAACCGCTGAGAAACACTGACCAGGGCTGAAGGAAGGCTTTGCGTGAGGAGGAGTCCGTCAGGAGAAGAGAAAAGGGACAGAAATCTAAAGTGTTGAGTACTGTGAGTGGGGGCTGACTGAGAAAGCACCTGCAGAGGCCAGCGATTCAGGAGCAGTCACAGTGCAGGTCCACCCAGCCCCACAGAGACCACAGGGCCCAGGCAGCCAAATTAGCCCCCAGCCAGGGGTGCTACCGCTGTGCTTGTGCTGCGAGCCTTGGGGTGCCTGTGTTCTGGACCCTCAGCCTTTGGACTCTGAACTCACTCAGCCCTTCTCAGGGGAAGGGGTGCCTTGGTCTGGCAATGATGAGCCACTTGCCCTCACTGCGAACACAGTTCAGTGATGAGAATCTTTGTTATGGACTCGAGTTCTGAGCCAGAGGCGAAGCACCCACCATCTCCAGTTCAAAGCAGAGCAAAACAAAACACCGCATTGGTGCTGGTGCCGGCAATGGAAGGCTGGGGAGTCCTTACGCTGTGAGGCTCCTAGAAATGTGGGGTAAGAGGCTGATGAAGGCGGACTATAGGAAATATGGAGAAATTTAAAACATCCTTTCACCCAACAAAGACTCATAAAGCACATACTCTATAGCAAGCCCTCCTTACAGCAGGGCTGCTCTCTCTCGGTGAGAACGACAGTGTTACGCTCACGTGGTACTGCTGGGGAAATTGGGGAGGGCTGTGTGACAATGCTGAAAGGGGCCTCTTCTGACTGGGCCCAGAGGTGGTTCCCGAAGAGAGTGACATTTGAATAATGTCGCTCTCGAGGCTGAGGGAACCTTGGATGTGAAGGTTTGAAGGCAGGAGGCGGGCAGTGTATTTCACGTAGTCAAGCAGGTTCATTAGAGCAGGACTGTGGTGCCAGAGTCCCATTTACATTCCAAATCGTTGTCCTGGCTGGTGAGTAACATGGAGCATGGGCAGCTGGGAGGCAGTGAGGAGACTGGATGGGAGGCTGTTAAAATAGTTAAGCCAAGAGCCAATCAAACCTGTGTCTCCCAAACTAGCGGGTAGAAGTCTAATGGACGTCTGAGCTTCCCCAGAATTTCCAAAGTCCTAACTCAAGTCCTCTGGAGCTCTGGTGGGGCCGTCGGGAACACAGTGGGCGCTCTGAGTGATGAGTGGTGTGTGTAGTAGGCCAGCACTTGCACATGGGCAGCAGTTCGGAACACAGAACAGGCGAACGGCAGAGCCACCAGGGAAGCGATCTGAGCCCATGTCCACAGTCTGCAGAGACTGGTGAACCCAGCCAGACAGAACCGCACCTTTCTCAAAAACGAAAACACACCAGTGAAGCTAAGAGACGGTGGTGGCGTTGGGGCTGAAGAGAAGTGGACAGAACGGGGTGTGGCAGTTACGTTGGTGGAGTAGTTGAGAGAGGAGTAAGAGCCCCAAGAATCTTAGCTCTTTCACTGCTGAGCCCTGTCCTTTGTAGCAAGAGGAAGCGTTGGGAATGGAGCAGGTGACCAATTACTCTTCACCTCCCACTAAATCAAGTGAAAAATGGGTCCCATAATATTACACATGTGCGTGCGTACACATGGGTGGTTAGTGTTTTTGTCCTGATAGGGAGAGGTGTAGGGGTTCAGTGGCTGAACTCATCAGTCATCCAATCCCAGGGAGAGCTAGAGGTTGAATTTCAAATACTAATGACAAAAGCATTAGCATGCACACAGTCCTCACTACAACCCAAATGGAAGTGAAGCATTATAGGGGTTTTTTTGTTTTGTTTTGTTTTTACAGATGAGTTTAGGGATATTGGGTAGATGTCTGGGTTGCACAGCTCAGGATTCAAGCCAAGGACTGTTATGAGTAAGTTTTCCTCGTAGGCTTCTCGGTGAGAATGCCATAGCTGCTACAGGTCTGTCTCCTTGGTGGGCTGTGGAAGTAACTTCTAGAGCTACTTGACCCTTCCTTCCTTTGAGGACACAGATAAAGAGACAAACCATTGTCCTCGTGGGACTCTCAATCTAGAGAGCTTGTCCAGGCTGTTTGGAATGCGAGTGTGGAATGCAGATGCGTGTGTGAGGATGGATGGTCCAGCAGGTGGCTGTGAACACACCGTGTGACTTGCCGTAACTGACGTCTGTGTAGACTCCGCGAGCTCACGGAAGAGGAAAGGAGGCAGAGGCGGCATCTGTCTGGTTGTCTGGATGTGCAGCCGTTCTCCGCGTGGATCTGCTCGGGCGGGGAGAACAGGAGAATGCTGAGAGCGCCGGGCCAGGCGGGCTGGCAGAGGGGAAGGATGAGACTGGCGCAGTGGGCAGTGCCATGGGAGCACCGTGCGGAGAAACAATTTCCAGAGGAGCCAGATAGTTGGGCTCAAATGCCTGTGCCATCCCTCGTTAGCCGTTTGACTTTGGATGAGTGACTTCACCACTAGGCCTTCGATAAAATGGAGATAATCATACCTCCCTGAAGAGGCTTACATGAACTGGCCTGGCTCATGCGAGTCATTTTTATTGTCCACAGCTTTCTGTGATCCTTTGTCAACTGGAGGACAGGTTTAGGCAGGAGCTTAGGACCCATGGAGCACTGAAAGTCCCCTCTCCGAAGGGCTGAGAGCGTGCCTGGGGAAGGCCCGGTGCGGTGGGGTGGGGACAGTGGGCGGTGTGATTGTCAGTGAGAATGTCCTTTCTCCACATACTGTCCTGGGAGTGGTCCGTGGCTGTCAGTCTCCAGAGCCCTCACGTCCTGGGTCAGCACTCAGGATACGTGCTGACTCTCCTCTGATGGGTCAGTAGGGCCCTAGAATTCGGTGCTTTGGCTGTACCAGTGAAAGGTATTGCTCTGGCCTGGCACTTGTGGTGCCCGGAAGCATTGCTGGGAGCATGCCCAACTCTGTTTCAGTCCAGAGTGACGCGAACTGTGCTTCCTCCCTAGATCCGGCCCCACATCGCTACGCTTCGCAAGTACACCTATGGCAAGCACATCCTGGCCAAGCTGGAGAAGTACTACATGAAGAATGGCGTTGACTTAGGGCCCATCTGTGGCCCCCCTAATGGTATTATCTGAGGCAATGTCAGCCCTGTCCCCTCATTCCCAATGACCTCACTGGCCCACTGGCGAATCTAGCCAGCAACCAGAGATGTTCTAAGTAGAATCTGGAATGGTAAATGGTTGTGCCAGGCTTACCCTCCAAAAAAGGAATCAAATCCACAAGTGGAAACGCCTTTGTAAATTTGTTTAATTTTATTACACATACCGTACTAATTATTTTTTTTAATTGACTAATTGCCCTGTTGTTTTACTGGTGTATAGGATACTTGTACATAGGTAACCAATGTACATGCGAGGCCACATATTTTGTTCAATGTTGTATCTATATTCCACACGTGGAAACTTTCAGGGTGGTTGGTTTAACAAAAAAAGTTTAAAAAACAGAAAAAAGGTTTTTAACTCATTTGCCTTGCTGGCAAGTTTTGCAAATAGCTCTTCCCCACCTCCTCATTTTAGTAAAAAACAAAAACAAACAAAAAAAAACCTGGGAAGTTTGAATTTTAGTTAAATGAGCTCAAACTGGCATTTAACACTGTTTATAAAATATATATATATATATATATATAAAATGAAAATTGTTTCAGAGTTGCTAAAGCTTCATTTTATGACATTAAGTTTATGAAACGTCTAAAATTACCTTTTTTGGAGACTATTATGCTGAAGAAGATGGTGTAGTCTGTTTTGTGATGAGACATGAACTCCCAGAATGTCTTTCAAGGCCGGGCGGGTGTAATTGTTTACTGCCTGTTGGATTTTTCTTTTAACATTGAAAGGCAAAATCTTGATTATTTAGCATGAGGAAAAAAATCCAACTCTGCTTTTGGTCTTGCTTCTATAAATATATAGTGTATACTTGGTGTAGACTTTGCATATATACAAATTTGTAGTATTTTCTTGTTTTGATGTCTAATCTGTATCTATAATGTACCCTAGTAGTCGAACATACTTTTGATTGTACAATTGTACATTTGTATACCTGTAATGTAAATGTGGAGAAGTTTGAATCAACATAAACACGTTTTTTGGTAAAAAAGAGAATTAGCCAGCCCTGTGCATTCAGTGTATATTCACACCTTTTATGGTCGTAGCATATAGTGTTGTATATTGTAAATTGTAATTTCAACCAGAAGTAAATTTTTTCTTTTGAAGGAATAAATGTTCTTTATACAGCCTAGTTACATGTTTAAAAAGAAAAAAACTAGCTTGGTTTTATTTGTCACCTAGTCAGACTGTAGCGAGATCCTTTCTAAATGTTACTTAAGATGATTCAGTTCACAGTAGTGTTTTTTTTTATCCTAAAAAGTAATGTTTTGCTTATTTTGTGACAGTCAAAAGGACGTGCAAAGTTTGGCCCTGCCCCAGCTTTCCTTACAATCAGAGCCCTCTCACCTTGTAAAGTGTGAACTGCCCTTCCTTTTTGTACAGAAGATGAACTGTATTTTGCATTTTGTCTACTTGTAAGTGAATGTAACATACTGTCAAATTTCCTTGTTTGAATATAGAATTGTAACACTACACGGTGTACATTTCCAGAGCCTGTGTATATTTCCAATGAACTTTTTTGCAAGCACACTTGTAACCATATGTGTATAATTAACAAACCTGTGTATGCTTATGCCTGGGCAACTATTTTTTGTAACTCTTGTGTAGATTGTCTCTAAACAATGTGTGATCTTTATTTTGAAAAATACAGAACTTTGGAATCTGAGTTTGTGCTTTAACTGTTTTCTCTAATATAGTGCCCAGGACAGCCCTTCTGTTGTTTGTGCCTCTTCCTGCTTGTTGTGCCAGGGACCCGGAGTGGGAGGGGGAAGAGTTGAAATAGGGGCAGGATGTCAACCTGGTTCTTGAGCCCAGTTTGACCCAAAGATACTGAGTTTAGCCTGCTGATTGCTTTCAAAATCAAGACACTCCACATTAATCCAGATTTCCAACTTCTTCTGAGCACTCAGAATATTCGCCTCCCCATTGAACAGGCTGTCAAGCTACAGGGGGAAGGCTGGGGGGGGGGGCAGGTGCTGTGGGAGATCGACTGAAGGACTTGTATGCATGCATGTGAGCATAACCAGTGGCTGCAAGACACTGGGTGTGGGAGGGGGGCAGGTGGGGACATGTGCCTGGGAGGTAGGGGAGGGGGGGAGGACAATGGGGGGTAAAAGGAAAACATGTACTATTAAATCTAAGGTGTACTGCAAAAAAAATATATATATATATTCGCCTCCCTGGGCTGGAGTCTGCCCACCAATCGCCGGAAGCATCGTCAGAAGCATCGTCAGAAAGCCTGTGCCCCGCAGCCTGCCCTGTTCCCTCTGGTAATCACGGCTTCTTCCCGGCCCAGGTCTAGATTAAGATGCAGTCGATTACAGGTGTCACACACCAAGTCAAGTATTGGGGCACCTGCTTTGCTGAGGCGAGCTGTAGGTGAGGCGCCTGGGTGCACCTGTCCAGGCCTCCCCGGCCTGACCTTCCCCTCTGGCTGCTCCCGCCCTCACCCCCCACCACGCCCACATGCCAGGGCCAGCCCAGGATGGCCTAGTGTCCTCGCTTGTTCATCTTACCCAGTTGGGGACCTTTTCCAGCTCTTAGCACAGGAGGCTCTGCATCACTAAGGTGACGGCACCTGTGCCTAAGGGTGCCTACCTCCTCTCGACTCCCACGTGGCTTTGGCAAAAACCGCCACCGAAACTTTGGTCTGTGTGGGCAATGACAGGATCAGGGAGGCCAGGTGGGAGCCACACAGCCTCATGTCTGGAAGTGGAGCCCCGGTGGCCTCTGTGTGGTCCCCTCCCAAGGGTGAGGGAGGGTCACTAACAGGCCGTGAGGTGCCAGGAATAAATGGAAGCTAAAGGAAGCTGAGGTCTTTCCCAGCCTTCTGCTGAGGTGGAGGTGGGCCCACCAGAGAGCATGCTGGGGCATTGCCGGCTGTGGCTCTGGAATCAGACTGGGTTCCAATACGCAACCAACCCCCTCTGACGGTGTGCCTGTGGGTGCACGCTCATCTTGAACCAAATTCCTTGCTGGAAATGGGCTGAAGGTGAAAATATATGCCAAGTGGCTCTCCTGACAGGCAAAGTCGTGGCTACTAAATAATGGTTTTCCTAGACCTGGGCAGAAGCAGTTGAGCGAAGCAGGGGCGTGGGCTTCTCTCCGTTTGCCTCCCGTCTGTGCCTGTGCGGGAGAGCCTGCCGGAGCTGTGCCCTCTGAGGCTGCAGTGGCGCCTCCCAGCGCTGTGGGGGCAGAGCTAGCAAATCCAACTGCCTGGCGCACAGTGGGCACTCCCGGCTGGTTTTCTTTCCCACCTGGACTGTTTACACATCACATGGGTGTTTCGGTTTTTTTTAACCTCCTTAATGCTCGGCATTTGACGAAATGTTTCATCTCTGTGGGGTTTTCAGTGGTAACAAAGCAAGATACGCACTTCCTCCCTCAGCCCTTCCTCCTGGAAGCCTGCGTCTTGGGAGCCTGGGGAGGCTTTTCAGTCAGATAAATACAGGCTGTGATTTCAACCGCCTTCCATTACCCGGCCCATCGTTCTGAGGCCGTTTCCTTCTGCAAAACGAGGGGAGGAAACTAGCGCCGAGTCAGCCTGGTTGTAAGGACGAGGTCCGGTCCAGCGCAGGGCCGCACCCTGTGGTAAATGAAGGCATTTCTCGCCCCCACCGCCAGCACCAGGCTTTGGTGAGCAACGCAACCCTGGTCCGTGATGTAAAGAAGTTACCATAAGGTCACTTGCCCTGAACCAACTCTTCCAGGCACATAAAGAGATGGTTTATACATATTTTTTTAAAAATTAGATTTGATTTTTTCCTCATCATTAATCCCCCTATACCCTCTCCTACCTCCCCCCACTCCTCTCTCCTCCCTTCCCCCTGTTGTCTGTGTTCATGAGTTCTTTCTCTTTTTCTGCCCCCCCCCCCCCCCCCGCCCCATACATAAGCTTTTATTCACAACAGTCCTGCAAGGAATGTGGTTATCCCCCCCGCCCCCCATTTCATAGATACGCAAGCCGGTTCTGGGCTCTGATGGATGAGACCATCTGGGCCTGAGGCTTACCCCCTGGGGCACGCCCCTCCCTCTGCAGGATTGAGTTTTGTGGAGCAGGCCGAACTCAGTTCAGCATCCACTTCCTCATCTGACTGGTCACTACTGTCCACTGCTGCCAAGTCTGCTCAAGGACCTGGGTACTGGGCCGCCACCAACCGATGGCTGCATTCTTGGCCTCCCGTGCAGAGTGCCCCCAAGATAGATGCCCCATACAGTGTATATAACAGTCCTTTACCTGATCAGTGCTTCTCAGCGCACACGCACATTCGTGAGTCCTCCACCCTCACCAAAGCCTGGAGAGCAGGTAGCACGAGCTATCCGTCCATCACACAGGTGAGCAGTTTGAGACCCGAGCCACACGAGTCACTAACCAAGTAAGGATTTTATCTGAGGGATCCTGCCTCCAAGGGCAGTGCTCTATCCGAGGCATCGTGCTCATGCCCCCTCCATCAGCCCCCGGAATCACAGTCTCTCTTCGGGCGCTGGGTTTCAGGTGTGTGTGAAGCACTGGAGAGTGAAGCATTTCGGGGCAGGAAACCTGTGGCTTTATGTAGTTACCAGCTGTAGCCACAGGAGGGTGCTGCTGCCTAAAGAAAGCTTTACCAGCTGTAGTTACCAGCTGTAGCCACAGGAGGGTGCTGCTGCCTAAAGAAAGCTTTATCTAAAGCCTGCAGTGCCAGGTCAGGGCTGAGGTGGCTTTCCCAGAGACCAGAGGTCTGGCATCTGCCCTAAGACTAAGCTTCCTCCCTCTTCTTCCTCCTCGCCCCCCCCCGCCCGCCTTTCCCGTCCTCCCCAGCTGCTCCTGGGCGAAGGGCTAATCCCTCACTCTGGCTTGGGATGGCAGAGTATGGTCACAGATATGGCTCAGACCCTAACTTTGCCTTTGACTTTGTCACCTCTGGCAAATCACTCACTGACTTCTCCGTTTCCCCAGCTGCTACCTACTCCAGATAGCCCAGCCCTCCCACCACCTCAGGGCTGGTAGGAGGCCAGAGGGTTGGGGGTCTGTTCATGTGAGCTGAGTCCTGCTCACTCTTGCTGGGGCCATGTCCCGATCTTATGTACCAAGCTTGCAAACAGCTAAAACCACCAAGTCTTTTTAGCAAGGTTAGCGGCCTAGCTTCAAATCCCGGCTCCACGGGCTCCGGGTGACCTTTGTAAGTCTGTCTGCCCTCTCATTTTCCTCATCTGGAAAACGGGAATAACAACAGCTCTACTTCAAAGGGTGCATTGGAAGCACTAGGCACAAGGCTTGGTGCATAGTGAGCCAAAAATAGGAGTTGTGCCCTAACCACTTTGGCTCAGTGGATAGAGCATCGGCCTGCGGACGGAAGGGTCCCAGGTTCGATTCCGGTCAAAGGCATGTTCCTTGGCTGTGGACACAGCCCCAGTAAGGGGTGTGCAAGAGGCAGCTGATCGATGTTTCTCTCTCATAGCTGTTTCTGACTTTCTCCTCCACTCTCTCTTCCTCTCTAAAAAATCAATAAAGTATACATATGAAAAATAGGAGTTGTTTTTATTATTATTACCTCCCTCTTCCCCCTATTATGTTGGGAACAGTAGAATCTTTACTAGTGTGACCATTTCATTTATCCTGCAAACTGGGATGCTTTTAAGCATGAAAGCGGATGCACTAAATCATTGCCACATGTGGTATGCGCCCTCCAAGGGGCCCCGCCTCCTGGGGTTCTCACCCTCATGTAGCGGAATGGGGCTGCCTGGAAACAATATTGTGAGCAGGGTGGACCGACTGCTGAGGCTGGGCCACGCCAGACACTGCCGCTCGCTCCGGCGTGCTCTCTCCAGGATCACTTGACCCCTTTCCAGGACGCGGGGTGGCGAGGGCCATGTGAGAGGAGCCGAGGCCGCCTGCTGTTCGCCTATCTCACTGGCCTCGGAGCAGAGATCGGCCCCTCCCGCTGCAGTGGCTGCCGGCCCGGCTGCCATTCAAACTCCTGCCTCAGGACACCCCCTCCGCCCGCCAACCAGAACCACCCAGCTCAGCTGCCATCCTGACTCCCCGCCTCAGGAGAGACCCTCCCCCGCCCCCCAACCAGAACCACCCAGCTCAGCTGCCATCCTGACTCCCCGCCCCCCAACCAGAACCACCCAGCTCAGCTGCTTCCCGACTCCTGACCCACAGAAGCTGGGTAAAGTCCTTAGAGTTCATTGTGGTTGGAAGCCGCTGTGTTGGGGGTAATTTGTGATGGATCAAGAGATAACAAATACACAGCACAAACCTCGGATGACCCGGGCCGGGCCTGGGCGAATCGGAAGGGTTTCTCATTTCTTCTTTGAGGCATACTGCCCTACCCTGTGCTCACCTGACCCCCACCTCCGGCCTGGATTGTCCTAAGCAGGGAATGACCGGGAATAACGGCCGGCTGGGGTGTGACTGTGGGTCTTGCTCTGAGCTGGGTGCCACCTTGTGTTACCTTGTGCACCTCCCTCAAACCCGGAGTGAGCAGCAACAGCCCTCACTCTAACTTCAATGGGAGGAGAGAGGCCCCAGGTCACTGGCAGGAAGTAGCAGACAACACGATTTGACCCCAGATCCCCCTAGGCCTCTCCTGAGAGCCCACGCCAGCCAGCCCCTCCCTGCTGCTCCCCTCGGGCAGGCCCTGCACAGGAATTCCCGTTGGCCTCCTGTTTACAGGGGAGGAGACCGAGGCCCAGGGTGAGGGGAGGGAACTGCTCAGGGTCACCAGATGGTGACGGACAGAGGACAGACTGGCCGCACATGAATGGGGTGCCAGCTCCCTGGGCGCCTGGGTCTGCACAGCCGGGACCTTAACCGGACTCAGCCTCGGAGGGCGGGGTTGGAATGCCCGTCTCTATAAATTGCCGAGACACCCACGTGACACATTAAACATCGCCATGACAGCTGTGCTCCCTCGGATTCGTGGCCAGGGGGACGGGCCCTCCCGGCCTGGCACGGCCACTCTCCTGCGCCCCCTCCTTTGCTTGGCACCAGCTGGGCTGCTTTAGCCCCAGCATGAGATGAGAAAGGAAAAATATTTTTAGAGGCAATTTTTTCTTCCAAGAAAATGATTCCAAATGTGCAATTTAGTCCCCGGAATAAGGGAGCGGGGAATGTTAGTAGAATGGCTTCTGCTACAGCAGTGCCCTCTGCGCTCGCTCTCTCTCTCTCTCTCTCTCTCTCTCCCTCTCCCTCCTTCCCCCCCTCTCTCTCCCTTCCTCACTATCCTGCCTTTCCTCCCTCCCTCACCATCCTGCCTTCCTTTCCTCTCTTCCTCACCATCCTGCCTTTCCTCCCTCCCTCACCATCCTGCCTTCCTTTCCTCTCTTCCTCCACATCCCCGCTGCCCCTCCCCCCTCACAGGGGAGAGGCAGGTGTGAACACCCACCCCTGGGTCAGGATACCCCCCCCCCCCAACACACACAACCGTTTCCTAGCCCTGTGGCCTGAAGAAGGGCTTGAATGAGGGCCTTGGTTGTGGGACAGGTCCTACCCTGACTTTCCCCAAATAATAGGGCAATCGGTCTAGACCAGTGGTCGGCAAACTCATTAGTCAACAGAGCCAAATATCAACAGGACAATGATTGACATGTCTTTTGAGAGCCAACTTTTTAAAACTTAAACTTCTGACGCCACTTCTTCAAAATAGACTTGCCCAGGCCGTGGTATTTTGTGGACGAGCCAAGAGCTGCATGTGGCTCTCGGGCTGCAGTTTGCTGACCAGGAGCTGACGGAAGGGGTGGTTTGGGGAAAGCCCCCAGGGCAGGGTGGAGCCACACACTGTGTGACCTTGGGGCCCGTTTTCTCACTTGTGAAATGCGCAGGTGGAGTGGGCGGAGTGTCCACATACCCGGCCTCGGGACCTCCTCCCAGGGGGACTCAGCTGTGTGCCCCCTTCAGGGCACCCGCTCTCCGGCCCGCCTGCCATGGCTCAGTGAAGATGGCACCACACGCTGAGTCTTCTAGATTCTCCCTGCAACATCCCGCCCCTCAGAGTGGTGTTAACCACACCTGCCCAGCCCACCGCTCCTTCCTCCCCACCCTCCCCCCCACCCCAGGACTCTGCTGGTCCACCAGGACGGTCCAATGGGCTGGGCTGTGGGCTTCCATTTAGAGGCAAATTACAGTGAAATTAACGAAGCTTGAGCTTCAGGGTCCCTCGCCTGCACAACACCCTCATCCAAGGCCTTGTTCCTAGTTGTGATCCCCTCAAATTGTACAACTTCAGGGCCTCACAGAGTTGGGACCCACTCCTATTTTCACCCAATACCTAGCTTGGGGTGTCAGAGTCCCTCCCCCATCCCCTACCCCCACCCGGCCTAGCATCTGGGCCAGACCTGACCTGGGCAAAGCTCAGCATCTCTGTAGCCTCTAATCTCTCCTGTCAAGGCCAGCCCCGCCTCGCTCTGTGCCCACCCACCGGTCCCTCAGCTCAAACAAAATCGGACCCCCTCCCGTCTCACCCACATCTGCCCCAGGGGCCTCCAGGGAAAGCCCTGGGCTCCACAGTTTGCAAATATCCAGCTCAATAACCTAAGAGGCCTGGGTTCAGATTCTGACGCCATGCCTGGCAGCTCTGTGCCCGGGGGACTGCACCCAGTCTCATTTTGAAAGACTCGCTAACACACAGCTGGAGGCCTGTCCTGGGAGCCCCTCGCCGTCAGGGTGGGCAGGGGCTCCCACTGACGGAGGCCCCCCAGAGGGAGCCCGAGCCCTAGTGCTCTGCGGGCCCTGGGGTGGCTCCCAGCAGCCCATCGGCTCGGTCCCACCTGTTGGGGCGGCCCTTCTGCCAGAATCCCGTTTCGGTTCCTGATTTGGGGGTCACTGACCTCAGGGCAGCCTTCACTCAGACTTTCTCAGAAGCACACCGGGCTCTGACCTCCTTCCTGAGTCTTGGGCAAGACGGGCAGTTGTGATGGAGAAGGTGGATGGGAGGGGGGTGGGAGCGAGCAGGTGGAGGTGGGGGCGCCCTGGGGAGCAGGGGCTTGTTGCCGAGGTGTGTGAGTGCCAGTTAGGATCGCCCAGCTCCCTGGTGCTAACCGGGTGGCCCAGCGAGGCCGTGGAACCTGGGGCCAGTCACCCAGCTCCCCAAAGCCCCAGGGGACCGACTGAAACAGGACGAAGCGAAGCTCGGATGTGTGCGCGGCACTCACCGGGCAAGGCTCTGCTCCAAAGGTGCTGGTGTGGTCACCGGGCAAGGCTCTGCTCCAAAGGTGCTGGTGTGGTCACCGGGCAAGGCTCTGCTCCAAAGGTGCTGGTGTGGTCACCGGGCAAGGCTCTGCTCCAAAGGTGCTGGTGTGGTCACCGGGCAAGGCTCTGCTCCAAAGGTGCTGGTGTGGTCCTCAAGGCAACAGCCTGGGAGGCAAGAGCGTCGGTGGTCCCCAAGTGAGGACGGTGAAGATGACCCGCACGGTTCTGGTCAGAGCCAGTGGACCCCGGCTCTCATCACTGCCCGGGTCCAGTGAGCCAGTCTGATTCGCCAAACCTCTGGGGGCAGGAAGTAATTACTGAGCACCTACTGTGTGCCAGGCCTGGAGATGCAGCTCTGCATGAGGGTCTCAGGCATGGAGCAGGGAGGTCAGAGACCTCCCCTCCCCTTTGCTGCCTTGTTAGAGCCAGAATGCTCCATGGGGAAAGGGGGAGAAGGGGGAGAAAGGTCTGATGGGATGGGGGGGAGGGGGACGGAGGGGAGGCATGGCTGCCAGGCATGACTGTCCTGTTATCTGGGTTCCAGACTCATCTGAGTGTGCCTGTGGGTTGGCTGTGTCCATGTGACAGTGTGACCCCCTACACCAGTGGTTGGCAAACCGCGGCTCCGGAGCCACATGTGGCTCTTTGGCCCCTTGAGTGTGGCTCTTCCACAAAATACCGCGGCCTGGGCGAGTCTATTTTGAAGAAGTGGAGTTAGAAGAAGTTGAAGTTTAAAAAATTTGGCTCTCAAAAGAAATTTCCATTGTTGTACTGTCGGTATTTGGCTCTGTTGACTAATGAGTTTGCCGACCACTGCCCTACACCAAGCCCAATTCACTTATCAAACGTTTGGGGACCTAGTGCCGGCGTACGGCCGAGTTTGGGCAGGGTCACTCTCTCACCAGCTGTGTGAGCCGGGGCACGCCTCCCAAAATATCTCCTAAAGGGCCTTGGTTTGCCACGTGTAAACTGGGGGTAACTCTGTGCAGTCCGCTCTGCTGGAGTCCTGGGATTACTGCCCACTGGGGACACAGGTGCTCCCACTTCCGGGGAGACGGCAGAGACTGAAAACAGCTGCATGGGGAGTGCGCAGACAGGGCTTGTCAGGGTGTAGGCGGGATGGGACCAGCCCTGCCTGATGGGAGTCAGGAAAGCCCCCCAGAGGCCCCAAGTGGTCCAGGGGCAGGGGAGATGTCTGAAAGGGGGGCGTGCCTGCATGGATGGTGATGGCAGGAGGAGGGAGACCTGAGATGCTGGCATGTGGCTTGATGCACAGGTAACCATGGGGGAGGGGAGGGTGTGCATGCAACTGGGTGCTGGAGTGCAGGTGGGTGTGTACCCCTGTGAACCCCAAGGTGGGCTGGAGCAGGGGGTTGAGGGGCAGAATGAGACGCCCCAGACCTGCCTTGCTTCTGGCTGTGACCAGTATTTTTGAGGAACAGCAGGTGGCGCTCCTGCCCAGCCCAAAGCATCCACACCCACTCTCCTCAGGATGTTAGGGGAGCGTCTCAGGACAGGGACCTGTGAGGATGGGCAATGCTCATGCTCACCTGGGCATCAGCCGGTCCTAGCGGCCTCCCTGAGCTCTCGCTCGCTCGCTGAGCCCTGCGAAGCTCCCAGGACAGTGGAGGCCTGAGAGTAGCCACGGCCACGTGACCAGCTCCAACGACCCGAAGCCCTTCCTGACACCAAGCTGACCTGTGGCTAACACTGCCCTTTGGGAGCGCCTCAGAGCCGGTCTATTCCCGGGGCCTGGGCAGCCCCTCTGGGAGGTGACTATTCCCACCCCCAGGTCCCTTCCTTTATAAGCGTCAGCCCAGCCACCTCCACTGACCTCCAGGACAACGGGGCGGGGGGGGGGGGGGGGAGGCCGGGGAAGAGCTCACTTAAATTCACAGCCTGGCTCCTGGCCCAGGCCTGGCACTCACAGGCACTCAGCTGATATTCGGAGAGTGAATGAATGAACCCCTTGTGGTCATTGGTCTCACATTACAGTTGGGAAACTGAGGCTCAGAGAGCTAGTTACTCACACACACACCCACACACACACACACACACCCACCGCCATCACACAGTGCAGCACTGGCCGGACCGGGTTGGACCCAGCTGCTGGCCCAGCCCCGGGGCAGAGCCCTCAGCTCCCAGCTGTGCTGTCTCGGCCAGATCCCCACATCCCCGGCCTCTCTCGGCCCATCTCCCCAAGGCGCCCAGGGGCCGGAATTCCTAAAGGTGCTGGGAACGGGCGCTCCAGAGACAGAGGCCTCAGAGTTCCGGGGGAATTTTAAGTCTGAGTCGGAAGGTTTCCCGCCCTCCCTCTCCAGGGTCTCCCTGCCAAAGGGCCGTGGGCTGGGCCCTCCAGAGCCTTTGGGGATGTGGCTCTCCCTCTGGCTCAGGGAACTCCTCCGAACTCAGCCCCGTTGGTCTCCTGGTCCTCCTCCAGGGGCCTCACAGGACCAATCCGGATGCCCTGGCACCCCCGTATCTTGGCGGGCGCCCCAGAGTCTGCTCCTCCGGGCCCACCCTGGCACCTCCGCTCCCGGCTCCACTCGTCCTGGTTTCAGTTCCCTCTTCCTCCGGGGAATTGTTCCAGATTCGGCTCCATCCAGTTCCTACTTCCTGCAGGCAGGCCCAGCGCTGGGCACCCCGACACGGGGCCGAGGGCAGAGGCCTCCAGCCTCAGCCAACAACCACCCCCTCCGGGCCTCAGTTTCCCATCGAGGAGGTGGAGATGGCGATTTCCCCTATTTCATGGGGTTGCTGAAAGAATTAGGTAACCCCCATTTAAGGCCTTTGGGGCCACATCTGGCACATGGTGAGAGCTTAAAAAACACTCCTGCCTTCTCCCAGAACTCCCAGGTGGGGGGAGCGCAGATGAATGGGAAACACATTCATGGACTCAACAAATTTGTGTTGAGCACCCACTAGGTGCCAGCCTCTGAGCTGGTTTTGGGGACACAGCAGTAAACAAGGTGTCCCTAACCCCTGCCCTGCTGGAGTTAGGCACCGGTTAGTGGTGGGAGACTCCAGCCTGTCAGTCAAGTGCATAGCAGGCCAGGTAAGCAGGGGAGAAGCCTCCAGCCCAGTGCGCCGACCACGCCAGCCAGGGACATGTTCTCACACCACCTGCACTGCGGGGCGGGTCTCCATTCTACCCCAGGAATCTGAGGCTCAGAGAGGGGGGGAACCCTTCCCGAGGTCTGCCCAGCTTTTCCTCCGCAGGCCCAGGGAGGCCCAGGAGTCCGCACCCCGCAGCGCAGAGGAGAGATGGAGGCCCGGAGAGGGTTGGCCTGATCTGAGGTCACACGGCGCATCGTGTCTTGGACACCAATGTCGGGGGGCTGGGGTGGCCGGCTTTGGGGTGGGCGATTGTCCTGGAAGAGCTCTGCGAAGGAAGCCCTTAGGGAGGACAGCGATGCCCTCGCAAGTGCCCCCCACCTCCTCAGACCCTCCAAGGAGGCAGGCCCGTGGCTCCCCGCCCCGCGCGCCCACGCGGGATCCTTCCCTGTTCTCACGCCCGCCCGAGGAAGCGCCTTCGGAGGGACCCTGCTCTCCAGGCCGAGCTCGGCGAGACGGGTCCTGGTGCCCGGCCCCCGGTCGCACGGCAGCCAGTGGCCCACCGTGGCGGGACGGCCTGTGCGAGGCGCGGGTCGCGGGGACCAGGCGCGGGCTCCGGGCGGGGAGCGGGGAGCGGGGCGCCGGGCCGGGGTGCGGGGCGGGCAGGGGCGTGGGGGCGGGGATCCCGGGCCGGGGGCGCTCGCCCCGCCCCGCCCTCCTCCCGCCCCGCCCGCGCTGGGGGCGGCCCGGCGGCGGCGCACGCTTCCTGCGGGCGAGGTGGCTGTGGGCGCGGAGCCGCGAGGCGGAGCCGGGCCGCCGAGCCAGGAGCCCCGAGCGAGCCGCGCGTCGGTCCAGCCGCCGGGCCGCGCCGCCGCCGAGCAGCCGCCCCGCGCGCCGCGCCTCGGGAACAAAGGCGCCCGCCGCCCGCCGCCGCCGCCATGAAGCCGGGGCCACCGCGCCGCGCCGGGGCCGCCCACGGGGCCGGCGCCGGGACCGGGGCCGCGGCCGGGCCCGGGGCCCGCGGGCTGCTGCCGCCGCTGCTGCTGCTGCTGCTGGCCGGGCGCGCCGCGGGGGTGAGTGCCGCGCGCCGGGGCCACCCGGGACCCCCTCGCCGCCCCGGTCCCCTCCCCCACTGCGGCCCGCGCCCCTCCCGGGGAGCGCCCCCCCCCGGGGGCTGGCATGGGTGGGAGAGGGCCACCCCCAAGCCGATCGCCTTATGGGGGCGCGTTCCCCTTCCTGTGGGACCGACCCTCCGCAGACGGAGGCCCGGCGGGAGCCCGCGTGCCGCCCTGCCCCGCGGCCCCGGGAGCCCGCCCTCCCGCGGAGCCGGGTGCCCGCTCTGGGTGAGGGGCGCGGGCAGGGTCCGATGGCGGGCCGGGGGCGCCGGGCGCGTGGCCAGGGCTGGGTGTGTCTCGGGTCTGGAGTAAACGTGGATTTTGCTTGTGGGTGTGTCCAGACCGCGGCCACTTTGGGGGCCTGGGGTCCGTTCCCATCCCCGGGGAGGTGTGCGTTGGGTTCCTCCCGGGGCAGCTTTGATGAGGGCCTGGGGGGCCGGAGAAGAGGCGGGGTGGAAGGTGACTTGTGTGAAGGTGACCTGAGGGGTGAGTGAGGGTGTGTCCCCACTTCAGTGAAGGGTGCTGGGACCTGTGGGGTGTGTGTGTGGGGGGCTGGGGGGGTGAAAAGGATGGCGAGTGCCGTCACCTCCTACCTGTGTGTGTGGAGGTGTGAGGGTGACCCGTTGTGCATGGCGGTCCGGTGACGGGGCCGGTGACTGCTGGCCATGGCTGTGTGTGCTGCAGGGGTGAGTGTGGGGAGACCTCCGTGTGGATGTGTGCTTGCACCCATGGGAGTGAGTGCATATGTGCGTGCAGGTGCTGGGTGGCCGCGCCTGGGGCATGCACACCTGAGGGGGGCGGTGTGTGCAGGTGGAGGTGAGTGCGGATGTAGGAGGTGACTCCTGAGTGTCCCTTCCAGTGACCCGGCCGCCGCAGCAGCTGTGAGGGGTCAAGCTCTGTCCCAGCTCCAACAGGGGGAGCAGGAGGAGGAGAGAATAGAGAGCAAGGCCTCCTCCCTCTTTTGAGGAACTCGGGTTTCCAGGGGGTCCCGCGTGGGCACATGTCGGAAGCCCGGCTGGGAATGAGCCAGGTGCATTCTCTTTGGTTCCGTCCGCCAGGAACTCTGCCTGTCCCCCTCCGGCTGAAATGGACCCAGACCTGTCAGGGTCCACTTTGGGCCACCCACTTACCCCTGCAGGTCTCCGGGGGCCTCTGCCAGCCAGCCTGGACCCTGCGAGGCGGACAGACAGGGCTCAGAGGCTGCTTCTTGGCCAGCTGACCCCGTCCGGGGGCTTTGAGCCGGAGGAGGGGAGTGTCCGGTGCCAGGGGAAGTGCCTGCGTGGTGGCTGGATGCTTCAGCCCCGGGGCTCCCCCGGGTGGGGTGTGCAGAGACGGTCCCTGGGAGGGCCAGCAGGGTCACTTTCTTAGCAACACTTTAGGGAGGCCACACGACCTCGGGTTCAGCCTGATCACACAGATGTGACCCATCTCCGCCTGCCCCTGCCTCGTGATCTGACCTTTGACCAGTCATCTCGCTGCTCAGAGCCTCTTTTCCCCTCTGTGAAATGGGGCTAATAACACCCCCCTGGAAGATTAAATGAGTGGATGTGTGTTTTATACTCCGAAGGAGCGCAGTAAATGCTTGGGGTACACGTGAGTGAAAGGGGGCTCCGGACAAAATGCTTCAGCCTTGGAGGCCCCGCAGGAGGCTCAAGCTGTGTGACCCCGGGCAAGCCACCTCCCTCGCTGAACAGCTGTTCCTTGTTCATGAACTGAAGCCAAGGATTCTTTCCCCAGGAGGTGGTGGAGGAGTTGGTCTGAGAGTGTGACAGGTCCCCGTTGGTTCGGGCTCAGTGAGGTGGGGGCCCTGGATCTGAGGGTGAAGGAGAGGGGGTGGTTCAGACACAGTGCTGGGTGGCAGAGAAAGCAGAACCTCCGGACTCCGGGTCTGGGCTTGACTTGGGAGAGGAGGGGTGAGGCTCCAGAGGAGGGGGGAGGCAAGCCTCTCCCCAGGCCTCACACCTTTCCTGGGGGCCGGCTGTGGAGGAGGCAGAGGGTTACTGGGCGGTGCCCAGTTGCCGGGGATGTGACACCAGAGGAGAAGGGTGATGCCTGCAGAGGAGTTGACCAGCAGAGCCCCAGCTGGGGTGGCTCCCGGAGAGGCCTCCATGGGGGGTCCTCTAGGAGACCATTGGGGTGGGAAGTGGCTGACTCAGAGGACAAGATGGCCCCTAGGTCTGCCCACCAGCTTGAAAGGGTGTGTGTGTGTGTGTGTGTGTGTGTGTGTGTGTGGCTTCCAGAGTGACCTCAGTGGGAATAGCAGGTCTCATTCATGCTGCAGATGGTGATGAGTTGACGTGTGTGTGTGTGTGTGTGTGTGTGTGTGTGTGTTTCTGTCTGTCTCCTGGCATCTGCTTTGGGAAGTCTTCTCTTCTGAGAGACCATGTGACTATAACTCTGAGGGACGTCTGCCTTCAGGGCCACCTCAGCTGCTGTACTCAGTCCCCACCCAGAAGGGCGTGGAGTGTGGGGATCCTGGACGTGTAAGCGTTTAGAAGCTCAGGGCTGGCAGGGACTTTAGTGGCCCCCGAGTCTTGCTTGAATACTCCCAGTGACGGAGTTCACTGCTTTGTGGCTCTGTGACCTTGTGAAAGTTTCTTAGTCTCTCTGTGCCTTTGCTTCCACCTCTGTAAAATGGGGAGAATATGAGAATGGAAGTTCATATGTAAAGCTTGTAACAATGCCTGGCACATGCCAAGCACTGAACCAGTGCTGATGTGGCTGGGAAGGTGGTAGGGGTCGGGAGTGAGGGACCATGAGGATGGGAATTCAGTCGGGCCTGGTGGTCTGGTCTGTTCTCCCCCCCCCCATGTCAATCATCCAGGAGCTCCCCACCCACTTCCCCTCCAGCTACTCCAGCGGACTCCGAACGCTGAGCTCCTCGGTAAGCTTGTTCTCACTGCAAGAACGAAAAAATAGGGGCCCCTGTGCCAGGGCCCGACAAGGCACACCACAGGGTCTGCTGCTCTTAGCTCCCAGTCGGCAGGGGCTCCGGGGACAGATACCTGCTGTGCGACTTTGGGTCAGTGATTTCTGTTTCAATTTCCTCGTGTAAAATGGGGAAGGTCACAGTGCCAGCCGGGCGGAGGTGCATGAGAAAGTGAGCGCCTGAGTGGCTGAGCCCACAGCACCCCTGCACGCAGTGAGCTCTCAGGAGGTGGGGCCTTTCCAGGAGGGAGCCCAGGGGTCAGGGAGGGCCTCCCATCCATGAGGGGGAGGAAGAAGAGAAGGAGGAGGGGAGGGGAGGAGGGAAAGGGAAGAGGAGGAAGGGAGCTGAGCCACACACGGGCTCACCGTGTGGCATGAGCAAGCCGTAGCGCACTCTGACCCTTGGCTTTCTTACCTGTCATCTGGGGACAAATACTGGACTTATAGGACTGAACTGGGGTTCCTACAGCCTCACGGTGTAGCTGACATTGGAACCTGCCGCCCCTGCGAGTCCAGCTTGTTTCTGGTTCCTTGTGTTGGGGTTCGGTGGGGGCTGAGCCCTGCTGGAGAAAAGAGTTTGGCCTTTTGAAAACAAAAGGCTCCGTCCACTTCATGACCTGGGGCGTGGGGTTCTTGGGGGCCGGGGAGCACTGGGCAGGGCAGCGCTGGCCTGGGCTCTGGACGATGCTGGAGCAGCAGTGGGATGGGTGAAGGCATCCTGAAGGGTGAAGAAGGGTAAGACTGAGCTTCCCCCAGAAGCCGGGTCGGGCACAGGCCTCCCCCTTGTCCCTCCCATTGGAGCTGGGACCTTCCTCCAGAGGTGCTGGGGGAGAGGGATGGGTCCTTCTAGAAGGGGCTGCAGAGTATTCCTGCAGGCTGGGGACAGGACATGGGGAAGTCTCCATCTCCCCAGCCTGGTGGGGCTGCGGGTTCGACTTGGGAGGCGGCCTCCTCTCCTCTGAGGGCTGCATAATAGAACCTGCATTTATTTAACCCTCATAATAGTCTTTGGAGGTAGGGGTTATTAAACCCCCATTTTACAGAGGAGGAAACTGAGGCATAGGCAGTGACTGCTCAAGGTCACACGGCGGAAAGTGGCAGAGCTGGGTTGAGCTCGGGCCTGGCAAGCTGATAGAACTGGGCTGCCTCTCCTCTTGACATGTGACCTTGGGCAAGTCACTTCACCTCCGGGCCTCCCACCCCCCAAATCATGACCACGTTTCTTTTTAAAAATATATTTTTTATTGATTTTCCACAGAGAGGAAGGGAGAGGGACAGAGAGCCAGAAACACCAATGAGAGAGAAACATCGATCAGCTGCCTCCTGCACACCCTCTGCTGGGGATGTGCCTGCGATCAAAGTACATGCCCTTGACCGGAATCGAACCTGGGACCCTTCACTCCGCAGGCTGATGCTCTATCCACTGAGCCAAACCAGCCAGGGCAGTCATGACCATGTTTCCTAACTGGCTGCTGTGTGCCAGGCTCTGGGCCAGGTGTGTCCCGTAGATGTTCTCCTTTAATTCCCACCGTAGCCTTGGAGGTGGGTGATGCTCGGTGGGGGAAAGGGCTTGCCCAGGCCCCAGCCCCTCACAGGCTCTGCCATCTGTTAAATGGGCTGTGTGGGCATCGCTGTGGGGTGGACCAGGAGACTCTCTTTGTGAATTGTGCAGGCTGTCACAGACTGTGGGCGGGGGGAGACACTGTCCGGGCCATGTGATCGTGTCACAGGCGACGGGATATTTAGAACAGAGGACGAGAGGGCTCTGAAACGCCACCATTCCCCCTAGGCACACCGTGGTGCCCCCGGGATGGGGCTCACTGTGCCTAGTGGCCAGGCCTGCCTTTATTTTACTTTATTTTTTAATATATTTTATTGATTTTTTACAGAGTGGAAGGGAGAGGGATAGAAAGTCAGAAACATCGATCAGCTGCCTCTTGCACACTCCCTTACTGGGGATGTGCCCGCAGCCGAGGTACATGCCTTGACCAGAATCAAACCCGGGACCTTTCAGTCCGCAGGCCGACGCTCTATCCACTGAGCCAAACAGGCCTGCCTTTAATCTCCTCTGGTTCTTAGAACATTGTGTGGAGCTCACCTTTACCTCCCTGCTGCCCCGTCCTTGAGGCCTGGCCCCCGCACCTGAGCTTCTCGCTGGCCTGAGAGGCTGAGGCTCCGAGAGGAGGAGTGACTTGGCGGCGTCACACCCGTCAGGAGGAGTCCGAGTGCTTTCTCCATAGACCGTGAGCTCCCAGTGGCAGCCTCTGTGGCTGCCTTGTTTGCTGAACCCCCAAGGCCAACTTTGTGTCCCGCCTGGAATTCAGTGGTTTGAATGAATGAAGGAGTGAGTGAATGAATGAAGGCAGGCAGGAAGCCGGGAGTATGAGCTTTGGAGCCCGGGCTGGGGCTTCGTGCTCTCTCCTGCGGAGGTGGGTTGGGGGCTCAGGTTTGAGGCTGGCAGAGTCCTGCTGGGTCCGAGGCGGACCTGAGGGCTGGCAGGAGCCGGGGCCCGCACGGCGAGCCTGCGGTCTGAGTGCCGAGACGCGCTCGCCACATCTGGGTGGGACGGAGGCTCTGTGGCTCTGGGCGCCAGCCCAGCTGCTTGGAGCCGGGTGATTTTGTGTCTGGGGAGGGGGGCAGGGCGGCCAGAGGCAGGAGCTTCCCCCCTTGTTCCCGCTCATCCCAACTCCCACCCTGTAGGAAGCAGGGTCTAAGCTGGTCCTCGACCACCTGGCATGGCTTGCTGTTCCCTCTAATGGTCCCCTACATCCTGGGAACATGGGGCCCGTGCCGGGTCAATATTTGTTGGCTGACACCCCTCCTTCCCCCTTGCCTTGGCTCCCAGCCTCCCAAGATTCCAGGGGCCCGGGTAGCCTTCGCTTCCGGCCCTCTCGCTCCAGAGCAGGCCCTGGCCAGAGGGATGGCTGCTCCCCTCCCCCACCGACCAGGCCTATTCCCAGCGCCAAACAGGAAGCTGTGATTACAGGGGAGTCTGAGCGGCAATGGCTGAGGGCCCAGCTGGGGGGTGGGGGTGGCGGCGGCCCTGGACAAATGCTCTGGCCCCTTCCCTACCTGGCTGCTGAGGGTGGAGGGCACAGCTGGCCTTTGGTACCAGCTGGAGAGGGTTCTGCAACACCCCTGCCCAGCTCGCCGAGGTCCCTCCCCAGGCCTCGGTTCTGGGTTCTCCAAGCCTGAGGTAGTAGAAGGGGCAGGCCCCCCAGAGCCGGCTGGACTAGGGTTCAAATCCAGTTCCAGTTCTGCCAGTTCCTTGCTGTGTGATCTTGGTCAGTTCCCTTCACCTCTCTGAGCCCGGTCTCCTTTTTTAAAACGCCTCGGTTATTTGGGAACCAGCAACACGAAACAATAAAGCGCCCACTTCTCCCCCTACCTGCGCCCTATTTGCTCTTTTCCTGCCCCTTCGGTCTCACCTGAGGAATTGCTTTTGGGGCGGGGATGAGGTTTTCGTTTGGAGAGCGGAACCAAGTTTGAATGATCTCGACGACCCCGAGCAGAACCCTGGGTGGGGGCCGCCCGGGAGGGAGGACTTGGGCCAGGACTTCCAGGCGGAACCGGCGGGGTTGGGGCCCTCACGGGGCTGCGTTCGCGGGGCCATGGGCTCGTGTTAGGGTCAGGGAGCCGCGGTTTGCCGCTCTGTTGACTGATGAGTTTGCCGACCACTGGCATAGAGCAAAGAACGGAAAGGTGTACAGAAGGTTGGTAGCTAAAGGCATTTGTCACATGCTTGCCGGTGGGAAACCTGGGGCTCCTGGGAAACATACAGGTTCTCAGGCCTCACTGACAGGCCCTCCCTCCCCCACCCGGTGGGCGGAGTGTGACGGGACCCCAGCCTGGACAGACCCGAGTGCCTGACCAGGCACCTTACACTGAACCACCAGTCAACACCGGCCAAACACCTAAGCCAGCGGTCGGCAAACTCATTAGGCAACAGAGCGGCAAACTGGTTCGAGAGCCACATGTGGCTCTTGAGCCGCAGTTTGCCGAACACTGTCCTGGGCTGTTGGCAGCCTGCAGTCCAGGCTGGAGCCAGAGGACTGGGCTGGACCGCGCCTTAGGTTCTGCCAGCCCGGACCCAGAGAGCCGAGCTGTGGGCAGCACTGCCCAGGACTGGAGACCGGGCTCCCACTTCCTCCTGCTGCTGGCGCCTCCAGGCTGGTCCCCTCCACCCCACCTGCCCGCTCCGAGCGGGTGACTGATGTTTGCACAGGAGCTCCGGATGACTGATGTTTGCACAGGAGCTCCGAGGGGGGAGACCGCCAGCCCACAGTGTCCCCCACAGAGCGGGGAGACCGCCAGCCCACAGTGTCCCCCCACAGAGCGGGAGACCACCAGCCCACAGTGTCCCCCCACAGAGCGGGAGACCGCCAGCCCACAGTGTCCCCCCACAGAGCGGGAGACCGCCAGCCCACAGTGTCCCCCACAGAGCGGGGAGACCGCCAGCCCACAGTGTCCCCCCACAGAGCGGGAGACCGCTAGACCACAGTGTCCCCCCCACAGAGCGGGAGACCGCCAGCCCACAGTGTCCCCCCACAGAGCGGGAGACCGCCAGCCCACAGTGTCCCCCCACAGAGCGGGAGACCGCCAGCCCACAGTGTCCCCCCACAGAGTGGGAGACCGCCAGCCCACAGTGTCCCCCCACAGAGCGGGAGACCGCTAGACCACAGTGTCCCCCCACAGAGCGGGAGACCGCCAGCCCACAGTGTCCCCCCACAGAGCGGGAGACCGCCAGCCCACAGTGTCCCCCCACAGAGCGGGAGACCGCCAGCCCACAGTGTCCCCCCACAGAGCGGGAGACCGCCAGCCCACAGTGTCCCCCACAGAGCGGGAGACCGCCAGCCCACAGTGTCCCCCCACAGAGCGGGGAGACCGCCAGCCCACAGTGTCCCCCCACAGAGCGGGAGACCGCCAGCCCACAGTGTCCCCCCACAGAGCGGGAGACCGCTAGACCACAGTGTCCCCCACAGAGCGGGAGACCGCCAGCCCACAGTGTCCCCCACAGAGCGGGGAGACCGCCAGCCCACAGTGTCCCCCCACAGAGCGGGAGACCGCTAGACCACAGTGTCCCCCCACAGAGCGGGAGACCGCCAGCCCACAGTGTCCCCCCACAGAGCGGGAGACCGCCAGCCCACAGTGTCCCCCCACAGAGCGGGAGACCGCCAGCCCACAGTGTCCCCCCACAGAGCGGGAGACCGCCAGCCCACAGTGTCCCCCCACAGAGCGGGAGACCGCCAGCCCACAGTGTCCCCCCACAGAGCGGGAGACCGCCAGCCCACAGTGTCCCCCCACAGAGCGGGAGACCGCCAGCCCACAGTGTCCCCCCACAGAGCGGGAGACCGCCAGCCCACAGTGTCCCCCCACAGAGCGGGAGACCGCCAGCCCACAGTGTCCCCCCACAGAGCGGGAGACCGCCAGCCCACAGTGTCCCCCACAGAGCGGGAGACTCCTAGACCACAGTGTCCCCCCACAGAGCGGGAGACCGCTAGACCACAGTGTCCCCCCACAGAGCGGGGACCGCCAGCCCACAGTGTCCCCCCACAGAGCGGGGAGACCGCCAGCCCACAGTGTCCCCCACAGAGCGGGGAGACCGCCAGCCCACAGTGTCCCCCACAGAGCGGGGAGACCGCCAGCCCACAGTGTCCCCCCACAGAGCGGGAGACCGCCAGCCCACAGTGTCCCCCCACAGAGCGGGAGACCGCCAGCCCACGGCCTGGCCCCTCACAGAGGGCGTGCTGAGGCCAAGGCCCGGCCCGGTCCGCCAGCCTCCGGTGGTCGCACTGAGCCTCCAGCCACTCGGGCGCTGGTGGGGTTCCCCTCTCTTCGAAGGCTTGGCGATGGGCCCCACCCGCCAGAGCTCACGTGGCCGGGTCCTGGTGGAGCGGGGCTCAGTGGCCCCTTCGCCTAATCTGGCCTCTGTCTGTCCCATTGCTGACCTTGTCATCACCCCCTTTGTAAGACTGGAGTCGTGCAAGGACCTGGGCGGAAGCAGCGAGCGAGCAGGAGGGCAGTGAGCGAGAGGGAAGCGGGGACTGGAGCCCCCGAGGAAGGTCAGGACTCGGCCTCCGCTGCCCTTGGGGTTGAACTGCGTGCGCCCCGACTGCCAGGGGCAGAGGCTGAGGGATGTAGGGGTGCTAGTCTGATTGGATGAGTTCCTGGTCCTTCGGCCTTAGTGCTGGCCCGAGGCTGGGGCTGGGCCTGCTATCTCCCCTTCGCCCTGGGGCGCGGCCTCCTGTTGTGCCCGATGGGGTGACCCAGGCTTTCCACGAAATGAGGCGAGGGGAGTCGGCCTGAGCCAAATGCCCTCCGCTGGCCTGTCACCCTTCAGGGCGGGACAAGCGCGATACGCCGATTAGGGCCTTCGTCCTTCTGTCCTGCTGCTGGATTTGCTTTCCACGGGCTCGGGCTCAGCCCAAGGCCTCCTAGAGCTCTCTGTACCCCCTGCGTTGCCAGTCAGGCCCCCGGCCCACGCTCCCCCCTTCCCAGCCGTGGTCACCAGCCCAGACTTGAATAAGGGTAATTAGCGTCGGGCCCCAGCGGGGTCTGGGAACTCTAATTGCGGCAAACTGACTGCCAACCTGACTGTGGGCCCCAGTGTGGCTCGTGGCCAGCCGCCCTCCCTGGGCTGGGGTGTGGGGGGCTGTGGGGGGGCTGAGCAGGCAAAGCTCCTGCAGGGCTGGGGGCTGTTACAAGGGGAGCCGGGGAAAGATAGTCTTGCTTCATGGGGTGTCTGTCAGGGCCCATACACTGCCACCCTCCCCAGGGCCCACGGCTGGGGTGTGGGTAACTGTGTCTGTCTCTATCCTTCACCCCCTCCACCCCGCCCAGGTTTGCTGCCACCTCCTTAGGGCCAGGCTGCGTTTGATGGTGGGGTAGGGATGTCTGCGGCTGCATTCTGCCTGGTTTCTACCCTCAAGGTACTCTCCGTGTTGGCGAAATAGGCACAGATGGTGACACCATCGACAGTGACGATGCCAGTACCCAGAGAGTGCATGCTCCCTACCAGGCAGTTCTAAATGCTTAACCCGTGCTATCTCAATTCTCACCACAACCCCGAGAGGTAGGCGTTGCCACCCCATTTTACAGATGGGGACCCAGAGGCCCGACAGTGAGCAGCATGCCCAGGGTGAGGCAGTTAGTGAGCAGCCGTCTGCCCTTCCCGGGGTGCCAGGTTGTTTGGGCGCCTGTCTCTGGCTTGACTGGTTCGTCCGTTCTGCAAACACTTATTGGGCGCCAGCTGCGTGCGGGGCCCCGTGCTGGGGCTGCGGGTGTGCAGCTCACCGCGTGCGCGTCCTGCGTCTGGTCGGTGAGCCTTGCTTGAGGGGTGTGTGGGGTTTCGGGGGGAGGATGAAGAGCAGCAGGGAGGGAAGGCTGCCTCCCGCTCGGAGACAGATTCGAATCCCAGCTCTGCAGAGTGAACTGGGGCAGCGACTCCCTGCACAGCCTCAGTCTCCCTCCGGCCCGGGGCGGGGCAGTCAGCCGTCCTCACTGGGCTGTGCTGAGGTGCAGCTGGGTCACTAGTTGGCAGCTCGCTGACAGGGAGCTGCTGCTGGGTGAGTCGCTTTTATTTCCTTATTTTCTTTGTTCTACTTTCAGAGTTGAGTCTGCTCCTGGCTTGCCCAGTGACCTCGGATAGCCTTTCCCCCCTCTGAGCTTCTACTTCTGCTGTTTGTAAAGTGGGGAGATCGGAAGTGACCCAGAGACCCTTCCAGTCTTTGCCTTTGAGGAACTATCAGAAACCCCCGAGGCCAGAGAGGGCAGGGCCTGCGTGGAGGTGGCCCGTGGGGGGGGGGGGGAGCAGGCTGCGGGGCAGGGGGAGGATGGGAGGCCTGTCTGTGGTTCCCCCCGGGCCCGGGTGGGGGTTCCCTCTCCTCGCCCATCACACCGCGTGCCGCTTCTCTTCCCAGCCTCTGAGCCGTCATCAGTCACATCCAGGCCGACCGGGCTGGGCGAGGGTCTGGTTTCTGGGCAGGGCGAGCACTGGGGAGGGAACCCAGGCCCGGGGCCTTATTCCTGCTCTGCTGATGACCTGCAGGCACTTTGGCCACTGTTTGCTGATGCCCCTCTAGGTCTGGCCGGGGCTGAGCCCTGGGAGCCTGGTACCTGACCTTCGGAAGCTCCCAGGGAGGCGAAGGAGCCAGCACACGAGAGTCTGAGGACATGCATGAGGAGAACCGAGAGGCTGGGTTTGGTTCTGGGAAATCAGGGAGGGTCCCGTGGAGGAGGTGTCTTTCGTACCAGGCCTTAAGGAATGGCAGCATGTTGATAGGCAGAGGGGCCAGGGTGGCAAAGGCTCAGAGGTGGGAAAGGTGATGCTGTATTAGGGGAATAGCGTGGTTAAAAGTAGCAATCCCCCACCGGGAGGTGGGCCATAAATGAAGGTGGGAAATATCTCCCTTTGGGGTGAAGGGGCTGTGGCTGTAGGGGGCACATTTTTAAAAAAAATACATATTTTATTGATTTTTTTTTACAGAGAGGAAGGGAGAGGGATAGAGAGTTAGAAACATCCATGAGAGAGACACCTATTCAGCTGCCTCCTGCACACCCCCACTGGGGATGTGCCTGCAACCAAGGCACATGCCTTTGACCAGAATCGAACCTGGGACCTTTCAGTCCGCAGGCCGACACGCTGTCCGCTGAGCCAAACCGGCCAAGGCAAGAGACACATTTTGCGTGAGAGTGTGTGGCTTCTCATGTTTAACAGACACTCCCTGGGCACCTGGAACTGTGCCATGGGGTGTTCTGGGCCTAAATCCCACAGGGCCTTGGCATGAAAGACCCCAGTGGCCCATAAGATGGGCTTTTGGGTCCAAACCAAGGCTTTGGGCTCCATCCTGCAGGTAGAGGATGCTAGTCTATTCAGTGGGCGCGGGGCTGGCATGGGGTGCCAACAAGAGCGTGGATACAATGATATTAATATTGAATTACGCCTGTTGAGTGCCTGCCACATGCCAGATACTCTGCCAAATGTCTTCTATATGAAAACGCAGTCCTTAACAGCAGCCTTCGGAAGGAAGCTGGTTTTCCTAGAAAAGACATTGGAGCACAGAGAGGTTCAGTAACTTGCCCAAGGTCACAGAGCTAGTCAGAGGCACACTCACTCTCCAGGATTTGAACCCGGCAGTTTGCCTTGGGGTCTGACCTGGTGCACAAGCACTCCAGGCTGCCTCGCGGATTGCAAACTGTGAGTGTGGTGTTTTCGGAGGATGGCTTTAAGGCCGGTCAGGTCGTGCTAGGTTCGGAACCGAGCAAGGGAAGTCCTGCCTGGGAATGCGGGAGGGGGGGCAGGAGAGAGGGGTGTCCGGGTCTGGGCTGAGCCTGAACTCATTGCTCCATGTGTCCGGCTCCCCGCAGGGTTACATCCTTATCTCCTTGGAGCCCTCCCTGGGATATATTGTTGCCGCAGCTGCTCCCCCAATTACATCGTCTCCCATTTCACCCTCACACATGTTATTTTGTTTCATTTCCCCAAAATCTGACATTGCTTCACTGTATCCTTTTTTTTCTCACGCTTTTGCACATCCTCAATCTTCTTGACTTCGAGTTCTCCCCTGTGGTCACTCCTTGTCCTTCTCCCCTCCCCCTGCTCCTGTGACCCCCACGCTGGTGGAAGAGGAAGGAGCCTGGAGGGGGCTGCAGGGAGCCGTGGGCTCGAGGGGTGCCGGCAGCCTTCCTGCCTCCTTCAGTGGAGGGTGGACGGGCCCTTCCTGATCCCACCGTTTAGAAGGTGGGCATCCCCAGAGATTGTGGAGGCGCAGGCTTGGTTACGAGAGACCTTCCCCCTCTGCCCACCACCTCCTTCCCCACTGCAGACCTCCCCACCTGCTCCTCTGTCTGCGCCCTGCACCCCCACTTCTCACCCTGTTTTCTTCCTCTTCCTGCCCTGGTCCCCAGAGGCCTCTGCCTCCCTCCCGCCATGGCTGGCTGGCTGGAACCTCTCCTCTCCCTGCGGCCGCTCAGTGGGGCCAGACCCTGAGGAGTCCTGGGGCCTAGAGGGCTTGATGGGATGGTAGGTCAGAGCTGGAGAACCTCTCGTTCCCTTTCCCCCCTCCCCTGCTCTAGAAATGTAGTTAGGAGACTCCAAGCCACAGGAAGTTGGCCCCTCACCTTGCTGTTCACATGAAGACACTGAGCCCAGGGGCAGAGCGGGCTGTTCGGGTCCCCCAGGGCTCAGAGGAGAGCGGCTCCCGCACAGCTGTGGTCCCAGGTGCCTCTGGGAGCTGAGCCCTGGCTTGGCTGAATCCTGTTCTCATGTGAGGTAGTGGGGCTGGGAGGCTTTTGGGGGTGATCTCAGATCCCGAAGAAGGGGTTCCACGAGCCCCCAAAATTGCTGTCTCTGCTCTCTCAGCTGTAGGGGACTTGACCCCAGCAGGCAGGTGGGCAAGGGTGTTTGCAGTTCCTGGGAGGACAGTGGAGGAAGTTGGGAGACACTCCTCCTACCTCAGGGGAGTCGAGGCACACGGAGAAGTGTGCACCCCTGCAGACTATTTGTGTACGTGAAGTAACACGCTGTCCTGAGCACACACCCTTGTCCTGTGCACCCGTGTGGAGACACAGACCCGCACACATACCTGAACACAGAGATGGAGAAATACACACTCTACCCGCCTCCGCCCCCACACACATACCTGTTACAGAGATGGAGCCCACACACTCATCTGCACACACCCAGACTCCCTCCCCCCCCCCCCCGTGCACATGTACCTCTCACAGAGATGAGCTGCACACTCACCTGCATGCACCCAGGCCCCCCTCCCCCCCCGTGCACATGTACCTCTCACAGAGATGGAGCTGCACACTCACCTGCATGCACCCAGGCCCCCCTCCCCCCCTGTGCACATGTACCTCTCACAGAGATGGAGGCCTCACACCCACCTGCACACACCCAGACTCCCTCCCCCCCCCCGCTCCGTGCACATGTATCTCCCACAGAGATGGAGCCGCACACTCACCTGCATGCACCCAGCCCCCCCCCCCCGCCCCATGCACATGTATCTCCCACAGAGATGGAGCCGCACACTCACCTGCATGCACCCAGCCCCCCCCCCCCCGCCCCATGCACATGTATCTCCCACAGAGATGGAGCCGCACACTCACCTGCATGCACCCAGCCCCCCCCCCCCCCGCCCCATGCACATGTATCTCCCACAGAGATGGAGCCGCACACTCACCTGCATGCACCCAGCCCCCCCCCCCGCCCCATGCACATGTATCTCCCACAGAGATGGAGCCGCACACTCACCTGCATGCACCCAGGCCCCCCCCCCCGCCCCATGCACATGTATCTCCCACAGAGATGGAGCCGCACACTCACCTGCATGCACCCAGCCCCCCCCCCCCCCCATGCACATGTATCTCTCACAGAGATGGAGGCCTCACACCCACCTGCACACACCCAGACTCCCCCCCCTCCCCCGCCCCGTGCACATGTATCTCTCACAGAAATGGAGCCACACACTCACCTGCACGCAGCCTGGCCCACACAGGCATCTGAGCCCCCCTGACAACCCGCAGGGTACACACACACATGTATCTGCACGCATGCCCAGAAACACCCCTGGATGTGCTTGCACGGGTGTACCTGCGTGTGCACACCCACAACCCGCCCCCCCCTCCCACCCCGGGAAACACACATCTGGGACTCTAAGCTACCAGGAATGTGTCCGTCCTTAATCCCAACCCTTAATCCTTGAATCTAGGGAGCCCAGGCCAGAGGGGCAGCTGATCATCTGCCTCCTCAGCAGTGATTAAGGGGGGGCCTCAGGGCTTTGTCTTCTGCCTGACCTCCAGGCACACTGCAGATTTCACCCCCGGGGGTGCAGATGTGCTGGGGAGCAGGAGGAGGGTGGGTGTCCCTGAGGAAAGTGACAGCAGTCAGAGAGGCCAGGGGAGGCGGCCCCTTCATTGAACCACCTGCCTGATGCACCCCCCAAATCAATCTTCAGCACACTGTATCCCGCAGACTCTGATCTCTGGGAACCCTGCTTTTGACCAGAGCATTTCTGGACCAAGTGGGCGGATGAGGCCGAACCCCAGGATGCTGACTTTGGGGCCTTGAGCAGGGAGGGGCGTCACTGGGACAAGGCTGGGATGGGAAGCTTCCCGGAGGCAGAGAGGCCTGAGCTGGGTTCGGGGGCGTCCGCACCTGGGCCTCGGACAGTACGCAGACGCCGTCCGTGTGTCTGTAAGGAGTGGCTGTGAGGGTGGCGTGGAGAGGGTGGTCTGGGCGTCAGGCCCAGTGGGGCTCTGACGGCCACCTCCGCTGTCCACTGGGTGGCCTTGGGCAGCTCACCGCACTCGTGTCCCCTCTAAAACTGAACGGCGACCGTTTTACTGCGGGGTCACTGCAAGCATCGGGGCTCACTTGGCCCTGGGTCAGCATGGTGCAGGGCCCAGAGCCAGTGCCCGGTACTGATGAGAATGGGGGCAATGGAAATGAGAGGCTGTGTCCCCACAGAGGAGACCGTCGCCGCCCTGTCCTTGTCCTGGGCTTTGGGGCAGACGCCTGGGCTCCAGGAACAGCCCCTTGCTGATGTCCAGCTTCTCCAATCCGGGTTCGTCTCCCCAACCCCCCGGCACGGGCTGGACCGATTAGGGCTCATGCATCTGGGCCTCCCTGGGGCCCTGCTCTGGCTGGGGCTGGCCCCGATAGCGTTTCCTGCGGGGAGCCAGGCAAGCTGCTGTGATTGGGGCTCTGATGGTAGGAGCCCAGGGTTGTGGCCTCTGACCTCTGACCCTGCTTGTGAAGGGTCAGGTGATGTGTGGGCTGAGACCTGAAGGAGGGTTTGGTCAGGGAGGCCACGTTTGAGTGACATGTGACCTGGTCGCTGGGCTGCAGTGCACAGGGGGCCAGACACTCGGGGTCCCTCATTCCTTATGGCCGTTTGGACTCCTCTGCGCTCAGTGGGAGGGGCTCTGCGGAAAGACAGCGGGCTGAGGATGGGCTGGCTGGACAGAGGGATGTGCTGGACCCACAGGAGGCTGGCGGTGATGTCAGGGCAGAGGTCATGGCACTCTGGGGATTTCTGTGGCTCCCTCCACCCCAGCGCTGGGACTGGGGGGCTGGAGGGACCTTGTGGAGTTCTCAGCTTCCCTCCTCAGGACCCTCTGTGGCCTCGCCCTGCAGTCTGCTCTGTAAGGTCATCTCTTCCCCTCGTTTTAATAAAATCCTC
Source organism: Antrozous pallidus (assembly GCA_027563665.1). Classification (NCBI taxonomy): domain Eukaryota; kingdom Metazoa; phylum Chordata; class Mammalia; order Chiroptera; family Vespertilionidae; genus Antrozous; species Antrozous pallidus. The sequence continues at coordinate 193,327,679 of CM050508.1, forward strand.
ACCCAAGGATATGTTTATTGATTTGAGAGAGAGAGTGAGAGAGGTGGTGGGGGAGAGAGAAAGAGAGAGAGAGAGAGAGAGAGAGAGAGAGAGAGAGAGAGAGAGAAACATTGATGTGAGAGAAACATCAATTAGTTGCCTCCTTCATGCACCCTGACCGGGAATCAAACCCACAACCTTTTGCTGTATGAAACTAGAGGCCTGGTGCATGAAATTTGTGCATGGGAAGGTTCTAGGCTTGGCGGGTGATCAGGGCCTCTCAGGTTCCCCCTATCCTGGCCTCCCTGCCTCCTCCTTCCCTCACTCTCTCAGTGCCCCCACCATTGCTGCTGGTCGCCTGCCATGTTCCGTGCTGCCCCCTGGTGGTCACATCATAGCGAGTGATTGAATTTCTGGTCTCCCATTAGAACTCCCAAGGGGACGATTTGCATATTAGCCTTTTATTATATAGGATGACACTCCAGCCAACGGAGCCACCTGGACAGGGCCACGTCTTCTGCTCTTAGTGACTAGACAGGGGCCAGAGCCAGAGCCAGGACGGGAAGGCCACCGAGGTCGTGTGCTGGAGGCGGGGACTGGGGGCACAGGCTTCTTACCCGAGTTTGTCCTAGTTGGGGTTTGTGGGGCCTGAACACCTGCCAGACAGAGGCTGGCTCAGCCGTCAGGACAGACGGGCCTCTGAGAGTGAATTGGAAGCGGAAACCAGCCGGGGGCTCGGTGGCTGCCAGCTGGGCTGGGGGGAGGCCGGTGCCCAGGAGCCAAGTGGCGGCGGGACAGGGAATGAGGGGTGGGCCCCAGAGACGTGTCTGTCCTCACGGCCGCCCTAGACAGCCGCAGGGGCGGGGGACGGGCAGACTTGTCGTCAAATTCAGATGTGCTTTGCTGCTGGGCCCTGCCACCATCCTGTCCCCTTCCCTGGCAGGGATGTATCCTCATGCCTGTTCCTGAGGGAGCCAGGGGCCAGCCCCAGGGCCAGAGGGCCAGGTGGGGGCATTTGAGGACCTCTGAGAGCTGGAGCAGGGACACTGGGTGTAGGAGTGGAGATGGCAGCTGGCCTGAGTTTAGAGTGGCCGCCCTTCGCTTGGGTTATTCTGGGCCAAGCCTGCCCTCTTCCTGTGGTCCCACCTGACAAAGTAGCCTTTGACAAACGCAGGAGGGTGCTTGCCGGCCGCTCCCACCTGTGGTCTGCGGAGTCAGTGTTTGCCCTTGGATGTGGGAGCTGGGGAGGCTTCCCCGGGCCTAGGATGGTGGAGACGTAGATGGGGGAGGAGGTGAACAGGGTTGAGGTTCACCTCTGCTCCCAGATGAATATTTGAGTCCAAGCTCTGCTGTGTGACCCTGGGCAACTTTCTCGCCCTCTCTGAACCTGAATTTCACATCCATTCTTACGTTTTCTAAACAAAAGCTTTATTGAGATTTAACTCACATACTATGCAATTCACCCATCTAACGCATATAATTTAGCCTATTTATAGAGTTGTACAAACCACCATCAGTTTTTAAAAAATATATTTTTATAGATTTCAGAGAGGAAGGGAGAGGGAAAGAGAGACAGAAACATCAGTGATGAGAGAGACTCATTGCTTGGCTGCCTCCTGGACGCCCCCTACTGGGGATGGAGCCTGCAACCTGGGCATGTGTTCTGACAGGGAATCAAACCCTGACCTTCTAGTTTCACAGGTCAACGCTCAACCATGGAGCCATGCTGGTCAGGTCAGCATCAACTTTATATATTTTTATCATCCCCCATCCCTCCAAAAAAACCCCAAACCCTACACCTATTAGCAGTCACTCCCCACTTCTCCCCAGTGCCCAGCCCTAGGCAGTCGCTGACTCACTTTCTGTCTCTATGGATTTGCTTGTCTTGGACATTGCTCATAAATGGGAATATGTAATATGTGGTCCTTTTGTGACTGACTTCTTTCGCTGAACATAATGTGCTCAAAGTTCCCCATCTGGCAGCACTTCGCTCCTTTTAAAAATATTTTAATCTTTATTGTTCAGTTTATTAATTACATTGTTCCCCCTTGTGTCCCCCTATAGCTCCCCTCCACCCGGTACCCATCCCACCTCCGCCCTCACCTCCCCCCGCACTGTCCTCTCCCATAGGTGCATGATTTTTGTCCAGTCTCTTGCTGCACCTCACACACCCCTTTTCTCCCCAAGAATTGTCAGTCCATTCCCTCTCTATGCCCATGATTCTGTTATATTCACCAGTTTATCCTGTTCATCAGCCTATCAATTCACTTGATTTTTATGTTCATTTGTTGATAGATGTGTATTTGTTGTTCCTAATTTACTTTTATCGTTTTCTTCTTCCTCTTAAAGAATATCTTTCAGCATTTCATATAATATTGGTTTGGTGGTGATGAACTCCTTTAGCTTTTTCTTAGCTGCGAAGCACTTTATCTGACCTTCAATTCTGAATGATAGCTTTGCTGGATAGAGTAATCTTGGTTGTAGATTCTTGCTATTCATCACTTTGAATATTTCTTGCCACTCCCGTCTGGCCTGCATAGTTTCTGTTGAGAAATCCGCTGGAAATCGTATGGGTGCTCCCTTATAGGTAACTAGCTGTTTTTCTCTTGCTGCTTTTTTTTTCTATATATTTTATTGATTTTTTACAGAGCAGAAGGGAGAGGGATAGGAAGTCAGAAACATCGATGAGAGACATTGATCAGCTGCCTCTTGCATGCCCCCTACTGGGGATGTGCCTGCAGCCAAGGTATATGCCCTTGCCGGAATCGAGCCTGGGATCCTTCAGTCCCAGTCTGACGCTCTATCCACTGAGCCAAACCGGTCTCGGCTCTTGCTGCTTTTAATATTAGCACTTCGCTCCTTTTAAAAAATTATCCAGGCATGGGCATCCCACCTTTTGTTTGCCCCTCTGTGGACGAGCATGGGGGTTGTTGGCATGTGTGGGCCGTCATGAATCATGCTGCTATTTAAGAAAAATGTGTGGACGTATGTTTCCAGTTCCCTTGGAGAGACAGGTACCTTAGGAGTGGGATTGCTGGATCGTGCGGTGACTGTGTTTAGGCTTTTGAGGAACTGCCGGACTGTTTTCCAACACGACTGCGCCGTTTCCCGTCCCCACCGGCGGTGGACGAGGGCTCCGATTGCTCCACAGCCTTGCCGGCACTTTGGACTTTCTGTGTGTTCGCTCTTCCATTCATCCTTCAGGTGGTATTTATGGGGCATCTATTTGACAAGGCCCTGCCTGGCTCCCAGGATTCACAGGATGAGGGTGAGGGATTGGGCCTCAGTCCGTCCCCTCCCTTTCCTGACCGGAGCTGTGCCTCACAGAGTGTCCTCTTGGGTGGGAGGTGGCCCTGGAGACAAGTGTGGCCCCAGGCAGGTCTCTGATGCCAGTTTTTGGTCTGACTCCATGCTCTGCGTCTCAGTTTCCCACGAGGGCCATGGGGGTGGTGGTCCTGGAGGCCGTTGGCTCACTCTGAGTTTGAAGTGGAGCAGCTCAGAAGCCGGTGGGACCGCCCCTGGTGGGGTGGGGAGTCGTCTCCACCCTGTGTTAGTTCGTGCTGGTTGTAAATAACCTAACAACCGGGAAGGTGAGGGGGACACACACGCGCAGGTGGGAATGTTGTAAGGTGTGGGCGTGCTGTGAGCTCAGGGTGAGGCTGGCATGTGCCTGGGAGGCTTTGGGGAGGATGTCAGAGCCACGCGGTGTCCGGCACAGCCGGAGCGGCTGGGCGAGGCTTGGGCAGGCTCCAGCAGGGCTGCCGAGTTTCCTGGGCTGGGGTCAGCTTAGTGGAACCCCAGGGCTAGTGAGGTCCCTAGAGCCCCCTCACTGGGCTCCGGACAGCCTCCACGATCCTTCTGTCCTTCAGGCTGGTCTTCCCTCAGGTCCTGTGGGCACGGGAGCCACGCACATGGCCTGGGGCTTCTATCTGCTCTTAGCCTCTTCCCCACCATAGGCCCCACCCCCACCGGCCTTGCCCCCCATCACCCCATCCTGATGCTCAAGCTAGTTTCTCTATGACCTTCAACAAGCTGCACGGCCTCTGTAAGTCTACGGAGGCCCATTCCACCTGGCTCCACCGGTAAAGGGCCTGGCGCTTAGTAGGACTCAGTAAATACTACTTTCTACCCAGCCCCAAGCCTGTTTGTCAAGTGGCCAGAATTGTAGCTAATCTGCATGTTTTGCATATAGTTTGCATAGTTGTTTCATGAAAAAGTATGTTGGCATGGGTCTCAATTTCTCTTTCCTCCTCCCAGCTCAGTTGGAGCCCTCCTGTTGCATTTTGGAGGCACCAGAGAGAGAACCTTTGCCCAAAGCCCCTGGATCTACTCAGGGGGAGCCTGACCAGAGGACAGGGCGCTGCCCAGAATTGCAGTGACTGGGGGCAGGAAGCGGGTGATGCGGGTCTGTAGGGGGCGATCCCACTCATAGTATTCATTGAACAAATATCGATGGGGGTCGACTATATCCCAGAAATAGTCTGGGCGCTCAGGACATAGGCGTGGCCTCGGCAGGCCCAGCCACTACTCCCAGGAGCCCTTGGTGGGGAGACAGACGTGAGACGGTAAACGAGCTCTGTGGCAGCCCTGGTGTTGACAGGGACACAGTGTGTGGAGTCACTCGGGTGGATTTGGTGGTCAGGCAGGAAGGTGAGCTCTGAGTAGCAGCACTGTGTCTTGTCCTAGCCCCTACTAAGTGCAGTACCAGCTCCACACCTCCCAGCTGGCACCTCCATATGCTGGCAGTCATGGTCCCCGTTTTGTCAGAGGGCACCCTGAGGCCCCGCCCAACGAGCTGAGGGACTTTACCCAGCTCTCTGGAGCGAGGAGGGGGAATATTTACCCCCACACTGGGGTGTTCCTTGGAGGCTTATGGGCCCCAGGAATGGGTGGGCCCTTGCCCGTTTGTTGGTGGGAATGGTTTGCAGAGCCTGGAGGCTCAATCCTAGCCACCTGCTGGTTAGTCATGGGGTGCTGGGTGTGGCTGCTCACCTGAGCCAGGCCACCTGTCATGGGAGCAGGGGTTGTCCTTGTCTGCCATTCCCGACATTCAGTCAGTCTGTCTGTGTCTCTCTGCAGGAAACCAGTCATTGCCTCACTAATAGAGAGATGTGAATAGAAAAATCAGGAAGGCTGGTTAACCTTAATCACTCAAAGGTCAGAGCTATTCACTCATTGTTTGGTTGAGACATTGGTAGTTGAAGCAGCTTCCACTTGTTAGTCTTATGTTAATTCTTGCTGATTGATTATTATTGGAATTTCCTGACCTAAAGGATATGGGTGTATATCACATCTATAATAAAAGAGTGATATGCAAGTTGACCCTAACTCCGATAAAGCCACACCACAGCCACGCCCACCAGCCAATCAGGAGCAAATTATGCAAATTAACCCAACCAAGATGGCGGTTGATTTGCATATCCATATGCAGAAGCTGGCTTAGAAGGAAACCAAGCACTGCAGAAGGGAGCAAAACTTCGGAGAAGTAAGCAAGCGAGGTCGGGGAGAAGGGAGGCAAGCAGGCAGAGAAGACGGGGAGAAGGGAGGCAAGCAGGCAGAGAAGACGGGAGGGAGCGAGCGAGGCAGCAGAGACAGGAGTGAGCGAGGTAGAGAAGAGAGCAAGGCAGCAGAGAAGGGAGGGAGCTTTGCTCAGGCCCCAAGAAGCTCTATTCTTGCAGGAATCTTCCTGCAACAGGCCTCTAGTAGGTTTAATAAAAGGGAATAGATAGCAAGGCCAGAACTGGGGGTAGTCCCTCCCCCAGAGGTGGGGTCCCGCCCGGCCCCCAATATTCCCAAATTGATACTTTCCTAGTCTCTTTTCTTTTGTGTGCAGCCTTCTCCAGAACACGAACCCTGAATTGGAACCCTAGACTGCGCAGGACGTGAAAGGGGTTCCCACATCTCTCTGTGTCTGTGTCTCCTTGGTGCAGGGAGAAGAGGGGCTGTTGTGTGGCCTCTGGCATTTGCCTCGCCCTTGGGGAGCTTGCTGGAGGGGAGTATTGGTGAGGGCTGAGTGTGTGCGCACTACAGTACAGAGAGCATGGTCTTTAGGGTACAACTGATCCAGGGTTCAAAAAGGGCCCCGTTGCTGTGTGGCTTTGGGCCAGTAGCTTTACCTCTCTGAACTTTGGTTTGCCCATCTGTGAAATGGGGAGCCGTCCCTCGGGGTAAGAGAAATGAGGCACTGCACACACGAAGAGCTTGGCACCCAGTGAATGCTCCCGTGTGCCGCCTGTAACTGTTGTTCATGGGCAGGGGTGGAATGGCCCAGGCCTCCTCTGGCTAAAAGCCCTGTGAAATGAGGCTTGTATCACAACCTGGGAGCCTGCAGGCACTCTCGGGGGTCGGGAATTTCCTGAGCACAGCACCTGGTGTCAGTGAGGCCAGGATTAGAGCCTGCTGTCCCTTCCCAGGGGGTGGAGTGGGTTCAGTGAGGCTCGGTGGAAGGGGCCCAAGTGCATGACGGGAGCATGGTTGGTGGCTCCTTTTCCCCCAGCAAATGACAACACAGTGGAGGCAGAGTCCCCGGGAAGGGACCCCTAACCCAGACCGGGCAGGTGGTGGGTGTGGGGAGCTGGCTGAGCACATTCCTGTCTTGCGGACTGTGGGACCCTGAGAGCCCAGACTGGTGCCTGACCCAGAGGAGGTGCTTACAAATACCGCTTGCACTGAGTAGGTGCTGGCGGCCGAGATGGGGAAGGGTGTTGCAGGAAGCAGGCCCAGCACGTGGGAAGCCTGAAAGTGCCTGTGTTCCCAGAACCATACGGGGTGCCGTGGGGGAGGAGCGTGGGGGGTGGGCAGCCGGGAGGAGGCTGCGGAGTCTGGACTGGGCCTCAGTGGGTGGTCCTGCGCTCCGGCACGAGCTGGGGACGGGAACAAGCGGGCAGTGTGAATCAGGGGGCCCAGCGGGGGCCGCTCTGGGCAGGTGGCTGGGAAGCGATGGAGCAGCGAGGGGGAGGGTCCCTGCTCCGGGCTGAGGAGGGGGCGGGTTTTCCCAGGGTTTGTTGTCATCCTCCGGCTAGCCGTAGGTGACAGTGAGCTCCGGGTGGCCGGCCGACACCCTGACCGGCTGGCGGGGATGGCAGGGCCAGGAACTGGGCTGACGGGAGGGGACGGCGGGCGGGTGAGGCGGCTAGTGCTGCGGGCCAACATGGCCGCCCGCCACGTCGATGCCAGGGAGGGGGCGGCCGGGCCCTGCCAAGCCGCCGTCTGCGGTGAGGCCCGGCGCTCGGCCCGGCCTGCCGGCCCCCTCCCAGGCTCCACGCAGTTTCCTTTCTGCCTGGTCCTCTGTTTGCTCCTGGGTTTCCTCAGGAACAGTCCCCGCAGGGTCTCGGCAGGAGGAAGGGGCCAGGGGGCTTCGCAGGCCGGAGGGGGGCAGAGGTGGGCGCTCGGAAAGGCGGGGCTCTTCCCAGTAACCGCAGCACTGGGAGCCCCGGTGGGAAATTTGTGAAGTACACGCCCAGGCTGGGAAGAAACGAACAGCGGTCTGCAGGCCGCTGCCCGAGAGCGCGGGGCCGTTGGTGGGACCCGGCGTTGGGCCTGGCACGTGGGGAGTGAGTTCAGTAACGCGGGATCGAGTTCTTGATGTATCTGTTGTAACTTACTTTCAGAAGTTGATGGTAACAGTATTAATAGCCAGTGTTGAGTGTGCAGCTCGTTAACGTGGGGGCACCTGGGGTCTTTAGCCTCGAACCCCACCAGGTGGTGGTGGTTACGTTGTTCCCTGGGCAGAGCCGGCTGAGAGGTAGGCGCCTGCCGCGGCCGCTGGTTTGGGGAGACACGACACTCCGGCTGGCTCTCCTGACAACCGGGCATGCGGATTGTCCTTTGGAACGAGTAAGAAATCGAGGCCTCCGTTGCGCACACAGGCCTTTGGAAGACCCGTTATTGGCAGCTGCGAAATATTCCAGGGCAGGGCTGGCCCTAACGGGTTTAACTAGGCCCTCAGGTTTGAAATGTAGCTTTTTCCACAGCGGGCCATTTATTTTGGGGAAAAAATATATTTTATCGATTTTTTTACAGACAGGAAGGGCGAGGGATAGAGAGTTAGGAACATTAATGAGAGAGAAACATCGATCGGCTGCCTCCTGCACACCCCCCACTGGGGATGTGCCCGCAACCAAGGTCCATGCCCTTGACCGGAATAGGACCTGGGACCTTTCAATCCCCAGGCCACAGAGCCAAACCGGTTAGGGCTGAAAATATATTTTTATTGATTTCAGAGGGATAGAGCCGTAGAAACATCAGTGATGATCGAGAATCATTGATTGGCTGCCTCCTCAGTCACCGCACTGGGGGTCGAGCCCACAAGCGGGGCGTGTCACCTGACCGGGAACTGAACTGTGACCTCCTGGTTTATAGGTCAGCGCTCACCCACTGAGCCACACCAGCCCAGCAGGGTTGACTTTTCAGATGTCCAGAGTGTTCGGACCAGAAAGGCCCTTAGAACATCCCGCTCGACTGTTCGTTTTACAGATGTCCGTTTCACAGATGTCCATTTCACAGATGTCCGTTTTACAGATCTCCACTTTACAGATGTCCACTTTACAGATGTCCATTTCACAGATGTCCACTTCACAGATGTCCATTTCACAGATGTCCACTTCACAGATGCCCGTTTTACAGATGCCCGTTTTACAGATGCCCGTTTTACAGATGTCCACTTTACAGATGTCCACTTTACAGATGTCCATTTCACAGATGTCCACTTCACAGATGTCCATTTCACAGATGTCCACTTTACAGATGTCCATTTCACAGATGTCCACTTCACAGATGCCCGTTTTACAGATGCCCGTTTTACAGATGTCCATTTTACAGATGTCCATTTTACAGATGTCCACTTCACAGATGTCCACTTTAAAGATGTCCACTTCACAGATGCCCGTTTTACAGATGTCCATTTTACAGATGTCCATTTTACAGATGTCCACTTCACAGATGTCCACTTTAAAGATGTCCACTTCACAGATGTCCACTTCACAGATGTCCACTTTACAGATGTCCACTTCACAGATGCCCACTTTACAGATGTCCATTTCACAGATGCCCGTTTTACAGATGCCCGTTTTACAGATGCCCGTTTTACAGATGCCCGTTTTACAGATGGAGAAGGGGACTTGTTGGGTCCCCGGGGCTGTGGCCTCCTGAGCTGGGACGTCACCTGCTCTCCGTCTGGCACAGGGTGGGCATGGATGAGGGCAGTGCCCGTGGGGAAGGGGAGTTCGGAGAGGGTGGTGAGGCCGTGGGCTGGGCAGTGGAGTGGCGGAGGGGGCCGGCTGGAGCTGATGGTGGAGTTGGGGCGTGGGGTGGGGAGGCCTCCGTTGCCAGGATGTCCAGGGTGTCCTCTGTGGAGCAGTTGGCTGAGATGAGATGGGCCCAAAGGGGTGTTTCCTGTCCTCAGAGCTGCCCTGGGGAAGATGGGGGGTGAGTGGGGGTGCGGTCTCGAAATCAGAGTGGTGGGAGGGTGTGTCAGCGACAATGTGCGCCTGGGCTTTGAAAAGTGTATATTTTGATAGAAGAAGGGAGAGGTAGGGAGAGTGAAAGATCGATGTGAGAGCGGAACATAGATCAGCTGCCTCCTGCCTGCCCACCACCGGGAATCAGCCCGCAGCCGGGCGTGTCCTGCCGGGAACCAAACCGGCAGCCTCTCGGGGCAGGGAGGGTGCGGAGCCGGTGGAGCCGCACTGGCCGGGGCCGATCTTTCTCTGGTGGGACGGTCTGTCAGGTTCAGGCTGCGTCTTCTCTACAGCCCGTCCCCCTCGTGCCCCAAGCCCTTTTGCTCTCGGGGTCCTGGGTTCTGTGGCCCCTTCCCCAGCAGATGCCGTCTTCCCGCCCCTCACCCCCTCCAGCAGCAAGCGAATGCGGTGGAAGCCGGGTTCCCAGCCGGGGCAGCTGTGGCCGGGCTGGGGGTGGACACTGAGGTTTCCCCTTCCCGGCCAGCCTCTCCATTGTGTGGCACCCTGGGCTGTCCCGACGCCCGGAGCCTGGCCCGGGCCCACATTCCTGCGGAGACACTCTGGGTCTCCGGGGTGGAACTGCGGAGCGTGAGGGGCACCGGGTTCTCACAGCGCGGAGGGTTTTTTCGGGGACGGGGCCTGGCGGGCAGGAAGCCTGTAGGGATCCACAGGTCTCTGCACAGACCGCCTGCTCCCAGGAGCCGGTGGTTAAGACACGCGTGTCTCTGGACAGATCACGCGTGTCTCTGGACAGATCACGTTACCTCTCTGAGGGCTGCTTCGTGTGGTGATTCCCCACCCTGCCCCTCTTCCTCCTCTTGGGGCCTCAGTGTCCACATCTGTGAGATGGGAGCGTTACACTCAGTGACCACTCAGGCCTTAGGGTTCAGCCTTCAGGTGAGCCCCGAGGCAGGAAGCGTGCGGGGGGGGGGGGGGGTACCCTCGGGTATCATCTGGTGCATTATCTCACTTGACTCTCACAGCTGCGCTGTGGAGGATGCGTTATTATCGTCCCCGTTTAACCAACGAGAGGCCCAGAGAAATCCAGTAACTCGCTCAGCGTCACCCAGCAAATAGGTGGAGTTGACGGGGAACCCAAGACCGAATCTGAAGCTGGGACCCCAATCCCCGCTCACACTGTCGCCGGCGGAAGAGCAGTGCCTGCGTCTGGCTAATGCCGGGCGGGAAGCTCGCGCAGAATTAATCACTCGCGGTTTTATTCCCGGCGTTTTGCAGCGTGATTAGCACCGCACAGGGTGCTGGCTCCGGGCGGCCTGCCAGCTGACCTAATTTGTGCGTCCGTGTCTGTGTCTGTGACTCGCCCTTTCTCCTCATCCAACCTCTCCTTTTCTCTCTCTGCACGCGCCCCCGCGGGGTGGCCTGAGACCCTCGCCTGTAGCGCAGCCGTCCTGATTCCGTTCCCCTCATGAGGAGGGTGAGGCCTAACCGAGGTCAGGGCTTCAGAAATAGTAATGATAGGAATATTGACATCTATCTAGCAATAATCACAGCTACACTTATTGGCTCAGTTCCAGGTGTTGGGTCCAGTGCTCAGCTCATTACCTGCATGATCTGATTGGATTCTCCTGGCAAGTCTGTGAGCTGCAGCCTATTATTATTATTACCCCCATTTTACAGATGAGAAAACGGAGACTGCAGAGATTCAGTGGCTTGCTTGCTTTCCTGCGAGTAGTAAGTGGGGGGGGGGGGGGAATGCTGATCCATTCTGGCTTCACCTCTGTGCTGTCCTGTTGGAGGACTGGTGGTGGGGGTTGGGCAAGAGAGACCCCAGACCTCTGGTCTTGGCAAAAGGCTGAGGGCAGAGGGAGGTGCCCGGCTTTCTCCTTGCCTGTGTCCACCCTCCTCAGTGAGTGGCTGTGAAGCAAGGAGATTTACCTGACATCCAGCTGCTCTGGGTCCCTCACCTGAAACTCTGGGGAGGATCCTGTAGGGGTGAGTGGAAAGCGAGGGGGGCCCTCTGATTGCTATGGGGGCCTGAGGTGTCTCTAGGGTGAGGCTGTGTGAGTCAGCTCAAGAGGAATGGGGTGAGGGGACGGTGAGGAAAGAGGACAATGCCATGTCAGTCCATTGGGAAAGGTGCCACCATGTCCCCCTGGCATTGTATGTGCTTGATTGTGCCTGGTGTTATACATGGTGCACATGTGTGGAGGGGCTGGGGTGCAGGTGTCCGGGGCTTGTTGGGGGGCATCAGAGAGGGCTCGTGCCCATTCAGGAACGTGTGGGTAGGATGGGGTGTGAGAGCACGCGGTGTGTTTGTTGTGTGTTTGTGTGCACAGTGTGCAGAGACATTGGGCATGTGTGGATGGCTCTGGGTGGTTCTGAGCTGAGGTCATGCAGGGGTGAGGGGGGCTGTGGGCCTTGGGTGCAGGAACCCTGGGTGGGCAGCGGGTTGGGGACAGACCTGGGCAAGGATTCCAGAGACTGAGAACCTGTTGGTGTCTCCAGCCCCGGTGTCTGCATCTGTGAAGTGGGGATAATGGAGCTTTGGGCGGCTGTGAAGGCTGAGGGAGCAGACGGGCAGCGTGGCCCGCAGTTGGGGTGGGCACAGCTGTGTTAGCGATCCCACTGTGGTCCCTTCGCCGGCTGCCCAGGGAGCCTGCAGCTGGGTCACTGCTCCCAGGACTGACGAGGTGGGAAGCAGAGGTCAGGCTTATGCCATGGGCACCCTCTCCTGCCTACGCCCGAATCTGTGCGTGAGGGAGCGGGGGATGCAAACAGGAGACACGGCTGTTCCAGGTCGGGGGCTCGGGGTCAGAGCCCGAAGGTGTCCCTTCGTAGGGATGTGTGCGGTGATGTGCTCGGACGGGGAGGGGTCCGTGTGTGCCCTGGGTGAGGGGATGAGATTGTGCTGAGGTTGTGTGCGGCATTTGTGGGTGTGTTGGTTGTGGACAGGGTGCACTTGTGTGTCTGTGTGTGTGCACATGTAGCAAGGGGTATAGTAAGTGGGCGATCGGGCTCTATGGTCTATGCGCTAAGGTAGACACACAGGCTGGGGTCAGTAAATGTTGCCCATAATTATGTGTGTGTACGCCGGAGTATGAGTGCATAGCTGTGTGTTTTATAGGGCGTGGCTGTGTGTGTGGTATGTGTGTGAGGATGTCACTGGATTGTCTGTTATCTGCAGTGTGTGTGTGTGTGTGTGTGTGTGTGTGTGTCAGGCATAGGAGGATGTGAGTTTACCTGGAGGGGTGCAGTGAGGGTCATGGGGAGGCCAAAGGATCCTGGGCATTCTGAATCAGTTCTCCTTTAAGGGAATGGAATGATTATGCTAATTATGCATGGTTATGCAAATAAGAGGTCATTTGGGGGTCAGAAGTGGTTTGTTGCCGCCCGCCTCTGGCATTTTGTGACTTTTGAGGTTTCCCTGCTGCCTCCCAGGCTGTTCTCCGCCCCCATCTTTTTCCTCTGCCCTTTCGTCCCCCTGGGAGCTACAGCCACCAGAGTACCCTGCGCGACCCCCATCCAGCCTGGTCCCCACCGGCCCAGGGATGGGTAGAGCTGGCACTCAGTCACCTTGGGGGGAGGTGCTGGGCAAGAAGGCATTCTGCATTCCACCTCCCACCCCTGCAGGGGCTCCCAGCATCTAGCTTCTGAGGGTAAGTTCAGGGGTAACCGGGCTATGGCCACCCTCCCCTCCACCCCATCGAGGGGCTGCTTATTTTCTGGAAAGAAGGATCTCTCAGATGCAGGTGGCCCCTTCCCCAGCTTTGTCTGATGAGTGTGAGTCTAAATTAAAATGTGAGAGAATTCCCTCCCTCCACCTCCCACTCTCGCCTTCTCTTTCTCTCACACAGCGAGTCCTCCCTCCACTCTCCCCCTTCTCCTAGCCCCCCGACTCCTGACCCCTGGCCTTCCACTGTCCCTGCCTCTTCATCCCATGTCTCTGCCCTCCCCCTCCCTGTCATCCTCTCTGTTCCTCCGTGATCTCTCCCTCTCCAGCTCCCCCCACCCTCTGTGGGGAGCTGGAGCTCCTGGTCCTTAGCATGGAGGAGATGGTCGTCATGGTAACGGTTGTCATGTCAATGGCTACTGATCTGGGGATGAATGGTATCTAGGTGAGAGCTACCTGAGTGGAGGCTGATGGGTTCACAGGAGGCTCCATGCTTGTCTCTAAGCCTCAGAGCTACGCAGTATGCACCCCTACCTAGTGCCCGCCCCCTCCCTGCATGTGCCTATTTGTACCCAAAGGCACACCAACACACACTGCCTCTCTTTGGCTGCCTTGAGGTGAGTGTGTGTATATGTTTTCTCTGTGTTTCTGGTGTCTCTGTGTTCCATTTCAAGGGTCTATGTGACTTTGGGGTAGGGGGGTCTCTGGATTTTTCTGCAGGCCTTTCTGGGGTCAGGGTTTCAGAGACTGCTGTGTGGCACTTGTCTCTGAGGCATCACAGACTGCCCTATGTTGGCTCTCTCATTTACCCCCGTTTGGAAGTCCCTAGGGACCACAGACTTCTTAGAATCTCTTCTCCCAGCTAAAGGTCTCCCTGGCCTGTCTGGAAAGATGGAAAGACAGTGAGGATGGCCCCACCCAGGAGTGGAGCCTGAGCCCTGGTCCCGCCCAGTCCCCATCCCGCTGGGGGCCCTGGGCAGGGGCTGCAGTCTCTGGTCTGTCCCCCTTAGTCCCCATCCCGCTGGGGACCCTGGGCAGGGGCTGCAGTCTCTGGTCTGTCCCCCTTAGTCCCCATCCCGCTGGGGACCCTGGGCAGGGGCTGCAGTCTCTGGTCTGTCCCCCCTCGGTCCCCATCCCGCTGGGGGGCGCTGGGCAGGGGCTGCAGTCTCTGGTCTGTCCCCCCTTAGTCCCCATCCCGCTGGGGGCCCTGGGCAGGGGCTGCAGTCTCTGGTCTGTCCCCCCTTAGTCCCCATCCCGCTGGGGACCCTGGGCAGGGGCTGCAGTCTCTGGTCTGTCCCCCCTCAGTCCCCATCCCGCTGGGGACCCTGGGCAGGGGCTGCAGTCTCTGGTCTGTCCCCCCTCAGTCCCCATCCCGCTGGGGACCCTGGGCAGGGGCTGCAGTCTCTGGTCTGTCCCCCCTCAGTCCCCATCCCGCTGGGGGGTGCTGGGCAGGGGCTGCAGTCTCTGGTCTGTCCCCCCTTAGTCCCCATCCCGCTGGGGACCCTGGGCAGGGGCTGCAGTCTCTGGTCTGTCCCCCCTCGGTCCCCATCCCGCTGGGGACCCTGGGCAGGGGCTGCAGTCTCTGGTCCGTCCCCCCTCGGTCCCCATCCCGCTGGGGGGCGCTGGGCAGGAGCTGCAGTCTCTGGCTTCAGGCGATTTGCCTAAGAACTGAGCAGAGTCTCCAAGGGATTCCAGCTTAGCTGGCCCAGGTATGGAGGCTGGCAGTGTGGGGAGCCTTCCTTCTAGCCCCGTCACCCCAGGGCCCGGAGGGGGGGTGTTCTTCTGGGCTGGATGGGGGAGGTGGTGGAGACGGGAGCTGGGGAAAGTTGGACCAGGGGTGCGCTGAGCTCCTGGAATGTCTAAGTGGAGGAAGCCCAGCAATTAGTCACGGAGCAATTACACTAATTGTTCCACTCCATGACTCACTGGTAGCAAGTAAATACTGATTAATTCATTACTTTGAGACTGTGTGTGTGTGTGTGTGTGTGTGTATGGGGGGGGGGTACCAGGAGAGGGGTGGGGCGGGGGGAGGGGGATCTCCTGGCCCCCTGCCCTGGCTCCCTGCCCTGGCCCCCTGCCTTGCCTGAGTAGGGCTTTGGAGCAGGTGGTCGAGGCGGGGCAGGGAGCTGGGATTGGGATCCTCTCTCTAGCTCTGTGTGAACTCCACCAGGGGCCTGTCAGGGTGGGGGAGAGGCTGGCCCAGCCCCTCTCCTGCTCACATGCCCTCCATGGCTTCCATGCCAGTGGGACGGTGCGGGTGCCCAGCCTGCACTCAGAGAAAGCCGTCTGTGCTGGGCTTCCCCAGCCTCAGCCCTGCCCTGTCTCACCCTTGCCACAGCTCAAAGCAGTGACAGATGTGAATTCAGCAGCAGGAGACACTCTGAAAGACAAAGCAGGGGGGCTTCTCGAAAGAAGGGGCAGGAGTTTGCAGCATAAAGATGGAGAAGGAAGAGTGTTCTGGGTGGTGGGAACAGCATGAGCAAAAGAGGCGGGAGAGACCAGGCCTGCTCCAGAAACAGAGGGGCCAGGGCTGCAGGAACCAGTGATGGGCGGTGCAGAGGGACCCGGGGTGAGGCTGGAGGCAGCCGGACCAACTCCACTCCTCACCCGAGCCTCTGTGTATTGTGTTGAGACTCAGGTGCTAATCCTCAGCTCTGAGCAGCAGGAGTCCATCCTCTGGAAAGCCCTCAGGGGCAGGGAGTGTGGCTAGGCTCCGTCTGGAATCAGGGTCAAGGTGTGGCTGGAGGTGGGGCCAGGCTGCTTCTCCCAGGGGGGTTGCAGGCCTGTCTTGGATGTTCTTAGTGCTGGCTCTCAGCCCAGGGTTGCAGGAAGGACACAGGAGCCCCAGTTCCCCGTCTTCCCAGGTTCTGATTGTCGGGGAGTCTTGGGCCTGGTGAGCTGGACCCTGGGAGGAGCCCCTCTCTGCTCTCCTGATCCCAGAGACCTTGGGGCAGCATCAGGCCCTGAGCTGACTCTGCTTTTGAGATCCTTTGTGGGGAGGTGAGAGGAGCTGACTTCTAGTTTTGGGGAGGACCTAGGATTGGAGCCTGCACTCCTCACCCTGCCCCCCACCTTTATCCATGGAAATTCCCTCCCAGAGCCCCAGATCTCAACAACGCCATGCCTATCTGTTGAGACTAATTGTCCTGTCTGGAATTTCAAGGTGTGAGACTTTGGGGTCCCAAGCCACGTCTGACTGTCACATCTCGGGCAACTGGTGCCCTGGGCACCTGGGCCTCAGTTCTGCCCTCTGTGGAAGAGGGTCCATGTGGAGGGTAAACTGGCTTGTGCTGAGCACCTGCTGATTACCAGGCGCTCAGCTCTGCACACCTCTTAGCACGTTAGCCGATAGGGCAGATGCTATTAGCTCTGAGTGCTGAGTAAACTGAGGCACAGAGAGACTCAGGGACACACCCCACATCTGTCACAGATTTAGTAAGCGGTGGAGCCAGGACTCAAATCCAGCATTCTGGCTCTAAACCTGCTCCTGCCACCCAGCAGTTCTGATCGGGGGGCGGGGCAGTGACGGGTCCTCAGGGGTGGCCAGCAGCAAGACGGGCTGCTTCCCTGGCCCCTGGGTAATCAGGCCCACCCCACTCTGCCCACCTGGAGGCCACACCTGATGCCACCCCTCCACGTCACTCTGTCCTTCTGGGTGTGTCCGGGCTGCTGGCCTCCGTGCTGAGCCCAGGGCCCCTGTCTGCCCTCCCCAGACTCAGCGCTGGCGCAGCGAGAACTTTGAGAGGCCCGTGGACCTCGAGGGCTCCGGGGACGATGACTCCTTCCCCGATGACGAGCTGGACGACCTGTATTCGGGGTCCGGCTCGGGCTGTAAGTACCTCCCCTTCCTTTTCCTTGCGTGCGTGTTGTGCTGGCCACGTCAGTCTGCCTCCAGTACCCCACGCAAGGCTGATCTCAGGCCACAGGACCCCCTGCAGGCTCACTGAAGCGGTGGTGTGCGGGAGGGGAGGCCAGGCTGGGGTACCCCATGGTCCTCAAGCACGCGAAGGGCCAGTTATCCTGGGGATGGAATCAGGGCCTTATGGCCTCCACGCCCAGGACTCCCAGCTCCCACGGTTCTGCTCTGTGTCTTCGCCTCTAGGGGAGAACACAGACATCCCTCAGGAACCCGGTTTTCAGTGCTGTTCCAACACTGGGGGAACTTAGCAGGGCAAGTCCTCACTACCCAGCGGAGTAGTGTGAGTTTAAATCCCAGCTTCGCCACCCAGCTGCTGCAGCACCTTTATAAAGCCTTTCCTCTCAGAGTCTCTATTCTTATCTATGAGAGGTGACATACACTGAGTGGCCAGATTATTATGATCTTTGACACATAATGATCTAGCTATTCAGTGTATATCCTATATAATAAAAGGCTAATATACAAATTGTCCCCTCGACCAGGAGTTCGACCAGCAGACAGGCCGGCCAACCGCCCATGTCCCCTCCCTCTGGCCAGGCTGGCTGGACCCCACCCATGCACAAATTCATACGCCGGGCCCCCTCTCTCTCTCTACACACACACTGAGTGGCCAGGTTATTATGCGTTCAGAGATCATAGTAATCTGGCCACTCAGTGTACATACATCTTCTTTGTGGAGTCGGGAGGCTTCTGCATGAGGCCTAGGGTCTGGCACAGAGAGGGAGCTCTGTGCGGTGCGGCTGAGGTGTGAGCCCAGTGAGGACAGGACAGGCCTGGTGTGGCGGTAGGAGGTCTGCGTACCCCAGAACTGGCCCTCCACAGCCACCTCGTCTCCTCGCTTTAGGCCACTTTTCAAAGCCTCTTGCGAGTTAATTTTCATTAAATTCATCTCTGATGGGTCCTGCCCCACTCCCAAACCTTCCTGGCTCCTCCTCGCTTCTCCTGCGCCTGGTTCAGGCCCTGTAGGAGCTGCGTGCAGCTTCTCTTTCTCTCTCTCCTCATTTCCACCCAAGTCCCTTTCACCTGACGTGGTTTCAGTCCTCCAGATCGCTCAAGCATTTCCTTGTAGGAAGGTCTCGTTCTATCCCTGCTCTCTGCCTATGCCTCCGGGAGCTCTTAAGGTACCCACTGCCTTTTCCCAGAATGCCCTTCCCCTGCTGCCCCAACCTCTAGTAAGATTTGCAGCCAGTCGGCCCCACCACTGCCTGGATTCAGCCTGTTCGGAGCGCCAGGCTGGGTGGCTGGGGTCATCATAGAAGGCTTCCTGGAAGAGATGGTGCCCTCGAGAAACTTGCGGGTAGGCAGAGAGGAGTTGGGGAACAGCCACCTGGTAACCTCTGACCAGAATGTGCCTTCCTCCTCTCCTCATCTTGTCCTGGGAAAACTGTGCAAGGAGTGAGGGTTGGGAGCCTCTCATCTGATGGCCATTGCTTCCCTGGGATCCTCACGCCCCTAGCTCTCTCCTCTCCTCACCCCTCAGACTTCGAGCAGGAGTCAGGCATTGAGACGGCCATGCGGTTCAGCCCAGACGTGGCCCTGGCAGTGTCCACCACACCTGCTGTGCTGCCTACCGTGGATGTCCAGCCCGTGGGCACCCCGTTTGAAGAGCTCCCCTCTGAGCGTCCCACACCGGAGCCAGCCACCAGCCTCCCAATGGTGACAGAGGTCCCGGAAGAGCCCAGCCAGAGAGCCACCACCATCTCCACTCCCATGGCTACCACTGCTGCCACAACCACTGGGGCCCCGACTGTGGCCTTGGTGCCTGCCACCGTGGCCACCGCCGCTCCCAGCATCCCCGCGGCACCCCCTTCCAAGGCCACCACCTCTGTCATAAGGACCACCGGCATACGGAGGCTGCTTCCTCTTCCCCTGACCACGGCGGCCACGGCCCAGGCCACCACCCCAGAGGCGCCCTCACCCCCCACCACGGTGGCTGTCTTGGACACTGAGGCCCCAACACCCAGGCTGGTCAGTACAGCTACCTCCAGGCCAAGGGCCCTTCCCTCCAGGCCAGCTACCACCCTAGAGCCTGACGTCCCCGAGAAGAGCACCCTGCCCCTGGGGACCACCGCCCCCGGTCCAACCGAGGTGGCTCAGGTAAGCAGGGGAGAGGACGGGGAGTGAGAGCAGAAGAGGGGGCCAGGGTCTGGGGAGGGAGGAGGGAGCTGGGCAGAGGTGAGGGTGGGAAGGTTCTGGAGATGAGCCAGACTGGATGGGGAGGGCGAGAGAGGGATGTGGCTGGAGTGCCGCTGCGGGGTGTGAGTCACAGGATGAGGATGGAGGGTGAGATGGATGGGGACGGGAGAGAGATCAGGCTGGGTTTTAGAATATCAGGAAGGAATAGGGTGATGTGGGTGTTGGTGGGGATGTGTGTGATGTGTGTCCAGGGCCTGTGTGTTCTGTTAACAGTGCAGACTCGGGACCAAGGCAGCCGAGGTCAGCATTTCTCTGCCACATTTTAGCCACGGGACTTCAGGAAGCCATCAAACCTTTCTGTACCTTCTACACCTCTGTTTCTTTAAAAAAAATTTTTTTTTTAAATTTATTTCAGAGAGGAAGGGGGGCGGGGAGAGAGAGATAATGATGAGAGAGAATCATTGATGGGCTGCCTCCTGCACACCCCCTACTGGGAATCGAGCCCACAACTTGGGCATGTGCCCTTGACCGGAATCCAACCTGGGACCCTTCAGTCCGCAGGCCGACGTTCTATCCACTGAGCCAAACCAGCTAGGACTATACCTTTGATTCTTTATCTGTGAAAGGAGAAAATAAGAATGTAAATCATAGTGTTGAGAGAATTATGTTCCCTGACATATCCACGGTGCTGAGGACAATGCCTGCGGTGAACAAACCACGTGTTTTCGTATTATCATAATCATTGGTGGTGCTGTTAGTCTGAAGGTGACTGAGCACCCTGCCCCGGGGACCCCTTGTAGCTGGGTGGATGCACTTTACCTGTGCCAGCCTCTCTCACGGGCTGCTCCCTGGATACCTGGCCTCAAGGGACATCACACTCTGCAGCTGTGCTCTCGAACCCCACCTCAGGCATGTGGCCTGGGGACCTGGCCCAAGTGTGAGACAGCTGCACCCCAAAGTCCCGGAGTAGAAACTCCACAGGAATCCCCCAGCAGCAGAGGGGGAAGTGACGGAGATGGGAGGGAGACAGAATGTGTCCAGGAGAGACAGTGTAGTAAATGGTTAGACTCACAGATGCTGGTGTTGGATAGATCTGCATTTTAGTTCTGCTGCTTCCACTTTACTAGCTGTGGAAGAAGCTGTCTTTCTGAGCCTATTTCCTGTTCTGTAAATTGGGCTTACTAATACTTCCTTCATGGAGAGGTTGTGAAGGTAAATACTCTTAATGTGCTTGGCACAGTGCCCGGCACATAGGGTGCTTGATAAGTGTTAATCCACTGTGTATGTGTGTGTGTGTGTGGGTGCGTGTGTGTGGCTGCCCTGTGGCAGGGGGTGCTGGGGCCTGGGCTCATGCCATCCTCTCTACAGACCCCAACTCCAGAGTCCCTGCTGACCACAATCCGGGATGAGCCAGAGGTCCCAGTGAGTGGGGGGCCCAGCGGGGACTTTGAGCTGCCAGAGGAAGAGACCACGCAGCCAGACACAGCCAATGAGGTGGTGGCCGTGGGTGGGCCTGTGGCTAAGCCGTCGCCTCCACCTGGGACTCTGCCCAAGGGTGCCCGCCCTGGCCCTGGCCTCCTGGACAATGCCATCGACTCGGGCAGTTCAGCAGCTCAGCTGCCACAGAAGAGCATCCTGGAGAGGAAGGAGGTGCTTGTAGGTGAGACATGGGCTCAGGAGGAGCTCAGGGTGGGCAGCTGGCTGGGCCCCAGTTTGCCTCCAGGAACCCTGGAGGATGGTCAGGTGTGGGTTTCCTAGGAGCCTAGTTATCCAGGACCTGCCCTCTGGTTCCCCCCTTGACCTTCACCCATCCCAGGTCTGACTCTGACTTCATGTTACCTCCAGCACCTTCCTCAGCACCCTCTGTCCCCTATTCAGACTTTGCCCTTGACCCCTGCTCTTTGGGCCATGCTGGTTGACCCTCTCAGACCTCCCTCCTTGGGTCCTGATTTCTCAGCCCATTTGTTAGCTTGATCTGCCCCTAGCCTTGACCCCAGTCACTGAGGACCTGCCCTGGCTGAGTCTCCTGAAGAGTCTGGACTCAAGGACCAATCCCCACTCCCCAATAAAGAGGAGCGGTGTGACCTTGGGCAGGTCCTTCACCTCCCAAGGCTCTCCTTTCATCTTCTGTAGAATGGAGATCATAATTTTGCACTTAATTCTTAGTGCACTTCTGTTCATATATTAACTCCTCTGGTTGGCATGGGTCATAGTTTAGTTGGCAGAGTTGTTCTTTCCTAATGGTATATGAAATACTGGAGCATCTTTCCACTGATGGTGCCTTACATTGCATGGGGACCATAGTCCCAACCTTGAGCTGTATGAGGCTTCGTCGATGGGTTAGTGTGTATTAAGCAACTAGACCTGGCCAGGCTGCAGTGAGGGCTACAAATGGCAGCAACTCCAGTCTCAGATTCCAGTCTCCTAGCCCTCTCCCCACTTTTGCCCGTTTCCCTCAGAGTGTTGACCCTCTCCCAAGGCACTCCCCTCACCTCCAAGCCATACCCCCGCCCCAACCCAACTCCCTCCTCTGGACATGACCTCTGCTCTCTTTTCTACAGCTGTGATTGTGGGTGGGGTGGTGGGCGCCCTCTTCGCTGCCTTCCTGGTCACCCTGCTCATCTACCGCATGAAGAAGAAAGACGAGGGCAGCTACACTCTGGAGGAGCCCAAGCAGGCGAGCGTCACATACCAGAAGCCTGACAAGCAGGAGGAGTTCTACGCCTAGTGGAGCCACAGTGCCTCCCCAGAGCCTCAGCGTCGCCCCTCTGCCCATTCCCCGGCCTGTTCTACCAGCCCTGGCCTAGGATGGGGCCTGGGAGAAAGCCTGGCCCCAGTTCATCTTTGCCCACCTCTCAAGGTCTGCCCAGACTGTCAGCCTCACACAGATCTTCCCCAAGGCTCGGGGCACTATCATCTGCCCTAGACTGTGCCCTTACGAGCTCATCTTTTGTCTTCCACTAGCCTGGGGCTTCAGGACCTTGTGTCAGATGGATAGCAGGAAAGAAGCTCCTGATTGATTGGTTGGTGGAAGAAAGGGTGGGGCTTGAGTTGGGTTTGAACTCCAACCTGGCCCCACAGAGCTTGCTGAGATCTTTTAAGGGCAGAGAGGGATGTAGGCTAGTTTCCAGGACAAGCATGTTTAAGCTCAGCCCTTGAAATGGAGACACTGCCACCTCTTGCTTCTTCCCAGGGCCCCCTTATACCTGGGTAAGAGCGTGCCCCTTGTTGCAGTGTGTTTTGTCCTGGCCTGCCCTGGTTGTGGGATCATTCTAATCTCACCGCACCCACTGCACACGCACCCGAAGGTTTCACCTCTTTCCCAGTCTGTCCCTGAGGAATTGGCTTCCCAAGAGTGCTCTGGCAGTCACTGGTGAAGAGGGCTAGGCTCTGACCTCCCTCTTGCAAGTGGACTCTCCACAGACACCATCTCCCACAAGGTCACACATATTGTCACATCCAAAGACAGAAGCACGGAATGACAAAACCATACACAATCTTGATCACCCCGACAGTTCAATATGTCAAAAACATCCTCCCAAAGTTGTTTCTTCTCATGTGTTTCTCATGCACCCCCAACTGCTTATGACAATGCAAGTCACAAGTCATTGTCACCTACAGGTGATGGTGTGGCCTGCTTCCCTCCCTGTGTCTCTTCACACATGCACATACAATCTGGCACCATGCACGCTGTCCTCTAGCTTTCAGGCTCACTGGGAGGGTGGAACCAAGCCGAACAGTCAGCCCATATTGGGTCCCCTGAGTTGCCCTGTCAGACTCAGTCCCTCACCATAGCGCCCCCACCAACCACTTGCCACCAACCCCAGTGTGTCCGACACAATCCCACGTGGATGCAGTCTCATCCCACACAGCCTCTCACACTGGAGGGAGACAGGTGGGCACTGGCCTTTCCCATAAGGTGTGGGAGGAGTCGCCACAAGGGCCCTCAGGGCATTGCACACCCCGGCTGGCTTTCCTCCTCTCTGAAGCCTGTAAAGGGGTTGGTTTGGGGCCAGTCCCCCACTAGCCGGGAGCCTTGCTTAGGAAGGCAGGCTGGTCCCTGGAATTCAAGGGCTGGGGAGGGGGCATAGATCTCCCAGGACCAAAGGCCCCGGGTGGGGAGGGAGCAGGTGGTCTGGCTCCTGGCCTCCCTGCATCCCCTCCTGCTCTGAGCTAGGGGCCGACTGCCTCCCAGGACACAAGTCTCCAAAGTGCCTGTGAGGGTGGGCCCTGCTGCCCGGGCCCTCTGCACCCTCTCCCCTTGGCCTCTCCAAGTCCCCCTCAGCCCTACCCAGGGTCCTCCCTGGGCCTCCCCCATTGACACCTTCTCTGCTTATTTGGCCAAACAACTTGGCAGTCCTGGCTGCAGCTGGATGGACCTGCAGCTGAAAGCAGCCCATCCAGATGTCCTGCCCCAGGCTGAGGGCTGAGAGCAGGGGATACGGGTGTCATGGCTCCCAGCCCACCTCCCCCTTCTTTACCCTTGCAAGTGGGGCCACTTCGGCTATCTTAAACATGGGGTCACAAATCTCCTTTGAGGAGGGTGCGCTCAGTGGGGGCTCTTGGAGTCTGGGATGTCGTCTGCTCGGTAGCTGGCTGGTGCTCACACCCCCACCCCTCACCTGCACTCCAGGTGAAAGCCAGGACCCCAGGTTTCATTTCTGTTCCCTTTTCAAGATGCACCGGCAGCAGACTTCTGCTGGGTGAGGGTGGGGGTGCCTGCAGCAGTGAGGGCAAGGTTCAGGGCTCCCATAGCCCATCTGCTCACCCTCCTCCTTCCAGGCTGGGGCTCCCTCTTGCAGACCCCAAACCCATCTCAGCAGGGCTGGGGGGCTTGTGAGGAACCCAGCTGGTCCCAGCCTTGGAGGGGGATGTAATGGGGAGAGGCATCCGGGCCCACAAACTGTTGACGGTGACCTGGCCTCAATCACCCCTGGAGAGGAAGGGCTGGGGCACAGATGGATGGCACCAAGGCCCCAGCCGCCTCCTCCCCTGATCCCTGGCGGGTTGCTGTCTTGGGGCAGCAGCTCTGGTGAGAAGGCCTGGGCAGGCCAAGGCTGGGAAACCAGAGACCTGTGGTGGGATGGGGGCGGGTCCAGGTAGGATGCGTGACTCGAGGCTCAGACTGGCTGGAGAGGGCTTGGGTGGCCTGCATGGGTCACTTCGGGGCCTGGCTTCTAACTCGGGGCTTTGCCTTCTGGCACTGGCCTCTTCTCTGCCCGTAGCATTTGAGAGGGGAGACTGAGGGCCTTGTTCATTGAGGGCTGGGCCAGTGTCCAGGCTTTATCCTTATGAAGTTGACAGGTCTTGCCAGCCCAGATCCACTCCGGCCAGCCCGAGGCGGGCAAGGCCACCCACGAGGTCGGTTCGAAGGATGAGCTGGTGCTCTCCTAGGTGCAATGTGGGGGCAGGGCCTGCCCAGATCCCCAGACACCCCAGTGCTCCCGGGGAGGGTGTCTGGTGGGCCCTGGCCTTTCCTGGAAGCATGGCCAATGCCAAAGGAAGGGGGGCTATTGTGGATTGAGGACCCCCCGGGGGCCCAGCTGCAGGGAGCACAAGGCAGGCTGGGAACTGAAGGTTGGAGCCACCCCCAGTTGTGTCTGGAGCCAGGTTCTGTCTTCCCAGGAACCAGAGGGAGCACCTCCACTGAAAGGCTGGGTCAGGCAGGCCTGCGGGTGATAGCCTGGGATACTAAGTGCTGGACCCCCCTGGGGTTGGCGAAGTCATCTGTCCAAGCTCCTAGCTGGGGCCCTGGGCACAGGGAGCAAACACACCTGTCTCCCCGGCAGGAGTGGCCGCCGCCTCAGCTCTCTGTCCTCTGGCAGCCACCACCCTGGACTTGCTTCCCAGGCCTCCCGCCTGTAAATAGAAGCTCATAAACTGTACAGATTTACAGAGATGCTGAGACTGGGCCTGGAGTCACTGCTAAGGGCTAATGGCCCCAGCATCCCTCGGTGCCCACCTGGCAGCGCAGTGCACCTGGCTCGGCGTGGCGATTGCATGTAAATATTTTTTGTAGGCAGCAGCGTGGCTCCAGGGAGCCCCCCGAAGACAGTGTCCCTCCCGTGCGTCCTTCCTCCTGTACAGAGGCCTCCAAGAACCTGTCCTGGGGCTGGTGGGAGTTAGTCCTTCCCTGCCCCAGGCCTTCCCTGTCCTCTCTCCCGCCATAACCTGTTTATTAACCACGCCTATCCTGAGTTCATGGCCAAAATGCTAAGGAAACGTCGAGGAAGAAGACTGGAGAACGAAAGGCGCCTGCCCCGGTGGGCGCTCCCCGTCCCAGGCTTGTGAGGGAACCGTTTGGGTTTTTTGTTTGTTTTTTAACACTCCCCGTGCTGTGCCCATTTATAAGAGGAAATAAAATTAAGCTGAAATGATGTGCTGTGGCCAGAGTGTGAGATAAACATAGAGGTCATTTGGGGTGGGGGTGGGGGGGCAGCCCACAGCCCCGCTTGGACCTCAGCCACCTTCCACTTTAAAAGAACTTGAGAGAACCCAGCAGCGGGAATTGACCAGCAACCCCTTGTGGGGACCATTATGGTAAAAGCTGCTGTTGGCTGAGTGTTCGGGAAACCACGGAGCTGACTGTGGCGAGGCTGTGGTTGGGTGAGGGCCAGGGAGGGGGGTGTGAGGGGGGAGGGGGGGCTGTGGTCCACCCCCAGAGGAAGAACTGTGGTTTACAGGCCACAAAGATCGAATCTTGGGACCAGAGGATATTGGAGTCGGTCTGGCGAGGTGGGGTGGCTTTGGGGTCTGATGGGGCTGTTTTCGGGCTCTGGAGGCATTTGCTAGCCCTGACTCTGGAGAGCGATCTGGCCTCTCTGAGCCTCAACTTTCTCACCTGTGCAGTGGGACCACAATGAACAACGTCCCTGAGATGGAACGTGGTAGGGATTTGATGGGGGGAGGGGACACTCAGCACAGTGCCTGGCACGGTCGGCCTCAGGCACAGGGTCCTGGGTGATGGTGCCGACAGCGGAGCCCAGGACGGGTCCATGGCCTGGGAGCAGCACGGAGAGCCGGGGGCCTTCCGAGCCAGCCCTGGGCCCCGAGTTGTCAGTCCCTTCAGGGCTGCAGTGGGATCGTCCTTGCCCTACTCACAGGCTTGGTGCACTTTGGCCAATGGGTCGCTCCCTGACGGGAAGGTCTCCTTTCCAGCCAGTCTGCCTCTCCGGCGTGTCCCGTCTTCAGTCCTTGTTCTCGGGGACACTGGGACTGCCCCCTTGCCGTGGGCTAGCCCCTGGCAGCAGGTCCTGGTCACAACCCTCCCTTCTCCAAAGGAGACCTCTCATGTCCCGCAGTCATTTTCTCTAGAAGTTATTCCTCTCCTCGGATGGAAGGCCCTGGATCTGGTCCAAGATCCTATCTCTCCCTCCATTGCTGTCTCCCCCTTCTCCCTCCCCGCACAACCTCCTTCCATCCTCCCTCTCTCCCTCAGCCCCTCCCTTCACTGAAGTTTCCTGAGTGCCCACCCTGTGCCCGACACTGTGCTCTGAACTGGATGGCGAGGTCACGGAGACAGACCAGCCCTGCCCTCTGAGCACTCAGTCTGTTGGGGAGACAGACAGTAGCCAGTCTCATGCCTGTAAGGAACCGGGCAGCCACCACCTCCAAGCGCTTCACTGCCAGACGGGTCAGGGATGAGCACGAGGTCTGGGCCTCACCGTGGGCTTCAGACAACCTGTCCCCTGGGACGCTCAGTCTGCACAGCTCTAAACCGGCGAGGGGCCAGCCCTGTCCCTGGAGGTCCTGACCGCGGACTGGGCCCCCAGCAGGAGTCTGCTGGGAGGTGCGGGCTGGGTTTGCCACCATTCAAGGCCCAGCTCTGCACACCCCTCGTCCAGGAAGCTTTTGGGAATTGGCTCTCCCTCCTGAGTCCCTGCACCCCTCGTCTCTCCCTCCTGCGGGCCCCCCCACCTCCTCATCTGCATGCCAGTGCCAAGCCCCGTTCTCAGCTTGGAAAGAGCATGACCTCAGAGTCAGGTGGACGCAGCTGTGTGCCCGTAGGCACACCGTCGGCCTCTCTGAGCCTCAGTTTCCTCACAAGCAAATGTGGACAAGTAAGGCTGATAGAAGCTGTTGTGGAGACTAAATGAGATAATAAATTGAGGCAACTAGCCCGAAGCTTGGCGTACATAGCAGCTGACGGCTGGAGTGAAATCCCTCCCTGTCATGCCTGTCTTTTTGTAGGCAGACCTTTAGTCAAACCCCGGCTCTGCCGCTTACAGGCCATGTGACTGTGGCTGAGTTATTCAGACTCTCAGTGCTGTTTCCTCGCCTGTAAAATGGGAACGATCATAGTACCTGCCTGATCTACCCAGAGCGGAGAGCTGTGGCTGGCACAGAGGCGGCTCTGTGTTCATTCGGGCTGTTGTTCTTATCGTTATTTGCAGGGCCTAGCTCCTGAGCGAGTAAGGGACATGGAGGCTGAACAGACAAAGCAATGTTGGTGTCAGCTCTGGTCTGAACTCCGGTTTAGGCTTAGGCTTGTTAGAGCTCAGGCCGAGGCCTGGAAACCACGCAGCTGGGCTGCAGGGCGAGGCTGGGCACTGTTGGGAGCCGGAGCATTTCCCGCTGGACTCCTGGGCCCAAGGGATGAGCAGCAAAACAGGGGGAAGGAGGAAGAATAGCTGATTGTTTCCCGGAGCCTAGAGGCAACAAGCTACCCTGAGAACAGAGCGTGCTCAGCTCCTGGGGTCCGCCCACCGGTCTGCCGGCCTTGGGGGTGGGGGGGAGGGCGGGGGGGGGGGGGAGGCAGGGGGAGGACTGGGCAGCCACCGGAGGGCCCAGGTTGGTCTCTGCCGGAGCCATGGGTGAGGGTGGAGGCTGGGCTGCAAATGTGATGAGGCGAGGCCCTGACTGTGCCAGGCAGCCCGCAGGGGCTCTTCCCACATTAGCATCTCATTGTAGCCTCAGGCGGGCCAGCCCGCTGCCTGTTTTTTTCTCAAATGAAGAAACAGAAGCGCGAAGGCAGAAACCTAAGGCTATGGAAGAGGGGCAGTGGGATTCGAACCTGGGTCTCTGCCTGACGTCCAAGTTTCAGTTCTGTGATGCCAGCAGCTGAGTGAGCATGGCAGGCTACTCAGCCCCTCTGACCCTCAGCTCTATGGTCCACGAGCAGCGGCCACAGGCTGTTGGAAGGCCCCACGTATCTGTTAACGTGTGACACGGGGGGGTCTGTTAACGTGTGACACGGGGGGGTCTGTTAACGTGTGACACGGGGGGTCTGTTAACGTGTGACACGGGGGGGTCTGTTAACGTGTGACACGGGGGGGTCTGTTAACGTGTGACACGGGGGGTCTGTTAACGTGTGACACGGGGGGGGTCTGTTAACGTGTGACACGGGGGGGTCTGTTAACGTGTGACACGGGGGGGGGTGCCTTCAGTGGTCAGCGGCCATCCGCAGACGCTGTCTCAGCTGACTCTCCGAGAGAATGATTGCTCCTCTTTACAGACAAACCCAGTGACCCTATGAGCCAAATCCACAGGTGTGAGCAGGAAAAGAAGAGAAACGCGGAGGGAATTTCTAGGTAAGCTTAAAAGACTGTCAACCAATCAAGGCAGGACTTGATTCGAGTCACGGTTCACACACATTCTAAAAACATGCTGATTATGAGACCAGTGGGGATTTGAATGTCGAGTGAATACCTCCAATGACGGAACCATGGTCAGTGTGTTTTAGCGCCATCGTGGTTCCGCAGTGACAGTTTTTTTAAAGTTCTTACCGCCCGGCCGGCATGCGCGGCGGTTGAGTGGTGACCTATGAACTCGGAGGTCACAGTTCAATGCCTGATCAGGACATAAGCCCACGGTCGTGCCGGAGGCAGCTGATCAATGATTCTCTCTCATCATTGACGTTTCTCTCTCTCTCTCCCTCTCCTTTCCTTTCTGAAATCAATAACAAAATATATCTTTTTAAAAGTCCTTATCTTTATAGCAACTGAAATGTGGGGTTGGCTCACAGAGGATGCGGGGGTGGGGGTGGGGGTGGCAGGAAATAGGCAGAGCTGGAGGTCATATTTGGGCACATAAGGAATCATGGTATTATTCTATCCGCTCTAAGTTAATTTTCAGACTCTCCATATTTACCATTTTACCAAAATGGTAAAAAAGAGCGGGGGACTGTTCCCCAGAGGGGCGTCGGGAAGCGTGGGGGCGCTGCACCTCCAGTGGATGCAGAGCTGGGTTCTCGAGCCCCAGCCCAGGCCCCCGCCCTCACGCCGCCCCTCCGTGGCCGCCCGCAGTGTCAGCTCTCCCCTGGTTTGATGCCGTCCACGTCCAGATGGCCAGCGCCTCCATGGGGCCTCGCCCTCCCCTTACAGACACGGTGGAGAAGGGCTTTGGCGAGAGAGTGCATGTGCGAGGGTGCGAGCGCCTTCCCCCAGTGTTTGTCTCCTTCAGGCGAGAACAACAGAAATGCCCGTCCCCGTGGGCAGCGGGCAGTGTGTCAGGCCTCACAGGGCACGTCCCAGGGACTCTGCCGTCTTGTTACTGTTCACGTAACCCACGGGCTGGTTGGGGATTGCTCCTCTGACTTTGAAGGACGTTGGATTTGGTCATTCCCATCCCCATTCCTCACCCCCGCCTTCCACCCCCATTTTCAAGCCTCCGGCCAAGTCCAGACCTTTATCATGACTTCCCAGAAATACCTACATAGACGTCCAGCCTCCAGAACGGTGAGAAAATAACCCTCTTGTTTAGACCAGTCGAACCAGTCTGTAGTATTTGGCTATGAGAGCCCAAGCAGACGAATAAACATAGTCTTTACAGAAACCCTGGGAGGTACCAGGTACTCTTATTACTCTCATGTCTGTAGATGGGGAAGCTGAGGCACAGAGATTCTAAGGAGATTGCAGTTATGGGTAAGAAAATAGCCTTGATTCCCTCTCCACCCTTCTCCTGATTAGCATGGTCCTTCAAAGCCCTAGCCATCACACCCTCCGACACTCCCAGGCAGGTAGGTAGTCGTTGGGCTGGTAAGGGCAGGGTAGAGGCCGGAAGGAAATACTTAGATGTGGGAAAGGGAAAGATGGAGAGAAGAGAGAGCCTGATGGAGGAGGTCTGGTGAAGAAGGTGGGAGGAAGAGAATCTGAGGGAGGGGGCAGGTGCTTGAGAGAGAGCCGCTGGCTGGCTGTTGGGAAGGGTGTGAACGAAAAGTTTTTGGTCCTTCCCACCACAGGCGGGTGCCTCTGTTTGATGGCTTGTCCTTCAAGGTCAAGGTCAGTCTCCAGCTCTCGGGAGGTTAGCTGTGCACATACAAGTCAAGAAATAGACGGGGGGCCAAACGGCTCTGGTTTGAATCCTGGCTCCTCTCCTTATTGGCTAAGTAATCTCGAGCAAGTTACTTAGCTTCTCAGTTTCCTTATGGGGGTACGATGGGGTTGACCATAGCACCATCCCATCAAATGGTCCCGTGGTATAATCAAGTTCATACATGGGACATAAAAAATGCTTGGTAAATATTAACTAACAGTCATCTGGAGTTATTCCACTGCTCTCTTTTCTCTGGGCCCAATGAGCTTAAGCGTAAAACACTCGATTCAGCCCACCAGTAATGACAATAATGAGGACCCTGTATTGGCACTTACTATTGGTCAGGCTCTATGCCCGGACCTTTATATATAGTGTTCCACTGAGACATCAGGGCAACCCTGCGACACAGATCCTATTGATATGGCCACGGTACAGCTGAGAAAACAGACCTTAATGCCTGTGTACAGTGACACAGCCAGCACCTGGGAGAGTGAAGATGGGAAGCCAGGCAACCTAACCAGGAGTCCAGGTGACTCATTCCAGTTTCTTGACCATTCACCCAATATTCACGGATCCTACTGTGTGCCAGCCACTGTGCTCGGTGCCAAGGACACAGGATTGAAAGACGCACAGTCCTGCGTCAGGGATACGCGAGCTGGGGCCGTCACGTGGACCTGGAATCCGATTCCCGAGAAGACAGGACCGGAAGGAGCAGGATGGAGCCTCACGCCTGCCTTAGATCCACCAGAGGCTGTTTTAGTTCGTCCTGTTACAGCCGTTACTGGGCATATGGTCTGCGTATCATGATCTTTCTTCCCCAAGACAAGGCAGACAGGTTTCTAGAGTGAAAAACGGACACAAAACGCACAGCTTTGCCATTATTTTTAGGTTTCCAAGTAAATGGGAAGTGAAACCTGAGTACCTGGCACTGTGGGTAGTAACCCGGTTGCTGGAAAGCGCTGTGGGTCTACCTGCCGCTCCCTTCCTAACCGGCCCATCGCACCGTGCCTTCTATCGGACCGAGGGATGCGCCTGAGCCAGAATTCAGCGGTGCCAGGGGATACAGGTGTGCAGGAAGCCTGAGGGAGTACGGAGGGGAAAGCAATGACCTTCGGCATTTCCAGGAAGAGGAAGTATTTGATTTGAGTTTTGAAAGCGATGTAGGAATTCTTTGTAGAAAGAAGATGATAAATATTCCTTAAACGTGGGGGAAAGAGTGAGACAGAAGCCCAGGATGTTTGAGGAGGGGTGGAAGTCAGTGAGGATGGAGTGTTGGGGGCCCGTGGGCTGGTGAGGGTAGAGGAGTGCATGGGCCTGGGTCAGGTTAAGGGAGTGCATGGGGCTGGGTGAGAGTAGGGGAGTGCATGGGCCTGGGTCAGGGAAGGGGAGTGCATGGGCCTGGGTCAGGGAAGGGGAGTGCATGGGCCTGGGTCAGGGAAGGGGAGTGCATGGGCCTGGGTCAGGGAAGGGGAGTGCATGGGCCTGGGTCAGGGAAGGGGAGTGCATGGGCCTGGGTCAGGTTAGGGGAGTGCATGGGGCTGGGTCAGGTTAGGGGAGTGCATGGGGCTGGGTGAGGGAAGGGGAGTGCATGGGCCTGGGTCAGGGAAGGGGAGTGCATGGGGCTGGGTGAGAGTAGGGGAGTGCATGGGCCTGGGTCAGGGAAGGGGAGTGCATGGGCCTGGGTCAGGGAAGGGGAGTGCATGGGCCTGGGTCAGGTTAGGGGAGTGCATGGGGCTGGGTGAGGGAAGGGGAGTGCATGGGCCTGGGTCAGGGAAGGGGAGTGCATGGGGCTGGGTCAGGGAAGGGGAGTGCATGGGGCTGGGTCAGGGAAGGGGAGTGCATGGGCCTGGGTGAGGGTAGGGGAGTGCATGGGCCTGGGTCAGGTTAGGGGAGTGCATGGGGCTAGGTGAGGGTAGGGGAGTGCATGGGCCTAGGTCAGGGCAGGTGTTGAATGCCATGCTAAAGGGTTAGGAGTTTACCTCGGAGCAATGAAGGGTAGAGTGCTGTCGAGTTTTTCGGAGACTGATGTGATTAGACTTGTGGTTTGCAAGCATGGCTCTGGCAGCCTTACAGGGAGGGAGGTGAGAAATTGGTGGCAAGCAATCGATGTCCCAGGTAGACTGGAAGTCAACGTCTTTCCCTCTGGCATTTCCGCGGCTCCTGGCAGGAGTGGCGCATGCAGCTGGTGTTCCACACATGTATGTTGTGTGCAGTTCCCTCGCCCCAGGACATGCATGCGTGCCCGTGGATTTTAGGAGCACCTGAGCCTGCCCCGCTGTCCATGGTACTAGGGAACACGAAGGTTGCAAACCTGTGGGCTTCCTGAGGGCCGAGTGGCGTGTGTGTGTGTGTGTGTGTGTGTGTGTGTGTGTGTGTGTGTGTGTGATGGGTGGGGAGGATCAGGGCAGGGTCCCAGCTGTCCAGCCTCAGAAGGGCTGCCCAGGTGCCATGATGTTTGCAAGACAGTTGTCCCTTCACCTGGTCAGGCCTTCGGACGTGGATTCGAAGCAGGAGAGGAGGCCGGCGGCAAGGGTGAAACCACAGCTGGGCATGGTTTTGAATGCCATGCGTCCGAATCAGGTCTATAGAGAGAGAGTGGCAAGGTCACATTTGTGTTCCAGAAAGACCCGGTGGTGGCAGGGAGGACAGACTGGAGACGAAAGGAGATCTGGGCTCTGAGCCACACCTGAGTGCCCAGTGGCATTCAGCGGGCTTTGCAGAAAGAAGAAATCAGTGAGGGTTAGAGTAACCCGGCGGGTCTTCCTGGAGGAGGTGGCCCTCGACTCCTAGGGAGGAGGGGTGTGCCAAGCAGGGGAACAGCACAACCAAGGAAGAGAGGTTACAGTAAGCATGTCAAACTCACAGCCTGGGGCTGCATGCCTCCTTTATTTGACCCGTGTTTGCCTGTGAGTTTGACAAGCTTGGGTAAGAGTGAGTGAGGGTGGCTAAGGACGAGTGAGACACCTGCCTTTCTGTTCTCTCCC
Source organism: Antrozous pallidus (assembly GCA_027563665.1). Lineage (NCBI taxonomy): Eukaryota > Metazoa > Chordata > Mammalia > Chiroptera > Vespertilionidae > Antrozous > Antrozous pallidus. The sequence continues at coordinate 193,361,039 of CM050508.1, forward strand.
CCACCCCCCGCTTCCTTGCTGGGCCCTCTGAGCTGGAGGGAGCCTGCTCTGAGACTGAGCACAGCTGCCTTGCTGGGTGCCTCTGGCTGAGATGAGGGGGAGGGGGGGGGGGCTGGGTGCAGCCTGGAAAGGTCCTTCTATTGTGTGTGAGGCCGAGCTGGGGCCGTGGAGGCGCGAGGCAGTCCATGGAGCCCTTTGTTTGCGAGTCGCCCACCCAGCGCTCAGGCTGCCTCCAGGGCCCTGTGGGCCTCGGACTCCAGGCTGAGCCATAGACAGGTTGTCCCTCCTCTGCTGGCCCTGATGTCACAGCTGTGGGAGGGCCATGGCAGGGGCAGAGTGGACACTGGCGGCCTTCGAGGCTGGCTGAAGGCACTCAACAAATCACCAACTCGTAAAAACCTTTAATAACGTGATCCACAGACTGACGGGTAAAACCTTTTAGCTCACGAGAATCCCTGAATAATATAATCTTTTCAGGATCATGGAATCTTTCATAATAGACCCTGTGGAAGCCACAGACTCCCGTAGGATAGCAGGATCCAAAGTCACTGACGTTTCAAAGGCCTTCCTTTCAAGGTGTGGTGAAGGTAAAATGAAATATTACACGGCAAGCCAGAGACCAGTCCCAGCGTGAACGCTCGCTAAGTGTCCGTTGTTGTTTCTCTTTTGAGGAACCTCGGGCCCAGAGAGGTGAAGTGACTTGCTCAGACGCACAGCTAAGGAATCAAGGGAATGGAACGGAACCCAGGTGGGCTGACCCCTCTGTTGCCGGCTCCTGCTGGAGCTGAGCCAGCTGGTTCTGTGTCTGAAATAAGGTCCCTCTCTGAGCAAGAGGCTCATGGATGGTGTGAGGGAGGGAGCAGGGAAGGGGAGGACTCCAGGCCTTTGAGCTAGTCTTGCTCTCTGAGCCAGTCCCTGTGTCATCCTGGGCAAGTCCTTTACTCTCCTTGGGCCCCGTTTCTCCATCTATGAGAGAGGCCTGGCATTCCCCGCCCTGCTTCCACTCCAGAGGCGGGGATGGCAGGCTCTGAAGTCAGCCCCTCGCTGTGTGTTTCTGGGCCAATGACATCACCCCTCTGAGCCCATTTCCTCCTCCGGGCACCAGGGAGGACTAGGTCCCAGGAGCGCCAGGGGAACGGAGTGAGCTAATGCTCTCTGAGGTGGCGTGGTGTGCAGGCTTCCTGCTTTCAGGCGCCGGCTCAGCTGCTGCAGGGTCAGTAACCCGCCTCAGCCGCAAAACAGGGCACAGCAGCAACTCTCATTTAGAGTGAACGTGTTAACACAAGGGGAGCCCTTGGCCAGTGCCTGGCCCAGGCAGGGGGAGCTGCTTAGTGAGCGCCCAGCTATCATGCTGCACTGGGAGGCTCCATCGCGATGAGCACTCGTTGTTAGTGGTCAGAGAGGAGCTTGGGAAGTGCTGCACGATTGTGTGTGTGACAGTGTGTGAGCATGTGTGAGCCTGTGTGAGCATGTGTGAGAGTGTGTGAGCGTGTATGAGAGTGTGTGAGAGTATGTGTGAGAGTGTGCGAACATGTGTGAGAGTGTGAACGTGTGTGAGTGTGTGAGCATGTGTGAGAGTGTGTGAGAGTGTGTGAGAGTGTGTGAGAGTGTGTGAGCATGTGTGAGTGTGTGAGCGAGTGTGAGAGTGTGTGAGAGTGTGTGAAAGTGTGTGAGTGTGTGAACGTGTGTGAGTGTGTGAGTATGTGAGCATATGTGAGTGTGTGAGTGAGTGTGAGAGTGTGTGAGAGTGTGTGAGCATGTGTGAGAGTGTGTGAGAGTGTGTGAGCATGTGTGAGAGTGTGTGAGAGTATGTGAGCATATGTGAGAGTGTGTGAGAGTGTGTGAGAGTATGTGAGCATATGTGAGTGTGTGAGCGAGTGTGAGAGTGTGTGAGAGTGTGTGAGCATGTGTGAGAGTGTGTGAGCATGTGTGAGAGTATGTGAGCGTGTGTGAGTGTGTGAACGTGTGTGAACGTGTGTGAGAGTGTGTGAGCATGTGTGAGTGTGTGAGAGTGTGTGAGCGTGTGTGAACGTGTGTGAGAGTGTGTGAGCATGTGTGAGTGTGTGAGAGTGTGTGAGTGTGTGAGCGTGTGTGAACGTGTGTGAGAGTGTGTGAGCGTGTGTGAGTGTGTGAACGTGTGTGAGTGTGTGAGCGTGTGTGAGCATGTGTGAGAGTGTGTGAGAGTGTGTGAGTGTGTGAGAGTGTGTGAGTGTGTGAGCGTGTGTGAACGTGTGTGAGAGTGTGTGAGCATGTGTGAGTGTGTGAGAGTGTGTGAGCATGTGAGAGTGTGTGAGAGTATGTGAGCATATGTGAGTGTGTGAGCGAGTGTGAGAGTGTGTGAGAGTGTGTGAAAGTGTGTGAGTGTGTGAATGTGTGTGAGTGTGTGTGAGTGTGTGAGAGCGTGTGAGAGTATGTGAGCATATGTGAGAGTGTGTGAGAGTATGTGAGCATATGTGAGTGTGTGAGCGAGTGTGAGAGTGTGTGAACGTGTGTGAGTGTGTGAACGTGTGTGAACGTGAGAGTGTGTGAGTGTGTGAGCGTGTGTGAGAGTGTGTGAGCGTGTGTGAGTGTGTGAGCGTGTGTGAGCGTGTGTGCGCGCACGTACGTGCCTGAGTGCATGCGATGGTGCTTAGTAAGAGCAGAGCCTGCCGCCACCATTGAGCTGTGTGCCCAGAATAGCTGCCGCTCTGGCGGCCTCCCTGGGGACTGGAGTGTAATGAGTGTTTACGGAGCCCCCCGCCAGGCCGCGATGAGAGGTTCGGAGGAGCCAGCTTCCAGCCAGGCAGGGCTGGGAGCCCAGTGTTATTATATTAACAAGCATCAGGGTGATGATTACCATTAACGAGATTATTCACCAGCAGCCTCCCCCTCCCCAGGCCTTAGGCTTACGATGGGCAAGACAGGCAGGCGTTCTCCGCCTCCTCCTCCTCCTCCTCCTCCTCCTCCTCCTCTGCCTCCTCCTCCTCCTCTGCCTCCTCCGCCTCCTCTGTCCTTCTTGGTCTCTGTCTTGGGGAAGCAGAGAGGATTCCTTGGGGCCAGGCATGGAGCAGAGCCTTCGACATCCTTGTCTGCATCTTTCTAAGCCCCCGGGTTAGGTATTGGCACCCTCCTCCCTTTATAAACCGGAACACTGAGGCCTAGTGAGAGTGGCCTGCAGTCCCCTTACGCCTATCTGAGCCCAGAGCACATGTATTCTCATTGCTTCTTAATGTACCTGCAAAGGTTTACAGTGGACGAGCCCTGAACTGGCACTGTCGGTGGGTTAACACTTCCACCGCCACAGCAGCCCCATCCGCAGGGGGCGGCAGGCACAGAGCAGCTGAGTAACACCCTCCATGCTCCAGTGTCTTCTGCCTCCAGTGGCCCCGTCCTCCCAGCAGACAAGATGAGGGTGTAGTTCCAAACACTGTTATTCTCCCACAGTGGTCTCAGCGAGAGCTCTGGGACCGGGGGCCTGTGGGTAGCTTCCTTCTAGTCCCTTGTCCCCACCGGCCTCAGTCAGTCCTACTGCTGGGCACAGGCTCTTAGTGCCACCTGCCATGCAAAGCTAAGGCTGCCACCTACTCACTTACGCTGCAAACATTATTCTGACCCTTACTGGCCCCAAACATCAACCCCTTTGGATACACTCTGAGAAGTCAGGTTCACTCGTTTTAACTTTCACTGGTCAGCGAGTGTGCGCCCGGCACTGTGCCAGCCTTGTGGGCACATGATGAGAGAGACAGACCTCCTGGTGGAGTTTTCAGTCTCTGAACAAATCAGTGCAGGACACATTGGTTACTTACAGTGGGACTGAACACCCCAAAGGCAGGACAGAGGCCGGAGTGTGGAAGGAACCTGCCACGGGGGAGGCTGCCCTGGACTTGGGGCTACAGTGCTGCTGGAGCAGAGGGTGCATCAGGAGAGACATTCTCAGGAAGGGACATTTATGATGAGACACAAAGGCTGAACAGGAGCTGTGCAGCCACAGGGAGCAAGAGCATTTCCGGCAGAGAGAATGGCATCTGTGGGGGCAAGATCCCCATGGAGGCCTTGCCTCCTGCTCAGCCAGCACCCAACACACAGGTGCCTCCCCGGTACAGTCATCATTCACTCAACACTCATTTATCCATTAAAAGCTTCTAATTTAGGTAGTTCACTTTCTCATTCATTTCTTTTTTCTATATCACCCAATGCCCATCCTATTTCAGGCTTAGCGTTGGGCAGGGGGACACTGAATTGAACCAGTTGTGGTCTCTGCCCTGAGTTACTCCCTATCTAGTGTGGATGAAGGAGCCTTACCTACAATGCCATCTGACCAGTGGGCACGGACCCTTAATCCTGGCTGGGGCAGTGGTGCTCAGGAAGGCTTCCCAGAGTCAAAGGTAGAAAGGAGGGCGGGCATAGGAGCTCAGCATGTACATAGGCTTGAAGACCCAGGACAAGGCTGGCTGGGAAGGGCTTGAATGCCAAGCTGTTGCAGAGACTGGGGCTGTGCCCTCATATCCACCCTCCCTTCAACACTAATGAGATATGGCTGCTTGGAAGAAAGACTACATTTCCCAGCCTCCCTTGAATCTAGGTGGGGCCATGTAACTAATGTGGCCAATAGGATAGGAGTAGAGTGTTGTAGGCAGTTTCAGGGTTGTTTTCCGGAGTGGTGAGCCCTTCTCCTCTACCTTTTATTCTTCCCATTTCCTAGAAGGTGAACAGGGTCCCCTCTTGGGACATGTGAACGGGGGCCACAGCCCGGGAATTATAGAGCAACAGGACGGAAGGAACCTGCCACTGGATGGTTTATGTGTGAACTATTATATGAGGGACAAGGACACTTCTGTCTTATTTAACCAGTGCTTTTTGAGGTCTGCTTTAGGAGCTAAACCTTTATGCTAGCGCAGTGGTTGGCAAACTCATTCATTAGTCGACAGAGCCAAATATCAACAGTACAACGATTAAAATTTCTTTTGAGAGCCACATTTTTTAAACTTAAACTTCTTCTGACGCCACTCCTTCAAAATAGACTCGCCCAGGCCGTGGTATTGTGTGGAAGAGCCACACTCAAGGGGCCAAAGAGCCGCATGTGGCTCTCGAGCTGCAGTTTGCTGACCACAGTGCTAGCTAATAGCAAGGCTAAAGGCTGTTATTCCCTAGAGCACAGGGAGCTGTTAGAGCTGGGGGTGGGGGTGGTAGTGACATTGTCAGATTTGCATTTTTGGGAGAGCTGCCTGGCAGAGTCAGGAGGCGAAGACCAGAGAGGCGGCTGGTGTCTTCGAAGGGGGCAGAGATCTCCAGGCCCGAACCGAGCAGGCCTGCCCTGTGTGTTCCTGCGGACAGAGGGAGGACAGGCTCCTCACTCAGACCTGGAAAGCAGGCTGGTGGAACGTGGCCTTCAGCTGCTGGGAGCCCCAGGAGCCCCCTGGGGAGGGTTGGCAGTGCAGTGCTGAGGGTGGGAGGGAGAGGGATTGAGGAGGGGTGAGAGGTGGTGGGGAAGTGCCTGTAGTGGGCAGGGCCTGGGTGAGAGATGGAGGTGGGAGGAAGGATGAAGGGGAGTGTGCTGGTCTGGTCTCCTCTAGTCGGTGATAGCAGAGATCACCCCCAGAACCGGCGAGCAGGGTCCGTTACTGGCTCTCACTCTGGGCAGAGCGCCTTAGACAGGAGACTTGAACAAAGTTGTTGGCTGCCATTCTCCCTACTCTGTCTCTCTGCTAGCTCATTCTCTTCCACTCCACACAGCCTTTCTCTGTGCCCAGGCAGGAGGTCGGCATGGCCAAAGGCACCGCAGGGTCCCATCCTTTTAGCTGCACTGGGAGCCTGTTTCTTCCAGCAGCCACCCATAAGTCCCAGGGAGGGAGACCTGGCTGGGGTCACCTGCCCACCCACAGCCGGTTACTGTGGCGAGAAGGATGGATGCTATGATGGCTAGGCCTGGGTCCCTTGTCCAGCTGGGGCCAAGGATTGGGGTCCTGGGATTGTGCTACCCACAGGCAGGGAACAGAAATTCCCCTAAGGAAGGAAGCATTTTTCTGTTACCTGGAGACTAGGGGAGGTGTCTCTGGATAGACAGCAGCAATCAGTAGAGTCTGCAGACATGGAGGGGGAGAGTGGGGATATGGGGGGATAGGAGACAATGACTGGGGATGGGGATGGGAAGGCCTAATGTTTGAGATATAGCCTTTCGGTGCCTCTCCTCCAGCAGTGAGCACACTCCAAATGCACCTCCCAACCCCCTTTTTCTGTCTCTGGGCTCCTAGTGTCTTATTTAATTGTTAGGAAAGGATGCATCAAACCAATATCTATGAGAGCTGATGGGCTGAGAAATGCCAAGCTCCTCTTTCTAAAGCACTTTGCCACTTCCTCTCAGAAGCTCTCCTTGATTTCTCCCCAGTCTGGCAGAGCTGGTGGCTCCCTCCTCTGATCCCTGTGTTCCTGCTATTGGCCTCTATCTGGATGCAGCTCACCGGGTCCTCCAACGAGGGACCCAATCCCCATGTCCCTTTAGGCTGTGAGCCTTTTGAAGGCCATCACTGTCCTCTCTTAGTTAGCACCCGTCCCCGAAGTCTTGGTCCTGCCAACTCTTGGGTGTCTGCATGTATCTCTATATGAGTTTCCGTGTGAAGGTATGTTTGTGTGTGTGTCTGTGGTTATGGAGCTGTGTCTATGCATATATGTCACCTGTATCCATATAAGACTGTGGATATGTGTCTGTGTGGAGATTTTATAGGGGGATTTTTTGTGTCTGCCTCAGTGTAACTGTATATATAGGATGGTCTGGGGGCCACTCCCTCTGAGGCTTAGTAATACACACACAGACCCACACAGAAGTATAGATACATACAAACGTAGACACCCAGCTGAATAAATAAATACATAGGCACAAACATATGGAAACAGACACACTAGTCACACAGACACACAGACACACAGACACACAGACACACAGACACACAGACACACACACACACAGACACACACACACACACACACACACACACACACACGCCTGTCTGGAGACTTTCTGTGGCCCTGCCTCGGGCTGGCCCTGCATGGGGCTACCCGACTGGCCCCGGCTGCCCTCGGAAGGAAGGCTGGGAGCCCTCGTCTGGGGCAGGCTGGCTGGAATGGATTCCTGGGGCTTCCCCTCCACAGACCAGAGTGCTTCCTGTGCCCTCCCAATGGCTGGAAGCCAGCCCCACCCTGTGCCTTCCATTCCCACTCCTGTGGCCACACCTCTGTCAGCAGGACAGCAGGCCCTCCCTGCTGTAATAGTTCTGGAAAATACAGAGGCCGTGGGGCCTTGGAAGAGGAATTCTCACCCTTTCTTTTCAGGCAACACACCTCGAGCACTGCAGCCTGTTGTAGCATCTGAGAACCACCGTGACGGTATTGGCCTTGTTCTCTCTGCAGGTGCAGGGTCCTGAGTCTGCAGGGCGCACCCACAGGGTGCAGAAGGGCCCTTGCTCATTAGGTGGGCCCTGATATACTACTAACGGTGTATTCCCCGCTCCATTCCCACTTCTTAGCACAGTGCCTGGCACATAGTAGATGCTCAGTACATGTCCGTGGAATGAATTCAGGAAGGAGGCCGTCATTAGCTCCATCTTACAGACGTGGACACTGAGGCTCAGAGAGGACATTTGCCCAAGATTGCACAGCAACCCAGAGGCAGAGACAGGATTTGGACCCAGGAGCCATCGGTTCATCAAACCCCAGCTGGTCCTGCTGTATATCCAGGTTTACTCCAACCGAACGGAGTAAATTCTGAGCTCCTGGCCTGGGTCTGGAAGTCCTCCATGCACATTTCCACCACTTGTTCTAAGGCTCAGTTTCCGCATCTGGACAATAATGGGTTTGATAAGATATCAGGCATGAAAGTATAAAATAAGTTCATAAGAAATGTAACTTAAAAAACAACAACCCACTGACCTTCATTTGTATTTTTGAGCCCACATTTCACTGAGTCTAGCAAAAATGTAATGTTATTTGGGGACCTCTTACCTGGAGCTTCTGTCTAGGTTGGGGAGAGAGGCAGAGTGGTTTTTGTAGTGGCAAGAGCAGGGGCTGGCGCTATGCCCTCTGGGTTGCCATTACTCCCCTCCGGCCCCCCTGAGGTGCCCTCCTCCCTGCCTGGCCTTTGAGACCCCCCTCAGATGTCACAGCTGCGCTACCCCTTGTTGCTGTCTTGAGCTGTACAGCTTTGGCCCTCCCTGGCCCCTCCTAGGTGCACAGGGATTATCCTGGCCTTCCAGTCCAGCTCCAACACGTCCTTAGCAAGCCTGGTAACCTCAGTTTTCTTATCTAGAAAATGGGGATAGGCTTGTTTGTCAAGTAAATACACCGATCCGCACAGATTCCTTAAAAGAGCACCTGGCACATTGTGACTGCTGAGTGAATGTCATTTTAGCTGTTCCTGTTACCTGATCTATTCCTGGGGCTCAGCTCAGGGCAGGAGTGGGGGCAGGGCCTCTGGTCTCAGCTTACCTTTACGCCTGCCCCCTCCTTCTGACATGAAGATAGACAGGCTGGGGACTGTCGTGTGTGTGTGTGTGTGTGGGGGGGGGGCGTTGTGCACAGACAGGGGTGGAGGAGCCACATGCTGGAAACATCAGCCCATGTGCCCCCCTCTCTGGAGATGGCTTCCTGGCTATGTCTGCCGAGTGGCCTGCACTGCTAGAGGGGGTTTCTGCAGCACTAGCGGAGCCTGTCCCCTCCTCTCCTGGGCATCCCAGCGCCCACTAGATCCCATCTAGGTGCCTTAGTTTGGCCTTCAGTGTGCCTCCCCACACCCAAGCCCCAACCTGACCGCCTACCTTACCTCCTGTTATTCTTTGCTCAGTGCCCATCCTGTGGCTCCAGGCGCTCTCTCCTTCTCAACAGCATACCTGGGCTCATGCTGCTTCCCACCTGGACTGCCCTGTCAGCGGCACTTAAAGGTCCAGTGGCACGGCCGGCCTTGGCCCAGGTGACGTGTGCAGCCAGGCCAGGCTGCTCTGCAGTGGGAGGGACAGGGGTCCAGGCAGGCTCCTCCTTCCAGGAAGATGCTCAGGAAAGTGGGGATGAGAGGAGGACCAGGCAGGCAGGTGAGCTGGTTGGCGGGTGGCTGGTGGGCCCCGGGCACAGGGTCTGCTATCTGGAAAGCAGGAAAGCAGTATAGTCAGTGAGTGAGAGTCCAGCTTTGTTTTAGCCGTGACCTCAGGCAGGTTACTTAACCTCTCTGAAGCTCTTTGCTTGCTTTGTGAAATGGGGGTCAGAAAGTTGCTGCCTCATAGGAGTGCCCTGAAGACAGAGTGATAGGCTATTCATTTCATGCACAGACAGTGCCTGGCTTACGTAAGTGCTCAGCCTGCATGGGTCTCATTGTCAGAGCAGCCGTGGGCGCTGGATGGGCACCAGTCAGGATTTCAGACCCACAGGTGCTGGGCACCAGGCAGTCAACGCCAGGAGAGCAAAGTAAGAGTGAGAGCACTTGTTGTGTGAGGACTGACTGTGAGGCAGGCTTGGGCATTTTCCCCGAATGACTTAGATGATCCGCACCACAATCCAGACACCCAAGTATTATTAGCTCATGGTCCCTGTCCTGGCCTGTGTCTCCCAGGAAGACATGTTCAGGTCCTGACCCCTGCGAACTGTGACTGTGACCTCTTCTGGAAATAAGGTCTTCGCAGATGTAACCGAGTTAAAATGAGGTCATGATCGATTGGACGGGCCCGGGTCCAATGACTGGTGCCCCTGAAACCGGGGAACTTGGATGCGCACTCAGGGACGATGGCCAGGTGGTGGTGGTGGCAGAGATGGGCTGATGCTGCCGCAGCCAAGCAGGGCCAGGCATTGCTGGCAGCCGCGGAGAGCCAGGAGAGGCATGAAACAGTCCCCTGCGGAGCCCCCAGCAGGAACCAGCCCCTGGACGCCTTGGTTTCAGACTCCAGCCCCCAGAACTGTGAGAGAATCCATGGCTGTCATTTGAAGTCAAGTTTGTAGTCGTGTGTGCAGCAGCCTAGGAAATGGACGCAGCCCACGCCACTGACAGGAAACGGAAGCTCACAGAGGGCACCGCAGAGCAAGGCACACAGCGGGCCAGCACCCAGGTCAGGGTTCGAGCCTGGGCTGCTTTGCTCCCCGGCCCCTGCTCCTGGCCAGCGCCCGGCCTGACTGCCTTGCTTGCTGGTTATTTGTGCTCAGGATGCACAGCATCGGTCTCTGTGTGTCAGAGACAGGGCAGCTCAGTGTGTGTGCTGAGGGCGGACAAGGGGGTCCAGGGGCCCGAGAGTCACCTCGGAGGGCAGCAGGCTCCTGAACGGCCAAGGCCCAGGCTCTTTGAGCGTCCGGGGCATCCATCTGGCCTCAGAGCCCTGGCTGAAGCCGCCCACATGTTTAGATGACTCATCCCAACCCTACTTCTCACCAGCCCCATGACCTTGGGCAGTGACCTCAGCGCCCTGGGCCACACTTTCTCATCTGGAAGATGGGCGTGAGACTCGGGCTGGGGTGGCAGAGCTGGAGACAAAGGGCCATTGTTGCTGGCGCTGGGAGCTGACTGACGCAGGGAAGGCTGCCCTGCGACAATGCAGGACGAGTGACCCTGGATTCCCTCTGGGAAACAGGAAGCGCGTGCGGCTCAGGTCGCCGCCCTGGCCACAGGAAACAGCTGACCCCCTCTCCCTGTCCCAGCCCTGTCCTGTCAACAGCCCAGCCTGCTTCTGAAAGCGACTGTCAGAGCTGCTGGGGCCCCGAGGGGAGGGGGCACGCCCAGGCCACACAGCCGGTGGTGGTGGACCTGGCTCAGTTCTCCTGTTAGAAATGGGGAAATTGAGGCCCGAGGGTGACGGACCACGTCTCAGACCACGCATATTAGCGGCCGGCTGGTGCTCGTCTCCGTCTTTACTCACAGGACCCAGGCTTCCCTCAGGGTGGCCGTGTGCCCAGATTAAAGAACCCAGACCATTTTCCCCATTCTCCCCGCACATTAAGGGGCCACGTGACACATCCTGGCCCAGGAAATCTAAGCAGATTCGCTCTGTGGGTTTCAGAAGAGTCTTCTTTAAAGGGAGGCCATGGCTTTTAGCTCTGCACCGTCCCTCTTTCTGCCGAGAGCGTGGAGCAGATGCTGGGGCGGGAGCAGCCACTTTGTGATCCTGAGGCCCTGCGCCTGAGGATGAAGCCGCCTGCCCAGGGTGGCTGAGTGGGGGAGGGGAGGAGCCCAGCGGCAAGGGGAGCCGGGGGGGGGGGCTCTCAGCAGGCCTGCCTTCTTCCGGCCCCTGTTAGATGGGAACAAACACATCCCTCTTTCATTTCAGCCCCCATTCCGTTTTTTCTTTTCAGTTTTGGGACTTGCAGCTACTTGTGTCTAGATTCTCAGTCTTAAATTCCAGTCAAGCTGGTGTTGGGAGGACAAGCCAAGGAAGTGGCTAGTTCAGGGGTTTCCATATTTTGTGTTGCATGTGTGCTTTGGGGGACCTGCAGACCCATTGAACACATGTATGTGAATGTATGTGTATATATGTATATATATGTGAGGGCCCCCTTTCCTTGCTTGAAAAAAAAGCAGCTTTGTTTTTCCACTGCAAAAAAAAAAAAGTCTAAAAGCCGCCATCTTATCAAATTCATTTAGTTAAAGGTGGGAAAACGGAGGCTCAGCCAGACAATGGCTGACGCAAGCTGAGGACAGCAGGAGTGGGACTACAGAGACGCCCAGCACCTGGCATGGAGGAAGGGGCTGGAGCAGGAGGAGTTCCTCTCGAGGAGCAGGCCGCCCGGAACCGACAGGGAGAGAGCACAGCTGAACCTCATGCCCCTGGATGGAGGGAGGCACCTGCCCCAGAAGGAAGACGAACGGCAATGGGACCCGAGGGGCAGTGTGCCTGGAGAGGAGACACCCCATCGGTATGTTCTAGACCCTGGGCGGGGTGGGATGTGAAAGACAGACACAGCCCCTGCTTCCAAGAGCGACTGGAAGTGTGCAGACACAGGATGCCGAGATGCAAGTGCCCAGCACACCACCGAGAGAGACAGAGAGAGAGAGAGAGAGAGAGAGAGAGAGAGAGATGGCTGGCGGGAGGAGCCTTTGACTGGCACTGGGAAACACTAGGACGGGGTTTCCTGCCTCTACCCTACCAGGGCCTTGCTGTGTGGCCTGAGGCAATCTGTGTCTTCTCTGGTCTCTGGAGTGGGTGGGAGAGCTCTCCCCAGGGCGCCTTTCTCTCCGCATCCAGGGAGTCCCCGTCACAGGAATGACACCATTTTTTAATGCACCTGTGTGTTTCTTAGCTGCTTTTATGTGTCGCTCTTCCTTTTCAGCCAGCGGCAGCCGGGGTCTTTGAGAGGAATAGGATCAGGATCAGGAATACAAAAGGGAAGAATTGATGTTCAGCTTCTGACTGAATGGGAGCCTGCAGTCCTTGGACAGATAGATACTCGTCTTGAAAGCCAGGCTTTGTTGAGCAGTGGGGAGGCTTTCTACGTCCCCACGTCCTCTTTGCACATCAAGAGCCCATCCTGGCTGCCTCCGACATCACAAGAGGTGTGTGGAGAGGACGGAGGAGATGAAGAAAGGGCGATCCCGCCAGGCAAGGAGAGGAAGTGGGGTCTGTCCTCACAGGGACCCTGGTGAGGAGGGACCGGGGTGAGGACATGGCCTGGGTCCCCAGGACAGACCCAGGCGCCTGCCCTCTTGGGCACCAGCCTATAGTGGGAAAGAGACTAGACCACAGAGGCCAGGACATTGGTGCTGAAGGTCCGCTTGGCCACAGACCAACGTGGGGAAGTGGTGAGATGGTGGGGTGGGAACCTGACATTGGTGGGAGGGATGTCTGGTGAGGTGAGGCTGACCTGGCATTGCTGGGTCCCCGTGACCTGTGTGGGGTGACCAGGCAGTCCAGAATTCCCAAGGATCAAGAGACCAGCAGAGAAGGGTACCTTGTAGCCAGGGACGGGGTGGAGGGGGTGGGAATGGGGGAATCCCTGGACCACGTGAATCACACCTGGTGAGTCACAGAGATGAGAGGCCTCTTCCCCTGCTTCCAGGGAGCTCGACCAGCTTCTCCATATCTACCTACCCTAGTGGTCGGCAAACCACGGCTCGAGAGCCACATGCAGCTCTTTGGCCCCTTGAGTGTGGCTCACCATGGCCTGGGTGAGTCTATTTTGAAGAAGTGGCGTTAGAAGAAGTTTAAGTTTTAAAAAATTTTGGCTCTCAAAAGAAATTTCAATCGTTGTACTGTTGATATTTGGCTCTGTTGACTAATGAGTTTGCCGACCACTGACCTACCCCATTGCCGTATTCGGAGGAGAAGTGGGAAGGGGAAACCTCCAGTACGGAGCATTCACTCCAAAGCAACTGAATTACCTCTGGAGAGACCATATGTAACCGGAGGGGAAAGTCATATTTAATGACAATGAACTTGCCAGTTAACAGCCTCCTTCCCCACCTCCCCCATCAGTGGGAGGGGTGTGGGAGTGTTTGTGAGAAGCAAGAACGCTGCCTCTACTTTTCCTTTGTGCATCTGGGTCCCCTGTGCAGTGTTGAGCTGTCGCTGTGGAGAGAAGGGCCTGTGGGTCTTTACGTTTGTTCTTCCCGCTCCCTGGTCAGGGTTTGTCTGCCAGTGACGTGGACAGAGGCTGGCAGGGGGGCAGGGGCTCACAGTTGGTAACTGCCCAGGCCTTCAGGAAGCACCACCCAAGTTGTCTTATTAGACAGGGTCAAGGATGAAGTCTCCTCTTTGGGGCATCCAAAGCTTCGAGAGGTTAAGCAATTTGCCCAAGGTCACACAGCAAACTGTCTCAGAGCTGGGATCTGAACTTGGGTATTCAGGCCCCTGAAGTCACGTGCCTCTCACTCGCACAGGCTCTGTGGAAAGTGCCACAGCCATGTGATTGATAACAGTGGTTACAAGGCCATGATCTACTCGGGGACCTTCCAGCATATGTCAGGAGACATCCGTGGTGATCCGTCAGGGAACTGCCTGCTGGCTCCCGGGGTGTCGCGGCAGCGGCTTCCGCCCATCACTCTTCCCGCAGTGCAGTAGGGCGCCCGGATGAATGAAAAGCCTCAAAGACACCTGGCAAAACGACACGCAAGAAAGGCTCATGCATCTTGCTCCAATTAAGATGTTGGAAGAGAAGAGAATCTAATTGTCCCACAATTGCCTTTATTTATCAAACTCGGAATGAAGTGTGATTATGAAGTGTCTCAGGAGAGATGGTGGAGCTGAGATGGTCTAGGCTCTGACTGCATCTCAGCCACCGAAAGACACAAGACCAACCTGTGCGGGCGTCTGGGGAGAGCCTCCTGGTCCCGTGGGTGAGCAGGGTGCGGTCTGGCTCCTGCCTTGTTTCTGGCTTGCAGGGAGCTTTGAATTTGTCTCTTCCCCATCCTGGGTCTTAGCTGCTTCCTATGGAAAATGGGGAAGGATGGAAACAGGAGACTCTTCAGCAGACACCTGCTCTATGATTGATGCTGTGTCCAGGCTTTTCACATATGCTGTGAAATCCCTTTCCATCGCACAAAAGGCCACCTCCTCCAGGAAGCCCTCCTTGGAGCCCCCAGGTTGTGTCAGATGACTCTCTTTAAACTTCCATTCCATGGATTTTGAGGGGGGTCTTTACTGTCCTAGGGGGTTGAATGGTCCCCTCTTTGCTTGCACCCTGAGTTCTGCAAAGACCAAGAAAAAATTGTGTGTTTTTTTGTAATCCTCACCCAAGGATATTTGCCCATTGACTTTTGGAGAGAGCGGAAGGCAAGGGTAGAGACAGAAAGAGAGGCATTGTTGTGAGAAAGACACCTTGATTGGTTGCCTTCTGCATGCGCTCTGACCAGGGCCAGGGATCAAGCTTGCAACTGAGGTACATGCCCTTGACCAGAATCAAACCCGCTACCCTTCAGTCCACAGGCCGATGCTCTATCCACTGAGCCAAACCAGCGAGGGCAAGGCCAAGGCCAAGATAATGTTTGCCTCACGTTGGCATTCCTAGCACCTGCCACCCTGGAACAGACCTCCAGGGGATTCTCCATAAATGTTTGTTGAATCAATGAGTGACAGATAAGAAATTTAGGCTCATGGGGTGTCAGTAAGGAACACAGTTAATTCTTAGGGCCAGGAATCAATGTCTTGAGGGGACCCTCAAACAAGGAAGAGGGGCAGGCTGAGGAGGGATCGATAAGCCATGGGGAATAGCCTGTGCAAAGGCTTGGAGGTGAAGGAGAACTTGGCTCTGCTGGGATGACTTGTCTCTGTCCAGGAGGCACCGGAAGCTGCCGGAGGGGAGGTTGCGACCCTGGGCTGGCCCTGCCCCAGCCGCTGAGCCAGCTGTTCATGGTCAGCTCTGGACCTGCAAGCTCCTGAGGCTCCGGGGTCACCGGCGCATCCTGCCAGACGCAGTGACACGAGAAGGAAGGAAGCAATCTTGGTTTGCTCAGTTTCCTCTGGTCCTTCCACAGTCCCTGTGCTGGCTCCAGGACCAGTGCCCGAGGCAGCTCTGCCCAGCAGGATGGAGGGAGGGGCACGGGCTGCTCGTCCAGCCCAGGCTCCTTTGCAGCCCCATGTCGGCTGCTGCCTGGCTACAGCTCTGGGATGCCCGGCCATGGCTGAGCTGGCCAGAAGGACACAGGAGGGCTTGGCATTTGTTGAGGATTTATTGGGAAGTATGGGGGAGTATAGATGGTGCTGGGCACTTTCATACATGCTTTCCTCACTCAGTGCAGCCCTGCAGTGGTGCTGTTATCCCCATTTTGTAGATGAGAAGACTGATGCTCAGGTGGGTTAGGAGGCTGACCCAACATGCAGCTCATGAAAAGTAAGAGCAGGATTTGGACCCAGGACTATTTGAGTCCACCGTGTCAGGCTGCCTTTCAACTCACCGGAACTTAACTTCTATGCTTCTCTGGCAGGGTAAGGCCTGCACAGGAGGGTCAGGTGGGCACATGCCTTTTGAGCCAGGGGACAGGTACTGAAGGCAAAGGTTGGTTCTGACAGGGGGGCCCTGGGCACATGAAATAGGGAGCAGGAGTGAGGGCCTGGAGGAAAGTGGTGGGAAAGCTCAGGTCTCCTCAGTCAGGTGTGACTGAATGCCTTGGACTGAATGTTCTTCAGAGAAAGAGACAATAATACTACTGATGGTCCTTTATATGTTAATATACACATATATTCATACATCCACCCACCCATCCATTCATCTGTCCCCATTCCCATGAACATTTTCTATTCACCTACTGATTCATCAACTGATCCATCCACCCAGCCATCCACCTACTGTCTACCCACATTCAGTCCATCCATCCATCCATCCATCCTTCCATATACTTACACTTGTTGGTTAATTCAGTGGTTCAATGAGAAGCTTCAGGGACCCAGGCTCTTTCTATATTCTTGCTCTGTGGTACTTGAGGGTCAGGCTTTTGTTCTCCATCTGATCTCTTTATGGCTGCAGCATCTCTAAACATCTCACCCTCACACATCAGTGTTCAAAGGCCAGAACAGAGAACACCTCCTCTTTGTGCTCCTTTATGAGGAAAGCTTTCCTGAAGGATCCCCAGTAGACATCCTCTCAGGTCTCCTGGGTCAGAATCACATCACAGGGTTATTCCCAAACAGCTATCTGGCAAGGGAAAATCACCACGATGGCTTCAAACTAAACAAGATTGGTTGCCTGGGGCCCCAGTCTTCTCCTAAACTGCAGAAGACTGGAATATAATTTGGACTCATTTAGCAAGGAAGAAGGATGGGGGAGAGGCAGGTGGCTGATGAGTAGGCAACTGTGTCAGCCACTCCATCCATCTTTGCCATTCACTCACCATCCACACAGCCATTCATCCGTCTATATAGCCCTCATTTATCCATCCATGCATTCATTCATCTATCAAACATTTATTGATGCCCACTGTGAGCTGGTCCCTCTGCTTCCTGTCTGGTGGGAGCTCACAAGAAAAAGATCTCATTAGGGAGAAATATGGAGTTTCCCATAATACCTCTGATCACTGCTTTATTTAGTCTCAGTAAGAATAATATCTGAAGATCGTGCTGTGCATTGCAGTTTGTAAAGATCTCCCAGGACCACTCCTTCATTCCACACACGCGTTGGTGAGCATCTGCTGCACCCCAGGCCCAGCTTTTTAGTTTTACAAAGTGCTTTTTCCTACGTTTGTCAGAAAGAGCCCTCCCTCCAAAGGCAGAGACCAAACTGCAGAATGAAGCACCTCTCCGGCCTTCCTCAGAGCCAACGCCCAAGAGCCCGCTGAGGCCAGGTTTGCTGTGGGCGGCTCCTCCTGGGGTGAGGGAGACAGGCTTTTCCAAAGACAGAACAACAGACAGAGCATTTTCCGGAGCTGGTAATGGGCATTGCTCAGAGCCAGGGTGGGCGCTCACACCCACAGGCAGGGTGCTTCTGGGCATAGCAGGATAGAACGGTACTTCATTCAGCACAAAGCGGGCATCTCCACCTGACCCAAGGACACAGGTTTTTCTCTGCCAAATGGGGCAGTGTCCCTGGCCAGCCTCCAGGGACTGTGAGGTTGGTAGATGTAAATCTATCTTTGACTCAGACACCCCCATTTTGGTCTGAGCCATTCCTTCCCCCACCCTTTACCTCCTGATATACCGACTGGTCTGTGCAACATCTGAGGACCTCCAGATTCACCCTGATAGCCCATCAAAACGCATCATCCCCCGTTCCATCTCTGAGGACCCTCTCTGTTCAGACAGAGGGGTGGCCTGCGTGAATAACAACCGTCTCCTTTCACGAGTCACCTGGGAAATGGGCCTCGCCTCCCAAGTGATGGCATTCTAGGCCTTCCACATGGGAGCAGATACCTGAATTGTGTGTGTGGTACCGAGGTCATTAGGACAATATCAGGACATATGAGGATGTTAGGAATGTCGCTCTTTAGGACATTCTTGCCTTTTATGTCCCCTTACATCTTGGAATTGAAGTAATTGCTTTAGAGCTGGTTACCGTAAATCAAGTGACAAAAGGCTAGGACATGTGTTTCGTGGAGTTCTCCACACCCAGGACCTGCAAGGCTTCCAGACCCCTGAGCTGCGTCTACACCCTATGGTGGGGTGATGGAGCTGCCTCGTACTGACCATTGTATGAGGCAGTTATATGGATCTCCTCCTAAATTTGTTTTTGGGGATGTTACATTGATAACTTGGCATGAGCCATGGTGGAAGTATTTACACCATGGAAACTGACAAATGCTGCCAATGAGCAGCCCCTCGCCCCCACCAAGGGCCCATTGTTAAACATTCACCAACACACCACTGGGCCCAGGGGCCTGCAGGTTGAGTGGGGAGAGCCCTCCAGATTTAGGGGCGGAGGACGCTCCGCAGTCACGGACGGTGGGTATTCCAGATCTTCTGAAGAAAGGAGTTTCTGATGCTGCATTTTCTAGAGCTCTGGGCAGAGCATTGTTTTCCTAGTCCTGAGGAGTGTTTCCTACAGCTCAGGAAGGAGTATTGTCCAGAGCCGGCAATGGAGTGCTTTCTAGGCTCAGGACCAGTGTTTTCCAGAGCCCGCACTGAAGTGTTTTCCAGATGCAAGCGGGGGACCCCTTTCCAGATCTAAGATGGAGGGTTTTCTAGAACTACGGACAGAAATGTTCCCAAACTTGGGAATAGAATTTTCCAGAGCTGGGGATTGAGGATTTTCTTAAGCCAGGAACAGTTCCCCACCCTCATCTTCCCAGGTCATGGCCACAGACTTTCCCAGAGGTAGCAGGAAAAAAGTTCCAGATGGAGGGCTGTCGCTCAGTTCAGAGTTCTGAATGGCATCTCCGCCAGAGGCAAGCGGTGCTGGCGTCTGGTGCTTGGTACTTCAGGGTCTCCCAGTCACTCCCAAATCCCGTCAAACCCACACTCCCTGACTGCGGCTCCCAGGCAGAGGGTGGCAAGCCCTCATCACACCTCAGCCCCTCTCTGTCTGAATCCACTCGAACGTGGTCCACACTCCCCATAGGATGCAGCTGCAGGCCCTCGGGCCAGAGTGGAGGCTCACGGGGTCATCTGACTTCAGTGGAGAAGAAAGTCTAAGAGCAAGGACCTCAGAACTTCTCACCAGCTGGAGCACTGACCTCTTCCCCTTCATCACATGTCCATCACCTCTTGGTAACGTGCCCATATGCCCTAAACTCACGGTTGGCAAACTGTGGCTCGCGAGCCACATGCGGCTCTTTGGCCCTTTGAGTGTGGCTCTTCCACAAAATACCACGGCCTGGGCAAGTCTAGTTTGAAGAAGTGGCGTTAGAAGAAGTTTAAGTTTAAAAAATTTGGCTCTCAAGAGAAATTTCAATCGCGTACTGTTGATATTTGGCTCTGTTGACTAATGAGTTTGCTGACCACTGACCTAAACAAATCGCAGTGGACATGCCTGGTTGTTGGAATGAAAAAGGACACCAGCACCATCGGATCCAGGGGAGGGATCTTGGGCAGCTCCTTACCCATCTGGGCTTCAGTTTTCTCATTGAACAAACGCAGCAGCTTAGCGCCTCCCGCTCCTGCGTGGGAAGCTCCCCGCAGGGCCCCCAGGAAGCAGGAGCCTCTGATGAATGTGAGACACAATGAGGGCAGAGAGCAGAAACAGCACGGAGTCCCGGGAGACCTCATTGCCGCCTCTGACCCCCAACTTTCCACAGCGAAAGGGTTAAGAGAGGCTCTGCCACATATTAACAGGCTATGAACTGAACCTTGGCCTTCAGAACGCTGCCCCCAAGCCCGGCCTCTGCACAAGGAGAGCTGAATCATTGCTCGCCATCCGAAGTGACATCCATCAGCATCTTGGGGGAGGGGAAGGTGAGGTTCTCTTGGCATAAATATGGTGACCTAGGAATGGAGGACACCTCCTGGCCAATCCATCCTCCTGCCTCCAGAGGTCCCGGTCATCTCTATGCGCGAAGATGGAAAATAAATGGGAAATTAAAGCATCCCGGTGACAAGGGAGCAGAGAAGACTGCCTTCCTGGTCCAAGAAGGGCTCCCTCCCGCCTAGAGCACTTCTCGTCACACGCCTCTGCTCCTGAAGGTGTGGGGGAAATGCTTTGGAAGCGAGAAGGTGTTCCCCGTCCATCCATACTCCCAACCAATTCACTGCTAAACTCTTTCAAGGATTTCTGCTTAAAATAAAGCATTTTATTTATTTACTAGAGGCCTAACGCATGAAATTCATGCAAGAGTAGGCCTTCCTTCCCCCTGGCTACCGGCACCAGCTTCCCTCTGGTACCCAGGACCCGGGCTTCCCTGGCAGCACTCCCGCCTTCGTTCGGAAGGACACATTTGGTCTAATTAGCATATTATGCTTTTATTATTATAGATTTATTTTTAAAATGTTTTTATTGATTTCAGAGAGGAAGGGAGAGATAGAAACATCAATTATGAGAGAGATTCATTGATCAGCTGCCTCCTGCCACCTCCCCCCCAACCCCCGCCACTGGGGATGGAGCCCTAAACCCTGGGATGTGCCCTTGACTGGAATCGAACCTGGGACCCTTCAGTCTGCAGGCTGACACTCTATTCACTGAGCCAAACCAGCTAGGACAAAATAAAGTATTTTAAACTGAAATCGATACAAATTATTTACTGTTTTTCATTATTTTAATTTTATTTTTATATATGTATTTCTTGTGATTATTTTTAAATCATCCAATTACCAAACCCTGCATGAATGGGCAGTGGGGAGGTTTGTACCCTGACACTGTAGGAGGTGAGGGAGGTCCACCTTCTGCCCCACAATGACCACGTGCCACAGCGTCAATAACCGGTGACGGACAGGTTAGAGATGCCCCCGTCCATCTGGGTTGGATCTGGGCTGGGAGTGCCCCCAGGTGTCTCGCTGAAGCAAAGAAAATGTATGGAAAACAATCGGGCAGAACCCCTGACCTCTGTAGGAGAACAGCAGAGATTCACCTGCCGCTCGTGCTACCTTCGCCCACCTGGACTTGTGTGCAGTGGAGGTGCGTCCAGCAGCGAACACATGAGCTTCAATTCCCGCCTGTATTCCATTTGTTTAGTATGCATGGGGCACCATTTGTTTTTGGTAAGCCATTCAGATACGAGAATTCGGCTAGTATGGCATAATTACAGTGACTTAAATTTCAATCAATATTTAATTTATTAAAATTATGGACCTTAGAGCTCTTCAGCTCTTCCTTCCAACTTATGGATCTTGATATTTTATTCATGAACTTAGTAATTTTTATATAAAAGCAAGATCATATTTACTTGTTCATCGATTCATATTCAATTAACTTATAAATTTGATAGATTAAATTCCCATAAACTTTTAACACCACTTACACATTTAATTAAGCAAACTCCTGTAGATATTTCAGACTACAATTACAAATTCAATTTGTCTGATTCAAACACTTCAAACACCTGACAAGGGAGATTTACAACGATGACAAACAAATTATTCCTAAGCACTTAAACAACTTCTGTAAATCTAATCAGACATAAAATTAATGCTTGGATCTTGCTCCCAACATGATAAAAAACAAGCAGAAAGACATAAAAACAAAACAATGGTTATAAAATTTCTTACTACAACTGTAAACACAACTCATATACGAAAGCATCAACATTATTACTTATTTCTTTCACATCTTATTATGTTAAAAGAAACATGTGTGGGTCAACCTACACATTTCCCTCCCCTCTCAAAACGAAACACATTATTATCTGGCATTAAAGCAAAAGTTCTTGGCAGAAACTCAGCTCCATGACATTGGCGGAGTGACTTTTGGTTGAATCCTGTAAATATGGGGCCACAGACACCAGCCAAACATGTTCGAGACCAACTGAGGCCCAATCATGGGTGGACATCCAGGCATCTGAGGCTAACATTCCGTTGGCATGTCATCGGTACGTTTTAAAGTCTTACCTTTTGCCTGGAATTTAACCAATAATATGTTTCAATTCCTTGCATCTAAGGTCATTTCCTGGAAATGACCAGCCTCTTAAACCCATGGTGGGGATTCCAGGCCATTAAATTTCACTTCATTCCCATAAAACAGTCCAATTGTGTCATCTCTTACATTAAAATCTAGTGCGTAGGTCTCTTATTTTTAAATTTTATTCATTCATTTGCAGGAGTTCTTTTTGAATTCTGGATGTGAATTTTTTTGCCAGATATGCCTGTTGTAAGTATCTTCTTCCCCTCCATTGAGATCAAGAGTCTGGGTCTCTCCTCTGAAACCCTGTAGTCAGTTGCATACTCAAGATCTCCTCTTGAACATCCAAAGAACATGTTGAACTACATGGCAAAATGGATTTCTCATTTCCAGATTCTCCATCTTCTCTCTTTACCCCTTCTCCTGAAACCATCTCCAAGTCAGAAGTAGACATTATTCTTTATCCAGTTGCTTAGCCCCATTCCTTTGAATTCTTTTTTATATTGTGGAAGAGAAATTACAAACAGGAAGTACATAAAACAAAATGCATGACTTAATAAACACCCATGTCACTACCATCCAGGCCAAGAAATACATTGCCAACCCTCAAATTGAGATGCCTCAGTTAAAAAAAAATCTATCTATCCACACACACACACACTCACACATTGAACCTTGAAAAACACAGAATCAAAACTACATGGGTCCACTTATACATGATTTTTTCAATAAAAACTGTTAATGTGTTTTCCTTATGATTTTTATAAGATTTTCTTTTCTCTAGCTTACTTTATTGTAAAAATATAGCATATAATGCATATATCATACAAAATATGTGTTAATTGACCATTTTTGTTATCAGTAAGGTTTCAAGTCAACAGTAGGCTATTAATAGTTACGTTTTGGGGGAGCCCAAAGTTATACATGGATTTTCGACTGTGTGGGGTTCAGTTCCCCTAATCTTTGTATTGTTCAAGGATCTACTGTACATATAAATATTTTAGTCTTGCCTCTAATTGAACTTTGTATTGATGGGTCACATTGAATATCTTGTTTTGTTTCTTCATTCTTCCTCTCAACATTATAATACTGATCCTGTTGTTATATATAACTGTTTTCATGCATATTAATTGGTGCACGTGATTCCACTCTAGTGTATATGCCACATTCTACTCTTGATGGATATTTGGGTTGTTTCCAATTTTCAGCTGTTAAAACAGTGTGTTTGTGCTTCTAAAAATATCACTATAAAATTTTTTTTGATACACAAATGCACGAATTTGTTGAAGGTATATATCTAGAACTATAATTGCTGGCTACAGGGTATATCTATTTTCAACTTTCCCAGAAAAAAGCCCAACTCCTTTCTAAAGTAACTGTAACACTTTTTCTTGGCAGTATTGGTGAGCTATATTTTTCTTGAGATTTGTCCACCTCACCTACAGTTTCAAATCTCCTGGGCATGAAAGTTTTCATCATGTTCTTTCTGATGTCTGCAGCATCTGCAGTGACCCCTCCCTCTTCTATTTAGGATGCTGTTCCTTTGTGCCTGCCCTGAGTGAGTCTTGGTCAGTGGCCTCAGGGCAGAGTGGCTTCCGCCATCACTTTCTTTTCTGGCTTCTTACATTTCTTTCCAATGTGCCCTGGTTATTTCTTATCATCTTGTCAGCTCTTTATTGCTCTGAAGGAGCAGTTTTTACATGTTTATCACATCTTTATTTTTTAGGTGGGAGGGCTGGCCCTCTGCTTCTGGAAGTCACTCTAGACTCCTCACGTTGCCTCCTGTCCAGGGTGCAGCAAGCACATCAGGGAGAAGTCCCATCAGCCCTGCTTCTAAAACAGACCCAGCCCTGCCCACCGCTCTCCAGCTGTCGGCCTGTAATGCAGCATTTCACAAGCGCCAGTCTTGACCCAGTTTGGAGATGCTGGCTAAAAACTCTCAGTCCCCATTCATGGGCACCTTGCTTCGCTGCTAGACTCACACACTCCTGGGTTACAACACACCTAACTACCAGTGCTCCCGAGGCCAAACACCTAAGGACGATCCTGTTTCTTGAGTTCACGGAATTGTTCAAACACCCAACCCGCAGGAAGCCTGAAACCTCCTGGCCGTACATAAGCTGCCCCTATGTTGCAGCTTGCTGCCCCTCTGTCCCGTGCAACCCCCCGCGTGGCCCTCGTGGCAGCCTTCTCCGGTTCAGAGCCAAAGGAATAAAGCGCTCTGCCTTTCATCTATCTGGAGTCATTGTAGGTTGTCCAGCTACTATCAGAACCTAACAAACATTAAAACAAGAACCCCGCCCCTCCCTGCTTCAAGTCTGCACCACCTCCAGCCGGTTGCCTCAAATAGCCCCCGATTTTCTGTGTGTTCTTTCCTGCCCCCCATGCACGATGCTCTTATCACTCAAGGCAGACTGGAACCCGAATACCTTCCTGTGGTTTTAAAGGCCCTAGATCCGGGGTCGGCAAACTGTGTCTCGAGAGCCACATGCCGCTCTTTGGCCCCTTGAGTGTGGCTCTTCCACAAAATAGTACAGCCTGGGCGAGTCTATTTTGAAGAAGTGGCATTAGAAGAAGTTTAATTGTAAAAATTTGGCTCTCAAAAGAAATTTCAGTCATTGTACTGTTGATATTTGGCTCTGTTGACTAATGAGTTTGCTGACCACTGCCCTCGATGGTTCTGTCCTGGCTGACCCCTCTGACCCCACCCTGTGTGTCAGCTTTGGGCACCCTGGTCTCCTTGTCTTCCTTGACTAGGCACCTTCTCTCCTGTTGGAGTCTTTATATTCCAGAAGTGCCTGGTGTAGTCATTCCAGATCTTCACATGGCATCTTCCCTTTCCTCATCCAGGTCTCAGCTCCAGGGTCCCGAAAGGAGGCTTTCCCTGGCCCTCCTTGCTAAGCTCCATACAGCATTTCCCCCCGATTCCCAAGCAGGGTGTTGTCTAGAGCTAGAAGTAGCATCTCTTGAAGATGGAGAACCGTCCATTTCTTGTGAATAAAGGACAGCATCTCTTCCAGGGCGGAGGGACCCAGACCTCCCGCTGCCACCATGGAAGAGGCAACAGGGGACTGCGCTTTGGAGCCTCATCAGACACCTGTTTTGTAGGTCTCATCCTCTGACCCTTCTTCCAAGACACCCCGAACTTGTGACCCCTTCAAGACCCGCAGACTTGTCCAGAGACCTCATTAAGACTTATTCTTCTGCATTTCATTCTGAGGGCCCTCTACCCAGAAAATGTGGGGGTGGTGTCTCTGTCTGAAAATGTGCTCAAGTCTCTAAATCAATCTCCCAGTGGACCCCTTTCTAGACCCTCAGGCTGGGGCAAAACTCTTTGAATCCTATTGCTTTAAGGAGTACTTCCACAGAGCAAGGTAGGTGTATGAACACGCAAGAGATGCGAGGGCCTCTTCTCCTTTCAGTGATGACGTTGGCAACTCTCTATGATGCCCCAAACCATACGGAGCAGCTCTAGAGGCCACATACTGTCACGCCAACAGCATGGCTTTTACAATCTGGTGGACTGGGTTCCCTCCAGTCATGCTCTGTAGTCTTGGGTGAGTCACTTTATCCTTCTGAACCTTTCAGACGGGAACAATAACAGCCACCTGGCAGGGCTGTCATGAATGGGGCAGGTAGTGGTGCCTGCGAAGGTCCCTCATGCACCCTGGGCTGCAGGGCGTTCTAGCTCGTGCTCAATGGTAAAGCAGACCAGAGTCAGACACGCACGGTAAGCCGGAAGTTGGGGCACCTGGAGAAAGCTCCCGGTGCTGCCACACAAGTCAGCTGCGTGCCTCTGGGCAATGACTTCCCTTTTCTGGCCCGAAGTTCATCGTCTGCGGGTCAAAGACCGAATGAAAGGGTTCTGTGGGCACGGCCAGCTCAGACGGCCCGGAGATCCCTTGGGTATAGATCTGGATGGATTCTCTGGACAGTCAAGGAGTGGCCAGGATGTTTCCCTTTGTTCCCTGGGAGAGGACACCTGTCACCATCCTGCTAGGGGTTTAGGTGAGGTTTGGGTGGTATTAACGTGGCGTCATGACAAATCCAGGATTCTTGTCTGACCATCATACGTCGTCTTGTGTTTTTCCCAGAGAGTGTATAACAAGTGTGTGTGTGTGACAAATGGGACATCTAAACACTTTGTGATGAGCTAAGCCAGCGTCCTGTACCCCAATGCCAAGTTGTGTCATATCAGAGGCCTCGCCAGGCCTTTCTCTCCTCCCATGACACTCAGTAATAATGACGTCATCATGATAGCTGATTCATTGGGTAATTAACAGCCCTGTGATTGTCTTATAATGCCCTGCTGACCAGAAAACAGGCCCCATTTGTCTTCGGAAATCTGACCCAACGATAGGCAACCTGTCTTCCCTGCTTTGGGGTGAGAGAAGGGAGAGACCATGTGGAGGAGGGGACCAGCCCCAACCCCAGGCCATGGCTACATCATAAGAGAGGGGTGGGGAGAGGTGCACGGAGGATGGGAAAATGAGTAGGGGCTGGGGTAGTCATGGGGTGGGAGACTTACGGGGTTCAGATCTCCTTTGTGGACTTGTACTCAGCAGAGACTCTGTGTCCATCGCTGGGAATACAGAGATGAATAGCAGCCTCAGTGTGTGGTGGGGGCGGGCGCAGAAAGAGACAGGCACCTTTTCGATGCAGCAGGCCTCTTCACACCAAAGCTGCAGCCACACAACATCAGTGTTGTATGGGAAGGGGAGAGGTGATTCCGTCTGGTCGCCAGGAAAACCCGCCCAGCATCCCCGGTTAGGTGGTGCCATTCCCTTAGCCACCAGACCTGTGGCTCCTTCATATGCCCTTCTGACCTGGGTTCTTCCCATCTCCACTTTAGGGTGTAAGTCCCTCCCGCCCCAGCTCTCACTAGCCCCTGCAATAATGGGTCTCTAGCCCCTTCCAACCCTTCTTCTCCAGAGCAGCAGGATGGAGTTCTTCCTAAAACACAAACCTCTCAGCCTCCTCCCCTCAAATCGCCCCCGTTGCCTGGGAGGATGGCCCAAGATCCCATGGCATGACTTTCAAGCCCTTTGGGGTCTTGTTCCTGCTTCCCCTTTCAGCCTTAACCTGAACTCACCCCCTTTTCAACACCCCCCCCCCTTATGTAATTTCCTGCCCCAAGGGCTCCCTGCTTTCTCACCTCCAGTCCTCACACAGGTTGCTCCCTCTACCCAGAATTCCCTTCCCAGCCCTTCCTCATGCGGCTAACTCCTTCAGGTCCCAGCTCGGCATTCCTTCCTTCAGAAGCCTCCCGGACCCAGCGGGTCCAGGGCTCCCCTCTTTAGTCTGGGATTTCCTGCTGCACCGCGCGTGCTTGCTCAGCCTGGGGCTCGGGCAGGGAGGGGTGGTGGCGAGCTTCTCTGTACCAGCAGAACCCAGCAGCACCTGGAAGGCGAAGGGTGCTCACCGCTGTTTGCAGGGTGCAGGGATGGGTCTTCGGTTCGGGGCTGGGGGCGGGGTGGGGCTGGCATTGGAAGAGGGGCCGGGCTGTGGCAGGGGAGTGCATGGGCACTTTTGGAGGAGTTTGGGTCCTGGGGCTGCAGGAGCTTGGCTTTCCCCTTGGGGGATAATTAGATGTCCCTGGGGATCTACAGGGGTCCCTGGGCCCGGCTATACGCTGGAAAGAGATAGAGACGCGACTGCCAGGAGGAGCACCCCTCTCTTTCCTGCCCAGCCCCAGCCAGAGGTGTCATAGCAACAGCCCGCCCCGGCGGCTGGGCCAACCAATAGCAGACGGTTCTGGTGAGGTAATGCTCAAGTCTTCCAGCTCATTGGCTCCTATGTGACCCACGTCCCGGCCGGGACTGAGGGAGGGAGACCCGCTGGAAAGGGCGCGGGGAGCTCTGGGACAGTCTCTGCTGGGTCGGCCGTTAGCCCGCGCCCCTGCGCCTCCCCGCCTTCCTCCTGCTGCCTCCCCCTGGATGTGTCTGCGGCTGCCTCGCCCATCGCGCGCGCTGCGCCGCGCCGCGCCCGTCTCCGGTCGTCTCGTCTGGTTCTCTGTGTGTCCCGTAGGGTCTGGACCACTCCACCCGCTGCCCTGCCCCTCAGTCTCTGCTGTGAATGCGTCTCCATCTCCTTGAGTCTCCGCTTCCCTCCCGTCTCTCCCGCCAGCCTCCTCCACACAAGGGCGCAGGGAGAGCGCCCTGACCCGCAGCCAGAAGGTGACTCAGTGCTTCAACCCACACGGCCGGCCCGCCAGTCGGGGGCACCCTCCTGCATGATTGGAAAGCTCGCACCCGGGCCAGTTCTTGCGCCCATGGCGAGGCCCGGCTGGCCTTTCCCCCGAGGAGCCTTACAGACATTGCTCTTGTTGGCATGCCACCCATGGAGGGCAGGGCGGGCTGCTCCGTGCTTTGGGGCAGGGAAGGGCACGGAGAACAGACGTGAGACAGAGGAGACACACACTTCAGCAGTTACAGCAGAGGGAGGGGGTTCGGCTAGACAACTGGAGGGACTCCCAGAAAACAACCGACAGGGAGGCCCTGGAATGAGCCCATGACTTCCCTCCTCTTGGTCCCTCTACCACGACATATCGGTGCCTCTCAGTGCCAGACTCTGGGCGGGCACTGACTCAGTCCCCTGGGCTCCGGGAGGCAGACACGCAATTCCTGGGTTTTGATGGGATTCCTGAGGGGGGCAAAACTCACTCTGCCAGGTGTGCACAGGGCTCATCAGTCAGGAAAGCTTCATGGAAGAGGTGACCTTTGAGCTGGTGTGTGTGGGAGAATGGCCAATAGCTTATTCGGATGAGCTTGGGTGGTGAGAAAGGCGAGAGACCAGTCTGGATAGATGCAGAGGCGGGTAGAGGGCGCAGGAATGTGAATACCTGGATGGGGAATTTGCACTTGAACCCAGGGGTGGTGCACATGTTGTTCAGGGGACACACATGCTGAGCCACACATGCTGATCTGAGGAGGGGAGGGGAGTGGTTAGATGAGGGTTTCCTGCAACAACCCTGGTGGCCGGGCGGCTGGGTCCTTGCTCCACGCTGAGTCTCAGCACACAGCACTGTGCCAGCCCACAGTAGGCGCTTTGGCACTCGTTGAAGGAAAGCACACACCGGAGGGACAGAGGTTGTTGTGATGGGTGAGGGATGAGCCGATGAGGCCGGATTCGTGTGGTGGTGGAGGGGTGGGAAAAGTGGCTCGACGCAAGAGATGGAAAAGCAATAGAATGAGTGGGCTTGCCGGCTCACTAGAAGCTGTGGTGGTGACAGGTAGGGAGGTGCCCAGGGTGAGGCCTATGTTTCTGGTTTGAGAACGGAGGAGGGGGCAGGGAGAGGGAATACACGCAGAGGTAGATTTCAAGGGAAAGGTGGCTAATTGAGAGTAGGATCCACAGGTCTCCTGGGATGTTCAGGTGGGGGCTGTCTGTGGTAGAGGTCTGGGCTGGGTGACCAGCACAAAGTGGTCACTGAGGCCACGCAAGGACTGGGACATTTAAGAGCAAGATTTTCAGGGGCGGGTGCCTGTTAGCACCTCGGGGAAATGTGGTGAGGGGCCAGGAGTCCTGGGTTCTGACTTGGACTCTGACACTGGCTTGCTGTGCAACCTGGCAAGTCACTCCTCCTCTCTGGGCTGCATCCCCTGACCTGTCAGCAGAGCCATGTATTAGGGCTCTGGATGTGGTTTAGAGAATATGATGTGTCAATAACAGGACAACAAAAATGTTGGTTATTTGTATGTTTACATTTATAAATCAACTCCCCATGCCACCCCTTCCCCCCACTGAAAATCTCTTTGTGTCAGAAGAATTAATCATGAATATATTCTCCTTGGCCAAATGGTCAAGAGTGTGGTCCAAAAAGAGGCCACATGCTAAATCTGAGAAGTTTAGGGAAGACCTGGATGGTGGTTTTTACAAAGTCGGTGACCAAAAGCAACCACCTGGGCTGATCTAAACATAAAGTCTCCTAACTGAAAGCGGGTCATGGCAGGTAGCTGTGTCTTAGGCCCATAGCCAGGGTGCCATTTTTTGAGTTCGTGAGACCGGGTTACCCTCTATTTCATGGGGCTGAGAAGACTTAAGATAACAAATACTCCCAAGTTCGAGCCCTGCACCCAGGATGCCTCAATTTAAATTCTGATTGGGACACCCTCTTAGCTGTGTTTCTTACCCTCTCTGTGCCTCAATCTCCATCTATAAAGTGGGGATCAGGACATGGCCGCCCTTATAGGGATGTTGTGAGGATCAAGGAATAATATAGGTGAAGTGCTCAGCACGGTGCCTGGCACGGAGCAAGGTGTCAGCCCACATTTATCAGCCTTGTGGCCTGAGGGAGGTGGCCACCTGCTCTGCCTGCTGCTCAGGATGGTTATGGAGGAACATTGGGAGGCAGGGGTGTGGCCTTGCCTTGTGGACTTGCATGCCCTGGACAGCACATGGGAGCTAGGGGCCCGGAGACCCACGCTGTGGCCGGGGAACTCCAGGGGAGGTGGCAGCAGGATGGTTTGGGGGCAGGCAGTATAATAGACTCTAGCAAGGCTCACTTCAGTAGGGGTGCCAGCTGCATGGTCCCAGGTATCCAGGGCTCCTAAAGGTAGAGACTTGTGTTCAGGTAGACCAGTTGTCTGGGTGGTGCCCTGGCCATTCACTTCCACAGCTGGAGTCACAGGTTGATGACACTGGG
The DNA here is from genome assembly GCA_027563665.1 of Antrozous pallidus. Lineage (NCBI taxonomy): Eukaryota > Metazoa > Chordata > Mammalia > Chiroptera > Vespertilionidae > Antrozous > Antrozous pallidus. The sequence goes on from CM050508.1 coordinate 193,391,532, forward strand.
AAGGTTCATTGCTTCTCCCCTCACCTATTCCATGAACAGCAGAGAGCCTCAGGTTGGGCTCCAGAGGGAGCAGTTGTGGGGGAAATGGGGTGATGGGGTGGTCTTTGGAGACTGACCAGAGTGTCCAGGGATGTCCTCGCACCCTCTTTTGTTAGGTTTGTGTGTGAATTTGTGAGAACATGGGTATATAAGTGTCTCTGTGTGTGCATATATTAGAACATGTACTGTCAACCATTTACACACATGCACGCACACAGCCCATAGGCTAGCCTTGCTGTCAGCAAGCTTGAGGGGCATCTATTCTTCTTCACAATGCTTGCTCTTAGGCTGCGAATGCCAGCACTGTGCTGTGTGCCAGACCCCCGGTGTGAGCCCGGGAAACCAGGCCTGGTGGGGCTGGAAGTCCTCTCCCAAGGGGACAGAGAAGCAGTGCTCACACCAATGAGAATGCTGACTGTGCCCTAGACACTTCACAGGCATCACTTCATTTTTCAGATGAAGACACTGAGAATCAGAGAGGTTGGGAAACTTGCCCATGTTCACACAGCAGAAAAATGGCAGATGAGGAAGCTGAGGCTCGGAGAAGATGGGAGACTTACCGCGTCACTCAACATGTTAATGGCAGAGCTGGGACTTGAACTCAGGTCTCTTGGATTTTAGAGCGTGTACTCTTAACACCACTACACTTCCCAAGCTCTTGGGGATGTGTGCGGGAGGAGGAATGTGTGTGGCCAGTAGAGGGAGGGGCTGATTCCCCCTGGAAGGGTCAGCAGGTAAAAAGCGAGGCACCAATGACAGTTGGGAGGGCTCCAGGGAGGCAGGGTTGGAGAGGGGCTTCCCTGGGAGAGAACAGTGAGCAAAGGCACAGAGGCGTGAAATAGGGTGCCACATTCAGGTAGTTTATGGCTGGCCCATTGAATAGGAAGACAACCTCCCCTTCTCCCTGCCCCCATCCCCATCCCAGCTCAGAAAGCCTGATTGTCCCCACTTCATCTGCCCCCTCCAGTTAGGCTCCTGGGATATGAACAAGAAAGGAGCTTGTCTTTCCTGGCTCTGCTGGAGTCCTGCCACTGAGGTTTGGTTGCCATAGCTACAGGCTCCATGGAAACTCACAGTGGCCTTTTCTAGGATGGGCCTGGACTCCAGCCCACCTGCTGATGCGTTATCTCCCATGGCCTCAGCATCCTGAGGAGATGCCTTGGGGTCACTCTACTGCTGTGTCCCCATCCTTCCACCTTGCAGGGGACAGAAGAGGACCCAAGGTCAGAAAGGTGGTAATTCCCATGGGCAGGGTCCATAGATGGCTCCAAGATCTATGGACATAAACTCAAAATACAGAGACCAGCCCTGGCAGGTGTGGTGCAGTTAGTTGAGGGACATCCCATGTATCGAGGGTCCCTGTTTTGATTCCCGGTCAGGGCACATGCCTGGGGTGCAGGCTGGATCCCTAGTAGGGGGTGTGCGGGAGGCAGCTGATCAATGTTTCTCCCTCACTGATGTCTCTCTCTCTCTCTCTCTCTCTCTCTCTCTCTCTCTCTCTCTCTCTCTCTCTCTTTCCCTCCCTCCCTCCCTCTCCCTCTAAAAGTCAACAAGAATATATATATATATATATATATATATATTTAAAAATATAGAGACCATAATTCCCTTATATTTAGGCAAATTGGGGGCAAGTCTTTCTGTGGCCACTGCTTGACATCCCGCCTGTCTGTCTCTGCACCCTGGTCTGTTCTACGTGCAGAGCTGCGCTCTCTTCATTCTCTTTCTCCGCTGGCCCCGCTGGTCTCTGAGTCCTGTCTGTTCAATCTGCCATCTTCACCCCACTGCCCTACGTAACGCTGCTTGGAGAATTCGCACACTGTTGACATGCCTGCTGTTGGACAGACTTGGCGGGGCGGGGGGGCGGGGGGGGGTATCTAGCTCCACATCGTTAGCCTCGGGAGCCTGAACAAGTCACTTCCTATTTTTAAGCCTTGGATTCCATACCTCCGAATATGTGCTTTATAAAGCTCATTATTCATGCAACAAATGTGTTGGAAAATATCTACATTTACTGAGCATCTAGTTATTGTGCTTCTGATGCATTTATTTTGCTAAGAACTGCAATTATCATCTCCCATATCCCTTATGGCAACTCTACGAGATAGGATCCCCGATTTATAACTGATGACGCTGAGGCCAAAAGGGTTCAGGGTCCAAGTCACGAGGCGACCACGTGGCAGAGCAGGAGGAGAACGTGGGCTCACCGGACACCGAGGCTGCACTTTTTACCACTTGATCATTTGGTCAGTTCCTTTTTGTTAAGCACCTGCTACGTGGAGACCTGTTTTCTGCCCCATGCGATCTCTATTAGGGGAGATGGGGGGATAAATATAATACATATTGTTGTAAGTGGTGGATTGAGAGTATGATGGAGACTCATTCTTTAAAAAAATGTATTTATTGATTTAGAGAGGAAGGAAGAGAAAGAGAGATAGAAACATCAATGATGAGAGAGAATCATTGATTGGCTGCTTTCTGCATGCCCCTACTGCGGATTGAGCCTGCAACCTGGGTACATGCCCTTGGCCAGAATCGAACCTGGAATTCTACAGTCTGCAGGCTGGCTTTATACACTGAGCCAAATTGGCTAGGGCGAAGCTCATTCTTTCAAAGGAGAGGAGGGAAGGCGGATGGAGGAGAGGAAGTGCAGAGCGGGAAGCAAGATGGAAGAGAGACGAGGGAAGCAGGCTTCGGCCCAGAGGTGGAGGGGAGCAACAGCTGGGTAGTTCTGGCAGCTGCTTCTGTGTTCCAAGTCCTGGTCCTAAGCGGGCCCTGGGCATCCCGAAGACAGCTGGGGGCAGCCACATGCCCCTGAGGAGGCCAGCGTGGGGTGTGCACGCATGTGTGTTGGCAGCCACATGTGTCGTCTTGGATAATGGCGAGGACAGCAAGGGCCAGGAAAGCCTGACCTAGAGACTCTTATGAGCTTCTGGCCCTGGGCAGGGAGTGGCTGGCTGCTCTGAGCCTTGGGGTCTCACCTGGAAAAGGGTGATAATAACATGTGACAATGCTTTGCCAGCTCCCAGGGGCTGCGCAAGTGTGAGGAATGATCAGTGCTGCCCGGGCTACAAAGCTCTGTGTAGGGTGTGACCTCAATTTTGTTGAGAGAGAAAAAGAGGTGGGGAGAGAGAGGGAGAGAGAAGGACACCGGTGACAAAATGAGACAGAGAGAGACACAGAAAACAGAGACAAAGAGAGAGACTGAAAACAAGACAAAGGGGAGAGAGACAGAGACACAGGAGACAGACAGAGTGAGAAAGAGACTCGGCAGAGATAGATCTATAAAGAGACAGAGACAGGGAGAGATGGGTGGTTGGGTGCAGGATAGATAGATAGATTTGGGAGAGGAGTGAGGGAAAGGGACAGAGACAGAGAGACAGAGACTCAGAGAGAGACAAAAAGAGAGAGAGAGAGCAGGATGGAGGGGGAGAGAGAGAGAGAGAGAGAGAGAGAGAGAGAGAGAGGGAGAGAGAGAGAGAGAGAGAGAGATATGCTGGATTCCAAGACAGTGAGAGACATTAGGTGTAGGTGGTAAAACTATGAGTGATTTTGACTTGCATACTTCAGCTCATATTACTTTCTGATTTTTCTTTCTATATACCTAAAATAATTATCTTTTGAAAGGCAGGGTTTCTAGATGCAAATTGGATTTTTAAAACTTTCTGTAATTTGGAACTATGAGGAGCTTTATAATTTGCATACAAATTGACCCAGAAATTTCACTTCTTAGAATTTATTCAAAGGAAATAATCATGGATGTGTCAAGTGATTTAATTACAAGAATAAATTTGAAGTTTATAACAGGAAAAAATACCCAAAAACACAAACCAAAAAAGCCTCTTCCTTAAATGTACGAAAATAGGTGAATAAGTGAATAAAACATGCCCCATTCATAGGATGAATTGCAGTGTAGCCTTTAAAACGATGTTGTGGAAGGTAATTCATTGGAGTGGACATTCACGACGAATTGCGATGTAAATAAAACAGCAGTAACCCCGTTTCTGTTAGAAAGAGATCTGTCTGCGTGTGTGCAGAGAGTAATACCTGGAATTTTTATCACCACGGTGCTAACTGGGGTGTGCAACCATAAAAACAATTGGTTATTGGAAATCCTGCCCAAGCATTAAGGATTCTTGCTCGGGGGTGGGGGGTGGGGGAGGGTGGGGAGGGGTGGCCCTCCTGCCCCTGGCTCTGTCCTCAGAGGGACGGAGAGCAGCTGCTCACGGTTCCCCCCGCTCTAAGCCGCGTGACTTTGACGGTGTAATTAAAGCGCGCCTCGTGCCTGTCAATTCACAGGCATCCATCCCACTTGTGTACTTACTTAATTTTGCAAATCTTCCCACAGAGGGCTACAGTCAGATGCTACCCATTCAAAAAAAATAGCAACTTCTAGGTTTTTGCAGGCTGTGACAGTTTCATTCCCTTGACTGTTGCAAATAGAGGTCTTCCTGTCTGTTAAGATATGAGCTCTGGGGTTGGTGGATTGCAGCCAGGAGAGCGGGGTGTGTGGGGGGGGTCTCCGGGAGGAGGCCTCCAAGAGGGACCCTGGCCATCCACCCTGAGAATCAGCCTCTTCGGTTTTTCTATTAAAAATGGACAATAATCACAACACCTTCAACAAATCCTGGATTTTATTTATCTACACTCATCTCATTGCGAAAAGCGTTTGAGGTGCTCGCTAAATTATGTATGAATGTAATAGGGTAAAAGCAATTGAGGTGATCAAGGTGAAGAAAAGCTAATTATGAAAATAAGACAAAAGAGTCACGTTAGCAGATAAAAGCCCATGCCTCGGGCATCGAATACTTGCTAGACTGAATGTCAGTGTTGCTCTGGTCTCCCCAGTGGCTTGTTTTCAGCATTTACCGTGAGTTAATACAGAGCAAAACATAGAAAGCTATAAACATTCTCGCCATCACCTCTCACCTTTCTCCTAGATTAATCTGTTATCAACTTCTACACAAACAGTGTCTGGGCTTTTCTTTGAAATCTCAGGAGGCTAGTTCCTTTTTCTCACTCCCGCCATCCCTGGAGGAAAGCTGACGACCTGCCCGCACTCCACGGAGTGGCCCCCCAAGTTTCTCTCCCATGTCTTGTGTACAGTGAGATCCAAAGGGGAGAGAGACTTCAGTCCTCAAGCTCCAGCACTAATGCCTTCTTGTGGGGAGCAATCAGCCACGGCTTAAGAGAAGACTTTAACACCCCCCCCCCTCCCCCAGCACTTGCCAGGGCTTTAAGCTCTCAAATTCCTGGTCCAATGGCAGGAAGGATTCGGCCGCATCTCTGGTCCTTAGCCAGGCACAGTCCGCACTCCCTGTGCTGATGAATTTACTCCAAGTGAGCCGTTACCTTGGCAACCAGCTTACAAACTCACTCAATTAACCTGCTTCCTCTCTGTAATCAATACTCATTAGCACCGAATCACTCCTGTGCTTTGCCTGGCAGTTTTAACCACTCATTCAGGTCAACCATTTCTTAAAGGGAACAGTCTGTCCTCCTGCCAAACATGGAAACGCATTTGGACACCACAGACCCCTCTCCCCGGGGCCTGTGCAGCTGTCATCCTAACTCGGCTCAGCCAACAAGGACTGGCTGGTGAGTTGGGTGGAGTTGGCAGCAGAGCCTCCATGGTGGCTTTTGGCATTCTGGGGGGTCCCGGGGCCTTGCCCACAGGGGAACTGGCAGGAAGGAAGATGGTACCTGCCGTTGAGAATCAGAGAGACAGCTCCTGCATGCACACAGGAGGCTCCTGGGAGGCGAAGTGCTATTATGTGATGGTAGACTGAGATGGTGTGAGATCAGAGAGAAAACATTGTTTGTTTTATTGATTTTAGATAGAGTTGGGGCGGGGGAGAAAGAGACATTGATATGAAAGAAACATAGATAAGCTGCCTCCCTCATGCACCCTGCCTGGGGATAGAACCTGCAACCTAAGTATGTGCCCTGACCGGGAATCGAACCCACCACCTCTTGGCGTGCGAGATGATGCTCCAACCAACTGAGCCAACCCAGCCGGAGAGAGAGAAAATTACTGTGGCCTTCGCCGGCCTGGCTCAGCGGGTAGAGCATTGGCCTTCGGACTGGAGGATCTCAGGTTCGATTCAGGTCAAGGGCACATGCCCCCCGTTGTGGGCTTGATCCCCAGTAGGGGGTGTGCAGGAGGCAATCAATCAATGATTCTCTGTCTCTTCCTTCCTCTCTAAAATCAATAAAATATATTTTAAACAATTACTGTGAAGACATCAGACAGCCAATCCACTTCCTGGTCCGGCTCTAAGGCCGGGCAGGGGTGGTGGACACATCACAGGGAGAGAGAATTCTAGACACGCCCTTTGCTGTGCAGAGCCCCGGGGGAGAGGCCGAGGGGGGTGGGCACTGGAGGGAGGCTGCCTGTCTCCTGACCGGCTGCCCTGAGCGGGGGGACCTGGAGTGGCTGGCCCCCTGGGAGCAGGGATGCTGGCGGGTCTCAGGGGCCAGCAGAGGGCAGTGAGCTGGTCCTCACTCGAGACGGAACGGAATGCTGAGCTCAGTCCTAAGGGAGGGGAGCCTTGATGCCCGGAGGCAGTCTGTGGGGGGCACCGGCCTCAGAAAAGTCTGCTGTGCGCGGGCCTCCTGTAAGCGGGGTGGGGGCTCCTGCGGGGGCTGCGCCAGGAAAGGGGCCAGCTCGCCCCGGACTGCGTGATGAGGACGGGAATGGGCCTGCTGGGCGGCCGATGACCCACAAGTGAAAACGTTTAATTAGTTCGTTAAAAGCCTCGTTCTAGGCCCGGGACACAGGCACCGAGGACACAGAGCCCCGTTCTCAAGGGGCTCACAACGCCGGAGGCAGACCCCGGGTGGGGGTGAACGACAGACACAGGGGTGCAGGGGCCGGAGGAGAGCGAGTCAGAGACACTGGAGGGCGGTGCCTTCAGCTGGTGGTGGGGGCCGGGGGGGTAGGGGAGCTGCGGGGCCAGGAGGGGTAGGAGAAGGGGGGAAGGGGCCTCTCCGAGGGGCTGACATTGGAGCTGACAGCCGCAGGAACAGGGGCCCGCAGGCCAGGGGCCAGGAGAAAATGCTCCGGAAAGAGGAGAGAGCCAGTGCCCGCGCTGCCCCACAATCCGGCCGCCCTGCCGGCCCTGGCCAAGCACGCCTGTCCTTAACCCATCAACTAGAGGCCGACATTCCCTCCTCTGCGGCCTTCACCCCTTCAGCCCTGCCCCAACCCTGCCCAGCCCTGCCCAGTCCTGCCCAGTCCTGCCCCATCCCTGCCCCAGCCCTGCCCCAGTCCTGACCCAGCCCTGCCCAGTCCTGCCCCAGTCCTGCACAGCCCTGCCTCAGTCCTTCTCCAGCCCTGCCCCAGTCCTGCCCAGTCCTGCCCCAGCCCTGCCCCAGCCCTGCCTCAGTCCTTCCCCAGCCTTGCCCCAGCCCTGTCCAGTTCTGCCCAGTCCTGCACAGCCCTGCCCGTCTCCCCTAGCTGGCGACTTGGAGACGGGGATACCGTGCACCCCGTGAGGGTGGCTGTGAAGTGAAATGTCAGCACGTGTACCGGGCTCAGAGCTGGCACGCAGCAAGTGCTCACTGAACATGAGGCTGTTCTTGGACAGGCGTCCGAGGCACTGAGAGCACGTGAGGGGTGAGAACTGTGTGGAGAGAGACTGGGGGGAAGGTATGAAAGCAGTGGTTGGGCCCCCGCTCTGTCATTCACTGCATCTGTGAGCGAGGGCAAATCGCGGCAGCTTTTGGAGCCTCAGTCTCCTCATCTGTAGAATGGGGGAATGCCACCTTGGACGATTACTCCGGGGAGGCCAGCGTGGTGCCAGCGCTCTCTGTGCGGGACGGAAGCCCACAGCAACCCTACTTCCAACTTGTTCAGGGTCCCGCAGCCTGGGGCCCTGGGCCCTGGGCCCTGAGCCAGGGCTGGAAGTGAAGTCTCTCTGGTTCCATGTGGCTTTTCACAGGTAACTCCTGTCTGTCTCATCAGCTGCAGGGCCTGGCAGCTGCGGGGGAGATGGAGGAGAGCCGAGCCAGCCTCCGGAGTGAGGCCGTGTGGGCAGCGCTTATGAACTTGGCCGAGGGGTCAGACCTGAGCTCTCTCTGCTCTGCAGTGTCTTCCTGCGTGGCCTCGGACACTCGCTCGGTGTGGACGCCTGACGCCCTCTCTGTGGGGCGGGCATTACCCTGCTTCCCACTCCACGAGGCGGCCGGGAGGCTGAGCGGGGCGCCTGGCACGGAGCTGTCTCAGAGGCGGGGCTTAGGAACTGGCTTGTGTCAGGGCCCGTTGGTGCTTACCCGTTCGCTAGGAGCTGTCCTGCCCCAGTCCTGCCCCAGTCCTGCCCCAGTCCTGCCCAGATATGTTGGGCCCCGGAATTTGGACACAGTTCCTGCCCTCAGGAGGTCCCCAGTCTTGTAAGGGAGCAAACATGGGGGCCATGGATGAGGATGCCAGTCCAGCGCTCTGTGTGGCAGCTGGGAGGAGGGACCCAGTCCTGATGGTGGGGGATGGAGAGGCCGGGGAGCCCCAAACAGAGGACAGCAGAGGGTCAGGGAGTGGCCCAGGTCACACAGCCGTGAAAAGGCAGGGCTGGGGTTGAGCGGCCGCTGGAGAAACAGGGTTCACCAGAGAGGCGGGGGGGGGGGGGGGTGTGTGTGTGCTGGAGAGGCGCTCGGGCAGGGCCAGCGTGGGCAAAGGTGAGGTGTGAGCCTCATATGGGTATGAAGCAATGCTAGAGGCCCAGCGTGGCAGAGCAGGGGGTGGGGAACTGGGCACATTGTCAACGGCCGTGATTCTATCGCAGGGAGCCTGTGACGGCTGAGGATGGAGATGGGGTCAGGGCGCTGGGTAACTCCCCTCTCAGCACTAACAGTAGCACCCGACCCTCACCCAGAGGCCACAGGCGGCAGCCCCTTTTACTTAACAACCCTCAGAACAGCCACTGACTCAGGGAGGTCCTGTGATCATGCCCATCGGAGGCCCAGAGAGGTGAAGGCAGTGGCCTCAGGCCACACAGCCACGGAAAGGCAGGGCTGGGGTTTGAAGCAGGCTGGCCCGTTGCAGCGTTCACTCTCCTCCCACATCCCCTTCCTGCCTGCCTGTGTGATCTCCGCTCCGTGCCTGGCCCGTCCCTGCCGGGCTGGGCGCTTGCTCCGAGCTGACGGACAACGCGGCTGTGATAGAGCTGGGCTGCCAGGGCGTGGGGGAGGGGAGCAATTTCTCAGAAATCCAACCAGCCAGCGAGTGGCTGTGCCAGCAGCCCCCTCCCAGCCCAGCCTCCGCCTCCACCTCCGCTCTGGTCCCGGCTGACGGGTCTGGTCACCCCAGCTCCCCCCCTTCCCTGGCTCAGCCCCTCCTTCCTGACAGGGGCCTTGGGGCCTTAGAGTCTGGTCACCGCTCAGCATCCCCTACCAGTGGTCGGCAAACTGCGGCTCTTGAGCCACATGAGGCTCGCGAGCGGTTTGCCGCTCTGTCGACTAATGAGTTTGCCGACCACTGCCCTCACCCCCGCCTCCTCCATTCCCTGTGTTCCCCCCCTCCCCCCTCGGGGACAGATTGCTCCGTCTCTGCCTCGGTGCTGCCCCGGCCGTCCTCCTAGACCCTGTCACTTGGAGCGTTTTTCTCAAAGACAAACTGCATCCGTGTCTCCTGCCCCCTGTGGCCTGGGAGAGGGTCCCAGTCCCCAGGCAGACCTTTCCAGCTCCTTGTCTTGCAACTTCACAGGCACAGCCAACTCTTCACGGAGCATCGTGTGCCTCCAAGAGCCTCTGAGCTTCTGTAACTGCTGTTGCCCCTGCCAGGCATGCCCTTCCTCTCTCATCCTTCTGGCGAGATCCTACTTATCCTGCAACGGCCCCTCCTCTGGGCAGCCTTCCCTGATTTCCCCAGGCAAGGCGAGTTGCTCCTTTCCCTGTGCCCCCAGCACCCTGTTCAGCGTGGGGTGATCAGGGACCCTGCTGTCTGACAATGATTTGATTGGCTCTTCCTTCTCCCTGGACTTGAAAGCGCCTCAACAATGTCCCAGTAGCTGCCATCACATTGAACTGTGTGGGTGCGGCTAGGGCTTTGCCTGCACGAGTTACTGTTCCCCACAGTCCCGAGGCTGGTGCCACGTTCGTCCCCGTTTCATACATGATAAACGGAAGCACGGGTGGGAGGGGGGGTAACTTGCCCAAGGTCACACAGCATGGAAGAGGCACAGCTGGTCTCTCTGCAGAGGAAGCGTCTTAGGCAGCCCTCTCTGGTGCTTCCTTCTTCCCAGCGTGGACCAGCTGTGCACAGAGGCTGAATGAATGAATGAATGGATGGATGAATGGAGGTCTCCCATGGCTGGGTCTCTAGATCAGCTGTGGAAGGTTCAAGGGAGGGGAACTGGCATAGAGTGAGCCTCTGAATGAACCAGGAGACTTCCCAGCAGCCCTGGGAGCTTGACAATGTTACCTCATTTTACAGATGAGGAAACGGAGGCTATGAAAGGACACCCCAAGCCCAGAGAGAGTTGGTGGCAGAGCCAGGATCTGTGTGACTCGGATCCCAGTTTAGGACAAGGTCTGGGGGCTCCTATGCGTCTGGAGAGGGAAAAGGGGCCCCTTTCAGCGTCATCAAAGCTCCCCTCCTAGGATGAGAGGAAACCGCACTGAAGCCAGGGCTTGGAGCCATGGCCTGGACTCTGGCTGTCAGGGGCCTGCACAGGGTCACCCCATTTTCAGGATGAGTCCAGCTGAGGTGTGGCCAGGAGAGCTGGAGGATGGGAGAAGGTGAGTTTCTGCGACAGGGAAGAGCTGGGGCTATGAAATGGACAGCCGGGGTGTGGATCCCGCCTCTGTTGCCTGTTAGCCGTGTGATGTGGGCAGTCATTGAACCTGCCTCTCCTCGCCGCACCTGGAAAACGGGGACAATGTGCGTTGTGTTGGGTTTTGACAAGCATCACAGCGCTGCATCTACAGCGCGGGCTTAGAATCACGCTCCCTGGAAGGTGGCGGGTTCCGAGTCAGGACAGAATAGGTGGGAAGCCAGGACCAGGGCTGCCCAACCGCTTGGAGCCTGGATGTGTTTGTCTGCTTCTTGGGGTCACCCAGAGGGCCCGATGGGGCTCCGATGGGGTGAGCTCACAGTTGGCGTTCGGGTAAACAACAGAATGTAGAATGGAACAGGCTTGAATTCTGCTCCTGCTTCATTTACTGATTTGCGGGGTGACCTAGGAATGGACTTGCCCTCTCTAAGCCGCAGTTTTCCCATCTGTAATGTGAGGGAATTGTTGTTTTCCCCAGAGGGGCTTGGGAGGAGTTTAACAAGGTGATTATACTGGGCACAGGGGTCTGCCCAGTCCTTTAGACCGCAGTAAGTGATTATTTTAAAGAATGACTTCCTGCCCAGGGGTTCCCGACCGCATGCTGTTTGTTTTGGAGAATGACAAGGGCTGCCTGTAGCCGGCTTTCTCCCACCCAGCCCTCCATCCAAGGTGTCAGTCCCGCCCAGAGCCAGAGCTGCCATGGACCCGAGGACCCAGATACAGCAGCTCTGGGAGAGGTGGTGCCACAGGAGTGGGGACAGGCTTCAAGGGGCCTGTGCAAAGGCCTGGATCTGCAACTGTGTGGGGGTCTGCAAAAACTAGCGTGGGGCGCCTACAAGCAGGAACTGTTTCCAGGCCTCTGGCGCCTCCATCTCCTGTGAGCGAGCTGTGCGCGCCCTCTGCTGGCTGTGCTGCTCACTGCACCTTCGACTTTGGAGACTCCCAGCCGCTGGCTCTGGGAACCAAATGTCCATAAAAGGTGGGGTATCTAGATTGGGAGGACTCTCAGAGCTCGTCCACCCTTGCCTCGTTGATGGAGGCCAGAGGCCCTGTGTGGGGCAGGGAGCCTTCACAGAGCAGGAATTCCGGGTCCTGAACCCAACACCTGGAGTGGGGAGGTGAGCCCCTCTCCCAGGAGGGTCCTTGAAGCTGGGCTCCAGCCTGGGGCATGTGGAGGTGCGGGGTGATCTCACAGAGCAGAGGGGGTTTCAGATTCTCAGCCCCTCACCCCATCTGGCTGGGTCAGTCATAGGATTTCCTGTTTTGTCTTGAAGCAGCGTCATGTAACCTGATAGCCACGAAATGGGAACATGGGAACACGGAAGGGAGTGTGTGTGTGTGTGTGTGTGTGAGTGTGTGTCAGTGTGTGTGTGAGTATGCATGCGTGTGTGTGTGTGTGACTGTGCGTGTGTGTGAATGTGTGTGTGTGTGAGTGTGCGTGTGAGTGTGCGTGTGAGTGTGCGTGTGAGTGTGCGTGTGTGTGAGTGTGCGTGTGAATGTGCATGTGTGTGTGAGTGTGCGTGTGTGTGCGTGTGTGTGTGTGAGTGTGTGTGTGTGTGTGAGTGTGCGTGTGTGTGAGTGTGCCTGTGTGTGTGAGTGTGTGTGAGTGTGCGTGTGTGTGTGAGTGTGCGTGTGTGTGAGTGTGCGTGTGTGTGTGTGCATGTGTGTGTGTGAGTGCGTGTGTGTGAGTGTGCGTGTGTGTGTGAGTGTGTGTGTGTGTGAGTGTGCGTGTGTGTGTGAGTGTGCGTGTGAGTGTGCATGTGTGTGTGTGAGTGTGTGTGAGTGTGCGTGTGTGTGTGAGTATGCATGTGTGTGAATGTGCGTGTGTGTGTGAGTGTGCGGGTGTGTGTGAGTGTGCGTGTGTGTGAGTGTGCGTGTGCGTGTGTGAGAGTGTGTGTGAGTGTGTGTGTGAATGTGCATGTGTGTGTGAGTGTGTGCGTGAGTGTGTGTGCGTGTGCGCGTGTGCGTGTGTGAGTGTGTGTGTATGTGCCTGTGAATGTGTGTGTATGAGTGTGTGTGAGTGTGCGTGTGTGTGTGAGTGTGTGTGTGAGTGTGTGTGTGAGTGAGTGTGCGTGTGTGCGTGCGCGCCTGTGTGTGAGTGCATGTGTGTGTGCATGTGTGTGAGTGTGTGTGTGAGTGTGCACGCGTGTGTGTGTGTGTGTGTGTGTGAGTGTGCGTGTGTGCATGTGAGTGTGTGTGTGAGTGTGTGTGTGTGCATGTGTGCGCATGCGCGCCTGTGTGTGAGTGCATGTGTGTGTGCATGTGTGTGAGTGTGTGTGTGTGAGTGTGTGTGTGAGTGTGCGTGTGTGCATGTGAGTGTGTGTGTGAGTGTGTGTGTGCATGTGTGCGCGTGCGCACCTGTGTGTGAGTGCATGTGTGTGCGTGCGTGTGTGTGAGTGCATGTGTGTGCGTGCGTGTGTGTGAGTGCATGTGTGTGCGTGCGTATGTGTGCGTGTGTGTGCGTGTGTGTGTGAGCTCTGCACGTCTGTGCCCTTGGCTGGAAGTTTGGTGTTACCAGAGATGGGGCCTTGAGAGCCCGATGGCCCCAGGGAGAGGCCTGCCTGGGCGGGAAAACGACCCTGCGGACCCTGCTCTGCTCACACCCAGGGCTCTCCCCTGGCATCCTCCCCCTCGGGGTAGCCTCAGGCAGGTCTCTGCCTCGCTCTGACCTCTGCGTCCTCCCCTGACAATGGAGACAGAGCTGGGGAGGATGAAGTGGGCTACTGTCCCCTCGGGTCCTCGGTGTCCTCAGCTGTCAGGGGGGGCTAAGTAGAGCGGCGTCCCAGCTGGTTTGGGGAGTCATGAGCCATGTGCCTGCATGCCACTTGCCAGGAGTCCCTGGTTGCAATGACAGCGGCCGCCACTTGTCAAGCAGTTACCGTGTGCCAGGTGCTGCTCTGAGAGCCCCACTGTTTAACCCATTTTGTCCTCATACTCACCCCAAGGAAGGAACTATTACTATCCCATTTTACAGATGAAGAAACCGAGGCTCAGAGAAGTAAGTCCCATGCCCAGTGATGGCCTTGTCTCTCCAGTAAGGGCTGTGGAGACAGGAGCTTTGGGGCCACAGCCAGTTTCTATCCTCAGCATCTCACCAGTGCTCAGGGAGCACTGGGAATCTGGCGACCCGGGTCTTACTCCCCCCTCTGCCACTGGCTTGCTGTGTGGCCCTGCTGGGCCTCTGAGCTCTCTGGAGCCCCATCTCCCCATGTACATGGTGAAGGCACAAGACCAGTTCAGGGGGTGCAAACTCTAGTGCCCCAGGGTTGGGCGGGGATCTGGGGAGGGCTGGGGTGAGCTGGGCAGGCGGGAATGCAGGCACAGGATTGCCAAATGTTTGAGCTTTCAAGAGAAGCAGAAAATTTGGATTTTGCTGGGAAAATCTGATTTTTAAATGTTGGCAACAACTTAAAAAGAAAAAAAAATGAAAGACACTGTCTGGGGCAAACAAAGCCTGTTTGTGGGCTGCTCTTGGGCTTGTGGGCGTCACTTATAATCCATGGGGGACCCAATATCTAGGGGGCCCCTTCCTGTCCTGGGCCCTGGATAAAAATGACACACTGGTGAGTGTGACTGTGTCCAGGGACATATGTGGTGTCGTTTAACGCCTCTCCACCCTCCCACCCCCATATCCCTGCCCTGTGATGCTATCCTGGTAGGCAATATTCTCATCTCCATTTGATAAGTGGGCCACTGAGGACCCAGAGAGGTTAAGTCACTTGTCCAGGGTCACACAGCAGAGCTGGGGGGCAGAGGAGGGTGGACACTAAGCAGGGCTCTCTGCTCCAAGGCTCCCTTGGATAGTCACCAGGCAGTCCTACCACAATGACCCCAATATTCTGTCCAGCCTCCTGCCCATCAGGGCCCCTCCATCCTGGCCTCCTGGCCTCCTGGGGACTCACCCACTCAATAGCCAACCCCAGGCCTGGCCTGGCACCGTCTTGGCCCAGAAGGGGGGCGAGCCAGATCCTCCCCCGGGGGGACTCTGGCTTCTCCCCTCACCAGGTCCCCAGTGTTGGGACTGGGCCGCAGGCTGTGTGCTAGGGACCCACTGGCTTGATCAGAGATCTGCCGAAGCAGCACCGAAGTCCTGGCCTCCCCCGACAGCTCAGCCGCAGGCGCGAGGCAGTGGCCTTTGGGGAGTCCTGGCGGGGCGCTGGCTAGACCCCGTGTCAGCAGAGCAGCTGTGGACTTTGCGTGTTTCTCCAGCAGCTCCTGTCGCGAACCCGCAGGCACAGAGGCTGTGTGTGAAGGTCTCCGGTGGGTGTGCTCGGGGGGCACGTGGCTCCGTGTGGGTTGCTGGGGGTGAGGGCGAGTTTGCACTCACATCTGTGTCTGAGCCCGGGGAGGCCCATGGGCGGGCGGGTGTGGTGCCCACTTTGGGGGTGCTTATCTGTGAGCACTGTCATCTGGGCAGGGCGCTGGGTGCCTGGGTGGGCACATGTGTTCACTCCTGGCCGTGTGAGGAAACACCGACAGCAGCTGTGTGACCGTCACCCGGCCCGGGGCTGCGTGCCTCTCCCCAGCTGATGCCCGCTCTCCCCGCCACCTTCGTCCTTGCCTCTGTCAGGCCCCAGGACCTGCGTTCCCCCGGAGTTGTGACCTTGATCGTGTCCCCGCGGGAACAGCAGCGGGAAGGACTGTGGCCTGATATGTGGGAGAACTTCCAGGTGGACTTCCGGGGGATCTGCGCCCCGGGCCCTCGGGGAAGCGGTGTGAACGCCGCGTCTGAGGGTGGGGGCCAGAAGCGGGCAGGAAAGCAGCCCCCGTTGGTTGAGCATTTCCGGGGCTTTCGAGAAATGACTTCCTGTACCGTTTACGCAGCCCCATGAAGGTGACGCGATCGTCCCCGTTTTGCAGAGGGAGATGCCGAGACTCCGAGACGGGCACGGAACGCCCAAGCTCGCAGCCCAGTGACTGGAGGAGCAGAGTTCGAATCCCGGCCCACCGCCCGGGCTCACGCACGGGTCCTGTGGCAGCTGTGAGTCCAGACACCCTGGCCTTGGTGGTGGGCCATGGGTGGGTGTGCGGGGGGCCGGGGGCCTGCTTTTCAAAGCGGCAGAGCCCAGGTCCAGAGAGGGGGCCCTCTGAGGGAGACTTAGCCACGGCGGCATGGCGGGGCCTTGGCTTCCTTCTGCCCCCACAGTAACCAGTGGGGGCAGATCCCCATTGTGCCCTCCAAGGCTTCGTAACACAAATCAGCACCTGCCTGCCCAGTGGACACCCTCTCCACGTGCAGGTCAGCTCTCCACGCAGGTGGCGTGGGCCACAGAGCGGGCTTTGGAGCCTGGGGAACCTTAGGTCAGTCCTGGCTCCACCACTTACGTGCTGTCTGTCGGGGCCAGTCACGGCCTCCCAGAGCCGCAGGCTCTTGGTGTGTAAAATGGGTGGTAAGTGTTGTGAGGATTAACAGTAATAACAACACTGACAGCGGCTGCCCGACTCTGAGTGTGTTTTGTGAGCTGGGTGCTGCTATTCCGTCTTCCTAGCAGCGCCTGTGAGGCACTTGGTTAATATCCCCATTCTATTGGAGGGGAAACTGAGGCTCAGAGGGATTATCAATTAAGTAATTTTATTATGTAGTTATTTTTTAATATATACTTTATTGATTTTTTACAAAAAGGAAGGGAGAGGGATAGAAAGTCAGAAACATCGATGAGAGAGAAACACCGATCAGCTGCCTCTTGCACACCCCCTGCTGGGGATGTGCCCACAGCCAAGGTACACGCCCTTGACCGGAATCAAACCCGGGACCCCTCAGTCCAAAGGCCGACGCTCTCCCACTGAGCCAAACCGGTTTCGGCGAGGCTCAGAGGGATTAAATGGTTTGCTCAAGGTCTCCCACTGGTGAGCGGTGGTGCCTGGATTCTGGCCCAGGCCTGTCTGACTCCGGAGCCCAGCACGCTTCAGCCAGGAGGGTTATTCAAGACGTCTGCCTGGCCAGTGTGGTGCAGTGGCTGGGTGTCGGCCTGTGAACCAGGAGGTTATGGTTCGATCCCCGGGCAGGGCACATGCCCAGGGGTTGATCCCCAATGTGGGGCATGCAGGAGGCAGCTGCCACGGCTCTCTCTTGTCAGTGGTGTTTCTGTGTCTCTCTCCCTGTCCCGTCCTCTCTGAAATTAATAGAAATGTATCTCAAAGGAAGATATCTGACAACGGCGCAGCCCGGGCCTGGAGCCATCCGAGTAGATGCCTGCTCCAAATCAGCAAGCCCCCGCTTTCCCAGGCCGTCTCACCCACTACACACTCGACTGTGTCAAGTGGGATTAATGCCGGAAAGACATTACCGGTGTCAGGCGGCGTGGAGAGCTGTGACACCCTCCCCTCCACGCGCGGCTCCTGTTTCTCCTGCCGTGGGGAGGAGGGGCTGGCTGGGTGAGTCGGGAGGCCTGGGCTTCCCTCCGGCCCCGTCCTCGGCTTGCTGAACGGCCCGGTGAGCGGGGGAAACACGCGTCAGGGAAGCAGGGCCCAAGCCTGCCCGGAGGCTGAGCCCGCTCGCCTGGCCAGGCCGTCCGCGAGCGTGGGGAGGGTCCGCAGGCCCGGGCCCTCCAGCTGGGCCACAGTTTGGCCTCGCTCTCGGCTGAGGGGGGACACCTTAGAGTTTAAAGAAACTCTAAGCGGGTGCATCCACACCAGCACTGCCCCCATCAGAGCCCTGCTGCTGAGCCTGACCCGCCATGTCTAATGGGCACGGCTCCGTCTTGTTTAAAGTCGTCCATCGGGTGGGTGTTGCTGGATGTAGCCCTGTGGGAGCACCACAATCACTCTGGCAATTTCTGCCACTTCTCTACCTTTTCTCTCACCCACCCCTCCACTGCCACAGCCCCCCGCCCCTCCACTGCCACCCTCAGCCACCCGCCCCTCCACTGCCACAGCCCCCCGCCCCTCCATTACCACAGCCCCCCGCCCCTCCATTACCACAGCCCCCCGCCCCTCCATTACCACAGCCCCCCGCCCCTCCATTACCACAGCCCCCCGCCCCTCCATTACCACAGCCCCCCGCCCCTCCACTGCCACAGCCACCCGCCCCTCCACTGCCACAGCCCCCCGCCCCTCCACTGCCACAGCCCCCCGCCCCTCCACTGCCACAGCCACCCGCCCCTCCATTACCACAGCCCCCCGCCCCTCCACTGCCACAGCCCCCCGCCCCTCCACTGCCACAGCCCCCCGCCCCTCCATTACCACAGCCCCCCGCCCCTCCACTGCCACAGCCCCCCGCCCCTCCACTGCCACAGCCCCCCGCCCCTCCACTGCCACAGCCACCCGCCCCTCCACTGCCACAGCCACCCGCCCCTCCACTGCCATCCTCGTGCAGACACTGGTCAGTTGCCTGTCACTGAGAACGAAGCCCTCTCTGTAGACCTGGAATCACAGAGTGTGGACTTGGCACCGAGTGTTCCTCATTCAGCATAAACTTTTGTCTTGTCCCGAGTTCCTTTTCACTGGTGAGCAGTATCCCGCCATGTGGGGTGCACCATTGGGTTGTCGTGTGCCTTTGGATGGAAAGGGGGTCGTTTCCGGTTATGGATGAAGCTGCTCTGCACACGGATGCACAGCCTCTGTGTGGCGCGTGCTCTTGTTTCTGTCGGGGGAGACAGCAATGGAAGGACGAGTGCCTGCAGAGGGCGTGCCCCGTGCAGCCCCCGGGCAGGAGGTTCCGGTTGCTCTGCGTCCTCACGACACTTACCAGGCTGGGCTCCCATTTTCAGCCCTTCTGCGGGGCATGTGGTGGTAAGCAGGGTGGCTCCTGCTGACGTTTGGACAAGGAATGGTTTCTGGGGGCCTACTGCATGCTGGGAAGAGCTGACCTGCACACAGAGAGGGTGCCCACCGGGCAGGCAGGTGCTGATTTGTGTCTGAGGCCCTGGGAGCAGAACGGGGACCTGCTCTCCACTCAGAGAGAGCCGCGGGCGTCAGACTTTGTCTCAAGTTTCAGAAAGAACTTCCTGTGTCAGAGCCTTCCAGCGACGAAATGGGTTTCCTGAAGGAACAGGGAGGCCACCATTGCCGGGAGCAGACAAGCTTTTGAATGTTGGTCGAGACGATGGATGGACTAGCTTTCTGATGAGCTCCCTCCAGCTGGTGGTTCTAAGGACCATAGTGATAAATGCCCTGCTACCACCATTCTTTTTTTTTAAAATATGTTTTTATTGGTTTCAGAGAGGAAAGGGGAGAGGAAGGGAGAGAGAAACATCAATGATGAGAGAATCATTGATCGGCTGCCTCCTGCATGCCCCCAATGGGGATCGAGCCCGCAACCTGAGCATGGGCCCTGACAGGGAATCGAACCTGGGACCCTTCAGTCTGCAGGCCTACGCTCTATCCACTGAGCCAAACCAGCTAGGGCAGCTAGCGTTATTCTATCTGCATCTTGCTGGCTCAACACCCCACCTTCTCCTGCAGGAACCCCACATGTTGGGTGAGTTCTTCTCCAGTGTGTGGGTGAATCCTCCTCGTGAATGAATCAGAAGAGGCCATCACCTGTGTTGTCCTCTGTCCCCATCAGTCATCACTGCCACTTTTGCCTTCAATTCTCCGTCAGCGTCCGCGCCGCCGCCTCCCCCCTCCCCGGTCCTCCCTCAGGCCTCCAGGCTCTGTCCTCTGTCAGTGCAGGAGCTCACTGTTTGGGGGAAAGAGGGTGGCGTCCCCCCGCAGTACAGCTCTCTCTGCCACACTCAGCCTCCTCCCTGCGGGACTGGTGACCGGGCCACGGCAGGTGCAGGGACCTGTGGGCAGGACGCATCCACACCAGGACTCCCCCCATTGGGTCTGCTGCTGGGTCTGACCCGCCCCGCCCTCTGCGTTCTCTCACGTTGAGTCCCCCCTTTGGCTCTTGGCAGCCCTGCCTGGCTTCCATGAGAGGCCTGCCCCGGGTCCGCCCTTCCTGTCTGATCGAGTCTGCACCACGCTCTCTGGCCCTACTGCCACTGCGTGGCCTGGTGGCTGGTCGTGGATAACTGGATGCTGAGTGTCACTCAACCCCACGTGCCAGAGGGAGTCAGCCCCGGGTCTGGCCCCGTCGGCTCTGTTACCCAGTAGAAGTAGTCAGAGGCGCGTTATCCTATATAATAAAGAGGTAATATGCAAATTGACCATCACTCCAGTACATAATGTGGCATCCCCCATGTGGTTAAAGATGGCTGCCTGCCACAAGATGGCCAGCAGCGGAGAGCAGTTGTGGCGGGGGGGGGGGGGTGTCAGGCCTTCAGGGGAGGGCAGTTAGGGGTGACCAGGCTGGTAAGAGAGGGCAGTTAGGGGTGACCAGGCTGGTAAGAGAGGGCAGTTAGGGGCAATCTGGCCAGCAGGGGAGCAGTTAGGTATCAATCAGGTTGGCAGGGGAGCAGTTAGACATCAATCAGGCTGGCAGGGGAGTGGTTAGGGGGTGATCAGGGTGGCAGGCAGAAGCAGTTAGGGGCAATCAGGTAGGTACATAAGTGGTTCCTGGGTCTGAGATTGGAGAGGGTGCAGGCTGGGCTGAGGGACACATACCCTCCCCCCCATGCATGAATTTCGTGCACCGAGCCTCTAGTTTTACAAGAAAGGCTTTCTTTTGGACTGTGTTCATCCCACTTGATTTGCATATTAAAAACCATCCGCTTTGGGAACCCTTGTTATTGGATGTGTCTCCCGTGTGCGGTGACCCGCCTTGGCGGCGGCCCCAGTAACCGTCCTCCAGGTGCTCACACTCCTCCTGCATAGTCCCCCCGACACTGTTCCGGGTGGTCTGTGTGGCCAATCAGATGGGGAAGAATTGGCGGTGCACTGCTGAGCCTGGGTCGGAAAAGCCTGCAGCCTCACTCTTGGCCGTTGGTCGGAGGCCAGCCGTCTGCCAGGAGCAGCCGGTGGAGGCGGAGGGCCTGTGTGCAGCCTCCGGCCAAGGACCCGCCGGGGCAGCAGGAGACTGAGGCCCGGCTGACATCTTAACTTCCACTCAGGAGAGAGTCTGAGCAAGAACCACAGCGACGCTGCCCCTCCCTCCTGCCCCCCAGCCTGTGAGAGGCAGCCAATCCTGTGTGAAACCACTGATGCTGGGGCAGCTGTTTGTTACGCAGCATGAGTGACTAATGCATGCTGCCGAGGACTGGCAGGGTTTCTGTCCGGAGCGGTGCAGCTGGCCGTTGCATTCTGGGAAATTCCTCGGATGCTTAAAAGAATCCTCCTTTTCATTATAGCTTCCTTAAGCTTCTGCTTTTTCCAGTCAAATCATCCGAAGTCAATAATCTTTGGAGCCCAAACTGGTTTGGCTCAGTGGGTAGAGCACCGGCCTGAAGGGTCCCAAGTTTGATTCCGGTCAAGGGCATGTCCCTTGGCTGTGGGCACATCCCCAATAGGGAGAGTGCAGGAGGCAGCTGATCGATGTTTCTAACTCTCTATCTCTCTCCGTTCCTCTCTGTAAAAAAAAAAAAAAATCAATAAAATATATTTAAAAAATAATCTTTGGAGGCAACCTTTCTGAACAGAGAGAAAACATGAGAGTGGACCTGTCTTCGTTTGCACAGCTGTTCTCCTCCGTGGGACACAGGTCCCTCCTCTCTCCGTGATAAACAATGCCGCGAGCTTTCTTCCTGTCTCCAGTGATGCTTGCAGGAGGTCTCCCCAGAAGGGGAATGGGTGGGCCACAGGCGAGGGACCTCGGCCATCTGTGAGATATCAACAAAATGACCTCGGAAGAACAGCACCGACACTCCCCCCACAGCAGACAGAATGCCTCGCCCGCCCGCCCTCCCCAGCATTAGGTTCTCTCACGGGGAGGGGGGGAGGAGGAGGGGGTGGGTGGCAGCCTCCATTGTCGCAGTGGGCCTGGCGCTGGGCACCATGCTGAGCACGTGCCACTGGTGAATGGGGAAGCAGCCCCATTGTGCCAGCGCCTGGAGGGATTAAAGGCGGCAGGAGCGATCTACGCCCTCTCTTTTATTTAGAGTGAAGTGGGTTCTAAACACCACTTAGAAATACACTAATCACGGTTGGCGTGTCATTCATCTCGGGGAGGGGAGGGGTGTTTCCTCAGCAAAACCAGAAGGGGGCGATGGGTTAGGGAGGCGGGGACTGATTGGTTTCTACCCAGGGGCTCATTACTTCTCGCCCGATGACCTCCTTGCTCAGCCCCTGCCTCCAGTTCCTGCATCGCCCCCACCCCCACCCTATCGATCCCCCGTGCCAACATCTAGTTGATTCTGCTGATGTGGTTTGGGGAGGTGGGATGGATGCTGGGCATGGGGTCAGGTGGCTGGGGATCTGGTCTGGGTTCTCTCACTGAGCTCCTGGGTGAGGGGGGCATCTGCTTCTGTCCTCCCTTTTCTTGGATCAGCACTCTGATATTCCTTTGGGGTCCCACCTGGCTCCTCTCTCAGTCCTGGGTGTCATGTGGGGCTGACACTGCCTCCCGCATCCCCACTCCAGGGGGAGGCATTTTATGCCCAGGATTGTCTAGTGAGAGCTCTGAGTCCTCGGGCCCAGTGATTGGTTCAAGGGGTGGCATGTGTCCCACGCTGAGCCTGGATCAAACTGTACCTGAAGTTTACCCTTCAGTATTGAGTTCTATGAGCCAAATCATCATCATCTTCCTCCTCTTCCTGCTTGTCCTTCATCCTCTCTCTCTCCCTCCCCTCCCCTCCCCCTCCCTTTCTCTTCCCCCCTCCCCCTCATCCCCCTCCCCCTCCCCCCTCCCTCTCCCTCTCCCTCTGCCTCTCCCTCTCCTTCTACCAGCAACAGGCAGGTAGTTTGTGATTGGACAAGAGCAATGGGGACAAAATCTAGTTTGAGGAGGCTCCAGGGGAAAAGGGACAGGGGTGATTGCAGGCAGTGCCAGAGAAGGGTTGGGGGTCACAGGTCAGGGGTCAGGGAATGTATCCTAGAGCAAAGCCTGAGTGAGAGGCAGGAACTAGGGACGAGGATAGGACACGGCCGGGCGGGGGGGGGGGGGGAGTTCTGCAGGCAGAGGGGGAGCTGGAGGAGAGAGCCCCCCGGGGGGGGGGGGCAGGAGGAGGCAGAGGGAGGAGCAGCACCAGGCAGCAGCGGTTGGGTTTGGGCAGAGCTCGTGGGGCTGGGGGCAGCTGGCTGGCATCTGGTTTGGAGAGGGATGGGAAACTAAGAAAACTTGGAGCCCTTTTTATTTATTTATCTGTTTATTTGAAAAAATACTCTCTGGCTCTAAACGAGGAACTTAGGAGCCTTTGACTCTGACCCCCCTCTGAGTGCCTCCCTTATCTAGGGCCGCTGGCCGCTGTCCCCGCTGCCTCTGATCGCGCCAGGCTGCGTGCAGGCGTGCGTGCGTGGGCCCTCCTGGCCGCCCGGCCGCGGGGAGCCGGGGACAGCAGGCGTGTCCTGGGCAGAGCCGGGCCTCCCCGGCCCTGTGAGGGCCCTTTGTCCCTGGGCCGGCGCTGCAGTTTGATCAGGCCCTGGAGCGACCAGAACTGGCCTCTGGTGCCGGCTGACAAAGGGTCCCTTTGAGGGGCCAGGAAGTGAGGAGCTGGGATTCATCCGCCCGGTTTCTGTGGGACCATCGAGGGCCAAAGACCTCTGAGCCTGGCTCTCCCAGACCTTTGTTACTGCGCCGTCGCTGGCCTGGTTGTTACTGATCGAGAGCGCGCTCCTCTGTCCCAGCTCAGCTCTGAGACCCCCAGCCCTGCTGCCTGCCTCACCTCTCCACGGGACCTGTGTGGCTCACCGCCCGAGTGGCCGAGAGGAGTCACATAGTGACAGAGTCCACTGTGTGCCTGACAAGGCCCATCGGGGCATTTTCCATGTGTAGCCTCCGTTAGTCCTCACAACCCTGTGAAGGCGAGGCTATTGCCCCATTTTACAGATGAGCAAGTGGAGGCACAGCAGGGTTACGTTCACGGGTGAGGGGTGGCGCTAGGTAGTGTCTACTGTGGTGAGCTCATGTAAGATCATGACTTTTAAAAACTGTATTTTATTGATTTTTTACAGAGAGGAGGGAGAGAGAAAGAGAGAAGGAGGGAGGGAAGGGGGGGGGAGAGAGAGAGAGTTGGAAACAATGGGAGAGAAACATCGATCAGCTGCCTCCTGCATGCCCCTCACTGGGAGTGTGCCTGCAACCAAGGCACATGCCCTTGACTGGAATTGAACCTGGGACCCCTCAGTCCGCAGGCTGACGCTCTATCCACCAACCCAAACCGGTTTTGGCCAGATCATGACTTTTAACCCCCTGCATTTTAGAGAGGCCCTGAGAGGGGGGAGGTAACTGTCCAAGTCACACAGCCGGTTACCGATGGAGCTGGGGCCAGAGCCCAGGCCATGACGTGGAATGTGGAGGCCTGGGTTCGAATCGCAGGTTCTTGATGCCGCTTGTGTGACTTTGGACAAGAGCCTCACCTCCTCTGAGGCTTTTTTCTCATCTTGGGGACAGTAACCCCCTTTCGAAGGATCATTTGTGCTAAGTGACGGGAGGGATGCGTGTGCTCAGCCGTGTCTGGTGCAGGGCCGGGCCTCCAGGTGTGAGCTCCTTCCCTGCTCTCAGGCACCACTACCGACTATGGCCTGGGGTGACATGTTCTGAGACCCTTACACCTCAACAAAGGCCTCTGTAGCAGCCCCTGCAGGGGACTCAGCACCGGCCCCCATCACCGGCAGGGCTGGCCGAAGACCCGTCCCCGGAGTCCCACTCTGGGATTCTGAGCCGAGCTCCTCGAAGCCTTTCTACCCAAAGCAGTGGATTCCTGATAGCGGAATGTGGCAGGTGGTGGGGAAGACCTGGAAGGCTGAATTGCTGGGTAGGGGGGTCCTCTCTACCTTGTCAATGTGCTCAGCCCCGACTGAGAAGCAGCGCCCTCGTCTGGTGGGCCAGCTAATTGAGCCGGCCAAGCTTTGCACCTAATTAAAGGGAGGGGAGTCCCGGGTCTGGAAGCTCAGGGAGCTACTGATCATCGACCAGGAGTCGCTGTTCATTGTTCCCCAGTGAAACCTCACTCCCAAGCGTCTGTTCCTGGGAGGAGGGCATCTGTCGAGTCCCTGTTTCCTCTCACTGCCTTTTCTTCTTTCCTCGTAAGGGCTGACGGTGACTCGGGCTCTGTTCCGGGCCTTGGGCACGCCCTCGGGGGGGGGGGGGGTAAGTGTCCTATGTAACCGCCCCCACAGCCCTAACCAGCCGGCACACATGTGCATTTCGTCGACGAGGAAACAGACCACAGACCCACTGGCTCAAGGGCAAGTGTCAGTGACATGGTTGTTCCTGGCCGGAGTGATCTGCAGGCTGACCTGGGGGCTAAGAACTTAAGCGTGAACTCTTGACCCCTCCTTAGTGCTGCTCTGTACCCGATGGGAGTGCAAACCCGGGGCGGCTACAGCCAGGAGGCGGCTTAGCCTGCCGAAGGGTCTGGGGGTTGGTCCTCACATAGCGAGAGGCCTGGGGCTGGAGCAGCAGCTCAGCGACATTGTCCAAGATCAGGCTCTCCCCACTCCTCCATTCCGAACTTGTGGTTTTTGCCCTCGTACTTCCAACGTGGCTGCCACAGCTCCAGCACTCGCGTTTGCGTTCCAGGCAGAAAGACAGTGGGGAGAACAAAGGTCTTCCCCTCGGGAGGCATTGTCTTTTTGTCTGGGAAGAGCAGCCCTTCCTAGCAGACTCCCCCCTACACCTGTCAGCCAGAGCACACCTCTGGCTACCTGGTCAGGAAGGTGTAAAATGAGGCAGCCTTCTAAGCTCTGGCGTTTCTGAAGCATGGAGGGGTGGCCGGGAAAGGTGTTGGGGGCCAACCCACGCTCCTGCCTGGCCTGAGGCGGTCTCACCCTGCAGGTCTCTCGACTTGATCACTGTCCCCTGCAGAGGCTCTAGTCCAGCCAGGGGGATCATGGGACTTTTTAGGTGCCTCTGCCATCCAGGTCTGGGCAGTGACGGGAAGCCTAGAGGGCTTGCATCTCGGGACAACTTGTGTTCTGGGCCTCAGTTTCCTCATCTGTGGCCTGAGACCCACCTGGCTGGCAGGGTGGCCTCAGACAGCACGCCGGCATGCACCACGAGGCGCCCGGGGCCGTGGCAGGGAGGTGCGGGCGGGGGGGGGGGGGGGCACGTGGCGTTCTGGGAGCTCTGAGGGCGGCATCAGAATCCCCAGCTGGAGAACAGGGATGACGAATCCTGTCTGTGCCACAGGGCTGTTCTGAGGACTCGGTGAGTGTGTGCGCGAAGCCTGATTTCCTAGACAGATTGGGACTGGTTCCTAGAAGGGAGAGTTCCTTTTGGAAGTTCCTGCTCCTCAGGGAGGAGGTGCTGATTGAGGAGGGAGGGGGAGCAGGGGCGGGGAGAGGGGAGGGAGCCTGCCGAGCCTGTGGAACTCCCATCCCTCCCCTCCAGGTCCTGCTGCCTGCAGAGAGGGCCCGAGGGACCCATCGGATAGCCTGTCCTCTGGGGGCCTGTAATGGGATGGCCCCGGTGCCCTCCCCACCGCAGCCCCATCAATGGCTGCTGCTGGGCATGGAGCCAGCAACTGCAGTGGCCTGGCCTGCCGGGCTGGTCACAGCACTGTCTCCAAATGAGCCCCTTGGAGGCACTGAGTAGGCCCACTGGGGCCTTGACCTGCGCAGGAGGAACACGATTTCTACCTCTCTGTATGTCAGTTTCTTTGTGACTCAGCATTTTTGGGGAAGAGGATTATGGGAATGCTATAGCCCCAAGCCCCACAATTCCATTTTGTCTTGGACCCTGGTCTCTGTCTGGGCTGAGCTCTCTGGGGGCCCCGAGAGAAGGAGTAGGTGTGAGTGTTTGGGAAATTCTGGTTTCTATTTGCCCTCACCTGCCACCACCATGGGTACCTTCTGTTCTTTGGGCTCCTCACCTGTAAAAAAAAAGGCCCCCGTTCTAATCATTTCCATTATTGTGACTCCATGACTCCCCGGGGGAGCTGGGGGGAGCTTTCAACATGCCCTGGAGTCCTCTGCCCAGGAAGGTGCTCCAGGGCTGGGATCCGCCCTCCCTTTCTCTGTCCAGAGCAGAACACAGGCTGGGTTCGTGTGTGCAGAGCGCCCCCTGGTGGCTGCTCTGGAACACTGCTCGTCCTGGCCCCAGTCTCCGCTGGAGTGGGCAGCGCCAGGAGGAACTGGGGGAAGCAACTTTCTCTTCTTTGGGAGGGATGGGTGGAGGTGAGATTGCTATAGTTTCGGGGAGACTTTTGGGCCACCAAATGTAACCCTGCTCCCAACAGCCCCACCTCAGAGAGACGGAGGTCCTGGCTGGCATTTTCCTCCCGTTTCTGAGCTGATGAGGGAGTGGACCATCCCCGTGCTGCAGGCGAGGAGATCGAGTCTCAGAGGCCTCAGGGCCAGTTTGCTGCTGACCAATCAGCTCTCAGGCCCGCTCTGTCCTGAGAGGTCCCAGGGACTCTGGCCTCCCTGGCTGACCTGATCCAGCTCCCTCTGCTCAATTACTCTTCCATTTAAAAAATATGTTTATTGATTTTTTACAGAGAGGAAGAGAGAGCCAGAAACATCGATGAGAGAGAAACATTGATCAGCTGCCTCCTGCACACCCCTACTGGGGATGTGACTGAAACCAAGGTACATGCCCTTGACCAGAATCGAACCCGGGACCCCTCAGTCAGCAGGCCAACACTCTATCCACTGAGCCAAACCGGTTTCGGCTACTCTTTCATTTTTTGAGGAATGTCCATTCTTTAGGTCTCAGCTTAAGTGACCCTTTACCTATTTTTATGGTAAAATATACACTTTTAAGCATTTTAAGTGACCGGTTCAATGGCATGATGTACATTCACATTGTGCAACCATCACCACCACCCGTCTCCACAGATTTCCATCTCCCCAAACTCAAAATGTGTGCCAATTAGACAGTAACTCCTCCCCAAGCCCCTGGCAGCCACCTTTCACTTCCTGTCTCTGTGAACTCGATTGTTCTAGGTGCCTCGTAGAAGCAGAATCACACAATATTTACCTAGTCGTGACTGGCTTAGTTCACTTAGCGTGTCTTCGAGGTCCATCCATGTTGTAGCATGTGTGTGAATGTCCTTCCTTTTAAAGGCTGAACAATATCCCGTGTACCCGTTCATCCGTGCAGGGACTGGTTGCTTTCTCCTGTTGACTGTTGTGAATAATGCTGCTATGAACACATGTGTACAGGTGTCTATTAGAATCCTTGCTTTCATTCTTTTGGATATTTACCCAGAAGTGGAATTGCTAGATTATATGGTGATTCTATGTTTGATGATTTTTGAGGAATTTCCACGCTATTTTCTACTGTGGCTGTGCCATTTTACATTCCTAGCAGCAAAGTACAAGGGTTCTGATTTCCCTATGTCCTTGCCAATACTTGCTATTTCCTCTCTCTGTCTTTTAAGTAGCCATCTGAATGGGTGTGAAGTGGAATCTCATTGAAGTGGTTTGGATTTGCATTTCTCTACTGATTAGTGATGTTGAGAATCCTTCCGTGTACTTACTGGTCTCTTATTTTTAAACCAGTACTTATTTCCCCAACCAGCAGCTTGAGCACATCTAAGAACTTGGTAGGAATGCAAATTCTCAGACCCTTTCAAGGGCCCACCGAATTGGCAACCTGGGGCGGGCGCAGCAATCTGGGTTTCATCGAATACGCTGGGTAATTCTCATACACCCTCAATGCCCCCCAGAGGTCCATGAACAAGCTGTGTCCTTGGCTCTGATGTCCAGCTGGCCGGAGCCCCCTGTCCCCATTTCTAAAACTGGGCAGCACCTTGCCTTGGGGATCCACGGAGAACAGGAAAGTCCTTCGAGTCTGAGGCACGTTGGCTCCCTGGAGGCTCTGATGAGGATGCTCTTTTGGGGGCGCAGGAGGGACAGGGAAGTGAGCATTTACCAGGTGCTGCAGGCGCTGGGCGCTCCCCACGTGACCTCTTGTCCTGTGCCAGCATAACAAAGCACGAATGTCATCCCCATTTTAAAAACGAGGAAACTGCCTCAGAGAAGTGGAGTGAGTGATGAAAGCTCATGTGGCCAGACAAGGGCTGAGCTGGACTTCACACCCAGGTTCTCTCTCTTCTTCCAGACAGCTGTCCACAGAGGACTGCCTGCTGTGTGAGGAGGGTCCGCGTCCTCCCTCCCCCCGCCCCCTCCTCTCCCTCCTCCCTCTTGTCTCCTCCTTCCCTCTCTTTCTCCCTCCCTCATCCATCCCTCCTTACTCCCTCACTCCTCCCTCCCTTCTTCCCTCCCTCTCTTCTCCCTCCCTTCCTCTCTCATCTCTCC
The DNA here is from genome assembly GCA_027563665.1 of Antrozous pallidus. Taxonomy (NCBI): domain Eukaryota; kingdom Metazoa; phylum Chordata; class Mammalia; order Chiroptera; family Vespertilionidae; genus Antrozous; species Antrozous pallidus. The sequence goes on from CM050508.1 coordinate 193,420,523, forward strand.
TCCCTCCCTCATTCCTCCCTCCTTCATTTCTCCTCCCTACTTCCTCCCTCCCTTCATCCCTCCCTTCCTTCTTCTTCCCTCCCTCCCTCATTTATCCTCCCTCCCCCTCCCTCCTCCTTCCCTCTTTCCCTCCCTCCCTCCCTCCCTCTCTCCCTCCCTCCCTTCCTCCCTCCCTCCCTTCCTCCTCCCTCCTTGGTCTCTTGGGACTAGGCTGTCCACCTTGGGCTCCCCCACATGCTGGCTCTCCCTGCTCCAGGGCCTGCCATTCATATATTGAAAACTAATCCCCAAAGGGATAATATTTGGAGTGGAGACCTTGGGTGGAGATTAAGATTAAACAGATGCCCTCATGGGATCAGTGCCCGTATAAAACGGACCCGGAGAGCTCCTTGTCCTTCTGCCACGTGAGGACATGCATGAGGACAGCTGTCTGTAAGCAGGAAGCCGGTCCCACCAGACACTTGATCTTGGACTTCTAAGTCTGTGGTGCTAGTTATAGCAGCCTGAACGGACTAGGACTCGTCCTCTCGAGCCCCGTTTTCCTTTGTACATCAGAGGTAACGAACCCTGGTTGACTCGGGATTTTCAGTCTGGGGGTGCGAAGGTACAGCTGGTCTCGGGTGGACGTAATGGGGGCGGGGCTCTCTGTCTGCCAGTCACTGTCCGTCTTCGTTCGGCTCCCGGTCCTCAGTCACCTCTAGGTCTCTCTTGTCTCTGGGTGGCGTCCTCACTTTTTCCTATTGCCGGCGAGCTTCCTCGATGCTGTGAGAGAGGACAGGCGGGCCAGGCACCGGCATCACTGGGCCAGGGAAACAGAGTCTCCACCAACACCCAAATGCAAAATCCCAGGGGAAGATCTGATTGGCTCGGCCAATTACTGTGGCCAATTGGAGATGAGATATTCTGATTGGCCAGATCCAGGTCACATGTCCACCCTGATGCTTGGGAAGAGGGGTCCTTTGAGTAACAGCCTCACCAGAACCACTTGGGGTGGGATCAGGGCAATGAGCACCTTAAAGGAACAAACTCACTGAACTCTCCCCGCCGTGACCCTGTTTTGCAGGAGAGGAAGTGGGGTGGGAGGCACACAGCTGTGGGCGGTGTGGCTGGGCTCCGTGCTTAGTCTGGTTCCAGAGCTCCAGCTCTGAGTTCTCTAAGGAACTGCTCTCGGGGGCAGAGCTGCCAAAAGCAGAGGGAAGGGGTGTTGGGCAGACAAAGGCCTTCGTGTCCCCTCTGCCACCACGGGGCCCTTTGCTGACAGAGTAGGCACCCAGCCCCGGGCTTGGCGTGCAGAGGGTCATTTGGGACGGGAGATCTTCTCTTTCTCTGGAGAATCAGGCCAACCAGCCTCATCCCCAAGGAACCCGGTCGGTGTGCCCAGCTGGAGGGCTGTGTGGATTCACCCCAGCCTGTAAAGCTCCGAACCACTGGCCCCTCCTCCTGCCCCCAACCCCCATCCCATGAGATTTGGGTTTGGAACTTGAAGACACCAGGCTCTTCTGGGGCATCGCCTGCCCCCCCCACCCCCCCGCCCCCACCCCCTTGTGTTATCCTTGGAGCCTTCTGGTTGTGAGCTCGCTAGGGCCGGGGTGGGCCCCTGCTGGGTACACAAACACCAGCCCGCCATCCAGTGGCCCTGTGAACAAGGGGAGCCCTCAGCAGGACTCGATAAGGTTTCCAAAAACAAGAGTGGGCCCCTGGCACGCTGCATTCCTCCCTCCTGCTGGCAGCTGCTAATTTATGCTAATCAGATGCATGAAAACCCCAAGTCCCCAGTGGGTCCAAGGGGACAGGGAGGATCCAGCGGGCTGAGCAGAGGATGAAGGGGACCTGTGTTCCCCTGGCTGCCCGGCGCTGTCCTTACCTGAGCCCCCGAGGGCCCCAGTTCTCCGGGACTCCCCTGCCCTGCAGCCAGAGGGCCTGGGCCTTGTCCTTGGTGCCGGGGCCCCAGGCGAGGCCACGGGAGAGGCTTCGGGGCATGTAGCCTGGTGGGTCCCTGACAGGCATCAGCTCATGGACTCCTCTCCCGACCACCCCCCTCCTCCCACTTCCCGACAGCAGTCACCGTGCAGACGGGGGCCAGGAGGGGCCTAGTGGCCAGTTAGAAATGGGAGCAGCTGGTGGCAATTCCAGTGTCAGACAACCTGGGCTGGACGGCCCCTGAGTACTGTGTGGCTTCTCTTCGGGGCCTCAGTCCCTTCGTCTGTAGAATGGGGAGGTGCCAGTGCTCCCTGCAGGCCTACAGTGTGGGGAGGTGTCAAATGAGATGCTGTCCCAGGTCAGGAGGAGCCCGGCGGCGTTGACCATGACCGTCAGCAAACCCCATAGCGGATCCATTGATCTGACTCTGAAGTCTAAGCTCATTCCAAGGCCCAGGCATTTTCTCCTTGAGGAGTCCAGGGCCGAGAAAATCCCCAGGGCCCAGGTCTGGTCCATCACAGGCCTTTACCTCGGATTATAGGCCCAAGTGCAGGGTGCTGGGTCCCTGAGGCTGACACCTGGCTCCGTCCGCCCCCAGTGGGGAGCCCCAGGCCATGGGAAGGTTAGGGTTAAGGTTAGGGTTAGGGTTGGGTTAGGGTTAGGGTTAGGGTTAGGGAAAAGGTAGGGTTAGGGTTAGGGTGAGGGTGAGGGTTAGGAACAAGGGCTCCAGCGCCCTGCTCCTGCCTCGGCCATCCTGTGGGCCCAGAGCGGCCTTCTGACTACAGTGGACCTGCACTGTGGGTGCTCTGTGGTCCCCACAGGGTGCACGGGCACTGTCTTCCTGCCTCTCTGCTTTGCCTCTACCACCAACTGGGACCACTCTCCCTCCTCTCCTGCCTCCTGGGCACAGACCTCTCTGCCTGCCCCCCAAGGCCCATCTTCTCTCTCAAGCCCCCTTGGCCTTCTGGGAGGCCCTCATTCTACTCGTTTATCCATCCTCCCAGCCCCCACATCACCCCTATCCCCATTCACTCTGTTGTCCTCTGAGTAGCACAGTGCCTGGTACCTGCAGGCCTGGACAAACCTCCCTTCTTCTCTGTGGTTTTATTTTTCCTTCTCTGGCCTCAGTTTCCCCATCTGCACGATGCTGGCATCCTGAAGGTCTTTTACCACGACCTCTGGCTGCATGCTGAGACAGGGCTGGCATCCTTGGGGCTCTGCAGCAGCAGAGCCACCGAGATCAGGTGACTCTGGGTGGCCCATCGGGGGGCGGGGGCCAGGGCCGCACAGCCATGAAGAATTCATTTAAAATTTCCACGGAGGGGTTGGCTCCAAGCCCTGGCCACGTGAGTTATTTTGGGACACCCTGACCAGGGCTGTCTGCTCTCACCAAACAAACCGGTCCCAACCAGCGGGGCCTGCACCCTCCCTCCCCCTCGTTTACGGCCCAGCTGCGCTCCGTGGCCGGAACCAGTGTGTGCCTTGGATTCCTTAAGCCCGGGCCGGGCGGAGTGGGCACAGACCCTAACGTGTCCTGACTATTAATGGCGCTGCGGTCTCTGGGCTGGGCAAGGGTGTCCTGAACCAGAGAAAAATAAAAATAAACATCAACAATCCCGGTGTCACCCCTTGGTGAGGCTGCAGAGTGTGGCAGGCATGTGAGACAGCCCAGACCAGCAAGAAAACCACTTTCCTGTCAGCTGATGGCAAACACAGATGCAGCATGAGGGGAAACGCTCTGCAACTTTTCCACTAAGAGCCTTCAGCCCTTCCGAAGACACTACGCTGAGTGTCTGGGTGTCCAGGGGTCCCTCTCCCTCTATGTCATCACTTTGCCTCCCCCCCCCCCCCCCCCCCCCACCAGGGCCTTGTACCTGCTGTAGCTCTATGTGGCCTTCAGCTGGTCTGGGGGAGCCAGAGAGGCCCCACTGTCCTCCGAGTAGACCGGGGTCCTTGCAAACCTTTCAGCTCAGCACCCTCAAGACAAAGCTTTATCAGGGCCTTTGGGGTGTGTGTGTGTGTGTGTGTGTGTGTGTGTGTGTGTGTTGGGGGCAGATAGTCCCTCCGCATAGGACGGCTCTGTGACTCGCAGGGCTAGATCCCCTGCATCCTGACCCCAGCAGTGAGACAGGAAAAGGGCTCCTGGGAGGGTTCAGACCTCCTTGTCTTTCTCTTAGGGCAGCAGCCACCACATACTGAGCATCTGCTAAGTGCCGGGCCTGGTGCCAAGCGTTCTACAACCTCGTGTAATGCCTGGGACAACCCCCTGGGGGAGAGTGCTCAGGGGCTGCCAGTAAACAGGCTCTCTGAAAAAGGAAACAAAACTAACGATGGGCAGTGCTTGCCCATTTCCCTGGTGTAAAGACTTCTAGTGTGACCGATAAGGTCACTGAGCGCAGTCAGGACGTCTGTGCAGCGTGGCCTGCTCCAAGCTGCCGGTCTGTTCTTATTCCTGGTTAACACATGGTGAGTAGCAATCATGGTGTGCAAACTCGGGCGAGCGAGGACAGCAGCTTGCTATTTCCTGAGCTGACCTGAATTTGCATCCGATGCCTTCACCCCATCAGGGATGGAAGTGTGGTCATCCTGCCATTCTTGGGTGTCCGCCCCCCCCGCCCCCCCGCAGGGTTGTCGGAGGTCTGGGAGTTTAGGGGGCGCTGGGACACCAGGGAGGAAGAGCTCAGTAGACCCAGACTTCTCCCAAGCTGTCCCTGTTCTGTCCCTGAAAGGTGCAGTGCTGAGTGCTCCCTCATTCCTGATCATAGCGTCCCTCAGAGCCACCAGCTCTCTGGGGCCATGTTGGTGCCATGTGGGTACAGGGGTGGCGTTTTGCTGCCCCTGCCCCTCCGAGAGGAGAGCCCTCTGGGCACTCGCCGTGGTGGGAAGGTTCCGGCTGCTGGGTCCATCCCCTGGAAGGGCCATGTCCCTGGCCCCTTGCCAGGAGGGACTCTGCTCTGACCTGGGTCCAGAGTTGTCCAAGAGCCGTCACCCCAGCTGGACTAGGACCCCAGCCTCCAAGCTCTCTCCACTGCTCCTTTCATCCCTCTCCCTCCAGCCCCCAAATCTTCCTGGTCTCCGGGGCTGGGAGGGCTTCTCTGGTTCCACATTTCCCGTGCCACAAAACCCAAAAGCAGGCACCTGCGCTCTTCTGGGTTATTCCTTAGGACGGTAGCCTGCTCAGCGGGGGGCCGGGCAGGGGGGCTGGGAGGAGAGAGGGGGACAGAGGAAATTCTGGGGGATATTTCATCATGTTATCCGACCACATGCAGGGTGAGTGACCCGTGCCGCAGGCCATCCTGCAGCCCAGAGACCCACTGGCGAACCCAAGTCCCCGGCTCCTGCAGAGCAGCAGTGAGAGCCTCAGCGAGGCTAGCTGGTTCTCTTTTTTAAATTTTTAAAAAATATTTTATTGATTTTTTTACAGAGAGGAAGGTAGAGGGATAGAGAGTTAGAAACATCGATGAGAGAGAAACATTGATTAGCCGCCTCTTGCACCCCCCCCCACCCCCCCAACTGGCTATATGCCTGCAACCAGGGTACACGCCCTTGACCGGAATCGAACTTGGGACCCCTCAGTCCTCAGGCCCACGCTCTATCCAAGCTGGTCCTCTTGCAGAGGCAGATGGCGGCCTGGAGGGGGAAGACAGTCACTAAGAAAGAGGGGGCAGAGCTCAGGGCTCTGGGTTCTGGCTGTGGGCCCCCTGGGACCAGCTGCTGCTCAGAATCCCCGTGAGTCCTCTCAGCACTGGAGCAGGAGAGATGCCGAAGGGCACTGCCGGTGCTGGCCTCCCCGTTCGCCTGTGGACTCAGGGAGGGCTGTGTCCTCCCGGCTCGCCCTGCCTCATCTCTGCCGGAGGGAACTGAAAGAAGGAGACGAGGAGGCGGAGGAGCCGGTCCTGCGAGGCAGCCCGCATCTCCTTCTGGCTCTGGGCTTCTGAGCTGGGAACTTAGTGACTCATGACCCCCCTCTCCTTTCTCGCACACGGCGCCCTCTCATTTTCTAACGATCTCAAACATGTGGAGTGAGGCTACAAAGACAGCCGAGAACTGTTCCCCTCGGTCCTCTGAGGGGGGCCGCTGCCATGCTGAGCCCCGCCTGTGTGCGCGTTACTGCCTCTTCCCCACCACAGGGACACTGGCGCTGGCACAACTCCTGACCTTCCTCACGCCCCGTCCGAGTTCCCTTTGTCCCAGGGTCGTCCTTGCCCTGAGCCGTGCTGACCCTCCAGGCGTGCAGCCCGGACGGTAGGGCGCCGTTCACGGCCCTGGCCCTGTGGAAGGGCCGCCGAGCTGCTCCAGAGGCTCCTCATTTGGGATTTGTTCCCTCTGATGAGCTTTGAGCTGGGCATCTTCAGCTGAGCGGCCACAGAGGGGCTGGGCTCCGCCTGCATCCTCAGGGGCCCTTGCTTTGAATTTGCGCCCCCCCCCTGGCAAAGTTCCCCGGGACCCCTGGACCGGGCCAGCTGCAGGCTGTCCGGTGCCCCACCCCCTAGGCCAAGCGGAGGCATGGCGGGAAGCGCTGCGAGATAATGTGAGCAGCACATTCCTCAGCAGACTTTCCATCCATTTGCTCACTTATTCGTGTCGACGTGGCCTTCCTGTGTCCTGTGTTAGTCAATGGATGATAATGTGTGTTGTCATTTTTTTTTATTTCGATGCTCAAAAGGAGCTGGGGGGAGCCCCTTCCTGCTGGGGCGTGTGTCCCCATCATTCTTTGAGTATTTCCTTGTTTTCTGGTAGGAAAAAAGTGTTCCTGGCTAATCTTGTTCAGTCCCTGGCCCAAACCTGGAATTGGCCATTTCTTAAAGAAAGGGCCTAATTTTAAGTTTTCCGTGCGATTCCCCAATGAGGTAGAACATACAGTTATTGTACCGTGTGTGTGCATGTGCGTGCGTGTTATATGTGTGTTAGGAGAGTTTATTTATGAAGTGCAATGTTAAAAAATACTCCAGACATTTTATAACTGTGCTTGGACAGCTCTTGTTTTTAAAAAAATACACTGGGCGCTTTAACAGCCGGGTGTGGGTGTCATGGGGTGGTGCCCTGGGTGGCTGGCCCCTGCTGCCTGGCCCCCGGGCCCGCGAGGCTCGTGCCCTCTACCTGGCGCCTGCGCCCGGGCCAGCGCACCGAGGCCAGAGCCAACACAGCCCCGCGCGCGGCCAAGGGCAACAGCCTGGGTCAATATTAGCTCGTGCAGAACAGGCCTGAGGAATGTGTGCGGGCCCCCGGCCTCTGGGAGGGGAGCGGGCTCAGGAACCCACGGGAGCCTGATGTCACTGATCCAACCGCCTCTGTGCAGATGGGGAAACCGAGGCCGGAGGTGGCAGGTACTTGCCCTGGGTCCAAGTGTGCGTGGCAGGGCCAGCTATGTTTTCCTTTTTCCTTTCCTTTTCTTTTTTTCAGGGTCTGTGCTTTTGTCTGTGGCTCCGGGAGGCTGCAGCAGGCAGGCCAGCGAGCACTGGACTGGGAGTCGGGACTCCAGGTTCCAGGCCTGGTCCTGCCCAGTTCTGTGTGCAACTCGGGGATGTTACTGTCTACCCCTGGGCCTCCTTCTTCCGTTTTCTCAAGGATCCCCACTCCTTGGCACTGTGCACCCCCAGCCTCCAGTGCGCCTGAGCACTCGAGTGTTCAGGTCCTCACACTCCACAGTCGCCAGGGGCCAGGCGGAGAGGGCGCATGTGTGAGGTGAGCTGAGGTGGGATGGCAGGGAGAGGTGGAGCGTGCCCGGCATGAGGGCCTTCGAAGTAGCACAGCACCGAGCTCAGCATACCATGTGGTCACAGGAAGCTCTGAGAGCTCGCAGGCCCTGCTGACAGGAGGCAGAAAGACAGACCACTTGCCATTTCTCCTTGTCACACTGTCTGCCACTCAGGACCCTGGTGGAGTGGGAGCCTGGCTGGGGCCACAGCGTGCAGGCCTAGGGGAACACCCCAGGGTGCTCTGAGGTGCGGCCCGAGAAGCTGGGAGAGGGCTCAGTGGGGACTGGGAGTCGCACGGTCCCTCTAGTGGAGGCTGCTTCTCAGCCAGTGGCCGGGATGTATCGCCCGCCCATCTCCTCATTATCTGTGGCTGCTGGCTTCCTATCTCCCAGCTCCAGCTGCTTCCCCTCCACCCCCTTCCACAAAGGAGAGGGCACTGACTGCCAACCGCTGTCCACACCCTGACACCGCCTCCCCAAGGCCCTGCAGTTCTCACAGAAACTGAGAACCAGCCCCGACTCACGCCAGGCCAGCACTGGAGTCCCAGCTCTGCCTATTATCAGCTCTAGGGTCCCAGGAAAATACCTCAGCCTCTCAAAGCCTCAGTTTTCTCACCTATAAAATGGGAGAGGGAGGCAATCCTGGCTTGCAAGGTCACTGGGTTGTTGTGAAGGGTAAGAGAGTGTCTTACAAGGCAGGGGCTCTGTACACACCTCCCACTTTCCCCCCATCTCCCAGCTCCACCCAGCACACCTGGCTTTCTGGATCTGCACCCTTTCTCTTCCAGTAACCCAGGTGGCCTGTGGGTAGCCATGCTGCGCCCAGCCTCACCCCTGCTGCTGGGAAATTCTCCACTCCCGACCCAACACACAAGTAGGATGAAGACACGGCGTAATCAGGGTACAAACCAGGACACCCAAGTAACTCAGAAGAGGGAATGACCCAGAAACAACAGCAGAAACAACAACTAGAAAGACATTGAGGAATATTTTTATAATCCAACATTTTAACAGATACTATAACTTAAGATATCAATAAATTCAAGTACCTTTTAAGAAGGTACTTAAAACAACAACAACAATAACCACCCAGCAAATCAAAGGCTAAACTGTGTAAAAATACTTACCACTTATATTACCAAGAAGAGGTTTACTTCTTTAATATGTAAAGACCACCTTAAAATCAATGAGAAATAGATCACCGGCCAAAAGGAAAAAAAAAAAAGGGCAAAGTTTATAGAAGAGGAAATACAAATAGCTTCTAAACACATGAAAATATTCTTAACGTTGCTGGTAAGATGAATTGAATTGCAGTGCAAGCCACTTTTCATCTTTCATACTGGTCAAGATAAAAAGGTCTGATAACTCAGAGTGTCGGTGAGGATGTGGGAAACTGGCACCCTTTAGCAGGGCTGGTGGGAGTACACAGGGCACAGCCTCTGTGAAGAGCAATTTGTCAGTGTGCTTTCATGTGCTTGTAGCTTCCGCATGCTAGTAATTCCACTGTTAAGACATTTATCTCACACGTGTACTCCAGCGTGCGAGTGATGCACATACAATGAGATCCATCAGCTGCTGCTATGTTTGTAATTGCAAAACTGGAGTTAGTCTAATACCCACTGGTTAAAATTTACTTAGTGATGAGATGCCACTCCAAGGAAGACTATCCAGCCATCATACAGAAGGGGAGCACTCTTTATGTACCCAAATGGAACAAGCTCCAAACTTGTGTAAGGTATGCTGGCTTTAAAAAAATATATATGTTTTTTGTTGGTTTCAGAGAGGAAGGAAGGGGGAGAGAGAAGGAGATAGAAGCAGCAATGATGAGAGGGAATCATTGATCGGCTGCCTCCTGCACACCCCCTACTGGGGATTGAGCCAGCAATCTGGGCATGTGCCCTGACTGGGAATTGAACTGTGACCTCCTGGTTCATAGGTCGACGCTGAAACATTGAGCAACAGTGGTCTGGCTGTGCTGCCATTTTTGGTAATGATGGTATCCTATCTAATAAAAGAGTAATATGCAGATTGACCATCACTCCAACACACAAGATGGCTGCCTCCATGTGGTCAAAGATCCTGCCCCCATGTGGACACAAGATGGCCACCACAAGATGGCCAGCAGGGGAGGGCCATTGGGAGGTTCCAGGCCAGCAGGGGAGGGCAGTTGGGAGGGACCAGACCTGCAGAGAAGGGCAGTTAGGGGTGACCAGGCCAGCAGAGGAGGGAAGTTGGGGGCAAACAGGCTGGCAGGGGAGCAGTTAGACATCAATCAGACTGGCAGGGGAGTGGTTAGGGGGTGATCAGGCTGGCAGGCAGAAGGAGTTAGGGGCAATCAGGAAGGCAGGCAGGTGAGCAGTTTGGAGCCAGCAGTCCTGGGTTGTGAGGATGTCCAACTGCCTATTTAGGCCCGATCCCGGGATCGGGCCTAAACAGGCAGTCAGACATCCCTCAAGAGGTCCCAGATTGGAGAGGGTACAGGCTGGGTTGAGGGAAAATCCCCCCAACCCCATGCACAAATTTTGTGCACCAGGCCTCTAGTAATGATATGTGTGTGTATGCGTGAAAACCTCAGGAAAGGAATACCAGCAGCCAGGGATTAGTGTTGCCCAGGGGAGGGTACTGGGGTAGCTGTTGGACTGGGTTGGAATGATACCAATTTTTCATTCTACATCCTTTTGTGTATATTCAATTTTATAGCAGGTGCAGTCGTTACCTATTCGAAACTAATTGTAAAACATTGAATGGCAAGGGCACTGCTTCGCCCACAGGAAGCAGGGCTGATGGGAGAGTCTCAGGCATCACGGATGAAGGGGAGGAGAGGGCAGAGCAGGTCTGCACCCTGTACTGACCTCAGCATTGCTTTTCGGTCCAGAGCAGCGTCAGGAGGTTCTGTGGCGTGATGGAGTCTGAACCCCAATTTGAAGTGGGCAAACCAATTCACCACAGGAAGCCTTAGCTTCTTAGTCTGTAAAATGGAGACACACCCAGTCCCTTCACAGAGTTAAAATGAGACCATGCATGTGAGAGGTGACCCTCCATAGGTGCTCTGTAACCCCTTCCATTTCCATGGGCACCATCACTGCTCTCCATCATTCCTGGGAACCCCCTGGGGGCAGGGCTCAGTTCCACCTCCTCGAAGGAGCACATAGCTGGGTTGCTTAGCAAAGCCGCTGAGGGGTGGGGTGGAAAATGTCAACATCAGATTAGCCCGATGGGAAATAGCACACTTCACCAACCACAAACACCCCCACGTTTCCCTCCAGCACAAGGGGGTTTTGGGGAACTGGAGTGGGCCTGAGGCTGGTGATACCAGTGGCATCTTGAGGTCTAGTACTCCAAACCCTTTTGGCCAAGGTATTGGGGGGTGGATTGTACCCCTGCAGGGCTCTGGGCTCGTGCTGCCCACTATGTGGGATCCGGAAGAGCTCTGCCTTAGAGAAGGTCTTGACGTCACTGGGGAGGGGCAGATGGTGCACTCCCGATCAGTGGTGCCCAAGAATGGACCCTGCAGGCTCTACAGAGCCACGGAAAGTTCTGGAGCTGCCAGGGCTCATTCAGAACCAGCCTTTAGGGAGTGCGGCTGGCAGGGGGATGGTGATGATTCGGGGACAGTAGACACCTCAGAGGCCATGTACCCAGTGCCACATCCTCATCGTCTCAGTCTTCACAGTAATTCTTCAAGAAAGGCCGGCCTACTGTTATGCCCACTTTACAGATGAAAAAACTGAGGGAGATGGCAAGACTGGCTCTCAGTCACACAGCTTGCCATGGGCAAAGGTGGGGTGTGAACCCGGGTCTGTCCCTGCCAGAGTCTGTGGACTTCCCCTACACCTGATTCCTCTCTAACGGAGAGGCCCACTATTTTTAGATCTCCAGCTTCATTTCGATTATTCTTTTTACTAAGAGGCAGCATTGTTAGCCCTGTCCCTGTGATGCTGTTACTAGTTTTGTGACTATTATTGGCTGCTGTCTTACCCAGCTGGGTTTTGGCGGGTCACTGGGCTGCCACCTGGGGACCAGCCTTGCTCAGCCTCCAGGCCCCCCTGACTGGGCAGGAGGCCCTGCCCTGACTTTCCTGAGTGGGGGCTGGAATCTAGCAGGCACCCTGCTTGAATGGCAGCTCTTGGCGGGCAGGATCATGGTCTTGTCCACTGCTCTATCCACAAGGCCTCGCACGGGGCCTGAGACACAGTGGGTGCACAAGACATGCTAAACGAGTAAGTGAATGAGCAGCCACCTGTCAGATTAGCATGTCCACCCTCTGCTCCCCGATGAGGACCCTGGAGTAGACCCAGCTCCCCTTGACCATGAGACCAGGGACTGACCTGGGCCTGGGGCAAGGGGCAGCTGGGGTTCCCAGAGCAGGGCTGGTGGCCCTGGGATAGCAGGAGGGTGCCGCCCAGTCTCGTGGCCCAGCTTCTCAACCTGCTCAGGGCCCTGCCCAGTGCTGGCAGGCGGAGCACTTGGCCACAATCGGGCTCTTCAGCCTGCAGCTGGGCAGGGACAGACCTTTCCGCAGTTGGTGGAGATTTATTGGCGGTGCTGAAAGGTGGCAGTCAGGAGGCCGGGCTGGCGGAGGGGCCTCGCAGCTGTTTACTCAGCCCGAAGGAATTTGAGGGCAGCAGCATCCCCATCAGGCTGGAGGGGCTCCGGGCGCTGGGTCCAGCTGCTCAGAATAAGTAACCTGCCTGGCCTGGGCCTGGCCGAGGGGACCACTCCCTGATGTTACAGACAGGGAACCCGAGGGCGGAGTGGGGATGTGGTTGTCCCTAACCCTGCAGGGAGTCTGTTCTCCAGTCCAGACCAGACCAGGCTGTGGAGGTGTGGTAGCAGCTACTGGCAATTGGCACCTGCTGACATGCCCTTGTTCATGTGGGTCCTCGCTGACTGCCTCCTCCACCGGGATGTCCCCGTGAGAACAGGGGCTTGTCCATCTTGCCCTCTGTTGTGTCCCACACGGTCCTCTTGCTGAATGGATGCATGAAGTCAGGAGCCCTTTCTCACCTTGCACATATCCCGAGGAAGGGGGTTCAGAGCAGGAGCAGAGGCTGTATGAGGCCATCAGCACCCCCACTCTGTCTGGCTCTCCCCCCCTGGACCCCAAAGCTGTGGCTTTTGTCCTCATGCTTCCCCAGTGGCTGCTGCCTCTCCGGGCACTGTGCCTGCATTCCTGGCCAGAAGAAGGGGGTCAGGACAAAGGGTGGGGGCAGGCACCGCTGATCTGTCCATTGCCAGTCGGGGTCACCGTGCATTTCCTAGAAGTCCCTGAATAGTGCAGTAGTGCTGCTCTTTCTTTTTTTAAACCTCTCTCAGGGACAGGTCCTCAGCAGGCCTCTCTCTTGTTGTTCGGACTGTTGTTTTTAGTTGGTTCAGTAAAAACCCCCTCTCCAGGGGGAATGCCCTAATGAGGTCATCCTGACGGTGCTCAGGGCACGTGTGCCGCTGCAGGGACCTGGATCTCGGGTTCTTTCCCAGGAGGGTTAGCAGCTGGCCCCGGGGACGCGCTGGCCTCCTGGTCCTCGCAGCAGCCTGGGCAGGCGTGGCGGTGCCCGCTCCAGAGCACCAGAGCCAGGCTGAGGCCGGGCGGGGCTGCAGCGGGAAGGGAGGGGCGTGCCCAGCTGCAGGGTCAGCGCTCGGCTCCCCACAGGCAGCGCCCGTCCTAACAGGTGCCATCACCCTATGGCCTCCTGCCCAGGCCCCTCTGCCTTTATTTATTTAGTTTTCTTTTTAAAATATATGTTTTTATTGATTTCAGAGAGGACGGGAGAGGGAGAGAGAGAGACACATCAATGATGAGAGAGAATCATGGACCGGCTGCCTCCTGCACGCCCCCACACTGGGGATCAAGCCCTCAACCCCAGCCTGTGCCCGGACCCAGAATTGAACTGTGGTCTCCTGGTTTTTGGGTTGATGCTCAACCACTGAGCCACACCGGCTAGCCGTCTCTGCCTTTAGAGCCATGACTGCATGGGCAGCCCAGCGTATGGCAGCACGTGGCCCTGGAGCAGCCGGTGACCACTGAACGCCTGGCTGAGAGGCAGCCTCCTTGATGGGGTGTCGGACAGACAGCCTCGGGGGCCTTGTCTGCCTGCCTGACTGGCTGGTTCCTGGAGGCCCAGCTGTCCCCAAGCCCAGGCCTGTGGGCCGTTCTTGCCAGGATGACCTTCTGAGGGGCGGGAGAGGAGGGGAGGGACCCCGAGGTTTCATGCTCAGGCCCCAGCCCCCGGTGGGCACGGGAGGTTGGGGGCAGGATAAGGGCAGGGAGTGCGGCGGGATTCCTCATAGTCCCCAGGCCACAGCTCCGAACGTCCGAGGTGGGAGTGAGGCGGTGAGGGCGGCAGGAGGGAATGCCAGGGAATGCCAGTGGTCTGGCGGGCAGCTGGACCTTCGGCCCGAGCAAGGTGCAGGGGCCCCAGCAGCTCCAGAGGGGAGACAGGCCTGGGGCCGCCCGTGGCCGCCCCACCCACACGCCTCCCCAGCAACTGTCCCGAGCGGGACCCGCCCGGCCTAGCCTGGCTCTGGTGCTCTGGAGCGGGCATCGCCATGCTTGTGCCTGCCCGGTGGCAGCTCAGTGCCCTCCTGGGCCTGCCAGGTGCAGCTCAACTCCGGCTGAGCTGGGAGCCGGGGGGCTGAGCTGAGGACAGAAACAGTCCCAGCAGCGGTCAGAACCACGCGCTCCTGCTGCCCGGCCCGCCTCGGAGCCACGCCCCGCCCGGGGAAGGACACAGGGCTGTCCAGCTCTTTGTTTAAACCTGAAACTTGGCCGAGTCGTGGGTTTATTTTTACCTTCAGGCATGTGGGTGAAGAGGGAAGTTCCGGGCACGCTCTGGCTTAACAAAGAAAACTTGTAACTTCCTTTGAGGCCCAGAGCTGTCTGCGGACACGTGCACGCGCCACACGGCAAATCGTTCAACAAGACGAACAGCCAGTGTGACCGACTGTCTGGCTTGAATACGCCTTTCTTGGGCATGCACCTCGCTCCTGAAGTCATGGGTTTTGAAAGCCTCCTTGGTCAGAAGCAGCAGTTAGGAGGACAGTTTCCTAAGCCAGTGGTCGGCAAACTCATTAGTCAACAGAGCCAAATATCAACAGCACAACGATTGAAATTTCTTTTGAGAGCCAAATTTTAAGAACTTAAACTATATAGGTAGGTACATTGTTATTAACTTAATGAGAGTACGCCTAAGCTGGTCTTTGCTAAAAACTAAAGGGGCCAAAGAGCCACATGTGGCTTGAGAGCCGCAGTTTGCCGACCACTGTCTAAGCAATTCTGCTCTATCTGGCTGTGACCTTGGAGATGGGGGAACATTTCCTCCGGATTATCTTGAGGACTTTGGGAGGTCTGAGGTTTCCAAGGGTCCACCACTTAAGAGAGTTTAAAAAGTAGTCCGCAGGAGTTGAAGGTGTGTCATTTGTAACGGAAGACAGCAGAGCAGGAGTAAGAGGCATAATAGTACTCCCCCCCCCCCCAAGGGCATTTTCTTATTGAATGTTCACAGACCATGAGATGGTTTTATTCCTACCCTACAGAGGGGGAAGCTGAGGCTCAGAGAACTTGTACAAGCTCACACAGTGAGGCAGTCAAGGGCTGTGCTTCTCAGGATGGGGGACTGTGGCTTCTGTGGGCTGGGCTTGGCCTCTAGTATCAGAGGGACCTGGGTTCCAGTATGATGAATTCTGCTGAGGAGATGTATGAGTTTGCCATTGCCGCTGTAACAAACTAGCCACAAACCAGTGGCTAGAAACAACACAAATGTATCATCTTGTGGTTCTGGAGGTCAGAAACCCACCATGGGACTCACTGGGCTAAAACCAAGGTGTCAGCAAGGCTGCAATTCTTCGGGCAGGGAAAATACCTTCCTTCCTCTTCCAGCTTCCACAGGCTGCCTGTTTCCTTGGCTTCGGGCCCTTGGCTTTCTCCCTCTTCAGAGCCAGCAGGTTAGCCTTTTCTGATCTCTGACTCCGATGTTCCCACTTCCCTCTTCCATGTATGGGGACCCTTTTGACTACATTGGGCCCACCTAGATATTCCAAGATAATCTCCCCATCTCAAGATCCTTTGCTCAATCACACCTGCAAAGTCCTTTTGCCAGGTAAGGCAACATATGTTCAGAGGATCCGGCCATTTAGATGTGGGTGTCTTTGGGGAGTTCTGTGTTCTGCCCACCACACTGCTCTTGGCCAAGGGCCTGGCCTCTGGGACAACAGCAATTCCTTTCTCAGGAGTTTTAAAGAGGCGACCAAAGAGGACTGGGATTCCGTCCTTAGAAAGTGATGAAGGTCGCCATCAAGGGACCAGCTGTTCTGGAGGCTGGTGACCCAGCAAGGAACAAGGGATCTATCCCAACGGTGCTGCTGGGAGGGAGCCGGCCTGAGAGATGCCACTGGCTCAGGAAGAGGCTGTCCTCAGGGTCACTGGCCCCTCCTGGAGGCGTGGCCCAGGACTGCATGAAGCCTTTCTGGGTTTCAATCCCAGCTCTACCTCCCCCCCAACCCCCCCCCCCCTCCCGCCTGAGGAGGGCTGGTAGGAGGGCAGGGAGGGGAGCGGGTGGGCCAGGAAGGGAGGAAACAAACAAGCTGAGTTTATACATGACCTCATTTCATTGTCACCAAGGTGGAGCTTCTGCCTCTGTTTTGCAGATGTGGAAACAACAGCTCAGAGACATCAAGCACCTTCGCTGAGATCACACAGCAACTGTGAGATTTCTCACCCACCAGGATCCCTACACCCGTGTTGCCCGCTTCACCTCCATGGCTGCTTGCTGCACCTGCCTGCCTCCTAGCCTATGGTGGCTGTGATATATATATATATATTTAAAAAATCAATTTATTGCTTTTTTAAAAAAACCTTAAATGCATCTATTTTAAAATGAGGTCTTATATTAGTCCCATACATGGAAAATCATGGAACTCATGAACTAGGTATGTATAATTTTAATATGCACATTTAAATGAATCTGTCATCTGTATACCACATAAAGCAATCTCACAGGCCAGCAGTGGTTGCCAGCCTTCTCTTTAGGAATTGGCTCCAAACCTGCTCTGGTTTCACCAAATCATAACATTACCAACAGCTATCATTTATTACGGCGTCACACGGTCAAGGGGGCTTTCCGGCACAATTGAATCCAGACCTCTCAGCCTGGCCGCAGGGCCCCACCGGCCCTCTTTCCCCACTTCCTGGCACTCTGGTCCTGGTGCTCTTGGGCAAAGTAGAACTTTTCTTGCTGCATTGGCTGCCCGGCCAGAAGGGGCCAGGATTTGAACCTAGGCTGTGAACCTTGGAGTCCAAGTGCTTAACCATTACGCTGTACCACCTTCCTACAACACCTCGTTTCAGCAATGCTTACGATGGAAAATAGGCAGGCTTGAACAGGAAGTAGGGAAGGGATCTGCGGGAGCCCCGTGCTGGCCTCAGTGGCAAGCAGAAAGTTTTGATCAAGTGCATTAGGCAAGTTTTGTGGATCCAGCAGAGAGACTCCTGTTTGGGGAGAGAAGCTTAGAGTTCTTTTATAACCTCTCCAGAGGCAGAAATGATGGGCGGCCATAGTGGCTAATCACAACTCCATGATCTCATGTGTGGGCGGGACTTCATGGTAGGTCCTGCAGGGTTCTCCACCAGAAGCCTTATTTTGCAAGTGAGCTCAGCACCTGGGCAGAGCAGACTTCCGACAGGCATTTTGCAGTGCCTCATGTTCCCTTCCTTTATTGTACTATGGATCATTTATCACCCGAGAGGGAGTATAAATCCCAGTGCTGCTTGCCTAAAGTCATGCTTTATTAATTTCAACCTTTTCAAAGAGTGAGGTGGAAAGAAAAGCCCCGATTGCATGTGATCATTGGGGAGCCTAGAGCCAACAAGGGGAGGGGGTTTCCCAAATTGCTGTGAGGTATTAGTATCCCAGCGGTAGGAAGAGCCTGGCTCCAGGGCCTGACACACAATGGGTAGATTTGCTTAGTAAGTGTTCTTCTGTCGGGGTTTGGACACGGCTCAGGGAGAAATGCCTCTCTCTGAGGCTGCAGGGAGGCTGCAGGGGCAGCCTCTGGAACAGTGAGCTCCGGTCCAAGTCTCCATTCCTCCACGGGCTGCTGTGTGACTTTGGACAAATCACTTCCCATCTGTGTGCCCAGGTTCTTCATTTGTAAAACAGGGATAATAAGTACCTCCTTCAAAGGGTGGAGGTGAGGATGAAAGGCTTAATTCGGAGGCAGGCTTAGAGCAGGCAGGCAATAGTTGTTTCTGCAGCCTCCCAGCCCTGGGTGTGGATTCGGCCACCGGCACGAACTGCTGTGTGAGTTTAGGTGACGGCCTTGATCTCTTTGGACCCCTGTTTCTCTATCTGGAAATGGGCTTGGTTACAATTCCTGCTTCTAAGGGTGGTGGTGAGCATCCAGCCTGCGGGACGGGACGGGTGAAGCTGCTTAAACGAGGCAGGCAGGTGCTGACGGAGGAGGGTCTGCCCTTCCCGGAAGCCCCCTCTGGGAGTGGCTGGGGCCAGCTGCCTCCCAGGCAGGCGGTGGCCCTCCCCGGCGGCCCCGCCCCATTGTGACAGCCTTGCCCCTGCCTGTCTGAGGGGCAGGAAGGAAGTGAGGGAAGGCAGCAGCAGCTTCCCCTTTTCTGTCCTGCCCCAGGAGCTGGGCTTCTTCCCCTTCAGTGCCTCAGAGGAGGGGACAGCGGCACCATGGCCCCCAGCACGGCCGTCCGCCAGACTTGCTGCTGCTTTAACGTCCGCATCGCCACCACCGCCCTGGCCATCTACCATGTGGTGAGTGTGGAGGCCCAGGGAGCCCGAGGGAGTGTGTGCGTGTGAGTGAGCGAGGGGGGACCTTTGGTCTCCTGAGCCCCCCCAGCTGGATAGCCACTGGACGGCCGCTGCTCACCACCTTTCAGTGGGCTCCTGCTTGGGTGTCGGCTTCCCTCCCTGTCCACTGGGGAGAAGGGAGGGAAGGGGACCCCGTAGCAGCCGCCTGAGCAGAACAATGGTGGAGGGAGGGGTCCTTGTTGCAAGGTAACGTAGCTCCCGTTCTCCCCGAAGCTGTTTCCCCCTCTGTAAATTGGGACAAGAAAGCAGCCACAAGGTCAACCGGATGCGAAGGGAACCCCAGAAGGGAAAGTGCTTTGGGAGCCAGGACTTGAGAGAGAAGCGGGGGCTGGACTGCTGCCAGGAGGTGGGGCCAGGCACAGGCACGGCTCCGGCTCTTCCCCACCACCGGCCTGGCGAACATGGGAATCTCTCTTTGTGCTCCTCATGGAGGAAGGAAGGAGTCCTCTAGTTTACAGTCAGCCAACCACTGCCCTCTCCTCAGGAAAACTTGAGGCTAATGAACAGGGGTCTTGCCTGGCTTAGTCTCTTGGGGGACATCCCAAGCGGGAAGCAGGCCCAGCGGTTCCACTTTGGAGGCTGGTGTGCACCTGCCTGGTGTGGAGCCCTGACTCTGGGGGAGTCACAGCCCCCGGAGCCAGTGGTCCCCCATCTTAGTGGCTGAGGTCTGCGACTACCCCTCCCCCACCCCACAACGCCAAGTCATGCTGCCCGCCCCCCTCTGACCCAGACACTATCCTCCAGGGTGACTCATGGCCTGTGGGGAGCAGTTCTCTCAGGAGCCTTGGAAGGGCTTCCTCAAAACCAGCCCGAGCCCCCAGGCTGTGGTGGCTGCTCTGAGCTCAGGCCTGGCTGCCTCCGCTTCCTGTCCCGACAGGGAGCCCAGCCTGCGAGGGGTGATGATGCTCTTCAGTGCACAGGGCCTCTGGATCCAGCATCCTGGGTGCAAGTCCCCCGCCCCCCCAACTTCCTAGCTGTGCAGCCTTGGGCCCCTTGCTTAATCTCGTGGAACTTCAGCCTCCTCGTCTAAGGAAAGCCATCACAGCAACCTCTGGGAGGCTTGTGAGGGGCACAATGTTACCTCCAGGGCAGTGCCAGACCCAGGCTCCTGCCTCCTTGTGAGGAGTGTCAGATGGGGAGTGTGCTGCCCGCACACCTGCAGTCACACCACAGCCCCCCGACGCTGGCTTGGGGAGGCGCTCTGAGGCCTCCCTGCCTGGCTTCTGCCAACGCAGAAGTGATTCTGAGAGACGTGCCTGGCAGCGTGGCCGTCCCCACACCAAGTCCTACGGCCCCGTCAGCGCTGAGGTTGCCCAACATTCTCGGCAGATCAGTGAGGTTCCGCAGAGGAGGCCCCGAGGGAGGCAGGCTCCCCTGGCCCCTGCTCTGCCACTAGCCGGCTGTGTGACTCGGACCAGCTTTGCTCCTGGGCCTCAGCTTCCCTTTGTAAAATGAAGGGGGTGTAGGGGGTGTGGACTGGCTCCAAGGTCTCAAGCTGCAGCACCTCCGGGGGCCAGGCAGTGTGTGTATGTGTGTGGGGGTGGGGGGGGGGGGCGCGGCGGACCTGAGGTGGCCTGGGGGCCTGTTCCGGCCCTGCTCTGGCGGCTGCTCTCTGTTTCCTCCGATTGCTGCCCTGAAGGAATGTGGCCGTGGCAGGGGCTCCCGCGATGTTTAGAGAAGCAGGCTTTGATGCCTTATCTTCTGCTGTTACCATGTTGGTGACTGCTTCGAGGTAAAAACATAAAATAAAAAAATCCCTGTGCCGGCCAAGCCGAACCCACCTGCCGGCCGCCTGGGTGGGAGGCTGCCCCACAAACTCTGGACTCTGTGATCTCAAGGCTCCTTCTGAGGTCCTCACCTGTACACGGCATCAGTGCCATGACATACACGACATGAAGTGATATCAGTGCCTGCCCACAGAGCAGGACAATCTGTGGACAGACGATCAAGGGAGACTTCTTGGAGGTGGTGTCACTGGCCAAGGTATAGGGTTCAGTTTTGGGGGGTATGGGTCGGGGAGAAGGGGTGTGGAGGCTGAAGGACAGAGGCTTGTGCAGGTGACACTACACAGACCAACCTTGAAGCTTCAGGTTGGGGAGCAGGAGGTAGGAGGGGCTGGGAGTGACAAGCGAAAGAGCCTGGACTTTCACTGTTGATACTTTGGGCTGGAGAACTCTTGGTTGTGGGGACCCTCAGTCTGTTGTCAGATGTTTCGCAGTATCCATGGCACTGCCCACAGGATGCTGACAGCACCCCCCGGTTGTTAGCCCCAAACATTTCCAGACGTCGCCAACGTCCTCTCGGTTGGAAAACACTTTGTGGTGGGGACCACGGGAGTCACGGGATGCTCTAGAGGAGGAGGTGGGAGTAGAAGCCTGGGAACCGTGTCAGGCTCGAGCCGCTGTCTCTGGGCTGCGATCCTTAGTGGATTCCAGTGTGTGTGTGTGTGTAAGGGTCCTCCTCCTGCCCCGTCTGTGACAGGGACTGGGGCTTCTGTGGCCCCACAGTCGGTGGCAGATGTGCTGTCATCTGGATGGAAAAAGAGAAGCTACCACCCAGATGTGTCAACCACCAAGTTCGCCTTCATCTGGAGCCAGTCAAGGGTGACAGCCCTGCATATTGAGAGCTATTCGTGGACTTGGGCCTCTGGGGAGGGTTACATCGGGCCCTGGGTGTCTTCGGTCGGCTTTCCACCCTAGGTAGTCACAGGGAGCGTTATCCCTGGAGGCCCCACTGTGTCCAACGGCTGGAGGCCCTTCCTCAGGGTTTTGCTGGGTTTGGGTCACCGGTGATTTCTAACCCAAACTTGTGCGGGTAGGGGAGTCAGAGGACTTTCTTAAAGTGGCCATGTTGGTCCTGGCTTGTCTGGCAACCCCACACACACCCTATCAATGGTAGGAGGGGGAGGAGCCCTAGGAGATTCTTCTGCCCAGATGTATTTCCCTCCCCGACCTTGAATTCCATTAGAAGTGCATCGGTGGGGGGAGAGCTCATACCTGCTGTGATTTCAACGCTGGAGCAATAGGATGCGGGTGAGGAGGGGAGGATGCACTGGCCCTGGTGGTCTCTGGTTGATAGGATTTGAATTCTGATTGTTCTCTGCTTTTCTCTATTCTCCATCTGGTACCCTGGCACGACTGCTTTTAAAAACGACCTCTTTCTTTGGAATGGTTTGGACGTACAGAGCAGTTTTGAACAGAGTATAGAGTTTGTGTATACGCCACACCGGGTTTCCCTTACTGCCAACATCTTACATTAAGAAGGCACATTGGTCACAGTTGATGAGGTGGTATCTCCACTATTACCCTGTTTCCCTGAAAATCGGACAGTGTCTTATATTAATTTTTGCTCCCAAAGATGCGCTAGGTCTTATTTTCAGGGGATGTCTTATTTTTCCGTGAAGAAGAATGCAGAACACATTTATTGTTGAACAACAAAAAAGGAAATTTATTACCTGTATATGGTACGGTAGTGGTTGTCATCACAAACCAGCATAACCAGACAAGCTGTGAATCCTACAGTATCAAGAATTTCTTGTTACCACCATTATTTTCATGTACAACAATCTGTGGTACATTTACTGATACTGATATTTGCCGGTATGAACACAAAATAAGATTTATTCAATTGACAGTCATGTCATCATCTTCTGGAACATCATCATAACAATCCAAACCCTGAATTTCCTGGTGAATTTCTTGTGACTCCATTTCTTTCAGAATCAGTGGACCAAACCTCTCATGGTTAGCAATAGCACTGTCCTTAAATGAGTATTTCTTGTCAAGGTAGCCTGCTTGTAGTGCATTTGCAATGCAACTGTCAGTGATTTTCTCCCATGAATTCTTCACCCAAGTCACAACCTCTTGTAGTTAGGTTTCACAAAGTTTCCATGCTGATTTCTCTCCATTCTATCTTTAATGTAGTCATTAATTTCCATGCACAAATTATCCTTGAATGGCTTGTTTATTGCAATACCAAGAATCTGGAGATAGGCTGTCATTCCTTCGGGAACCATTATTTGATCTATTTTTCTTTCGTGAAGAAATTTCTTCATGTCTTTAGCATGGAGAGTGCTGGCTGCATCCCAGACTAGCAGACCTCTTTGGCTCCCTCGCATAACAAGTGGCAGCATTAAATCGACCCACTTCCTTATATCTGCTTGTGTGGCTCAGACTTTTTCGGTTTCAAGAATAAAAACATTATCAGGGAGGTCTTATTTTGGGGGGAATGCCTTATATTACAGCAAGAGGCAAAACTGGAAGTAGGTATTATTTTCGGGGAAACAGGGTATTAACTGAAGTCTGCCCTTCATTCAGATTCCTCTGCCGTCCCTCGATGGCCCTTTTCTCTTTCAGGAGCTCCTCCAGACTCCCTTGTTACATTTAATCCTTAGGTTCCTCTTGGCTGAGGCGGTTTCTCAGGTTTTCCTCATTTGTGATGACCTTGACAGTGGTGAGGGTACCGGTGATTCACTGCATTGACTATCCTTCAAAGGGACTTGCCTGACAGTTTTCACGTGGCTGGACTTGAGGGACGCGTTTTTGGGAGGAAGACTGCAGAGTTAAAGCACCGTTCTCAGCCCATCATCACATCACATCACTGTTGACCTTGATCCTCTGGCTGAGTGTTGTCAACAGCCTTTTCCACGGTGAGGTTACTGTACTGCCCCTCCCCCAACCCCGTGCTCATGGGAAGGAAGTCACTTTGCACAGCCCACACGTAAGGAAGGGGGAGGTATGCTCCCTTCTTGAAGGCAGCGTCGCTAAATAAATTATTTTATTTTTATTTTTAAAAAACATATTTTATTGATTTTTTTACAGAGAGGAAGGGAGACAGATAGGGAGTTAGAAACATCGATGAGAGAGAAACATCAATCAGCTGCCTCCTGCACACCCCCTACTGGGGAAGTGCTCACAACCAAGGTACATGCCCTTGACTGGAATCGAACCTGGGACCCTTGAGTCTGCAGGCCGATGCTCTATCCACTGAGCCAATAGGGCTACATAAATTATTTTAAATTCCTCATGGGACATTTGTTAGTTCTCCTATTTATTATATAAATAAAGGGCTGATTTATGTTTTTATCAGCAGGGCTTCCTGGATATTTATTTTATACTTTGGGTTATAATCCAATACTACTTTGTTTATTTGGTTGCTCGAGTGCACTACTTTTTAAATTGGAAAAAAAAATAAAGCAAAGCTGCCTCTGTTCTGTCAAGTCTCTAGTGAGTACAGACACATATCTTCATTTCTCACGCTTGGCCCCAGGCCAGCGCCCAGGCCTGACTCATTCCTGGCCTCTGCCCTCCAGGGGTTCTAGTCTGTCCCGGAGAAACTGTGACTATGACTTTGATGGATGACAGCGCTGGTTATGGGGTACAGAGGAGGGGTCTTCACCCAGCCCCTGGTGGAGGGTGGGGCTTCAGGAAAGGCTTCTCGAGGAGGCCTGAGTGCTAAATCTGAGCAGGACTTCGCTTGGGTAAGTTGGGGAAGAAAGGG
Source organism: Antrozous pallidus (assembly GCA_027563665.1). Taxonomy (NCBI): domain Eukaryota; kingdom Metazoa; phylum Chordata; class Mammalia; order Chiroptera; family Vespertilionidae; genus Antrozous; species Antrozous pallidus. The sequence goes on from CM050508.1 coordinate 193,444,466, forward strand.
CTTGCCAGGCGAGGGAACAGCATGAGCAAAGGCTCGGAGGTGGGGAGACCATGTGATGCTGGGACATTATGGAGCTGGGCTGGAGGAAGGGGTGGCTGTGAGGCGCGGTGGGGAGAGCTGGAGAGGTGACCAGCCGGGGGACTGGACCAAGTCCCTCGCTTCTTTCAGGCTTCATAGCTGAAATGGTGGACCTTTGCTTGGCCCAATACTCACATTTTACAGATGAGAAAACAGAGGTCCAGGAGGGTCCCCAGCTTGTACCAGGTGACCTGGGGGTCGGGGGTGTGTGAGCGGGGCCTTGCTCCAGGCTGTCACGAATGGCGCGCAGGTGTGTGGGATAAGCCCGGCAGTGAACAAATGAATTCTTTTCCTGGCTCTCGGGCCCAGGGTAGTCAGGTATTTGGATGCCCTTCATGCCTTCTTTATGGTCCAGTTCACATGAAGCTTCTGCCTCCAGAAAGCCTCCCCTCCAACCCCAGGATTTTTTCTTCTTTGGCTTCCAGGGGCTCCTTTCTCTGTTCCACTTTGAGATAGAAGAGATCACAGACTTGTCTCCATCACTGACTCTCGATGTGACCTTGAGCAGGCAGGCATCTTTGCTGGCTGAGCCTCAGTTTCCTCATCCATTAAATGGGGCTACTAGTCCCTATCTCAAGGGTAACTGTTCCAAGGTATTGAGCTGATGCGGCCCCACTGGAGTGGGCGGCAGGAGCTGGCAGGCAAGTGCCCAGAGTTGTTGGTTAGAGCAGACCACAGAGGCCTGCCCTCCTCTTCAAATCTCAGCTGTTCGGGGCCTTAAAATAGGCCGCAACGGTCAGATGGTGAAAGCCCCAGATGAGAATCTGTTAGGTTCTATACCTTCACGCCCGATGCCCCCGTGTGGGGCGAGAGGCCTGGCTCTGTGGGCCCCTCCTGCAGGGGCCTCCGCTGGGGGAGGCACCAGCCTGGGAGAGGGTCCTCCTGATGCGGGGTCTGGGGCTCGCTCAGACTGGCCTGCGGCTGGAGGCAGGGCCTGGGGGGGCCGAGGTTTCTCGGTCACCACCCTGCCCCCGAGCTCCCAGGAAGTGAGGCTGTCTTTTGCAGCCAGGGCAGTGGTCTGGAACTAGGACTGGGCTCTGAGGTCACAGCGAGGCCTGTGTTGGTCTCCCAGGGGAGCTGCCTTGACGGAGGGGGAAGTGGGCACAGAACACCTAATGAGGCATGCAGCTGAATGGGGAGCTGTGCAGAGTGGGCCTGCTGGCTCCTGCCCTTCTAGTCCTCGGCCCACAGCGGGGCCAGTGTGTCCCTTCCAGCCTCAGCTTCCTCCCCTGTCAAATGGGGGTCAACGGCCATGACCTGCAGAGCTGCTCGGAGACTACAAAAAAAAAGCAGGTGGCCGACACACCTAGCACCTAGTGAGCGTCCCACGAATGGCAGCTGCCACCAGAGCCCCGACTTGACAGAGGAGGAAACTGAGGCTCAGGGCGGCTCAGGGCGGCCAGGCTCTTCTGCTGCTCCAGATTGTGGTGGGGGAGGGGTCAAGGGTGGGGAGAGCATCGGCTGCAATATCTGGGAGCCTCCCCCCAATCACTTTTTTCTTTTAAACCATCTTTTTTAAAAAATATTTTATTGATTTTTCACAGAGAGGAAGGGAGAGGGATAGAGAGTTAGCCAAACATTGATGAGCGAGAAACACCTTTCAGCTGCCTCCTGCACATCCCCCACTGGGGATGTGCCTGCAACCAAGGTACATGCCCTTGACTGGAATTGAACCCCGGACCCTTCAGTCTGTAGGCGGATGCTCTGTCCACTGAGCCAAACCACTTTCAGCTAAACAATGTGTATTGAGTGCAGCTGACTGCGCGTTACACCGGCTTCAGGATCGGGTGCAGTGATTCTGCGAGGCTGTGCCTCAGGGTGAGGCCACGGCGAGTGTCTTGCACCAGAGCTTGGTCGCCGGTCACCGAGCGGACTGATGATGATGGTGCCAACTGCATTCCCTGTGCCCCACCACACCCCCGCGGCTCCTCCGTTTACAGCTGGGAGTTCGCACCTCTTGTCCGGGGAGCCTGGCTCTTATTAACACAGTGCCCTCGTGGGAAGACATGTCTCCATTTCCTCTGCAACATGGACCAATAGTCCTGCCAGCAGAACCTGCCTCACAGGAGGAGGCGAGGGTGGAAGGGAGTTGCGTTCAGGGAGGACCTGTCCTCCCCTAAGTGCTCAGCTGTAAGAGCAATGCTTATCCCCACGGGGGAGGGGTGGTCTGCTCTGAATGGGAACAGGGGAAGTCATGGTTCATGGGGATAGATTTCAGGGCGCGGGCCACTTCCCTAGAACCCGAGGAGGAGGAGGACAGGGGCTTAGGTCAGACCCCTGAGTGGGGGCCCATAGCAGAAGATTTGATGACGTGCTCTCTGCCTGCGCCCCCCCGCCTCAGCCCCTAGCAGGCGGAGGCCCCTGGAAGTCATTAGGGCAGGAACTGGATCCTCCACGCCCGTTCCTTGCCATTTTGCTTTCTTTCATCCGGGCAAGTCCGGAAGGGCAGAGGGCAGAGGGCAGAGGGCAGAGGGCACGCCTCGCTGGGCTGCTGCAGGCCCTGGGCCAGAGCCGGCCAATCCCTGTCCGGTGCTCCTGTCCCTGCTCCAGGCGGCAGGTGGTGACCCGGGGAGCGGTTCACTCTGCGAGCTCTGCCTTTGCACGAGCTGGCCTGCTGCCGAGCGCTTCCCTCCTGCCCCTGCCAGCCCCAGAGTCAGCCTTCAGAAAACCCTGTGCCCCCCCGCATCTCCCACATCCTTCCCCCAGCCCAGCCACACAGCAGCTTCCATTTCCTGGCCTACTGTGTGCTGGGCACATGGGTCACCCCCAGGCACAGACCCCCGAGGGAAACTTCCTGCAGTTTCCGGAATGCATCCCATCCAGTTTGCTTTTCCTCCTGCCATGCCCTCTGCTTGGAGCACCCTTCCCATGCCCTTTAACCTTACCACCTCTCAGAAGCTGAAGCCCCCGCTGTCCCTCGGAGCCTGCACCCACCCCCTCCCAGGGCGGCTGGTGGCTGGAGGCTCAGCCCCAGGGTCTGACCCAGAGGTGGAGTCAGCCACTCTATTGTATTTCACTTTTGTAGACCTTTTATTGATGTGTAATTGACATATCAGTACACATCTGGATGAACTTCAACAGTGAGCATACCCATGCAACCTCTACCCAGATAAAGAAATAGGATAGAACCAGCACCCAGAGACCCCTAATTCTGACCGCCCCACTAGCCTGCCCCACTGACTTCCCCCAACATACGAGGTTCTAGGCTACACAGGGAGAGACCATACACATGTGCAGCTCTTTTTCTCAGCATGTGTCTGTGAGCTTCCCCCATGTTGCTGTGTGCAGCGGCTCATCCCCCTGCCTTTGCTCATCAAGTACTTTGTTTCATAAACATACAACAGTGCCTTTGCCTGTTCTGTTGGGCGTGGGGGATATGGGTTGTTGCCAACTTGGGGCAGTTCCCAGTAGAGCAGCCACTGCATGGGGACCTGGGGCTTGACGTGTACACACACAAGTGCTATTGTGAGTCAGTCCGTGCTCTGAATCTTTAACTTTGGGAACAGACCTCTGTCACCTCACCCACTCTCACCACCGGTCTGCTAGCCGGTGGAGCCTTCTCTCTGTTCTGCAGACGCGGCGACTGGGGCCCACGGAAGTAAAGCCGCAGGCGGAGGGGACAGAGATGGGAGGACAGTAGGCGGCAGCCCCAGAGAGGGGTGGGCTCTGGGCAGGTGGGGAGGCCTGGCTGGGGCTGCAGCTGAGCCGAGGCTCTGGGAGGGGGCGTCGTGATGGTATCTGGGCTGCTGGGGATGTGGTTGCAGAGATAATGCTGCAGGGGAATGGCCCCCACCGGTGCTCCCTGATTAGCTGCGACAGGAAGTATGAGGTGGGGGTGGGGAGTTCCTCTTGCCGCTGATGCGGCTGGTTCTCTTCTCCTCCTTCCAGAAAACTTGGGGGGGTGGGGTGCACAGGGAAAACAGGGTGAGCCTGGGAGATTGAGAAGACTAGCTCCAGGCTGAGGTTGACAACAGTAATGATGGTGGCCTCAGTGTGCAGGAGCCCTGCAGCCCCAGACCCCCCAGCGGAGGGTCAGGCTGAGGACAGGAAAGGGTTTGCAGCCTGCGTTATCTGTGGGGTACAAGCCCGGCCTGACTCCAGCTCTACCTCTGAGAAGTCATACAGGCCCCGCCCTCTTCGTGGGAAAGTGGGGGGGCCATCGACCTCACAGACTTGTTAGGAGGCGGCGGAGAAGTTCACGGACGGATTTGTGCCCTTGCATTGTGGGCACATGGCAGGGGCCGGCTGAGGGCTGTCTCTGTCAAGTTTAGCCCCCGAAATCTCAGAGGGGGGTGTCTCTGCCAGCTTCTGAATGCTGGATCCTGCGCCCCAGGAGTCCAAGAGAGTGGGCCCACCTTCTCCAGAGGGAAGTGGCATTTGAACCCCAAATGAAGGGTCCCGGTGTCCCCATTGTCTTCATCACCACCACCATATCCTGATGTCACCACCCCCAGCAGCAGCAGTAGCAGCAGCAGCAGTAGCAGCAGCAGCAGCAGTAGCAGCAGCAGCAGCAGCAGCAAGGCTGAGTGTGTGATCACTGCAGTCAATCACCACTCACCGGCATCACCTTATCACCCACCACCAGCGTGGCCACATCCACTGTCACCTGTGTAATCACCGCTCACATGATCAGAGCTGTGACCACCACACCAAACCCAGTGGCACGCAAGCCGTCCCCACCTCCCAGGCTGGTCACCACGGTTGGCCTCACCCGACCAAACTTCCTCCACCACATTCAGCTGTGGCATGGCGTCCTCACAGCTGAAGCCGTGTTCAGGAGCGCCCTGTCTCCCCCCTCCCACCACCCCCCCCGCAGCCCGATTTCCCTCTCTTCCTACGAGCCCCTGCCCCTGTTTTTCAGCTGAGGCTCTTGGTTGCTTCTCAGAGCCACCAGGAAGCCAGACAGCAGTGGCCACTGGCCACTCGCCCGCTGCTCAGCTTGGGGAAGTTGTGCTGGTGATTGAGAAAGAAGGAGCAGGGTGGGGGTGGGAGTGGGAACAGAAACCAGGGAGAAGCAGAGAGAAGAGCCAAAAAGGGGAATGGAGAGCGGGGGTGGCAGCGAGGGCGGTTGGCGAAGGCCAGGACTGACTCAGTCACGCAGCCTGAGCCCTGACGTGGCCCCGGGAGGAGGGAGGCCGGTCCCGGCTCTGCAGTCACTTCTCTGTGACTGTGGCTGCTCACTACTTCTCTCTGAGCCCCGTTTCCCCACTGGTACTGCCTCAGGGAAGGGACATTCCGCTGCAGTCCCCAGATCTGCCCTGCCGGGCGCCGGGGCTTTGTCCCCGGTATTCCCTCCTCCTGGAGTGCGTTTCTCTTTCCCTTCGGAAAACTGCTTTGTCCGTCAGAAGCATCTCAGGCTTTTCCCGTTTGTGAAATCCTCCCTGAGGCTTCCGGACAGCGGTGGTCACTCCTTCATCAGGGACCCTGACCCCCTGTGTGTTCCTTGTCATGGCTCTGAACACACTGGTCACTCAGTTTCCCCTGGGGACTGTGACACCTGCTCTCCAAGGTCATGGCTTACCCAGAGCCTGGGCGTGGTCTGTGCTCAGAGAGTACTTACTGGAAGGGGAAGAATGAACACCTACCCAGTTCAAGAACACTGCCCCACAGTGCTGGTTTCGGGCGTGCTGGCTGTCCATCTGACTCTGTACCACCTGCCATTCGACCTGGTAGTAACCTTACAAGGCAGGTCTGGTTATTACACCCATTTCCCAGATGTGGAGACGGAGGCTCAGAGAGGTTAGTGGTTCACTGAAGGGCCTAGAGCTCAGCTTAGGCCCAGGACCATGCGATTCTAACACCCCGTTCTTAATCACACGATTTCACCGTGTAGAATTAAGGACTAGTGAGAGGGAAGACGCTGTAATGGAGGGACAGTGGCTGAGTGAATGCTGTCCGCCTGGGCTGTGCAGGAGAGAAGCCCTGTGCCAGGAGGGTGTGGGTCACGGCCCAGCCAGGCCCTCAGAGCTCCCGGAAAGGGCAGTGCTGTGTCCAGGTGGAAACCGGGTGGGGGTAGCAGGCATGGAGGGAGGGGAGCAGAATGGAGGGCCTGGGAAATCTGGGCTCCTGGGTTTTCCAGGCCTCTCCCAGCAAACGCTGTAGGTAAGCCAGGTACTTTTCCGAAACTGCAAATGACTTGGCTCCAGGCTTGGGTGGATGAGCAGGGTGCAGCTCGGGGCTGGAGTCTGGGTGCCATACACCCCAATCTGCAGAAGCTCAATTGTCTCCTGTGCTCAATCGTTCCAGTGGCCTGGGTGCAAATGGGGTGACTCTGCTCATTGACTGGGGGTGTGGGAGTTGAGGGGGGCACTGAGGCCAGGGAGGAGCCAGGACCTGGCTAGGACAGGACAGCAGTGAGGCTTGGGGAGCCCCTGTCGTGCTCTAGCTGCTGTGTCCTGAACTCTGTGTCTCTGGGGCTGGGCGAGGATGGGCAGAGGGATGGTGGGACCTGGGTCTGGGCCCCGGAGCAGCCACTTGGCCCTGAGTGGAGCCCTGAGCCCTGGGAGCACAGGTACCAGGATTCAAATCCCCGCTGGGCGGCCTGACCCACAGCATGTGATTTCTCTCCTCTGCACCTCCACTTCCTCATCTGTAACACTGGGAACACGTTGCCCTTCTTGTTGGCAGTTTGTGGTGCAAACCTGTGAGTCTTGAGCCGAGCACACAGTTGTTGCTCCATAAACGTCGCTGTCTCTCTCTCTGTCCCGTCCAGGTTACGGAGTCTCCTCTTTTCTCCTGGTTTGGGGACGGGTGCCTTGGTGGAAGGTTAGGGGTCCGCGGAGGGTCTGAGTCAGGCCCTGAGTTGCCTGGGTCTGTGACCTGGGGCTGGTTCTCGCCCTTTGGAGCCTCAGGGTTTTTATCTGGTGAAAGGGGACAGAATCATCTCCTCCCCATCAGGAATGCCGAGGAGGTGAAATGGGTGAAGATGGGGGCTCACAGGGTGCCCTGCTCTGGTGCTCACTGCTGCATCTCACGCAAGCTGCGGGAGGGGCACGGGCTCCAGAAGGAAGAGAAGACGAGCATTCCTCTCTGACTCCATGGAGGGAGAGAGGGGATGGAGAACCGGCCTCACAGAGCCAGGAGCTGGGGGATGCAGGGAGGGCCTTGAGAGGGCTGAGAATCAAACTCTTCAGCCTCCGTTTGAATCCTAGCCCTGCAGACTGCAGACTGGGGAGCCTGGGACCTCTCGGAGCCTCACTGTCCTCACCTTCGAGATGGGGGTGGGAGGAGTAAGCATGGCCCCTTCACTGGGTTGTGGGAGGATCATTGGGATGGTGTGGGGGGCACACCTGGCCCACAGTAGAGTCAGGTTGTACAAATGTCCCTCCCCTTCCTTCAGGAGGGGCGATGGGGTGTGAATGGCAGGATTGGGGTGTGGTGGGAAGGCACCAGGACAGCACTGGGAGACTTGGACTTCAGTTCCATCTGTCCCCAACTTGCTGTGTGTCCTTGGGCAAGCCACCTAGCCTCTCCGAGTTCGTAAGAGCAGCAGAGGGAGCTTAGAAAATAAGTGGACAAAGGCTCTCTCCGAAGCTGGAGGTTGAGATTGTTTGACTCTGGGCCCCGTCCCGGATCTCAGACAAGCCTGGATTCTCAGGACTTCAAAAAGCTTCTTGTGCCACACCTGGGTGGGGGACAGTGTCTCCGTGGAAAGTTAGGGGCCTTTCTAAGCTCAGCTGTGACTCATCTGTGCCCTGCTCGCACACTCCCAGGGACGGGGAGCTCCGCTTGCACCTCCCCTCGCAGGGCCCTGTTCCCGGTTCTGTCCTAGACTGAGCTGTCGTCTGCCTCCCTTTCTCTTTCTCTCACTGAAGGTGAAACTGGGAGGAGAGGGGTTGAGGAAACAGCGTTTCTCTCAGGGCTGTTTCTTACGGGTGCCAGCCGCAGGCCCCACCACGTCTGCCTTCCGCTCTGGGCTGCTCTGACCTTCCTGGTGAAACAAAACCTTTTTGGTTACCCAGGTGGAGGGGCAGCTGAAGCAAGCTCCTGGCCAGCCCTTGGCACCTGCTCCTGGTACTGCCTGTCAACCCTTGTAAGCGCACATGCATCCCTCAGAAATGAGCCCCAGGCAGGTTATGTTTGCTGAGCCCCTATGGCCAGGCCCCACGCTCAGTTCTTCGCAAACACAATCCAATGTTCTCCTTACTGGATCCAGTGATCGCCATTTGCCCATGAGAAAACGGAGAGGCAAAGTGACTTGCCCAAGGTCACACAGGGACCTGGATTCAAACCCACTTCTGCCTCACTGTGGAGTCCAGCCCTGCATGGCTCCCCGGTGTGGCCCCTTTCTGCCCCACTGAACAGGAAGGAACATGGCAGAGAGACCCGCCGAGACCTGCGTCTGAGCTAAAATAACCACCCAGTCTGCAAGGGGGAGACAGACGGTGGTGTCGGGCTGCCTGTCAGCTGAGCACGAGCTACCGGGGCAGGGCTGTCTAGAAGCCAATCTACACATAAGCCGTATGAATAGAGGCAGGACTCCTACTGCGAGGGAGGAGATAGTCTTGTTCTCAGCGTGGGTGGATGGTGCCCAGAGGATTGTGTGTGCGGTGGGGGAAGGGCAGAGGCCTGCACAAGGACACAGACAGGGTATTCCGAGTTCCCCGTGGCGGGAAGCATTGGGATAGAGGCTGAAAGGCCAGGATTCCTGCATGGAAGGTGGAGGGCATGGACAAGGTGCCCCCAAGTCCTTTCAAACTGCAGTCTTGTGGCTGGACTTCATCAGTTGCTTGGGCCACCTCAATATTCATGCCCATCAGATGTGCCCCTTTTCCATTATTCTCTGCCGGGGTCCCCTGAGGGAATGGGATTCATTAGTCCATCCATCCATGCATCCCTCCATCCCTCCATCCTTCCAACTCTCCCTCCCTCCCTCCCTCCCTCCCTCTCTCCATCCATCCATCCACCCATCTATCCATCCCTTCCTCCCTCTCTACATCCATCCATCCATTCCTTCCTCCCTCCCTCCCTCCCTCTCTCCCTCCCTTCCTCCCTCCCTCTTCATCCATCCCTCCATTCCTCTTTCCTTCCCTCCCTCCCCCTCTCTCTCTTCTCTCCACCCCTCTCTCCTTCTCTCCTTCTCTCCATCCATCCATCCATCCATCCATCCATTTATTCACCAAATAGAACAGCCACAGCAGGGAACAAGAGAGACACAGAAGCCTACAATCCAATGGGGATAACCGTAACAATGCACTGTGAGTGAATAACATACCATTGGCCCCACTGCAGCCCTGGGAGGCAGGTGTTGTTACTGTCCTCATTTGGCAGGCGGGCCAGGAGGGACGGGTTTTGGAGGGCACCCCAGGGGACTCATGGGTCATGCTCCCAGGCCTGTGCTGGCCATTCTGTGAACTTGAAGTGCTCTCCTGCTCAAATGCTGTGACTAAGATCCCATGATGACCAGTGCCTGTCGTTAGAAAAGACCCAGTCTCAGCCCCCACCTTCTCTCCAAGGCTGCCCTTCAGTAGTCCCGGTTACCACTTTGATGAGAACATGGGTCTAAGGGCTCTGCGGGGATGTTCTCACTTACTCCTCATAATAGCCCCCTAAGGTGGCTGCTCCAGTACCCTCCTTTTCCAGAAGGGAAACTGAGGCCCAGAGAGGTCACCAACTTGCCCAAGTCACTCAGCTGGGAAGAGGAAGATCCTGCCTGGATCATGAGCTGGTACAGGCTGCACTTTTAATCAGGATGCTCTCCCGCTCTGCCCTTCCATCTCCGGGACCCCCCTCACAGGCCCTGGCTGGCCCTTGAGGAGGGAGAGGGCTGGTGAGGGAGCGGTGCAGACCCCGGCTGACTCACGCTCTGTTCTCCCCCAGATCATGAGTGTCTTGCTGTTCATCGAGCACACCGTGGAGGTGGCCCACGGAAAAGCCTCTTGCAAATTCTCCCAGACAGGCTACCTCAGGATTGGTAGGTCCATGGGAGAAGAAGGGGTGCAGGGAAGGAGAAGGGCTGGGGCCCTGGCTGGGACAGACTGGCTGTGGGCAGACTGGCTGAGGTTTGAGGCTCTGCCACTTCCCCTCTCTGAGCCTCAGATCTTTCATCTGCAAATGGGACTACTCCTGCCTGGCCCTGGTGTGGGAGTGGACAGGATGGCGCTTTGCAAACCTGACCAGCATAGAAAGGTGACAGCAGGACCCCCCAATGGCTGCCCACCATACTGGAAGAAAATCGTGAAACGCAGCCCCTGCCGACCTGCTGGCCACAGGGGTCCTTGAATCTCCCTCTCGGCTTCCTCCAGGCTCCCTGAGCTCCGGCTGCTCTGACCACACCTTGGCTCAGGCCCCTGCCAGAACTGTCACTCAGCTCACAGGCTGCCCCTCAGAGGCCTTCCTGGTCCTCACCCTGGCGGATCCCAGCCTGCCCTCCTCCACCTCAGCCAGGACCCTGTGTCATACCTTCTGTGTCACCCGAAATACTATGTTTGCATCGTTGTAGCCTCTTAAGACTGAGAACTAGTGAGGGCAAGGCCTGGGCTCCCATGCCAGCGGTTCCCAAAGCGTGGCCCTTGGAGCCTGGCGGGGTTCCCCGGGCACCTCTGGTCGCTCACTGCTCTCCTTGCCTTTCAGCTGACCTGATCTCCAGCTTCCTGCTCATCACCATGCTCTTTGTCATCAGTGTGAGCCTGCTGGTCGGTGTGGTCAAGGTGAGAGCCCTGAGGGGAAAGGGGCCTGGGGGGGGGGGGCAGGACTTGGAAAACCCCAGCTGTGCTCCTACCCGCTCCCAGTCACACCCACTGGGTGGGCAGAACTGGCTGCTGAGTTGGTAGGAGGTGGGTATTTTGGGAGACCACACCTATACCCTAGAAATCATCCCTGGTGACCCACATCCCTCTATAATACAAATGGAGGCAGGGCATTGGGAGAGGAAGAGTGGTTTGGAGGAGTGAGGAGGGGGGAGAATGCAGCCTGCCCTGTAACCCCGAGAGGAGCTAAGGCAGAGGGGAGGGTGTGGACGTGGCCAGCTCAGTTCATCGGTGAGCAGATGAGACAGCGAGGCTGTGGCTCAACCTCCTGCAAAGAGGAAACAGCTGCCCCTTGGCCCAGGGAGGCGGGAGCCAGGACGGGAAGCAGGGCCTTCCTGGGCAGACAGTGGCCCGGGAAACGCTCAGGGCCCAGACAGGGAGCCCCAGGTGTGGTGCCAGGTTGGTTGCACGAAATGTCACCCTCGCCCCTGGCTAATGCCAGCTCCCAGCCCTGCACCCCAGGGATGGGCTGCCCCTCGTTCAGGGTGGCGCCCGGGTACTTATGCAGAAACGCAAAGGACCCAGCGACGGAGAGGAGCCAGGCTGTCCCCGGAGGCTCTGAGACCAGCCGGGGTTGTTCTGGCCACCTTCTGGGTGACTTTAGACAACCACACCAGAAACCAAAAACCACCCTTTCTGTGATCTGGTCCCATCTGGGGCTTCCGAGGCGGTCCAGGCCCACAGAGGTCACTGCTTTCCACGGAAGCAGAGGGAGCTCAGCCCAGCCTTCCTGCCCCCCCCCCCACCCCCGCCGTGACTGAGTGGCCCAGGAGCGCCTGCGCAGCAAGGTCTGCCTGCTCAGCGCCAGCCTCCCCCCGCTCCAGGCCCTCCCACTGCTGGCTCATCTGCCTCCAGTGCCCTCCCCCTTCCCATCCTTCCACATCTACCCGGTGCCTCCACCTCCAGGAAGTCCTCTCTGATCCCTTCTCATCTGTAAAACGGCCCATCCTGGCGGAGTTCCTGAAAGGGAATTGAGTTGAACCTGCTCTTAGGGCCCCTGGAGAACTCCCCTTTATAGATGGGGTCTGTTCTGTGTCTCCCGGACTCCAGGGCTCCTTGCATTCAGGGCCAGGGTCTTGTCTTCTCCCCGTCCCCAGAGCCTCCCTCAGGGGATGGCATGTGGGGTCACGTGGGATGGGAGAACTTGGGCTGGGAGGAGCTGCCGGTGAGTGGGCACGCAGGGACATCAGGCTGCATGGGGACGAGTGCAAGGGACGTCCTGACCGTGCCGGGCCTGCCTTTCAGAACCGGGAGAAGTACCTGGTGCCCTTCATGTCCCTGCAAATCATGGACTACCTGCTGTGCCTCTTCACCTTGCTGGGCTCCTACGTGGAGCTGCCTGCCTACCTCAAGTTTGTCTCCCGGAGCCGGGCTGTGAGTACCCAGCCCCAGCCTCGGCCCACCCAGCCTGGGGGTGGGGGGGTGGGAGGGGCTTAGGCAGAGCCAGGGAGCCCCCGGAGTCCCTTCCTAGTTGGTGGCCTTCAGCAAGTCCCTGAGCAAAGCGTCCCAGAGTTCCTTGTTCTGTGAAATAAACCTGGGATTCCCAGCTGCTCACTGAGCCCTGGCAGCACTGACTGAGGACAGGGTACAGAGGCGCTCACACATGGGAAGCGCTCAGCAGTGCCCGCCAGGGTGAGTCCACAGCAGGGGGAAGGGCACAGGCCCCCCTTCAGCCCGCCTGCCTCGTCCCTCCTCATAACCAAGTTCTAGAGAGAGAGGAAGGCGGTGAAAGCCACGCTGAGCACACACCGTGGGATGCCCTTGATGGCTGGCGCCACTCGCTGATGTGGCTCCCCTAAGCTGCTTTCTACGCGTTCCCCACAACACGGGGGAGCTGGACTCTGGAAGAGCCCTGGAGAGGGGTCAGGTCCCAGTGCCCTTGGCATGAACCTCTGGGCCATGGGCATCCATTTCTCTCTGGGCACAGTGGACTGAGGGCTGCTGGACTCTGCAGCCGAGACAGTCTCTCAGGCTGAGGGCCCTCGACCTGCTCCATAGTCCTAGGGCCTCTGGTGGGGGTTAACCGTGATCTGTCTTCCTCCTTGTCTCTGTCCTCCCAAGCATACCTCCAAGGTCCCAGTGATAACCCTGCAGCTGCTGGACTTCTGCCTGAGCATCCTGACCCTCTGCAGCTCTTACATGGAAGTGCCCACCTATCTCAACTTCAACTCCATGAACCACTTGGTAAGCCTGGCCCCAGGGCCCACTCCATCGCTGGCTGTGTGGCCTTGAGCATGTTGCTTTCCCTCTCTGTGCCTCAGTGCTTGGGCTGGGCTGCAGTGGACTGTGGGAGGAGGATTCTGTTATGAGTGGTTTATTGAGGGGTAGTGCTCAGGAAGGACCTAGAAAATGGAGAGGGAGGCAGGTTAGACACAGGGAAGCAGCCAGGCAGACATGTGGCTTTAGGAGCAGCCCTGCCCCATCCCAGAGGGAGCCCTGCCATGAGAATTGCACCACAGAAATCATACTATTTTATTGTTGCCTGACTCAGTTCTCCCCAGAATGACTTAAAGCAATAGCCGATCGTTATCTGGAGATCAGGACTTGGGGAGAGCTTAGCTGGATTGTTCAGATTCAGGGTCTCTCATGAGGTCCCAGCTGAGATGGGGTGGGGCTGCAGACGATGAGGGCTTGGCTAGGTCTGAAGGACCACCCCCTCCCCCTCAAATACGGCTTACCCATGGGTCTGTCAGCCCTTCGCCTCAATCCTGCAGCCTGTGTACCGTGGATAAGGAGCTGGAGCATTCTCCTGGCATGGCTGCTGGTTCTCTCTCCCCTGGGAGTGTCTGAGGGACAGAGCAAGGAGAAAACTGCTGTCTTGGAGGTCACACCCACCTCTGCCACCTCTGTTATCCAAGAGACACGAGGCCCTAGGTCTGGCCCATTCTCGAGGGAGGGAAGTGAGCTTAGAGTTTTGAAGGGGGGAGTGTCGATGAATGTGTGCACACATGTGCAAATGCCAGAGAGCAAGCATGTCAAACTCAAAGGCTAACAGGGCCAGATAAACAAGGTGTAAGTTTATGTGGGCCTCAAAAACAAACAAACAAACAAAAAAACAAAGGCTTCAATTTTCATAGAAATGTAGGTTTATTTTGGTGGAGACATGCTGAACACAAAGGGCTGAAATAAATGAGTCATTGTTAACATAAAACTTCAGAACATTTTAAAAAATAGATTTTTATCGATTTCAGAAAGGAAAGGAGAGGGAAAGAGAGATAGAAACATCAATGATGAGAGAGAATTATTGATCAGCTGCTTCCTGCACACCCCCTACTGGGGATCAAGCCTGAAACCCAGGCACGTGCCCTTGACCGGAATCGACCCTGGGACCCTTCAGTCCACAGACCAACGCTCTAGCCACTGAGCCAAACCAGCTAAGGGCAAAACCATAGAACATTTTAATAAAAATTAGTATTTTTTCTTGGACATTAACTTCCCAGACATTGAATAACTGCACAAATTAGTAAGTGTAACGCAAATAAACCTATTTTTCTTGTTCTCTGAAAGCGAAATATTTCCTGTTGCACACACCAAACAAGTCAGTACAAGACTGACGATGTGGCAATCGGCTGCTAAAATATTCGCTGTCGTGTTAATGGAGAGAAATGGTGCTCCTGCAAGGAAGGCCAGGGAGGGAAATGAATGCAGCACGATTGCAGCCATCAGTCATGGCGAACGTTGTAGTTTGTTATTAATAATTAGTGTAACAGGATGTTGTAAAAATTAAGTCATAGAATTTTTATTAAAACATTTCTTACATACCGCTATATTGGCTGGGCTGTGGGTTTGACATGCTCGCTGTAGAGGCTACCCCACCGTGAGCAGTAACCCGGCACCCGTTAGCCCTGCTGTGAGCTGCCCCTAGAGGAGGGGGCCGTTCCCAAGTGGTCAGGATCGGATGGTTCTATCAGCCAAGCCTGCTCCAGAGGAGGGCATGCCCACCGCCAGCAGGGGTGGGGTCCCGCCAGCTCAGGCCCTCGGGCCGGCAGGGGCTGCATCTGCTTCTCTTGGTTTGCTCCCCCATCACAGGGGGCTGATGGCAAATAGCACCTGCCTCCCAGGACCCTTGCAGGATCAGCCAGGGCCTTGGTCGGCAAACGGTGGCTCTCGAGCCACATGCGACTCTTTGGCCCCTTGAGTGTGGCTCTTCCACAAAATGCCACACCCCGGGCGAGTCTATTTTGAAGAAGTGGGGTTAGGAGAAGTTTAAGTTTTAAAATGTTGGCTCTCCAAAGAAATTTCAATCGTTGTCCTGTCGATATTTGGCTCTGCTGACTGAGGAGTTTGCCGACTGCTGAGCCAGGGTAATGGCTGGGCCACACGTGTTCCTCCACGTGTGGCCAGAGGCACTGACGTGGCCCCCGAATCTGTTGCAGAATTACTTCCCCAGCCAGGAGGAGATGGCTTATAACCAGTTCGTCAAGATGATGATCATCTTCTCCGTCGCCTTCATCACCGTCCTCGTCCTGAAGGTGTGGGGCGCCTGCCCCTTGGCTCTGGGAGGGGCGGTGGGCGGGTGGGCTGTTTGGAGGCGGGTGGGAAACTATCTTATTCTTCTCTGGGGCGGTCAGACCCAGAGGACAGAGTCCAGTTCAGGTCCCAGTCCCTAGAGAGATGGAGACAAGCAGGAGGAGGGAGAGGCAAGAAGACTCGGCCATCCGAGGGGGTCACGGGAACCAGGGCGACTTCCTGGGAGAAGAGCTGGCTCTGGGGGCACAGGATCGCAGTCTCCAGACTCTGAAAGGGCCCTCGCCGGCGGGGGCTCCAGGGGCCGCACTGTGGCCCGAAGCCCCGGGGAGGCTGCCGCGGACTCAGTAGGAGGAAGGGCTTTCAGACAGCGTTCTGATCAGATGGTGACGGCAGCACACACTCAGGGAAGGAATCGGAGCCGCAGATGAGCAGGAACAAGAGGAGCGCCCGCCTCCCCGCTCAGGGGCCAGCCTGCGTGGCGGCATTTCCTCCTGCGGTTGCTGTGGGTGGGTGTGGGCAGAGCCCCTGCCTCCTTTCCTCAGAGGCCTGAGCACCTCGGCCTCACGTAATGCCACCTGGAGACAGAACTGCACTCCTTGTCACCTGTCCTCAAAGCCCACGCGCATTAGAGATGTGCACCGAGAACCTTCCGGAAGGCTTGGAGGAACCAGTGTGGGGGTTTACAACTTCCCAGCCCCCACCATACAACCCCGTCCCCTGCCCTTCTCCTCCTTGGATGGGGGTTCTCTCTGGGCACCCCTCACTCTGCCTCACTGGCCACCCTCCACCTACATTATTCTTCCCTGACCCTTCATGCTTCATCTTTTTTTGCCATTGATATTTTTTAAGAGAGAGTGGAAGGGAGGGAGGGAGGCGGGTAGAGAGAAGCATCGATGTGAGGGAGATACATTGATTGGTTGCCTCCCGCACACTCTGACCAGGGCCAGGGCTTACATCCTTCATTCTTTTAGAATTCACTTGATTGAGTTGTGTCTCCTCCAAGTCCCCATCATGAGACTCCAGGAAGCAAGCGGCCTCAGTGGACAGGACCCGCTCTTCTTCCTCAGGAGGCAGGGAGGGGACTGCTGGCCACTGTGCCTTGCTTATGCCCCGGGACTCCCCCCCCACCCCGGGAATCATCTCCCCAGTTCTTACTCCAACTGCTAAGAGAAAGCAGCTGCTTACAACACCTGACAGGGCACACACCTGTACATATAAGTGTTGGCACTTATAAACATGGGATACTGCTGCTTCCACTGGTTTGTCATCTGCTTTAACAAACAACATGTCATTAGCAATTTTCAAACAGAGCTTTCCCGTGTGAGCTCTGTCACAAGACGAGCAAGGCCATCTCAGGAGGTAGTGAGCTCCCAGGCCCCCGGGGTGAACAAGAGGGGTCTGCAGGACTATTGGCAGGGGGCTTGAGGGTGGCTCAGCAATTTCCAAAAGCCTCTTCCTGTGCTGAGTCTGTGGGGGTAGTAACAAGGGGGATACCTGGAGTACTTAGGGACTGGCAGGTGAGGCCCCCCTCAACCAGAAGAGGGGTCTGAGCAGCAGCAGCAGGATGCTGCCTTCTGGGGTGAGCTGGGGCTCCCCAGGAAGTGCCAGCAACTGTCTCAGGGCTGTTGGGGCATGAGGAGGGTCAACATTGCACAGCCTGACCTGGGCCTTTTCCAGGTCTTCATGTTCAAGTGCGTGTGGAGATGCTACAGACTCATCAAGTGCATGAACTCAGCCGAGGAGAAGAACAGCTCAAAGATGCTGCAGAAGGTGAGCCTGGGGCGGGGCGGGGGGGGAGGGGGGGCGGGGTTCGGGGAGTGTTGGCTCTGCCACTCACTATGTCATTTGGGGAAGTCTCTCTCCCTTGTCGTGCCTCACTTTCTCCACTTGTCAGATGAGGGCTGGACCAGAAAAACTCTGAAGATCTCTGATAATCTAGGTTCTTTTATGCAGGCATGCATCCAGTACTTCTTGCCTCTTACTCTTGGTTGGCTCATATCCAACCCTGGGGGTATAAAGAAAACGAAGATGCGACCCCATTCTAGAGGAGGGTGTAGTCCAGAGTGAATCCAGACACAGAAATCTGATGACAACTCAGTGTGCTGTACAGGGGCAAGGGGAGCAGAGGAGGTGGCTGGTCTCATCTGGGGAGTCGGGAAGCTTCCTGGAGGGGGTGACATTTGACCAAGTCTTACCCTGTCAACTGGCTCAGGTTAGCTGGGGAAGGTGCACTTAGCAACAGCTGGTTGGAGAAGTGATGGGGAAAGGGCAGCTGGTTTAAATGGCTTGTGGCTCATTTTCCTCATCTGTAAAACAGGGATTGTATTAGTCATGACTTTTCTGGGTGCAAGTGGCAGAAAACCAACATAATCTGACTTAACAAAGAAAACACATTAGTTCACAGAACTCGAAAGTCCGGCGTGTGTCTGGGCCCGGCCTACAGAGTCTCGGCATCCCGATGCAACCTCACCCTTTCCATCTTTGAGCCTTCTTGTCAGTGTGGGCTTCATTCCAGGCAGCCCTTTCCTCATGGTGGCAAAATCGATGCCAAAACCCTGAGGCTGACATCCCCTCCCCCACTTTTAGCAGCCGCAGCAGAAAGGAAGTCCCACAAGCAGGTTAGATTGGACCAGGTTGGGTCATAAGCTGTGCCCAAACTAGTGATTATAGGTAGCCAGGGGGATAAAATTCTACTCTGAGGGATGGGACCAGTTCTTCTGGAAGCAGGTGGATTGAGGATGTTTTCCCAGGGAAAATGTGTGTTGTTGTCAACACGCAAGGGGCTCGATGCAGAAACAAGCCTGTTCACTACACGAGCAGAAACAGTGCCTGTGTGGCGCATGCCATGCCCGGCACATAGTAGGTTCACGAGGTGTGCCAGCCATGGCATCCTTTTGTCAGAGGTGTGGTTCCTTCCGGCCAGTCCTCAGCCCTCATCTTTGTCCCTCCCAGGTGGTCCTGCCGTCCTACGAGGAAGCCGTGTCTCTGCCACCCAAGACGCCGGAGGAGGGCCCAGCGCCTCCCCCGTACTCTGAGGTGTGACAGCGCCAGGCCCCAGGCCCGGTGCCGGGCGGGGCGGAGCTGCCTCGCAATCTACTTCTTCGCTTTGGTGGCCGCTGTGGCCTGGAAGAGCCCAGCTGACCTCAGGACAATCCGCTTGTACCCCTCGCTGGCCTGCTTTTCCTGTGGGGCCCGGGAGACGCTCACCGCTGGGTCAACCCTTTAGGCTAAAGGACTCCTGGGGTCTCTCGAAGATTCGCTCTAACAACACGTGGCTTATTTTGATCAGCTTTGATGTTTGTTTAAACCATTGGTCGCTCTCAGTTCATTGAGTTTGGTTAAATAACTTTCAGCTTGGCCAGCTTAACCAGGTGGCTGACAAATTAAAAAAACACACACACTTGTCAGTTCAGTAAAATAATTTGGTCAAACAACAACAGTCCGTCGCACTGATTTGTAAGTAGTTGTCAGTTCACACAGCAATTTCCTGAAGTAATCATCAATGAGCTCCCCCTCCCCCCAAATCCATATGATCAATTTCTTCAAGTAGCTTGCTTAAATAGTGATTGAGTCAGCCAACCCAGCCAATTTAGAATAGGGAATAACTTTAATAATACAATGTCAGATAATTCAATCCAACCCAATACTGCCCACTCTGGCCAATTCAGTACTTCCGAGTGGCTGAATAATTGTTAATTCAAATGAAAGTTCGGGCAGTTGCCAAACCATCACTCAACAGCCAGTTCCAGGGAATAGCAGTCACTTTGGTCATCAGAGAGTCCTTTGCACACACACTGTTTTGCTTACGAGTTGTCATCGTCAACGATCCGTCACACGTGGCGGACAGGCACGCGTGGTCAGGGCAGTCACACGGCAGTGGACTCTGTGAAGTGGGTCGCCTCGACCACGGTCACCTCTTTAACCAGCCACCAGTCCATTCCCCAGCTCAGTCCCTCCAACGCCAATTTGTTTGTAAGTGACCCGGGTCTGCCCGATGCTTGTGGTCAAGCAGAAATTCAGCCTTGAAATCAGGCAAATCCATTTGTTGGACTAAATCCACAGGTTAGTTCAGTCAAAAGAGGCAAACCCTTGTGGGTTTGGTTAAAGAACTTTCCCTGGGGGCTGGTGTTGGTGGTGCTGTAGGGAAGGTTTTGGCCCCAACACCCTTTCTTTTGCTTGCTTCCCTGAGGATGGGGGTTTCTGAGGGAGATAGGGTCAGGCTCTCAGGGTGTGTTGGGGGGTACAGAAGGAGAGGGCTGTGCAAGAGGCTCTGCCCCAACACCTCACCAAATGGCTTTGTGTGTGGCAGGGAAGAAATTCCTATAAGCAGCAACATGCTTCTCTTGGGCTGATGTGCTTCCTCAAATAAGGAGTAGATGGGGCTCCATCACCCTCAACACACACACACACACACACACACACACACACACACACACACACACACCCCTACACCTGTTTGTTGCAGAGACTCCCAGGGGAGCGTGTCCAGCTGGGGAGTGTCATGACTTGGCAATGTTTCTGATTACAAATCACGGACCATGTAAACACCATGATGTCTCTCAGGTAAGGTGGGAACTCCACTCACCTGGAGAGCACCCACCCCAATCCAGATGCTCACTGGGGGTGTTGCGATGCATCAGACTTGTCTCCAGTTACCCACAGTGTAGGGTAGATGATGACAGACCCATAACTAATTAAAATCATTCGAGGAACAGCCAACACCATGACATGCAAAGTCTGAGGGGCGTCAGGCAGTCAGAGAAGGCTTCCTGGAGGAAGTGTCACCAAGATGAGTGAAGAATGAGTGGGCAGCGGTAAGCAAAGTGGGGCAGGATGTTCTAGGCAAAAGGAGCAGGATACGGATGGCCTCTGTGGATGTGGGGGAGGGGAGCTGGGGTCTGGAGCCCAGTTTGGCTGCTAGTGGGGAGGGCTGGAGGGGAGGCTGGTGGCCTCTGGGGCCTGGATCAGCTGGATCAGGAGGAGCCTTTGGGGATCTTAGGGTTCTCTGGCTGCAAGCCCACCTTGTCTAACCTTAGCCAAGAAGGACATTATAGGAAGGAGATGGCTCCAGGTAGCAGAAACCTTCGTGAGCTAAGTTTTTTACTAAAAGGTGGTCACGGTACTTCTTGGGTCACATAAAGGACAAGCCCAGACACTCCTGGCTTTAGGAGTGGTTGGACTTATGAATCAAATTCTTCAAAAATGCTTTGTCTCTCTCCACCTCTTGTCTTCTTCCTCCCGGCTGGGCCTTCGGGCCTGCCTGAGCGTGAAGTCGGCAGGGAGCCCGAGGCAGTGTGAGTTGGGCCCCCTCTCTGGTACCCAGAGACCTAACAGAGCCTTGAATGTCACACCCAGAAATGTGGATTTATCCTGGGACAGGGGAGTCTTTGAAGGGTTTGGGGCAGTGGAGTCCCAGGGTCAGGTTTGGGTTTGGGTTTTAGGAAGGAAGAGACCCAGTGCAAGGACCCATAGGAGGCTGGTGAAGGTGACCTTGGGGAAGAAGAGAAGGGGATGGACTTGAGAGGCCTGTCAGCTTTCCTTGGGGGTAGCAGGTTTCTTCAAGGGTTTCAAGTGCTCTTTATCAGACCCCCACATAACAGATAAAGAGAGGCTGTGATAGAGATGGACAGCGAGCTCCCATCCACACGTGAGGGCACTGGGGCCCAGAGACATCAAGTAACTTTCCTGAGGTCACACAGCAGTAACGGATTAGACCAAGTGTCACCCCCCAACCCTCAATGGAGGCTGTTAAGAGGGGTTGGGGTCCCAGCCTGTGTGAGCTCTTGCATCTTGTGCAAGTCCATATGAAGAGCCCCCCCCCCCTCTGCCCCCACAATTTCCCATCAAGTGGGGACTAGGGGCAGAGGTTACAGGAGGAAGGGACTGGCCTTGTCCCCAGCCTTGCATCCTCATCAAGAGGACACCACTCGGCTGGCCGTGGCTGTGTGCCCCCAGGAATAGCTGAGGTGATGCCGCCACCCCCATCCCTGGCCTGGAGCCAAGAAACGGGCTGGATGTGTAGCTGGATTGTGCCTGTGGGCAGGCGGCTGGGAGGGGGCCGGCCCAAGGAACAGGAAATAGCTGGGTTTGGGGAAGTCTCGTGGACCAGCCAAGCCAAGCCAGCCCGCGATCCGCCGGCCAGCTCTCCCCACGGCCCATCAATGCCCTGTTTGAGGCGCACACAGGGGTCCTTTGACGGGCCCGGCTGGACCACTGTTTCAGCCACTGAGAGGCCTGTTTGAGCTCGCAGCCTGGAAGGGGCAGGCCCCGGACAGAGGGGCTGCGCAGGCTGGGCAGGTGAGGGCCACCCGGGCGGCTGTCTCTTGGGGGGTAGGAGACCTGCAGAATCAAACCCGGGTGCCAAGCATGAGCACCTCGGCCCTCAGGCTGGGATGGTGGCAGGAATGGTCCCCGAAATTGAGTGGTCTCTTTGATATCATCTTCCACTGGCCCCACGTGGCAGGTGCCGAGGGATGGTTAGTCTTGGGCTTGGAGTTGGCCAGCCATTGTCCAAGGTCACAGCCAGTTGAGGGGCAGAGCTGGGCTTTGAGCGCTCTGTGCCTGACTGGAACCTGAGCTGGTCCCTCTGGCCCTTCCTGCCCCACAGCATCCGCCTTGATCAAAGGGGAGCAGAGCGAGGGCCTGCAGGCCCTTGTCCATGGGCTGAGCAAAGTCATTGCTGTATGAGGACAGGCCGGCTCCGAGCTGTGAGGGGGCGGGTCCAGTGTGGGAGGTGGCCCAGCAGAGGGGTGCTGGGGACCTGAACCTGTCAGACAGAGACCATGGGGCCGGGTACATTCAAGAGGCATTTGGGAGGCAGGACCTGCAGGGCCTGGACAGAGAAGGGAGGAGAAGGGATCAAGGCTGGTGCCCAGATGTGGAGAGCATTTGGGGTGGTGGTGCCCAGCTCTGAACTAGGGGCACAGGGTGGGAACAAAAGGTGTGTTCAGCTTTGCTTACACGTGAGCTACCGTGGGGGACATGTGCTCAGGAGACGGCTGTCTATAGGTCTGGAGTTCAGGACAGTGAGCAAGGAGGGAGGGGGGTGTGAGTGTCCTCTATGGACACGAAGGGGTGATGTCACCAAGGTTCCTGGGGGATAACACATCAGCTGGACACGAAGCTGCCGTGCCCTATGATCAAAGCACAAGCCTCCGTGCCCTGTCTGGCCTCCGGCTTCCAGCGCCTGACCACCTCCAGGGCCTGAGACCAACACAGCATGTGTGAGGTGTGACGAGCCACACGAGACACACACGGGGAATGTGGCCCGCAGGGGGCCTGTGCAGATGGGCGGCCCGGGGACGCAGCAACAGCCTGGCAGTGGGGCGTGTGTCCGCTGCACAGAGGAGGAAACCTGCGCCGATGGGCAGGTTCTCCACTTTGTGGGGTCTCTGCTGACCATTGGGGAGACCAGAGACTCATACACAAGCAGGTACCCCGAGACTGCCTCTATTTCGCAATGAAATTGTTGTAAGTGCAGGGAGAGCAGTTCCCAGGTTAAAGGCAGTGGGGGGGGGGACCCCTGCTCCGGGCCCACCTGGGGCTTCTGGGTGGCATCTGAGAAGCAGGACTGTGGGTGTCTGTGGCCACAGGCCCTTGCCCACCACCTGCCCGATGCCCTCTGGGAGCCAGTGTGTGCAGCCAGTCTCTCTCCTGGGGTGCCCGGAGGAAGCCTGGCTAATTAGCCACTGAGTGTCCTGCAGGCAGCGGGCTTGGCAGAGAGCGGTCGGCACAGAGAGCTACCGCCCTCAATAAACAGAGTCCACCCGGTAAACAGTCCTGCTGCCATCTCAGGGCCCTGGTGCTCAAGCAGGGCACCGGCCTTGCAGCTCCCTCTGCCCACCTGCTGGGGGCACAGTCCAGGCCGGGAGACAACTCCGGGCAAAGGCCTGGAAACGGGACTGCATGACTCAGGGCCACTCCAGCCTGGGAACCTCCCTCCTGGTAACTCACAGCTTCCAAATCCACAGCGTGTTCAGCCTTGACCTTGACGGGGCCAAGCTGCTGGAAGTTCACGCGTCGGTGGAGCTGAATTCCCACCTGAGGCTTTGGGAGAGAGGAAGGTCTCATTCTGCAGCACCAGGTGGAACAGTGGAAGGAATGGACGTGCCAGGCATGTGGGAGGGAAGGTGTAAGTGTTTCTGGGGTTGGACATCCCCATGGACACACTCACAGTCAACAGGGCCAGGCCTTGCTCCCCAATCACCAAATTCCACGGGCTGCGTTCCCATTCTCTTTCATGGCGGAAGGCCGCGGAGAGCAGGGCCAGGAGCCTGGGCCAGGAGAGCATCCCTAGAGCTGGAGTTTGGGATGTGTTTTAGCAACTCCTCCTTCCCATTGGACCTGGGGGCAACTTCCCCCCAAACGGAAAAAGGCTTTATTTCCTTGTCAATCCCTTGCCCTCTTCCCACCCTCCGTTGTTCTATGCCCAGACATACCACCCAAGGTAGGCAGTATTCTAAGATGCCCTCCAATGACCATGACCTTGTCTAGTCTTCTCCCTTCTTGAGTGTGATGAGGG
The DNA here is from genome assembly GCA_027563665.1 of Antrozous pallidus. Taxonomy (NCBI): domain Eukaryota; kingdom Metazoa; phylum Chordata; class Mammalia; order Chiroptera; family Vespertilionidae; genus Antrozous; species Antrozous pallidus. The sequence continues at coordinate 193,468,283 of CM050508.1, forward strand.
CTGGTGACTGACAGGACAGTCGCTCTCGGGACTAGGTTGTGTTACGTGGCACAATTAATGTTAAGAGAAGGACATGATCTGGGGTGAGCCTGACCTGGTCAGGTGGCCCCCTTAAAAGGGATCTGGCTCTTCCCGAAGAGGGGGGCTCAGCATAGGAGAGATGTGAAGCAAGAGGAGCCCTTGGAACAGACCACATGGCAAGGAACTGTGGGTGGCCTCCAGGAATGGAGAGAGGCCTGGCTAACAGCCAGCAAGGGGAGGGGGGAAGGGAGGGCGCTTAGCAAGGAACCGAATTCTGCCCAGCACTGTGTTAGCTTGAAAGCGGATCTGAGCCCCAGAAAAGAACACAGCCAACATCTGTATTTCAGCCTGAGACGCACCTAGCGGAGAGCCCCGTTTAGCTGTACCTAGACTTCAGACCTATGGGAACTCCGGTAAACACATTTGTGCTGTTTCAAGCTGCTAAGTTTGCGGTCATTTGTTACATACCAATAGAAAGCGAGAGTACCACCTCCTCCCAATTAAGAGGAAGTTTCGTTTTATTTATATATTTTAAAAATGCGTTTTTATTGATTTTTTAGAGAGAGAGGAAGAAAGAGGGACACAGAGAGAGGAGCATCAAATTGGCTGCCTCCTGCATGTGTCCTGACTGGGAATCGATCCAGCGGTCTCTTGGTTCCTGGGTCGACGCTCAACCACTGAGCTACACCAGCCGGGCAGGAAGTTTTCTTTCTTTCCTCCTTAAACTGCTAAGTGGCGGCAACAGCAATCATCCTGAATGTCGGAAGTCTTGGTCGGTGTAGATCCAACGTTTTGAAATTGAAGGATGAAAGAGGCAAGCAGAACACTGTTCAGATTCCATTATGGCTCTTCTCAGGTCTCCAGAGGCTCTGTTTGAGGCGGAGGAGACACAGCAGGGATTTTAGGCAGCACGAGTTGGGGTTAGGTAATTTGGAAAATGGGGGAGGAAATGTATTCTGTCCTGCTAACTGGAGGATTACATTGAATTCAGAGCCCGAATCTTTCAGAAGGAAAGAGATGAACTGAACTGCCACCGGGAGCTGGCACCAGGCTGCTAAAAAGCATGTTTGTAAGAAACAAGGATGTTTTCATTAGGGAGGAATCAGCTCAGTGGAGACGTGACTGAGACCTTCAGGTCACTGAACATGGTACACCAGCAGGCGTGCTCGCTTCAGAGTTGATGGAATACTCATTGGGGGGTAGCAAGCTCCCTGGCCAAGAGGTGTTCCCAAGACGTCTACAGAGAGAATTTATGTTTCACTTGGGAAGCTGGACGAAACTGGTGGTTTAGTTACCTCAGAACCACCTGGAGAGCTTACAAATACAGATTTGCTGGGTCTGGGATGGGGCCTGAGGATCTACTTTTTTATAAACTGATGAACAAAAATAGATCCAGAGACTAAGAAACACTGATCAGACCATCCAACCTCGGAGAGAAGGAGGAGGGGAGTACGAGATCAACCAAAGGACTTGTTTGCATGCATATTGGCATCACCAGTGGACACGGATACTGGGGCGGGCGGTGGGGGCTTGTCCTGGGGCGGGAGTGGCAGGGTGGGTGGTTAATTGGGGAAAAGGAGACATATGTAATACTTTAAACAATAAAAAAAACCAAAACAACAAAAAACACACATACCTTTACCAAACTTGTTGCCAGTTCGGGGTAACTGAAGGAGGGATAAAACAGAATAATGCAGCTGATCTAGATGAGGATACTAATTCTGTTTAGCACAATGGAGTGTGGGAGTCCTTCCCCACAGGAGCCTCTGACAGCTGCACCCAGCAGGCCTTCACCTGTCGGGGCTGTTCTCCCCTGGGAGAGCCCCAAACCCGGCCTCATCTTGGACTCCCATGCTGGAGAGAGCTTTGCCTTAGCTTCTTTAAATTCCTTCAGAGCAGGTCCCGAGACAAAGGCGTGGGCGCAGGTCGTTTATTTGGGAGGCGGTCCCAGGAAATACAGTGAGAGGGGAGGGGAGGCAGGGAAGGGATAAAAACCAGCAAAAAGTGCATTAACAGTTCACTCCTGTGGGCAATTGGGGCTCACTCCTGTTGGGGACCCTCCGAGGGACCGTGAGGAGCACATCTCTGCACTGTCCAGCAGGGGCCAGTGGGAAGCTGAGGTATTCCTTCACAGTGCCCATCCCTGGCTGGTTGAGGGTTACCCTCCAGATGTGAAATGCCCAGGCTGCCTTGCTCACTGTCAGGGTGATGGGAGCCGCCTGCTGCAGCTGTTGGAAACCCAGAGGTGGGCTGAAGGGCCATGGGGAGGGGGGTCATCTGGGCCTTGGCCTACTACAGTTCCTTGTCAATCCCCTATGCCCAGATATAGCACCCAGTGCTAACCCGAAGCCCTGCCTCTACATGATTGATTGACAGCGGGAGTCCCCCCTCCCCCACCTCTGACAGCTGCCCCCAGGGCTGTGGGCTGACCCTCTAGGCACAAGAAGGCATCCGGCAGGTGGACTCTGTGTTTTGAACCAGCTGTCCAGAAGGAGCATGATGGGTGGCAGGCTGTCTGAGTTCCCTTCAGAGCCTTCGATTCAAGACTTCTCGTTTCCCCCAGACAAGATGAGTCACTGAGGGCAACTTCTGAACATGGCTGGTGCAAAAGGCAGCCTCTGCCTTCACGGCTCTCAGGGCCCCTGGGGTGGGAGTCCTGAACCCAGTAAGTCAAATCTAAAAAAAATCTGCTGCAATTAAGGCAAAAAAAAAAAAAGGTGCGAAAACTTATAAGGGGAGCGTGACTCACTGTGTGGCAGAGAGCAGAGGGCGACGGGGGAGGGGAGCCAGAGAGGCTGGCGTGGCCGGGAAAGTGCCCTAAGTGCCAGCGAAGCTCGAATGCTCAGGGAGAGGGAATACAGTGCCCACAGAAGCTTTTTTTCACCCGGGAGTGGTCATGGCCCACTAAATACCCACACCCGACCCCTGGACTTCTAGGCAGTCAGGTAATGTGCACTCCACGTCTGAGGCAGGAAGAGAGGCACTTGCTGTCCCTCTCTCATCCATGTGGCTGGACAGGAAGACCTTGGGCACGATGAGACAGACAGAGGCAGCCCGGAGAGCCCGGGCAGAGAGGTGGCTGTCTAATGTCGACCCGTGTCACAAGGCGGACACACGCCCTTGTGTTTAAGCCGTTGTGACGGAGGGCTTGTTTGTTGCTGCAGCTTCACCTGTTCTCTCCTGACTGCGGCGGGAGACACGGTGAGAACAACACGGGTACGCGTTCACTACATTTCCTTCTCAACCACCAGTGCCGCTGCCACAGAGACCCCAACTTACGGACGAGACACCCAAGAGCAGAAGAGTGAAGGGAGTCACCTGACGCCAACGCCGCTGGCAGGTGGCAGGATCAAACCCAGCTCTGCCTGGTTCCAAAGTGGTTTTGCCTCACAGGATGCCTCCGAGTCTGCATGCCACTGGCAGGACGCAAGATAATTTTTGGCACTAAGTGGATGAAAAGGTTACATTGAACTTGTTTCTAATTTGTTTAAGGGCATATCAGAACAAACATATCTATATACATAAAAGCCTAAGCAGCCAATTGACCGAACGACTGGTCGACTGGTTGCTATGACACACACTGACCACCAGGGGTAAGATGCTTAATGCAGGAGCTGCCCCCTGGTGGTCAGTGCACTCCCACAGCCGACCTCTCATAGTCCCTCCCCACAACCGGCTACCCCCCCACCCCCCCATCAACCCTGATCGGGGAGGCTGGCCAGCCAACCTCCCACAGACCCTTCCCCCAGCCAGTCTGCCCCCTCAATCGGCCCTGATTGCTGGCCAGGCCAAAGGACCCCACCCGTGCACAAATTTGTGCACTGGCCTCTAGTAAACAATATCAAACCAGTGGTTTCATGGCTGTACTTCTTAGGAGGAGGAGACATTTTTTCAACCAGTAAGTGGATTTGGATTTCAAGAGAAAGGTGAAATAAATTGTCTCTTAAACTGGGGCAAAGGGGACGGTCAACGTTTATGTGGATGCAGCCACCCTGTGACGGCGGTGGGGGCAGGGGGCAGAGGACATGCCGCCCTAGACAGGGCTGCAGTCTTGTCTTCGGAGCTCGAGGTGACCAGGTTTGCTTTTTTGGAGAGATACTGAGCCTCCTGGGCAGAGCAGGAGCCCTGCGCGCTTTCCACTGAGCCACACTGCCGAGGGGCCCTCACTTGATCACAAATGCGCTCTCTCTCTGGGATAAAACACTGAAGGCTTTAAGTTTCTGGCAACCCGAGGTGTGTGAAAACAGGGAGCGGAACAGCAGGAGTCCTGACTGGGGAGCAGCCTGGAGGACGGCCTCTGGCCAATACCGGACCCACTGTTCCCAGTTCTGAGTCCTGGGGAGAAATGTTTCACATTTTTAAAACACAAATATTTATTTTCTTTCCTCAATGTATATGCTGAACTTCCAGGTCTCCTTCCCCGCAAGCCCCGCTCTGGCTCTGGAATGTAAAGCTGCCTCCTTTTGGGGGCGGCTCCATCGCTGCTCCTGAAAGCTTACCTGTCGCACATTTCTGTGGCTCCGCTAATGAGCGGAGAGGTGACCCAGAAAAGGCGCCTGTGTTCCTCCCAGGCGTCCATAGACCGGCCATTCAGAGCCCGAGCTGAAAGGGCTGTTTCATGGGCCCAGCTGCCACCCGGCCAGCAGCTCTGTGCCCCGAGCCCCGGACACAGCCCTGTCCACGGGGGGAGGGGACTGCGGGCGAGGGGCCCCAGCTCACGTTCTCCTCGTCCACCTTCCCCGGGGCCGTGGGGGGAGCGCTCTGCCTCTGTCACCACTGGTCCCCTTTGCTGACCCCAGTCTGATCCTTCATCATTTTTTTCTTTAAAAAAATATTTTATTGATTCTTCACAGAGAGAAAGGGAGAGGGACAGAGAGTTAGAAACATAGATGAGAGAGAAACATGGATTAGCTGCCTCCTGTACACCCCCTACTGGGGATGTGCCCGAAACCAAGGTACACGCCCTTGACCGGAATCAAACTTGGGACCCTCGAGTCCGTAGGCTGATGCTCCATCCACTGAGCAAAACCAGCTAGGGCATCATTAATTTTTTCTTAAAAAAACAAAAACAAATATATATATATATATTCTCATTGATTTCAGGGAGGAAGGGAAAGGGAGGGAGAGATAGAAATATCAGTGATGAGAGCGAATCATTGATCACTGCCTCCTGCATGTCCCCCAATGGGTATTGAGCCCACAACCTGGGCATGTGCCCTACCTGGGAATCGAACCCTGATCTCCTGGTTCATAGGTTAGTGCTCAACCACTGAGCCATGCCAGCTGGGCAGTTCTTTCTTTTAATGCATTTCTTCACTTGCACACCAGATATCCTGCTCCAAGCACCATGCCGAGTTCCGGGGATTCAGTGGTGAGTGAGACAGGCCAGACCCCGGCTCTGGGGGAGCTGACACACTTGGGGCGGGGGCAGTAACACGTTCATAGCACAATTGGGGGAAGTGATAAGTACACGGTCATCATGCCTGCGCTGTCTCTGGAGAAGACAATTAGGCTTACCAGTTGCAGAGTGAAAAGAAACCAGCAGCATTCCGGTTTTGGAAACTGGGGAGGGTTATGAATTAATGAATAAATGAAACTTAAATGGAAATGCTTTTAACTTGCTAGTTCCAGGCTTGATTTTGCCCCTAACAGGCTGGGGAGCTTCAGGCAAGTCACGAACTTCTCTGGGCCTCAGTTTCCTCATCTGTCAAATGGGCTAATATACTCGATCTGCTGCCATCGAAGGTTTGCTGGGAGAACAAAGAAGTACAGCGACAGAGTGAGCTACTGTACCCTTATTGATGGAGATGGTGAGAATGTCGGTTGTGTCAGCTGGGCCAGGCGATCATTGTAAGCATAATGTTTGTACATTTCCTTTGGTTAAGGTACAATTTACATAGAGTGACGTGCACAGGTCTTAAGTGTTAATGATTCTACCGCCTGGGAAGATAATACTGTGGCCCCATCTCCATTCTGTCCTCTCATTGCCTCCTTCCATGGTGAGATGGGCCGACCAAGTCCTGCCGTTCCCACTGCACGAGAACAGCCAAGGCTCAGAGAGGTTAAGGCAGCAGCTCCAGGGCACACAGGGCAACGGGAGAGGTGGCTTTCAACCTGGGCCTCCGGTGGCCAAGCCCATGCTCTTTCACTTTACCCCATCGACTACTGACCCTGGATGCAATGGTAGGGACCATTCCTGACTATGTTCCTTTGTTTTTTAATTAAAAAATATATTTTTATTTTTAGAGAGAGAGAAAGGGAGAGGGAGAGAGAAGAGAATCATCGATGTGAGAGTGAAACATTGACTGGCTGCTTCCTGCATGCACCCCAACTAGGGATTGAACCTGCGACCCAGGCATGTGATCTGAGAATCAACTGGCAACGCTTCTAGGCACGGGGCGACCAACCAACTGAGCCATACTGGCCAGGGTTATGTTCCTCTATTTACAAACCTTTATTTTCGCCTCCTCCATGCAGACCGGGCGGGGCCTGGCTGCAGAAATGAATCAGCCAGACTCTTACCTACTCATGGATGAGACAGACAATGCGCAGAAGCCCAGGGAGGGGGCCTAACGCCGGGGAGTGGGGAGGAGGTGGGCATGGAGAAGGCACCTCCACCACACTACGCCTGAGAAAAAGAACTGCCCAGCTGGCATGGCTCAGAACTGCCCAGCAGGCGGCTGAGAACACCGGCCTGGGCACTGCCTGGCGGTGATACTTCTCAGCTGTGTGACTTCAGACACATCACTTCACCTCTCTGTTTTCCAGCTCCTCTTCTGGGACATGAGGGTGATAATAGTAGCTGCCTCACAGGATTGTCAAGAGGATGAAAGGAGATTGTTCATATAACTCTGCTCCTCTAATCAACTCTGGGAGGTAGGTACTGTTCGCATGCCGTTTCCAGAGGAGGGATTGGAGGCACAGAGTGGTGAGGCCATTTGCCCACGGTCACACAGGTAGTGTGTCGCGAATCCAGCTCATCTGCCCCCAAGTCTGTGCTCTTGGCCATCTTCTCTGCTGCCTGGCACTTACCGAGTACGAATGTGCACGTGACTCCGGTTATGATCTTGGAAGAGTCTGCTTGGCAGGCGGGTGGGAGAAAGGACAGTCTGGGCAGATTGCCCTGCAAGTGCAAAGCCTTGGAGAGAGCTCCAAGAACCCGGGTACAGCTGGAGAGCAGGGCTCACCTGGAGAGGCAGGGGAGAGTCGAGGCTGGAGAGGGGAAATGAGTTTGATGAGAAAGCTGGGGTTGAAACTGCAGGTGAGAGAAGACTTGGGGTGCGGGTTAGGCCGCAGGGCAGGGCTGGGGTGTGAGGCCCGGGACTCGGGTCTCCCTGGCCTTGGAGTCGCAGCCTCAGGTCAGTGCAGGCTCCAGGCCGGGAGGAGAGGAGACGCCCTCCACCCACCTGAGATTTCCTGAACTGCAGCTGCAGCTCTGGTTGCTTCTGGAGGCAAAGGAGGCCTTGTGGTTACAGGGGCCTCTCCAGCCCTCTCCCGCTTCCTCCCTTCCCTCTCTGGAGGGAGGGAAACGCGCCACACACAGCCCCTTTTAGCCGGGCCCCACCCCTCAAGGAGGCAAGGGGCAGGGCAGGGCTCCTGGCTGGGAGGCTGGGCTGCAAGGTTGATAAGACCCGGAGCCTCCTGGCCTGCACAGCTGTACTGGCTGCTGCCCGCGCTGCCCGGACCATGAGGGTCAGCTCCGGTGCCGTCCTCGTGCCCTGCCTCCTGCTGCTGCTGCACCTGGCCCCACGCACACATGGCCTTGCCCCCCAACCCAGAGGTGAGGGGGCCTATGTGAGGTGGGGGACGTTGGACGACTGGCCCCTGACCAACAGCCTGGGCAGAGAGCAAATTGGATCCAAGATGAGGAGAGGGCGGGGAGGCAGGGTGGCCAGCACGGGAGCAGACAGAGATGGGGACACGCCTGAGGGCCAGGGCTGGAGTGACCCCCAGCCTGTCCTGTCAGGGGCCATGAGTGGGCTTCTCCCTGGAGCCCTTCGTCTTTCCTGGGGTTTCTCAGGCCCGGACATTCATGCTGCAGGGACTGCTGCCTCTTGGGTCACTGAGGGCAGAAGCAACGCAGAGAGCAGCTGCAGACGTCTGGGGCCGCACTGTGCCCAGGGCCGAGCGCATGGCTGTGTGAGGAGTGTACCTCTGGGGGTGGGGCTGGGGGGCCTCCATTTCTGGTCACCAGCCCTTTGAGCACATCCTGGATTGGGCTCCATGCATGCTGTACCCTTTCCAGAGTTTCAGCCGTGGCCCCCGAATCCTCGAATACCCAACTCCCATTACAGATGGGGAAACTGAGGCTTCCCAAGGGAGGACCCACGACCACACAGTGAGAGAGCCCCAGAGCCTTCTGGGTCTTGATCCACTGCTCTATGCTGAGGCCATTTCCCTTTCCCTCTCCGCCTCAGTTTACCCATTGTTGTGCCATTAGCTAGAGGGGACCAGGGAGGGGCTGCAAGGTCATTTCTATGGCCCTTGGGGAGCGCTGATGCCTGGGTAGGGTACTGGGGCTGGGAGCTGGGGCTGCCGAGAGCATGCACCCATTCCTGAACCTGCCTGCAACCTTATTTGGGAGACGCTGGGCTCAGTCTGGACTCCCTGTGGGTGGAGAGGGAACAGCCTTTGCCCTGAGCCCCGCTGGCTGCAGCCCCGGCCAGTGACCTCATCAAGCGGTAGCCGTTCTCCCCACGGCAGAGGACACAGCAGCTCCTAAAGCTGCCTCCCAGGGGGGCTGGAGAGAGATCTCTCCTTGGGGGTGTGACCCGGGGGCCACCTGGTCAGGCCACCAAGGTGGCTACTAGACATTTCTGCCCCTTTGCCTGCCCTTGGACTCCTGTCAGCAGGCTGCGCCAGGGAGGGAAACCGGGTGATTTGCTCTGATGTTCAGATGAAAGAGCCCATGTTGACAGGCGCTGTGTTGGGCCTCGAGGCTGCGTCCACCCCAGAGGGCCCACCCTCGGTGTCCTGCGGCCCAGCTCGGAGAAACAGCTGCTCCTTGTTTATGGAGCCTCTCTGGGCACAGACCTGAGAAGCAGGTTTTAAAGGGCGGGCAGCCTTCGCCACTCCCTGAGCACGCACTGCAGGCCCAGCCCGGGGCTGGCACCCGATGTGCACTTTTGCTCATCCTCAAAGGATCCTGTAAGGGAGGGATTATCGGCCCATTGTCCCGATGAGGAAACTGAGGCTCAGAGAGGTGAAGTGAGTTCCCCAAGGCCAGAATGTGAGCCTCTTTCTAAGGAGCTGAGCTGTGAGGCAGAGTGTCCACCTGCTGGTCAAAGGCTCAAGGCAGCCTGGCTCCAGGGCAGCCTCCGCTGCCTGAGGCCTCCGGTCAGGGTCTGAGTGGCCCCCGATGCTCTGCCTCGGTGCCTGAGTGTCTCATCCAGCCGTCTGACCTCTGCCCCTTGCTGTTTGCCCCCTCCCTCCTCCTCGCAGGGCACCTCTGCCGCACCCGGCCCACGGACCTGGTGTTCGTGGTCGATAGCTCGCGCAGCGTGAGGCCCGTGGAGTTTGAGAAGGTGAAGGTGTTCCTGTCCCAGGTCATCGAGTCGCTAAACGTGGGGCCCAATGCCACCCGAGTGGGCGTGGTCAACTACGCCAGCTCCGTGAAGCAGGAGTTCCCGCTGCGGGCCCACCTGTCCAAGGCCGCGCTGCTGCAGGCCGTGCGCCGCATCCGGCCGCTGTCCACGGGCACCATGACCGGCCTGGCCATCCAGTTCGCCATCACCCAGGCCCTGAGTGATGCTGAGGGCGGCCGCACCAAGTCCCCCGGCATCAGCAAGGTACCCACCCCCTGCCCCCCCGCCCGCCCTGCTGGGGCCTCCCGGTTTGCAGGCTCCCACTGGGTGCTGAGAGCTTTGTCTGCGTACACTTGACTTCTCCCAACACCCCTGCGAGGTGGCCATTTGCAGTTGGGGAGCAGGCCCAACCAAGAGAAGTGGCAGGGCCGAACCCATCGTTCCCACCCTTCGGACCCCAGGGATGTACTTGATTATTTCCGTTTAGTTGACCTTGGCTTCCCAGCCAGTCTGGGCTCCTCGAAGGCAGAGTGAGACCGTTCAGATGGTTACATGATGGTCAAGGGCATGGACATTACCACTAGCCCGCCTGGGTTCAAGTCCCTGCTCCACCACACAGCCTCTGAACAAGTTATTCCACCTCACGTGCCTCAGTTTCCTCACCTGTAAAATGGGAGTCACATACGCCTTCTCAGAACAGTGCTTGGTACCTAATGAGCCCCATTACGAGTTAGCTAATTGCTTATTTAACCTGCCTCAGAGGGCAGGGGCTCAGGCACACGAAGTGATGTTCCTCAGGTTGCACAGTCAGTGAGGGCTCTGGGCAGAGTGTGGGGTGTTCCATAGACCTTGAAGATGGTGTGATTTTTTTCCCCAGGACTCAGCCCAGGGCCTGTGAGTCGTCAGGTGTCCTCTCCCGCACCAGTCCTGCGCAGGCTCCAGAACCTCCCTGTCGCTATCCTGTTGGACTGGACACTTGCCATTTACCTGCCCAGGGCCTTAGCCCAGGGAAGCATTCTTTCTCACCTGCTCTGTACCCCACCCTCTGGCATGCAGTGCATGACTGAGACATGCGTGTCCGATGGTACGATCCTGCCTGGAGGTGGTGTCTCCAGTTTATGGATGAGGAAGCTGAGGCACGGGGAGCTTGCCCAGCTTGCCCAGCTCAAAAGGGGTAGAAATATTTCCAGACAGCGGCACAGAGCCCCAGCCATCACAGCCCTCAAAGAAATGACACCTTGGGCAGCCTGTTGGTTTTATTTTGTGGGGGCCACTGACAAGCTCTGACATGAGGCTGATGGTTAAGGGGACTGGGAGGATGTGGTAGCCAGGGTGATCCTAATGGAAGGGGTGAAGGGGAGGATGATGACATCTGTAGTTGTCACATCTCCAGAGTTAGCCGCTTCACCCCGGCTCAGGCCAGTGGCCTGGGGTGGGCACGTGAGGAGAGGCCCTCCATCAGTTGAGACAGAGACAGAGTTCTGGGGAGCCGGCACCCGAATTAGATGTTCTGCCTGGAATTCACCTGTGGGAAATCCTACAAGGTGGATGGGAAATCACAAAACTGGACTGAAGGGGACTCAAGGAGACAGTGGGCTTCCAGGGAAGGCCTGTGGCTGTGAATAGTCGCGGCCAGGTTTTTAGAGCCAGGAGCCCAGGCCTCCGGCCGGGAAGAGATTGTGCAAGCTCACTCCCCATGGGAGGGATGCTACAAATAACAGCCCCCCTTCCTGGCTTCTGACCCCGAAACTCTCACCACAACCTCCTTTTGCAGATGAGGAAACAGAGGCTCAGAGGTGAGCTGTGACATGTGGGAGTGGGGGAGTTGCATTTCTAACCCTGTCCAAACCATTCTACTACAGGTCACAAGGAGGAGGTTGGGCACCCGGGCCAGGGGTGGGGACTCAGGAGTCAGAAGCAGATCCAGGTCAGAAGCTGAGAAAAGCCAAAGGGGCGGGATGCCCAGTCCCAGACTCTGGCAGAGCTGTGTGGACCCCACTTCAGGGCATGGCTCAGCGCCAGAGTCCCCAGTCTCCCTTCCCAGCTGCAGAACAGAGGAGCCTTGTGGGAGGACAGCAGACTGCCTTGCCCTCTGTGGAAAGGACACGTAGCACCTGGGAAGGGAGGGAGAAAAGGTGGCATCCTCCTTTCCTCTGATGGGGCATCTAGGTGGGAAAGCCCTCCCTCTGCCGCCCTCTGGTGTCCAAAAGGCAGAACGGCATGCTGTTGGGCACACTTGTCGGGAGGGGGTGGGGGTAGTCTGCCTGATGCAAGATACCTCAGTTGCCATAAACCAGCCCTTGCTCACTAATAGAAAGATGTGGACAGGAGCCCAAAAAGCTGGTAAACAACCTTGATTGCTCTGAAAGGTGAGAGCTAAAAAACATTGTTAACTGAAGCAGCCTCCACCTGTTTGTTTTTTGTTTACTTCTGTTATTGGAATCTCCTGCCTAAAGGCTATGGGCGGGTCCTATGGTCTTAATAAAAGGAATAGCCAGGCCAGAGCGCAGTGCAGTCCTTCCACTAGAGATGGGCCGCCGCCTGGCCCCCAATATTCCCAAATTCATACTTTTCTAAGTCTCTCTTTTCATTTGTGTGCGGCCTTCTCCAGAACCCGAACCCTGAACCAGGGACCCCGAATCACGCGAGACGTGAAAGGGGTCCCTACACCAGTCAGACGGGAGAAACCTCAGCCTGGTTTCTTTCTGTCAGAGGACACCTGTCTTGTCCTCCAGCCTCGTTCTCTTCCCCGGGTCAGAGCTCTGGCGGGGACTTGGATCCACCTGCAACCAGCTAGACTCCGTCTCCTCTCCGCCAGTGGTCCAGGGTTTGCAGGAGGGCCAGGCGCCCAGCCCCGCCTAGCGCCTCACGATGGCCCGCGTGTCGCAGGTGGTTATCGTGGTGACAGACGGGAGGCCCCAGGACAGCGTGCGGGACGTGTCTGCGCGAGCCCGGGCCAGCGGCGTGGAGCTTTTCGCCATTGGCGTGGGCCGCGTGGACAAGGCCACGCTGCGCCAGATCGCCAGCGAGCCGCAGGAGGAGCACGTGGACTACGTGGAGAGCTACAACGTCATCGAGAAGCTGTCCAAGAAGTTCCAGGAGGCCTTCTGCTGTGCGTGCTGCAGGGATGGGGGAGTGGGGCGGGCAGCGGGAAGGGTCTATAAGGCAGAACTGGGATGGAGCCAGCAGCTGGGGCGGGGCCAGGGCTGGGCGGCGGGGCCAGGGCTGGGCGGCGGGGCCAGGGCTGGGCGGCGGGGCCAGGGCTGGGCGGCGGGGCCAGGGCTGGGCGGCGGGGCCAGGGCTGGGGGCGGGGCCAGGGCTGGGGGGAGGTGCTGATCTAGGGAAGGTCCTCAGGTTAGTTGGGGAGAGGCCATCCAAGAACCCTTTTATGTGGCAGGTCCTGGTGGGGACAGGAGGGGCGGGAATCCCGTAAAGAGAGGGCCTAAAAAGCCTGTGCGTGATGACAGTGGGGTTTGGGTGCCAGTGGGCACTGGGCAAGAGAAGGTTTAGTCCTACAAAAGAGGGGAGGTGGGTTTGGGAGGTGACCCGTCATAAGGGGTAGGGTCTTGAGTAGGATGGGTGGGGCCAGGGCGAGGGGTTCCCCATTTGGAAAATGAGTCCAAGAAAAACATGCATCTGAGTGTGAGGATCCACTGAATGATGCCTGGTTAGCGCTCCGTGGGTGGCATCTGACCAGTGTGGCCGGGTGTCTGGTCTATGGTGCGTTCTCTGCTGCGTGTGTTCTTCTCGACACGTGGGACACAGCGGTGAGCCAGACAGGACAAAGCGAACCTTGTCCCTGTGGCCTTTACCTTTTCAGCAGGAAGTTTTGGTTGTATAATCAGCATTATCACCTTCTTCGGGGATGTCAGCCCTGGAGCGGTGATTCCGGCCCTGGGCTGAGCTCTAGGGCTGGACCCCACAGGCAGGGGTCTCAGTTTCCCTGAGTGTGTGAGGGCCCATCCTGGCTGAGATATTCAGGCGCTGTGACCGTGAGATTCCGAGTCCCCCTTTGTCCCCGCAGTGGTGTCAGACCTGTGTGCCACGGGAGACCATGACTGCGAGCAGGTCTGCGTCAGCTCCCCGGGCTCCTACACCTGCGCCTGCCGCGAGGGCTTCACCTTGAACAGTGATGGCAAGACCTGCAATGGTCAGTGGGCTGGACCTGGGCAGCCCGGGGGAGGTGCTAAGGAAGGGATGGGGTCTCGGCTACTTCTCAGTCCAGCTGAGCTTTCCCACATGTGGCCTCTGGGCCAATCTGTAGAGGCGATAGATTCCTTCCAGAGTCTGATGTCAGCTGGACAGTCCCTCCTGAGGTCCTCTTTTTGACACCATGGCTGGTGGTTTGGCGTGGTGGAAGGAGTCACTCATCTTGAGTTCATGTCTTAGTCTAGTACCTCTGAGCCTTATAATGTCGCAGCTGTAAACTCTGGCTTTAGAGAGAGAGAGTTAGAGGACAAGATGGGTGAGCCTCCGCACAGAGCTTGGTGTGTGTTGGGTGCCCGGCCAGCGGTCGGATGAATGACTGCCTTTCAGCTTCACCCCCTTGCCTGTCCACACTCCCCAGTCTGCAGTGGCGGCGGAGGCAGTTCGGCCATTGACCTGGTCTTCCTCATCGATGGGTCCAAGAGCGTGCGGCCGGAGAACTTCGAGCTGGTGAAGAAGTTCATCAACCAGATTGTGGACACGCTGGACGTGTCGGACAAGCTGGCCCAGGTGGGGCTGGTGCAGTACTCGAGCTCCGTGCGCCAGGAGTTCCCTCTGGGCCGCTACCGCACCAAGAAGGACATCAAGGCCGCTGTGCGCAACATGTCCTACATGGAAAAGGGCACCATGACCGGGGCTGCCCTCAAGTACCTCATCGACAACTCCTTCACCGTGTCCAGCGGGGCCAGGCCTGGGGCCCAGAAGGTGGGCATCGTCTTCACCGACGGCCGGAGCCAGGACTACATCAACGATGCTGCCAAGAAGGCCAAGGACCTTGGTAGGTGCGCCCTCCTGGACCCCGAACACCCTGATGGCCGGGGGTGCATGGCACAACCCACCTGTAACTTATCTCCGTGTCTATTCTGATGAGTGCCCAAACCCCGGTCCTATGTGAATGAGGAAGGACTGGTTCATCCATGTCTTTCTTACACTGATGACAAGACGGAGGCCCCAGAAGAGTAAGTGGCTGCTTCTGATGGTTCTTCAGTGGGAGCGGGTTGGAGCTGTTCCAGTTGAATGTTCCCGAGAACATACCCATGGCTGAAAGGCAGCCCACTTTGGGACAAACCTGAGCCTTGTTTTATTGCCTATGGAGTAAGGATAATGATAACCACCAGATGATGGTTATGAGAGTTAAATGAGATTACAAAGCCCCCAGGGCAGGGAGTCAGTACAGGCCTGGCATACAGTAGAATCTCAGTAAATGTTTATTTCCTCAATGTCTTTGTCCCAGGCATCGTGCCTGCACTTCCAGAAGCTGCCACTAGGGGGTGTCTGGAGTTGATTTCGTAGGCATCCTCCCAGAGGCTCAGCCTCCACTGCCTGCCCCAAGCCACCCTTACTTGTCCCTCCTGCAGGCTTTAAGATGTTTGCCGTGGGTGTGGGCAACGCGGTGGAGGACGAGCTGAGGGAGATCGCCTCGGAGCCCGTGGCAGAGCACTACTTCTACACGGCGGACTTCAAGACCATCAACCAGATTGGCATGAAGCTGCAGAAGAAGATCTGCGTGGGTGAGTGAGGCCAGCGCTGGCATGGATGGGAGGGGCAGTGGGCTCTGGGGTGGGCATGGAGCCACCCTGCAACTGGATGTGGGTGGGGAAAAGCAGGAGATGGGGTGGCACCAAGAGCTGGCAGACCCGGGAGGTGGGCTGGCCAGTCTAACTCTTACTACCAGCAAACATACATTTATTGAATGCTCATCATATGAGTGACACTCCTCAGTGCTCTCCAGATACCAAATCATTCAATTCTATTTGGTAGGAATATTGTTGTCCCCACTTTACTGATAGGAAAACCAAGGCCAGAGGGATCAAACAGTTGTTAGTAACTGGAGGAGCCAGGATTTGAATCCTGTCACCTCCCCTGACCCTGCCCAGTGACCTTGCCAGCTGGTCCCCAGGGGCAGTGTGGACTCCAGGGCCAGACATGCCTGCGTTTGCATCTTTGCTTTGACACTGACCACCTGTTGACCCTGGACAAGCTGTTTCACTTCTCAGGTTCTTCATTTGTACGTGGGGTTAATGATTTTAAACACAAAGGATTGGGGTGAGGGGTCACCATGATGACATAACCGCTCCTGACAGCAGTGTCCTACACATAGTAGGTGCTCAGTGCAGTGATGCTGTTATCAGAGCTCCCATGGGTCAGGAAGACATTCAGGGTTCACCCTTCATCACTCCTAGGGGCTCTGTCTCAAGAATTCTACATATCTCTGCCCCCTCAGAAGTCCTGGGCCACACATTCCCCCAAGACTCCCTAGTCCAGGCCCTGGGCAGTGACTACCCCACCTCCCTGTCTGGCAACCTCTCTACTTCCTGTCCATTCCAGAGGAAGATCCCTGCGAATGTGAGTCCATTGTGAAATTCCAGGCCAAAGTGGAGGGGCTGCTGCAGGCCTTGACCAGGAAACATATCCTTCCCAGAGACTGATGGAGGGCAGGAGAGGGGTGGGGACAGGAGGCAGGGTGGGGATGGGGGGCCAGGGGCCAGGCATGGTAGGCAGGGGAGCGGTGATGGGTTTGGGACAGACTCCTCCTTGCCTGCTCCCTGCTGAAGGCAGGCTGGATTTTGGCCAGATAGGCTGATACCAGCTGTGATACTGACCTATCAGAAGCAGAGGGTCCTAGAGGGAGGACAGAGAAACTGAGACACAGGTCAGGATCTACAGACGGACACACTCAGGGAAACACAGTGCCCGGGACACCCACTTCTCAGGATCCTGGTGGCATGACCAACATCAGCTCCCATTCAGATGGGCTGGACCTCGAGCAGCTTCCCTGGCTGGGTCAGGACCAAGTGGGGGACCAGCGGGCCGAAACCTGCAGCTGGGAATGCGGGGCTCATGGTTCTGGCTGTGTTTGGAGAACACCATTCTGAGGTCAGGGGATGGTAAATTTCGGGGAGTGCAAGTGCTGGAAGAGGGGTACTATGCAGGACCAGGAAGTGGGGGTCTGGAGGTCCACGTGCACCTCTCCTTGACTCTGCCCACTGGAAGCTGTGAGTAAGCGGCTGGCCGTCATGGAGAACAGGATCGTCTAAGGCCCTTGTCCCTGCTGTGGCTTCTCCATCTCACTGCCCCGGCTCGGCCCACAGAGTCCGGTGTGTCCCCTAGAGCCCCGAGTTTAGTCTAGCTTTGTCACTTAGGGGATTTGGGAGGGGCAGGCCCTGGGATGGCTGCAGGCCTCTCCCTCATCCACCAGCCTTGGAGCCCTGCCAGGGTATGTGTGTGGGAGTGGGAGTGCTGGAGTGCAGGAGTTTGGGGCATGCGTGTGTGTGTGTGTGTGTGTGTGTGTGTGTGTGTGTATGTGTGTGTCTGGGAGCAATGCATGAGTGAGAACACAAGGGCAAGTGTACCTGAGACTGCGTTTGCATTTTTTAACCAAAAGCTTAATATATTCCTGTTGTTAGTTACCCTCCCTGACTGTGAGTGCTGTGAATCTCTTCTGACTTCTCCATTCCTTTTTGAAAAACAATTAAATGTGATTTAACTTAAGGGCTGAATGGGCCAGAGGCAGTGTGGTTATTTGGGGAGCAGGAGGAAGGATGGCTGGTGATAGGGCGATGGCGGACGATGACAAAGTGGTAACAACAGTGATGACAGCGACTGCTCTGAAACCCGTCACCCGCTCGCATTTGTCTTGCCTTTTCAGTTGCACGTTTATCTCCATGATCTCATCTCATCCTCCCAGTGACTCCACCCAGAACAGACTCGAGTCATCCCATTTCACAGCTGGCAGAGCCGGGTGTCTGAGGAGGAAATGACGGGCTCAGCCCTGGGTCTGATAGAGACAGGACTTGCACCCAGGACTCAGGACAGCAAAAGAAGGGCACAAAGAAGGGCAGTGGCTTCCGATCAAACTCGTTCGTTCGTTCGTTCATTCATGCAGACAAAAACATGGAGCATAGACCTCATGTCAGACAGTGGGGAGATGTGGCCTATGAAACAGTCCCTGCCCCTAAGGGACTTCCCATTTAACAGGGCCTGCCACCCCCCTATCGCTGGAGGAAAAGGGAGTGGATTTAGGTTGTACAGAAGGTGAGTGTGTGTGAGAGAGGTGATGAGAAGGGACCCAGCCTGAGCCTGGCTGGCCCAGGTGCCCCTGTGCGTCCTCTCTGTTGGTTCCTGGTGCTTTAGAAGCTTCACTCCCAACCCTCAACACAGACACTGCACCCCCACCTCAGGGGCAGCACAAGGGAAAGACTGTTGACTCTCAACCCTGACCCCACTCAGGGTCTGACGGCCTCCCCCAGAACCCCCTGGATCAGTGTCCCTATGAAAATTCAACTCATTGCCTCCATAGGGAGCTGAGCTGATTTTCTGAACTCAATCTTGTTTAATGGAGCATTTTTAGTGCTGCTACCAGAGTCACAGGAAGCTCAGAGGATCCTGGAAGGTCTTCCTTAGAGACAATTCAGGAGGCAGAATAACCCCCAGCAATACCCAGGAGCCATATCACACAGCACCCCGCCTCACGGGAGGCCCTGGGACAGGACCCGGCCACCCCACGCTGAGCCCTTTCTTTGTGCCTGGCCCTGGGCTAGGGGGTTTTCTGCTGTCCAAGGAGACTCCTCGTCGCACACCCTGTGGCAATTGCTCAGCCCACACTTCCCTTCTGAGATTATCCCCCATCGCCCACCCTCACAGCTCCTGCCCCTGGGACCCAGCTGATTGGTCAATGGGTTTGGACCTGGGGATACCAGCTACCTGGCCACTGGCCCTGGAGCGGGAGGCCTATATCTTCTTCGGGCGCACTGAGCCTGGGGCCACTGTCCTTGGGAAAAAGAAAAGCAGCATTTGCTGGGCTGCTGATAGCTCTCCAGTTCAGGGGTGTTTCAGTTATCTGCTGCTGGGTAACCCACCGCTCCAAACTTGGTGACTCAAAGCAATCCTCTGTTATCGTCACTGTTCTGTGGGTTGGCTGGGCCCAGTGCCCACCCACACTGGCAATTGTTTGGGTCTCAGCCAGGTGGGAGCCTCCAGCATGGCCCACTCAGGTGACTGTGGCTTTCAGAGAGCTGCAAGGTTCTCTCTCTCTCTCTCTCTCTCTCTCTCTCTCTCTCTCTCTCTCCCTCTCCCTCTCCCTCTCCCTCTCCCTCTCCCTCTCCCTCTCCCTCTCCCTCTCCCTCTCCCTCTCTCTCTCTCCCTCTCCCTCTCCCTCTCCCTCTCTCTCTCTCTCTCATCAATAAATAGAAATTAAGAAAAAAATAAATGGGGCTCATGTTTTCCCACAAACACTCGCATGGGGTGTGAGGCAGGCTGTGCAAAGGCCTCGGCTGGGATGGGCAGGGGTCCCCCATCCTTGTCACTTGGAGGCGGGCCCTGCTGGGCCCTGTGCAGGATGGCCGACCTGCTGCTGGGGTGGAGCAGTGAGTCCCTGGCTAGGATCAAGTCCTCATTTGCAGGGAGAGTTGAGAAACTGATGGTGGCTCTGGCACATCCCACCAGGGACCCTCTGCACTAGCAGTAGCGTCACCCATTTGCAAGTGCTGGGACTGCCCCTGAGTGAAGAGCTGGATTCCTCGGTTTACCTAATGCCAAGGCCTTTCTCAACAGCTGTAGGAACCCAGCATGCTGCCTTTGATCATGAATGTCCAGCCCTGTGCACACAATAGGTGCTCAGCAGATCCCAGTGGCCTCTCTCTTCCCTCTCCTCCCGCAGTCAGCAGGCTCACAGCTCAGCAGAAGGTGGACCTGGTCCTGGAGGAGCCTGGAGCTGCATCCAGGTGCCCGAGGGCAGAGGGGCAGGGTTGGCCCCAAAGAGGGGCAGATGGGGGACAGGCAAGGAGTGAGGGACCCACTCAGCAAGCAGGGGCCAGGGAGGGGCCCACGGAGCAAAGGCTGCCAGAGGCCACAGCCCAGAAGCTTAGAACTGGTGGACTGGGGCTGCTGCTGTGTCCCCTGACCTGGTCAGGCCCAACTCAGTCCCCGGTCCAGACACAAGACCTAGGAAATGGGGAGAACAATTCCCTCCTTGCTGGGGCATGGAGACCAAAAGGAGACCATGTAAGTGCCCAGAGCTGGGGTCTCTGGGGCTGAGCCTCAGGATGGCCATGAGAGCAATAAATGGAGGGGGCCTGGGCCCAGGATTGCCAGGTGGTGAAGGGAGGGCTGTTTCCTGCCTGCAATATTCCTGCTCCAGCAGGGAGAGTGCACGGCAGGTGGTGGGAGACTCACTGAAAGCAGCCATGCGGGGACTGGAGCCCAGGCACCTGGGCCCGAATGATGAGTTAGGGCTCCTGGTTAAAGTGACAGAAAGTTCACACCAACCAGCTCAAGCACAAGAAGGGGGCTGATGGGACCCCACGAAGGTGCCGGAGGAGGTGCTGGGCTTAGCAGTGTCGTCAGCCCTCGGTCTCTCTGTCCTCTTGCCTCTGGTCTCCACCATAACCTCACACTCAGGCAGGCCCCCTGGACGGCCCCCAGGCCCCCACACAGTCCCGCCAGCTCCGAGTTCACAGAATTCAGCCTCCTGGGCTCAGCAGGTCCTGTGTCTGTCCAGGCTGGGCTCAGGCACAAGACCCAGAGGATTAAGTAAGGCTCAGCAGGGTTCCTCCAGGAGGAGGAGGGGGCTGGGCACCGGTGGACAGGACCCACAGGTGTCCCCCAGGGTGGGGTCCGGGTCGGCCTGGAAGTCCTGCTTGGACTACATCCCAGCATCTCCCTGGTCCTTGTGTCTGGGGTGGAGAGCCAGCTCTTCCAGGGTCGTGTTGCCAGGCTCCGAGGAAGGTGGAGCCCACATCTGAGGGTCTTTCAGGCCCAGACTCCTGCTCCAACTCATCTTAATTCTCTCCACAACTACTCTGGACTCCCCCCACCCCCTGCAATCCACCCTCTCCACCCCATTTTCTTGTCTCCCTGCTCTTGGCTGGATTAACAGACGGTCATAAGCAAATCCCAGCAAGCAGAAGAGCCAGCATCTCCCAGGGCAGCCCGTTTATTGCACCAGGTGCATTACTTTGTAACCAATATTTTTTGTTGGTTTTTATTTCTTATTTTTAAAAATATAGATAAACAGGACTAGACTAATTAGGATTTTTTTCTTTCCTTACCTCTTGGATAAATGGAAGTCTCTTGGCCCCCCAGTGAATTGGTTACCAGGTTTCAATAAGGTTTGTCTCTGCAATTATAGTTCATTAATGGATTTACAAGCAAGGGAAGATGGCGAAGTCCACTAAGGGAATTGTTCTGCATTCTCCTCTTTTAATTACACAATTTTCTCGTAGACCAGTGCTCTGTGAAAAATGGGGTGCAGGGGGAGTCCCAGCATGCCATCTGTTCCAGATGCAAATGCAATCAGTAGGGGAGAGATAGGAGCTGCTGGAGGCCTCCTGCTGCCTGGGGCTGGGCCTGCCTCCTCTTAGAGCTGCTGCAGGCTGGAGGCTCAGCCACCGGAGCTCAGGCGGGCATACTGACACAGGACAGACCAGGTCTGCTCATGGGGGACATGGCAACCTTTGAGTATCAGGGGTCAGAATCAGATTGAGGTCCCTGTTGTGTTACCATTTTTGGATCATCCTTTAGGTTCTAGGGAGTAGGCACCATTTCTAATTCATACTTTTCAGTGACTCATCTGATAAGTTGGTTTCACAAAAGGAGAAACCAAGACTGTCAGTAGTAAAGTGTCACACAGCCAGCAAGTGGCAGGCAGGGCTGGGAATCGAACCCTGGAATCCTGGCTCTGAAGTCAGGCTTCTTTTCAGAACATGGCCTCTCTGAGCTTCAGACCTTATGTTGAAAGGAATTCTAGCCCTTTTCCCACAGGTGGGGCGACAGCAGGTTAACTGGCCTTTCTGCTCGTTCTTTAATCCATTACGCACGTTGGTCCCAGACTGATGGCCCCATGGTGAGCCTCGGACCAGGTCATACCCCTGTTCAAGGACCTTCTCTGGCTCCTTATTGCCACGGAGATAAAATTCAAACTTAGCTGGAGACCCTAGGTTGTAGGGTCTGGCTATTTCCCTGGCCTGTTAGACTCCAAATCCCTACTCTTCCCGTTCACCCATTGCTGCTCCCTGGTTGGCGTGGTTTCTCTATCCGGGAAATGGTCTCTGACACTGGGATCCGTGCTCCCAAAGACTTCCTTGGACCTCGGAGTAAAGCCGTCTTTCTTAGTGGGGCTGGAGTTGCAGGCCTGAGCTGCTAAGGGGGCATCTGGCCACACGATGGCACCATTGGCCCAGGAATGGAGTAGCTGAGCCCAGCTGGGGGATGGGGTTCAGCCATTGTCACTGAGCTGGGTTAATTCCCTTCCCTTGTAGCACCTCATCTAATTCCTTTACATTGTCCCCTCCCTTCCGCCCACAAAGATTCCCAAGGGGGGCCGAGACCTCTCTCCAAGGGCAGCCCAGGCTGTGGGCCTCCGCAGAGGTGGTTGTTATCTCCCCACTCCAGCCACACTCTCCGTCCCTCTCCAGGTGCCTGTGAGGGGCTTGGGCTGGATGCAGGGCTGTTCTCCCAGCGGCCTTGTTGGATAGGGGATGGCCGTTCAGACCTGGATGTTGGGGATGGGGTGGGAGCTAAGCCAGAGTGCCGCAGGAAAGTTGTATTGTACCGTCCCCTTCCTCTCTTGTTTCTATGGGCAAATGGCTGAGTCTTTTGTCTCCAAATTAGGATAGAATTGCTTCTGAGTCCAGATAAATGCAGCCTGGTGAGGCAAGGAGGCATTGGGGAATCCTGGGGAGCCCAAGAAGGGTCCTCAGATACCATGGAGAGAACACAAACTCCACAATCCCAAGGGTGGGGGCATGTCCCGACACTGTCCCTAATGTGCTATATGACTGTGGGCACCTGACTGCCCTTCTGAGTCTCAGTTTGCTCACCTAGGAAATGGGGAGAACAATTTCCTCGTCGCTGGGGCATAGAGACCAAAAAGAGACTGTACTGTGTAAGTGCCCAGTGCAGGGCGACTGCCCATCGGTGTCCAAGATGGGACAGCGTCTTCACCAGGGTTCGGGCCCAGATGCCACCTAGTCACAGGTCTCCCACCAGGGCTCAAGGAGGAGGCAGCAGCTCTTCCAGATCAAGAACCCTCCTCTCCTCCCTCATGGAAACCTGCCAACAGGTCAGAACGTGCCCCTCCCTTGTCCCCCCAGCCCACACTGTGGCAGGGCCAGAACACTAACTTATGAACCCCAAGAGCACCAGGGCAACAAGGGTTCTTCTCCAGAGGAAGGAAAGATCTGGGGCCATGTGGGGCACACAGGCCTGGGTTCAAGTCCCAGAGCCTTGACTTGTCTCTTCAAAGCCCTCCTGCTGAGCCTCACTCTGTCCAGCCTTTACAATGGGGTAGTCCTTTCTCCCAAAGTGGGTGGGAAGAATGAATGAGGCTAGCACTATGATGATGATGCCATACTCATAGTAACCACTGATATATGTTAGCCGTTTATAGGTTTATATTTATAAAGTACTACTTATCGTTTATAATGTGCTATAAATATATTATTATTTAATAACTAGAGGGCTGGTGTACGAATTCATGGGGTCCCTTGGGGACCTGTGGGATTGGCTGGAACCAGCTCTCCAACATCCCCTGAGATGTCCCAGATTGTGAAAGGGAGCAGGCCAGGCCAAGGGACCCCACTGGTGCATGATCAGGCCAGGGAGGGACACGGGAGGTTGGCCAGCCAGAGAGGGACCGTGGGAGGGCTCCAGGGCATGTCCAGTCCATCCTGCTAAGTCCCTATCAGCTGGATCCCAGCAGCAAGCTAATCTACCAGTTGACTGTCTGCCCCCTGGTGGTCAGGGCACGTCATAGTGAGTGGTTGCATGGCCTTAGCATATCATTAGCATATTATGATTTGATTAGTTGAACGGCTGATCGGTCGACTGGACACTTAGCATATTAGGCTTTTATTATATAGGATATATTTACATATATTATTTATCTGGTTATATTATTATATTTTTATGTATCAAATACTTATATAGTATATAAGTATTACATGTAAGTATGTATAATATACTACATGTACTGTGTACTAATATATACTATAAACTGTCTCCCTACCTCCCCCGACGGTTGGCATGTCTGCTGCATGGGCATGTGGCCACATCTGAGAAAATTATTTTTCCCTCTTCTTGGTATCAGATTTTCCCTTGCAGTTTCCTGCCTTCATTCCTGGCAGGAGCCCTTGGCCCGAGGACAGCAAGTGCCTCCCAGCTCTCTCCTGTGGGCGGTATAGAGCCCAGAATACTGTCCAAGCCTACGCTTCCTCCAGAATCCAGGAGGAGTGGGGAGAGCATGCTGTGTGCACCCCAACATGCACCCGATGCTCAGGGGCCATCATGGCCTTTTGATCCCTTCCCCGTGGGGCCTGTGCTCACAGGGCCTGGGAAAGCCCAGCCCCTCCTGCCACAGTTTCCTTGGCTGAGGCCAGGCCTGGGGGCAGTGGGCAGGGTGGGGCTTCCCCAGAAAGAGAAACCCCTCCGTCCTGGGCTGGGCTGGGCAAGGCCAGGCCATATCCACCCCCAGATGCCACTGCCTCCCCAGCAGCAGGCCCGGGTCTCTCAGGGGAATGGGACATCCTGACTGGAGGCCTGAGAGGTGACTACACTGGTGCACGAACAAACATTTAATGTTTCCTATTTTACCAGTGGGGTATGTGTTTGAATGGGCATCAGAAAACCCCACAGCAGTGGGTTGGATCCTGTATTTCATGGAAATTTTTGCTCAGGGTGAGGGAGCCCATTTCAGGTCAATGTCAAAATCGTGCAGGTGGAGGGTGGCGATGGCAAGAAACAGGGGAGGACCGAGGGAGGGGCTGGAGCTGGGGACATGCTGATGAGGCCTGTGACCCCCAAGTGAGGTCCCCGGGTGCAGCCTAGCTCTGCCTGTGGCTGAGGGACCCTGAGCAGGTCACTGCACTCCCAGAGCCTCCCTTTTCTCCTCAGACAGCAAACTGAAGGTGAGAGAGGCCCAAGGTCACATAGCGGGGAGTGAGCATGTTAGGGTTTGAGCCTGTTTTCAGGCCCTTCTGGGCTCGGCCTGATGGAGCTGTAACTGGTGCTTATTTCCCATCAATGTTGGTTGTGGCGGAAGGAAAATCATATACTTTGGAACCAGACACATCTGAGTGATGGTGTGCACATCACCGTGACACTCAGTTTTATCATCTGGAAAGTGGAGAAATGAACAGAGGCTCCCTGGGCTGTTGTGAGATGATGAAGTATGTGATGCACCCGTGCAGGGCCTGGTGAAGGGCAGGCTCCAAACACAACCTTTTTCTGCACCCCCTTCTCTCCCAGCCCCACCCTGAGGCCTCAGTCTCTCCCCGGTCCTGTCCCGGCTGCCTGTGGACCCTCCTCTGTCTGTGTGTCCTATAGCAGCCGCCTCAGCTCCTGGGCACAGAGTGGAAACCAGGCCAGCGGGGGAACGGGGCTGCACAGCTCTGATCTGTCTCTGGTGGCTCTGGCTTCACAAGGCGTCTCCCCACATGGAGGCGGCCGGCACTGTCTGGTTCTTGAGCCAAAGGCCTGTCCTGCCTGGGCCTGAGTTGGGTGCGGGCTCCCTCTGTTCACATGTGGCCAGGGGATCTGGGCAGCAGCTGTAGAGGTGGTCCAGCTGCTGGGCCTGAGGCCACAGGAAGCAGATTGGTGAGGGCCTGGGCCTCCTGGCCCCGAGCGACCCCCTCCTCTCACACACAAGACTGGCTCCAGGCTGCCCAGGGCTGAGCTCATCACCCTGTCCTCTCTCCACGGCCAAGTTGCCCGGGCTCTGGGCTCTGGATTGTTCTCTGATGCAGGGGGCAGGGGTGTTGGGGACTCCAAACTTCCTGTTGGGACATCCTGGAGGCACACCTCCTGTAGAATTCCAGCCCCTTCCTGCCTGGTCTCCATTTCTCCCCTCCCCGGGCGTCCCGTTCCTTTCCAGAGAAACCAAACTGAGCCGGAAGGACAGCTCTTGCTCAGAGTATGGATTAAATGCTGAACATAGGAGAGGACCTCTGATGAGCAGGGTGAGTGGATCAGAAAGAACAAACAGGACTGAAATGAAAGTGGACTCCTGGCTTCCTGTCCCTAAGCTACTTATGCTGAGGGAGACACATGAGAAAGTTCCACTACTATCCCCACTATTGTCATAATTAACACTAAAGGGAAAAATCCCCCGAGTGTGCAGCTGATTTTCGTTACCTGGACCTTCAAGACCTATTTCACTCACTCAAGATATTGGGGCGGTGCAGGGGTCCTTCTGGTGACCTTCCAACTGGTGGCCACCATCTCCCTGAGCAGGTCCCAAGGTGGAGCAGCTGGGGTGCAGCCCACACTCCCCTGCCTGGAGTCTGGGGACTGAGGGTGCAGGAGGAGAGAAGAGGTGGGGTGGGGGATAGGATGGCTGTGTCCCGGCCCTGTTTCTCCAAGCTGGGAAATGGTCTACAGGGGAAGTGTGTTTGGGAGAATCCAAAAAGAAAGCAGATAGGCAAGGACCAGGGGCGAGTCCATCTCTGCAGGCAGATGAACCAGGGTCAAGTGAAGGGAGCAGGGTGGGGGCCGGAATGCAGGCGTCTGGAATGTTTGCTGAACCTTCCTGACTCCGGATTCTTGAAGGGAGAGACTGCGGTGAGCCAGGTGAGGAAGAGAGAGACGGGAGAATGGGATGGGGACTCCCAGGAACTCCTCTTCTTAATGCTGAGAGGTCCTGGAGACAAATGGCCGAATAACCTCCTTCTAAAGACGCTGAAAGGGAAGAAGCTCAGGGCCTCCAACCTTCACGCCATCGCGCAGCCAGAGCAATTGTGACTAAGCCAGCACTGTTCATAGCATCTGAGATGCGCAGTCTTGGAAGTAGGGCAGCTTTTACAGACTCAAAGAGCAATTTAGAGAATCTTTGAGTTTCAGGATCTAAGCATCTTGTCTTCAGACGAATCCCAGAATGATGCCTCATAGGTGCGTTCACAGGCTCGCAGGCCCACAGAGTCTTAGGATTGAGGAATCTCTGCAAAAGAGCTGAAATAGCAGAGACTCATTCAGAGAAACTCAGAGTTGAAATAGAAATCTTGGAATCTGAACATTAGCACAAGCGATGACCTGAGTCCAACCTCTTCCTTCTCTTTGCTGTCCTGTAATAACATGTATACTTCTAGGGACAGAGAGCTCATTACCTGACAGCCAACTTGTCTTGCTGTTGAGTAGATTTGGCTGCTGATATTGAGCCTAAAACTGTCCCCAAGTGACCCAACCACCCCTCTCTTCCTGGCCCCACTCCTTGTCTTTCCCCATCCACCCTGAAGAGCTGAATGAATAGAAAAAATAACATCGAGACCAAGACTCACACTAAACTATCTCCTGGCTAAGACAATGACCTTTGCAGGCTATGGGCCTGCAGAAGGCGTAGACCATGACACCTCCTGGCAATGACACTGGCCCCTCCCTTTGGTGCCACCTGTTTGTCCAGCCTTCATGCTACCTCTCCAGCTCTGCAGGTGCAGAAATTTGAGCAACCACTGGAAACAGTCACAGAAAAGGCAAGCTCTTCTTCCGGCCGATCCCAGTCAACAAGAATGATGTGGGTTCTGGATTTTGTGAAGTTGTTTTCAGTGTGAGCTATAGGTGGGGTAGGGTGCAGTGGGAAGGCCCAGTTCTTCTGATGAGCCTCGGCCATAGTACTACCCCAGGGCAGAGCTGAAGGTGTAGGCCCTGTGGCCAGATGATCTAGATGGAGTCCCAGTGTTGCCTCACACTAGCTGTGTGACCTTGGGCAAGTTGCTGATCTCTCTGTGCCTCAGTTTACTCTCCTATGAGGAAAGGATGATGGGACTAATCAGTATGATCTCTAGCCCTGTTCAGGCAGGCAGGCTCGCTTCCTTCCATCCAGTCATTCATACTGTCATTTGCTCAGTGCATTCATTCATTCTTGCTTTCACTCATTCTCCACATTCATTCATTCAGGCATCGA
Organism: Antrozous pallidus; assembly: GCA_027563665.1. Taxonomy (NCBI): domain Eukaryota; kingdom Metazoa; phylum Chordata; class Mammalia; order Chiroptera; family Vespertilionidae; genus Antrozous; species Antrozous pallidus. The sequence goes on from CM050508.1 coordinate 193,495,925, forward strand.
TTCCCTTGTTCCTCCACTCTTCAATACCTTAATTCCTTCAGATATCCTGGCATGCCCAAGCCTGTTGCCGGCCACCTTTCTCCAACTTGTGGGCCGACTGTCTGGGCCTCCGAGGTGACTCTGGTCCTAGCTCAGTGGATAGAGCGTCAGCCTGCGGACTGAAGTGTTCAGGGTCAATTCCGGTCAAGGAAACATGCCCAGGTTGCGAGCTTGATTCCCAGTGTGGGGTGTGTAATAGGGAGCCAATCAATGATTCTCTCTCATCATTGATACTTTTCTCTCTCCCTCTTCCTTCCTCTCTGAAATCAATCATAATCATAATCATAATCATAATCATAATCAGTGACTCTGGCCGTGGGGACCGCTGACCACTCCCAGGTAACTGAAAGTCGCTGGGAACAGTAAGGATCTAGGGTGTGACTTCATTGAGGTCTCGTGTCCTCAGGAGCTCTTGGTGGCCACCAGGCTCTTCTCTTCTTCGCAGCTCAATTGGGAACCGCCCATTAGTGGGTCTAGAGGGGAGCCTGTGCCTGCAGGTGGTTCCTCTGAGACCCGGGCCAGGCCCCTGCCCTCGCTCTGTCCCAGGATGGCCTCTCGCCTCTGGGGAGGGTGTCTGAGCACCACGGGCTCTGGGCGGGGAAGAAGCTCTGCCTCTGGGGCATGTGCAGAGAACAGAGTCCACTGCCCATCCTGTTCCTCACAGCCCTGGCTTTATTGAGGTGCACGATGGCGTAAGAACACAAAATAGCAGCCTCTTTGTTCCAGAAAGTTAAGCAGTATTTTCCCTTTGGGTGTCCCACTCTTGGACAAGGAGGGACCATTGCTGGGGCTGGGCCCAGTTCAGGGTGGGCTCTGCTGACTCAGGAGGCAATGAGATGGATCACGTCCAAGATCAATTCCGTGTGTTACAGTGGCCTCAGGGCGTCCTGCAGCTAAGTGCCCACTGGTTGGTTGCACTAATTAATTGATTTTATTACCTATACTTGAGACCTCTGGAGTCATGATATGCAAATATATGCAAATGACCAGAGGAGTGGGTTGAACCCAAAGCCTGGTGAGCACCCACCTGGACTGGGCTGATTTCAATGCTCAGCTTTCCCATTGAGATCCTGTCAGGTTTCCAGGGAGCAGGAGGTGGGGGAGAGGAGCAGGGGTCCTAGCATCCGTCAGACCTGGGTTCAAATCCCAGCCCCTCCTCTTACTGCTGTGGGTGACCTTGGGGAGTCCCTTCACCCCTTGGTGCTGCGTGTCCCCATTCGTGCAGCAGAGGTGACAGCACTGTGGACTGTGCAGGGCTGGGGTTAGAGGCAAGGAAGCAGGTGCTCAATAAACAGAACTCACGTTGTCGCTGTAAGGAGCAGTCCCCCTTGAAGTGCTAAATCACGCATTTCCAGGGCGGTGGGAGAACAGGGCTCGCTCTGGCTTTGCAGCCCCAGCAGAGTGTGTGCTCCTTGAAGGGGAACTGCGATGTCCCCTCATCAGCGGCAGCTGCTCCTGACTCGAGTCCCCGCCTCCTCTTCCTGCCTGATAGGGGGGTTTTATGTGTGACCTTTGCTGAACACAGCCATTCCTCTGGGGGAGGAGGGGAAATTACGTAAAAGATTGGAGTTTAAACATCCTGAGAGATTTATTGTATGTAGTGGATGGAACAAGTCCCACCGAACCACACAAGTTATGTCAGGAGAAGTGGGGCTGAGGTGGGCTGGAGGCCGGGCTGGGCCTCAGAGGGAGGTGGGTTGGGAGTTTGGAGGCTGCTGGACAAAGTATTCAAAAGCTTCTTAGACTGTGAGCTCTGTGTCAGATGCAGCTGACAGAGTGTGCTGCCTTTGCAGGGGAGGGGCTGACATTTACTGAGCACCTACTGTGTGCAGGGCGAGTTCACACTGAACCCCAGCAGCCCTCACTCTGCCAGGTGGCACTGCAGCTCCCTCTTTCTGGAGGGGAGCCTAGGGCTCTGAGGGATGCAGTGACTTGTCCCAGGTCCCTGAGCTTGTCCGTGGCAGGAGGGGAGGGGAGTCCATGCCTGGGAACCTACATCCCCGTTTTTTCTGAGCCTGTGCAGGAGGGACACAGGGATTCAGACACTGGGGAGCTGGGACCCTGACATGGGCAGGGGACTTGTCACTGACCCATGTGGGGCTGAGTCCGCATTCAGTCCAGCTGACAACTGAGCATTTTCCTGTGAAGCACCAGCGGGCACTTGGGGGGTCTGAGGGAGGCAGGTCCCGAGCCCCTGGGAATGTGTACCCCACTGGGGACCAGGCTCCAAACAAGCAGCTGGGGAAAGAGGCCCAGGCCTCTGGGGATGCCAAGGCTCCCTGAGGAGATGGTCAGTGGGGACTCAGAGGCCTTGACCCAGCACAGACTAGGGAGGTGTCCAGGCGGGGATCCTGGCGGGCAGTCTGGGGGTGGGGAATGGTTAGGCAGATGCCAATAAAACTGGAGTCCTAGAGGGCAGTGACAGTGTCTCGGTCCCCATGGTTGGCATAGGGCCAGCCCCCATCAGCACTGGGGTGGATGGCTCTGTGCCCGCTCTGCCCTCACTAGCTGGGGGGTCTTGGACAAGTCACCTGACCACTCAGAGCCTCAGTGTCCTCATGGCTGAAAGGGGATAATGCCCACCTCCCAGGATTGCTGGGGTATGAAGTGAGGTGTGTGCGGACAGCCCTGGGCACAGTGACGGGCTCAGTGAGGGGTTCAGTGACAGGCACAGTGACGGGCACAGTGACGGACTCAGTGACGCACTCAGTGACGGGCACAGTGATGGGCTCTGTGACAGGTTCAGTAATGGCCTCTGTGACAGGTTCAGTGATGGGCACCTGCAGCAGTACCCACTCTTAGACCCCAGCCTCTCCCCTCCTCCCCCTCACTCCTTTCCATTCTCACCTCCACCTCTGAGGGTTCCCCGGGCTCCCTCCTCCTGCAGGGCTCCCCACCCACTTCTCCCTTCAGTCAGAATAAAGGTAATTAAAAACCTCCCTCCATCCCTGCACTCACATTCCCGAAAGTCCCAGCTTGATGAACGGGTCCTGTTGGCCAAGTAGTTAGAAACACGGGGTCCAGCCAGAGGCATATGAAGCGCAGGACACCTGGCTTTTCCCCGGTAGGATTGCCCTGCACATCCCCTCCAGACTTCTCCCTCCCTGAATAGGGTTGTTTACCACGTTTGATATTTGGAACTCAGGGAGCAAATGACTCTGCTATATAGAGTTGCCGACAAGGGGAGCGAGGCAGGCCCTGAGCTGCAGGTCACAGAGCTAATAACTGGTACAATCACAACTCAAGCCCGTTAATGAACTAACTCATGTAACAAACATTTATCAAAGTCCAACTGCGAGCCACAGCGTGGAATGCTCCGAGTTGAGCAAAATCCAGCATTGCCCGGGGGCACTGAGCGAGCTGGAGAAGCGCCTGGCTGGGTCTGCGTGGGCTTCGTGCATGGATTACTCCTGTTCTCAGCAGTGCGGGCCCAGCGTATTGTCGCCCCATATCACCGAGGAGGACACAGACACTGAGAGGTGACAGGATGGAAGACAAGCCCGAGAGCTAAGGCGAGGCCCAGTCCTGGCCAATAGACTCCAAGCCCAGTGCTCCATCAGAGGGGCCAGAGATGGGGCCGGAGATGGGGCCGGCTATCAGAGTGGTGAGTCAGGTGGCAGCGAGGGCAGTGTTGGTCAAGAAGGCCCTGGGGCTGGACTCCACAGGAGAAGGGCAGGGACTTCTCTTCCCTGGTCTCACTCTGTCCTAGATGGTCATGGAGACTCTGGACTCTGTTTGAGAAATGTCCCTTGAGCCATTCTGCATTTGGATGTAGGCCCCACCGCTTAGTAGAGGTGACTTTGGAGACATCCTCAACTTCACTGGGTCCCAGATTCCTCATGGAGATGCCCAAATGTACCCTCTGGCCCTGGGAGGAGTCAATGTGACATGCCCCGCACAGAGCCTGGCACATAGTAGGTGCTTGGTGACTGCTAATTCATGAGTCAATTCTCTCCTCCCTACTCCTCTACTGGGGAGCTTCTGGGGTGCCTCCAGTGCCCCAGTTGACCGTGCCCCAGTGGAGAAGCCAGTGTCCGTGCGGACGTGCTGGGCCCTCAAGATCCAGAGCTGATGATGTGGGGACAGGGAGGCCCAGAGAGGAATAAGACCTGGTTTAATCCTTTCACCTCCTGAGCTTGGCTGCTCCCTGGCCCCCAACTTCCCAGGGATAGGAAGTATATGTCCCAGCATGTGCTGGTGATTCAGGCCCTGAGGACACCAGTTGGCCTCCCACCAGAGTTCCAGTCCTGCTATTGAATCGGGTGTGGAGGCAGGAGGGAGGGAAGAGAGGGAGTGGATGGACCTCAGCCCACCTCCGTGCTGCTTCCCAGCTGGGACTCCTGCATCCCACTCAGGCCTGAACGGGAGCAGGAACAGGCGTGTGGCCGGATCAGACTGAGCCTTTGGTGCGGCCAGCAGCCAGGGCAGAGCTGCAGGATCCCCCTGGCCTGTCCGGGCAGCGGTGAGGCGGGCCTTCCTGGAGCACAGCTGAAGGCAGGGTTGGGGGAAAATGACATCATTTCTGTTTGCGCCTCCATTTAGCTCAGCCCATCCAATAGACTGGTTATGTATCTATTTTGTGTTTTTAAATGAGGCTGGGAGACTCCCATATGCCTCTCCCCCAAAGCTTCAGCCATAAATGTATTTACCACTGGGCTACTGATAATAGGAAAAGACAAAGAACCAAAAGAGCAACCTAAACAAGTTAACTCAACAAGAGGGCTCGGTTAACTAACCATGCGGAATAGTCCACAGGCTGTGGAAACATGGTTTACGCTCATACTGGGGGGGACATGCTGAATGCTGTACTATTAAGCTTTTTAAAAGCCCAGGATGTGAAGTTATGCATACAGACCCAAAACAGCTGTGCCTGGAAAACTGATTAAAAAATACCGAAAGACACGCAACCAAATGTTAAAAATACACCTTCGGGTATTGAGGATGCATATTAGGAAGAAAAAACACTTATTTTTTATTATCAGTGTTCGCTGATTTAATTTAAAAAGGAGAATTGTTATTGTTGCTGCTTTTTTTTTTTTACTGACTAAATGTGAACAGAAGCCGTCAGGTGTCCGCCTGCCCGGGGAGCAAGTGAGACTCCTCCGCCTCTCCCCGTGGAGCTGGCCGCCTCATTTTCTGACTTCCGCAGATCTTTTGTGCGTTCATACTTTCCATACATCTCTCCACTTCTCCCCCCTCATTTGTCTTGGAAATGTCTCTCTGACAGCGTTATAGATTTACCTCATCTCAAAAAAAAAAAAAAAAAAACAACCCTGTATGTAATTCCATTGTGTGGACGAGCGTGATTTATTAGCCAGTCCCCCTGACGGACACCTGGGGGTTTCGGGTATCTCCCGCACAAGCAGCGCTTCTAAGAACACTCCTGGGGTAACATTCCCCGGTATTTGTCTGTTTCTGCAGGATACATTCCTGGATGTGGGCTCGCTGCGTGCAAGGCTATACGCATTTTCATTTTGACCAGCTTTGCCCAGTTGCCTTCTAAAACACTGTCTCCAAGTATACTCCCACCAGCTCTGTCTGAGGGGGCCTAGGGCTCCCCACTGCCATCCTCCTAAGACCCGCATCCTGAGTGACAGGGCTGCCCGGGTCACCAGGTCTCAGGTGTGGTGCTGGCCTGTACACAAAACCATTTACCGAAGACACTTACAAAGACACCCTGCTTGCGGGGAGATGGTGCACGTTTTAATGCATATTTTTAACGTGGGTCAAAATAATGTACTTGGTTATTTTCCTTTCGGTTATCATGTGCACACATAGTCTGACCCTCTAGCTCTAAGCAGTCACCTCTTCCGCTTAACAGGACAGCGCAGTGGCCTCACCTCACCCTGCGAAGGGGAGGGGCCGAGGAGTGCTTTGGCGACAGCGTTGAGAAGCCTGGCACGTCTGCTGTTCGTGTCTAATTACTCTAACTGTTTACTGCCTCTTTAATTCCCTTGGCAAACATCCTCTCGCTGGGAGTAATTTGCCGACACCGGCGTGGGCTGTGAGGCATGGAGATCTCGAGATGGTCCCACCGGCTCCGCACCCTGGACAGGCTCACACAGCTGGCTCTGCAAGGCGCTGAGGGAGCCCAGGGCAGAGCTCCTGCCTTCCCTGGTGTCTTGGGACTGGGAGCTCTCAGGCCTGGTTCCGCCTCCCTGTAGCCCCCTCTGACCGCTGTGGGGTTGGACTTCCTAGTGATTAGGACACAGACCTGTAACCCAAAGGACCAGGATTCAGGCTCCAGAAATAGACGCACAAGAATTCCAATGCAGGAGCAGCCTGCATCTTGTTGAGGGTGAATCAGACCGGTGGTCACCAACCTTTTGGACCTCATGGACTGGTTGGCGACTGCCGGATCAGACGGTATTGGGAGGGGCTGTGGGAGGGTGAGGCTGGAACTGGGGAAAGGTGGGGAATCCGGTTGGATGGATGAGCAGGAGGGCCAGGGAAGAATTCCTCTGTTTCTCTGGAGGCCCTAGATGGTGGGGTGAGTGTGCCCAGTGCACAGAGCTCTCCCAATCTTCAGCCCCCACTGCCTGCTTCACACAGCTCTGTAGATGCCACAGGCAAGGAGAGCTGGAAATGAGCTCCACTCACCCACCTTCCTGTCCCCCTTCCCTTCCCCCAGAAGGGACAGCTTTAAGTCCTCTGGCTTTACAAAGCCATGGGACTTGGAGGCAAAGTCCTGAGCAACCTTAGGACAGGGGTGCTCTCTGGAGCCCCTGCTTTTGGGATGCTTGTTTCTGAGGAAAGAGACCTGCCTGAGGGTGAAGCTCTGGGACCTGCTGGCTTCTCTCCCTGCAGGCTCCCCTGGCATTTTCCGTGGCAGGCTGGTCACCTGGGTTGGGGTTTTCCCACTGCTGTAGCTCTCTAGGCCTGTCCCCGTGGGTCCTGCTGCTGCCCAGACCCCGCACCGAAACCACGTCTGTATGAGCCCAGAAGAGGCCTTTGATTCAGGAGCCGCTGGATTTAGGCGGATTTAATAACTGGGTTTCCATTGATTTCCAGTGGGAGGGGACGGAGCCATAAGCTCCTAAAACAGCTTGCAGTCTTGCCGCCCATCTGCACCCAGCAGTGGGCAGGAAGTTATTGGTGTGGCCTGGGACCCTGAGAAGGACGGATAATGAGGTTAAGGAAATCCATCTGTGTGGGCTTCGTCCTGGCCCTTGAAGATGTAACTTATTCTGATGCACATGCACAGCTCTGCAGATGCCTCAGCAAGGGGATGGAGGGAGAGGGAGGGAATGTGAGCTCCTCCTCCTCTCCTGGCTCTGGGCTCTCAGAGGAGGCTCTGGGAGATCTCCAGAGACCTGGGGGCTGGCTGTCCTGGCTGCCCTTCCTACAGGCACCAGTTTGGCCCCTGTCCCTGCATCCCCCTCCCCTCAGCAGGTTCTTTTGGTCCCAGTGCAGGCTCAGAACGAGGAAGGGAGAAGGAAGCCTCCTTCACTGTGGGTTTGGGAACAGGGAGCCCTGGGTGTGGATTCTCTGGGATTCATCTACTTACTTGCCTGGGTGCCCCCGAGGCCTTGCTCAGTCATTAGTGATGATTGTCACGACCTCAGAAGATCATGGTCCAGCTCCCGCTCAGGGTCAGCTACTGCAGGACCTGCCAGCCCCAACTTGAAAAGAAAGACAGACCTGAGCCAGGGGGATGCCTGGGTCAGGCATGTAAGGAAAAGCATGCATGTTGTAGTCGGTCAGCCTTCGTCTGTTCCCTTATAGCTCTGGGACTTTTCATGTTACTCTGTGGGCCTCAGTGTCCTCATCTGTAAACTGGGACCAATAGCAGACTAATATGGTAAGTGAGAGAGTGGATATGGAGAGCTTAGCACAGGGCCTGGCGGGGGGCTCAGGAGGGCTGGTTGCTGTTGTCAGACTGACTGGCACACTGGACTCAGGGGAGGGAGGTGGCTGGTGGGAGAGGGAATGAGGAAGGGACACGAAGCAGACTGTTTTTCTGGGTACTGCTCACAGGTCAGGTGGTCTCTACAGCACGGTCTCTCACTCACTCCTCACCACAGCTCTGGGGGAGATGCTGGTCTCAGCCTGTTTTGCAGACAAGAAAAGGGAAGCTCAGACAGAACTAGTAACCCGCTACAACCAGAACAGGGGCTCCTGTTTGCCTGGCCCCAAAGGTCTGTGGGTGGGCAGCCCCAGTCTGCCCAGAGGGTCCCAGGAAAAGGGCAGGGCCCTCCTATGGCCTGGTGGGTCCTCCCCAGCCCCCTGAGTGTGTTTATCCAGACTCGTCAAGCCCAGGGTGACAGTGTATTCTACAACTAATTACTGCTAATGAGGACAGCAATGCATCAGGGGCAGAGTTTGTCACCAGCTCAGGCTTCCTCCTCTTGGCTTCTCCCTGGGACCCCTAAGCACTTGCAGAAGGGACCAGGGCACCCAGCTCATTAGAGGCTACTCTGGTAACCAGAAAATGTGCTCGCCTCCCCATGCCCCCATCCCTAACACCCTCCCCAAACCTGTTCTGTCCCAGCTCTCTTCCTATTGAGTCTCCTGCGCACTCAGCTCAAAGACCCCTTCCACGCTCTGCCTCTTTGCTCCCTCCCCTCCCCTATCCTGCACCTTGTCTGCTCCTGGTCATGTCCCCTGGACACCCAGCAGCCACCTGGGGCCTCCCTGCCTGCAGGCTCACCCCTGTCAATCCCCTCCCTGCACATAGTCATCTCCTCAACACTCTCCCCCTCCCCGCTTCACCTTGCCTCACCCCGCCCAGTGCATGCAGGCAGAGGGAAGGAAAGGGAAGAGCCGGGCTACTCACTCACTTGACTCTGATGAAACAACTGTGTCCATGCTAAGAGCGCTCCTGGCGGAAGGGCTTTGGTTAAGGCCTCTATCTCTTGTCTGCTGGAGAAATGAAATCTGTCAAATCTCTCGAAACCAACTGTCAAAGTAAAGCGTTTTGGGGAAACATCTCTTACTCTGATGGCAAAATTCATTTGAAGTGATCCTTTAATTTAGTCTCCTGACAGAGCCTGGGCTGCAACTACTAGGATAAAGCCTGTTCACCCCAGATGGTTTCTCCCACTCCTCCATCAAACTCCTCTCCTGGGGCCATGTCCTCCCTCCCTTACCAAACAACGCAGCAAAGAATTGCAGCTGGTAGAATGATAACCATTTGGTTTCTAACCATGGCTTTTTAGGGGGTAAATGGCAGAGTGCAAAGCCTTGTTGCTTAGTGTCCCTGGGGGAGGGAGAGAAGTGCTGACTGTCGCAGGCTCTCAGCTCAGGGGATGGCTGCATGGGGGTGGGCGGGGTCTGACACCTGACGTCTGTGTGGCAGGAAGGAGAGGGGAGGGGCTGGCAGGGAGCATGGCGGTGCCTCATTCTTATAGGAGCCAGGGGCTGCTACTGTTTCTTTGATCCCTGCACACTATTCTATTCTTTGTCTATGCCTCTCCCAGAACCCAACCTACAACTGAGCTCAGCACTTTTTTATGTCTAAAGTGCTTATGTATATACCAGAGGCCCAGTGCATGAATTTGTGCACAGGGTGTCCTGGGGTCTCTGAGGGTGGCCTGTGGGGATTGGCCCCAGCTCGCGCTCCCAGCCTCACAGCTGTGCCGCCCTGCCTGGCACCCCACCATGGCCTGGTGCTGACCCCTCACCTGTTCCACTGTCCCGCCTGTGGGGCGGAGATGGGGGGGTATTGATTGGTGTTGCCCCTCCCCCCCAGCTCTCTCAGTGCCTGGGAGCTGGGTGGCAGCCCCAACCACTTGCTGCTGCTGCTGGTTTCTGTCTATGGGGTGATTGATCAGGGCTAGGCCCCCTGCTGCTGCTGGTGGTTGCCATCTGTGGGGTGATTGGCAGGGTGATCAGGCCCCTGCTTGCACCTGTCTTGGCCTGGCACCACCTAATCACCTGCTCCATTATCCTGCTGTGGTCTTGCTCTTTTTGGGGCCCTTTGGGGCTGGCAGCACCTCCACTGATGCCCGCCATGTTCCATGCCACCCCCTGATGGTCAGCGTACATCATAGCGAGTGTTTGAACTCCTGGTTGAACAATTTGCATATCAGGCTTTTATTATATAGGACTAGAGGCCCAGTGCACGAATTCATGCTCAGGTGGGGTCCCTCATCCTGCAAGCAATTGGGGCCCCTGGGTCATCTTACCCTGTCCCGATTGGGGCTGATGGGGGCCAGCCAGCCAGGGAGGGACCATGGGAGGGCTGCAGGGTGTGTCCGGTCCTCTCACCCAGTTCCAATTGGCCAGACCCCAGTAGCAAGCTAACCTACTGGAGTGTCTGCCCCCTGATGTTCAGTGTATGTCATAGCGACTGGTCGAGGTTGACTGAATGGTCGGTGAATGGTCGACCAATTGGTGGAACACTTAGCATATTATGCTTTTATTACACAGGATTCCTTCATCCATTCATTCATATTATTCACACCATGGTCGTTGGGACTCACAAGCCATCTGATGCTCTGGAGACCAACAAGACACACCCTCTGCCTCCAGAATTCCAGGGGTGACTGGGGTGCAGTCAGATGGCCGCGACTCGTATGAGAGATGTGTGATTGGCACACAGCAGGGGCTCCCACCCGTTAGTATGTGCTTGGAAGCATGTACCAGAAACCCAACGGCAATGCCTCAAGCAATCAGGACATGAAATGCTCTGACCTAGTGAGAAGCTGTAGAGCAGGGCTTGCTTGGCCACAGCCTGCGGCCAATTAGACCCACCGTGTTTTTGCATGGCTTGGGAGCTAAGGGTGCTTTTTCAGACAAACATTTGCAATCCATTTGATGACAGGGAAAATGAATTTTGAATCCCAAGTAAGTCATTTGTTATTCTCCCCAAACCTCTAAAAAAGAATGTCATTATTCTCATTACTAGATGTGCATCATAAAGATTGCATTTGATTATTCTAATTATCAATAAAAATGTGTGGACATTTATTTTCTCTCTTGTTTAATCAATACTTACACAGCATCCTTGATTTTGCCTCTTGGTGCACAAAGCCCAAAATATTTACCATCTTTCCCTCTACAGCAGTGGTTCTCAACCTTTCTAATGCCGTGGCCCTTTAATACAGTTCCTCATGTTGTGGTGACACCCAACCATAAAATTATTTTTGTTGCTAGTTCATAACTGTGATTTGCTACTGCTATGAATCATAATGTAAATATCTGTGTTTTCTGATGAGGAACTGTATTAAAGGTCGTGGCATTAGAAAGGTTGAGAACCACTGGTCTACAGAAATGCTCGCTGAATCCTGTTCTTGAGGGAGGTGATCTCACTTGGTCAGATGCTCAGGGGTGTCAACAAAGCGCTTTTTCCTTTTTGTCATTCGTGGCTGTGTGGGCTTTCTGTCAGTAGCCTTTTGCTTCGTGGAGACAGGATGGCTGCCACAGCTCCAAACAGTACTTGCTCGGCTGACAGCACTCAGATCAGGAAGAAGGGGAACATCCGAGGCAGAAAGGGATACCTCTTGGTAGCAGTCCCCTCCTGGGAGCAGCGTGTCCCCCACACCTCAGGGACCAGATCTGGGTCACATGCCCATCCTAGCGTAATCTCTGGAGGAGGAGGATGAATGCAGGATTGGCTTCATCCGGGCAGGTCTGGGCCTGCAGGACAGAAGCAGAGTTCCGCATGTGAAGGAAGGAAGAGGTAGATGCCATTTTCCCCCTCTACAGCAGTCGTTCTCAACCTTTTTAGTGCCATGACCCTTTAATACAGTTCCTCATGGATTGTGGTGACCCCCAATCATTGCTACTTCATAAGTGTAATTTTGCTACTGTTATGAATCTGCAGGCTCTGGGATGGTGGTCAAGCCTAGGCCCTCCTGGGGCAGAGAGCTCTGCTCTGAACCTCTGCCTCTCCCCTCCAGGGCCCTGTGACCTGGGAGGTACATGACCCACCCATGGCACAGCCTCCTCCCCATGGAGTGGGGATCACAGAAGCACCTGCCACACAGGGCTGTCATGAAGGTGACACGGGGCCATGCGAGCAGGCCCCTGGTGCAGGGGTGTTACAGCTGTTAGCTGTGGCTGCGATGGGCCGGTCTATAAAATGTGCCTGTGGTGCCTCCTCTGTGACAGTCAGTGACAGTAGCTGGTGTATCCGTCCACACATGGGACCACTTCCTACGTGCGCTGGGGACCCTTCACTGGCACTCACCTTCATCCTCACGATACTCATGAGGCAGGGCTGTTCTTACCCACATCCTACAGCTGAGGACACTGAGGCTCAGGCAGGTGAGCCAGGTCGAGGGAGGGCAGACGGGGCCCCAGGATCATCAGATGCCAGTCCCCCTGCTCTGACCCACTGCAGGGTCTGGGTGGAGCTGCACAGGAAGGGGCTCAGGTAACCCCTCCCTGCCCTGCTGACCGCCACCCGGACCCAGGTGGTGCCTGGGGGTGACCTCTCTCCTGAGCCTGCTCTCTGCCCTCCTGGAGCTCCAGGGACCAGGACCTGCCTGAGGCAACGGGAGATTTGCCCGCTGTCCGGCTGCCCCTCCCCCCAGGAGGATGAATGGACGCACTCCGTCTCCGGGGCTGGGGACACACTCTTGCCAGGCTGGGGTCCCTGTGTTGGTGGTGAATTGGCAACTTGCATTCTTGGAGAAACAATGTACATTTATGCAGAACACAAGCATATGCTAATGATGGTTAATTACACTCCGTATTTATAGATTTCTCAAATATGCAAAACCACTTCTGACAATTAAACACCTACAGGCACATCTCGTTTAATACCTGCACAGGAGGCCCCTGGCCAGCACCGTAATGTGAGCGTGGGCACCAACTGCGAAGTGAAACGTGCAGCCCAGCCCCGCTGGTGGGGCCTGGCTGTCGCTGCTGCTGGCCCCCCACCAGACCTCTGCCCGTCCCTACCCTTCCCAGCTTCCCTGGTCCTCCCTGATTCCCAGAGAGATGACCGAGCCTGCGGGCTATCGGGCAGAGGGAGCAGCACCATGAATTCCTGCGGCAGGAGGGACTCAGGGGCAAAGACCTGAGCCACTCTGCATCAATTTCTGCAACTCTGAGGCGGGCGCTGCTCCCCCGTTTCCAGCTGGTAAAACGGAATTGTGGGGGTCCCCGGGCAAGGACTTCAACTCGCATCTCTTCATCCAAGGCCACAGCTGCCGCTGTTTTCACCTCGAAATCTTCATTCCTCCGTCCATTTGTGCATCCCGTTAACAAATATTTATGGAGCACCTACTATGTGCTCAGCCCTGTTCTGGGCATTAGGGACGCAGCCGGGAACAAAACAGACACAGGCTGTCAAGGAAGGTTGATAGATTCAGCCGGTAAAAATCCAAAAAACCAAAAGCAAGCTCTCTTCATGTCCAGATGATGTATCGCTTTTGTGGACAACAAAAGCAAGGTCAAGAGAGGCTCCAGCAACACACGTCCTATCGGTGACACAAGTCCAAGGAGCCGGTGGGGTGACGAGGTGACGAGGTGACGAGGAGACTCTCTCAGGTGAAGTTCTGCCATTCCATTGCCTGCAGCTGCCCCCCCAAGGCCGATGCTCTCGGGTTCTGAGAGGACCACTGGGCCTCTGCCAAGACTCACCCACTGCCGGTAAGTCTTCCTTTAGGGCCTGTGTGGAGAGTACATTGTGGCCAGGGACCAGGGCACCAGGGCAGAGCCACTGCCCTCTGCAGCCCTGGGCTTTGCGTTGTTTTAAAGCTTTCAGGCGAGTCCAAGGGGCAGCCGAGGTGAGAGGCCTGGTCTAGATGTAGGATCTCTGAGGATTCCCTCCAGCCCTGCCTGACACACTCCCCTGTCACGTGCTCTACATGAAATACAGTCCATACACGCCCCTCCCTCGCTCCATGCCTGTGTCATATATGGTGCTTAGCTGCTAAGCGCCATTCACCCATTCATGCCATTTAGGGCCCACCTGATCCCTGTGGGAGGCCTTTAGAGCCCCCACTTTTTAAACAAGTGAGTGGTCCCAGAGCCAAGCTGTAAAGCCAGGCCTCTCTCTCTGAGCCCGTGGTGCTCATGCTGACCCCCAGGTTCTGTGATGTTCTGTGCATCTGTAACATCCCATCCCAGCACCCACCTACCCTGTGAGCCTTACCTGGTGGTTTTAACAATTCTGTTTTAATGTTACGCATTTTTATGTCAACAACTGTCACATTACTTCACTTGCACAGTCTCTGATCTTAACATTTGGTGAGTGTAGCATTCTGTGACTGTGACATGCCCCCTCTTCTCCCCAAACAGGTAGCCATTCCCCCAACCTGTCTCCCCAAGGCTTTCAGTCACCTCCCTTTTGTCCTTTAAATCCTCTCCAAACCTTCGAAATCCTCCGCCTTCTCCTGAGCCCGCTTCAGACTTCCCGCGTTTATGGCCGTCACCAGGTGTTATGAGCCGTGACCATGACAATCAGCACAATTATGCCGGGCGAGACGCTCCCCAGATGAGGGACCACAGGGACGCAGGGCTCCTGGAGCGGAGGCGGCCGGCACTCACCCCGGCTGTGTCCCAGGGGCCTCTGCCCGAGGACAGTGACGGCCAGTCACACAGTGATACCCCTCTGGGTCAGTGCCGGCCTGTGTTAACCTGGGGCCCCCGCAGGGAGCTCACCCAGGCCTGGGGTTCCTTGGTTGCTTGGGTTCCTGACCCTCCTCTTCCTCCCTCCTCTGAGCCTCTTGCCTTCAGGGCAGCTGCTCACCCTTCACCTCTGTGGGCTTCTCCAGAAGGAGGCTCAGCCCTGCTAATGGCCCCCCTGGCCTGGCGGAGGAGGCTCAGCCCTGCTAATGGCCCCCTGGCCTGGCGGAGGAGGCTCAGCCCTGGTAATGGCCCCCTGGCCTGGCGGAGGAGGCTCAGCCCTGGTAATGGCCCCCCTGGCCTGGTGGAGGAGGCTCAGCCCTGGTAATGGCCCCCCTGGCCTGGTGGAGGAGGTTCAGCCCTGGTAATGGCCCCCCCTGGCCTGGCGGAGGAGGCTCAGCCCTGCTAATACCCCCCCTGGCCTGGTGGAGGAGGCTCAGCCCTGGTAATGGCCCCCTGGCCTGGTGGAGGAGGCTCAGCCCTGGTAATGGCCCCCCTGGCCTGGCGGAGGAGGCTCAGCCCTGGTAATGCCCCCCCTGGCCTGGTGGAGGAGGCTCAGCCCTGGTAATGGCCCCCTGGCCTGGTGGAGGAGGCTCAGCCCTGCTAATGGTCCCCCTGGCCTGGTGGAGGAGGCTCAGCCCTGCTAATGCCCCCCCTGGCCTGGTGGAGGAGGCTCAGCCCTGGTAATGGCCCCCCTGGCCTGGCGGAGGAGGCTCAGCCCTGGTAATGGTCCCCCTGGCCTGGCGGAGGAGGCTCGGCCCTGGTAATGGCCCCCCTGGCCTGGTGGAGGAGGCTCAGCCCTGGTAATGGTCTTGGGCCTGGTGCAGGGAGGCAGCAGTGATCAGGCCCCCAGCTTTGCCCGACTCTGGTTTCTAGTCTGGATCCTGCCACATTCTCGCTGTGACCCCTCAGGAAAGTTACTAAACCTCTGTGAGCTCGGGCCCCTCACGTGTGCGCTAATGGCACCTGCCTCATGGGGCAGGGGTGGGGGCACCAGCCCACCTGGACTTCTCACCACTGGGGCAGCGAGTGGAGAATGGCCTCGAGTCCCACAGACCTGTGTCCACTCACTGTGTGACCTGAGGCAGGGGCCTTAAACCTCCACCAGCCTCCTCAGTTTTCCCCTGGGAAACGTGGGCCCAGCGATGCTCACCACACTCACAGGGCTGTTGTCGGGAGCGGGAGAAGACTGTGTGTCTGTGGGCGGTGAATCCCGGGGCTCCACCTGTTGGAGGGTGTAACTATGGGCGAACATCTCCAGCTCTCAGTGCTCGGACCCTCTCAAACCCTGCTGTCGTTATCCCGGCCCGAGGAGGGGCTGGCGTTGAGGAGCCCCTCTGCCACCACCCTTCGCCCTTAGAAATGGAGAAACGGAGGCCAAGAGACACTGAATGGAACGTCTGAGGACAAGACTGGAGAGCCACACTGAATTAGGCAGGGAGACACTTAGACCAGCAAGTTATCTCCTCCCCAAGCCTGACCCCCTCCCTTTCTCCCGCCATTCAGGTAGTTTGCCCAGGGTCCCTGCTCTGACAGGCCTGGAAGCTCAGGGCAGTCCGGCTCCGCCACATCTGCCACCTGCATCCCCCCATTCAAGATGGTCCAGTCACAAAGGCGTTTCTTCTGCCACTCAAACCTCTGAGCCTTTGCACATGTTGTTCCCTCTGCCTGGAACATCAGGACATCTCACCTGGCTGTCTCCTCTGTGTGTGATGTCTCAATACAGAAGTGCCACTTCCTCCAGGAAGCCCACCTGACCTTCCCCCAACAGGGTAGATTCCCTCCGGCCCTCATCATGTTAAAGCTGATTCTTTAGGTAGTTATTGCTTTCATGTCAGCTAGTCCTTTTAAGACTGGAAGCCCTGCAGGGCACAGACTGTGTCTGCCTTAGTCACCCCACTCCTCAGAACCCAATTTGTACTTGGTACAGAGCAGGTGCTTACATGTATTGGGGACCTGGCCTGTTTGGGGCCTGTTCAGGACTCTAGAAGATAAGAGGCTCCTGTGGGGTGAAGAGGGGGATGGGAGAGGGGGTGGGGACCAGTGTGGGACAAACCCCACTTTTCTGCTCCAGTTGCCTGGATGGTCAGGATGGAACCGAAGCCACAGCCCTCCGCAGGCGAGGCCCGATGGGTTAGTGGGCAGTCGTGAATAAGGAGGCCGTTCGCCCTCCTTACTGGGCACGTGTCACCAGAGACGGTGAGGCCGGTGCATTAGGAAGTGAACAGACTCATCTTTAGTTAAAAAGTAATTTAGCTAAATGACCAGCTCACTTCTTTCCCGGAATCACCCTCCGGCACGTGGCTGCCTTTCTTCTCCCCGGCTCTCCTCTTTACGCTGCTTTGTCACTCTTATTCTTCTCTCTGCCGAACCACGAGAACAAGAAAGCAGAGCAGAGCTGACTTTACACCAAGAAACCATTTTGCAAATTGCAGGAAATGATTAGGAATTAGAATAGCATTACATCAATTACAGCTGGAGATGGAGAGAAGGACGGTGTAGGGCCGGACTGGGAAGAGACCTTCCTTGAGAATGGAGGCAGCGTGGGACCCAGGGCCCTAACTGGCCTCCAGGCCTCAGTGAGCCTGTGAGGGCGCTGCCTCAAACCTCTGTATGTGCAGACATGGACACACGGACACATGCACAGACACACACAGACAGCTCCTGTGTACACACAGACCTACACACACACACAAACAGCCCCACCACACACACAGATACATGACTAACACACAAACATCTCCCATATGTGCACATGCACCACCTTCCCCCTTCGCCCCAATCCAGCCTATTCCTCATTTTAGATCCCCTCGAGTTACGTTTGGTCTATGCCCACTGCCATGACCTATTTCCACTTCCTTTTACTGGAGGACATAGTTTCTCCCAGCCAGGAGGAGGAGTCCTGGGCTTCTCTCTGACGGGCCTATGATAAGCCATGTATCTACCTCTGAACTAGTCCTGTGCTGGTGGGCTCTGGCCTGGTGTACAGATTAGCCAAATTGGGGACCAGCTCTAGAGGTAGAGGTGGCGTCAAGGCTGCCATCCAAAGGGGAAGGCCTGGAGTGGGTGCTGGAGGGACCATGGTGGTGTCCCATTTCCCAGGGAGCAGAAGTCCTGTGCAGGTGAGAGGCAGAGGCAGCTCTGGAACGGGGGAGGTTGGGGATAATGGGAGTTATTTGGGTGGGGGGGCAGATGAGCCTGGGAGGCAGAGGGATGGGACTATGTGTGCCAGCCCCCAGGTGCCCCTGCCTCAACCAATGCTCCTTCTTCGGAGGGAGATGGTGACAGTGGAGTAGACCAGACTGGAGACCCGGAAACCCAAAAATCCAGGCTGAGAATGAGCAGATGAACCCCCTTCGCGGAGACCCACCTCTGGCCTCTGGCTGGCGGCCCTGTGACCAGCACTCACGCTGCCTCTCAGCATCACTCCAGGTCTTACAGCTCAGGGCTCTGGACAGACACTGGGCTCCTGCACTCAAAAGAGACTCAGAAAGTGTCAGGGCTTGGATGGGGGTGCAGGGAGGGGCTGCAAAGACTGCCCACAGGGAAACTGAGGCCCGAGAGCAGGCTCCTGTCTCCCTTCACAGAGCTGGGCCCGGATCTTTGTTCTCAGGCCTAGTCTTTCTGCTGCTCTTCACAGAGCAGCTCCTCCCATGAACTCCCCCAAACTAGAGGCTCACCCCATGCTCCCAAGCCTCCTCCTGGATCCCTCGCCTTCCCGTAGGACTGTCTCCCCATCCTCACTGTCTCTCCTCTCTGCCACCTTGGGCTGCAGTCACTGAATGCTAGAAAGTGAACAGTTACAATGCACCACGTTTGTTGAGAAACAGGATGTCCCAGGTGCTGAGCTGCGTGCTTCCCACGCATCCTCTCGTTCATTCATGCGGTGTGCTGTGATGTTTCCTCTGTGCCGCCCCAACAGGAACTCACTTCCTGGCCTCCTGGAGCTTCCGTTTTTTCTGGAGAAACAGTAATCAATCAAAGAACAAAGAAATAAAATTACAAAAAAAAAAAAAAATCCCAGCTTCCGGCTCCAGGTCTCTGGAGAGGATTCTAAGCTGAGATGTGATGTGGTCTATTATCCCATTTAAAAAATGACTGATTTATCCCCTTCCTTCCTCCATTCACGGGCACTCACATGTCCACGGCCATGGGCCTGTGTCAGCAAGCAAAGTGGGGTTAGGAGCAGCTGGGGCCTGTCAGACTCCGTCATCTCATTTCCCTCCACAACCTCGCTGCAAGGTAGACATTGCTATTCTCACTCTGCAAACGAGGAGCTCAGATTCTTGGCTCTGGGCTGAGGTCACAGGGCTCCTGCTCTGGGGTCCCTTGGCCGCCCAGGGAGGGTCTGACAGACAGTGACACCCTTTCTCCGTCTCTGTCTCCCCAGGAAGGGGCTCCCCTCTGCTCAGGACACTGTTGTTATCACGCTAATGACGATAACAGGCGTGGCAGTGGCAGAAGCAGCCCGCCCTTACAGAGCCCACCATAGGCCAGGGAGATAGAATGAAACGTACAGGAGGTAGAATGCAGCCTGGCCGGACACCTTGTCTGTGACCGCATGTGCAAAGAGCTTTGCTTGCCTGGTGCCATGTCATCCATGTAGCGAAGGACATGTGGCTCCTGGGGCAGGATTTGAAGCCAGGCCTGCCGGGTCCTTGACCAAAAGGGCGTGTCATTCCTTCAGAGAGAAGAGGGACAGTCGTTCTTGCAACAGGAGGAGAGAAGCCAAGAAGCAGGAGGAAGAAGGAAACGGGAAAACTGCAGGGAGAGGCCCGCCCCTGGAGAGAGCAGGCAGGGCCCAGCCTGGGCCCAGTGGGGAGTTCCAGCTCTGGGTCCAGGTGCCGCTGAATTCCCAGAGACGCCCTGCAGCCCAGCCCTCCCTCCCATCTTTCTTTGCTTAAATTACACTAAGTGATTTTCTGCTATTTGCCAAGAGTCGGACTCAGATGGCAAAGAAATCCGCTTATTAAAAAAAAAAAAACAACAACACACTACAACTGGTTAAAAAAAAAAAGGCAACAATTCTAACAATGAGTGCCTCTTGTTCAGAGAGGCCTCATCGAGTAAGAGGAAGGAGGCGTTTGCAAACCTATATGGAAATTAAACCCGCAATCTGGGCACACGCTTGTCTGACAAGTGATAATTAACTGCTGACAATATAATTTCAGTTTGGACGCAAACGTGTTTTTCATTAGAAAGTAATTTAAGATCCTTGCATCTGGGAGTCCAGCCTCCAGCAGTGGGAGTGCAGCTCCTCAGCCGAACGGCTTTTAGGGCTGCACTGAGCACCCACTGTCCCTGGACAGGTGGGCTTGGACCCCCAAAGTGACACTGAATCAGGTTTCCAGAGCAGCTTCAGAAAGCAGCTGTCAACCCCTGAGTGAAGGACATTTCTGATCCCAAATGTCCCTGGAGCAGGATGACAGTTGGTGCAGACCCCAATTCCAGGGATGGAGGGGACACTCTCTTCTCTCCAGTCTCTACTATACCGCAGGTCCTACAGGGGTCATATCCCCCCATTTTATAGATGGGGAGACTGAGAACCAGGATGTGGGAATCACTTATTCAAGGCCAGAGCTGGTGAGGGGCTGGACGGAGATCTGAACTCTGACCTGCCTGATTTCCAAGTTCAGGCCACACCCACCCACCTCCCTTTCCTCTAGTCCAGTGGTCAGCAAACTGTAGCTCTTTGGCCCCTTAAGTGTACCTCAATCAGAGTGAGGACATTTTTAGCAAAGGCCAGCTTAGGAGTACCCTAATTAAGTTAATAACAATGTACCTACCTATATAGTTTAAGTTTTAAAAATTTGGTTCTCCAAAGAAATTTCAATCGTTGTACTGTTGATATTTGATTCTGTTGACTAATGAGTTTGCCCACCACTGCTAGTCAATTCAACTCCTTCGTGCCTCCGTTTTTCCCATCTGTAAAGTGGGAATAATAGTGGCACCGCATAAGCTTGTTGTGAGGATGACATAACTTAATACACAGAGCAGTGACTGGTACAGAGAAACCTCCTAATAGATGCTAGCTACGATGTGGGGGTTACCTGCCATTGAGTTGTCTCTGTCTGACTGGTGGTCACCCTGTGAATGAGGGACGTCCACCGTGCCCTGTTCATCACAGTTTTTTTGTAGGGCATACCCATGAAACGTATAGGCAGATAGAATGCACCCTGGTCTGACACCTTTGCTTAGAGGAGAAAGCATTCCACCCTGACAGTGGCTTCCTGTCCACAATACAGGTTACACTATAGAAGGTCAAGTGCTGAGAAACCCCCATTTTGTTCAGAGAAGCCTATAGCATTTCGTCATCGACAGTCACGTTGCAGTCAGAGGCTTCACTGGAGTCTATAAGCACATACTTGCGTTTGAAATTCTTTGGCGACTGTAGTATCCAGCGAACGTTTGCCATCAGCTCTCGAGTGCCTCCTCCTCTGTGTGTCCGGCTGGGGCACCCAGCCAGTCGTGCTCCACACATGGTGGGAGCTGGTGCTGCATCATGTTGGGGCAGCACGGGACCAGCGTGGGGAAGGAGGGCAATGACCCCGAGGACACGGAATCTTTGGTATCTCGGTTCTTGAAGATTGGAATGTATTCTGACCCTTTCCCATTTCTGCGGACATCGCTTTGTTTCCTGTATTTGCTGACATATTCCTATTAGGGTTTTGACAGATTCCATCTCTGTAGCTTGAAATCATTCTACCCCCTGGTGGCTTATTTCTGCCCAGTGCGTTCAAGGCTGCTTTTGCTTTGCTTTCCAGCATTTCAAGTTCTTCCTCAGAGGAATCGTCTTCACAGGTACCCGTCATGCTCTTGTCTCTTCTGCATCGATTTTTCAGTACGCTGCTTCCACCTTCCCATTATTTTATTTTTAAAAATATATGTTTTATTGATTTTTTACAGAAAGGAAGGAAGAGGGATAGAGAGTTAGAAACATCGATGAGAGAGAAACACCGGTCAGCTGCCTCCTGCAGACCCCCTACTGGGGATGTGCCCACAACCAAGGTACAGGCCCTTGACTGGAATCAACCCGGGGACCCTTCAGTCTGCAGGCCCACACTCTATCCACTGAGCCAAACCGGTTAGGGCCCACCTTCCCTTTATTTTCTCCTGGTCACAGGATGTGCTTCCAATGATTGGTCATTCAGTATTCCCACTCTAGGCTTGAATTTCGCTTTCGGTTATTGAATCTCTTGTTTTTCCCTGGTGGTAAGTAGCTACGAAATTTACTCATGAATCCAGGGAATAAATAGCATTCCGCCCTCCTGGGAGGCCAGCCGACACTAGCCCTGCAATCGCTCTGGACTCTACCCGGACTTCCTGTGTCCACGTGAAAGAGAGAGCCACGTGGGACCCTCACTTTCACGAGCCGGTGCGGCAGCAGGCACTAGCTCCTGGCCTCTGAGTTTCAGCTCCTCTGAGCACAGACAGCTCAGTCCCCCGGTAGCTGTTCTCACGAAAGCTTCCCTGGTCTCATCCAAACTCAGCTTGTGGCAGCTACCAGCTGCAGGATTGTGTTTCTCCCTCAAGTCTTCTTAGCCGCCCACGGAACCTGCCCCCACCTCACCTGCTCCCACCAGCAACACAGAGCCACTCACTGCTCCCGGCACGCTCTAGACTTTCCAGCATCTCCAGCCTTTGCACAGCTATGCTCTTGGCCCGGAAAGCCCTTCCCTTCGCGCATCACCTGGTGACATTTGGTCTTTGAAGGCCCAACTCAAACATCCTCTTCTCACTCCTACGTGGAGCCCGGGTCTATGTGGCGTGGCTCTGAGCGCAGAGCAGGGGCAGTTCACTTGGGCAGCTCCTGTTCCCATGATGTGCTCGGCGTGGTGCATCTGGATGGGCATCGTCCTGGTGGATCCTCGCAGCACGTATCCCTGGAAGGCAGTCTGTGTTATCCCCATTTGACAGATGAAGACACTGAGGCTTAGCGAGGAGAAACGACTTGTTTAAAGTCACATCCCTAACAAATGCCAGAACCGGGGCTATTGACACAGCCCCAGCTTCGTCCTTTCCATGTTAGCTCATATGAACCCGCTTCGTTCCTCCCCTAAAAGCAGCGGCATGTGGTGCTCCCTAAATTCCCACTTATATTTGTTATCAACCCAAGCCTCGGACACGAAAATACATGGCCACACCCACACAAGCCCAGGCACACACAGGCAAAGGGGCAAAACCCGAACACATCCATATGGGAACTTGCACTTTCCCGAGGATATAAGCGAGCCCATCCACTGGGCTCCCTGTCTGTCTGTCCCGGCCCCAGGTGCTGAGGCCCTGCCCTTGTGCCCACTGCCTCCTGGACAGCTGCCTTCGGAGGACCCACGGGATCCTCGGAAAGAGTGGCCCTGGATGGGCTATGGGTGGGTAGGCATGGGATGAATCCAACTTAGAGACAGATGGGATTCTGCCTTCTGCAGAGCTTCCTTCTACAAACCCTGGAAACATTTGATCGAGTACAATCAGGCATCACTCATATGTGGGGATATGCTCTGAAAAATGCATTGTTGGGCGATGTCATTGTTGTAGTGTGCACTTACACAAACCTAGAGGGCCTAGCCAAGTGGTCGGCAAACTGTGGCTCGCGAGCCACATTCGGCTCATGAGCCGTGGTTTGCCACTCTGTTGACTAATGAGTTTGCCGACGGGCTTAATCACAAGGAACAACAACAGCTTGTAATTATTGGAATCAAGAGTCTAGGTCAGTGGTTGGCAAACTCATTAGTCAACAGAGCCACAGTTTGACAACCACTGGCCTAGCCTGCTACACCTAGACTATGTGGGATAGTCCATTGCTTCTGGCTACACACCTGTGCAGCATGTTACTGTGCTGGCTGCTGTAGGCAGTTATACACAATGTAAGCATTGTGTGAATTTTCTCGAATCTTCTCATAGGACCGCCATTGTTTCTGCAGTCTGCCATTGGCTGAAATGTCACTATGCAGCACATGCCTGTTAGCAAAAGGGAAAAGGAGGGGCATCCTTGGGAGGCGGAAAGGAACTGACAACCAATAAGGATGAGAGATAGAATGTCCACACTAGTAGAGAAAAAGAGAGGAGTAAAACCTTGATTGATCTCATGTGGCAGGAAGTGGATTTTCTGTGGATTGCCCCAGCAGGAAATGAGCCAAAACAAACCAGCAGAGGAATCCTGATAAGTTGAAAGAACAAAGAAGGCAGAATCCTGGCTCAGCCATGCATATCTGTGTGTGATTTGGGGCAAAGGCATTCATGGTCACCCTCTCTGAGCCTCAGTTTCCTCAACTGCACACGGGAGGATGGGGTCCCCTTGCAACTGTTGTGGGGGGACAGTGAGACTCTGCTGGTTGGGTCCTAAGTGTCAGGCCACACAGGTAGGGGCCCGTGGCTGCCTTGCACCTTTTGCAACCAGGGACCTTGGCTAAGACATGGACTTTGTGGACATTGCAGTTCGAGCGCCTTCTTTTTTCTTTTTCCCTTTGATGCTAAAACTTCCTGCTTCAAGCTTTATTTTATCAGAAAAATAAGAGATGATCCAACTGGCTCAAGCGCTCCATCAAGGCCATTCCACAGGGGCAGAGCAGAAGCTTCTCTCCTGAGACAACCTCTGCTCGATCTTCATTCGTCTCTCCGTCAACAGCAGCAGCAGCAGCAGCAGCAACGATCTGAATGAACCCAGTGTCCCAGGTCTGTGCTGTTGCGCCCATGTTCTTTCATTTCAATTTGCCTGGCAAACCTCTGAGAGAGGGGCACTCAGCAACTTTAGGAAGGAGGAGACGGCGGTTGGGAAAGTGATGCTGAGACCTTAGCTCTCCCTTACTTTTGTTCTTTGAATAAGATTATCCTTCCTGCCTCGGCTCCACTTCTTTCTCACTGATATTTCTTCTTCTTTAACTTACTTATCCTATAATAAAAGGCCAATATGCAAATTGTCCCCTCGGGAGTTCAACCAACTGGGAGTTTGACTCCTCACTATGACATGCGCTGACCACCAGGGGGCAGTGTGGGACAAAGGCAGCCAGCAGCCCAGGGAGGGAAGACCTGGCTGGCAATTGGAAGGAAGGCCTGGCTGGCAGCCAAAAGGTCCCAATCTGCTCCAATTGCCGGCCAGGCCTAAGGATCCTACCCATGCACGAAGTTTGTGCACTGGGCCTGTAATAAGTTTAGAATTTGGAAGGAAGGAGGCTTAGGGATGAAATAGTCCAATCCCTTTTTGTTTTACACGTTGGGGGCTCTGAGGCCCAGAGAGAAGTAATGAGCTCAAGATCACCCGGCCAGTCTGAGGCCAAGCCTCGACACCCACCAGCCCTGGCCCAGCCCCATTCTCATGCTCTGCTGGCCTCCGAATCCCCACTCTCTGAGGTCACCTCTGACCTTGCCTCGGAATTCTCTCCAGATACTTGCCTCAAAAAAACAAAAAACAAAAACAAAAACAAAAAAACCCCCAACAAATTGGATGGCTGTCGTTGAGTGGCTGAATTGCTCCAAGGCTGTTTTCTTTCTATTTAAACTAGACACACACACAGATTTTCTGATCTAAACTTGCTGTCAGTTTCACGCCCAAAGAAATGCATGTGATCTGTCACCCATGAGAAGATGACATGGCTACTGATGTAATCACATTCAGTTAAAATCCCAGTGACAGAATGTAAAATAAGGAAGGGTTTATTTGGGAAAATTCACGTCACCACACACACATATCTATCTTATCTTTCAAAAAAAAATGTTTAAACCAAAAAAGAGCAAATCATTTTTAAAGGTTACTCTATCCTTATAAATGCATTCTGGATATGCACGCCCTCCCCGGCCCCCATCTTTCTCAGGGCAGAGCAAGCACATGTGTGTGTGTGAATGCTAGTGTTTTGTCACTTGCATAATCTGGCCATCTTGTCTTCTCCCACTGTCTCCAAGACCTTGGCAGGCGACTTGCTCCCTCACCGTGTCATTGGCGATTTCTCTTTGCAGCCTGAAGATTTGTCTTTTTTAAATCCGCTCAGAGAGTGAGCATGGTTACTGGGCCACAGAGAGATGAGGGCAGGCAGCTGAGAGATTTCATTTCTGATTTCTCCGCGTCTTTCCTACACCGATCGTCACAGCTATCATCTCCCGAGGGCCAGGCGCTGAGCTGGATACTTTAAAATATTCCTCATTCCCAACATCATCTTCTCATTCTGGTTCTGCCCACCGCGACCCATGGCCCGGATAAACCCAACCAACCGTCTCCTCGGTTCTGTCTTGCCCCCTACAGTCTGTTCCCCACTGAGCACCAGGAAAGAACCTTTAAAAATCAGGAAGTATATACATCTTTGTAAGGTATATAAATCTCTAACCACTATGTTTGCACTTGAAATGCATATAATATTGAATGCCAATTATAATTGAAAAATAACATTTCAGAATGCCACTGGAGGAGCCTTAGAAGTGCTACCACTTCTCTCCTCAACTCACGCCCTCCCCGGCCCCCATCTTTCTCAGAGTAGAGCCAGAGTTCTTCTTTGGACTTGATGATCCCCGTAACATGCCCCCTCCCCGACTCCGGCCCAGCAAGCCAGGCCTCCCTCCCCTGTGGCCTCTGCCCTGTGGCTCTGGCACTGGGCACTCCTCCCAGGTCCGCCTCTGGCTCATAGCCGCTTGTTCATCCTGTCTGTGCTCAAATGAGTCCTTCCTGGTGAGACCCTTCCTGTCTCCCCCTCTCCCATATGAAATTGCACCCCAACCTCCTGACAGTCCTCATCCCTCCTTTCTGCCTCATTTACTTCCTTATCATTTACCACTAAATTGTAAATGTGACATCTTCTATGTATTTTGTTTACCTTGATTATTGTCTGTCTGTCTCCCCAACTACATTGTCTATGAAGAAAGGGGCTCACTACTGAGCTGGCAGCCCCTAGAATATAAACATTGATGGTACGAATGAATGGAAGAATCGTGTTCAGACAATAAACATGTAACAAATGAAAATACAATTTCAGAACCATGTGGAAGAGTGACCAGGAGCAGCTTTAGGTTGGGAACTAGGAAAGCTTCCTGGAGGAGGTGGCGTTTGAGCTGAGACCTGGATTTGACAGACCAGGCAACAGGCCCGGGGAGGGGCTGACTTGTCCAAGGCTGTGCAGGTGGAGGAGTCCTGGGTCCTGCGGTGCCCTGTGCTGACCTTCCCATGTCCTTGTGCCCAGTGTTCATCACTCCCCATGGTCTTTGTCCTCATGGGGATGAGAGCTACTGGAACATCCAACAGCGCCTGGTGCGTCCTTGTGTCCCAGGGCCACACAGGGCCAGCACACAGTGGGCCTCTGCAGGCGGGTTTGGAATGACTCTCAGGTGGGGCAGGGGCTGGTGTGTGGCAGAATGTAAGCTTCAGGGACAAGGAGGCTATGAGAACCTGGAGAAAACTGGGTTTATTTTGTTTAAATGGAGAACAGTGAGCCCCAGGGTAGGGCATGGACATGCCCGAGGTCACTGTGAGTGTGTCAGTGTTCAGACTTGAACTCCGGTTTCCTGCTCCTGGTCCTTCCCATACCACTTTCCTGCTAAAGGAAGGCTCTGGAAGCCTGGCCCCCGACACAGGGATCCAGGTGATTCAGAGGGTTAGGGCTCTTGTGCCTCTGTGTGCCTCTCGGGAGCATGTCTGTGGAGCCCTGGCTGCAAATGAAATGAAAGCCAGGCTCTGCCTATGAAGCCCCCAGAGCCCTACAGCTGGAGAAGCCTGTGTCCTGGAGCCAGTGCTGACCAGCGTCTCCAGATCTGGAGGAACCTTTGAGAGCCCCAGGCCAGGCAATCTATTACAGAAGCGGGTCCTGCGGCCAGGGAGGAGGAGTGATTGACCAGAGGCTGGGCGGACAGTTTGTGGGGGGGGTGCAGAGCTGGGGTGCAGACCTGGTTTGCAGCCCAGCCCAGAATGTTGAGGTGAAGGGCTTTGAAAGTCAAAACAACGGCGCATCCTCCTGCTGCCTCTGAGCTCCTGACATCAGTCCCCGCCAATCACCTGGCAGCTGCTCTCTCCAAGCTGTTGCTCTTTGGGGATGTGTTTATTTTTTCTGGAAAGATTCTTGACGAGAGATAGTGTATGCGGAGCAGAGAGTGACAGTGTCTTGATTCAGTGTGGAGTGCTGGCCACCTGAGCGATAAATCCCGAGGCTGCAAGGGGGTGGGGTCTGCAGGCGTCACTGTCACAGTCAATGTTGGGGTCAGGCTGGGATCTGCTCAAAGAGGCAGCAGGGAGGGAGACCTGGTGTGGCCCCTGGCCAGGTCAGCGAAGACAATTGGCCTTCAGGTCAGCTGTGGACACTGGCTCACCCACTAGATGCATTTGGGGCACTGAGGTCATGCGATTCCTTGAGTAAATAACAGCCATTTGTTGAGTCTCCAGCTGCTCAATTTCAGGCATTCCCCTCCCACCCCTGCAAGTTACATGCTGGTGTTTCTCTTTCCTCACAGCTGGTGGAAGGGAAAACAGGTGAACAGGGGACACAAGCAGGGAACTTCTTGTTTATTTCCATCAGAAATGACCAGCTTCACTCAGATTAATTCCAGGCTCGCCACAACTGAAGCAAAGAAATGAGCTAGTTGGATCCATTTTCATAGTCTAGGACTAATCTATTAATCAGTTTAGCTCATAGGAAGAAAACATGCTTCTTCAATAGTTTTCAAATGGAAAATAAATGCCTCATTAGGTTAAACGTATTAACCTGAGAACAGTATTGATGTCAGACGGGCTAATGAATGTCATTACGGGAATGCTCAGCAGTCCTCAGAGAGACTCACCAGCTTTAGGAATTCTCTGTGAGTGTGCTCAGCTGGTGTTCAGGCCAAAGAGAGACAGAGGGCAGGGGACTCCTGGAGCCGTGGCTGTCCCTGTGATAATGCAGATATTTTGGCCACTTAACAAAGGACCTCTGAGTAAAGGAGGATCCTCATGTGATGTTACTCCCGTTGTTTCCAAGATGTCAAAGCTGGCGTTAGCCCCCGGACCAGGGGCAGGGCTGCAGGGGTTGGGGCCGGGCCTCCAAGTCCAGGCTCAGCCAGCCTTTACTCAGCCAAACAACATGCTTACATACATGCCATGGAATATGTATATATATGGAACATACGTATAGGACAACATGCATATGGAAGACTCCTGAGCATCCAGTCAGGTACTTTTGCCCAGCCTTTAATACTGACACATACAAGATCCCCAGTTTTAAGTGAGCCAACTGAGTTAGAACCCAGGTCGGCATGCCTTGGGGTCTTTCAGCCCACACAGACCCTCACAGCCTACACAGACCCTCACAGCACACACAGACCCTCACAGCACACACTTGAACCTCAGAGTCCACACAGACAGACCCTCACAGCCCACACGGACCCTCACAGCACACATGAACCCTCACAGCACACATTGAACCTCAGAGTCCACACGGACCCCAACTCTTATCCTCAGAGAGCCTGTAGAACCACAACTACAGCTGGTGGTGTGAGTCCCTCTGTAACTACACAACGTGCAGCAAGGTGTGGAGGAAACTGTGCACTTAGGAGGCAGCCTGGCTTGGGCACAGACCCTGGCTTAGGGGCTTACCTGCTGGGAGCCCTGGGCTGAGTTCACAAATCAGTTTCCTTAGCAATTAAGTGAGAAAGGATAATTCCACCCCACGGGCTTGTCGTGGGGCCTAATGAGCTAATGAAGAAAGGCCTGACACAGAGCAGGTGCCCAGGAGGCATGCCCCTCTCACTCTGCACGGCTCCTGGTCTACCCCCTCTGAGAGTGGTCCTCATTCAGGGGCCCCAGTGGGTGACCTGCAGAGCTGTTCTCCTTGTCTAGCCCTAAGCCCCATGGTCCACCCACATCCCCTGAGGCCTACTGTGACCCTGATGCCGGGGGTCACGTTCTCTGATCTCTGGGTGTTCACAGCCTACTGGGGAAGATGGGAAAATGGCCACTAAGAATCTAAGCTCAAGGGTGGGGCAGGAAAGAGAGGAAAGCAACTGGTTATAGGGCAGAACCACTGGAAATGGCACGGGAGAGAATGGCAGCTTGGGGAGGTGCTCCTCTGTGCACGGGCACGCGGGCCTTCCCCTGAGCTCTGTGTAAGGGGGCTGGACAGCTAGAGGCCTGGCCCAAGGGTGAGGGAAGAGAAGAAAAGGACACGCCAGTTCACAATGCCCCCAATCTCACCTCTCTGGCACCACATGCTCTGTTTTCCCTGAACTTATTAACGAGGGAGTGGACGTCTGCTAAGAATGAATCAGGACCCAGACACGCTCCTTTACACTTATGATTCATCGGATTCTCATGCAAAAACTCTCCCAAACCCCGAGGATTTGTGATCATCACCTGCCTGTGGCCAGTGAGCGATGGAGACCACAGATGCCGAGTAACTGGACCCGGGGCACATCACCCACAAGTGGCAGAGCCACTGCTCACTTCCCGGCTGTCCGGCTGCCCTGGCCAGTTTTCCACTTGCCATGTGCCTCTTACATCCCCAGGCTCTGCTGGGCCATGTTGGTGCTCCCTGTGGACCTCCTTCCTCCCTGGATTGACTCCCAGGCAGGATGTGTCCTGGGGGTCAGACGTGAGGACTCACCGAGCTCTTCCTGCCTTGCCAGCTGAGCTCTTCTCCCCTCCGCAGCCTCCCCCCCCCCCACCTCACCCCCATGTGTCAGCACTATCCTGACATCTTGGCAAGGCCCACGAGCTCCTCTTGTGATTCGGAGCAGATGTTCTCATCACACAGGCAAGCCAGCTGCTTGTCCACAGGTGTGAGGTCCCTCCCCGTGAGCACCTGTGCTTTCATAAAGCGACCTCTAAGCACTGAGGTTGCAATTTCATTCCAAGCTGGGGTGCTTCGTGAAGCTTAGCGAAATGTGACTTTATTCCAATGTTGTTGCTGCAATTATTCCTCTAGTGCCGGTATCCCCTGTGTGTTCTTAATTGTCAGGGACCATGACCTTACACTTATAAGGATAGAATGAACATTTGTTGAATCATTGAATGAAGGAATGACTGAAGGGGACATGGGTTCTAGCAATTGCATGTCCATGCTCTCTAGACATGGGAGAAGTCTCTTTCTCTCTCTCTCTCTCTCTCTCTCTCTCTCTCTCTCTCTCTCTCTCTCTCTCTCTTTCTCTCTCTTGTAAAGACAAAGGTTGAGGGAGAATTTGGAAGAGACAAGGTACTAGATGCAGGGTTGAAAGATAGCCGAGGGTGGTGGTGGGAGGTGGTGGGTGGTGGATGGTGGTGGTGGGAGGTGTCGAGTAGAGGGGGAGGAGTTTGTGGGCAGTGTTGGTGGGAGGTGGTGGGTGGTGGTGGGTAGTGGTGGGAGGTGGTGGGTGGTGGAGGATGGTGGTGGGAGGTGGTGGGAAGTGGTGGGTGGTGGAGGATGGTGGTGGGAGGTGGTGGGTGGTGGAGGGTGGTGGTGGGAGGTGGTGGGTGGTGGATGGTGGTGGTGGGAGGTGTCGAGTAGAGGGGGAGGAGTTTGTGGGCAGTCTGTTCACCAGGGGAAGGCAGAGGAGAAATCAGAATTTATTAAGCCCCAACATTTCATAGGCACATTTCACAAGAGACTTCATTGCACCCTCCCCATTGCCCGTGAGGTGGTGTGCCCATTAGGGCTGCTTGCGGGCCTTCCTTATCTCTTTATCAGCAGCGCTAACTTCTCTGAGTCTCCCTTTCTTCACTTTCAGTCCATGGGTGAGGCAGCACCCACAGCTCAGAGGTGGCCACACACGCGAGGCTTAAACCCATTCATTTAAACCATTGTGGGCGCAGTAACTGGTTCAGGAATGCCTGGGCATGTGATCCAACCAGACATTGTTTAACAAGGAGTCTTTTACTGGGGCTTCTGAGAAATAGACTCTTGCTTTTCCCACTGAACTTGAACTGAATTCTTTCCGTTGAACTTGAACCTGGAAGTTCATAGTCTGGAGCTGTTGCTACCATCTCAGGTGTAGCCTGAGAATGAACACAACATATGGAAGAAAAATAGAAAGACTTTTGCTCTTTATGGCATCATTGGGGACCCCATCAAGTCATTCCTGATTTAACACTACCCCTGCACGTTCTCATCACACCAGCCATTGAATTAATTCTCCTTTTGCTTGAGCCACAAACAAGACCTAACTGGATCACACACTCATCCAAAGGAGCTCAGGTAAAAACAGGATGTAAGGTAAGACTCTAGGAATGCCTCAGACCCCACCAGATATACAGGGCCTGGAGAGTCACCGGCAGAGATCTCTCTGACTCTCTGAGCCTCTCTCTGCAGGACTGGGTCTGCAGTGTGACTCATCGTTTCCTTTTGCCCATCTTCTTGATCTCCCTGCAGTCTGGCTTCTCTGCTCACTCATGAGGCCATCCCTGACTGATGAGACGGGGGAAGTGAGGATGTTGGGAGCAGCTCAGTATGCAGTGGAACTGCCTGAGCTGATGTGATTGGTTCTAAAAGTTGTTTGACTTTGTCCCCAGGTTCCAAACTGAGATTCCAGGAGAGGACCTGATTTTCCCAGCCTGGATAAAAAGTCCACCCCAGGCCTGATCAACTGCAGGAGTGGAGGGAGACGCTTACCAGACTGTGGGCTGACAAGGAGAGGTGGGCAAGGAAAAAAATAACTGGCATTTCTACACTGATGGGAGTTAGAGTTCCTGCTTTGCAGAGAGAAAAACAGACTCAAAGAGGTCCAGGGAGGGACCTGCTGAGACCTGGCAGCTGGCAAGCTGTGGATTCAGGATTCGCACCTTGTGCTGCTGGACCCTGAGCTCACCGTCTTGCCACAGCTGCCCCCCCAGAGTCTCCTGGGCTGGCTCCCCGCTCACCTTGGCCAGGAGGACCAGAGCAGGACACAGTAGCTGAGCTCCCCGGAGAGTGGTGACCACAGGGGCCAGTGAGGGGCAGGCCCATACTCCTCCGCCTCCCCCCGCCCCCCAGCACTGTGGCATTTGCAGGTTCCCAAGGGAGCAGGCAGCACCTCTATCACTTCCTTCCCTTTCCCATCTCGCTTCCCCAGGCCTCCTTGATGTTCACCTGGCCAACCTCCCGAATAAATCCTTGCCTCAGGGTCTGTTTCTGGGGAAGTGGGACTGGGGCCTGAAGGGAGAAATGGGTCCAACAGGAGCAAGACTGTGCCCCAGTCAGCGGGATCCTGAAGCCAGGCAAGGGTCCATGGTGGGGATTTAGTTTGAGGAGCAAGGTGGAAGCCCATCAAGGCGCCCAGGGATGGTGATTGTGAAGGAAACACGGGGATGGCAGAAGTTGTCACAGACCCCTCCCCTCTGCCAGGTACTTATTCCTACACAAATGACCTTATTTAATCTTCAAGACACCCTGAGAAAATACTCATTAAAACCTAAATATAACAGTGGGTGTCCTGGAGGGGTGTGGCTGGAGAGATATACAGTAGAGGCTTCATATGTTGCAGAATACTTTATTTACTGTTTAACGATTTAATATTAATTTATACATCAATATTCTATTTTCAACACTAATATTAACATCACACACAGAAGTACATATGCATACATATACATATCCACAGGGTCACGAGAGGGGCATTTTCTGTACAAAAGAACTCTACACCCTGCTCTTTACAAAAGGATTTGCCAAAGGCTTCCTTGAAGTGCTGGCTCTCTAGGGAGCAACAGAAAAGGATTTGGGTTTTCAAACATTTTCTTTTTATGCTCCGATGCAACCTTAAAAGCGTGCTCAATTTCTGTTTCAAGTTCGGTTTGATTCAACCAATATTTTTCCAAGTTCCTGTTAAGTGTTGAGCACCGTGCAGGGCTTGGTGGGGGAACAAAGATGAATAAGATCCGTGTTCAAAGAGAGATGGACTCTGTCATCAGAGGCGGCTCTTAAAGAAGAATGTGCCTGGGCAGCTGTCCTCAGGGGTGCCTGGGAAACCCCGGAGCACTGCCCGCAGAGGCAGCCAGCAGTTGAACCTGGAGAGGTGCCCCAGGGTCCCAGGCTGGTGGGAAGCCAGGAGGTCTGTGATAGGAGGAGGGGAGGAACCACAGCTCTTCTGAGCTCTTTTTCCATCATCGCACATGTCCCCACCTGTAGAGGAAAGCCTGCGGTGGCCGGTCCCAGGTACACCAGAGAACGCAGGTGAGGAGTGATGGCACCTTTAGAGATTTGTGGTCCCCCAGCAAGCAGGCCTGTTCCCTGAAATGTATCCCATCTGCAGGGTTGTCCACCCCATTTTTGAACCTGCTTATGCCTCTGAATTTGGGAGGTTATGGGTCCATGGGTCAGGTTGCAATTCATTCCTTTAATTTCTTTTCTTCCTTCCTCCTTCCTCCCTTCCTCCCTTCCTCCCTTCCTCCCTTCCTCCCTTCCTCCCTTCCCCCTTCCTCCCTCCTCCCTCCCTCCTCCTCCCTCCTCCCTCCCTTCCTTCCTTCCTTCCTTCCTTCCTTCCTTCCTTCCTTCCTTCCTTCCTTCCTTCCTTCCTTCGTTGAGAGTGGGTTTGTGACAATGAGTACAGCTTTGAGTACAGATGAGATGGATGGAGGTGAGGATATTAGGAGCAGCTCCATGTGGAGTGGAACTGCCTTGTTGTTTGTATACCTTCTTTGGAGAAATGTCTATTCAACTCCTCTGCCCATTTTTAAATTGGGTTATTTGTTTTTGTTCTTGAATTGTAGGAGTTCCTTGTATATTCTGGATACCAACCCCTTATTAGATATATGAATTGCAGATATTTTCTCCCATTCTGTAGACTGCCTTTCACTCTGTTGATTGTTTCCTTTGAGGTGCAGAAGTTTAAAGGTTTGATTTGATGTGTGTAATCCCATTTGTCTATGTTTGCTTTTGTTTCTTAAGCTTTTGGTGTCATACCGAAGAAATCACTCCTAAATCCAACATTATGAAGCTTGTCTTCTAAGAGTCTTATGTTTAGGTCTTTTATCCATTTTGAGTTCATTTTTGTAGATGGTGTAAGATAAGTGTTCATCTTCCCTCTTTTGGATGTGAATATCCAGTTTCCCCATCACCATTTGTTGAACACACTATCTTTTTCCCATTGCATATATAGCCTTGGCAATCTTGTCAAAGATCATTGACTATATATGTGAGGTTCCCCCCCCCCCCCATATGTCTATGTAGAAATTTATCTATATGTCTGTCTTTATGCCATTACCATACTGTTTTGATTATTGTATTTTGTAATAGGTTTTGAAATTTGAAAGCATGAGACTCCCAACTTTGTTCTTTTCATGTTTTTTTTTCCCCCCTTTGGTTATTTGGGATCCCTTGAAATTCCATATGAAGTTTAGGATAAATTTTTCTATTTATGCAAAAAATGTCATTGAGTTTTTGGTAGGGATTGCATTGAGTCTATAGATTGTTGTCGGCAGTATGGACATTTCAATAATATTAAATCTTTTAATTCATGAGCATAGGATGTTTCTCCATTTATTTGTCTTATTTAATTTCTCTCAACAGTGTTTTGCAGTGTGCAAGCCTTTCATTTCCTTGATTAAATGTATCCCTAGGTATTTTATTCATTCTGATGCTACTGTAAGTGGAATTGTTTTCTTAATTTCCTTTTCAGATTGCTCATTGTTAGTGTATCGAAACACAACTGATCTTCTGCATGTTGATTTTGTATCTTGTAACTTTGATTAATGTATGTATTATTTTTAACAGGTTTGCTCTTTTGGACAGGTCTCTAGGTTTTTCTACATATAAGACCATGTCATCTGTGAACAGATCACTTTACTTCTTCTTTTCCAGTTTGGAACTCAGGCGTGGACAGGGGGAGCCCTTTGTCTAAGGGCCAGCGACAAGGGTGGCCTCCCTGGAGCTGCAGCTCAGCCAGAGGCCTCCACACCCCTGTGCAGGAGAGCAGACAAATGTGTGAATGGAAGTTCCTGAGCACTGGTCCTCATAACCCATTGTGTGTGTTCATAGTGGAGATGTGTAGCCCAGCAACAGCACCTGTTCCTCTCTCTCTCATTCATTCATTCATTCATTCATTCATTCATCCGTAACCCTATATTGAATGCCTGCTACAAATTTCATGCATCAGGCTCTGTGTGAAGAAGATAAGAATTCTGCCTACCTGGAGCTCAGAGTCAAGCAAAGAAGACAGAACACTGGAAAAGCCATAACAGTAAAATGTGCAGAGTTTTACAAGAGGGGCACCCTGCCTCCCCTCTGAGAACAGGCCCTGCTGGCTCGCTGGAGGCTGAGGAACCTTGGAGCCCAGTTGTCCCAGCCACTTCCTGCCAATCTGCAGCAGAGAACTGCCCAGCGGAGCCCCGCCTGAATTGCTGACTTTGGAAACATGAACTAAGTAAAATATTGTCTGAGCCACTACATTTTGGGGTGGTCTAATATGCAGCAGTAGGTTACTGACACACAGGACCTTGGCCTAGGTTTTGCTGAGAGAGCTCAGCTGCTGAGCTAAGCTGCAAAAAGTGTCACTGAGATTTCAGTAAGGATGGCATCGAGTCACTGGGGCAGTATGGACATTTTAATAATATTAAATCTTTTAACTCATGAGCACAGGATGTTTCTTCATTTATCTGTGTCTTATTTAATTTCTTTCAACAGTGTTTTATAGTTTTCAGTATGCAAGTCAGTATATTATGAAGATACTAGAGGCCTGATGCATGAAATTTGTGCAAGGGGCTCAGCCCTCACAGCCTCACCGGCTTGCCTCAGCTTCGTCCAGAAGGTCATCTGGAAGGACATCCGGTCTAATTAGCATATTATTATAGATGGCTAATAAGGCTCAAACATTAGTTAGACAAGGCAGAAGTAAGGATTTTTTTTTTTTTTTCCTGTAGGTAAATCCCTAGTGTTAGCAGCCTAGGGCTCATGTGATGGCTCCACTATGTTGAGGACCAGGCTGCTTCCATTCTGTTGCATTGTCATCCCATGGTATTTATCCCATCCACTTGGTCAGATATGTCCCAGCTCCTCACCCACATTTCAGCCAGAAGGAAGGGGGAATGAGAGGGCAGCCACATTTCATCTGTGCGAGGACATGGCAGGCCCTTGCCTGCAAGGACACAACCTGGAAGGTTCCTGTGCACAATTGTCTTCTCCACTTTTCCTTTCCCTCTGCCCTCTGAAAGCAAGGGGGCCTGGGGCCTTGGAGGAGGGTGGAGCCCTGAGGCTTTAGAGGTGGGTGGAGCCATGAGTTGGAGGGTGGAGCCTGGGCCCTAAATCCCCTCAAGGAAGAAAGCCACCTGCTGGCTGGCAGTGTTAGGGGTGAGTGTGCGATGGGGAATCCAACTCAGCCTGGGATCTAAAAAGGCTCCCCAGAGGGACTGAGGCCGGGCTGACTGTCGAAGGGGGTAACCAAGAAGGAGAGGGGATAATCCACGAGGCAAAAGGCACTAAGCATGGAGGGAACCTCAAGAGGTCCAATGGAGATGAGTGATGCTTTCACAGGAGAGAGGAAGAGCTGGTCTGGAGAAGGGACTGGAAGCTGAAGCTTAAGGGGTCCTTGCACCAAATGGTGGAGTTTATGGATTATACTTTGTGCATCAGTGGCTATTACAGGGTTCTAGCCATGTGGTCAGATTTTGAATTAAAACGAATCCTCTGGAAACGGAGAAGGAGAGACTGGAGGCAGGAAGCTAGGAGGAGAGGGCCCGGCCACTAGTGGATGGTGGGGGACTGAGTTGACTGTCAGGGAAATGTAGGATTTAGCCTACGGTGTCAACAGCCTTCATGATTGTTTGCAAAGAAGAGAGAGGAGTGAGGTTTTGGATCTGGGGGTCTGGCCAGGTTAGTGAGGGGCAGAGCCATCACTGAGATGGGGACACAGCAGTAGAAGCAGGTTCAGGAGGAGAGGGGGAAGAGCCCAGGTGGGGCACTGAGTCCTTTGTGGATAAAGATGGACCGACTGTGAGCCTTATGAGGACAAGCCTTGTCTGCCTAGTTCACTGTGCAGCTCAGTGTTTGCTGGAAAAAGAAAGGAAGGGAGAGAGGACAAAAGGGAGGAAGGAAGGAAAGAAGGGAGGGAGAAAGGAAATAAGGAAGGAGAGAAGACCGGGAGGGGGGAAGAAGGGAGGGAGAGAAAGAAGGAAGAAAAGAAGAAAGGGAGGGATGCAGCTTATGGAGCAGCACCCAGTCTTAAACAGGCAGATCTGCGAGGCTCAGTCTCACAGAGTCAGTGGCTGAAAGGCTGTTAGTTGGGACAGGACTGGGGAGTAAGGGAAGGGGGGATGATGGAGGGGGTGGACCTGGCACTGGGGCAGGGCAGCAGGGATGGTACGGTGCAGGCTCATCTGCTTCCTGCCTTCCCTCCCTCATCTCTGGAGCAGATCAGTGGTGGAGCAGCTATGAATCTGGCCCCGGTCACCAGCCAGACCCAAGGTGGTGAAGGTGGTGGTGAGGAGTGGGTTTGCAGTTGGCAAACTCATTAGTCAACAGAGCCAAATATCAACAGTACAAAGATTGAAATTTATTTTGAGAGCCAAATTTTTTAAACTTAAACTTCTAACACCACTTCTTCAAAATAGACTCTCCCAAGCCGTGGTATTTTATGGAAGAGCCACATTCAAGGGGCCAAAGAGCCGCATGTGGCTCGCGAGCCACAGTTTGCTGACCATGGATATAAGGGGATGGGATAAGTAGCTGAATCCAGCAGCGAGGTAGAACTGGGCATTCCAGAGCCCCTCTAGGACCAAGAAAAGGGACGTCATTGGCTACTGGCCCTTAATGATCGCTGGGGATCTCGGCCTCCAGGAGTTTCTGGGACAGAATTCCTGTTGGACTGTAATGAGGAAGGATGAGAGCCTGCTGCTCGCCAGTGCATCAGGGGAAAGCACCCCTATTGCCCTCCCTGCCATGAGGCCCTGTCCCCCTCCCTCCAGGCAGCAGAGATGGATGACCTACACATCTAGTTCCCATCTGCCAGAGTGAGGCGGATGAGCCGGAAAATGATGCAAACCCAGAGGCACCTTCAGAGCCAGGCCAGCCGTCATCCACAAGCCCCCACCCTGTGCCCAGCACTTGTTCCACCAGCACAGGCCCAGTGGCCAAGGGAACGGTAGTGAGCATTTCACAGGGGTGTCCCCCACTCTCCCCCCTGCAGAGCCAGGCCTCCCAGGCTGCTGCCTGGACACCGCCCTGTCCTCCTCACTCCCCAGGGGTGCCCACATGGCCTCTGAGCGTGTTTCCAAAGCACAGGCTGTGGTGGTGTTACTGGATGGGGACGGGACCAGAGTGAGTCGTCTCAGGCTGGCCTGTGGTGTGTGGGTTCTTGACTTTGTACAGGAAAGATTTCACAATACAGGTCCAGGAGATTTTGAGAGTACATTTATTAAAGCTGGGGACAGTGACACAAAGGAAGGAACTAGGGTAGAAGAAGCAACAGGAGAGAGCCTTGGTGGAATGCTGCTTTGTTTCCCTAGAAATGTTATAGGAAAGAAATGAGCCACTCTGGGCTGCCGTTAGCTCACGAGGAAGTGAAGTTCACAGCCACAGAAGTGAGCCAAGGTGGGGTTGCTTTTAGCGCCTTGGAAAGTCAGAGAAAATGGGGCCTGGGAGCAGGATCGGGGAGTAAGCCCGGGATGAGCTGCCGCTGCCCGCTGCTTCCCTGGTTGCAAGTCTCGTGGGGATCCCTTAGAGTTTAGGAGGAAGTAACAAGTTCTTGCCTGACAAGGGGCATGGGTGTGCTCCGGAGCGAGTCATGCTGGGTTTTTGTTTTGAGGGTTTTTATTTTTCTTCCGAGGGTGAGAATTGTAGGGGAGAATTTCAGCAGAATATTCATCAGCTTTCCAGATGTGTTTTTAAAATGCTGATGCATCAAAATGAGGTACAGGGGAATTTGGGGTTGTTCTTTGGTCTCTTTTACTGTTTGACTTTTATCTTGAGTCTGTCTGGCTCTGATGGGGCTTTTGTTATTTGTTCCCATGACTTCATCTGCCTTTGGGTTTAGCTGGCACAAATGGCATTAATGGGGTCTCTGTTCTCTGTCTCCCAGACCAGGATGATTTAAAATAAGTGTTTGCTGATTGGGGAGGGGAGGTATAAACCATTTGCTCTCAAGTGTCCTTGGTTAGGGAAGATAACGCCTTGCTATTCACTTGCTGGCTGTAAGTGGTTTGAACTGTTTGACCTTGTTTATTTTTTTTGGTCTCAGTTTCCCCATTCCATTTGCCCAGGGATTTTGCTAGCTTTTTCCAGCCTGCCAGTGTCACTCCTGCTACATCTGATGACTCCTCATATTCTACTGGAATAAGTCACTTACCTTCATTGGCCAAGCCCATGTGATTAGGCTTGTGAGAGCAGGAGGGCAGGTCAATATAGTGGTTAAGACCCAAACTCTGGAGCCAAATCCAAATCTGGTCTCTGCCACCTCCTGCTAGCTGTGTGATCCTGGACATGGTACTTAACTTCTTTGAGCCTTATAATAATACTAGATACCCAGTGCACAAAATTCATGCACTTGGAGGAGGAGGGGTCCCTCAGCCTGGCCTGTGCCGTCTCACAGTCTGGGAGCTTTCAGGGGATGTCTGACTGATGGCTTAGGCCTGATCCCTGCCAGCAGTCTGACATCCTTATCACTGTCTTGGAGGTGGGAGAGGCTCCTGCCACCGCTGCTGCATTTGCCAACTATGAACTCAGATTCTGGCTGAGTAGTGCTCCCCTTGTGGGAGTGCACTGACCAGCAGGGGGCAGCTCCTGCATTGAGCGTCTTCCCCCTGGTGGTCAGTGTGCCTCATAGCAACGGACTATTCAACCTTTTGGTTCATTTGCATATTAGCCTTTTATTATATAGGATTCAATAGGACTGTTGTAAGGAAAAACGAGATAATGCATGTGGAATGCTTAGAACAGGATCTGATGAATATAAGCTTTCAGTATGTGCTGACTCTTGTGCATATCATTTTTCTTTTTGCCCAGTCAGCATTTTCCTTTGGTCAGGCCCTCCTCCCCATCCCTGCCTATCCACCTTTGGACTGACAGCTCACCTGAGCCAACGGATTTCCTTTTAAATTCAGCCAGAATGAGCTGGGCTTTCTGCCACTTACAGCCACAGAGCTCTGACCCACAGGAGGCCAAGTCAGTCTCTGCAGCTGTTCTTGTCCCTTCCTGCTCCTGGACCTGCCCCACTGACTGGCCCCTCACCATGCTCTATTCCTTACTCTCTGCCTTGTTCTTGTCATCACCTCTGTCTGGAATGGATCCTTGTAAATTCTTGTTCTGCCCAAATGCCGAAAGTCCTTCAGTGCACCTGTAAGCTCACAGACCTTGAAGCTTAGATCAGTGTTTCTCAGACTCAGCACTATTACCTTTTGGGCTGTTAACAAGAGGTTACGCTGTTCTATGTAGTGTAGGATGTTTTGCAGCATCCTGGCCGCTACCCCTAGATGCCAACAGCACCCCAGAGTCATG
Source organism: Antrozous pallidus (assembly GCA_027563665.1). NCBI lineage: Eukaryota > Metazoa > Chordata > Mammalia > Chiroptera > Vespertilionidae > Antrozous > Antrozous pallidus. The sequence continues at coordinate 193,536,799 of CM050508.1, forward strand.
AAAATATCTCCAGGAATTGCTAAATGTCTGAGAATCACTGGTAAAAGGAAAAAAATAGACTTGGCATCAGTGAAAGGTTTTGTCTTTGCTCTAACCCTTACTTGCTGTGTGACCACAAACTTGTTTCAGAATGGCTCTGAGCCGGGGTTTGTCCACCAGGCACATGCAGATGCTGACACCAACCTCACAGTGCTCTCAAGGTGGATTAGCCATTCCTGAGAGGAGGCCTGGTGCCTAGTAGGTGCTCAGTAAGGAGCAGAGGCTATAATTGGCTCACAAAAGCCAGTACTGCCATGGTTCTTCACCTCCAGAAGGCCAGGCACGAATCCTAGGGAAATCTCACCCAGCAGCCTCGCTCTGGGGAAGAGAAAATAGCAAATATTCTAATTTCAAAGTTTAAATGTCAGAGGCTGGGGAAGATACATGAAAATAAACATTGTTCATGGAGTGGAAGAAAGGAAGATGGGGAGAAAGCAGGGAGTGGAGTTGGAGGCCTAGTGCTTAAAAATTGGGAGCCCTAGCCAGTTTGGTTCAGTGGATAGAGCGTTGGCCTGCAGACTGAAGAGTCCCAGGTTTGATTCCAGTCAAGGGCACATGCCCAAGTTGTGGCTTGATTCCAAGTGGGAGGCGTGCAGGAGGCAACCAATTAATGATTCTCTCTCATCATTGATGTTTCTGTCTCCCTCTCCATTCCTCTCTAAATACACACACACACACACACACACACACACACACACACACACATTCTATATAATAAAAGGCTAATATGCAAATTGACTGAAGAGAGGAATGACTGGTCGCTATGACATGCACTGACCACCACGGAGCTGCCCCTGGTGGTCAGTGTGCTCCCAGAGGGGGAGTGTGGCTCAGCCAGAAACCCTGATCCGGGCTTAAGGCTCACCAGCACAGTGGGGGTGGCAGGAGCCTCTCCCACCTCCATGGCAGCACTAAGGGAGTTCCAACTGCTGGCTTAGGGAGCAGGCCTACACCAACAGTAGGACATCCTCTGAGGGCTTCTGGACTGGGAGAGGGCACAGGCCAGGCTGAAGGACTCACTGCCCCCTCCCCCCCAATGCATGAATTTCATGCACCGGGCCTCTAGTGTGTGTGTGTGTGTGTGTGTGTGTGTGTGTGTGTGTGCGCGTGCGTGTGTGTGTGTGTGTGTGTGTGTGTGTGTGTGTGTGTATACCAGAGGCCCGATGCATGAAATTGGGTTAACACACATAAAAATATGATTTCCCTTTCTCCTGGAAAAATGGGAGGTATGATCAATCTGGATGTGGCCTAGACAGGTATGGCCTCCTTAGCCTCTGCCATTCCTGGTGTCCCCTCAGTGGTGAGGCTCAGCAGTGAGCGTGGTTGCCCTGTTGTGTTCCTGTTACCTGGACACATCACCCTCTGACCTCCAGAGGGTTCTAGGTGGTGACACCAGGATGGAGGAACAGCCCGAATATTCTATGATGATCTCAACTCAAAGTCACCTCCTCCGAGAGGCCTTCCTTGACCACCTGATACAAAGAAGTGCCTACCCATTGCCTTCATGCTTCATCCCATTGCTTCACCAGAAAAACGTTTGCAGTGGCCCTGGGCCAGGCTTCACCGTGGCCGGTGGAGGGCTGCCTCACACCATGTCAGAGAGAACTTCAGTTCCAGTGAAAGGCTGCATAGTGACACCAAACACAGGATGCTAGTACCTGACTCTCTACAAGCTGGCCTTTCCTGAATTCTGACAGCGACACGCAGTCCTTCACTTGTCCTTTAAACACGACCTAGGGCAGGTCAGCACACAATGAGTAGGTCCTTTATTATCACGTCATCACTCTGGCAGCCGAGGCAGAGGGGTCAAGAGGTCTGGTTCTGGCTCTGTTCTGATGGTCTGCCTATCTGTATGTCTGTCTGTGTCTCCTCTTCCCCCATCTCTCTCCATTAGGGTAGACCAGGCACAGCGCTAACTGTTTCTACATGTTACCTCATTTAATCCTCCCCAGAATCCTCTCAGGCAGGCTCTCAGATTAGCCTATCTCCCAGGGAAGTATTGAGGCTTACGGAAGCTCAGAGGCGCCTGCCAGATGATGTGGCAGGAGGTGACAGCGATGGGGTTGAACCCAGGTCTGCTGACTCCCAAGGCCTTGTGATCACAATACTGCATGGACCCCCATGTGACCGGGGGCAGGATGCAGATAAAAGACTGTGAGGGAAAAGGGGGGGAGAGAAGAAGAGGGGTGGAGAGGTGAGATGAGGAGAGAAAAAAGTCTCCAAATTGTGGTGAGACCTTGAGAAAACCATTTCTCTTTGAGCTTAGTTTCACCTCTGAAAAATGGGGGGCAGGCGGGTGGGCCAGATGGCTCTAAGCCCCACTGCAATGCCCCTCCCAGCCCAGAAACCACACCTCTCTACTGTCAACCTGTGACTCAAGAGCTTGTCTGTCTCCCTGTCCAGCACCAGAGAAGGGGCAGCAGCAGCAGAGGGAATTGCCACAAGCTTCTCCCGCAAAGCACTGTGATGTAAGGAGTGCGGATTAATGCGGGAGCAGAGGGCCTGCCCCACCTGGGAATGTGGGTCCGCTGAGCAGAGTATGGACCAGGAAGACATCTTCAAAGCTCCAGGGAAGTTCATCTTGTGAACCTCTGAGTGCCCCTGTGGTCCTGGGGCCCACCCATGGCAGCACCCCTGCTTTCCACAGTCACCCAGCCTGGGACCTGGCTCCCAGGCCCCTCGCCACCTCTGTTCCCTTCTCTGGATTCCCAGTGTCCTGTGCACCTGGGAGCAGAAAGCCCTCCTTGCTCCCAGCCAGACCCCCAACCCTCTGCAGCTGAGATGGGCACTCGCCCCTCTCTGGGATCTGGGCCCAGGTTGGGTGGAGGCCCAGCCCTGGCTCTGCCCTCAGCGGTCTCAGAGGACATCCGGATGCTGGGAGCCTGTGGGAGCCAGCTGTCAATCACAGAGAGGCTCCTCTCACACCTGGGCAGAAGGGCCTTCAGGGAGGATTGACTGCCCCGGCACCATCCATCCAGGGTTCAGTTGCCTCCTGATGGTGTTTGAAGGATGCTCACCAGCTGGATCTCTGCGACAGTGGCCAGGGAGGGTCAGGGAAGCAGGGAGAAGACCCCTCATTATTGGACCTCGGACACATGACAGACCCTAGACAAGGGAGTTTTGCATGAGATGCAGTATTTCATTGAATTGTTTCCTTAAGGCGGTTCTCTTTGGGCAAGCCATTGCCCTTCTCTGGACCTCAGTTTCTCCGTCTGTAAAATGGGGTGGTCAACTACACCCTCCTCCCTGGGGCTGTGAGGACAAAGAGGGTGTGTGTTGGGGCCAGGAGGACATCTCCAGAGCCACTGTGAGTCTCACGCCACTGCCCCTTCTCCCCCTGACATTTGCTGACATTTGCTGCTTTTCCTGAAAAGCAGCTGAGCCATCACTGGTCTAAGCTTTGCAGCAGCATTTATCTCTTTGTCTCCACAGGGGGCTGAGATAAAGGTCCTGATCCATTTAAAATGCAAAACCTCCTGTCCTCCAGCTGATAAAAGCTCACCAGAGGCTCCACTGCTCCTAAAGCAAAGACTCAACCTTGAGCCTGGCTTTCAAGGCTCCTGCCCCGCCCTCTGCAGGTGTGGACTCAGGTGTGGAAACTGAGGCTCAAAGAGGCCCCCAGATGAGCCCAAATCAGCCAGCCGGGAGAAGGCAGAACAGATTCCAATCCAGGCCTGTCGGAATCTGTCCCAGAACTGCCTCCTGTCCAGTAGGTACATGTCCACCACTGGTCTTGTCATAACCGGTGAAGGCGCTTCTTCCCTGAGTCCAGGCTTCATGGTCACATGCTGCTCATGGCGGTAAAATCCTGCCCGGCCCAAGTGCTCATGGACCCTCGGAGCCCTTTGCCTCCTGCCCTGGGCCTCCTTGCAGGCTCTTGCTCACCCCAATCTGCTTCCCCCCAACATCTCCATATGCATCCTTGAAGAGAGGAGCTGTGGGAGGCTCTGATCTGTGGCTCTGTGTTCGACAAGGACCCGAGAGCCTTGGTGGTTTGGGTCTAGCTTGAGGTCCCTGTGGACCTCCCCTGGGCTCCTCATTAAAGAGCTAATGGGCTGGTTTTGGAGGAGCCAGGACAGCACAGCTAGAGTGTCTCCTCTGCCCTGCTTGGGGTCTTTAGAAGTGTCTAGATGTGGGAACAAAGGTCAGCTAAGAGGCCTCTACCAATGTCCAGTGAAAGGTGAACATGGGTGCTTAGCACGGTGGTGCCAGGCAGGCTGAATAGCCATCTCAGACGGTGGATAAAGAAACATTGAATTTATTTAAGGGGAGGGGGTGAGGGAGGAGCTACCCACAGGGAAGGGCAGCACGAAGCAAAGGGGACAAGGGCGTGCAGGACAGTTTCAGTTCCTGACTTGGTGTGCCTCCTGGTGGCCAGAAGGGGTTCCTGGCCTTTGCTCTCCTGCGGCAGGAAGCTGACCAATGGCCGTCAAGGATCATGTTGCCCTGGAGTCCTAACATTCAGGTGCAGATGAGAGCTGGGCAGCCGGAAGCACTGGCAGGAAGTCCGTGGACGTGAGTGGCCCCAGGGGGCTCTGAGAGGTCGTGGGGTCAGTGAGGGGCCTGGCATTATTTACAGCCACAGGGCCCAGGTACTGTGGAAAAGCTGACGATGCTGAGTGCTCTGCAGGCCAACGGCAGAAAGGACAGACATGGCCCTGTGTTACTGGACAGACACCTGCTCGGAGAGGGGTCTGCCTCAGGCCACGCTGGAGTGTGTGGTTCTTGACTTCCTGTAGGAAAGATTGCACAACATGAGTCCAGGTGATTTTTTTGTAATCCTCACCTGAGGATATGCTTAGAGAAAAGAAGGAGAGAGAGGAGAGAGAGAGAGAGAGAGAGAGAGAGAGAGAGAGAGAGAGAGAGAGAGAGAGAGAAGTAACATTGATTGGTTGCCTTCTGTATGCTTCCTGACTGGGGATGAAACTGCAACCTGGGCATATATCCTGACCAGCAATCTTTGGTGCACGGGACATTGCTCAACCAACTGAACCACTCCAGCCTGGCAAGTCCAGGTGATTGGGAGAGCACGTTTATTAAGGCTGGGCACAGTGGCACAAAGGTAAGATCTGGAGTAGGAGCAGCAGGAGAGAGCCTGGCAGGGCTCGGCTCTGCTCCCTAGAAACGCTATTGGAAAGAAGTGAGCCAAGGTGGGCTTGCGTTAGCTTGCTGGGAAGTGAAGCTCACAGGGACAGAAGCGAGCCAAAACAGGGCTGCTTTTCCCTCACCGCTCATCAGGAAGTTAGACTGAAGGATGCCTTGGAGATAGGATCAGGGGTTAGCTGGGAAGAGCTGCTGCTGCTGGCTGTTCCCCTGGTTCTAAGTCTCACTGGGACCCTTAGAATTTAGGATGAAGTAAAAAGTTCATGCCTGAGAAAGGACAAGGCTGTGCTCTAGAGTGAGCCCGCTCTGAGTTTCTATCCTGAGGGCTTTTTATCCCCCCCCCCCCCCCACTCCTTGAGTGAGAATTGTAGGGGAGGGTTTCAGCAGAATATTCATCAGCTTTCCAGGTGTGTTTTTAATCTGCTGATGCATCAAAATGAGGTACAGGGGAATTTGGGATTATTCTTTGGTCTCTTTTACTGTTTGACTTTTATATTGGGTCTGGCTTTAATTGGGCTTTTGTTATTTGTTCCCATGACTTCATCTGCCTTTGGGTTTAGCTGGCACTAATGGCATTAATGGGGTCTCTGTTCTCTGTCTCCCAGACAGGGATGATTTAAACTAAGTGTTCTCTGGCTGGGGAGGGGATGTATAAACCATTTGCTCTCCAGTGTCCTTGGTTAGGGAAGATAAGGTCTTGCTGTTCGAATTGTTTGGCCTTGTTCAATTTTCTTGTCTCAGTTTCCTCATTCCACTCATCCGGGAATTTCCCTAGCTTTTTCTCTGCCACACCTGACGGGCCACTTTGCCAGGGATGAGTCAGTCACAGGAGGCGGGGAGCACTTCCTAAGCCTGGGGCCCAGTAGTCACAGTGGCGATGACGTGAATGGAGGTGAGACAGAGACACGAGCCATCACGACAGCTCAGCGAGGTATGTGCTGTTTTCACCCCGTTTTGCCGGCCAGACAAGGAGTGGTCAGACACTTGCCCAAGGTCACACAGCACATTAGTGGCAAATGTAGGGCTTCAGCCCAGGCAATAGTTCCCGAGTCTATGCTCTTAACCATTTTTCCAGGAGATAACTATGAAGTCCGTGCCCTAATAGAGCTTCAAGGCCATAAAGTAAAACCCACAGCGACTGGATGAAGGGAGAGACCATTTCTGGCTCTAGTCGTCAGAGAAGGCTTCCTTGAGGAGGCAGCATTTTTTTTCTTTTTTAAAATATTATTTTTGCAGTATAATTTAGATTTAATAGTAGTACATATGTTTTCCTTTCCCCCTCTCATTGTCCTCCCCCGGCCTCCCCTACCCCCCAGCACATGTCCCCACTTGCCCCCCCCCCCCAGTTTCTTTCATTCATTGGTTATGCTCATATGCATACATAGAGTTCCTTCGGTTGATCTCCCCCAGCATCCACCCTCCCCCCTCCCCCCTCCCCAGCCTTCCCCCTGTAGCTTGACAGCCTGTTCAATGCCTCCCTGCCTCTATATCAATCGCTCTCCCATTTCTTTTCTTCAAAAATATCTTGCATCTGCATACTAGAAATAAATGAATAAAAACAAAAAATGTTTGAGTTTCAGTTTTCAATGTCCAACTGTTCTGAGTCCCAGTTTCAATGTCAAATAGTTCTTTATGTGTACATGTCAGTAATGGTATCCGGATGGTGGACACATGGTGGCAATGCAAGATCCATCCTCTCTGGTTTGGTCCTGGGGAGGAGGCAGCATTTTAACTAACTCCTAAAGGTGGGGGATTTTCGAATGGGCAAAAACCGTAACCTATCCAACAGGGTTGTTATTTCACATAGCACAAACTCTCTCTGGTCAATGTAGCAGAAATGTTGCAGAGACTTTCTTTACTAAGTGTGGGCTAGTGTGCCTCTGATTGGAGGAAACTGGCCACATGATTGCTCACCACAGTGAAGGAGACTGGAGGTAGGCTGTCTCTCCCAAGACAGGGAATACCATACACGATTCTGTCTCTAGTTGACCACCAACAGTGCTGGCCACTCCCTTCACACAGTAAGGGAGGACATTTGTGTGGGGAGGTCGCAGAAGCCCTGCTGCAGGAAGGAAAAGCTGCAGACACACTGGGGGAGCCCCCCTGTTTGGCTGGAGCAGAAAGACAACACAAGGTTCACTCTTGTGAAAATTATGAAAGGGAAAGCTCACTGAAATGGAGTCAGGAGGCCAGCAGGGGGAGCTCTCACACAGTGCCACTCCATGCCATGGACAGGAGGACATGTCAAGGAGACACCCCAACAGAGGACTCCTCCACAGGAAAGAATCCCCCATCATAGGAGTGATCCCACCAGGAGAAGATGGACATTGAATCTCCTATAAGAAATCGACGATCCCAGCAACTCAGCCAACGAGAAACAGTCACCTCCCCGAACCCTCACTTTTCTCTGATGGACTTCCATTCAACACAACTGCTCCCAACTGTCTCCTTTTTCTCCATAAAATAATGTTCCGCTCCTTTGTGGGACTTGCCTGTGGCTTTTACTTGAGCTTGCTTGTACTGAATTATAATTCCTCTTTGTTTCTGAATAAGCAATTTTTGCTGGTAAAAATAACTGGCCATTTTATTATTAAGGTCAACAACCCTACCCACGACCACTATCGAAAGCCTGCATCGTGGTTCCCATTGAGTTGTTAGGAAAGCTGAGGGTCTGCTCTGGGCAGATGGATTCAATGTATTTGTTAAGAAATAGAAAAAAAAAGAAAGAAAGAAAGAAAAGAAGAAAGAAAGGAAGGAAGGAAGGAAGGAAGGAAGGAAGGAAGGAAGGAAGAAAGAAAAGAAAAGAAAAGAAAGAAAGAAAGAAAGAAGGAAAGAAAGAAGGAAAGGAAAAAAGGTAGGGAGGAAAGATCTGTCTGTGAAGAGCTTGTTTTTGAAATACCCTTTCATTGGTCTCATCTCCTCTTGTTTGACAATGTGTGGACTTATGTGTACACAGACACCTACCGAAATGGGGTGGCCTTTCCAGCCCCCAGCGAGGCTCCGGCCTTCTTCGTGCCTGCTGCTGCTTTAATACTGCTTCCTGCAAAAGTAAGTAAGAAGAGAGCATCCAGTTTGCAAGGGCTCAACTCCCAACAGCAACAAGGAAAGAGAATGCTTCAGGCTGTTCCCTGAAGGTTCAGAAAGAGAAATCGGGTTCCTGCAGAGGCAGGAAGCAGCGGCCTAGAGAAAGTACGTTTTCATTTTCTAGAGTATAAGGTCTTCGCATTCTTGAAAACAAGGGGCACACAGGATATTGAACACATTTAAAGTTTCTCTTCAATTTAGCAAGAGAATCCAAGCCAAAGGTTTTTAAACCTTTTATTACATGTATGTCATACCTGGTTTCAAACATCAGTAAATGTATTATTTTTACCCATGCTATCCCTTCACAAAGAATCAGTTCCCATTCGGACTCAAAGTGCCCCATTATGTACCATGTCATTATTCTTTAATTTTTACTGTCAATTTTCTATGGTCCTTTTAAGAAGCAATTTCCAACCTGGCCAGCATGGTTTAGGGGTTGAGTGTGGACCTATGAACCAGGAGGGGTTGTTCAGGAGGCAGCCAATCAATGATTCTCTCTCATCATTGATGTTTCTATCTCTCTATCCTTCTACCTTCCTCTCTCTGAAATCAATAAAAATATTTAAAAGAGAAGCAGCAGTAATTTCCACTTTGGTGAATTCGAGCTTGAATTCCACCAACTCCACTCCTCAAAAAAAACCCAAACCCAAACCAAACCCCCATAGATATAAATGGCATAGAAAAATCTTTTCACCTGGAAACAACCAAGATGAACACTCTGGCGTATTCTTTTTCTTCATATAAATGCAGAATACAAACAAAACAAGATGAGCTTAAAACTCTACAATTCAAGGCTTGGCATTTAAAAAATAAATTAAATCTTTTCAAAAAGGATTTTAATGACAGGAAAATGCTCATGGCAAACGTTAAGGAAAAAGTCCATTGAGTGAAATGTTAAGCTAATCTCCTGAGTGAAGGATGTGAATATAAAAACATACCAAATAGCAATCGTGATTGTCTCTGGGTATAGAGCTCTTGCCATCCTCTATACTACCAACTTTGAACAACAAATGCGCATCCTTTAGAGGGATCAGGAAATAAAATAAAGGCAAGTGGAAATTCGCATTGCTCTGTAATGAAGCCCAGGCACTATAAACAACTGATACAGGTTCTGTTTCAAAAGCAAAGCCTTGGGCTGGCAGGCAGGCGGATGGGTGGGTGGGCATCATGTCATGACATTGTGACATTCCGGTGGGCGAGTGCCCTGCCATGCATTGTGACACGGGGGGTGAGGGCCATGTCACTGCATTGTGACACTCTGGTATATAAGGCCCTCGTGGGGATCACACCAGCTACTTCCCCTGCAGTCCTTGGGGGCTCTCTCAGCTTCCAGAGCTCCGATCGATCACAGAGAGCGTGGACATGGCAGGAAGAGGAATGCTGATCACGCTGCAGTTGGGACTGCTCCTTCTGGCACTGCTCATACCTCAGCAGGTTTATTCAGCTCCTGCTGACACCACTGTCCTTGTGGCCCCACAGGCAGCTGCGAGCACCCCCAAGCCTGCTGGCACCACCAAGACCACCGCTAGCAGCAGCAGCATCAGCATCCGGCAGTCCGCAGTCAGTGTCTTCGTGGCTTCTCTCTCTTCCATTATTCTCTGTCTCCGCTTTTGAGACAGTCGGGCCGAGAAACGTTTTCATTTTCCCAGCTTATCTACTAAAACTCAATTGACATGGCTCTGGATGGTCAGGAAAATACCAAGTCTACTAACTCTACTCCATATTTTATTGATACAACGTTGAGAACATCAAATGGGAAGGCTTTGAAGAGCATCTGAAGAATTCTGCGTGATCTTAAATCTGCCAGCATCCGGGATACAAGGCTGCAAGAAAACCTAACGGCCGAAATTATCAGACAAATCGGGATTTAAGGAACATGGACTCTTAAAACTCTACCTTGAAGATAAGAATCAATTTCACCTTAATTGAGAGAAAAAGGATGGGCTGTGGAATGGAAATGTTTCATTTTGATTCGCCAAATCTGTAAGGCCATTAAAACAATCTGGCAATACCATAAGGCTTCTGTGATTGTCTGTGTACGCGGGAAGGGCCTCTGGGCCTTCCTGTGATGCAGTTCTAACTTAATTCGGACGTATGCTAAAGTGTTTACGTGTTAAGCTTTTGCTGGGTTGTTGGGAACTGACTCTTCCTCTGAGGCTTTGGACTACGCTTTGTATGTAGTCATTGATCCATGTCAGTGCAATGATGGAGTGAAAACGACCCCAGATCCAAGCTAAGTGAGTCTATCTCGCTTACGCCCTTATTAAAGCAAATGGTAGGCACTTCCCACACATTCACATCTAACAGGTGGGCCAGATTTATTTAGCTGCCACACTTCACCTGGTTCCAAAGAATGGACACCACTGACTTCACAACTAATCTTAAAATGTTGCTTTTAAACATTTTGTTTTGTTTATTTTAAAGTTAGAGGCCTGGTGCACGAATCTGTGCACAGGTGGAGTCTGGCTAGCCCAGGCTGATGGGGCCTGGCAGGCAGGGGGAAGGGCTTCAGGTGGTCGGCCAGCTGGCCCTGCCCCAGATGGGGGGAAACAGAGGCGGGGCTGACCAGGGGAAGGGGTCAAGGGCAGTTGGACAGCCGCCCCAACTCGTGGTGGAAATCCAGGTTGAACTCTTGGTCGAGGGGACAATTTGCGTATTAGCCTTTTTTCTTTTCTTTCTTTCTTTCTTTCTTCCTTTCTTTCTTTCTTTTTTTAATATAGGATATGTTTTTATTGATTTTAGAGAGAGATTCCTGGTCAGGATACATGCCTGAGTTTCAGGCTTAATCTCCAGTAGGGGGAGTATGGGAGGCAGCTGATCAATATTTCTCTCAAAATTATGCTTTTTAAGGAGCAGATAGATGTGGCCCTGCTTCCTCAGTGCCAGGCGAAAGAGACTTGTTCCCCAGAGAAGTAAGTGGTGGTGGTTTTTATTTCTCAAGGGAAATGGCACTCCAGATACCGTCTCTATTTACAAGGTGGGACCTGCTGACTGAAGGCCTGGTGTCTGGAAAAGCCATGGAGCAGCCACTGGGTGGTCATGGCTCTGTCCAGGTGGGCTCCCAGGTCCCAGCTGCAGGGCAGCCAGGCAGCCTAGAGTTCCCCCAACCACCAAAACAAAATTGTGGTGTCTCCCCCTCAACTTTTTTCACAATTCATGAGGCTGTAACCTCAAATGCTGCTCACAAACCTCCTTTGTCCACATCATCAAATCCACCAGGCCTTGTGTGGGGGCTTTGCTAAGTTCCAGGCCTTGGGCAGCATGTTCACACTTCTTATTTCTTCGCAAAGGAACACATGGTGGAATTTTGAGTACTGTGTGCAGGGTGATGGAGACTGCCGAGTGGAGGACTTAAGACCAATAGGCTTAGAGCTATGCAGACCTGGGTTCAAATTCTTGCTCCACTTAAGTCTCAGGAGTGACCCTGGAAAGGCTGACACAGAATCATAGAACAAACTTCGTGATCTCAGAGGGAAGGCAGGTTGGAATGAGATCAACCAAAGAACTTGTATGTATATATGCATCACCCCTGGTCACAGACAATAGGGTGGTGAAGGCCTGGGGTGGGGATGGCCTAGAAGGGGCCAATGGGGGAGGAAAGGGGACATAGCTTAATACTTGCAACAATCAAGATTTAATTTGAACAACAACAACAAAACAAAAATGAAGATGGGAGTTATTGTTACAGCAACAGGGCAGCAAGGTGGTGGGCCGAGCATGGCTTTTCTTGGCATCGCTCGCAGTCCTGAGACAGAGCCAGCTGCCCTGGGGGACATCACTCCATCCATAGAAGTCCCAAATCTTGCCTTTCACGTTTTATTTTTTTAAGAAGGCTGTTGGCCAGATGTCCTGGTCACCATTCTCACACAAATGATGACCACGCTTCTCTCTTCAGGGAGATGGTCACATCTTGGGTTTCGCCGGGGAGCTTCAGGCAGCCGAGCAGCCAGACAGGCCCAGCTCTGCCCAGGTGAACCTGTTCAAATCCTAGAACAAACAATTGCCCCACCAGCTTCTGAGCCCCTTCTCTGTGCCAAGCCTGGCATTAGCAGGTGCTATTGCCCCTGTACAAACGGGGAAACTGACTCAGAGCAATGAGCTGACCCGCCCATGGACACACGGCCATTAAATGTGGGAGCTGATTATCAGCTCTGGCAGGCTGACCCAGAAATCTGAGATGCTCTGACCACAGGCTTTGGCTGAACCACTTAATGCTCTGAACCTCAGTTTCCTTGTCTATGAAATGGGTTTACTCTGCAGCAGATATTTGTGGAGCAGGCACAGAGCTGGGCTTTGGGACTGATAATCCTTGCTCCACATGTTAAAGATACTTCTGGTTTTGGGCAAACTCCCTGTCCTGAGGGCCCTTGGCCCTACGAAGAGGGTGAGTCCGGAGCACTCTCCAGTGGATGTAGCTAAAGGTGTGACAGGAAGACCCCATGTGGCTAAGGCTGGCTGTGGCCCCAGGGCCCCAGAGAATGAAAACACTGACACTGGGCCCACTAAGCAGAGCTGTGCTTCCAGTGAGAGGTGGCTGAACCTCTTCAGGTGTCACAGTCAGTGTTTCTATTGAATCTACTCTGCCCCTGCTGGGCCCGAAGGGACACTGCCTATCAGGGTGGTATAACCTGTAGCATGGATTCAAGCAGTATAACCTGTAACATGGACTCAGGCAGTAAAACCTGTAGCATGGACTCAGGCAGTATAACCTGTAGCATGGATTTAGGAGGTATAACCTGTAGCATGGACTTGGGTGGAATAACCTGTAGCATGGACTCAGACCTGCCTGGCACATGTATGAAATGGTTAACATAGCCTCTGCTTCTCAGAGTTATTTTGTATGTAAAGTTTATTCCATAGCGCCTGGCACGTAATAGGTGTTCAATAGATAAAAAGTATTATCATGAATGAGTATTTGGTGCAAGAGACTTAGAGTCTGGATGATGGTGATCCCAGAAGACTGCCATCTCTTTGCAGCCCTAGCTGGCCTTTCGAGGGATGAACTGGCCTTTTAAATATTTAAGCAGCCTTGGCTGCTCGGGGTTAAAGGTCAGTAAGTTCCCACTGAGCTGCTGTGGCTCTTTGAACATCCTGCTGCTGACTCATTCAGAGTGTGTGTCTTCTTGGGGGCTCCAAGCGGCCTGCAGGCGGGTTTCTACTTGTGGCCCCAGAGGGGCTGTTGCTGGAATCTCCTTCCAAGGCAGGAAGGGCCTCCCCGTTCTGCCCACTAGGCCCTTCCCTTCCCTTTTTCAGAAAATCGGGGCCTTTCCTGATAAGTCCCTTCTGATCAGGGTTAATGTGGGAACTAGATTTCTGAGGGCAGGCCTGGGGGAGGCATTACCCCGTCCTCCCACCCCCACCCCTCCCTCCTGTCCTGCAGCTCCAGGGCACCTCTAGGGTGGAAGAAGGAGCAGGAGAGAGAAGTGAAACCTCTAACTGCTCTGTTTATTTCCATTCGATCCAGGTTATCTTTAAATGGGAAAAAAATCCCCTAATCCTCTTTATCACTTCAGCGCTTCTGGAGGAGAGATACTTGACATTTAAGGTGGTAGGAAAAGGGGGAAAACACCAACAGGAGAGATACACCATAGTCAGTGGAAACTGCAGGATGAAGAGATTTCACAGCACTCACACCAGGAGCCTCCTTTATGTCTTGAACAATATACCAGGTGAGGAGAGGAAGCGAGGCCAGCTCCCCGCCCTCCTGCTGGGAGAGCTCCCAGGCTTCCGGCTGCACAGTCATTCCTGTCCGGGGAGGAGAAAGCAGGAGTTTTGCCTTCCTGTCCTCACACCTGTCACCTCCATTAAGCAACGGGGCTGCCCCATCCCCTTCTAAGCCGTTTTGCCCTTCTGGCCCTGCCAGCTCAGCCCCCCTTTGTCATCCACTGCCCGACTGCAAAACAGACCCTTCTGATGTGCCTCCTCCCACCGCCCTTTCTTCCCGGTCTGTGTGTCAGTTTTCCACAAAGAGCCAGGGGTGTGGGATGGACGAGGGATGCAGGTGGAGCCAGGCTGGAGTGGAGCAATGTGCTCCAAGTATCGCATCGCCTGAGGCCGAAGCCGGGGGGTTGACAGCACTGAGCTCTGGGAGAAAGGTCTTTGGTTCTGACCCCGAGAAACAAGATTCCTCGAGTCTTAAAATGCTCAGTTTAGAGCAAGAGGCAAACCGCATCTGCCATACCCATCTCTGCCCCTGGGTCCCAACCGCCTGGCCGAGGGTCCTTCAGGGCAGGGTTTGCTTCGCCTGCAGTGCTCACTGCAGAGCCTGCCCCCCAGACCCCCCACCACACATGTGGGACCCCCTGGGACAGTCCTTTAGTCCCACCTAATGTCACTTTTCAGAACACACAAGGTTACCAGCATGGGGCTCCGTGTTTCTTCCCAACCTCTTCCCAACACACTCACTATTCTCAGCAGTTTTTTTTTTAGTGGCAAGTTGCCTTAGGCAAGCCTGGGTTTCCTCCTCCTCCTCCTCCCCCAATGGAGGTCTCATTTCAGGGGGCCAGCTGCCTTCCCTACCCCCTGGGCCTCGGTCAGAGGGACCTGGACCTTCCCAGTGAGTTTTTAGATCTTCTGAATCTCAGAGAACAGGCATCCATCTGCTTGTTCATTCCTTCCCAGAAGGCCCTGGGCTACTTAGGAAAATTACCCATTCGAAAACCGCACTGTCCTTCATGCCCATGGTTCAATGGTTTCTCTGTCAGAAAACAAAACAAAACAAAAAAACAGAAAATAAGTGAAGTTCAAGCCCAATGGATACACTGCGACATAAAAAAATTTTTCTAGGTTAGAATCAGGATTGCAAGTATTTGCTGGCTGATTTCCATGAGCCTCATGGTGCACACAGTTATATCATTATCATTCTTTCCTCACTCTGTCACTGTGCGGGAGAGACCTGGATCGGTTTGGGTTCAATCAGAGGACAACCCACACGAGAATTTGTTTACTTATTTTTATTTTGTTATTGATGTTTGAGAGAGAGAAACATCGATTTGTTGTTCCACTTATTTATACACTAGAGGCCCGATGCACGAAATCCATGCAAGGGGCGTGGCCCTCACAGCCTCAGCTTTGTCTGGAAAAACATCCGGAAGGTCGTTCAGTTATTCGGTCTAATTAGCATATTGGCTTTTTATTATATAGGATTCATTGTTTGATTCTTGTATGTGCTCTGACTAGGGATCGAACCCACAACCTTGGAGTATCCGGATGACGCTCTGACCAACTGAGTTCTGTGGCCAGGGCCCACATGATAATTTAAACAGGGAAAGTTTGATATGCAAATAATTTACTCCAACCGGGGAATAATTATGAAATTGAAAAGGGAACTTCAAAGAAAACAGCAAATAAATGGAGAAAACTATCGTGTTCATGAGTCGGAGCGCCATACTGTTAACATGTCCTGAAGTGAGTCTTCAGATTGAATCAAGTGCTGTTTGTTTAGGCACTCAGCCCTCCACACTGGGTGCTCCCACACAGGAATTGGGACAAATGACACGCAGGGGCTAAAATATGTGAAATAAAGTTTATTACTCACATAGTGACCAGCAGAAGGATTCCCCAAAGAGTAGGGTTTGGAGTGAAATACGATCAAGGGGTGGGGGGATGGCTTTGAGTAATTATATAGCACAGGCTGACATGTTTCCTCCCTTTTCACCTCCCAGAGGCCTATCAATAGGACCTTGTCACTGGGCAAGACCTTCCCACCAGAGCTAGGCAAGGGTAGCTCCACCCCACTCACCAGAACAGATCCCAAGTAGAAGGAACACCAGCAGCAGCTGGGGAAACTGAGGCCCGAGTAGGGAGGCAACCTGCCCAAGGTCACACAGTGAGTTGGCGACAGAACAGAGGCCAGGATTTGAACTCCTGACCTGTGGTTGACGTTGGGCAGGAGGTGTGGACCCAGGTGGAGGTGATGAAACTAAGCCCAGGGAGTAACTATCTCATACTGGGGGCCCCCGGACCCCAGAGGGAGCAGTGGAGGAGGGTCTCCCCAGTCCTGACTGGGGTCCATGGACAGACTTGGACCTATGGCACGGCAGCCTGGGATGAAATGGTCTCAGGCTCCCAGTGAAATGAGAAAAATCAGGTCCAAATCGCCTGTCGGTATAAGGTTGCCAACTGTTAACACCTCTGAAAGGGTGTCACTTGATCCAGTTTGGGAAATGTCACGCGAAGGCATTTAAAAGTCATTTAGGAGGAACTTTCAGACTTGGCTGGACTTCCGTGAGAGTGTGAGCGCGACGTTAGGTGGTGTGAGCTGTGTCTATTCCTCTGACATATGATGTAACACCCCCCCCCCCCCATCTCCGAAGGCACTGAGATCTGATGGGAGGGACACAGATAATGAGCAAGCGGTACTTCCAGGCAGTGAGAGGTCTGTGGGGTGGGGACGCGGAAGTGAGAGGAGTGTTAGTGTATCAGCCAAGTCCCCGCAGGGACGGACCACATGGCCGTCACATCAGGCATCTGAGGAGAGTTTGAAAGGGAGATTGTTGATGAAGGATTTGCTCGTTATTAATAATTCTTTAGAAAAACATGTATTTACTAAGCAGAGACGGAGCTGGCTGCTGGTCAGAGGAGGCCCCAGGAGGCTCAGGCAGGGACAAGATGAGACTGGGAGGGTCTCTCACTGCACCCATTTCCGGGCAGGATTGTGGGAAAACTTAAATGTATTTAACTTCATTCACAGTTTTTAGAGCCTACTGCCTGATGTTGGGCAAGTTACTTAAGCTTCCTGTGCCTCGGTTTCCTCATCTGTGAGATGGGGATGATGACACTGGGCGGGGCGAGGAGTCAGCCTGTGTGAAGTGCTTCAGGGGCTGCCTGGCCCCGCAGGCATTATGGGAGTGGTGGTTGGGATTGACGCTCATTGGGTGTCCCACACCTGTGGGTCCCTCCAGTCCTCAGAACGTCAGGTGGGTGGATGATAGGACCATCGATCCCTTTGAAGAAGCGGAATCCCAGGAGGTGAGGTGGCTTCTTTGAGGTCACAGGGCTGAGCTGGTGAGCAGGGAACTGAGATCTGTCCTGCTGTCTGAGTCTGGAGCCCACTCAGTGCCCAGAGCAGTGTCTGCCCTGTGGTAGGAGCTGCCCTCCCCTCCCAGCCCCTGTGAGCCCAGACCCAGGGGTTAAGGCAGAGATCCCCAGATGCTCGTGGAGAAGGGCCATCTATGCCTCGGACCGGCTGGGGACACTGTCTCCTGCCTGTCCCACCTCCCCGAAGCTTCCGCTCTCAAAGGACCTCTCACTGGGTCCCTCCCAGGGAGACAGGGTTGGGGTCTGCGGGCCCACTGCAGTGTCAGCAGCCCGGCCTGGCAGGGAGTGCGGGAATGGCGCCCGTTACCATCCGAGTCTGGAGGAGGCCCGGCTGGAGGATTAATTCGTGTGCACATAGAAAATCTCCCGCAGACTTGTCTTCTAACATTTATTCTGGAAACTGGAACATGCAGATAAGGCCGTGCCTGGTGCTGGAATCAGACTAAATTACATTCTCTAAGCTACAAGGAGCTGCATTCACACAGCACTGGTGGCGGGTTACATGCCCCCCGGGTGTGAGGGATGCCTGTCTCAACCAAAGAAAGGTTCTGATGGGCCCTTTCTCAGTAACGTGAGGATCCAGTATCTTAGCGCTCCACAGTCCTAAAACCCTAGAGTTTTTGACCCCACAACCTTAAAATTACCCCTTAAGAAAACGAAAACCAGAATATTTCAAGTCAGAATCACAGAATTTTAGGATTTAAAATTCTCTTCTTGAGCTCCTGAGTCCCATCCAACCAGTGGCTTCCAGGCTTTTGATCTACCCGAGGGCCACCTCCTCAGGGCAGCCCTCCATGGTAGCCCATTATCCTGTTAAGATGGCCTTGGAGCAGGACCTGAGTGAGAAAAGGAGCAAGCCATGAAGAAAGAGAGGAAGTTTCCAGACAGAGGGAACAGCAGGTGCAGAGGTGCTGAGGTAGGAAAGCACTTGGTGTGCTTGAGGGACAGCAAGGCCTGGCCTCCACGTGTGTGGTGGGATGGGAAGAGCAGTGGGGAAGGGGGGAAGGGGTGCGGAGTCTGTGACTGGACTCTCTCCTCGGCCCTGGCCTTCCTCGCTGTGTACCCTGGGTGAGTCACCGTCCCTCTGTGACTCTCCATGGACTCTTCTGGACAAAGGCAGTCAGTCACACCTCTGCACCTTGAGCCAGGGGCAGGGCCTGCCGCAGCCCCGAGCTCCTTCTGAGGCCAGGCATTTCTGCCCCCGACCCGGAACAGGAGGCAGGGTGCGGGAGTGATGGTCTTTCTCCAGCCGTGCGAGCCGCCCAGCAGCCCGGACTTACAGGCCCAGAAGGAACTCCATTTGGCAGTAAGCACAGATCTGATGGGACACGCAGGAGTCGCGAGAAAGTTCTGAACATGGTTCTCATCTTAGGAAGAGCCCCTGA
Organism: Antrozous pallidus; assembly: GCA_027563665.1. Lineage (NCBI taxonomy): Eukaryota > Metazoa > Chordata > Mammalia > Chiroptera > Vespertilionidae > Antrozous > Antrozous pallidus. The sequence goes on from CM050508.1 coordinate 193,555,449, forward strand.
GGGACCCAGACCCTGCTTCACCCCTCACTCCTCACCTCTTGAAGCCCAGGCTGAGGGGTCCCCCCCTCACCTCTCAAAGCAGGGCTGCGAGATTGTGGACAGCCCAGCCCAGGCTGAGGGGTCCCCCCTTCACTCTGCTGTCCTCAGTTTCCCGAGTAGGCGTGCAGCCAGGACACTTGGCCCCTGATGGGTGCCTCGGACAAGGCTGGCCTGGAGGAGGCAGGCCTCCGTCCTTGCCGACACTGCCTCCCCGACTTTCCCTAAGAGGGAGAATCGCCGTTTCCACGCCACCCTCCGAACACGGTGGTTTCACATGTTATAGGTGAAGTGGTGTGCGCTGCTAGGAGCTGCAGGCAACTCCAGAGCCAAGAGGGACACACGGAGGGGACAGGCGAGTGACAGCCTCTTCCGGGGTCTCGCGCTCCTCCTCTCAGATGGAGTCTTCCTGCTGGGCTGCTGGGAGGAAGGGGAGATAGAGACCGTGGAGCTGGGACAGCGCCTGCACACATGCTCATCATTGTCCTTGTCACCCAGCAGCATTATCAGGTCCCAGGGGTGGTTTGAGTCCCCCCCCTTCCCCAGCCTCAGTGATTTTCACAGACTCACTGGCTTGCCCACACCCTGGACCAGAGGCACAGGACTAACAGTCATGGATCTGACGGAAGCCACACTTCCTCCGCTGTGTCCATCCCCTTCCTCTTCCCCCACCCCAACCCACCCCCAGTTTTCCTCAGGGCCACAGGGGCAGAATATGCCCCTGTCTCTGACCACAGTCCATTTCCACAGTCCTGGTCCAGGGAGGCCCCGGGCCTGGCACCGGAGGAACGAGGGCCATTTTCCTGGGGACCAGCAGGGTCACAGGGCAGGACCTCTGTTCCTCAGAGTGGGTTCAGGGGGTAAGCTCCTATCTGGCAAATCCTCCCTGCCCTTAGGGGAGGAAAGGCAACAGAGGGCTGTGTGTGTGTGTGTGTGTGTGTGTGTGTGTGTGTGTGTACTTCATTTGCTAATTGGAAAAGCATGGCACCAGACCTGGGAAGGACCGCAGGAGGGAGCTGGGTTGGCACGTGTCCTGTGTTGGCACAGCCTCTTCTTCATCCCATTTGGAGAGATGGGGCGGCTGGCACAGGGTGGTGGACGAGCCACTTGCAGCCAGGGACAGCGGGGATCCATTACCGTCCCTTGATGGGGTGCACTGCACTGAGGAATCAGGAGGTGGCAGAAGAGCCCTCCGGTGTGAGGTGGAAACAGAGGAAGCCATCGCGGGCCCTGCCTCGGGCTGTCTGGATGGAACAGCCGGTCGGTCCCATCTCCTCACCCGTCCTGGGTTCTGTAAGTACCTTGAGATTCTACAGGAGAGTGGGCAAGGTTCCAGACCCTTCGACAGCAGTGTGACCCCCTGCCAGTGGGCTGAGAGCTAGACTGTCCTCGAATGGGGTGGGGCTTTAAAAAATCTGGATCCTTTAAAAAACAACCTGGGTGGGGCCCAGGCCTCAGTATCGCTGAAAACCTTCAGGAGATGCTGAACCACATCCACCGCCTCGCGGTGCAGAAGGAGAAACTGAGGCCTGGGGCTGACACTCTGGGAGGGGCTGTGATAACTTGGGTAGGATCTGGGGCTCTGGAGTCCCTCAGCCTTGGCCTTGAATTCGAGTCTGCTTGCCACCAGCTGTGTGACGTTGGGCAGGCGTCTGCACCTCTCTGAGCGTCTCCTCTGTGGAATAAAGGCAGTTCTGGCACCGCTGCACAGGTGGTGCTCACCCTGGAGCTGAGCACCCAATCGGTGGGTAGCTGCACCCGAGGTCTCATCCTTTCCTGGACCGCAGGGTCTCTCCCCATCCCTCCCTCCACTCCTGGTTCCCACTTTGCCTCTTCCCTGGGGCCTGCAGCGGCTCCTCCCCTCCTTTCTTCTCCCACTTCACCTAGAAAGCCGTCTGGGCGGGTGGATGACACGAGGCACATGTTTTGGAATAAGTTTTTAGGAAGAGGAGCCAAGAAATGAAAGGCACAGCGCTTAGGGTCCAATCTCAGCAGGCCCCGATCTTGGCCTGTGGAATGAGTCTGCTCTGAGGGGGCTCCCGCAGCACCTTGCCCCCAGCGCCAGCCCCTCCACGCAGAGCCTGCCAATTCCTTGAAGGTATGGCCAAGCCTTAATTAATCTCTATTCCCACCCTCTTGGTACTGCCTGCTCCCCAGAAGTCGATAAGTGTGTGCTGCATTAATGAAAATAAGCCTGTGTTGAAGACATGCCTCTTCGAAGTTGTATTTGAACAAAGAACAAAGCCTCGAGCCATAGGAAGGGAGCTCCACTGGCCACATTTCAGGCACCGGGAACTGGGGTAGAGCCGCCTCTATTGCTCCGTGTGGGGAGGAGGCAGGTGGAATTTTCCATGCGCAGCTTTCCGGTGCAAAACAATCGCCCGGTCTCAGAAAAAATACAAATGTGTCACGAAAACAAATGGGTTTCCCCTTTGCCTTCTGGCAGGAGGGAGCTTCTCTCTAGTCCTGTCAGCTTCCCTGGGTGGGTTCAGGCTGACAGAATGGTCCATCCTCAGGGCTGCCCCCACCCCCTCCACATGGCAATGCCCTGGCTGACCTTCTCTCTGTCCCAGCCCACCAAAAGCACAGCACTGTCAGTGCAGCTCTGCCTGGGGAGGGCGAGGGGAGGGGGAGTAAGAGGGAGGTCGGGGGGAGGGATAGTATGAAGGGGAGCTGAGTGTTGAAGAAGCCTTGTTCTGCAGCTGAGACATTTCCACGTCAAACCACTGGCTGCTTCTCCCAGGCTAATTTGGGACCCATCCTCCCCACTGGGCCCCACCTGGCCCTCCTGCCAAGCCCCCTTGTGCCCCAGCTCTGTGTACTAATAACTTCTCTGCCCTCAGGCCTGCCCCCTGCAGCTTGCCCCTCGCCAGCACAAAGGTGACCTGGCCCCTCCAGCTGGAAACCCTTCCCAGGCTCCACAGCGTCCTTGAGTCACAGCCCAAACACCTCAGCCCTGTACGAGCCACACAGAGGCACGGACATTTTGCCAGGGACACGTCCGGCAAGCCCCTGTCCCTGCTTTTGTGCCTGTCCCCTCCCTCTGTGGGAATGCTCTTCCCTCCCTGTCAGCCTCTCGAGCTCTTACTCACTCCTTGAGATACAGTGTCCAAATCCCCTTCTCTGTGCAGCCCTGTCCTCCCTCAGGTCTGGCACCTGCCTCGTTTTGCTGACCGACCTCCCAGGATTCAGCCCCTGCTCCTGAGCCAATCCTGGGGCCAACTGGCAAAGTCCCAGATTCCAGCACCACCGCCACCGTTTACTGAGCATGAGATGAGGGTGCCAGGCCACCTTGGTCCTTCACCCCACCATCAAATACAGGAAACCCCATTTTACAGAGGCCATCTCCCTGAGGACAGAGCTGAGGCTCGGAGGGTCAAGAGCTTGCCCAAAGCCACGCTGTGTTCATCTACGGCCTGGGGCTACTCCCACTTCATCCGGTGGGGGTTCAGCTTCTCCCACCCTCACCCCCCAGTCAGGGCTGCCTCTAGAGCAAGATGAGACTGAGTTTCCAGGGGGTCTTTTCAAACGATAAACCAGATCATCTCACTGTCTGGCTGAAGGTCTTCTGTGTTGGTAAGGGTTCTTGGCTTCAGTGTTGAGTCTCATGACCTCCCAGCCAATTAGATGCCAGTCCCGGGGCAGCTGCAGCCTCAATGCAACCCGAGGCCCTGGGAGATGCTGATTCCCATGCAGGCAGTGCTCTGGCTTCCCAGCATCTTCAGTCCTCACAACAACCCCTCACAACGGTCCTGGGGGCGCACAGTGGGGCCCCACTTTACCTGGGAGCAAGCAGAGGCTCTCAGCGGTGAGGTGACACTCCCAGCTCCCACAGCTTGGAAACGGCAGATCCATGCCTAGGGCCACCCGTCCCCGAAGCCCAGTCAGCCCGTCTGAGGTCTCATTTCGGGAAGGCAGCGAGATTGATGCCCGTGTCTGCAGCCGGGCCCTGCTGTTCCCAGCTCCCCGCGACCCGACCGGCTCAACCAGCAGGTGTTTTATTACTGAAATCACATCCAGTAAGTGTTACCCCTTTGGCTGGACATTGAGAAATTGTCTCCGCCACCAAGGTGGAAGGCGAAAGAGGAATTGCTGGGGAAGAGGAGAATGACCAGCTGGACAGAGGCTGGGGCTGACCGGAGGCAGAGAGAGACCCGCGGCCAGGGAGGCTGGCCCGGGCCCGGGCAACGGGCTTCCCGCTCAGCCATCCCATCGCTGGCTCCTGTGACTCAGGCAGGCTGGTAGCTTCTTCAAGCCTGGCGGTGGACTGCAGGGTCCTGAGTACCTGACCTGTGCTCCGGAATGATGCTCTGGAATCTCAGAGCTCAAACCAATGGGCACAGCTCGCTAGCTGTGCAGGCTTCTGGTCCCGGGGGAGTTGTGTGGAAGGAGGAGGGCCAGAGTGCAGAGCCAGGGTGCAGCCTTTGGCCCCGGTCTGAGGACGGTATGAAATCCAGCCCTGTTTCACCTGCCAGTCTGCCCGGTTCTGCAGTGGGAAGGACCCACGAGGCTGGAGCAAGCCCTGAGGGAGACTGAGACTAGACCCAAAGCCAACACCATGGACAAAGGCCCAGCACCAGGCGTAGGGCCTAGAGCCCCAAGGAACAGGGTGAATCATGCATCCCGGTTTCCCCCAGCTTTCCCAAAATGCCTTTAGTCCTGGGTCATTTGAGACAGCTGGTCACCAGACTCTGGACAGAAATGCTCAGAAAGGGTCTGTGCTCAAATAGATGGGGATTAGGTGGGAGCATCCAGCACGAAGCCCCTGTTGGCTCCCCACCCGTACAGGGGAGAGGGGCCAGGTGGGACTGTTTACTTCACTGACTACCGTGCCCAGGGCCAGGGCAGGGCTGGTAGGCCCAGGGAGACCCACGCCACTGCCTTGAGTGTCCCGGTTGCAAACAGAAGCCTGGGCCCCAGTTAGGAATAGGCACTTGCAGACAGATCTACCATCCGTTCAAAGCAGAACCATCCAACCTGCGCTGTGGGCACCCCAGGCTTGAGCCACCCTCACTCACCCTGCAAGTAAATACATTTCAAAGAGCCCCATCGTCGCAGGAGTTCACGACTTTTCTGGGTTCATCTCCTAATGGATGGTCCACGAGAATACACAAAAGACACTCTCACTTCAAAGAGAAGAACGAGGGAAAGGTTATCCGCCAGCAGAGAGGAAACTGACTTTAACATAATGTGGCCTAGGAAGTGCTCCGTTTTCCCTAAGAGCTGGCGATGAGCCTCTGACCGCTGTTTGTTCATAAAAGCAGAGGGAAGAACGAGGGACTCCGGCCCCGTTGTTAAGCAGGTGGAGGAGAATGATGCTTTCAGGGGGTTCTCAAGGCAAATGGGCAGTTTCATGAGCCCAGAGAACCCATTTCTGCAGACTGAGCTCAAGCCAGACCGCCCACCAACGCTGGACAGAGACACCAGACGGCAGAGGACGGGAGAGGGTAGGCCCCATGCTGGCTCCTGGAAGGACACTGGAGCTGATGCCGGTGCCGGGATAACAGCCCTCCTGTGGGCCCAGGGCGTCCCTGTCTAAGAGGCCCTCTCGAGTGACATCTGCTGCCTCTGACCCAGCGCCTCTCCTGGGCCAGGCTCTCTAAGAGGATTATCTAACTGGGTCCTCACCTCGCCTTGGAGGGAGGGGCTGTTAGGATTCGCATTTTACTGTTAAGGAAACTGAGGCTCAGGGAAGGGGGGGAGGTGGCCCAGGATCACCCTGCCGGGAGGCAGTGAAGCAGGCATGCATCCCAGAAGTTTTCCTACCACAGCCCATGGCCCTGGTCTGTGTGACTGGCAGTGGCCAGGAGGCAGCCCTGTCTACCTGGGGCTTCTGTCCGCCAGGCGCTGGGCTCCCTCTGCAGTCCTTGGCGGGTGTTATTGTCCCCTTCTTGGCTCAGCACAGTCAAGCCATCAGCCCAGGCCACGGAGAGGTGTGCCCGGAGCAGGCTGTGTCAGTCCCATGTGCTCACTCCACACCCAAGAGCTGGTCCTGCAGGAGAGTGGCCCCTGGGATGCACGACCACTAGGTCCCCTGGCCTTCGGGGATCACCTGCTGTGCTGCTGCCCAGTCCTCCTCTGGGCTTGCCACCAGCTGCCCACTGATGGCCACAGTGTCCACGTCTGCTCAGGGCTGACAGGGAGAGGCCCGCACACCCCTTCCAGGCCAGCCTTGCACACCCAACAACACCTTCCACCTGTGCCCCTCCAAGCCCAGGGGGCTGTTTGGTGAAATGATCAGTAATTAACATGTTCCTTGAGTGCCCACCCCTAACCAGGTGACCACGCACCAGAGGACCCCTGATCTCTGCTCCCCCCTCCCCTTGACCTGTTTGCAAATCCTCTCACCTGCCACCTGGCCAGGGAGCCAGGCTTCCTTATCAGAGGGAGAAAGTAGAAGGAGGTGGTTTTGGCCTCCTCCGCTTCTGCGTGGGGCATTGGGACGGGAAGTATGTTCCCAGCGCTTTATCATACGCTGTTACTGTCCTATCTTTATTCATTCCGGCAAATTAAGTTAGCACTGTCTTTCCTATCTTTGTTCTCCAGGGAGGAATTAAACAGCAGTGGCATAGGCGGAACTGGCCATAATGGGGGCTTTGACATGCTTTCTGCCTTGGCTCCCTGCATCTGGAAGGCTCGCTGCCCTGGAGAACGCCAGGCCGGCTGGCCCCCTGGGGATGCGGTGTGGGCACAGTGGATGGGATACTCGTCTCTGCTTTTCCTTTACTCCCAGATGAGGAGGGGAGTCAGCAACTGTCTCCCCATCTGCTTCTTTAGGGCAGGAGCATTTGTGAAAGGGGGGCACCACTGTCCCCATTTCACAGAGGTGGACATTGAGGCCTAGAGAGGTCACTCATTACCACAGTCATGCAGCTAGTCTTGCCTCTGAGCTAGGGCTGCCTGTCTCCCTGTAGTTCCCTGGGCAGGGGTACATCTTGCCCATTGTGGTTTTCCCGCAGAGGCTTGCTCAGGAGATGTGGGTCGTGCCTACCCCCAGTCTCTGGGACTCAGAAGCAGCAGAGAGAACCAAGGAGCTCTGAGACCCGGGTTTGGCGAGCAAATGTTGGGCAGGTGTCTCTCCTTCTGCCAGTCTGTCTGGTTCAAGGTGCAGATGGAGAAGAACCCATGCCCCATGCAGATGACTCCCATCAGCACCTTGGCATTAAGGACACATGGGTGGGAGGCAGAGTACCGCTGGGTGACTGGACCTGGGAGAATTAACTTCTCCTTTGGGGGCTCTTGTGAGCCAAGTTAGGAGGCAGTGGAGGCAAGGGTGCTGGGGGAGGAGAGGCTGTGAGCTCCCCGCTTCTGTGCTCGGGCTGCCAGCTCCTGCTCGCTCCAGCTCCCTCATCTCCAGATTTTCTCGCTGCCTCTCTCGCCCTGTGCATATTAATCTCTATCTTTTTCCTGTCTTGGTATCTGTGCCCTTTTTTCTTCCATCTCCCACATCCATTTCTCCTGCCTGTCTGAATGTGCCTCTCCCCCTCCATCTCTGTCTCCATGTGTGTTGGGCAGCGGTGGGTGTGTGTGAGGGCATTTCTCATTCCCTCTTTGCCTGTCACACTCTGTTTCTATACCCCCCTTCCCTCCCCACCCCCGCCAAGGCCTCTTTCCTCTGTGGGCGCATGTGGTTTTGTGCTGCTATCTCCCTCTAGGTGTCTCTTTTTCTCCCCCCTCCCCACCTCCACCCGCCCCAACTCTGTGTGGATCTCTTTCTTTTCTCTCTCCCCACTTTCCTCTCTGTGCTGGTTCTCACCTTTCTCTCTGCCCCTCACCACCCCTGGTACTTGCCTCTTATCCATGGGGTAGTGTGCTCTCGCTCTCCTGCTCCCACTCTCACTCTCACCCTTGCCGCCTCCCTCCAGGGGGGACTCTTAGTCTCTTTAGTGGGTTCATTTATCTCTTTTTTTTCTTTCTTGTCTCTGTGCTTTTTCTCCTTCCCTCTCTCTGTCTTACTGTCTTTTCCTTTCTCTGCCTCTCTTACCATTTCTCTAAATTTCTCTCTCTTGAGGCCCGTTTTCTCAATCAAGTTCTCTCTCTTCCTAGGCCTCCCATCATCTGTCTTTCTCCGTGTTTCTTCATTCCATTCTATTCTCTGTTTTCCCTTGTTGTAGATTCACTTTCTGTCCCCCGGTGAGTCTCTCTTGAAATCTCTTTGTTTTTCTAATCTGTGTATGCCTCTCTCTCTCTCTCTCTCTCTCTCTCTCTCTCTCTCTCTCTCTCTCACACACACACACACACACACACACACACATCACTGGTTGGCTTCTGGCCTCTGGCCCAGCTGGGGCAGCAGCTCCTCAGCGGGCAGGCTCCAGGTGTGTGTTCAGGGCTGGCCAGGCCCAGGAGGCCAGCAGGAGCCCAGTGCTGGGAGGAGGAGGGGCAGAGAGCCAGGGCCAGTGGGAGGGGCTGCCTGGACCTGGGAGGCAAGGTTCCACTTCCAGAGCACAGGCTTGTGGGCGGCTAATCTTGAATGTTCTCTGGCTCCTTCTGCAGCCTCGCAGCTCCCTCCCCTTTGCCTGCCTCTTCCACGTTTGTCCCCAGGAGGATCCCAGCAAATGCTGGGCACACCCTCAACACTGCAGGCCCCCACCTTCCAGCTGCGGGCAGGGCTTGTCCTCACTGCTGGGCCCTCTGCCCTCACAACTGGCTTTTTGTTTCCTGCCGAATGTGCCCGGCCCAGCTCAGAGGCAGCCTCCCCGTACACCGACTGGACTCCAAGCAGAAGAGCAAAGCTTTGCCTGGGCCTGAACTCTGCCTAGACCCTCCGTCAGCCCGAATCTGCCTGCAGGAATGACTGTGAGGACAACAGCCAAAATCACAAGGAATATAATGTGTGGTCGGCGCCCGCCTGCCTCATCTCGCTGCGTCCTCACCAGACACAGCTACCGTTGTCCCTGTTTCAGAGCTGAGGAGACTCAGGCTCAGAGAGGTGGTTGCTGCCCAAGAGGACAGAGTGAGAGGCAGCTGAGCAGGGACTGGGGAGCAGAGCTCATCCTGCTCGCCTCTGGCTGACACCAACCGCAGCAAGACCACCGAGGCCCAGCCCAGGACCCGCAGACCTGGAGGGCCCCTCCACACTCCTAACTCTAGGGACTGGCTCAAGGAGACCTGACTCAGGTCTGGATTCAGCTTCCACTCTGGGTGACTTTGGGCAGGCCACCTTCCTCCTCTGGGCCTCAGTTTCCCCATCTGTAAAATGGAGATATCGGAGACCAGGATATGTTCTTTGGTTTTCCAGGATGAATTCCCTGTTCTCTGCCTCTGGGCTGGGCAGAACCTCCTCGTTCCCTCTAAGCCCGATTCTTCTGAGCCCCCCCCTGCTCCTGGCGCACCCTCTCCCACCTTCTGTAGTGTGTGGTGGGTGTTTGGGACCCTCAGTCTGGGGCTGGCTCACCCTGGGGGTCTGCGCTGCTCCAGACGGTACATGAAGCTGGAGAATAAGCAGCTGCGTTGTTTTGTTTGTTTGTTTGTTTGTTTTGGTCTCAGGTGGCAAGGAATGTAGGGCATATTTTTTAATTAGAATCAAGAGAGAGATATCATGGAATAGATCATAAAAGTTACAGACATTTAAGAAGTGAGCTTCTTCCCCAGGAAAAGTTCAGAAGCACTGGTGGAAACAGGTCTTCGGAAGCACAGGACAGGGGCCAGCCCCATCGCTGCCTCTTAGCTGCTGTGCAACCTGTGGCAACTGTGTCTCCTCCCTGAGCCTCAGTTTCTTCATCTGTAAGATGGGCACAGGTGTTCAAGGTGAATGGGAACCGGCCAGCTTCCTCAGGTGTGTTGACTTAGGTGCCACCCCTCCTATAAAGATCTTTTTGCATTATTCAGACACACTGGGTTAAAGGAAAAGAGAAGTATTTATTTCTGGAGGCGGGTGCCTGGGGATAAGAAGGGAAGAAGAATGAAGATGAGAGGATAAGGAGGGGATGCATGTATCATGCCCTTTCCTTCCCCATTTCAGATACAAGTTTCTCATTTCAGGGGGCTGCATTCAGAGACACTGTGTGTGGCTCAGTGCCCAAACATGCTGCTGGCGGCCCAGGCAGCTTCCAGAGCCAGGGGATGGGCATCTCTCCAGAGCAGGCTGCTGGCCCAGCACCACCTCGGCCTTCTGGGGCCACTGCCTATCGGAGCAGGGAGAGACTCCAGCCCTCGCAGAGGCACAGGCTCCCGGAGAGACTGGCACTGGTGACAGAGGTGGGAGGCCCCACTGATGGCCCGTAGAATCTGTCCATGAAGACAGCAGAAGGCAGAGAAGATGGCAGAAGGCAGACGGGGCCTGAGCATGCATCCTGCCCAGATATAAAAGGGGAACCCTGGTGAGTTCACCTGAAGCTGGAACACAGGCATGTACCCCCTTTCATCCCTGCACCATGACCTGATCCTAAAAGCTGTCTTTCCTGCTGTTGTGCACAATACAATGTTCATGCCCCAAAGGGTCCCCTATGCTGAGCCTCAGCCCTGCTCCCTGCACTGCACAGCACTGACTCTTGCAGGCCTCTGCTGGAGGGCACCTGACTTCCCTGGATAAACTGGGGCAAGGGTGGGTAGTGTGGGGATGTGGGATGGGCTGGACAGACCTCGGTCAGATCTCAGCCAGATTGTGACTTACAGGGGATCACCCCACCTCCCTGAGCCTCAGTACCCTCATGTGCAGAGCAAATGTAATTACATCTTTCCCCGAGGATTGTTGTGGGAGCCTGGTGGGTTCCTAGAGTCTCATTTCTGCTCCCACAGTTCAATTTCACCAGTCTCTAAGCAAATTCAGGTACACACATGCATGCATGCAACTGTACACATACATGCGCACACATGAACACACGTGTGCACATGCACATGCATGCACACACATGCACACATAGCACATATACACCCCCCTCTAGAATATGACTAGAATTGCATTTCCTTCTCTCCGGTTCCTACCTATATTTCAGGGGCCCAGCTCAGAACCCCCTTCTCCAGGAAGTCACCTCCAAAGTAGCGAGAACAGTGGTTGGCAAACTCATTAGTCACCAGAGCCAAATATCAACAGTACAGCTATTAAAATTCCTTTTGAGAGCCACATTTTTTAAACTTAAACTTCTTCTAATGCCACTTCTTTAAAATAGACTCGCCCAGGCCATGGTATTTTGTAGAAGAGCCACTCTCAAGAGGCCAAAGATCCGCATGTGGCTCACAAGCCGCAGTTCGCTGATCACTGAGCTAGAACATAGGCTCTTCTGGGCCATTCTACCCGCAGTGTCCCCTGGAGTGGGGGACCCCTCCCTTGCTGTACTCTCAAGGCCTCGGATGGGCCTCCATGGCCCATGCATCACCTTGACCCTCCCTTGGTTATATATATAATGCATCCACTCATGCAAAACTATACAGTGAGCCCTGCAATGTGCCTGCACTGTACTGGGCTGCGGAGACCCAACATGAATGTGATTTGAGTTCTACTCCCAGGAGCTCTTGGTATACGAGAGATACCGGCTTCACCTTGATCTTTAACCCCTGAGCAATGAGAGAGACCAACCTAGAAGAAACTTTTGGTGCAGGATCCTGGCTGTAATGGAAGGAGGATTCCGCCTCACCTCACCTATGTTGGTTCAAGCAATTTCCAATCGGAAATCCTAGGGGGATGGCAGAGTCGGACCACTTCCTTCTCCAGCCAGAAAGGGGTGTGATCATGGCTCTCCCGCTGCTTTGTGGACTGATTACCTGTCAAGGTCCAGACCCCCACCCTTATCAACAGTCCTGTTAGCAGCTGAGGAGCTGCTGACCCAGGGGCACTGGAAGAGCAAATTACTTCCCCCCCTTCCTTGTGTTTGATCTAACAGGTGGGCAGAGAACATCTCAGTCCTGCCAAACCTGATAACAGAACTGTCACAGTCAGACTGGCCCAGGAAGCGAGCCGCAAGGGCTCCAGGAAATTGTGGAGATTGTCTGCAGCGTGCGCCACCTCAAATGAGATCGCCGCGGTGAGCGATTTCAGACTCTGCAAATTGCATCTTGAACTCTTCTTCCCCTGACCCTCAGCAGGACCTGCCGCTATGCTTCTCCCAGACTCCATCTCCGAAAACTCGCTCGGAGACCATCACTGTTAGAGACAGTGGATCTGGGCTTGTATTCCTGGGCAGTAACTGACTGGTGTGTGACTGTCAGCAGGTTACTGCATGGAGGTGTGGGAACCTGGGGATAATAAGCATTTTAATTGGGTCCACTTCTGTTACAAAGGACAGACATTCAAATGATCTTAAGCAAGAAAAGAAAATTTCTAGGCTCATGTAACTGAGAAGTTCAAGGGAATTCAGGTATGGCTGGATCCAGGTGCTCAGATGAGGCTGCCAGGCACCCATCACACCCCATCTCTGGGATCTCTTCTCTTTCAGTGGGCAGCCCCTTTCCTCCTGGACTTTAGTTCCCCCAGCGACTTTAGCAGAAAAGAGCACTTCACTTGCCCAGTATTTCAACATAGTTCTAGAATGGAGTCTCATTGGTCAGGCCTAAGTCAGATGTCTCCCGCTGAACCAATTATGGTGGCCTGGTTCCCACAGCACAGCATGCTGGTCCTGACTGCACATTTGCACATGTGTTTCCTGCAGTCTGGGACACCCCTTTCTCTTTCACCTCTGATCTGCATTTCCCAAGCATAAAAATCAAGTTAGCCCCCCTCCTCCCATATGCTCACCCCACCCTGCTCAGTATTGTCTACCACTGGCCCCTCAGCATGAAGCACAGGCTCCCGTGTACAGTAGGTGCTCAATAAATGTTGGCTGAAGGAGAAAATGGTTAGGAGGAATTGGCACATGTTCAGAAGGCAGAGGATTAGGGCTGGCACTGGGCAGTGGCATGGGGAAGAGGGACACTGACATGGGGCACATTCAGCAGGAGACCTGTGGTCAGCTGACCACTTCCCTCCCTCTGTATGCTCCAAAAATCTAAGGACCCTCCAGGCAGCTTTGATTCTCAGCACTCCCCCACTTCTCCCCCCGCCATCCCCACTTAAGTAGTCAATCAGATGTCAGCCTCAAAACTGGGCTAGAATATACTTTTGCATCAGTGAGAAGATCCATTCCTTATAGTGAGGTGACTCTGGCAGGGACAAAATCTCTGCGGATTCTTAGAGGAGCCCACACCTTTGTGGAGTCCTAGAGGGAGGATGACCAGAGCCCTGGCACCTCAGCCTTCTCCCCCACTTATAGCTGTGATCTTGACTCAGGCCTTGCCCTCTCTGTGGCTCAGTTTACCTTGCTGACAAAGTGGGGACAGTAGCATGATATATTAGTTTCCTGGGGCTGCTGTACCAAAGCACACAAACCAGGAGATTTAAAACAATAGAAATGTGTAGTCTTCAGTTCTGGAGGCCAGAATTCTGAAATTAAAGGGGCAGGAGGGGTGTGCTCCCTCTGATGCCTCCAGGCATTGTCCCTGCCCCTTCCAGCTGCTGTAGCCCTGGGCATGCCTTGGCCTGTGGATGCCTCACTCCAGTCTCTGAACAGCTCCACTTGGTGTTCTGTGTGTCTCTGTGTCCAGATTTCCTCTTTCTTAAGAGGACACTAATCCTGTTGTATCAGGACTCAGCATAGTGACTGCATCTTAACTTGACATCTGCAAAGATCCCATTTCCAAATCAGGCCTCCTTTATAGGTTAGGGTTTCACTATATCTTTCTGAGGGACACAATTTGACCCATAACACCCCTCCACTGAGATTTTGAGATAATTAGGTAGTGAGTGTGAGAGCATGGCACAATCTCGGGCCACTGTCAAGATGAAGATCCTGGACTGGCTACTGTTCTGGGGTCCCTGCCAGCCCCTGACTCTGTGTCCTTTGATTTCCTGGTCCCTGCAGCCTCCTGGGAAGGTGGCTCCGGTGACTCAGAAACGTCAACACCCTCAGGTGGGGTGACGTGATGAATTGGCTGTGTCTCCTTGTTTGCTGGCTGTTACATTGAATGCAGGCTCCAAAGCCTGGCCACTCAGTCCATATCGTCCAACAATGCACCCCGAGCTAGCACCCACATCCTTCTCACTAATGAGGTTCTTCTCAGAGACTCCAGTCTTCATCTTGTATCTCTTGGCGCTTCCTGTCACATCCAGGAGAAATTGGTGTTCAAGGGTGTCTGGCAGCCAGGCCTTGCTGAGGTAAAATGCTCTCACATGTCGTCTTTCTGGGAACCTTACCTGTGTTCACCTTATGGTACCTTGCCCATTTGTGTGGCTGTGTGTGGCATTACCTCCAGTGGCTTCCTGAGTCATACTTTTCAGAAAGGGATTGAAGAATTTGTTGAGAAAGATGATGTTTAGTCAACCTATAAGAAGAAAACTATAGATAATTCACCATGTGGTAGTTTAGTGCAACAAATTTTAAACGATACTCAGCAGGGTTTGCAGCCAAGACAGAATACACCAACTATCCCTTTATTTCCCAGCATTCCTTGCTGGTAAGTTGTAACCATGTGACTAGCTCTGGCCAATGAACTAAGAGCAGAAGTAACAGGAATCATTTCTGGCCCCAGGCAGGTGAGAATGGGTGTGACTCATCCCTTCCTGTTTCTCTGCAGTGATGGCTACAGGAACCACTTGTCCCAGATGAAGAAGGCAGTCCTTGCCTATCTACCTTGTCCGTTTCTTGTCCCAGCACATAGAAAAGCAGGAAGCACAGAAAAGGTATTCAACAAACACATGATACATAGACAGATGAATGAATGAATGAAGTTGCCAAATGAACTTTCAATGTTCTTCATTCAGCAATGGAGAGAAAACCCTCCATCCAGGTGTGGCTTGAAAAGTATTTTGTCTTCCTCTGTCTTGCCTGGTTCAAGTACCACAAACCCTTTGCCAAAGAGTCCCACTGCCCCTGCTCACACTCTCATGTCTCCTGAGTTTGCTTTCTTACAATTAAGGCCTTTTTTTCCCCCACATTGCTAGAGAGTCATCATAGGGACTTTCACAAAAAAAGCAAAGTTTTTAATTCCCATGAGGTCTAATTCATCATTTTTTAAAAATAGATCGTGCTTTGGGTATCAAGTCTAAGAACTCTTTGTCTAGATGTAGATCATCAAGAGTTTCTCCCATATTTTCTTCTAAAAGTTTGAGGCTTTGCATTTATGTATATGATCCATTTTGAGTTATACAGGACTGTGTCAAGGTTAATTTTTTTTTTGCCTATGGATGTGAAATTGCTTCAGCAAGGCTTGTTGAACAGGCTATCCTTCCTCCATTAAATTGCTTTTGCACCTTTGTCAAAAATCAATTGAGCATATCTATGTGAGTCTATTTCTGGATTGTCTCTTCTGTTCCATTGATCTATGTGCCTATCTCTCCACTAACACCCCAGTTTCTTGATTAATGTAGCTATATAGTAAGCCTTCACACCAGGGAGAGTGATTCCTCTCACTTTCTCCTTTGTCAAGATTGGTTTAGCTGTTCTAGGGTCTTCGTTCTTTCATATAAATTTTTGAATAAGCTTGTCTATAATAACAAAAAACTATTGCTGGGATTTGGATAAGAACTGTGTTAAATCTGTATATCAATTTGGTGAGAAATGACATCTTTACTATGTTGAGTATTCAAATCCATGAACACAGTTTGTTTTTCCATATATTTAAGTCTTTTAAATTTTCTTATAAATCAGTAATTTATAATTTTCAATATATAGATTCTGTACATGTTTTGTTAAATGTCTAGCTAAGGAGAGTATTTTAATTTCTTTGATATTGTAAATGGCATTGCACTTTTAATTTTGGTTTCTGCATGTTTTATTAGCTTGTATGAATATGAACATGTGATTGTTTTTATGCATTGATTTTGTATACTGAGAACTACACTTAGTTCTCTTCTGGGAGATATTTTGTAGATAACTTGGAATTTTCTATGTAGACAACATATCTGCAAATAGAGATAGTTTTAGTTCTTCTTTTCCAAACTGTATGCCTTTTCTTTTTCTTGCCTTATTACACTGGCTATAAATTTCAGTATTATGCTGAATAAAAAGGATGAGAGCAGACATTCTTGTCTTGTTTCTAATCTTGGGCAGAAAGTGTGTAGTATTTCACTGTGAAGTACATGAGCTGTAGATTTTGTGAAGGTATTCATTATTTTCTTAAAATGATTGCATAAAATTGGTATTAATTATCTTTTAAAAATTTGGTAGAACTCTCCTAAAACCATTTTTCTCAGAAAATTTTAAAATTATGAATTTAATTTGTTTAATGACTATAGAGGTATTTAGATTATTGTTTTCATCTTATTTTACTTAGCTCAAGTAGTTTGGGGTTTTTGAAGAATTGGCCCAATTCTTTTATTTTGAATATAAAGTTATTTATTTGGTGCCAGAAGCCAGTTCCAGCATGTCATAATTGCAAGAATTTCATTGAAAGGTTGATGGAACTTGGGGACTCAACAAGGGCTGAGTCACATATGTTATAGCCTGTTGGAAATGGTTGAAGACATTTTCCCAAACCTGAAAAGGATGCATTAAATTGATTGTTTGCTGCCAGACAGCTCAGGGCATCTTAATCTACATGTTATTGCCTCCTACTGGCCAAACACCTGAACAGCCATAGGCTATTCCCCAATCTGACAATGGACTCTGTAGACTAATGCTGGCCTTTGAAATGTATATCTCCACCTTGCCTTAGGACGATTTGTGTTAATAAAAAGGAAGGGGTTCTGAGACAAGGAAAACTTGGTTTCTTCAGCTAGGATCTTCTGCCCCCCCCCCCCCATTATGCCTTTCAAAATTATGTTTCCTCTCTGGACTCTTATTTAACTTATACACAGTCCCTTCTCCAGATTGCTGAACCCTTATAGATGCTGGATCAAGACCCACTAGTGTTAAATGGTGCCCAATGTCTGGCATTAATTTGGTTCTTCCAGGGTTCCCACTGGTCTCTGCTGGGCTGACTGAGGGGGACTAGGGTAGACTGCTCGATGTCTCTTGGTGATGGTGAGGGCAGTGGGGGTATCTCCCCACTGTGCCTATGAGCCTGAGAGGAGCGTCTCAGGCCCTCAGAGACAGGCAGGCTTGACAGGAGGTTTGGACTCAATGGAATTTTGAGAATCTCTAAAGAACTCTGATGTCGGGGAGGTGAGCACATTGCTGTCCCAGTCAGAGCAGATCCACTTGTCTTCTCTCTCCTGGTGAAATCACCCATTTTTGAATGGCTTGCGGGGCTCAGTCCTTCTGAGCCTCAAATCAGGTCCCCAGACTGGTCTTCAGAGTACCCTTTCTGAGCAACAGTTTGGCCCTTGTGTTACTCCTGCTGAAGAACAGTGTAGTGGCTGACAGCGAGGTTCCAGAACCTATGCATCCAGTTTCAAATCCCAGTTCCACCGCTGAACGGCCTCTTGGCCTTTGGTGATCTCCCTGACCACTCTCTGGCTCCCTCTCCATATCGGCCACGAAGAGGCTAATGACCCCTACTCCACAGCTTTTTGTTGAGTGAATTCAGGTAGGTCAGGTGCCGGGGATTGTGCCTGGTGCAGAGTAGATGTTCCATAAACATTAGGGAGATATGCTCTGTTGGCCTCAGGAACATGCCAGACCCTTCCTGGTTCCTCATCATGTGGTTCCTGCAGACTCTCCAGCTTCATGCCTCTTACTCCTGAAGTTACACTTGACCTTGCAGCAGCCCTCTAGTTCCTGAAACACCTGGTCTTACTGTCACCTCTGACTGGACCGGTTTCTTCTGCATTGATGATTCTGCTCAGAAGCTGGGCTCCCTGGAAGCCATCCCAGACCTCCCCCATCCCCGTTTATGAGTTATGTGCCTCTTTTCTATGTTCCCAGGGCCCTCTTCACGTTCCTGTCTCGGTGGTAAAGTAAACTTGCTCAGCATTATTTACGGGGCATTTACTGTGTGCTGGGGCCAGTTACAGCGGCAAAGATGTGTGTCATGGATCCTGCCTTTAGGGAGTGGATATTCTAGACACAGAGACCTCAGGCCAGCTGCTTGGCCCATGATGCCCTGAGCTCTTGGATAATAATGCTGGGGCTTGAGGGAGCCTGATGGAAGCATCTGCTGCCCTGATTCTGAGCCAACCAGGGACTCCAGGACATGGGGAATAGACAAGGCGCCTGCGCGGTAGCCCCGATGAAGCTGCTGGAGGTAGGGCTCACACCTGTGGGCCTCACACCTGCAGGCCTGTGGCCCCCACTGCACACTTCAGGATTAGATTGGCGATTCCAGCCTCAAAGGCAGCACTGGACTCCCACAGGCCTCCCCAAGGACAGGTGCTCAGGTTGTTGCTATATCCCCCTGGCATGCGGGAGGGCAGGGCAGCCTCCCCAAGAGAGAGTGAGAAGCCCGGGGCCCAGGCACTAGTCTTGCTCCTCCTCCTCAAACCCACCCAGCTCTGTAAGAGGGGGAGGCCAGGGTGTCTGGGGACACCCCTTCCTGGGGACACTAGCAGTTGAAGGAAGCCTCCCCTACTTGAACTAACAAAATAATAGCTTGAGGACTCTCTGAGCACCACTCTGTGCCTAAGGCATGGCTGTCACTTTCGTAGGCTTAGAAAGATCCACTTCCTCATCCAGCCCCCCAGGGCAGTGGAGCTCAGGAAATGGTCCCCACTGCTTGCTCCTGCTCTTCACCGCCTCCACAGTGACCATACCAGGCTTGCACCTGCTGGCCTTGCCCTCAGCAACCGGCTTGGCCCTCAGAAAGTGCTTCTTCCCCTGAGCACCAGCCTGCCTCCTGGAGGTCCTTGTTTTGCCTCTAGAGCTGCTCCGTGAGTTTAATCTCTGCAGTAACAGCAAAATAAACTCACTGGACTCCATCAGAGCGTGTGGTCTCATAGACAGGGTGCAGCACTGCTGTGCCTCAGATGCTTCTCCGTAATTACTAGCACATGGAAATTGCAGGGATTAGGGACTCGACTGGAGAGGGGGGCAGATTGTGTCACCAAGAATGTCTTGATGAGCGGAACTTCTGTGCACGCTAAGGCACTAATGCAGGCTGGGATTTGCATTCAATTAGGAGGCAGGTCTGCATCTATTAACTCCATGGGGACCGACACTGACTTTCTAGGGTTTGTTCAGGAGCCAGGGACGCAGGGGAAACGGGTAAGGTTAAGTGTGGCGAGCTGGTGGCAGCCCAACTTTCAAACCCTGATTTGTTAAGTGCCTGAAAGGAACATAGGAGATGTAGGCTAATCTCATTTTTTCAGGTGGGACAGCACTCCTGCACCACAACCACCCCTCCCTCACTCTCACAAGAGGGGACCTGCCCCAGACACACAGCTGGTCCCCTGGAGACCTAGGACTAGAACATGGGCCTCTGACACTCTGTCCCGTGACCTTCCCGTCACACCAGCAAATCCTGGTTCCCCCCAGTTTTAATGATAAAAGTGGTCACTAAGTGATCGAGAGACATTCATGTGGCAAAAGAACCTCTCTTCAGTCTACTCTGACTACACATCTGCTGTGTGCCATGTGCGGGTCAGGGTTTCCACATGGGGATCTTCTCAAAGCCTTACTTGACGCTAATCATCCCAATTTACTGATGGGAAAACTGAGGCTCAGAGGGACAAAAATGCTTGGCTGAAGCCTCCCTGCTGAGCGTCCACAGAGCTGGAATTCAGGCATAGGACTCTGACTCTATAACCAACATTTCGTGTTGTTGGGGAGTCTATTATAGTTTTGATCACAAGCCATGCTCATTGGTAGGTTGTATCTGCTTAACATGCAGCCTCAAAAAGGAGTGTTTGGCCGAGTTCAAGGTCAGAGAGAAGGAGAAGGGTGAGGGGTTAGTGGTGTCTGCACAGGAGTGCACAGGGAGCATGTGAGTGCCCTGCATTTGTCAGTGCGCTGAGGCCCTCGCAGGCCAAGACCCTCTGTGTCACACCTTCGGACTGTCCCTGAGGTGGGCCGGGTTCTGGGACTGCTGCCTGCTTGTGGCAGGGATGGCTGTGCAGTCTCGTCCTCCTCTCTGGTTCTAGGTCACCTGCTCCCAGGGGTCTCCGCTTCTCCATGCGCCTGGCTTGGCAGTGGGTGGGAAGAGCTCGGGGGTGAGAAAGCACTTGGTGTCTAGGCGAGATGATGGAGGACAGTCATTTAAACACAGCTCCTCTCTCTCAAGCACAGCATGAAACATGGGGAGGGGAGTGTTTGTTTTCCTTGTTGCTTAGACCAGAACTGCTACAACTCCATCCATAAATTCGGAGGCATTTCTGCCAGGTACTGTGGCATCAGGACCTGAACAAATGAGGAACTGAGAATCCACACAAACTTCCGCAGGCCAATTTCTGTCAGGTTCAATGTCTGAGATGTGAACAGTTTATCCAAAACCCTTGGCTGGAAGTTTCTGAGACTCAGAAAGCTGCCCCAGGGCAGGAGCGGTCGCCCCCAAGGAGACTCAGGCCGTCTCACCCAGGGGGACTTTGGAGGGTTGGCAGTTGTCCTTTGTTCCTTTGCTCTGGGCTGCACAGACACCTGGCTGGAGGGGACTGGAGTCCTCAAGGGCAAAGTAATCCTGTGAGTGCCCCCTCCTGGTGCTGGGCCCTTCTGCCAACCACCTCCTCCCCCCCTTCCACCTGCAGGTCAGGGCTCGGGCTGGGAGGTTAATGGAAACCTGGAAGGGGCTGGAAGGGAAATTGCTATTACGTTGCCTTTTTTTCTCCTTCTGCTGCCCGGTCCTCCTTTCTCATCCAGACATCAGCCGGCGCTCCGGCTCCTAATTTCAAAGTCCTTTAACTTTGCCAGGTCAGAGTTTTATTGCTTTTGGCCAAAGGCTACTTCAAAATTTACACAGCGGAGAGGAAGTACAGTGCGCTCTTTAGAATAAGTTCACGGGTTCAGATGGAGCCGGGCCCTGATTTAGTGGCTCTGAAATGCCTTTCCCTGGAGCTGGTCCAGCCGCAGGGACCATTGTAGCAGGCGTCTGTTGGGCTGGTGGACTTGGTATCTCTCCCCCAGGTGCTGATCCCTCAGGGGCCGGTGGTGGTTCCAGATCTGGGCAGAGGGGGCGCCAGAGGACAGGCCACGGGGCAGGGCGGGGCGGGGAGAAGTTCACTGCTTTGCACCCAGGGCAGATCCAACCTCTCCGGGTCTCAGTTTCCTCATCCACAACATGGGGTGAGTAGCAACACCCCAGGTGGCTGTGGTGAGGGTGCAGCGAGGTGATGAGGATGAGGTCTGTGTGCCGGGCAGCTCAGGGACTTCAGACTCCAGAACTTTGCATCAGACCCCAGTCTCCTGGACATGGAAAGTGAGGAGGCAAATTCTGGCTGGTAGTTTTGGCCCTCACTGAACCACAAACAGGCTTGGAGCCCTGAGGGAGGCCGGGAAGTGTCCTGGAAGGAAGAGCCCCCCGTGGGGCCCTGACTGACTGGCTCCCACAGGCCTGCTGAGGCCGTGGGGCCTCGGGACTGGACAGAGGGGCTGCGGATGGGTCATCCCTGCCGGGTCTGCTGAGGGACAGGCACCTGAGGGGTTTCCAGATTCTTCTTGTGGCTGCAGGTCCTGAAGCTGAAGGCCCCAGGCTTGGGGCTCTCCACACAGCCCCTCAGTCCCTCATGGGGAGCCGGTGAGGGTCTGCAGGGGCCTCCTCTCCCAGGACCCCCAGAGACTATGCCCATTTGCACTCTTGGCTCTGGGGGGTGGGGGCAGGTTTGGGGGAGGGATGGAGGACAAGGGATGGGGCCAGAGCCAAGGGCAAACTGGACAAGTCATTCCATTCTGAGCCTCACTTGACGCCCCGCAGAAGGGCAGTGGGGTGCTGGCCGCAGCGGGCAGTGGTCAGCTGGGGCCTGGCACAGAGCAGCAGGGTCTGGGGGCAGGTGGGAAAGGAGTGAATTAACATGGGCTGTGGTTCCCAGAGGCGGGAATGGGGCAGATTCACTCAGGGTGGGGGTGAACACAGATTTCTCGGTCCCCACCTCACCCTCATAGGTTCTGGTTCCGGGGTCTGGGGAGAGTTGGGGGAGGGTCCTGGGAATCTGCATGTTAACAAGCTTCTCCCCCATTTAGGAGGCCACTGACCACACCTTGGGGGCAGAGGTGTCATCCCAGGCCTTGGGCTAGAGATGGAAGAGACTGAGGGGGCCAAGAGTTCTCATGTGACCGGGGAGAGGCAGGGGCAGGAGGGCCCCGGGTCAGGCGCTCTGAGTCCAGCGTCCTGACCGGAGCAGCCGAGGTGAGGTTAACCCTCCCTCACACGGTGAGATGATGAAATGAGTATAGACCCGTCACCCTTAGACTCACTTCAGACTGTGCTCCATCGTGTCAGCTCCACCATGACTGCCTCCCTCCCACTGCGCAGCCAGGCAGGGGCAAGCCCAGGGACAACCCGGCCACCATTCAGCCCCAGCACCCTCTGGGACATCCCAGGAGGGGCAGCCCTGGGGCCCAGCACCAGCCAGTCCACCAGGTGGTGTCCTCGAAAATAGACCATCTGCCTGGCGACCCAGTGACGACCAGACTGCTCGGAAAGCGCAGTTCAAACGGAATCCCTGGCCCTTTCTCAGCAGGGCGGGCTCCCGTGGAAGGCATCTGGCGAAGGTGTCGATTTCCATAATTAATTAGACCTTCCCAGGGTCCTGACACAGGTGCCGCCTGCCGAGTCTGCAGGATGGAGACGGGGTGCACCCCGCTCCCCCGTGGGAGCTCAGGGCGCTCAGTCACTACGACAGCCCTGGGTGAGGCAGCTCTATCCAGGGAGGCAGCTCGCCCCCCACACGCCCCAGGACGGTCTCTGAGACTCAGTGCAGGAGGTGAATGGGAAGTGCTTGTGTGTTCAGACAACAGTAACCGAAGTGTGCGGTGATGATGCCACAGCTCTCGGTGCCCGACTAAGGTTCTGTGGACAGGAGCGTGTTTAACCCTAACCACAAAGGCGGCCGTGACCTGTCTCACTGGGACACGGGATAATGACGGATGCTCTGTGATAATGGCACCCGCCCTTCCCTGCCTCCCCCTGCCCCCAGGAATCAGTTGACTCACTCACTTTAGGTCTCAGCTCAGATGTCACCTCCCCTAACCCCTCTTGATGACTTGCTGAAGTTTTGGCCCCACTCCCAGTCATCCCCTCGCTCCACACCGTTCTGTGCCCCCTCTCCCCCCCGCCTGTGTCTGTCACTGCTCCCATCACCCAGTGAGCCCATGAGGGAGGGGCTGGGTCTCTCCACCCGCTACTGCTCTCCCCTCCACCTCCCCCGCCCGACCTAAAGCAGAGCTGGGCCATAGTAGCTGCTCAGCAAACGATGGGAGGTGGGAGGGTGGGTGGTGAGTGAATGACTTAATGACAAGTTGTGAAACAGAGGACCTGAGGTAAGAGCCCACATCCCCTCTCCATGCGCTTTGCTGGAGTGACAGCTTGACCTGGGGGAAAAGGCTGAAACTCAGGCGCTTTGCTGGGGACTGGGTCCTTGGTCTGAATGAGTTCCCAGATTGTTTTCACAAAATGGCGCGTTGGGCCCCTATCCTCATGCCGCCTGGATCTGAGGAGCAGGAAGCAGTCAGTCCTTTAGATGCACTAGTGAGACCCCTGTACATCAGAGTGTGGGGAATGAACTCAGTCCCCCAGGCCCACCTCCTCTAGTGCCAGCTGCTTGCTCACTCTCACATATGCACGCCAGCCATTCGCTTCTCTCTCCTCCTCCCTGTTTTAATTTTATATACAACGGGTTGCAAGTTATCTTGGCAATTTAGTCTGTGGTGACGAGCAGCCAGTGAACTGTGAATGGATTGGAGACTAAGTCATAGCTCGCGCCCTGGGAGCAATGAGGGGTGGGACTGCGGGCCTCCTTATAGTGGAGCAAGGTCTCATTTACTTGTAAGACACACAGCTGCCTCTTGTTAGGTGGAGACACGGAGTTCTTTGGCTGTCGTACGGGAATGTAAAGATGGGGACGAGTGTGTAAGCGGAAGACGAGTCTCCGAAGGCGTGCACCGTGCTGGTCACGATGTATTGCCCGTCAGTGCCAATTCCCCCTGTGCTGTATGATCTGTGGGAGGAGAAACGGACCCGCGCTCTGAATAGTGTTCCCTTGTCCAGTTGGCGCAATGCTACATGCAGCCAGTAGGGGGCAGTGGAGACACACTGCAGGAGGAGGGCGTTTCCTGCCAGGGCTGGGGACTCCCTTGCTGGGCAGGCCATTGCAGAAGCTCTGGGGAGCCCAGGTCCCCTGGTGCACATGGACGTTTTAGTGGGAGGCAGCCCCTGTGAGATGGTGGCTTCTGCAACACCCACCTGCTGCAGACTAAGCTCCCCGGCACCCCACCCCGCTCCTGCAGTGCACAGAGCTCGGCCGCACCCAAAGGCCAGCCGTTTCTCCAGCACCACCCCAAACGCGATTTCATAGCAATCACCTCCCTATAAATAGCTTTCCCTGGCATCCAAAGAGTGGGCTTCTGGCAAGTTCCACCCGCATGACATCCCATGGCGTCCCTGCCACGCGGTGAGCCAGCACTCTGCCCGGTCCAGGGCGTAACTCCTCTGGGGGACTTGGTTTCCCTGACTAAGGGTTCTCATTACACCCTCCCACAAATCTTCATTGAGCGCCTGTGCATGCTGGGCACTGTGCTGGGGCTGGGGGGTCACGGTGAGTGACACAGATATGGCCACTGGCTACCCAGAGGCCAGAGGCCAGCAGGAAGGGTGGATGTGAGTAAAGTAACCACCCCGGACACAGGTACACCCGCTGGGAAAAGTGCTGCAGGCACTGGAGGGGCTGCAATGGAGTGACCTTGGACCAGCCCCTTCGCTCTCTGCACCTCAGTGTCCTTGTCTATAAAATGGGGTCAGTCATGCATCCACCCAAGGTGGATGAGGTGAGCGAGGGAGTCCCCAGCCCTGGAGGTGGTGAGGGTGAATTACATCTCCCCTGTAATGATCACTGTTGTCATGATTGTCATTTCAAGTTTCTCCATCAGAAGCACACACATTAGTGGGAACCAGTCATCACCGGTTTGCCGTGTGGTCTCAGCAAGCTGCTTCCCTTCCTGTCCTCAGTTTCCTCACTGAACACAGAGGGATAAGGGGGCTCGCTGCTCAGACAGGGGGTCGGGCTCCGAGTCAATGGCGGGCCCACGGCCCCTTCCCCAGCCGAGGCTCCCAGAGCAGGACGAGATCACAGCAGCCACTGACAAGGAGGTCACTTGGAGCAGGAGGGCTGAGGTGGGGACGCTGTGCAGCCTGCCTTCTCTTCTCAAACCACTGCCCAGCCCTGCTCAGCCCACGCTTGGCCTGGCCTCAGGGAGCCATTCTAAAAGGGCCCTTGGTCGCTAGGTGATCCCCCCCATCTCACAGATTGCTCTGTTCATCACATTATCCTAGCCCATTGCCCAAAGCATGGCCCACAGTAGGTGCTTAATAAATTCTGTAGACTAGGTTGGTGAGTTCATGAATGACTGAGGGGGATCTGATTCAGCTGCTGAGTGACAGAGTTGGGCCTGGACCTGGGTCTCTCAACTCCCATCCCTCAGCATCACCAATACCATGACGTGGGCGTGCACCCAACAGCTTGCAAATGGTTTTTGTCCGTGGTATCCGTGTTATTCATTGTCTTGTTTCAATCCTCGGACAAGCATCGCTGAGCCCACTTGACACCTAAGGAAAGGGAGGCCCAGAGAAGGGAAGGGACAGACCCACCCTGTGGACCCAGGAGGCTGGGAGGCACAGCTTCAGGGCTGGTGGCATGTAGGGCAGCTGCCTCCCCGCCCGGCCCACGAGGCAGGGAGGGGCTGGTAAGTTCCGCAGGATCTCCCCACACAGACACACGCTGACTTTGACGCTGCAGTTAATCCCCAGCACCAGCTCTTTCCCTCACAGTCCAGCTGCTGCCCTGGGCTGGTGGGGTGGGACGGGGAGGCCTGCGAGGTGTGTGTGCGTGAGGAACTTAGAGAGGGCTCCATAGACCTGCACCCAGGGCTCAGAGCTGCATTCCTCAGATGGGGGTTGTGTCTCTTTGGCTTCCTGCGAGGGCAGAAAGATACCGAGGTGAGAAAATTGGAAGAACAGGACCTTGGAGAGAAAGACAAACAAGAGGAAGAGGGGAAAGGTGTGCATGTGCACATATACACGCACACACAGGGGCCTGGGAGTGAGTGACAGGGAACTCTGGCTACTTTCTCCAGAAAGCCTCCCCTGACCTCACCTTGGGCTAGGCTCCCACAACCTACCACTCCTGTGGGACACCTGTGCTCCCAGCTGGCTGGCTGGGCCTGGGTGTAGCTCTCCTTCCTGGAGGGGCAACACTGTGGCATGTCCACTCCCCTCGTGGCTGATGGAACTTGGAAGAAGTCATCTGTTCTCAGCACAGGAGGTGGGGGCTCAGAGAGTCTGAGTGACCTGCTCAGCCTCACACAGTGCCAAGAACAGAAGTAGGTTCAACCCAGGGTGGGCTGACCCCGAGGCTTGGGCTCTTACCTATTCATAGTGACACCCACTGAACGGAACCACCAATCAATCATTCCGAAGGGCAAGGGCTTCTGCTCAGGGGGCTGGGAAGGAGCCATCCAGAGGCAGGCGTGCTTCTCAGAACCCGGCATATCAGACCTGCTGTCAAGGCCGGGCAAACCCCTACTCATCCCTGAGAGCCCAGCTAGCTGAGGCCCGTCCACTCCTCACTCCAGAGTCAGCGGCCAGCCTCAGCCTGACACATGTGGTCACCAAAGGGCTTTGTTATCCCTTCCTTCATTCACTCATCCGTTCATTCACTCAAAGTCCACACTGGCATCTGCTACATCCCAGGCCGTGTTCCAGGGGCTGCAGCATCGAGTCAGCTCAGGTTCCTCCCCGGAGGATTCTATTAAACGAAACCACAAATTAGTTTGTGATTATAACTCGTGTTAAGTGCTCTAGGGGAAAGGAAATGGGTTTGAGGGAAAATCTTAGGAGGGAGGAACTAATTTAACTAATTTTGATTTGGAATCAGTGATCGGAGAAGGTTCTCTGAGCGGGGGCGGGGGAAACCGAAAAGCTTGAAGGATAAGGATAAGTCAACCCCGCTAGGAAGAGGGAGGCTGAGGACCCCAGGGGGGCCAGGTCACCCCAGCCCTCGTGGCCTTGAAGGGCAGGGACCTAATCTGAGAGCAGAGGGAAGTACTTAACAGTCCTGAGCCAGGAAATAGTGGGGCAATACTTGCATTTTGTTGCTGGTGGGTGGGGAACAGATGCGGGACAGGTGCCAAAGAGGGAGATCCTGGGGGAGGCCATGGGAGTCATGGGGGTGGGTGCAGAGCCACGGTTGGGTCAATGAGATGGAGGAAAAGGGCGACAAGGTCAAATGTGGCTGTTGGTTGGGTTGGTAAGAGTGGCCATGGCAGATGAATGATGGAGATGGTTGTATGTGAGGGGGCGGCAAGCTACCCGCCTTGGTTCTGTGATCTTGGGGGTCCCTATGGTCACACCTGCAGGAGCTCTGGCTCCACATGTCACCTGGAAAATGTCAGACCTGAGTTCCCCCCACATTATGCCCTATGTCAGCATAGGGCACCTGCCCTGGAAGGGCTGGAGGGGGGTCAGGAAGGAAGCACACTAGGGGATAAGGGGCTGGTGTCTCCTGACTCTGCCGTGATGGGGAGGTAACTGGGTCAAGACTCTTCTCCCAGACGCCCCACGGGAGGAGAGCTGTGAGAAGGCAAGGGGGCTGGGTCAGGTGCCTCCACTGAGGCTCTGAGCGACAGCTTCCCAGAGGCCCCCAGATCCTTGGCACTCCCTGCGGGGTCTCAGTGTGCACGGAGGGGTTAATGCCTGAGCTGCTGCAGGCCTGCCCCTCCTCGCCGTGATTAATTCACTTGGTAAAGCTGTATTTACGCTGGAAATTTAATCGTCATTTCGGATGGTAGAGGAATTGAAAAACAAATTGAAAGTGTCAGACGATGCATTAGGATGGGTGATGAAGTGGAAGCGGGGCGCCCACCTGGCTTTCCCATTGGGTGAAATTAGCTAAGAAATTAGCCAAGTTTGCTTCTAAAATGGTAAGATAATGAACCAGGGGTACGAGGAGTGGGGACGAGGGGGTTCAGAGACAAGAGAGAAGATTCCAGGGTGGAGGCAGAGGCAGCATTAGCTGTCCCCCCAGCTCAGCCCCAAGTCACAGATGAGGAGATGGGCCTGGAGAGGGGCAGGGGTCTGCCACACAGACACAGGTTGTTGGGGGCTCAGTGAGGGATACTGATGGGGTCTGTGTCCCTGGAGGGAGCTGTGCTTGGGCGCCAGGCCATGCCCCTTCATCTGCAGTCTGCCCCTGTGCCCCGTGCCTGAGCTCAGGGAGGGGGTGCTCACCTGAGAGAGGGGTTGCCTCCCCAATGGGCTCTGCCAGAACCGTGTGAGCTGCGTTGGTGTGGGTCTGCAGGGACTGGGGCTCCTGGGCACTGCCTGGTCTCCCCTAGGGACTCCTGACCTCAGACAGGACTGGGATTCCCCCTGCAGCCTGGATGTTTTAAAGGCAGGACTGTCCCCTCCAGCTGGCCAGCGTCTTATGAGGACAGTTCCCTAACTCTCCTTTGCGACTGGGAACTCCTTAGGGCAGGCCCATGAACAAGCCAGCCCCCGGCCATTGCTCTTCATCCTCCCAGCGTGTTGGCTGGATTCCGGGCGTGCAGAGTCTGTCCAGGCCTGAGAGGCCTCCAGGGGAGGTGAGAGTGACCCTTGAGGAGGTCTGTTCAAGGTCACACAGCTCACAGGTGCTGGGTCTGAACCAGGCCATCTAGGAGCCATGCCTAACCAGTGCCCTGCTACTTTCCATGTAGCCCCTGTGGCTGCCTTGTCTTTACGTGATTGGTGAGGAGACTGAGGCTAAGAGGAGGGGAGGGGCCTGCTCCAGGTCACATGGGAAATCCCTGTGGGGGAACCTGTGTCCCAGGTCAGGAGGAGGTGCCTGCCCTCCTTGCACTCTCTCTGCCATCCTGATACTGTAGAGCAGGGGTGGGGAACCTTCTCTCTGCCAAGAGCCATTTGGATATTTATGACATCATTCGCAGCCATACAAAACTATGCTTAAAAATTAGCCACTATTTTTGATCAAACATTTAATTAACTCCTCCCTAAGGCCTTGGCAGGGCCAGACTAAATGATTTCAAGGGCTTATATGGCCCTCGGGCCAGACGTCCCCCACCCCTGCTTTAGAGGGAGGGGCTCTCACGCTCACCCCAGGACCCTGAGAGAGTGGTCAGTGGAGGGACCCTGGGACAAGAGTAGGCCCTGTTCTCCCAAAGACCCAGGCTCAGGTCCCCACCCTGCCCCTCCGTGATTTGTGGCCCTGGGCCTCAGTTTCCTCCTCTGTAATGCCTTTGGGAGGATGGGAGCAGGAGCAGGCAAGGTGTTTAGCTCATAGTGGGTGTTCAGGAAAGGCTGTGCCTTCCTATCCCCCCTGGGTTGAGACTCCTATAGGTGGACTCTGCACTGGGGCCTGATGGTTCCCTGTGTGGGGTCCTAAGCTCCTGCTGGAGACACTGGGGGTGGAGAAGGAGCTGGTTGGTCTTGGCCAGCTCTGGACAGAGAACATTCCTCCTTGCTTGGCCCCAAAGGGCCCTCAGCCTCCCTGTGGCCTCCTCCATCACTGCCTAGCCATTGCACAGGCCTCTGAGCGGACTTAGAACTGTATTCTGTGTCTGGGGCAGAGCAGCCTGTGGATGGTCCCAGGATGGCACCACTGGGCCAGAGGGGGACTGTCTATCCAAGCTGTGGCCTATAGCCCACCTTGAAGGATGGACGGGTCTCCTGGGAGGGTCAAGTAGCAGAGGCCTAGGGGCTGTGCCTAGACTGCAGCACCTGTGTCCTCATCACCACGGTCATGCCCTGTCACCTGTGTGGGCCCCACATGGTCCCCTACCCTGCTGCCCTGGGATGAATGGGTCTAATAATTAATCCTCACCATGAGCCTTACCCCACTCGGCCCCGAAGGCACTGCCCATCCACTCATCTCTCATGGCCAAAGGTGCTGTGCTGGAGGCTAGTCACTGTGCCCAGTTTGCAGGTGAGAAAAAAGAAGCTCAGAAAAGGGAAATGAATAGCCAGGAAGTGGGGGACCAGCCAGCCACTAGGCCCCTAGCCATTACCTCCAGAGACAGACCTGCACCTGCACCCTGTCACCCACTCTCCAGTACCCTTAGGCCATCCTCTGTCACCTAAGCCCACTTCCTGTGCTCTGCCTTATGAGGTGCTGCCTGTCCCCTGACACCCCTTCTCCCCAATCATTGCACATGTGCACAGGTACATGGACATACATGCACACACCAACGCATGCACCCTCATGTGCACACATGCACACATATGCCTCTCATCCCCAGTTCTGCGCCCACATCCACAGTCACCTCCCAACCTCCTTTCTGCAAGAATGTCTTGCTCAGTAACTCTTGTTTCCAGGTGCGCTATGAAATTACCATCAGATTTAAAGCTGAGAGGAGAAATGGGCGAGGAGGAGCCAAACCTCTTTTTAATTATCTGTGGCAGCTTCCAATTGTTCAGGTGATAATCATAATCATTAAAAACTCCGTTATCAGCTCTGGTGGGGGAAGGCACTGCCCCCGCAGTGGCTGCGGAATGGTGAACAGGCAGAGTCTTCTGATAAGGAGACTGAGCTCCCAGTCTCTCCACTCCAACACTCTCCTTGCACTCTCAAGCTCCAATCTCCCTGCTCCCAGCCCTCCGACCCCCCAGTCTCCTCGCTCCCCGCCTGCCTGCCTGCCCACTGCAACACTGTCCCAAGGTGATTCTGCTGGATGTTCTTAAACTGGAGGGGAGGACAGTGAGGGCTACTCTTCCAGGGGCCACACATAACCAGGTGAACCTCACTTGTGTGGCTCAGAGAGTTGAAGCGCTTGTCCATAGTCACACAGCAGGCAAGGGGGGCGGGGATTAGGACGGGGAGGGTCAGTGGTAGGGCTGGGAAGCAGCTTGAGTCCTGGGGAGAGACAGCCAGAGCTGATGTGCATTTAGACAGTAAATCCAGGGTGTTACAGGCCGCACCCATTCCTGCGGAAACTCTCGCCACAGCAAATGTGAGGCCCCAGTGTTGGTGATCTGGGAGGAGAAGGGGTTAGAGCGAGGGAGCAGCCTCATTTGCATAAATACCCTGCTTCCTCCAGTCAGCTGGGCTCTCAGCATTGGGACTCCAAGGGACTGGCCCATTACCAGAAGGTGGGGAGCAGAGTCAGCTAGAACAGGTCTAGGCCCTACCAGGTGAGTGGCCAGGCACTGCCCTTTGTGTACAAGATGGTCCTTCTTGAATGGCTTTACTCACTTTCTCCTTTTAGTCCTCCCAACAGCCCTGCCCCCAGGTCAAGGATAATCATTTCCACTGTGCAGATGGGGCAACTGAGGCAGGAGAAGCCACAAGACTTACCCAAGGTCTCTCAGACAGGCAGCAGCAGAACCAGAACTGACCCACTCCTAGAGCATTACCCAGTGAGTCCCACACCTCTGGCTTCTCCCAGCTTCCCTGGCCCACGGTCCCACTGTGTACCTCACCCTGGACCTGTCCTCTGTGACAATTAAGGCCCCTCTTCCTACCAAGTTCTACCCTCGCCCCTCCAGCCTCTTCCCTGAGCCCAGCCTATTTGCTCCAGCTGCTCCCAGACACCCGCGTCAGGGGACCACAGGATGTCAGGGCTGGCAGGGACCCTAGGCAGCAACTTGTCCAACCCCTGGAGATGCAGGTGGGAGCAATAGTCTCTCACTGTTACCCTGCCTTCCATCCTAGAGCCCCCCCCAAGGCCTGACTTGGGTGCTGCACTCCTCTTTGCATTTCTCCCCCTGCTCCTGCCTCACTTACCCCTCAGCAGGTTCTGTAGCCCAGGTTTAAGTTCTGATTGACAGAATTCCTAGGGAAGGAGGATGGGGTCTGAGCTTGTGTGCCTAAGAGGCTGGTGATTTACCTGCTGGAAATGTTTGCTTTTCAGGAGTAATCCTCTCGGACCCTCCTTGTTGAAGGCTGGGATTTATAGAAGCTTCTCTTTCCTAAGGACCTTCCTGCTGGTTTTTAGGGGATAACAGAGGTGAGGGAACAATGGGGACCCTCACAGAGTGAAGAATAAATGTAGACAGTGTGGAGAGAGGAAGAAAATGGACTTAGGGGTCACTAAGGGCTTAGGCAGGTCATTGAACCTCTCTGGACCTCGATTTCCTCATCTGCAGAATGGGCATAATCATACAATGGTGACACAATCTGTATCTCAAGGTGATGAAGTTTGGGCAAGGGGTGCATATAAATGCCTGGTGCACAGGGAAGTGCTCAGAAAAGTTGAATTCTCCCCTCTTGGCCATTTGATGTCTCCCTTTCCCTGCTCAGATCACCCGCTCCAGGTCTCTCTTCTAGCTTCCCTCCAAGTACCACCTGTACCTGCCTCTCTGTCCTCAGGGAGATTAGAGTTTGTCAATCCTGCAGGTTCCACCTTCCTGTGGCTCAGGAAAAGGAAGGAGGAGGCCCTAGTGGTATGACCGCCCAGCTCCCTGTATCAGGATGCAGGCACAGATGGCTTATACACCCAGGGGTTGTTAGCGGTGCGGCTGCTTCTCAGCTAATGAGTTAACAAATTTCACCTCTGGAAAAGGCCCTTGGCAGAGTAAGGGGCCTCTGGGGCCCAAAGTTCTGCTGTGATACAAGGGGTCAGCAGAATTCTTTAATGCCTCTAATTTCCAGTAAAGCAAGGAGGAAGGAGGTGGGGAGAGTGCTGGCCTAGTTAGCTCAGATGACCTGTGTCCGACTGGGCTGGGCCTGACCGTCAGGGTGAAAGTGAGCTGAGGCATTGTAACTGAGCTGAGGGACTCAGCCAGCTCCATTCTTTTCCAAAGGAATCTTCAGCACCTCCCTATCTGATCAGAAGCAAAAACAAATCCCTACTCCGTTCTCAAAGCACAGTGCAGAGGGAGCTCCACAGTCAGACCTATCAGACCCAGAGGACCCAAGGCCAGTGGCTGTCCCTTGAGAAATCCTGGCAGCCCCACTGTCTCCAAAGCCTCAGTTTTCTCACCTGTGAAGTGGGAGGTGATCTGACCCTCACTTGCTTGCTGTGTGGTGAGTAAAGCCTTTGCACAGTGCCCAGCACATAGTGGGTCCTCCACAGAGGATAGCTGTGATTACACTGAGGCAGGCAGAGCAATAACTGTCCACCTCCCCCCCCGCAAAAGTGTCCCTGTCCTCATCCTAGGAACTGGTGACATGTTACTTTACCTCAAATGGCAAATGGGAATGAAGGTTACAGGTGGAATGAAGGTTGCTAATCAGCTGATCTTAAGATATGGGGATTATTCTGGATTACTCGGGGGACCCGTGTTATCACTTTAATCACAGGGGGCCTTAAAATGGAAGAAGGGATCAGAGAAGGAGGTCAGAGCAATGAGAGGATTTGACCTGCTGTTGCTGGGTCTGAAGATGGAGAGAGGGACGACCATCTGAAAAATGCAGGCAGCTTCTGGAAGCTAGAAAAGGCAAGGAAATCCTTATAGAACCTCCAAAGGGAAACAGCCTTGTGGACATTTTAATTTCTGCCCAGTGAGATCCATTTTGGATTTCTGGTCTCCAGAATTATAGAATAATACATGTGTATCGTGCAAGCCACTAAGTGTGAGATAATTTGTTACAGCAGCAACATGAACTAGTACACAAGTGGAACCATATTCTGGGTCAGATGTGCACATGGGAGCCCCACAGATTCAATCTCTCCCCGGCCTATACCAGTGCTGTGGCTCGAGGAAGTGAACTAATCTTTTTGTGCCTCAATTTTCTCATCTGGAAAATGAGGTAATAATAGTACTCCCCTATAGGGTTGTTGTGAGGATTACATGAGATAACATGTATAAAGTTCTAGAATGCAGTTGGGCACACAGAAAGCCCACACCACCAGGTTATTTGGGATGTAAGGACAGATTTAAAAAATCATTAATGCAAGTATGGGGAGC
The DNA here is from genome assembly GCA_027563665.1 of Antrozous pallidus. NCBI lineage: Eukaryota > Metazoa > Chordata > Mammalia > Chiroptera > Vespertilionidae > Antrozous > Antrozous pallidus. The sequence continues at coordinate 193,589,316 of CM050508.1, forward strand.
TTTGCAGGCTGGGAGCTGTCCTTTAAATGACACGAGGCAGACAGCAGTGGTGAGGCTGTGCTGTTGGGCAGACCTGGAATCAAATCCTCAGTGCACCACATCAGGCTGTAATGGTGCATTGAGGATTTGGGCACAGCATGGAATTCTCCGGGCTGCAGTTTCCTCGCCCATAAAGTGGGGATAATGACAGCACCTACCTCCAAGGGGGGTGTGAAGATCAAATCACTAAGTCCAGTGCTGAGCACACAGCAGGTGCTCCAGAGTTGGTGGCTGCTGTTGCTATGTCGGAGGCCCTACCCCTGGTAGGAAGCCCCAAACACAAGAGGGATGCACACCGGACAGAGGCCACTGGGAAGCAGAAATGCCTCTCTGAATTTCTCTGACACGGGAATCGGTAGCATACATAATAAAATGAGGCTCAGTCACCTGCCAGGCCAACTATCCTGTCTAGAGATAGCACTTGCTACACAGGTAAATTCAAGGCTCCTGCGCCCAACACCCCCGGGAGTTCCAGAGACCCCAGCTGGGGAGCTTGGTCCGCCCTCCAGTCAGAGTCTCCAGGGATTTTTGCCATTCACAGTTATGGTGGCAGCTCAGCGACAGCCCAGCCAGGCCTAGGGCAGCCTAGACTTTCTCCAAATCTAGGAGAACCCCCCACTCACCCCTCCAACCCCAGGCACTCAGGTTTGTAGTCACCTTTCTTCCCAACGAATACCTAATAGCCTAGTAGCCCCATAGGATAGGCGAGATGATGGTTGTAATAAAACCGGTTCATTACAGCCCTCTGCCCGGAGCCAGTTAATGAGCACGCACTGGTGCTCTGTGGCTTTTTATAACCAAATGCAAATGAATTAATTCCATGGTATCATTTAATTAGCTTCAGAAGGTGGAGGGGGGTGATGTCCTGGGACAGAGGCAGAGAAAGAGGAAAGGGCGAGGAATGCAGCTTAGGGGAGGGGCAGAGAGAGAGAGAGAGAGAGAGAGAGAGAGAGAGAGAGAGGGCTGGGAGGTGGGGCAGAGTGAGGGAAGGAGAGGGAATAAGGAAGAGGGAAGAGGGAAGATTCAGCTATTTATTTGTATTTGATTTTCCAAAGCCCCTTTATGGGAGACAGGGTTGGGCAGCCTCATTCCTCCCTTTGGAAAAGTGAGGACACCATGTGATGGTGCATCTTGATCGGTACTGGGATCCCACAATGGACCAGTTCCACCTCTGTGGGTTCACAGTCAAGTGCAGAGGGCAGGCACTGAGCACCTAGTCACACATTTGTGCTTATATGTGTGCAGACATGTGACTTTGCATGTATGTGTATGAGCATGTGCTTATGTGAGTATGTATGTATGCATCTGCCATGTGCGACAGCAGGTACATGTATGAATGTGCATGTACAAGAATATTCATGTGAGTGCAAGTGTATGCATGTATGCGTGTTTGCAAATGAATATACAAATGTTCATTTGATTGAATGTGTGTGCAGGTGTGTGAGTGAACATGCATATGATCATGTACATAGATAGTACTGCCTAGAATGATAAGAGCTAAAAAGAGAAGGAAAAGGATAGTGGATTCTGATATAAGTGCGGTCAGGGGAGTCTTCTTTGAACAAGTGCTACTTACACTGAGACCAAGAAGGAGTCAAGGAGAATGTGTAGTGGGCTTCTGTTTACCTACCCCACATCCATCACTCTTCTTATGGTCAGACCACTCCCAATTTCCCTTTGAAAACAGCTCTCAGACCACTCTCAGGCCCTCCAGATGAGCAAACCCATCCTCTGGCTCCTGCCCCAGAAGCCTGGCCATTCAGTTCACTTTACCTGCTGGTCACAACAACCTTTTCAGGAGTGGGCAGACTACTCAATCCAGGCCAATGAGATTCATACCAGAGGCTTTGCTAAAACTATCAAGAAAGAGGTGTGGCCCTAACTGGTTTTGCTCAGTGGATAGAGCATCTGCCTGCAGGCTCAAGGATCTCAGGTTTGATTGTGGTCAAGGGCATGTACCTTGGTTGTGGGCACATCCCCAGTAGGGAGTGTGCAAGAGGCAGCTGATTGATGTTTCTCTCTCATCAATGTTTCTAACTCTCCCTCTCCCTTCTTCTCTGTAAAAAAAATCAATCAAATATATTAAAAAAAAGATGTGTGTGTAGCCAGGGTGACATGCACCCGACACTACCAGCATCCATTTCCCATCTGGGGACAGCGTGGCTGTGGATGATGCCAAGACAGAGAAATGAGAAGGCCATGTTCTGAGTGATGTCATTTGGGGATCAGGCCATGCCTGAAGCTATCCACTCCTGGTTTTGTCAGGCGAATGAACCAGTAATTCTTCTTTTTAATTTATATTTTAAACTGGTTTCAGTTTTTTTTTATTACTTCCGTTGCAAGACTCAACATGTGAGAGGGCTCTGAGGAGAGGAAATATGGTTAGGTCAAGAAGTTGACACAAGGCCAGCATGGCCAAAGCAATGTGGAAGGGTGTCTGTGGGAGAGGGCTCAGAGGGGCCAAAAACCTGAACGTAAGTTGGGGGAGAGAGAGGGAGAGAGGGAGAGGGAGAGAGAGAGAGAGAGAGAGAGAGAGAGAGAGAGAGAGAGAGAGAGAGAGAGAGAGAGAAGGAGGGTGGGAATTAGGGGGTGATAATATGAGAGCTAAAAGTCTTGACAAGGTCAGTGCATTCTTTTTGAGAATTCTTTAGAGTCAGAATTCTCTCTCAGTCTGCCCCAACACTCTCATGACTTTTCATTTAACCCCCACACCGATTCTGTTCATCCCCAAGACCTGAATCCAAGGCCAGAGCAGATAGGGCTTATAGGAACCACAAAATCCTCTCTTTCATTTTATCATTTTGTTTTAGTGTTTTACTTATTTTACCAAGTGATATATGAGTATGTTCTCTTGGTAAAAAGATAAAATCTAATAATGTAAAAAAAAAAAGCAAATAGTTTCATTTTACAGAATGGGAATGGGGCCAGGCAGGTGAGCTAGCTCACCTAAAGTCATATAACAAGTTGTCAGACATCTGAGGTCATGGAAGCCTTCTGAATACTTTCCGTCTTATGTTTTTTTTTTTTAAATATTTGGTGATAATAATACAAAGGAGGACAATAATAATAGCAACCTTCTTATCACTTACCATGGGCCAGCTACTTTGTTAAGTTCTTTATCTTCTTCATTTTGATTCAGTCCTTACCACGTTCCCATGAGGCAGCTACCATTATCTTCTTCATTTGAGGCAAACAGAGGTTAACTTAAGTAACTTTCTAAGGTCACAAGTCTTTGCTGTGGGGTGAAGCCATGACTTGAACTCAGTCTGTTTCCAGAGCCCAGGCACTCACTGCTGGCAGCTTGTAAGAGTAAATTTTGTTTGCTAACCAGATAATTCTACCTGTAAGACAAAGGGAAATGAGTGGTCCCAGGACTCCTAAAGAAGAAAGCCTTCCATCTGCCATCAGAACTCTCCATGGTGCTGAAAATCAATCCATTGTCTCTTTTGCCAGCCGATCCAGGATGTTGCTCTTCCTCAGTCCATTTGTTGGCCTGATTTCCCTAGCCCAGCTCCTCCCAATTTAGTCCATTAATAATATCTGCTCCCTCCATCCCACCTGAGCGAAACAGGTGGTGTAGCTACGATAACAACCCCTGCCACACACATCTCATGTAACAACTTCTGTCTCCATAGAATGCTGGTTTCCTTAAGGAAGGTATTAGTTAGAATCCATACATATATAAAAGCCTAAGTGACCAAATGACCAAATGACTGAACAACTGCTCAGCTGGTCACTATGATGTACACTAACCACTAGGGGACAGACGCTCAATGCAGGAGCTGCCCTCTGGTGGTCAGGGCACTCCCACAGCAGAGTGCCCTTCAGCTGACTGAAGGGTGCCAGATCCTGGGCTGACGACTGGTGAGTGTAGCTGTGGCAGTGCGAGCCTCTTCCGCCTCCATGCAGCACTAATGAGTGGCCAGCCACAGGTGCATTCGGGCCAGGATAAGTGGAAGTGGTGCAGCACCCAGCCCGGGCTCGGGCTCCTCCCTGGCCGCCTGCTGCTTTGTGCACTACTACATTCCCCGAGGGGTCCAGATTGCGAGAGAGTACAGGCCATGCTGAGGGACCCCACTGGTGCACAAATCAGTTCACTGAGCCTTTAGTAGAATATAAGAAAACCTAGATACATACTGGGTCCACACTTAGCTTCTGTAACCATCTGACCCGACCTTTACATTTTTTGGTTTGTTATGTTACGATATAACTTGCATATGGTAAAAGACATACATCTTAAGTGTACATGTGGTAGATTGTAAAAATAAACACAGACTCATTCTCTTCCTGTGCCTGCACTTTTGTGATGTATCATTTCAGATTCTCCTATCAGGAGCAAAACTGTTTCTCCATCTCTTCAATCGGGGTGTACACTAATGTAACCACCACTCAGGTCAAGATAGAGTGCAATATGGTACCCCAGAAAGTGTCTTTGTTTCCCTTTCTAGTTAATCTGCCAAATCCTGAGAGAGAGCCATTATTCTGACTTCTATCAAGATAGACCCTGTATAAGAAAAGGCTAATATGCAAATTGACCGAGCAGTGGAATAACTAGTTGCTGTGACACACACTCAATGCAGGACCTGCCCCCTGATGGTCAGTGTGCTCCCACAGGGGGAGCGCCACTCAACCACAAGTTGGGCTGATGGCTGTGAGCACAGAGAAGGTTGTGGGAGCCTCTCCCTCCTCCTCTTTAGCACTAAGGATGCCCAACTGATGGCTTAGGCCTGCTCCCCCAGGGACTGGCTGCTTAGGTCCACTCTCCCAGAATTTAATTCCAAAACTAAGGCAAAAGTAAAACTTCCAAAGCTAAAGGAAGATGAGTGATCAGACGAAACTTACTTCTGTCATGAACATTATGAACCTACACCAAGATTTCCCACCAAGACTTAAGATTAGAGCAAGGGAGTAACAAGGGTAAAATAAAGCCATTTCTAGTTTGCTTCTTTCAGATTCAACAGATAATATTTGTTGTGTGCCTGGAGGGCTTACATACTCATCTAGGCACTATCTATAACAACAGGCCTTTTTAGAACGTGTAACTACCTCAGACATCTGTAGACTGCTCCAACAAAATTTAAACTACCTGGGGAATATAAACTTAGTCATGTATTCTAAGCGCATATCTTCAAAGCTACCATTTTAAAATAAATTGGAAAGTAGGGAAACCTAAAAAAATATATTCTGCTATTACACTATCATATAAACATTATAAATGTGTGGGGATATCTATAACTTATCTATACCTATCTATCTATATCTATATATCTATACCTATACGTATGTCTATATCTATGTCTATGTCTATGTCTATACATAGAGAGAGCACATAATCACGATTTAAATAAGAAACTAAAAAATTAGGAAATATAGATTTTACCAAAGAAACTGTAATAACCATCCCATCTACAAGCTGTCCATTCTCTCATAAATGGACATTTGAGTTGTTTTCCTTTTTGTGTGGCTATTTTAAATAAAGCTTCAATGACTACTGACATGTGAGTGATCTGTAGATATATACAGATTCTCTTGGATATATTCTGTTATGTGCTGAATTGTATCACCTCCTCAAATTCAGGTATTGAAGTCTTAACTATATTTAGGGAGAAGATCTTTAAAAAGGTAGCTAAGTTAAAATGAGGTTGTATGGATGGCCCCTAATCTAATTGGTCCTTATAAGAAGAGATTATGGTGCGCGCGCGCGCGCGCGCGCGCGAGCACACACACACACACACACACACACACACACACACACACGGGAAAGACCCTGTGAACATAACCCCTCAGGGAATGTGGGGAAGCCTGGTTCATCTCCCAGCAGAGAGAGGAGTGCAGGGAGGGCGACCCCCTGGCACAGACAAGACTCATATCAGAGACCATAGAAGCACAAATGGGAGATATTTGGGGACAAAGGGAGACACAGGCACACCGAGAGAAACTCAGTGACAGAAAGAGCAAGTGACTAGGAGAGGAGCAGAGAGAGGGGAAGCCTCAGATATGGCCCCTGTGCCTGTTTCCCTGGCCTGTCCTCACCAGACCCAGACTCTGGAGCCCTGGTGGGCATCTTGTTGGGAGTAGGGATTCACTGGGCCACAAATGGTGCCCTTCTCAGTGGTTCATCTTCTCTGAGAAAAGAAATCACTCTCCATCCAATTAAATCTAATTAGCCATAATCAAGTTGTGGAGATCTGTGTAGCAGGATGAATGATTATAAAAGATTACCTCCCTGCTAAGAGTTTAAATTTAATTTTCATAATCTAAAGACTAAATAGAAACAATTGGGTTCCTTACTGGCTCTGACCCAGAGCCAGAAATTCTCTGGGGTGGAAGGAATCATCAGCTAGGAGAGAGGACCACCTTCACTCTGGGTGGGCCAGGCACATGGTGACCCTGCTGAGATAGGCACCCACACCTGTTGAATACACAGCTTAAGACAGTCACGTACATACCCTAATAAAGCCTGCATACACACCCATGGACAGGCATGCACAGACACACATACAGGCACACCCAACCACGCCTACAGGCACAGATACACAAAGACACACAGGCACACACGCAGACATGGACACACACATAGGCCCACATTCAGGTTCACAAGTGCCCCCCTGCACGTGCGCGCGTGCGCGCGCGTGCGCACACACACACACACACACACACACACACAAAAGCACACCATCTCACACAGATGCACTGATGGTCATCCCTGGGTTAGTCCCAGGTTAGTCCCAGCTCTGCCACTAATTGGCTGTGTGAATGCTGGGCTCCTTCCAAGTGCCTCATTGTCCTCATCTGTAACAAGGGAGGCAGACTCCATTTTCTGAGCCACTGGCAATTGTGAAAGCTTGGAATTCAATTTTCCCTCCCTTAACATCTCCCTCATCCTTTCTAATTGAGACTGATTGACAAAGTAAAGTCTGTGAGGTCACCCAATAATGCTCATAAGCTGACACTCATCAGCAAGGCCTCTGTTAGCAGATCAGGAACCCACCCCAACCACCTGCACAGCCCCGAGCTCCAGTTAAGGCTCTTGGGGGTCGCAGAGGGCTTTCCTGTCCTCACACACAAAAGCACACACACACCTTTCACATTCAGGCATGTTGTTACAGCTCCAAGGATGAACTGTATCACCCAGCACCAGTCTCAGGGCTGGGCCTCGCTCTCCTGGTCCCAGACCAGAAGCACCATCTGTTCCTTGAATATTTCTCTGCGCGTTTAGCTGGTGTGGGACCAGCCCCAGAAAGCAGGGGAGAGAGCACCTGGAGCCAGAAACCTGAAGGTGGTTTGATTTATGTCCCAGGGCTTCTCAGTTGGAGCAGGGCCCTGGCCCAGCTTGGAGGAAGGGTGGGCAGAGTCCCCAGGGGCAGGTACAGCCTGGAGGCTGACCTGAGAGTAAACAGAGGTGTTGAGCATGTCACTGAAAGGGTATAATGGGTCTGTTTTGTTCCAGTTGTCCCCTTTCTCTGTACAGCTGTAGCCACCTGAGTCCTGCTTGTGTGACCAGAGGGCTCCAGGCTAAAGGAAAAACCCTGCTCCAGCTGGGAGGAGGGGGTCTGGGACAGGGAGCAGGTGGATTGGAACTTGGAGTCTGGCCTGGTTTTGAATTCCAGCCACTGACTCTCTGGAGGTGTAGAGCAGCCTTTTCCCTGACTCTGGGCCTTGGGTTCCTCATCTTCCCAACAGGGTGAGGAGCCTTCCAGGACCAAACATGGATTCCCACTCGGCACTGGGTGGGGGCATCTGCAGTGCTCCCTGGACATTTGTTCTGTCCCCTTTGCAGCCCCCAACAGTGCCTGGCTCCAAGTCCAGTAAATATTGATTAATCTGGTGAGATAATGAGATGAGCTCATGCTTGTGTCTAGGCCTTACAGCAGCAAAATCTAAAACTATTGGGAAATTGAATAATCAGAAGACAAGCTGGGTGAAGCCACAGGGGTTTGGCTGTCAGACACCAGGGAGGACTTCCTAGAAGAGGCAGGCAGGCCTTGGGCTGGGTGGGATTTGGATAGAGGAGGGGAAGGTATGCTGGGATGGGAGACTGCACGTGTAAAAGCAGGGAGGTGGGAAGGGAGGGGTCAAGGTGATACCTCTCTTATGAAACTGGTGTGGTGGTGGTGGTGGTGTGTGTGTGTGTGTGTGTGGCAAGGGTGGTCCCAGCACAGTGCTGGGCTCTCAGGGGACACTTAGGAACAGAGGCTCCCTCCCCAGTGTCAGTTCATTCAGGTCACCTGACCCCCTCTGTTCCTAGAGGTGGCCTCCTCACCTGGTCACCTGTGGTTCCAGAGGGGAGCAGGCTTCAGTACAGGGACCCGTGGGACTGTGGACATGTCACTCTTCTTGGGGAAGGCCACCAGGCTCTTCTTGCCATGAAACACAGACCCTAGAATCTTGGAGCTGAGAGACCCCTCCAGCCCCTCCACCCTGTAGGAGCCCAGTACAGGGAGATTAAGAGAGTAGGCCAGTAACCCCCTCCCATGGGCTCCATGGTATTCTGCTCTCTATTCAGCCTGGGGTGAGGTTCTCTGTTCACAGATACAGAACAGAGAGCCTCACGGGTTCCTCTGCTCCCCTCATCCTCTCTCTGCCCTCACACCCACTTGCTCACCGGCTGAGAAGAACCAGGAAGGGGACCCAGGCCAGTGATCTGTAGATCCATCTGGCTGAGGCCTTGGCCTGTGCTGGGAAGGGGAGGGGTAAATCTTAAGCAGCCCTTTCCTGGTTGGTATTGAACTTGCAGTTTCTAAAGGCCATCAGGAGCTCCATAGAGCAAACACTTTATCTCTCAATGACACCGCAGCAGATTAAGGAAGGGCCAGTCTCCCAGAAAGCAGTAAAGGGAGCCCATTCATTACCCAAAATGGTCTGACCCGGCAGCTGGAATAACTTTCCCGGAGCCACGAACGGGAGGAAGGGATTTCTTAAGCCCTGTTGTCAGCAAATATGGCTTGGTTCCTTCGTCCAGAGATCTAGGGGGTGAAGGTGATACCCAGATAACCAGGCTGAGAGGACTTAGGCACAGGCTGGGGTTTAGCTCAACATGAGAAAGATCTCCCAGTCCCACTGATAGCCATTCAGTCTGCAGGTTACATTATTCTTAAAGTTGGCTCAGATGGGGACCTCTGTCCCTTTTGGAGTCACAAAAGGGCAAGATTCTGGGGGACCCAGCAATGACCCCACATGGAGATTAATTCAAAGTCTTCCCTCCTCAGTTTAGGCATTTGGTTCAAAGGCAGATGGTGCTCAGAATATGTGTTTGGCTTGTGGTTAGGAGATGTGGATTCAGTTCTGCTTCTGTAACCTTGACATGCGACTTCCCGAACAATGACCACAAATGTCATTGCTTGAGCACCTACCATGTGCCCATCTTGTACCAGACACTTTCCATCTGTCCTCTCATTTCCTCTTCCTATGAGGCAGGTGTCTTTCCTCTCTTCATATACAAGAGCACTGAGGCTTAAGAGGCTGATAAAGCTTGGCCAGCATCAGAGCTGGGGTTCAAACTCAGAATGACTGCTCACATTCCTTTTACTATACTATGCATGAGCCTCAGTTTCTTCATCCATAGAATGGGAGTAACAGTACACATCCTGTATAGCTCCCAGGGTAGTTGACTAGTACAAGTGAAATAGTGCCTGGGAAATGTTCACCCACACACAAACTCAACTGTGTCCACCCAGGAGACATAGTTACTACCCAAGGATGAAAAGGTATGCAAGGGTGAAAAGGGGCTGTTCTATAAAGAGTTTTATTTCTCTATTCACAGAGTTCTGATTAATTCTGCACCTAGAAGACTCTAATACCCAATTTGTGAATGTATATTTACAGTGTGTATTACAAATACCTTAAAATGACCATACTTTTGTGCCAGCGAATCTACCATTAGGAAACATAGGCAGGGCTGAGCATACAGACTCACACACAAGGGCATTCACTATAGGGTATTGATAACAGCCAATGTCCGGAATCATTGTCCAATAGGGGAACAGTTATATGAAATAGTGTATGTTCATATGGTGGAGTGTTATGCAGCCAAGTTGTGAAGCACATTTCATGACCTGGGAATGAAAAGACACCTACATATGCCACACAATCCCCAAGAAGATGTTTCTTCAAGATGATGGGTTATTTCTATTTGTTCTGCTTACTTTACTTACATTTGATCCATCTATTTTTTAAAACAAATAAATTAAATATACCTCACATTCCCCTATTTCTAGATTTGGGACTATGGAGTATAATTTAAGTTTTTCTCAATGCCTGGAGTCACCACCATCATCCTACATGTCTTAACCCCAGGGTATCTCCTGAGACCCTCACCCCACACTCAGGGCCCAGCCTGCTGTCTCTTGGAGTTCTCTCCTCTACTTTCTAGTCTTTAGACTACCAGATGTTTCTTCTTTATGGTTTTATAGGCAACACTTCCAAGAACCCAAAGAGAAAACAATAACTGGAAAGATGGAATAGCTGAGAAGAAATGTTCACATCCACCTAATGCAGGGGAAACAGAATTTGAAGTATGAGTTCAACCAAGAGTGAGGGCATTCCACTAATTTCTCAGAAGGGGGCCACACATCAGAGTAAAGACCACATCTCATGGCAGGGATGTGCATTCTTAGATTGGGAACAAAACAGAACGAGGCCTGCCCAAACAAAATGTAAAACTAAGAAGTCATAAGTTAATGATTATCCAACAGTAATTTAACTCTTCCTGGAGATAATAAAATCAAACCTCTAGAAAGTGTCTTCACAGTGTCTAGTAAATAATAAACAATGACTAGACATGTGAAGAAAGAGGGAAACGTGACCAAGAGAAAAATCAGCCAATGGCAAAACAAACAAACAAACAAACAAATAAATAATAAAAAATAACAGTTGACTCAGATGTTGGAATGGACAGAAAAGGACTTTGTAATAACTATAATAAATATGCTGACCTATAGAGATGACCTACAGATAGCTTGAAAAGGTGGCCAAAGTTTGAACAAGGTGGTCAAATTGAAAATGTTGAACAAAAGAAATAGTCATATTGGATTATAGCCCAGAGTATCAGATAAATGTCGATGAGTTTATAATGATACAAACAAATGATTGAATAAATTAATAAACTGTGGAGAAGATGCAAATCTCTTGGCAGAGAATTCCACATAATTTGTATATATACTCTCCAATCTCAAGGAGATTATGCATGGGCAGCTCCTAGTAATTTTCTTTCAGCGAGTATAGATGGAAAAGGGGGGAAAGAGTGGCTTTACTGGGGAGAAACCTCAGCCAGAGAATCAAAGTCAACATCAACAGTCATAAATCTTGTTGGTAGTTGAACCCTTAATATGATGTGAGTGCCACTTTACCTCTGTGATCTTCCTCTCCCAAACACCCATGCCCCCAAGTCTAATCATGAGAATAATATCAGACAAATTCCAATGGAAGGCCATCCAATGATATATTTGACCAGTAGTCATCAAAAATGGCCAAGCTCTTTAAAACAAGGAAAGTCTGAGAGACTGTCATACCCAAGAGGAGTGCAAGGAGACACGACTGCTGAATGTAAGGTATGCTGGATGGGGTCCTGGGACAGAAAAAGGACCTTCGGAAAAATCAAGGAAGTCTGAATAAGCTACAAACTGTAACTACTATACTGTATAGCAATATGAGTTCGTTAATTATAACAAATGTACCATACTAATTTAAGATGTTAATAATAGGGGGAATTGTGTATAAAAATGATGTAAACAAAGAGATTTTAGTGACTTTTGAGAGGAGAGAAATAATGGAACAGAAAAGCAATCATTTGAGGATGTATTAGCAAAATAATTTCAAAAAATTGATAAAAGACCACAGATGAATTCCAGGAAGGATAATTACAAAGACAATCACACTAGGCACATCATAACAAACTGCTGCAATATGAAGATTAAGGAAAGACTGGGAAGGCAGTCAGAGGGGAGGAAACATTAATATAGGGGAACAAGGATAATAACGCAAAGCTGATTTTGTATCAGATGAATGGAGGTCTCAAGACAATGCAACATCTTTAAAGTTCTGGGAGAAAAAAACACACCCAACTTTTAATCTAGAATTTTTTTTTATCTAGCACAAACATTTTTAATACATTAAGATGAATTAAAAACCAAAATAAAGAAAAGATGATAAAATTCATTGTCAGCAGGCTTATATGACAAACTACCCTAAATGAAGTACTTCAGTCTAAAGGGAAATAATGTGAGATGAAATTTCAGAGCTGCAGAAAACCAGAAGAAGCCCTGTAAATGGTAAGTAGACAATAATTTTCTCTTCAATTCTGTAGACGATAGTTAATGGTTTAGAGAATAAATAAGAACAAGGTATTGTGGAATCTGCAACACAGGCAGAAATAAAATATATAACTACAATAGCCAATGAATGAGAGTGTATGTAAATGGAATTGCATTTTTGTAAGGTTCAGATATAAATAAAACACTGTGGCATTAATTTACATGATAAGCTAAGGATGCTTACTGACCACTGAACTGGCATGTGCAAGCCAGACTTCAATGAGCTCAAGGGGAAAACAACACATTGTAATCATCAGAGCAAGTACTAATAATAACACAAAGAAATATAATCAAAACACAAATAAAGGAGATAAGTTGGAATACTAAAAAATACTCAGGTAACCTCAAAGAAAACAGGCATGGGAGAACAAAGAAACCAAGAACAAATGGGTCCAATAGAAAACCATGTATTTGGGACATGTAAAATGATACAAAAATAAAATTTTGGTATTTATAAATAAACTTTTATTGGAACACAGCCAAAGATCATTTGTTTACACACTGTCTGTGGCAAGTTTGTTGCATATTTTTTGTAGAAATCACAAGCTGTTTCTAAAATTACACAAAAGCAATAAAGCCAGACTAGCCAAAACAATCTTTAAAAAGAACTTGAAGGCCAAGTTTTTATTTGAAGATTATGAAAGTACAATAATCAAGACAAAGCAAGAATAGAAATGGATCGATGAAACAGAATAGAGACCCAAAATAGACACACACATACATTTATTACTAAGATGGAGAGATACCTCCATGTGGGAAAGGATCATCTTTTAGTCAAACAGTGCTGTAAAAACTGTATCCATGTGAAATATTAGGAACCTAGACCCTCAATCACATCTTATATAGGAATGAATTTCAGATGAACCAGATGCAGACATAAAAACGAAAAACCAAGATAAGAGAAAAGTCTTTAGAAAAATATCATTTTGATCTTGGGTATAGACCAAGATTTCTTAACACACACACACACACACACACACACAAAAGCACTATTCATAATAGCCATAAAATGATAAATTGGAGTTTATCAGTATAAGAAACTTCTGTTCTTCAAAAGATATCATTAAGAACAGGAACATGCAAACCATAGGTTAGGGAAAATAATCACAATACATATTTTTGACAAAGAACTTGTACTCAGGATGCATAAAGAACTTGTACTCCCAGAAATTAATCATGAAGAGAAAACTCAAAATGATGGGCAAAAGACTTATTAAACATAGTTTAGAAGAGGTACTAATGGCCAAACACACATGAAAAATGCTCAATGTTATTCATTATCAGGGATCTGCATCTGGGGTAAAATTAATAAGACTGGCAATAAGTATTGGCAAGAAATGTGAGGTGAACAAAAATGCTATACATTTTTGGAGGGATTATAGAAAAATATGGTCACTTTGGAAAACAGATCGTCAGTTCGTTATAACATCCATGTCCACTCCATGACATAAGAATTCCACTTTTGAGTACTCAAAATTAATGAAAACTTTGGTCTATAAATAATAAACTGCATAAGTATTTTAATAGCAACTTTATTTATAATAGCCCCAAGCTGGAATTGATTCAATTGTCCATCAATAAGTTAATGGATAAACAAACATATATATATATATATATATTGCATAATGAATCAACACTGCGAAATAAAGAAGCATAAACCTAGATTAAAAAAATCTCAAGCATTTCCCTGACAGGTATTGCTCAGTGGATAGAGTCCCAGGTTCGATTCTGGTCAGGGGCATGTACTTTGGTTGTGGGCACATTCCCAATAGGGAGTGTGCAAGAGGCAGCTGATTGATGTTTTTCTCTCATTGATGTTTCTAACTATCCCTCTCCCTTCCTCTCTCTGTAAAAAAATCAATAAAATATATTTTAAAAAATCTCAAGCATCATGATGAACAAAAGACCCAGATACCTACGGGATTCCAGTTGTATGAAATTCTGGAGCATGCAAAATTAATGTACAATGGCAGAAAGGGGCTGCGTAGGGGTTTAATTGGTTGCACAGGAGATATTATCGGGTAATGGAAATGGGACACTTTAATAAGGTGTTGGTTAGATGGCTGTATCCAGTTTTTGCGTGCGCGCGCGCGCGCACACACACACACACACACACACACACACACACACACACAAATTAGGAAAGGAGCACCATTCACTAGTTGATCAATCTGAGTCACACTGACCTCTGTCTCCTCCTCACCCCCACATTCTGCCCACCACAGCCCTGCCCCTCTGTCTCTTGAGTACCTCTCAGACTCTGCATTCTGTCCATCCGCTGCTCTGCAGTGGCCCGTGCTGTCTGACTTTGGCTTATGTGGGAAGTGATTCCAGGAGCCTCAGTGAGGAGAGGACAGTGCGGAGGGAGAACACCCTAAAGGCTGAATCAGAGAGCCCTGTGGGCTCAGTCCTGCTGGGGACCCTCTGAGAAACTGTGTGGGACGGGCCTCACAGGGAAGCTGGGTACGTATCCACTCACTCCATCCCTCACTCGTTGAGAGGTGCCCCTGGGGTGTTGAATTCCTGGCAGTTCTGGGCTGTCCTGCTAACGGCTGGTCAAGCCCCCAGGACCCTGGAGAGCTCCCAGGTAGCAAAGCAGAGGGGAGCAGGGCCTGAGGAAGGAGTGGTTAACCACCTGGGGAACTGCTTACCACAGGTGCAGGTGAATGCAGAGCTGGCCCAGGGGACATGGATGGGGGTATTTAGAGCTTCTGGTAGAGCTATTATCCCCCATTTCCCTGTTAGTCCTTGTCCCCCTTCCATCCATCTCCCCAAGGCAGTCAGAAGGCTTCCTGAGAGCTAACTCCTGCCTAAATCCCTTCAATTGCTCCTCTTGGCTTTGGGAGAAGAACCAGAAGCCAAGAGGAACAATTGGACCTGGTGTCACACCAGGATTGGATCTTGTATGCCATGTGCCACAGGCCCACCTGTACAGCAGCTACACAGGCTGCCTTTCAGCTCTGCTTACATCTGGGGATTCAAACTCTGGTGCATCCAATAAATCAGACAGCCCCTGCCATCCTTCCTCCCTCTCCCAGGCCCCTGGGACTCCCCGCCTGGCTGGGGCATGGGCACAGTCCCCGAGCTGCAGGGCACGGAGGCTCCCACTGGGAATGGCCCTCCTCTGAAGGGAACTGATGCAGCTTCCCAGTCTGTGCTGTTCTCCACAGCTCTCTATCAACAGCCAAACCCATCACCACCTCAACCAGCAAAGCAACCCCCACTTCATGCTAAATGCATAATTTGCTGCAAATTAAACTTAACGGGACTAGAATAATTATATTGACTTTAAAAAGTGCTTAAAGATAAATACATGTTTAGATATTTCAGAACGTAAACTTTTACCATTGTTTTTAAGGGAGACAGAAGGCTGCATTGGGGAGAGACTGAATGAAATGGGAGGGGGCATCAGAAACACATTTGAGGACAAGCTTAGAGCCCTAGTGGGAAGTGGACCCCAGGCTAGCTTCCCAGGAGGGAAATTTTACAACATTTTAGCTAAATCCTTTAAAACATTCATACGCCTTGACTCCATGAGACCAGAAATCTGACATAAGGAAACTAGAGGTCCAGCGCATGAAATCATCTAGGTAAGGTCCCTAGGCCTAGCCTCCTGTGATCAGGGCCATCTTCTGCCCTTTTGCCAGTCTCCAAGATCACCAGCTCATCCCTAGCCGCTTGGGGGTTCAGGTCTGCAGGACAGCGGGCGCCGGCGACTTCACCTCCATGCGCGTGCGCTGGGCCGGCTGCTGATGGAACTCGCTGCCCACTCGGGACCACTAAGGACCACTCACACGGGTGCTGCTGCTGCCGCTAGGGCTTAAAGGCACTGATGGAAGCTGAGGGGCGTGTCTGCAACCTACCCGCCCCGGCTTGAGTGGCCACGAGCTGACACCGCATTCCACCAGCGGCCAGCCCAGTGCGTGCACATGGAGGTGAAGTCACCGGTGCCTGCTCTCCCACAGGCCTGAGCCCCTGAGCAGCTGGGATGAGCTGGTGAACCCAACAGCCTGAGAGCCAGCCCGGTTCTCCTGCCACCCACCCCAATCCCCCCATTCACCATCGCCGATCCATCGGAGCCTGCTGGCGGGGGGGGGGGGGGGGGGGGGGGGGGAGGGACCAAGAGGTCAGCCATTCAGCCCCCTCGCCATTCCCCAGTCCTGCCCACCGCTGCACGCAGGCCTTGGGGGAGGGACTGAGAGGTGGTCAATGCCACCTCATGGCAACTGGTGGAGTCCTCATTTTGGTCGTGACAGCTTTTATTATATAGGATAGTCAGAGATGGAGACAAAGATCTACATGCAGAGTTGGCACTGAGTCTGTGCCAACTGCTGGGAACCTCTAAATGCCCCACAATGGGTTAGCGATGTCAGTTTCAGAACAACCCACTGCTGTGTGGCCATTGAAAATGAGACCTTCATCCAGTAATTCGGCTGGGAAAGTGCTAATAAACACAAAGGCAGGAAATAAAAGCAGCATCTAAAACCGAACATAAAGTAAAGTCCTAATTTTGCTAATATAAGCAAAGGAAAAATAAAACCCAGCAGGATATATGCAAAAATACCAACTGATGTTATCTCTGCATAGGGCATTATACAGAATTTCAATATTTAAAATTTTTTATCCTGGAAAATTTTCTGCAGCGTGCATCTATTGATAAATTATTATTTTAATTTGTTTAAAAAGGAACGTAGGTCTGAAAGGACTTCTCCAGCCCTCTCCCCACAGGAGAGTTCTTGGGTTCAGCTTTGGGCCCAGAGCTCTGATCTCAGAATCACTTGGTCCTATTTAAAACTCAGGTGCTGGGTGGGGCCCAGGCTGCAGATTGTCATTCAGAATATTGTCTCCTCTAGTTTTTTTTCAATTGTTGACACTATTACAGATGTCTTCCATTTCCCCCCTTTTTGCTCATCTTCCCAGCCTTCCCCTGCCCCCATCCCTGGCCTTCACCACACTTTGCCTGTGTCCAGGGGCTATCCATACATGTTCTCTGGCTAATCTCTCCACCTTCTCTTTTTCTAGTCTCCACCCCTGACTCCCCTTTGACATCTGTCTGTCAGTTCCATGTATCCATGCCTCTGTTTCTGTTTTGTCAGTTTATTTTGTTTATTAGGTTCCACTGTCTCTTATTCTTTACTAGCAGATACCAAAGCTATCGAGGTGAATTTGTGCCCTGCTTAAAAGCTGTATTTACTAGTCTCCGCCCCTCCCCTTTCAGAGAGGGGTAGCAATGGAACATGAGTAGAAGTGTTGGTGTGGCTTCCAGGAAAGTGCTTTGATGGGAACTTAGCAGCTGGAGGAACCCTCTTTGTTCCTCCACGCCCCCCCCCCCTTTTTTCCCTGTTTTGGATGCTACAGTAATTTCTGGAGCTCCCACAGCCATCATATGACTGATAGACAACCTTTAGGGTGAGGGAATGTGCTGTTCGTGGTAAAGTGAAAACAGAGAAGGAGATGGGAGACTGACAAACTAGAAGGAGCTAACAGAGCATCTGAAACTCCCTAGATCCAAAATTCTCTTAAACAAGAGAAAACATAACAATGTTCAAGTTGGTTAAGCCCCTATTTTTCAGATTCCTGTTATTAGCCGCTGAGTGCAATTCCTAAAAGATACACTGGGGGACAGTCAAGGATGGCAGAGAGATGACACAGAGCAGGTAACCCACAGAAATCCCAATGAAATTGGCAAGAAAATAGTAACTGCTACTGGAGCAAGGGATTGGGCCTGGGCTATGATGAACTGAGCAGAGAAATTTGTAAATAGAAATAATACTATGAGGATTTGATCAATTTGGTATCCATAGGCAAAACAAACACCCAAATAATCTTGTCTTACATCTTTCATAAAATGTAACCCACACAAAACACCATCATGATTGATAACATCTTCATCATTATCATCACCATCATCACCATCATCACTCCCATCATCATCTGATCTTAACAGGATCATCCCCATTTTATGGGTGGAAAACTGAGGCCCAAAGATGGCTATTGACTTCCCAGGGTCTCACAGCTGGTAAGGCCCATCTGCCTGACACCAGAGCCTGAGCTTCCCATGCTGCCAGCAAAAGAACCCCGCCTGAATCCAGGCCCCCCATGTGTGAGAGGCAGCTTTTGTGGCCTTGGGAAGTCTCAGAGTAAAGCCATTGTCTGATGAGGTACATCTGGGAAGGGCCAGGGGTCCTCCCTGTCCTTCATAACCACACCTGTGGGTGATCTGTCTCAGTGGCATCAAAGCCTCTCAGATGTTACTCTCAGCCTGACTGGGGGTTTGGGTGGTGGGGTTTGGGCACAGCCCTCTCCAGGATCGGGCCCAGTAGAGCCTGGGGAAGTCTAAGTGATTTGGGGGCTTTGGCTGGGAGGATGGAAGGGTTTGGGGTTGGGACTTGAGCCCTGGAGTCTGGAGCCAAGGAGCTTGTTCTGGGTGATGGAGTGGGCCTTGATCTTATTGGCCTGCCTGTTCCTTGTGCCAAGTTTCCAATTTAATTGCTCTCCAGCTAGTGTGAAGGCCACTCACTCCTGGGACAGGAGAGCAGAGCAGAAGGTGGTTGGCCTGGCTGCTGGCCAAAGCCCTTCGGAGGTTCACATGGAAGAACCGGGTGTCCCCCAAGAGGAAGAAAGCCAATAGTTGTTTCCAAGGGGCTTTCAGATATGAGCCGGAGGTGGAGGTGGGAGGGGAGCAGCTTCCTCAGTTACTGAAGAGGGAGGAGGAGCAGAGGTTCTATGGAGAAGTGGGAGGGGCCCATCTGTCACTGTAACTCAGTCTGGGGGTAGTGGTTGTGTGAGTGAGTGAGTGTGTGTGTGGGGGGGTACATTCTTGCCTGGGGGCATCTGGGTCTGCTGAGGGAGTTGGGGCTCCTGGAGGAGTGGCATGGGGTGCTGGGAAGACTATTGGACCGAACTTTAGGATCCTGGAACTCCCCTCCCAGCCCAATTGTGGCTTTAGTGTGCCCATCTGCACATTGGAAGGCTGGGGAGAAGGCTCTCTGAGGGCCCTGTGAGTCTCTGAGCTGGGAAGGGTCATGTTGGGGTTCCCTGGACCTGAGTGGGAATGGTCTCAGGTGTAGAAGCTGCTGGCGGAGTCCTGCCTGCTCCTGGGGTCCTTGACACCTGGATCCCAGCCATGTGGGTCCTGTTGGCCCACCCTGAACTTGTCTGAGAGGGGCCAGCTGGGGTCTGTTCTGAGTGGTCAAGTCTGTAGGGAGCCCCATTGATTGCCAGCGAGTAGGAGTGGATTCCACACTCTTCTCTGATCACTGAGCTTGGTGTGGGGTCTTAGACACTGCTGTCTGGAAGTTGGACGAGACTTCAGATATCCATTCACTTACTCAAACATATCAATTGGGTTGTTTCTGGGGTTTTGTTCCTGCAAACGAAGCTGCTGTGAACATTCTTCTACCAGTCTGCAACGCACAGGTACGAAGGTGCTCTGGGGCATGTTCTCCAAGTATAACTGTTGAATTAGGCCGTGTGTGCGTGCTCCGCTTTACAAGACAGCGCCAAATTGATTTTCAAAGGGCCCCGCATCCTCCCCCTGACCACAGGGTGCGGGAGAGTTTCCCTTGCTCCCCACCTCGCCTGCAACTTCATTTTGTCCGACCAGCAGGTGTAAGATGAGAATGCTCAGTGTTTTGGAATTTGCATTTCTCTGATTGCTAATGAGATTGCACACATTTCAAATGCTCATTAGCCATTCAGGTTTCTTCTTGACATACGTGTTCGAGTCTTTTACCTAATTCTCTATTGCGTTTTTTATTGGTGTCTTGGTGTCCTTAGGAAGTCTTTATATATTTAAGATAGAATCATGTGTTATAATGTCTGGTTCCACAGGTGGCTTATTTTCCAGTTTGTTTATTTACAGCGACATTGGAAGAACAGAAGCTTCCTACGTAAATGGAATCAAATGTATCAGTCATTTCCTTTGTGTTTGGCACTTTTTAACTTTTGGTAAGTGCTTCCTTTCCTACCCAAGTCATAAGAAGGGTCTATATTTTTATAAAAGCATGCAATGAAGAACACAAAATGCAAGACAGTGACTGCCTCTGGAGGGGCGTGGGGGGTGTGGCTGGCGAGGAGCCCTGGGGGCTTCTGTGGGTTGGTGACACCATAAATCTCAGGCTACGGTTCACTGGTGTTTGTTGTGTGCTGATGGTTCGTAACATATGTAGATAGATGGAGAGGCAGTTAGACAGACGTGTAATACAGATGCTGCTGTACATCTGGAAAATTGCACCATAAATAGAAGAGATTTAATGAAATAATATATGAAAAGCTCCTAGCACATACCAATAACACCAGCCAGGATTGTCCACACACTTTTCAGTTGGGCATGGTACCATGTGATCTATATGCACGGGCTCATTCAGCTTTCACAGCAGCTCTATGATATACACCCCAACTTCCAGGAGGCAGACACCCAGAGAGGGTAAGATACTTGTCCAGGTCACACAGCTAAGATCTGTGTGACTCTAGATCGGTCCCTCTCAGTCACTGGATCCTCACCTCCCACACAGCAGGGGCTCAATAAATGATGAAGCCACTTTGTGCCCAGGGCAGAGCCAAAGATACCTTTTGTGGCTGTGACCTTGACCGTCAACCTAAGAGAGAAGGTAGAGGAGGAAGGAGGATGGAACAAAGAGGTCAGGAGGGGAAAGAGAGGTGGTGAGAGGATTGGGTGAACACAGAGGAGGAGGAGTGGAAGGGGAGGAGAAGAGAGTAAAGTGACAATGACAAGGAGAGAGAGCGATGGGGACAGGGACAGAGATGAGGTACAGTTCAGACACCGGAAAATCACAGGGAAAACACAAAATGCAAGACAGTGGTTGCCTGGGGGGTGTGGACCATGGACAGAGGATGGCCAGTCAATCTGGCTGAACAGTGGTGCCCAAGGAGGGCCCATCTCGAGTGGACACTGGCCTAGGAGGGGTCTCCCCTGTGAACCGCAGGGTCTGTGCCTGTCCTCCTGGCCTGCTTGGAAGAACTGCAAACACCAACCAACCAGTTCCACAGGGGACAGAACCTTAGAGGGACACTGAATATTGCCTCAGTTTCCTGAAGTAGGAGATAAAGTGTTACACCACTTCAGAAGGCTCCGTGAAGTCCAGGCACAAGGCCAGGCCACACAGCTTCTCAACAAATGATCTTCGCTATTGACCCACAGTGGTGAGGAGAGTCTTTAATTGGATCATGGCATGGCCACACCTAGGCTTATATGTACACAGCTCACACTTCTTGCACACTCCACCCCAGTGCACACACACCCAACTGAGTGACATTCCAGAGGCTCCTTGAGGAAAATGACGTCTTCCAGTTCCACTGGAGTTTGGAGGAAAGGAGATGGGGGCAGTGGAAAGCAGGCTTTGGAGCCAGATACTTGAGTTCAAATTCCAGCCCTGCTATTTCCTAGCTGGCACACTTGGACTACTCAGCCTCTTTGAGCCTCAGTTTTCTCATCTATGAAATGGGGATGATGATAACCTCACCTTTACCAAGGGAAGGGAGCACTGAATGGGGGTGAGGTGTCCTCAGTACACCAGCATAAACCACATGTCCAGTAAGTTCCCAATTCAATACCTCTCCAGGTAGCGTGAGGGCTGGAGGATGGGGGAGAGATGGAAGAAGGATCATGAAGCGGGTGAAGCTGCACTACTGTTCTGGGCTGCAAATGTGGCATAGTTCCTCTGTTGCCTGAAGGCAGGATGCATTGGGACAGAGGGAGGCAGAGTAGGTCACCGAACAATGGGTCAATTGGAGCTTGAAGGGAGGTAGTGGGTCACGCTCCAGCCAAGGGTGCCCAGGTGTTGCACCTGTGCCCTGAGTTCCTTGGAAACGGCTGAAATAACTTTTGTAACCTTTGGGTTGTCATTGTAACTGTCCTGACTCCCCCTTGTGGTTTCTGAGTATAAATTTGCTGTAACATCTGTGGTCTGCACTGCAGTTTGGCCTTTACCGCAGAGAAGTGCTACAACTGTAGTCGCTGGGCAGCTTAATAAAAGCTCATACATTTTTATCTCTGTCCCTGGTGGTCATCACTTGCGGGTCACCCCGTAACACTATGGGCCACCCACTCCTGGGATAGGAGAGAGGAGAGAGCCTGCCCCTACCTCCTCTCCTGCCACGAGCATAGTAGGACTGCAGGGAGAAAAGCAGGACTCAGAGGGCTATGCAGTCCTCCAAGTCCGGAACTTTTGGGATGAGGGCCGGGGGCGGGGGCGGAGTTAGGGGGTGCTCCCCAAGTCACAAGCGAGTGGCAGAGCCAGGACTAAAACTCAGCCCAAAGCTGGGCCTTGGTCTCATTGGCCTGCCTGTTTCTCGTGGCTGGAAACCTGTCTCCTCACACCATCACCCCTGCCTTCATTCCCACCCTGACCCCAGGGCTCCTGGGATGGGGATGGTGGGGGCAGATAAGCTTCAGTGAGGTCATGGAAACACATCTCTGAGGCTGGGCCTTTTCCCAGAAGAGCCCAGTTCCATCTCTGTGGAAGGAGTGTGGTCTGAGGGTAAGAAAATGGAGCTGGTGACTTTGAGTAAGTACCTTGACTTCTCTGGGCCTCTGTGGTAGAGTTGTTAGCACCCAGGACTGCAGGTAGCAGCCGGCACACAGGAGGGGCTCAGTAAGTGGGGGCTGCTGTTCTTAGGACCGGGGTTGCTGCCTCCAGATGTCTGCCCTCGAGGAAGTCATTCCCCATCTCGCACCATATCCATAGCCTAGGACCCTTCTGATGACAGCACAGCCACAGGTCACTGTGCCGCTCAAGTGGGATCCTCAGTGACTGAAAAGAGAAAAGCCCAGGATGTCTGTACACTGATCCAAATACCCCAAACTCAGCATACAGCACTGTGCAGCTGTATTACTGCCCGGGCTCCGCTGCTCCCCCCACCCCCATCCCTCCTCAGTGGCCCCCCAGCCCCTCCAGCTGCCTGCTAATGAGCCGGAGGCTTCAGTAATGAGGCTGCTCCATCATGTAATGTGCTGGGACCGCCTGGGAGGGAGAGGGGATGAGATGGGGAGGAGGGGAAGGGAAGGCAGGGGAGGATGGCAGAGTGTGCCCACAGATCCCCTCTGGTCCACAGGGTCCAAAAAGACGGGGAGAGGGGCTCTCCTGCAGCTCTTCCCTCAGAAACCCCAGCAGGATGGTGGCCATGGAAGTTGGAATCCACTTCAAAGCGTGTACGGCCGACCCGGGGGAACCAACTAGCCTTGAACAGTGGAGTCTGATGCCTGAGTCAACTGCACACCAAGGTCGTTACCGATAAGCCCAGTGGGCCTGTGCCTGGGATAATGAATGCCAACCCACGGTTCCTCCTCGTGCCTCTCCCTCCCCCACCCTCTTCCAGGCCGTTAGCAGGCTCAGAGTTGAGCAGTGATTCTGGCCATGGGCTAAGCCAGTTCTGAGGGCAGAGAGACAAAATTGGACCCTATGGAAGGGGCTGGTGGGCACAAGGCAGGGAGTGAGGGCCTGGACAGAGGAACATGGTCTGCCCCAGGCCCACGGGGTGAAGGCTGGGGGAGGCCAGAGCTCCGAGGGTCAGAACTGGTAGGCCTGAGGCTGCTATTGTGTCCTTGAGCTGGACAGGCCTGGCTCAGTCCCCAGGTTGTCTTGGGCTGTGCATGATTGGGGATCTTAGGGGCCTATGGGGCTGAGCCTCAGGAATTTCCATAGAAGCAACAAATGGCAGGGGTGGGGGAGGAGGTGGGGCACACATTTCCAGGACTCACTCATTTGCTGGGGTGGGGGTTTGGAGAGGCAGGTGGGGGCTCCCTGCCCCTCCTGGAGGAATTCCAGGACACAAAGGAGCCTGCAAGACACAGCTGGAGGGAGAAGCAGCCCAGGAGCCTGGACCACAAGCAAAGGTCAGACAGCGGGGCTGGGGCTCTTGGTTACAACTGACAGAAACTCCATCCAACCAGCTCAAGCACAAGGAGGGGTTGATGGGACCCCATGACTAAAGGTGCTGGGGGAGGTGCTGGGCTCAGCAATGTCGTCAGGCCTCAGTTTCTCTGTCCTCTTGACTCTGGTCTCCACCACAATGGCCTTCTGATCTCCCTCACAGTGGGCCCGGGTCCAGACTTTACTACTGCCCACAGCTCTACACTCACACCTTTAGCTCAAAGTGTAGAGACATTCCCATAGTTCAGTCCCTTTGGCTCTGATTGGGTGTTTCCTGTGTCCATCACTGTGCAAGGAGGATGCAAGATTCTGATTGGCTATGTCTGTGGTTCAGTCCACCCTTTTCTCTGGGGGTGGAGTGCCTTAAGCAGGACTCCTGGGAATGGCAAGGCCAAGCAGTGTTTCCCCAAGGAGGATGAAGAAGACTTACCAAGGCCAGGTCCACAAGCTGGTGAGTAGAACCATCAGATGCCTACCATGAAAGGAGTCAGAGATGGGACTGTCGAATTTTGGCTCCACCCAGATGCCCTTCCCCAGGTCAGTGCTCCCACTCTCAGACTTCGACAGTGGGACCCTCTTCAGAAGATTGCTTCAGCTGAAGATAGCTGACAAGCTGGCAAGGCCTACCAGGTTGCACTCCAACTAGGGCAAACTACTGAAACAGGTACTAGGCCTGGCTCATTGCCCCAGGGGCTCAGCCATGTGATGCCATGTTCTCTCTAGGGCTCTCAGGGCTCAGGCTGAGGCCACACCTTGCTGGTTCCTCTCATCCCTCCATCCCTCTCTCCTGAGAGGGGGCCCTCTGTAAGTAAGCACTTGTCCACGGGTCCCCCTCTCACTATGCTTCTAGGGAAGCCATCCTGCCCTGGATCCGTGCCTGGATCTCCTGGGATCACATCTTTCTTGTGAGGGGCCCAGTCTAGAAGAACCCTGAGAAAGGCAGGGGCTGGCATCTGGGGGTTTTTCAACCCCAATTCCTGCCGCTAACTCATCACAATTCTCCCACATCTGCTCCAGGTCCTCCTGCAATTCGCCCTCTTCATGTAATTCCCATGTCTCTCTCAGATCTGGTTTGATTAACAGAAGGTTATAAACAAGTCCCAGAAAAAGGGAAGCCAGCATCTCCCCAGGCAGCCATGCACGGTCTATTGGCAGACGGCAAATTGCTTTGCAACCAAAATGCATTTTTTAAAAATAGATAAACAGGACTAAACTAATTAGGATTTTTCTTTCTTTTTTTCTTTCCTCAGGTCTTAGATGACAATGGGAGTCTCCTGATCCACAATGAATTGGTTACCAGGTTTCAATAAGGCATGTGTCTTTGTAATTACAGTTCATTAGTGATTTACAAGGGAGGGAAGACGGGGTGGGAGGTTGCAGTCCTAATAAGAGGATTGTTTTTGCATTTCTCCTCTTCTAATTGCATGATTATTTCCTGGGGCAATGCTCTGTGAAAAATGGGGGGAAAGAGACCCCACTGCTCCATCTATTCCATATACAAATGCAGTCTATACTGGAGAAGGTGGGCTTGAGGGGCATGACTTCTGTGCTAGAAGGAAGCACTTCCCTCCTTTTTAGACACTTAGGCACCAGAGCCCCGCAGACAGCCAGCGTGTTGGCCTGGGAGGGACCTCTCCACTCACTGGGAGGAAATATCTGGGCATTTGGGTCAGGGCAGGCTTAGTCCTCTATCGAACTGCCATTTCTTGAGCACTTACTGTGTGCTGGGGCTTACAATGATTTTCTCACTTACACCTCACAGTTTACAGACCCATTTGGCAGAGGGAGGAACTAAGGCCGACAGATGTGTGCAGGGCACCAACTGGGTGCAGGGAGGGCAGGTGGAGACCATTTTGCAGCTGCTAAGGAGGCTCAGAGACAAATGGCCCTGTCCCATTCCCATGTCCCAGTGCCCTGCTCCGCCCACAGGGAGACAGAGCCCAGTAGGAGGAGCTGTGCTTGCCAAGGTTAAGCCTCTGTGTTGAGTCCAGTTTACACTGTCTCATGCTCAGCTCTCAGGAGGGGCCAAGAGAGGGGGGGTGTCATGTGGGAGCTCTGGTCCTCCATGAGCTGCCACCTGAAGCCAAGTGAGGTCTCAGGCAGCCTCAGGGGAGTTGTTGGGGGCACAGGCCCTTCTCGCTGCCGATCGATGACAAGTGACACCCTCAGGAAACAGGTCAAGGATGGGAGATCAATTCAGTGTGGGAGGATCAAGGGGCCCTTCTGAGGCCCGAGCCAGGCCCTGCGTCTGGGCTCAGAGACAGCTGGCCTTTGATCCAGGGCTCAGACATGGGGCTGCCTCTCATGTGAGAAGACAGACACTTTGTGAAGCTGAGCCGAGCCACTGGGGACACATCAGACCCTGACAGCCTCATTAGCCCTCCGGCCTGATTTCCTCTTCCCTTTGCTGGGAACTGAGGTGGCTGCCATAGTAACCACACAGACAGCTGAGGTTCCTGGGACACTGCTTTCCCACCCAGAGGAGAAAAGCCATCTGGGCCATGTGGGACAGACATGCCCATGTCCCAGTCCCAACTCTTCCCACGGCAAGCAGCTCCTGACCTCTGAGCCTCACTTCTCTCTTCTGTGAAATGGGCTATCACGGTGCTTATGTGCTGAGAATGGGACGCAATTCTGAGCACGGGAAGCACTCAGTATGTGTCAGCTGTCATAGGTTTTGTGTTACTTAATGCATGCGGACACTGGAGTTTTGGAGACATTCATATTGATAATGTGCCTACTGTGTGCAGGGCATCAGCTGAGGCACATTCCACAGCAACATCTCCCTGAGCCTTCAGTAGGAGCCTAGGAAGCAAAAGGCATCACTCCACTCGCAGATGGACGAGGATGCTCAGAGGAGAGGGACTCACCCTGGGTCCCTATGCAGTTGCTGGACATATAGTAGATGCTCTACCATCCAGGCCTGGGCAGAGGCAGGGCGACCACTCAGAACCACCCCCCAGCCCAGGGTCTCTTTGAAATGCAGGTTCCAGGGAGGTCCCTGCCCATTTGAAGACTTAGGATCTCAGGGCCAGGTTCTGGGATTTGGGGCAGCGGAGCCCATTCTTGGAGACCCCTTGAGAGGGATCAGCTGGGCCACTCCAGGGTCTTCTCCAACCTCCACCTTCCCCGAGTCAGAAAACCCAGCACCTGGCATCTAGCCAGACATCCAGCCTTGGACCATGGACAGCCTGGCTTCTGCCCACAGAGTGACTTGTTGATAATAAGGTCCCTCAGCTCTCCCAAGTGCCCCCTTCTTGAGGGGGGACCAGAAGGAGCTGACATGAGGAAAGGAATGCCCCAGGCATGGTCTGGGGCAGGGGGCAGTGGGCCCTGGGTCACTGTCCAGGAGGGTGGAAGGCAGAGGCAGCCTCCTGTGAAGACCCTGCCCCCAACCTGCCCCTTGGGCATCAGGCCTCAGCCTGGTCACCTGGGGCTACTTCAGCCATGAAGGGGCAAGAAAGTCGAATTAAGACATGACAGGAATAATAAGAAAAGACAGACCCGGCTGGCATGGCTCATGGTTGAGTGCCGAACTATGAACCAGGAGGTCATGGTTCAATTCCCAGATGGGGCACATGCCCGGGTTGTGGGCTTGAGTTCCAGGATGGGGCGTGCAGGAGGCAGTCGGTGGATGATTCGCTCCCATTCTTGATGTTTCTCTCTCCCTCTCCTTTCCTACCTCTGAAATCAATCAATATATTACAAAAAATAAAAAATAAAAGATAGGTTGCACTCACTCCAAGCACACCCAGCCCTGGCCACATGGACCGATTTCAAGCTGAAACCCAGCACCGGAACACTGGAGCAATTTAGAAGGATCTGGCAAGGTTTTACTCTGACATGAAGAGCTGGATTTCATTAAGTTCACTTCAAACATCATCTGGGGAGTGAAGGAGGCCAAGTATCCGGATGAGTCTGGGCCAAGGCACCAGCCATAGCAGATCTGGGAATGCCGCCTGAGGCGCGTTTCGGGGGCCAAGTGTCTGGGCTGGGATCTCAGTTCTGCCCCAAGGAGCTGTGTGACGTGGGCAAGCTACCTAACCTCTCTGTGCCTCAGGTCCCTCCTAATGCAGGGAGATTGATGATGGAGCTCTCCATGGGGCAGCAGCACAGACTGAATGAGACAGGGTGGGAAGACCTCTGCTTCTTCTGGCTGCAGACATCCCTCTGTCTTCCACTCCTCAGGGGTCCATTCATTCCTGCTCTCTCATTCACCCCCTCTGTCCATTCTGAATTCTTGCCCTTGTCCGGTCAGGTGTGGATTTGCTCTCTTGTTAATTCTGCTTTTCCTCATTGGTGCATTCATTCATTCCTGCATCCAGGCTGGCTCCATCCTGCTGTCCGTCCTTCTCCAGCATGTGGACAGATGCTGGGTCTGTGCATGCTTCCCACCTCGGCTGTGAACAGCCACGGCCCCTCTCTCTCCCATGAAGGCGGCTGGGAAGTTTAAAGAGTGTGAGTGTGACTCATTTGGGTTTCATGTTCCCCAGGTTCTCTGCTTTCCTCTCCCCGCCAGCCCCCCCCGCTGCCCCGCCAGTCACCCAGGTCATAAACCTTTTTCAACAGATGGACAGACAGACTAGGAAGAAGAAAGAGACTCCAGGATGCTCCTTTGAGCCCCATAAATACACAGATTCCACTGGGGTTCCAGGAGGCCTGCCAAATGAGTTTAAGGCTAGAAATCAGATTGCTGCAAGATTTGAGTCTGTCCTATTCTGTTGGTCCATGTAAACAAGAATGTGGGTTGGATTAATTGCATTTACTATAACCTGCAAAGGATTGTTAACTATGCTCAAGATGCAGTTAGAGGTATAGCTGAACAACTAGATGCCACCAGCAGGAGGATGTGGGAGAACAGGTTGGGCTTGGGTCGGACTCTGGCAGAAAAAGGAGGAGTGTGTATAAAGTTGGGGGGGGGGCAATGTTGT
The DNA here is from genome assembly GCA_027563665.1 of Antrozous pallidus. Taxonomy (NCBI): domain Eukaryota; kingdom Metazoa; phylum Chordata; class Mammalia; order Chiroptera; family Vespertilionidae; genus Antrozous; species Antrozous pallidus. The sequence continues at coordinate 193,618,491 of CM050508.1, forward strand.
ATTAATGAAAGGGCATTAATGAATGGATCCTGGAGGGTTGGTCAGAGCAACTATCTGAAAGGTGCCCGCTGCCCCTCAGGGTTTCTGTGAGACCTGGGCCAGGCCACCTGCCCTCACTCTGTCCCAGGAAGCCCTCTCACCTCTGGGGAGGGTGTCTGAGCACCACATGCTCTGGGCGGGAGGCGGTTCCCCCTGTGGGGCATGTGCAGAGAACAGAGGTGGTCATCCAACCTGTTATTTGTGGCCCCGGCTTCATGGTACTGACAGATGGTGCAGGTATAGAAACACAGAGAGCAAAGGTAAACACAGACTCCTGTCCCCCAGGCCCTCCTCCTCCACAGAGAGGCTGGTGGGAGGAAGGGGTGGGAGATGGCTGGCCTCAGCCAGGTGGGCTGAGTTGTCCACCTTCTACCCAGGTGATGAGAGGGCCATTTCAGACCCATTCTCTGGGTTACTGTGCTCTGGGCATCCTGCCGCTAAACGCACAGTTGGGTGCACTAATTAATCGATGTTTTTGTTGTTTAGACCTGTACTTAAGGCCTCTGGCACCAAGGCTGAACTCAAAGCCTGGTGAGCACCCACCTGGACTGGACTGATTTCTCTGCTCACCTTTCCCACTGAGATCTTGTCAAGTCCCCAGGGAGCAGGAGGTGGGAGAGAGGAGCAGGGGCCCTAGCACCAGTCAGACCTGAGTTCAAATCCCAGCCCCTCCTCTTACTGCTGTGGGTAACCTTGGGGAGTCCCTTCACCCCTCGGTGCTGCGTGTCCCCATTCGTGCAGCAGAGGTGACAGCACTGTGGACTGTGCAGGGCTGGGGTTAGAGGCAAGGAAGCAGGCGCTCAATAAACAGGACTCACATTGTCGCTGTAAGGAGCAGTCCCCCTCGAAGCGCTAAATCACGCATTTCCAGGCGGTGGGAGAACAGGGCTCGCTCTGGCTTTGCAGCCCCAGCAGAGTGTGTGCTCCTTGAAGGGAGAACTGCAATGTCCCCTCGTCAGCAGCAGCTGCTCCTGATTTGAGTCCCTCCTCCTCTTCCTGTCTGATAGGGGGGTTTTATGTGACCTTTGCCGAACACAGCCATTCCTCTGGAGAGTAATAAAAAAAAATGAAATTTGAAAGGTCTGAAAATTATAGTCTATGTAATGAATGTAAAGTGTGACTGGGCAGAAATTTGCCGAATTCTTCACAAGTTATATCAGGGGAAGTGGGGCTGAGATGGGCTGGAGGCCGGGCTGGGCCTCGGAGGGAGGTGGGCTGGGATTCAGAGGCTGCTGGACAAAGGATTCATTCAAAAACTTTTTCAACTATGAGCTCTGCAGAGGAGGGGCTGGCATTTACTGAGCACCTACTGTGTGCAGGGCGAGTTCACACTGAACCCCAGCAGCCCTCACTCTGTCAGGTGGCACTGCTGCTCCCACATTCTGGAGGGGAGCCTGGGCTCTGAGGGATGCAGTGACTTGTCCCAGGTCCTGAGCTTGTCCGTGGCAGGAGGGGAGGGGAGCCCGGGCCGGGGGACCCACATCCCTGCTTTTTCCGAGCCTGTGCAGGAGGGACTCGGGGATTCAGACATTGGGGAGCTGGGACCCTGACATGAGCGGGGGGCTTGTCACTGACCCATGTGGGGCTGAGTCCGCATTCAATCCAGCCGACACGGAGCATTTTCCTGTGAAGCACTGGTGGGCACTTTGGGGAGAGACCAGGTGAGGCAGGTCCTCTGGGAATGTGCATCGTGTGTGTGTGTGTGTGTGTGTGTGTGTGTGTGTGTGTGTGTGTGTGTGTTGAGGACTCCAGGAAAGCAAGCACAGAACAGAGGCACAGAGAAATGTTCTGGGAAGAGGCATGCTTAGGAAGGCTTCCCTGCGAGCAGGCTGTGGTGGGAAGGCACCCAGAGGAAAGGAGTGTGAAGCTCCCAGGAAAGGCTGGCTTGAGCCAAGGCATGAGTGTGAGAACTGACCGGTGTGTTCCTTTCACAGCGTGTACTTATTCATATTACAAACACCGTTTTAGTTCTTTGCTTCTGACAGCTTCTCACTGGAGTAATGTGAGTTTTTGCATCGAGCGCCTGGTTCCTATGGCCCCAGCCCTACACAGTCGGAGTGTGATCATCCCCTCTGCATGGTGGGGACACGCAGCACTGAGAGGTGAAGGCATGACTTCACCTGAGATGACTTCTGAGATGCCAGAGGTGATTTATGCACAGAATTCCCCAAGGTCTAGTCAGGGAGCCCGACTAGCAGATGTTGTATTAGTTCTTTCTTGCCTTGCAGTATATTACCCCAGATCTTAGCTGTTTAGGACACACTGACTATCTCTCCATTTCTTTGGGTCAGGAATCCAGCCACGGTTTCACCAGACTCACGGGCCCACAGCCCCACACAGGCTGCTATCAGCATCACCTGGGACGGTGGTCTCACCTGATGGCTCAGCCGGGGAAGGATCTGGGTCCAAATTCATGTGGTTGTTGGCAGGACTCGATTTCCCCAGGGCTGATGGACAGAGGGCCTCAGGACCATGTTTCCTCTCTGGCTCTTGGCCACAGGCTGCCCTCAGTTCCTGGCCATCTCCACTATGACAGTTTGCTTCTTGAATGCCAAGAAGATGCTCTAGAGAGAATACCAGCAGAGAGATGGTAGAGGTTTTTGTAACCTGATTTAAGAAGCAATGCCCCCTTGTTTTTGTTAACTCTGTTCATTAGAATTAAGTTATTGGGTTTTGTCCACATTCAAGGAGAGAGGATTACCAAATGATGTGAATTCAGGAAGCAGGGCCTTTGAGGGCCATGCCTACCACATAGATATTTACAAAACATGATGAAGTAAGGGGTTACATCTCCTCTCTGAGCTTCGTTTTCTCATCTGTATAGTAGAGATAATGATTATCTGTGCCTCCCGGGGTGCTAGTGAGGAGTGAGATGACACATGGAACAGGTGAGCACAGAGTCTGGCATGTATTACAAGTTCACAGCATCTTGCTACTAGCTGTTCTGGGGCAAAGTTGAAAGTCATTAGTTCCGCATGGAAAACGGTTTCACCAAAGAGATGAATTCTGGACTTTGAAGGATACATAGGAGTTCTTCAAAGGGAGGAGCAGGGCTCTGGCAGGGTGAGGCTGGGTTAAGTACACAGCAAAGACTACTTTGGCTGGAGTTTCCTGGACGGGAGGGTTGGGACAGGTGGTGAGTGGTAAAGCTGCTGAATAGCAAGGCATAATGACTCGAGACAGCAGACAGTGGAGCCACAACAGGTCCTAGAGCAGTGATGCATGCGACCTCACTCTGCCAGGTGGCACTGCCGCTCCCACTTTCTGGAGGGGAGCCTGGGGCTTTGAGGGAGGCAGTGACTTGTCCCAGGTCACCAAGCTTGTCTGTGGCAGGAGGGGAGGTAGCCTAGTCTGGTGGACCCAGATCCCTGCTCTTTCCCTGGGCCTGAGCAGGGGGATGCTGGGATTTGACTTTGATGGAGCTGCGACTCTGGTTGCCTTTGCCTTGGGGAAGGAGACGGGCTTGGGGGGAGTGGGAACAGGGGTCTGGGGGCCTTTGGGAGTCTGTGTCAAAGACAGTGAGTTCATTTCCAGGAAGGAATGAAAGTAGCTCAGAGGGGAGCCTTTGAATGGATCATCCCTTCTACCTAACCACTCCCTCCTGTCCTTTCCCTCCCTCTTCTCCTCTCCACCTCTCCCTCCCCTGTGTAAGTTTATGGTTGAAGCCCATGAAGTCACTTGGATAAGGCCTCCTGGGTCAGCTGGGGGCCTGTTCTTTGGAGCCCCTCCTTATGTGCTGCCCACCTACTTTTTGCTCAGAACTTCTCACTACCTCCCCTCCCAGCCACCTCCCCTTCTCCCAGCCACCTCCCTTCCTCCCAGCCACCTTCTCTCCACCCAGCTACCTCCCCTCTTCCCCACCTCAGACAAGCTGGATGGAAAACTCCCTCCAGGTCCAAGGGCACGACATCACCTGTGCATCTCCTGCCAGCCCAGGCCTATGCCAGGTGAGTGCAGCCTCCCTGCCCTGGGGAGCCCTAGGGAGGTCTGTGAAGGCAGCTGGCTGCTTCCATACAGTCATCTTCCAGCCCCACCTCCAGGCTCCCCGCGTTCTGCATCCAGGGCTGCCTGCCGCAGTGTTTACTTGGAACCCAGGCACATGGCTCTGTGCCACAGGGATTCAGGTTGGAGAACGGAGGCCCCAAAGGGAGGCCCAGCTTAGGACACACAGCTGGTCACTGTCAGAACCAGAATCCAAATCCACCAACTGCTGAGTAGAGTCATGTGGGAAACACTCGCTGAGTCCTACTCTGTGCCAGGCCCTGCAACTCCCCACTTTGGTAAAGCACAACATCATGGAAGGGCACAAATGTGGCCAGGACCGCACACACACACACACACACACACACACACACACACACGCAGGTACTGGCCCCTGCCGCCTCAGAGCCTTGGGGCTGGGCCACTGCTGGCTTCCTTTACCACCATGATTTCCCTGCAGCCCTCACAGTGGGGGGAGGGGGATTAATCCAGGTGGCAAAAGAGGAAGCCAACCCTGGACTGTGGGAGACAAGGCATACCTTGCATGGGGCGGGGGCTTGGGGGGGGGGGAGGTTGGGAGGGGGAAAGAGGACTGGGCTGGAATGTGCAGAAGGAGAGGGTGAAAGGTGATCTGCCCACAAGTCCCCTACCCCCCATGCCTGGTACTCACTGAGGACTCTGCCTCAGAATGTCCCTCGAGCTATTCCAGCTTTGGCCATCACATGCCTCACTGTTTCTGGAGACCTTGAACATGTCTCTGTCCATCTGACAACTGGAGGTGCCCAAACTGACCACCTGAGGGGCCAGAAGTTCCACTGAGGAGCAGGTGTGAGCACAGTAGGTGCTTGGTTCACTCCTCCCTCCCCGCTCCTGCCACAGCCACCACTTCCATGCATTGCACCAGCTGCCTCCTGCTGGCATCTGTCTCCTCCTCTGCAGCCCCGAGGAGGGCTCAGGCCACTGTCACTTCCCACTCCACTGTGACCTCCTTGTTCCCAACTCCCTGTCTCAGACTCTCCTCCCATCCACCCCTACTGAGCAGTCAAGTTACACCAACTTGGCAGTTACTGCAGGAGACACGCACAGGACGGAAGCCCCCAGCCTCGGTGGCTCTTGCCTTCAGGTCAAAACCCAAATCCTACGCTTGGCTTTGATGTCCTTCCGAGTTTATCTCCTGCTCCTCCATCCATGCTTTCTGCTCCTCTCCCAAATGCCCTCCTCCTCCAGCCCTGGATCCTCACCTCTGGGAGGGAAGAGGTCACTCATCAAAGCAGGGCTGCTTAGAAAATGTGGGCAGGAGGGAAGACCAGGAGAACTACAAGACCAGGAGGGCCCCTCCTTCCCTCCAAGACCCAGAATATCCAGTGATTCTGGTTGTGGGGGCCAGACCGGCTCCAGCCCATCGTGGGGTCTCCCCCGACCTGCCTCAGGCTCATCCTTTAGTCTCTCAGCTTGGCAACCCTCCTGCTTCCAAATTCTTGCTCTAACCCAGGGCTGCCTCCCCTCCCCCTTACCCCCTCACCCCCAGCATCTCACACTAAAGCTCCTGAAAAAGAAGCCCACACCCTGGGATGATTCCTGCTTTCCCGAGGGTAGGGATGCATTAACTACCACCAGTGCTCATTTGTCTTCCTGAAACATCAGCTCTGAGACAAGGAATCAGGTCCTGATTAAAGGAAGGCAACACCATTCTGAGATGGGTGCCCTGTCCTCAGAGATGACAAGCAGCAAGGAAGGAAGAGGAGGAGGAAGAGAGAAGGGGAGGAGAGAGGGAGGCAAACTAAACAGAGGGAAGGCCGCCCGCCACTGGGGCAGAAGTACAGAGCGTTGAGAACAGGGCTGGGCTGGGGGCGCCAGGAGGGACGGTTGGTGGGTGTGGGTGAACCCAATGAAACAGCAGGATCGGATACTCACTTTCTCATCTCTGATGTCTGAACTCACTGAAATCTTCACGCTGCTTGGCTGTGGTGGGAAATTGAATTGTTCAAAGGAAATGGAATGTGCCACCGTGCTCCCCTCCGTGTCTTGGTACAAATCGGGGTGGTGGAGCGGCAAACCACCTGGGTGCCGATGTGCCCAGGGCAGCCCTGCCAGTGCCAGGGTGAGATATGTGCTGTGGACACAGGTTGGAGGCACTGGGCCTTTCAACCACCATGGCCCCTGGAGGCCCTGATTGTGTGTTAGGCTGCCTCATGGGGCAGATATAAGGGTGTTGGGTGGCCACAGCCTGAATGTCCCTGGGTCTCACCAGCTGTAGATGGAAAAATGCGGCATCTGAAAGGTAAACCTGGGTCCTGCCAGCTCGGAGTCTCTCCTGCAGCGGAGGGAGCTGGTCCTTTACAGTCGCCTCCACCCACTCGAGGGCCGCTCGGCTGTCTCACATGGACTCAAAAAACCAACCCAACAAGAGCTGTGGTCGGCAGGGGGAGGTGTTCTGTGCCCCATCCTCCTGTTTCTGACCTCTGTGAGGGAAGCCCCTGCAGGGCCTGTAGGCTGGCCTGCTGGCTGTGCCCCTGAGGGCTGGCAATGCCAGTTCTGTGGCACAGGGGCTGGATCCACCTGCTCTCTGGACTGATCCTCTAGTTACTAGAGCAGTGTCGGGTTCCCCTTCCTGGTCCGTGATGCACTTGTTCTCCTGCCAGTCCTTGTGTAAGCACTGCTGACAATGACCTTGAAGAAGGCAGGGCTCTCCTCCTGCCCCTTGGGAATACCACATCTTGTGGGCATGTGGGCTGTGAGCCAAAAGAGTGTCAGGGCACAGGCTGAGCTGCTCCTGGAGATAGGACTGAGCACACCTCAGAGTGCATTAATGTCTCAAGACCTGGAAACATTCAAATCCAGCTGTATGGATGGGTAGGTAATAAATATCAATTTAATGGAAAAGCACATAATGGAAGAAGTTAGTTTAGAAGCAATACAGAAAAGGAGATGATTTACTCTGCAGGGATCAGAAAATGGCAGAGATGAGGCCTCCATTCTGGGTTTTGATGGATGAATAGGAGCTTGCCAAGTGGATGAGATATAGAGAAAGGCATCTGAAGAAGAACAGAATGAGTAGCAAATGCCAAATGGCTGAGGCAAGAAATAGCAGGGAGTGTCCTAGAAGCTCTAAGTAGTTTAGAGGTGTTAGCAAATGGAGGGTGAGGCTGGGCCAGGTGGACAAGGGCTTTGAATGCCAGGTTAAGGGATCTCTGGGGCTGTCCCTTCCCCATAATTTCCTGGGACTCCTTCCACCCCTGCCTGGCTCCCTCCTGCTCTTTTACACTCAGCCTGGCCATCAGCCCCACTAGCATGAACCGGCCCGGGGCTCTTCGGCTGAATCCAAGTCTGATTGGTCTGGCCTGGGTCTGGTGCCCAGTCCTGATCCCGTCAGTTACAGTCAGAAGCATGGTGGTCCCACCCTTGGGGGACCCCCAGGGCTGAAGTGCGGGTGGTAAGGGAAGATAGGAGGTTGCTAAGAGCTGAGCAGCCCCAGAATAGGTCAGCCAAAGAGGGGCCAGAGGGGACATCACTAAGCCAGGTGCTGGAACAACCAGGAGATGGTGGGGTGAGCAGGGGAGTGGGTGTGCCATGTAAGGCACAGACCGTGCGGGCATGGAGGGCACTGCTCAACAGTCACCAGGGAGCTCCGTGCCCTGACGATGCTGGCTTGGAGTGTCCTGTGGCTCTCTCCTCACATGAAGGAGAAAGATCCTCACAGAAAGAGCGTTATTCTCTTTTCCTTCGCCCTGTTTTCTTCTTGCCTTCTTGTTCCAGCCTGCAATGGTTTAATTCATACATCTGGCGCCTTGATGGTAGTTGGAAATGTCAGACCTAGGAGGCAGGAGCCCGTCTGTTCCCCTCGCTGCTGTCATCCCAGGGGATGGGGAGCACACTGGGCCCTATGAGGCGTCCGGTTCATGTGTGTGGAAGAAACGAATAAATGAATAAATGCTGACAGAGAGCAGAGTCTCAAAACAGTAGGAAGTAACAACCCTGGCTTTATATTTTATTCAGGCAGTTGTTATAAGTATAATCAGCATTAATAATAAAAATGACTATTCATAGCACATTTTGGTACCTGCTGGGCCCTGTGCTGAGAGCTTCCCAGCTGTTTTCTTATTTGATCTCCAACTACAACCTTCCAGGAGGTGACGATGCTCTCACGGTTGACAGAGGAGGGAAGGAGACCCTCCGGTGCAATGTGACCGGTCACATGGCCAGTAAGGAGCAAAGCTGGGACTTGCCCATCTGACTCCAGGCCCACACTCAGAACCCCAGGCCATCTGGCCTACTGTGTGCAGACCCTGTGCCGAGTGCTTCTTCCTCGAGCTCACGGTGAATCAGGAAGATGGATGTATAAACGGAAAACCAAAAGGGTGTGGTTGAAAAGGTGAAAGCTCTGGGTGGTTGTAGGAAGTGGCGTGTGTGCTGAGCATGGGCCTTGCTGCCCAAAGTTTGAACAGTAGAGTTAAGGCACCACTTTAAAGCTCACCCAGCCTCTATCTGGCTATGTGCCAGGCAGTGAGCTTGGGGCCTTTCCCTGACTCTGGTCAGACTCTGGGCACAGGTTTCCCTTCTAGAGTATTCTTGTGGATGTCAGGGAGGCCATGCAGGGGGGCAGGTCAGTTTCTTCTGTAAAATAGGTATGATCATAATCCTGCTCGCAGAGTGGCCGTGAGGGTTAAACATGAGTGAGAGCCCTTAGCTCAGAGCCGGCACAGGGAGACCACGAGGGCTGGGATTCACTCCTGTCATCATCCTGATGCTTATCCAGGGCGGAGCTGCTCCATCCCTGAGGCCAGCACTGGCCTGGCACATAGTAGGTGCTCAGTGCTTCTACTGCAGCATCTCAGAACCCACCGCCAGTGGCTGGAGCTTTCCTCTGTGCAGCTGGATGGGACCAAAGAGACAGCAGCAGAGCTGCCTGACTCAAAGAAGGAGCAATTTTGTCTAATCCTCCATCTCTTTTCCCTTTGGTCAGATCTAGTTCCTTATTGCTTTAGCACCTTAAGGCACTCGCTTGTCTCTGGCAGAGCTGGCGGCAAAATGACAGAGAGCAGGATCTTTCATCTGCCTGATTTCATGCGGTGGCTGCCACTCAGCTGCAGAAATGTAGAAATTATATCAGATCACAGGATGCAGGCAGGTGGCAGGGGAACACTTGTTACCCACCTGCACCAGGCCTCGGGCTCCCAAGCCCCCAGTGGGGGGCAACAAACTGTCCTTGTCTGCCTCCTTGTGCTCTGAGGGCCTGGCTCAGTGCCCCAGTCCCCCTGTACAATCTCTGTTGTGAGCCTGGACGTGGTTTTCTCCCAATGAGAGCGGATGTGGCCAGGTTTCCTCCCCCACAGCTGGTTCAGCAGCCTCCCACCAGGGCAGTGTGTCAAGCCCAGAGAAACAGACACAGCACAGGCAGCTTCTGGGACAAGGCTACTTCTCCCTTTTAATTTTTATTGATATACTAGAGGCCCGATGCACGAAATCCTTGCACAGGTAGGGTCCCTAGGTCTGTCCGGCGACCAGGACCCATCAAAACAGGCCCTGGTGTCTATTACAAATTACTAATTTGTAATTTGCTTTTTATTTTAGAATATCTCCCCATGTAAGTCTGCCCTGTCATTGTAGGTCCAGTGCTTTTCTGTAATAGACACCACGATTTATTCAGTTACTTCTCTCCAGATGGATTTGTATTTAGGTGGCTTATTTTTTCTATTACAGACAACATTGCCTGCAATTTAATTCCCCCACTCATGTATAGTCATTTCTAACTAAGTAGTGCTATATGCTGGCACTCTTATTGTTATATATTCAAAGAACCTCCCTCTACCCTCCACTGCAAACTTCACCCCATAGTTACCACTGACATCAGAGTAGTGGAACCCTTACGCATCTTTATACATTTTAAAAAATCTTTTTTAATGCTTCCTCGAGGACATGCTTTTATTGATTTCAGAGAGAGGGGAAGGGAGAGGGTGAGAGAAACATTGATGTGAGAGTGAAATATAAATCAGTTGCCTACCTCACGTGCCCAGACCAGGAATTGAACTTGAAACCTGGGAATGTGCCCTGCTCAGGAATCGAACCTGTGATCCCTTGGTGTAGGGACGATGTTCCAACCAACTGAGCCACAACTAGCCAGGGCCAGACCTTTACACGTGCATGCATGCATACACACACAGACACACACACACACACACATGCGCACATGCATGCTTAACTGAATATGTCTTGCTCTGTTTTAAAACAGATAAAAAAGTATCACATAATTTGTACTTATGCATCTAGCTTTTTCAATCATTTAACAATATCATAGACATCTTTCTATGTCAGTACATACAGAAGAATGACATTGGTTTTAATAAAGTAATTCATCTCAAATGCTTACATATTTCTTTTTTCTTCCTACCCTCCTCCCCACCTCCTTCTCACTCTCCCTCCCAATCTCTCCATCTTTTCTTTGTTTTCATCCTTTCTTGCATCACTCCCCAATTCCCTACTAATGAATATTCAGATTGTTTCCATTCTGTTCTCTATGTAAACATCCTTGCACTACAATAAACTTCCTTGTGTGTGCCTCACTCTGTGCTCATGGGAGCATTTCTCTGGCCTAAATCTAGAATTGCTGGCTGGAAGGGCCTGCCAGGTCAGGTCTTGTCTGAGGCCACATGAGGCTGGAAGAATTCTGGGTTGTGGGTTCCAGGAGGCTGCTAGCTGCAGGCAGCATGAGGCAACAGGGCAGGGGTCTGTCCTTGACCTACTAGTCCATTGTTTGAGGCTATGTTTGGATGGCTCCTGGGGGCACTGCCAACTTTGGAGTGTCGGCTTATTTTTACACAAGGTAAGTTCTGGCTGTGTAGTCATTGGACAGAATGCCATCCATAAGCCTTTTGGCTCCATCTCTGGAATTTTCTCTGTTGGGGGAAGCTCCCTATCGCCTTTGGGATCATGGAGTTGGAAACATCGGGGGCCACCTTGCTGTCCTCATGGGGTGTGACTCAGGTACAAAAGGAGAAACAGGCCACTTAGCGGGAAAAGTGAAGCCAAACAGAGATGAACGCTATTGCAAAGAGGAGAGTCTTGGCGCGTGGAGACCCTGATTCTGGTCATTCCTCTTTCTGTCCTAAATGTTCCCAAGCCCACTCTCCAGTCCTCAGCCAACCATCCCCTTCTCAAGGCTCCAGCTGCCAGCTGGCATCTGTCCCTGCAGCCCAGGGTCCTGACAAATACTGGGAGTGGACTCCTGGGGTCATGGGAACCTCAGCTGGACAGAGGGCGTCTCCTGTGACCCAGGCTTCCTGACTTCAGCGTCCCCTTCTATGACATGCCCTCCAATCTGCCAGCTCTGACTTTTCAGGCACAGGTCTGGCTCCTCATGCCCTTGCTGACCCCTTGCTTCTAGGGTCAAGCTCATGCTCAGCCTGGTGTGTGCTGGGTGGGCTGGCTCCTGAGTGTCTCACGCCTGTTCACCTTATGCTCTGGCTGGAACAAGCTTCTACCTGCTCCATGGTGGCCACGCTCTCCTCCAAGCCTTAGCATTTTCTGTCCCCTTGGCTCGGACACCTTTCTTTCTCTTTTCTACCTCACCTGCACCCCTGTTTTCTAGATGGCATGTTTTTCAGGTTTGGAATTAAATTAATAATCCTTCCTTCAAGGGGTGCCCTTGCTCCTCTCCCCTCTCCTCAGCATCCTAGGTAGCACCACCCAGTTGTGTGAGGATCTCAACACTCAGTAGGCTGGGCTCCATGAGGGCAAGCTTTGTGTCTGCCATGCACATGACTGTGCCCCTCACTCCAGGCACAGGGCTCAGTAAGTATCCTCCAGTTACTTAATGACTGAGAGGGTCAACAGGCCCAGGGCAGGGTGACCCCCCACAGCAATGGAAATAAGGCAGACCTGGATCCAAAACCTAATGCCAAACTAAATATATCCTGTAGGTCACTTTCTTTCAGTGCAAATTCAAATGTTATTACCCAATTCTCTTGGGGGAAAGATAATGAATGAGACAATGTTTGGCAATTGCATTATGCAAATATTAATCTTTAAAGTAACAGGGGTTCAGTAAGGTGCAGCGTGCATAAATTGTTCTGACAAGTCTGATAGTGTTTCTTTAGGCTGAAAACGCAAACATCTCAGGTATAGGGCAGCAGAAACAGAAATGCACGATTAATGAAATGCTACAATGTGCCAAGCTCTTATCAGGTAGATCCAAATATTGATTTTTTTTTAACATAAAGAACTTCACAACTTTGGGGAGGTTTATTATTTATCTTAGAAAGTTTGTAAAAAAAATTTATTCTATTGTCAGCGGTGCCTTTATCTCTGTATATTGATTTTGAATCCAGCAACTGTGTTAAACTCTTTTATTATCTGTAGGCCCTTTGGGTTTTTCCAAAGAGGCAAACACAGCATATGCAAATAATAACAGCTCTTCCTCTTCCTGTCCAATCTGCATACCTTTTATTTCTTTTCCAGTTAGTGCTCTAGAAAAGACCCCCATGTTGAATAGTAATGATGATGGCAGCCATCCTTGTCTTGTTCCTGCTCTTAAAGGGAACGCTTATAATGTTTCACCACAAAACATGATTGCTGTAGGCTTTCTTTGGTGGAATCTCTTTATTTCTTTTGGTGAGAGTTTTATCCCGCATGATGTCAGCTTTTATCAAATGCTTTTTCTGCAACTATTCCGATGATCACATGCTTTTAAAAGATCTCCTAATGTGATGAATTACATTAATTCAGGTAGTAACACTAAACTGATCTACTTCTGGGGCGTCCCCTCACTGCAGGAGGAGGCCCCAGCATTGAAGGACTTGGCACCTAGCAGTTCCTGGTGAATTACTCTGGCTTCTGTTTACTGCTTCTCGATTCCCCAGGCAGACATGCCCATTACTAGGAGTAATTTACTCGACACCAGTTTCCACTGTGAGGCGTGGAAGCTTGCAGACAGATCTTCCCTCAGCCCTTTCCCCACAACCTGGGGGATAAAAAATATGTCAGGTTTTTTGGGCTTTGGGGCCTGGCCTTTCCAATCTGCAGCACACCCCGGACTCTCTTGGGACTCTGCAGACTGCTGAGTCCTGGGCCGGTCCAGCTCGGCCCCTCACTCCCTGTGTGACCTCCGGCAGGATCCCCAACACAGCAGAGCTCAAACTATAGCATCCAGGGCCCTTATCACACATCTCTGGCAGAAGCCCAGGGAAGTGGGGGCTGGAAATTAGCTCTCCTTCTCATCCCCATTCCCACTTGGGGGAGGCGCAGCCTTAAGCCCTCTGGCTTTGCAAAGTGATGGGACTTGGAGGCAAAGTCCTGGGCAAGCTCAGGACAGGGATGCTCTCTGGAGTCTGTGTTTGTTTCTAAGGCAAGAGACCTGCTTGAGGGTGAAGCTCCTGGTGGCTGCTCTCCCTGAAGGCTCGCCGGGAACTTCCCTTGGCAGGCTGGGATGCCATGGGTCACCGGTTTGGGGTTTTCCTCTTGCCATCACTCTGACCCTGTGAGTCTTGCTGCTGCCAGACCCGCACAGGAAGCAGGTCTGCCTGAGTCCAGAACCTTTGATTCAGGAGCTGCTGGATTGAGGTGGAATTGAAAACTGGGTTTCCATTGATTTCCAGGGGGAGGAGACAGAGCCATAAGCTCCTAAAACAGCTTGCAGCCTTGCCGTCCATCTGCACCTGGCAGTGGGCAGGAAGTTATTGGCGTGGCCTGGGACCCTGAGAGGGAAGGATAATGAGGTTAAGGAAATCCATCTGTGTGGTATTTGTCTGGGCCCTTGAAGATGTAACTTATTCTAATGCACATGCACAGCTCTTAGATGCCTCAGCAAGGGGATAGAAGAGAGGGATGGAGGGAAAGTGAGCTCCTCCTCTCCTCCTAGCTCTGGGCTCTCGGAGGAGGCTCTGGTTTTGCAAAGGATTGCAGTCTTCGAAGTTCCTAGCAGATGAAGTTCAGAACTTGGGTGATCTCCAGAGACCTGGAGCCTGGCTGTCCTGGCTGCCCTCCCTACAGGTCCCAGCTGGGCCCCTGTCCCTGCAGCCTGGTTATGCAGTCCCCATGCGGGCTCAGAACAAGAAAGGGAGGAGAAAAACCTCCTTCTCTGTGGGTTTGGGAACAGGGAGCCCTGGGAAGAGAAGAATCTATGGGATTCTCCTACTTACTGGCTATTGGACTTTGGGTCAGTTCCATGAGCACTGTACGCCTTAATTTCCTGGCGGTGAAATGGGAAATGAGGACATTTCCCCTGAGGATGATGTGGGATGAGATGAGGTGTAATGGGAGCAGGACAATGCTTAGCATGCAGTGGGTGAGACACAGACAAGGACGTGATGGATCCGAGGTAAAGAGCTGACTCCATTGTCTGTGTGGTCCTGGGCATGTGCCTGAGCCTCTGTGAGCCTCAGTTTGCTCATCTGTAAAATAAGGAGGATGGTAAAGAGCTCAGACATGATGGACTTTCACAGGTCCCGCATATTCTACATGCTTTACAATGAGGGAGAAATCATTGTTAGCCTCATTCTACAGGCAAGCAAACTGATGCTCAAACAGGGGAAATAACTTGCTCAAGGTCAACTAGGAAGTGGTGGGGGCAGGATTTGAACCAGGGATTCTGGCCCCAGAGCAAATGCTCTTGGCTGCTCCTTGGAGTTCTGAGGGTCCCCTAAAAGAAAGGGTGTGAATGGGCTCTGCAAACATTAATGTGAGGTCACCTTCTAAGGGACACTTTGAGCCCAACAGCTGCGGCTGTGCCCTGTAAACTGTTCAGTGTGGTGATAACCGGAGCAGCGTTTATTGAGCACCACCCAGGTGGCAGGTCTCTTGTCAACATCGTGACCACACTTTACACCCAGCGTTTTGTTAAGTCTTCCGTGAGGTGGAAGTTACGACCCTCACCTCACAGATGAGGAAGCTGAGGCTGAGATGGCACAGGTTGCCACGATTATGCAGCAAACTGGGATGTGAACCCAGGTCTCTTTGGCTTCAGAATCCAAGTTTTTACCAGCGAGAAAGTGCCAACATTACTGCTGAATATTAGCAGATGGATCAGGACATTCTGCTGAAACCACCTGCTGTTTAAAGGGAAGGTGGGCTGAGATCAGAGTCAGGGTGACTGGGGCTTGGAGTAATCAGGGGAGACTTCCTGGAGAGGATGAACTATGCATTGAGGATGGGGGAACGGGCAGGACTGACTGGCCTCTGGTGCTGAGAAGGTGTTGGGAGACTGAGCTCAGAGAGTGCAGTGAGGGTGGGGCCAAGCTCAGGGTCCAGCCTCAGGGCTCACTTTGGGATGCAGAAGGGTGAGGAGGGCTCCAGGAATCACTTATGTGGCTAAAAAGTGTCAGACCCCACCACAGCTCTGATGTTACCTCTGCATGGTTCATTATCACATTAGCTCTTTTATTTTTTTAATTTAATTTTATTTTTAAAAATATATATTTTATTGATTTTTTTTACGGAGAGGGAGGGAGGGGGATAGAGAGTTAGAAACATCGATGAGAGGGAAACATCGATCAGCTGCCTCCTGCACACTCCCTGCTGAACATGTACCCTCAACCATGGTACATTTCTTTCACAAAGATGCCCCAACAAAAAGTCTGCAAAAGCAAAAAATTTTGTCTGAAAAGAGACTCCTAATATTCTACTTAGGAAGAGAAACAATGGCTAATTTAAAGAAATTGTTAGGGCAGTGGTTCCCAAACGTGACTATGCATGAGCATCACTAAAGCAGCTTTGCAAAATTTCTAAACCCATCCCATAGTTTTTGGAAAGCTTTCCAGGTGATTCCAATGTGCAGATAAGTAAACAAATACAAATTATCCAATCCATAGAGAGAACCAAGACTGAAGAAAAACAGAGCCTCAGAGGCATGTAGGACAATCTCAAGTGATCTAATATAAATCTAATCGAACCTGGGGCCCTCGAGTCCTCAGGCTGACGCTCTATCCATTGAGCCACACTGGTTAGGGCACATTAGCTGTTTTCTGTTTCTGTTACAAAGTTGCATGTTTGCGCATAATTCAATGTCATTGTTTTATCAATCCAGCGTCTCTAGCCCTATAATCAGGGGTGAGCGGTGGCTTTTTTCCTCTGCACTTACACGGGCCTATTGACGTGTCCTTCCTCATTATTCAGCTAGTGATTCTCTTCATGAGCGCCCATTGATTTCCATATTGAAATATTCCTTGATGCCCTTTTTAGCAAGAATCTGTTCCACTGTCCTCACACCAGATGAGAATATTCTCCTTTGAATCTGTCTCACTTTAGAAACAGCATCCTTATCTCACCAGGGATCTCTGTGTGCTCTCCTCCAGGGGATGCTTGCTTTATTTCTCCAGACCAAGTTTTTGCCTTATAACATGCCATGCATTTTCTATTGATAGCTGTACTGAAGTTTCAGGCCAAAGGAACTCAGATAAACTAGCGTTTATGTATCTGGCGGCTGTATTTATGTTTGCCGTAGATGTGGTATCCAAGGCTAAAATCTCTTTCCATGTCCTTGTTTTTGTCTCCCCTGTTGTCTTGGGTCTCCCTTAAATAGGGTTTTTGAGACTGCAGCTATTTTAGCTGTGACCCTCTGTTATTACAGGGGAGCCCTGCTGACCTGCTGAGGTATGGGGGAGGGGACGCTGCCCACAGTCCTGTGGTTAGGTCTCAGTCCTTCAGTGAGCCTGAGTTGGGTATTCCCTTTCCCCCACGCAGTAAGGCTTTGGCAAAATAGTTTCCCTCGATGCCAGTCTTGTTCAAGAGAGCCGGCCACTTTGGGTATATTTCAAATTGATTCTCTCCCCCTCCGTCTGCTGGAAGCAGGAGGGGATTTTCCTGTCTTCATATTGAAAACCTGGTGGAGCTCCAAGAGGTAAAATTCACCAAAGTGTGGGGCCCATGAGATGTGGCCTCCTGGAGTTTTTGAACTCTCAAACTAGTCTCCGCGGAGTCCCCAGCCATTTAAAATGTTCCTGTAGGTGCTGGCCCTCATTATGGCTCCTGGTCCTGGTGAGCTGGGGTTTTAGGTATCGGCTTATCTTTCCAGTTTTCAACAGGTCTGTCTGTGACCTCGAGTCTTTGATGGATTAAAGATGATGGTTAAATTTCAGTTTGTTCAGCCTTTTTTTCTTCTTCTCCTTATTGTTAGGATGGGAGTGATGATTTCCAAGCTCTTTATGATAATTTTCAGCATGCAGATTTTGTTGAGTGTATAGCTAAATATTTTATCTCCTTTGGAGATTGTGAATGTCCTGGTGCTTTACATTTCAATTGTTAATTTATAGAAATGACATTAACTTTTGTGTGTTAATTCTGTGACCTTGATGAGCCCCCTAATAGTTCTAGGAAGTTTTTGTTAGATCCTTTTTTGGGGGGTGATTTTCTATGAAGACAATCATACCATTTCCAAATAGAGACAATTTTATTTATTTCTTTCAAATTGGTATGCCTTTTATTTCTTTTTCTTGCTTTATTGCCATGGCGATACACAATAATAGTAATGCTACTATTGTGATAAACTAATATTAATAACTAGAGGCCTGGTGCACAAAATGTGGGCAATGGGTAGAGTCCCTAGACCTGGTTGGCAATCAGGGCCTATCGGGGCCTTCTTTTGTTCCATGCTGCCTCTCTGGTAGTCAGCACACATCATAGTGAGTGGTTGAACTCCTGGTCAGTCAAACTCCCAAGGGGACAATTTACATATTAGTCTTTTATTATATAAGATAGGAAAGGAGCAAAGGGAATGCCAGACACTGATGGTCATTTGGGCAGCCTCACTAGGAAGCTGCAATTTCACACTCCCCAGGGAACCACTGGCCCATTTCTTGCAAATGACTGGAAAAGGGATCCAACAAAGGGGAGATGGATGCATGCCCAGGGAAGTAGAAGTGAAATAGGGGAGGTGCCTATCAGTCGAGCCTGAGAAACCTGGGTTGGCTAGCCAATGCAAGCCTGTGAACTCCTAGAAGGTTAAAATCTCAAGACAATGGAATTCTTTCTCTCCTATTCCTCTGGTTTTGCTCCTGCTTCCTTGCATTTACCTAGGTTCCTAGAAGCTGCAGGGCCCATGGCTATGCAAAACCCACGCCAATGAAATGCTGGACTACAGCTGGGGACACAAACTAGCTAGCTTGATGCTGGATTAGGCTGTGCAAACACAGAATGGAAATTTTGGGCAAAGGTGTTAATCCTAGCTCTGCTAAGTAAACATCTGGACTTCTTCCATGGCAGGTCAGAGGGAGAGGGGACTGTGGGAACACAGAGATTTCATTCTATGCACATAAATACCACTCATTCTCTCATGTGAGTCTCCAAAATTCCTTTTCTCATGACATCACAAGAATTCCATTTCCACCAGCAACTAGTGGGCACAAAGAGCACCCCACTGATAACAGTAATATGAGTGGGGAGAGTGTAGAGTGTTTGCTCCTGATCTTAGGGAGCAAGCATGTAGGCTTTTGCCATTAAGTATGATGTTAGTTAGCTCTGGGATTTTAGTAGCTGCTCTTTGTTAAGCTTACAAAGTTCCCTTCTATTTCTATTTTACTAAGAGGTTGTGTGTGTATGTATGTATGTATGTGTGTGTGTTGCTAATATATTTTCTGAGGATTTGGGGATCTAAGTTCATGAGAGATATTGGTCTGTGTTTTTTTCCTTCTGCTCTTTGGTAACTGGCAAATATTGGTTTCATATATTGCACTGGAAAGAGTTCCCTTCTTTTCTTTATTTTTTCTAGAAAGGATTGTGTAGAATTGGTGGTAATTCTTTAAAATATGTAGAATTCTTTAATGAATCCATCTAAGTCTGGATATTTATTTTAGGGGGAGTTTTTACATGATTACTTCAGTTTTATTAATGATTTTAGGGCTATTTCAATTACTTGTTTCATGTTGGTTGAGATTGGTAATTTGGAGTTTTCAAGGAATTGACCCATTTCTTCTAAGTTGTCAAATTTATGAGGGTGAAGTCGTTGGCAGTATTTACTGGAAACATTTTAATGACAGCAGGATTTGTAGTTATATTTTCTAATTCACTCCTGGAACTGGCATATTAACTTTTCTCTTTTTATTTTTGTCATTCTTGCTAGAGGTTTATCAATGTCACTAATTTTCTTTCCAAAGCAGTTTTTAGTTTCCTTGATTTTTCTCAATTATTTTTCTACTTTCCATTTCATTAATTTCTGCTATTATTTTTATAATCCCCCTTCTGCTACTTGCTTTGGGTTTATTGTTTTGGTCTTTTTCTGGTTTCACAAGGTAAGAGCTTAAGTTACTGATTGAGACCTCTCCTCATTTCTAATGCTAGAATTTAGTGCTATAAACTGTCT
The DNA here is from genome assembly GCA_027563665.1 of Antrozous pallidus. Lineage (NCBI taxonomy): Eukaryota > Metazoa > Chordata > Mammalia > Chiroptera > Vespertilionidae > Antrozous > Antrozous pallidus. The sequence continues at coordinate 193,637,797 of CM050508.1, forward strand.
TCTCAGCACTGACTTAACCACATCCTATATATTTTGATATGTTGTGTTTTTGTTTTCATTTCTTCTCTGCATTTTTTAAAAAAATTACCTTCCAAACTTCCTTTTTGGTTCCATAGATTATTGAGAGGTATGTTGTTTAATTTCCACATGTCTAGAGATGTTCCTGTTTTCTCTCTATTACTGATTTATAATTAATTCCAATTTTGCCAGAGACCAAATGATTTCAGTTTTTAGAAGCTTACCGAATTTCCTATCAGGGCCCCTAGGGTACAGGTATGGTCTATGTTGGCGAACGAGTGGTGGTGTGTTCTGTATGCCTGCATGAGGTTTTGTTTAGATCTTAAATAGCTTTGCTCTATCACATCATTTCATATTCTGTTGTAACTTCTATGTCTTTGCTGAGATGTTCTAATTTTTCATTTGTCTCAAGAGAATTTGTAATTGATTTTTGAAACATTTTAAGAAGGCTGCTTTCAAATCCTTGTTGAATGATTCCAGCATCTGATCATCTTAGTGTGTGGCATCAGTTGAATGTCTTTGCTCATTTAAATGGTAATTGTTTTGGTTCTTGTTGCAATGGATACTTTTCTTTTATTATTGCAACCTGAAGTGTTGTCTACTCTGTTAGGGGGGTCTGGGCCCTATTTAAATCTTTCATTTCAGCAGCCAGTCCCTCTCCTGGGTTTAGCACATGGGTTCTTAGCCTGCTTCTGTGGCCTGTGGTCCCCGTGGCATGGAGTTGTCAGAGCCCTTTGATGTTCCTTTGGTCTGGTATATCTGGTGTTGGTGCTGCTGTGGTTCCCAGTCTCCTCTGCAGGCACCCAAAGGCATATAAGGGGCTTCCCACTCCTCTTGTGGCGGGCTGGGCTGCCTTCTCGCTGTGTCCACATGGCTCTTCCTCTGTGTGCACACTCTGGAATCTCATCCTCTTGTGGTAAAGACACTAATCCTATTGGACTAGGACCTCACCCGTCTGACCTTATTTAACCTTAATTACCTCCTAAAAGGCCCTATCTCCAAATAAGTCACATTGAGAATTGAGGCTTCAACATATTAATTTGGGGAGTGAGGGGAGAGACATAATTCAGCCCACAACAGAGGATCACGATCTCCAGAGAATGCCTGGGATCCCCTGAGCCCCGGGAAGGGCCCAGTGTGACCCTTTCTTACTTTAGCATCTTCCCACTTCCCTCATTACCTCTGAGAGTGTCAGGCTTCTCGTTTCACCCTGGGGAGAGTGAGGCTCAGAGAGGGCCAGTGAGCGGTCCCAGGACGCACAGAAAGTAGGAAATAGCTCTCTATGAGGACAGTGGGGGCCCCGACACTGGCTGGGGACTTTCTCTGATGCCAGTGTTCAGGACTGCCAGGCTGGCGGGAAGTTGGCACTGGGCCAGGTGGCCTCTGGGACTGGGTGTCAGTGCTGAGAGGGCCTCTGTGCCAAGTGGCTGCTTTTGTCCCACGTCTGGCTTTTATTTGTCTTTTGGTGATTTCAGTTTCAGTTTCAGTTTCAGGAGCTTTTTTGTCTGTATTATTATTCTCTCCTCTTTTGTTGTGTTTTCTCTCTGGGCAATCCAGAGAGAGGCTTACAGGCAGCTAACTATAAACGTGTACAAGCAAATGCAATGTAATAAACTATAATTGAATGTATTTCTTTCATGTGTGAGCAGCGGATTAATCTCCCTGGCACATCCGATTCCTCTTCGCTCCCTCTGCTTTTTCTCTGAGTGTTTTCCTTCCTTCCCCAGAATCTCCAGGGTTTGACTGGCCCCGTGGCCTCTGTCACTGCAGACACACAGATGAGCCTGACTTCACGGCCCGAGTACCGTGGTCGATAGATGATGCTCCCAGGGCTGAGAAGAGGGCCCTGTCAGCATCCACGTGGGCCTGGGAGGACTGCCAGCCCCTGGCGGGGAGAGGAGAGCGGTCTCTGCTGATGAGGAGTGTGGAGAGTGTCTGTGGCAGGACTTGGGGGGGGGTCGTCTCCTGTGACTGCACCTGTGACTCAGGCAGCGACCCTCCTGGGCAGCCACTCTCGTCCCTGCACATGCACTGGAAAAAGGCAGCTCCTTCTCTATTGCTCTGGAACTGAGGCTGGATGTTCATGATTATGACTTTGAGCCGAAGCAGCCATCATGGGTTCCAGTGAGGGTGGGGTCAGCAGGGACTCCTGAACATGACCATGAAAAGTGGCCTCAGCTCAGAATGAGAGGGAGAGGCATCAGACGGAGGTGAGCAGAAAAGGTTCTACTGCCAGGAAGGGTTACTGCGTGACCTTGGGAGAATGACCCTACCCTCTGAACCAGTTTCCCCGTCCATGATATGGGCCTGTGTCAGCACATAGTACAAGGGGTTGTAGGAGGGATTCAATGAAATGAATGGTAAAATGTCAGCATGATGCCTGGTCCACAGAGGGTCCTGAATAGAATCTATCTACCCATTTATTCATTGATCCATTCAACCACTCATTCATCCATTTACTCATTCATTCATCAGTCTACCTTGAGTAGTATACTGTGTGCCTCATTGTGTGCCAACCATCAGGGAGAGAAGAATCAAACCTGTCAGCTCCAGTAGCCTACGGTCTAGTGGTGAGCCTGGCACAAGCTCTGTAAGAGGGCTATAGTATGACTCCTCTTCTGAGACTATGTGAGGGGTGTAGGATGACCCCAGGTTCCCTGGTGGAGAGTGAAGGCTCCAGTATAGTCAGGACCCAGGAGCCAGATTTGGTAAAAGGGTGTGGTCACCAAGGCTGAATGAACCTTTAAGAATCCTTTAAGAATATCCTTTAAGAATTGCTGAATGAACAAATGAATGAATGTACAGTCTCCAGGCTCGTTGGAGGTGGAGAGGCAGGTAAGCGGTGATCAGGTTGGTGGGAGGCAGGCAGGCTGATAGGAGCTGGCAGGTATGATGGGGCAGGGGGCGAGGTTGATCTATAACAGGTGGACATGGGGAGGAGTTCACTGTCAAGCCCTGCAGACACCCTTCTGCAGGGACAGTCAGGGCGGGGTCTGCAATGGGACAGCTCTGCTTGGAAAGAAAGGCCCAGCCTGGGCTACATCTGAGCTGGTATCACAGGGATCACCTGGTGTTGAGGTCACAGAGTTGGTTTTCAGTTCCAACACTGTCCCTTACCAGCTCTGTGGTTTGCACAGCACTTCTCTGAGTCAGTTTTCTCATTTGTCAAATAATACTAATATAAACACCTCACTTCCCAAGTTTGGACAGGAATGCTTATGGAGAGCAAAGTGGGGTAGTAATGACACCTGTTCTCTGAGGGATTGAGACAAAACACAGTATGCCCTGATCAGTGCCAGCCATTACTACTGTTGTTATCATTCCTGGGTGAAGAATCTTCATCATCATCAGCAGCAGCAGCATTATTGTCAACACCATTGTTGTCACCATCATGATTGTCATAGTCATCATTGTCATGGTTTTCATCATTATACTCACTGTATCACCATCATCATTGTTGTCAGAATTGTTACTGTTGCCAAGTTGTCATCACAGCTGTCACCCTCATCTTCATAGGTATCATCACTGTTGCCATCACCATCATTGCCGTCCTCATCACTATCCTGGTCATCAACATTGTTACTGTCATTGTTTTAGTCATGACCATCATTATCATCAGCATCATTGGAATTGGTACAGCCGGCATCACTGTAGCCATCATCATCATCATCATCATCATCGTCACCATCATCACCATCTCGGCCAACCCTGAAGAGCATTATTTTGGCCCAGATTGTGATGTTGGTATGATTGTTATTCCTGGGACACAGAAGGAGAAGTCAAGGCATGGAGAAGAGAAAGGACATGCCCAATGGCACAGAGCAAGTTAATAAAGGACCTGGGATTTAAACTCAGGCTGTGTTGCTCAGAGCCAGTGGCTTCACCCCCAACTAATGCTGCCATTGAGAGCAATTGCTCATTGGATGCCTCATGTGCTACAAATGTCCACCCAGGAGCTCCAAAGCTCCTGCTTTTCTGTAACCACCCAGCAGCCTCCTGGGGAACACTGCCAGCTAAAAGCCTACTGTGTGCTCTCAGAACATCCGTGTGCTCATACCTGTGTGTGCTCACAGCTGTGAGATCAGTGAACCGGCAGCGCCCCCTGGAGGTAAATGTCATCAGGTCTGATGTTTTTTACAGACAAGAAACCTGAGGTACAGAGTGGGTAAGTGAATAATGACAATCCCAGACTCGTTTTAAGGGCTTAGGCATTGTTGTGGGGACAAAAAAGGATAATAGAGGAAATGTGTCTGCTCAAGCAATGGTAGCTTTTAAAGGAAAATAAACCAGCAAATGTGATGGAGGGGAAACTAAGGTTGGGAAGAGACAAAAGGTTGGCCTTGAACCTTAAGTCCCGAGAGGTCAGACCTCTCCACTGTCTCCTTCCCTAGGGCGACTCTGAGGACAGGAGGGCAGTCACAGGAAGGCCTGGACAGGAGCTTCAGCCACATACACCCCAACCTCTCTGCCTACCCACTCCCCTCTCCTCCATCACACCTCAATTTTCCAGGGGAAAATGACTTCCCAGTGTTGCCCCAAACTCTCCTCTATTAAAGTATCTATCTATCAGATCTCACATGGTGAGTGTATTTTGTTTAATACCTGGATCTCGCTTGTCTTTGAAAAATGAAATCTGTTAAATTTCTTGAAACCAACTGTCCAAGTAAAGTATTTTGGGCGAGATAGATCTCTTACTCTGATGGAAAAAAAATGGATATAATTTGATGCTGTAGACCAGTCTGCAAAACCTGGAGCTGAATATTTGAAAGCTCTCTGCCCTCAATAGCTTCTCTCTGCTGCCTCTTTTCTAGTGCCCACCCCACTTCAACCTTTAAAAAAATAACGCAGCAAAAAATTGCAGCTAGTGGAATGATGACTATTTGGTTCCTCTCAGCAATTTTCTAGAGAGAAAATGGCAGAGCACTAAGCCTTGTTGCTCCGTGTCCCTGGAGGAGGGAGAGAGGCTCTGGCTGTCCCCGACTCAGCAGCCCAGGGGATGGCTGTACAGGGTGGGCTGGGTCTGGCACTCTTGACATCTGTGTGGTAGGAACAAGAGGCAGGGGAACAGTTGGGAGCATGGCGGCGCTCATTCCCCCAAACAATGGGTTTCTCTAATTCCTGGTCTCCACCCAGCACCTGTCTCCATCCTCCCTATGCATCCATATGCCAGAACCTAATCCAGCACTTGGACCTAGCACTTAATTTTGTACCAAGCATTTTCACACACACTGCAATCAGTTCATTAATTAACTGTTCTCTCGTCTGTTCCTCCCTTCCTTCAGATTATTTATACAATGGGAATTAGGAATCATTATGGGTTGAGACTGTGTGACACTTGGGAGCTTCCAGGGCCAACAAGACACAGCCATCGCCTCTAGGATTCTAGGGCCTGAAGGCAGAGATGGGTGTGGATAAAGAGCTAGGACCTGTGTGGTGAGGCCTGGATTCAAGGCCCACTCCAACACACCTGAGCTGTGTGGACGTGGATAAGTTTCTAAACATCTCTGAGCTTTAGTATCATCCTCTGTAAAGTGAAGGGGGCAGGAGGAGAAGGGGGATAACAACATGCCTCTTTCAGAGGGTTGTTGAAATAACCAAGTGGCCCAATGCATGTGAGGAGCTTAATGTGGTGCTTGGACACAGGGCTGGATCTATTGGTCCAGGCCCGAGGCGTGCTGGCCCCAAGGGGGCTTTAAAATTCTCCCTTACTGCTACCACTGCACTTGGAGATGAAGAAACTGAGGCCAAGAGACACTAAATTAAACATCTGAGAACAAGGCAGTGGATGGCCGTGCTAAATTATGCAGGGCGGACGATTAGAGAACAAAACGGCCTGTGATAAAGGGCTAATTGGGCAGAGCATGCCAAGTGCACCCGGAGCTGGAGGCGGAGGAGAGAAGTGCGGCCTGGGATGGAGCCACCTCGGCCAGAGCCCAGGTATCGCCTTAAAAACAGTGATCTTTCCCCTTAATGTGAGCGATGCATCCTTACAGCGAAGCCTGGGCCAGTGCACACATTAATATAAAAGAGTATATAAGTCACGATAGCTCACATCCAAAGACAGTGATTTTACTTCATTTTTTTTCTTCTCAGATACAAGTACATTTTCATAACTCATTTCACATCGGCGTGACTCTCAGGATATTAGAACATGATATGAAAACAAGCAATCCCTCAAAATAACAACCATTAAAGTAGCCTCCTAGCCCTAGCCAGTTTGGTTCAGTGGATAGAGGGTTGGCCTGGGGACAAAGGATCCTGGGTTCGATTCCAGTCAAGGGCACATACCTTGGTTGCAGGCTCCTCCCTCGCCTAGGCCCTGGTCAGGGCTCAGGCAGAAGACCACTAATCAATGTGTTTCTTGCACAGCAATGTTTCTCTCTCTTTCCCTCTCTCCTCCACTCCCCCTAAAAGTCAATGGAAAATTATCCTCGGATGAGGATTAGCAACAACAACAAACCACACAAAAAATAGCCTCCTCTGAGGAGATATTGGGTGTGGCAGTATGAAGTTTTAAGACTAATCCTAATTTCCCTGGGGTGAATAATCCTCAGCTTCTGCTTTCTCAGCCTTAACCCCAGGCCCGGAATCCCCTCCCGCTCCATAGGCTCCTGCCCTGGTCCCACCCCATCTCGCCTGGACCTGGGCTGTACCTCCTGCCTGTCCTGCCTCTGCCCTGGCCCTGCTCCTGTCGCTCTCAGCAGCAGCCCTGCAGCCCCATGAGCCTGTGAGGCTCAGAGAGGAGCTGTCCCTGCTCTGCTTCATTCCTGTGGCTCCTGCCTCTCTTGGGGACAGTGCAAGGGGACATTGGCCCCACCCCCAACCCATCCCCCTCATCACTCCCCTCCAGCCCTGGCTCCTTCTTGGACTTGGACCCTCAGCATGTTCCTGCCTCCCTCCCCTCCATCTCCTCATTCAGGTCTTTGCCCCATGTCACCTGCTCTGACAGGCCTCCCCAGCCTCTTATTTACAACTCTGACCCCAAGTCCTCCCCCACTTCCCTTTTCTCCTGCTTTCACATCTCCTGTCACCATCAGTGTCCCATGGGTCTCCTCTCCTTATTGTAGAATCAGAGTCCCTCCCTGTGGCCGAGGACAGCGCCTCCCTGCAATGGGCTCTCGGGGGACATTTGCAGAAGTGAGAGCCTTGGGCACTGATTACCTCTCTCGTGTAGGATGCTGCCTCGGTGAGACATTGTCCCCTTATTTCATCCTGGCTGGCTTAGCACTTTTCCTGGCTCCTGGCTGCTGAGGAGGGGTGAGGGCGGCAGTTGCCTAGTAGAGCTCTCGTGCAGGTGTGACACTTCCAGAGAGTTCCAGAAAGGCCATGATTGTCCAGTGGTGTGTGAGGCGACTCTCTCACCGGACCACTGCCAGCACGGGGAGAGACGGCGGGTCAGTGCGATTCCATTTGCATTCACTCCTGTTGCTGCTCAGCCCTGAGCTGGTCCACACTGGGGTCGCTCAGGCACCAGGAGACCAGGAGATGCGCTGACAGCCCACACCCCTGGCTGCCTCTCCGGGGCCTTCACCTGCTCTGGTCACTGATCAGGTCCCGAGGTGCCTGGACCAGGGACCTCTCCCCACCCCAGCTTATTTCTCTGCCTAATGTTCGCGGAAGATTTTCCTGTCCTTTGCAAAGAGCCCTGTTGCAGATACCAAGGAAAACTGTTTACTTAAAAATTGATTTTTGAAGAGGCACTCTTTCCAGCAATGAACCCCCTCGCCCCCCTCAGAGAGGCCTCATCAAATAAGAGGAAGGAGGCTTTTGCAAACCTATATGGAAATTAAACCCACAATCTGGGCACACACTTGTCTGACAAGTGATAATTAACTGCTGACAATATAATTTCAGCTTGGACGCAAATGTGTCTTTCATTAAAAAGTAATCAGAGATCCTCACGCTGGGAAGTGAGGTCTCCTCCGTGGAGTGCAGCCCCTCTGCCGACAACTTCCGTTGGTGTTGAGGGTCCGCTGCACCCTGACAGGTGGGATCTGGACCCCAGAAGTGACGCGAGGATGAGACTTGGGGAAGCTTCCCAGGAGGAGGCCACTCAGCCCTTCTCACTAAGAGTCTGTCCTCTCCTCCTCCCCGAATGTGCCAGGAATCAGAGCAGGGACTTGGCACTGACTGCAGCTTGGGTGAGGGTTGGGGGAGAGGGGTGGGCGTTTGCATCTCTGCAGCCCCTCCATGCCTCCTTCATTTGACAGAGGAGGAAACTGAGGCTCAAAAAGGTGGAGTCATTGGCTCAAGGCCACACTGCTGGTGAGATGTGAACTCTGACCTCCACCCTACTTCCAACTCCCTTTCTCTAATGAACTGTCTGTGCTCCAGTTTCCTCATCTGTATGTAAAATGGGGACAATGCTAGTACTCTCCTTAGGAGGTCGTGTGAGGATGAAATAAGCGGATACAGCTCTCAGAACAGTGCCTGCCACGTGGGAAACCCTCGGTGTCAGTGATAATGCTTATTGGTTATTATCAATATTTTATTCCTAAAGACTGAATGTTTGTGTCTCCCTGCCACCAGACTGATATGTTGAAACTCTATCACGTCCACAGTGTGGTTGTATTAGGAGATGGAGCATTTGGGAGGTCATTAGGTCATGAGGGTGGAGCCCTCATGATTGGGATTAGTGCCCATGTGAGACCCCCCAGAGAGCTCCCTTCCCCTTTGTCACGTGAGGACAGAGAGAAGATAACCACCTATGAACCAGGATGTGGGATCTCACCAGACACCCCATGGGTCCACACCCTGAAGACTTCTCGGCCCCCAGAACTATGAGAAATACATGTCTGTTGTGTGTCAGCGTCCCAGACTATAGGATTCTGTTCCAGCAGCCCCCAAAAGACTAGGACAACGTTAATAATGCCAACAACATGCGGATATTATTCTGCAAACTTCTTTCCTCCGAGCCACAGACCAGTCCTCTGCCCTTAAATCATCTCTGAATTCCGAGCAGGATACATAAAATCAAAACCACAATGAGGCAACACTGTAGTGAAATACAAAACACCAAGGAAACGAGAAGATTTTTCAAAAGTAGCCAGAACGAGTCCCCTCCCAGGGAAGGACAAACAGGAGCAGACTCCCAGCAGCATCGCAGGCCCCAGAGCCCAGTGAAATGAGCAAAGACGATTCCAGGACCCAGCTAAATTATCGTTCAAAAGGGAGAGAGAAGGAAATACATTTTCAGGCAGAGACACGCTCGCAGGCTCTTGTTAAAAGAACCAATAAAAAATCACTCAGGAAGGTGGCCACTGAACCTCGAAGGGAGAGGATCCACCCAGAAATAGTGAGCAGAGACATGGGGAAGTCTGGGGTCGGCCCCCTTAAATAAACACAGCCCCACCAGCCACAGTCCTCACAGCCAATGTGGGAACAGAAAGGGAGGCGGGGCTCCTGTCTGGAATGCACAGCCCCCAGAAGGGAAGGGAAGGGAAGGCAGGGTGGGGGGGGGGGGGGGCACACTCAGGTCTGCGTGCTGCTGGGAGGCGGGATATTGATTTACTTTAGGCTGCGTGCTTATTATGATCTTAAGGCCAAACAATTAGAGAAGAGAATGGAATATGGAATTCCCAAACCAGCAGAGGGAAAAGAGGGAGTACACAGCCCGATCGATGGGGTGGCAAAGAATGCACCGATAGAAACAGAGAGAGAATCAAGAAGCAAAGTAAACAGAAAAATCCTTGCAACTGGAAGCGTGGAGGAGGAAGGCAGAGTGAAGGCGGACTGCAATCCCGCCTTTCACTTCTGGGTGTGAGTTTGGGCCAATGACGTGATGGCATCGCTTCCCCTGCCTCGGTTTCGTCCCTGGGAACTGGAGACAATGGCAGGTTGAGTTCAAGGGTTCTGAGGGTCCACCCTGGGCTGCCAAGAGGAGTGCCCTAAGGAAGTGGCTGTCGGCCTCCTCACAGCCCTCCGTGGCAGCACCGTCCCAGGTGTGCCCCACACACTGTCCCCCGTGCCCCTCCCCTGGCCCCAAGAGGCAGGCACTGCTGTCATTGTCACTTGACAGACGAAGAAATGAGCTGAGAGATAAGAAGCTTGCCAAGGTCACCCAGTGGGGGAAGGGCCGAGCCAGGACACAAACCCAAGTCTTCTGACCCTGAAGCTACTTACTATGTGACTTTGAGCTGCTGACGTCACCTCTCCGGGCCTCAGTTTCCTAATCTGTGCGCTGTGGGTCACAGGGCAGTCGAAGCCTGGGCAGAGAACGAGCATGGGAACCTTCAGCACATTCCCAGCACAGGTGACTGGTCGGCAAAGGCTGTATCCCCTGCACGGCTTACACGGGCCACATGCTGACCTGTGCTGACCTGTGGAGGCAGCAGGCCCGGCCGGAGTGTGAGTTCTGGGGAGAGGCTGTGTCTGCCTGGTTCACTGACTTATACCCAGGTCTGACCTGGGTAATAAGTGAAATGAGTGAACGAATGAATGAAGTGAGTTTGGGTCCTACTCCACACATCCACTTTTCCCATAAGAATGATAAGCAGAACACAGGCCAGCCTCACATGAGGACAAAGGAGGCCACCTGGCCTCCAGCTGAGTTATTTTCTTTCACGCACATCACTACCTGACACATTTTATGCCTTTGTCCCTCTGATCTGTGTCCCCCAGCTCCACGCCAGCCCCAGGAGAGCAGGGACTTTGTCCAGTGCTGGATCTCACATAGCAGGTGCTTAGTGAAGTGACATCACTTGATGTTGATCTGATGTCACCTCTCTGAGCCTCAGTTTCCTCCTCTGTACAATGGGCGGATGACGCCCCCTTGCAGCTGTTGTGGGGATGCAAGGAGACTCCACCTGTGCTGTCTTCTGTGCTGGGTGCAGGCAGGGTGAGTGGCTGCCCTTCACCTCGGGCAAACAGGGACCATGTGTAGAAATTGACTCTGTGGACATTGCAGTGTGAGTGTCATTTTCCTTTTCCCCTTTGAGGCTAAAGCTTCCTGCATCAAGCTTTATTTTATCAGGAAAGTAAGAGATGATCCAACTGGCTCAAGCAGTCCACCAAGGCAATTCCACAGGGGCAGAGGCAGAAGCCTCTCTCCTGAGATAACCTCTGCTCTACCCTTCCCCTCATCAGTAACAGCAGCAGCATTTCTTGACTCTTGAAATATTCTAGAAACTGCAATTTGTACTCACATTCCTTCCTTTGAAGTTGTGGTTCACACCAGGCCTGGCCTTTGCCCCTCAGGGGACCTTTGGCAGTGTCTGGGGACATTCTGGTTGTGGCAACATAGCAGAGATGGAGGTGAGGGGTGTGCTCCTGACATCCAGCCTGAGGAGGTCATGCCTGCTGCTGAGCATCCCATAATGCGCAGGGCAGGTCCCGGACAGACAAAGATCTGGCCCCAAATGTCTGAAGTGCTGAGACTGGGAAATCCCGGTCTGAACCCCCGCCCCCCCAGAGACCCTGGGAGAGAGATGTCCTCTCCCGCCTTAGACATGAGGGACAGGGCTTTGGAAAGTGAGGGGCAACCTGTACTAAGACCTGGCTGAGCTGAGGCTCAGGTCTGGGTCTGTCTGACTCTGAAGCTCCTTAAATGGCCAGTGTTAAGGACTGAATGTTTGTGGAGGCAGGACACAAGCCATATCCTCAGTCATATGTCGAAGCCCTAACCCCTGTCACCTGAGAACCCAGGGAATTGGGGCTCCTGGTTGAAGGTAGTTGCCAGGGAGGATAATTTCCTGGCCCCTCTGACCTGCCCAGAAGAGGTCAGAATGGGCTTATTTAGCTCAATTCCAAGCACAGCCAAGTCCCAGGAGCCTTTGAAGTAACTTTCTCATGGCAAATAGCAGTGTGACAGGAAAAGCACACAAGTCACAGCTGAAGAATTTGTGCGGCAGCTGCACCGGCCCCTGCAGCCCCCCTGTGCCTCCTCTCCCCGGTCACTGTCCGCTGAGGGTGACCACCGCCCTGACTTCTGACAGGGTGGATGACCTGTGCTGCTTTAGAATGTCCAGTACATGGACTCAGGCATCCGCACGCTCACACGTGTAGCTTCCTGTGTGTGCCACCGGGTGCCTGAGATGTACCCACGTTGCTGCATTCAGTTGGACATTGTTTATTCTGATCGAGGGCTAATGTTCTCTGGTATGAATATGCAACCATTTATTTTCCACCAGCTGTAGATGGGGTGAGGACACTTTCCTGTTTAGCTGTTGATAATAACGTTACAAACATCCTTCCATGCATCCTCGTGGGGCATAGACCCAGGAGTGGAGGAATTGAGGCACGAGGGCTGAGACAACTACTTCACAGTGACTAGGCGACTGTGGTAGAGCCGGACCCCCACCCAAGAGGCCCAGATTTCTGTGATTTCACGGATTTGAGCCTCAGCCCCTCCGGGGTCTGCTACATGCTGGCCTCCTTCCTCGGCAGTTCCTCTCTCCGAGATCCAAAGCGAAGGGGCGTGAAACCCGCTTTCCATGGCTGGAGGCTGATTGGCAGAGGCAGCTTTTGAGTTTGTTTTCTTCTGAGAATTACCTCCATGCTTAAAAAGCACATCAGAAAAACCTAGTGTGGCTGTCAGTTTCACGTGACCTTGCCCCTGCTTGAACAGAGCATTACGTTGCGTTAAAAGACCCATCAAACGCACGTATTACAAAAAGAAAGGTTTGATTTGAGAAAATTCAGGCTACCACACATATATTTTGCCTCCCAACCTTTTACATACTATATATTTTTAACGAAGAAAGAAGAATCGTTTTTTAAAGGTTACCTTCCCTTTAATTATCGGGATTCATGTAATTTACGCTTGTGTCCACCATCTGAAATGCTAGCATTTTATCACTTACGTAACCTGCCCTCTGGTCTTCCTTCAATGCAAGAGACTTTCTCCAGCATTTTGTCCATGTAGCCTGAAGGTCTGTCTTTTCAGTTCCTGGAAGAGAATAAATTCAGGTGAGGACAGGCCTGGGAGAGATTTCATTTAGGATTTCTCAGCACCTTCCGTAATCTGATCATCGCAGCTGCCATCTCCTGAGGGCCTACTGTGTGCTCAGTGCTGAGTGGCTGGTTTTTAAATTCCTCATCTCTAGTCCTCACCATTTTATTCTGATTAGGTCCACCACCCACAGCCCTGATTATTTGGCTCCACAGTCTCCGGACTCCACTCTTGCCCTGTGGTCTCTTCTCCCCTGAGCACCAGGAGACAGGCGTTAACAATGCCGGTGCAACCACCTCTCTCCTCTGCTCACACCTGCCATGGCTCCCATCTTCCTCAGGGGAGAGCCAGAGTCAGCAGGACCCCCAGGACCCTGTGACCTCTCCTCCCCTAACACCTCCTCACTCGGACTCAGACACTCCTTGCTGACCCTCCAATGCCCCAGGAATGCTCTCCCCTCCCCCTCTGCACTATGCTTTCCATGCCTGGGGCCCTCTCCCATGTCCCCACGCACGCTCACAGCCTTATGTCCATTCGTTGGTGCTCAAATGAGTCCTTCCCGGTAAGGCCCACCCACATAAAATTGCACCCAACTCCCTGAACCCACCCCTCCTTCCTGACTAGTTTATCTACTCTTCATTTACCATCATATGTCTTTTGTATACTTTATTTATTTACCTACATAGGTAGTGATTTTGGTCTTTTTTGTTCACCGCTAAATACCAAGCTCCTAGGACATTGGTTAAGACATAAATACATATTGTATGAGTGAACAAAAGATTTACATTTGCTGTGTGTAGGATCAGGGAAAACAGACAAGAACCAAGTACAGATAAATAATAACACCTAATCTCTGACAGTGACAGGTGCTAGGGAGAAAGTGAGAGTGTGACTATTTTAGGATGGAGCCCAGGAAAGCCTCCTGGGGAAGGGGACATTTGGGCTGAGACCTGGATTTGACAGACCAGGGAGGGGATGACTTGCCCAAGGCCATGTAGATGTTGAGGCCACAGGTAAGGTGTGCCCAGCCCCCAGGGAACTCTCCTGAACCCCTAAATGGGTAGAGTCTGAGATAGGCTAGTAAATCAGGGTAAGTGGAATAGGGAAGCTGAGACAGATAGTTAAAAGGCCAAGCAGTTTACAGCCATCTAGTAAATCGCAAAATCCTCCCTTCCCTAACCAAGGACACTTCAGAGAAAATGGTTTGCACTTCTCCTCCCCAACTAGAGGGTAACTATCGTAAATCACCCTATTCTGGGAGACAGATAACAGAAATCCAATTAATGCCATTCATGCCAATCAAACCCAAGGATAGAAGAAGTCAGGTGAAGGAATCTCATTTGAGTACATCTGCATAAAGCAGATGAACATTTCATTGAGGTCCTCCCCTAAGACCTCCCTTAAAATTCCCATGTTTAGAGAATAGGTAAGAACCCTCAAGAGAGAGACCCAGCATGGGCTCCCTCTGGAGCATGCCCACACCTTCTTTTCCTCTCTGGCATGCATACTTTTCTCTCCTCAACTCAAAGGGTCCCCAAGAAACTTGCAACCAGTGGAGCAATAGGCAGCAGCAGTCTGTCCGGGGCTCAACCTCGATCCTGTCTCCAAGGTCCCCCTTTTCTCTGACTTCTGAGTGAGCTCACAGCAGCCCTGCCTTGGCTCACTCTTTCCATATAATGTTTCCAGTGAGCCAAACCAGGGCATGGCCTAGACCCGCTCTTGTTTCTTCTACCTCGAGTCCTTCCTTGGTGTCACTCTCCCAGCTTTAATAAACACACTCTCAAAATCACCTGGACTCGTGTTGTGAAATCTTTCCTGCACAGAGGCAAGAACCCACACACTACCTGCCGGCCTGAAGCAGATCTGCTCCGGGCCCAGTTCCCTTTCTGGTGACAAGTCCTGGGCCTTGCACTGCCCTGTGCTGGCCTTGCCCCAGACTTTTGCCTGTGATGTTGTGGTTACTCCATGTGGTTTCCCCTCCCCACAGAGCTGAGAGAGTCACCCATTGGGATTAATGGGAACTCATCCAGCCTTGCATGCCAGAACCAGACCCAGGGCCTGTGCACAGTGGGGCCCTCTGAGAAGTTCTTCGAATGAATTAAGTGTGTTTCTTTCTGGGCAGGTGAGGGCATGCTGCAGCCATAAACATAGAGGGATGTCCAGTTGTAAGAGGTCCTGGAAAAGTGAGGTGCAGGGTGGGCAGGGAGTTGTCCAAGGTCATTTGGTGAATCTGGGCCAGAGTTGGGACTTGAACCCAGGACTCCTGCTGTGGATCCCTCTTAGAGGATACCTTACTGAAGAGGAGGCCGAGAGCCCTGGTCACTGTAATGGAATCCAGATGACTCAGAGGTGGGAGTTGTGCAGCCACTGGTTGCAAATGATATAAAGATGAGGTTCTGCACCTGAAGTTATAGTTTCTCTCAACCCAGAAAGACATGGGGACACCAAATCACGACTTATTTTCAAACACATCGAAGAGCTGAGGTCCAGGAGCAAACAACTAGCCCCAGATCTGTGCAGAGACAGGCACCTGTGAAGAGGATGAGATGGAGGCACTCCGTCACCTGAGCAGGTGCAATCAAACAGGCGAGAAGAGTTGCATTGGTGGAGGCCGAGTGAGGTTTTCTGGGCAGCGTGCAGTCCCCTGACTTTGGGGCATCTGCCCCAATTTTCTGGCTTTCTGTGGAACCCCTGAGGATACTCACAAGAAAGGTCAGAAAGAGTCCTGAGAAGTGTCCACTGGGGCTCAGACATGGGGAGTTGCAAGAAATCCTGCTCCCCACTGTGTCTCCTGTGAAACAAAAGCCTTCATACAAGTGGAAAGTGGAACAAGAACATCTTCTCTTCAGGTAATAAAAACCCAACTTGATTGGAGGAAGGAGGAGAATATTTCTTGGAGAAAGGGGGGAGGGGAAGGGGGAAGGGAGGGAGTATTTACTGGGCAGAACCACACGGGGGGAGGGGGCACTGAGAAGGCCTCACCCTGAGATGTAGGGAAACGGCCTAAGACTGAGGCTTAACCAGAACAGAAAATGCACCCCTATTACCCCGCTGCCAAGCTCAAGAGTAAGGCCAGAATGATGCCGGGGAAGGAGGTGGTAGTGGTGGTGGTGAAGAGACCTTCTCCAAGGCCCATGCTTAGGGAAAGCCTAAGGCACAGTTTCAAACAGACAGGGCTCTGAAAAATCAGGCTCTATCCTAAACACAAGGAGTTTGAAGCCTGTGGTGCATGAGGGTAACCATAGCAACAATAAATCTCAAACCTAGTCCAACTCCTGGCTAGATGAACTCAAATCCCATCCCTAAAGGCCTAGCAGAAGGAAATTTGTGCCCATTTCAAGTCATAAAATCAAATTTCCTCAATCTATATTGCCTGAGCTAAGAAGTCCAGCTTTTGGCAAAAATATTATGAGACAAATAAGATACAAAGCAATCACCAGAACCCAACTCAGACGTGACACAGATGATGAAAACATCTGACAAGGAAGTTATAATAGCTGTGATTAATATGTGGAAGATCAGATGGTAATTTCAGTAGATCAGTGGAAACTGTGAGAAAAAATCAGTGGAAGTGCTTTAAGTGAAAAATACAGTAACAGATGAAGAACGCCTCTCACAGCAGACTTGGAATAGCTAAGGGCAGATCAGGGAACATGAAGACAGGTCAGTAGACGTTATTTAAACTAAAACACAGGAGGAGAGGAGAGGAGAGGAGAGGAGGGGAGGGGAGGGTAGGGGAGGGGGAGAGAGGATATAACATCCAAGAACAGTGAGACAATATCAACAGCCTAGTAGATTTGTGATGAAAACAGAAGAGAATGAAGGAGAAAAGCATTTGAAGAAATAATCACCAAGAATTTTCCCAAATTACTGATACACAAAAAGTACATGTCCAAGAAGCTCAGACATGATCAAGTAGCAGAAATGCTCCCCCACCCCAGACACCCACAGGCACCTCATGTTCAAACTGCTGGAGAAGAAAAGGCAGGAAGACACCTTGGAGACAGAAAAAGGAAAGGATATTTTATAGAGAGAAACAGACAAAAGAATCAGACCAGACTTCTCATCAGAACCCATCCAAACTGGAAGATAATGGAATGACAGTTTTGAAGCATTAAAACAAATAAACAAACAAACAAAACCCCAACGATCAACTCAGAAATCTATACCAGAGGAAATAGGAAAAAGAAATGAAAAATGTAAAAGAATGAAAACTTTTTCAAACAAAAATTGAGGAAATTCATTGTCAGTTGATTTACTCTAAGAAGTGTTAAAGGAAATTTTTAAACAGAAGGAATATGATATCAAAGAGAATCTTGGATCTATGCAAAGAAATAGAGGTGAACTAATTAAGGATGTATATTGCAAACCTCAGGAAAACCAGTGAAACTGTAATAAGAGGCATAAATAATAAGTTAATAGGTGAGATGAAGTGGAATAATAATAAATGACCAAGTCACTCAGAAGAAAGTGGAAAAAGAGGTAAAAAGAACCAACAGATTGAACAAATGTGACACTCAGGTGTTGAATAAAAAAAAGTCAGATAGAGCAATTGTGAAAGCCTTTCCATCCGGAACATTCTCTGAACCTGGGAGCTGCTTCCTTGACTTGGAAGATATCCCAATGTTTCATAAGGCCCTTGATAAAGACACTCTTTATCTTGTCTCCATAGGGCCAGGAGACAAGTACTCTGGCTCACTGGCTGGATGTGTCGAGGATATGGGCATCTTTTCCCTCTTGAGATAAGGCGATTCTGTGAATAACAATAAAAGTTACCATTTGTTGAGTATTCACTTCGCTCATTTAACAAATATTTCTGGAGCACCCACTAGGTGCAGGACATTGGTGCTATAACAGTGAACCCCAGCCCTGGCCAGGTAGCTCAGTTGGTTAGAGCATAGTCCCAATATACCAAGGTTGAGGGTTTGATCCTCAGTCTGCACAAATATGAGAATCAACCAACAGCTCTGGCTGGTTTGACTCAGTGGATAGAGCCCTGGACTGTGGATCGAAGAGTCCCAGGTTTAATTCTGGTTCAGGGCATGTACCTTGGTTGCAGGTTTCTCCCTGGGCCGGGGCCCTAATCAGGGTGCATGCAGAAGCCAATCAATCGATGTGTTCTTCTCACATCAGTGTTTCTCTCTGTGTTTCCCTCTCTCTTCCACTCTCTCTAAAATCAATGGAAAAATATCCTCAGGTGAGAATTAAAGTTAAAAAAGAACCTACCAATACATAAATGAATGTATAAATAAGTGGAACAATAAATTGATGTTTTTCTCTCTCTAAAATCAAAGCTGTTAAGTGACATGGACAGGCCAGCTTGACTCCCAGACACATGAACACATCTTGGCCTCTCCACTCCCCCTAATCCCCCATGAGAGCACCCCTTTCATGCTCTGGGTTCTTGGGCTGCTCAGTTGCAGACATTCTCCCCTCCCCTCATCACACACTGGTCCTTGGCCTGTTCATGTCCTCTGCTTTAGGAGAGTGGGTTGTGGAAGAGAAAGAGGACACAGACAAGCAACTGAAGAACAAGTCACAGAGTCAAGTGGGGGTTTTCTGTCTGTTTGGTCTCCTAAAGAAAAAGGCCATTTAATACAACATCATTCGAGCACAGCCTCTATCTGAAAAAGATGTTGGTTAGATTCATTTTCTTAATCAGCTATTGTAAGGCCAGCATTAATCTATTCATCAGCTGAACTCATCAGGAGCAAACATGCTTCATCAGGAGTTTTCTAACGGAAAATAAATGCCTCATTTAATTAAACATATTAACCTGAGAACAGCATTGATGTCAGACGGACTAATGAATGTCATTACAGGGAATGCACAGAAGTCCTCAGAGGGACCCCACCAGCCATTAGGAACTCTGCAGATGCGGCTGGAGTTTGTAGGATGTGGAATCATCGAGGAGAGAGGGAGGGAGAGGAGGAAAAGAGGCCGACGGAAAGGGCTGATCCTGGCACCAGGGCCGGCTGGCCGCCTCTCTGAGTGTTGTCCTGATTCATCAGGCATCTGATGCTTGAGAAAGGGCACGTGGCCACCCTCTGTGCTGTGACCCACTGTTGACTCCAAGAGGAGGGAAGCTAGGTTTTGCCTCTAAAATATGAGGAGAGATCAGACTTGGCTGTTAGGAAGCCTGGGTTCTGGTTCTGGCTCCGCCACACAATGGGCCTGGGAATAATTCTTGGTTTTCTCCACACATCAGTGGACTCGACCTCGTTTCCTCCAATCCGAACAGAGCCAAACACTGTGCTCAACACTTTCTCATCTGTTATTTTACTGAGTGCCCACAGAAACCCAGTGAGCCATATATTTTTGCTCCAGAAGAGGAAAGCCAAGGTTCAGAGACATGCTCTGCCTAGCTGTGCTAGGTCCTTGGGACAGGCAGAGGCAGACAAAGGGCCCTGCCCTGGGGAGACCATCGATGGAGAACTGCATCCATCTTGTACTCCAGTGTGAAAGGGAGAGAAAGCTTGAGTGTGGTCAGAAGGGCATGATGCAGATTCTGAGGGGAGATGCACTGTTGAACCTGCAGGAGGAAAGTTCCCATACAGACAAAAGAAATATCTTAAAACTAGAGGCCCGTTGCACAAAGAGATTTGTGCAATAGGCTTTCCTTAGCTTGGCTCCCAGCACTGGTTTTCCTTGGGCACCCAGGACCCAGGCCTTCGCTCTAGCTGGAGTCTGCCTTCTTGGTCTTCACTGCATACTCTGGAGTCTGCAGTCTTTGTCTTGGCTGTGCCAGACTGCTGCTTCTGTAGATCCCTTTGCTCCCCCAACCCCTTACTCACCCTCCCTCTCATAGCAGGTGTCCTGCCCCGACCAGCCACTCTGCACCTGGAGCAGTTGAGTGTACCCCATCTTTGTCCTTCTGATTTGCATATTCCCTCCTGATTGGCTGGTGGGCATAGTGAAGTGATGGTCAATTTGCATGTTTCTCTTTTATTAGTGTAGATACAAAGGGCTTCCACGTGAAAGGTGTACATGCTCTTGATGTGGCTGAAGGAAGAGGGTTTCCATAATCAAAGCTACCTGGAGATGGTAGGTGCACAGTAGTAATTAGATACTACTTGATGGAGGGCATAATAACAGGAACACCTGTATTTGAATGACAGCTATTGCGTTTTTGTTTTGTTTGTTTTTTAACAAACTATTTCACATCTCTCACCCAGTTTCCAACTTTGTAAAGGGGGGGGGGGCTGATTTCTACTCTTTTGGGTTATTGTAAGGATAAATGAAATAGTCTATGCAATACATTACACACAATGTCTCCCTGGGAGCTGATGTGTTTACTATCAATGTTTTATTTTTAGAGTGGATTCTGGCACCAAATGTGAGGCCTTGGACTTTGGCCTACTTCCAGAACTCAGCATCTTTAGAAAAGACCTCTCTGTTAATGCTCTAGAAACTCAGGGACTATACCCTTTACCGTTTTATTGCCTCAGCTAAAAGTTTACTTTTCTTTGTCCTGCATTGTGATACTGAAGCCGAACCCTGTAATTCTCTCTCCTATGCCACATGGTGTAATGTCAGACATTGTCAGTAGGGGGCGATGGAGACACTACCACGGTATAAAAGAGGATGATGGATTGAAAAGTAGAAGGAGGGGAAGAGATAATCCATGTAAATAGCAACCACAAGAGAGCAGGGGTGGGTACACTTATATCAGACAAAGCAAACTTTAAATACAGGTTACAAGAGACAAAGAATGTTATATATTAGTCAAAGGTTAATATAGCAAGAAGATATAAAAATTACAAATATTAATGCATTGAATGACAGACTGTCAAAATACAGCAGGCCCTCGAATAACATTGCTTTCTTCAATATCATGTCATTTTAATATTGATGACGGGAAAAATGATCCTGACCAGGCCACTGTGTGTGGAGTTGGCAGTTTACTCCACATCCCAAATATGTCCACATTAGGTTAAAGGGCATGTCTAAATTGTCCCAGTTTGAGTGTGTGTGTCTGTCTGTGTGTGTGTGTGTGTGTGTGTGTGTGTGTGTGTGTGTAAGTGCACTTTGTGATGGAATACTGGCATTCTGATCAGGGTTGGTTTTGCCTTGTTACCTTGTGCTGCTGGGACAGGCTCCAGCCACCTGCAATTCTGAACTGGAATAAGTAGGGTAGGAAGTAATTATATTAATTATTTTTTCATATTTCTTACATGTATGCATATCTCACATTTCTTTTAATGTTTAATATTAGAAGTGTGTTGGGGTCTTTATTTAGAAGTTCAGTGATTTTTTTTTGTGACCAGAAATATGCTGTAGGAATTTCACTCTTGTTTATACCAATTAACCGATGGTAAAATTGGTTTCATGATATAACACTTCATATAAAGTCACAGCTTTCAAGAACCTATCAATGACATTAAGTGGGGACTTACTGTATCTGAAGCAAAAACTGACAGAATTGAAGGGAGAAACAGTTCTACAATAGTAGTTGGAGATTTTAATATCTCACTCAATAATGGATAGAACAACCTGGGAGCCGATGTTAGGGATATGGGTCTGCAGTTTTCTTTTCTTGTAGTAATAGTCTAGCTAGGGATATAGAGGACTTAACACAAAATATCACCTCGACCTAATAGATATAATAGAACAATCTACTCAGCAAACACAACATATATATTCTTTTCAATTGCATATGGGACATTTTCTAGGATAGACTGTTAGGCCACAAATTAAGTCTCAGTAAATTAAAAAAGACAGATACCATATGAAGTATCTCCTGCAACCACAACTAGATGAAGTTAGAAATCAATAATAGAATTAAAACTTAAAAATTCACAAATTTGTGGAAATTAAACAGTACATTGCTAAACAATCAATAAATCAGACAAAAATCACCAGGAAAATTAGAAAATAGTTACAGGCAAAAGGAAACAAAATCAAAATATAGCAACACTTATGGGACTTAGTGACTTTCCCCTTAGTGATGAGAAGGGGAAATTTTATAACTATAAATATTTACATTAAAAAACAAGAAAAATCTCAAATTAAAAACCTAACTTTCCAACCTAAGGAACTAGAAGAAGAAGAATAAAGTAAGCCAGAGCTAGAAGAAAGAAAGAAATAATAAAGATTAGAACAGAGATAAATGAATGAAGAATAGAAAAACAATAGAGAAAATCAATGAAGACAAAAGTTGGTTCCTTAAAAAGATCACCAAAACTGTCAGACCTTTAGCTAGGTAGGCTAAGCAAAAAAGAAAGAAGACTAAAATTACTAAAATAAAAATAAAAATAAAAATGGTGATATCCCTACTGATTCTACAAAAATAAAGAGATTATAGGAGGTACTATGCATACTAGTATGTCAATAAGTTAGATAAACTAGATTAAATGGACAGATACCTAGAAACACAAAGTCTACTAAGACTAAATAATGAAGAAATGTAATATCTGAATAGACTATAATGATCAGGAGATGGAAACAGCAATAAAAAAATATCTCCAAGAAAGAAGTGTCCTGGAGCTACCTGGTGGTTTCTCTGGTGAGTTCTACCAAACTTTTAAAGAAAAACTAATATTAATCCTCTCAAAATTTTCAAAAAATTAAAGAGGAAAGAGTACTTCCTAAATCATTCTGTGAGGCCAGCATTACCTTGATACAAAAGCTAAACTATTATTACAAGAAAAGAAAACTACAGACCAATATCCCTAATAAACATTGATGCAAAAATCCTCAACAAAATATTAGTAAATCAAATTTACTAGCATATTAAAAGGATTACACAGCATGACCAAGTGAGATTTATTCCTGGAATGCAAAGATAGTTCAAATATGAAACTTTCCCCCCTTCATCAACAGGATGAAGAAAAAAACAAGCAAACACGAACATCTCAATTTATGCAGAAAAAGCACCAAATTTCAACACTATCTCATGACAAAAACACTCAACAAACTAATAACAGAAGAAAACTACTTCAACATAATAAAAAACATTTATAAAAAATCTTACAACAAACATCATATGCAATGGTGGAACACTGGAAGCTTTTTCTCTAAGTCAGGAATAGGATAAGTATGCCCACTTTTGCCACTTCTATTAAGCATGATATTGGAAGTTTTAGACAGAGCACTTAAGCAAGAAGAAGAAATAAAAGGATTCCAAATTGGAAAAAAAAGAAATAATATCAACTCTTAATTTTATAGGTAGAAAACCCTAAAGATTTTACATGCAAAAATTGTTAGAACTAACGAATAAATTTAGCAAAGTAGCAGGATACAAAGTCAACACACAAAAATCAGTTACATTTCTATTACACAAACAATGAACAATTGAAAAGGAAATTGCAAAAATAATCCCATTTAAAATAGCATCATAAAGAATGAAATACTTAGGAATTATCTTAACCAAAGAGGTAAACAGCTTATAAAATGGAAACCACAAAACATTGTTGAAAGAGATTATAGGAGTTACAAATAGAAACACATTCCCATCCTAAAATTATGGCACCTTGAGAAATCCTAAATAGATAAAATAATCTTGACAAGGAAACAAGGAAGAACAAAGATAGAGAACTACACTTTCTGATTCTGAAACTTATTACAAAGCTACTATCCTATATAATAAAAGAGAAACATGCAAATTTGACCATATCTTTGCTCCTGATTGGCTATGCTACCAGCCAATCAGGAGCGGGGGCGGGGCCAAATGGTGCGAGCGCCAGGCCCCAGGTGTGGAGATGAAACAGCGGTGGTAGCGAGCACCCAGCCCCCGGGGCCAGGTGGTTGCAGGCAGCCAGGGCTGAGCTGAGCAGGGCGATGGCTGGGTACCCAAGGCCTAAAGCCTCAGCAGAGGCTTTAGGTCTTGGGCAGGCTGGGGGTGAGCCATCAGTTGGACATCCCCTGAGGGCTCCCAGTATGTGAGAGGGGGCAGGCTGGGTTGAGGGACCACCCACCCCCAGTGCATGAATTTTGTGCACTGGGCCCCTAGTCCTATATAATAAAAGGCTAATATGCAAATTGACTGAATGGCGGAATGACCAGTCCCTATCATGCACACTGACCACCAGGGGGCAGACTCTCAATGCAAGAGCTTCCCCTGGTGGTCAGTGTGCCAGAAGCTGGGCTCACAGCTGGCAAGCACAGCAGCAGTGGCAGAAGCCTCTCCCACCTTTGCAGCAGTGCTAAGGATGTTCAACTGATAGCTTTATTAAGATATGAAATTTGTGCATCACAGGGAGAAGGCCGAAGCCATCAATTGGACATCCCCCAAGGGCTCCCAGACTGCAAGAGGGTGCAGGCCAGGCTGAGGGAACCCCTGCCCTCCAGTGCACAAATTTCGTGTACCAGCTTCTAGTGATTATATATAAAGACACACAGATAGATGAAAAGAATAGAATAGAGAGCCCAGAAACAAAACCTCACATATATGGTTAAATAAATTCCAACAATCCTTTCAAAATCATTCAGTGGAGAAAGGAGAATCTTTACAACAAATGTTACAGGGAAAACTAGATATTCACATGGAAAATAATGAAGTTGTACCCTTACCTAACATCATATACAGAAATTAACTCAAAATGGACCAAAGACCTAAATGTAGGATCTAAAACTAAAAGAGAAGAACACGTAGATCAAAGCTTCATAGCACTGGATTTGGCAATGGTTTCTTGGATATGACACCAAAGGCATAGATAAAAGAAAAAATGAACAAATTGGATTTTATGAACATTAAAATATTTTGTGCATCAAGTGACTTTATCAACAGAGTAAAAAGACAACCCACAAGATGGAAAAATAGTTGCAAATCAGAGATAAAGAATTAATATCCAAAATACAGAGAACTTCTAAAACTCAACAACCACACAAAACCCAATTAAAAAATGGGCAAAGGGCTTGAGTCAACATTTCTCCAAAGATGTACAAATGCCCAGTGACAAATAAAAAAATGCTCAACATCCCTGACCATTAGAGGAATTGCAAATCAAAACTACAATGAGATACCATCTCACACCCATTAGGGTGGCTGCTATAAAAAATATGCACAGACAGAAAATTACAAGTGCTAGTGAGAATATGGAGAAATTGGAACAATTTCACTTCTGGGTAGATCCCCCAAAAGAATTGAAATTGGGGTTCAAAGAAATAATTGTGCACTAAAAGCAGCATTATTCATAATATTCAAAACATGGAAGCAACCCATTAATGAATGAAAGACTAACCAAAATGTGGTATATACATACAGTGGAATGTCATTCAGCCTTAAACAGGAAGGAAATTATGACACATGCTACAGCAAGGATGGATCTTGAGGGCATTATGCTAAGTGACATAAGCCAGTCACAAAAAGACAAATACTGTATGATTCTAATTATATGAGTATGTAGAGTAGTCAAATTCATAGAAACAGAAGGTAAAATGGTGGCTGCCAGAGGCTGGGGAGGAGGATGGGTGAGGAATCATTATTTAGTATCATTTTTACAATGTGAAAACCTGTGGGGATGGATGGTGGTGATGGCTGCACAATAATATGAATTTATTTAATACCATTGCACTGTACACTTAAATATGGTTAAGATGATAAATTGTATGTTGTGTGTATCTATAGCAATAAAAGAGAAATATGCAAATTGACCATACATTTGTGATGCCCACCAGCCAATCAGGAGCAAGTATGCAAATTAATCCAACAAAGATGGTGGGTTAATTTGCATACACAGGTGCCGAGTGGCTAGGGGCGGGATACTTGCATTGTTGTCATGACAATAACACAGGTATTCTGCACCACTCCAGCCGCTCAGGGCCTCTGGGCAGCATGGCAAGGCAGAAAGGTGACTCAGAGCCTAGCAAAGGCTGTGCTATGTTGGCAGCCAGGGGAAGGAAGGCCCATTCTTGCATGAATCTTTGTGCATCGGGCTTCTAGTTTTATTATAATAAAAAATAGGAAAAATAAAGAGATTTCTCATGTAGGCTCTGATTTTCTTCTCTTCTTGCTCCTGTGGCATGACTGCCAGTGGCATGAGCATGACCCTGTGACTCTCTCCTTCTTGTGGGTTTTGTTGTCACCCAGTGAGGAGCTTCCAACTTACTGGCTTTGGCTCACTGGCTATAGACCATATCCAGCTCCTGGTACCTCTGTGAGCTTCCTCTTTATCCAGCAGACCTCAATTAGACCATTTCTAGCGATGTTTGAATCTTAAACAATGTGGACCTCTCCCAAGATTGTTCCTTCCTTAAGCACTCTTCTTCGGCCCCTGAGGTAGTTGTAGCTATTCCCTACATTTTATATTTCTGGATTCTTCCATTTTAGTTTACTCCTTTTAGTTGTCCACCATCTTTGACTAGTTAATAATCCTTTGCATTGAATTTTCTCAGTTCAAATGACTTTTGTGATTTCTGTCTTCTGAACTGACTCCAGTTTGTGGTATTTGCCAATCTCTGTGGTATAAACATTGCCACAGGGATAGTTTCAAGCTACCAATGCTGTGTCATGAAACACAAACTTTGGAAAAGACATGGAGTAACACACCATCACATAGCATTTCTACCATACAGCTACAATGTGAATAATTGCAAAAACATACACAATCCTATCTAATAAAAGAGTAATATGCAAATTTTACTGTACCTTTGCTACACCCACAAGCCACACCCACAGCCACACCCACAAGCCAATCAGGAGCAGATTATGCAAATAACCCCCAACCAAGATGGCTGCTGCCACTGAGAGCAGGAGGTAGGCTTGGGTTTCCTCGGCAACAGAGGAAGCCAAGCTTTCTGCCTGCGGTTGCCACCCTAGGGCTCCACTCAATACTATAAAGTTTCAATTATAAAAGATACAGAAATGGTGGCAGCCACTGAGCTGGAGAGAACAGAGGCTTGGGTTTCCCTGGCAACCGAGGAAGGCAAACTTTCTGCCTGCCATTGCAGGCCTAGGCCTCCACTCTAGGCTACAAAGTTTCAAACAGAAATGGCTGCCATCCCAGAGGGAGCAGAAGGCTTGGCTCCACTCCAGGATACAAAATTTCAATTGTAGACATAAATTAATCCCAGATCCCAGGGCCTCCGCTTGGGTTGCTGCGGGGTGTGGCCAGCCTACAAATCTCCACAGGCCCCTCTCCCAGGCCACCCCTCGCCCCAAGGGAACCCCCACCCTGATCTGGGACACTCTTCAGGGCAAACCAGCTGGCCCCCACCCATGCACCAGGCCTCTCTCCTATCTAATAAAAGAGTAATTTGCAGATTGACCATCACTCCAACACACAAGAGGGCTGCCCCCATGTGGTCAAAGATCCTGCCCCCATGTGGACACAAGATGGCCACCATAAGATGGCCAGCAGGGGAAGGCTGTTGGGAGGTTCCAGGCCCTGCAAGGGAGGGCAGTTGGAGATGGTCAAGCCTGCAGGAGAGGGCAGTTAGGGGTAACCAGGCTGGCAGAGGAGGGAAGTTGGGGCAAACAGGCTGACAGGGGAGCAGTTAGACATCAATTAGGCTGGCAGGGTAGTGGTTAGGGGGTGATCAGGCTGTCAGGCAGAAGCGGTTAAGGGCAATCAGGGAGGCAGGCAGGTGAGCAGTTTGGAGCCAGTAGTCCTGGATTATGAGGAGGATGTCTGACTGCTCGTTTAGGCCTGATCCCAGTAGGATCAGGCCTAAATGGGCAGTTGGACATCCCACAAGGGGTCCCAGATTGGAGAGGGTGAAGACTGGGCTAAGGGAAATCCTCCCCCCCCCCGTGCATGAATTTCATGCACTGGGCCTCTAGTAGTAAAATAGTATAAAGTAATTAGGATTTGAGGTGTTTCGAATGTTTATTGCCTTTGCTTTTCATGTAATTTTCTCTTTGAAATTTTACATACATGAAATTTTAATTGTGGCTGTGTTTAACAACTGACTGACAGAATCCCTGAAAATATAATATTGGCTCCAGGAACTGGACTGAAATGGCTCTAACACATTGCCATCCCCACCCCTCACCCCCTGCCCTGACATCCCTGGTTCTTGACCCTGCAATTATGGAAACAGAAACTTGCCTAACTTTTTGGTCCTTTAAAAAAGCCCAGCTCAGAGGCCAGGCATTTGATCACTTATACCAGTGTGCGGCATGATCACCTACACTAATATAGGACTTGACACTCAATTTATTTTTCAATTCCATTATCATCAGACATGATGATTAAATTTCCAGTTAAATACCAGTTTACCAGGCTGAATTATTCCGAGGGTGGATTTGGGGAGAGCATCCCCAGGGGCTTTATCTGAGCAACAGTGAGCACTTTGGCCCTCACCAAGGCCACCACAGGAGGACACCGGGATCCCAGGGCCTCTCTGAAAAACCCTGTTTGGAACTTTGCTGGTGGTTATCTGACCACTTTGCCCACTAGTAGCTTCTGGTGATGAGGACACGGGGATCACTCTTTCCTCTTCTTTCCATCTTCCCTCCCAGCTTTCTTACCTGCTTCCAGAAAGGTCTCTAATGGATCGAACTGCCCACCCTGCTTCCTGGTCCAGAGCAGTGATGAGGTAGCATCTTAGTTTCTTCCTGTCTTACTGCCCAAGCATGTGGAGAGCAGTTGATATTCACTCTGAAGGGTGTGGTGGAACAAGCAGGCTCTTCACTACCATAATCATTGCCTTTGGGAGCAGATACACCTTCAGGGTGAGGTCTCAGAGTCTCTTCAGTCTGCTACTCAAAGCTGGTGTGTTGGCCGATGAATTCTCAATCATCACCTTTGGATTCCAAAATGAACCTGAACTTCACTCCTGAGGACTCCTAAAGCCTGTTGTGAATTCCACTCCAGGGCTCTCTGCAGAGCAGCCCAGTCAGAGATTTCATCTCCTTCTGGTCTTAGTCTAACAGCACCTTCTCTAACCACTGGCCGCTCAGAGCTTGTTAATGGATCTAATTTGTGGGAATTGATCCTCTTACACAGAATATACTTGGGAGAAATAAAATAGCCATCAAAGAGCCTTAAATGAATTACTCTCATCAAAAGGAGAATAACAATCCACTTGAGGCATGAACTACGAGGGAAATAAAGGTCGGCTGTGCAATGAGCATTGATTGGGAGGGCGAGGAGCGGGACTCCGAGTGCGGCTGAACTCATCTTGGGTCACTTTCTCTGCTGTGGGAGGCAGCGTGTTTCTGCTCCACTCCCCACCCCAGCCTGGATCAGAGAGATGCCCTGATGTTCAGCCGTGTCCCCAGCCACGTCTGTGTAGGCCAGGTGGTGCCCAGACCGAGCTGGAGCTGGCTCCATCATAAGGGCACCATCAAAAACAGCCAAACCACTCTTAACCCTAAAGAGTTTTTATGAGTCAATGAATTCCTTTATGCTTAACGTAGTTTAGGTTGAATTTTCTGACAGGTGCAATAGAAAGGAATACAATGGTAATATAACATATAATGGAAAAGAATTAAAACTGTTCCACACATTCATGCATAGAAACTCCAGTAGAAAGCAGGTTGAGGATAAGGAGGCCCATCATTCTTTTGCTTATTTTCTTTCTTCTCCCTGCCAACTGTGCAGACACAGCGGGTCAGGTCTCGACTGTTTTTATGGTCCTGTGCGATTCCCCGCCCCCCATCCTGCCCTTGCATCCCAACCCCTTGCCATAAATCTGGCACTAGCTTTCCACCTCCAACCCTCCTTTGTTCAGAAGGAGGTGAGTCAGCACCAGGAACCCACAGTGTGCTGAGTCAGCAGTGCTCATGGCCACTGCGTGATGCCGGGTCTGGCAGTGGCAGGGCTGCTCGGTCCATTAGAGTCTGGAGATAATATGCTTCACCCTTGGAGAGGCCATTATGGGGTGGTTTCCATAGCTTCCTCTGTGGGAGAGAAGACGATGGAGAGAAGGGGCAGCAGGAGCTGAACCTGGCTCACCCCCCGAGAAAGAAGCTGACACAGCCAAGATTTGTGCTGGTCTCAGCTTGGAGACTTAGATGCTGGAAGGGAGGCAGCCAGGAGGCTCCTTCATTTCCTGTGACAGGAGGCTCAGTGTAACCTGGCTTGAGGTCAGAAAAGATTTACAGACTTATACAAATAGAGACACTCAGAAACAGAGTGGTCTCCAGGGGCTCGGATGATGACACCAGGACTTGTTTGCTCTTTCTTCATCTCCTAGCATCTCTCTCCCCTTACAAGACCACTCTCAGGTCTCCCTTCCTGTGGCTAGATGGTTTCTTTTCCAACTGAAGTCTAGCAGACAAAGAAAAGTTCTCAATTGATCAAGGTCCATTGATTCTACGAGATATACCCCACAACTGTACTCCAAAGCACAGCTGGTTAGAATGTGCTGACTGGTTTGGGCTAATCAGGAGTGAGGTTAACTCCACATGGGCTGAGAGAGGAGAAGGAAGACAACTTTATCAGTAAAAGAATGAAATGGAACTAAGGCATAGATTTCCTCTAATGAGTGTGGGTTGGAGGGCAATAAAAGAAAACATCAACAGTAACAAAATAAAGGGGGAGGGGGACACAGATAGTAATGCATTATGGCTGATCCCATCTTATTTTTCCAGTAGTCTAATGACACTGTAATTACTATTATGCCAGGGATAGAATCCTAGCCTTTTAGAATTGAAGTGACCTCTAAAACACTCAGTCCAACCCCCTTACTTTCACAGACAAGGCAACAGAGACCCAGATGGATTAAGTGACTCTCCAGGTCACAGAACTGAGGGGAAGATGCACCAGGAAGCCACCTCCCCACCTAGACAAAAATTCCACTGGCAGAATCTGTCTGAGGTAACATTTTGGAAGTCCAGATTCTATTAGAAGGCTTACAACTTCCCCTATGGGAAGCCTTTCCAGTAAATTGTGGTAAATTTTGGTTAATGTCAGCCCTTAGCTTGGCAGCAGTGCATGTGTTCCTGGAGCAGCTTGCACACAACTTGTGGAGGAAAGGATGGGCAGTAAGGACTCTATCCTCCAAAATTTGGGATCTGTACTCTGATCCTTGATTTCTGGATTTGACTGTGGAAGTGCAACTATAAGCAGCACTGTTATAACTCTCATCTTCCCCTCCCAGCTCATGTTCTTGGCTGAAGGGACTACCAGGCTTAGTGCACGCTTTCCCTCTTAATGTCTCTCTCCCCCCACCACCCCTTTTGAGAGTCAGGCATTTAATGATTAGGACATTTGAAAGCAATGCATATATAGGGGTAACTTAAAAAGTCACTGCATATGTATAAGGAAAGAGGCAAGCTCAGAAAAGACCCCAAAAGACCTTAAGTTTATATCTTAGGCTGATCCCTGGAACAGAGACAGCCTACAACAAACAAACTCACAACAAACAAATACCCAACAAATGCTGGGGAAGGGAGAGAAGAATCTGATTTTTAGAGTTACCATATTATGAGATTCAAATGCCTAGTTTTCAACAACAATAAAATTACAAAACTTACTAAGAAACAGAAAATTATGGCCCACTCACAGGAAAAACACACACCATAGATACTATGCTAGAGAAAGATAAGAAGGCAGATTTACTAGACAAAGGCTTTTAAACAACAATCTTAATGATGCTCAAAAAACTAAAGGCAGATATGGGGAAAGTAAAGAAAATAATGTCTGAATTAAATAGAAATATTAATAAAGAAGTAAAAAACAAAAATAAATAAAAAAATAAGTTCTTGCACTTACAAGTACAATAGTTAAAATAAAAATTTCACTAGAGGGATTCAAAACAAATTTGAGCAGGCAAAAGAAAGAATCACTGAAGTTAGGATAATGGAAATGATAGAGTCTGAGGAACAGAAGAAAAAAAAGAGTGAGCAGACCGTAAGGACCTATGGGTCACCTTCAGGTGGGAGTATTATTTTAATTTTGGTTTCTAATTTCATTTTTTTGGTTTTCTACATGATTTAAGATATTAGTGCATTATAAAATTATTAGCCTATGTTTTAAACATATGGTGTGTAAAGATGTAATTTTTTTATCTCAGTAATGAAAGGGAATGGAGATGGAGCTATTAGAAGCAGATTTTTTTGGTATGTTATTGAAGTTAAGCTGGTATAAACTCAAATTATAGTGTTATAACTTTAGGATGTTACTGTAGTCCCCATAGTAACCATAAAGAAAACAGCTACAGACTATACACAAAAGACAATGAGGAGACTTAAAATGTTTCACTACAAAATATCAACTAAACACAAAAGAAGACAGCAATGTAGGAAATGAGGGCAATAGGTTATAAGGCATAGATAATATATATAGCAAAATGACAGAATTAAGTCCCTCTATATCAGTAATTACTTTAAATGTAAATGATTTAAACTCTCCAATCAACAAGCAGAGATTGGCAGAATGGTTAAAAAGACACAACCCAACTGTATGCTGTTTACAAGAATCTGCCTTCAGATTCAAAGACCCAATTTGTTAAAAGTGGGAAGATGGAAAAAGTTATTCTATGCCAACAGTAATCAAACGAGAGCAAGAATGTTTTCATGGACATCAGACTTTCACACAACATGGACTTTATATTGGATCCCACAGCTCATGAGTGGGAGACCTGGGTCTTTCTAGAGAGAGCATCTCCCAGCAGGCATCCTTCTACTGCCCACCCACAGTAAACTCTTTAGAAAGTGAGTCTCACTTTCACTCACACCATGCAGGGCAAACTGCATGGTCCAGAATCCAGCCTGCCCCGGGTGAGAAACTCTGTCCCTGGCCGCCCCCCCCCCCCCCCACCTTTTTAATGTTGTTAAACTATGGAAGGTTTTACTAGGAGCTATGTCTTGAATGAGATGAGAAAGTTGCAACCGGGTACCACTCATGGTCACAGGTTGTACCCTGAAGGTGTCAGGAGAAGAATTAGAATTAGAACCCAGCCATGCACCCCTCCACTCCCCTCAAAGTCCCCATCTTTCAGACAGAGGCTGCTCCGAAGGAGAGCTCAGCCCCCAGTAACCACAAGACACATTGCCCTGGGATGAGGATGGAGCAGTGGGGGCCTGCATTTCCCATGGAATAGGAGACAGAGAAATCCTTTGAGCAGATTCTGTCTCTGCCGGTTCTGAAATTTCTTAAAAAATCAATTCTATCTGAGACCGAGGCTGTGCAGGGCGCCATCTCTGATCTGAGCAGCTCCTAAGACACAGCCACATTGTAATTATGAGTGTCTCGGATGAGAAAAGTGGAGAGATCACCAAGGAAAGACTAACATTTCACATTTTCTCTTCTGGGCTGTGTGAGTTCTTTTTACGGGAGAGCACATATCACTTCTGTAGTGTATATGTGTGCATGCGTTATTTACATATATGTGCACAGAGATTAACATTGTGTGTGTGTCCCCGCTTTGGAAATGCAGGCTGTTCCTGGGAAAGGGATTCTAGCGTTTACAAAAGGACTTGCGGGAGGAAGCCTCTTTGAAGTGCTCTGCTCCCCAGGGGCCTATAGAAAAGGATTCAGGCTTATAAACCTTCACGCTCTGAGGCAACCTTTAAACATGAGGTAGAGTCCTGTTTCAAGTTGTATCTAATTTGTCAGCATTTCCCAAGTTGCAGCCATGTGCTGGGCATGTGTGTGTGTGTGTGTGTGTGTTTGTGTGTGTGTGTTTGTGTGTGTGTGTGTGTGTTTGTGTGTGCGTGTTTGTGTGTGTATCTGTGTGTGTTGTGTCTGTTTGTGTGTGTGTTTGTGTGTCTGTGTGTGTGTTTGTGTGTATGTGTGTGTGTTTGTGTGTATGTGTGTTTGTGTGTGTGTTTCTGTGTGTGTGTTTGTGTGTATGTGTGTTTGTGTGTGTGTTTGTGTGTGTGTTTGTGTGTGTGTCTCTGTGTGTGTTTGTGTGTGTGTCTGTGTGTGTTTGTGTGTGTGTGTTTGTGTGTGTGTCTGTGTGTGTGTGTGTTTGTGTGTGTGTGTGACTGTGAGTGTGTTGTGTGTGTGTTTGTGTGTTTGTGTGTGTGTGTGTGACTGTGAGTGTGTGTGTTTGTGTGTGTGTGTTTGTGTGTGTGTGTGTGTGTGTGTGTGTGTGTGTGTGTGTGGTGGGGTTGCATATGGGGAAGACAGGTGAGAAAGCCTGCTCTCCCAGAGGGACCTTTGGAAGAAAGTCTCCCCAGAAACGGTTCCCTGAGGGGTTTCACAAATCCCTCTGCATCTTCCATAAACCCATCCAGGAGCCCAGACCAGGAGAGATGCCTCTGCTCTCCCAGGGCAATGGGGCAGCCGAGGCTCTCCTGCAGTCAAAAGGGGGTTATGGTGAAGGGGGAGCACCCACTCTGCCGCCCCATTACCGCCAATGCTGTGCAGAACCCGCAAAAGGAGACCTGCAATCTGATGAGTGACAGTTTTGAAGCTACAAGAAAAAGAAAGAAATTAGAGGCAGCTTGTGAAAACACATCCCAATTACACTTAGAAAGGCAGGGAACACACAGGCGTGACGTTCTGAGTCCTCCCCTCTCCCCCGCCAGCCCTGTAATAGACCTCCATACAGTCTCCTTTGCAGGCCCTATCTCTGACCTGCCTGTGTCCCTGATGTTGGGCTCGGGGCCAATCTGAAACCCCTGGGTAGGATTGCAGTTATATTGAATTTTTATTATATTGCCCCTGCCTGAAATGAGTTTCTCTATTGATAAAACCTTTTAAAACAAAATTATATTCCTTTTGAAATGAGAAACCAAGGTACAATAAAAACAATGGAACATGAAGGTAACAGTACCTACCTCGCTGGGTTGTTGTGAGGATTAAATGAGATAGTACAATGCCCACAGCGCAGTGCCTGGCACTTGAGGAGCAGTCAGGCTGCGGAGGCACCATGGCCTCATTGCTGTGAGGCCATGACTGTGGCTGTTGCTGTTGGACATCAAGGGTTTGGTAGGATCTTTGCTGTGTGGCCTCCACACCGTGGCTGATCCATCAGGAAGATCAGAACACGTACTCTCCCCAGCCTGAAAGCACGAAGATGGGCAGACCTCTTAACACCAGCTCTAGTTGCTGTATCTCCGCTGTGGTTCTGCTGGGCTGGCAGCTTTGATGGTAACTGTCAGAAGGCCTCGGAATGATCTGGAGCACCCTGTTCCTCTCTCCAAGACCTGTACTTTCACTCCTCCATGTGTCTAGAAACCACTCAGGCAGCCCTCTCCTTATTCCCATTCTATGGATGAGAAGACCGAGGCTTACAACCCTTGTTCTATTTGCAGCCTGAATCCCTCTCCATGTGGCAGTGGGCTCTCCACTGGCCTTGACTGTGATATCAAGAGCTCAAGGATTTGCAGTGGAAACCAGGATGGGCAGTTGGAGACCGTTGGCTCACCTGCATGCATTATCTTTTTCTGAATCGTTACTGGCAAATCAATATTTGACTGTGTCATCCAGTGTGGTGGTCATTCCCTTTTGCAAGAAGTGACAGAGAAAATTATCCTATATAATAAAGAAGTAATATGCAAATTGACTGTCACACCCTCACATAAGATGGCCATTCCCATGTGGTCACAAGATGGCTGCCACAAGATGGCTGGCAGGGTAGGGCAGTTGGGGGTGATCAGGCCAGCAGGGGAGGACAGTTAGGGGTGACCAGGCCTGCAGGGGAGGGCAGTTGGGGGCTTTTCTTCCAGGATGGCAAGGGAGGGCAGTTGGGGGTCATCAGGCCAGCAGGGGAGCAGTTAGGCATTGGTCAGGCTAGCAGGGGAGTGGTTAAGGAATGATCAGGCTGGCAGGCAGAAGCAGTTAGTGGCAATCAGGCAGGCAGGCAGGTGAGCGGTTGAAAGCCAGCAGTCCCAGATTGTGAGAAAGATGTCTGAGAGCTTCCATATTAGAGGGTGCAGGCTGGGCTGAGGGAAACCCTCCCTCCCACAGTGCATAGATTTTGTGCGCTGGGCCTTTAGTTAATGTTATAAATTCTAAACAAAAGCATCAAATAAACTGGAGAGATGTGCACAGAGCTCTTGAGGAGTTCATAAATGGGAGGCTGATGGATTACCTGGGCAGGTGCCTCTGCCACCGGCTTTCTGGCTCTGCTGTTGGTTATCTGGAGCAAGATATCCATTTTTCTTGTTTATTGCTACTGGAGTTCAAGGAAGTGTTAGCTAAATACCACCTCCACTCCCTTCCTGAGATATTGGGTTTATTTGGTGAGACCCAGATCCTGCCGTGCAGTAAAAAGGAATTGGTCCCTGAGCCTGCCTGCCAGGAGGGTCTCTCATGAGTGTTATGAGTGACAGTCTGGACTGTCAGCTGTTCATAGCCATCATCCCATCAGTGGTACCAATTTCCCTTCCTTCCCCTTCCCATGTGCTGTGCATGGATGTGCCCAGTTCAAGGCAATGGGATAGAGATGAGGCTGAGAATGAGTCAGGAATTTGGGGAGGATGTTCCCTCCTACACAGGGATGGAGGAAAGGGGTAACTGGCCAGCAGGGCCATGTTTTCTCTGCCCAGCTTTAACCTCTTCCTTACAGCATGTTCTATCACAGTCAGAGTCCCAAAAGAATCTGGCTGCAACCCACAAAGCGATTGATGCCAAGGTGTCCTTTTTTAAACAAATGGTCCCAGATAGCCTGACACTCTAGGGCCTAAGTTGCATATCAAAATTAGGTGGCTTTTCTTACAGATACAGGCTTTTCTGAGCAATTTCGGCTTTCCTGAAAAACATCCATGGACCTGGTTCTGAGTACTATTGAGAATCATAAGACCCGATGTAACAGAGGCTCACGCACGACAAACCATTATACTCCCTCACCTAACAGTTCTGGCTTGTCCCTCGACTTACAAGGTGTCACCATAGTCTTGGGGACTCGGACTACTTTCATCTTTTGTGCATTGTTCCTAATTTGCTGGCCCTAATAATTTTGTGAAATGTTTCAAGTCCATGTTTCCTCCAGCGGGAAGGCAGAACAAGAGAATTTAGTTATCAGAACCAACTCTGTACCAGGCACTCTTCCAGGGGCTGGGGCACAGCAGAGAAGTAAAGAGATGTGTTTCTTTCTTCTTGGAATGTAGACGACAGCATGAGAAAACCACACAAATAGCATCAAGTTGCAGCTATGATTTCTACTTCTGGCCTACATGGAGTAACAGGGACTGGATTTAACCTCAAAACAATTTTTTAAAACTGGGTAAAATATATAAAACAGCAAAATTTCAGGTGTCAAGTAAAAAAGACACAGTGATCCCTGAAATATGGGAAATGAAAAGACTGGTCCCATGAATATTTTAAGGTTGTATGTCTAAAAAAATCCTCCTCCTCCTCTTCCTTTTTCTCCTCCTCTTTAAAAGACAGAGTCTTGTAGAGTTTAGAATTTTAGGCTAAGAGGGTTTTCCCTCCCAGCATTTTAAGATGGTTCTCCAGAGTTTTCTCACTTCAATTTTTTCTGAGGAGAAATCTGCTGTCATTCTTATTTTTGTTTCTCTGCAAATGAAGTGTCTTCATTTTCCCCTCTTGTTGCCTTTAAGATTTTATCACTGACTATGAGTACTTTGATTACAATGTGACTTTTTTGTATGTGTGGTTGGATTTGTTGAGCTTTTGTGGGTTTATACTTTTTTATCAAATTTGGAACATTCTTGGGCATTGCTTTTTCTTTTTTTCCTCCTTCAGTCTTGAAAGAATTCATTATGAGCAGAGTCACCCCACAAGAAATCCTAAGAGAAGCCATTTAGGCAGAAAAGAAATGACACTGGATAGGATAAAAATATGAATTCACAAATGAATGAAGAGCACTAAAAATAATAATCTCAAGGGATAATATAAAATAGTATTATTATTCCAATCTCTTTAAAAAGTCATTGACTATTTGGAGACCAGTAACAATGCAGTGAGTTTATAACATGTAGAGAAGTGAAATGTATGACCATAGAATTCCCATATGTGAAGTGGTATAATATCACTTGATGGCACATGGTGATAAATTAAGGCTATTCTATCTAATAAAAGAGTAACATGCAAATTGACCGTACCCCTGTCATACCAACAAGCCACGCCCACCAGCCAGGCCCACCAGCCAATCAGGATCGATATGCAAATTAACCACAACCAAGATGGCTGCTGCCCAAGGGTGAAAAGCCTTGGCCAGAGACTTTCTGGCTTGGGCAGGCCAGGGCTGGGATGGAGCCAGCAATGGGCCCCATCGCAGGGTGATCACTGGGTGCCCAAGGCTTAAAGCCTCAGCCAGAGGCTTTCAGCCTTGGGCAGGGGTGATCCATCAGTAGGACATCCCCTGAGGGCTCCCAGTATGTGAGAAGGAGCAGGTTGGTCTGAGGGACCACCTACTCCCAGTGCACAAATTTCATGCACTGGGCCCCTAGTATAGTATAAACCTCAAAGCAACCACTAAAATACCAAAACAAAAAGTTATAGGGAGTAAACCAACAGAAAGATGAGATGGAATAAAATAAAACATTCAGTTGTTCAAAAAGACGGCATGGGAAGAAGAAAAAATGAACTAAGACCAGACATGACAAATGGAAAACAGAGAGCTAGGTAATGAGTAAAAATTAACCATATTAATAATGGTGTCAAATGTAAATGGTCTAAATTAAATGTGGAAATTGTCAGATTAGATAAAAAAGTAAGAGGGAACTATATGCTGCTCATAAAAAAAATCTGCTTTAAGTGTTAAGACACAAATAGGTTAGAAGTAAAATGATGGCAAGGGATATGTCATGTTAAGAATAATCAATAAAATGCTGTAGTGCGATATTAATATCAGAAGAAATGTCAGAGCAAAGAATAATACCCAAGATAAAAAAGTCATTTGATAATGATAAAGGAGTCAATTCATCAAGAGAAAGAGTCTAAACAGTTATGTGCCTGAAAGCAGAGTTTCAAAGTAATGAAGCAAAAATAGATAGAACTGCAAAGAGAAATAGACAAATTCATAGTTATAGTGGGAGATTTCCATATCACTCTCAGAATAATTGACTGAATAAGTAGACAGAAAGTAAATAAGAGTATAGATGATTTTTACAACACTATCAAACAACTCGATCTAATTGACATTTATAAAACTCCCTACTCAACAATGGCAGGATACATATTATTTTCAACAGCACACAGAACATTTACCAAGATAGATGTTACATAAGCCAAGTCCCAATAATTTTTAAAAATTCTAGTCAAAGTATGTTGTCTACTTATCATAAAAATAAAATAGAACTCAATAGCACAAAGATACCTGGAAAATCTCCCAAATTTTCTCTGTCCTGTATATAAGCAGAGCCATTTATACACCTCTCCTTCCTCTTGACCTTGAGCAGTTTAGTAGTGCAGGGAGCATGCTATCCTGATACCATAAACAGATAAAGACATCACAGGAAGATAAAACTACACATATGTGGATGTCATGATCCACAGAAATGGAGATGAAGTGCAGGATATGTAGGCTTGGGGGGAGGCAGAATTCACTGGAAAAACATGACCAACCCAGGTCACCCACAGAGCCAGGCCATCATTATCAATAAGCCTCTTCCTTGTGCCCACCGCTCATTCAACCAGCACAAAACCAGGGGAAATGAGTAAGCACCTGACACGCACCCCCTCTCCTTCCTGACTCCCTGGCCCTCGCTGGCTCCTCCTCCCCAGGCCTGCACTCACCCTGCTCCCACATCTCCCTGTTTAGCAACATTCAACAGCTCCCATTGCCTACTGAAGGAGACCACTACCCTTAGCCTCTGAGGCTGCCTCTGATCCTCCTGAAAAGGTTGTGCAAGAGGGTAGGGTTGTGTGGAGGTAGCTCTTCAGCGGCAGTCAAAATTTGACTTTGACCACCTACTGAGTTAGTAACCTAACCCTTCTGAGCCTCAGGTTCTTCTTCTATAAAACAATGATTGTAACAGCCGCTACCTCGTAGAGTTGTTGCAGGGATGAGTTAGTGTGTGTGGAACACTGAGAACAGTGCCTGATACATGGTAAATTCTCAGTACCCTGCACATCCTCGTGATCCCATTGGTTAATCTGGGGGAGAGGGGAGTGTGTACAGCACATTCTTCTTCTGGGACCAGGCCTTCCCACCTCAGACGTCCCACCCATGGCAGACACTCAGATGCCTCGCTCTTGCTGTTCCCTCTGCTGTGTCCCATAAGTACTTGGTCCTCCCAGATGCTGCATGACCTTTGGTGCATCCGCGCCCATGGACCTTGGAGACAGAGCGCTGCGGCAGAAGATAGACTTGAGTCAGGGAGGGGTGGTCTCGTCCCCGCCCCTCTCTCACTTGCTTAGTGACCTTAGACTTGTTATGTAACTGCTCCAGCAATGGGTCCGTTCATCTGACCTGTGCAGATGGTAACAACAGCCTTCACAAGGTTCTGCACCAATTGAATGTGATAAGTTCATGCAAGGACCTGGTGCACAGTGGGTGCCCAATAATGGCTGGTCGACACCACCATGCTGGGCCTGCATAAACCAGCTCTGCCCCAACACTGCACCTCCTTGGGGGCAGGAAGGAGCCCTGGGGAAATCTCACCCGTCAGTCTCACTCTGAGAAAGAGAAACAAAAAATATTCTAATTCCAAAGAGTAAATGTCAGAGACTTGGTAGGGCTTCTGAGGTTCTGAAAATAAGCATATGGTATGGAAGGTAAGGAGGGAGAGGAAAGCAGGGGTGGGGTGGGGTGTGGAACAGGGTGAGAGGCAGAGATAAGGTGTCAGACCTGGGGATACAGAGAGACTCTGTGGAGACTCCACAGGA
The DNA here is from genome assembly GCA_027563665.1 of Antrozous pallidus. NCBI lineage: Eukaryota > Metazoa > Chordata > Mammalia > Chiroptera > Vespertilionidae > Antrozous > Antrozous pallidus. The sequence goes on from CM050508.1 coordinate 193,678,279, forward strand.
TCTTCTTTTCTTGGGAAAGATAATCAGGGGCCACTGAGCATTGATGTGGGGAGCAGAGGGCCTGCCCCACCCAGGAATGTGGGGTCCACTGAGCAGAGCGCGGACAGGTTGACTTCCTCAAAGCTCCAGGGAACCTAATGCTGTGAACCTCTGATTCCCCTTTGTGGTCCTGGCCAGTCCCTGGGACCACCCAGGGCAACTCCTTGAAGTCCTGTCTCAGCTTTCCACAGCTTGCCATCCTGGTCCTTTGGATTTGGCTGACAGAACCCTTGTCACCCCTGTTCCTGTCTCTGGATTCCCAGTGCCCTGTGCACGTGGGAGCAGAAAGCCCTCCTTGCTCCCAGCCAGGCCCCCAACACTTGCCTCTCCCTGGGATCTGGGCCCGGGTTGGATGGATGCCCAGCCCTGGTTCTGCCCTCAGACATCTCAGAGGACATCTGGGCACTGGAAGCCAGTGGAGCATGGCCCAGCTGTCAATCACAGAAGCTCCACTCATACGTGGGCAGATAGGGACATCAGAAGTTTAAAGGTTATGAAACAGGGAGGACAGACTGTCCTGCATCGTCCATCCGGGGTTCAGTTGCCTCCTGATGGTGCTTGAAGGATGCTCACCAGCTGGAACTCTGCAACAATGGCCCGGGAGGGGCGAGGGAAGCAGAGAGAAGACCCCTGCTTATTGTAACCCCTTGTTTATTGCAGTGTCAGGACCCAGGGGTGGGAAGGGGGGAGGGCCAGCAGAGAACAGACACAGAGACAGGCAATTGCTCCCCTCCTTCAGCCCAGGAGGCAAACCTGACCCCTTCACTCAGGAAAGAAAACCACAAGAGTATATCGCCCACCTTCCACCATGTGCTTCACAACCAGTGCCAGGAGTGTGTGTACAAATGCTTCCTAGAAGCTTCAGCCACCTCTTAGCTGTGGATTTTAAGTTGTTTCTGATTTTCCCAGTTATCAGCGGGGCTGCAGTGGGTCCTGGGCACTGTACTAGCCTACTTTGGAACTAGACTTTGGTTACTTGTCACAGAAAATGCCAACACCATTTAAGAGGTGGTTGGAGAGAAGCAGAAAGAAGTGGGCAGGGGGATCCCATCTCCTTCCTGACTCTGACACCTCCTCCCAGAAGCCTTCCTTGATCACCCCAACGTTCACTGAGTTCACTAATTCACCCTCAGCATTGTATCTGAACTTTCTTGCTCACATCATGGTAATTATAAATGTATAATTTATATTAGGAACAACCCCCCCCCTTCAATAACTAGGAGCAGCTTTACTAATAGGTCCTGGACCATATCTGACTCACTTCTCTGCTTCTTGTTCCTGACTATGGCTTGGCCCACATTAGGTATTATGGACAGTCGCTGCTCCTCTCCAGGCCTCAGTTTCCTCTTCTATAAAACCAGGAGTGGTCTCTAAGGTCCCTTCCATTCTAGGATTGATTCATCCTCAGTTTCTCTTTCTGTGAAATGGGGTGGTAACAACACCCTCCTCAATGGGTTTGTGAAGATGCAGCCAGGAGCTGTGTCACCTGCACGATGGAGGGGTTTTGGCTTTGCCCCTCGAGGTGGGGCAGGTAGGGAGGGTTTCTCTGGAGCCGTTGCTGGCCAGGTCTCACTTCACCGGCTCCCTCCCCATGACATTTGCTGCCATTTCCTGGGACCAGCTGAGCCAGGCCTACTGAGATCAGTCCCTGGGCTTGACCTGCTCTGTACACCTCTTAGAAATAACACCCCTGGATGGTACATGCCCACAGTGGCAGAATTGACAGAGGCAGCTTCCACCCCTGTGTATGGGCTCGGCGGTCACACACCACTCAGAAGCTCAGAAGACAGGTAAACCCTGTGGAGCTGGGAGTGCTTATTGGCCAGAAGGGATGGATACTCTCACCCATGCAAAGGCCTCCTAATGCATTTGGGTCCATGCCCCAGGCTCTCCCTGATTTGCACCCCCCCCGCCCCCGCAGCTATGAATCTACTGATTTAAGGGGGATCTGAGAGCAACACTGAGAGGCTGTGATCAGTCCTGTTGACATGAGGGAAAACTGGAGAGTCTTTGAGGAGATTAGTGATTCTTAACCTCTGATTTGGGCTCTGGGCCCAGGTCCACAGGATGCTCCCCTCTCTTCCCCCCCCCCCTGTTCCCCCCCCCCACTTCTCTTTAAAGAGCTGATGGTTTCATTCAACAGCACAGCCATCTTGTCTGTGGTTCCCTCTGCTGGATCTCTAGAGGCCTGCAGGCTCAGGCATGTGGGCACCACTGTGCGTGTGAGGGAACAGATCTCTGGCAGTCCAGCTGGCACAGACAGCCATGCAGCAGCTTACCGGGCAGGGCCTTCGGTGAGTCCACTAGAACCATGGGTGCTGGGCTCCTGGGAGCTTTTTGCCTGCCTTGATTTCTCCTACAGCCCTTCACGCAGCAATACCCCACGCACCACTGAGCTCTTTGAGTCGACAAGTATCGATGAGCCAGAATTCCAGACCAGCCCCTTCTCTTCTCCTCTATTTGTCACTGGGCTGGTGGGGCGACTTTGGCCCTGAGTCAGAGTGGAGGACAGGAACACAAACAGGGTTTGCACGTCAGGGACTCTAGTCCTTGTGGAGGCAGCTGCCCAAGAAGACAGTGTAATGCAGACTCCTGTGCACCTGGTGGGGGCGAGAGTGGGTCTCTGTGTCAGAGGCACTCAGTGAGGTGGCTCCAGGTCAGAGGCATGGCGTCCTGAGACCCAGTTCTGCCACTCACAGGCCATGAGGCTCTGGGTCAGTTACCTCCCTGAGCCTCCGTGTTCTCCCCTCTAGAGTGGAGATCATGAGAATTTCTATTGCTGGGTGGCAGCCAAGATAAAATATTTACATTTGTGTGTGTGTGTATACATATATGTAGATGTAGATATATATATATGCATGTTTAGTATGTATATCCTATATAATAAAAGACGAATATGCAAATTGACTGAATGACAAAATGACTGGTTGCTATGACACACGCTGACCACCAGGGGAGAGACACTCAATGCAGGAGTGGCCCCCTGGTAGTCAGTGTGCTCTCACAGGGAGAGTGCCACTCAGCCAGAAGCCAGGCTCATGACTGGTGAGTGCAGCTGTTGGTGGCGGGAGCCTCTCCTGCCTCTGTGGCAGTGCCAAGGATGTCCAACTGCCTCAGGGAGCAGGCCTACGCCATCCGCCGGACAACCTTGAGGGCTCCCAGACTGTGAGAGGGCACAGGCTGGGCTGAGGGGCCTCCCCTAATCCCGAGTCCACAAATTTCATGCACCAGGCCTCTGGTGTATATATAACAGCACCTATGCATAATGGTAGGAGTAAGATTGGCTCACCCTGTAATATTTCCTCTGTGAATTCTGATATCTGGGGTTGAGTGACTAGCTGAGGATGATGCTGCTAACTGGCATTTTCTGGGCAGTGGCAGGGGCAGAGGTGGAAGCCTTCCTTGTCCCCCTCTTCCCCTAATCAGGCTGCCTGACACTCGAGGTGCTGGCAAGCCAGCCAGCGGCTGCTCTCCCTGCTCCCTGAGGTACGAAAATAGACTCTTCACTTCCCCATCTCCTCAGGCCAGGGAAAAACAAAGGCACAACCATTGCCCAGAAAATGCTTCCAGAAATTGCCAGTGTGATGAATTCAGCCCCAGGCGGCCATGTACATCTATTTCTGGGATGTCACAGGCCCTGCGTTCCCCACTCACTCATGCCTTCATTTAGCTGATATTTGAGTGTCTACTCTGCCCCACGCTCCCAGAACCAACTTGTTCCTCATCTCACACACGGCTGATATTTGTCATCAGCAAAGGTCTTTCCACAAAATAACTACAACCACAAGCACAAGCACAGCCGTTAGGGGAGCCCGCATTCCCATGGAATGCCATATAGCTTTGGCTCCTCAGGAGCTCCAGTGTAGGGGTGCAGGCAGTGGGCTGGCAGGGTGCAGGGGTACAGAGGAGAGGAAGCTGTGCTGCCCAGTGGGAACCTGACAAATTCTAAGTACTCCATAGAAGCAATGATCCCTGCAGGAATGTGTGTGTATGTGTGTGCGTGTGTGCGTGTATGTGTGTGCACATGCGTGCGTGTGTGTGTGTGTTTGTGTATGTATGTATGTGTGTTTGTGTGTGTGTAGTGATGGGTAGAAAAACTGGAAGTACACAGTGGGTTCTACTAAATAGATTATTGGAAAGCTGACTGCACCTATCAGGGACCTGGGCCTGGGACCCAAATCAGGGATTACAAGGGAATGTGTGAGATGTTCTTCAGGGAGGCTCCAGATGCCCTGGGGTGGGGTGGGGGTGGGCAACTGGATTATTTTTGGCACAAGCACATGGGACATGGCCCAAGACAATATGATGGCTGGATGGGTGGATGGTGGACAGGTGGATGGATGGATAGTTGAACAGTGGGTAGAAGGGATGTAAGGGAGGTAAATTGTGAAGATGGATGAGGAGAGACATGGGAAGGGAGTGGATGAATAGGTGGAGGATGGATGGATGAGGAGGACAGAGCACCCTGGGAGGCATGGCGATGTGACTCAGTATGGGACTGCTGCTTCTCTGAGCACTGCTTCCCACACTCACCTACTGAAGGTGTGACACTGCTTCCTGCTCATAGGATGCCCCTCCTCTGATCATAACTGACAGGCCCAGGGGTGGACCCCTGGTCATCTTCGCAGCTACATTTCAATTTAGTCACATCAAAGGGCCATGTGCAGGTAGGATGAATTTTCAGGTGCATGAAAAGTGACAGGTGAGCATAGAAAATCTGTTAAGAGAAGTAGGGAAAAGGGCACGTATGACCCTTTGGAGAGAGGAGAGGAAGGGGAGAGATCCTGTCTCGATTCTTATGCCTTCCCACGCCCGGTGCTGGGATGCTCAATGCTCAATGGTGCTCTGTTTCCATGACAGGCAGCAGCCAACACTATTAAGAACTCTTCTCTTGGAGTCGGCTCTTGACACCAAGGAGCCTTGACAAGGATAGCAGCAGTGAAGAGGAAGAGACTAATTCCACAACTGTTGTATTTGAAGCAAAATGATCCTCGCAAGCCAGGAGGTTTGTGGCTCAGAGAGCTGGATAATGAGATGTGGCATTTCCCTGTGGGATATTTTCCCCATTCCCAGACCCATCAGGACCAACTGGGCAGCAGAAGTACCAGATAGATTCTCCGTGGATCCTGCTTCCATGGGGAGTGGCCTTAAGAGCAGTGAAGGATGAAGAAAAAGTGCCAAGAGTTTACTTCGCAAGGGCCAGAGCTGTGGCTGCTCAAGCACACTGCTCCATCTACACAGCAATACCACGTGCACATGCCTCACTGGATCCTCGAAACCATCCTGGGAGGCGGGTGGAATGGATGCTGCTCTCCCTGGAAGCTGTGGCTTCTGCAGGCATATGCACCACTCAGCAGCTACATCCCAGCATCGGCAGGATGGGGTAAGAGGCTCTGGTGTACTTGGAAAAGGTTAGAGTATAACTGATGAAGGAGAGAAGATTTGGGAGTCAGGGGCAGCGGCCTTGGGCAGACTGCTCTGAGCTGCCCCAAGAAGAGAGAAAGGAGGAGAAACACCTGGCACATCCCATATGACATGGACAGGTTTCTCAGACATCCCTGCCCAGTAGCCCCTGGCAGGTCCTGGGCCTCCTTCTCTGTAATGGCCAAAGAGTGAATGGGATGGATGGATGGATGGATGAACAGGATAGAGAGCAAGGGAGGGAATGCCACATGGTGGTTAGAAGAGCAGATTCTAGAACCAGCCTGGGCTCTGTCAGTTATTAGCTGGGACCTTGACCCAGTTACTGAATGCTTTGTCTCCTCTCTGAGCCTCAGTTTCCTCATCTGTGAGATGGGAACAATTAATAATAGCATTTGTCTCAGAGCTGTTGTGAGAATTGCAGAAGTCAATACGTGAAAGTGCTTAGATCCATGCCCATCATGAACACCCAGTAAATGCTCACTAGGAAAAGAACTGTTTCTGGGTTTCTGGAACCCTTAAGTATTAGAGCAACCAATAAATGGCAGCAGAGAGGATGTCCCTCCTGGTGGCTAGCCTAAAGCCTTCCTGCTGCAGCTTATTCCCAGCTTCTACTCACCAGCCGTGCTTCTCATCCCAGGACCTGCCAGGAGGAAGGCTCAGAATCGATTGCATGTGCAGCACACAGATCACATGAGAGGCCCCATCAATCAAAGCATCTGTAGCCCTGAAGTGACTCTCACCTCAAATCAATGATGTTTACAATGTTGGGTGGGAGGGCTGTGATTTAATTTTCCTCCTTCCACATCCTTTCTGGAATAACCAACCATCTCTCTTGTTAATAAATGCCTCCCTCCTGTCAGCCCCGCAGGCCTTGGGAGAGTGGCTGGCTCTCCTCTAGGGGGAACCACACCAGGACTGAGCCCTGGCTGAGGTGCTTCACATGAGAGTTCATCCCTCCTCTCCCAGAAATCCGTGAGGAGGGTGGAGTCACTTACTCAAGCACGCACAGCCAGGAAATGGCAGAGTGACTGCTTACACACAGAAGCTAGAATCTATTGAGTGCTCACTATGGGGAATGGTCATCCCATTTCACAGATGACACAACTGAGGCACAGAGAGGTAATAACTGAGTCCCAGTCACCTGCCTATAAATAGATTTGCCAGCATTCAAACTCAGGCAATCTGGGGTTCCCAAATCCTTGCTTGGGGATAACTGTCCCTCTGTAGATTTGTTCATTCACTCAGGTCCAAGGTCACTCAGTGACTCTCTGAGGTCATTGAGCTTAGAAAATGCTAGGTAGGATCTGAAACCAGGTCTACCTGGCTCTCAAGTTGATTGACCCTCCTCTTCCTGAGCTATGATGCCCATTAAAACTATCAGAAAACCTGTTGAGAGGTTGATGCCCATCAAAACTATCAGAAAACCTGTTGAGAAGGTAGAGAGACCAGGGGAGAGGCTTTGGGCAGAGAGTCAGTCCATGGCCACTGTGGGCCTGAGAACTGCCGTGTCCTGACAGGTGGACAGACTCCGAGAGGCCAGAGGCAGGAAGGGATGGCAGGTGCCCAGGCAGAAGTGAGAAGGTGAGATGGAGGAGCCACGGAAAGGAATCACAGCCCACTGGATGAGGGGGAAGAGGCGAGGAGAGTGGAGGAGGAGTGGACAGGGAAAGAATGGGCTCACCACCATGTGCACGTCGCTATCAGGCTGACCTTGGCCCTGAGACCCTGCTGTCAGTCTCTCAGAGATGCTGCACTTTGTCTGATCTCTCGGGGCCACGGCCTCCTGTCTGTGAGGTGAAAACCACATCTCCTAAGGCTCTTGTAGACCATGATCATGAAGTTGTTTACATCTTTTCATACATGTTTTTATCCTTTTAACACTTAAAGCAGATAACCATGTATGTACTCATAAATAACAGTGTTGTGTGGTGCTTTAATTGATATATTATATTGTAAGCAGACTTTTACACATATTCTAACCCAAAATTAATTCTTAAACATACATCCATATAGACAAGAATGTTAAATGACTTCATTATAAAAGCTTACTCTGAGGGCGGTGGACACCCAATCACTAAGGAGGGGTTAAAGCACAGGCCATGCCACCTTTCCAAGGCTCCTCCATCTCCCGGAACCTTCTCACCTCTGCCTGGGCACCTGGTGGCCCTGCCTCCCTCTGGCCTCTCAGAGTCTGTCCACCCATTGGTTGTGATGCCTCCTGAAACACTCCCCAGCTCCCAGGCTCACAGTAACTTTGGGGGCAGGGGCACTTCACAAAGAGTAACGAAGAACAATGGCAATGATACAGACCTGGCAGCTGAGTTGGGGATGGACTTACAGTCACGATGCCTTGATGACCCCCTCCACTCTGCCACATATGAATCCTGCCTTTAAAGAGCTTCATTTCCCCAGAGGAAGGGCCTCTTTAGAGAGGCCTTCTCCACAAAGACACAGCACAGAGGCAGGTAACACTCCCTGGATTTCAGCCTCACTCTGGAGATCGATGGGCTGTGATTGCAAACCCAGCCTCTGTCTCCAGCTGCCCAATTTTAGCGGGATCTTCGCAGGCCTCTCACCCTGGCGTCCACCCCTGTGGCCCGGCACCGTGGTTCTGAGAACATTATTGATCTTTTGACTGAAGTGTGCTAATGAAATACAAATCTGTTGTCACTTACGGAGCCATCTGTCATGGCAGCACAGGAGAAATGCTACCAGGAGAACAATAACCATAATTTTATTTTAAGACCCAGCATCCCTCCCCCTTTCCCTGCTAGAAAAAAGTCAATACCTTTTACTGTTTCATTTTGTCACAGAGCAGTCGTGGAACAGACATCAATAGGCTGTTAAAGATACTTCCAATTATTGTCCAAGTTCCCGGTGACAGGGTCCTTGGCCTATTGCAGTGAGTTCACGCCCCTTTGCATGAGGTGGGAGTTCGCCCTGGGTGACTCAGTGCTCCTGTCCTTGGGGCGCTCTGTCTGGGATCAGTAGCTAAGGAGGTGACAGGTGTGCAGGATTCTCAGAGGGCCCGGGGTCCTAGGGAATGTAAGGACTAATCTTACAGAGCATTAGACCATTCCTGGGCAGAGAGGTCAGAATAAGAAAAACAGGTTTTTGTCTTGCACCCACAGCCCAGGCAGAAGGGATTTCCAGGGGGGAAAGTAGAACTGCCATGTGTAGTTGTTTTGAATGTCCAATCATGAGTGGCACATGATTTCAGGCAGAATGGGGTCCTCAAGTCTGACTCTCTGAGGTTCTAACCATTTCATCTTTCTAAATGGGGACTTGGAGACACAGGGAGGAAAACACTGATTTGGCTTTGTGTTACCCAGCAGGTCGACAGCTGCCTTCTTGTCTTCAAAGTTTCTGATAAAATATCTGCTAAAAATCTTATATGTGATGATTTTCTCTTTTTCTTTTGAAGGTTTGAGTATAATCTATCTCAGTGTAGGTCTCTTTGATTCATCCTATTTGGAGTTCATTGAGTTTCTTGGATGTTTATCTTCATGTATGTCATCAAATTTGGGAAGTTTTCAACTATTATTTTATCAAATATTCTCTTCTGCCCCCTTCTCTCCTGCTGGGAACCAAGATCAACAGTAATCAATATAAATGTGAGAAGTCCAGTCAGAAGGCAGAATGGGGTTCTTTGATATTCACAGGGTTGAATATCTGCATTTTATTACCTATTACTGATGACTCAATGGCCTAAAGCAAACTCCCCCAACCTGATAATCTTACAGTTTACCAAAGATCACATTTAATATGTCTGTTTGCATTCCTAAAAGGCAATTGTGTATTCTAGTAAATAAAAGCAGATGGGAACAGAGACTCAGTAGAACTTGGTCCCTTGTACCAAGATGACAACTGGCTTCCCCCATAATTTCCAAATTTATATTTCTTATCTTATGTGTTAATTTTCACATCAGCCCTTTCTCCAAGTCTTTGAACCTGAGCCATGCGGGCCTTGGCTTCACACTCCCGCTTCTCCTTCGGAACATCTGCTGTTCCTTCCACTTGATGGTGTCCCTCAGTTCCCTTGGGCTCTGTTCACTTTTGAATCTTTTTCCCTTTCTGTTCCTCAGACTTAATAATTTTTACTACCTTATCTTCAAGTTCACTTATTTTTTTTCTTCTTCCTGGTCAAATCTGCCTTTGAATTCCTTTAATACATTTAAAAAATTTCATTTATTGTACTTTTCAGCTCCAGAATAAAAAAAATAGATTTATTTTTATCTCTTTATTGACATTTCCATTTTGTTTATAAATAATTTTCTTGACTTTCTCCACATCTTCCTTTAGTTCCTTGGTCACCTTTAAGATAATTGTTTTAAAGTCTTTGTCTAGTAGATTGCCATCAGTTCTTTTTCAGGATAATTCCTGTTTGTTTTTTCCTTTGACTGGGCCACATTCTTCTATTTCTTTGCATGCCTTGTGATTTTGTTGTTGTTGTCGAAAATTGGACACTTGAATCGAATAATGTGATAACTGGAAATCAGGTTCTCCCCCTTAACCAGGATTTGCTATTTTTGTTATTGTTTTATGTGTTCATTTATTTGTTTTTATTATTTTAGGCTGTCTCTATGTCAAGGCTCAACCTGAGGTATAAGTACAAACTTAATGTCTTCTCAGATCTTTTCTGAGCCTTTTCCTGGGCATGTCTGGACATTTTCTATGTTTTTCTGTATTTATAGTTGTTTTGAATGTCCTAGTCTTTAATGCCTGGCTCCCCAAAGGACAAAATAAGAACAATTACGGGGAAAGTTAAAAAGATCACTGGTGCTCGAATTCCTCTGGAAGTCACTTCAGTGAGAGTGGGAGGGGGTTGCTACAATGGGGAGGCACAAAAAATGCTGCCTACCTTTTTGCATTTCTGTTTACTTTCTACATGATTTGAGGCCTATTACATCCTCTCTTTTTCATGAATAGGGATCATAATGATTACCTTACAAAGATCTTGTAGAGTTGAAATAAAGCATGCATTAGGTAAAATATATAAAACTAGAGGCCCAGCACACAAAATCGTGAGAGTAGGGTCCCTAGGCCTAGCCTGTGATCAGGACTGTCTTCTGCCCATTTGCCAGTCTCCAGGCCAAATGCCACCTCCACCGCTGGGGCGGGATAGGTCACGGGCATACCCCACAGCTTCCGTCAGTGCCAAAAACCCCAGCAGCAGCAGCAGCAACGGCAGCAGTGGCAGTGGTGGTGGCAGCAGTGGTGGCAGCACCCCCATGAGCGGGCAGCACATTCCATCAGTAACTGGTCCAGTGTGTGTGAATAGAGGTGAAGTCGCTGACCCCCGCTTTCCCGCTGGCCTGAGCGCCTGAGCCACTGTGTGCACATGGAGGTAAAGTCCCCAGCACCTGCTTTCCCACAGGCCTGAGCCCCTAAGCAGCCGGGCATGAGCTGGCAGTCCCAATGACCTGATAGCCAGCCTGGTCCTCCCCCACCCACCCCAGTTCCTTCATTCACCATCGCTGATCCATCAGAGCCTGCAGGCTGGGGGGAGGGACCAAGAAGTCAGCCATTCTGCCTGCTTGCCACCCACCCTCTTCCTTATGGTTCCCCTTGGCCTGCGGGCGAGGGTGGGAGGGTGGAGGAGGTGGGGGAGGTGAGGGACCCAGAGGAGGTTAATGCGCCTCATGGCAACAGGTCGAGCGGTTGTTCCGGTTGTTATTCTTATGGTCCCTGGCCTTATATTATATAGGATTATTGGCATTTGACTGTTTTTAACTTATAAATGCTATAGAAGCCTAAAGCCTAGGTATGAAAGGAGATGGAGCTTGCAACCTGGGCATGTGCCCTGACCAGAATTGAACCCATTTATTGGTGCTCAACCACTAGACCTTGCCGGCTGGGCAAGTGCACTTTTGATTTTAAAAGGCCATGGCGCTCTGCATCAGAGGCTCACACATCTGTTGTTTCTGATAGAACCAACCACGGCTGACCTGTCCAGACCCTGGTGTCCTTTCAAGTGGCGCCAAAGAGCCTGTGGCGTGGGAAGCACAGAGGATTCCTTAGATGTTGCTACAAGGCCACTATGGCTAGCGCTGAGGATCAAGGCTGTTTTCTTTGCTTTTCCAGACAATCAAACTTCTAACTGACAGCTTCCCTTAGACAAGGAGATTATGAGAACCAGGTTTCTGGAAAGCAGGCTTTGGAAGGGACCCGGTGGTCATGTTAATCCTCCCAGTGTGGGTGCTTCCAGGAGCCTTTGAGGAGTGGGGAGAGGAGCAGGAGGGCAGGAGCCAGGAGGGAGAAGGGGATGCGGGGAGACCTCCAAGTAGGTCTGTTGACTCCTATTTGCTCCTGGTTACCTTTCAATAGTGTAAAGTTATCCTCTAAATGCCCTCACTTCTGTTCAGGCTTCTAGAGAAGAGCATGTAAAAGTGGGAGGTTTATGATCTCCAGGGGACTCTGTAGGATGGACAAATATCAAAATACTTGCAGTACATGCCCCATTCATATCTGAAAAATGAAGCCAGGTGGGGTGAGAAGATGGGGTTCACTCCCTGTCCCCCTGTGGAGAAGTGTGTCAGGATCCGCCCCCCCCCCCCCACCATGTCTCGTTTCCCCACAAGCTTGGCCTTCATATGCTCCTCACACCTGTCTCCTGGACAGATATGAAGGTTCAGACCTCACCTCCCCTCACCTCCCTCACCTTACCTCCCTCACCTCAGCTCACCTCACTTCACCTCCCTCATCTCCCTCACCTTACCTCCCTCACCTCAGCTCACCTCACTTCACCTCCCTCACCTCCCTCACCTTACCTCCCTCACCTCAGCTCACCTCAACTCCCTCACCTCCCTCATCTCACCTCAGGAGCCAGCCTCCATGGTTTGCTTTTTCAGTTCCTGCTGCTTTCCCATCTGTCCACTGGTCATCTTTGGCCTTCCGTCAGTTTGAATAACAAACCTCCTTCCTTCTCTTTATTCCACTGGGGTCTCAGTCTTCAACAAGTGGAGAGGGGCAGTGATGTGCTGCTTCTGTGAGCCATGGCCCCCGGAGAGGGGCAAGTGCCCTGTACCTGCCCTGAGCTGCTCGCCCTGACAGGGCACAGGCGGGCCTGCCTCACTTCCTGTGTGCCACGGGCCCCTTCACCCTGAAGCGAGGAAGGTGGACCCACCACTGGGTCCTGGAGGAGTGTCTTTAAGGTAGAGAGGAAGTGCTTAGGGCCTTCTGACTCAGCAGAGGTAAGACGTGCAGTGACATCCGAGGACAGTCCATGAGACACGTGTCCTTCAGTTTAAATGCGTGGCATCCCATGGACTGTGATCACTTTTGTAGGAACATTTCCTGCTTGGATGTGAACTGATCAAATCTAACACTCTAGATTGGGGGGCGGGGGGAAATGTCTGGCCCACGGGCCATAGAAGGCCTGAGAAATCATTTGATCTGGCCCTGCCACAGCATTGGGGGTGAGTTAATTAAATGTTTGACAAAACACAGTAGGCTAACATTTAAGTTGATAATTTGGTATGGCCCGCGATTGATGTCATAAATATCCAAATGGCCGTTGGCAGTAACAGGTTTCCCCACCCCTGCTCTGGATGCATATGCCTGAGTACTCCATTGAGAATCTGCGTGACCGTGGGCGAAGACACCATCTCTCTGATCACAGGAGCAAACATATGAAGGCTAACGGGAGTTGGGGTCTCACCATCAGAGAAAGGAGTGGCAAATATGAGGAAGGGGAAACTAGAATCAGCCCCGTTTACAAAACTCAGTTTCATCCTGAAAGATGGGGGTGACAATCATACTCACCTCCTAGGGTTAAGTCCACACCAGAAAAAAACGGAATTATTTTATTATTGTTGTTTTGGGATGGTCCTCCCAAAGGCTGGGCGATTAATTTCATGGCCATTTGCAGTGAGAGCACCTCCCCAGTGGCAGAGGAAGAGGCCGCTTCTGACCTTGACCTTCTTATACCGCATAAGACCCCACACAAGCCTTTCCCTCCTAGCTTTATATCATCACTGAAGTCAACTCTGGAGCTGGGGATTTATGAATTTATGAATATAAATAGGACAGACATGCCACTCATAATCTTCCTGACATTCTCAAACGGTTCAGCAAAATATTGCTCACAGATGCATGAAAGATACACTTCATGCCTGATTGATGATAAATTATGACTTATTGGGTTCTACTGTTCTTCCCCGACTATTTGTTCATTTAATAATAATTATTATAAACCACCATGGGCACTGTGATAGGGGTAATGAATGTTCATTCACTCCATTTTCATTTATCCAACAAACAATTACTAAAGGGCCTACCACACGCAGGAGACAAATTACCCGGTGGGGTATGAGGTGTCCACCTGAGGGGATTCAGAGGGGTGAGGTGGGAGTCCATGCTGGGGCGGCATAGAGGGGGTCCGTGATGATTGTGATGAAAGATTGATTTCAAACAATGGGGATAATGAGAGCCAGGTCTCTCACGGTTAGAGAAAGGAGTCACACATATGGAAAGAAGGAAACCCAGAAACAGCCTGTTTATAAAAATTCTGCAGTGCCGAGCTGAGAGGCAAGGCAGTGAAAATGCTTCATATAGAGTGACTTTATTCAGAGGCACCTGGGCTACAAAAGCAGACAAACCGGAAGTGGCTCTGCTGTGGCGTTGGCTCACCCACCAGGGCAGCTCTCTCTCTGGGCTGCTCAGCCCCCCTGGGGGTGCAGCTTCCCAGGTTTCTCCCCAAGGCTCTCAGTCTGCAGAACTCCTGCCTGGTCCAGGGGGGCGCCGTGGAGGCCCTCACACCTCATCTGGCCTCCTCATGTCTCTCCAGGAACCTTTGGCCTCCAGCCAGGTCTTCTGGGACCCCTCTTCCTGCTGGTGTCCTGGGGAGCAGAGTCGAGGCAGTTCAGGATGAAGGGCATGTATCAGGACATGTTCACTGGACACACCCTCCCGGTGAAAGAGGGAAGGAGCAGGTCTGGGTGGAGGAGAAGCTGAAGGGGATGTTGTCCCCATGAAGGCCACTGCTGGCCTGCCTCATGTGTTGCTAATGAGTGTAAATCTCCTCCTGGCACATGGCAATACATGAACAATTGCTTTTATTATTGTTACTACCGTGAGCCCTCAGATAACTACCAAAGAAAACTTTAAAGTTTGCTTATTTACTTTAGATTTCTTTTTATTTCCTCCTTATTTTGAAGTAACTTTCAACTTTGGAATTACTATAGAATCACAGGAAGTTGCAAAAATAGGGTGATCTCATGTCCCCTCTACCAGCCCCCCTACCCCCAAATTGGTAACATCTTATGTAACTCATTATAGCATCAGGGCCAGGCCTCCAACCATGCTGGCTCGACACCACTAACTAGACTGCAAACTTTATTCTGATCTCACCGGTTTTATGTGCTCTCATTTGTGTGTGTGTGTGTGTGTGTGTGTGTGTGTGTGTGTGTGTATGAAGTTCTATGCAGTTTTATCAAATGTCTAGATCATATGATCATCACCACGATCTTATCTAATAAAAGAGTAATATGCGAATTAACTGTACCTCTGATCAAGCCATGCCCACAAGCCACACCCAGCAGCCAATCAGGAGCAAATAAATTCCAACCAAGATGGCTGCAGCCACTGAGAGAACAGCCGGCCGGGGCCACAAGCACAGCCTCCATGTTCCACCACACCAGCATGGCCATGCAGACGCGGAGAGAGGGAATGGGACTGCTGTGAGGAGGGAGGGGAAGAACCAGAAAAATGGGTCTTTCCAGTTCCTGATGCTGATGGAGCCCTGTGGGTGCTGGGCTCCTCCACCTGCAGCCCCCATTCACAACCCAGCAGACTCCTGCCAGCAGTCCAGACGTGACCAGCATGGCCTGTGGCAGGGGGGTGTCCAGCGGGCACACTACAGGCATCAAATCACTGCAGCCGAAGCCACCCCCCAACACACACACTTGGTGTCTCCTCTACCAGCCACCCCCTCCCCCAAATTGGTGACATCTTATATAACTCATTACAGCATCAGTGCCAGGCCTCCAACACGCTGGCTTGACACCACTAACTAGGTCCAAGGGGGTGACTCCTGAGGTACTACTCCCATGGCAGTGAATGTGCACCATGCCAGATGGGGAAGCCGGACCTGAAAGCCCAAGCCCCGGAGTACCCAACAGGGCATTGTGTGCCAGGGCCCTGAGGAGGCCCCAGGACAAGCATCTCCCCAGAGGTTGTGTGGAAGGAGGAGAGGAACCTCTGGCTAGAGGCCGGGGTGAAGGATGCTGGTGTTTTTGCAGGCTGGGCTGAGGGACACCACCCCCTCTCCGCACCCCCCACCCCCTTGCACAAATTTCACGCACCGGACCTCTAGTTAAGATATAAAACTCTTACTTACATCACATTAAAAGTACTCTTTTGTGCTACCTTTTTATTCTTACTTTTTTTCAAGAAATGTATTATTTCAGGTGTCATTGAACCCTAAACCCAACTCCATTCCCCATCCTACATCCACAGAAGTAATCACAGGTTCTAAGGTTTCAACTATGTATGGCTCCAAAACAGCTAATATTTGCCAAGTGCTTATTGTGTGCCATGCACCATCCTAGGTTCCATGCTGTAATAATATGATTACTACTCACCATGGCCCACACACTGCTATCCACAGAGAGGATGGATATCGTGGAGCAAAGAGATTAAGGTAATTTGCACAAGGACTCAGGGCAGGAGGTGCTGGTTCCAGGGCTTGCACCTGCCAGCATAACCACTATTCTATCTGACACACACTCATCTTCCTGCCACCATGATGTCTCAGAGATTCATGCATGTTGATTTCTCTGAACATAAGTCATTAGTATTAACTGCTCTGTCGTTTCCTCTTTTATAATTACACCACCATTTATATGTGATGACTATTTAGGATGTTTAATTGCTACTACTACACACAATGGTGCAGGAACCCCTGCCCTGTATCACTTTGTTCACGGTTGTTTGAGCTTCTCTGCAGTTTATTCCAACACATGAAATTGCTGACTTCTTAAGAACCCATGCCTTCAACCTTGGAGGAAGTGGCAACATAGATGACATATCCCAATTATTGTAATTTGCATTTCTCTGATTTTTAGTGATGTTAAGCATCTTTCTTGACAATTGGCCACACATTTTTGTTTCTCAGTGCATTTTATAAAATACTAAGAGCCCGGTGTATGAAATTTATGCATGGGGGGCAGCCCCAGTCTGTACCCTTTCCAATCTGACCTCTCGAGGGATGTCTGACTTCCCGTTTAGGCCCAATCCCGGTAGGATCAGGCCTAAATGGGCAGTCAGACATTTCACAATTCAGGACTGCTGGCTCCAAACTGCTCACCTGCCAGCCTCCCTGATTGCCCCTAATCGCTTCTGCCTGATCACCCCCTAACTACTCCCCTGTCAGCCTAATTGATGTCTAACTGCTCCCCTGCCAGCCTGTTTGCCCATAACTTCCCTCTTCTGCTGGGCTGGTCACCCCAACTGCCCTCCCATGCAGGCCTTGTCCCTCCCAACTGTCCTCCCCTGCTGACCTGATCCCCCACAACTGCCTTTTCTTGCAGGCCTGGAACCTCCCAACAGCCCGCCCCTGCTGGCCATCTTATGGTGGCCATCTTGTATCCACATGGGGGCAGGATCTTTGACCACATGGGGACAGCGCTCTTGTGTGTTGAAGGGATAATAAATCTATTACTCTTTTATTAGATAGGATAGAGGCCTGTTGCATGGGTGGGGGCCAGGTGATTTGCTCTGAAGGGTGTCCCAGATCAGGATGGGGTTTTCCTTGGGGCGTGGAGGAGCCTGGGCAAGGGGCCTATGGTGGTTTGCAGGCTGGCCACACACCCCAGTGACCCAAGCAGAGGCCCTGGGATCTGGGATTAATTTATGTTCTACAATTGAAACTTTGTAGCCTAGAGTGGAGCCAAGCCTTCTGCTTGCTCAGGGGTGACAGCCATTTCTGCTTGGGTTCATTTAAATTCTATAATTGAAACTTTGTAGCCTAGAGTGGAGGCCTATGTGCTAGGGCTGCATAAGTTTGGCTTCCTCCATCGCCTGGGCAACCATAGCCTCTATTCTCTCCAGCTCCATGGCTGCCATCATTTCTGTTCAGATTATGCATCTTTATAATTGAAACTTTGTAGCATTGAGTGGAGGCCTAGGCTGGCCAGGGCAGGTGGAAAGCTTGGCTTCCTCCATTGCCATGGAAACCCAAGCCTTCCTCCTGCTCTCAGTGGTGGCAGCCATCTTGGTTGGGGTTTATTTGCATAATTTGCTCCTGATTGGCTTATGGGCATGGCTGTGGGCGTGGCTTGATCATAGCTACTGTTAATTTGCATATTACTCTTCTATTAGATAGGACTAGGGGCCCGGTGCATGAAATTCATGCACAGGGGTGGAGGGGTTCCCTCAGCCCAGCCTGCACCCTCTTCAACTGGACATCCCTCTTGCAATATGGGACTGCTGGCTTCTAACCATTCACTTGCCTGCCTGTCTGATCCCCCCTAACTGCCTCTGCCTGCCTGCCTGATCATCCCTAACTGCCCTTCCCTGCTAGCCTGATCTCGCCCCCAAGTACCCTCCACTGCCAGCCTGATTGCCCCAATTACCCTCCCCTGCCCACCCCTAACTGCCTCTGTCTGCCTCATTGCCCCTAATTGCTTTCCCCTGCTGACCACCCCTAACTGCCTCTGCTTCAGCCCCTACCACCATGGCTTTATCTGGAAGGAAGTCGGATGTCCGAAAGATGGCCAGTCAACCCAGTCTAATTAGCATACTACCCTTTTAGTAGTATAGATTATATAGGTTAAGATTGCTTAAGGGGGGGGGGAGCCTTTTTCAGCAGGAGGAGATGCTCTTGGCAGACAAAACCACAAAATCCTATATCTGGACTGATAGTTAGCCATATGCACTATACTACCAAACCAGGCATGAAAAAATTGAACCACTTTCTTACACCTTATACCATACTTAAAATCTCTCCTCAGCCCCCACCTTAGGTTCTGCCTTAGCAGTTCACTCAGATTAGGTTCTGATTGGTCGGTTTCTATGCCAGACAGCATCAAAAGCTCCACCTCCTAGGCAGCCATTGGCTCCTGGCACTTCACCCATATTTGGTTCTGATCGGTGGGTTTCTATGCCAGTCAGCATCTCTTGGCCTATCCCTGGGCCTGATGAAAGAGGTGGGGCTGATCAGCAGCCCCAAAGGAGACTGGGAGTGAAATAGAGGCATGGCTACTGGTGAAGCCGGGAGAGAAAGAGAGAAGCAACAGCTGATCAACGGCTGCCACAGAGGCTGGGGATCAAACCCTGCCTCTCTCTGCAGGCCTCTCTCTGGGCCTAATTGCAGTAGCCTCAGCAGCCAGCACTGACTTCAGGTGTTCAGTGGAACCTTGGTAGTTACGGACTCTGGCTCTCTCTCTCTCTCTCTCTCTCTCTCTCTCTCTCTCTCTCTCTATATATATATATATATATATATATATATATATATATATATATATATATATAGAGAGAGAGAGAGAGAGAGAGAGAGAGAGAGAGAGGAAGAAACATTGATGTGACAGCATAACACAATTGGCTGCCTCTGCACACCCCATACTGGTAATGGAACTGGCAACCCTTGGTGCACAGGATGATGCCCAACCAACTGAGCCACACTGGTCAGGGTTTTCTGTGCACCTTTTTCTATTGGATTGTGTTATTATCATTTGTAGAAACTTTTTTTACATATTCTGGATAATAATTTTTAATTGATGATATGCATAGCAAGTTCTCATCCATATCTTGCTTTAAATTTTTTTGAATAAAGTGTCTTTTATAATTTTAATTTTTATCGTATTGAATTTTATTATATGGTTTGTTCTTTTGTGTGTTTTGTTTCAAGACTGTCTTTCCCACTCAAAGTCATAAAGATACTTGACCTTTTTTCCAATTGTTTTAAAGTTTTATTTTTTGTAGTTTTCACAATAAAGTTTTATTTCTAGTTACCTTGTGTGTAAGACATAAATATTTCCCCCTGCACACAGGCAGTTTCCTGGTACTATTTATTGTATTGATCTTTCCTATTGTTTGCAGCATCTTCTCTGCTGTAAGGGCCTTCCCGTGCACATCCCAGTCTGTCTGGGGTCCTTCTGTTGACCTCTCTGCTTTGCACTATGCTAACACCACACAGTCTAAAACATGATCACTTTATCATAAACTTGGGTGTTGGGGAGGGTAAGTTGTCCTGGTTCTTCAAAATGATTTCCCCCGTGAACTTTTGAATCCTCCTGTCATGTTTCCCTTGGAGCCTGTTGGGATTTAGACACTGGGATTGTATTGCATCCATAGACTAGCTTGGGGAGCAATTGACATCTTTCTACTATAGGTCCTTCCCATCCATGAGCATGTTCTATTGCTCCCTCTATTCAGTTTTTCTTTTATGTCCTTCATTAAAGCTCTATAATTTTCTCCTTAAAGGTCTTGCACACAGTTTACTAGATTTATTTCCTGGTACCTTCTACCATTTAGTGGAACTTTGGGGTGAGGTGTGGACCTGCCAGAGCTCAGCCACCGAGGAACTCCAGGATCCTGGCAAATGGCTCAGTGCTCAGCTTCCTCATCAATAATTATACCTCCACCACAGAGCAGGCATGAAGAGCGAATGCAATAAAGAATGTGACACCCTTAGAACATCGTAAATATTGGGTAAATGTTAGCTCATCCTGGAATCATGTTTCTAAATGGGTCAGACCGATAAAAAATTGACAGACAGCATCCCCCCACCCCTTTCCAAAGTAAAGAGGGTGAAATAAAGCACTTTCAAAATAGATGTTAAAACCAAAATATCTATTATATCCCAAAGTAGGGATAATTGTTAGCTTTTCAAATTATTCTGTTTCATTTAACAGATAACCAACTTTAAAAGAAAAATAATTGTGAAGATGTTTTCTGTTCAAAATCTAGTGCGACTTATTATCCTAATTGTTTTTCTAGCTTTTTTTTTCAAGCAACAATGCTTAAAGAAGCTTCATTTCTTTTTAGAGTTATATTTGCTTTTATAAAACAGCACATGTTTTATTATAAACATTTTCAACATTAGGGAAAAGTACAAAAAAGTAGAAATTTCCCCAAATCATAGCAGCGAAGGAGCACCATTGGTAACCTTTTGGTCAATATCCATTAAAGAAATATTTTAGAGAGCGAGGAAGGGAGAAGGAGAAAGAGAAACACCGATGTGGGAAAGAAGCATTGATGGGCTGCCTCCTGCACGCCCCCTACCAAGCAAGGATCACTGCAACCCGGACACGTGCCCTGACATGGAATTGGATGGGTGATCTTTTGCATGGGATGATGTCTACCCAACGGAGCCACACCAATACCAGGAAATGGGCTTCTGAGTTTGTGCCCACTTTTTGTTTCCACGGTAACAGTTGCAGAATGACAATACTTTACATTCCATTCTAAAGAGTGGCACTAGTTTATCAAATCAATTTCCTCTTTACGTCTACTTGATCATGTAAAATAAACCATGCTCCGATGAACCACTGCAGCTCACCTCGTTTTGCTAATTTATATGACCACCTCTATCAATACATCCTTTGGAAGTGAGATTATCAGGATAAAAGGCACCTTCGTTTTACATTTTGACACTTATTGCCAAACTGCCTCCCTGAAAAGGCTGAATCCATTAGTTCTGCCGTCATGGGGGCATGAGGGTGCCCATTTTCCAATAAGCTAAGTGGGTTTGTCAATTTCCTTAATCATTATCTATCCACGTGCAGAAAACAAAGCTCTCTTTGCATATGCATGTCTTTAGTTATTAGAGAAATGAAACATCTTCCCATCTGTGTATTGGCTGTTTGAATCTCCTTTTGTGGACTGCTGCGTTGGTATTACATTCATCCGGGGTTTTTAAAAGAGTTCTCTGTGTAGGAACATTGTGTGTAACATTGGGTTGCAGCCCCTGGACCTTGGGCTTGGGCATGGGGCTCGTTTCAGCCAATAGGATGTTAGCAGATGTGATGAAGGTAAAAGTTTTAGTGGGGCTGAGCTTGAGCTCTTTTGCTTGTGCCAACCCCATGAAGAGAAGATGCCTTGGCTGATGCTGGTCTCAGAGGAGTGAGAGACACATGACCAGTCCAAACCCATGGTCGGGAGCCAAGCCTATAGCCCAGCCCAACCAAGATTGGCAGAACCACAGCTGCCGGCCCACAGACATGAATAAGGGTTGTTGTCTTAAGCCACCAAGTTCAGGTTGGCTTGTTATGCAGCCCTATTATGACAAAAGATGACTGACACGCTGTCATTGTCTTATTGTGGGAATTTGTCCATGTCAAGTTCTTCTCTGGGTCTCAGTTTCTTAAATGTGGCATGAAGGAGATAATGGCTGAGTGTTTTCTAGGATCTCTTTCAAATACTAAGATTCTGGGTTTAGTGCTGAGAGGAGAGAGTGTTCCAGAAGAAAAGCCAAGCACAGAGGTGTACTGAGGGCTATGCAGGAAGGGAAGTGGGCAGCGTGCAGGTTTGTCCCACTGGAGCAGGGGTCTGAGACATGCAGAGGGTAGGATGAAGGAAGAAAGCTGAAGCAGGAGTGTGGGGGCCTGGGGTCTCTGAGAAGCCATATTTGTTCATCCTCCACCTGTTCCTTAACCTTTTACCAACTGTCTTCTGATCTTGCCTTCTTTGATATATATATCTGTTTTTTTACAGAGAGGAAGAGAGAGAGATAGTTAGAAACATTGATGAAAGAGAAACATCAATCAGTTGCCTCCTGCACACTCCCTACTGGGGATGTGCCCGCAACCAAGGTACATGCCCTTGTCTGGAATAGAACTTGGGACCTTTCAGTCCGCAGGCGAATGCTCTATCCACTGAGCCAAACCGGTCAGGGCTGATCCTGCCTTCTTAATGATGACTTCTCATATCCAAATCCTCGCCGTGGCTGACAGCCTCCCAGAACTTGATGCCTCCCCTCACTAGCCTCTTGGACGAACACCAAGGGACCCAGTGCTGGACTCAAAGAACTATCAGATATTGTGTTTCTGTGTCCACTCACAGCTCCAGTGCCATAATTCTTACAGCATATATTCTGTGCTTGAAGCTGTAACAGAGAGTCTGAGCAGGAGTGGACAAACCACCCTGGACAACTTAAAGCAGAGGCCGACAGTCTGTATCTCTCTTCAGTTCAGCACAAGAGGGTCTTCAAATTGCTCTTTTTCATATACTTATTTCTCCCCCTTTTTTCTCTGGAGATGACTGCTCTCATTGCTGGCCTTTCCTACAGTCCTATGGCCCTGAATTCTTAGCACATTCTGAACCACACCTTGTGATTAGATGGATGCAATCTACTGTTCTTTGCCTTGTATGCATTACACTGATCTCTTTCTTCCTCTTCACATGTTGTTCACCCTATAAGTATGTGTCTGTCTCAAATCTCCCCTTTACATAAGCACACCAGTCACATTGGATTAGGGCTCATCCTAATGATGTCATTTTAACTTTATTACCTATCCTCAAATAAGTCACATTCTGAAGCACCGGGGGTTAGGGCTTCAACATATATATTTTAGGGGGCTGAGAGGAGAGACACAATTTAACCCATGACATTCACTTCAATGAGGCATAGTCTTTCCTCCCATTGTAACACTGCAGAACAGGCCCTGACCCTCATCCCTAACCACCCAACCCCTGATTCTACTTCTATCACAGAAGATGAATTTTTTTCTCCCATTATTATTATTACTATTATTATTGTTAGTGCTATTTTCAGTGATCCTCCTAAATCAGACTAGAACAAGCATTACCCCTGTGGCTCAAAACTATCTCCCCCACTCTCACCCCCTAGCCCAGAGCCCCTCATGTTTGGTACATCCAGTGCCAGCCTCATCCCCATCCACTGGCCTGGTTCAACTTGCACAGTGTGTGCAGAAGGGTGGGTTCTGGTACCAGGTGGTCCTGGCTGAGGGACCCAAGTTGGGGAAGGCACTGGCTTCAAAGCTGACAGAGGCCACTCATGGGCCTCAATGACCCCCAACTTCAGCCCAAATGCAGAGACACCCACCCTCTACTTGGTTAATCTTACAGTTATTTCCTCCTTAAATGAGATCATGTTTGGCCTGGTGAAAATACGTACCTTTATTTCCATGAGTTAGTCCACTGCCATGGAATCCATTTCTGAAGCTCCTGCCTCCGTATGTTGTCTGTGGCTGGCAGAGCAGTGACGGCCTGCTGGGGATTGCCAACCAGTGCCTTGGTCCCTGGGTACCGGCTGCCTCGTCTCTCCCTCCACGGGGAGAAGGAGATCTCTCCTGCATTGAACTTCCATTGGAGCCCATTAGAGGACCAATCTACGCTCATCTGCTCAGCACCTCCTGTCATATCTTCAGACAGAATGACCTCCCTGCTGGCTGCTCCATTTGTACACTGTGGCAGTGGAGGAGGCTGCAGTTCTGGGTGAGGGGCACTATTGGTGGGTTCAGGGGAGCCTACCTAGGCCTCAGTCCCCAGAGAGCCTGGGAGAAAAAGGAAAATTCAGCATTAGAGCTACTTGATATCATCCTCAAGACTTCCCTTCTCTTTCCGCAGGCAAGCACCTCACAAACCATCTCAGGATCTGCACACCTGCACCACTGCTTGCCTGGAGCCTGCACTGACCACCCGCGCAATAGACCTGTTTCCTCGCTGCGCCCACAATCTACAACTCTCTGCTCTACAACCCTAGCGGGGAGGTGGCACCTCCCTTCGCTGTGAGGAGCCTCCAGCCAGATGAGGCTGCACCAGAAGCTAAAGCAGCTTAAGCTTCAAGGAACCTCTCTTTCCACAGCCTCCTCCCCTGCCCTGGTTGGGCCTCCAGCATGTGGTTAATGAGCATTGTCAATGCGAAGATTAATTAGGATAAGTAACTGCCAGGAGCACTTGTGAAATCTTCCTGCTCGGATGTGAAGAGCCTGGGCAGGAGCTTTCCCACAGTTGACAGCAGCCCTGAACATTCGCACGGCATCATCCACAATGAATTGTGCAGGTGAGAAAAGCACTTCAGCTGCATCAGTGCAGAACACACGGCGATCAGACTCTGCTGAGGGGAAGCCTGGTTTAACTTTCTCTTCTCTGCACAGAAAATGATATTCCAAAATCAGTGTTTTAGGAGGAAATGAGTAAAGAGAATGCAACCCACACAGCTCAAGGGAGAAAGAAAGCTATGAAAGTGTGTCAGGGCACTCAGTCAGAAACAGTGGGGGTTCCCTCCTTTGGTGATGGTTTTGATGATTGTCCACTTTTTGAGATCTGCCATTTATTGTGATTTCTTTTCTCATTCTAAATAAATGTAAAATTGCACAGCTAAACTTTATTCCTTATTCTATGTGCTTTCTTTAAGAGGATGCTCCAAATGGTATTATTTTCAGACCCAAGGCACTGGATCTGTTGCCTTCTGGCACTTTCTATTGAACTTGGAATAAACTTAATCTCCTCCCCATGATTTGCAAGGACTCCTGACTGCCTTGACCCCTCCTGGCCCCTCTCCAGCTCTCTTGTCCTCACTCACTATACTGCAGACTGGTGGGCCTTCTCTCTGCTTCTTGAACTACTGTGCTCGGTCCCCCCACCTTGATGACTTTGCCTGGACCCTCTTCCCTGAATTTTCCTTTCTTGGGTATTGAGGCTCCAGCTCATGGCTGCCTCTTTTGAGAAGGCCTCCAGGATAATTCTACTTAATCCCATCTTTCCTACGCCAGTCCCTGCTGTACCCCTTGGCTTTGTTTATTTATCAGAAAGTATAATGTTCTTTCTTCAGCGTCTATCTCCTTCACCCATCCTGGGGTTAGGGGCCCCATGAGCCCCAGGACAGTAGGGGCCAAGCTTATCTAGTCCCTCACAACCTTCAGCACCAACAACAGTGCCTGAGTGCTTGAAACATCAGTCTCCAGCAGAGACTCTGTTCATAGTTTAAATTGATATCTCCTTTTTAGAAAGTGTGTTGACAATATGCCTTGAGAGTCTTAAAGTGGGCAAACCCATTAATTTCACTCCAGATATGAATCCCAAAGGAATCATCAGGGAAGTACAAAGAAAGGGAGGTTAGCTGAGCGGATATCACCATGGGATTTATAACCAATGAGGTCTGAGTTATTGTCTCATCTCTGCCAATAAATAGCTATTGTGTGACCTTGAGCAAGTTCCTATTGTCTCTGAGCCCTGGCTGCCTCGTCTGTAGATGGGGATAGTAATTGTACCTCCTGGGGAGGGAATCCTGAGGCTCTCATAAGGTCATGTATGAAAATGCTCAGCACAGGGCCAGTTGTATGGAAAAGATCACTCTATGTCGGCTATTAATTGTGTTCCATGATGCTCAATTTTGTTTGTAATGGAATAAAAAGAGAGCCTAAATATCTAACCAAAGGGATTGTTTACATAACTTAGGCTACATCTTTAGAATAAATTATTGTACACTTGTGAAAAGCTTGTTTTTATAGGATGTTCGATAATGCAAATAATAGCTCACAAAATGCGATTAGGTGAAAAAGGCAGGATACAAAACAAATAAAGCGTGACGCCACTTGTGTTACACAAATACATGCCCATGTTTGTTTGTGGGTGCAAATGAGTGTGTATCCTGCCAGGCTGTGTGGCAAAATCTTAACACCGTCTGTGGAGAATGGAATTATGGTTATTTTAATTTCCCCTTTATATTAGTAGCTAAATTTTAAATGTATTACTTTCAAATCAGTAGAGAATTAATCTTATTTTTTAAAGTGTGCACAGTATGTCCAGCGACCTCACACTACGACCTGGCTGCAGCAATCATTTGTGGACATTAGGAGGGAGATTAAGTTATTCACTCAAATTCTTCTCCCTTCCCTGTCCTTTCCCTGCACTTTGCCAGGTAACTGTCTAGTTCCTCCTTCAGAAGCTAGAGTGAACCTCAGGGCCTTGTGACATTGGGTTTGGCTCATAATTTCTTTTGCTAATGGAATCTGGGCTGAGGAGCCTCTGGCACATGGCACGTGGCACATGGCACATGGCACATGGCACATGGCACAGACTTGCATTCTAAACCTGAAGCTTAGAATGGCCCAGCCAACCTGCAAAAGTGTGAGAAACACATGCTTATTGTTGAATGTTACCCAGGGGTTGGAGTTGTTCATTTTACAGCAATAGCTGACTGATACAGTGGGACTGAAATGCTTCCTGTACTCAAATCAATCAAGAGAATGTCGCTGTTATCTTGGGAAGGGATGACTGGATTGAAACCAGAAGAAAGCTGGTAGAGAACCAAGATGACGGCATAGGTAAAACACCTATCTTGCTGTCATACACAGAAATTTTAAAACTACAACTTAACGAAAGAACAAACACCATCCAGAATCACCGGAAACCTGGCTGAGTGAAAATTCCACAAATAAAAGTGAAGATAAGACACTATGACTCGGAGGAGCGGCTGAGTACAGCATTGAAGATATGCACACAGAGAGGTTTGGAGCGCGAGCTCCAGCAGATAGGGCGGGCGGCTGAAAACCGGCCAGTTTTCTTGAACAAGGGAGACAAAGACGTCCCTCTGGACTTATTGTCCAGCTCTGGGTGAAGTCCAGAGAACCCACTATCATACGGGTAAAAACTGGACAGTGGGAGGGCACACCGAAGCTCGGGTGCTGCAGGGGTCTGCCAACTTGTGGAGGAGAGCTTGTGCGGAGTGTGCGTGAACTTGGGAACAACGCAGCTGCGTGACCGTGCAGAGAGCACTCCGGGAAACCGTCAGACTGCTTTGTTTTACGACCCTGGGTGAGATGTTGGGTGTGCAGACTCATTTGGGGAGAGTCTGAATTCCCCAGCAGCCGGTAGAACTCAGCAGCGGCTCTCTCTCAGAGGTGCTGGTGGCCATTGCCCCCAGCACAGAGTCCCTGGGGCCACATAGGGCAGAGCTAATGCTGTCTGCTTGGCCCGGAGACTCCGCCCATCCAACCTGAGCACAGCTGAACTTCACAGACAATTGGCCTGGAGGTCAACCCCTCCAAGTGCTAACAACGATTAACCTGAGCTTAACTTCAGCAAGACTGTGCAACCCATATCCAACTCAGGTAACTGGGGAGGCTGAGCCACTGTTCCTTGTAGGACATCTACCACACAAAGCTAATTGACCAACTCAGGGAAGCAGCCACCATGCAGAGACATGGAAAGAAATCAGATGTGAAAGAAATGGAGGAAAAAAACCAACTGGACATGGAATTAAAAACCACGGTTATAGGGCTTCTCAAGAGGCTCCTAGAAAAGGCCGAGACCTATAAGGAAATAAGCAAGACCAACAAGGAAATGAATGAGACCCTCAAGGATATGAACGAGACCTGTAAGGAAATGATCAAGACCAACGTGGAAATGAATGAGTCCTACAAGGAAATGAACGAGACCTACAAGGATATGAATGAGACTCTCAAGGATATGAAAAAGGACCAACCAGAAATTAAGCATACACTGACCGAAATAAAAAATATTATACAAAGACCTAAAAGTACTCTAGAACACCCCAAGAACAAAGTTAAAGATTTGAAATACAAAGAGGTAAAATCCACTCAGCTGAAAAAGCAAGAAACCAAAAGAATCCAAAAAATTGAAGCTTGTGTAAGGGGCCTCTGGGACAACCTCAAGCATACCAACATACGAATTATAGGGGTGCCAGAAAAAGAGAGAGAGCAAGACAATGAAAACCTATTTGAAGAAATAGTGACCAAAAACTTCCCACACCTGATGAAAGAAATCGACTTAGGAGTCCAAGAAGCACACCAAACCCCCAATATATAGAAACCCTAAGAAGACCATATCAAGGCACATCATAATTAAAATGCCAAGAGCAAAAGACAAAGATAGAATATTAAAAGCAGCAAGAGAAAAACAGTTAGTTACCTATAAGGGAGCACCCATACGATTGTCAGCGGATTTCTCAACAGAAACGATGCAGGCCAGATGCGAGTGGCAAGAAATATTCAAAGTGATGAACAGCAAGAATCTACAACCAAGATTACTCTATCCAGCAAAGCTATCATGCAGAATTGAGGTTCAGATAAAGTGCTTCACAGATAAGAAAAAGCTAAAGAAGTTCATCACCACCAAACCAATTATTATATGAAATGCTGAAAGATATTCCTTAAGAAGAGGAAGAAGAAAAAGATAAAAGTGTAAATTAGGAACAACAAATACACATTTATCAACAAATGAATCTAAAAATCAAGTGAATTAATAAGCTGGTGAACAGGATAAACTGGTGAATGTAACAGAATCACGGACATAGAGAGGGAATGGGCTGACAATTCTTGGGGAGAAAAGGGGTGTGGGAATTGCACCAAGAGACTGGACAAAAATCATGCAACTATGGGAGAGGACAGTGGAGGGGGGTGAGGATGGAGGGTGGGATGGGTACCAGGTGGAGAGGAGCTATAAGGTAAAAAAAAGGGAACAATATAATTAATAAACTGAACAATAAAGATTAAAAAAAAGAAACCAGAAGAAAGCTGAGATTCAAAACATTTAAAAGTCAACAACTGATTCTTAAGGAACTCAAAGGCAAAAGAAGTCCTCTCACCCGCCCTCCCCCCAATGATCTCAGCTCATTTTCAGGTTCTGTTATTAGTGTCTGAGATTTAGAGTCACAAAAGGTTGGAATCTTTTTGTCCTTTGATGTCATCTAGTCCTACAAACAAAATGTTAACCTTTATTTTCAGAATAATTTTCCTCTTTAAAAAATTATACATTTTTATTATAGACTAGAGGCCTAGTGCACGAATTCTCACATGGGTGGGGTCTCTTGGCCTGGCTGGTGATCGGATAGGATCGGATCGGGCCAGCAGGGGGAAGGAGCTATGGGAGGTTGGCTGTGGGAGTGCATTGACCACCAGGGGGAGGCTCTTGCATTGAGTGTCTGCCTCCTGGTGGTCAGTGCATGTCATGGTGACTGGTCACCCATCATTTGGTCATTTGGTCATTCGGTTGTTTGGTCATTCAGTCACTTAGGCTTTTATATATATAGACTAGAGGCCTGATGCCTGAAATTTGTGCAAGGGGCTCGACCCTCACAGCCCCAGATGCCTCAGCTGGCCCTCACAGCCCCAACTTCATTCGGAAGGTCGTCTGGACGGTTGTCCGGATGGTCATTCTGCTGTTCGTCTAATTAGCATATTAGCTCTTTTATTAGCTCTTTATTACCTAGGATTATGCAGATAGGAAAAAAGAGAAAGGAACAACTCTTAATACCACCACCAAAAATAACCTCTGTCAAACATTAGTTATGTATATACATGTATTTATATTTTCCCCCCAAAAGGAGGACATGCTATCCATTCTGTTCTAAAATTTTAATTTACATTTACTGTGTCAGAAAAATCTTCCTACGCCAATTTACATCTTCTACACAAGTATTTAGAATTGTGGAATTGTGGCTGAGTTTCCCAATAAGTGGATATACCATAAATAACTACCAAACTCTTGTGGTAACATCTGCAAATATATCCAATTTTTAGTTCTTATAAGAAACATCCTATATGAAAAGCTCTCCATGTGTATTTCTGATTGTGTCTAACGGTTAAATTCCTAGTGATGGGATTTCTGGAGTTGGGGTATATGTACTTATGAAGTGTCCTGTCTCCAAGTGTCATTGTCTTCATCTGCCTGATGAGAGTGATTTGAAATCAGTGACCTGTGCGATCATCTTCCACCTCACAGACTTCCTGTTGTACTCAAACACCCCTGGGAAGGAGATACCCCTAGAACAAACATCATCGAAAGTACTATATCCCAGCAGAGAGACAGAACCCTGAGAGAAATGGAGAAGGAACATTATGAAAGCATCAAAGGTCTCCCTTCCCCCTCCAAGGGTCCTCATGATGGGTCCTCTTACTGCAGCCTGATTTGACAGATAAAGAAACTGATTCCAAGAGGACCCTGAGGCCAACTCTGCATCTGGACCAACTTCATAGCCAAGAGCCCTGGAGCTGTGGCTCTCTGCTTCCCTCCCCCTCGACTCCCACCATGTTTCTTCAGGCCACAAGACAACATGCTGACCACTTGCAGTCTCCCTTCTCCCTGCTGACATGGACTTTTGTATTGGGTCCATTGGCCGATCCTGGGACTCTGGTCCAACATGGAAAGGAAGGGCCCTGGGGTATCCTGGAAGCCGGGGTTCTCAGAAGGGCTCTGCTCGTCACCTGCTGGGTCTCCTGGGACATCATTTCACCTGGCCAGGTGTGCCAGAGACTGTTCAGCTCTTCACCAAATATGTTTTTTTCATCCTGGGCACACACACAGCAAGGCTACCAGCCTCCTCTGCAGGCACGTGGGACCACATGACTGCATTCCAGCCACTAGAATGTGACCCGTGTCATATCCACTTCAGGCCTTTGAGAACTTCTCAGGAGCTCCTTGTCTTTTTCCAGCCTGATGCTGGCAAAGGGCCACCTGCCCTGTGCTCCTAGTCATGGGGGCCTCTCCCACATAGCGGCGTGCCTCATCAAAGCATGCAAACCAAGAAGGCAAGAGAGAGAGAATAGGCCAGCAACATAGAAACCAGGGGTTGCTTGGTGGGTGCCTCCCCAAAAGAGCCATTCCAGACCTAGCCTCCTGCCACCTTGTGGCACTATTAGTCAAGGACAGCTGCTTTGGAGTTGATAGAACTTCGGTTGCATTGGGACTATTACACATTTTAGGGTTGGCTGGTTTGAGCAGCTAGCAGTATCTCCAGTAGCACTTAGACTTCACTGAGTATCTATTATGTACAGGACCCTATGCTCCACATAACGCCTGCCCTTTAACCCCACAATAGGGCCGTGACCTTGGGATTGTTATCCCCATGTTTCCAGAGCAGTGAATGAGCTGGGATTCAAGCTCAGGTCTTCTGGACCCTGATCCCATAACTAGTGCAGCTTTAAGGTTCTCCCAGACCTAACACTCCAGGATTCTGCTGGTCCCTGATTCCCCCCAGGTGAAGAGTGTGCTGGTTAGAATTGACAGGCCAGGGTCCAGGCTCCCACCAAAAGAGGCTTCAGGTAAAAGCTTGGCTTATGTATAGCTCAGTTTTTTCTTCTGTCAAATGGAGCTGCAGTGAGAAATTCCACAACGTGGGGTCCTTTGGGGTGAAAGGAGATCCTGATCACAAGGCGCTTGGCATTGAGTGTGGCTTTGGGAAGATGGCACTGATTGCATCCTTCCCTGACACAGGCCTCTTCCATGCACCTCCCCCCCTCCCCTGGCCACCTCCAACCTCTTTCCTCTCAGCCCTTCTGCATTTCCTGACTCATCTTTTAGTGAAATCTTTTCCTCACCTCCGCTGGAGCGCTCTGAAGCTCCACTTCGCTGGGGGAACTGGGACACGGCTGCTAGACATAGTTCTCGAGAAACTGAACACCTCTCTATTATTTATGAGGCAGACTCACTCCATCAAAAAGCCTGAAATTCCAAAAAACTTCTCCCTCTGTCGCCTGCTGGGAGAGTTGCACACAGGGTTTTTACCAATTCAGTGAGCCTTAGAGAGCAATCAGAGTTTGCTACTCCTAAGGGGAAGCCTGGCTGGGCTGAACTGAGATAGAAGGGAGGAAGGTTGACCTGGTTTGGGCTGGCTATTTGGAGCTGGCCTTCTGGGATGCTCCCAAGGGTGCTGGGCGAAGACTGGGGCAGTGGCAGGGGCAGGAGCAGCGGGAGGTCTGGGTGCTGTTGGCACTTGTGGTGGGTGGGTGCAGGGGCTGTTTGGAAGAGGGTGGAAATCCCCCGTCTCGTCTGTGTCCATCTGTTGAGGTCCCCACCTCAGGAAGCCTTGGGGACTTGGGCCCAGTCACGCCTTTGCATTTGTGCAGAGCATTCTGGGCACAAACACACGTCCCTCTTCTGGACGGTTGGGGTTAAGACAGAAAACCAAAAACACGCAGCCAAATGGAGCAAGTCTATTAAATTGTATTCAATAAAAGCCCACGCTGGCCTTGCTGGCTTGACACATTTCAGAGCTGGAAAAGCCCTTGAAAGTATACAACTTGATACTTTGAAATCTGGGACTTGCTTGCTGCTTAAGCAGTGGCACTCCCTTGCCTCCAAAGAGTCTGGTCCCCTAGCTCTGCTTCGGGTCAGCACACACTCGGCAGAGACTCCTCCGCTGCATGGAAACCTCACTGGCCCGACGCTGGCTATTCTGACCTGCTGTGTTCCTGCCTGGAAAGCCTTTGCTCCCTCCACCTGGGAAGATCTCAGCACTCACCAGTGGGAAGCTCAGGTGCCACCTCCCGGCTGAAGTCTTCTTGGGCCCCACCAGGTGGAGCTAACTGCTCAGCATCAGCACTCCCCCAACAAGCTCCTTCTTCCCTCAGGGCCTTGGCAGGTCAGCTCAGGCTGGCAAGTCACCCCCTGATATTCAAATGCCTGATCCTTCTCACTCTTCATACCTCATTTCAAAGGCCCCCTTCCCAGAAAGACCTCCCTTGTCCGGCAGCCTGCGGTTGCCACTGCCTGACCCTGCCCAGAGCCAGACTCTGTAACATCACGCTGTTTGCTGTGTTACTTCTTCCCAGCACCTCTCCTACCTGGCGGTCTTGTTGCTGCATTGCTTACCTGTCCATCCTGCCTCCCCAGGCCAGAGATCCTTACTGAGATCCCAGCCACAGGAGGGATCTCGTTTATTCACAGCTGCACCCCCAGACCCCTCACAGGCTGCACATAGTAGGGCCTCAGAAGCCTGGGGCAATGAGTGAACCTGAAGTTGGCCCTTATCTGCATCCCAGGTTCTGTCCTTGAGGATTGACCAGTGTCCCCAGTGCTTGCAGCTCCTGAGCAGCATGACCCATCCCCCCCCCCCCTCACCCCATTCTCCTCTGCAGAGGAGGGCTCCGAGCCCACAGGCAGTGGCCAGGCCTCGCCCTGTAGTTTATAGCTCTGCTCTGGGGCCTGACAGCAGCCACATTTTAAGAGTCTGGAGAAAGAGTGTTCAGCCCAGTCAAGTGGATAAATCACATCTTTTAAAATGGACCAAACATGGATTTACACAATAGCCTGTGACA
This sequence comes from Antrozous pallidus, assembly GCA_027563665.1. Classification (NCBI taxonomy): domain Eukaryota; kingdom Metazoa; phylum Chordata; class Mammalia; order Chiroptera; family Vespertilionidae; genus Antrozous; species Antrozous pallidus. The sequence goes on from CM050508.1 coordinate 193,711,707, forward strand.
AACGCAGCTCCAGGAAATGATCTGGCAGGAAACATCCCCCTTTCCAAAGGGCGCAGTGGCCCTGGGAGAAATAACGAGGCTTTTTTAGGTTCTAATTATTCCCGTGCTGACAGGCTGAAGCGTGTTCACTGCCGCCGCTCAGCGCTCACGTGTGCACCCAGTGGGTCTATTCTTGGGTCTCCCAGGTAAGCGCCCTGCTCCCAGGGGCGGCCTGGCGAGTTCAGTGTCTGTTTTCAGGGTTCTGGCCTCCCTCCTGCTGACATACGACCTCAGAGGGAGTAGGGCCTGTCTATTCCCGTGAGCCAGGTCCGGGCACAGCGGGTCCTCACTCAGTGTGGGGGTCTCTTCTCCTGCCTGCACTCAGGAGGTCAGAAGGGGCTGCAGGGTCTCCTGAGTGCATCCCACAGGATCATGAGGCTGGGGGTGCAGTGCTTAGAGCCGGGGTATGAGGCTGTTGCTCAGGAAAGAATAAGGCCTGCACTGTCCACACGGAAAAGGGCCGCCGTGGCCATCCACCCAAGGCCTGGATTGTCCAGATGGTGGAGCGGAGGCGGATAGGGGGATTGGGAGGCAGAATGAAGCGGGGGCTGGGCTCTAGGAGAACTGTTTGTGCTGAGCTCTCCACAGGAGGTCGGGGCTCACATGTGTGGAGCACCTGCTGAGGGCCAGGCACTGCAATGGGTGAGTGGCTCAGTGACAGCGCTGATTCAAATGCCACCACTGCCAATAATGCTGAGCAGTTGCTAATGTTTTTTCAATAGAACTTGCAGGTGGCTGAGGCTCTGAACCCCTGGAGGAGCCAGTGCTTGACCGGGGGGCCGGTCTCTGTCCTGCTCCCTGGGGCTGTGTGCAGGCAGTGGCCCAGGAAGAGAGGCCCAGGTTCCTCAGAGGCCTGGTGAGCAGGTGGAGGCCTCTGAAACCCCCAGGAGAGAAGGGGGGCTGTGAGAATGAGGGGCCTCTGAGAGATGCTATGCCGGTTCACCTCAGAACCAATGTGGTGCTACGTCCTCAGCTCCACAGTCCAGGCACCTGCCCGATGTCAGCCCCTCAGGGGAGGTCCCACACAGCGGTCCCTGTGCCGGAGCAGCTGGAGGGGGTCTGCCTGGTGTGAACATTGTTCAAAACAACCGTGCATTCATTCCATCCATGGGTTTCCCCGAGGGTCCCTAACAGCCCCTCGAGGGTTCTCTGAGCAGGGATCCAGCTCAGGATTCGAGGCTTGGACACAGGTTCTGTCCATCCCATTGCTGTGGGTGTGCAGGAGAGTTACTGCTTCTCTCTGGTCACCACTGAGCAAACCCTCATAGAGTCCTCACTTGGAGCCAGGCCCATGTTAGGTTAGGAGACAGAACCCAGGAGCACGATCTCTGATTGTGGGACCGAAGCTGAGAGGCCACAATATCTGGGGCAGGGCTTTGGTTAGACTAGACTCTGTAACTCACTTACTGCAAAAGCTGCCTCTCAGCTGCCCCTCAGCTGCCTCTGCACCTAGGGTGGGGAACCCCAGGAGCCCAGACCTAGGCAAGAGGGACAGGCAGGCCCCTGGAGGTAGGCTCAGGACTATTTGGGCAAGAATCTCGGGGTCCTAGAATGAAATCTAAAGGGGCCCATAGTCCACCTGCCCTGAGTTCATGAAGAAGAGCCAGGGGGTGGGACCTCTTGTAATCTGGTTTAAGAGAATTTCTGCCTGAAGGTTTGCAACCCCCCTTCTCTAGCCCCTGCCCTAAGCTTGAAGACCCAAACAAGCCCAGCTGATGGGCGCCCCCTTGCCAGTGCTGCTGGTCCTCCATCCTCACCTCCTTCAGCTAAGCTCCCTGAGTCCAGCTGCTCTGCCCACTGCCTGGCCCAGCCCAGCCCGCCCTCCACTCAGCTCAGCTCAGCTCAGCTCAGCCTGGAGCTGCTGAGAGTGTGGCTGATGGAACTTGATTGAAACCTCTAAAAACAAGTTTTCCCCACGTGACAACCCTTCATCTTTCCCACTGTGCTACTCTCTGAGCATTTTATAGCAGAGAAAAGGGGAAAGAAAAAAAATAAGAAAAACACTTGAGTCTTCTGAGATAAATAGTGAGTGTCTGAGAGGCTGGGATGTTAAAAGCTGTCGATACCGCCAAGCTGCCTGATGGGTCCGGCTCCCCTGATCTTTCCTGAAGTGTCTGAACGAGGAGAGGGGCTCCATCCCACACCTGCCTGGCCTCCTGGCGCGCATCTGCAAGACAAGGCTGCCTCCTCCATCCACGGGCACGGGGACCCCACCCAACAGATCCAGTGAAGCCTTTCAGGTTCTGTTGGAACCAGAGGTGACCTTGGCAGTGCTGTTCTCTCTAGTGGAGGTGGGGTGGAGGGGTGCTCCAACAATGGTGAATAACAATGGTCCTCACCATGTCAGTGGCACCCCAAGGTAGTCTCTCAATTACCAGCTGACCAGGCTCCTCTGAGACTCCTTTCTCACCCTGAGCATCTTTATAACGTTACCAGCACATGGCCAACGGGCTCACGCCAGCTCACCAGGCAAAGGGCTGAGCTGCTGGGGGGAGGGGGGGGTCCTGTGGTCTGGGGAGCTTGATCTACCACTGAGTACCCGCTGTGTGATCTGGAGGCTGGCTCTGTCCTGACATTGGCAGGAGCAGAACTTGGGTCTGTGGTAGGGTCTCATGGAAGGGATAGGTCAGAGTGGATAATGGGTTCTTGGTTCAAATTCTGGCTCAATCACTTCCTTGTTGTGCCATCTTGGGGTCACTTCACGCCACCCACGGCCTCAGCTTCCCTGTCACAGGCAGGGATAACAACTTGACAATGATGTGGGATAACACCTGGAAAATGGGTGCGTGGTATCTGAGCGTAGCAGGCATTGATACACGCCAGCTTCCATCTGTTAGTGTTCTTACCAATCTCAGGATCAGGATCAGTCCAGCTGCCTGATGTTAAGGGCTCTACAGACAGACCTTGATCTTGAAATTCCTGAAAGCTTGGGTGACACAACCCTACCTCCCTGCCCTCCAGACTACAGCCACAGCCAGCTCAGGGACAGCATCCAAGGTGAAGGCAGGTGGGCTAGGCCCGGCTCATAGGAGGCTCTGCTGACCAAGAACATCTCAGTGGTAGCCTGTGGGAATATCCTTGTGGAGTCAGCACAAGCATGAGCCTGAAAGGCTGTGAGGGGGGCCATGTCTCTTGCCCAAGGGGCCTGGGGTGACCCGTGATGCTCTCTCACCCTGCAAGGTGCTTAGAGGGAAGGATGGGAAAGGAATGGAACTGGGGGCCTCTGTTTTTACCTCATTAGGTTCCATGAGTGACAAATCGCTACAGCCCACCCTGCAGTTTGCAGGTGGGGACCCCTGGGGGTTAGAGGAGTCACCCACAACATTAAGCGCCCAACCCCAACTCTCCACAGGGAGTGGCCCAAATGTCTTGCCCTAACAACTGCCCAGATAGTGATCTCCCAGGGGGCCCATGTGGCCATCCTTTTGAAGCCTCACTGCTCTCCTAACTTTCTAGGACCTTCCACCAAGTACCTTCCCACCAACCCACCTTGGAGCCCAATGCTGTCTGCATAGGTCTCTTTCACTTTAAAAATGGGAGTGGAAGAAAAAGAACACGATAGCACCGCTTCCTAAACTGCTCCCACTGATTGGTCACAGTAGCATTTCTCTGCACTTGCCCGAGTCACTCCCCAACCCGAGTGGCAGGAGTGTCACTGCCAAAGGTGATTTGCATTTAGATTATTGGCACGGTTTCTCCCCATTGTGAGCTCGTGGAGCTAAGAATAAAGGAGAGTGTAGACAAGGGAGAGAAATGTGTGGCTCATATTTAAATAATTCTTTCAAGTTTTAGATTTTCCTGTTCCTCATATTTAAATAATTCTTTCAAGTTTTAGATTTTCCTGTTCCTTGTGGGTTTGAGGATGAAATTTATGTCTTGGCTGGGTCCTCTGCTTGAGCAGCTTCACACTAGGTTGTGATCAAGTTGTTGGCTGAGGCTAGAATGTTGTCCAAAGGCTCAACTGGGAAAGGGCCTGCCGCCCTGCTCATGTGTGGTCGGCAGGACTGTCCCGTCAGGGCGGATGAGCCGAGGGCCTCAGGTCTAGGCTGGCTGGTGACTGCTGGTTGCAGGGGGCAATAGGGATTTGTGTCCCAATTACTCAGCCCTCCTCTGCCCACCGTGCACTCCACTCGGGCCTCTTAGCAAGATACAAATCTACATGACATCCCAGTCCCTCCAATGTCCCTCTGCAGGGCAGCACCGTCCCTTTAGAGAACAAGACATTCTAAGGTCTCCCTCCTCTGCCTCTCCACCCTGCTCTAAAGCTTCCTTTAAGAACCACAGAAGAAAACTGTTTATCCCAGGGCTTTGATGCTGGAAACACAGGCAGATGGCACCTGAATTAGCAGCTTGGCAAACACAGAAGGTTCCAAACACCATCAGCTTGAAACAGCTCAGAACATTCCCCTCCCTAGACAAGTGTGGGGAGCAGCGCTGGGAGAACTTGGCCAGATCCTGGCCTCTCCTTTCCTGCCCTCCTGACCCAGGCAGCATGCCAGTCAGAGGCAGAGAGAGGACTCATGTCCCAGGGCTCTCGGGAAGAGGACCAAAGTGATGAGAATCATCCATGGTCACCCTAAAAGGGCAGGGATAGCTAGCTGCCCAGCCTGGGATGACATCGCCCAGTACTCTGGGCATCCTTCTGGCCAATGAAATGTGGGCCGAAATGATCTGGTTGATTACCTGGTGACCTTCCCCTCATTCACTCTCCTTCCCTGGCCACCTCTTATTATAGATGCTGTTATCACAGATAAAAGGAGTTGGATCCCTGTGTGACTGCTCACAGGAGCTGCCCCCCTGAAGGAGATACCCAGACCAGCAACATCCACCTGGACTTCATGTGGAAGAGAAATCAACTCTTTCTGGATGAAGTCACTGGGATTTGGAGCTCTTTCTTACAGCACCTTACTCATCCTAACACAACCCAGTCGCTCTCTTCATCCAACCCTTCATCCATCAGGCTTCCTGGGTTACAAGTTCTGAGCTGAGCACCAATATGGTCATAAGGGAGACCCATAGGTCCTTGCCCTCAAGGAACCCTTGAGTGGATAGGAGAAACAAACAAAAGAGTGAGTAAATGATGACGACAAATATTACATATTGTAACAAATTATTTGAAGGAAAGTAATGGGCTGATAAGACATCTGTTTGGAGAGGTTATATGTGGGACCTTGGGAGATGGGTTAAGATGTGCCTGAGGAGGAGGGAACGGCAGGATGGGAGGTGCTTCTTGCAGATAGAAAAGCTGATATAGCTACCACCTTCCTTGTCACAAGCTCTCAGCTTTATGCAAATGACTTTATTCCATCCTCACAAAGCCCTGGGGCCAAAGCTATTATTATTGCCTTGTTTTACAGGGGAGGGGACTGCAGCCCCAGAAAGGTGGAGTGAAGAGACCAAGACACTTTAGGCAGGCAGTGTGTTTGTTGTGGAGACGTGTCTATGAGGACTGGGCCACTCTGGTAAGGGCCACCACAGGGGAAGGCAGGCCTGTTGCTGAACTCCCATTCCTGTCTCTCCCCACGGGCAGGACCAAGGCTTCTCACACTTAAATGGAGAGTCAGGCTCACTACAGGTCTGAGGTGGGGCCATCAAGTTTCTACAACTATCAATGCCACTACTGGTCACCACTTGAGCAGCAAGTTCTAGAACAGAGAGTAACTTGGATTTGGACTCATCTGGCTGACCTTACAGCCTGGCACTCAAGCACTTGAGCTGCTCAAGTCCAGAGTGGGTACAATCTGAGTGACTTCCTGGAAGAGGGGAGGTCTGACCTGAGTCTAAGGCCAGGGAGGGTATTTGAGAAACAGTAAAAAAGGGAAGGGAAAACTTCAATCAGCCAGGTCTTTTCAGAGTGGCAGTAAAGTGGAGTTCAGCAAGTCTAAGTGACCTAAAGTCACAAAGCTAGGTAGACCAGATACTCAAACTCAGGCTGGGTTCAGCACCTCTGATCTCTTCTGAACTTGCTGCAGCTCTCTGGGCAGGTCACCCCCTCTGTAAGTCTTATTTCCTCCTCTAGGAGCCCAAGCAGTGGACACTGCTATTGCAGTGTCATTTCCTGCTAGTTCCTGGAGTGATGGTTGCACGTAGGCAGTCTGTAGCTGGGGAGAGGGAGGCTGAGGGAGGCAAAGAGGGAGAAATGGTCAGGTTCATTGGCTTTTTTCCTACATTGCACAAATATTTACTTAGCATCTATTATGCACAAGACACTGTGTTTCCTGTTGATTGCTATAGAGCAGGATTAGGATTCATTTGAGTTGTGGGTGATAGAAACACATCACAAACTGGTTGAAATAGAAAAATGCAATGGCTAATGAAACTGAAACATCGGGCGGGGGGGGGCGGGGGCTTGCAGAATTCTTGTCTGCCTTGACCCAGGGGCTCAAGCAGTTACACCCAGTGTCCCAGGCAGCGTCTGGCACTGAGCGCACAACAGGGAGCCAAACAGATGAAAGTCACACATTTTGTTTGCCATGACCATCTCTCTTTTCCTCTTTCATCCCATCTTTCAGAGGTTTGTTAAACTCTTATGGCTTAATTTTAGACAGGCTTCTCTTACAATGACCACCAGAAACTTCTGTTCTACATCTGACCAGCTTAGTAGCCTGAAAGAAAGAAAAATCTCTTTTATGCTTTCAGCCAAAGGTCAAAGGCAAATTCTGGATTCACTTGGGTCATGTGCTTATCTCTGAGCCAATCACTAAGTCCAGGGGAATGGATCTCACTGATTGGCCACTTTCAAATTCCATGTTCACCCTTAGAGCATTGTTGGCACTGAGACAAAGTGTAAGTGGTGGGTGAGTGAGGGGCATGGCTCTAAAGGAAAGTGAGAAGATGTTTGTGTGTGTGTGTGTGTGTGTGTGTGTGTGTGGCAGGCAGGGAGGAGGGTAGATTGCGAGTAGGTGCAAATAATACTAATGTACAAGTGAACCTAAATCGTCTTACCTCTTACTTGGCTGCCAGGCTGGGACCACTAAACTCAGCTGGCTAATGTGATGACCTGAGGAATGTCCACAATCAGAAGATGACAATGCACTTGCCATCAAGCACCCACTCTAAACTCTGACCACCTGGACTGGGTGACCACACCTGCCTTAGCTCCATCCCAGTGGACCTGGCCTCCTTCTAAGGGGGTGTGGGTGAGCAGAGCTGCAATGTCCATTGAGCAAACACTGACTCAACCTGCTGTGTGACCTGAGTGAATTCTTCAACTTCTCTGAGCTTCAGTGTCCTTATCTCTAAAGCAGAAGTGACTAACCGATCTTATGGTGGAGAGGGTTGTTATGAGGGTTGGTGACAACACTTATGAATCAACTGGCCTTGGGCCCAGCACATAGGAGGCACTAAATAAACAAGCTTATACAGGAGGTGCTCATGGCATGGCAGCTACTGCTGTGACCTCTACTCTGGCTCTTTGCAGGTAGCTTGGTATGTGTTGCTGGCAGCTCTATCTCCCCCATATGTCCATAACCTCCTTGAGTACAGACACATGTCCGATCTTTCTCTCGGTGCCTAGAGTCCTGCCTATGGCCAGGACATCTGCTGAGTCACTAGAAACTGACATCCCAAAGGATGGAAGGACAGGGAGAACACTTTGCCTCATTATCTAATAGCCACTGGGTATTGAACCTCTCTGGGACATCTGTTCCTAGCCGCCTGTGTCTCTGCAGGACATACATTTCTTGGCAGCAGAGGGAGTTACTTAAAGACCCCATTAAAACAGCTGGGCCTTGATTGGAACAGACCAGTTGCCACCACTGGGGCCTGAGAGGTGCCTAAGAAGAACAGAGATGTGCCAGTAGTGGTGGAGAGGGCCTTTCAGACACACCTGCTTTAAAACTGGGTTCAGAGCAATAAAGAAGCCAACTGGCCTCAGGGGCATGAAGGGGCAGCCTCCCACTGGTAGCAGTGGGAGCCTTCAGGAATGCCACTACTTCCTTCTTGGGGAGATGGGCGGCCTTTTCTACTGTTCCCTTTAGTCTCACCCTCAGAAGTTCAGCGAGAACAGGTCTGAGTCAGAAATGTGAGAAGATGCTATTTCAGCAAGAACAAAAACAGACCTCACTGCTGGCCCCTGAATTACTCAGTGAGCCAGCATGGATACCTACTGTGTGTGCTGGGCCTGGGCTTGTAGCTTTACAGAGGAATTAGTGCATAATGGGCTCGTGATAATTTTTAGCTGTTATTCTGACCATGGTAATGAAAACAATGAAGATATGATGGTGATGACATTCCCTCCCCTATTTCCACATCCTCTCTCCTGCCATCAGGCATCTGCTCCCTCCTTGCTGGTCCATCATCCCCCAAAGGCTCCGTCTTTCAGGAGGGACTTCACTCCTTCTCTTTGACTTAATCCTAAAATCCACATCTCAGAAGAAGGGCACATTGCTTTGGCTCAGGGCTTCATCTTCCTCAGCACATACCAGGAACAAAAGCTACCTGCACCCTGGCCTGCGGGGACCAGCCTGAGGCTGTGTCTGTTGGTTTCTGGTTTGTGGTCTTCATGGTTTTCTCATCTCTCACTTCCCAAGGAGAAACCATCAGAATAGAACTTGTGCTATTTTTCTATAAATATCTGAGAAGACCTTCCTGTGCAGAATCATAGATTCTTGTACCATAGGAAGGAGGAATCAGGAGATCATTCAGTTCAACCCTTCATTGTAGAGTTGGGGAAACTGAGGCCCAGAATGAGAAGTCTACCTGCCCAAGGTCACACAGTGAGTTGGCGACAGAACAGAGGCCAGGATTTGAACTCCTGACCTGTGGTTGATACTTTCCACTCTGCCTTGGTCACATGGACCCCAGGCCCGGTGGTGGTCCAGAATCCCAAGCCTGGAACAGACAGGGGAGGAACGAGTTTGGGCAGGAGGTGTGGACCCCGTTGGAGGTGATGGAATTAAGCCCATGGAGTAACTGTCCCATGCTGGGATCCCCTATGGCTCTGGAGGGAGCAATGAATGAGGGTCTCCCCAGTCTGACTGGGGTCGATGGACAGACTTGAACCTGATGGCATGGCAGCCTGAGATGAAATGGTCTCAGGCTCCCAGTGAAATGAGGGAAATAAGATTAGTGCAGTCTGTCGGGATAAACTTGTCAACTATGCTTTTTGGAAAAGCCCGCCGTTTGCCTCGAAACAGTGCCATTCTTCCTTTCTTTTATGAAAGGACTGTGAGAATCAGTCTTGGTGGCTGCTTTTGAACTTTATTTGCAACTGTCAGAGTTTCCTCACTGTGGGACTCCGAGCACCCACTGGCCCGTTAGACCACTAATGTGTTTTGTATACAATGTTCCCCCAGCTTCAAATCCATCTCTGTGCTGGAGAGCCATTACCGCCACCGAGAACTTGTGTTTCCCTGAACCCAATTTGGGAAAGCTGGCATTTAGCAATTGGTGTGATTCGTCAACGAACTTTCACAGAACCCTCTGTGCTTTCCTGGAAGTCTGTGCTCAGTGCCAAGGGGTGGGAGCACGTGTCTGCTCTGCCCACTGGGGCCACAAATCACCCTGGGAGAGCACAGAATGGCAGATCCACACCCTCTTCATCCAGAGCGAGAGGAAAATCGCCGAGGGATGTTTCAGAGTTAGCCGGGATGAGAAGAGAGCCTTGAGCTAGTCACTTTGTTCTTCATAATCCAGACTTTATCAGAGAAGTCTTTGGGGGGAGGCGGGGTTTAAGAGAAAGCCATTCCTGGGCCAATAGAAATGTGCAAAGGCAGGACTCAGTGTCTAGAATTTAGCAATAGGGAATGGAGGAGGGGCCCTGACAGCCAGAGAGGGAGTGGCTGGAGAATATGGCATCTGGGTGACAGGTGACAGAGGGAGCCTGGGGGAGGGGGAAGGGCGGGGGGGATAAGAGGAGGTCGAAACCAGAGCAGCAGGTTGGAGCCCAAGAAAGGAGAGGCTGGGCAAGGCAGTTTCTGGAACCCTGGAGCAAGGAGTCTGTCTGTCCTGCGGTGGCCCTGCACTGTGCCCTAACCTTCTGGAAGGTCGGTGGCAGGTTAAAAGCCTTCCTGTGGGTCCTGCAGGAAGTAGAAGAGGTCGGCAGGCTTCCTAGGCTTGGGCAATGTAGGGCAGCGATAGGCCGGTGGTTGCAGGTGGCCAGACGGGGAGAAGAGGGTTTGGGAGACAAGGAGTTGAGCTGGACCTCAGAGCAGGTGGGAACAGAGGACACTCCCAAGACCAGAAATCCTTGGGTGGAGCTGTGGGGATGGGGCTGGACATCCCCCCGGCTTGGGGGTTCTAGCTAGAATTGTGCTACTCGCACGGTCAAGGAAAGGGAGTCCTCAGGAAGCCCTTGGCCAGGGATGTGGGTGTTGTGTCCTGTGTATGCACAAGCTTCCCCCTCCCTCAGCAGCCTCATCTGCAGGAGCAAAAATGGACTCATCCCAGTCGCAGCACCTCTATTTCCATCCATCTCCACTAAGATGTTTGCCCAGCGAATGAAAACACTTGTTTTTCAGAAACTTGGGAGCCGAAGCCGATGCTTCCATTTCTCTGCTTTCTAGTCTCCCCCAGAGCCCTGAGAGGACCCAGCTCAGCGTCTGATGAGCCTGGCCCATTAGGGGGCGATCTTGGATCAGCAAAATGGTGCTGTACAAGGGGCCCCATTCCCCTTCTAATCTGCCAGACGTGTTCTCCAACAGCGTCCATGATTTGCAGGATGACATTCCCACAGAGTCGGAGTAATCTGGGGCAGGAAGATGGATTTGATGAGGCCTCACAAGCTGTTTTCCTTGTAAATTTTTGGCAATTGTTTTATTTTTATGGAGGAAATGGATCAGACCCTGACACATCCCATCAGGACTGGCCTTCGTGGCCAAGCTCTGACCAATCATTGATTGTTGGGGGGATAAGGGATCGATGTGTTTAAAAGTCTCACCCAGATAAGCCACAGACAGTGAGAAAATATTTGCCAAACATATATCTAAAATAAAGGTCTTTATCCAGAACATACAAAGGACTCTCAAAACTCAATCATATGAAAACAAAGAACCCAATTTTAAAAAGATGTGCTCTGAGCAGACACTACACTAGAGAGATGGGATTAGCCAGTGAGCGCATGAAAAGATGCCTGACATGTTAGTTACTGCAGAAACCCAAGTGGAAGCCACAATGAAATTCCACTTTGCCCCCTGAGATGGGAAAGCAACTGGCAATCCCAAGTGCTGGGGAGGATGAGGAGCAACCGGAACTGTCATGTACTGCTGGTTGGTGGGGATGCAAAAGTGTGGGGACAGCCCTGGCTGAGTGGCTCGGTTACTTGGAGCATCACCCCATATATCAAAAGGTTTCAAGTTTGATTTCTGGTCATGGCATGTACCTAGATTGTGGGTTCATCCCCTGACAGGGCCTGTATGGGAGGCAACCAATTAATGCTTCTTTCACACATTGATGTTCTCTTTCTCTCTCTCTCTCTTTCTCTCTTCACCCCTCCTTTATCTCTAAAATAATCAATAAAAACATAGCCTCAGGTGAGGATTACAAAAAAAGAGTGAAGACACTTTGGAAAAGTTTTGCAGTTTCATAAAATGTTTAACACCTACTACCATATAGGAGAAGAAAGCATGTGTTCATAAAATACTTATGTACGAATGTCCATGGTGGCTTTATTGGAATAGCCATTAACTGGCAACAACCCAGGGTCCATCAGCAGGTGAACAAGTAAACAAATTGTGGCACACCTGTGTAATGGAATGCTCTTCTGCGATATAAAGGAATGAACTATTGATACATACATCGCTGGTGAATCTCAGTATAATTCCACTAACTAGAAGAAGCCAGACAAGTAAGAGCAAACATTGTATGATTCCATTAGCTGAAATTCTAGAAAATAAAAGCTAACCCAAAGTAACAGGAAGCGCACCAGTGGCTGCCTCAGGCAGGAGAGAGGTGCGGCAGTGAGAATGAGAGGGAGAGATGCAAAGGGTGATGGGTATTCACCGGCTGATGGGGTTTGCATCCCCTAAAATTCATATTTCAAATCCTAACTACCCACACGCTAGTATGAGAAGGTGGGTTCTTTGGCAGGTGACTAGGTCATGAGGGTGGAGACATCATGAGTGGGACTAGTGCCCTTTAGAAAGAGGTTTCAGATGGGTCCCTTTCCCCTTCTGCCACATAAGAACACAGCAGTGATAAAGTTGGCTGCCTATGAGCCACGGAGTGGGCTCTCACCAGACACCCAATCTGCCGGTGTCTCCATCTAAGACTCCCCAGCTCCCAGAACTGTGAGAAATAAATGTTGTTCAAGCTACTCAGCCTATGGTATTTTTGTTACAGCAGCCCAAACAAAGACAAGAATGTTTATTCTCTTGGTTGTGGTGGTGATTGCATGGGTATACCCATATGTCAAACTTATCAAAATTAACACATTAAATATGCACAGTTCATTGTATATCAACTACAATGCAATAAAGCTGTTTAAAATCTTTAGAAAGGTTTCCACATCACACTGTCTTCGGAGCTTCGGAAGATGAATGCACAGTCTCCACAGCGAAGGGCATTGTTTGGCCCTGATTTCTCAGCCGCTCGCCACATCAGCACCCTTTGCCATGGAACTCTGCAATACCCTCCCGCTGTGGATGGGAAGCTGTCCCGCCCTCGACAGAAAGCATATGGCTCCCCATATGACTGGCTCTTGGCAGGAAGATGTCAACAGCTGTGAAGCTACTGTGATGTAGATGAGGCCATGCACGGGGCTGCCTCTTGCATCTCTACCGTTGCTGAGAGAACAAGTCTGGGCTGACCTTCTGGAGGATGAGAGACACAGGGAGAAGAGCCAGGCTGCTCCTGTCCTCCCAACCAAGGTCAGCCTATATCAGTCAACAACCTTGCAACCCCTAGATAGGTGAGCGAGACCAGCCAAGATCAGCAGAGCTTCTCTGGAAGTCAATACCGGTATGTTTTGATGTTAGCCAATGAGGCTCTCTGATTTCTGTTAGACAGTCTAACTGAGGCAATAGATAACAGATTCAGGCCCCATAAGAAGAAGTCTAGGGTTGTCTGGGAAGGCTTCCTGGCAGAGGAAGAGTGAGATGGGTTTAATGGTGAGTATGAACTGGCAAGAGGAAGGATGAGGGGAGGATAAAAGAGCAAAGGTCTGCAAAAGACTGTAGGCCTGACAGAACTCAGGGCAGGGAACTGGGACAGTAACTCAGTGTGGCTGGGCCAAGGGTGGGACATGGAAGGAGATGAGGCAGGGAGAGAGGCCAGCTGACATCACGAGGGGCTTGGATGCCAGGCTAAGGCATTTTTAGGAAGTAAGGAGCCATGGCAACTTTTCAGCGAGGCTGGCCTTTTAGAACGACCATTTACGTGGCCTGGCTGGAGGGCGGGTTGGAGCTGACAAGACCGAGGCTGGGGCTACAGTGCAGGGAGGCAGGAGAGCAAGGCCAGTGGCCTGAACTCTGGCCAGGATGGAGACCTGGGAAAGCCATTTCAGTGACAATGACCCCAGCGGGTATCTCTGTAGCTGGTTCTTTCCTTACAGCTTTCCCCATTCCAGGCTCACCTGAGTCACGGCACAGAGCCCTTGGCTTGGGTCCAGATCACCTCTCATTATGGTCAATGAAGTTAAATTTTCCATCAATTTATTTTCTCATCAATTTTTAATGGTTCGCTAGTCAATAAGAACTGGGAAATAGCTTTCAAGGCTCCAAGTGCAGGGGTGAGAAGAGCTTCCCATGATGCTTGCGAGGTTGTTGTATTAATAAGATCCCACGCTCACCTCCGGTGTTGTTGGGATTAATTACTTGGTGCCTACGTACATCCCTTGACAATCAGCCCACGTTTAGTTAAAATCACAGGTTGACTGAATGGGAAGGATGTGCTTATGTGTCACAGAGAGGAGCGTCCATGGGAACATGTGATTGATGTCAGGGAGGGGCCTGGACACGTTCACAGTTTTGGCTTCTGAATGGCTTCTCCGTTAACTCCTTCGAGGTGAGCTTGCCAGCCTGGACAGCTATCTTCTGGCTATGCTGTGACTTCAGGCAATCTGCAAAGCTTATGAGGGGGGCAGTTCCTCTTCTTTCCAATGGGGTAGTAACTTTTTTTCCTCTCATAATGAACCACCCAGACCTGGGAAAGTGCTCTCTGGCCTGGTCCCCACAGCAGCCCAATGCCCCTGCAGACTAAAGGCTCTTGTCAGTCCCTTTGGCAAGAAAAGGGGCCCTCGTAATCATCTGGGCTCCTTGCAGCACTATCACCAGCCTGCCTCACAGTCAGTGTGAAAACAACGCCCAGTGTCAAAATTCCTTCCCGGAAGATTTATGTCCTCTACACACAGAACATCTCCAAGGGCCCCTCATCTGGTATGTATCCTGGAGACCAGAGCATGCAGACAAGGTAAAGGTGCTAAAAATGCATGATAAATTCACAGTGTCTGAGGCACATTCATGTGGTGCATGATGGGGCTGCCTGGCTGGGGGAAACCTACTCCCAACTGTTGGGTGATACTGACGGATGCTTCTCCAGTGGCAAAGGGCCTCTCATGAGAATCTCAGCATCTTAGAACCCAGAGGGCATCAACACCTGGAATCTTATGTTACCATGTCTTAGAATCTTTAACAGAATCTTAAAGGATAACACCTAAGGCCAGATGTCAGAACCGTAGAATTTTAAGATTTCAGGGACCTCAACCATCTTGCCCAGACACCCAACCAACAACACCCAAGTCACTCAGATATGTGAAGGCAATTCTTCCGGACAGAGGCAGCTGTGCGTGCAAAGGCACCAAGGCATCACGGCGCTTGGTGTGTTTGAGGAACAGCAAGAACCTGTAAGACTCAGAGACCTTGGGGCACAAAATAAGGGAGAGGATGCTTCTTCCTCCAGGGGTAGACAACTGAAGGGCAGGTGCTGGGCACACAGTGTGTGCGAAATCATAGTCTAAATATATTCAGTTCATGGCCCCACGTGATCTTGACATGGGGCGCATTTGGAGAGAGGGCTTGGTTATGAGGGGCCTTAGAGAAGCCAGGCTATGGAGGAGCAGTGAAGGTCCTGGTTGTTCCCCTCAGAGAAGAGAAGGGGCTGTTGGCGGGTACAGGGGTGGGATGCATGTGGAGGTCCTGGGTGGCTGTGGACAAGTGGGCAGGAGGACGGATGTCAGACAGGCCAGAACTCAAGTTTAGACCTTGGGTCACAGGGTCACCAAGAGAGTAAGAACTATCCAATGAGGGGAACTTAACCAGCTTGACACCAGCTTAGTTCTTTGTGACTTAGTGTTTTCATTTGTAAGTGGGACTGGTCATTTCTGGGACCTGAGGCTGTAGAGAATGGGGAGGAAGTAAACTCTGTAAAGAAATAAATGAACATGCAGAGTCAGCCCTCACCCCTTCCCTGTCCCTGCCTCAGCTTCCAGAGTCTATGAATTCGGGGGGCTTAGGCTGACAACTACAGAGGGGTCTGGCTGCCCAGGGTTCTGCTGGAAAGAGGCCTGCACAGCCAGTCTCCAGCAGGCAAGGCCACAGTACAATTGTCAGTTTTAAGCACCCCAGGAGGGAGGTGTGGGCCACAGCGGGTGGCAGAGAGGGGTGCACTGTTCCCTCTCCCTCCTTCCTGGCAGAGCCTTTCTCCTCTGCTTGGCCCCCTGGACCATGTTGGGAGGAACATCTTAATCAGCACAGCAGTGTGGAGACATTCACACATTCGGGGGTGGAGGATAGAATCCAGGTGGCCTAGCTCTATTCCTCTTCAGGTGTGTTGGAGCTCATGGGCCTGGATAGAGAGTCTGCTGGAGGATGTCCTGCCAGGCTGGGTTTGGCACAGGAGCTATGGGGAGCATGAGGTGGTGGGTGAAGGTGGGGGTGTCTGGCAGAAATCACTGTGAAGAGAAATAATTCCATAATTCATCGTGAATTCGGCTTCTGCATTCGAGGAGCCCTGGAGTGATGGCTCCTGGATCCTCCTTCAATGTTTGCCTTTCTCTGAAGGTGATGGATGTGACAGCAGCTCTAATGAGCCGAGGGTAGGCTGTGAGGCAGCCAGTGACATCTGTCCCCACCCAGCTCCAGCTGCTGCTATGGCCCCCAGCGCAGACACCTGGGTAAACTTGAGGACTCAGCAGGGACGCAAGCAGCCAAGGGGTGGGCTGAGCTGGGGCTCTGCGCATCACTCACAGTCCCAGAGCGGCCCTGGAAGTTCCCGGGCTCAGGGCATGGGGCTCCAAACCTGTGCCTGCTCCTCCACAGCCCCTCCAACTGCCCACAGCACCGGTAGATGGAACTTGAGAGGTCAAGTCCACAGACATGGTCCAAGTCCCATCGCCACCTCTCTTGAGCCACTTTCTATAAAACAGGGATGACAATGACTCAGAAGGAGGAGTGGGTGGCAACCAGTACATCCCCCACAATGCTCTGGGACTCCTTTTATAGCCTCCGCTCCAGCCAGCAGACACACACAGTGGTAGAGAGGGTTCTGGATGCTGGCAGGCCTGGGCTCAAGTCCTCTAGGCTGAGTGACTCTCAGCAAGCACTTAGCTTCTTCGCTCATTTTCCTCATCCATCAATGGAGACTATAAGGGTTCCCACATACAGGGTTGGAAGGAGGTTTAGATGAGATAACAGAAGTAAAACAGGCATACAGCAAATGCTCAATAAATAATCTTTACATCATCACCATCATCACCATCTCCCCTTCATCACCATCATCACCATCGTCATCATCAGCTGAGTTTTCTCTCTGCACATAGTGAAGTCATGCAATTGGGGCCATACTCTGTATTTAGTTCTCTCTTACCATTCATTCCATCGTCAGCATTTTTCTACATCACTGAAAATTCCTCAAAAGCACGATGTTAATAGCTTTGTAATTGTACCTCATTCAGAAGCACCATAATTTACCTCCCAGCCTCGCCTGGCAGATCCTTAGAAGATCACAGTCCTTTTATGCACATCAGGTTGGGATGAATGTTTTCGGCCTCATGTGCCTAGTCCCTGACCGTCCTCAGTTCAGATTCCTGCAGGTGGAGTCCCGGCACTGAGAGCAGCGATGTTTATCAGACTCTGGGTCTTTATCACTCAATCTTTCCTGAAAATGGCCTTGATGGACATCCCCCAGCAGCCCACAAGGATGCTTATCTTACCACCCACAGCCCTGGCCTGTGGTGCCGGCTTCCCAGCTACATGATCATCAATTACATCCGTTCCCAGGTGTCTGAAAGCCTCATGACAAGGACAAGAAACAGCCTGGGGTGGCAGCTCAGCCAGGGGAGTCAGAGGAGCTGGTCCCATCCCACTTGCCCTCACCTACCACGGCCTGGCCCTCCGCCTGCTCTGGGCTTGCCCACTATTGCAAGAGACCCAGCTGGTCTCCTCCCTCCAGTCATCCAGTGCCAGGAACAGGGCCTGACACCCAGTAGGTGCTGAGTAACTATCTGCTGAGGCCTGAGCTCCAAGTGCACTTTATAAAGTCCCCTCCCACCTCCAACCTGTGTGGCGCTAACATGGTGGTACTTCTTTGCAAGAGGGGAAGCCAGGACCCAGGTGGTGGAGGCAGACCACCTGGGCTCCATTTTGGCAGTGCCACTCAGTAGCTAGGTGAGTCTGGGGAGGTTATTCAATCTTGTTTACAAGCCACTAGTCTATAGTACTTTGTTATAGCAGCTCCAACCAACCAAGACAGGCATGGGACCTGCTGCACAGGTTGTGTGAGGACATACTGGCCTGAGAGTCCGAAGTGCTCACAGTGGGGCCAGGCATGGCCAGGGACTGTCCCCGAGACTATGGTCACACAGGCCAGCAGGGCCTGAGGTTCACCTGGACCACTCCGGCTCTCCTATCTGGCCCTCCCACTCACCGCGTGCCCTCCCCCTTGACTGTAGCAGGTCTGCCTGGTTGCCCCTCTTGATCAATCTCCCTCTTCGTCTCCCACTTAACAGCTCCACTTAGAAAGCCATCTGGGAGGGTGGATGGCGCAAGGCATATTTTGCAGAACAAATTTTAGAGAAAAGAGCTGAGGAAGGCAGGGCACTCATGATTCCAATCTTGTTAGGTCTCGTGGCTCTGACCCTTGGAATAGAATTGTATTTCTGCATTGTACATGCTGTGCTCCACACCCCCTCCAAGCACGCCACCTTCCCAAATTCTGGACTCCATCTCCATGTGTCTTTGAGTGGGCCTGCTCCCAGCAAGCCCAGCTCACCCTCACCCTCACCCTCAGGATAACCACGCCCCCACCACCACCACCGCAGGAGTTTCTGGTGAAGATTTGTCTTTTGGGGATCTTTGGTGCAGGTTCCAGGACAATGGGTGGACATGTGTTCACACTTGGAATGAATGGCCAGCCTGGGGAGGGGTAGTGAGCTCCCTGTCACTGGAGGTGTGCACAGCAGACAGTGCTCACTCAGCAGAGAGGCTGAGAGAACTGGGCCGAGTCCCAGCCATGCTGCCCTCAAGGTGTCTGACCTTCAGCAACAACTTACACTCGCTGAGCCTCAGGTTTTTTCATCTGGAAAATCAGGCAAAATAATAGTTCCCACTTCCCGGGGTTGTCATGGGGACACAATGACATAATGTGCGCAAAGCACTGAGCACACACTGTACATTCTCATTACCGGGAGGGGGAGGTGGCCACGATCTTGACACTCAAGCAATTTCAGATTCAACATTTCTGTAATTTAAAAAACCTAAGTCCCCGAGATTCCGTGATTCAATTATCTTAAGATGATAAGACTTGGTAAGATTCTAAGGCTTTAAGACAGTGTGATTTTGTTCTTCTCAAACCACCGCTCATTAGCAATGTGAGGCTGTGTGATTCCCAGATTCACTCTCCATCCTCCACCAGCAGAGCCTGACCTAGCCCTGGGCTGTCCCTCTTCCTTCTTCAAATCTGCTGTCTCGGACTACTTCTCTCCTGCACCTTTGCCCCAGGGAAGCAGGTCCCTCAGTTCCAGCCTGGTGCCTGCGTTGCTCACTCCAACACCTGTCCCCCACCCACCCCACCACGCCATCTCCCCACCTCTAAGCCGCCTTCCAGGCCAAGGTCGAAAGGAGAGCTTCGAGAGGCTTCCCTCACTCCAGTGAAAATCAGTGTTTCCAGGCACGAGTTTCATCCCTGCGGTGAGTCTGACACCTCACTGCTGTGGGAGGAAGACTCTTCCCTCCCTCTGGGGGACCCCTTCCAATCCCCCTCCAGAACCCCCCCTCTGACCTGCCTTCTCGCCTCCTCCATCTCCTTGTTCTTACACGTGGTGTCTGCTTTGAACTGAATTGTGCCTCCCAAAGCCATGTGTCCAAGTCCTGACCAGCCCCCCACATACACACACACTTGTAAGGGCATTAAGAGGAGGAGCCTTTGGGAGGCTGCGAGGAACCCCCCTGATGAGATCAGCGCCCTCATAGGAGATGCCCAAGAGCCAGCTCTCTTCCCACCACGTGAGGGCATGACGAGAAGACAGCAGCCCAAAGAGGGCCCTCGCCAGGGCACCGCCACGGTGGCACCAGAACTGTGACAACTTCTGTGGCCGAAGCCCACGGCCTGTGGTGTGTGTTCTGGCAGCTGAGCTGATGAGGACAGTGCCCTTGTTCTCCCGCGCGACCTCTCCACTCCCCTCTCTGTGTGAGCCCACCTTGTCCGGGGCCACCTCCCGCGCACTCCCTGACAACCCCGGATCTCCCTCTGCAGCTAAACTCCGGGAGCTGTGACCCGTGGGGAGGGTCTTCGATGTCCCAGCTGTGCCAGGTGCTGAACTGGACAGGCTGACCCGCCTCCAGGGCCTCTCCATCTGGGGCTCCTGAGGCTTCCACCTCTGGGTGGCCCACAGCCTCCTGCCTCTGTTCATGTTCAAAGCCACACCCTTCATCTTCCCATCAGACCTGCTCCTCCCCACCGTTCCCATCTTGGTGTTTTTCCCTGCAGCACCTGCTCACCCAAGTCGGAAACAAGGGGGCATCTCCAACTCTGCCCTCTCCTTACCCCTGGGCCCATCAAGTCCCCCCAATTGTAACTTCTCCAGTCCTCTGGAATCTCCCTTCCCCCATCCCTCTACCTCACCCCAGCTCAGGCCCTGGTCATCTCTGGTCCAGAGCTCCCCATGTCCTCCTGGCTGGTCCCTCAGCCCCACTGCTACTCCTTCACTCCATCCACATTGTAACCCTGAGGCCTGAGCGAGGGGGCCCTGCAGAAGCCCATACGTTAGGGGCCCCCTTCAGCCTGCTCCAGCCAGGCCTCTCCCATCCGGAGTCTTAGAGGAGAGGGGACAAGCTCTGGTGTCCCAACCCCAGAACTCCCTGCCTGATGGGCTCTTGTCTATGTCCCACTACACCGTGGGCTCCAGGGGGCAGTGACTTCCTTTGTCTGCTTTTTCACAACTGTGTCCCCAGTGGCTAGGACTGTGCCAGCATGCAGCGATCGAAATATTTGTGGAATAGAAAAAAATGAATGAGTGATGTTGATCACACTGCGCTGGCATAGCTGTTTCTGCCTCGGACCCGTCTCCTGCCACCCAAGCACTCTATGTGCCCTGCTGGAGCAAGGTCCAGGCCTGGCCATCTCTATACCTAGCACCAGCGTGGGTCTGAGCACCAGTTACCATTGGCAAATGTTTCCTTCTGCCGAGTGAAGGAGCTGATGGATGGGTGGACAGGGTGTCACTGAGAGCCCGGGGTTTAAAAATAAACCTGCTCACAGTTCTCCCAGGTGTCATTTGTAACTTCTTATAAATGCCGTTGGCAGAGCAGATTTCAGCCTCTTGAGGGGGATATTCAGGTTCAAGAAATAGGAAGCTTAGAAATAAATGCAGCGCATCAAGTGGGCCTGATGGACATAGGCCCCTCTTGCCCTGGGAGTGCAGCCTCGGGGCAAGGAGGAGGCTGGGGGTGAGGGAGTTTGAGTTTCTACTGGGAGGCACAGGGCAGCTTCGGGCAGGGGCTGGGGAGGCCCAGGGCTCTGGCTGAGGGGCCCCTTCACTTTAGTGCTGGGCTCCCCTCCACCTGCCTGGGAGGGTGTGACGAAAGCCCAGAGGTCTGAGCAGGAGTGGAGGTAGGACCCTGGGCCTTAGCCAGACCCTGCAGCAGGCTGACCATGTCAAAGAGGGAGATTGAAAGGAACCCCAACCAGTCTCCCTGAGGCCTGGCGCCCCCCCCCCCCCCCCAGTCTCCCTGGGGACTGTCAAGGCATCCAGGGCTCCTCTACCACGTAGCCTTAGCCCACAGCTGGGAGTGGGGTCAGGGTAAGGACAGTCTCTTCTCTAGCTCTCACCCCCTCTCTGCAGGAGGCAAGGCTGCAGACCCCTGCTGGGGCACTGTGGGCCCTCCCCTGTGTGCTCCTGGGACACCAGCTGCCTTTCAGGAAGCAGATCCTGAGCCGCACACTCTGGCCTCTCAACCCCAGCTTTCCCCTGCTATCTCTAGAAATTCAACTCTGCCAATCTGGTCTCTCAGATAGAAACTCGGGTGTCCCCTAGACAAATTCTTCGCCCCACACTCATCTATCCCCAAGGTGGGATGCTTCTACCTCCAGGACACCTCCTAGGTCCACCCACTGCTGTCCATTGCCTTGGCCACTGCTCTGGTCTGAGCTGTCGTAGGCTACTGCCTAGATGTCCCCTTTCACCTCCTCATTGAGCCCCTGCTCCTACTCCACCTCCCATGGAGGATCTGGGGGTTGTTTTAAGAAACCAATCACATCAAGTCACCCTCTTACTTGAACCCTTCAGTGAACTTTGAGAAAACCCTGGCCAAGGCCCAGGAGACCCTATGGAGTCTGGCTGCTGTCTACTCCCCTCCTCATGCTTCCTCCTCATCACAGTCTGTCCCAGTGTCCTTCTTTAGTCCCTCCAACACTCCTTCCCACTCGGGCTTTTGCACATGCTCTTCCCACTCCCTAGATCACTCTGTCCCCTATTCATCAGGTAACCAGCTCCTACAGGTCTCAACTTATGTACCATCTCTTAAAATTCCTCCATTTGAGTTTGTCCTCATTATCCTCCAACATAACCTTGTGTGCATGACATGCTTGGCTCCACCCCAAGGTGTCATGGTCTGTGTGACTTTTTCAAAGCGCCATATTCCACTTTTGACTGTGAGCCCTAGGAGTGCAGGTACCTTGTTCAATGGGTTTATTCCCCATCCCTGCACCCAGCTTGTGCTTGTCACATAGTATGTGCTCACCAAATGACCTAGATGAATTAGTGGAACCCTAAAAATGGAAAGGAAGTAAAGAAAAAAATAGCCTGTTGCTTAAATGGAATGAAAATAACTCAAAGTGCTGCTAATTGTTGGAAGGAGGGGTGACAGGAACTTGTTTTTATTTCAGATTTTGTAGTTCACACTGCTTAATCAGAGCTAGTAATTACAACTCTTGTTTCTGGTTTGTGCCTCCTTCACTCAGGCCCCCAGGGCAGGAACCGTTTCATATTTAAGCAGTGTCAGTTCTGAGGTGCTCTCAGGGGATAGAGTGTGCCTGAATGTGGAGTGCCATTCTCAGTGATGCTAATGAGATCGGGAAAACAGACTGGTCCCCGGGCAGGGCTGCAGGGGCGGGTGAGGGTGCGAAGGGTCTCCCTCTAACAAGCCAGAGAAGCCAGTCCCACCTGCTGGGCCCTGTCTACTCACAGCTCCCCAAACCCTGTTCCCCAGGAAAAGCCAAGCCCTAATTCTTCCTGGGTCACCACCCCAGACCCTGCCCAGAAGGCAGGACAGCAGTCAGTGCCCAGGGAAGGACTCAGCCACCCTCACCCCACGTCCTCCTCAGGGGCTCCCTGGATCCTCCCCTTCACCAGGGGCGAGAGGCACCAGGAGGGATGGTGGTGGGCAGGTTGGGGCCTTGCTGGAAAGCCAGCTTCCTCTTCTCTCCATATGGGACAGGACACTCCCCTCTGCTCCCAGTCCTATCTGCTCTTGGTCATCCCCATCCCCATCCCACCCACCTGGTCCCAGATGGTACTCACTGTGTGCCAGGCAATTTGCATACATGATCAAAACCCTGATGGAAAGCTCCAGAGGCAGTGAGGCCCCAGCTTGCAGATGAGAAAGACAAGGCTTACAAAGAGAAGGCCCTGGCCAGGCCCCAAAGCTGGTGAGTGGGGGGAAGGCTTGGGGGAGGAGAGAGCTTTGTCCATGTTTGCACAGAAAGGACAAGGTGGCACTGGGACTGGGCCCCGGACTGACTGGCGCTGTCCTCCTCTCTGCTGTCCTGCCCACCATGTGCCAGCTCAGTCTCAGAGAGCAGTTCGCCCGCCCCAAGCACCCCAAGACTGATGGACTCTGCCACTTACAAACCTCGCGGTGTTGGGAAGGAGGTTCCCTCACCTATAAGGGGATCAGATGATACCTTCCCCTTTATCTCTTTTTTTAAAGTCTATTTTATTGATTTTTTTTTTTTTTTTTTTTTTACAGAGAGGAAGGGAGAGGGGTAGAGCATAGAAATATGAATGAGAAAGGAACATCGGTCAGCTGCCTCCTGCACACTCCCTACTGGGTATGTGCTCGCAACCTAAGTGCATGCCCTTGAACAGAATCGAACCTGGGATCCTTGAGTCTGCAGGCTGATGCTCTATCCACTGAGCCAAACCGGTTAGGGCAGTGGTCAGCAAACGCATTAGTCAACAGAGCCAAATATCAACAGTACATGACTGAAATTTTTTTGAGAGCCAAATTTTTAAAATCTAAACTTCTTCTAATGCCACTTCTTCAAAATAGACTTGCCCAGACTGTGATATTTTGTGGAAGAGCCACACTTAAGGGGCCAAAGAGCTGCACGTGGCTTATGAGCCGCAGTTTGCCCTTAGGGCAATACCTTCCTCTCTTAAAGGTCCTCTGTGATAAAATAAGGTCACAATTGTGACTCTGACCAGTCAGAGGCCTGGCACAAAGCAGGTGCTCAGCACACACTTATCTCTTGGAGAGATTCCCCTGTGCCTAGAGTCCTTCACTGAATCTCAGCCAATCACTGTGTGGGTCTCCCAGGGCAAGGGAAGGAGAGGTCAGGGGAGAAGGTGACCTTTATGAGGGTATGACATTTGAACGGAGGCATGGGTGAAGTCAGAGAGTAGAGCACACAGATATCTGTGGCAAGAGCCTTCCAGACAAATGGAACAGCTTGTGCAAAGGCCCTGGGGTGAGTGTGTGCCTGGAGTGTCCAGGAGCATCAAGAGGCTGGTGGGGCTGGAGTGGAGTGAGTGACAGAATGTGATGTGAGAGGGGAGTGGGGAGGTGGGCAGAGCAGAACAGGAAGGGTCTAGTGGCCTGAGGACATTAAGGGTGTGGGGATGGGGAGATGTGATGGTCTGTGGTGGATGTCACTCCCTTAAAGGTCAGACATAATTTTGACCTCAGGACATCCCAACTTAGGTCTAGCCAGCCAAGCCAGTGCTGGAGCCCACGTGTTCTTTCCCCTCTTGAGCCTCTCTCCATCCCCTGTCTACCATCCTGGCCTGCTGGAGAGAGGACGGCCAAGGATGCCTCCACTGGGAGGTGTCAGAGCATATCAGGGCCTGTGCAGGCCCAGCCTACACGCCTCTGTGAAGGATGCCATGTGTAGAGAGGATCAGCATGAGAGGAAGAGGCGGATGCTCACTCCACGCCTGGCTCACAGCAGGACCTCAGTCACGTCCCATTCCTGTGACATCCCCTTTGCCTGGTCCTCTAGCAAAGGGTCCTTGAGACCCAGGGTGGGGAATGCTGAGGAGAAGAGAGGGCCAGAGAGAGCCCAGCATAGCCTCCAAACCATCCTTCCTGCATGCTGGCACCGTTGGGGCTCCCTCCTAATTTTCTCTTCTTGCCCCTCCCCTCTCCCTTCTCACCTCCTCCTCTCCAGTCCTACTCCTCCTTCTCCTTCCCTTCCTCTGTCTCTCCCTCTCCATCTCTGTCTCCACCTCATCTTGCTCTTCCTCCTTGACTTCTTTCCTTCATGAACATGAACCAGTTTTCTCTGAGGATGACTCTGGGCTTCCATGCCCAACATGGAGAAATGTTGGGAGCGAGACGTGCTGTCCAACCTCAGTAACTTCTGTTCAGTGTTGTCACAGACCAACGTAATCACAGCATCGCATCGCGCACCACGTATACTGTGCAGGGCCCATGGACACGGGTTCCGCCTGGGTGGAGAGGGCTGTGGGAGGGAGCTTTTCTCCATCAGACTCTCTGTTCCGGGCAACGTGCCAGAACCTCCGAGTTCTTAAGGGCCTTCGAAAATGCTTACGGCCCAGGAAAACAATTTATTTGGCCTCAAAATGAAAAGGGAAAGCTGCAAAGTTGAAATTGATAAATGTTTAGTCAAATATCTACCAAGCATAACATTATCAACTGCTCACCTGCTACAACTGGCTCAGCTTTTGCTTTGTCACATGTAATTTGTAGTTAGTGTGGAATGTGGGGGCATTTTAATATGTTTGATCTGACGGGGGGGGGGGGGAGGAGGTTCTACAAGTGAAGAGCGTTTACGGTTGGGAAGATATAAGAGCCAAGTGTGGGTGTGGTGTTGGGTGGGGGGCAGGGCCAGAGGAGCAGAGAGCAGAGACTTCACAGAGGAGGGGTGTGTGGCTGGGAGGATGCTGAGGGGGGAACGGCATGTGCAAAGGCAGGACATGGCAGAGCCTGCTTACCTGAGGACCAGCGATCCTTCGCTGCCCCTGCAGCCGAAAGAGGGTGTGTCAGTGAGTTGGAGCCCACCCGTGCTTTCCCTTCTTGAGCCTCTCTCCACCCTCACACCTTCTCTATCATAAAAGTCCCGCACTGTCCTCATCCGCACAGAGGCCAGGCCAGCATGGAGGCCCAAGTCTGGCTGGGTCACCAGGGCCTGGCTCATGACCTCACTTCTGTTCACACAAGGCCTCAACCCTGGCGAGTCATTGCAAAGCACAGCTGTAAACAGGAGAGGAGAGAGAAAAAACAACTCAGAAGCACAGACTCCCAACTTGTCTCGTGGCTCATTTCTAGACGCAGGGTCCTTG
Source organism: Antrozous pallidus (assembly GCA_027563665.1). NCBI lineage: Eukaryota > Metazoa > Chordata > Mammalia > Chiroptera > Vespertilionidae > Antrozous > Antrozous pallidus. The sequence continues at coordinate 193,737,640 of CM050508.1, forward strand.
TCCTGTACTTGGTTCTCCCCAGCCAGTGCTTCAGCGGCTGCATGGCCCTTTAAGGGAGCTGTGCAGTGTCAAGCCCATTTGCGGTGATGCCCACTCTCTGCCAGGCTGCAGGAAACCTCTAGGCCAGTGTCAGGAGTGTTGACAACCCCCACCTTCCCTGGCTCCCAGAGGGCAAGCCTAGCATCCTGGGCAGATGCTTCTCCCGGAGGGATCTACCTGGGCGAAGGCCTGCCAATGTCTCCACCGGGGCTGCAGGGGGCCGTCCTTCCTCTTTTCCAGAAATGCCTAAGCTTGCTAGGGTGCGACTGGAGGCAGGCCACCTGGACCTGGGGGATCAGCTGAGGCGACAGCCCCTCAGCGGCCAATGCCAGGTTAACCCTACCTCCCCCTGGCTCTTTGGCTTTCCTTCCACAGTGAAATTCTCTCTGGCCTCTGGGAAGTGGGTGGTTGCTTTCTTCTCCTTGGGAGGCAGAATCAAAGAGCCATTAGGTTGGGAGGTGGGGAGGTTGGGAGGTGGGGTAGGATCGCAGCATCACATCACCCAGTGTCAATGTAGAAAAATCAAGCCCCGGGCACAGGCTGCTTGGCCACTCCCTGCTGAGCAGCGTTCCACAGGCCGTTGGCCCTGTTGTCCTGGTCTCGCGCGGCGGCCATGAAGTGGCTCCAGCCTACACACACAGTGTTTGGGACAGTGCCTGGAAGACAGGGCGCCTCCAGAGATGTCAAGGCTGCAATAGTAGGAGCAACTGTAGTAATTTTTTTATTGTTGCTATTAGTTTATTGTGTCAGTGCTGTCTCTGGTTCAGAGCAAGCAGGATCCCCAAAGCCCTTCCTGGTCTGGCTCCCTCAACCCCCTCACTAATGCTACTCCTCCCTCCCTCACCTGTCACTCCAGTCCTGCTTTTCTAGCATCCAAGCCTTCACTCATGGTGCTCCCCCTGCCTGGAAGGCCCCTCCATCATCTTTCCCAGGAAAACTCTCACTCTACCTAGATCCGCTCAGACGCCACCTCCTCTGTGAAGCCAGGTCAGACCTCCCCCCTCCACCCCTTCTGGAAGCCCCCTGGGCTCCCGCAGTAGTTGGCATCCATGTCATATCTCCCATCACCCAGCCCTGAACTGTCACCTGCCTATCCCCCAGCAGGGACTCCCTCTACCGTCTTTTCATCTGTGTCCCTGGTCCCAGGACTAGTCCATTCGGCACATCCATGAGTGATTGTTGAACAACTAATAAGCAAGTGCTCAGTGCCAGGTCCTCCTGGGTCTGGAAGGATTCACCCTTCACTTTCCCTATCTGAGCCTTGGTTTCTCCACCTGTAACATGGGTGTGATCAACCCTGGCCCTCCCTCCCAGGAGAACAAAGACCGCTGGCCTCCTTAGGCTGGCGGCGCTGGGAGCAGGGCAGTGAAAGGGAGGGTTCTGTTATTAGCTCATTAGTTCTGGATCCTGGTCTTTGGGGAGAAGAGCTTGGCTGGTAATTAGGGTTGTTAGGGGTGACAGAGGCGGGGCTGGCACTGATGTCAGCGTCGACCCAGAGCAGCCAGTCTTGAGGCTGTGGGAGGCAGAGCAAGGCCACTGGGACCTGGAGAGAGGGGTGGGAAAATGGGGGTGTGGCACCTCTTTCTCCTGGAGGCAGAGAAACATCAGCATCTTTCTCCTGGTGCGGGAGATCCTTATGCAGTTCCTGTGATGGCCTGAAGGTGGCGCTGCAGGCCCTCACAAGCGAGTCTCAGCAGGGAGTAACCAGGCGTCTGTAGGTGGGAAGGGGTCTGGAGAGAGCAGAGAGCAAGGAAGGAGGAGAGGGAGAGCAAAGGGGAGAAGGGGAATGGAAAGGACTGACTGGAGGAGAGGTCAGAGAAAGAAGCAGGGAGACCAGGAGGGAAGGAGAGAAATGCTGGGGTGGGGGAATGGGAAGGCGAGACGGGGAGAGGAAGGCTTCTCTCCATCAGAGGTTGGGGGAGCTGGGTCCTTTGGCATTTCCCCCACGCCCAGGCCTGTAGAACCCTCACACTTCCCTTAAAACATCCCTCCATGACTCCCCAGGGCCCCCAAAACGTACCCTCCAGCCTGTCTTTCTCCACCTCCCCACCTCCCATCTCCCTCACACCTCAGGCCCCAGCTCCACAGCAGCCTGTCACTTCCAAGGGCATCAGGCTCTCCCTGGTCACCAGGTCTGTGCAGGTGCTGGGTGCTGCTGCCAATGCCCACCTTCTCCCCACTCACCCTTCCTCCTGGCGCCCTCACTTCTGCTTCAGGTCTTAGCACAGACACCACCTCCTCCCACAGGTCTTCTGTGACCCCATGTCTTGGGGGAGTTCTCCGTGGGCTCCCTACTCCTACATCTCATCCACCTCAGCACTGACTACCCCACTGTGATCCGTTCACCTGTTTCCCCACCCAGACTGGGAGCTCCCAGAGAGCACCTCATCTCACAGGTGATCTCCCATGGCCCGTCCAGGGCTGAACGGGCACAGGTGGGCAACAGATGATGCCTGAGAGAGGAATGCATGGTCAAAGAATGGCTGAGTGTAGGAGACAAGGAAGGGCAACACAGAACCCTCTGACCATCTGGAGTTCATTTTGGGGGAACAGCATGTAACAACCTGCTCAGCTACAGAGGAAAAGGGGGTTAATAGGACTCAGGACTCAAAGATGCCAAAGTCAAGAAATGAAGCCAGAACTTAGGAGGAGGAGGATCCAGACCCAGACCAGGAATGGGGGCAACAGCCAGATTGTGGTCTCCCTCGCACTCCCTTCCCTCCCTCCCTCTTCTCCTCATTCCCTCCCTCCTTTTCCCCTCCTCATACTCTCCCTTCTGCTTCTCACCCTCCCCCCCCTCCCTTCCTCTCTCCTGGAGCACTTTCATTATCTACCTTTCTCAGTGTCCCACAGACTTGAACTTTATCCTCAGCTCAAACAACCAACAGACCCAAATAGCCCCCTAGTCTCAGTTTCAGGTTCATAAGACAGATACTCTGATTGGCCTATCTTGGACAGGTGTCAACCCTGATCCAGTTAACTTGGGGAGTGGGAGGGTCCCAGAGCACAGCAGGTGCTGGGGGCAGACATCACTGGCATCCTCATCACAGCCCCACTCTCCTGTCATAGGTAAAGGACCTGCTCTTTGCCCAGCACTCTGAGGGGCCATGTCATACCTTAATCAAACGGCACCTGACCGGGCCTTACAACCCACTTTACAGATGAGGTGCTGAGGCTCACTGCCTGGGCTCTTTCCTTCCCACCCACTCCCAGGCTCTGTTTCCTCCTCTCAGCTCCTGACACTGGGGGCCCTCTGTTCCATTTGGAGGCAGCCGACAGCCTGAGGAAGGCTAGTGACCCTTGCCCTTCCCTCCCGGTGACTCATGTGTTTTTCGGGCCCTTGGAGGAGCCCTCCTAAACCCCGGTAAGTATTCATAACGCAGGGTTGCCTTCATGTCTGGGAAAGAGGATGAATCATGTCCTGGTTTCCTCTGGACTCAAATTGGATCTTTGGAGCAGCTGGAAGAGATCTGGGTTGATGGGGTATCATTGCTGGGGCAGAGCCACAGAATAGCTGTGCCCTGGCCACCCCGAGACCTGAACCCAAAGCCAAGTCTGGACCAGAGGCTTAGTGTCCCGACCTGGTCCTGCCAGGTCTTCGCTACGGGGCTCTCTCTGCCTTTCCTGGAGGATCACGGTATCTACAGGGCAGGGGTGGAAGAGGCCTGCATAGCCTGGTTCTCACCCTGCTGAGCTGTGCTGGTGCTCACCTTCCCTGAGCCTGTGCTGGTCACATGCGGATGCATGTCTGTGTCCCCACCCGGTGTGGGCTCCTCAAGAGCAGGGCCCTCAAGGTCTCAGTCGGCATCCCCAGAGCTAGCCCAGGGCCTGGTGCTTTTCAGAGCATCACCCAGCTCCTAACCTCCCCCACATCCCACCCCCAGTCCTTCTTCACCCACAGGGGCCTCCCAGAAACCACTCTTCAGCTGGCTGACCTGTTTCTGATTAGAGCAGGAGAGAGCAGAGTACACAAGCAGGAAACCAATCCAAGTTGAACCAGGTGGGTTCTCTTTCCCAGAAATCGGGTTGGACTGAGGGCATCCGGCTCCGCCTGCGCTGTTCTCTCCAATGGGGATGTATGTGCTCAAGAGCTGGGCGTGGCTGCCAAGACTTCTGTCCCAGACTTCTTCTCCAGAGTCCTGATGGCTCTGCAAGAAGAGGGTCCTGGCCACTCCCTCTTCCCTCCTCTACGAGGCCCCTCTGCCCCCTCATCCTCAGGTTCTGGAGATGTCCTGCGCCATTACAGAGCCCCCCCAGGTTGATAAGAGCCGATTCCTTCTACCTGAAACAGCCCTTGGGTCTTGGCCAGTCCACGCCCAGTGGCCACGCTGCTCGGCCATGTACTTTATTGTTGCACTTGGCCCTCTCTCCAGATCTCCCACGTGGGCCTTTCCAGCCTCCCATTTCACAGGCAGCAAAACTGACCCGGGTGGGCTCAGACCACGAGGCCAGGGCCATCGGAGCAGGATCGGATCTTTCCATAGTCCTCAGAACAGTGACACCGAACCTCATACAATACAAATGGGTGGGGGCCAGGGTCCGGATGTTCTTGCTGGGGCCCCTCCCACCAGGTCACTCTGTGAACAGGGCAGAGCACCTAAAGTTCGGCTCTTCCTTCCAAGTCATTTGACTGATCCAAGGATAAATGGAATCTCAGACCCGTGCATTACTTCCACTCCAGGGCCACAAATGATTGTCTGGCAGCTTCGGTCCCTGCCCAGGGCAGTGACTTCAGTGACCTTCCATTTTTCTCTCCCAGATGAGCCATGGATTATTTCCAGGGCTAGGGTCCCACATAGACCTGACACCCCCTCTTTGACCCTCCATGCATTGAGAGTAACAGGCCACCCATTGCTGCCCTTAGGGGAGGGAGGCCCCGAGATGCTTCCCAGTAGAGCTACTAGTATTTATAACTAGGGGCACAGGGGCTCCCCACAGCCTGTTCTGCTGACATCATCAGAGTGGGCAGCAGCTAGCTCCACAGGTCCAGAGGCTGCCTGCAAAGTCAAGGGCAGAAGCAAAGGAGGGCCCTGGAGACCATCATCCCAGCCCCTTCGATAATCGCCAAGGGAATGCTATTCTGGAGAGAGATAGAGATCAGCCCAGGGTCACATGGTGAGCTGGGACCAGGACAGTGAGTTATGAAGGGGGGCGAGATTCCACAGCAACCTCAGGCCGGACACTGTGTGGAGCTTGAACACAGCTAAGCCAGACAGACCCTTCCTGCAGCACCCTCCTCCCGCTCTACCCTGAGCCAGTTGCTGCACAGCTCTCTCTACCTCCCGACCTGGTACCTTCCACACCTCACCGAGTGCTGCTTCCTGCCTTGTTAATGTCCCCAGTAACCTGCATGTTGCCACGTTTTATGACCATTTCTAGACCTGCGGGGAGGTCTGTGACAGGAGGAGCCACGCCCCTCCTTCTGGAAACATTGTCTCTGTGACAGCGTCTGCTTTCCCTGCCATTGCCCTGGCTCACCTCCGGGCTCAGGCCGGCTTCCCCTGACTCCTGGGGTGGGAGACTTGCTCTTTCCTGTGCCAAGTTCATCCATTGCAGTGGCTATTTTTAACAGCTTAGTGAAGTCAATGACACATGATAAACGGAACATATTTAAGGTGACATACTCAAAGAGATAATTAAAGTGGCAATTTAATAAGTTTTGACATGTGTATACATTCATGGAACCATCACCATAGTCAAGATAATGAAAATATTCATCATCCCTCCAATGTTCCTCCTGCTCTTTTGTCATCTCCCCTGAATGGCCCTCCTCTCTCCCCAGGCAACTGCAGGTCTACATCCTGTCACCACAGATTAGCTTACATTTCTGGAAGGAATGGTCCGTCGATGGAACTAAACAGGATGCCCTCTTTTCGCCTGGTTTCTTTCACTCAGCACATCTTCCCTTAGATTCATTTATTGTGTGTATCGAGAGTTTATTTGCTTTTATAATGAAGTAGTGTTTTAATGAAGTACTATACAATTTATCTGTCCATTTTCCTGTTCACAGACATTCGTGTTGTTTCGGTTTTGGGATATTACACACCACTATGAACATTTCACATACAAGATGTGTGTTTTTATCTCCCTTGGATAAATACCTATCGAGGGAATGACTCTGTTTTATGGTAAATGCAACTTTTATTTATTTTTTTAATAAAACTGCCCAACTTGTCTTCCAAAATGGCTATATATAATAGTTTCCATTCCCACCAGCAGGGAATGAGAATTCATTTCCTTCGTATCCTCACCAACCATGGGAATGGTCAGTTTTTCTCAATTTAGGGAAGCAGCATTGGGATCTGACTGCGTTTTTTGTTTGTTTGCTTTTTAAAATTGTTGACACTATTACAGGTGTCCCCCTCCCCCCAACCTTTGCCCACCTCCACTCAGATGCCAACCTCTTCTCTTTCTAGCCCTCACCACACTGTTCTCTGTGTCCATGGACTATGTATATGTGTTCCTTGGCGAATACCTTCACCTTCTTTCATCCAGTCCACCTCATCTGCCTCCCCTCTGACAGTTGTATCCATGTATCCATGCCTCGGTTCTGTTTTCTTTGTCAGTTTATTTTTTTCATGAGATTCCACACATAAATGAGATCATATGCTAGTTGTCTTTCTCTGACTGGCTTATTTTGCTTAGCAGAATAATCTCCAGGTCCATCCATGCTGTCACAAAAGGAAAGACTTTCTTTTCACAGCCAAGTAGTATTCCATGTGTAAATGTACCACAACTTCTTCATCCACTCAGGTACCGAGGGGCACTTTGGCTGTTATAAATCTTGGCTCTTGTAAATAACCCTGCTATGAACATAAGGGTAGGTATATTCTTTCTGATCTGTGTTTCAGGATTCTTAGAATATTTTCCCACTTTGAGAGTCATTCTGGGTAAAAAGGCAGTTCTACTTTTAATTGTTGAGGAAACTGCATACTGTATTCCACAATGGTTGACTGGATATAAATTTCTCTAATCACGAATGATATTGAGTACTTTTCATGTGTCCATTTGCATCAGTATATATTATTTGGTGAAGTTCTTTGTCCATATTCATGGCATAACACCCACTAGGTCATGATGCGTTTTATGTTTTATATATTGTTGGATTTTATTTGCTAAAATGGAATTCGTTTAAAATTTTTACACCTATGTTCTGGAAGGTTGTCGGTCTGTAGCTTTTCATTCTTGCAACGTCTTTGTCTGGTTTTCATATCAGGATGATACTGGCCTCATAGAATGACTTGGCAGAAATTATGTTCAGAATTGTAGGATTAGTGCTATTTCTGTAGAATTCAAATGATTTCTTCCTTAAATGTTTGGTAGGATTTACTAGGGAGGGCTGTCTGGTCTTGGGGTTTTCTTTATGGGAAGGTTGAACTACAAAGTCAATCTGATAAGAGAGGATATTCAGTTTTTCTATATCTTCTTGCATGAGCTTTAGTAGTTGGAGTCTTTCAAGGAATTTGACCATTTCATCTAAGTTGCCAAATGTATTGTCATAATGTTGTTAATAATATTCCCTTATTATTCTATTAATATTTGTGGAATATGTAGTGATGTTATCGCTTGCATTTTTTATGTTAGTAATTAGCGGTTTCTTTCTCTTTTTAACTGATCACTCTGGGTATATGTTTATCATGTTATTGATCTTCTTAAAGCATCAGTTTCTGGTTTCATGATTTTCTCTATTGTTTTTCCATTTTCAATGTCATTAAAATTAGCTCTCACCTTCATTACTTCCCCTTTTCTTTTTACTTTGCATTTAATTTTCTATTCTTTTTCTAGTTTTTTTAAGATGGATTTGAGACCGATTTTCTAATATAGGCATTTAGTGGCATGCATTTTCTCCTAATTATTGCTTTATTTGCATTCCATAAATGCTGATATATCACGTTTTCATTTTTATTCAGGTAAAAATACTTTCTTGGAGTCCCTTTCAGCTTCCACAGTCCCTGAGTCACTTTGTTCCTTGAGTAGAGTAGTGAGAGTGACTGTTTGAGATTGTAGCCTATCCCTCACTTTCTGGTGAGCGAAGTCTGGAGACCTCTGTTTCCCGTTGATCACATGACTCACTCCCAGTGGTTCTTTCAGCTCCACTGTATTCTGATGAGGCTCAGTTTAATCCCTTCATTTCCTGGGTGAAAAATCAGACTAGATTCCCTTTCCTCTTTCCCCAAAAGCTAATTACATAACTCATGATCAGTGCCAAGGCAGACCTAGAGTCCCTGTTTCCTGACACTCAGTGGGGAGCTCTTTAACATCCCGATTCTAGTTGACCCCATTCAGTTTTTTAATCAGTTCCCTTGTGCTAAGTACCTCATGCATATGATCTCATTTAACCTTATGACAGTCCCATGAAGTAAGTGCAGCATTCATGGCCATTTTATGGATGTGTACGTCAAGGCTCAGAGATATGTTGTCTCCTGCTCCAGGTTTTACCAAGAGAAAGTGGAAAAGTATGGGCTCAAATCTAGGTCTGTCTGATCCAAGCTGCCAAAGGGAAGGCCTGGAGGAGTAGGAGGAAGGCTGGGTGGAGAGGGGAGAGAGCGCAAAAGGGAGATGCTTTCTAACGATGAAGAAGTCTTTTGACCTTTTCATGTTCATTCAACTAAGCCAAAGGGGTGGAACTTGGGTGCCTTGGCTTTAAGTAGAAATGCAGATTAATGAGGAAAAGTCTGCTTTGCTGAGCTTGGAAAGCACAGAGCTCAAATTGAGCATGGTGTTGAGTCTGATAATGCCAACTCCCAGGGCTGGAACCAGAGCCAGAGCACAAGTCCCCGGTGAGCTCCCGGTCACATGCTCAGATCCTGCCAGGGAACAGAGGCCTCACTGCATTAAAGACAAACCCCAGGGAAGGGGCCAGACAACCTGGGCAGGAGCCTTGGCAGTCCACCTTTCTCTGTCTCAGCAAAGCTCGTGATAAAGGCTTTCAGGGCTGGTTCCTGTTGAGTCGTCTGGGCCCTTGGAATCTGCAGAGCAGAACTGGGAAGTCAGCTGGGACCCCAAAAGGGCCTTCTAATGAAAAAAAAAAACCGCATAATTTCATTTGTTCTGCAAAGACGCTTAAATGCCCTGACCACCTGCTCTTCTCTGCCTCTTACCCCTGCTTTATTCTCTTCTCAGCTCTTAGCAGCAGCTCAGATGCTGTATAATTAGATGTTTATTTCCTTTCCCCTGCTCTGGAAGGTCAGTTTCAGCAGGGCTGGGGACTGGGTCTCTCCATTCACCAGGGATCCCCATCCTAAAAGAGTACCTGCACAACAGGTGCACAAAAAGTGTTTGCTGAGTAAGTGAACTGCGTAATGATTGATAGTTAATACCTGGGGTCTGGAGTCAGGAGATCTGGGACAAGCCTCGGCTCTTCTCCCAAGTTTCCTTGCGCTCCTGAGCATGTGACTTTTGCTCTGTGTGTCTTCATCCTCCCATCTCCCTCATGGAGCCATCGGTAATAGTTCTGACCTCGCCAGATGGGATTGCAACAGTCTGAGACAGGCTTTTAGAGAGCTGAGTACAGCACCTGGGGGGCAGGGAGCTCCCAGTAAGCATGCTCCCCACATCCACATGCGAATGATAGTCATGAGCTTTGAGCCATGGGACTTGGGGCAAGTGACTCCTCTCTGAGCCTCAGTTTCTGAATCTGTAAAATGGAAGTGCTAACACCTGTCCCAGCGGGTGGCTGTGAAGGCTCAGTGAGGTGAGGATGCTAATCAAACTGCTTCCTGTGTGCTTAGCCCTAGCTTACTACAAATAAATGCATCCCACCTTGGAGATAGGTGCCAATATCAGCTCCATTGTACACTTGAGGAACTGAGGCTAGAGGCAAGGGAGTAATTGTCCAGGCCTCCAGTGAGTAGATGGTGCTCCCTGCACACTGAGGACACACAGTGGTCTGCTGGCTGCGGCTCAGCTCAGCCCTCAATCTGCAGCTCAGCCAAGCGCATCTCTTCTTAGCTGCTTTGTGTCCCACTCCGAGGCAGGTGATGTTTTCTCCACTATTGGCTCTTCAATCATTCCTTTGTTTTTTTTATAAGAGGTGGACACTGTGATCAAGGAGGGAAGGCAGCCGGAGGAGACAGATAGGTGGAGATTTAAGATGGGAAAAGTGGGAACAATGCTTAGGTCAATAACAGAGAATCAGGAGGGAAATAGCAGCGTTTTTTTTCTGTCTGTATTTATTTATTGAAACTCTAATGGATTTTCAAGCCTTTGTGATATTTCTGGTTGTAAAATCAAGAGCTCCATGGATGTGCACGCCCTGTTGTGGGGAAGGAGATGGGGAGGTGCTGCAGGGTACGGTCGGCTCATGCCAGCCCCACTCAGCCCACGGCAGCCCTCTGGGGCAGGTTGGGCCTGTGCAGGAAGTGAATGCTTACTGTGCACGTGACCAGTGCTGGGAAGGGGACAGAAAACAGAGAACCAGAGAGGCCAGGGTCTGTCCTGCTAAAGCACACATGCAGGGGGCACCACCGACCCTCTGCAGGCCCCGGTCGGTAACACCCTGCCACGAGCCTCAGTTTCTCAAGTGTAAATGGAGACAATATTAGCACCGTCTCCAAGGGCTGTTATAAAGGTAGAAGGCATTTATTTGTATAAGCTAGGGCTAAGCACATGGGGAATAGCGGAGGGAGGAGCTAGAATTGGTTCATGGACGTGTTGCCACACTGATGTGATGATGCGAATGTTCCCGGGGTTCCTTGTCCCACTGTAACCAATAAAAGGGAGTCGGAAAGCAGGGAGGAGTGTGCATGACCCCATCTGCTCGGACCTTTGCGCTTAGTTAGCAAAGAGCTTCATCCAAGTTACTCTCTTGCTAGGTGGGAAGCAGTGCCCCAGGGCCCAGGTGGCCTCCTGTGGCAGAGCAGGGAGAGCAGGGTGGGGAGTATGCTAAGCAGAGGAGGCCAGGAAGACACTGATCTTACTCCATTAGCCAGTCTGAAGAGGCTGTGTGTGTGAGGAGAGAGAGAGCGAGAGAGAGAGAGAGAGAGAGAGAGAGTCCCTGACCTCCCAGCCTATACACATGCATGCAGACATGCACATACTCGCAGACATATGATATGCGCATGCATGTGAACACAGGCACACATGTGAACATACGTGTGCATGTATACACACTCTTGCACACACATTCACACACTCCTGTGCACACAAACACATCACATTTCTCTTTTCATGGAAGGTGTGAATTCACATTTGTGTGACCATTAGATAATTGCATTCCCCACCCCCGGCCTTGGGAAAGGAGGGATGGTTGGAATCCCGGGACGGCTCACTATTTCAGCCCCACAGCTGTGGTTCAAAAGCTGCTTCTAAATTTAATTTAAAAAATCAATAATAATGAAAGGATTAGCAAGAATGAGGCTCCTAACAGACCTATGGGGCATGGGCTGGTGCTCCCCTGCCTGTCCTACAGGGGAAACTAAGGCTGGGCCTATAGGGGCTTCTCACAGCCACACAAAGGCCAGCTTGGCTTAGGCCTTCACAGCCTCCTCCTCAGCAGCACCCCCTGCACCCCCTACACCTACCCCCACTAGGGTCCCACTGTGTCCCATTCTCTGAATGTGCTTCGCTCTTCCTTAGGGTTAGCTCACATCACTGAAAATCTGTCTCTGGAATCCAGCTTTCCAGATGACCAATGCTCTAAAAGCTAATCTGTAGAAGTTTAATAAACTCATAACAACCAACCAATAATTGTCAGAAATATTTGGTGCATGTGTCCTTGGCAACACATTTTGTGCTTGTTCATCTACTTAGCAATATACTGAGCATCTGCTATGTCTTGGGCAATGTAGCATGGTAGCTAGGAGTGAAGGTATTGAAATCTAAGGGCAAGAAAAGTTTATTTCCCTGACAAAGGCGTGCAGAGTGGCAAGAAGCAGCAAAAACAACAGAGTGAGAGGAGGGCATGTCTGGGCTGTCCACCATTCTCTTGTGACCAGGGGTAGCCAGGCATACCGGCTGCTGACCCACTGCCTGGCCCACCTGAGCACGCTGGGGCATCCACGCCATTCTTCCCTTTACCTCCACGTGGACATGGCCCTGCATTTATTCCCAGAAACTTGTGCCTCTGCTCACCAGACCCAGACTCAGTGGGTGTCAGCTTTCTTCAATGGTGGCCAGAGCAGTGGAGGCCCCATCTTCTGCCTCCTCAAAAGGGGAAGGCCCATTCATATGAGCACAGAGCTCTGGCTGTGATCACAGGATTTTACAACTTGATTCTCTTCCAAATAGCATCTATTACTTTAAACAAATAAAAATAGACACAACTAAAGCAAGCCAGAAATATGAATAAGTGAAAGTTAACCTGTGAGCAAACATATTATCTCCATCACAGATCCTGAGACGGTATTAGAAATTGGCCCAGATACGTACCAGGGAGCCATGAATCTTGGCAGAGGTGGGGCCTTGAGTGGGGTGAATGGGAGGAGGGGTGGGATAAGCTCAGGGGTTCCACCCACATCCTGGCCTGTCATTTCCCTGAAATTTGAGGCAGCAGTAGCAGAAGCTGGACTAAGTAAGAGCCCATGTGTCTTTGAGTAAGTCCTCATTCATCTACCCAACAACTATTTATTGAGTATCTACTGGATGCTGACATTTACAAGACAGTGACCTGAGCCCATCACATGCATTACCTCATCTCAGACTCACCACAACTCTGTGAGTTAGGCACTGTTACCATCCACAGTGTATGGACCAGAAAACAGACACCAAAAGGTTAAGTCACCTGTCCAAGGTCACACTGCTTGTAAGTCATGGGCCAACCTCCCACACCCTACAACTCCTCCTCACCACTGCCAGAAGGCCCTCTGTGAGGTCTAGTGTTTCTGCTATTATGCAGAAGGAGAAACTGAGGCCCAGAGAGTGCCAGCAACTCCTCTGAGGTCACACAGCACATTAGTAGTTGAGCCAGACCTCTTGGTTTCTGTCCAGGGTTCCTCCACCTGCAGGCCACTCTGCCCACCTTCTTCCCAGGCACTGGCAGGGAGGTGACCCAGAGGCTGAAGGAGGCTGGGCACAGGGAGGCCCAGGCACCTCTGGAGGGCACTATGAAGGGGACGGTGGCTACAGCAGCTGGCAAACTGCCCAAAGGCTCTGGGCTCCCATCCTTCTCCACATGCACACCATGGAGAAAGACATGCTTTGAAAATGAAAGCTGGCTTGAAATAAACAGATTAGTAGTGGTGATGTGCTAGCACTTTATTAATTATCTATCCTAAATACATTGAAAGTTGGGCATTTAATTTAGATTTATAGGGATAATTTAAATTTATAAGGCCAGTTATTATGCATTAAGGACGAAAAATGCCAATTGATTTTCACAGGCAATATTTATTGAAGTCTTACAAAAGAAAACATGTGTCGTTTAGTGACCCTGTGTTGAGTGTAAGAGCTGGCAGGGAGTTTCAGGTGGCAGCGGCGGGGTGTCTAACTTCTTCTTGTGTGGATGGCAATTTCATCTTCCCTCATTAATCATCCAGATAGAGCCAGGCATCACACTGTGCATGAGACACACATTCTGGATGATGATGCGAGGCTCTGTCTGGGCCACTCTCTACCAGCCTGTGAGCCGACAGGCACCGGGGTTGGGAGGCTGCACTGAGGGCCCAGGATGGACCCTGGGTCCCAGGTTCTGGTCCCTCCTGTGACATTGGGGTGCTCCTCTCACCCTTGTATACTTTTGTTTCCAGAGCTTGGGACCAGGATGGGCAGGGCCAGTGGTCTGGGTGCCCTGTTGGCACCGATGTGTGATGACCTTATGGGTTTTGTCCCACATCTGGATGGGGCATTGGGTGCTGCCCTAACTCCCCATCTCTCTCTGTTTCCCTGTCTCTCTGCACTCAGCTGAAGTCCTGGGAGTTCCACGTTCACGATTCTGAAGGGACCACGCCTGCCAGGTGGCGGTTGGGCAGTGTGATGGGCCGGCCTCCCTGCAGGGGCTCAGGACAAGCCACAGGGCACTCTGCATGAGAAATGAGCTGGTTGCCGAAGTTCACAGAGGCTCCCAAGACCTGTACCCCATATTAGGCTGTTTCTCTCCTTCCCCATCAATGCTTTCACCTTCCCATGGGAGACAGTGAGCTGATGAGTTCAATTTATGCTGCATTCCACAACCTACAGGATTAAACTTGAGGTCTGCTTTTCATTCCTATCTGCCTGTGGCTACAAAACCTGACCGCTTCCTGAAGGTTGTGCTGGAAGGTCTCTGGGTTTCCAGCCACGTTGTGAGTGAACAGTTTAAATGCCATGCTTATCACACAGCCATTGGGTCTGACAAAGCCCCTGTGTTCAATAGGCACTGTATCCCAGGAACCACAGGAGGTGATTTCAGTGGCTGAATGCCCCTGCCTGCCGTGCAGTTCTACGGTGCCCCTTCCCCCCGCCATGAATGTGGCCACCTCATCAGGGCAGACAACCCAGCCCCAAACCCCATCATCGAGGGTGTGTCTCCTGCTCTCACTGCTAATAGCCAATGCTGTATCATTTAGGAAAAAAACAGAAACCCCAGTAGGCATTTCTGTTTACCACGGGGAGCCGAATATGAAGTGATGAGAGAGCAGAGAGGGAAGATGAGGGAGACCTAAGGCTGGAGAAGGAAGGGAGGAGGAAGTGCCACAGAGCTCGGGCCACTCTTCCTGCTGGCCATGGGGGGCCTTGCTGCTATGGCTGCTGCTGCTGTCACCAATGACCCCACTGCTGCCACAGCCACCATAGGTGGCGGAGCTGGCAGCCCCCTGGTGCAGCCAGAACCAGAGAGGGCAATTCAGCTTCTCCCCTCCCATCTGTCAGTCTTCTACTGCACATTCCAAAGCCCAGTGCTAACAGGGAGCTGGCAGGAGTGGGGTGGAAAATCGAGTTGGCCTGGTTTCCAAATCCCACAGTGGTGTCATGGGGCAGAGCACACAGCGGTGGAGAGTTCAGCATAGACTTAGGTGCTCAGTAAAACAGTTGGAAACAGCTCTTGTCCTTGAACACATCGTTTAATCTCTCAGAGCCTTACTACCCGCCAGTAAAATGAAATAAAAACATCTGCCCCACAGAGCTGTTATATGAGGATTATACACTGAGTGGCCAGATTATTATGATCTCTGAATGCATAATAATCTGGCCACTCAGCATATATATATATATATATATATATGTATATGAATTCATGCAGGGGTGGGGTCCAGCCAGCCGGACCAGGGAGAGGGGACATGGACAGTTGGCTGGCCTGCCTGCTGGTCGAACTCCTGGTCGAGGGGACAATTTGTATATTAGCTTCTTATTATATAGGATATACATCGAGTGGCCAGATTTTATTTTATTATGTGTTCAGAGATCATAATAATCTGGCCACTCAGTGTATATGCACCTGAAAGTGCATATGTAATCCTCATATAACACAGAGGCTCTCAGCCACTGGGGGCTAATGTCACCAGGATCATCATCATTCTTAACTTACCCTTTGACCTTGAGCAAGGGCCTGGGCTCCTCGGGCTCCATTTCCTCATCTGCTCCTCCAGCCCTGAGGAGCTCCAAGGCTGTGAATCACCCCTGACATGAAATGGTCTGGCTGGACTGGGGGTTGGACTGGCGGGAAGGCCAAAGGAGGGCTGAGTGCTGGGAAGTAGCCCAGGGGCGGGAGGCTTAGGGAGGCTCTGGCTATGTGAGCTTCTGAGCTAGAGAAATTGTTCACGTGTCAAACAGCTCAAACAGCAGCCACCTCACTGTTCCCTGTATCTCCGGGCCAATGTTGCCCCCGGCAACACTAGCCCGGTGTCTGTTCTCTTTGATGCATTCCTTCTCTGCACTGCTCAGTGGACAAAATTGCCAGGAGCAGCGATTTTCTGCACATTGTGGTCCGGAAGGAGAGAGAGCCTCCAATTAAATCCATCACGGAGATTAAATTCGTAAGCTCTGGGGCCTGGGAGAGGCCCGAGTGTCTGAGCTTTGAGAATCTTCCTGTTTGAACTGGAATTAGGAGTGTTAACCTGTTGGAACTCAGGTTCCAGAGCGTTGGAGATGCTGCAGGAGCCAGGTCCCCGGGCAGCACTGTAGCTTAGTTGTTGAGAAACACAGCATGTTCATGCCCAGCAGAGAGAAGGGTTCAGGGCTCCCGCTCTGCCTCCTGCTAATTTATACCAATTGCTTAACTTCCCTGACACTCAGTCTCTTCATTTATAAAAGGAGTAAGAATATCTCCTGCCATTGGGTCCTGTGCTGTTTGGGCCCATCCAGCATCTCTTTCTGTTTTTAGCACTCATCACTCCCATCACCTTTCTTTAGGAAACTAAGCCTCAAGCACCCCCAGCTCCTGATATTCTGGCCTGATTATTCATCAGTGATCCTATCCTGCCTGAACCAATCATATCACTCCATCCCCCCCCCTGCCCCCAGGAAATAGTGATTGGTTAAAAGAGAACATGTGACCAATCTGATAGGCAGGCCTATCAGAACCCTTGACTGGGACTTTGTATGGTCCGCAGAGAGAGCCTTCTCTCTTCCCAATGAAGCCACTAGCTGGGATGATGTAAGCTTGGAGCTGTCAATGGTTATGACTCTCCTCCCCCAGCTCATGACTAAGAGAAAGGCTAGCACACAATCAGAAGGAAAATAGAGATGTGGAGATAGAGAGCATGGGAGATCCAGTGGCAGCATTGGGGCCCTTGAATCCAGCCGTGCCTGAGGCTATTGCCCACCACCATCCCCAGTTCTACAAACTGCTAAATTCCCTTTTGGGTTGAAGCAGCTTGGGTTCTTTTGGTAGAAAGTATTGAAGACCCTATTCAAGCTGCCTGAAGCAAAGAGGGAATTCAGTAGCTCAATGAATGCTGACTTTTACTCTAGTGGAAGTCACTGCACGTCCTATCCTGGCACTTAACACCCTGATCACAGGCGCTTGGGGAGTGTCTGTCTCCTTCCACTTGCCCGAGAGCTCCTCGGGGCAGGTACAAGGTCTGATGTGCCCAGTGCTTATGCCCATTTCAGGGCCTGGTGCATGAAGGTGCTGGAAATGTCTGATGAATGCAGGTGTGCTTGAGTGGATGCTGACCAGGTCCTCCTCTTCCTCCTTCATGTCTTTCATCCTGCCCAGGCCCCTCCTCCTTCACACCTCCTTAAACACCCTGTTACCATGGTTACCTGAGCATTTGTCACCCCCCACCTCCCCCCAGCATCCTCCTCTGGCTTGATAGCTCTGCATTTATTCAGGAGTAGGTAGCAGATATTTATTGAGCACTTATTACTAAGCATCTAGAGGTACTGTTGTAGGCACTAGGAATACAAAAGCAAACTAGACAGACGCAATTCTGCCCTTGTGGAATTTACATTCTATTGGGGTAGACTGGTAGAAAATAAAGATGTGCTCCATAATACGAGGTCCTGAAGTGTGCCCTGGAAAACGATGCAGGGAACAGGGACGGGGGAGTGGCTGGTCAGGGAGGAGCTGGTGCAGGAAGGAGACCCCACCTCTGTCACCACTTCTCCCCACCGTGACTGCCTGCTTCTTGCACAGCCTGGACCTTAGTGATGGTCAGAGAATGAGTGAAGTCAGGAGTTAAGTGTAGGCAGGTCAGCTTCTCTCAGAGACCTGTCAGAGGGAAACAGAGTCCAGGGCTGGAGGGAAGTGGGGTTGAGGTTAGAGGAACAGGGAGGCAGCTGAAGCTCCACACCTGAAGCCAGGACCCAGGCAAGCAGGACTCCAGTACCCAAGTGAGAAAGCAGGAGGCCAGTCTGCATCACAGGCAGAGCCCAGGCACTGTCCCTGCTGGCAACCAGGGCCCAGGCTCCTCGGGGCACCTTTCTCAGAACCGGCCTGGTCTCTGCCCCTGTTCCTGCCTCTGCCCCTGAGCTCAAGAGCTACAAAACAGCTGGATCTAGGAGGGATTAGGAAGAAACATACCAGCCTTTCTCTCTTCTCATCCTCTCTCTGGCCACAGTGCTTCCCACAGGCTGAACCCATGAGAAGACAGCCTGCAGGAGGCCCTAACGTGCTTCAGACAGGCCAGCCACACTGGTGCAGAGCTGGATGGGGAATTGGATGTGGAGGAAAACCAGCCTGCTCCCCCGAAGGTAATGATGCTGCTTCAGAGAGCTCTCTAGATTCTTTTAGTTTCTTTATAGTTCGATGTCAATTGGAATTTTAAAGAATGTGACTCATTTGTTTCATGAAGCTATTTTAAAAGGAAATCAGATGACTTCCTGTTCATGGGCAGAAACAAGGTGACCTTGACATCATGACACACACCCTCCCTGGAACTGGGTTCTCAAGGTCACATCTGAGGCTTAGCAGGTGCAAACAGGCTGCAGGGAAAGAGCAGGGGCCCAGGACCTTAGGAGATCGAGTACAGGTTCTGCTTCAGCTCCTGCAATGTGACCTGAAGTGAGTCCCTCCCCCTCCAGCCCTCAGTTTCCCCAATATCCCCCAGTGATCTCTAATGGCTTCTCCAACTCCAGTGGCCAGGAGCTCTCTGAAGAGGAAGAAGTCACCAACACCAATACCGATACTGTAGGAGCATGGTGTTTCCAACGATAGAAGACAGGACTCTGAGCCTATTTATACGGAGGAGAGTCATCCAGACAAATGCCTGCTGGAAAACACCTGGGAACATTTGCAAGCTGATTAGATGATGCAATGATGAGCGCCCAGAATGTCTGCTGGGACATGAGAGCAAATCAAGGGCCAGGTGTTGCCACAGCAGCTTGGGGTGGGGGAGGAAAGGATCTGGAGGCAGTGATGAGCCTGGCAGCTGGTCGGTTGGAGTCTGAGTCACAATCCCAGCTGGGCCCCTACTTCAGAGAATGACCTTGAACAAGCTCCTTCCACTCTCAGGGCTACAGTTTCCCCAGCTATAAAATGAAAGGGGTGGACAGATAAGCTCTGTAGCCCCACCCAGTGTGTTCACATAGATGGGGGATCTGGCAAGAGGTGAAGGTCTGAGGAACAGAGGTGTCCAGGGCCTGTAGGGCCAGGTGCATATCCCTTGTTATGAGCATGAGCTCCACAAGCCAACTTGAAGGCTGACCTCACACCTTCCTGTCTCTACATTTGGACAAGCTCCTCTCCATCTCTGGGTCTTCGTTTACTTCCCTGGAAAAGGGCATTATAGTGATCTTGTTAGGTTTAAATCTATCATCTTGCTATTTGTTTTCTTCTAATATGTTTTTCCCCCTAATATGTTCTTGATAGACCTCCTTTTTCTCTGCCATCTTTTGGACTGAGTATCTTTTATGATTCTGCTTTGGCTTCTTTGTTGGTTTGTTAGCTACTAAAGGCCCAGTGCACGAAATTTGTGCGCTCGGGGGCGGGAGGGGGGGGGCGGTGCATCCCTCAGCTGCTCGGCCTGTATCCTCTCGCCCTTGGGGGATTTCTGACTGATGTTTTCAGTCAGACATCCTTAGCACTGCCATGGAGGCAGGAGAGGCTCACTCCACCGCTGCTGCTGCTGCTGTGCTCTCCAGCCAAACCCGGCTTCTGACTGAGAGGTGCTCCCCTTGTGGGAGCACACTGACCAGCCGGGGTTAGCTCCCGCATTGAGCATCTGCCCTCTGGTGGTCAATGTACATTATAATGACTGGTTGTTCAGCCATTCAATCTATTTGCCTATTGGGCTTTTATTATATAGGATAACACTTTCTTTTGTTACTTTAGTGGTTGTTTTAGGGTTTATAGCATAAATAACACATGATATTACACTATTTCAGCCACATGATATTACACTATTTCACATGTAGTTTAAGAACCTTACAGGAGTCAGGCTTCTGTTCTACTCTTGTGCTATTGATGTCACACATTTTACTTAAATGTATGTTTATATCCCACACTATATTGTTATTTTTGTGTAAAAGATCAATGTTTTCATATATTTGTATGAATCAATAACTTGTCCATCTATACAGCAGCATAGTATTCCACTGTATAGATGTGCCATTTGTTTTTCTGTTAATCTGCTGAAAGGCATTGCAAATAGTTTCCATTTTGTAGCAACGACCATTGAAACAACAACAGAAAACAATCATAACAAAGCTAGTTTTGCTAAGGATTTCTGCGTGCCAGCACTGTTCTAGGTACTTTATGTGATTTATCTGATTGAATCTTCACAATGACCTGGTGAATATTACCCCATTTTAAAGCTAGGAAATCAGATACTGGAGGCTAGTGTGTCAGGGACAAGAGCTGGGACGTGGCTGAAGAGAGCTCTGAATCCTGGCAGGCTGGCTTCCAAGTACACACTTCACTAAAGCTTGGTTCATGGAACTTTCATAGAGTCATATGTATTTGTTGAAGACCTACTATGTGATGGGTGACATGCAGGGGTTATACTC
Source organism: Antrozous pallidus (assembly GCA_027563665.1). Taxonomy (NCBI): domain Eukaryota; kingdom Metazoa; phylum Chordata; class Mammalia; order Chiroptera; family Vespertilionidae; genus Antrozous; species Antrozous pallidus. The sequence goes on from CM050508.1 coordinate 193,757,980, forward strand.
ATATTACTTAACCCCAGTTCTACTAAGTGAGAGGAATCGCCACTCACCCTGAACAGGTCAGAAGGCTAAGGCTCAGGAGACAGAGATGCTGCTGGAATTTGCCCCGGGCCAGCCCAGGTTTTTGTGGTCCTGCTGGGTTCTGACAGGTATGACTCTAGATCCTCGTTCCTGACACTGTACCTTGTTGGATGCCACCTACAGTGGCTGAGTCTCACCTTGACAATTCCTAGGGGTTTGAAGACACCTTCAGGAGGCCCATGAATCCAAACTTAGATCTCTGAATTTTTAATTTCCTTTTAAATGTGTTTGTTAATGGTATTTTTGCAAGGAAGACTCATGAAGGCTGTTTCCTGAGATCCTAAACACTTGAGACAGAGCATCTGTTGCCTTGGGACCCAGAAAATCAATTTGGCTGGGTATAAAAGTATGTGGTTATATTTTCTTGGCCTCAAACCACTGTATTCTGGTGCTACCTCAGAAAAATTTGTACCAACCTGATTTCTCCTCATCATTGTGAATTGGTCAATTGTGTTTGAATCTCAATTGTATCATTCAAATATGTTTTCATGTTGACATATTTTTATCATTTTGTTCCTGAAAACTATTGTGTACTTTTGATCTACAGATTCCATTTTTAAAATTTTAGGTTTGTTTTCTTGCATTATTTCTTAGATTATGTTGTGCCCTTTGCCTCATTGTATTCCAGTGGTTTGCTGCTCTGTTGACTAATGAGTTTGCTGACCACTGACCTAGACTCTTGATTCCAATAATTACAGATTGTTATTGTTCCTTGTGATTAAGCCCTATCCCAGTGGTCAGCAAACTCATTAGTCAACAGATTGGCAAACCACGGCTCGCAAGCTGCATGTGGCTCGCAAGGCACAGTTTGCCAACCACTGTTGTATGCCAATATATTTGACAGTCTTTATCTTGCTTCTGTGTTGGGGACTTGTATCTGGTGCATTAAGTTACAGATATGCAGATTACAACCTGCCAATGAGGAGGTATAAACTACCCACATGGGTGGTCAGGTAACTCTCTCAGCATCTAGGCTCCCACTTTGGGGAAGTGAAAACTCAAGAGTTGTCTGATTGAAGATGCATTTTCAATAGACTGACCAAAGGAAATAAAATCATAAGATTTATTATTTATAGATCCAAGAAACTAGGTGTGGGGGCTCAATGAGCAGGGGGAAGGGCAGTCCTCTATCCCAGGGCACAAGTGAGCAGAAAATAGAGGCACGGGTAGCAAGCACCTATTACTGCCCCTCTCTTGCCCTCCTGCCTTCTTGTGTCTCTCTGTCCAGTTTTGATCCAGCAGTTCTGAACTGAGCTCAGTATGCAGAAATGATTCTCTGTGCTCATGAAACTGTCCATTTGCCTTGAGTATCCCACTGAAAGAGTTCCTTTCCTCTACCTGGGTAATGACAGAAACACAGATATGGCAGGGTCCTGCTTCCTGCCTCTTTGAACAATTCACACAACCTTCCCCATTCCCTGCTCACCATCAAGGGGCTCATTGCTAACAATTCGGGCATCCAATCCTTTAACTCCTTAGGTAAAATGAAGACTTCCCATAGTATGAACTATTCCCCCTTTGCTCCTCTGCCCCCCGCCCCCACTTTGTTTCCTTTTCAACGACAGTGTCACTTGCTCATTCTTTTCTCTCAGGAAAGATCTCGAAAGAGCGATGATTCCAGGAAATCCATAAACTCCTGGGAAGTTGTGCCTCCTAAAAATGTACTCATTTGCAGTATGAAATATGGCCGTGTGTGTGCAAGCCCAGGCAATTTCATGGGGCCATGAAAGTGTGGGCTAGAGTTGTTTGCTGTAGAGCTGTTGGTAATTACCCACTTCCACCCGTGCTTGGGGCCTCAGTTTCAAATTGTGTCACTTGGGGAAGTGACGCAGCATGTGTGGGAATGTCAAATCTGCTTCAGCCCCAATAGGCAGCCAGGTAAGGCCCACACTCACACCTCTCACCTGGTACTGCTCCCTTGTACCCAGACCCCTTCTCTGGCCAATTTCATCCTTAAGGATCTAGGTCTTAGTTTTGGACCTTTGTCCATGGCCTTGGCATTGGGTCTGTGAATCTTGTTCTTCCTAATGGTTTGCTCTTGGGTCCTTCCCACTGCAGAACCAGGCATATAGCCTGACAGGTGAGCTGGGGCTGGGTTTCACACCATCCTCAGTCCAGGGCAAGAGGCCATACAGTGAGTTCCACATTGTGGAAGACTCTGCTGTCTGTGGCACAAGGAATCTGTGGAGCCAAAGGGGTGATGAGCTCCCCTGGAGGCTGTCTGACACTTCCACTATTCTAGACTGTTTGGTATCAGGACCCCAGAATTCCCCACTCAAATGGCCCAAAGCCCACTTCCTGATCTTGGATGGGTCTCTCCCCTGGGTCTGTCTTCCTGAGGCTGGACATACTGTTGGATGAAAACTCCAGGCCTGAAGATGCCAAGGGCCAGCTGTTCACGGCAATTTGAGCGTGTGTGCAGGGGTGTCCACATGTATGTGAGACCCTCGAGATGTGAGGCAGACCTGAGATAGAAAGTGAAGGGAGTGGGTCCTGGGGGTGGGACCAAGGTGGTCCTCCCCACACCTCCACATCAGGGGTGGAACCCTGAGGGGCCCGAGAATATTAAATTGAACCTGTTTTCCCAGGTTGTTAGAACATTGTATTTGTCATTGTACTAGTAGAAGGATAAGATATATTTTGATTACTGGTTTGTTACCGTGAGTCATCAATTTATTTTTTATTGAGGTGTAATTAACATGTACAATTACATTAGTGTCAGGTGTCCAACATAATGTTTGAAATTTGTATAGATTGTGAAATGTCACCACAATGTGTCTAACTAACAGCCACCACCATACACTTTCACAGACAGGGCACTCATGATCTCCCATGCAAACCCCCACATTTCACGGAGATTCTGTGTGGAGCAGAACACATCAACATACCCATCCCAGTCTCTAGTCCACAGAACAGGCTCTGCCCAAAGTCTGAGCCCTAGCCCTGCATGTGGGAAAGATGGGGTGCTGGGTGCAGGCTCAGGTTCAAGTCCTGGCCCTGAATCCCTCTGGAACTGCTTCCCTCTCAGATCTCACCCCCCTCATTTATGCAATGGGGTCTTTGGCCCAATATCCCAAGCTTGGTGGTGATACAGACACATAAAGATGCCGGGGCTCCTCATAAGCCCCAACACTGTACCCCCCATGATTCTATGACTGATGCCATCCTTGTAATTTCCCTCACTGTCTCCTCTGTGGGTTCGCTTGCAACAGGAACTCATCCTCAGGAATCTGGTCCCTGCTCTCATATCCTCCCCATTCCGGACCCTGACTCCCCTCAACAGGCTTGATTCACCTTTACCAGCCTGAGGTTTATTATTTTCTGTTTGTTATTAAAGTTGGGACTCAGGTCCCTCAGTGGTATGTCCCAACAGCTGTGAGGTACCAGGTAGAATCTCGAAGCCTCAAACTGCTCCCAATTCCTCCCATATCGGAGCTGGGAGCTGGAGGGCAGTAGAAGGTTCCCATTCTGGACTTTTCCTATAATCAGCTGTGTGACCTCAGGCAGGGCACTGTATCTCTCTGAGCTGTGGATGTTTTTCATCAGTGGGACAGAATCATGCCTTTGTCCACCTCCCAGGGCAGGAATGATTTTTGAGAAACAAATGGGAAAAAAGAGAGTAAAGGGGCTCTGTTTATTAGAGTGTTTAGTCTATTAAAATTAAATATAACTGTGATATAATTGGGGTCAGATTTAGAATTTTACTATTGATTTTATGTTCATTTCTTCTAGGTTTGTTGTTGATTTGTTTTCCTATTTCTTTTTTCCTGCCTTCTTTTGAATTCCTGGAATCTAGTTTTAGAGTTTAATTTTTATTTATTTTTTAGTATTTTAGCTATACCTATTTGTATTAGTTTTTTAAGTGATCAATCTAAAGATTACAAAATACACCTTTGACTTTTAACATTGCATCTGTGTAAGTCCATTTTCTGCCCTCCCTTACTATCTTTTGAGATATAGCTGTTATATGCATGACATCTGCAAACATTATAAATTCCACAATGCCTTAACATATTTTTTGTTTGCTTTTAAGAATATATCTTTAAAATAATAAAATGGGAAAAAATCTCTTCTATTTATCCACACATTTATCATTTCTGACAGCCTTCATTACTTCCTTGAATATCCATCTGGTATCATTATCCTTCAGCCTAAAGATTGTTCTTTAGTATTTTATAGTTCAGTTCTACTAGTAATAAATTTCCTTACCTTTCTTTTATCTGAGAATGTTTTTATTTCACTTTTGCTCTTGAATGATATTTTTGCTGGAGATAGAATTCTGGATTGTCCATGTTTTAAATATGCAATTCCTCTGCCCTCTGGCCTCCATTGCTTCTTATTAGAATCAGGCTCTGGCCAGGTGGCTAAGTTGATTGAGTCGTCAACCCCATACACCAAAGGTTGCAGGTTTTATTCCCTGTCAGGGCACATACCTAGGTTGTGGGTTCGATATCCAATCAGGGCACATATGGGAAGCAACTGATCAATGTTTCTCTTTTACATTGATGTCTCTATTTCTCTGTCTCTATCTCCCAACTTCTTTCTAAAATTAGTAAAAAACATATCCTTAGGTAAGGATTAAAGAGAAAAGAAGCCAGTGTTTGATCAAAGTGCTTCTTCCTATCACAGAGCCTTTGCACAGGCTGTTTCTTCTGCCTATAGAGCTCTCTCAACTTCACCTTCCCTCACCCTTTTCTCCCAGCTCAGCCATTATGCCCTCAGGATGTCCTCTCTGAACTTTTGTAACAAGGTCAAACCCCTATCTACATGCCTTCATAGCACTTCACCCCCCTCTTCCTTATAATATTTATTGCAGCTGCAAATTCACATTAATTATTCTTTAGTACCTGTCTGCGAAGCTGGACTGTCAGCTTCATGAGATCAGAGACTGTGCTGGTCTTGGCTCACATTGTAGTCTCCAGGGCTTGGCCCAAAGAGCTTAATAACAAGGTTGTGTGGTTAGGGCTGGTCAAACACGCTGCACTTGCTCAGTTCTATGATTCACTTCCCTTTGGGCTTTGCTCCCTGAGTGTGGCTTATTTTAGGCAGAACCGTGCATTGCAAGGGACCCAAATATCTTAAGCCATCTTCCCACAACATGGAAAAAGCCTGCCTGAGAGTGAGGTCAGCACCGAGGAAAGCAGAGATAAGAGACTGCAGTCAGGTGAGAGTGCTAGCTCCAACCACAATGAAATGAATTCAATCTCCTGAGACAATAAATATTCATCTCCCTTACCTTAAAGCACATAATGCTATTTTAACAGAAATAAATGTATGAGTCCAATACTTAAAGTTTTCAAGGCAACCAAAAGACAAAAAATAAAAGAGAACAATATAATAATGTTGGCAGAAGGGGAGACAAGCTGGTGTAGAAATGAGCTAAAGCCTTATTCATCATAGCGGGGAGCCAGGAGATGGTGGTACAAACATATTATTTAGCTTTATGAGGAAACCAGGAGGAGAAACAGCTAAACAAGTTGAAATTGGTTGTCTCTGACAAGCAGAATTCAGGGTGAGAAGTTCAAGGGACCACTACTTTTCATTACCGGTCTCTTTGTACTATTTTTCCCAACCATATGCATGAACCACTCTGCAAAATGAAATATACAAAAGTAAGTAAGGCACATAAACATAATTGCAGCTCCTGAAGCTGACTTGGCTGGCAGAGCCCATTTCCTTCTTGTTTAATAAGAATAAAATCTCACGCTGATCACTATGAAAGGTAAGCATTAAAGACCACATAGTTTATTTTGTTTTGGTGATTGTGTAATTAAAGTTTAAAAATAGAACCTGGGATAGCTTCCTCTCCAGTGTTTAAAGAGAAAGGTGGATTGGCTATCAGAACCGCCCCAGGGAGCCTGTTCCCGGAGGACCCAGGCTGAGCAGCAGGGCTTGGCTCAGGCCCTCACAAGGGGCCACATGAGACATCCACGGCCTGAAGGCCCCATTCAGGCCCAGGGAGAGGCCCATCAGTGCCCACGCCTGGATAGCCTTGAGCCCACGGATGAGTGCCCCAGAGTTGGTAGAGGAAGTAATGGTGAGAAGTAGAGGCATGAGGGGAGGGCAGGTGTCCAGGTCCCTTATTGCTTCAAGAAACCTGTTTCTAGAAGGCTCTAGCAGGGTTCCATTCACTCCTGCCACAGTGGCCTCCCCTTCCACAAGTCTGACCTCTCCTTCCTCCTCCAGGGGTGGGGAGTGGTGAGGAGTGAGGAGTGAAGCTGACATATTCCCTTGCTCCAGCAACTCTGAGTTTCCATGATTCTAGAATGGACCATCCATGAAAGTAGAGGCTGTCCTTGCTTGTTCAGCCCTGTATCCCAGCACCCTGCTCAGCGCTTGGCCAAAAGAGGGGCATTCAGAAAATATCCACTGAAGTAATGAATTCTTCTAAGATTCTAGAATTCTGAGTTTCTAAGACCATGATTCTAAAATTCTAAATTGTTATGACATCTTACCAAAGACTCCCAACCCCAAATGCCAATAGAGGTCAGGCAGGGAACGTGTATGAGTGAAATAGCCAGACATACATGCAAATGCAGTTGCCCAGGCCCAGTGGAGGAGGGATCCCTGAGGCCTTGCAGATTGGCATGGCCAGGGTTTCTGCCCCCAATCCCCACTGACAGCTGCTGCCCTAGCTGGTGACACAGCCCATTGTTCTGGCAGCTCAGCTCTGTGACTTCTCTGCTCTCCATTCCAGACATTGCTTTCTTCCTGAAGTTGGGTTCTGACTCTTAATTGCAGCTGGTTTTAGGCAGAACACCAAGAGTTGGAACAAAAGGAATAAAGACTAATTGGCCCATATAACTGGAAATTAGAGGGCATGGAATTGGTTTCATGGATGCCTGGAGGCAGAGCTCAAAGCATCTTCCCAGGACTGAATCCTTCCTCCCTTCTAGGAGCTCTGCTTCCCTGTGCGATGTCCTTTTCCTCCTGCTTTCTACTGACTGTGGGGAAGATGGCTACCAGTGCCCCAGGCTCAGGTGGTTCTTACAGCTTGTGATCTTCCTCCCTGTGTTCACATGTCAGAAATCAGGAGAGACTCTGATTGGTGGAAGCCTGGCCATGTGCCCTGGTGGGCAATGCCTGCTGCACTGCACAGAATTGTTTTCTCTTCACAAAGAGGATTCTGTCACCCAGAGCTGTGGGCTGAGGCTAGGGGTGCTAGACATGATGTAGAGGAAACAATTGCCTCCCTGGGGTGACTGTAGCTCCCCTAAGTTATAGAGAGTGAGATCCCCAAGCTATTGGCCAAGTATCATAGGCAAAGGTCAGGGGTAGGCCATATCAAAGGGCTGGAAGACAGGCCTCACAAAGGAAGCAGAAAAGCCCTGATCGGCCTGATCAGCTCCTCGGGTTATCTGGGTGTGGTGGGAAGGGAAGAGAAGAGAAGGAAAGATTACAAGGACTGGAACACCCACCACAGTTGCCAAAGCCCCCAGAAGAGGTAAATGCCCAGGTGATCTCCAGGGTTATGCGAGGCAGCTTCATGGACTGCAGACAGAATGAATAAGCAATGGAATGGTGGATGCCTTAGAATAACCAAGGGTTGGGGAAGAGGGTATGTACCACAGCCAGCCAAAGGGACAGCTCTCTGTGGTTGATGCAGGCAAATCATAGGAGGAGCCAATCAGTAGCTGCTTCCTGTCGGCTGGACCAATCAGATAAATTCTTTTGTTCAGTCAATCACACACTGAGCACTGATAAACATTCCTATTAAGAGACAGGTAGATGGAACTGGTGGTGTGTTCCAGTTCTCCATGACCTCCAGGGGTCTCCCCACCTCTCCCACCATGGGGAACAGCCTCTCTGATAAGCTCAGGACAAATACCCTGACCACGTGTAGTACCCTCAGCTCAAGGCACACAGGTGGGGTCCTGCTGGTATTTCAATGGCACTTTGATAGATACTTGAGTCCTCAAACTTGTCAGAGGTATCAAAATGTTATGATCTTCTTGGCAGAACCAATGAGCAGAATCAAGCAGAGTTAAATATTTGTCAAGTTCCTCAGTAGGTCACCATGGAAACATCCGACCTTTGCCACAGGTCACGAACAGGTCACACGTGGATTGTAGAAAAAAAGCCTTCCCCATGTTCAGAGGATCTGCAGGTATTTGGCTTTCATTTTATAGCTTTATTGCAATAAAATTACACCATCTGCACATATTGGAAGTGCACAGTTTGACAATTTTAACAAATGTCTACACTCATGAAATCATCACCACCAAGATAATAAATATATTCATAGTTCCAAAAAATTCCTGTAAACCTTTGCCAGCCTTTTACTCTACCCCACCTCAAACTATTTTCTGTCACAATGGGTTAGTGTTCATTTTCTAGAATGAAAAATAGAATCATAGAGTTCCTCAGCATAATATTTTGAAATTCATCAATGTTAGTGTGTGTCAATAGTTTGTTCCTTTCTATGGCTGAGTAGTATTCTATAAGTACAGATACACTTCAATTTGTTTAGTCGTTCATCTGTTGGTGGACATTTGGAGCAATTACAGATAAAGATGTAATTAACACTCATGTATACACCTTTGCATAAGTAAATTCTTCCTTTTATCTCAGGTAAAAACCTAGGAGGCGAATGACTGTTCATATGGCAGGTGTATGTGTGACCTTAAAAAAACACACACCAGTAACAATATTTTCCAAAGCAATTGTACAGTTTTGCATTCCACCAGCAGTCTGTGAGAATTCCTGTCCCTCCACGTTCCACGTTCTTGCTAAAACTTGGCATTGTTAGATTTTTATTTTTATTTTATTTTATTTTTATTTTTATTTATTTATTTATTTTTGTTTTCAGCTGTTCTAGAGGGCTTGTAGCTTTAATTCATTGGATGAAGTCTAACACTGATTTTTTTTAAATTTTATAATATGTGTCATGCGTAAGACTTTCAAATTCATTCACTCACTCACTCACTCATTCCCCAGATATTCGCTTAGCACCTCTGATGTGAGAGACACAAAGAATACAACAGGATACTCCCTCTCTCAGAGCTTATAGTCCAGGGGAGTGGTGGACATAGATAATCAAACACATGAACACATCATTGATGCTGGGGTGCTTGTTAGAAAGGGAGAGAGTGAGCAACATGAGGGAAGTGAACAGGAGCCTTATTTGGGTGGGGACCCAGGGGAGACCCTTTAAACGAAGTGCAGGAGAGGCGAAAGGAAAGCAAAGAGCTTTCCTGGTGGCAGGAACTGTGCCTTCAAAGGCGCTGAGGCAGAGAGGACCTTGGGGCTTCAAGGAAGGGGGACTGCCAGCATGGCTGAAACTTTGAGACTTGAAATCCGGGTGAGGGAATGAGGCACTAAAAGTTCAATAAGCAATTGCTCTCACAGCTGCTCCTTCACCCCTTTCCCTTTCCCATTTCTCTTAAGGCAGTGGTCGGCAAACTCATTAGTCAACAGAGCCAAATATCAACAGTACAATGATGGCAATTTCTTTTGAGAGCCAACTTTTTTAAACTTAACCTTCTTCTCACGCCACTTCTTCAAAATAGACTCTCCCAGGCCGTGGTATTTTGTGGAAGAGCCACACTCAAGGGGCTGCAGTTTGCCGACCAAGGTCTTAGGGGAACCAGCTATTGCTTCTCCACCAAGATAACAATACTTATAATTACTGATAATCCTAAATCAACACCAACGCCTGAGGAGGCTCTTCACCCTTTCCCAAGAGAGGGGGATTCTAAAGGAGGAAGCTGCAGGCAGCACTTTCTATCCCTCTCTTTGTAACCTTTGGCTCTTTTAACTCCCAGATAACATCAGACTCCTCCTACCAAGGCAAGGCTGAGATGACAGGCAGCTATGAGATCAGAGCTGAGATGACCCTGGAGTTAGCCAGGGCCTAACCCACAGGCATGTCAGGAAGCAGGTTCTGTGGACTGAACCCACCACAGGAAAACCTGACAGGACTACAGAAGTCCCACCTCTTCCCCCACCGCCCATGCCCCTGAGAAAGCCGAAGGGAAGCACATTTGTCTCCATGACACAGCCATGTCCTTTCAGGAGACAATGTGATTGTTTTCCTAATTTTGCACTGGAAAGCAATGACTGGAAGATTCTACCTGTTGTGACAGCCACTTCCTCCCCCAGGCACTAAACAATAGAAGAAATTTCCAGACCCAGCTCACTGGAGCCTAAAATTCCACTGTAGGAGCTTCCTTTCTTTAGCTTGTCATCTTGATCTTTGTAAAAATGCAAATACCAGTAGAGCAACCAGGTATTCAACCAAAATAAGTTATGCTCACTCATTCAACCAACAGCTTTCTTGTAGCACTGTTGATATATATATATATATATATATATATATTCCCAAATTAATTATCACAGATTCAATCTTAGGAAACCCAGAGTAAATAGAAGAAAGGGGATACTTAAGATAAGAATATTAACTGAACTAACAGGAAAATAGAGAGCAGGTAGACAGCTCTGGTGAAGGGGTGTTGGGGATGGGTGGAGGGATTGAGAAAAAAAAAGAGAGAGTAGGAACTCACGGACAGGGATAACAGTGTGGTGATTAAGGGGTGTGTGGAGGTATGGGGGGATAACTGATGTTGGGTAAAAATACAATAAAGAAAAAAAGGAGTCTAAATCAATGAAATAATAACAGGAAAATTACAGAGAAAGCCAATAAAACAAAAGCTGGTGGATCATAAAAACTGATAAGCCTCCAGCCAAACTAATCAGGAGGGGAGGAAAAAAGATAGAAAAAAGACAAATATCAGAAATGAGAGAGATGACATGACTAGAGGTTCTCCAGGTAGCAAAAGGATAATAAGAAAATATAATGAACAATTTTACTCCAACAAGTTTGTCAACTTAGAAGAAGTGAACTAATTTTTAAAAAGATATAAACTAATGAAGTTCACTCAGGAAGAAATAGATAACGTGAATAGTAATAAATCTATTAAACACATTCTGAAGTTCCAAATCTTCCCCAAAAGAAAAATCTAAGTTCAGATGGCTTTACTGGTGAATTCTACCAATCCTTTAAGGAAGAAAGAAACCAATCCTATACAAAGTCTTCCCCAAAAAGGAGATGAGTAAATACTTTCCAATTCATTTTGTGTGTGTGTTTGTCTGTGTGTGTGTGTGGCCAGCATTTCTCTTAGGCCAAAATCTGACAAAGACATAAAAAAAAAGAAAAGAAAACTGTAACCCATATTTATCATGAAATTACCTGTAAACATTCTAAACAAAATTATAAAAACTCAAATCCAGGATAATGCATTATGATTAAGTGAGATTTGTGCCAGGAATAAAGAGTTGATTTAACATTTTCAAATCAATCAACAACTGATCATATTAACAAACTCAAAAAGAAAAAACCTATATATTATCTTAAAAGATTCATAAAAAATGCTTGACAAAAATCTAACACTCATTTCTGATTTAAAAAAAAATAGGTAGAAAGAGGAGTGAACTTCTTCAATGGAATGAAGAGTATCTACAAAAACCCCATAGTGACCTACTGGTGGTGAAAGACAATGCTTTACCTCCGAAACTAGGAAGAAGGCAAATTTCTGCTCTTCCAACTTCTATTCAATATTGTACTGGAGGATCTGGCTAAAGCAATCAGACAAGAAAAAAAGTTGCTCAGTAATAAAAGAAAGAAAGAAAACTGCCTTTACTCAAATACAACATGATTATTTATGTAGAGAATCTGATTGAATTTATACTACCACGAAGATACTAAAACTAATAAGTGATTTTAAAAAGGTTTCAGAATACAAGATCAGTATGCAAATATCAGGTATATTTTTCCATGGTAGCAACAAATAAAAATAAGAAAAATAAAACCAATAGCATAAAATATGAAATTTTTAGGGAAGGATCTGATAAAAGATGCACAAATCTAATACACTGAAAACTACAAAACATCATTAGTTTTCCACTACTTGTTCTATGGATTTAATCAATCACAATTAGAAACCCAACAGTATTTTTGCAGAGGAGAAACCAAGATGGCAGTATAGATAAACACCTAAAATGTTGCCTCCCACAATAATATCAAAACTACAACTAAAAGACAAAATGGACACCATCCAGAACCATAGGAAAACTGGCTTAGTTGAAATTCTACAACTAGAAGTAAAGAGGAAAGCACACTGAGATTCAGAGGAGCTGCAAAAGGCTGAGATTACAGAGATGTGTGTGCTGAGAGGATGGGCAGCTGTGTGCGAGGCTGGCTTTCTAAAGCAGGGGGGAGATGGAAGCTACTGATTGCACTGAACTCCAGTCCTGGGAGAGATTCTGGGAAACCAGACTCATTCTGGGGAAATCTGGACTGTCAGGAAAAAAAAGCACACTAAGACTCAGGAGTAGCGGAAGGCAGGGGTCTGGAGGTACACGTGTGCAGAGAGGACTGACTGCTGAATTCAAGGGCAGCTGAGTGCACGGCTGGCTTTCTAAAGAGGAGATGGAAGCTCCTGACTGCACTGAACTCCAGTTCTGGACAAATTCCTGGGAACCTGGACTCATTCGGGGAGAAACTGGACTGCCTGGCAGCAGGCAAAACTTGAGGGTGGCTTTCTCTCAGAGGTGCTTGCAGTGATTACTGAGGGACATTGAGACTCAGAGGCCTCATAGGGCAGGGCTGACGGGAAACCAAGGCTGTCTGCTAGACTCTGAAATTCCACTCTATCCAAGTTGAGAACAGAGACTTTTGCAATTTTGCAAATCTTGTATCATAAGGGTGTCTCCAGTACAGAAGTTCTCCCAATGTAGACACAGCTGATCCTCACAGCCAATTTGCCTGGAGGTCAATTCCTCCCAGTGATACCAACAACAATCAAGACTTAACTACAACAAGGCTGAGTACACAGTCTACAACAAGGGGTACACCAAGAGTGTACACCTCAGGTAACTGGAGAGGCTGAGTCACTGTGCCCTATAGGATACCTACCACACAAAGCTACTCTACCAACTCAGGAATGCAGTGAAAATTCAGAGACAAAGAAACAGATCACAAATGCAAGAAATGGAGGAAAGAAAATGACTGGATATAGAGTTCAAAACCATGGGTATAAGGTTTTGCAAGAATTTCTTAGAAAAGGCCAATAAATTTAGTGAGACCCACAAGGATATGTAAAAAGACCAACTAGAAATTAAACATACACTGGCTGAAATAAAAAATATTATACAGAGACCTAGTAGCAGACTAGAGAATCCCAAGAATCAAGTCAAACATTTAAAATAATAAGAAGCAAAAAACACTCAGCCAGAAAAGCGAAAAATAAAAATAAAATAAAAACCTTGAAGATAGTGTAAAGAACCTTTGGGACTACTTCAGGAGCACCAACATCTGAATTACGGGGGTCCCAGATGAAGAGAGAGAGTAAGATACTGAAAACCTATTTGAAGAAATAATGACTGAAAACTTACCCCACATGGTGAAAGAAATAGACTTACAAGTCCAAGAAGTGCACAGAACCTCAAACAAAAGGAATCCAAAGAGGACCACACCAAGACACAGCATCGTTAAAATACCAAGAGCAAAAGACAAAGAGTGAATTTTTTTTTTTTGGATTTTTAAAATAATGTTCGTTTATTTTTTTATTTTTTATTATTTATTATTTTTTAAATTTTTTATTCTTTAAAGTATTACAAATAGTGGTACATATGTTTACCTTTTTCACCCATTGTCCTCCCCCCACCCCCCTACCCCGCAGCACATGTCCTCACCTGCCCTCCCCTACCCCAGTGTCTTGTATCCATTGGTTATGCTTATATTCATGCATACAAGTCCTTCAGTTGATCTCTTACAGCCCCCACCCCCCAACCTCCCCTGCCTTCCCACTGTAGTTTGACAGTCTGCTCAATGCTTCTTTGCCTCTATATCAATCTTTTTTCCCTGTTTCTTTTCTTTAAAAAAATCTTGCATCTGCATAATGGAAGTAAGTGTATAAGAACCAAAAATGTTTGAGTCTCAGTTTCAATGTCCAACAGTTCTGAGTTCCAGTTTCAATGTCAAATAGTTCCTTATGTGTACATGTCAGCAATGGTATCTGGATGGTGGACATATGGTGGCAATGCAGGTCCCACCCTCTCTGGTTTGGTCCTGGGCCACCTGCAGTGACACACAGCTGCTGACTGCTAGCATGGCAAGGTGTCATCAGTGTCTTCCATCTCTGGACTGTCTTCATGTTTGGAACAGACCTGTCAGTTCCTCATTGTTGCAGGAACCCATATGGTCTTGGAGTTGTTTTCTGAAAATATACCAACATATTCTCGACCAAAAGTTAATAAAGAAATCTTTTCTGTAAATTTGACTTGGGATTCTTTTTATTTTTGCCCAAATGATTTTCCTTTGGTTTATTTTGACACCATGTGTGTTTTTCATGGGTGTCCTGCTGTTGGCATTACAAATGGAAGTTACTTTTCTGGAGTAAGAATTTTCTAGATGTAATTTACTTACAGGATATTTTTCCTTACATATTATCCCACTATCCCCCCTTTTTTTGATTAATGAGGGCTTTTGGAAATTTTATATTGCAGTCTTGGTAACTTTAAATTTCAATTTTTGCACACAAATATGACTGCTCTAGGTTCTTTGGATGTTAGGCAATTTTACGATGAGATGAACAACTAATAGAAATTTTAGTTAATATTTTAGGAATACCTTTTTGTCCAGTACACTTAAATTTTCTTGAGTATTCACTTATTTCACTTGGCCAATTTAAATTAATCTGAAAACTTGATTACTATTTTACTGTCAAATTTAATACTCAAGCAAAAATCTTAGTTTACCCTGTAAATATTAGTGGAAAGGATTATTTGCATTCTTGAGTAGGCCCTGAGCATTCCTGGTACTAGACTGAATTTAGATATAGGGCAGCCATTGCTGGTCGAGTCTCTGTTTGACAAAGAAAGAATATTAAAAGCAGCAAGAAAAAAAAAAACAGTTAATTACCTATAAGGGAGCACCCATATGATTGTTAGCTGATTTCTCAACAGAAACTATGTAGACCAAAAGGGAGTGGCAAGAAATATTCAAAGCGATGAATAGCAAGAACTTACAACCAAGATTACTCAACTCAGCAAAGCTATCATTCAGAATTGAAGGTTATATAAAGAGCTTCACAGATAAGAAAAAGCTAAAGGAGTTCATCACCACCAAGCCAGTATTATATGAAAGGAAAAGTATTCTTTAAGAAGAAGAGGAAGAAGAAGAAAAAGGTAAAGATAAAAATTATGAACAACAAATACATGTCTATAAACAACAAGTGAATCTAAAAAGTGAAGTGAATAAAAAATCTGATGAACAGAATAAACTGTGAATATAATAGAATCAAGGGCATAGAAAGACAGTGGACTAACAATTCTCAGGGGTATGGGGTGTGGAAAGAGACTGGACAAAAAGCGTACACCTATGGATGAGGACAATAGTGGAGAGGTAAGGGTAGAGGGTGGGGTGGGAACCGTGTAGAGGGGAAAAAGAGTTGTAATAATCTGAACAATAAAGATTTATTTTTAAATTAAAAAATAAAAAAGAAACCCAACAGTGTTTTTACAGATGTTAACAAACTGACTCTAATATGTTTTTTTTAAATTATTGTTTTCAAAGAGAGGAAGGGAGAATAGGAAAGATAGAAATCACATATATAGACATCTGATTTTTTACAGTGGTATAAAACAATTCAGTTAAAAAGTGTTAGTTCCCCCTCCCCAACAAATAGTAATGGCTATCCATAATCAAATTGACCATCCATATGCAAAAAATAAAAACTTTGATCCATACTAAATGTAAAAACTGAAACTATAGAGCTTTAGAAAAAAGAATAGGAAATTTTTATGATGTTTGCTTGGGTAAATATTTCTTTTTTTATCTTTGAATTTCTTGAGGATTTTCTAGAACCCCTATTATGTATTTATTTTTTTCAATCTTTATTGTTCAGTATATTAATTACATTGTTCCCTTTTTTCCCCCTATAGTTCCCCTCCACCTGGTACTCATTCCACCCTCCGCCCTCACCCCCCTCCACTGTCCTCTCCCATAGTTGCATGATTTCTGTCCAGTCTCTTGCTGCACTTCCCACACCCCCTTTCTCCCCAAGAGTTGTCAGTCCATTCCCTCTCCATGTCCGTGATTCTGTTACAATCACCAGTTTATCCTGTTCATCAGCTTATTAATTCACTTGATTTTCAGATTCATTTGTTGATAGATGTGTATTTGTTGTTCCTAATTTACACTTTTATCTTTTTCTTCTTCCTCTTCTTAAAGAATACCTTTCAGCATTTCATATAATATTGGTCTGGTGGTGATGAACTCCTTTAGCTTTTTCTTATCTGCGAAGCACTTCATCTGACCTTCAATTCTGCATGATAGCTTTGCTGGATAGAGTAATCTTGGTTGTAGATTCTTGCTGTTCATCACTTTGAATATTTCTTGCCACTCCCATCTGGCCTGCATCGTTTCTGTTGAGAAATCGGCTGACAATCGTATGGGTGCTCCCTTATAGGTAACCAACTGTTTCTCTCTTGCTGCTTTTAATATTCTCTCTTTGTCTTTTGCTCTTGGCATTTTAATTATGATGTGCCTTGGTGTGGTCCTCTTAGGGTTCCTATATATTGGGGTTTGGTGCGCTTCTTGGACTCCTAAGTCAATTTCTTTCACCAGGTGTGGGAAGTTTTTGGTCACTATTTCTTCAAATAGGTTTTCATTGTCTTGCTCTCTCTCTTTTTCTGGCACCCCTGTAATTCGGATGTTGGTATGCTTGAGGTTGTCCCAGAGGCCCCTTACACTAGCTTCAATTTTTTGGATATTTTGGTTTCTTGCTTTTTCAGCTGAGTGGATTTTCCCTCTTTGTATTTCAAATCTTTAACTTGGTTCTTGGGGTGCTCCAGAGCACTTTTAGGTCTTTGTATAATATTTTTTATTTCAGTCAGTATATGCTTAATTTCTGGTTGGTCCTTTTTCATATCCTTGAGAGTCTCCTTTATATCCTCGAGGGTCTCCTTCATTTCCACGTTGGTCTTGATCATTTCCTTGCAGGTCTCATTCATATCCTTGAGGGTCTCGTTCATTTCCTTGTAGGACTCATTCATTTCGTTTGTGGTCTGGCTTATTTCCTTATAGGCCTCGACCTTTTGTGGAGCCTCTTGAAAAACCCTATAACCGTGGTTTTGAATTCCATGTCCAGTCGTTTTTTTTCCTCCATTTCTTTCACATCTGATTTCTTTCCATGTCTCTGCAAGGTGGCTGCTCCCCTGAGTTGGTCAATTAGCTTTGTATGGTAGCCTTCCTACTAGGGACAGTGGCTCAACCTCCCCAGTTACCTGAGGTGGATATGGGTTGCACAGTCTTGCTGAAATTAAGCTCAGGTTAATCGTTGTTAGCACTTGGAGGGGTTGACCTCCAGGCCTATTGTCTGTGAAGCTCAGCTGTGCTCAGGTTGGATGGGCGGAGTCTCCAGGCCAAGCAGACAGCGTTAGCTCCGCCCTATGCGGCCCCAGGGACTCTGTGCTGGGGGCAATGGCTGCCAGCACCTCTGAGAGAGAGCTGCTGTGGAGCTCTACCGGCTGCTGGGGAATTCAGACTCTCCCCAAATGACTCTGCACGCCCAATGTCTCACCCAGGGTCGTAAAACAAAGCAGACTGATGGTTTTCCGAATGAGAAAGCAAGTCGCAGATCGCTCTCTGTGCCGTCACGCAGCCGAGCTGTTCACGCAAGCTGCCTTCTCCACAAGCCCGGAGACCCGGCAGCACCCGAGCTTCAGCGTGCCCTCCCACTGTCCAGTTTTCACCCCGTATGATAGTCGGTTCCCTGGACTTCGCCCAGAGCTGGAGAATCAGTCCAGTGGGATGTCTTTGTCTCCCCGTTCGAGAAAACTGGCCGGTTTTCAGCTGCCCACCCTCTCCGCGGCACGCGCTCCAAACCTCTCTCCGTGCGAATCTTTCAACGCTCTCCGCCGCTGCTCCTCCGAGTCACAGTGTCTTCTTCACTTTTATTTGTGGACTTTTCACTCGGTGAGCTTTTTGGTGATTCTGGAAGGTGTTTGTTCTTTCGTTAAGTTGTAGTATTAAAATTGTTGAGTATGACGGCAAGATAGGTGTTTTATCTATGCCGCCATCTTGGTTCTCCTTGGGTAAATATTTCTTAGATATACTGTCAAAAGCACAATCCAAAAAGGAACAAGTTAATCTGACTTCATCAAAATAAAAATAAAAGTTCTATTCTTTGAAAGACACCTCTGAAGAGAATAAATGGATAAGCCACCAACTGAAAGAAAATATTTGTCAATTACATGTGTCCTAAAAGATATGTATCCATATCTTTTGCAATGAATGGTATGCAAAGAATTCTCAAACTTTCATATAAGAGAACAATCCAGGTTTTAAAGGCCAATTTTAAAAGACTAATACCTTATCAAAGCAGATGCAAACAAGCTCATGAAAGCATGCTCAACAATAGTAGTCATTAAGCAAATTCATACTAAATGATGGATGCTGAGATATTAAAATTCACCAAATAAAATGGCTAAAATTATGAAGACTAATCATACCTTGCTTTAAGCATTTTACATATAATAAAATGTTCTAGCCAAGGGAGATTTTATTATTATCCTCTACTTACAAGTTAGGAAGTCCTAACTCCTAAGGTGTGAGAACTGGAGAGGCCTTAGGGACTCAACTAATCCAAACCCCTAGCCCTCACCCAGTTCAACCTCTATTTGACAGATGATGAACCCAAAGTAGAGTGGCTGTCCAAACACATAATTAATGACTTAATTGACTTCCTATGGTTTGCTCCTACCTGAAACAAATAGTTTACAGAGTTGAGGGAGTTAGATTGCATCATAAACCCTTTCATCTGTCTA
Source organism: Antrozous pallidus (assembly GCA_027563665.1). NCBI lineage: Eukaryota > Metazoa > Chordata > Mammalia > Chiroptera > Vespertilionidae > Antrozous > Antrozous pallidus. Next base: position 193,776,886 of record CM050508.1, read on the forward strand.
TTTACTTGGTATGAGATGAAGGGTATACAAACATATGTGTATCTGTATGTGTGTGGCCATATGTGAATGTGAGCATATATATATTCATGTAAGCACCTTCTCATTGTGCTTCTATATGTATATTCTGATGTATGTATATGTGTACTTATGTGTATGCAACCCTTCTAAATTTCTCAGGAACTATTCTGGGTCTGTTTTTCCAAGAAAGTTTTAGGGTTTATTGAGCAGATGTAACTTATTCTACTTTTAAGCAGATCAGCTCACCCCCCTGTCCCCAAGTAGAGGGTAGATAGGGTTGGTTTTTCTCATCTTCTCATTGGTGTAGCCACTGAAGAATAAAATCATGACTCTTGGAAAGAAGGATTGGTTATTATTTTGATAAGCAAAGATGTGAGCTTGGATGGCTTGAAAATAAGAATATCTAAATGATATATGTTTTCAGAGAAGTAAAGAAGTATTCTTCTCCTCCATAACTACAAAGCCAAAAATAGTTAGGCACAAAAGTAATACAACCCAAAATACCGACCTTGGAGTTCTCTTGTCCACCACCCCTTCAGCTGACTAACACCTGTTCATATTGGATTAAAGCTCATTCTCCCTAGGGAGTCTCTTCCGACCCTTATGCTCCCAATCCCGTGGTTCCACTACTCCTTGTGCCTCTTTGACTCAGCTTATCTTACAATATTGAACATGAAGAGATGAGAAGCAACTGATGGACAAGAGGTATGGGGCAATTTACCTTATTTTAACTGGGATAGTATAGTCCATAAGTATATAGGTTGTCAAAAGCCATTGATGTGCACACTTTAAAGGTGTCCATTGTTATTGACTATAAATTAAAATGTATAACGTGGAATTAAAAACGTGGAATTGGTTTACTCACCAATCTTCAGTAGTACTCACAGAGTGGGTCAGAATAGGGAATTTATGCTGAGAACTCATCTATTGAAATGCTAACTCCATTTCAGTACCACGGACAGAAGCCACTCCAATGAAGAAGGGCTGGAGAGTGCATTGTTCGGGCGGAAGGATGATCCGGTATCTTCTGGCTAATGGTGTCAAGACATGTGGGAAGCTCAAGACATTGAATTTAATCAGTATGTTACCTAGACCAGGACATATTCACAAATGTCTAGAGAATGTTATCAAGCCATGTTGGGGAAAGCACAGTGGGAAGTTCAGAAAAATATGACTTTGGTCTCTGACTTTTACAGTTTGCTCATGCCATGACCTTGTGCAAGTCATCTTTTTCATCTAGGTCTCAGATTCTTTATCTTTAAAATGAGGGTATGCATGCTATTTTTTCTAAGGACCATGCTATCAACAACCCTCATTACATAAGGACTTTAAAATGTTGGTATGACAATTTATGTGCGGGCTTCTCCCACTTGGATGATAACCTTGTCTTAGAACCCTTAAACCACAGTTTTGGTTATATATCCTATATAGCTCATCAGTACTGAAGGCAATCTCCTCTCACCCAGAATGTCCACAATCCTCTCTCCCAACCATATAGTGCCCAGTTTTGCTGGGCAGAGGAGGCCAGGAACAATCACAAAGACTCAAACTTGGTTGACTCTGACAAGTGGATGGTGTTTTGGTGTCAGACAGGACTGAGTGTGGGTCTGGGCTCCATTTCTCACTCTTTGTAGAATTTTAGAAGCATCATTTATTTTCTGAGCCTCGCATGCTATTGAATATCTATCTGACCAGTTAGTCATTCACAGTCAGACTGAGCCACGTGAATTCCCCTCTCTCATTGCTCTAACATTTGCACCCATTTATCCTGCAATTGTACACAGGGCAATGATTCAGTCATAATTCTCCATTTAAATTTCTTCTTGATTGATCTACGAGATGAAATTTGCCTTCAGCTTCTTATTACAATACTCATTACAGCCACCATTAGAACATGGATTCATAACTCTTCTTCCCACTAATATAATTGCTGTTAGACTGATATGAATAATTCCTGCTATCATTAACACAATCAGAAGTTGTTAACTGTACTCCTTCATTTGCCTGGTCTGGGTGTCTGTGCCTCTCCAGATTTCACTCAGCTCAGGCCTACCCATTTTCTCCTCTCCAAACCACAGCCCTTTCTCCTTCTGTCCCCACAGTCAGTGGGGTGGATTCCGTATCTCTCCTTAAAGAATGCATCACTTTGTAGATTTGCAGCCACTACTCTTGCTACTATTGTAGCCATATAGGAAATGACCTGGGCTAGCTGTGGTGTAACGACTTGGCCACCATTATTCCTATGAGAGAGGTGTCATTCTCATTTCCTATCTTATAGATGTGCAAACTGAAGTTTACAAAAGTTGAGTTTCCCTCAATCATGTAACTAGTGAGTGATGGATGCAGTGTTTGATGTCAGGTGTTTTCTGATGCAATACCCCATATTTTCGACATTTTGTACCACAGGAAGGAACATGTTTTCATCCTGGTCTTCCCTCTTTACATTTCTTCCCACACCTCCACCCTTAGGTCTTTTCCCACAGCCCAGCACTTCCAAGTCTTCCTTGGACAGACATCCCAAGACTTGTAATTAAGGGGAATTTGCCTTAATGATCTCCCTCATTCTAGAGGGAGCTTTCCAGGGACTCTGAGCACTATAGCCAAGTCTGAGAGTCCTCCTCTGGCTCTTTGCTCCTGCCAGCAGTTCAGATGTGGCTCTGCCTCTACCTCAAGCATCATTTGCTGCTGCTATGTGAAGCATGACAGCATGGTCATAGGGTTTATTTCACACCACTGTGCCCGGGAGCTTCTGAAGTGGGTGTGATCCTCACAGCAGGGTCCACTTGAAAGACAAGAAACTGAGGTCCATGGTAACATATATTTGGAAGTAGAAGCAATCTCAAAAATCATCAACCTCCTCCTTATACAGATGAGAAAGCAGGCCATGAGTAGGGAAGAGGCTTGGCAATTTGCCCAATACTGACTACCCACTTCTGTAACAGTCTGTGAATGGATCCAGGGTTTTGTTTCTTGGTTTGTTTGTCTTTTCATCATGATGCCCATCCAGTCTGCTCTTCAAAGAAGCCAGGGGTGGGATGGGAGCTGTCCAGAAGGCTCAGGGACCCAGGTCTGCCATTGATTCAGTGTATGTGGCCTCAGCTTTCTCTCCTGGAGAATGTCCTTTTGCTAGAACAGGTGCCAAGTGCCAGTTTCCAAGGTGTGGTTCTGGATGTGATTAGAATACACCCCAAATCCCATCTTCAGGGATGTCAATGCCAGACATGGTCTGTGCAACTCAGCTGATCTCAGCTTGGCAGCTGCCAGTTCTCCAACAATGACTTAATTCCTCCTCCTGGAAACCCGACCCTTGCATGGGGCTCAATAAATTGATGTTGAAATTACCACTTCCTGGGGCTGCTCTCATCAGCTGTGAATAGGCAGTTGCCGAGCTTTTCTGAGTGAGCCCTGGAGTCCAGCATGGCCAAATCTGTCTCTCCAGAGTGACATTTTCTGGGAGGCAGCATTGAATTAGATCATATTATAGTAGCATTTTACTCTGTTATTCGCCCTCTATGTAACTTGAGTCAGAACCTCCTGCTGTGTCTGAGCACTTTTACTAGCGGGAGGATGTCCTGGCTGAATGGAGGTGTTTGTGTTAAGGATGGTGGTGGAGAGGGACAACAGAGTGAAGGCCCTCTGAGACTGGTGGAGTGTGCAGTTTACAGACACTTGGATGTGGCATGAGAAGCCTGACTATGGTGAAGCCAAACAATGCACTTGGAGAAAAAGCATAGCCCAAGAAAATGCAGTGTTTACTTTGAAATGAGCAGAAAGTGCCCTGACTGGGCGGGCTCTCTCTTCACACCCCAGAGAGAGAAGAGGTGAGCTTAGAGCTGTGACATGCTTCCTTTTCCTTGAAGAAACTTCTCAGCCCCTGGGGTCTTGCTGACTCAGACCACCTCCCATATGAGAACTGAGAGGGCAATGAAGCACCCAGCAATGCTTTCTGCAGCCTTACTGTGTACAGACCCTGTGGCCTGGGAAATAATTGATGGTAGAATTTGGTGGGGCTGAGCCTGGCTAGCATGGGGTGAGATGGCAGCGTGGTTCAGGGCTAAGAGAAGGATGACGTGGTCCAGGCTTAGATTGGCTGGTGCTGCTATGGAGTTTCCATGAGCAGCGGCTTAGCAACATATGTGGCAGGTCTGATCCCACTACATAGCAAGCAGATAAGTTCAGCCAGACATGCAGCTTGAAGCACATCTAGCCAGCCAATCACTATCTAGGACAAGTGGTTGGCAAACCGCCGCTCATGACCCACCTGCGGCTCGCAAGCCGTGGTTTGCCGCTCTGTTGACTAATGAGTTTGCTGACCACTGACCTAGACTCTCGATTTCAATAATTATAGGCTGTTGTTGTTCTTTGTGATTAAGCCCCTATTCAATGGTTGGCAAACTCATTAATCAACAGAGCGGCAAACCGCAGCTTTCATGCTGCATGTGGCTTGCAAGCCACAATTTGCTGACCACTGGTCTAGGGTAGCTGACCTCCAACCAAACTGTGAGACATGAGTGAGAGTCAATTGTTGTTTTAAACACTGACGTTGGGGTGGTTTGTGACACAGCAGTGGCTGAGTGACACAAGGGCCTAGCATGTGTCCGGCATTGTGTTTAGCACAAGGGACATGGAAATGGCAGGATTCACATGGTTCCTGCCTTTTTGGAGCTCATAGTCTGATTGGGGAGGGGGACAATGAGCAGAACACTAAGGAATAGGCTGTGAAACCTAAGAGGAGGGAAATATACAGGGAAGTGCCCTAGGGATGAAGAGGAGGCCCACATTAGGTGGGCAGAGACAGAGCACCTCAGAGGAGAGGACATGTTTGCTGGGGCCTGAATGATCACAAAAGCCAAGTGAAGAGCTGGGAAGAGTGTGCAGGTGCAAAGGTCATGTGTCACAGGGACTCACTGGGCAAGGATGAATGAGACAAACAGACAAATGACTGTAAGAAGAACAATAGGACCTAGTCAGTCCCAGGTTCGATTACAGTCAAGGGCACGTACCTCGGCTGCAGGTTCAATCCCTGGCCCCAGGTTGAGGCACGTGAAGGAGGCAACCAATTGATGTGTCTCTCTCACATCAATGTTTCTGTCTCTCTCCCTTCCTTCCACTCTCTCTAAAAATCAATGTAAAAATATCATCAGGGGAGAATTAACAACAAAAATAACAATAGTAAAAGCCAATGTTTAATGAAAATCTACACTAATAAAGGAGTAAGATGAAAATTGGCCACAGGAATGAGTTTGAAAATTAACCCAACAAAGATGGTGGGTTCATTTGCATATGCAGGCACCGAGTGGCCAGGGGCGAAGCGGGACACTTGCATGATGTAGGCGATCTGCACCGCCCCAGCCACTCTGGGCCTCTGGGCAGTGTGGGAAGGCAGAAAGGTGGCTCTGGTTGGAGTGAAGGCAGTGCTGGCAGCCAGGGGAAGGAAGACTCATTCTTGCACGAATCTTGGTGCACCAGGCTTCTAGTCTACTATAAGCTGTCTTAACTCATTTACTAAAATGATTTTGTTTAATCTTGACAATATACCAAAGAAGTATATTATAGTAGTTGTGTTAGAATTCCTTTGGTTGAAAATTACAGAGACCCAACTCAAACTGGCTTAACCAAATAGAACACTGAGTGGCTCACAGGAAGTGGAGAATGGGGACACATAGCTTCAGGCAGAACTGTGTTCATGGACTTCACTTAGGTCAATAGAGTCCCCCTGCCCCCATCCTCTTTCTTTCTCTCTGTTTCTCTCTCTGTCTCTCCCTCTCTCTCTGCCTCTGCTCATTGGACTTCTTTTCCTGTGTGGGCCACTCTCTTCCTTTGTGGCTGGACTTCTTCAAGAGGAAGCATCAGGGGAAATGAGAATCAACCATTGGCAGCTCCAAGCTCCTATTTGTCCCACTTGGTGACTCTAAAGGGAAGAGAGAGATGCTCTCTCCCATGTCTGCATTTATAATCCCAGAAGGGAATCTGATTAATCACCTGCTCACTCCTTGAATCGTGTGCTTGGTCCAGCCTGGCCTTCTAATCTCCTCTAAGTAGATATGCCATCAAACTGAAAGGATTTATTTGCCAGTCAAAGGCAAATAGGAGCTTGCAATTAAGAAATTCAGGTTTATTAGTTAAGGAAATGGTGCCAAACCCAGAGTCACAGGTAAGCGATTGCTCTCAGACCTGGCTCCCCTATAGCTTCTAGGGGATGGGTTAAAGACGAGAAAATCATTACTCATGATGATGAAGGGAGTCAGGGTCATTGTCTCTCCTGCTGGTTCCGTGTTGGGGTAGGAGCTAGTTGATCATTGCCTCTAACCCTGATGTCAGCAATGGCGTCTCTCTGTCTGGTTTCACAAGGGTGAGGTTGGTGGGGTGGTTCTGCTTTTTTAGGTCTGAAGCTGAAACACAACTGAGCCTAGTTGTTATCTTCAGTTTGACTAAAACTCTGTCTCTGTGGTCAACAAACATGAGGCTTGTTTCTGAGATTATTTGTTGCCAACCAGAACCTCACTGTCCTGAGGGCTTAATGATGTACAAGGGAGAGGGAGATGGGTGAGTCAGGGTACTCCTAGGTTGGATGAGGCCAGTTTGAATCAAAAGGAGAGAGCTCAGCCAGCTTGGCTCAGTGGTTGAGCATCAACCTATGAACCAGGAGATTCTGGTTTAATTCCCAGTCAGGGCACATGCCCAAGTTGTAGGGCACGATCCCCAGTAGGGGATGTGAGACTGCCAATCAATGATTCTCATCATTGACATTTCTCTCTCTCTCTCCCCCTCTCCTTTCATCTCTGAAATCAATAAAAAGATATTTTTTAAAAACGAAAGAAGGAGAAAAGTTAAGATTAAAGAAGTAAAGCTTCTGTGTGATTACCGATAGATGGGCAAGGGGCTGTCACTGCTTATCTTGTCAGAATTGTGCCATCTGAACAGTGGAGGAGGGTAGTCTCCTAAAATCAGAGTGAAGGGGGTCCAGGAGGAGACACTGAAGGAGGTGCTACTGAGTGGACATAAACAATATCTGTTATTATTCCAGCTTAACAAATAAGAAAACTCTATCTCAGGGAAGTATCAATAAGAGACATTAGTCAGCAGAACTTCAAGTCCACCGATGCTTGACTCTAAAGTTTCATATTCTTAACCATCAGGCTCTTAACCATTCAACCATCCTCAGAACCCGAGCCCCAGGAGGCCCGAATCCAATCCCGACAAGAAGACCCCGGAAGCTCAGGTGTGCTGGCCTCTGAAAGGCTCCCAAGTTTACAGACCAAACCTTCCCAATGCCTTTAACACAAGGCACTCTGGTTTCCTGGCACAGGTGCAGAACACTCGCCCCAGGCAGCCTCCTGTTGTCTGAGCCGGTTTGAAAGAGTGCGCTATCAAAGGGAATAGAGACCACAGTTGTTACTGCCAAGGGCGACATTAGCCAGGAGTTATAAGACACATTAAGGCCACGGCAGTCTGATGCGTTTGTCATTTGAAGATGCTCTCCAGCAAAGTGCACAGCCCAGAACACTCAGACACAATTAAAGCCTTTCTTTCCACCCTCTGGTTCTTCCCCTGGGCTCCTTCCCAGCAGCCAGGCCCCTCCATCGACCTCTCCTGCCAGCCCCAATCTGTTCATTTTATTTAAGGGTGATTCATAGCCTTACCGCTCATCACATCTGGAAGCACCTTAGGGAGCCTTCAGTCCACCCTCGTTCATTTACCAGATGAGAAAACAGAGCCCTAGGGAGGCCACAGCACTAGTTCAAGGTCACTGAGGAAAAATGGAGCCTATTACATGCCAACTCTGTGTTAGTTACTTTCATGTAATGCATCTCATCTAATCCTCATTCGATAACCCTGTGAAGTGGATGTGACTGTCTGGGGAAATTGATTCTCAGAGAGGTTAAGTTCCAGCTCAAGGTCGCATACCTAGTAACAGAGTGGTTTTTCAAACATTTGTTTTTGTTATAAAAATTCAAGCCATGGGCAGGATTCATCATTCATCTATGTGTGGTGTCTCTTCCCTCCACCTCTGCTCTCTTGTGTCCCCTATACTGTATATGCCAGGCTCCCTGGTCATCTGGACTGCAGTCAGCTGTGGCCCACAGGAGGCCCAGAAAAAAAAACAACAGAAGGGGTTGGGAGGGGAGGTGTCACAGACATTCTTTCTCTTGTGTGAACTAGCATATCCAGAAAGAAGAAGTTTCCTCTTCTTTGGTGCTCCAGTGGCAGCTGCAGGTGGCTTGGGTGACTCTGGCAGCTATCGGAGCAGTGATTGCAGCAGCAACACCCCAACAGCAAGCATTCCCCACCTTACCCCAGTTAGGATCACCTCTGGGTTGTCTTGCCTTCTTCTATGGTTCCTCCAGCTCCTTTAAGGCAGTTGCAGGCAGTTCCATGATACAGATATCCTAAGTTTTATATTTCTCTGTGGTTTCCCTAAAGGAACCTTGAACGTTACAGCATTTGGGCCCCAGGAATAATCGCAGGAAACAAACAAATAAGAATGGGACTTGGGCTTGGCTGTCTGCTGAGCAATGATGGTCTCATTATCCAGTGAGAAATGGGATCCTGGAACTCTCTGAGATTCAGTGACATCAAAATTACTTAAATTGTCAAAAATTATCAAAATCACTTATGTTGTGTAGTTGTATGGGATGCAATGCCAATTGAAGACAAAACTCAGGTAGACCAAATGGCTGCTAATTTGGTAGTACGGTGGACCCTGTGTCTTCCAGGTTAACGTTAACTGCTTCTGGTTGACGTTGCACACGAGTATAGAGAGCAAAGCATTTGCCAGCACAAGAGTGCAAACAGTGCTTGAAACAGTGTCTACTTTTCTGAGGGCTGGAGGCAGAGTTGACCTCAGTAGCACCTGCAATTGGACTCACTATCTGATTCATTTTCAGTTCTCTAAGGTATAACTCTCTTTTGCACAAGCCAAACAGGCACATGATTATTTACAAGAAATCTGGGGTGTGATAATTACTGGAGAGTTTACAAAAAAACCCCACAAACTCAGGGTTTTAACCTATCCATTTGTGTGTGTGTGTGTGTGTGTGTGTGTGTGTGTGTGTGTGTACAAATTTGTATATATATCTGATTTCAGAGAGGAAGGGAGAGGGAGAGAGAGAGATAGAAACATCAATGATGAGAGAGAATCATTGATTGGCTGCATCCTGCAAACCTCTTACTGTGGACCGAGCCTACAACCCTGGACATGTGCCCCATAGTGGAATTGAACTGAAGAACTTTCAGTCTGCAGGCCGACGCTCTATCCACTGAGCAAAACTGGCCAGGGAAACATATCAATTTAAAGCATGGTTTCTGAACTGGGGATCTTCCATGGTAACTCTGACCTGATATTTTATCTTCAGTAGCCACAGGATAGATAGAGCTGAAAATCAGATCCCAAATTTATTCTCGGGAGTCCCAGAATTGCAAGAGAAGTTAGACTCACAGCTCTGTCTGTTTTCATGTGTGAGAGCAAAGGCATCTGCAGGGAAGTAAAGACCCTGGGACTAGCATGAGAACTCAGGTGAACTTGAGAGTCTTGCTCCTCCACATCCCCCTGTGGCCTTGTTGTCATCCGGTGCAGCCTTCCCTCTTCTGTCTCAGGAAGTTAATCTTCATTCTTTTTTTTAAATATATATTTTATTGATTTTTTTACAGAGCAGAAGGGAGAGGTATAGAAAGTCAGAAACATCGATGAGAGAGAGAGACATCGATCAGCTGCCTCTTGCACGCCCCCTACTGGGGATGTGCCCGCAGCCAAGGTACATGCCCTTGCCGGAATCGAACCCGGGACCCTTCAGTCCACAGTCTGACGCTCTACCCACTGAGCCAAACCGGTCTTGGCTAACCTTCATTCTTAAAGATCCTATCATAATAGAAACTCAGTGGTAGTAACTCCAACCCCTTGGCCTGTGCAAAAGGGAGTTGTACCTTAGAAAACAGTTATTACACAATGAATCAGATACTGAGTCCAATTGCAGGTGCTGCTGAGGTCAATGCTGCCTCCAGACACTGTGGAAAGCAGACACTGTTTCGGGCACTATTTGCACTCTTGAGCTGGCAAATGCTTTGCTCTCTATGCTCATGTGCAATGACAACCAGAAGCAGTTAATGTTAACCTGGAAGACACAGGGTCCACCATAGCAGGCCTCAGGCTTTCTCAGATCTCTGGATCTGTCATAAACTGGTCTGAGGAAGCTTGATCATTTTGGAATATCATGAAACATTACACTGATTCACCAGATTGGTGACATCATGCTGATCGAAATAAACCAATCAGAGAAAGACAAATGCCATATGACCTCACTTATATGTGGAATCCAATGAACAAAATAAACTGGTGAACAAAATAGAACCAGAGGCATGAATACCTAGAACAGATTGACAGCGGTCAGAAGGGAGGGAGGTGGGAGGTGGGAATGAATGAAAGAAGATGAAGAGATTAGCCAAAGACCATACATGCATAGTCCATGGACACAGACAGCACTGTGGTGAGAGCCAGAAAACAAGGGTGTGTGTGGCTTCGGGGAAGGGGCAAAGCAGTGGAAAACAGGGAACATCTGTAATAGTGTCAACAGTAGAAAATAATAACAAAAAATATTAATCAGGAAGTAGACAGCACTTTGAACACCTTACTAAGCTACTGTCTGTAGTGAAGTTTTCAGAATCCAGTGATATGGCGGACTTGGGGATGGTATCATTCATTAAGAAAGAAAAGTTCCCAGAGATCAACCAAGGCAGCGGCTTAAGGACAAGCAGCACTTCCTGCCTTCCACAACCACATCAAAATTATAACCAAAGTACAGAATAACCCTTATTCAGAACTACCTGAAATCTGGCTGAGTGGAAGTCCTACAATGAGAGAAATAAAAAGAAAAATACATGGGGACTGGTAGAAAGGGCAGAGGCATAGACTGGGCTGGACGACACCCATGTGGGGCATGTCTGTGGAGGCCTCCTGTAAGGCGCACGGAGTCCCAGCCCCACTCAGACCCCTCAGCCCAGGGTTCCAGTGCTGGGAGGAGAAATCCTCATAAGTTCAAAGAGGAGGCAGGCATTCATCTCTAAGGGGTAGACACCAATGTTCCTAGCTCCTCTAACTGTGAATCTACAGGATACCCTTTTTACTCTCAGGATGTCCCATGCTTCTGTCTCAGAAATAGATTTTCCAGAACAAGTCATGGGTAAGGGGTTCATGTCTGGAATTCCCCGCACCTCCCTGAAGCAGCTGTCCTGACTGAATGGCACATGGCCCGCCAATGGCTTAGTTTCAGGTCCATCTGAAAGAGGGCACCTCACCAACTCTTGGCAGGGTCCTACAGAATGGAGTCTATCCTGTGAACCAGCCACCAACACATGGTCTGTCCTCCCTTGCACCATGATTCAGGGGTCCAGGAATCAAGGGGTGGAGGTGGGAGTGTTTCCTCTCCCTCTTACACCTAATAGCCTGTTATAAAACTTGCTTCTTTCCCTCGTAATGTGGGCTCTAAGGATTAAAATATAGTCGTCCCCAAGGAGAGAATGTTTCCACTCCGGAACATGGCAATGGTTGAAGCTAAGATGGCCACTCGCCCAATCTGGACTCCTTGTGTGACTGAGCCGATAGGCAATGAGGGTTCTGAACCGGATGGGTGATGTATCCCGACTGGCTGGGCTGCACAAAAGAGGGCAAGGCATCCAGGCTTGAAACCCAGAGGGTTCTCCCTTAGCAGCATGTGATGGGAAACTACATCTCAGCCCCATAAAGGCAGACCCACCAGAGACCCCAATCTCTTCAGACAATGGCTTAAATTACCCATGAGTTAAATCACACTGACCAAGCAGGGCCCCATCTGAGGCCAAAGGATGGTAGAAGAAAGTTCTAAATGTGAACTATAGCCTGTTGCTCAGTTATGGAAATAAGGATGGTAGTAATTATGAACATTTTACTTTTCTGCTTGATATTTATACATATGAGATATTTTCTTACACTCAATGTTTGTGTTCCCTCAAAATCTGTGTTGACACCTAATCCCCAACGTGATGGTATCAGGAGGTGGAACCTGGGGGAGGTGATTAGGTCAGAGAGGGAGCCCTTCATACAGGAGATCAGTACCTTTATACAAGGGACCCCCAGAGAGGTCTTCTCCTTCACAGTGTGGGAATGGAGAAAAAGCCATTTATGAAGCAGGAAAGGGGCTCTCACTAGACATGGAATTTGCTCATGGCTTGTTGTTAGACTTCTAGCCTCCAGAACTGTGATAAATTTTCATTTTTGTAGTCAGCCTGTCTGTGATAGTTTTGTTATAGTGAAACAAATGAATTAAGATTCTGTTATGTTTTCCCATTCTTTTGCTCTACTACTTTATATTAGAACTAGAGGCCTGGTGCAAGGGTGGGGTCCCTCTGGGTGGCCTGCAGGGATTGGGCCAAAACTGCAGTCCAACACTCCTACCTGCTGCTCCTGCTCATCCTGGCCCTACTGTGCCTGCCCTGAGCTCCCGCCCAATCAGTCCCGTTCAGGAGAGGCTCATCCTGCCGCAGCAGTGCTTGCCAGCCATGAGCCCTATGTCTGGTATTTTACCAAGGGGAGTGGTCTGCAGGATCAGGCTGAAAAAATCTCTCCGACATCCCCTGAGGGGTCCCAGATTGCAAGAGGGTGCAGGCCAGGCTGAGGGACCTCACCAGTGCATGATCAGGCCAGGGAGGTGGAGGACTCCAGGGCATGTCTGTCCCATCTTGCTCATGCACATCATAGTGACTTGTCAACTGGTCAACTGTCTGCCCCCTGGTGGTCAGTGCATGTCATAGGGAGCAGCAGTTGAGCAGTCTTAGCATATCAATAGCATATTAAGCTTTGTTTTTTTTGTGATTATATAGAGATAGAGATAGAGATAGAGATAGAGATAGAGATAGAGATAGAGATAGATAGACATATAGATATATAGATATATAGATATAGTTTAAAGTATTACAAATAGTAGTATATATGTTTCCTTTTTTCCCCCATGGACCTTCCCCCAGCCTCCCCAACCGGCCCCCCCCCCCCCCCCGCACATTCCCTCCCCTGCCCCTCCCCAGTGTCTTGTATCCATTGGTTATGCTTATATGCATGCATACAAGTCCTTCGGTTGATCTCTTACACCCCCCACTTACACCCTCCCCTTCCTTCCCACTGTAGTTCGACAGTCTGCTCAATGCTTCTTTGCCTGTGTATCTATTTTCCCCTGTTTCTTTTCTTTAAAAAATCTTGCATCTGCATACTAAAAATGAACATATAAGAACAAAAAAATGTTTGAATCTCAGTTTCAATGTCCAACAGTTCTGAGTTCCAGTTTCAATGTCAAATAGTTGCTTATGTATACATGTCAGCAATGATATCTAGATGGTGAGCAAATGATGGCAATGCAGGTCCCACCCTCTCTGGTTTGGTCCTGGGCAACCTGCAGCGACACACAGCTGCTGACTACTAACATAGTAAGGTGTCATCAGCGTCTTCCATCTCTGGACTGTCTTTATGGTTGGAACAGACCTGTCAGTTCCTCTCTGTTGCAGGAATCCATATAGTCTTGGAGTTGTTTTCTGAAAATATACAAACATATTCTTGACCAAAAGTTAATAAAGGAATCTTTTCTGTAAATTAGACTTGGGATTCTTTTTATTTTTGCCCAAATGATTTTCCTTTGGCTTATTTTGACAACATGTGTGTTTTTCATGGGTGTCCTGCTGTTAGCATTACAAATGGAAATTAATTTTCTGAAGTAAGAATTTTCTAGATGTAATTTACTTACAGGATATTTTTCTTTACATGATATTACCCCACTATCCTCCCTTTTTTTGATTAATGGAGGCTTTTGGAAATTTTATATTACAGTCTTGGTAACTTTAAATTTTAATTTTTGCACAAAATATGACTGCTTTAAGTTCTTTGCATGTTAGGCAACTTTATGATGAGATGAACTACTAATAGAAATTTTAGTTAATATTTTCGGAACAGCTTTTTATCCAGTACACATAAATTTTCTTGAGTATTCCCTTATTTCAATTGGCCACTTTAAATAAATCTGAAAACTTGATTACTATTTTACTGTCAAATTTAATACTCAAACAATAATCTTAGTTTACCCTATAAATATTAGTGGAAATAATTATTTGCATTCTTGAGTAGGACCTGAGCATTCCTGGTGCTAGACTGGATTTAGATATATGGCAGCTGTTGCTGGCCAAGTTTCTGTCTGTAACCTGGGTCTTGATCTGAGCTGGGCATGGGAGGTGAAGCAGCCATAGGGGTAGGAGATCTCTCTCAGAAGTGGTGAGGAGTTCAGGCCTCTGCAAGGTTAGGGGGGTGAGGGTCTGTGCTTCACCTCTGTTGACCTTTAAGTTCTCTCCTGATGGCCCGTCTGCAACTGTGCCTGTCTTAGGTTGTTCCTTCCCTGAGGAATCTTACCCATCTCTGGGTAACTAGCCATCTTCTGGGACCCCCACACCTTGGAATCCTCTCACCTGCTGGCAGGGTCCTGGTATTGATCACATATCTTAGGGTACTCAGGTTTCTTCTTCAGAGAGGGCCTAGCTCACACCATTGAGCGAAAGACAGATCCATGGTGCCAACTGCCCAGAGGCTTCAACCTCAGCTCGAACTGAAAGATCAGGCAACAGCTGTGTGCACTTGGATTGTGAGAAGAAGGTCCCTCTTGGCAAAAAGGTCAAGAGGGGCCAATATAGAATGCTCAGGTGCCTTCCCAGTGTCTTAATTCCTTCCAAAAAGGATTAATTCCTTTCCTGTCCATTTTTAAATTGCTGCCAAACATTCAAAGAATTAGTTTGTAAGTTTGTTTGGGATAATTATACAATATGCTGTTGTAAAATATCAAAAATTATAATGACACTGGAGGCCCAGTGCACAAAATTCATGCACTGGGCAGGGTGTGGGGGATGTCCCTCAGCCCAGTCTGCACCCTCTGCAATCTGGGACCCCTTGAGGGATGTCCAACAGGCAGTCGGACATCCTTCTCACAATCCAGGACTGCTGGCTCCAAACTGCTCATCTGCCTGCCTCCCTGATTGTCCCTAACCACTTCTGCCTGCCAGCCTGAACACTCGCTAATCACTACCCTGCCAGCCTGATTGATGTCCAACTGCTCCTCTGCCAGCCTGTTTGCCCCCAATTTCCCTCCTCTGCCGGCCTAGTCACCCCTAACTTCCCTCCCCTGCAGGCTTGATCACCTCCAACTGCCCTCCCTTGCAGCCCTGGTCCTTCCCAACTGCCCTCCCCTATGGCCTGATAGCCCACAACTGCCCTCCCTTGCAGGGCCTGGAACCTCCCAATGGCCCTCCCCTGCTGGCCATCTTATGGTGGCCATGTTGTGTCCACACGGGGGCAGGATCTTTGACCACATGGGGGCAGCCCTCTTGTGTGTTGGAGTGATAGTCAATCTGCATATTACTCTTTTATTAGATAGGATAGAGACCTGGTGCATGGGTGGGGGCCAGCTGGTTTGCCCTGAAGAGTGTCCCAGATGAGGGTGGGGGTTCCCTTGGAGCGAGAGGTGCCCTAAGTGAGGGGCCTGTGGAGGTTTGCAGGCAGGCCATGCCCCTCAGCGGCCCAAGCGGAGGCCCTGGGTTCTGGAATTAATTTATGTCTATAACTAAAACTTCGTAGCCTGGAGCAGAGCCAAGGCTTCTGGCAGCCATTTCTATTTGAAACTTTGTAGCCTAAAGTGAAAGCCTAGGCTGGCAATAGCAGATGGAAAGCTTGGCTTCCTCGGTTGCCAGGGAAACCCAAGCCTCTGTTCTCTCCAGTTCAGTGGCTATTGCCATTTCTGTATCTTGTATAATTGAAACTTTGTAGCATTGAGTGGAGGCCTAGGCCATCAACCACAGGTGGAAAGCTTGGCTTCCTCTGTTGCCAGGGAAATACAATCCTTCCTCCTGCTCTTAGTTGTAGCAGCCATCTTGGTTGGGGGTTATTTGCATAATCTGCTCCTGATTGGCTGGTGGGAGTGGCTGTGGGTGTGGCTTGTGGGTGTAGTAAAGGTATGGTCAAATTTGCATATTACTTTTTTATTAGGTAGGATTGTAGAATAATACCATGTAAGGATATTCTTTGCTCTAGGCCATGTCAATTCAATTTCAAACTAGCTGCCAATTTTTAAAAATAATTTTATATAAACTTTGTCAGGGAGGTGAAAACACAAATTGCTTACCTTAGTTCAAAAGGTCAAATATATTGACTTTTCCCCTTACTCCCACCACCCCCCACTTACTCTGAGGCATGACATTATGATGAACATTTCTCCGTCTCTGGATCCGTTCTTGTTCATCTGTCTATGCCATTCATTATAGTCCACAAATGAGTAAGATCGTGTGATATTTATCTTTTTCTGACTGACTTATTTCACTTAGCATAATGCTCTCCAGCTCCATCCATGTTGTTGCAAATGGTAGGAGCTCCTTCTTTTTTACCGCAGCGTAGTATTCTATTGTGTAGATGTACCACAGGTTTTTAATCCACTCATATGCTGATGGGCACTTAGGCTGTTTCCAAATTTTAGCTATGGTAAATTGTGCTGCTATGAACATAGGGGTGCATATATCCTTTCTAGTTTGTCTTTCTAGTTTCTTGGGATATATTCCTAGATGTGGGATCACTGGGTCAAATGGGAATTCCATTTTTAGTTTTTTGAGAAAAGTCCATACTGTTCTCCATAGTGGCTACACTAGTCTGCATTACCACCAGCAGTGCACGAGGGTTCACAATGTAGAGAAGGAGCAGGCATGCTAGGGTCCAGGAGCCATATCCAGTCAGCCATGATTTTGTGGCCTGCAAGCTACAAATAATTTTTTAATTTGTAAATTGTTGACAAAAAAATCAACAGAAGAATATTTTGTAAAACATAAAAATAATATGAAATGCATATATTAGTGTCCATAAATAAAAGTTATTTTGCAACACAGCGGGCAGAGTTATGTCGCAACAGAGACGATATGGGTTAAAGCCTGAAATATTTACTATCTGGCCCTTTATAGGAAAGTAGCAATTATGAGAGGGCCACTCCCTAGTGGGAGGATGAGGCCACATTAAGCAGGGATGGGAAGTGAGAGCTCAGAGGTGTGAGTTGGGAGCAGGGGGCTGGGAAGGGAGACCACTTCTGGGGGAGCAGCTTTCAGGTGGAGGGAGCAGCTTGGACAAAGACCTAGAGCCATGAAACTCTAGTCGGTGGGATGGTTTGCTGTTTAGTGTGTGGGGAGAGGTGAGGGAGGCTGGTGAAGCTCAAAGGGTCAGAGCTGGACTGGGAAGGGCCTTCCCTCATTCTGGGGGTAGAAGAAAACCACTGCAGGCTATGGAGTCGGGGCCACTTAGGGAAGGGGTTGCAGGGGAATGAGTGGCCCTCTCATAATTGCTACTTTCCTATAAAGGGCCAGGGAGACCAGTTAGGAAGGCAGCATGGGGCAGGAGGAGGAAGGAGCTTGGGCTCAGCAGACCTGAAGGTTCACCCCTGCTCTGCCTCTTTCTAGCTGCACAACCTTGGACAGGCACTTAACCTCTCTGAGACCACCTCAGATCAGCCAGGGAGGGGTCACAATGCCCTCCTCATTTACCAGCAGTTTCCAGATACCCTTCACAGCCTCTCAGGCTCCCGCAAATCTTGTTTCTGGAAGCCAGGTATCCTGTCTCACCAGTTGGACCACGAAAGCCCCAGCCCAGAGCCTGGCCTTACTACTCTCATTTCCCCACCCCACTCCTCCATGCTGCCTTGGGGCTTGGGCCTGACTCCCTGGAGGGAGGCCTATCAACACCATCTTGCAAGGCCACCAGGCTAGTCCTCAGGTTCATAAAAGCTATGGTTCTGGGACTAGAGGGCTTGGTGTATCACAGCCATGCTGTGACATGGCTCCTGACAGCTGGTGGGAATGGAGCAATGATCCATCCAGATCATCACTCCGGATGATCTACTCCCCCTTTTTCCAGATCTGTCAAACAACAGAGCTGGAAAGGACATCAACCCCTCTAGCCCCAGCCCCAGCCCTCCCTTATTCATGGGCCTTCCCCAGAGAGGTCAGTGTGCGAGCCAGACCACAGCAAAGGGCTCCCCGTCCAGTGCTTCCCCTGTTGGACTCCTTGTCCAGTGGTCTTCCCACCATGCCTTGCTGCCCCCCAGTTGTCCTTCACTGTAGGCCTGGCAGACACAGCCTCGGACAGCAGCCTCATGGTGTGGGGGGCAGCTGTGGGTCTCAGTCATGGTGCGATGTCTGGTTTTTATTTAAATGAACAACACAGAGAAGAAATTGTGCCCTAGGAGAGGTGAGAATGCCTTGTGAGCTGAAGTGTATCCGCCCCATTCTTAGAGTCCTGTCAGCTCTGAAGCGAAACACAAGGGCGATTAGATTTTACATATTTTCCTTTTTATACTTCAATAAATATTGCCCATGAAACCCAATGGGCATTTTCTGTACCTAATGCATAATAACTAGTCCTATAAATCTCAATTATCCCCATAAATCTAAATAAAGGCCCAGGTTTAAGTGACTTGAGGACGTGTAATTAATAAAGTGCAAGCACATCACCATTCCACACTGTTTACTTCAAGCCACACTCTCGTTCTCAAAGGCTTTTCCTTTGCTGCGTGGGGGTTGGGGAAAGAAAGGAGCCCAGGGAGGCTGCGAAGGTTCTGGGCTTCCGTGGTCCTTGGCTGTCCCATGATTCTTCGGGATGAGCTGCTGGGACCTTTGGAGAGCGGCCTCAGCTCACTGAGGACCAACTGGGTTGCACTCTGACTCCCGGGACCTGAGATGCATGGGTCCAAGGAAGAAGCTTCCAGATGGCCTTGCCCTCCCGCAGGCTGGAGCATGGCCGTCACAGCCTTGCTGCCCTCCTCACACCCACATCTAAGTGTAACCAATCCCCTCTTCCCAGCCTGCCCTCAGTTTATCTCCAAACAGGGCCCTTCCCCATCCCACTGTTCCTGTACAGGGGCCACTACGTCCGGCCTGAATTAATGCAACATCCCCCTGCCTCCTATGGGTCGTGCCTCCTACAGGTCGTGCCTCCATTGGTCCTGCGTGGAGCTGCCCTCCTCATAACAGCATCAGGAGCTTCCTAAATGCACATCTCACTGCCTCCTGCCCTGCAAGGCTTCAGGTCAAGGCCTGACTCTTCATGTGACTCCCAAGGTCCTTCAGGATTCTTCCTGGCTCCCTCTCCTGCTTTCCCTTTTAATGGTCACACCACCCTGACTACCTGCCTAAGCCACATGGACCTTCCTGCCTCCCCCACCACCTGCCTTCCCCCTGAATGCGGTTCTGTGGTAGAAAAGCTGCTGGTTGTGTCCTGGCCTCCAGTCCTCAGTCCTCAGTGAGGAATCCTGCTCCTCTCCTCCCTGCAGGGGCTAGTTGGTGAGTTGGGACCCCGGGGCCAGGAGCCCTGGACCGGGGTGGGGGGGTGGGGGGGGTAGAACAATTCCTGCTTTTTACCTGAAAACTTAAAACTAGTATTAAAAGGAAGTATTTGAACCCTAGCCAGAGGGAGGAGCTCTCCCTCCACCAATGACAGATAAGGTTCCAGTCTCTGCTCTCATGCTCCCAGCTCAGCCTGTGTCTTCCATTCTGCAGTGAGCACTCTGAGCTCAGTGTCCGGGAGTCCCTCTGGCCCTAACAGTATGGCTTCCACACGGTGCCGGGGAGCCCTCCTCCTCTCCGAGGTCCAGTGTGAGTTCTCAGCTTGAAAGAGATGGGCCACCCTCTCTGGAGCGGCTTCTGTTTGCCAGGACGAAGCTGAGAACTTCCCAAACGCCATCTCCAGCAGTGACAGCAGGGGTCCTGCTGGGATGTGCTCCTAGGCCACCATTTCCAGATGGGAGGTGGGGCGTCAGATAGAGGCCAGCATCACCAGGCTGCTGTCGAATCAGAAGGGAGTCTCTCCGGAGCCCCAGTTTCAAACATATTCAACCAGCATCTCTGGGTCTCAGTTTCCCTGTTTTTAAAACGGGATGGCACAGTAGCACATCCATCCCTCAAAGGCCTGACGTGAAGGCTAACTGGGTTCATATGTGTGAGGTCTAGGGCCAGCTCTGGGCACACAACAAGTGCTCGATAAAGGCTCGCCCTTCTCATGCTCAGCTTTTCTGAGAACCCCTGCATGTGAGACCGAGAAGACACATCGAAGCTCTCCATGGCTCCCCCAGGTTCTCAGGTGACACATTCCATGTTCCAAAGGCCGTGTCAGTCACTTTCACAAATGGGGAGCACACTTAGAATGTTTGAGCATCGCCTGAGGTTTGATTTCAGCCAGTGAGCTGGGGCCCGCCTTCCAGAAGCTGCTTTAGAAATGTCTCAGCGAGAGGGGTTTGCCCTACTCCCCCTTTAACCTGCTGCTAGCACCAGTGTGGACCTGGCCCCCCAATGCCATCTCCTTGTTGCCTGTCACTGCTCTGCTCTCTGCTTAGCCCTTCACTTATCAAACCCCGGCCATGTGCTGGGATGGCAGGCAAGGCAAGGAGAGCATGCATGCTGCAGCTCACTCTCTAACACAGATAAACGTGTACTGGGAACGGGACACAGTCCAGGAAAGAGGGATCTGGATGCTCCAGGAGGGTCAATTCCGTGTGTGATGGTGTCTCAGGCCAGTTGGCGGGCCTGTTCCTCCCCCTCCCTCTGCTGGAGGAAACAGACCCAGGCAAGAGGGTGAGCACAAGAAGAGGGAGGAGATGGTTGAAGGGAAAGATCCTGTTTGCCCTGGAGGGAGGATGGACTGTCTAGCAACGCCCTAATCTGCTAGGAAACCCCTCTGCTCCCCTCACCACCTGAACTCTTCCAGAAAGTCCCTGAGGGGACTTGCAGGTGCTGATGCGCCCTTGGGCCACTGGGAGCTTACAGTTTGGCAAAGGCCTGAGGCCTGTGTTGCCCAGGTGGGGATGGGGCCACAGGTGCTGTGTGCTGGGAGGAGGCAAGCAAGTGGGCGGAGCCTCTCATTCTTGTCACGGGGACCCCACCGCAGCTCTGCTCTGAGCTCAGGTTGTTTTCCTGTTCTAATTAACATCACTGAGAATTAAACTCCACACCGCGACATGAGCTTGCTCCCCTGAGAGCATTCTGGCTCAAATACTGATTAAATATGAAACGGTTCCAGTGCTCTGAGCTGAAGTCGGCGAGGCACAAGCCAGAGATGGAAGCTGTAATTACCAGCTGATTATGCTGTGTGAGTTATTAAAAGATCAAATAAAATGAAAACCAACATCCTCCAAATAAAAACAATTAACAACACTCACAGTTATTTCTACTCTATTTAAAGGGACATGTGCTTTTTATTTTTTTACTCCCTTCCAATTCTTATAGGTTCAGGCGCTCATTCAGGTCATTTGGTGAGCACCTACTATGTGACAAGCACCTGCTGGGTGCAGGCATGAGGAATAAATCCATTGAACAAGGTGCCTGCACTCCTGGGGCTCACAGTCAAGGGTGGAACATGGCCCTTCAAAGAAGTCACACAGACCATGACACCTTGGGGTGGAGCCAAGCATGTCATACACACAAAGTTATGTTGGAGGGTAATGAGGACGAACTCAGATGGAGAAATCTTAGAAGATGGTACATAAGTTGAAACCGGAAGGAGCTGGTTACCTGATGAGTAGGGGACAGAGTGATCTAGGGAGTGGGAACAGCATGTGCAAAGGCCCTGGGGTGGGAAGGAGTGTTGGAGGGACTAAAGAAGGACACTGGGGCAGACTGTGATAAGAAGGGAGCATTAGGAGGGGAGTAGGCAGAGCCAGACCCCATGGGCCTCCTGGGCCTTGCCCAGCAAGGTTGGGTTTTCTCAAGGTTCACTTAAGGATCTAAGTAAGGGGCTGACTTGATGTGATTGGTTTCTTAAAACAACCCCAGATCCCCCATGGAGGCTGGAGTGGGAGCGGGGGCCCAGTGAGGAGTGTACATCTAGGCAGGAGCCAATGGCAGCTCAGACCAGAGCAGTGGCTGGGGGAGTGGGCAGCAGAGGGCCAATCTAGGAGGTGTCCTGGAGGTAGAAGCATCCCACCTTGGGAAGGGAGTAAGAGATTTGTCCAGAAGAAGTTCAGGATTCCAACTGACAGGTCAGCTGGATCAACTGGAGAGAGGCCAGGATGGCATGTGGATGCATGGTTCCTGAGCTTTGTCCCTCAGAGAAAGGAGAAAAGGGGGAGAGGCTGCTGGGCATCCTGGGGAGTGCAGGGGAGAGCCTGTCTGGAGGAACCCTGAGGGCTCCAGCAGGGGACTGCAGCCCCGACCCTCCTGTGGAGAGACGGCAGAGTGGGGAGAAGGGGCCATGACGGGGAGAGGAGACCCCCCCTACCCCCAGTTATAGATTGAGGTCTTGGCAGGAAAAGCCCTTGGCTGCCCCCAAAGGCCCCAGGAGAGGAAGGGAATGGGCCTGGCTTAAGGAAAATTTGAGGCCACTATGGCTTCTCTCCCAGCTCCCCTACTCCCCCCACTTTGTGGACCACCAGCCACAGCAAGCACTGGAGAGCTGGGAGCACAGATCTCTGGTCTGTCTGGGTGGGGATGGTGTGTTCGAGAAGGACTTCCTGGAGAGGCCACTTCTGTCCTGAGACTTGAAGAATGAGTAGGAGTTGGTAAACTGGTACATCCCATCTCTTCACTGTCTGTCTCCTCCAATTAGAAATTGAATTCCATGAGGGCAGAGGTTTCTATCTGTCGCACTTCCTGCTGTGTTACCAGCACCTAGGATGTAGTCTCAGACTAGTAGTGATTCAATAAAAATTTGTCAAATGAACGAGTGAACGAACAGACAGCTTTAAAAGTTGTGTGCTGGTGGCAGACTTCAGGTGGCATTTTCAGCACCAGCTGTCTCTCGACTGTGACCCCAGCTCCCATTGGACAACCTCTCGCCCATGGTCCCAGAACCCCCTGGGTGGCTGCTCCCAGGGCTCTGACTCCCGTGATGATCCCAGCTCTGGGATGTCGCCTCCTCATCTTGGTGATCTTCCAGTCCAGGGTGGCCGCTGCTACTTCTTCATCACTGAGTCCCGCAGGCTCTTCTCCTGTGTGGCTCATCAGCTGCAGTTCCCTGACTAAATTCTTTGAATCGCTAGAATGGATTCTCTTTTGCTGTCTGCACCCTGTGACTAGTATAGTCCTGCAGGCCTAAGGGAGGCTTGAGTGAGACCTCCTGCTTCCTCCCACCCTGGCTTTAGCCCGGCTACATCTGCAGACCTGACTGGCCTCCTGGTTACAGGCAGTGGGAGATGATGAGGGAGAAGAGGGAGAGAGCTGGTCTGGCACCATCGAATTCGATGCACTAACTCTGTCCACTAGTGAGTGTGGCCCAATCAGTGCCCTGCGTCTGACCATCAGACCCACATCTCTTCCTTGCTTGGAGGGCATGGAGGGGTCTTGGAAGGGTACCAGAGGTGAGCCTGACATGGAATGAAGGTCAGAGATTTTCTCCCCAACAACAACAGTGAGTCAGATTGTGAGAGTTGCTATGTTAGTGATTTATACCAAGTGAACTGGAAATACCTATGGGACATTGCTTGTTGATTTCAATTGGGAAGAGAATTAAGTCTCTGGGAAGTTCTACTTGCAACCTAGACCTGAAGGAGGGTTTTAATGGGCAAATATGGGGTTCAGTGGGTGGGGAAGAAGAGCAGGGGCACAGAGGATCAGAATCACTGAGGAGTCTGGTGTGTCTGGGACAAAGGAGCCAGTAGTCAAGGCTGTTTTAATAAAAGTGGACTCTGACAGACAGAAAGGTTAGTGGAAATAAAGATAGAGATGTGAAGTCAGGGGAGGGGAGAGATAAGCACTCCTTGTCCATCACAGAGCTGGCCAGCTGGTGGGGCGTGAGGCAAAGCATGGTACTTTGAAGCATACAGCCTCAGATTACTAATAAACCTTAGGAAGGTAGGAGAATAAAATCATGATTTCATTAGGCCGTAGAATCCTAGGGAATCTTATCATCTATGGTAATTGAATTGTTGGGTCTCAGTCTTAGGTTTCTAAAACCACAGCCATTTGGAATTTTAGATTGCTTAGGGTGTCAACTCATCCTCCACTCTCCCCTGAACCCCAGTACTGATAGCATGTGTTCTGCCCACATTATGTCACTTAGTCCCCTTGACAACCCGGGGGGAGTGGGACTATTATTTTGAAACAAACAGAAACAGGTGCTTTCCCATTTCTGGGGCCAGAATCTGAAATCAGGGTGTCTGGGATTGTGATTCCTCAGAGGATTCCAGGGGAGGGTCCTTCCTGCCTTTTCAGATTCTGGGGGCTCCTGGCCGCATCCCCTCAATCTTCATGGGGCCCCACCCTCTGTCTCCTCCAATTAGAAATTGAATTCCATGAGGGCAGAGGTTGGGACTGACCTTATTCCTGACCTTGCACCAGTGCCCACTCCACTTAATCACGTGACCCTGTCCCCTTCTTCAGGTGTCTATGCTTGTATGTTCATGTGACCCCGCCCTCTTGAGACCTTGGATGGTCTGTTTCTGGGATGCCAGCCCCCTGGTTGGCTGTCTGACCCGCTCTCACACCTGTCAACAGTCCCCCTGCCAATATCCCTCCAGAAAATCGTTTGCGTGTGCCATCTCTTTCCTGCTGGGACTGTGACAGCTGGGATTGAAAATGAGACAGGAGAGCAGAGGACCATCCAAAGTCTATGCAAGAGGTCCAGAAGGACCTATGCAGTCCCTGGAAGGCTGGGGAGGGAAGACTGGTGGGGTGGGGGTGCTGACTAAGGAGTAGAAAGCCCCCTCAGGACAGGTGAGGCACACACACAAGCACCCCACACTCCTGTGAGAAGCAGCTGTGGCCCATTGTACAGGTGAGGCTACTGCAGCACAGAGAAGGTAAGTGACTTCCCCAGGGCACACAGCAGTAAAAGGACAGAGCTAAAAATAGAACCCTGGGCTGCCCACAGCCTGCGTCTCCTTTACCTGTGACCTCTGGGTAAGAAGCCCCTCACCTTGTGGCCATTTGCTCTGATGAGCTTCACACTTCTCCCCTACCCCCTTCCTCCACCCAGACAGGAATCCTGACCTTGCATCAGTGCCTCTGAGTGGCTGCTCTCTTTGTCCCTTGGGCCCTCCCAGCTGTTAGCCTTGGCAGAGTTCTACTGCACTGGGGCCAGGGCCTTGAGTGAAACTGAGGCTGGGTGAGTGTGAGTCCTCACTGAAGGTCAGGCACCTTCCGGGCAGTGTGGCCAGGACTCAGCCCTGATCTTTCAGCCTTGGAAGCCCATTTGGCTAGTTTGCATCCTGCGAGGCCTCTCTGCTGAATGCTCACCCACCACTGTGCACACCTCCAGTGACAGGGAGGTCATAACCCTCCCCAGGGACACCCACCCATCCCGACTGAGGACACCTCTCTCCTTCACAGGGTATCCACCTGTTGTCCCCACAGAAGACAAACCTTCTCCAGGGACTGTAGCAGGGAGAAGGGACAGCTCCCCCAGGTTGGACAGGGATGACACAGGTAAGGAGTCCCAGACTAGAGAGGCCCCACTGCAGCCCCTCCTGCTGAAAGGGGGCACGTTTATCCCCAGGGAGACATGGAGAGCAGGCCACTCAAAGGCAAATGGAGATGGAGCCCAGAACACTGGGCGGTGGGGGCAGGCAGGAGTTTATGTCACAGAACCGCAATTCTCCAATGGTCAGAGTTATGGGGTCTAATAAGATTGGAATCGTAAGTGCTGTGCCTTTAATTTCTTGGCTCTTCTCCCTGAAAACTTATTTTACAAAATGTGCTTTGTGCCATCCATCCTCCCATATGGCTTTTTAAGTGAAGCTGTTTGTTAAGTGGGAGAAGAAAGGGAGTGGTGGGGAGGAGCTGCTGCAGACCCGGGATCTGGCAGGAGCCAGCACCCTGGGGCTGGGGGTCTGGTTTTCAGGATGGAGACCCTCAGGCTCAGCCAGGCCCACAGTGAGCGAGTCCCAGTTAAAACCGCTGATGGGTTTTGAGCTCTCATCGACCTGCTCTGGGTACGTTAGATACATTCGCCCATCCTTACAACAAGCTTCAGACCAATTTCTGGTAGAAATGGGGAAACTGAGGTCCTGAATGGGGCAGGAATTTGAACGAGGTCACAAGGCAAGTCCCTAGAGAGGCATGAGAAAACGGCCCTCGCTGTCAGTGAGCCGGGGTGGGTTCCATTACCATCACTGCATTTCATGATCTCTCTGTTTTCCTGCCTCCTCCTCCTCTTTCTTTGCCACAGCCAGCCCTCCTGCAGAGTTGGGCCTAAAGGGCTCTAAGAAGCACTTCCTTTCCAGTGGATTTCAGAGGGCAGCAGACAGGTCACCTGTCAATCATGCTCAGGCAGCAGATCTGAGAGACACGTTTTCGCAGTCACAAAAGTCCACCCCTTGGGCTGTGAGTTCTTCTTCAGAGGTTTGGGAAGCAGGACCTCCTTGGTTTCCCCTCCTTTTATTGGGGTGACTGCTTAAGCCACTTACTCCATTCTTGTCTTTTAGAAAACTTTTTATTTTATGATAAAACTTTTTATTTTATGGCTGTCCCTTCTGAAGAGAAATTCGAGAAAGGAAGGCTGGTGGTGCCATGTACAGCTCCAATTCCTGTATTTGACCTCAGGGTCGTGACTGATGTTCACTGCCCTCCTCCACTGAGCTTTCTGAAGTCCCCTCGCTCTCGGCTGCCACCTCCTGCCTAGTGTGGCACACCTTATTCCCAGGGGAGGGGTACTGAACCCTTGCAAACCCTTCCCAACTATGAGGACTATGCATGTCTACTCACAATTATAATGGGGTTAGAAGGGATCACCTGGACTCTACCTCCTCCTCCTTCTTGTGCCCCTTCCTCTTGTTGGTGAAAGTGACTCCCCTTTTTGCCTACTGGCTCCAAATTGCCCCCGGGGAATGGGGTGGTCATCTGTAACTTGCAGTTCAGGGGATCCTTGCTGTGAATCCTGGCAAGAGCATGGGTACATGGGGACCAGCACCTCTGAAGCTGCAGAGTCCAGAGTGGCCAAGCTACAAACAAATGTTGTCTGTGACCTGTGTGTTTGAGCTGCTCCTATCCCCTTTCCCACTAGGAGTGCAAAGAAACACATTCCCTAAGACGATGCCACATACCATCTACCTGAGGCCTCCTTAATCTGTTGTAATGAGGACATGTGTCCAGCACATTGTTTCCAATAAAAGCGGCTGCCTGGCTGAGCCTGGAGTGGTCTGAGGCCATTTCCCAGTGTCCATCTATCTCTGCAGAGGCCAGGCTTGCAGATTAAATGAAGACACAATGGAGACATTGTCTGTGCTCACTTTTTAATGGTGGCACCAATCTTTGCCATTCTCCAGCCCAGATGTGACACTGCCTTTGACCGTAATCCTGGCTAGTGTAGGGGATGGTTTTAGAGGCTTTTATTTGGCCTTCCTCACTAGGATAGCTCTTATTTCACAGGCCAGGCACCCAAATTAGGGATTATCCCAGCTACCAAGTGTATCAGTTCCAATGATCCACTCTAGGTCTGGAGAAAGGGCCACTGAACAGCCCCAAGACCCAGTGGACTCACTATGAACCAGGCTTTAGCCAGAATACCCTTTCCTGCCTGCTTCCCTATAGGCCCCACTGCAAGAAGGGGATCATGGAGACATTAGGTATCAGTGCAACTCAGACCTTCTGCCCAATAGTCCTCAGAGTATCAATTATCCCCTCCCCCCAGTGGAAGTCACCCAAATAAGTAGCTGCCAGGCCCTTTGAGGAAGAACTGGGAAAACCATCATGGTATATACTTGTCATGATATTGAAGGCTCTTTCTTCCTAGGGACCTGGACACCTCATCCATCAATGGTTCCAGATCTGAAAACTGGCTCAGGTGTGCTAGCTGAGCAAGTAATTATATTTTATTGGGGTGATTGCTTAAGTCACCTACTCCATTCTTGTCTTTTAAAAAACTTTTTATTTTATGATAATTATAGATTCACATGAAATTGCAAAAAAAAAAATAGTACAGGCGGGATTATATAAACTTCAACTAGTTTTCCCAATGGTTGTGCCTTCGTAACTATAATACAATATCTCAAAATCAGGAAACTGACATTGGTGCAATTTGTAGGTATAACTTTATGCCCTTGTATCACATGTGTAGATTTTTGGACACTGTACCACAATCATGACCAGAACCACCCCATCGCCCCAAAGATTTCCCATGTGCTATCCCTCTGAATTCACATCTATCCTCCTCCCCATCTCCCACTCCTCCTAAGCCCTGGTGCCTGCTGATGTCCTCCAGTTCAGTTTGGTCTTCTTGAAAATCCTATATATTAGAAGCCTAATATGCTAAGTGTCAGGTCTTCTGGTGGGCCATTCAACCAATCAAAGTGTAATATGCTAATGATATGCTAAGGCCGCTCAACTGCTAGCTACGACATGCACTGACCACCAGGAGACAGACATTCCAACTGGTAAGTTAGCTTGCTGCTGGGGACCAGCCAACAGGGACTGAGTGAGATGGGCCAGTAATGCCCTGGAGCCCTCCTGTGGTCCCTTCCCAGTTGGCCAACCTCCTGCATCCCTCCCTAGCCCCAATCATGCACTGGTGGGGTCCCTTGACTTGGCCTGTGCCCTCTTGCAATCTAGGACCCCTCAGAGGATGTCAGAGAGCCAGTTTTGGCCTGATCCCACAGGCCAGAGACCCCATGAATTTGTGCATCAGGCCTCTGGGGTTACTAGTATATAAGTGGAGCCATATACTAAGTATATAACCTTTGGGATTGGCTTTTTTCCTGCTATTGGACATAATCAATACTCACCCAAGTTGTTGCAAATATCAGTAGTTCATTCATTGTTATTACTGAGTGGTATGCATGGCCCGGCTCTCCATTTTTGCCTTATATTGGTTGGAGGTATTAAGCAGCATCCTGTTGGCTGTCCCATGTCCACGCCTTCCCACAGGCCCAGCCCTCTTGGCTGTCCCTCTGACTTTACTGGTCATTTGGGTCATTGCAACCTCCTTCCTTCTGGCTGTATGTGCCACCAGCTGGCCTCTGCTACTTCAGGGCCTCCTCAACCCCGGACCAGAAGAGAACCATGGCTGGGCTTCTCAGTGTCCCTCACCAGGCACTCCTGATGTCTTTGGTGAATTGTGTGTCCTCAGCCCTTTCCCCCAACCCTCCACCCCCCATCCCCACCATGGGACATAGTCCCTTCCAGCCTTCCCACTCTGCTCAGCCTTTTGATTCCTTCCTCTGTACCCGCCAAGGCAACTCAGGCACCTCCACATCAGTGAGAACTGGCCATCATGTTCTCAAGGCCATCCCTTGAGTCCATGCTGTGTTCCCCAAACTCTCCACGTCAAGGAATTCTGTTCAGTCAACCGTGTACTCTGGATCCTTTGATCAGCATCCTCCTAAGTCACTCCCTGGGCTACTATGGGGGCATAATCAGTAATCTTCCTACAGCTTTGGTGGCCAATTTCTTGCAGGCACAGCATGTCCCCAACTGGATTATGCTGGGATTGAAACCTATTTATCCATCTGGCAGCAATAAGAGGCGGTGGGGCAAGTTCCCAAGGCCTATCTGTTACCAGAGGGGCGGTCAAGTCCTGGGCAATAACTCCCAGCACAACTTCTGGCCCTTCCTAGAGAAGGGTAGGCTGTCCCTGTGAGCCCAGAGGGTTTGGGTTGAGTTGCAAAGTCAGCATCCTCAGCTGTCGTGCCCTGTATTTCAGAGTTCCAGGTGTTCCCTGTGTTTAACAGGCCTGAGATGGACACCCTAAGAGCTTGGTGCCTCTGACAAGTACCTTGACAGCCTGATTTTCAGCCTAGTCTGCTCTCCCAGTGCAGGAGGTACAGGCTTCTCTGTGAGCGAGCAGCAGGCCCTTGGGCTCTCATGCTTACCATTGGGCTTGTTAAGAGCACCCCATCTCTCATTACTCCTCTTCAGTACATGAACCCAACTTAGTAGCTCAATTCTCAATGAAGTGAAATTGCCTGAGTTGCCTTGGCAGATGGAAGAAGTGCCCAGTCCTCTCTGCTGTCTTTGTAGGCGTTGCTCACTCTCCATCTTTCAAATACCTGCACCATCACACCTGCCACAGGATGCACCTCCCCTGGGCCATCTTTCCAAGTAACACAGATGGCATCTTTAGCAATCGAAGTGCTACTTTATGCAAACCACTGTCTGTGCCCAAACTTCTGATCAGGATGGTGTTCTCTATCCTGCATGGGGTGGGTGAGCCAGTCCCAACACCTTTCTTGCCACCCGTTTTCTTGGACCACTAGTCTGAGTCTTCCAAGAAGCAGACATCGGGATGGGATTATATATGCAAGAGATTAGTTGTGGGAAACCCTGTGAGGGCAGGTGGGGAGGGACTGCAGAGCCTCAGAGATGCA
Source organism: Antrozous pallidus (assembly GCA_027563665.1). Classification (NCBI taxonomy): domain Eukaryota; kingdom Metazoa; phylum Chordata; class Mammalia; order Chiroptera; family Vespertilionidae; genus Antrozous; species Antrozous pallidus. The sequence continues at coordinate 193,807,218 of CM050508.1, forward strand.
AGACCCAATGCAGATCTGATCCTTGTGAAAGAGAGCTGGAGGGAATTTTGTGGGGTGCCTTGAATGGTAGTGAGTGGAGTGAAGGGAGCAGCTGCAGACAGTTCCCTCTTCGTGGGGAGAGTGGGATGAGGTTTACTCTGGGCCAGCCCCATGAGACAGTGTTTATGTAGCTCTCTAGGGCACCTTGTAAGGTAGCTATGTTCACCTTCATTTTACAGAAGAGGAAACTGGTGTTCAGAGAGGTCACCCAGCTCTCACAGGGTGGTAATCTGGGCTGCAATCTAGTGGACTGATACCAAAGGCTGTCCATGGCACCATACTGGCCCTGGGGAGTGGTATGGACAGAGACCCAGGTAGGGGACCTGTCAGTGCTAAGTGCAGCTCGAGTTCAGGGTTGGGGCTCAGAAGCTGTGAGAGGTCATAGTGGGCTTTCAATGGCAGGTGAAGGAGCTTAGTCTTGGACATGGAGGCCAGAGGCATGACAAGTGGCCTCTGGGCATATCTAGTCTACAAGCAGAAATTGTTTGGCTCAGTCAGAGTTTTTAAAAAAAACTCGATTTAATTACCAACACTGAAAAGTTGCCAAGTTTTTAAATAAGAATCATCGCTCTGCTTCTCCCAAAAACATGGAAAATATGACCACGGGGTCCCTGTTTCAAACAACAGCAGAAGGTTGCATCCAAGTGGCTGCCTTTCAGCTCAGGACAGGTGTTGTCCAGCTTGCAATCACCTGCAGGGGCCCATCCAACACTGGAGCATCAGGGTGACGGATCAGGGTAAGAGGGCTCTGCTGCAGGGACAACCCCAAATCTTCTTGACTTCACACAACACAGCCAGTGCAGACCCAGGTGGCTTTTCAGGACAGCTGTCTTCCTTGCAGAGACTTGGCAATTCAGGCTGGCACCGTGACCCCACCGTCAGAACACAGGGCCTGCTCTGTGCTTCCCGGGGCACAGAGGGGCAGGGAAAGAGGAAGGCCGAGGTCTCCACTAGAATTGAGTGTTCCAATTCGGAGCACCACACGTCTCTTCTGCTTACAGCCCATCTTGGAGAGCCAGTCACATGAGCCCTAGTAACTGCAGGGGCGGACAGGTGGACTCCTTCTTGTAGCAGGAGTAGGATTCTCTCCCCGAGCCATAGGCAGTGGTCTGGATGCAGGAGGCAGCACCTCACAATTACTCACACAGTGCTTCTCTCTGAGGGTACCATTCTCATACTTTGCAGTACTTCAGTGAATCCCCGCAGGGACCCTGTGAGGTAGATTATCCCAATTTTACTGAGGGGAAACTGAGGCAAAGAGAAATTAAGTAACTTCAAAACCCAAACAGTCTGGTTCCAGAGTGTATTCTTGTCTGCTGTTCTGAACTGTCTCCAGGGGACGGCCTTGGCACCATTATCAACTCCGTTTTACAGCTAAGAAGGTTGAATCTGTCCAGGCCTTGCTGTTCAAGACTGTGAGGAGAAAGAAATAGAAATAATGGGAAGCTCCAGCAAGGAAGGGGAGAGCTGTGGCAAAATGTGTGTGTGTGCCTGTGTGTGTGTGTGTGTGTGTGTGTGTGTGTGTGTGTGTGTGCACTTAAGGAGCATTCTGGTAGTTCAGGCTTCAACACTTATTCTGAACACCTACTGGGTGTCAGGCCCTTATCTGGCTCTAGATGGATGGGAAGGAGAAGACCAGCTGGGGGCTATTGCAGCAGGTAAATTAAAAGGAAAACAAAAGGAGAAGGGCTGTGCCAGGGCACCGGGCAGGTGAGGGCAGGTAGGGTGAAACCACCTATGACTCCCTGTCTGAGGTGCCGCCCCGGGCTGCTTCTTGTCCTTGCCCTTGAGAAACATCGCTGCTCTCAGGGCCCTGATTCCACCTGCATGAATCTGTCCTGAGGACGTGTCAGGGACTCAGGCACATGGAGCCTGAAATGCTCGTCAAGGCCTGATGTGTAGAAAGGGACTGTAATCTCTGAGTATCTGCCAGGCAGGCTGAGGAGGTAAATTATGGTGCATCTGAATGAGGTACAATTACAAAGCTATTAACATCGTGCTTTTGAGGAATTGTCGGTGATGTGGGAAAATGCTGATGATGTATAGTGAGTTAAAAAAAACCTGAATAGCTGAAAAGATTGTATGATCCCAATTACATAAAATTCAATATGTGCAGAGTGAAAGATAAGGAGGAAATGAGGAGGAGGAGGGGAAGAAGAGAGAGAGGGGAAGGGAGGAGGAAGTGAAGAGGAGAAAAGGGAGGAGGAGGCTGAGAGGGAGGGTTGGGTTGGGCATTGCCATGCCCACATAATTTGTTTCTCAGCATCTCTATTTTTTTCATTTCACAGAAAGGAAAGTGAGGCACAGAGAAGTTAAGTGACATGTCCAATGTCCCAAAGCTAAGACACTGAACCGCGACTTGAACTCAGGTCTGGCTGACTTCCTATTTGCCACACTGGGGGAACTGAGGCAGGGCTGAGCTGGGGCACTTAGTCTCCCAGCTGGGGGTTATTTAACTGGTTTTGAAAGGAGAACCAGGAGCTTTATGGGGGTGTGGTCATTATGGATCATGCCACCTCTGAGGCCAGTATCATCAACCCCATTTTACAGATAAGAAGATTGAGGCAGTGTCTCTGTGTTCAAGTCATGGAGGTGGAGCTTGGACCCAGGCCTGTCACCTCTGTACCCATACTCTCAGCTCTACTGTGAGCTGCTGGCATGGAGTTGAGTAGAGGGGCAGGCACGGACAGCCTCCCTGGAAAATTCCCTGGATTTCCCACCTGCTTCTGAGGAGGAGAGAAGACACTGGCCCTGGTGGGTGGGTGCCATGCGGAGTTCCTTACCTAAGCCAGGCCCAGGCCCTCCGTCAGGAAGCCCAGTGGCTCCACCCAGCCGGGCCTCTTCAGTAAGAGTCCTCAGAGTTCACCCATGTGTCTCCCCAAAGCTGGAACTGCAAAGCTAGGGCTTTGACTGCCCAGAGGCTGCCTGTAAGCCAGGCCAAGACTCATTTGAGTGCTGCTGCCTCCAACACCCGAGAACAACAAACACCAGGCAGGAGGAACGATTGCTCAGAGACTTCTCGGGGGATCCATCCTGATTCACCCCCACTTCCTATCCCCTCCTCCTGCCAGCCCCTCTCCCTGCCCACCCACCCAGGCTCCTGGGGAACTCTCCCTCCAGGCCTGGCCTGTCTGCTCACTGGCATACCAGTGATGACCCATGAGGAGTCCCTAGTGGCCCCATCTGCCCCTACCCAATTTATGCTCTCATCCACTGCTGTGCAGATGAAGCAGACGTCCTGATGTGAAATCTGCTACAGCAACTGGAGCAGGGGGTGAGGATGGGGTCCTGGAACACTTGCCCCTCCCCATCCTCCCTGCCTCCTGCTCCCCATCCCCCCTGCCTTGAGCAGGAGGTTTCAGGTACTACACTTTGGCCATTGGAGTCTGGCTGCCCAGGCCCTTTTCCCAATAGAATTTCTGATGCAGCCCTACCATGTGCATTCCTGGAGGCAGAGGGGGATGCTGGGAGAATTTTAATTAACTGTGTGTGTGTGGTATGTGTTCCTTTACAAAGCACTTTTTCCTATCCTTTCTCCTAAGTTGCAGCACTAGGCTCCTCTGAGACTCAGGGCAGTTTCCTGTCCTGCGGATGGGACAGCCTCCCTGCCAGGGCCACCATCCACCCTTCTTAGCTTCCTGCTGTGGCCACCATGAAAGGCAGAGTTCCCTAAGCCAATCAGAGCTCTGCGTTCCTTCCCCTTTGCCAACAAGCTAATTGGTTTTGTAATTTAAAAAATGCAGAGAACAGGCAAGGCAATCAATTTAATAAAAAGTTGTTCAGTAATGAAGTGCTTACTTCCAACCTGGCGCCTTCTCCGCATATCAATCCGGCCTCTCCCACAGCGTGACAAAGACCTTCTCCCTGCCTCACTCTCCAGCTCTGCTCCGCTCCCTCCGGGCCTCATGCTGGAAGGATTTCACTCAGCCCTGGCCTCCTGGATCTCCTTAGGGGCAAGTGTAAAGTTCTCTGTCTTGTAAAGGAGGAATCAGAGGGCCAGGTAGGTGCTGTGACTCACCCAAGGACACAGCCAGGGCAGCAGAGAGAGCTCAGTCTTGGGCTCCTCAGCTTTTGGCCTCGCTGCTCTTTCTGTCCCATAGCACATTCAGGAGCTGAAAAAATCTCTCTGCTCAAAGACAGAACAGAAGTCCTTTCTCCAAATGAAGCAGCCTGATGTATGTAGTGCCCACTCTATGCCAGCTCCACACTTGGCCTCCGACCTGCATCGCAGCACCCAGCCTCACAACCGCCTTCTAAGAAGGAGACATGTTTCCATTCCACAGATGAGGAAACCGAGGGTCTGAGTGGCTCAGCAGTCTGACTGAGCTCCTATAGCACAGGCTCTACAGCCAGCCTTTTGGGGGCAGATATGCTGCAGTGGAGGGAGGGGCTGTTATACTTGAAGACCATAGGCTTTAGCAGCCATTCAGTCATCCATCCATCCATTCATCCATCCATCCATCCATCCATCCATCCATCCATCCATCCCTTCATTTAAGTCATTTATTAGTTTAGTCACTCATTAGACAGATATTGATTGAGCATCTGCTGTGGTCCAAGCCTCATGCTAGGGATCCAGCAATGAGTCAAGCAGACTAAACCCATCCCCGTGGGATTCATTACCTGAGAAATGGGTGGAGTGGGAGACAAGCTCCATGACATAATCATGAAAATAAATGTAAAAGGGTACCTGTGGCTGAGCTGGCAAGGCAACGCACATGGAGCCATGGGAGTGTGGGTGTAGCGGGGTTCTGATCTGGTCAGGGAGGGCTTCTTGAGGGAGGTGACCCTGGAACAAGATCTGAGGCCTGGAGGCCACTTGTTGGAACACCATGGAGGGAATTTACGTGCGGGTTGGACATCTGAGCAAGATGATGGTTAAAGTCTGGATATGCTAATATTCTGTGACCTGACCTGAGGTTTATTTTCTGTGATTCTGACCCGATATTTTGTGTTTTTAAGATTCTGTTAAAGTAAAAATGTTTTAAGACTTGATATTCTAAGATCCTGGAATTCTGACTCAATCTTTTATAGTTCTGAGAGTCTATTAAGTGATGACCTGGGAATTTAAGGCTCTAGACTTTGAGGAAGGCCAGGTGGTGGCTTCACTGGTGGAGAAGCACCTGCCAGAACTTTCTATCTACTGGGTGTGAGCTTCCCCCTTTTCCTGGCTCATAAAGTGGATGCATATGCAGCTCTTTGTGGCTTAGAGAATGCAAATTTATTCTGCGGTTCCAGCGCCAGGCGCAGCCTTATCTGCATGTTCCAGTTTCCAGAATAAATGTTAGAAGACAAGTCTGCGGGAGATTTTCTATGTGCACACGAATTAATCCTCCAGCCGGGCCTCCTCCAGACTCGGATGGTAACGGGCACCATTCCCGCACTCCCTGCCAGGCCGGGCTGCTGACACTGCAGTGGGCCCGCAGACCCCAACCCTGTCTCCCTGGGAGGGACCCAGTGAGAGGTCCTTTGAGAGCAGAAGCTTCGGGGAGGTGGGACAGGCAGGAGACAGTGTCCCCAGCCGGTCTGAGGCATAGATGGCCCTTCTCCACGAGCATCTGGGGATCTCTGCCTGAACCCCTGGGTCTGGGCTCACAGGGGCTGGGAGGGGAGGGCAACTCCCACCACAGGGCAGACACTGCTCTGGGCACTGAGTGGGCTCCAGACTCAGACAGCAGGACAGAGCTCAGTTCCCTGCTCACCAGCTCAGCCCTGTGACCTCAAAGAAGTCACCTCACCTCTTGGGATTCCACTTCTTCAAAGGGATCGATGGTCCTACCATCCACCCACCTGATATTCTGAGAACTGGAGGGACCCACAGGCACGGGGCACCCAAGGAGCATCAATCCCAACCACAGCTCCCATAACGCCTGCGGGGCCAGGCACTCACTGAAACACCTCACATAGGTTGACTCCTCGCCCCTCCCAGTGTCATTATCCCCATCTCATAGATGAGGAAACGGAGGGACAGGAAGGTTAAGTAACTTGCCCAACATCAGGCATTTGGCTCTAAAAACTGTGAATGAGGTTAAATACATTTAAGCTTTTCCCACAACCATGCTAGCCAGATGTCTAAAAATGGGCCACATTTCAGCACAGGCGCCCTCAGATCTGATCCTTGTGCTTCTGCTGTGAAGATGGCTCAGGTTATGACCGGGCAGAAGTGGGATGCAGTGATGCCTCCAAGCCTTGGCCCACACCGTGCCCTCTCCCGAAAACACCCTTCCACCTTGTCTACCCAGGAAACCCGTCCTCACATTTCAAGGCCCAGGCCAGGCATCACGTTCTCCATGGACAGCTATGCACCTCCATCCCTGCACCCTCCTTTATTGCACGTGGCAGGCTGGGGTGCAGGATCTGGTCCTTAGGACCTGCTGCCCTGTCTGTTCACTAGGCTCTTCTTTTTGGCAGTATCCAAGGAGTTTGGCCCCTATTCTTAAATCAGATCTGGGAGGGAAGACCAACCCAGTAGTGTTGGTTTATTACTCCATTTTAGAAAAACTCCCATCACAAAGGTTTTGTTGTTTCCTGAGGCCACCGGCTTTGGCAGCCAGGTGGCAGTGTGGGAACTGACCCCCACAACCTGGGATCTCTGACCTGGATCGGCCTGTGGGGTTGATGGAGAGATAAGCCATCCTGTGAGGAAGCTGTCAGGCCCCCTCGCTCTGACTGTCCGCCACTCCCTTCTCCAGCCCTGAGTGCAGGAAACACCTCCTTCTACACAAGCACGCCACTGCGTTCAGTGAGTTAATTAAGCATGCATGGACTAGAAGAGCATTACTTGAGATTCACAAGAGTTACATTTAGGCACCAAGTAATTAACTCAAAACAATAGGCAGTGAACATGGACTGTGTTAATGCACTAGCCTGCAGCAGCATTTCAATTCTTTAACCCTTCCTCTGGTTAAATACCAGCAGCGGGCTGCCCATATTGATTAGTAAATTATTAAACATTTATGACAAGTTGAAATGAATGGGCGGCTGTGAGGGGTGAGTTTTACCCAGGCCAAGGCTCCGTAGCCCAGCAGAACAAGACTGGAATGGGGAAAACTGGAAAAGAAGTACCAGCCACAGGGACATGGAGGGTCATGGTCCCTCTAATGCTCTCAGCGGGTCTGTCCCCGCTGGGTTTAGGCCACTGACCTCACTCATCTGCACTGTGGCCCCAGCCTCATGTCTTCCTGGAGGCGGGGGCCCACGCTGGGCCCTGAAGGGGAAACTAGAGGAGAGCATGCAGGGAGGGAGGAGCAGCCCACACTTGCTGCTCCCAGATTCATAGGCTCTGGTCTGGAATTCCCCATGAGGAGGTTCCAGGTCCTCCTGGAGAAGGTACCCGGGGGACCTCTCTGCAGAGCTGGGGTAGCTGCATTCAGGGTGGGGGTTGGAGGTGGCTTCCAGGTTGGGGTGGTGGGCAGGATGGAGCAAGGGCTCCTGGAAACATTCTGTCCTCTTGGTTCTGTCCCAGGTGCTCCTGATTGGGGAGCAAGGGTGGCAGTGACCTTCCCCGTGTGCAGTGAGGGGGCAATAGTCTCACAAGCGCTCTGATGAGGCCATGAGCCCACATTCCCTCAGCTAACCAGCCCCACCAGACACCATCCCCACAAAGTGTCTCATCAGCCTGAGAACTGCATGGCCCTTGGGCCCTGGGGTTTCCCTGCAAATTCCTCATGCGAGCAGCACCCTGTGAAGGTAAGAATCCCCCATTATGACCACAGTCAGGAAATTGGTCCGTTTTCCTCCTGGTCTCCTCTGAAGCCACGTTGACAGCCCATTTCCCCATAATGAGCCTGCAGAAGTAAACAGCTCCATGCGGCATGAAAATGCATATCAGCTCCATTGCTCTATGGGTCTTCTCCCTGTGCAGGCAGGGAGAGAAGACCTGACTGTTGTGGGAGCCAGAAACCTGCGTGGGTGGGAGAGGAGGCCGGTCTCCACCGCTTCCTAGACTGGCCCAGAAGCTGAGTCAGTGATTCTTCTAAATCTCTAGTCTCCTTTGCTTCCTGCCACCCTCTCTACTTTCCCTCACAGATAGTGATGCCAGTGAGGTAGGACCAAGGCTATAGTGACAACTGAGGCAGATTTCAGTCCTTGGTGGACAGCTATCTCGGTACAAGTGCACTAACAAAGGGAGATCCTTCAGTGACAATATTGACGTATTTTAAAAATATTTTATTGACTTCAGAGAGGAAGAGAGAGATAGAAACATCAATGATGAGAGGGATTCATTGATCAGCTGCCTCCTGCATGCCCGACACTGGGGACTGACCCTGTAACCTAAGCATGTGCCCTGACCAGTAATTAAACTGTGACCTTCTGGTTCATAGGTCAACACTCAACCACTGAGCCATGCTTTATTCAACACATTTGTTAAGCACCTGCTATGCTACAGCCACTGCATCGGGGGAATTAACCAAATCCACCTTGGTCTCAGCCCCAGAGAGCTCAAGGTTTAGAGGGGAGATGGAGATTAATCTGAAGTCACACACTACAGACTATAAAGTAGGGGCTGTTGGGCTACAAGAGCATATTCTAGGGAGTGGAGGTCATGGGAGGCTGAAGAAGCTTCCTAAGGATGAGATGCCTGTGCAGAGACTGAGGGATGAACAGGGATTGTCTGTCACAGGAGCAGCACATGCAAAGGCCCAGTCGCTGGTGGGCTCTCCATGCCATGAAGATCTCTAAGACCCGTGAGCAGATGGGAGGCTGGAGAAATGGACACAGGCAGGCCTTGTGTGGCCTCAAATTCCACATTAAGGATTTGAGTCTTCACCCCCAAAGCAGTGGTGGCCTTTGGAGTGTTTAAGTGGTGCGGCCAAAAAGGAGGGTTTGGGTTCAGCCCATTCCTTCGCTCATTCATCCACTTAGCAAATATGACCTTGACATGTTCTGTCCTGGCATCTGTCCACTGTTCCCCACAGTCACTCCAGTTGGTTCTTAAATGCTCAACTCAGGTGCTACCTCCTTCAAGGAGCCTTCCTGTTCCAGAGGATGAGTCACCCCTCTTTTGTGATTCCACGGATGCCCTGGGAGGGTCGCTGGACTGTCATCACTGATTTGTGTGCAGGGCCCATCTCACAATCTTGTTGTGTGTTTTTCTGGTGCTTTGGATGCTGCAGGATTCACAGCAGGGTCAAAAGTACTAGAAGGAAGGAGGGGACGGAGGGAGGAGAGAGACACCGGGGGACTTGCTCCATGGACACAGAGTGAGGACAGGAGGCAGCGAAGAAAATTGGAAATTAATAGGTTGTGAGAAGCGAGAAAAGCAGAAAAGATGAAAGATTTAAAATGGTCACACTGTGACCTGTAACATTTTACTTAATCAAGTACAAATTGCTCTGTGCCTCGGGTAGATGTGAGAACTGGCCAGAGTTTGCTTCTCCGAAGAGCTTTGTGGGATGAGTCAGCCCTCACGAGGGCCATTTCACACTAAGCTGGGTGCATTCCTGATGCTGGGAGCAGGAGGGGTCTCCGTCCCTCTGCCTGGGAAAGAGCAGAGGCCCTGACACCGGGCTGAGGCAGTGGGTTTGGGTTGAGTTCCTCAGGAGGAGAGGGAGCCCACCCCAGCTGCACCCCCGCCCCCTTAAAGCCCTGCCCCCAGGACAGAATCTCCTAGAAATCCCATGTGACCTTTTTTGTCTCTCCTGGACCCCCTTCCCCTCTAAGGTGAGGGCTGGGCCAGGACTGGCTGGGAAGCGCTAGGCGCTGCCTCCCCGCAGTTTCTCCAGCATGTTATACCCAGACCCAATCTGAGAGCCCCTTAAAGCACCCAAGGAATATTCAGTGAGTGTCCTGATGGATTTAAAGCCTTTCGAGCCTGTATTAATTCAGGCTGCTCTGATTGCCTCCTGTCGTTTCCTTGTCTAGAAAACAGCCATGTTTCATTCATTTAGCAAATGTGTCTTGGGTGCCTGGAGTATGCCAGGAGGTGTCCTAACTGCTGGGGACAGAGTGGTGGGGACAGACACAGCATTCCGTCTTCTGTCCCAGGGTCAGTTGAATCAGAGTGCTGGATATAGATCCAGAGACACGGTCACATGCATCGTTGGAGCTTGGAAACCTGTGTGGGTGAAGGATAGCAGCAGAGACAGTTCTGGGCTAAGGTTTGGGAGGCACTGAATCACCTCCTACTCCTCTCTCCTTGCCCCACCCTGAGGGTTGCAGCTGCTTCCCCATAGATATGAGGAAACTGAAGTTCAAGGAGGTCAAGTGTATTGCCAAGGACACACAGGACACATGTGTGTCCCATGCTGTTCCCATGACCTCTGCTACCCTAGGAATCATCGCCTGGGTCTGTTTAGGTGTCTTCAGCTCCCCCTGTGCTGGGCTGACTGTATCTGGGTCATAGCCACATCCCAGCGCCATGAGTGCCCCTGACACAGGGATGCCCAATCGAGAGAGAACGAACAAAGGAATGAGCAAACCAAATGTTCTCAGCCTCTATGTCCTTATCTGAGAACTGAGGTTAGTAACTCCCCCTCACAGGGTAGCTTCCAGGGTCCAGTGCTAGAACATGAGACAGGCTGTTTGCAAACATGGCTGCAGTTATCCCAGTGCCCTTGTCCTGTAACCTGGCCCTGGGCAATGCCACTTTGCATCTCCTCCCACTGAAGGGGGAGTCCTTTTCCCACCTCTGAAATCTGGCCTGTGACTTGCTCCGGCCAAGTGAGTGTGCAAAAGCGGCATGGCGCCAGTTCTGCACCTGAACCTCAAGGGACCTACTCCCTCTCTCACCTGGACCCATGACCTCCATGTAAGTCCAAGCCCGACCATGTGGACCAGAGCCAGGTCAATCACCAGCAGCCGAGGCCCCAGGCACAGGAGAGAGCCGGGCCACACCAACAAAGCCCACCCTTACTGACCACCACTGACTGCAGACACATGAGCCAGGTGGTCCTGGGCCAGGCAGCCCCAATTGGCCCCCTGACTCCTGGATAGAATCGGTACTTCTTGCCTGAGGCCTTTACACCTTGAGAGGTGTTACTCGTGACAGCTCACAGACAGCTCAGGCAAATGCCCAAACATAGTTGGCTTTCAGCAAGCGTCACTCCCTCCGCTCTTTCCCACGAGAGGCCACAAGGAAAAATCAATCAGAAGAGTTCCAGCCGCTGCTCCTAACAGTGTGGGAGGAGTGGCAGGCCTGCGGTGCGGGACCTCAGGATGGATGAGGGGCTGCCCATTGTTCGAAGACTGACTTGCGAGTTGGGGGAGGTGGGGAGAAAGCCCCCTCTGTGCAGAGACACTTCGAGATGATAAAGAAAACTTGACTTATCAGCTGTATTCATGACGCTGGCAGCAGGCGAAGATGCATTTTTAACAATCCAGCCTTGCAGACTCTCACAATTTATCTCAATAAACGCCAGGGTGCCTTTTTTCCTTTCCCTTTTCCCTCGCTCTGAAATGCGCAGGGAGAAGATGAAGGGCTGACGTGCAGGAAAAACTCATATTTAGATGTTTTGATAAAGTCCCCTTAGCCACGCTCCCTGCAGAGCAGAGCTGAGCAGATTGGTGCGCTGAGCTGGGCTAGGCGAACGGGCCAGGCAGGGGTATGGGAAAGATGAGTGGTTCTGGTAGCCCTGGGGTGAGGAGGTCAGTGAGGAAGGGGATATACATTTAAGTAGCCCACCCTTAGCTGCAGTGTGAGGGGATCCTGCCCAATTCCCCACGTTTTAGAGCCCTGCTCCAGCCATCCTCAGCCTGCATGTGGCCCCACAGCTCCAGTCACATATGGATTCTGCAGGGCCCAGATGTGCCCACCTTTCTTCCTTCGCTGAGCCTACCTGTCCAGGCTTCTGGAATTCCCATCCCAAATGTCTCAGCCCACTGCAGTTCCTGTGAGGCCTCCTCTCCAGATCCTTCCCCAACAGCAGCCCATACTGGCTATGTGAGCACATAAGGGGAAGATGTTGGGAGAGGGCAGATGGGAGGACTAGTTCTTGGACTGCAAGTTATGGCATCCCATGCAAGTCAGGCCCCAGGAGTGGAGGACAGAGCAGGGGGTAGGACGGGGAGTGGGGAGGGGTGAAGTCCCATACATACTCTTGCCCTACAAGTGACAGGGTGAGGCCCATCTCCAGGGCTCCTCTATGTGCGGCCCATTCCCATCCTTCCTGACAGACATGCCCAAGGGTAGGTGGAGAAAGTGGGGTCGAGAGGCAAAGTGCCAGCCTGAGGTCACACTCAGCTAATGAGGAGTGGAGTCTGGATTGGAACCCATCTTTCTGTCGGCACCTGGACCCAGTGGGTGCCAGGGAGGAGGCAGTTCAGTACCAAGGTTTGGAACCCGGACATGCACCAGACTGCTTGGTATGAATCAGGTCTCTGCCCCTTGCCAGCTGGGTGACCTCACAGCCACTTAACCCCTGGCTGCCTCAGCCTCCTCCATGGCGCATCGGAGCGTGGTTCATGCTCACAACCTGCGTTAGTCAGCTCGGCTGCTGCATCAAAACACCACTGACTGGGTGGCTTAGACAACAGACAATTCTTTCTCACAGTCTGAAGGCTGGGAAGTCCGAGGTCAAGGTTCTTGGTGAGGGCACCATTGCATTGTGTGCTCACAGAGCCTCTTATTTGTGTGAGCAAGGAGAGAGCTCCAGTCTCCCTTCCTCTCACATGAGGACACTAGTCCCATTATGGGGGCTCCACCCTCTTGACCTCACTAACCCTAATCACACCCCAAAGGTCCCACTTCCTTATCCAATAACACTAGTTATGAGGGTTTCAACATGTGAATTTGAGAGGGACACAGATATTTATTCTAGAACAACCCCTGACTAGAAATCCCCCAATCACCAAAGCTCCCAACAGAGAAAGTTGATTTTTGTTTTGTTTTTAATTTATAGTCTCTATTTAAAACACTGGATGCTGAGGAAGCATCAGCAGGTTTGATCACTGGGATTTGTCCTGGGCAGGGTAAGAACTGTTGTTCTGAAGATTACAGGACAAAAATAAATTGTAAGAATAAATGAAAAGAGGGCGAAAGAGAAACTTTTGATTAAAAAAGACATTAGGGGCTTATCAACCAATCACTCAGGTTTCATTTGAATCCTGAGTCAAACACACTCTAAAACAAAGACAAAAACAAAGCATCTATGGGGCCAATGGAATATTGTCTGGATTTGATGAAATTAAGGACTTATTGTTCACTTAGGTGGTATGATAATAGTGTATAGTGGTTATGTTAAAAAAAAAAAAAAAGTGAAGCAGGCTTGGAAGGAAATGTAACTTTGTGTCCCTAAGACTACAAATGAATTGAAATCCATCTTTGGCAGGTGAGGACACGACTTTGTTTTCCTTCCCATCTTGTGACAAGCAGGGTCCTTGGTGCCAGATAAGAATTCAGTGAGTGTTTGCTCAGATGTGATTCTGTGATAGTCAGTGACTCCCTTCAAGCGACATGGCAACACAATGGGAGGGAGATGGAGGGGAGGGGGTTGGCACCAGGGGTCAGGGCTCCACAGGCTCAGTGCTCCCAGCCAGGATGGCTCCTCTATCGAAGACCCTTTCGTGGTGTCAGGAGCTGCGAGAGAGAACCATTGATGGCCATCAGTGCTCAATGCTTAAAAAAATCTCAAAAGTAGTGTTGCCTGTGGACTTGTTGGGTGTGAAAAGGGCAAAACTGACCCAAGTAGTTGGTAGATCCTCTTATCAGTGGGTGGAGTCTATCCCTGTGACCTGGAGTATAGTCTGGCCTGTCACTTGCCTCGTGTCCACCATTCTTGGGTCCCCAAGGGAGGCACCCTCAGACACATCATCCTTGGGAGCCCCATGCTCTGAAGTGAAGGTGAGGGGGGGACAAATATGAAGGGTCTCTATGCCGTGTCCCAGAGCAGACCAGGAGGCCCCCATTACTGGAGTTTGCTCAGTGCTGTACTAACTTCTCATAAAGCCAACAGCCTGTCGTAGAAACACTGGTGCCGTCTCTAATTTCTCTGATGCTCCATTTATACACAGCCATTCCCCAATGGCCCCAGGTGTCTGGAGAAACGACTTAACAGTATGGCTCCTGCCCGGTATGCATATGGAATCATGCTCTCCCTGGAGCCCTGTGCATATTGTTCATGTTTAATTGCAAACAGGGGATGGTGGGGGCGGGTCTCAGTTGTATGAGGGAGAGGAGACCGCTGTCTAATGGCAGTTGGGTGGGACTGGGCAGGCTGAGGGTCCAGGACAGAAATGTCTTTGGACCAGGGGGTAGCCTGGCAGGTAGGATGAGCAACCATCCCAGTTTATCTGCCACAGCCAAGGGGTTTCCTTGAAAAGGGACTTGGAGTGCTATTATCATGACAGTCTAGGGTACACTAGGGTGATAGGATACCTTACAGGCAGGGGCAACAGCCCAGGTCAAGGGTCACCTTAGTCAAGACTAGGGAGCTGTATCAGTTGATGTGGGCCTGAACTGAAGGTGAGAAGTCACAACATGAGTTTGATGACAAGAAGCCAGCAATACTGGGCACTCACATTGTGTGTGGTACCTTCCTCAGAACTCTGTATTTAGTAAGGCATGCAATCCTCTTAACAGCCTCTGAAGTGCAGTTGAGCCATGGACGATATGGGTTTGAACTGTGAGGATCCACTTACACATGGGTTTTGAAAAATTGCTGTTCAAGTGTCAACTGTATTTTCTATCCAAGGTTGGGAATCTGTGTGTGGCCAGATTCTGTAGTTATACAAGAATTTGCCACTGTCCTGGGGATCAGAATCACGAACCCCTGTGTTGTTCAAGGATCACAGGTATCATTGTCCCCATGTAGCATGTGAGGAAATGGAGGCACAGATAGGTGAGGTGAACTGGCTAAAGTCCCACAGCTGACAAATGGCACAGCCAGGATTTGAATCTGTGTCTGAGTCTTTTCTTGCAGTCACAGCACTAAGTCCCAGACTTCGTAGCCAAACAGAAGACTCCTCTCTAATCCAGCCCATCCAGCCTCTCATGTATCAGTCAGCTTCCACTGCATAACAAAGCACCCCAAAATGTAGTAGTTTACAACAAATATGTATTCTTTCTCATGACTCTGAGTTAGGTTGGGCAGTACCCTTTGGACAGGCTCGACTGGGGCTGTCTCCAATGTGGCCTCACTCACTTACCAGGGAGTCATCTGGGATAAGTTGGATGGCTGGTGCCTCTCTCCTCATGGTCTCCCATAATCCAAGAGGTAGCTCAGGTTTATACATAGGGTGGTGCCCACTGAGTTCCCAGCAGGAGGAAGGGACTAGCCCTTCTACACAGAGCTTTTCAAGCCTATGTTTGTGTTTTCTGATGCCCGGTCCAGTCTCACGGTGCAGAGAAACAGACCGAGAGGAGCACGTTCCAATTGGAGGCCTTGAGGGTCCTTTATGTGTGGATTTGGGATTCTTGCCTTTGCATCTCCCCTTGGTCTGCCCTTATGAGCCCTAAGTGCATAATCCTTAACCTATTTCTCTGGCTCTTTCCATGCAGTGGCACTCTCATAAGTTTCTGTTTCCATCCCTTGTTTCTCTCCAGGACCTGCTCTTCTGCTGGGCAGATCTGATGTGCTCAAGTTACAGATGGTGTTGGTTCCAGGGGGCATCCTTCCCAGAGGTGTTTAGACCCCTCAGGAAGCCTCTGAGATGGAAGATGATCACAGTTCACCAATTTCAATTGCCTCCTGTCAGACAGATGAGGACAATGACACTTGGAGACAGGATGCCTCATAAATATGTATAACCCCAACTCAGAAATTCACCACTAAGAATTAACCCTTAGGAACAATTAGATATACCCGAAGAACTGATATATAGGCTGTTGCTTATGCCAGCTGAATCCGGGACAGAAAGTATGCACATCACCACAGGAGTTAGGTAAAGTTGTTTATGGTTCATCCACTCAATGGAAATGTAGGCAAGCATTCCACACTTGAAAAATGATCCTGCAGAAGATATTAAATGGCAAGGGAAGAGGTTTATGACAGTAAGTATAAACAGAAATTCAAAGAACAGAATGTACAGTAGGTTCTCCTTTTTGTAGGAAAAATGTAAACGTGCAACAACATGCATATATGTATATACATGTTTGACAGAGGCTAAAACTTGGAGATGGGATTAAGATTGGTTTTCTTTTTCTTTTCCATTTGTATTTTCTACCATGCTTTTTCATATTTTTTCTAGGAGGGGAAAATGTATGCTTAAATTGAGAAATGTAAAAGTTTTCTCTTTGTCATCCCTAGGAATTAATGATACCTAAGAATAAGGAAAGTCTGTCCTCTGTGACTTTAGGTCTTAATAAATAAGAATGTCTGAAATGAAGCCAGAGTACCAGAGGTATTGCTGGATTCTTGGGCCTTGGAGATCATGAGGAACTGCATTTTTGAATTTTTAAAAGTGTTATTGATTTCAGTTTTTTAACTTCAAGTTCCAGTCAAGCTTTGCCTTTCCAATAGATTTGAGTCCATGCAAAAACAGTTATGCAGCACTGTATTAGTCAGCTAGAGCTTTGTAACAAGCAGTCACACAAAAAAAATCTCTGTGACATACTGTAACAAGCATGTATTTCGCACATGCTTACAGTGTGAGCATCCTTATGATGGTCTAACTACAGACTGAATGCAGGTCTGCTCCATGTGTCTTTCACCCTCCTGGGACCAGTGGGCTGGACAAGGCATCATCTTTCAGAGCAACGGCAGAGGCACAAGAGGGCACACAGGAATGTGTGATGTCCCTTAAGGCTTAGACTCAGAACTGAATTTGTCGCTTTCTCCCACATTCCATTGACCAAAACAAGTCAAGGAAGGAGCACAACATTAGGAGGCCAAGCCTCACTCTGCCATCTGTGGAAGGAGCTACAGTCACATGGTAAGGGGAAGGTGAGCTCTGGGGCCAGGTCTTCTTTGTTTGTTTGTTTTATTAATCTTCAGTGGAGGATATTTTTCCCCGGATCTTAGAGAGAGTGGAAAGGAGAGAGAGGGAGAGAGTGGGGAGAGAGAGAGGCACTTATGCAAGAGAGACATATTCATTGGTTGCCTCCTGCACATGCCCTGACTTGACTGGGGATCAAACCTGCAACCAAGGAATGTGCCCCTGACCAGGAATTGAACCTATGACCCTTCAGGCTGATGCTACAACCACTGAGCCACACCCGTAGGGCTGGGGCCAGTTCTTTAATCCAGCACCACACTTTCACAAACGACCACTGTGGTCAGGTCATGGCATGGAATGGTTGCACTCACTCTGAACACGGTCACAATAACACTTCCTTCACTTACTCTAAAGCAACACACACTTATGGTGGAAAAGCACGAAGGGGAAAAGTAACATCACTGTAACCCCACTTCCTCAGGTGGTCCTGCAGGATTTTGTTCCATCTCCTTACTGTGTGCACATCAGTTCATACAATCAAATGAATATAAGCATACATTTATATATAATAAAGTGGGATTTTTGGTTTGGTTTTGTATGCTATCTTTTTCACTTAATCTCATTTAGTGAGCTTTTCTTGCATGATTAAACAGTAGTTTTAAAGCAAGCTTTCTAATGGCTGTACAATATTTTAAAGTTATACAATGAGTTATCTGGACCTGCACTCTGCAGTGTGGTAGCTGCCAGGCACAGGTGGTTACTGAGCATTTGAAATGTGCTGGTTGGAATTCAAATGCATGAGTGTGAAATCCACACCAGATTTTAAAGACTTGGCACACACAAAATGTCAAATATCTTACTAGTAATGTTTATGTTGATTACATGTTGAAATAATAGTTTGGATATATTGGGTTAAACAGATATGTTATTAAAATTAAATTCACATGTTTCTTTTATTTTTTATATGTGCCCATTAGAAAATTTAAAATTACTATGCTCAATTAATAATTGACAAAAGAGGCAAGAGCATACAATGGAATCAAGACAGACTCTTCAATAAATGGAGTTGGGAAATTGAACATATACAAACAAAAAATGAAACTAGCCCTCCACTTACACCATACACAAAAATAAACTCAAAATGGTGAAAGGACTTAAATGTAAGATGGGAAACCATAAAAATCTTAGAGGAATCCACAGGCAGCAAAATCTTAGACATAGGCCGAAGCCATATCTTCACTGATACAGCTCCTAGGGCAATGGAAACTCAAGAGAAAATAAACAAATGGGACTACATCAAAATAAAAAGCTTCTGTACAGCAAAAGAAACCATAAACAAAACAATAAGAAAGCCCACTCACTGCATGGGAGAACATATTTGCCAATGTTATCTCCGATAAAGGTTTAATCTCCAACATTTACAGAAAACTCATACAACTTAACAAAAGGAAGATAAACAACCCAATCAAAAAATGGACAACAGACTAAGTAGATACATTTTGAAAGAGGACATAAGGAAGTCACTAATCATCCGAGAGATGCAAATCAAAACAACAATACCATCTCACACCTATTAGAATGGCTATCATCAACAAATCAACAAATGACAAGTGCTGGCAAGGATGCAGAGAAAAAGGAGTCCTTGTCCACTGCTGGTGGGAATGCAGACTGGTGCAGTCACTATGGAGAACAGTATGGAGTTTCCTCAAAAAACTAAAAATGGAACTCCTGTTTGACCCAGTGATTGCACTTCCAGGAATATATTCCAAGAAACTAGAAACACCAATCAGAAAGGATATATGCACCCCTATGTTCAAAGCAACACAATTTACAATAGCTAATATTTGGAAACAGCCTAAGTACTTATTAGCAAATGAGTGGATTAAAAAACTGTGGTACATCTACACAATTGAATACTACACTGCTGTAAAAAGGAAGAAACTACTACCATTTGCAACAGCATGGATGGAGTTGGAGAGCATTATGCTAAGTGAAATAAATCAGCCAGAGAAAGATAAATATCACAAGATCTCACTCATTTGTGGAATATAATGAACAACATAAACAGATGAACAAAAACAGATCTAGGGACAGAGAAGCATTGATCAGACTGTCAAACCTCAGAGGGAAGGTAGGGGAGGGTGGGGGTAAGAGAGATAGATAAACCAAAGGACTTGTATACATGCATATAAGCATATCCAATAGATATAGATAGCAGGGAGCTGAGAGCATGAGGGTAGGGGGCAATGGGGGGTTAAGGACACATATGTAATACCTTAATCAATAAAGAAGAAAAAAGAAAGAGGACGAGGACCTTGATTATGTGCAGGAGGGCATTCATTGCAATAAATTATTTTTTAAATCCTATCTAATAAAAGAGTAATATGCATATTGACCATCACTCCAACACACAAGATGGCTGGCAGGGGAGAGTTGTTGTAGGCAATCAGGCCAGCAGGTGAGGGCAGTTAGGGGTGACCAGGCAGGCAGGGGAGGGTGGGGGGGTGTAATTGGGACCGTAGGGGAGCAGTTAGGCATCGATAAGTCTGGCAGGGGAGTGGCTAGGGGGTGATCAGGCTGGCAGGCAGGCAAGCAGTTGGGAGCCAGCAGTCCTGGATTATGAGAGGGATGTCTGACTGCCTGGGATTGGGCATAAACTTACAGTCGGACATTCCTTGAGGGGTCCCAGATTGGAAAGGGTGCAGGCTGGGCTGAGGGACAACCCTCCCCCCATTGGTGCATGAATTTCATGCACCAGGCCTCTAGTAAAAATAAATAAAATAAAATTATATGCAGGGTGGGGCAAAAGCAGATTGACAACTTATATGGAAAATAATTCAATAATTAATAAGAAATAATACAAGAATAAACCATGTTTCATGTACTCACAACTGTAAACCTTCTTTTGCCCACCCTATCTGTAGCTTATCTTTGTGGCTTGCATTACGTTCACTTTAGGTGGATGGCAGCATAGACCTAGACAATCCCTCCAGTTAGATGTTTAGACTCTCTCAGATTTAATACAATTCTAAGCAACATTATAATGAGCATCATGGGATCCAGTGGTAATTGACTTACATTGAACTTTCTCATATGCTTGGCTCTTTGCTGAGCATTTTCCATGCATGAACTCATGTTAGCCTCAATCTCTGCTCTCCAGTAAGTATGCTAGTTATTCCTATTTATAGATGAGGAAACCAGGGATCAGAGACAACAGGAATTTGCCCAGGTCACACATTAGCTATTCAATTGGTGGAGCCGACACAGTAACTCATATAGTGTTGATTCCCATGGTTTTTACCCACAGCTAGCCTCTCTTTCTGCATGCTTTTCTGATAATTGCCTCAGAATTAATTTCTAGGAGTGAGAATCATGGGCCAAAGGGTTTGCACATTTCAAGGTGTGGGGCAGAATGCCAGCACACCTTCCAGAAAGAAGGTGTCAGTGCAAACTTCAAAAAAGAGTCTGTTAATTCATCAAATATCCGGGGTGCATTTACTGTGACCTGGGCACAGGTCTGTGTGCCGGAGGCCACAATCAACAGGACAGCTGACCTCACCCTCCTGGGCTCCCAGGGCCTTGTGCCCAGGGTCGGGGGAGGGGACAGAAACTACAGAGGGACATTATACTTTCAGGTAGGTAGAAATGTGCGTTGTGAAGTAAACAAAGCAGAGAGGGAGAGCAGTGGTGAGGTGGGGTGGAATGGGCAGGGGTTCTACTTTAAGTAGGGTTATCCTGAGAGCTTCTAAGAGGAGGTGGCCTTAAGTAAGCCCTGAAAACAAGAAGAGAAAATTAGGAGAAAAAGTTTCAGGCAGGAGGTACAGCAGTTAGAGAAGTGGGGAGAAGACCCATGAGTCTAGAGTTTGGTGAGTTGGGGGGGGAAGGGATGGGTGGTGGGGATCAGAGTGAACAGAGAGGAATCGGACCATGAGGTGGAGATTTTTTTATTCTAAGTGCAGTAGGAAGCTCTGGAAGGCCATGGATCCACATTTTGTGGGACCTGAAACATACAATTAGAGACATTCTTTTTAGAAGATCCCAGAATCAGGAATCGAAATTAGCTACATAATTTAATATTTATTTCAAATAAGAAAAGAAATTACAGTAAGTGACAGACCTAAAAGCTGCAAATTACCAAAAGCATTACAGAATTGAGAAAAATAACAGTATGTTTTTGAATTAGCAACCTGACACACCTCCCAGGGTTGCGTCCTTTCAGATTGCACTTTTCTTGGCAATAATTTATGAGATCATTTTCTGTAGAGAGGACCAAAAGATAATTTAGCCTTTCCTCCAAGAGAGTTTGATGTAATTTGTTTTTTTTATTGATGGTTTAGGAATGTTTTATTTTCATCACCACAATTCATTACTGATGAACTGTCCTATAAATTTTTAGGATTTGTTGTCAAACCTGGAAAACCTATTTCAGGTTATTCTTCATACTGGAGACCCTTTGCATGAATAGACCTTCCTTCCCTTGGCTCCCAGCACTGGTTTTCCTCTGACATCTGGGACCCAGGCCTTCGCTCTGGCTGGAGTCTGCAGTCTTCGCTGTGGCCAGAGTGCTGGTCCTGTAGATCCCTTCACCCCCCACCCTCCCTCTCATAGCAGGCATCCTGCCCCTCCCAGCCACTCCACACCTTGAGCAGCTAGGGAACCACTATCTTTGTTCTTCTGATTTGCATATTCCCTCCTGATTGGCTCTTGGGCATAGCAGAGTGATGATCAATTTGAATGTTTCTCTTTTATTAGTGTAGATAGAAGCTGTGAGATTTCTGGGCCTTTTAAAGTGTCTTGAGCAGCCATAGACCCCAATTAATCTGTGAACTGATTATGTTCATTAACCACATTGCTGCCCCTCTCTGCCTCCCAGAGCTTTGGAAGGGGCCTAGGCCATGGCAGGCTCTGAAGCTAAAGACACAGGTGAACCCACCTCAAACTGGAGGGCATTCAGAGGAAAGGAGAGGGTCTGTCCATCCTTGCTGCTGGACAGAATATGGACAACAGGGGCCCGAGGAGGCAGCTAGACCTCCACGGGACTGTCCAGGAGAGAGATGGTGGTGCGTGGACCAGGATGATGGCCTTGCAGATGGGAGACGAGGGCAGATTCCAGGGAAGTTTGGTGTGTGCTGACCTAAAAGAGGTGAAGAGAGGCCTCAGGGAGAAATCAAGGACACTTGAGTGTCAGCCAAACTACAGCTCAGACTCAACTCATTGCTTGGTTCTTGTCTTTCCTCCTTGTATTTTGGGGTCCAGGACCTGGTTTGTTCTCCCACTCCTCCTCTGCTGTGTGGGCCTGTTACGCATAACTGGAACCAGAGCTCACCCTACAGAGCAGAGTGAGAGGCAGTGGAGGAGGGACCGGCCTCTGATGTCATCCAGATTCCGGGGTTTCATTAGGTGCCCAGCATTGGTAATATGTTGGATTCCTGTGGAGAGCACTCTCGGGGAACAAAGATTCTCTGAGAGGGTGGGCCTTGCAAGGCCCGTTTGCTCTAAAGATTAGTTATGGTTTCTGCCCGCCACCCGCCCCCCCAGCATGGTTACCTTCAATTGTAGTTTAGCAAACAATACTGCCTTCTAGCACATAACATTGTAAATAGCCAAACAGTCTATGGGAAAATAGGAAAAGATTTAAGTGGCCTCTTGGATGGACATATAGCCTAAGGAAGTTAGTTAAGATAAGGGGTTTAATGAGGAAACATGTTTACAATAGAATGTAGCTTTGTTGTTTGGGGAACAAGGAATTGTGTAATATGTAACCAGAACTGTTTAAAAGAGTGGAGTGAAATAAACTCAGGCCGCAGTCCTAAAGAGGGCTTTGCGGACCTCCTGATCCCATATCTTTTGTTTCTTCTTTATTTCTATCCATCTTTCTATCTCTATCTTTCCGTAAGCCTCGCCCCCCTTTCAGGGACTGTTCGACTGATGCCGGCTGGCCCGGCATTGAGTAGGCTTGAATGAAGACTCAGGTGGCTGCAGCGAAGATAAGCTCATTCCACCAGGAGGAAGGGGGAATGTGGCTGCCCCCAGAGACATCAGGAGATGTGAGCAAACACACAGCTGTCAGTCATAGCTCACACCAGCTGCAGACTAGCCGTTGGGGGCCTCAGTGACTTGGAAATGGGCCCACTGGTGGCAGAGGAACTGCATGCCTTGCTCTACCAGGGAATAAAGACATGTCCGTTGTCTGCAGAAGGAGCAAGAAGTTTGCAAAGTTGACCGAGGTGGAGGTGCTGACATCTTGGAGCTGGGACTAAAGTCAGAAGTGACAGCTCCCAGAGGAGGCCTCCGCCAGCTTTGATTATGCTGCCTTTCCTCCTAGGGCACCTGGGACCCCTGCTCATTGGCAGGGTCCTCATCAGCCGGGTGAGGTCGAGGCAGAGACAGGCCCCATGACAAAAGAGGCTCTGGGCTGGGCCAATTGTCCCAACCTATTTGGACCATTAACTTTGGCATAGTTAATGGTGGAGGCTGGAAACTCACTGTGGACAGGAGCAAAGGATGAAAAAATAGGAGAGAATATTGTCCACTTCTCTCAGGCAAGGACACGCTTCAGCAGCAGCCTCCTCACTGTGCTGAGACCTGAGACACTATGAAGTCGGTGGAATGGGGGGCTCTGAACACAGGCTCTGACCTGGAGTGGAGCTTGGGTGTCTCACACTCATGCATTCATTTGTTCCTTCAGTCATTTCACAATTTTTAGTGTGGACCTACTGTGTGACAGGCTTGGTTCTAGGCCCTACTAATACTGCAGTAGACAAAATAATTTCCTTGTCCTTATGGAGCTTGTATTCTAAGATGGAAGGAGATTATATGCAATCATAATTTTTTTAAAAAGTAAGCTTGTTGAAGTACCATGGAAAAAGAAAAAGTGAAGCCAAGTCAAGGGGGTTGAGAATACTCAGGGCGAGATGATGTTGAACAATATAACCAGGGACTGCCTGATGAGAAGGTGATGTAAAGGACAGACTGAAAGGGGGAAAGGGTTAGCCATGCAGGGACAAGTGGGAACAGGTACCAAGGCCACAGCAGGGGTGTTCCTGAAGCCTTGGGGAAGAGAGAGGGGGCTGCAGATGAAGTAGAGGGAGGGAAGAGTGGAGTCATTGGAGGGAGAGGAGGGAAGAGCTCCACTGATGTCCCCAATGAACAGGTCTTCATGGGCCTGAGTGAGATAGGGAGCCCTCACAGTGATTTGGTGGAGAGCAATGATGAGAGGTCTCAGAGTTTAAAGACAGAAGAATGACATGAGTGCCTCCCATTTAGCAAGGCCACCCTGCCCTCTGCATCAAGTGTGGGAGCAAAGAAGGAGGGAGACCAGTTGGTGTGGACCATGGTGGTCACAATGCAGGCAGGAAGGAGAGGTGGATGCTGGGCACATGCTGAAATATAGCCAATGAGATTGTTGATGGGTTCTTGTGAGTGGTGAGGAAGATGGGAGGCAGTTGACTTCCTGTGTTCGAAGGATTACACTGTCGCTCAATGAGATGTGGAGGCTGACTCCTACATGTGAATTGTTGGAAGTCACCCATTGCCTTCACTAGCAGAGATGTGTTGACAAGGAACCCAGAAAGCTGGTCAATCTTGAAGCTCTGAAAGGTCAGAGCCAACCATCCACTGTTTAGTTGAGAAAAAGGTAGCTAAAGCAACTTCCACCTTTTAATTTTATGTAAATTCTTGCTGATTGGCTATTATTGGAATTGCCTGCCTAAAGGCTATGGGTATATCCCGTAGTCTTAATAAAAGGGATAGCAAGGCCAGAGCAGGTAGAGTCCTCTCCCTTGAGTTGGGCTCCCACCTGGTCCCCTATTCCCAAATTTATATTTTCTTGTTTGGTATTTTTCATTTGTGTGCAGCCTTCTCTAGAGCCTGAACTCTGAACCATTTGGGATGTTGGGGGCAACACTTGCAACGGGCAGCCCAATGTAGGGTATCCGCAGTGGTAGTCCTTGAAAGGCCCGGCAGTGACCTTTTGAGGGGCTGGGACAGGTGAAAGTGCAGACAGGCTACGAGGGACCCAATGCCCTGATTCAGCAAGACAGGGCATCAGAGATGACCAGGAAGAGGGCCAGGAGTGGGACCAGGTCAGGAGCTGAGGGCCAAGGCAAGGATTTGCTGATGAGACCTTACTGTAGGGAGAGATTCGCCAGCAAGGTGGGCCAGGAGCCAATTTCCTAAGGGCTAGGAAGTAGAGAAGGGGTTAACAAGTGCAGATTCTGGGGAGCCCAGGTCCCAGAGTTCTTACAGCAGCTCCCCCAACCCCCACCACGACTGCATGTCTCAGACTCCCTGCCTCAGCAGAACTTCAGCCCTGGGCTTTCCCCCTGCGATACCTGCCCCCAAACCCTGTCATGGTTTTAGTTTTCAGGACATTGAGGGGGTTTGGCCCATGAGCTCATTGAAATGTCTCCATCTTCGGTTTATCCTGGATCTCACGTGTCTCATCTTTTCCCATTTTTTTCCTCCTAAAATGTCAAGGTGCTCTTTTCCTAGCAGTGCTGCATGGAGATAAAGGGGATTAGGGTGTAATTTTCTCCTATTTAAAGAAATTTAAAGCAAATGGCAGTAAACAGACCCACTTGAAGTACATCATCTCATCTCCCTCTCCATCCTGGCTTCTGCTATCCTGCCCCCGCTTCTTACCCCTGAACAGGCTGCCCTGGGAGCTCCTGATTTGGGGGCATTAAGTCAGCCGGGATCTGCTTGCTCACAGGGTCTGTCTTCCAGAAATCCCTTTAGCAAGTCCAGGATGCAGGGGGAGGTGGGTAAAGCAGGAGATGGGTTTGGGGCCTCCAGAAAACACACAGATGGTGGTTTGCTGCCCTCAGGAGGGCCAAAGTCCCAGGCCTAGAATTTGGTCTCCCTGAGAGAAAAAGCCAGTCACTGGGAGGGGTTGGTCCTGACAGTGTCCACTTCCCCTGAATAGAGCAAGAAGACCGCACCCCAAGGGTCCCCATCTTCGTAGCTGGTCAGGATAAAGAATCCACTTTCCTGCCAGATCCAAGGCTAGAAGGGATTATCTAACCCCACTTGCTCATTGTCCAGGCAAGAAATCGAGGCCAGAGAGGGGTGGGACTTCCTGGGGTTGCTGGGCCAGTTGGAGACACTGAACCCATCCTTCCATGGAAGCTGGATCCTGAAACAACCTCTTGATATGACTAGTGCATCCCTTCAATTCTGTAACATACATTTGAAACTTTCCAAAACAAAATGCTCCTTTCAACTGGTCTAGACATTTAATTTTATCTCTCTTTCTGCTTTCTTTCCCCTTCAGAAGCTGTTACTAAATTAATCAATGGTCTACCTTCTGATAGATGACACTTTAGAACAAAACAAATGGGTTTTTGGTGAAAAATGATTCCAGTATAAATAACTATTATTTTAGTTCCTTCCTACGTTTTTAGAGCACTGTGCTAAGTGCTGAACTTGCTGTTTCTCAGTTAATCTTCCCAACAGCCTCCTGAGGTGGATACTAGCATAACCCCATTTTACAGCTGAGGAAACTGAGTCTCTGAGGGATCCAATTACCTGCTGAGGGCCACACAATGAGTGGTGTAGTTCCCATTCTATTTAAGCCCAGACCATGTGGTTCCAGAGCCTGTGGGGGACACATTACATGGCCACCTGTGTTTATATTATGCTGCCTCCTCATTGGTTCACTCCTCCCTCATTCTCTAACCTGTGATGGACACTGGCACTGAGGAATGACCATGAAGTAAAGGGCATCTGCCTCTACTTTCTGCCACCAACCTGCTGTGTGGCCTTAGAACACGTTGCCTTTCCCCTGGGGAGTCAGGGTCCCATCAGTAGCATGAGAGACCAGCCCCTCTGAGCTGTCCCCACTCAGATCTGACGTCCAGTCTCAAAGAAGCCCCTGTCCCTGAGGTGGCCGTTGCTTTTCTCCCCACCCCTTTCTTGGAAAGTCCCCTTTCGGGGACAAGCTGTGCGACGACACACTTTCTGCTCACTCTGCCCAGTAGCGCTGTTGCTGTTTGAGGACAGTGTTTCTATCTGAGGCCCTGGGTTCTTCCTGCTGTGGCCGTAGCCACATCACTGGACAAAGTGACCCAGGACAGGAGCAATGAATCAACCTCCCACAGCTCCCTTCCTGCAAATAAACGGGTGCTAACTCACTCACAAGGCCCTCTGTAATAGGATGTTTGCCCATAGCAAGAATATTGTTAACACCTTATTGATGGCTAACCGCCCCCGCCCCCCCCCCATTGTTCTGTGACAAAGTTGAGACAGTAAAAGGCATAGATTTTCCAGATCTGAGCTTTGAGGCCAAGATCAAAGCAGAGGAGAGGTGGAAGACAGACTTTCCTATGAAAATCTGGCCATCGTTCTCCTGGTGACATCTCTCCTGTGCCACATGGCAGACGGCGCTCTGAGTACCAGCGGATTTGTATTGCATGAGGACACTTGAGTCTAAAGATCAATGATGCTCTCAGAACCGCTGTGCCAGGCCATGGGGTGAATGTGCTAGGAGAGCAGCCTGCCAAGACCCAGCTAAAATTAGGCAGCCAGTGACAGACACTGGATTCACAATCATAGCCTTCCAAAGCAATGTCAGAACTGAGTGAATTTCATTGGCCTCCATGTTCTGTCTTTGCGAAGGGGGACTTTGTAATAAACTGGTTCCCTCTCTGGGGAAGTGGAGGTTTTTGTTTTGTTTTGTTTTTGTTAATACATTTTATTGATTTTTTACAGAGAAAAAAGGAGAAGGATAGAGAGTTAGAAACATCGATGAGAGAGAAACGTCGATCAGCTGCCTCCCGCACACTCCTCACTGGGTATGTGCCCACAACCAAGATACATGCCCTTGACCGGAATTGAACCTGGGACCCTTGAGTCTGCAGGCTGACACTCTATCCATGGAGCCAAACCGGTTAGGGCAAAGTGGAGGTTTTTTTTATAAGGCTGCCATCCCACTGCCACCTCCTAGAAATGCCAGGAACCAGCGCTATTACCTGTCACCTCAAGTGCCCTGCCCAAGAACAATCTGAGTCCTGGATCAAAGTTCGGGGTGAGGGTGGGGGTCCAGCAGAGCATATGAGAGCCTGCTTTGCCATTAATTATTTGTGTGAACTTGGGCACATTATTTCACCCCCGGGAGCCTGGTTTCCTGATCTGAGAGCAACTTGGAGCAGTAACAGAAATAGGATAATTTCTGTTCTGCATATATATTAAATGACATAAAGCTTGTAAGTGTTTAGTGTGATGCCTAACACATAGTAAATAATCAATATATTTTTGAGTTATTCTTATTAATAAGCCACAGAACCTTAGTGTGAAAGGGAGCATAATGCCAGCTTTTTTCTTTTCTTTTTTTTAATACATTTTTATTGATTTCAAAGAGGAAGGGAGAGGGAGAGAGAGATAAAAAACATCAACGATGAGAGAGAAACATTGATCAGCTGCCTCCTGCACTCTGCCCGCTGGGAACTGAGCCTGCAACCCAGCCATATGCCCTTGATCAGACTCAAACCTGAAACCCTTCAGTCCACAGGTTGACACTCTATCCACTGAGCCATGCCGGCTAGGGCACCCGCTTTTTTCTTAATAAGGAAATACTGGGGCCCAGAGAGTTTAAGTGGTTTGACCGAGGTCTCAAAGCTCAGCTGAGCTGAGGACCTGTCAGGTCAAGTTCCCCCTGCCCACAAAACCAGGAGGGTCTGTGGGACCAGGGCCAGGGTCCACATCTAAAGATGCCTGTCGTGGGATGGGAACGTGGCTGGACAGGAGGGCACTTAGGCTCAAGTCTGCCAAGAATTTGTGGTGTAACCTTGGCCAAGGCAAGTGTGCTAACACCCAGCTCAGGTCCTTAAAACTGTCTTCAGTGCGCTAGGACATTAGTCTGCCAGCTCTGCTGGGCCTGTGATTTGCCCTGTGGCTGCTCGGAGCAACTTCACTTGCTGTGTATTCAAGCGCTAACTGAGCCCTGTGGAAAGGCAGAACCAGCCCTGGATTTCTCCTGCAGGGGGCAGAGGAGGGCTGAGAGTCACAGACTGTCTGACAGAAGGAACCCTGAGTAATTGGGTGAAGGTTGTTTGGAGCTAGTAGTGAGATTGAGTTCATGGTGATAGGGTGGTGAGGCAGGGGTGAAAAAGTGCATAATACATTTGTTAGAGAACAGGCTCCAGTCCCATTTCATACTCCAGAACATTGAGCAGAGAGGCCAGGTGCCCTGAGTACAGAAAATGCAACAGAGCCAGGGTCAGAACCCGGCCTCCCCACCAGTGTCCTTCTTACCACAACTACCTTTGAGGTGACAGTGGGAGCAGAGACATCAGTGCATAGTAAGTGCTTAATGAACATTAGTAAGAGAAGGCATGAGTGACTGGGAGCTAAGGTCATGTGACATCCCAGATATAGATGAACATAAGACTGCTCCGTGCTGACTTCACTCACCCCAATACATCCCAGACAGCATTCCCTGGGGGTTGTCCTGCACCTGCTTTCCCCTGGCCTGGGGAGATGCAGGACTAGTTTCTACTATTCAAAAAGCTGCCTGGAGAGCAGGTAGGCAGCCAATCACCAGCCCCTGGGGAGTCAGGCAGCTTGATTGGGCGAGGCTGGGATATAAGGCTGCCCAGCCTTGCCCAATCAAGCGCCTGTGCCGCCTCCCAGAAATGCCAGGAATCAGCACCACGAACAGCATTCAGCACCTATTACCCAACCTCAAACATCAAAATTCATGAAGGAAACAGCAGAGGGCAAGGCAGTGTCATGGATATTTACACATATGCCCCATACTCCCCCACTACCACCCCCCCACACACAGCCCAGTTCTCAGTGCACTTGATGGTGGTATCTGAATCACACGTGGACAGAAGCTTATGTTCTCAACTTTCTTCATTCCAAAGAGTGTTCCCCATGTATCCTAGGTTGTCCCTCCTCTGCACCACCTTCGAATTCGCCAAGTTTGTCAACTGAAATGATGGCCACCACCCTTCCTGGGCCCCAAGTCATCTCAGTCCCCCCAAGAGTGCACATGTCCACCGCCCTCTCGCCATCTCCACTGTGGCCACCCTACTCCCAGCTGCACCTGATCGCTTCCCTGCCACAGTCTCTGCACACAAGCATCTTTCCAAAGTATAGGGCCCTGAGCATGTGCTGCTGCTGAAACAGAAAGGGCTCTGCATTCCTGGGGCCCACCATTGAAATGTGAACCCTGCACCTGTCATCCAGGACCCTCACTCTGACTCCTGTGGCTCCAGCCTCCCCTGCTGCTTCCTCATCCCAGGTGTCAGGGCCATGGCGTCCCTAATGCTCCTTCCATTTCCTGACCGCAGGGTGCGTTCTCCTCGGCACCTGGGCCTCTGCAGGTCAGCCCCTCGCCCTTCGTGTTTTTCCCTTCTCTGTCTGGAGAATCTCTGTCCTCTAGACTCAGCCCAGAGATGGCCCTGCAGAGTGGACTCAACCTCCTTCTCATACCCCATCAAGGTCCTCTCTATCCAATGACAACTTCCACCTGTGATTTTCCGCAGGACCTCATGTGTGAGCCCAAGAACAGCAGTGGCCTCTCTCCTCTGGATCCCTCAGGACATCTCAACTTGGGGTCAGCAGAGCAAGACTGGACTCCCAACTCTGTATCACATGAGGAGCCCCAAAGGCATCACAAACCCAATAGGAACAGGTCCAGTCTCATGTGCTCCCACTGTATACCCAACTTCTCCCCAATTCTCCCCATGAATGACTCCTCCACCCACTTACCCAGCCAGGATCTGAACTTCATTCGTGACAGCTCCTCCCAACTTGGCATCCGATTCTGTTCATTAGCCCCTAATATCTCTGCATTCAACTCTACTCTCCTTCCTCCTGGCACCCCGAGGACCTTCTTCTTCCCCTTAGAGAATATCTGTTTGTGATTTGCATTCAGGCCTCTGAGTAACACTCTGATCCTTCAGGTCGAGGGCTGCATCTGTTTTTCTCCACCAATGAGTTTTCAGTTCCACAAGCAGGTCCTGGCACATGGCAGGTGCTCACTAAACGTTCCTCACTGGATGCATGAATAATAGCTACTGTATAGTAGGCACCTACTGTGTACCAGGCATTCAATTATATCAACTAATCATTCCTCCCAATATCCCAATATGATCCCCATTGGAGAGAGGGAAAACCAAGGCTCAAGGAGGTAAGTAACTCACTCAGTCCCACAGTGTGTGGCAGAGCCTGGTTTCAAGCCGACAGGCCTCTGACCTGGAGCCACATCACTTCAGTGCCTCTGAAACGAGGACCCACTCTCATATCACCTATGGTGCATATCTGTCTGCACCATGCTTGGCCATTTGGGCACCTGCCTCCCCCGTTGGCCTGGGAGCCGCTGAGGGTGGACACCATAATTGTATTTCTATGCCTCCTTACTCCCCAACACACACACACACACACACACACACACACACACACACACAGCCTAACAGTCCATGTGACACCACAGTCCTCTTATTAGGGGCAGGTTCTCCGCCTCCCCGCTCCTAGAGAATGCTCAGAAAATACCCCTATCCAAGGCCTCAAGGAGGTACCCTACTCTTACACTCTGCCTCCCCAGACTTGGCACCCCATCACTGCCTCTCACCCTGGCCTCACGCTGCTCTGGTCCTTATGTGAATAAGGAGATAAGAAGAGGGAAGCAGCCAGTGTCCTGGTTCATCAATGCCTGTGGAGTGAAAGATTCTCACAACACCCAGAGATGTCGCTTTATGAATGGCTGAAAAAGAAACCAGGGAAGGCGGGGAACCCCCATGGGGACATGGTCCTTGGCCATCCACCCAGGCTGCTACTGGATGAGCTGGAATCTGAGAGACATCTATACCCACAAGACCACACAGCCACCTGTTCTCAGACACTGATGTTCAGTGGCACCTGTCAGCCTTCTTCTAGATGCTTCTAAGGACCCCACAAAGTGTAAAGGAGACATACTAGCTGCACTGTCCCATGCTCCTCCAGAGTCAGCCCTATTGGCTCTTTAATGAAGAGTCCACACGGGCTCAGGCTGGACCCATACCACTATGGTTATGAGCCTCTCATCCCCTCAAAGGTTCTTGGGTCCTCGTCAAACATGGTGTCACAGATCAATGAGCCTTCCATACCTCCTACAGCTCCTTTCTTTGTGGGCGGACATGGAGAAGGTGGGGGGAAGCAAACTGGATGATCCAGAGCCTGCAGGGAGGCCCAGAGCAGGAGGCAAAGGGCCTTAGGTCCATGAGTGCTCTGGGCTGGGCAAGATTTTACTCCCAGAGGAGTAAAATGAAGTGACCATGAAGCATGAATTCGAAGAAGCACCTTCACTGACTGTGACAAGACCACAGCCGGAGCTCTTTATGGACAGCCAGTGGGGCCAGAACTGCCAGGAGGACTAGGAGTGGAGACCTGGGATTTTTCAGGGTTTCTGACCCACCCAGGTGTAACCTGCTGGATACACACAATGAACTTCATATGAAAACTGAAGAAGGTGACTCATCATCCCCACATTCTACTCGGTGATACCAGAGCCCCTCATCAGGGGCAGGCCCTCCAACCCCCTTCCCAGAGAATGCCTGTACCCCTACCCAACGTCTCAAGGAGGCACCTGCAGAACAGCCCATCCCTACTCTCATACTCTGCTCCCCAGGCTTGGCAATCCATCTCTGCCCCTCTCCCTGACCTCACCCAGCTCCCCGCCTCTCTCCCCCTCCTTTCCATCCATACTGAGTATTTATTTTCAGAATCTCAGAAGCCCTCTCAAACCTCTGACATTTACTCTTTGGAATGAGAATACTTTCTATTTCGCTTTCCCAGAGCGAGGCTGCTGGGTGAGATTTTTTCCCATTACGCTTGCTCGTCTGAAGGTGAAGTGCTGGAGTAGAACTGGCTTATGCCAGCCCAGCACCAGTGTGTCAACCAGCCACTACTAGGCACCCACTGTGCCCCAGGCCTTCCTCATGAATTATTGCATTCAGCGCACTTGAGAACCTCGTGGAGCTGGTGTTACTGTTTCCCTGTGTGAGGTAAATGAACCAGAGTGGGAAGCAGTTTCAGTAACAAGTCTAAGGTCACACAGCAAAGAGAGGGGCGCAGGGATGACACCACACCCCTCTGGCTCCACGTACATCTCCTTCTTCTCTGTTGTGCCTTCAAGGCCCATGGGTGGGGGTGTGCTGAAGGACGCGCAGCATCTGGGCAAACCGAGAGCCGAGGGGACACAACACCAGGTGGAGGGAACAGCAAGAACAAGAGCAGAGGTAGGTACGTGCCTGGCATGTTGGAGAGGCCACTGAGCTAGGGGGTTCGGGGCCAGGAGGAGGAGAGAGCCAGCACAGCTCCTGAGTAGACCTGACCTGAGTGGTCACAGCGACAGAAAGCCCAGCTCATCGTGGCTGAACCGAAAAGGAAATGCATCGTTCATCTGAGTGGTCAGTGCAAGGATGGCATGGACTGGAGTGAGAGAAGGGCCTGATCCCAAAGGAAAATGGCTGATCCGACCAAAAATAACAACAGATCGTAAGTCAGCACACCGACAGCTTACATGCATCAGACCCTGCTCCCCCTGTTCCACATGTGTTATTTCATGTGTCCTCACGACAACACTGTAGGATGCGTATTATTATTTCCAGTTCATAGATGAGCAGTCTGAGGCACAGAGAGGTTTAGTAACATGCCCAGGGTCACACAGCTAGTAGGTGGCAGAAGCTTGATTTAGATCTTTACTCCAAATCAAGAGTTTAGATCGTAACTGCTGCGCTGCCAAACCTCCCGCATGGCTGTCACGTCTGATCATAGTGGCCTGACACATGCCCTACTCTGGTTCTTTTTTCATACCCCCCAGTTTGCTCTGAATCTGCCCACAGACTCCCTAAATTCAAGCTCCCACAGAATAGAGAGCCAAGAAGCCAAAGTCCCAAGGTGACAAAGACATGTCTTCGGTGGCAGTCTCAGAGGTGACTGCATTTAGAGGCAAGGTGAAAGACCTCCCAGATAATAGGACTAAGCTTCCCTGCTCAAACCCCTTAAAATTTTCTGGTGCTTTTACTAGAAAGATGGAACTTTCCAATATGGACTATGAGGTTCTTCCCAGACTAATCCCCAGCCTCTGTCCCAGCCTCACCTCAGTCATTCTCTCATGCATCATCTGAGCCACTCACACTTTGCTGCTGATCATGGTGCCCTCCCACCCCAGGGCCTTTGCACACACAGTTCCCTATACCTGGAATGCTCTCCCTTCCCCGTTTTGACCTGGAAAACTCCTGTTCATCTTCCAGTTCAACTATCCCCTCTTCAGAGAACCCTGCTCTGACCTTATGTACAATGCCATGCAGCACGAAGCTGCAGTTTCACATATATTTGCATAATTTGGGGGCACAAATGCATTTCTCTAGTTCATTCTTTGGGAAGTCCAGAACAATATCTGTTTTTACTCACTGTTGCATCCCCAGTACCCAGGACAGTGGCAACACAGAGCAGGCACCCAGTGGGGACTGGCTGAGTGTATGGATGCACGTTTCCACAGTGGTCACTGACATGGATAAGCTTCCCTCAGGAGCATGTAGCACCTTCATGAGTTAAATGCTCTATAGTTTCAGGTGGCCCCCCTAGGTTGGGGCATTCCATATCAGTTGTCTCTTTATATTGCTGACAGTATTTCATTATACAGATACACCACATTGTGTTTGTCCCTCCACTAGTTGATAGACACTTGGATTATTTCTTTTTGGCTGTTATAAACAATACAAGTCTAAAAAAGAAAAAAGAAAGAGTTAAGAAGTGGTCCAAGAGGCATTCAGGGAGATCCAAACCAAGGCAGGAAAGGAACTACACATTGGTGCCAAGGCTGAGAGAGCACAAAGTGGGCCTTGATGAGGGAGGAGAGATGGAGATGCCACGGCATGGATCTGCATCCTTCCACCTCCCACTGCCAGCCCCAGCCCAATTTGATTCCCAGAAACACTGCCCTAATATATGTTCTGCATTGCAGCGGAGCCTACCAGTTGCTCCCAACATATTCTTCTCTACTTCTGTTGGTAATGCAGCCTCCAATAGCACGTGTTTAGATGGTTGCTCAGAACATTACATTTCCCAGCTTACTCTGCAGCAAGGTGTGGTCATCTGATTAAGTTCGACCAATGGCATGTGAGTAGACCCCGTGTGTGTGTGTGTGTGTGTGTGTGTGTGTGTGTGTGTGTGTGACCTCTGCACTGTGCCCTAAAGGAAAAGACCATGCCTTCCACATCCTCCCACCTTCCCTTCCTTTCAGCCGGGATGTGACCACAGAGACAAGTTGCATTTTCTCAGTGGATGGAGCAATAGCTTAGGAAACACAGAGCAACAAGTTTGGGGCAGGGGGGAGGCCAGTGTCTAACACGTTAGCTCAGGACACTGACATTGGGATTGTTCCATGAGAAATAAATGTTGTTACACGTTGCTTAAGCCATTGTCATATTGGTGCTTAATTTCTGTATCTTGATAGCATGCTAATGAAGGCAGCTGGCAGCTCTTCATGGTGGTTGAAGTCTCTGAGTTAAGCTTCTTATGCAAAGAGCCTGGCTATCAGTCACCCATTACAATGTAAACAAAAACTTTTCTTTAGTTCACAATTCTGGGGTTCAAAATATAGGCTGGACTCCTCTGAGTAGTTCTTCAGGCTGA
Organism: Antrozous pallidus; assembly: GCA_027563665.1. Classification (NCBI taxonomy): domain Eukaryota; kingdom Metazoa; phylum Chordata; class Mammalia; order Chiroptera; family Vespertilionidae; genus Antrozous; species Antrozous pallidus. The sequence continues at coordinate 193,842,693 of CM050508.1, forward strand.
CTTTCTTCATGTCTTTTTGGTCAGTGGCTGGCCAGCTAGGCCCCCCACTCTGTGTTTGGCTGGGGGGTGGCTGGCTGCAGGCTGGGACAACTGGGTGCTGCAGTGTCTCAGCCTAGGCTTGTTCTCAGAGTGCAGGGTAGGTTCAGAGAGAGGGAATCAAGTACCCGGGCTCCTGGGCTCTGGCCGTGTCTATTTCCACTGCATTCTGTTGGCCAGAGCAAGTCAAGGGATGAGGAAGAGACTCCACATCTTGGTGGGAGGAGATGTAAAGAATATGGATGTAAGGAAGGGAGAGACATTGGGGCCATTTTTGCAATCAACCTGGAAGAGGTTAGTGTCTAATTTTACAATGGAGTTTAGGGTCCTGGAAGGCCAGGGGCTCTGAAACATTCACTTAGCACATTGTCTCAAGACTCATTCCCCATGGTGCTTTGGGCTGCAGAACCAAGTGCCAAAGGCTGTGAAGAGGAAGTTCAAGTGGGTCATGGTCGGTGACATTGCCAACCACTGTCTGGGTGTGGAATTCCAGAATTCCAGCCTTGGGAAGAACATCAGAGGTTGTCCAGTCCTTTCCCAGGAAGTGCTCTAGATGCCCATACAACCAACCTGCCAACAGAGAGCCTCTCTGCTTGGCTTTTCTCTTTACGGGAAATGTCCTTTCTCCTCTGAGACAGCTAGGTGTCTAACACGTTAGCTCAGGACATCTCTAACACTGGGCATCTATCTCTAGTGGCACTGAATCTGACTCCCTAGAGGTAACTTGGTGGTACTGTTTCTGTCACTCACTGGTTGAGTGACCCTGTGTCAGTTACTTCACCTCTCGGAGCCTCAGTGCCCTTGTTTATAAAATAGGCAACCTCCAATCAGCCCACATTAGACAGCTGCCTTTCACCTCCCAGTTCTAGATATTATATTTTTATTAATCCAACCTAAGCATTTGTGGTGGGTGCATTGCACTGTTGACTTGTACTCAGTTTGTATCTACCAGAACCTTTTAGCCTGGTTAATTATGGCTCAGTCTTCAGATCTCAGCTTATACATAACTTCCTTTGAGAGACCTTTCATGATCTAACTTCATCCCCTATCATGTGTTCTCAGAGCTCCCCAGACAAGCCCTCGCATGACACCTCTTACATTTGGTTACTAGTGCTTCTTCAGTCTTCTCTTCCTTTCTATCTTGATGAATGCAGAATCCTTCTTTTCTTACTATTGGTTTCCCCCAGGGGCTTGCCTAGAGCTAGACTGGTGACAGGTACTCAGTATTAGCTTATGAATGAATGAAGAATGAATGAATGAATGAATGAAACACATGCTGATGATTGGCCACACCTTCTCCTCTGTGGATACACTGCGGTTATGGCTGTGAGGACAAATACTCAGGAACTTTCACTCACATATTAGTTCTTCCACAGTCCTGTAATGATTTATTGAGTGATAGGTACCCCCCACAACTGGTGGGCGGAGTTATGATGTAATTGACAGAGACATTGAGCCACCAATCAAGCGCATACCAGAGTGCCCTGTGTCCCACCCCTTCCCATTCCGCCCTGGGCCCAACCCCTGCCTGTTCCGGCCCCTTAAAGGATGTCTCAGTGCACCACGTGGCACCTTTTCTCCCGGACTGTTCTCCCAGGCAGTCCGGGAGGAGGTCCAGCTGGGTCCCCTCTTTTCCCCTTCCCCTGGCCCCAGTTACAGGGCGCGGCTTCTCCGGCTCCATTCCTCCCGAGCCTGTGAACCCGCCTGGAGACCCCAATAAAGCCTGATTAATTCACTTACTTATTCAGACTCCCTGTCTGCAGTTTCTCTCACGGCGGCGTAGAACCTTACATTGAGCACCTACTATGTGCTGGCCTTTGCAAGGGCTGGGGTACAGTGGGCAAAACACAGGTGTTGTCCTGAAATAGGGAGCTCACAGTCATAGGAACATGGCCTGCAACACTCACAGTTAGCTGACAAGCCAGAGCTGCAGGAAGGATCAGACCACATCGCTCAGCAGGCTCAGGTTGCCGGGGAACAAGAGACCATTGATTGGCATTTGTCAACAGCATATGCAGTCCTCTGCCTGAGTTGGAATTCCAGGAATCCCACTTCCTGTGTCTGTGCCCTTGGGCAAGGTGCTCCCCTTCTCTGTGCCTTGGCTTCTCATTTATCAAACAGTGGCCGTCATGAGGATTGAATGAGATGATACAATGCACACAGCACAGGGCCAGCACATACTGAGTGCTCAGTGCCTGTAGCTGCCAGGCTGCCTCCGTTATTGTGGCTGATGGTGTTGTGGCGATTGGAAATCAAGGTTCTTGTTCTGGGTGTTGACTGTGTGACTTTGGGCAAGTGCATTCTCCTCTCTGGTCTTGGTGAGTTCATCTTTAGGAGAATAATGTCAGGAAACTTCCTCAATCTAACAAAGGACACTTACAAGAAGTACATGACACCCTGCTAGGGATGAGGAGAGCTCTGGCCAGAGAACACTACAGAGAATCCCCCCTTCTCCCATCTCATCCACAATGAGCACATTCATCCACAGAACAGAGGAACGGAATAGAATATAAATGGACGGTACCACTGATGGGAGTGATGGCTGTGAACACCTGGCTGGCCAGACACCCACCCATCGCACCCACGAGCAAACCCTCCAGACAGACAGACTCAGGGACCAAGTCCTCCTTACTGCGGAGCTTGCTTTGGCCCCCATCACCAGGCGGATTGGAGTCATCAAATAAATCCAACATTTAGAAAGAGAGGTAGGGGCTTTTAGCAGACACTTTCCTGAAATGCAATGGTAATAAAAGTGAAAAACGGACCAGCACACTCCAGATAACCACCACCAGAGAAGTAATTATGCCACTCCCGTCCTGAGCCAGGATGCTGGTGACAGAGGCTCAGTAATTCATCAGCCCCAGATTTATGGACTCCTCGGGAGCTGCCTGCACATGTCTCCATCCAGGTTTCTTAGGAAACCTCTATTTAGATTTCATCAAGACTGTTTTTCTCTGTCAACCCTGAGTGGAGAGGTGGGCCACCACACCAGGTAGCACAATTGAATATTGATTTGCTGGCACTTACCCAGCAGAAAAACAATCCATTCAAGTGAACCCATAGTTTCCAACTTCTCAAGACTTGCAAAGGGCCTTGATTTTTCTAATAACTTGTTGAGTTCCAGGTATCACATTAGGCAAGTAGAGAGCCTGGTTGTGTGCTTATTGGAAATAAGGCTTCATTATATAGAAAGCACTGCAAACCTTGGTTTTCTCATCTGTAAAATAGAAATATTAAGAGAGGGACGATAAAGACTGTTACTTTCTAGTATTTATATTTCGCTAATATTTGAGTTCTTTAAAAGAACCACATAATTTATAAGAAAATAAAATTGAATTATAAATAAAAGAAGTTAAGAAATAGAATTAGGCATCACATTAGGTTGCAGTGAGGATGACATGAGATGATACAATGCACACAGCACAGGGATGGCACAGACTGCATGTGCAATGCCTGTAGCTGCCAGGCTGCTTCAGTTATGGTGGCTGATGATGTTGTGGCGATTGGAAATCAAGGTTCTTGTTCTATGTTGGCTGTGTGACTTTGGGCAAATGCTTTCACCTCTTTGGTCTTGGTGAATTCATCTTTAAAAGTATAATGTCAGGAAACTTCTTCAATCTAATAAAGGACATAATTAAGGGGAAATCCACATCTAACATTACACTTAATCATAAAGAGTGAATGCTCTCACGAGCATCAAGAACAAAACAAGGATGTCTACTCTGGCCACTTCTGTTTAACACTGCCCTGAAGGATTGGGGTGGGTTGGATAGCCATGGCAATTAGGCAAGAAAAAGAAGTCAAAGGCATTCGTTTTGGAAAGAAAGAAGTAAAATTATTTTCTTTCATAGATAAAATGATCTTGAATGTAGAAAATCCTAAGGAGCACACAGAATAAAACTATTAGAACTCTCCCTAATCGATTTGGCTCAGTGGATAGAACATCGGCCTGTGGACTGAAAGGTCCCAGGTTTGATTCCAGTCAAGGGCATGTACCTTGGTTGTGGGCACATTCCCAGTAGGAGGTGTGCAGGAGGCAGCTGATCGATGTTTCTGCTCATCGATGTTTCTAACTCTCTATCCCTCTCCCTCTCTGTAAAAAATCAATAAAATATATATTTTTTAAAAAACTATTAGAACTCATACATGAGTTCAGCAAGATTGTAGGATATAAGATTAATATAACATACAAAAGCCAGTTGTATTTCTATACACTAGAATGAACAACCTTAAAATGAAATTAAGAAAAAACAATTACAATTACAATTTCACCAAAAACAATATAATACCTACAAATAAAAGTAAAGTGTTTATTACCAGTTGGTTTCAACAAGGATACCAGGATAATTAAATGGAGAAAGAATAATCATTTCAACAAAAGTAATACTGATACAACTGGATAAACACATGAAAAAAGTTGGAGCCCCACTGAACACTACGCACAAAATTTAACTCAAAATGATCATAAACCAAATGTAGGAGTTAAAACATAAACTCTTAGAAGAAAACATAGGAGTAGATCTTTGTGACTTTGGGTTAGGGAACAACTTCTTAATGACATCAAAAATACACATAACAAGAGAAAAAAATAGATATACTGTCTTCATCAAAATTATTGTTATTATTTTTGGTGCTTCAAAGGACACCATCAAGAAAGTGAAAAGACAACCTACAAAATCAGAGAAAATATTTTCAAGTCATATATATGATAAGGGATTGGGATTTAGAATACATAAAGAATTTTTACAACTCAACAATTGGAAGATAACTCATTTTTTGAAAGAGCAAAGGTTTTGAATAGATATTTCTTCAAAGAAGATTTATAAATGACCAATAGGCAGATGCTCAGCTTCTTTAGTCATTAGGGAAATGCAAATCAAAGCTATAAGATGCCACTTCCCAGTCAGGAGAATGGCTTTAATCAGACAGAAAGTAACAAGTGTTGGCAAGGATATAGATAAATTGGAATCTTCAAATATTGCTAGTGGGGATGTAATATGTCAAAACTGTTTTAAAAAATAATTTGTCAGTTCCTAGAAGAATTAAACATAGAATAATATATGATACAGCAATTCTACTCCTAGGTGTATGCCAGAGATATGAAAATACATGTCCACACACACACAAAAATGTACACAAATGTTCATAGAAGCATTTTTCTTAATAGTAAAAATCTGGAAAAAAACAAATGTCCATCAACTGGTGAACAGATAAACAAAATAAATGTATCCATACAATGAAATATCACTCAACAATAGAAAGGAATGAAGTACTGACACTGTTGAGTTCCTGGTATCACATTAGGCTAGAACATGAATTAACTTTGAAAATCACAAAAGATCACATATGGTATGATTCGAGCTATAGATTTAATTCTCCACTCCCCAAAATGTATATGTTGGAGCTGAATCCCCAATATAATGGTCTTTAGAGGTGGGCCTTGAGGTGGGGTCATTAGGTTATTAGGGTGGAGCCCTCATGAATGGAATTAGTGCCCTTATGAGAAGAGACATGAGGGAGATAACTTTTCTTTCTCTGACTCTGCCATGGGAAGACATAGCGAGAAAGTGACTGAAAACCAGGAAGAGAGTTCTCCCCAGGACCCAACCATGCTGGTACGCTGATCCTAAACTTCCCAGCATCTAAAACTAGGAAATAAAAGTCTGTTGTTTAAGCCCCCAGGCTATGGTATCTGTTACAGCAGCGTGAGCTGACTAAGTTCATTTGTATAAAATGTGAACAGGCAAATCCAGAGAAACAGAAAGTAGAATAGTGATTGCCAGGGGCTGGGGAAGGAAAATAGGCACAGAGCACATGGGGTTAAATGAGATAAATGTGTGAGTGTCTAGTAGCATGCCAGGTATACAGAAATCACTCAGTAGTTGCTCCCTATTGTTAAAATGGCCAGCACTGAGCTTCAGCCTGGGCCCCTCTCAGGCCCTCCACGGTGAGGCAGGGAAACCCCAGATGTTCTACAGACTAGATATGTGGACATGGAGAATCTTGTCTCTCTCTGCTCCCTCCTCTCCCATACCAGGACTGCTGCATATCCACCTGTGGGCTCTGCCTGCCCTGTGGAAGCTGAGAAGCTGTTACCTAGCCCTGGACTCAGCTGCAAGCTCAGTGCCTGGTGCCTGGTGAGTATTTTATTCGGGTGGGAGGTGACACCCTTGTAGCAACATCCTCTCTCCAGCGCTGACTTGGGCCTCAGCCTCTGTCCTATTCTTCAGTACATCTCTTCCTGTCCAGGGCTCCTGGGGCTCTCCTCGCACTTGACCCCTGAGCTTCAGTCCCACATTTGGTCCCTGCTGTGTCCCAAAAAGCACCTGTGATGATGGTCCTTCATCTGCACACCTGTGTCTCCTCTGAATTCCACCTCCCTAGAACCTCTGGGACTGACCAATAAGCTGCAACAGGCTGGCACCTGGGCCTTGGCCCTGCCTGAGCTCCTCCCCAATCCCTACCCTCACCCCACACTTGTTCATTGCTCTGCTGGCTGGAATCCAGGCCTGCCTCACCTGGTATGGGAGAAGAGGGGATGATGTGGAAAAGGGGTAAGAAGTACCAGAGTCAGAGCCTTTCTAATTCCTAGGGCTCTAAACTAGCTCCAAACAAAGCATCTTCCAGGAAGAAAAAGACTGAAAGAAGTCAGTTGACAAGCCTGAGTGATGGCCCCAAATTTGGGAAAATTGGAATAAAATGTAGCCATATGAGCATGCTGCATGCAGATGGCTCAATGAGAAGATGAACTCGTGGGAGAGCTCTCTGCCTCCGCCTTCTTGGCTCACCGGCTCTCATTTCCATCTGAGCCATGGAGAGTGACAGAGAGAGCGGCTTCCAGGACTTCCCACAGCTCCTGGGACGGGACACAACTCGGGCCTCACCTGATCCCTCCTCTCTCTAGCCACAGCTGCCACCACCACTGCTTCCCTCAAATCTTTCCACCTGGGCACTCAGGCCTTTTTAGAGGACCTCAAATTGACTATGCTCTGGGAGAAAAGGAGACATATGTAAAACTTTAGATACTCCTATATAAAAAGAGAAGAATATGCTAATTATTCATTATGCCTTAAGGCGACACTACCAACCACCTGACCAACCACCTAGACCAGATCCACGGATCTGCAGGAGGGCGGGGCAGCAAACTACAAGGGGGCAGTGAAAAGCTACAAAAGGAGGCAGGGCAGCAAGCTATGAGGGGGCTGGAGTGCGAGGGGAGGAGAGCTACAAGAGGGTGGGCAGTGGGTGGAGAGCTACAAGAGGGCGGCAGAGAGCTACTGGTGCATGGATTCATGTGCAGGGCTACTAGTATAATTTTTAAAAAAATTGGCTATGCTCCCTCCCACCTCAGGGCTTTTGCACGTGCTGTTCCCTCTGTCAGAAACACACTTCTATGTTTAAGACAACCAGGAGGTTCAAAATGGGGTGCGTGACCTAAAAGTAAGGTAAACAGGGTCAGTGTCTGTTTGGAGGAAGCAGGACTCTGAAGAGGCATTGCTCACTCCTCACTGGCCTTCTCCGGGTAGAACTCAAATGTGCTTCTACAAGCTTCCGTGTACTTCTTCTTTGCATATTTTCAGAGACCCTCTATCTTGTCAACATATAACCTAAAAAACTGTCCATAAGATGCCCCAATCTGTGCAGAACACACAGCGATGGTGGTAATGGACAGAAAAGCTTCCCTCTCTCCTCCCTCTGCTGCTGAGCCCCTCTGGATGCCCATGGGTCTGTGAGGCCAAAGAGGCCTCTGCAATCTGGCTTCTGGGTTGACTGGGGGACCAAGGAAAGTCTTGCTAAATGGCCCGGCCCCGCTTTCGAAAGGATGTTCTTTAAAAGAGTGAGAGAGCGGACAGCACAAGTTTTCTGTGAACACAGACCTTATCCCATCCGCATGTGTTTCCCACGGTGCACAGCCAAGTGCTGGTGCTTGGCAGAAACTTAGAAAAAGTGTGGTTCAACTGAACAGAACTTGAAACAGAAATTGAACAAGCTCTTGGGGTCCATCAGAGTGGAGAACAAAACCGTCTGTAAATCCAAACCCTCTTCTGTTGGTCTCAGGAGAGCGCAGCACTTTAAGGAAGCCCCTGGCAAATCCTTTTGTCAAGTATGGAATTGCAGCTGTAAATAGCCCTGGATCTCAGAGTTGTTTTCCCTCTATCTCCCACTGCCACTCACTCACACACTCTCTCTCAGTATCTAGCTAATGAGCCTGTCTTCATCAATGGTTATTTCACATTAAACACCTGCATGCCCACTACCTTTATTTGGAACCCACAAGCCCATTCTCACAGTATTTTTTGGTGACATTCAAGGGAGTGTGCAAAGGAGTGAAGACTCTGAGTCACCCCAGGCAGGAGGTCCCAACCTAAGTCACACAAGACAATGCTCTGACACCTTGTTTCAGCTCTCACACCATAAACAGCGTCTTTTGCCCTATTTAGTGTCACATTCTTACATTTTTGTGCTTTTAGTTGTTGACTTTGCTGAAGCGCAGGCTAGGGTTCCTCAGCACAAGAAGACTGTGATGTGCCTTAGGGAGAAAATATGTGTGCTAGATAAGCTTCATGAGACCTGGGTTATCATGCTGCTGGCAATGTGTTCAATGTTCATGAATCAACAACCTATATTAAATGAGTTGTATTTAAACAGAAACACCCACAAATCAGGGTTATGTGCTAATTTGTTTACTTTTGCAGCAATTGCCATACTCTTTTCCAGAGCGACTATATCGTTTTACATTCCCACCATCAATTATAAAGTAATCCATTTCCCCACATCCTCACAAGCATGTGCTCTCATCACTAATGTTTATTTTAGCTATTCTGATAGGAGTGCAGGGATGGAGTAGAAACATTTGACAAAGTCCAGTGCCCATTGAACTTAAAACCACTCAGCACACTAGACATAAAGGGGACTTCCTGAATGTAATAAGAGCATCTACCAAAGCAACAACAACAAATCCTTCAGCTAACATTATATTTGATGAAGAAAGACCTAACGCTTTCCCTTTAAGACGGAGAATGGAGCAAGGATGTGTGTTCTCACCTTATTCAACATAGTACTGGATGTTCTAGCCAGTGCAACTCCACAGGAAAAATAAATGAAGGCATACAGACCAGAAAGGAAGAAATAAAATAGTCCCTATTTGTGGATGACATAACTTTTAGGTAGAAACCCCCAAAGAAGCTAAAATCAATAAAATAAAACAACAATAACAACAACAAAACTTATTAGAGACTCCCAGTTTCCAGTCTACAAGCAAGAAGCTGGGATTTGTCAATCTGTCCTTCTGACACAGGGCAAGGAATGTGGAGCAGCAAATAATCCTCTCCCAGATCCACCTTATTCTACCTTGTTGATTCCAGATGGGGGTGGGAGCTTAGCTTCCCACTGAACCCCACGGGCACCCCCTCCGGGCTATATCCAGAGATTTTAGTTATCAGAAGGAAGACCTGGGACAAATGAAGTTCTTCCATCTTGGCTGAAACCATATCAGGACATAATTTTTAGACAAAGTGAGTTTCAGACAGGCGCAATCATTTCACATACTCTTCTCTTTATGCAGTCATGTAGCCTTTCTTGGAAGGCCATGCAGAATCTTGGGAGAGACCAAAGGGCTGTCTAGTCCTGCCTTGCACTCATTTGCTCTCATTGCTCCCCACTGCTCTCTGCTGAGACTGGGCAGGAGTGGCGAGCTGACATTACCTTGTTCAATCATGCTGATGCTGGGTGGAGACGAAGGTTCCGCTCATCCCAGAACCTGCTGTCACCACCAGTGGGGGAATCACAGCACCACCACCCACTCAACAGGTGTGAGAAGAGAATGGGAGACTATCTTCCTGCTTGCCTTGGGTATGAGTGGTTTGGGGCTGGAATCATTCCTGTTCTGCTAGATGGCCCTTCTCCTGCCCACTTGCCTGAAGAAGATGGGCTTTCCTCAGAGCTGGTTTTTTGTCCATGCCTGTTGGTGATTTTAGGTTGGAGGTTTCCATCCTTAGCACTCAGCCTGGATATCTGGGACATTATAAAGGAACTCAGAGAACTTACTGCCATGTGATTGCAAAAAATCCTGAGCTCTTAAGCAGCCTGCCTTTTTTCCACATTCTAGATCTTCCTGTAAGTTTTGATGGGCTATGTCCAAGGATTTTAGTTATCAGAAGGAATATCTTGGACAAATGAGGTTCTTACATCTTACTTGAAACCAGATCAGGACATAATTTTTGGATGAAGTGAGCTTCAGACAGGCATGTGCAATCATTTCACAGTCTCTCCTCTTTATGCAGACATGTAGCCTTTCTTGGAAGGCCATGCAGAATCTTGCAAGATTTTAAGAACAATCTACATGACATGTGTCAGTTTCAAAACAGGTCTGCACATTTTTGGATGCTCCTCCATCAGAAGAATAAGTCTGTGTCCCTTCCCCTCAAATCTGGAGTAAGCTTAGTTATTGGCCAATCGATAGAGAACAGCAGAAGTAGCACTCACTATGTGACTTTCCCTGCTAGGTCATAAAAGATAATGAAGTATTCATGTGGTTTGGGGGAATAGTCATGCTGGAGCCTTGAGCTGCCATTTAAATATTCTGACTGCCCTGAGGCCACTGTGCTGAGGAAGTTCAAACCCATTCACCCAAATAGGACACATGGAGAAACTTTGGGGCTACAAGAGGGAGAAACCAAGAGGCCTGGATAGTGCCCAGATGCTCCCAGAGCACCCCATTGCTCCAGTTACAATCTGATGCAACTACATGACGAGGGAGCAGGGGAAGAACAGTAGGAGCGAGGTCAGGGAGGCAGTCAGGGTGGGGTCTCACTTCATGTAGGGTTGGGTGGGCTATCGTAAGGACCCTGGCTTCTTTCCTGATTGAGACGAGGTCATGGAAAGGTTCTGAGTAGATGATGAACATGATCTGACAAGTTTACTAGGATCACCGGGCTGCTCTGTGCGGAGCTGACTCAGGGGGAAAGGGAGGGACAGGAAGGGCAGTTAGGAGGCTATGGCAATAATTCAAGACAGAGCTTGACTGACATGGAAGAGCAGGGAGGTGGCTGTGGAGGTAATGAGAAGTGGCCAAGTTCTGGGAATGTTTTGATAGATGTGACATGGGATGTGAGAGGAATAGAGGGTCAAGCTGAGCTCCAGGTTTCTGGTCTGAGCCATTGAAAGGTAGAGTTGCCTCCACTGATATGAGGGACAGATGGTGGGAGCAGAACGTTTGGAAGTGAGGCAGGTGGAGAACAGGATTTATGTTGGGATTGTCAACTGGAAAACGATATCACTGGGTGTTCCATCATCAAAAAGAACTTATTCAGGAAACATACAATCCAGTACATGCAAATGAAAGTCAAGAGAAGGGGCGGTTAAAATCACAGAGCTTTATGGTATGCACAGAGTTCTTCCTATGAAGCTTTCATGGTGATATGAAGTACCAGAACTCCTCCCATTAGCCCTAGCCCCTCCCATAGACTCTCCAGACTGATTATGCTCATTTTAAAGTCCCAATCAATCTTTATCAGAATGTTGAATATCTGTTAGACACCCAGGTGGAGATGTCAAGTAGGCATTTGGATGTACAAGCCTGGAGTTCAGGGAGTGGTCCCGACTGAGGTGTAAATTTGGGAGCTATCACCACATGAATGCCATTTGATCAGGTACCCAAGAGAGTGAGAAGGCTAAGAAGACAACCAATGGCCAAGGACAGAACCCAGGAACAGCACATGTATTCAGGTCAGGGAGCCAAGGAGTGATCAGCAAAGGGGACTGAGAGGGACAGCCCGGGAGACAGGAGGAAAACCAGGAGAGTGTGGGAGCAGAGGGGAGTGGGGGGCTTCACAGAGGAGGGAGTGATGGGTTGAGTAAGAGAACAACTGAAAACTGATCACTGGATGTCACAACAGGGAGGCCACTGGCCACTTTTGAAACAGCAGTTTTGAATAGAGGGGTGAGGATAAAATCCTGACATGAGCGTTAAGAGAAAATTGAAGGAGAGAAGTAGGAGATTGCAAGTCTAGATAATGCTTTCAAGTGGTTTGGCTGTAAAGATAAAGCAAAGAAATGTGTTTGTAGCAGGGGAGTTTGGGGATATTTTTCTATGTTTTATTTTGTGTGGCTGCAGAAATAAATACTGGCATGTTTGCACACCGATGAGAGTGATCCAGTGGAGGGTGAACTTAGATAACGGAAGAGAAAAGGAGGGTTGCTGGGGTGATGCTCATGAGCTGACAGAAAATAATGAGATCGAATGCACTAATGGCCTTGAAAAGGGACACGGAAGTCTCGGCCCGTGATGAAGTTCTCCCAGGGGCTCCCAACAAAGGTGCGCCTCCTTGCAATCACTTACATGCACACAAACCAAGAGGGATACGGATAGAATGCTTTTGCATTGTGTTGCTCATATATTTCAGCGACTTTTCTTTATTCAAAAGTATGGTGCAAAGATCCTCCCAGGTTAGTGCATGGAGACCAAACTCAATCTTCTTAATGACTGCTTTGAATTCAGTAGTATGGATGCACCATTAATTATTTAACCAATCTCCTATTGATGGACCTTTAGGTTGTCTCTACTGTTTTATTTGTTATTGCAAGTACTGCTATAGAGAACCTCCTTGCATATCCTTGAGCTTTTCAGAATCACTAACTTCTAGTAGTACAATTGCTGGGTCAAAAGTTAGGTGCATTTTGAATTGTAATAGATGTTGTCCAAGTTTCCATTGAGAAAACTACTTCAAGGAACCTCTCACGCGTGGTGTAGGAGTAGGACGAGTTCAAGTGAGGGTCAGCTTTAAAGTGGGATCAGAACTGTAACCGATGTCCCCTCCTTGGGGTCTCCTTCAGGATGCTGTGTCCCTTGCTGTCATTCTGTTTCTTCAGCACGTACCTTCCTGCACTCAAGTTGCTATAGGCTCATCTTATAGGTTCCCCTCCTCAGTCTTAGCATCAGCCATTTCTCTAAGGACCCGTGGTTCCTTTTATTGGGACCAGTAATAGAAATCAAGGTCATGGCATGGCCAAGGGCTAGTGAAGGTACCTCCAGCTCTACCACAATAGGATCCTAAATTTAGCAGAAAAGTAGTTCCAAAGTCATTAGATTATTGGGAGGACAAAATGAGACCTGCCATGTTCCATACATGTTAGTGGGATATTTTTTCCTTTTTTCTTTGGTTTCTGATTATGTTTGTTTTTCTTGGCCGCATCCCAACCCCAACTCAGAAAGAGAAGTCTGTGGGTGTTCCCACCCAGAACCTTGTACCCTTTCATTGGTAAAACAAATATCCAGAACTTCCTTTGTGAAATATCAGACCTCATCTGGGCCAGTGGGAGTTGAGCCCAGAAGTTTTGGGATTTTTTTTACACTTTTTAAAATATAATTTTATTGATTTCAGAGAGGAAAGGAAAGGAAAAGAGAGATAGAAACATCCATGATGAAAGAATCATTGGTCGGCTGCATCCCCCACACCTTCTATTGGGGATCAAGCCGTGACTTGGTCATGTACCCATGACCGGAATCAAACCCGAGACCTTTCAGTCCGCAGGTCAACACTCTATCCACTGAGCCAAACCAGTTTGGGCAGGCCCAAAAGTTTTGATCACTTATTAGAGTGGGGATATTCTCTCTCTTCTCTGCTAGATGGAAGTTATGCTAGAAACCACCTGGCAACCAGGAAGAGGGGACCTCAGAGTTCCTGAGACATAACACAGAGCCCCCGCCAACCCTCTCCCTGGGCTGGGGCTGAGATGGGTGGTAGCCTTGCAGATCCATGTGAGGACACATTGTCTTTGGCAGGAATTGGGTTGTTGTCGGTCATAGTCATGGGAGGGTGGAGTTTTCTGGTTCTGAGCTTCGGGTGCTCCACGCACAGGATGCACTTAGAGATCACAGCAGAGGCTGCAGATGCCCTGGCTGCGGGCCCTGGGCACTGGCCCTCACACCCCGAGGAAGACTGCCCCCTGAGGACACCTGCAACTCTGCTTCATGTTCCTTCCATTTACAGCACATGCCACAACATTCACTCACAAAACACAGCATTCTCTACATGCCAGGAGCTGTTCTAGGCACAGGACCAGCTCTGAGAGGGTCAGGAAAAGCCCTCCTTGGGGAGCAGACATTGGGTGGGAGACAGACTGTGACAGGCACAGCTGCACTCAGAGTCAGGTGGTGACACCCACTAAGGGAACACATAGCAGGGTGAGGGGACAGAAGGGACAGGCAAGTCTGTCAGAGACTGGCCTGGCCTCGCTGAGCACAGAGGGAAGGCGGGGACAAGTCCTGCTTAAACTCCCAGCTTGGACATAGGGCTGGGCTCAGGCTGGACCCAGTTGAAGTTTGCTAGCTGAGCATCAAAGTGGGCCAAGCCCCTCCTCAGGCCCTTGTATGGGGAAGAAGGGAGCTAATCTCAGTTCTCCCATCTCTTTTTAGGTGTCATGGCCCCATTACCTGAGAACTGGAGTCCCTGTACCCCTTTTCCCATCTCTCTGGGTCTCATTCCTCAAAAGATGGGGACGAGGAGGAAGAAGGATGGATGAGGGGAGAAGAGAAGGTTAAGGAGAAAGCAGGACCCCTCCACACCTCCCTTGGCCAGGCATAGTCATCCCCCTGCAAGAGAAGGAGGGTGCCTCAGACATTCCCTCTCCCTGTGGGAGCAGAGTTGGGGGTGGGGACAGAACAGGACATGCCACATCCTGGGGCTGAGGAAACGATACAGGACAGCATTCCCAGGTGCACAGTGCACACGGCCCCCTCCCAGGCAGAAGCGCCCAACCCTCCACTTCCTCGTGGCACACATTCCCACTGCACGGTTTCTCCGCCCAACTAATTCATTCAAGGCTCCCTGATGGTTAGTTCCCGTCTCCAAAGCACATTTTTCAGGGGAAGATCAATTCCAAGAAAACACCTAGCGTCTGTGGAAATTAACTCTCTTAACAAGTGAGAAGTGGCCAATTGCGAAGGAAAGGCCTGTGATGGAGCCGGGACTTGTGAAGGCTGACAGCTGCTTGGCTGGGAGCCCTGGAGGCAAATTTCCATGGGGCCTTTATGAGTCCGGACGTTTTCTTTCTTCCCAGAGGCTGAAGTCCCACTACATTTTTCAGTCTGGATAGGAAGATAAAGGGAGACTCATCCGAGAACAAAACAGGCCCACATGGTGAAAAGAGGGGCCCTCCCAGATCACCCCCAAAGGGCCTCTGCTCCTCAGTGCAGGGACTGTCAGAGAACAGCCTCTGGTTCCCACCGCTCCTCACCCACCTCCCAAGGTTGTTTTGAGCAACAGGCATTTCACATGGGCAGGGCAGCGGGAGTCAAGGCAACCTAAAATGCCACCTCCCTACCAGCGTCTGTCAGGAAAGAGTCCCGGTGGGGATTCTGAACCAGCAGAGGCCTTTTTTAAAGGCCATGGGTGGGGGTGGAAAATGCTCCCCTAATTCTAGAACATCTGGAGAAAACAGGTGATTTCCAAAGATTCTGAGTCCTGGAAAGGGGCAAAGACCCAAAGCTTCATATGACACCAGAACCCGGGCAATAAGATGACACCTCCCAGCCACGGGCAGCTCATCAGGTGCCCAGCCCTGTGCTAAATGGCTCGTTACTTTGTTTAAGCCACACAATAACCCAATCACACCACCGTGTGGAAAGTAGCATCCTTACCTCCCCTTTACAGAGGAGAAAACTGAGGCTCAGACAGGTAAAGTCATTCAAGTGGGGGAGATGGGACCAGGACATTTACCCTGAAGCCCACAAAAGCTGCGCTGTGTGTGGTTCAAACCTAGGTAGTCCTCTGTGATGCCTCTCAACAAGTAGTCTTCTAACTCCTACTTGCACCCCCGCCCTGCAAGGACGCGGGGAGAGGGGGGGGGGGTTTGCCACCCATTGAGGTAGCCCATTCCATCTCAGGACAGCTTGGACTGTTGGAAAGTCCTTCAATCCACATGATTTCTGTATTTGAAGACAATGTGCTTGTCTCTACAGGGGTTGTCATCTGCAGGTCAAACAGCCCTGTTGCTTTCAGTGTTTCTCAACACACATCCTTCTTGCAGCTTGCTCCTCTGACCAAGCTTGAGGTCTCCATCTCCTGTTATCTTGTCTCACAAAGCAGATGCAGTTCTTCAAGGAAGAACTTAAGGATGAGAAGAGCGCTAAGCACATAATAGCGAAATAATTTCAGTGGAATTAAACACAACATCGCACCATTCAACACCTGCGATTAAGCTGCAGCCACGGTGCTTGGGCAGAATGCTCAGAGCCCACCTTAGGGAGAGCAGGTGTTCAGAGGGAGGGGAGCTCACACCCACCGTGAACAGCTGTGCTCACTCTGCACCGTGGAAGCACAGGCTCTGAATCAGAGGAGTCACCACAGGTCTTTCGTAGGTCCCTGGGGCTTGTGCTGACACATGGTCTTGCCTCGCCACACAAGGCTGGGAAGAATTCAAGTCTCCTGCCCATGAGATGCACCTTAGAGCCAAACCAGGGTGGGAGGTGAGGAGGGGCCAGCAGCAAACATTTTCTGGGTGGTTCTGCAGTCTGTAGGGGAAGCAAACACTGTCCAGCTGGAGCTGCTTGTGGGAACCCCTTTCATGCCCTGCGTGGTTCAGGGTTCCGGTTCAGGGTTTGGGTTCTGGAGAAGGCCGCACACAAATGAAAAAGAGACTAGGAAAGTATTAATTTGGGAATATTAGGGGCCAGGCGGGAGCCCATCTCTAATGGGAGCCCACTCTGGCCTTGCTATCCCTTTTATTGAGACTATGGGATACACCCATAGCCATTAGGCAGGAAATTCCAATAACAAAAATACATAAGACAAACAGAGGTGGAGGCTGCTTCAGCTAACAATGTTTCAACTAAGTAGTGAGTAACTAGAGCAATTAAGGTTGTTGACCAGCTTTCCCGGCTTCCTGTCCACATCTTTCTATTAGTAAGACAATGATTAGTTTCCGACACCTGCTGGTCTGAGAGGCACCGTAGCCAGTGGGGAAAGCATGCCCTTGTGGTCAGGCAGATGTAGGTGTGAAACTCAGCTCTTATGAGCTGTCTGACCCTGCAGCAGCTACTCAGCAGCTCTGAGCCTCAGTTTCCTCACTAGACACATGGGACTAATAATAATCACCTCTTAGGGGTTGTCTTATTATTAAAAGCAAATGACATCTTCAACATGATGGCCCGGCCACATGCCTCACAAATATCCATTCCTTCACAAATCAATGGTGAAGAAGACAAGGTAGCATAGGAGTTTGGTAGATGTAAATGTGGATTCCTACTCTTTCTCCTCTGTCTTCCCCTTGGTCCATGCCTCTAGCTGTCCTGGCCCTTCATAAAGAGCACTCCTCTGGCCAGGCACCTGTCCCAGGCCTCCCAAATGCCCTCTGTGCCACCTCTAGTGGTTCCACCTCTGTATCCAGATCCTTCCCACTCTTCCCTGCCCCCACCTTTGCGGATGATGTTCTCTCCAATGCCTTGGCCCCAACTGCCGACTCAGATGTGAGTGCCCTGGTTTGGGAGACCCTAATGAGGCCACCTCTGCATTGAAGCCAGGCTTGTGCCAGGCACTCAGGAGTGTGGGGACCATGGCGTTTGGTCTGGACATCAGGAAGGGCAGTGCTGCTCCTCTGCCATCCAGCTGCCTGGCCCATCACCAAGGACCAAATCCGGCTGGATGACCAAGAGCTCAGCACACAGTAGGAGCACCTACTAAGATCAGGGACTTTACATTTACCTGTTTATTTGCTCCTCACTGCAAGCCTGTGTGGTGGCAGTATCCACTCCCATTTTGTTGGTAAAGACACTGAGACTTAAACACTAACTTGACCAGGGCTCATGGCAGGTGTGTTCTGGGACATATTTTAATCAAGGTCTCCCTGATCCCCAAGCCCTGTGATTTGCCTTACACCTCGGTGGACTTGTGTGGCCATGGAGAGAGCTCTTCCCAGCACAGCTGTAGTTGAGGTCTCACAAGGTCCTGGAGGAGGGAGGGGAGAGCTCTGAAGACAGACCACCAGCAGGGAGAGGCAGGGTGGGGCTGGGAGGGTAAACCTCCACCAGGGTCAGTCAACCTGGGTCTCAGCCTCCGCTCTCTCACCCACATACTGCTGGCCATTTATCTCCTCTGAGCCTCAGTTTCCCCATCTTTAATCCTGGGCCAAAGGCCTGTCTCCCTGGGATTCTATGAAGGCTGCATGTGAAAATGCCCAGCACAGGCCTCAGCTTTGTGAAGATTGGCTGGTACTGAACCTCGTCCCCTGTGATGTGATGATCTGGGACGAGGAGAACCTGTGTTCTGATGCCCAAACTCTGACCCTCCTGCCCTCCTTCCTCTGTAGAGGCTAAGCCAGAGCCCTCCCCCTTGACTCAACAATGAGTCATATCACTTTGGTGCCTCCCTTGGCCATGCACCTTCACATCATTCAAAGTTGATGGAATTTATCACTCCAGGGATGACAGCAGCTTCACACCAGCTCCTTTCCCACCTCTACCGCCCCCCCAACCCCCACCCTCCAACATTCTGTCCCCTGCACAATAGCTGAGCACATTTGCAGAGAATTCCTAATGGCCAGTTGCATCCCTCTGAGGACTACTGCGCATTCCCTGTAATGACATTCATTAGTCTGTCTGACATCAATACTGTTCTCAGGTCAATATGTTTAATCTAATGAGACATTTACTTTCCGTTAGGAAACTCCTGAAGAAGCATGTTTTCTCCCAATGAACTAAGCTGATGAGTAGATTAATACCAGGATTGCACAAGCTGACTAAGAAAATGAATCTAACCAGCTTCTTCTGCTTTAGTTGTGGACTGAGCTTAAATTAATTTGTGTAAAACTTGTCATTGTTTAGGGCTTTGTGCTTTGTCCCCCATGTGCCTGTTTGTTTCCTTCCCCTCATCCATCAGCCCCAGCTCCAAGGACACTCAAAACACTAGGGACCAGCTGCAAGGAGGAGGGAGGGGTGTCTAGTATTGAGCAACAAGAGCGTCTGGAGTGTGGAAGGGGATACAGGAACAGCAACCAATGTGGACAGAGAAGAGGGTCCAGCTGGCCCGTCTCTGTCATTGCCAGCTTAGTGGGAGTCACTGAACCCAGCATATAGTAGGAACTCAATAGATTTTTGCCGAATGAGTGTAGTAGATTCTCATAAAGAGAATCTGTTATTCTAGTAATCACATGGTCTAAGGGGGAGAAGATGCCCATTGTCCCAGATACACCATGGATGAGCCAATGCTCAGGACTCCCAGCTCAAGGGCCAAGGAAGACCCAAAAGCCAAATTTTCTCTGATGATCAGTGGATATTACACATCCCTCTCCCCTTGGCCACTAGAGCCCCTGCCAGCCATGAGGTGCCAGCCAGTATGCACTCTTTTCCTGCAAAGTGGCCACCAGGCCAGGACAAGTATCTTCCTACCTTCACCCCCAATCAGATCAGAAAGGAGCTCAACACCCAACCTGCCTGCTCAGTAGACAAAATCCATTCTGAGGGCAAAACTGGTTTGTTTTCCTTGTGTTTATAGATGAAGGAAAGTGGTGGGTTGGGCTGAGGGGGGGCGGGGGTTACTGGCAGGCAAAGGTATGGAATCAGAGACCAGTTGGGTATCTTGGCTATGATTCAGACAGAAGATGATGGTGGGAACATAAATAAGCCTCCATTTTACAAGGTTGAAAGTGAATGTTGGTTGAAAGTAATTGGCACAGCGCCTAGCACACAGTAGGTCCTCGGGAGATTGTAGCTGCCATCAGTAGTGCTTGGATGGGGCTGAGATATCTGAAATGGAATCTCTCAGCTGCTTGGATTCATGTCTCTTGGTCCAGTAGCTGTGTCCAGTCTCTCCAAGGAGATGAAAAAGACAAATTCTGAGGCTGCAAGAGCACATTTGCTGAAGGTGAGTTGCAAGGGGGAGTCCCTTGTGCACAAGAGAGTCTCGTGTACAGAGAATGAGGTCTTCTCAGCAGTAGAGAAAGATAAGGAGGCAGGATTAGATACATGAGAAACACTAACCTTTTACATGTTCAACATGTGC
Source organism: Antrozous pallidus (assembly GCA_027563665.1). Lineage (NCBI taxonomy): Eukaryota > Metazoa > Chordata > Mammalia > Chiroptera > Vespertilionidae > Antrozous > Antrozous pallidus. The sequence continues at coordinate 193,862,726 of CM050508.1, forward strand.
TAATGCATTTTGAAGAGCAAGGTAACCTTTAAAGGCTATGTCCTCTTCTGAATTTAAATAAAGTAAGTTTATGGCATCAACATCTCATGGTAACTGAATTTTCCCATGTCAGACCCTCTCTTCCCGTGATATATTTTAGTGATATATTACATCACATGGGCAAGAGATCACATGTTTCTTTTGGAATGAGATGTGTTTCTTTTGCATCAGCAAATGTAACTTTTATTGTATCTGCATCTGTTGGGAGTGGGTTCTTAGAAGGAAAGGCAGCTTATGGGAAAAGCAGCCTTCAGCTTCAAAGGCAGCACTTCCTGCTTGTTGGCTTCCTCTCTCTGAATGTATCTGGCAGAGAATCAGAGGTGAGGTCAGATACCACCCCAGTGAGTACAGAGAGGGCATCTCATCTGAGCAGGGGCAGGGTAGGGTGAGACTCCTGAGTGGGTTTGGTTCTCCCACAGCCTGATGGGTGATCTCCCAACATAATCTCAGACTCTGAATGCTGGTTATAGGTTTTGCTACCAGCACTCCCAAAACTAAGAGAATAACAAAGAAATAGGGAAGAACACAGGGGCTTCGTGAGGTGCTCATCCTGCAGTGTGTCCAGTTATGGGGAGTTCTTTAAGTTGTACATTTATGGTGTACTTTCCTCTGCGTATAGTTTATATCATACCATAATGAAAGGCATGTTTTATTAAAAGTAAAAGGGTCTTTTTTACTGAGATGTCCAGCATATGCTGGAGGGGCATAAGTAGCAGGAGTCACACTGGACAGACACCCAGCACACAGAGCACACAAACACAGAAGGTAATTTGTACAATGATGTGTGAATGAGTTAATTAATTAGAAGATACATGAACCATTGAGGAAACTAATGAACCAAAGAATCCTAATATATAAAAAGTCAGGGCCCATCACAACCTAAACAACCAAATGGACCATGGAACGAACAGCAGGCTGTATGGGGTGACCAGGCCAGCATGGGGGCAGTTGGGAGTGAATAGGCTGGCGGGGAGGGGCCATTTGGGGGCAACCAGGCTAGTGGGGGGGCAGTTGGGGGAGACCAGTCTGGCATGGGAGGCTGTGAGGGGCAATCAGGCAGACAGGCAGGTGAGCAGTTAGGAGCCAACAGTCCAAGATTGTAAAAGGGGTGTCCTATAGCCAGTTTAGGCCTGATCCCCAGGATAGGGCCTAAACCGGCAGTCAAACATCCCCCAAGGGGCCCAGATTAGAGAGGGTGCAGGCTGGGCTGAACACCCCTTCCCCATGGACAAATTTTGTGCACTGGGTCTCTAGTAATGAATAAATGCATGAATGAGGCAATGAATAAGTGAGCACATTTAAGAATGAGTGAATGAAGGAACCAATGAGAGAAAAAAATCCTTATAAATGAGTGAGGAGCTGAGTGCAAAAAATGGACAGTGGAATAAAAGCAGTGGAAGTAGAAATGAAAGAACCAAGAAGTGAAGTAAGGAATAAATTAACACAGGAATGAGTATGTTAATAATGAGACTAAATGAAAGAAACAACAAGTGGGTGAAAAAATGGAAGGAGTGAATGACTGAATGAGTGGACATAAGTGTAAGAAGCAATAAGCAAAGAACAACTATAAAAGCACCTGTGGATAAATGGCCAATGTGTCTGGCTGGACGTGAGGGGAAGCTATTGGTAGAGCAGAGAACGCAGCCATGAGCAAAGTGTTTCTGCACACACACCTGGGGGCCAAAGTCTTGGCTAATCAGTGTGTTCCTCTCTGACACGTTTCCTAAAGTGACTTCAGTTTGTATTTAAAAAGAACTTTATTAAGCAAACATTAATGATGCCAGGGAGTGAGTCATTCCCTTGGGACAAGCTGGGTTCCGTGGGAATAACTAAATGAAATTGACTATGTTGTTTTTACAATTAGGTCACAGATAACTTCCCATCATGTAGCAAAACCCCAGCATCATTTCACTAATCACTATTAAAATAACTGCTTCCACTGTCTCCTTGCAAATTAACCTCCAGAAGGAGTAATTACGTCCCAAGGGAAAGATGACCGTTGGGCCCAAGAATAAGGACCGGGGTTGGTGGCACTGTTACTGGGATAGTCCTGTAAAACTCTGCAAGGAAGCTATGTGACACATGGGACTCAGTCTAGGGACTCAGAGTCCATCCACTGGATATTAGACAAGTCACTCACCGGTCTGGGCCTCAGTCCCTTCCCTGTAAGATGTAGTGGGTCCCCCTAATTTCCAACCTCCCTGGGGAAGTTGGGGGGATCTTGTTCTAGCCAGGTTTCCTCTCTGCCCCCACCTCAGGCCAGGTGCATCCCTCATCACAGAGTAAGGGGATGTCCTTTTGACTCCTGTTTCTCCCCCACCAGATTGAGGGCAGGATGTCATTGCCCACTCAGCATGGCAGTGCCTGCACATAATAGGTGCTCAGGGAATTGGTGGAAAGATGCAAGGGATCTCGTGAAGTGCAGGGTTTGGAAGCAGACTTAAGCCCCTTTCAGAACAATGAGGTCTGAGAAGCAGACGGCCTCTCACCCATGTCCTCACAGAGCCGGTCACAGCTGTCCCATTTCCAATGTTCTTCCTAATCTTTTCTTCCCTTTCCTCCATAGGTACTGCCTGTCTCAGCCCCTCCCCACATCTGAGTGTGGGTCAGAGAAGTGGGCCTGTGTGACGGCAGCCGGGAGCAACGGCATGTCTGTCCTCAGAGGACTCAGACCTCCTAGACCCAGGAAGCAGCTCCTCACTCTTCACTCAGCTCCACGGTCCCCTTAATGTCCCCTCTTTAGTGGACACTGAACAGCAGTACAGAGTCCTGGGGACACAGAGATGACTGTAGGGGCAGAAGCATCTGGCCTGAGGGCTGGAGGAAAGAAGTTTGCCTGGTAACGTTTCATATTAATTATTATAAAACAATTGGTGATAGCAGTATCCATTTGACATTATTAATATTCATAATATCCTATATAATAAAATCATAGTATGCAAATTATCCCCTCGACCGGAATTTTGTCAAGGAGTTCAACCAGGGGGCAAGGTCAGCAGGGGAAAGGGAGTGAGTACCCAGATGGCAGCCCACAGCCCCTAGGGATCCTACCAGTGCATGGATTTTGTGCACTGGGCCCCTAGTTAGTGATAATTCATGCGCATTCTACTTAACATGTTTTGAGGGCTTACTTTGTGCCAGCAACTATTCTAAGAGCTGTGTGTGTAAATATTAACAGTATGTGATATATATGTATATGATATCTCTACATATCAGCTCATTTCATTCTCAAACGACCTCATCAGGAGAAGAGTGTATTATTCCCATTTTACAGATGAGGAAACTGAAGCACAGAACAGATGAGTTCATTAGAGAAAGGGTGGGTTGAGGAGGGGTGGCACAGACTTTGGAGTTGAGCAGAACAAAGTTCACATGTGGCCAGCTGTCTGGCCTGGAGCCAGTGACTCCACCTTCCTGAGCCTCAGTTTCCCCCTCTGTTAGTGGAGGATGGGATAGGACCCCTGTGGGACCTGGCGTGGAGCGGCTGCAGAGAGCAGAGGACCTTTCCCACCCCTGAAACTGCAGTTGGCGCCAAGTCCCTGCTCTGGGGGTCCTAGGCTCATTCGAGCTCAGGACACCCAAGAAAGATGGACTCTTAGTGAGAAGGGCTGAGTGAGCTCCTCCTGGGAAGTTTCCTGGAGTCTCATCTTAGCGTCACTTCAGGGGCCCAGATCCCACCTGTCAGGGCGCAGCGGACCCTCAATGCCAACTGAAGCTGTCAGCAGAGGGGCTGGGCTTTGTGAAGGAGACCACACTTCCCAGCATGAGGATCTCTGATTACTTTTTAATGAAAAACATGTTTGCATCCAAGCTGAAATTATATTGTCGGCAGTTAATTATCACTTGTTAAACAAGTGTGTGCCCAGATTGCTGGTTTAATTTCCATAAAGGTTTGCAAAAACCTCCTTTCTGTTATTTATGAAGGCTTTCTGAGAGAGAGAGAGACTGTTAGAGAGTTTTATTTTAATGCAGATTTAAAAAATAAACAGGTTTCCTTGGCATTGAGTCAGGGCTCCTTGTAAGTAACAGAACACTCTGTCTAGTTTAAACAAAGAAAAATTGGGAGGGAGGGGAAGGAGGCAGGGCCTGACTCCAGGGGGTCCTTGGGACCCTCTTGAATTGGATATGACTGACATGGAAAGGGGGTGGCAGCTTTGTCCACCCCACCTCTCTTATGGGTTCCATCTTGGCCTCTCTGCACTTCTGCCTCATGCTTCCTTCTGCAGCCAGATTTTCTCAGCGTCTCTACTTCCCTTGCAGACACGGCCGTTCCGGCTTTCTTGAAATCATACAACCTTTAGTCTAAGGCCAGCAAAGTCAAGGGCTAGACCTTGATGTGTTTCCTGGTTTGGCCACTGGCTCGCTGGTGCACAAATCCTTAGCCTCACAGATTCATATCTGTCTCCAGGGACAACTCCTACCTTGTCGGTGTTAGAGGTCAACATAGGAGTGGATACACGGTACCAGTCACACGGTGGGCTCTGCAAGAAAGTGTAGCTGTGGCTCTTGTCCCAAACAGAGTGGAGTCAGTATGGGGAGATAGGGCTGGATGGGTGATGTCACTTTCTGTTTGACCCTCACTGGGCAACCAAGACACTCAAGAAGAGGTGCTGGGCGACCTCAGCCCTGAGCTGTGAGCCGTGAGCTCCAGCTTCCTTGACTGTAAGAAGGATCGTTGTAAGAATAAACTGAGATAACAGACAGTGGCACATAATAGCTACTCAGTAAATGCTGGTTTGCTTTCTAACGCACTGTCTTGACAATGGTAGGGTTTGGTAGATGTCCAATGAATGGAGAAAAGGAGGATGCCTAAATGATATTTGGGGTGAATGAGTAAGGTACTCAAAGTATTCAGCTCAGCATCTGGGACATACTGTGTTCTCAAGAAATGAAATATTATGGTTATTAAATTTCTTAAGTGTCCGTGTGAGGCATAAGGTCAGGTTGGGGAGGAGACACCGAGGGATCTGATTCAGGAGAAGAGCAAAGAGAATACTGGGGAGCAATGGGGTGAGCCCCATATTTGCCTCCATCTCCTCTCCCAACCAGCTCTCCCTCATGCCCAGCTATAACTGACATGAATGGTATTCTCATGTCAAATCATTGTTTGAAAATGGTTTCTTTGGTTCCTGTGAGCAGAGCTGTAGTGTCATCTCTGCTGGGGTTCTTCCCTATCTTTCCTGGAAGAAATTCATGAAAACAGTGTTGAAAACAATGGTTCCTCCTGGTTAAGCAAAAAGAAGAAAAGAAAAGCCTGGTTGGCGGGGGGGGGGGGGGGGGGCAGGAAAAGGAAGGAGGCGGCAGTCAGGAGGAAGATTGCAGGGAGATGGTGCGAGCTAGTGATTTATTTTCCATTTCCCAGCTCACCGTCAGTTCCATTCACTTCCTAATGGGCCATCTTCACTGCCTCCTCTGATAGGAGAGTTTTTTCTTATTATTTTGCCATCCAGTCCTGGAGCTGTAGGCCCCCAAGACCCCTGCCCACAAAAATGGGGCCAATGCCAGAAAAACTCAGGGACTATTACGGGGAAAACTAGAGTTGCTCAGAGGAGCATTGCTTGCGGGCTGTGAGCAGAGATGAAGTCTTGGCCATGCTGGGGGAAGGGCCCTACCCACCCCGAATGCCCTGAGACAGGGTCCATGGTGCCCTCCCTCAGGCAGGAGCATTTCTGTGAGGAGCTTCCTGCCTGGTTGGGAGGGGTCTGACCTGATCGCTCACTAACCAGCACCCGTGGGGCCTGGCTGCAGAAGCTCAGAGAACTGCGAGCAAAACACCTCGGCCTTCGCATCCTTCGGCAAAAGTGGGGCTTGTCCCACACTGGTCCCCATTCTCATCATTCCCTTCCTCACTCCACGAGGGCCTCTTGTCTCCCATGGCCTGGGACAGGCCCCCAGACAGGCCATGTCCCTAATCCTATGTGATAAAACCCTAATATGCAAATCAACTGAACAGTGAATTACCCATAACTATATGACGTGCACTGACCACCAGGGGGCAGAAGCTCAATGCAGGAGTTGCCCCCTGGTGGTCAGTGCGGACCCACAGGGAGAGTACCTCTCAGCCAGAAGCGGGGCTCATGGCTGGCAAATGGTGGCCTTTCCTGCCTCTGCAGCAACACTAAGGACCCCTCAGAGGATGTCCAACTGTTGTCGCAAGGAGAGGCCTAAGCTGACAGTTGGATATCCACTAAGGGGTCCCAGACTGCGAGAGGGCACAGGCTGGGCTGAGGACCCCCCACCCTGAACCCCACCCCGTGCATGAATGTCATGCACTGGATCTCTAGCATATTTAAGCACGTGCTCGGTGCCAAGTACAGAGCTGGGTTCCAGGAAATGGAGTGATTGAGGCAGACAGTCTGTGCCCTGCAGGGTTTCCAGTCAAAAAGGATGGTCTGACATGAAAGTAATAACTACCTAAAAAATCAGTTATAACTTGATGAGGATCACAAGACAGCTACCCTGAGGGGGGAATGGTGGCTTGGGTGGGCTTCCTAGAGGAAGTGGCACTTCTGTGTTGAGACAGATACACATAGGAGTCAGCCACGTGAGATGTCCTGATGTTCCAGGCAGAGGGAACAACACGTGCAAAGGCTCAGAGGTTCCAGTGGCAGAAGAAAGGCACTTGTGACTGGACCATCTTGAATGGGTGGGATGCAGGTGGCAGATGTGGGTGGAGTCAGACTGCCTTGGGTTTGCAGGCCTGTCTGAGCAGGGACACTGGGACCAAGACCTGAATAAAGGAGGAAAGGAGTGGGACAGATGTGGGGAAGAGGCTGAACTAGAGGGAAGGGCTAAAGTGAGGCCTTGAGGCAGGAACATGCTAAGGGTCCAGGTCCAGGTCCAGGTCCAGGAAGGAACTGGAGGGCTGGAGGTGAGTGATGAGGGCGAAACCTGGGGGCTGGGGCTGGAGGCTGCAGGGGCGGGGCCACAGTCAGTGCACACTGTGCCTGAGTGAGGCAGGAGCCACATGTGTGGGCAGAGCAGGGGTGGCTCTGCCCTAGTCTCACAGGGAGAGGACCAGGGACAGGGGCAGGGCAGAGGCAGGACCAGGCAGGAGGCCATGCATGAGTCTGGGCGTGATGGTGTTGAGACCAGGGTGGGAGCCTGGGTAGCAGAAGGGAATTCCAGACCTGGGGTTACCTAAAGCCTGAGCAGACAGCACCTGAGGATTAGCCACTCCATGAATGATCAATATTATTATTTTTTAAACTTCATGCTATTTTACTGAGTATCTCCTTATAGGAGAAAGATTCAAGAATGTAATCATAGCAATATTATTCATGAGAATTAAATAATTGAAATCATCCAGATTTTTAAGTGGGCGTTTAGTCAAATGGAGCATTAATTAAATGGTCTATTTCCAAGAATATATCATGAGATGGAAAATTGGTCAGACGAGAGTTGCGGGAAAGAAAGACACCAATCTGTATGTAAGGTGTGTGTGGAGGGTACGGCTGGGTTCGCCAGCATTCCTCCGACCCTGCAGGAGAACAGCACATCCCCATCACCTTCATGTCAGTATTCCGGTTTAACCATTTCATTGTGTTGAGGATGGGAAATTCCTCCCTCGCGAGCGAGGCGACTACGGAGTGATCGGCACCGTCACGCCAAGGGAAAATCAATTAAGGGAATATGTACTTGTCTGTAAGTGGGAAAAGAATGAACAAAGGTATCGGTTACTATCTTTGGAGGTGAGAAGCCAATGCTTTATATCCATTTTGCTCACTCTGAATATTTTAAAATAAGTATACAGTACTTAATGAAAAGAAAAAAATCAGTGTAACTAAGGAACTGAGGAGATACCTGGGTCCTGGGCCCTGGGCCCTGGCCCCCATCCCCTACCCAGGCTGCACTTCTCTCTTCCGCCTCCAGCTCCGGGTGCACTCGGCATGCTCTGCCCAATTAGCCCTTTATCACAGACCGTTTTGTTCTCTAATTGTCCTCCCTGCATAATTTAGCACGGCCATCCGCTGTCTTGTCCTCAGATGTTTAATTTAGTGTCTGTTGGCCTCAGTTTCTTCATCTCCAAGTGTGTGTGTGTGTGGTGGGGGGGCGAGGGCAGAAAGGGAGGATACTAGCATCTGCTAGGGGTCTGGAATAACAGAGCCAGCCCTGTGTCCAGGCACCCGCTAAACTCTTCACATGCATTGGGCCACTTGGTTATTTCAACAACCCTCTGAAGGAGGCACTGTTGTTACCCCTTGCCCCATGTTACACATGACAATACTAAAGCTAGAGAGGTTAAGAAACTAGTCTGAGATCACACAGCTCAGACATGTTGGAGCTGGACCTTGAACCCAGGCAATGTGCCCCTGAGTCCCTGCTCTTCCTGCTCTATGCCGGGCCCTGTACCAGGGTTTGATGCACAAGGACAAGATGTGGGTGTTTGCTGGCAAGCTGAACAATCATCATCATCATCATCATCATCTTAGTAACCATGTCAGTTATGTAGTTAGGGCTCACTGTGTAGCAGGCATTAAACACACATTAGGGTGTGGAGTCCTCACAATGTCCTATGCAGCTGAGAGTCTCAGTCACCATGCTACAGGTGAGGATCCGAGGCACGGAGAAGCCACGCTTGGCCCAGAGTCCCAGCCCCAAGTGCTGCCTGCAAGTGTCACCTGAGTGCAGGAAGCTGCCCCCTGCTGCTCTGTTTGTCAGATCCTTACAAACACAGACCTTCTCTGTATGTTGGCGCCCATGTCACAGAGGGGAACCGATGCAGCTCAAAGCGAGGAAGTGGTAAAGCCCAGATGAAACCAGGGCCATCTAAAGCTGGTGGCCTAAACAGGGGTCACCCTCCCTCCCTCCACCAGGCCTGGGGTTCTGGATCATCAACAGGAACTGAGCCTCCTCCACCAGGGTTTGGAGCCAGAATGAGACCACCTCCAGAGAGGCCCCCAGAGATGAAGAGTGAGCTGCTGTCCTGAGAGCAGGGGGAGAGCCGGAGGCTCAGAGGAGGGAGGGGAAGGGGAACCAGGAACCAAACAGCCAAGGAACCCTAGGCCTGGGTGGGGTCCCTGCCGGGGCCCCAGGTGACACAGGGGTCACTGCTCCAGAGGCACAGCATCACTGTATGACTGGGGCCAACACTGTCCCCAGGTGAAGGCCATCAGGCATGGCTGGGGTGAGCGGCAGCCACCACAGCTCCAGAAACTCGATGTCAACCCTACATCCTGCAGAGGTTTATGACCCAGCATAATTGTGCTAATTGTCATTGTCATGGCTGATAACGTTATGTGACAGCCATAAACTCAAACATCTGAAGTGGGTGCAGAAGAAGGGAGAGGCCTTGGATGCAATGCAAAGGGAAACAAGGACCCAGGCGGGGATGGAGGGGGTGGCTTGCACTCAGGGCTGGGGTGTTTGCCCACAGACTCGTCAAAGCGTCACTCACAGCAGTCTGGAATGGGAGCATATCAGGCACAGCCGGATAATGAAAGGTTCAAGTCATTGGAGATTAGCAATGCAGAGCACAAGGTAACTGTCCAATCGTAAAGTAAGGGCTGCAGAATAGGATGGTCCGATGTACGAATGGGCCTCTCCTGCACTTGAAGCATATTAACATCACAAGACCCGGGAAAGGGCACGGCAGCCTCCAGGGCATGGCCAGGTGCAGGTGGTGGGAGACAGAGGAAGGGGCTTGGGCCAGGGTTTAGTGCACTCTGCTGCTCTGAGCTCTGGGGTGGCTCCCTGACCTCACCTGAACAGTGGAGAGATGGGAGCTTCCTTCCTGGAGTTGGTGAGTCCTGAATGGTGTGGAGGGTGAGCGATGCAGACAGGATTCTATGCACCTGTTGTAAATGATAAATGTATAGATGCAGAGATAGATGATTGATAGATAGATAGATAGATAGATAGATAGATAGATAGATAGATAAATGTCAGGACTAAAGGACCCCTGAAACTGCCTGCTGGGATCACCTGAGGGTCAGAGCGGTCCCCACAGCAGCCCCCTGCCAGTGGGTGGGTCAGATTTGTCCCTGCTGCCACTCAGCCCAGAATGGAGCTTGGCCCAGCCCAGGCACATTAAGCACTGCTGAATGGATGAACAAATGCACAAAGAATGAAGCCTAAGGGGCAGAGACAGCGGGCAGCTATGGCCTTGGGTGAAGACAAGAGAGTGGAAATCCTTGGGAGTTGGGACTTTTCCGCAGGCTGTAGGGTGCCTTTGGGTGTCTGCAGGGCAGGGCCTGGAAATCTGAGCCTGCTGTGCAGGCAGTGGGTCCAAACCCTCAGTGGGCAGGTATGTTAGAGACACACTGGCTGGCCTATCCCAACCCATGGTTCTGTGGGGGTGTCCACCCACCTCGAGGAAGACATTATGAACACCAAGCTCCCCATTGTACAGATGGGGAAACAGGCTCAGGGAGCTGAAGAAGGAAGTGTCAGCAAGAAGTCTGAACCCAGACCCGACAGAGTCAACCCTGCGCTGCCTCTGCGTCTCTCAACTCCTGGGACAACCCCCATCCGATGGCAGCCTGACCACCAGGCACTGTCCTCACTTATCCGGTACCTGTATCCTGAGGAGGCCCTGAGAACAGGACTCACCCTTGCTTTTCTGTGCTCCCCTTGCCCTTGGCATGGGGGCCCTATGTGTGACCAAAGAGTGGGAGAAGGGATATCTCTTGGGGGGCCAGCCCAGCCCCCTGCCTGCCAAGCCTTCTCACATACCCCCTCCCCCCAGGAACTGAACTTCCTTTGGTTTTCAGCTCGGTCTCACCTGCTCACCTCCCCACCTACCCCCTCCAAGTCTCCCTCCATCACTCTCTCCTGCCACATTAGGTCTCTTCTCTGTGTTGTCACCACCTGGGGTTGTCGACCTCACTCCCACTTCCAACCCCAGAATACCAGCTGGATTCCCATGCCTAGAACAGAGCCTGGCACTAGGAGGCCCTCAGTAAACTATTGGCAGAGAGAGCGAATGGGAATGGGCCTCAGTTTCCCCATCTGGAAAAGAAAGAGATCATTCTCTTTGGTCTTTAGGGTGTCTCCCAAGTTTACCCCCCACAAGCTCTGTAAGGAAAGACTGGAGGACCAGGAAGCCTGGGGACAGTGGGGATAAATGCAGGTGTGAGTGGGGTGCCGGCAGTGGTGACAGGCCACACCCCACCCCCAGCAGGGCTGGGCTGCACACTTGGTGCCCACCCTTACATTACGGTGCTGGCCAGGGGCCTCCTGTGCAGGTATTAAATGTGATGTGCCTGTAGGTATTTAACTGTCAGGAGTGGTTTTGCATATTTGAGAAATCTATAAATATGGAGTGTAATTAACCATCATTAGCATATGCTTGTGTTCTGCATAAGTGTATATTGTTTCCCCAAAAATGCAAGTTGCCAATTCACCACCAAGAGAGGGACAGCAGCCTGGCAAGAGTGTGTCCCCAGCACCGAAGATGGAGTGTGTCCATTCATCCTCCTGCAGGGAGGGGAAGCCTGATGGCGGGCAAATTTCCCATTGCTTTAGGCAGGTCCTGGTCCCTGGAGCTCCAGGAGGGCAGAGAGCATGCTCCGGAGAAAGGTCACCCCAGCCATCTCCTGGGCTCATCGCTGCAACAGCTAACAGCTGTTAACACCCCTACAGAAGAACCTGTGCCATCTTCACAACCGCCCTGCAGGGCAGATGCTGCTATGGTCTCCACTCTACATGAAGGGAGGCTGTGCTGTGAGTGGGTCACACAGCCTGCAGGGGGCAGAGCGGCAGAGCCAGGCTTTCTGCCCGCAGGGCCCAGGCTCGGCCACCACTTCAGACCCCACACCGCCCACAGGGAGTCACACGCACTGATTAGGAGGTGGAGGACATGCCTGGCTGCCCACCTCTCAGGCACCCCTCCTTCCTTTACTCACAGACCTGGGTTTGTTCTGAGACCTGGTGGGCCTCCCAGCCCCAAGGTGAAACTAAGTAAGCCTCCTCTGGAGAATGTTTTAGGAGTGGGCATGTGACCTACATCTGGCCTTTGAGGTGTAAAGAAATAATCTGCTGGTAGAGCCCGCCTGCATGGCTCAGTGGTTGAGCATCAACCTATGAACCAGGAGGTCACGGTTCAATTCCCAGTCAGGGCACATGCCCGGATTGTGGGATCAATCCCCAGCAGGGGGCTGGAGGGGGGGGATGGTGGAAAGGAGCAAGGAGGGCAGTGTAGGGGGTCAGTGCAGGAGGCAGCTGATCAATGATTCTCTATCATTAGTGATGATTCTATCTTTCTCTCCCTCTTCCTTCCTCTCTGAAATCAATAAAAATATATGTTTTTAAAATCTACTCACAGAGAGAGTGTTTCAGAAGTGTTTTCTGCCTCACTATGCTCTCTTCCAGACTCAAATGCTATCGCATGAGATGTGACGTTTGGAGCTATGGCTGCCATCCGGCAACAATGAGGCAATAAGTTAAGAAAAAAGACCAACATGGACAGGATGACAAATAGGAAAGAGGGAACAACCCTAGGGCTTTGTTGGCATCACTGAGTATCTAACCAACCCCGGAACTACATCCCCCCAGACATCTTCCTGTGCACCTTCCTGTCATTGAGTGTCTCAATTGCTTGAGCCGTTATCGTTGGGTTTTCTGTTACTTGATACTCAACACATTCTAACTGATGGGAGAACCTACTATGGGCCCAGCTCATGAGTCTCATAGTCCTCAACACACAAAGTCGGGGCTATTTGTCTACAGCTCTGTCTCTCTTATCAGACCCCGGACTTCGGAAGATGAATGCTGTGTCTTATCGCATCTGAACCGCAGAACTTCATGAGTCACAACCCACATTGAACCCCAATTTGCCATGGGCTGCTGAATAACATAAAGAACAGCTTAAATTAATGACTAACTGAATGTAATATATGTGAAAGAGCTTTGCAAATACCAGATAAGGTTCTGGAAGTTACAAATTGAAGATGGAAGAGGTGCAGGCTAGACTAGGAACAAAGAAAGGTGGCAGCCCCTGGCTCCTACAGGAATGAGGCTCTGCCATGCTCCCTGCCGTCTCCCTGCCTCTCCATCCTGCCACACAGATATTAGGCTCATCAAACCCATCCACCCTGTGGTAGCCAGCGCCTCTCTCCCTTCCCGACAGATACTGAGCAAAAAGGATTTGCCCTCTGCCATTTTCTCTGTAAAAAAGATGTTTGAGAAACTAAATGGCTATTGCCCACCAGCTACAGCTCTTTGCTACACTACTTTCTAAGAGATGGAGGATGTGGCACTGGAAGAGGAGACTGGGAGGAGCGGGAAGAAACCTTTTAGGGTAAGCAGGCTCTAACATTCCTGCTCCGGGTTTTGTAGGGAAGCCGGATTAAAGGATCATTTCAATGAATGTTGCCATCAGAGTCAGAGCTCTGTCTTCCCCAAAGTGCCTGCTCGCTTTGACAGTTGGCTTCGAGAGATGTGACAGATTTCATTTTTTCCAGCAAATGTGATCCAGGCATGAAAGAAGACTCGCTCTGTCATGAGAACCCTGTTAACTGTTTGACATAATTGAGGGTTATCCAAAGAGAGATTTTTTCCCCAGCAAAATGGATGAGTTTCCTTTTTTGTCCTTTTTCCCACTGATGCTTCACATTTCTGGTGCCTGGTTAAGGTCCTGTGAAGGAGAAATCAGTGAGCATGTGCAGCCGAAGGCATGGAGGCCAGAGCCCCAGCATCACAGGGCCCTGTCCCCTTGCTCCCGCATGAGAAGTATGTGAATCATAAAGACGTTTTTCATACTTTGAAAATATCACTGAAGAGGAAACCAAATGTAAGCCTCAGCATTAGCCAATCACTTCAATTTCTTCATCTGTAAAAACAAAGGACTTGATGTCATTTGCCTCTTGGGGGACTGCAGATTCCATGAGCCACAGATGGAGTTTCTACTATGTGCAGGGCACGGCTGGCACACAGTAGGGCCTCCAGAAGCAGCCGTTTCCTCCCCACCTGACTGATCTGCAGACTTCTGGGAGAAGATCTGAGGACATCCCTGATCCATGAAATACTCCTCAGGGTCAGCTTCCTCCCCATAGTCATTTCTTTAGAAATTACAAGAATTATACATAGTGATCCTGTCTCTAAAAACAGCATTTGCACAAATCTCAGATTCCCAGCCTCCCAACCAAGGGTGTGTATGTGCGGGCGTGTGTGCACACACACACACACACACATGCATATGTGTGCAGGGTCCATGGATCAGGACCTCAGCCACAGTGGCCTGAGGACAAGCGGAAAGACAATGAGATCTTCACCAACAGCCTCCAGTGAGTGGCCCAGTTCCCAACCACCTGCCCCACCTTGGAAAGGACGAGCTTTGTCATCAATCCGGTGATGATCTGGCAAATGTATCATCGCGGTGCACATGTATTTGTTGATGAAAGTGTTCATCTGTACAACATGCATGCAAGTTCTGTGTTTGAGACTGTGTTTGAAATGCATTTCTTCATTTTTCCATTTTCTGGGAGCCACAAAGCAGGGAAGAGGCCTGGGCTGTCTGGGCTCTGAGAGGCTGGTGGTGGGTGAACATCATACAGCAGGGGTGCACCTGCCCACAGGTGTGGGGCCCTTACAAATGTGTCTGAACAGAGGGGCACCTGCCCACTGCCACCTGCCTGCCTGCATTGGAAGGACTTAGCTCAGAACCTGGCACAAGGTAAGTGCTCCATTCAGAGCAGCCCTTATTCTTTTGGAAACAAGGTGAGGGGGGAACTTTGAGAAAGTGTCAGAAGGACCTGAGTTCAAACCCAGGCTTCATTGCTTGTTTAACTCTCTGGGCCTCAGTTTACTCATCTGCAAAGTGGGGGAAACACAGACTAATCCTTGGGATGAAAATTAGGAAAAACTGGAGATGGAGAGGATTTATGAGACCCTAAGGTGCCAAGACCAGCATCGCCCCCATGTGCCTGTGCTCCTCCTTCTCCTACTCCTTCTCCTCCTTCTCCACTTTGACATCATCCAGGTGGAATGAGGGGGTGGAGATGTGCAGAGAGAGAGTCCCAGTCATGGCCCCAGTCCAGCCTTTGGTGCCTCAGTCCCCCACCAAGGGTTTCCGAGTCTCTGGAAGCCCCTCTAGTGATGAGAGGACACCACCTTCCGGAATGGGCAGCAGGTGTGGCAGGGCTGACCGGAAGAAGGGGGCAGGAGCCCTGAGCCGCCACAGCCTCCCACCAACCCTGCAGGGCACAGCAACCTGGGGCCACCTCTGGACAGGTGCCTCACCATTGCCGGGCAATTTCCCCAGTTCCTCCAGCTGCTGTGGGAGATAGGAATCTGTGTGTTCAGCACTAATAAAAAAAAAAAAGTTAAATAAGGAAATCTGAAACCTCCTGGCAATGGACAGGACCTATTTATCAACTTCTCTTCGAACAATATTTAAAAATTATGCTGTACCCACAATGGCTCTTTAACTATTGATTCAAGGGGTAATGGTGCCATTAGCCCAAAGCCTGCCAAGCACAGTGTGGAGAGCAGAGGCTCAGGCCCCGCCTGTGATGTCCAGGGGTCAGGAGCCAGCACAGCCCTGACGGGAAGTCCTGCCCTGCTCTGCCCAAGCTCAGTGTGTGGCCATAGGGAACCCTGGCCCTCGCTGAGCCTCCTCTCTTCCTGGCCCCTCAGGAGTGCTCCCGTAGGGTCAGGAAAGGGTTGGAGAAGACATTGGACAAAAAGAAACTGCTTATCCGTGGAAGATGCAGAAGAGAAAGACCCAAGAGACGTGGCCCTGGTGACCACGACTCTCCCCAAACCTGGCTTCTGGGCCCTGTCTGCACTGGAGCCTTCACCCTCCACCAGGACACCTGGGGAGTGTCATCCCAAAGCCTTCACTTCCTCCAGGTTCTTCCATCTCCCCGCCTCTCCCATCTCCACCCTGGCCTCAGCCACCACCATCCAGGCCCTGAACTCATTGCCCTTACTCCCTCCCACTCAGGGCCTCTCCACACGCTGTCTTACCCATCTCCCCAGAGTTCCCTCCTCACCCTAAAGTCTTATAACAAGTGTCCCCTCCTCAGGGAAGTCCTCCTTGACCTTCCCAACAAGGTCAAACCCCAACAGGCCCACAGAGCCCTAGGAACCTCGTCCTGGGCACACTGGTCACAGGGCCAGTTCTGGTTGTTTGCTGACCATCTGTGGCCCACCCTCAGCTGTGAGCTCTGGGTCTGGAGTGTCCTCTGTTCTGTTCACACTATAGCCCGAGGATGTTGCTGGCCCAGTGTAGGGGCTCAATAAACACTGGTGGGTGAAGGGGAGGAGGCAGTCCTGTGGAATTAGCTCTGCGAGAAGGTACCTGTCTCCACAGGAGCCCCTGACTTGTCTCCACAGGAGCCCCTGAGGCCTGTTAGGATACAAGATGAGACTGGTTCTGTGAGGCTCCAGATGGAGCCCCTGAGGCCTGTTAGGACACAAGATGAGACTGGTTCTGTGAGGCTCCAGATGGAGGCCTCAGGGATGGAGCTGCAGGAAGCACATTTTGTCTCCCTAGAGGAAGAACGGTCTCCACTTAAGACTGTGGAAGGACCTGCCACTCTGATACATCCCTCCCCTGCTCCCAAAGCATCCATGGCTCTCCAGTACCAGCCTGACAGATCCACCTTCCCTTCCCTCTCCCCCAGTTTGTCCCCCAGCCCTGGGCTTCAGCCCACCAGCCTACCCCTGGTACCAACCCATGGCACACTTCATGCTTCCTTGCCTTTGTCCTACTGTCCCCTCTCCTACAATGCCCCTCATCCATCCCCTGCCTTTTGAAGCCCAAGTCCCCTTCAACACTCAGCTCAAGTGTCACCCCCTCCAGGAGGCCTTCTCTGATTCCCTTTGGTACCAACTCTGCTTGTCCCTCCTCTGTTCTCAGGAAACCTAGCTTATGTCTGTCTTGTTTCAGTCTTACCAGGTGACTGAGCCACTGAAGGTGACAGGAGGTTTGATTCTTCTCTTCCCTAATGCCTGGCACACAGTCTGACACCTAGTAGCTTACAAAGTGGGCTAGATGAATGAATGAATGGGTGAATGAATGGATATTACTAGCCTTCATCTACTATGGACGAGACACTGTGCTGGCATGTACAAGAACCATTTCATTGAGAATGTCAAACCAAGATGGCGGCATAGGTAATCACCTATACTTGTTGCTTCCCACAACTACATCAAAAACACAACTAAATGGAAGGACAACTATGACCCAGACCTGCGGGAAAGCTGGCTGAGAGGAAGTTCCACAACTAGAGAAGAAAGCTCATTGAGACCAGTAAGAGGTGTAGAGATGCAGAAAGTGCTGGCACCTGGATGTGCTGCTCTTTAAACCAGGAGGGAGATACAAGCTCCCACTTGCTCTGAACTCTAGTTCTGGGTGAGACTCTGGGGGACCCAGGCACATATGGGAAGAAACTGGACTGTCTGGCATTGTCACAGGAGAGTGAGGGGGCTTTCTCTTAGAGGTGCTCACAGCGATCATTGTTCCTGCATGAGAGCATGGGAAGCAGAAAATAGGGGACTTCTCTGGTTCAGGGCAGTCATCGCTGTTTGCTCTGCCCTGATGATTCCCAGAAACCCTGGCCCACCCAATTTACAACCCCACCCAAGCTGTGCACATCAACTTTTGTATATGAATGGCCTGTTCTTTTGCCTAAAATAAACTGCAGCTGGGTCAGAGAGCCCCAGAGATTTCAAAAGAAGGCCCACTGCTTGGCAGCAGCAGCCTGCCTTGCTTCACAGCTGGGCCTCATCTGGGCACTTAAAAACCCCATACAAAGAGGAGGAATCTGCAAATGTCTCTGTAGCTTCTGCTGGGCAGCCCCAGACAGTGGCTGCCCTTGCACCTCCTTGGAGATCCAAGAGCCAGTGAACCCAGTGGTCAGAGTAAAACCATACCAGGATTATAAATCTTCACATCCATAAACAGCACACTCAAGGGGCAGAATCAGTGAGCACTAAAGCTCCAATGAATCAAGTCCTGCCCCCAAAGGGTATCTCCTGTGCAACAGATCTTCCAGTATAGAAACAGATGGTCATCATAGTCAATTGGCCTGGAGGTCAATTCCTCCCAGTGATACCAACAGCAATCAAGGAATAACTACAACAGGAATGTGCTCACAAACCACAAAGGGATGCACCAAGAACATTCATTCACCTCACTTAACTGGGGAGGCTAAGCCACTGGGCCCTATAGAACACCAACCACACAAGGCCACTCTATCAACTCAAGGAGACTTAGCAGCTATCCAGTACATAGAAACAAACACAGTGAAACAGCCAAAATGCAGAAACAAAGAAACAACTCACAAATAAAAGAAATGGATGAAAACAAAATACTGGATATAGAGTTCAAAACCATGGTTATAAAGTTACTCAAGCATCTTCTAGAAACCTCTGAGAAATTTAGTGAGATCCTCAAGGATATGAAAAAGGACCAATCAGAAATTAAGCATATACTGGCTGAAATAAAGAACAATATACAGAGATCTA
Source organism: Antrozous pallidus (assembly GCA_027563665.1). Lineage (NCBI taxonomy): Eukaryota > Metazoa > Chordata > Mammalia > Chiroptera > Vespertilionidae > Antrozous > Antrozous pallidus. The sequence continues at coordinate 193,881,179 of CM050508.1, forward strand.
ACAATAGACTAGAGGATCTCAAGAATCAAGTCAAAGATTTGAAATACAAAGAAGCAAAAAACACCCACCAGAAAAGAAAAAAGAATAAAAAATATGAAGATAGTGTAAGGAGCCTCTGGGACAACTTTAAGCATACCTACATCTGAATTATGTGGGGGCCAGAAGAAGAAAGGGAGTAAGATACTGAAAACCTATTTGAAGAAATAATGACAGAAAAATTCCCCTACCTGGTGAAAGAAATAGACTTACAAGCCCAGAAGTGTAGAGAACCCTAAACAAAGGGAATTCAAAGAGGACCATACCAAGACATCATAATTAAAATGCCAAGGGCAAAAGACAAAGAAAGAGTCTTGAAAGCAGCAAGAGAAAAACAGTTACCTACAAGGGAGTTCCCATAGACTGTCAGCTGATTTCTCAACAGAAACTATGCAAGCCAGAAGGGAGTGGCAAGAAATATACAAAGTGATGAACAGCAAGAACCTACAACCAAGATTACTCTACCAGCAAAGTTATCATTTAGAATTGAAGGTCAGATAAAGAGCTTCACAGGCAAGAAAAAACTAAAGCAATTCATCACTGCCAAACAAGTATTATATGAAATGCTGAAGGGTACTCTCTAAGAAGAAGAAGAAAATGGTAAAGATAAAAAATTATGAACACCAAATGACAACAAATACATATCTGATGACAAGTGAATCTAAAAATTAAGTGAATAAAAAATCTGAAGAACAGAATAAAGTGGTGAATATAATAGAATCAGGGGCATAGAAAGGGAGTGGATTGACAATTCTCGGGGATGTGGGGGTGCAGGAAGAGATTGTACAAAAATCTTATACCTATGTACGAGGACAATGTGGGGTAAGGGCATGGGTGGCTTGGGAACCTGGTGGAAGGGAACTATGGCGGCGAAGGGCAAGGGGGATAGAGAAACAACTATAATAATCTGAACAATACAGATTTATTTTTTTAAAAAAAGAAAAAGAACCATTTCATTGAATTCCTCCTACAATCCCTTGTACTATGTGCTGACACAGGCCCATATCATGGATGGAGAAACCAGCTCAGGGTGGTAGGGTCACTCTCGCAAGGTCACGCAGTAACCCTTCCTGGCAGTAGAACCCTTCCTGCTCACCTCCATCTGATGCCTCTCTCTCGTCCTGAGCTGAGGCCACACTTCATGGTCATGTCTAGGATGTCCCTGCTGACCCCACCCTCACTGGAACCCATGATGGCTGCTTCGGCTGAAAGTCATGATCACAAACATCCAGCCTCAGTTCCAGAGGAATAGAGAAGGAACTGCCTTTTTCCAGTGCATGTTCAGGGACGAGAGTGGATTCCCAGGCGGGTTCCTGCCTGAGTCACAGGTCCAGTAACAGGAGATGACCCTCCCCCCCAAGTCCTGCCACAGACACTCTCCACACTCCTCATCAGCAGAGACCGCTCTCCTCTCCCCGCCAGGGGCTGGCAGTCCTCCCAGGCCCACGTGGATGCTGACAGGGCCCTCTTCTCAGCCCTGGGAGCATCATCTATCGACCACGGTACTCGGGCCGTGAAGTCAGGCTCATCTGTGTATCTGCAGTGACAGAGGCCACGGGGCCATTCAAACCCTGGAGATTCTGGGGAAGGAAGGAAAACACTCAGAGAAAAAGCAGAGGGAGCAAGAGGAATCGGATGTGCAGGAGAGATTAATTCGCTGCTCACACAAGAAAGAAATACATTCATTTATAGTTTATTGCATTTCATTTGGTTGTACACATTTGTGGTTACCTTCCTGCAAGCCTCTCTGGATTATCCACAAAGAAAGCACAACAAAAGAGGAGAGAATAAAAACACAGACAAAAAAGCTCCTGAAAATGGAATCACTGAGGGACAAATGAAAGCCAGACTTGAGACAAAAGCAGCCACTTGGCACCAAGACCCCCTCAGGTCTTCACAGTCACACAGCCCAGATCAGCGCTGTTGGCTGGATGGGCCTGATCATGAGCATCAGGGGAAAACTCATGCCAGAGTCAGGAGACCCAGGCTGGGGTCTTGAATCTGCCCCGATATGCTGTGTGATTTTGGACAGGTCACTGCCTGTCTCTGAGACTCATTCCCCAATGGACAAATGAGATGCCTGAACCAGATGTCCCTAAAGACTATGGGGATTCAGAGCAAGAAAGGATTATACCTGATCCAGAGAAAGGAAAGGGAAGCCCTGGACACATCCTGGGCTGTGATCTTCAGCAGATCCTTACACCCCCGGCCTTTCCTTTTAGGTTGGATGGTCTGTTCGGTGCTTCAGTGACTCTGGATTTGTTTTTGTTCATCAGTTTATGTTATTCATTATATCCCACAAAAGAGTGAGATTATGTGATATTTATCTTTCTCCAACTGACTTGTTTTGTTTAGCATAATGCTCTCCAGGTCCATCCATGCAGCTGCAAATGGTAAGAGTTCCTTCTTTTTATAGCAGCATAGTATTTCATTGTATAGCAGATCAATTGCGGGGAGGTTTTCTCTCCTTCCCATGTCCAGCATGGAAAGAAGAGTGGGTCCAGTTACTGAGTAGAGGAGCTGGGGATTGAGAAATAATAGAAAGAATAGAGGACACAGAAATAGAAATAAAAAGCTGGGGCAGGGTGGAATCTCTGTTCTCTTTGATGGAGAGATAGGATTCCAAACCCAACAGCAGTGTGTTTTTTTTATACAAAAATAAAAAGGGGTTTCACCTAAACACACACACACACACACACACACACACACAGGATTAAAAGAGCTTAAGTGGGCCCAGGCGCTAGTCATTCCCTCATTCCCGGGGCTAGGCTGAATCTACATTTCAAGGCCTTCTCCCTGACACCTGGAGCAAGTTAAAGAGTCAGTGCTGATAATGCATCCAGCCTTCTAGGTGGATGTGTTTCCAAGACACAGCTCTGCCTGGCACCTCAGATTCAGCTGATAATAATTTAAAGAATGTTCAGGTGTCTTCCCTGAGGGCCCTCTGTAATCAATGTTTTTCATGAGTGTAGATGCAAATTTTCATAACAAAATTTTAACAAATCAGATCCAACAATACCAAATAATAATAGCATATCAGGATCAAGTGGGGTTTATCCCAGGAATGCAAGGTTAGTTTAACATTTGGAAGTTAATCTATGTAATTCAACATATTAAGTTACAGGGGGGGGGGGGGCATACAATCATCACAATAGATGCCAAAAACAAATTTTATAAAATCCAATGTTAATTAATTATAAAAAGATACTAGGAACATTAGAAAATTTCCTCAACCTGAGAAAGAACAATTATGAAATACCTACAGTTAACATCATTCTTAATAGTAAAATACTATTAAGATCAGGAACAAGAAGGGAAATAACTCTTTTCACCTCTTCTATACAAGTTTGTACCAAAAGCTCTAGCTAGTACAATAAGGCAAGAAAAAATAAAAGCCAAGGATTGAAAAGGAATAAGTAAAACTGTTTTTACTCATAGATGTCAAGATTGCCTTTATAGAAAATCTAATGGAATGTACAATAAAAGTTTCTAGAATAAGTAAATTTAGTAAGGTTGCAAAATAAAAGATCAATATATGAAAGTCAATTATATTTCTGTATAGTAGCAATGGAAATCAGAATTAAAAAATCAAAAACAACACCATTTACAACAGCATCAAAAATATATTATATTTAGGGACATATCTAACAAACAAAATGTACTGAACTGGAATTCTGAAAACTCCAACATATTGCTGAGAGAAATCAAAGAGGACCTATCTAACGGATAGAAGCTCTATTTTTGGTTGGATGATGTCAATTCCCCCCATATTGATCACTAGATTCAATAAGCAAAGTCACAACATTTTATACAGAAATTGAAAGTTTAATTCTAAAAATCATATGGAAATGAGAAAGGTTAGATCGCCAAAGAGAAGAGTTTAAAGTACAAACACCACTTGATTTCAAGATTTATTATAAGACTTCAGTTATTAAGATAGTGTGGTGTTAGTGGGGAAAAAAATCTTGACTCACACCATATATAAAAACTAACTTAATATTCATTATAAACCTAAATTTAAAACCCTTGAACTATAAAATTTTCTAGAAAAAAAGGCAAAAATACATATGACCTTGGCAAAGATTTCTTAGATACACCCAAAGCATGTTCATAAAATAAAAAATTGGCAAATTGGACACCAAAATTGAAAACATCTACTTTTTCTTAGTAAAGGACTTGTAATTCAGAATATATAAAATTTCTGAAAACTCGGTAACAAGAAAAGTAACTACTTCAGAACAGGCCAATAATTTAAATAAAAACTTCACCAAAAAAGACACTAGGATGGCCAATAATGAAATGAAAAAAAAAAGTTAAATAAACATCATCAGTCATTAGGGAAAGCTAATTAAGACCACAATGAGATACCACTGCACACCTAATTGGAATGACTGAAATTTAAGAGACTGATGATACTGAGAGTTGGTGAGGATGTGGAGAAACTGAAATTTACACACTGATGTCATATACTGCTTTCAAAGAGTGTGTGTTCATTTCTTAAAAGCTTCAACAGACAGCCCTAGCTAGTTTGGCTCAGTGGCTAGAGCATCAGCCTGCAGACTGAAGGGTCCCAGGTTTAATTCTAGTCAGGGCACATGCCTGGGCTGTGGGCTCCATTCCCAGTGAGGGGTGTGCAAGGGGCAACTGATCAATGATTCTCTCTCATCATTGACATTTCTATTCTCTCTTCCTTTCCCTTCCTCTCTGAAATCAATAAAAATATATTAAAAAATAAACTTCAACATATTGCTTCCATATGATCCAGTCATTCCACTCTTTAGTATTTGTTTTTTTAGAAGAGCCTATATCCATACAAAAGCTTGTACACAAATGTTCATAGCAATCTATAATAACCTATAATAATAAAAGTGTAATATGCTATTTTGACCAGATGACCTTCCAGACAAAGCCAGGGCTGCGAGGGATGCCCGGGTCCTGGGTGCCAGAGGGAAGCCTGTGCTGGCAGCCAGGGGAAGGAAGGCCTACACTTGCACGAATTTTGTGCATTGGGCCTCTAGTTTTTCTTATAATAGCCAAACCTGGAAGCAGCTCAAATGTCCATTAATAGTTGAATGAATGAACAAACTGTTGCATATTCACATGCTACTAATGCTTTAATACCATTCAGTATTTTAAAAAAATGAATGACTGATACATACAACACAGACAATCCTCAAAATAACCATGCTGAATACACAGACTGTATGAGTCCAGTGGTATAAAATTGCAGAAAATGAGATTTAGTCTCATTTGTGACAGCAGCAGGGGGCAGTGGAGAGGGGCGGGGTGGTGGGTTGATCATAGTGCAGAAGAAAAGTTAGGGTCATGGGTCTGTTCACTATCTTGAATGTGCAGATGGTTTTGTGGGTGTGTGCCTGTCAAACGTATCAAATTATAGACATTACAAAGAAAAGCTTACTGTGTGTCAGCTAGACCTCAATAAAACTGTTCAAATACACTAATAAAAATGCATGCCATGCCTGGCTGGTGTGGCTCAGTGGGATGAGCGTCCTCTCATGCACCAGGACACCAAGAGGTTACCTGTTCAATTCCCAGTCTGGGCACATGCCCAGGTTGCAGGGCTCTATCCCCCGTAGGGGGCATGCAAGAGGCAGCCAATCGATGTCTCTCTCTCATAGATGGTTCTATCTTTCCTTGCTTCTTCTGAAATCAATAAAAACATTTTTTTAAAATGGATTCTATCCTCCGCTGGCCTCTGCATGCCTGCACCCCCCTGGCTTGGGGATCCTGTGGACAAACTTACCCCATCTCCTCCAGCTCTCAAATTCTGCAGGTGTGATTATGGAGGGGGTAGGGGAAATAAATGAGACAAGCCAGGAAGGTCCCTCCCCGCTGGGACGCGGGAGCCTCGGGGAACAGGCAGGAGATGGGTGACAAGTGTTCTCGTACTGTTCGCTCATGCCCTGTGATTTAATAGAGTTTTGACATGTCTCCAGCTGAGTGGCAGCCAGGCCGTGGGCTGTGTGAAATTGGGTGGATAAAAAGCCGGAGCAAAGGGCGCCGAGACCTTGGCTCCCTGTCATTTCACTGCCAGAGCCCAGCTGGCACAAATGGGGAGTAAGAGCACAAATGAGATAGACTGAGAATTCCACGAAATTTCTCTTCTGTGAGTCCTGGGGTTCTGGCAGAAGGGTTGTCGGCAGGCCCCATCCAGCTGTGCAAAGGCGACCCCCAGCCACTGGCAGTGGATTCTGAGGTGCTCCAGTCCCAAGCACTGAGCACCTACTGTGTGTCAGGCAGTGGCAAGGCCCCCACCTCTTGGACAAGCACCTACTATGTGCTTGACACTGTGCCAAGCCCTGGGGATGAGCAGTAAACAAGACACAGAGGTCCCTGCTCTAGGAGCCCTCATGTTCCCAGTGAGGACCTGGAGTTAGAAGGGCGGGGCTGCAGGTCCCAGCTTTGCTCTTTCCCAGCCACGTGACCCAGGGGCTTTGCACCATTGGCATCCTTTGTACACCCCTAATGCTTCTTCACCTTCTAGAAGATTATGGTGGGAGGCCAAATAAAAAAGCTCTCAGCACACGGCCTGGTAGGGACTAAGCACAAAGTTTTCAATGCATAGTTGTTTTTATTATTAATCACGATTATACTTATAGCAACTGCTTAAATAAAATAGAAAAAGGGGAGTTATTTCCTTCTGTTTTGAGACTTCTGCTCTCTGTTTTCATTCATTCATTCATCCCACACACATGAACTGGACACCTTCCTTGGCCCAGCATCCCTCCAGCCAGGATGCCAGCAATGAAGGGGACAGATAGGGTGCTCACCTCCCAGGACTGGCATCTCTGTGGGAAAGAGATAAATGAATTAAGTCATTACAGGCTGGGACAGGAAAGCACAAAAAAATAGGGCACAGTAAAAGGGAATAATGCTCTTCCTGCGAGGATCTGTCTTCTCAGTGTGAGGAGGAAACTATGCCAGCGTAGGCAGGGCCCTGAGCAAGCTGCCCCCTCCATCCCATGCTCTGCTTGACATGGCCCCTCCCCCTGACACCCCACAATCACCGGCTGTGCCTTAGTACCTGCCTCAATGGTGTCCTCTCTAGCCTCGCTGTGGTTGACCCATCCTGGAAGCCACCCAGCTCTCCTACTACCCCAACCCTCAGCTCTCAGGGTGAGGAATCCAGTGATGGGCCACCATGCCTGTGGTCTTAGCTGATCAGGCCACTGTTGGACACCTGACTCAGGCCGGGTCAAACAGGCTTGGATTGGACCTGAGAGAGCCTGCCAGGCCCTGATGATGGCTAGTAGAGGGAGGACAGGAGGCCCCTTGGCTGGAGCCCCAGGGGTCAAGAAGAGGTAGAGAGGAGGGAGGGGAGAGGAAGCCCATCAGCATCTGCCCCAGGAGGTATCTTGAGAGGCCAGCTCAACCAATGGCCCCTTAACATGTGGGGAAAGCAAGGCCCAGGAGAAGGAAGGGGCTCAGCACCCAGGAGGCAGGGGCGCCCCAGCTCTCTGCCTGTGGGACCTCACTGTCAAGCTCTAGGATGGGGAGGAGGAAAAGGGAAAGCAATCAGAGAGAGGGGGAGGTGGGGCTGGGGAAACCCTTGGAGGGGATAAAGCAGAGAGCAGGGAGCAAAGAGGATAATAGTCCTCTGATGCAGAGCGAGCACAGCCTGCACTTAGTGGGTTTCTTTTACTCAAAATTTCTAGCAGTTCATCAACTGGAGAGGTTTTTTTCAGTATAATTTATAAAAATCCTATCTGTCTAAATCTGGACTTTTCTAGTGTTCAGATTTCAACCCCCATATCATGTACCTGGCCCTGACCCCCAATCTAATCAGCCCAACTTGGAGGCCCTAACTGTCTCCCAAGGGCGATAGACTGGGCATGGAGGTACCTGGATGGTGCCTGTTGGTCCCTGCCTCTGACACCCCAGAGCCTGAGCTGAGCTGGGGAGCGAGAAAGTTGCGTGAGGAGAGGGTTGACAGTGCCCATCTCCATGGTTTTGATGTCCTCACCTGTGAAATGAGGGTGAAGACTCCAAGGGCTGTGCAGGCACAAGGATGACCTGGGAGGGCACAAAGCCTGGCACAGAGCGGCCACAGCTCCTCCCCACAAAGGAAGAGCAACGTGGAAAATCTCTTGCAATGTCTTAGCTACAAGTGGTAAGGAAATCCAATCACCTAAGTCAGCTTAAGCAGGAAGCTCATTTGTTCTGTCCAAGGTCACTGCAGAATACCTGAGAGGCCAAGCTCAGGCCTGGCCGCTGCCTGTGGCAAAAGGAAAGGAAAGGGGAGAGGAGAGGAGAGGGGGGGGGGAGAGGAGAGGAGAAGGGAGGGGAGGGGAGAGGGGGGAGGGGAGGGGAGGAGAGAGCCTGTCAGGCCCTGCTGGTGGCTAGGGGAGGGGAGGGGAGGGGACGGGAGGGGAGAGGAGGGAAAAGGCAACCCCCAGGGCTCTGCACTGGAGACTGGAAGCCCAACATCACCCTATATACTTGGGGCAGGGTCACGGGGCACTAAGCTGAAATACAAACACGAGGTTCTCTGGGCAGATGTGTGTCCCTCGGTTGGAGGGCAGGACTCCCAGTGCAGGGCGGAGGTGGGGGGAGGGTGAGGTCACGGGGCCCCCTCCCATGGGCTCTGGAGAAGACCATGCTAACCCACAGGGCAATCCTGTGCTCCTGTAGACTTCAGGCCCCACAGGAAGGCTGATCTGATGTCCAAAGCAGCACTCATGTCTCAAAGGGGAGCTCGGCCAGAGTCCACCAGAGCTAGATTGAGGGCCTGCTACCTGCTCCCCAACCCCACCTTCATCTGTGTCTCTCCCTGGCCTCAGGGACCAGCTCTATGGCTGGAGAGACTGGTCCTAGCTCCCCTTCCCTCCCAACTCCCCTCCCCATTCCTGCTCTGAGAGCCTGAGTTTGGCCATCTCTGCACCAGATGGCCTGGTTCCTAATGGGGCCCTGTCTGGGATGAGACCCAGCTGGTCCCGGGACCCCCTCTGCTCCTGAAACCCCTCCCTCTGCCAAATGAGGTCCCCATCACCCCTTCCACCAAGCTGAGGGCAGTGTGACCCTCACTGGCCCAGCATCCACAGTACTTTGTCAGTACAACAACAGCATCAACAATAGCAATCCTATATAATAAAGAGGTAATATGCAAATTGACTGTTGTGCCCTTACGCAAGATAGCTGTCCCCGTGTGGTCACAAGATGGCCACCACAAGATGGCCAGCAGGGGAGGGCAGTTGGGGAGATTGGGCTGGCAAGGGAACAGTAGAGGGCTATCATGCAGGCATGCAGGTGAGCAGTCCCAGATTGTGAGAGGGGTCCCAGATTGAAGAGGGTGCAGGCTGGGCTGAGGGACACCCTTCCAGTGCACAAATTTCATGCACTGGGCCTCTAGTAATAGTAATAACCATGATAGAAACATCCAGTGAGTCCCGACTATGTGCCAGACCTAAGCTAAATGTTTCTCACGCATTATCTCATTTAATCTTCTGAGCAGGTCTAAGAAATGGAGATTCTGGCTTAATTTGCTGAAAACCCATTTAGTAAATAGTCAATTTATTAAATGACCAATTTACCAAAAAATCCATTTGCCCAATGATCCATGAGATACCCAGCGACAGGCAGATACATGAGCCCTGGTCTGGGCCTAGAAACCACAGAGGCGGAAACAAAGGCAGGGCCACCCCTGAGGAACCAGCACCGCTTGTTTCCCCAACCCACCCCCATGCCAACCCCCTGCCATGCCGATGCCAGCCCCTACCCCTGTTAGGCAGCCCGACAGAGTCGGGGGCTACAGTCAACAAGAAAGCCTGGCCCATTGCGAGCACGAAGGGCTTGAACCATCTCGCCTCGCGGCCACCATCCTATGCACAGCCTGGGAGCCGTCAGCACCGACTCCACAGCAGGCACCCCAGTGGCGGGTGTGGGACTGGTCCCGGAGACACGGCCCACACTCGCCTGCCCAGATTTGTACCCAGGACACGGAGAGCTCGGCAATACATTTTATTTTCTTAAAACAAATCAACTTCCCACCACAACATAAAGAATATAGTGTGCCTGGGTATTGGAGGCCTAGAACAAATACCCAATTCCGAAGGTTTTATTGGTCTCAGCCGCGGTCACCTGCCCTCCCTTCCAGGGATCACCAGAGGCCTGCTGTGTTCTCAGAGCCTGTGTGTCCCTCTCTCAGCTGAATGGCTGTGTTTTATCTGTTCTTATTTCTGTTACCCTCTCTCTCTCATCTCCCTTGCTGGCAATAACCTCTGGGAAGAGGAAAACACAAATTCAGACCCGTGCTGTCCTTTATTAATTCAGATTTAGTTCTCTCTTTTTTTGAAGTGCTCCAAGATAGACAATGAGAGCACTGGTCAAAATTAATATTCCCCTGCTGTCGAGAAAACAGGAATTGTTCCAGGGTGTGGGTTTCTTTTTAAAGAGCTTCAGTATGGGAGACGCTGGGAGGCCAGCCCTTGGATTAGCAGACACCCCCACCCTCCTAGGCAACACAAGAATTCAGGGGAAAGGAAGGTGGTCAAGTGGAGAAAACAGAGGGTGAGCCTGAGGCAAGGCTAGGGAGATCCCACAGTAGGGCCTGGAGCCAATCTGGCCCCCCAACTGGATTCTCTGGGTCTGGGAGGGAGAGCAGAAAGAAACGAGGAGGGAGAGAGACAGAAAGGGATGCCTCTATCCAACTGTGGGACCAGTTGTTTTGTTGGGTAGTGAGCTCCCTGTCCCTATAAGAACCCAAGTTATGTCCGAGCTGGTTTGGCTCAGTGGCTAGAGCTTCAGCCTATGGACTGAAGGGTCTCAGATTCAATTCCAGTCAAGGGCACATGCCTGTGTTGCAGGCTTGATCCCCAGTAGAGAATGTGCAGGAGGCAGCCCATCAGTGATTCTCTGTCATCATTGATGTTTCTATCTCTCCCTTTCCCTTCCAGGGAGAGGGATAGAAAGTCAGAAACATCGATGAGAGAGAGAGAGACATCGATCAGCTTCCTCTTGCACACCCCTACTGGGGATGTGCCCGCAGCCAAGGTACATGCCCTTGCCAGAATCGAACCCGGGACCCTTCAGTCCGCAGTCCGACGCTCTATCTACTGAGCCAAACCGGTCTCGGCAATAAAGATATATTTTTTAAAAAAATTTTTTAAAGAACCCATATTCTGACTCACAGGACAGTAAATAAAGGGCTTTATGCCTTTCACAGGGTGGTGGGAGGGTGAGGGGACACAGGGAAGCCGACTAAGGTGGCATCCCATGCTAAGATTCTGGCTTGAGGATGTCTATTAACGCCATGCTTCTCCGAGTCATCCCAGAGTTCTAAGGGCCAACCACACTGTGAGCATGGTTAGGAGTCTTTCTGAGTGATTCCTTCATTCTAAGACTCTCTGGGCCTGTAATTCTATGACTGCATCTGCGATCCTATAATTCTAGGATTTTGTGAAAGGAATTAGACTCTCAGATACTGCGATTCAAAGACTCTATTAAGGTAGCTTTGAGATGCTCTAATTCCAAGATCTTGTGCATCACCGATGCCATGAAAGGCCTGACAGATCTGAAAATCCTGGCCTGCGTGAGAGAAGGGCAGTTCTAAGACCCTCCTCCCCCCCCCCGTCAGGCTTCAGAGTCTGCAGGGGGACACCCCTGTGCAATGACCTCTCAGCACTAACATGGGGGTTCCTTGGAGTGCCCTCCTCCCCCTCTCCTCTCCTGGCTCACCCAGTTTCCCCATGAAGGATCCAGGGCCCTGGGAGTGAACCAACCATCCCAGAACCCAGTTAACCTGCCAGCAGAAATGGACCCCTGCCTTTTGGGTTCCTCACTCACCACTCCTAGGAAACAACCCCCCAAACAGGCTGCGACACTCCTGGCTTCTCTCCGCTGTCCCCTCTACCCCCAGACCCAGGGCAGCCAGCATAGGTGCATCCCAGCTGCTGCCTGCTGGGGCTCCCTGGCAGCGCTCACTGTTGTAATAATGGAAGTTGATCTATCCCGGGGGACCCCTGTGCCCATTCCGGGAGGCTGAGTGGGCGAAATGGGCCCAGAAGCCCAGGTGACAGAGCGCATGAGGCCAACCCCTGGGCAGACATGGTTCCCAGCCACACTCACCGTCCCTGGAATCTTCAGCTCTGGAGGGCTGGTGGGGCAGCCTCGGACGGAGTGGAAATGTTCCGATGCGGCTCACACAGAGGAGAAGCAGGAGCTTAGGTCACAAGCCAGAAGCCCACTTTCATTTCAGGCCTGTTTGTTCTTCCTGATGCTCTCGCCCTGCTCATCATGGAGGTCCTCTCCTACATTCAGTGTTTAATCCGTTCTCTCAGTGGCTCCGCGCAAGGGCTATTTTTCGGGCTAGTTTGGTTTCTCTGAAAAGTAACTGGATCCTGGGGAGGGAAGAAATGGAGACCAGGCAGGAAGGGGCTGGATTCTGGAGGAGGTGGATCCACAGGGTGTCCTCAGGACACCCAGGGAAGCCCCTCCCCAGCAGGAATGTTGGGGTCCCCAGGGCACATGGCAGAGAGGCAACCCAGTGCCCAGAGCGTGGGTGACTTGGCCGTGGAGAGAGGACAGGGTGATGAGCTCAGCCCTGGGCAGCCTGGAGCCAGTCCTGTGTGTGAGAGGAGGGGGTCGCTCGGGGCCAGGAGGCCCAGGCCCTCACCAATCTGCTTCCTGTGGCCTCGGGCCCAGCGGCTGGACCACCTCTGCAACTGCTTCCCGGATCCCCTGGCCGCATGTGAACAGAGGGAGCCCGCACCCAACTCAGGCCCAGGCAGGACAGGCCTTTGGCTCAAGAACCAGACAGTGCCGGCCGCCTCCATGTGGGGAGATGCTTTGTGAAGCAGGAGCCACCAGAGACAGATCAGAGCTGTGCATCCCCGTTCCCCCGCTGGCCTGGTTTCCACTCTGTGCCCAGGAGCTGAGGCTGCTGCTACAGGACACACAGACAGAGGAGGGTCCACAGGCAGCCGGGACAGGACCGGGGAGAGACTGAGGCCTCAGGGTGGGGCAGCCTGAGAGCGAAGGAGCTAGGGAAGAAGGCTGTGTTTGGAGCCGCTCCTCGCCAGGCCCGGGAATGGTGCTTCACACACCTTGTCTCTAGTCCTCACAACTCTTAACAGGAATGATGCTGCTCCCATCTTGGGCACCGATGGGAACTCGCCCTGCACTGGGCAGTTCCACAATCTGCTTTCAGTCTCGGTGCCCCAGCGAGGAGGGAATTGTCCTCCCCATTTCCTAGGTGAGCAAACTGAGACCCAGAGGCCCGCCATCACCCAGTGTCAGGGACAGGGCTAGACTCGCCCCAGCTCTTTGGGTTGGGGGGTTTGTTCTCTCCAGGGTGCCTGCGGGCTCTTCCTGGGACCCTATGGGGCAGCATTCAATATGGAGGCATAAACCACACAGTGACTGGAATGGGGGCTGCTTACTATAAAGAATTAACAAGCTACCCAGATAGCGATTATCCCGATTAAGGAGAAATTGGACGGGAATCTGAGGACAAAGGAAGGACAGCCTTGGCCAGAGGCCCCACCTCAATACCAGGTGAGACCTCATGGAGAAGGTATGCTTTCAGCCCCCTAGAGAACCAAGTTTCTGGGTTCAGCCAGAGCAGATACCAGGGGGAGCAGGAGACACCCCCAGGGCACAGACCATCCTAGGCTGTGGGAGGTGGGAGTGGAGAGAGTCGGGGCTCTGCAGGTGTGAGACCTGGCACCCACAATCCTGTCAGTCACCTGCAGTCAGTGGGCCACACACAGAGAAGCAGTCACCGCACCCAGGGTAGGCTGAGAGCCGACCAAGGGTCCCTGCGCTCTGGGTGCGCAGCTGGGACCAAGAACCACTGGGTGCCCACCTCCCCCCAACCTCCCTCCGCAATACCACATTCACTGGGGTGACAGAAATGCCTGCAAGAGCAAGGAAAAACTACAGTCCAGCAGAACTGGGAGAGGCCCCTTCCCGTCGATGTCCCTCCAGCGCCCTCTACCGGCACAATTTAACAGATTGCACTTGGCAGTCCATCACCCAGGAAATGGGATTGCAGGAAGAGTTTGAGGCAGAGAAGCAATAACAAATCAGGGGTGGGCAAACTCTCCCCCGCGAATCATATCTGGCCCAGCACCTGTTCTTGTATGGCCCGTGAGCCAAGAATGATTGTGACATTTTTAAATGATTGGGAAAATAATCAGGAGAAGATTTTATGAGGTCAATACTTCACCAGGAATATGCCATGATATGAACATTACATAAAATTCAAATTTCTGCATCAAATAAGTTTCCAATAGTGTCATTTAAAAGATTGTGGAGATTTCTTTTCTCTCTGGTTACACAGACACCTACATTGTATCTTTGATTTATCTCTTGGCCCCCCCCCCCCCCCCCCCAACACAAAGCCGCTGCAGGGTGAGTCTGACAACTCCTGCGATGAGTTGGTAGCTGCTTGGGCTTGCTTAGTCCATGAATTGCTCTCCATACCACCCTCACAGTTGTCATATCTGGACTACCACCCCTGGCCTGGCCAAGCCTCTGGACATCTCAAGGCCAGGAGATGGAAAAGGAGCCCACTTGGGGACCCTCACACAGACACCTTGGGGTGACAGACCTGGAAGGGAGCCTGAAGAAGGGGTACAGTCTTCTCTGAAGCTACAGCCCTCTTTTGGGGGTTTCCCCAGGAGAGAGATGATTGCCCCCTCAGAAGGCTTTGGGAAGAGGCGGTAAAAGGAATCAGTTGCTGCTGACATGTCTCAGTAAACCTGCTCTCTGACCAAGTCTGAGCCATATTCCTGATGCCCAGGAATAGAAGCCCCTCATTCCTGGGCCACGAAGCTTCCCAGTGCCAGCCCCTCCAAACCAGCCCCACCCTCTTCAAATCACACCAGCCAGGAAGAGCCATATGGTATCAAAGCAGGAGTGGAAACAGCAGAAACTGAGAGACAAAGGGTCTGCCTTCCAATCCCAGCTCCAACTCGAGTACCTGGCCCACCTGCATGTCTCTGAGCCTCCTTAACACCCGGAAAATGGCCCCAACCTGCCCTCATTGCACCCAGCACGGTGCCCTGCACGCGTCTGTCTGCCTGAGCTGCTCCCTCTGCCAAGTGGGTCTGTAAACCTATCACTGTGACGTTTAAGCTGGAAAATCCATGTACAGCCCCCAGCACACAGCAGGTGCCCAAGAAGTGGTAGCACAATAGAAGATCAAGGCCACGCTGACCCAAATCCCCAGATATTCTGGTCCCTCCCAAAGCCCAAACGCTGATGCCGGCCAGGCTGCAGTGACCAAGCTGCCAGCTTCGAGGCAGCTCTGAGGAGGAGGGAGCAGGTCCCCGAGCAGCTCCCTCTATCCCTCATGTTAATTGTGTGTGTCTCTGGAACAGATGGGGTGGTGGGTCTTGCTTTTCCCTGTTTTTCAGGAGCTTTGGTCCAGGAGATAACTGTCTAATTAAACAAGACAATGCAAACAAGGTTCCAACAGCCCTTGCCGTCTTCCCTACTTGTAAATCTATTAATGAACTTAATTGCAAAGATTGAACCCTTACTGAAACCTGGTAGCCAGTTCACCATGGTGCCAAAAAATCGTTGTCCAAGACTTCCAGAAGGAAAAGAATATAGATATTAATTAGTTTAGCTCTATTTACCTATACAAAAAATAGGAGATATATCTATATGTATATGAATATGTATATGAATATATATTGCATAGTGATGTGACATTTGTCAGTAGACAGGCTGCCCTGGGGAGACGAAGCACTGGTTTTCCTTCTATCTAGAGCTTGTTTATAACCTTCTGTTAATCAAAGCGAGAGCAGAAAGAGATCTGGAGTCGGGTCTCCTAAGAGTAGATGTGGGGAGAATTGAGATGAGTGAATGGCAGGAGTTTGGGTTTGAGAGGAATGCTGAGATAATTCCTGCTGCCGTCCTGGGAGCCGGGCATGCAGAACAAATTGCCTCACGCAGGGAAGAAGGTGGGGAGGGGGCACCTTCAGAGGGCAGGCTTGAGGATACTGGCCCCAAGTGAGCCGGTAATGGCCAGCCCTCAGGGTAGGTGGCAGATGGACGCACTGCCCTGGTGATGGGCATCTTCATGCGCCCCCACCAGTGCTGACCCCGCACACCAGTGGCAAGAGGTGGCTCTGCTCCCCTGGCCTCATTTTCCTTGGGAACCCACCACAGCTCAGCCTTGCTCATTGTTCTGGAAGAAATCACTCTCCCACCACAGGTCCAGGGGTGCTCAGAGCCCCAGACCTGCATTCCCGGCACAGCGATGGCTTCAGGGACATGTGGGTTCGAGATGGTGGTGGCAGCTGAAGGAGATGCTGAGTCCCACACAAGCCATTAATGAGGGAATGTCTGGGAGAATCCTGAAGGAAACAGGCCTTCTTGTTGTTTCCAGTTTGGGGCTAATACAAATAGAGCTGCACACACATGGCTGTCGGAGACTTCTGAGGGCATATATTTCTCTGGGGAAATAACAGGTGGAAGCTCTAAGCCAGGGGTTTGGTGTGTGTTTATAAAGAGGCTGCCAGACTGCTTCCCACGTCCCACACCACCTGCACGCCCACCAGCAGCACCGAGAGGCCCGGGGACACACACCTTCGCCTGCACTTGGGCTCATCGTACTCGTTGTAGCCATCTTGGTGGGAGCAGAGCCTCTGCTGTGGCTTATTTTGCATTTCCCTGGTCACCAGTAACATTGCCCATTTTTTCCTGTGCTTATTGGCCGTCATAAATCTGCTGTGACGTGTCCCTTGGAGTCTTTGGGCCATGTTTATTGCACTTCTGTAGGGAAATCTTGTACATTTTTGGGGTTTAGTCTCTTTATATAAGTTTTTAGTTTTGGTTTCAATAGAAAATAGTGTTCTTATTTTGCTTGCCACTGTTTTGGCTGCTCGTACACAAAAATACAACTGAGGTACATACAGCAAACGTGCACACCCCGCAACAAGTATTTAGAGCTCTGAGTCCATTTAGCCTCAGTGGCACAGGAAATGGAAGAGGATGAAGGGAGAAGTAAGCCAAGGCTAATCATTGACATTTTATAGCACACAATGTATGTTGGGCACATATATTCACTCTTCAAATCCTCAGAACCACCCAGTGAGGCAGGTGCTATCATTATTCATTCCATCTTAGGTGAGGAAACTGAGGCACAGAGCTTATGTAACTACATAAAGGTCACCCGGCCAGGAAATGCAGATCCTGGTTGAAATCCAGTCTGTGCTCCCCGTCCTGATGACATCCTGTCTCTAGCACATCCTTGAAGATGACCTCGAAGGTTAAATAATAAATGCCTGGAAAGGGCTCAGTGCAGTCCCAGCACACAGTCAGCGCTCAATAAATGCTGGCTACAGTGTCAGGCACCGTCCTGAACTCTGGAGACGCAGGGGTGACTGAGCCAGACGCAGAGCCCTGAGGGGCTCCCAGTCCCATGGGTGCAGGGATTGGGAAGTGAGTTGTCACTCACAGCACAGAGAAGAGGCAAGAGTGGAGAAGCTGGTGGCCATAGGAGCCCCAGAAGGGAAGGGGAGACAAAGGAGGGAATGGCATGTGCAAAGGCCTGGTGACAAGGAAAGCATGTCAGGCTCAGGGCCCAGAGAGATTGAGCAGCAGGTGTCAGGCTGGGAAACATGAACCAGAGAAGAGTTCAAAGGGTGATTTTGGAAGCGTTTGCAGGGTGAGCCAGGCACCACTGGGGAGACCAGTGTGCAGTGGCAGGGCTGGCTCAGAGACAGCTCTTACATGGCATGAGCATGGGTTTTCAGGATGAGCCCTCCACACTGGAGGAGATTCTGTGGGCAGATCTAGGGGCTGCCAGGCTGAGGGGTCCTGGGCACCTCTGCTTTCCTGTCCCATCCCCTCTCCCTCGGAGACTGTTCCAGTACATTAAATGATGAAGCAGCCTCATTTTGGAAGCTTGCAGCTCATTAACTGGTGAAGAGGGAATGAGTGAGGGAGGCTGAGAGCCCTCCCCAGAGGCCCTGCCTGCTGCTCCAGCCCCGGGGAGTCTGAGAGGGGCTTCAGCAGCAGTTCTGAGACCCAGCTCCATTGTCTTTGGGAGACCCCTCGGAACTGTGTCCTACTCACCAAGGTAAACAGGGCCACGTGGCCTCCCCTACAGGGCCCCTTCAGTCCTGCGCGGTAGAGCCAGGCGCTGGTCCTGAGGAGGGTGGCTCTGAAGACACAGGGCTGTGGGAACAGAAGAGGTTCCCACATGCCCCACTTCATCAAGGGCACCTTCTCCCAGCCTGGGCAGCAGGGACCACCAATGCCACCATGGAGGCAGACACAGAAGGGCCTTGGCAGAGCTGGAGCAAGCCTTTGGAGGGGAAACCATTATTGTCTGGCCCCGGGGTGAGAGGGCCAGATGCTGGCTTTGGGCCTGTGCCTCTAGCTCTCCCTTTCCTGAGGTGGGAGAGGGAAGAAGAGATCTTGCAAAGCCTAAAGAAGACTGTGCCTGGCCCCATGCTTGACATGGTCCCTGTCCCTGTAGGTATTTCTCTCTTTCCGCATTTAGCACGGCTAGAGAGAGGGTCCAGTTGCTGAGGAGGGGCGGCTGGGGATTGAGAAATTTTAAAAAAGAGACAAGATATAGAGGTAGAAGGAAAAGGCTGGGACTGGGTGAGACCACCATCCTCTTCTGATGGAGAGAAAGGGACAGTGACCCAGAGCCAATCCAGCGAGTTTATTTTATATCCCAAATATCAGGAAGCTTCACCAAAAGATCAAGACAAAAGGAGATTATTTGCATTCTTGAGTAGGCTCTGAGCATTCCTGGTGCTAGGCTGGATTTAGATATCAAAACCACTTCCCCACACAATGGGCTGAAATGAAGGTTAAGCTGACAACACCCTTGCCCTTTTTGCAAGGGTGTTCCCAGGCTGTGACTTTACTGTGGGTTCAACTGACAATAATTAAGGAATGCCCATGTGCCTTCCCAGGGGGCCCTCTATATTTCCTGTCCTTGGGCTGCCTAACCAGGCCTACGTGTGTAATCCACCCCCAATCTCCTGAAGGATAAAGATGGTAGGACAGGAGGACCTGGGTGACTTCTACATCCCCCACCCACTGGACAATGGGAAGGACTTGGAAAGGCAGGGACACAGCAGAAGCAAAGGCTCTGAGGTAGGAGCTCTGATGGAATAAGGGGTTGATGAGGGACAGCCCTGGGTGAAAGCAGGACCCTCGCTGGGGACCAGGGACAGATGTCTTCGTGCACAGGGCAAGTGGCATGTTCTGTAAAGTTCAGAAGGCCAGGGACTCAAGTCCCAACAGGCCGATTGGATGGTTCCCATCATCTCTGACTCTCCAACTACCTACCAGGACAGCCTGCAGACCCGAAGCTGGGGAAGTATCCCCGACGCTCAGAGGAAATGGGGCTGCTGCTGGGTATTCAGATGTGTGAGGAAATGGGGTGGGGCTTTCTATCCTCCTCCTCCTCTGGGACCATCACTGTCATCATCTGCAAGGGTAACTGAGGCTGGTGCCCTGGACAACCCTCCAGGGGCCACAGAGGCTTGATGGGCAAGGAGGCTAGCTGGGACATGTGGGGCAGCTTCCTGGTGAATGGGTGAGTCGGGGTTGTGCCACCAGCCCCTGCTCTGAGGGTCGCTTCCAGCCACAACATCAGGCAGAGACTGCCAGTGGAGAGGCCTGGCCAGAACCCAGGTCTGGTAGGCACGGGTGTCCCTGTGCAGGGAAGGATGAGCAGCAGAGTTACTGTCCCAGTGGAAGGGTGTTTGTGAAGGCTATGTGTCCTAGTGCATTTGGCAGCATGAATCCCAGCACATCTCAGCATCCAGAACTTAGAAACATGGAGTTCTGGAGTCACATACACCCAGGATTTGGGATTCTAATAATCTTTAGAATTGCAGAGGCTCAGAGCCCAGAAAGTGAGATGCAAGGCAGTTCAAGGACATCCCATCTAGTGGGTTTCAAATCTTTTTAAAGCAACAAGACATGTCTTCAGAGCATCAAATAAACCTCCCCAGGAGCCAGCACATGGAGCAGCTGAAGGCTAAGTCTCTCATTGGAGCTTGATGAGGACTTCTGAGGTCCCTCTGTTTACTGCCCCCCAACCTTATTGCCCACCAGGCAAGTCCTAAAACATGATGGTCCACGCACCTTAACTGAGAATGGAGATGCTGAGGCCCAGAGGGGGCATGGGCCTGCCACTCCACCATCTCTCCACCTGGGCTCTGGCTCCTGCAGCCCTTGCTGCTGCCAGGCTGGGTACACATGGATGAGTTGGAGCTGGATCTCTGGGCTGCCAGGAGCAGATAAGCAGGATCCAGGGGAGGACAGAGAACTAACTATCCAGGCTCCTTTCCTGAGCCTGGCCTGAAGCCAGTCACTGTCAGTAGAGAGCCTGGGAGTGTTGCAGGCAGAATTAGGGACAGCAGGCGGGGAACCTATCCAGGGCATTGGGCTTGATTTTTCCCTGCCCTGATCTCAGGACAGCTTTAAGATTTGTTGAGTAACTACTATGTGCCAGGAGCTTTACACATATCCCTCTTTAGGACATCAGTTATTGAGCACCCACTATGTGCCACGTCAGAGAACATTTCCTTCATGGGTGGGTCCAGACCCATGAAGCAAATCTGACTTTCTTTTGCTAAGTTACTTGCCCATGTCACTGGCTGATAAGTGGCAGAGCCCAATTTGAATCCACACCCAATTACAAAGCCTGTGCTTCCCACATGGCCAGCACATAGTAGGTGCAGTAGGTGGCCAGTCCCTGTACTTCTCCCCAGCAGTGGGTATGGAAGTTGACTCTGGGGGCTGGGGAATCATGTAGATAAATAGGGATGTAATAGAGAGCTCAGAATTGGGGGTGGTATTTGGTGTTATTTGGCACCTTAAAGCCCAGTTCCTGCCTCAGGGGCACAGGATTGGCAATATGAAGGCCTGGGGAAAGGGAGGCTGCTATCCAACCCATCAGAGAGATCATTGATTTATGTTCAGTTCTTTACACAGAATCTTCACACCAGCCCTGAGAAGCAGAAACTATGGTCCCATTTTACTGATGAGCAAACTGAGGGACTCCATGGCCTCCTATTCTACTCTGCCATCTATTGTTTTCTCTGATTTTGTAAACCTTCTAGAACATTCTCCTCACCATTGCTTATTCTCCCTCCTTGCAGAGTAGGCTCAGATGGTCCTGGGGCAGCCCAGAGGATGGTGGTCTCTCACCTCCTCCTCCCTGGACACCTTACTTGCATCAACATCACCCAATGTCACACTGGCTTTTCCAGCAGCCACACCCCCATCAACTCAGGCAGCCTCCCGCTCAGCTTTGACAGGAACTGCTGACAAGGTAGCTCTCCCGCCCTCTACCTGTGCACTTAATTTTTTAGCTTAAGTACACATCTTTTCCAAGTGTCCGTATTACATTCCATTTTGAGATCAGCGGGAGGCCTGTCGTGTTCGATGTCCCTCCCTGGTTCTGTCTCCTGTGAATCTGGTTGGTTGGTATTGCTAGTTCTTATGAGTAGGCCAGGAGGGAGGACACAGACCCTGTGGTTCACACTGGAGACTTCTCCTAGGCCATTGTCCACTTGTGATGGGGCCTACTTGGGGACCACAGTTCAGCCAGGTTGACCAGCTGTTCCCTGTCCATGATCCTCTCCCTGTCTTTCCTATGATTTGCTGGTGTCTGACCTGTTCTTCCCTCTCTCTGCCCCTTTTTTCATCCTTCTCTCTCCTTGTCATTGTCCCTTTACTCTCTGTCCACCTTCCCTGTTTCCTTCTCTGAATCCTCCTAATTCTCTCACCTCTTCTTTTTTCCTCCCTCCCTTCCTTTCCTTCCCTTCTTCCTCCTCAACCTTCCCTCTTAGGTTGATGGTCAAGGTCACAGCCACAGAGGCTTCTCCTCACCTGCTTCTAAATTGGTGTTTGTCTGTGCCTTGGGCCACAGTGAGGGCGATGCCCAGAGCCTGTGGGTGGGAGGAGGAGGGAACACTATTGGATCAACAGAGGAGATGGAAGCAGCCTCACCATTGATCGAGCACCTGCTATATGAGAGGATCCAGTGCCTGAGGGGGACCAATCTGGTGTCACACACATCTTAGCTATATGACCCGAGGTAACTTGCTTACCCTCTCTGGGTATCCAGGGCTGCCATGAAAACTAAGTGAGACTGTGCGTGTAGATTACTTGGTGCCATGCCCGACTCCAGAAAGAGCTCAGGCAATCCTGGCTGGCATTATTTGTATAAGCTGGGCCGTCTGCCAGGAGCTTTTCATATACCATTTCATTAAATCTCTTCTTTTTATGATGCAATATTTTATTTGTATAAAAATTCTACATAACAAATGTGAAAATTGTGAAGCATAATAATAAAATGAACTGCCATGATTCAGAGCTTGGGAAGTGAAAGGTTTCCAAGAGAATGGGACCCCCAGGGCAACCCTGCCCCCTGTATCCCACACTGTCTCCCAGAGGGGACCACTGTCCTGCATCCTTGTCATTCTGTCCATCCTTTCCTTTTGGTCTGACCCAATATATGTGTACCATCAACAAGGCATTGTTTAGTTTTGCCTTGTGTGACCTTAATAAAAATGGTCTCATTATGTACGGATTTGTCACTCAACATTGTTTCCAGATATGCTTGTATATATGTGTGTGCCCATGGTTTGTTCATTACACTGATGTATGGCATTTCATCATATGAATACATCACGTTATGTATCCATCCATCTCTCCATAAATGAGTTGTTTCCAGTCTTTGTTTTGTGTTGGGGTTTTTGTTTGTTTCTATAAGCATTCCTGCATGTGTCTCTGATGGCCTGCACAGGAGAGTTTCTGGGATATATTCCACACAGGGAACTACTGACTTGTGGGGTCTGTGTTGGTTTACCTTTACTAGATGGTGCCAAGTTGTTCTAGAACATAGTGGTCACCGTTTCCACTCCCAGCAGCAGTGTATATGCGTTTTCTCTGCTTCACATCTAGACCCAAACCTGTCTATCCTCTAACTTTTTGCCAAATAGTAGGTATAAAATGGTGAATCTCTTTGTTCATAATGTTCTTTTCTTTGATTACTAATGAAACTAAACATATTTTTCAAAGATTATTGACCTTTGGGTTTCTTCTGTGAAATGCTTGTTCATGTCTTTTATCTAATTTTATGGTTGTTTGTTGTTATGATTTTTAGGAGTCCTTTATTCATTTAAAAGAATAGCCATTTATTGATTCCATGCTACAAATATCTTCACCCCATTTAAGACTTGTCTTTTTACTTTATTTGTAATCGTTGGATGGACAGGAGGTCTTTATTATAAGTTAGTCCGTTTTTAATTTCTTCTTTTTGTGGTTTGCAATTTTAGTGCCTTGGTAAAGAAATCCCCCCTCTCTCTACCCAAGGTCACAGAAATAGTTTGTAGCTTCTTCTAAAATAGTTAAGAGCTTTGCATTTCACTTCAAATCTCCATCCATCTGGACTTGATTTTAGTGGTGTCCTGTGTTGGAGGTTTGATTTTTACTTTCCCAAATAGATAACAAATTGTTACAGGATAGCTCATCCTTCTCAAGGACAACTCCATCATGTATCCCCTCCCCATAAGCATGTGGGTCTGCTCTGGGCACTCTGTGCTCCTCCAATATGCTCATGCTACTCAGCATGGCTCTGTAAATCTTGATGTTGAAATGACAAGCCCCTTACCTTGTTCTTCAGGTGTGTCTCAACTATTTTTCTCCTAATTCTTTCCTTATAAATTTTATAATGAGCTTGTCAAATTCCTTGAAATACACTGTAAAAATTTATTGGTATTTTATTAAATCTGTAGAACTATTTAAGAAATGTCATCTTCTCATCGAAGAAATATATGTCTCCGTATTTAGGTCTTGAATATCTTTTAATAATTTTCTCCAGAAATGTCTTGAACATTTTTTGTTACATGGGGTCTCTTTATATTGTTTATTATTATTATAAACTATGATTTCTAACTGTTGCTGGTAAATAGAAAAAGAAATGATGTTCCTATTTTGATCCTCTCTCCATACAGTTTGCTTGAGTCTCTTATTAATTCTAATCATTTGTCTGCAGATTCTTTTGGATTTTGTATGAGTGGAGTCAAAGAATCTTAGAACAATAGTACTTTGTTTTTTCTTTTCTTATTCATTAGCCTTCCACTTCCTTTTCTTGCCTTATTGCACTGGCTGTGGTTGAGAGGTTGAAATTTTCGATGTAACATTAAATGAAAGCAGCAAAAGAAGTTTTTTGTCTTGTTTTCCTGGTTTTTAAAGAAAATGTTCAACATTCTAACATATGCTGCAAGCTTCTGATAGAAGCATTTTCCTGGGTTAAAAAGTTTCCTTCTGTTTCTAGTTTGCTAAGAATTGCTGTTATGAATGGTATTAAATTTCCCAGATGCATACAGTGAGATTAATCTGTTAATATGGCAAAAAAAATAAATTAAAGATGTTTCTAATGTTAATTGAACCTTAAAAGTTTGGGGATAAACCCAATTCACTCATGATGCATAACTTTATTTTCTAGCAACTTAATAGTGTTTACTAACACTATTACAAATATAATCCTGGGATATATATAAACTATAATCTTTTTTCTTGTAATACCCTTATCTAATTTTTATATCAAGATTATAGAAGTCTCTTAAAATTCATTAGGAAATATCACCTTTTTCTAATTTCTGGAGTTTGAGAATAATATACTACCCGAAAGTAAATACTTCTGTAGAACAATCTAGGTCTGACATTGTGTAGCTCATCATAAACATGAACTTCATTCTTAACAGAATGGTGGCCGTCTGGCACAAAGCTCAGTCAGTTATGCTTATTTCATTTCTTTTTTTCCCCTTTATTGGTTAAGGTATTACAAATGTGTCCTTATACTCCCAATGTTTCCACATCCCCCCACTCATGCCCTCACCCCCTGGTGTCTGTATCCATTGGTTATACTTATATGCATGCATACAAGTCCTTTGGTTGATCTCTTCCCCTTACCCCCATCCTCCCCTACCTTCCCTCTGAGGTTCGAGCATCTGATTGATGCTTCTCTGTCTCTAGATCTATTTTTGTTCATCAGTTTATATTGTTCATTATATTCCACAAATGAGTGAGATCAGGTGATATTTATCTTTCTCTGACTAACTTATTTCACTTAGCGCAATGCTCTCCAGCTCCATCCATGCTGTTGGAAATGGTAGGAGTTCCTTCCTTTTTACTGCAGTGTAGTATTCCATTGTGTAGCTGTGCCACAGTTTTTTAATCCACTCATCTGCAGATGGGCACTTAGGTTACTTCCAAATCTTAGCCCTTGTAAATTGTGCTGCTGCTATGAACATAGGGGTGCATATATCCTTTCTGATCAGTGTTTCTGGTTTCTTGGGATATATTCCTAGAAGTGGGATCACTAGGTCAAATGGAAGTTCCATTTTTAGTTTTTTGAGGAAACTCCATACTGTTCTCCACAGTGGCTGCACCAGTCTGCATTCCCACCAGCAGTGCACGAGGGTTCCTTTTTCTCTGCATCCTCGTCAGCATTAGTCATTTGTTAATTTGTTGATGAGAGCCATTCTGACAGGTGTGAGATGTGTTTCACTTCTTAATACTCACACTTTCTACCAACACTCTGTGCATTTACTTTGCTGATGAAAAGGAAAGACTGAAAGGTAAAGGAAGCATGGCTGGCCCTATCTTTCCCTTGGCTTCTGCATCACTGTTTAGCATAAGCAGGTGCTAAAGCTCTTTTCCACAGTTAACCTTTGATGAACAAGGTGCCCATGGCCCATCACTGCCACAAAGGACTTACCATGCCATTGATAGTGGTTGACTCTTTCCCTGGCTGTTCACGCTTGATTTTGTGTCTCCCACACTCTGGGCAACTCTGGAAACCAGAGAGAAGATAGGAGGTAAACAGAGAAGAGGATGATGTGCATGGAATGTTCAAAGCTCTCACCTCTGCTGATATTTCCTGCTGTTCCTCATACTCTAACCACCTAACCATCTAGCCCATGTTACGGTCAGAGAAACCATAACATCATAAACCTTGGAGTCATGAGAATCTTTTTATCTTTCTCCTTGCTCTGTTAGGACATGAATTGAGTATACTCGTATAGGCATCTCAAAGATGGTGGCTTCAACAAATTAAAATTTTATTTTTCTCTCAGGTAAGAGAATTTTGGACATGAGCTCCAGGGCTTCTATGGTGAATCCATGCACAATTCTGTCCATGTTCCAGGCTCCCTTCTTGATTTTGCCACAGCACATGGGTTCATTCTAAACATTATCTCATGGACACAATACAGCTGCTGGAGCTCCATTCCAGATAAGAAGAAAGGGAAGAGAGAGAACATAGATGCTCCTGCATAAGCTCCCATCAGAGAGCTTTCCTGGGAGCAGTACCCATGGTTTGTATTTATATTCCATTGCCACCACTTCCCTAGCCACTTATCTATAGCAGGACACATAGATATGGCCAATTGCATCAGCATTCTACAACTAAGGGAGAAGCAGAGGTAAGAAGCTAGAAGATGAACCAGATATTTAAATAGGGACGAAGCAATCTTGAGATCAGAGCACAGCCCCAGAGCTTAATCCAGAAAGTTCTCTCATGGTATAAGGCAACACAAAGGCCTTTCTTACCTACATTCGTTTAAAAAAAAATTAAAAACCATATATTAGTAGTAAATGCTCATTACAGAAAATTTGGAAAGCACAAAGGAAAAACTAGAAAAGAACATTAAAATCCCCTCTAATCCTCCACCAGAGACAACAACTGTCGGTATTTTTGCATGCATCCTTGTGGGCTTTATTAGTCCCGTGTGTATATCAACAAAAGTTGGAATGTACTCTATATTCAGTTTTATGTGCTGCTTTCTTCTCTAGCCCTTAATTTATAAACATCTCCCGACATAAATTACGTTTGAAAGTTTCATGTTGAATGGCAGCACAATATTTCATCATAATTATTTTTCATCCATAATTGATTTAGCTAATCCGCCACTGTTCGGCATTCAGATGGTTCCCAGCATTCAGTCATTAGCAATGACGCCGGGTGACCGGCTCTGCATGGAGATCTTTGTCTCCATCTCCGATTATTTTCTGATGACAGATTTCTGGTCTTGCCGAGGTCAAAGGGTTAGACATTGTTAAGAGTTTGATGCCTATTCGAAAGTTGCCTTCCTGGAGAGCTGGCCTGGACTCCACCCCCCATGAGGGCCTAAGGGCATCCTCAAGGGGTTTCTGAGTCTCCAATGCCCATCCTCCAGCACCCTTTCTGGCCTGCCTGTCTCAGCCTCCTGTCTCAGCTCCCTGGGGAGACACAATAGAAAAGGATTATATTCTGAAATACTTAATATGTTTTCATCTGGAAGTATTTTTAAAAGTCAACATAATTACCCTAGACCCAATTAAGTTTAAATTGCAGCAAATTACACATTTAGGGTGAAATAGGGGCTGCTTTGCTGGCTGGGTGGAGACTGGGTGTGGCTGTTTATAGAGAGCCTTGGAGAACAGCACAGGCTGGGAAGCTCCATCAGGTCCCTTCAGAAGAGGGGCATTACCAGAGGGAGCCTCAGTGCCATGGAGCTCTGGCATTGCACCAACATCCCCAGAGACCTGGACACTGAGTGTATGGCTTGTCAATTGTTGCATAACACATGGCCCCCACACTTCTAGTGGCTGACAGCTACAAACAGCCGCAAGCAATGTGTCACCAAGTGGCAGCCAGATGGTAAGAGGGGCTGCCCCAAACTCACTCTCATGGGGTCTCTCCAAAGAGCTGCTTCATCCCACCTGCCACTGGGGGAACCTGCCCTCTGTCCTCCCCTGTGTCCCTGAGCCTGTCCTCTTATGTATAACATAGGGAAAGAGACACCTGCCTGTTGTGAAGATTATAGAGGATGGATGGAAGCTTTTGCCACAAGCTGGGAACATAGTAGGTGTTTAAGCAATGTGAGTTGGGGTCATTGTGAGAAAAGTCACTTTTCTAAAGTCCCAGAGACAAAACCCGGAACCCTGTCTCCTACCCCAAGTACAATGCATGTTCTAAACACCCGGCCTTTGGACCACACACCTGACAGAGGACAGAGCTCGCATAACTCTACACATGGTGTATCCATGCTGGGCCCTCGGAGGCTTGTCCTGCCGAATATGAATGGAGACAGTTTCCCAGTCTAAGCCAACCTTTAACCTAATGCAGCCCAGTGAGACTGATGGTTGTCATCTTGTGGCCCGCTAGTCCAGGAGATCTTCTTCATGCTGAACTGAGCTTCAGCCTATCTTCAAGTCCTCCCAACCTGGTACCTAGACATCATGCCTTCCTCCACCAGATCTCTGGAGGATCCACTGCCAGGCCAGAGCATTCTGGGTGATGGATGGTCTCTCTTCAGTGTTGGCTGGGAGATGGATCCTCTTTAATCTGCTGCAGTATCACTAAGACATAAAACATTTGCTCCTGGGGGTGGCTGATGGCCTTTAGAAACTGCAAGCTAAATACCGACCAGAAAGGGCTGCTCAAGCATAACCCTCCCCTTCTGAGCACAGGCCTGGGCCTTGGCCAGATGGACCTACGGATCACTAGCCTGGACTCATGGGGAGCCCCCTGCTGTCCCCTTTCCAGGCTCTTCTCAGCCGGGTGAGCAAGTGGTTATAAGAGCAGAAGAAAGATAAGAGGGAGAGGAGGTTCTTAAGGCTCTTTGTTCCAGGGAGCCCTCCCCGCAGGCTGGGTAGAGAGCAGAACACAGGGTGGGGGTGGCAGGGTGGCACACTGGAGAAGACTTTGGACCACTCCCTTCACCTCTCTGTGCCAGGTTCCTACAGTGTGAAGGGGCTGGGGGGGGGGGGCGGCGAGGTTCCCAGCTCTGAGTTTCTAGGGTCTGCGTTCCACGGTGAGAAGAGTCTGGTGGTCTCCCCCAAGAGGGGTGATGTGTCCATGGACCCCCTGGATCCCTGCACTGAAGCCCTGCTTCCAGTTGGGACCACATGTGACCAGGTCAGAAGGCCACCCCTGGGGATAAAGGGGAGAGGGTGACCTGGAGGAGCTGATAGAGGGAGCCCATTACCCAGCATTCCCTGGAAACCTAGCACTTTGCTGGGACAACACCCTCCACCCCCACCAGCCACATAGACACATATACACAATACCTCATGCCAGCCTCATAGCACATCTGCAAGGAGGGGGTGTTACTCCACTTAATAGCTGACAACACTGAGGCTCCAAGTGTAGAGGTCACACCAAAAGCAAGTTACTACAGGACTGTCTGTTCCAAAACCCGAACCTTACCCATCATGTCACTGGCAGGAGAGCATAAGAATGTGTGTGCTCCCTCTCCTTCCCACCTCCCTTCCTTTGTGCATTCAGTCTCCTCCTCCAAGCAAGCCTTCCTGTCCTCTATCCAAATCCTACCCGGCCCAAGGCCTGTCTCCTCCAGGAAGTCCTCCCTGATGTCTGACAGTCAAACCCCCAATGCTCCTCCAGCGGGTTCTCCGGTTGTTCAATTTCCCAACAGTTTAGATGTTGCTGCTGTGAGGCCCACACACAAGCATCAGCTCATCCCATTATCTCACCCAGTTAATCAATATTTACTGGACTTGGATCCAGGCACTGGGGGGGGGGCTGCAAAGGGGACAGAACAAATGTCCAGGGAGCACTGCAGATGCCCCCAACCCCATGCCCAGTGGGAACCTGTGTGGGGTCCCTGCAGATCCCTCACCCTGTTGGGAAGATGAGGAACCCAAGGCCCAGTCAGGGAAAAGGCTGCTCAACATCTGCAGAGTCAGTGGCTGGAATTCAAAGCCAGGCCAGACTCCAAGTTCCACTCGGCCTGTTAGTTGCTGCAGAATTCTTTAAACCCCCTTGGCTGGGGAAAGCTTGGTCCTTTAGCCTGGAACCCTCTGGTCTCACAAGTGGGGTGGGGTGGCCGGCAGCCATGCAGAGCACAGGACAGGGAGCAGCCAGGTAGGGCTCTTACACCACCCCCTCCCACTCCAGTGACATGCAGGACCCTCTGACATGCCCAGTGATTTACAGGCCCCTTACACCACCCCTCAGTGACACGCAGAGCCCTGTCACCACCCTCAGTGACATGCAAGCTCCTGTCACCCATAAGTGACAGGTGGGCCCCTGATAACTACCAGGGACCTACAGGCCCCTTATATAACCCATCAGGGACACACAGGGCCATCAGGCCACACTTCAGTGACACACAGGGTCCTGTCACCACCCTCAGTCACATGCAGAGCCCTGCCACTTTCCAGTGACATGTAAGGCCCTTATATCGTCACCCCTCAGTGACTCACAGAGCCCTGTCAGTCCTCAGTAACAGGCAGAGACCTGTAACCTGCAGTGATATGGGGGCATTAAGTCCCTGCTCAGTGATATGCTCACCACCTCTGCTAACTCTCAGCCTGGCCTCCAGGCTGTGCCTCCCCCAGGGGACTCTGGCCACCCTTCCTCCAAGCTGGTCCCAGGGCCCTGCTCCACCTGAGAAGCCACGGGCCACAAATTAAACCACCTTCAGGTTTCTGACTCCAAGGGCTCTCTCCCCTGCTTTCTGGGACTGGCCCCACACCAGCTAAACGCGCAGAGACATATTTAAGGAACAGATGGTGCTGCTGGTCTCAGGCTGTGGGAGGCGAGGCCCAGCCCTTGCACTGGTGCTGGGTGATACAGTTCATCCTTGGAGCTGGTAACAACGTGCTTCAGTGTAAAAGGGGTGTGCATGAGGACAGGAGAGCCCTCTGTGCCCCCAGACCCTTGACTGGGGCTCGAGGCCATGCGGGCAGCGGGAGTGGGTTCCTGGTCAGCTGGAAGCAGCCGCACTTGATAATAAGGGTCAGCTATGGGTGCCCCAGGGTGACCTCGCAGACTTTGTTTTCTCAGTTAGCCTCAATTAGAGAGAGATGGGAGTTTGAGCATCAATATCAAATTCTAAGGTGCAGCAGCCAGAAGGGGTTCACCAGACCAGTGATGACTCTTCTCACTGCTGGTGGGGAAACTGAGGTACAGAGGTCCCACAGCCAGTTAGTGGCAGAGCCAAACTAACCTAGGAGTGCATCTCTGTGAGATTGTGTGTGTGTGTGTGTGTGTGTGTGTGTGTGAGAAAGAGAGAGACAGAGAGAGAGAGAGAGAGAGAGAGAGAGAGAGAGAGAGAGAGAGCCCATGGCTGCCCCAAGTTGGGTGATCGTCCCTGTGCAGGTGCTGGTTTGATTCTGTCTGCACCAGGCCCCCTTCTTAGGAAACGCTCTGCTCCTCCACTGGTATGCGGTGGGGAGAGGGCGAAAGGGAGGACAGAAAGCCCATTCTTCGATATTTGGTCTTTAGATTATGGAATGAAAATTAAATCTAAACTCTTTGCAGGGAGGTAATTTTTCCTAATCACTCACCCTGCTGCACAGATCTCCACAACTTGATTATGTCTAATTAGATTAATTGGATGGAGAATGATTTCTTTTCTCTCAGAAAATGAACCACAGAGAAGGGTCCCACTGAAGGCCCACTGACTCCCCGCCTCCAACAAGCCCCTCTCTGGGCTTGGGTTGGTGGGGAGGGGCCAGGGTACCCCCTTCTCAGGCCTCCCCCTGCCTGATACCAGCTTTTTCACAGCTTCACTTATTGTCAACAATAACAGTTGGCGGGTACTGAGCACATGCTCCTGACACTATGCTATGGGAGTTATAGGATTATCTCACTTAGTACCCCAATAGCCCTTGCAGATCACTATGACCCCATTTCACAGATGAGGAAACTAAGATTCAAAGACATGAAACACCTGGCCAAGGTCATGAGGCTGGGGAATGATGAAGTTGGGATTTGATCCCAAGTCATTTGCACGAGGTCAACCCTTATTCCACCAGCCACTCCCAGGTCAGGGGTCCTTCCTCCACACTCCTGTTTCCTCTATATGAGCATTTGCTGGCTGTTTCTCCATCTCCCCTGGGCCTGGGCTGTGAGCTTCCCTGTGTCAGCCTGACTCTCAACTAGCTACCTTTGATCCTCGGAGACCAACGTGAGGCCAGGCATGTGTGGACATTTGGTCAGAATCTGCTGCCCAAAGTGTGGGGGGATGGCAGCCTTGCTGGCTGCTGGGGCCCCTCTCTCTCACCACCCTCATCCTCACCTGCTCCCCATGCCCTGATTTGCAAGTCCTTTAAACCAAATAGAGTTTTACGGTTCATTTGAGCTCATCTCAGCTGCCCTTTCTGCAAATCTCTTCCACAAATCGCCTGCAGAGTGGCAGGCATCATGCTGGCAACTCCCGTACTCTCCCCATCCCAGTGCCCCAAACCCCCAGAAGAGGACAAGAGGGGGACATAGGACATCTAGAGAGGATGGCTACACTGAGCCCAGGACTCCACCAGATCAAGAGGTCGTGGGCCTTCTGGCCTCTTGGGTGGTACAAATGAGGCAGAGAGAACTGCTTGGTCCTTGAGTGCAGGCGGGAACTCTGGGATAAGTATGGTGAATCCCACATGTCCTGCCTCATCTCCTGCCACATCCTGGCTCCTTGCAGTGCCCCCTCCACACCCAGCGCCTTCAGCTCTTTTTCCTCTGCTGATACGTCTCCCCGGAACCCCCTGCCTCCACCTGTCACTTGTCTAATTCCAACTCACCCTCTCAGCCTCTGCTCAGGCACCACCTCCTCCAGGAAGCCTTTCCTCACCCCCAGGTGAAGTTAGGGGCTCCTCTTCGGGACCCCACAACCTCCTGTGAACCCAACCCTGGGCAGTGCTGGCACGTCTAGCTTCATCCTCCTCCCCACTGACTAATTTCTATAGACTGGGAGCTCCTCAAGAGTAGGGAAAGCCTGAGACACCCCCATGTGCCCCATGAGGTGCCTGGCAGAGGCACCATCCCCAAGGTCATGCTAGGGGGGTCGGTATCCAGGGAGGCAGAGGAATGCAAAGCTGGTGTGTGTAGCGTGTGTCCAACTGTGAGCTGCCCTCCCAGATGCACCGCTTACTCCTCTCTTTCTCTAACTGTATGTCCTAAATCACTGTTTCTTACACCTTAAAAGAGGCAGTAGCGGGGGGGGGGGGGGGGCGCGGAGATAATTTCGGGAAATCTAAACTCTGGTCAAGGAATTCAGTGACTCTGGACATCCTGATAGATGGAGGTCCCCATTAGAGCCAGTTAAACTCTGCCCAAACAGCATGAGCAGGCTGTCCCGTCCTCCTCCCCACTGCCAAGGCCACCTGGCCTCACAGGCAGGCTCTCTGCCTGAGCTCTGGATCAGCTCTGGCCTGTCGCAGGTTGCTATGTCTAACAAATGAAGATAGGACGAGTACTACCTACCTTACTGGATTCAGTAAAATGATGAGAAGCAAGAACTTCACACAGAATGTACATGGTAAATGTTATACAAGTTCATGGTTACTGCTGTCATTATTACCCCCTGAAGTTTTTCTGTATAATAGGAAAGGGCAGTGCTTCAAAAGGCATTCATTCACCTGAGGGTCTGACAACCTTCGTGGGGGAAGGGGGGGTTTTGGGGGGAGAGGAGTAGGGACACTGGGATATGGCTTAGCCAGCTCAGCCTGCTATCAACATACCATGGATGGAGTGGCTTAAACAGCAAACATTTATGTCTCACAATTCTGAAGGCTGGGAACTCCAAGATCAGTCCATAGCAGGTAGTTAATGAACTAAGAAATGCCAAGCCAGAATCCTGATACCAACTGCTTTTAATGGACTGTGTTACTTCAGATGAGTCATATAACCTCTCCAGATTCCGTTTCCCATGTGAAAATAAGACTTCTTGCCTAATCCACGTGGTTATAATTTTATTTCTTTTCCTTTTTCTTTTTCTTTCCTTTCTTTTTTCCTTCCTTCCCTTCTATTTTCATCTATAAGTATAGATTCATGTATTTCTTGATCAATTAAAAATAATATAAATGGGTGTTATGAGCTATATATTTGTGTCCTCTCTAAATTCATATGTTGAGACCCTAACCCTCAATGAGATGGCATTAGAAGTTGGGGTCTTTGGGGAAAATTAGGTTTAAATGATGTCATGACAGTAGAGCCCCAATGATTGAATCAAAGTTCGTATAAGAAAAGGGCCTAGAGCTCAGTCTGAGCCAGGTGAGGATGCATACAATCACAGCCTCCTGTGGAAGGTAGAGCTCTACCATGCTGGCACCTTGACCCGGGATTTCCAGACTCCAGCACTGTGGGAAATAAAGTTCTGTTGTCGAGTCACCCAGTCTATGGAGTTTTCAGGAAAGCACCCCCAGCTGATGAAGGCAATGAGGATATTAGATGGTGACATTTAAGGACATGTCTAGTCCTAAATGGCCCTCGTCTTTGATTCGGCCTTTCCAAGATGTACAAAATGTTGGGCTGTGATGAGAAGTGATGCCTCGGGGAGGCGATGGTGTGCACAAACTGAAAGGAGTCGGATGCTTTGCTTGGGGCCTGTCCCGTCTCTTACTGCACATTGGACCTCCTTTCTTTTCCCAAATTATGCTCAGGTTCTTAGAAGCCTCTCAACCTTGATCTTCAGACAGCCACCACTTTCTGTTTGCTCACCACTCTTCAGCACGGTGGCATTCTTTCATAGACCCTGAGTCTCCCCCTGGGTCTTATGTGCTGTTTGATCTGATAGGAATGTGCATTACCACATAAAATCCTTTCAGTCACAAGGGACAGAAACCCAGCTCAATGTGATTCAAATAAAAGGAAGACTTTTAGGCCAAAGGTGGATAGTCTAACTGACTCATTCACCTGCAAAGTCCAATTCAGGTATAACTGGAGCCTGAGAGCTGAATGACATTGTCGGGATTTTCTCACTCAGTCTCTTAGCTGTATTTTTTTCCTGTCTTTATTCTCAGGAAGGTTCTGCCCTTTGGTGGGAGATGGCCACAGGTAGCCCCAAACTTCTATCCCGCAGGCTTATCACGCTTCCTTGCTGACAGTTTAAGCAAAAGTCCCTGGTATTTTCTTTTTTTTAATATTTATTTTATTGCTTTTTTACAGAGAGGAAGGGAGAGGGATACAGAGCTAGAAACATTGATGAGAGAGAAAGATCCATCAGCTGCCACTGGGGATGTGCCCATAACCAAGGTACATGCCTCTGACGGGAATTGAACCCAGGAACCTTCAGTCTGCAGGCCGATGCTCTATCCAGTGAGCCAAACCGATCAGAGCCCCGGTATTTTCTATTATTGGCCCAGCTTGAATCATATGCCCATGCTTGAACCACAATTGACCAGAGGCAGAATAATTCATGGTTAGCCAGGCCTGGGTGGTGTGTCCATTCTGGAGCAAGAGCTTGAGGTCAGCCCCACCCACAGGGGCTGAAAGTAAATGGGGGGAGTGCATTATTTGCCAAAGGAAAATTAGGGCATGTTAACTGAGGAAGAGATAAAGACACTGGGCAGATTTTTTTCTTAAAACAGATGGCTTCCCTTTTCTGTTCCTTTGGCTATTTTCCACTAATCCCTTCAGGTTTCAGTTTATATGGCACTTACTCCAGGAAGACCTCTCTGATTTAATTATCTAAATCGGGACCTTTCAATCTTTTTCTTTCCATTGTTAGCTCCCAACATATTAATAGCTAACATTTATTGAGCACTTATTATATATCAGACACTGTTCTGAGTGTTGCACTTGTGTGATCAAATTTAATTCTCACAGAAATCCTAATAGCTAGTTATTTTATGATCTCGATTTTCTAGATAAGGACCTGAGGGCTAGTTAGCTCAAGGAACTTGCTCAGGCTCTCATAGCCAGGATGGGACAGGGCCAGGACCCACACCCAGGCAGGCACTCCTCACAGCCCACCCTCTACGGAGGCTCTCCACTTCCTTACAATAATCACACCGCTTACTTCTACTTGAATATACTGTTGGTGTGATTATTTGCTCAATGGCTGTCTCCTCCACTGGATTCTGAACCCCATAGAGACAGGACCCTGTCGGTCTCACTTATTGTGGGATCCCCAGCACCCAACATGCTGCACTAAGACTTGGTGTCCTCACTTTTCCAGTGGGAAAAAATGAGGGTGCCCAGCCCCATCTTCCATAGGAGGGAAGGGTATTTAGAAAATCAGTACAAAAAATGATCTCATGTCTCCTTTTCCCCTCTTCTTGCTCACTCCCTCTGTCCTTCCTTCACCCTCTCCCCTCCCTCCTGCCCTTCCTCCCTCTCTCTAAAGCTCTCTGGCACCCCCTCTCTCACCATCTCCCATTTTTCTGCTTGTATTCCATACTCTCTCCTCCTCCTCCCCATCCCCTACTCAGCAGATAATTAAATGATACAATGGGATGTATTTTATTTGCATTTGGCTCAGAGGCCTTAGTGCTTTTGGTTGCATGTTTATTAAATAGCTCTGCATAGAGGGATGTAATGAACCGATTTTATTACAACCGTCATCTCTGCCCATCCTAGGAGGTGATTATCTATTCATTGGGGAGACAGAGAACTCAGACCTCAGCTACTAGTGAATAGGGTTTGGGGTGAGGAAGGGAGCGTGGGTCTGACTAGGGAAGGGCCTGGGCTCTATTTGTGACAGGGGTGGGGGTTGGGAAGGGAAGGGAAGGTTGGGTGCGGCCCCTATTACTGCAGCACCCACATAACTGTGAATGTCAGAACTCCCATTGACTTTGAATCCCAGGGTCCAAACCTCCTGGGGGCTGTTATTGCAGGGAGTCTCCCAATTCGTCTCTGCACCAAACACTCTGAAGGCATGATGATTTGGCCCGCATTCTAGGACCACTGTTTATTGTGTGTGTGTGATGACAGAGAAATTCATTGAGAAGCATTATGGGAAAGCATTCCGATGAGCATTTGTCCACTTCATCTTTCATCTTTGAATCACAGATGAGCAGTGTTAGTGACAATAATAGCATCAGCCATTGGACTTGGTGATTTACCTGGATTATCTCATTTAACCTTCACAACAATTAGATGAATTGGGTATCGTTATTATCTTCATTTTATATAGAAGAAAAAGGAGGCTCAGAAAAGTGATAGGCCCAAGGGCATGTAGCCAGGACACAGTGGATTCAGAGTGTGAGCCCAGGTCTGCCCACACCAGCGTCATCTCCCCTGCTGACTACCACCTGCAGTTTAAAAGGACAGGCCATGCCCAGCCAGCATGGCTTAGTGGTGGAGTGTCGATCTATGAACCAGAAGGTCAGGGCACATACCCAAGTTTCAGGCTTGATTCCCATTGTGGGGCATGTGGGGAGATGCGGGGAGGCAATCGACAAATGATTCTCTCTCATCATTGATGTTTCTATCTCTCTCTTCTTCTCCCTTCCTGTCTGAAATCAATAAAAATATATTTTAAAATAAAATAAGGACAGGCATATCAGCTACGAGTTCCACAGTTTATTTTATTAATACTAAAAAAGTGTCCTTGAACACAAATACCACCATGGTAGGTAGGTGATGGTTTCTACAGAAGACACACTTACCTCTCCATAGTTAAATTGGGTGGAAGTAGAGTATGCACAGAGGTGTACCCTGTGACAAGAACATGGGCCTTCCCTGGAAGCAAAGGCTGGGAATTCCACTTGCCTTGAAGGTCCACCAACTTGCAGGATGAGACTCTGGGTTTGGTGTTCAGCTCTGTGACCACAAGAGATAAGGGTCTTCTTTGTTTATTTTTTATTGCTGACATTATTTCAGATGTCCCCCATTTCACCCATACACACACACACACTTTCCCCATCCACTCAACCCAGGCAGGAGATAAAGGTCTTTTCAGTGCAAACACAGAAGCTTTCGGGTTATTTCTACAACCCTTGAACCAGGAATTAGAATCCCGAGTTCAGTCTTTTCTCTCCCCACTTTTTTTCAGCAACATTATGAGTAATCATCCAAGCTCATAATACTTGTTTCACAGAAGAATGTTCAAACATATCATACAGACGGTCACTCAGATCCTTGCTTCTTAGAAGTGGGTGATTATGAGGAGCCAGGGGTGATAGTCTGCATATCTCTATTGCCGGGTCAGGCCATGACTATCAGTGCTCGCTTCGCTACTGGAAATGGAGCTATTAGCATCATTAAATCTAATCAGATTAGAGAGCCAATTCCAAAATCCTCAGAACTGATTCAAAAATAATGTATTTTTAAGATTAAAATTCTATCTCTTTTTTTAAATCTTTACTGTTGAAAGTACTATATATGCCTCCCCTGCTTTTTTAACCCTCACCCGAGGATATTTTCTCATTGGTTTTTAGAGAGAATGGAAGAGAGAGGGAAAAACAGAAAGAAATATCGATGTAAGAGAAGCACATCAATTGGTTGCCTCCTGCACGTGCCCAAACCAGAGTCCAGGGGAGGAGCCTGCAACCAAATCAGACTTGTGACCCTTCAGTCAACAGGTCAATGCTCTATCCACTGAGCCAGAAGGGCAAAGGCACATATATGCCCTTTTTATCTCTCTAGAACCACTCTTAGAACCCAAATCTATTAGGGTTCTTTAGAGAAAGAGAATAGGTAGGGTGTGTAAATATAGAAAGAAAGAGAACAATTGTAAGGAATTGGCTCATGTGGCTATGAAGGTGGCAAGTCCAAACCTGTGGTGTGGAACAGGAGGCGGAGACCCAGGGGAGCTGATGGTGTGGGTAAAGGCAAAGTTTTCTCTTACTGGGGGAGGCCAGACTTTTTGTTTTACTCAGGCTTTCAACTGATTCAGGCCCACTCACATTATGGAAAACAAACTGCTTAGCCCAAAGTTCATCATGTAAATGTTAATCCCATTCAAAACCACTTTAGTTCACACGTGTAATTAACCATCACAAGACCTGACCACAACAAAATGGGGTAACATTGGTGAGTACTAACTGCATGTCTAACTCTCTACTCGGCACTTCAAGTAATTTATTTAACCCTCATACCCTCCCAATAAGTTCTTTAAAGGCTCCTCTTTCTTTCCAGGAAACCAAGTCTCAGAGAGGTTAGGTTGCTCACCCAGTGTCATCCAGCTTGTAAGTGGAAGACTCCAAGTTTAAACCCAGTTCTACCTACTCCACAGCTCATATCCCCAGCCACCACAAAGGATTGGCATGCCTGGGACCATGGCCATGGGGGTAAAGAGGAAGGACTGGTAGAGAGGTCTGAAAGTCTGAGCTAACAGGAGATGGAAGCAGCAAAGTTGGCCAAGACCTAGAGTTAAGTATGAGGAGAAAGTAAGAGAGAAGTCAGATTTGAGAGAATTAGGGTTATGGTTATGGTTATGGTTATGGTTATGGTTATGGTTATGGTTATGGCTATGGTTAGGTTAGGATTAGGGTTAGGGTTACAGTTAGGAAGGAGAAAGTAGGAGAGGGGTCAGATTTGAGAGGAAGATAATGAACTCAGTCATGTTAGAGGCAGAGAAAAGGCAAGGGGCATTTCTCTCCTTATTCTCGCTCCAGGATTATATTATGGGAGGGGGTGGGTTTCTCTTCATTCCTGAGATTCCCAAATTAACATCTCCAGCTCCAGACACTGTTCTCTGCACCAGGCAGACCAAATGGTACCGAATGCCACCTTTGTCCCGCACTCTAATCACTCTCCTATTTTTGTCCAGATCCCCTTGTCCCCACCCCCTCAGTTGATCTGCCTGAATATTAAATCTGCAAGAATAGAACCAATAACTTGGTCAATTATCTGGGTCTAAAAATCACCCTATTGGGAGACCAGGTGCACAGCCCTTGATTCTGCTCCATCTCCCACCCTCAATGCATCATCTGACACTTCCCATTTATTTCTCAACTAGAGGCCCAGTGCATGAAATTTGTGCACTTGGGGGTTGGGGAGTCCCCTCAGTCTGGCCTATGCCATCTTGCAGACTGAGAGCCCTTGGGGGATATCTGACTAATGGCCTAGGCCTGCTCCCCTTCAGGGTGAGCAGGCCCAAGAAAGCAGTCAAACATTCTTATTGCTGCCACAGAGGCAGGAGAGGCTCCCACACACTGCACTCACCAGCTGTGGGCCCAGCTCAGGCTTCTGGCTGAGTGGTGCTCCCCCTGTGGGAGCACACTGACCAATAGAGGGCAGCTCCTGTGTTGAGTACTTGCCCTCTGGTGGTCAGTGCACATCATAATGACCAGTCGTTCCACTGTTTGGTCAATTTGCATATTAGTCTTTTATTATATAGGATTCCTTTACCATCAGAAATAGCAATTAAATTTCCGGTGCAGATACCCTTTACCAAACTGAACTAGCATGGATGAGGAGGGACGAACAGACTCCAGCAATGTGGTCAGAGCATCTCAGGCCTTAACCTTGGTCCCCATCAAGGTCCTTGAAGGAAGGTCAGGAGGCTCCAGGTCCTCATGGGAAGGCACCAGTTGAAAACTCATGGGGGTCACTGAACCCTTTGCCCTCTTGCAGTCTTTCTCAGAGTGGGAGAGTCTGAGGGCAGCAACCTCATTTCTCACTGGTAGAGCTTTGAATCTAATGAGACCAGAGAGAACTTGCTTGCTTGCAGATGGAAAAACTGAGCCCCAGAACCTGGAGTATCTCTCAGAGTTGCCATCACAGTTCATTTGAAAAAATACAAGGGCTGGGAGGGAGAACTAGAACCTGCAAATCTGGGGTAAATGTAAAAATGTTACCCTATGAGAATGAATAGATAAACTTAAAAAAAATAAGTTTCAGATTTCTTTCTTCCCAAACCCAAAGCTCTCACAGGGCAGATCAGGGAGATTCCTAAGAAAGCATCCCTGTGAGCTGGCCAGGCCAACATCCCCCTAAACCATAAGCCTTCATCTGCAGAGCAGAGAAACTAAAACTGTTGCCATGGTGCCCTGGTGCAACTGGGAGAGGGAAGAGGATAAAAATAAGTGCTGGCCCTGGGGAGGGGCAGGAATAGTCCATCCAAGAGGCCTCAAGGTACAGCTGGAGACAGAAAACTTGTGAAGTCTATACCTGGAGACTCAGGGACACAGTGCTTGCCTGAATTAATCATGTCATCGGAAGTGTACCCTCCCACACTCCTTCCATACTGGCTAACAAGCCGGGGTAAAAATAACAATGGCATGTGGGTGGGAAGATCTGAGACAAGTTATCTCTGG
Organism: Antrozous pallidus; assembly: GCA_027563665.1. Classification (NCBI taxonomy): domain Eukaryota; kingdom Metazoa; phylum Chordata; class Mammalia; order Chiroptera; family Vespertilionidae; genus Antrozous; species Antrozous pallidus. Next base: position 193,922,156 of record CM050508.1, read on the forward strand.
GTGCAGCGCCATGGAAAACCCAAGGGCAGGGGCATGCGCAGCAGACATTGGATACAGAAGAGGCAGCTGAGGTTCACAGCCAGGGCCATGCAGAATCAGGATTTCAACCCAGATTCCATCGCAGGGGCATCAGCACATCCCACAGTCATCATTACCATCCCTGCCATCTTGCACAGAAGCATCCTCTATGGTAAAGCAATACGCTTGCCATGGTGAGATGAGCCCTGTTTCCTTCTGAGGCATCTCCCACTCAAAGCCCTTCTGCATCAGAATCGAGGAGTCCCCAAGTTTTATTACAGAGTACCCTTCACCAAAGCCTGGCTCCTCTCTGAGATGACTGGGACTTGGCCTTCTCAGGTGGTGACCCCAAGACCCGGCTGATGAAGGCTTGCTCCGATGGCATCCCTGGATGATATGGGAATGGGGTTTGGGAGGCATGATGGTCCTGTTGCTTCTTAGGCACGTTGAGGATCCAAGCTAAGAACCAAGGATTGGAAGGTGGTCCTTGAGGACCATCTCTGAGAACAGCCAGGAGGTTAATAAACCTAGAGAATATTTCAGTCAAGATCTCTCCCCGAGATGCTCTCTCTTTGGTCTTCTTAGGACCACCTTGGGGAAACCCAGGCAGCCCACCTCAGTCACCTCTCATTACCAAACCAGAGACTGAATCAGACTCTTGGTATTTCTGATAAACTCCATCCCTCCATAGTCCAGTGAGCAGAGAGTGTGGGGACACCGATCACCAGGCTCTCAGCTCTCGAGGTCTGAGACCAGGGTTCAACTTGAGTAGAGGCTGGGTGGGGTGGGGAGGAGGAGGAACACGCTTTGCAGATTCATTGTATTGTGGATCACAGAATGACAGTGAGGCAAATCACAGCTCATCAGATGCTAGACAACTTTAGTGCAGCTCATTGGTGGTTTCTGCCTTGACTGTACCTGGATGGTTTTTTTCCCAGCTCCTCCTCCTGCTTTCCTTGAATTGGGAAAAAGGAGAGACATTAGCATCAGTGAAAACTCTGGAGTGAGAGTCACTGGTGGGAGCTGGATATTCCTGGAAGTTGTGTAAAGTGGTGCAGTTGAAAAGCATAATAATTCAGATTCACCGAGGCTTACCTTCCCCAGTGCACCCACATCGCCTCCACATTCAACCCTCCCCTCCTCAGACACACTTCTGGGCTCTTGTCCAGCTCCACTGCTGCCCTTCCTCTTTTCTGAGCCTTGGTTTTATCATCTGCAAAATGGGGATAACAACCCCTCCCTTTAAGTCCAGGTTGAGGGCCCAATGGATAATCCTCATAGAGACCCTGGCACAGGGGCTGGCACAGGAGAGGCGCTGGGTCAGAGGCAGCAGGTGTCACCCGAGATGGGGCTCTGCAGGGCCTCTTAGACAGGGACACCCTGGGTCCACAGGAGGGCTGTTATTCCTCCACTAGCATTCGCTCCAGTGTCCTTCCAGGAGTCCGCATGGGGCCAACCCTCTCCTGTCCTCTGCCATCTCGTGTCTCTGCTCAGCATTGACAGGACAAGTCTGGGTTCAGTCTGCAGAAATGGATTCTCTGTGCACATGAACGTTGATAATTCACCCCAATAGTCATAGAGGACACTTTTCTTTATCCCTTAATGACAGGACCATAGCTGTGTCATGGTCCCGCTTTGTGCCTCTGCACAGCTCAGGCGGCACACACCCTCCCCAAGCCCCTCCTCACCCACCAGAGGCTTGCTGCTGACAATTTGGGGAAGTGTATCCAATCCTTTTAAGACATCCTATCTAATAAAAGAGTAATTTGCAAATTGACCATACCTCTGATCAAGCCATGCCCACAGCCATGCCCATCAGCCAATCAGGAGCAAATTATGCAAATAAACCCCAACCAAGATGGCTGAGGCCACTGAGAGCAGGAGGGAGGCTTGGGTTTCCCCAGCAATGGAGGAAGCCAAGCTTTCTGCCTGCCCTTGCCAGCCTAGGCCTCCACTCAATGCTACAAAGTTCCATTATAGAAGATACATAATCCCAACAGAAATGGTGGCCATGGAGCTGGAGAGAGCAGAGACTAGGGTTGCCAGGGTTATGGAGGAAGCCAAGCTTCTGTATTCCTAGCGCCTCGGCCTCCACTCTAGGCTACAAGGTTTCAAACAGAAATGGCTGTTGCCACGGAACAAGCAGAAGGCTTGGCTCTGCTCTAGGCTACAAAGTTTCAATTGTAGAACATAAATTAATCCCAGATCCCAGGGCCTCCTCTTTGGGTCGCTGGGGGGTTTGACCAGCCTGCAAACCACCACAGGCCTCTTGCCCAGGCTGCCCCACACCCCAAGGGAACCTCCACCCTGATCCAAGACACCGTTCAGGGCAAACCAGCCAGCCCCCACCCATGTACTAGGCCTCTATCCTATCTAATAAAAGAATAATATGCAGATAGACCATCTCTCCAACACATAAGAGGGCTGTCCCCATGTGGGCAAAGATCCTTCTCCCATGTGGACACAGATGGCCACCACAAGATGGCCATCAGGGGAGGACAGTTGGGATGTTCCAGGCCTGCAAGGGAAGGCAGTTGTGGACCATCAGGCCAGCAGGGGAGGGCAGTTGGAAGGGACCAGGCCTGCAAGGGAGGGCAGTTGGGGGATCATCCTGCAGGGGAGGGCAGTTAGGGGTGACCAGGCCAGCAGAGGAGGGAAGTTGGGGGCAAACAGGCTGGCAGGGGAACAGCAGTTAGACATCAATTAGGCTGGCAGGGTAGTAGTTAGGGGGTGATCAGGCTGGCAGGCAGAAGCAGTTAGGGGCAATCAGGGAGGCAGGCAGGCGAGCAGTTTGGTGCCAGCAGTCCTGGATTGTGAGAAGGATGTCCGTTTAGGCCCGATCCTACCAGGATCCGGCCTAAACGGGCAGTCGGACATCCCTTAAGGGGTCCCAGATTATAAAGGGTGCAAGCTGGACTGAGGGACAACCCCCCACCCCCCAGCCTCCCATGCACGAATTTTGTGCACCAGGCCTCTAGTAGTAGATAAAAAGCAGTTTCCACCAAACAAGCGATTGTCTTTTCTCCTTTCTTTTCTTTAAATGACAATATCTCTGTTCACTCTTCTGTCTTGGGAAAGAGCCACAGAGGACGATGATTCTATAAGTTTCATAAACTCCTAGAAGATGTGTCTCTTCACATCATACTCATCTGCAACATGAAATGCCACCAAGTGTGAGTGTGTGAACTCAGGCAATTTCACGGTGCAGGTGAACTGTATGCATGGAGGTCTGTCTGTAAGCATCTGCTCCTGACTGGTGCCCACAACTTCCAGTCTGAGTGTGAGGCTCAGGGCAGTCCTGCAAGCAAAGCTGATGTGTCAGTCCTGTCTTAATCATGCCTGGAAGCCAGAAGAGGCCCCACCAGCACCCTCTCACCTGTCTATGTGGACTTGGGAGGAGGCTGTGGACTGCATTTGGATACTTCTCCTTTTCTGGAGGATAAAGAGAAAGTCTCTGAAGTGGCTTGGGAGCTAAGCTTTGCTGGTGCTGCAGTTATACTTCTTTCAAGGAGGTTTGTAGAGGTTTGGTAACTTGCCTGAGATCAGACAGCCAAGAACTAGTCAAATCAGGACTAAACCTCAGACCTGACAGAGCGAGTACCTATCATCTCTATCATCTATTTCCCTTGATTGTTTTAGTGATGCTGGACTTGGGGCAGGATTTAGTTTTCAGAAAAAAAATCTTCCCAGCTCAGCAGTCCCCAAATTTTAGGAAAGAATATCCATCCACATGTCGGGTGGTCTCTTCTTTCTGGCTGCAGAGGTCCTGGGCTCACTAAGTGACCGAGTCATATGGAGGAAGGAAGCATGGGTCACTGAGCCCCAAAGAGCAGGTGTGTGTCTCCCATAGCCAAATCCCGGGGCAGCTTTTTAGGGAAGGGAAGCAGTGAGTAGGTGCACATAAGAGCTATGTGGTTTCAGGCAGGTGACCCAACTTTCCCGAGTCTGTTACTTCATTTATGAAATGGGCTTAATCATGCCTCATACCATGTAAACACCATCTACCACACCACCTGCCATATAACTCAGTATATGTGGTTTTCTTCCCTCATTACTAGACCCTTTGGGGCATTAATTCTGATCTCTGCCTTTCCTGGAAATGTAATGTTAAAGCCCACACTCTCAGTTTACAAAGGAATGAACTGGATCCATGCTGAGTTAAAACTAAGTGGAGATGGCAAAGCTTCTACGGCAATGAGCAGAGCATTAAGCAGGTTGTCCTGGGAACTCTCGCTGATGCTCCTGGTGAAAGAGGCAGTGAGTGGCCAGAGCTAATCAGAGATAGGAGACTCATTTCATCATATAAATAAGAGGCCTCAAATGGCAATACCGTGTGAGGCTGGAACAGGTAGGGGAGGTGGGGAGAGTTCAAAGGAAGAACAGAGATGGGAGGTACTTTAAGTCAGTCCCTCACTCTATTTTCTAGCTAGACAGACCCCGCTTCAGCACCATGGACAGAAGATGCCTTTCTGGAGACCATTGGGGGGAGTGGGAGGGGAGCAGCATGAGGAAATCAGAAATGAGGACCTGGTCACTTTCAGCTAATGACACCTAGGTAACATGAGGCCACAAAAAAATCCACCTGACCCAACCCACGGCACCAAGGCAGCACTTTATCAAGACCACAGCATACATACAAACATGCCGAAAAAGTTATCAGGCTGCTGTGAGGAAAGAACTGGGGAGGGAACCACTGGTTCACCCCATCCCCCTGTCACTCCCTACAGTATCTGTTTGCTCACCAGATGAGCCCTAAAGGCATTTCCAGCCAGGACCCTCCATGACCTGAGGATATTTCAACCCCTATGGAAATACGCTTCTCCAGGTTCAGCCTTCTGGCCTTGTAGACAAATTCCCTAGTGGCACACCCTGCCCAGTCCATCAGGACTGCAAAGCAAGGGCCCCTCATCCCAGCCATCTACACCTTCCAGTCTTGAACTGCTATGTCCCAACCTCCTGGGACTGGGAGGTCTGGGAAGACAATCCAATGACATGGTGTTGGCTAATTTGATGAGTGGCCAGAGCCTCAGCTTCAGTTGTCTGGGTCAGAATCCAGGCTCCACTCCCCCGCCCTCTGTGGTATTTAGGGGATGTTGTCTCACCTGCTGCACCTCATTGATATCGAATGCTGACCCCAGTGAGTGCACAGTGTGGCTGCACGTGTAGCTACCTGTCACTCCCTCTGTGTCTCTAACATCCACACCATTGTTAATGCATGTGACAGTCCTGTGATCATGGTTGACATTTCTTCTTGATTGATCTATTGAATGAAATTTGTCTTCAGCTTCTTATTATAATAATCATTATAATCACCGCTAGCATATGAATTCAGAATTGTTCTCTACACTAATATAATTGCTATTTGGCAAATGCAAAGAATACCTGCTCTTATTAGTGTAATAAAAAGTTAACTGCATTGTCTCTCTTGTATGGCCTAGGTCCCTGTGACTCTCCCAAGCGCCCTCCCCTTGAGAAAATGTGTCTTTTTCTCTCCAAGAAGTTCACTTGCCTTCCTATCCCCATGGTCAGCAGGACAGTGAAGCCCCGCCCTGAAGACACATCACTCTGTAGATTTACAGCGACACACTTGCTTTGCTTCTGCCACTGCTGACGGCGGAGTATTGAGAATTTACACTGGGCTGAGTGTGGCTCTCAGGGCCTTGTCAGCATTTTCCCCTTGGGAGAGGTGCCATTCTCATTCCCAACAAACAGATGTAAAAACTGAGGAACTTCCCCTTCTCACTCAGCTAGTGAGGGATGGAGCCAGCCTTTGAGCTCAGGTGTCTCCATAGCCAGAGCCCACACTTTTAAAAATATATTTTATTGATTTCAGAGAGGAGGGGAGAGGGAGAGAGAGAAAAAACATCAATGATGAGAGAGAATCACTGATAGGCTGCCTCTGGCATTCCCCCAACTGGGGATCAAGCAACTCCGGCATGTGCCCATTACCAGAATCAAACCTGGAACCCCCTCAGTCTGCAGGCTGATGCTCTATCCACTGAGCCAAACCAGGTAGGGCCAGAGCCCACAATTTTGATATTTTGTACTCCTCTTCCCATCCTCCCCCTTCTCTTCTCCCTTTCCCTCCCCACCTTGCTCTTTGCTCTCATCCCAGCACTACCAATGCCCTTGGACTAGAACCCTGAGATATGAGAGTGCATCTCACAGGAGAAAACAGGAAAGGGTATCTCTGGCCTCAGAGACATCCCCACCCAGTGATCTGCAGCCCACCTGAGACCCCTTCCCAGTTTTAGAACTTCCAGAGTGAAAGGGAGTGATACATGTGTTTCTCCTTTAACCAGTAGCTCATATGTGTATCTAGCTCTGCACCCAACAGCAGCTTATGGAAGATGTGTGTGATGCTAGCACTGTTCCAGGATTGCTTTCACAAAGCTGGGCCAAGGAGCCCTGTCTGGACCTCACTTAATCCTCACCGCATCGTAGGGGGTACAGCACTGTGGCCACTTGAAAGATGTGGAAACTGAGGCCAGAGTGTCAAAGATTATTTTGAACTGGAATTTCTCTTGATGATTATCAATCCCATCAATTTACAAATGAGGAAACTAAGAACCAGAGAGGAGAATAAACTTGCCCAATGCCAATCAGCCAGTGAGGATGTTTTTGGATTTGTCATGATTCCTACCGACAGGATTCAGACTCCGATCCCAGATCCACCACCAACATGCAGAATAAACTTGGGTTACCCTGTCCCACTTGCAAGCCTTTTCCTCGAGGTAAACTTATTGCTTGTGGGACAAGGAGCTACACTGAGTGCTCCAGGCATTTTGGAGATGCTCAGCATCCCATCCCCCCTGGAATAAAAGACTGAAAAGGAGCATTTTGACCAAGCTGGGCTTGGAAGCATCCACTTCAATCCTGCAACAAAAAATTTAACCAAACCTCCTGGAAACCTCCACGGATCTATTTGAGCCGAATAAACTAATTTGTAGAAATGATCATTCCATCGTGCTCTTCTCATTGGCTGCTAATGGATGGTTCTTCTGGGTGCTTCTGAATGCGCCTGAGGTCCAGCTGGGACAAATCCATTCCTCCAAAGTGACATCCACTTGGAGGGTCCATGGAACTGCACCAATTACAACAGCACGTCCCTGTGTTCCTCTAGCTTTTGCTCACTTGGAGTTGGACTTCTCCCTGAGGGCTCTATGCTCAGGACATTCCTGACAGGAGGGCTTCCTGGGCTGTGCAGAACAGACTGCCCTGGAGGGCTGGGACCCCAGGGAAGGGCTCCGGGCGGACAGGCCATGCACAGTCGTGCTGGTGAAGACCGGCTCTGCCAGGGGCCGGTGCATTGGTGTGACTTGCTCTCAGAGTCCGGCCAGAGGACTTAGATAATGCCGAACCTCATTTCTCATCCATTCACTCAATCATTCCTTTTCTCACTCTCTCAAAATACATTTACTAATCATCTATTTTTCCGGGCACTGTGCTTGGTGGTGGGGATACAGAGGTAAAAAGAACCGGCTTTACCAAGATGCCCGAGGTCTTGCGCAGGCCTCGGGAATGCCCAGCAGGCATTGAAGAGCAAGAAGAGGGAGCACCCAACTCCTCGGCAGTCAGGTGGGGGGGGGGGTGCCTATCCCAGAGTGAGTGCCCCCAAGCAGACCCCGAGAAAAGCCCATGGGTTGTTCATTTGGGAGTGATTCCAGGGAGCGTTGTGAGGACTGTAAAGGCTGACTCAGGAAAGGGAGAGGAACCAACAAAGGGAGTGTGGAGGAATGGTTAGCTCTGGGCAGCTGGGGCCCAGTTCCCCTGGAACATCTGAGGAGCCGAGACCCCTGGGAACCGACAGCCTGGTGCCTGGGAAGGCCAGGGCCTTAATCCACCAACCCTCCTGCCCCACAGTGCAGGGGCCACTCCTGGGATGTGTTAAGTTCCCTGTGTAACCACCCACAGATGAGCCGGCTGGTGCGGAGAAAGTGCACAGGCAGAGGGAGGGCAGGGGACATTTGAGGACAGAGGCTGTCAGTGCGCCAGGAGCTGACAACCACAGGGCCACACAGGGTGGGCCTGGGGACATGGAGAGGTGGCAGTGCAGCTGGGTCTGGGAGAAGGGCAGGCACCAGCCAATGGAAGGGATGGCGGGGTGTGGCTTATCCAATAGTGAGCACAGGAAAGAGAAGTAGAAGAGCCAAGATAATTCCTTTCCATAACAGCTGTTGATACGGCAAGAAGGCCGTGGGTCTGGGGTAGCAGGTATGGAGAGAAGGGTTTATGTTAAGGCCAAGGCTGAGAGCGGATTGAGCAGCTTCTACACAGGGACGTTAGGTGGTGAGCTGAGGAAGCTGAAGATAGGGGAAGAGAGAGGTGAGGGTCAAGAGCCTCTACAGAGCTGGAAGGAGGTGGGATGGAGTGGAAGGTAGAGGGACCAGCCTTCTATGGGGTTAGATGAGGAAAAGAGAAAGGGTGCTTTATGGGGCTGAGGGGGCATGCAGCTAGGGTCAGGGACAGGTCTGAAGGCTGACCTTGAGGAGGACAGAGAGCTGGGATAGTCTTAGTGAGAAAGGGAAGAGGGCTGATCCCAGGGAGGTGAGAAGGTGAGCGGGGAGAGGGGGGCAGGAGGAATGGGGTGCCAGTGCTCCCTGATGCAGGCTTCTCCAGCAGCTGTTCCATGCTCAGCACAGACGTGGAGTAAGCAGCGCCTGCGTTGGCCCGTGACTGGGCTTGGCAGGAGTGGAACCAGGAGAGCATCCATCCAGGGCAGATAGCATTCCTGGAGCAGGAGGGCCTGCCTGCGAAATTGAAAAGCGGGCCTGGCACCGATGCAAAGAATACCTGCTCTTCTTAGCATAATAAAACGTTAACCGCATTGTCCCACCTGGGAATGCTCTGAAACACGCTGTCTGCGTGTGCTGCTGCTCTACCTCCTGCACTGGTTGTGAGCCCTTCGACGCAGGGACCAATCAGAGCCAGCACAGGCCAGGCAGAGGCTTACGGGATGGAGGCATGAAGCAGGTGTTGGAGTGTGTGTCCGGTGAAACCAGACTAAGGGCAGGAGATGGGCAGAGAGGCTCCCCAGACCCTCACATCCACAAGGCAAGCGGGAGCTGCCCTGGGCTGGCTGGCTGGATTTGTCCGCATGCCCCTTGGACACCAGCATGGAGCCTCGTGGGGGAGGGAAGCGACCACCTCTGGCCTTAGCCTGGCTTCCACCGCTGCCAGGGCTGATTTACTCCAGCCATGTCTCTGTGCAGACCTAGCTTTGTGGCCACACTGAGGTGAGGGCAGCAGGTTGTAGGGATGGGTGTTCACGCTGCCCACACAGACACATCAGGCCTGCTGCCCCACGGGTCACTGTGCCCAGCGCCTTGCGGGAGCCCTGCGCTCCGTGGCCACACCTGCCTGGTCCTCCCATCTCTGCTGGGGGAGCTTGGTTTTCAAAAATCCTTTGGACATTCTAATCCCCCTCAAAAAAACAAAACAAACAAACAAAAACAGCTCAATACAGATTCACCACATCCTACAGGTAAGTCTGCGCACTCTCTCTCTCCCTCCCTCCCTCCCTCCCACTCCCTCCTTCCATCCTTTCCTTCTCCCCCTCTTCCCTTCCTCCCTCCCCCTTCCTCCATCCTTTCCCCTCAACAATATGTCAGCACAATCTGTCCCCTCCCAGAGGGACCATCAAGCAACATGGAGCAATATTTCAATACATGCAGCCAACTTGCTCGCCCTCTAGGCTCAGGCTGAGCAAGGGGCATCGTAAAAGCTGCACATGACCGAGCCTCGCCAGGATCCACACCTGTCCAAAAGCCCTTGCACTCGCTCTGCTGAGAACACGGCTTCTTAACAGCAGGCACCTAGTCTGTGCAAGAGGACGGGCTGAGGGTGGCGCACAGGCAGGGCTGAGGGCTTGGCAGTGTGCCAGCCTCACTGCCTGAGCCGTGATCTTGGGGTTTGCTGTCCACTTGGCAGAGGGCGCTTTCCTCACCAGCAAAGGGAGCAATGGCAGCACCGTCCTGTTTGGAGGACTCGGAGAAAGGTCTGAGAATGATCAGCACTGGACCCAAGAAATGATGGTTCTGGTGGAGGCGACATCTTGTTTTGTCCTCAGGACAGCCTGAGAGGCCCATGACTAGCTCCAGCTTGGCAAGGGGGGACTGAGGGTCAGAGACATGAGCTGTGGGGCCCTGGGCACATCCCGCAGTGACAGGAGGCAGTGGGACGCCCCGTGGTAGTGTCCCACTGCCTCCAAACAGCCTGGTGCATCCATGGAGGGACCCCCAGCCTGCAGGCTGGCCAGCTGTTGGGGCTCCAGGCTGCCATGAAGTGAGCTCTGACCTTCCATTCCTCAGACCAGGTGGTGGCTGCAGACCGTGCAGGGAGGCTCCCCAGGGGAGGGGGGGAGTCAGAGGGAAGCAGCACTCCCAGAGGGCAGCAGCCAGGGCTCTGGCCTCCGTTGTGGCCCCTCCACCTTGCCCCACGCCCCCTTCCCTCGGGGTCAGCATCTCGGATGGCATGGGTGACCCTGTGATCCGCAAGAGGAGAGCACACGACGGAGACAGGGAGTGTCACCTCCTAAATCCCAGTCAGCGCAAGCTCCGCACCAGGGAAACGGAAGGAACATTTTTCCTTTTACACCTCAGCGAGTGTTGTCTATGAGAACCCACCGGCATTTTCTGTACTTAACACATAATAACAGCTTATAAATCTACAATATCCCTATGAATCTAAATTAAGTGCCCAGGTTTTAATGTATTTAGAACACCTAATTAATAAAGTGCTAGTAATAACCACTACTCATCTGTTTACTTCAAGCCAGCTTTCATTTGCAAAGCATGCGTTTCTCTGCGGTGTGTGGGTGGAGGAAGGAGGGAGTCTGGGGCTCCTGGACGGTTTGCTGGCTCCTGTGTGCACTGCCCATCTTCACGGTGCCCTCCGGGGCTGTCTGGGCCTCCCTGCGCGCAGCTTCCTTTGGCCTCTGGGTCTCCTCCTTCCTGCTGCTGAGGAGACGGTGGCCAGGATGGCCTGCAAGTGGAGAAAATCTGGGCAAAAATCGGGTGTACTATGCTGTGTGACCATGCACAGGCTGCCTGCCCTCTCTGGGCTTTACTTTCTCTTCTGCAAAATAAGCAAAGGATTAAATCCACCCAGGAGGCCTTTCAGAAGCTGTGGGGAGTGGGAGTTGTGAGGGAAGCTTGGAGCACAACTGTCAGGCCGTGTGAGCTTGGGTAGGTGACTTACCCCTCCATGCCTGTTTCCTGGGCCATGTACGGTAGAAGGCAAAGGCACCTACCCCACAGGGCTGTGGGATCCAGAGATGAGCTCATGCACATGACCTGCTCAGTCAGGTGCCTGACTGGCCCACTGCCCTGTCATGCCAGCTGCTGTTATTCTCCCAGAGTGGCCAGTCCTGGGCCGTGGCAGAAGGTCTTCCAATCGTGATGGATTGGGTCTGTGATGGATTTGGGGGAGGGGTGTGACAGCCAGAGACAATGTGGGATGGGAACACTGGCACTCAGAGCTGGAGCTCAGTTGTTAAGGGGGTCAAGGGGATGGCTTCGCCCTGGGTTCATCCCCCAGGAGATGACCCACCCCGTGATCTGCATCGAGTCACCCTCCGCATCTGGATGATCACTCTCTTGTCTTTCCAGGGACTTCTTCATCCTCTCTCTTCCCACCTTGGTCTGGGGAACCCTCCCATCTGGCTTCAGTTAACACAAAGCTTTCTAACTCCCCATACCCCCCCATGTCTTCCCTCCCTTCTCCCCTCCACACCCAGTCTAACCTCCTCAATCCCTTCCCAATCCACCCTCCCACCTCCATCTCTCCCCTTGCGCACCCTCTCACCACCTCTAGTCCAGCTTGTGAGGAGACCCCGACCCAGTGGGCAGGGGTAAGCTTCCTTGCTACCCCCACCCTCAAAGCTGCTCTCCCAGGCTCCCGGGCCCTCAGGTGTGTCCTAAGCTTGGTCCACCTCACTCCTCAGACACATTCTTAGCTCCCGTGATTGAGATAATGCATTTGCTCTCGTGTTAACTTTTATTACTTATTGATTTTCTTCACCCTGTCTCCACCACATCCATTTTTATCTATTCAAAGTAGCAGAAGCCATTCAGAGAATGGCTGGGAGAACTGGACCGAAGCATTCCATGACCACAAACAAGGATCCATGTTAATAGGACCATTGCCCTGGAGGGCGGGGGGCAGGAGAAGGGCCTACCCATCACTCTGGCCACAAGTGCTGGGCCCAGTGGGGTTGGGGAGACGCTTGGAGGGGAAGAGCTGCAAATGTCCCTGGAGATTGATGCTAAGTGAGGCGTTCCTTCCCAGTGTCCCTATGCCCAAGCACTCGGTCCCTCTCCCGGTCCAGGTTTCGTCACCATGCATGTCGCTGCCATGTGTCTGTTTATTGCCACCCACTCCGGCTCTGCTCCTCCCATCTCGGAGGAAGCTGGCCTTGTTTTGGCTTCCCTGCATCCCTCCAGATGCCTCCACACCAGCTGCTTCTGTGCCACGAGAATGTCAGCTTCTGGTTCAGAGCCAGACAAACGTGTTACTCTCCCCCAGAGAACTGTGACGATCAAAAATGTCTCCCTCGTGCCCCACAGGTATTGTCATCCCTATTTCAGACCAAGACATGGAGGTTCAGAGAGGTGGAATCACTGGCCATGGGAACACAGCCAGGGAGAGATGTTGGCGGCAGAAGTGCCAGCTGGGGTGGGACAGTGGAGCCCTTGGGTTCTGCAAACAGGTAGACCTGAGCCTGATCCCAGCTCTACCACTGACCAGTGGGGACACTGTCCACATCACAGGCCACCTGAAAAGTAGAAGAGATGTCTCATCCCAGGTGCTAGCAAAGTCCAGGCACTTAGTATGTGCTCAAGTAAATGCAGCCGCTGTTCTTACTGATAAGCTGATAGCACCTGCAGACCCTGCCCCCCTGGGTCTTAAACCTGGCCTTTCCTCTCCCCATTCCACTTCTGTTCCTTCTCTTCTTCTGAAACCACTCAAAACTTCCCTCCCTGATGATGTCCTCCCTGACCCTCCTCACTTGACCCTGGCCTGGCAGCCTCACGAAGGCGGGAGAATGAGATTTGGATTAGTCCTGGGCTCACCTCTCGCTTCTTTCACTAGAGACAGGGACTTGGGCAGGCCCGTGGGCAATCTCAGTTTCCTCGTCTGAGGCAGGTCTCTGCAGTTTTCAGTCTCCTTATAAAGACCAAATGCCACAGCAGGTGTGCAAACAGCTTTGTAAATGGCGAGTGGCAAATCAGTGCATGCAGGCTGCCCATCATTTCCACCTGTCTTCCTCTGCTCTGTGTCCCCTCAGCAACCTAGAGGCTGATGTATGTTTTCCTTCCACATTTCACCATCTCTTTTCATGCAGAAACTGGCGCTAAGGACTAATCAGACAACATAGGGCAATGGAATGAGCCTGCCATGTGGAAGCATCCAAGCTAGGCTGCTAAACAGGACACAGACCCCAATCTCTTCTGAGAGCCAGGGAGGCAAAGGAAACACTAGCTACAGCCACCTGTTGGGATGTGGCCAGAGTCTGTACTTGAACCTTGGCCAATTGGTGTCAGTGTTCTTTGTGCTGAGGGGGTGGTTGGGGCACAGCTTTGGGATGATGGACTTTCGGGCATCGAGGCTGCCAGAGGGGCAGCTACTTCCTGGCACTGCCCCAGCCCCATCCACCAGGCCCATCAAGGTTGCCCGAAGAGCCAGCATATTTTTAGTTAAGGTTCTGAGACCAAGAGAGAAGCAGCAAATGATTCATGCTCTTCCTCAGCCAATCTACACAAAGCCACATTATTAATATTTACTCGGGGGGTTCACCAAGGACCCCAAAAGCAAATCACAGAGAGAGAAGGGAATGGAAGGTGAACTTTGCCCAGTGCTGGCTGCCTACAGATGGAGTGATGCTTCATGGCTCCTCCTGTCTACCCCCGAGAGGGCAGGGACCCAGGGTGACCCAGCCAGGTCTCCACAGAGGTAGACACAGGATCTGGGAGCATGGAGAGGTGGAAGGGCATGGGGCTATGAGTCAGTTTGCAAGAGAGGTGAGAGCACTGCCTACCACATGTGGCCCAGAGCAGCTGCTCCACAAATAGCAGCCGCCATGCGCAGCCATGAGGACCTGCGTCAATGCCAGGCCCTGCCCCTCCATTGCTCAGGGTGCTTTGCAGTGGCTGCAGGTGCCTCTCTCCGTGGGGAGGTCTGGCTCCCCAGGCTGGGCTGGCTGATGAGAAGCAGATGGAAAAAGTCTCAGTCACTCGGCACAGAAATGCCCCTCTGCAACTCAGTTCCATTCACAGCCTCCTTTGCGTTCTGGGGAGCAGCTCTCAGGGCCCTGTCTTTCCCCCAGCAGCCTTGGCCCTGGCCCCTTCCCAAGCTCAGCAGCTGCCCCCAACCCTTCCCCGGCCCCCTCAATCTCACTGCCGTGAGGAATGCAGTCCAGATGTCATTCTCTACGAGGCAGCCCTGCTGACAGCTCCGTCACTTGGTGGCTGTAATTGCAGCATCCTCTCTCCCCCTCGCGCCCTGCCCTGCACACTCTCTTCTGTCTCTGCCAGGGAGTTTATTAAATAGTTTATTAAATCTCTCTGCCTCCGCTTGCAAACTGTCTCTTTTTGAGATGAAAATATACTGCGATGCAAAGAGGCAAGGTGCACTTCCTGGAGTCCATGCAGCTGGACGATGGCTGAGCTGGGACTCCGGGGGATTCGTAACTCAGAGGTCGCCCAGCCCTTCTGTGACCTCCCCAAGCAAGTGAGGGGACGGCACGGAGGACAGAGGTGTTACTGGAAGCAGCGGGTCGGCATGGATGTATGCTGGCTGGTATAGGAGCAAAAGCAGTTGCAGAGGTAGGTTGGGACATGGGGGTCACCGGGCTTACTTCTTTGTTCAACAAATGCTGGTGACACACAGAGCACCTGTGAGAGGCCCTGGAGAGTCTATTATGATTCACAGTCCCTCCCTGTCCCTGTCCTCCCACTGCAGGGCCACTGCGGTCACACAGCAGATGGGCTGTGCTGTAGGGATTCCATCCTGAGGACTCTGGGGAACCAGGGAGGGATGGGGGGCTCTAACGGAAGAGTGGGGGCTCTGCAGGCATGGGAGTGGGGGAAATTCCAAAGGACTTGCCTACTCCAAACCTCTGATGAGGAGAAACCTCCTTCTCCCCATTTATCCTCCCCCCACCCCACCCCCCTCAGCATTTTTTATTCTTCCCTCCTCTGGTCTCCCTACTTGTCTCTCAGAACTCTCCTGCAGTCCTTTCTATCCCTCTCCTCCTCATCTTACTCCCTTTCCTCTCTGTTCTCCCCACCTCCAAGCACCAGGCTGCTCCCTACTGAGCTGCACTTGCAAGAGCCTGCAGCGCCACCTTCAGACCAGAGTCGGAACCGCTGCGAGTCTCCCGCACCAGGAGGAAGAGGCTGGTCCTTCTCTGCCTCCTGGAAAGAGGTGCCCCCCTCTACCCTGTTCAATCCCAGTATGCCTTCCACAATAGCCCGAAGCCTCTAGATCGACACTGACATCAATATCAGCCCCGCCTCTGTCTCTCCTAACAACGCTAATTACCAGCCAAGTTCTTCTCCCCAAAGACCAGGAACCAGAACTGATGAGCTTAGTAAGAGAACCCTTCCATTCACTGCCCTGCTCCCAGCGCCGCCAGCCTAAGAATGTCAGCAGTCTTTGTTCTCCTGGGAGGGAGGGCCCCACAGGGGGGATCACACCCATATTACAGATGGGGAAACTGAGGCTCGGACAGGGGAAGTGAGGGGTGCATTCCTCAGGACCCAGGAGGACCTGGCACTGAGAACTTGCTTACTGTCTGTTCAACAATCATGCGTGGACACCCACATCATGCCAGATGGAATCCTGGGACCAGGGACCTTATCCAGGGACGTGGAGATGAAATGACAGTAGAGGGAGTACCTGCTGAGGGTATGTAGGTGAAAGTTACAGGGCTGGGTGATGGGAGATATAACATGGATGCCAACTACTGCGGCAGCCCAGAGAAGGCGCTGGGCAGGGGGAAGATATGACCTGGCTTCACAGAGGGGGTGGCATCAGAGCTGATTCATCCAGGCACAGTGACAGTTTTCCAGGAAGAGATGATGGAAGGGCCTTCCAGGCACAGGGAACACAATGTGCAAAGGCTTAGAGGCCAGAGAAGCAGGAGAAGGGAAGTTCTGTGTAAACTGATAACATGGGGGGAACCTTGGGCTGGAGATGGGGCCAGACCAGGAGGGGCTTTGTGGGCCTCCTTCCGTAGGCGTTACGGAGATGAGGTATAATAGTAGCAATGATTCTCTCGATCGTCACAGCTAACACTTCCCAGAGGATCCAGTCTGCCAGGCACACTTTGAACACTTTTGGACTTAGAGATTCTTTTTTTCCACTCATATTAAGAGGTGAGCATGATTATCGCCATCTCTATTTTACAGAAAAGAAAGCAGGCACAAAGAGGTTGTCACTTGCCTTGGTCATTCAACTCGTAAATGGCAGATTTGACCCAGCATCTGGGACCGAGAGCCTGTGTCCTCAGCAAGGATACTAAAAAGCGATACGAAGATGGCCAAGGAGTGGATCCTGGAGCTCTGTAGGAGTCGGGGCCATCTGGACTGAGCAGCTGATTCGATGAAGCGGTAAGAGGGGAGTAGGCGAGGATGACATGGTGAACTTGTCTGACATCCATTCAGAGAACCAATCTGCCCAGACTGGGTCTCTGCCCTCAGAGAGCTGACTTTTCAGTAGGAATGGATGGCAATAAGCAGAAGGGAAATCATTTCAGTCAGTGACATGCACTGTGATCAAAACTGAACTGGGAGAGGGATCACATGGCTGGGAGTGGGGGCCCTGGGGAGGAACGCCCCACTTAAGACCAACCTCCAGGGACAGACCTTGCAACCTTTTTCCTCCAAAGACCTTCTATCCTACTGGCCTGGGTGGGGGCTGCAAGGATGAGGGGGCTCCTGATGGCCCACCTTTGGGAAAATGCTGAGGACCCACTCTGTTTTCTGGGTCAGCCACTTTCTTCCATATTAATTGGCCCCCAACCATGCCCCTTGGGCTATCTCAGATGAATGGTCCCCAAATAGCAAAAGTAGGGGATATGGATGGAGAGTTTGGGGTAAAGGATAAGGAGGGACAGTTTGAGGCTTTGGGTGCATAGCCTTGACCTCTCTTTCAAGGGAAGGAAGAAAAAGAAATCTCCTACCAGTTTGGTTTTGAATAATCCCTATAAAATATTAGACACAGAGAATCTTAAAAGTATAAAGTCTTAGATCCTTAGGCTTAGCATCAAATTATAGACTCTAAGTCTCTTAAAATGATGACATGTTAGAAATAGAACATTAGATTTATGGCATCTTTAAATTATAGATCTTTAGAATTAAAACACAAGATCTTAAAAGTCTCAGAAGCCTGGGATTTTAGAATTTGGAGCTGTAGTGAAATTGAATGTCATCTCCTGGCTCCATCTTTCAGTCGCTGATGTTTTTGTGGCATTGACTTAATCTCTCTGTGCCTCAGTTTCCTTTTTTGTTAAAAAGGAACAGTAATAGTTTGTACTTGTAGGATTCCTGTGATCGTTCAATGAGTTGCTATATGCACAGAGCTTCACCTGGTGCCAGACACTCTTACACTATGAGTTGAACCCAGACTTACAACTAATCTAGTTCACCTTCCCTTGTAAAGCACATTAACCAGCCTCCCATCCTCTGCTCACCTAGCTTCTGTGGAGGGGGCCATCCAGCAGAGATTTCCCTCCCATATTAGAGCCACCTTCACAGGAAGCACCTTCCCTCCTGCTGCAGGGCACCAGGTTGGTTGTTTCCTGCCTCTCTAGTCTCATCTCTGTCTCTAGTAATGGAGGCCCTTCCTCAACAGCTACACAACTTCAGGGGGTGGGACCATGGGCTCTAGCTCAGCCCCTCCTCCCGGATGGATGGCCTGGTGGAGGTGGTGCAAGTTATCTGAAACCCTCCCCCATCCAACTCTGCTCTTCTGCCCTAAGGTGAGGACAGAGCTGGGCTTTAATGATGGGGAAGAAGGTGTGAGGGTGGAGAGAGGCTCTAGAAGGGAAAAGTACGTGTGCTCCAGCCCCCCTCCTCCCTGACGCACCCTCTTTAAGCTTCAGGGGCAATGAAGGGTTCCTGCTCCTCAGGCAAGCAGACTCTGCCCTGCCCTGCCTTTGCACATGCTGTTCCCCACTAACATCCTTCCAGCCACAAGCCCCTCCTCTGGGAAGTCTTCAGAGGCTGCTTTCCCCACCGCCACTCCTCCACATATCTACTCCAACCACTGTTCTTTCACAACCTTTCCAGATCTTACTGTTTTTGGAAACTCCTTCTTTCATGAGCTCAAACATATTACAACCAGATCCCACATTAAATCCAAGTAGCTGGAACAGTGTAAGAGCCAGATAGAACAGAAAGTGACTCTTTGATAATATCATATTTTATGGTCATTTAATACTAGTAGACAAGTATCAGTTTCAATGTGGAGGCTTTCTGTTTGTATCTTATTCCCATGATTTTTTTTAGGCTTTAAACATTTTCAAAGGCCCTTGAGAGCTCTGAGGGGAGTATCTGATGGAGAAAATATCTCCCTGCCAATCCCCTCCCCAACCAGGCTTTTGTTGCCTCCTTCAGACCCTGTGAGCAGTATGTCACAGTGATCATCTGTTTGTCTGTCCTAGTCCTCACTGGACAAAGCAGGGGTCACATCTGGAGGCCACACGCTCAGCCCAGGGCCAAGCACAGAAACATCAGTAAGGATTTGAGAGAAAACATGAGACAGCAAGGAAGACCTCCCAGCTGGCAGGCCTGCGGACAGCAGCAGGCTGACCTGAATGTCTGAATGAGGGAGCTTAGGAACGCAGGGATGGATGACTTCTTAGACCTCACCTCGCAGTACCTCTCACACCAGAGAGCAGGTTCCCTACCCGGGGACCAGGCTTTTTCTTCTCCATGGAGATGTTCGTGGCCTGGGCATTTCTGAGGTCCTGCTGTGAGCCAAGTGTAAGGTGAGCATGGGCCTCTGCCTCTTACACTGGTCCTTTCTACATATCACGTCCCGGGCAGAGAGGCCTGGATGCTGGGCTGGCACAGGCCCTGGTTTGCCCTCTGACATTTTTGTCTTCTCTCCCAGTAGGCCAAAATGGTAGGAAGGGAAATAGTGGGAAAGCAGCTGGAGCAACTCTGGACAGTCTCCCTCTCTTGCAGGGGAGTGGACATTGCAGCAGTGACTTGGCTTCTTGGATATCCCAGAATCATATTATGTCTGACCCTAGAAGGAGTAGCATCCCCTACCCATTATCACATCTTCCCATCCCCTGGCCCCTAATGTCCACAGGCCACCAGACCTGTCCTGGCCTGCCTACCTTCCTGGTCTGTCCTGGCCTGCCCACCTCCCTCTCACACCACACTCCCTTCACTCACTCCACTCCAGCCACACCAGCTTCTTGGGCAATCCAGGCACACACTCACCCTAGGGCCTTTGCACAAGTTGGTCCATTTACCTGAAAGGCTCTTCCTATAGGTATCTATCTGTGTGCCCTCAGCATAGGAGAATCTTATAGAAGGAAAAGAGACAAGCATGTGCTGAGCTCCTACTGTGTGCCAGGCCTCTGACTGGTCAGAGCCACATCAATGACTTTATTTGATAATTACAGCAATCCTTTGAGGAGGAAGTTATTTTCTCTTTAGACAGATGAGAAACGGAGGGTCAGAGAAATGAATTGCCATGGCCTTGGACAAACTCTAAGTGACAGAGTGAGCCCTAAGCCTCTGTCTACTGCCCTGCATTGGAGGAGGTCTCTGATGTCACAGGTATGGATGAGGCTGTCCTGAAAAAGGAATGAGGATGACCCATTGTTTAAAATAGCTAAGATAATGATGCTGATGGTGGTGGTGCTGATAACAGAGGTTGAACTGGGCATAATTAATAGGGAGAAGAGATTTGGAAAACGAAAAAGCCTGTCCCCACCAGGATTACCTCTGGATGCCCCCATTTGCCATGCCCGATAGGCTTTAGGAAGCTTCTGAGGAGAAGAGCAAACATCACTGCTGTCCTTCCTCCCATAGGAAACTTGCCAGTTATCACAGGCATGAGAGGGATGTCTGGTTCTTCTCCCTTGTGGGAACGGGGTTAGAGTGGTGAGGATAGGCGGGTGGAGTAAGTGTAAGCAGGGGGTGGCATATGGGGCTAGACCTCCCTGGCCTAGTAGTGGGCCATCCCAAAGCAGTCCTGCCCTAAGCCAGGCTATTTTCCTGATTTAATTATCCTCACTGAAAATTAAACTACACAGCCCTAAAGTGAGCCTGCTCCCCCATGAGCATTCCAGAACTAATACTGATTAAATATGAAATGTTCCTCTCTTCAGGGCCAGAGACAGGAGCTGAAATTACTGGTTCTGATTATGCAGTGTGAGTTTTTAAAAATGAAATTAAATGGAGTGGGGTGCAGTAGAGTGGAGTGGAATGGAACAAAGCGGAGTGGAGTGGGATATAGAGGAATGGAATAGAATGAATAGAATGGGATGGACTGGAATAAAATGGAGTGGGATAGAATGGAATGGAGTGGAATGGGGTTGAGTGAAATGGAATGAAATGGAATGAGATTGAGTAAAATGGAGTGGAATGGAATAAACTGGAGTGGCATGGAATAGAATGGAGTGGAGTGGAATGGAGTATCATGGAATGGAGTGGATGGAGTGGAGTAGCATGGAGTGGAGTGGAATGGAGTAGCATAGAATGGAGTGGAGTGGAAAAACATGGAATGGAGTGGAGTGGAGTGGAATGTAGTAGCATGGAAGGGAGTGGAAAAGCATGGAATGGAGTGGAGTGGAGTGGAGTGGAATGGAGTAGAGTGGGTGGAGTGGAATGGAATAGAATGGAGTGGAGTGGAGTGGGATAGAGTGGAGTGCAGTGGAGTAGCATGGAGTGGAATGAAGTGGAGTGGAGTGGAATGGAATGGAGTGGAATAGCATGGAATGGAGTGGAGTGGAGTAGCATGGAATGGAGTGGAGTGGGGTGGAATGCAGTAGAGTGGAACAGAATGGAGTGGAGTGGAGTGGAATAGAATGGAGTGGAGTGGAGTGGAATACAATGGAGTGGAGTGGAGTAGCATGGAGTGGAACAAAGTGGAGTGGAGTGGAATGGAATGGAATGGAATGTAGTGGGGTAGAACAGAATAAAGTGGAATGGAGTAGAACTTCCTTTCCCATTCACAAGTAAAAATAATTAACAACATTCTGAGTTGATTCTGCTCTATTTAAGGGAACATGAGTTCTTTATTCTGTACTCCTTTCCCATTTGTATGGTCACTCTTTTTCATCCAGGTGATTTGCTATGCACCTACTATGTGCTAGGTATGTTCTGGGTACAGGGATGAGAAGGAAACAAGTCAACCACTCTCCTGGGCCCACAGTAAGAAAAAGACATGACCTTCAAGGAAAAGTCCCAACAGATCAGTGCAACTACACTTCAGGATGGGCCCAAGCATCCTAATATATAAAAACCCTGAGTCCGTCATATCCACAAGGACCAGAGACTAGATCTAAAGCCCAGGCTGTATGTGCACAGCAGGCTCTGGTGAGTGGGGACTTGTGGCAGCAGAGACGGGGACAGGGGAGGTAGGGCCGGCACTCATACTCACAACCACACATACGCACAGACACATACAGGGCACAACAGCACACAGCCTTTTCTCCTTTTCTTTTCCTCCCTCCCAGCTGGCTCTCTTAGAGCTGCTCTTAGAATGAGGAAACAAAACAGACTGGGCCTTAGAGGCATGGATGAAAGAGAGGGTGGAGCAGCCCCCATTAGCCCCACCCCCTCCCAGCCAGGAAAGAGGAAGGACACAGGGAGGCTTGGAGGACTGTGAGAAAAAAATAGAGGCAGAGACTGGATGAGATCAAGCTGGAAGAGGAGGGCAGTTAGGGGCAATCAGGCAGGCAGGCAGAGGGGTTAGGGGCAATCAGGCAGGCAGGCAGGTGAGCAGTTAGGACCCAGCAGTCCCAGATTGCAAGAGGGATGTCTGACTGCCGATTTAGGCCCAATCCCACAGGGCCTAAACCGGCAATAAGACATGCCCCAAGTGGTCCCCAATTAGAGAGGGTGCAGGCTGGGCTGAGGGGAACCCCCCGCCGCCCTCGGCCCCATACACGAATTTTGTGCACCAGGCCACTAATACCAAATAAAATGGCTACTTGGGAGGGTAATGAGGGGGACTAACACACAAGGGTCTCAGTAGCTGGCATTTAAGTTGAACCCAAAGGGCCTTTGCATTTGTTGTTTTCTCTGCCTGGAATGCTTTTCTCAGATATCCACATGGCTTTCACCTTCATTTCCTCCAAGTCTTTGGAAAAATATCAGCTGCTCACTGAGGTCTTCCTTGACCTTCACATGTAACTGCAACCAGTGATATTCCTACTCTCCTCCCTGCTTTATTTCTCACCCTTACTTGTTACTATATTACATGTGATCTATATATTTGTTGTCTGTCTTCCCCAATAGAAGATGTTTCCTGAGGCCAGAGTTGTCGGTGTTGATTTTCTCTGTTGTAGCCCCAGTATCTGCCACAAAACAGGGCTCAGGACATTCGTACAAATGAATGAACAACTGTGTGAGTCATGCTAATGGGCATGGACCTTATCATTAGGGCAAAGAACCATCCCAGGTTCTGGAGGAGGTGAGTGACATGGTCTGTTTCAGAAAGATCTTGTTATTGGAATTGAGGGAGACTCAAGGCAGGGAAGTCCCTCAGGAGTGTGTGATGGGGTGTGGACCACTGGCAGGGAAGATGGTTAGAAGGAGACAGCAGAAGGATGAATAAGGAATCAGGGTGACACCGGTGTAGGAATGTGGGGATCGAGGATAAAAGCCCGAGTTCTTAATGTTGGTGACCAGCTAGGAGGCAAAATGCCAGAACAGTCTCGAGGGTGCAGTGGGGTTTATATTCATGGGGGCTGTACTGGAGTGGCCTGTGGTCATTCGGGGTCACACAACAGAGCCGAGTGTAACTAACAGGATGAGAATCGAACCAGAAAGGAGGATCCAGGAGGAGATGAATGATGGATTAGGATTCACAGGCTGTCCATATGGCCCCACAAACAAAGAACTTTTTAAGTCCAAGAGTGTGCACACTCGCCATGAGGTTCACCCTCCAGAGAACAGCCTGAAAGATAAGGCCTCGTGGGCCCTGGAAGCAAGTTTAGGTCAATCAGGGAGTTCTGGGGTTGGGACACTGGAGCTTGTCCCCTTTTCTCTAAGACTTCTGATGGGAAGGGCCTGGCCGGAGCACATGGCAGGGGGGGGGGGGGGGGGAGACGACTTGCTCATGTCTCAGGGTTACATTGTGGATGATTAAAGAGGCACCAATGAAGCTGAGGGACCAGGCAGGAAGACACAGGGAGGTCTGTGCCAGAGATGACCAGGGTCTGAGCTGGGGCAGAGTAGAGGAGGTGGGGGAAGGGGAATTCTAGAGGTTTGAAGAAGTTACAATTGGCAGGGATTGATGGTCCCGGGAGTAAGGAGAGGCAGCATCAGAGATGTCCTCTTATTTCTGATCTGAGCAGGTGTTGCAGGGAAAACACCAAGATGGGAACGGTGGGGAGGAGCAGGCTGATGGGAAAATGAAGGGTGTGGCTTTGAACATATCCAGAGGCAGAGGCCGTGGGCCACCTAGAGGTGGAAGCCTCAGGAGCCCCAGATGGAAAGTCGGGAAGGAAGGTGGCCTGTCCAGCTCAGCACTGTGCCCAGCACCTGGTCCAAGCTGGGACATCAAAGACCCTCGACGTGGGTCATGGCATCAGGGAGTGGCAGCACATAGAGATCTGGGGCTGCTGGAACAGGAACGAGGGTGAGCCCTGGCTTCACCCAGCCCGGGTCTCTGGCTGGGCCCAGCTGATTGGCCTCTGGGCTGCAGGCAGTGGGAGAGGAGAAGGGAAGGAAGGGAGCTGGTCCCAAGGTTTCCCTAGTGCAGACCTCGCCCGCTAGGGAGCATGGCCCAATCAGTGTCCCACCTCTGCCCAATCAGATCCACCCCTCTCTCTTTGGAAGCCTGGAAGGGTCTTAGATGTTTACCAGAGGTGGGGCTGCCTTGGGGCAAAGGGCAGAGGGTCCTCCCCAACTGTAATGCTTTAGACTTCCATTACTGCTTTCACAGGTATTTAGACAAAATCTGAGTAGAGCATGGAGGAGGAAGACATTCATTTCCACTGGGAGGTGAGGGAAGCCTCACAAAAGCTCTGCCTTTGACTTTGGCCTTGCAGACGGGGGAAGATTTCAGTAGGCAAAGACTAGGTTGGGTGGGGAGGCCTGGCATGCAAGAGGCAGTGTGCAGAGGGTGTGTGGGAGGCACAATTCAGCAACACCGCAGAGGCCCCGGGTGCTTAGAACAAAGGGGGCTGAGGGTCAAGCTGGAATTATAAAAAGGGCCCCTAAAGAACTAGAAATAGGCCAGTGGGGGATAAAGATGGAAGGTTTAAAGTGGAAAGAAAGACAGAGATAAATGCCCCCAGTGCCACAGACGGCCCACGGCTGGGACCGGCTTCACTGGTGCAGGGACGGGTGTGGAATGCGAATCTTGAAATCGTGCAGCCTTAGATTCCCAAGGAGCCTTCGATGGAGAAGAATGACAAAATCAGCGGATCTTAAAAAATTAGAGTCCAAGGGAACCTTATCATCATAGATCACTGAATCATTGGATCTCAGAGCCTCAGGTCTCTAAGACCACAGCAATTGGGAAGCTTGCACGGTTTGACAGGTCACACCCCAGCCCCCTGCCCCGCCCTGGAGATGAGAATGTGCACTCAGTGCTTTGCACACATTCTAACATTTAGTCTCCATGACAACCTGGGAAGTGGGACTATCATCTTGCCTGATTTTCCAGATGAAGAAACCGAGCTTGGCAAGTGGAAGTCATTGCTGAAAGTCAGACACCTTGCCGGCAGCGTGGCCAGGACTCAGCCCAGGTATCTCAGCCTCTGCAGCCTGTGCTGTCAGCCTCTCTGCTGAGGTCCCCCTTGCTCTGTGCACACCCCCAGTGTCAGGGAGTTCACTCCCTCTCCCCTGTGCACCCATCCATCCCAACAGTGACGCATATCTCCTTCACAAGTCATCCACCCATTGTCCCCAGATCTGCCTTGAAAGCCCCCAAAGAAGAAGATAAACCTTCACCCGGGATACCTTTAGGGAGAGGGAGCAGCCCCCAAGGTGGGACAACCATGGCACAGGGGAGGAGAGTCCCGAATTAGGGAGGCCTCACTGTACCCCCTCCTGCTGAAAAGGGGGAAGTTTATCTCAAGGGAGAGAATCAGCTAGGGACATTGGGGACAGGCCTCTCAAAGGCAAATGGAGATGGAGCCCAGAACACTGGGCGGTGGGGGGAGGCAGGAGTTTATATCACAGAACCGCAATTCTCCAATGGCCGGAGTAAAAGGGCCTAATAAGATTGGAATCATAAGTGCTGTGCCTTTAATTTCTTGGCTCTTCTCCCTGAAAACTTATTCTACAAAATGTGACTTGTGCCATCCATCCTCCCAGATGGCTTTTTAAGTGAAGCTGTTTATTAAGTGGGAGAAGAAAGGGAGCGGTGGGGAGGAGCCGCTACAGATCCTAGGAATAGGGAGTGGGGGGTGGGGCAAGGAGAGACCCTGTGGTCCAGCAAAGATGCAGAGCATGGACTCCCAGGATGGGACCTCAGCACAGCTGCTCCATGTGACCAGAGTCCCAGTGGCAGTCGCCAACACTGCCTGACCTGCTGTGGGCCCAGCTGTGGGGTAGCACTGGGGACTCATTGGCCCAGTAGGCCTTCACACAACCTGTGCAGCAGGTCCTGTCACCATTCTCATTCCACAGAGGAGGGGCTCAGAGAGTGCAGACCCCAGCCCAAAGCCACACAGCCGGTGAGAGACAAAGTCAGGATTTGAGCCTGAGGCTGTGGGACTCCAGAGCCCCAGCTCTTCACCAGGATATCACACAGCCCCTCCCAGACGGTCAGCTGGCAGGGCCTTAGAGACCAGCCCCAGCACAGCACGCAGACCCTGGGCTGCAACTCCTTCATCTGCACAGCGAGGTGGTTGGTGTAGCTCAAGCCTAACTCTACATCAGAATCTCTGGGGCTTTGCAATAATACTGAGGCCCCACCTCAGGTGGATAGAGTCAGGATCTCTGGGAATAGAGCCCATGTATCTAGGATTTTTAAAATGTCCCAGAAAATCCAAATTTCTGGAGAGGGTATGGAGCAATGGGACCCTCATGACTGCTGGTGTAAATATAAAATGATGCCCCTCTTTCGAAGGCAAGTTGGCAGTTTCTTACAAAGCTAAACATAGTCCTACCATAGGATCCAGCAATCACACTCCCAGGTAGTCACTCAGCGGATGTGAAAATTTGTGAATGCACAAAACCTGAGTGGAAATGCTTATGACAGCTTTATTCATAGTTGCCAAGAGCTGGACACATCCAAGAAAGATGTCCTTCAACAGGTAAATGGATGAACTGTGCTGCATGCATACAATGGAATATTGCTCAGTGATGAAAAGGAATGAGCAGTCAAGCCATGTAAAGGTGTGGATGAATCTTAAACGCCTATTGCCGATGGAGAAAGGCCAGTTAAAAGATTACAGATAAGTGACATTCTGGAAAAGGAGAATTATAGAGCTGGGAAGCAGTTGCAAAGGTTTTGAGGAATGGGAAGATTGAAGACTTGAAGGACAGAAGGTGGTTTTTGTCAGATAGTAAGGCTATTATGGGTAATATTATAATGGTGAATAAATGGGATAAATGATACCATGCATTTGTCAAAATACACAGAATTTTATAGAAGAAAGAGTGAACCTTAATGTTTGCAGATTTTGAAAAATCCCTTAGGAGGTCAGGGAATTCCAGGACACAGACAGTGACAAAGAATCTAACTATTACAAACATATGAAACACCCTCAGTGAAGCAAGTAGAGATCAAGGGTGCTGATCTGTGTAACTGTGGAATGACAGCGTCTCTAAGCTGAAGGCAAAAGGAACTGCACTGAGCTGGTTTCTGGGGGGTATGGGCTAACAATTTTGAAATCACATGTCTACCGGAATGAATGTTCTCAGTGTATGGGTGGCAGCTGCTGGGAGCTTAGTTTCTCATTGCTAAGGGTGGGAGGTTCCAGACAAATAAGGGGAAAAGTCTAGAATGATCCACGTAGTAATGGATGAGACCTGGAGACATCAGTATGCACTCATGTTTGGCTGAATGTAGATTAGAAACATGTATGTGTGTGTACATGCATGGGTGTGTGTAGAGGTATGTTTCCTTGCTCTGTGATCTGACAGAGCCTAGAGGCAATGACATCTCACTAGCAACAAGCATAACTAGTACCCAAATCTTGGTTTCTCATACTGTCTTTAAGAGTGGTCAGCAAACTCATTAGTCAACAGAGCCAAATATCAATAGTACAACGATTGAAATTTCTTTTGAGAGCCAAATTTTTTAAACTTAAACTTCTTCTAACATCACTTCTTCAAAATAGACTCGCCCATGCCGTGGTATTTTGTGGAAGAGACACACTCAAGGGGCCAGAGAGCCGAATGTGGCTCGTGAGCCACAGTTTGCTGACCACTGGTCTATAATAATAAAAGCGTAATATGCTAATTAGGCCAGAAATCCTTCAGAATGACCTTCCAGGTGAAGCCGGGATAGCGAGGGAAGCCAGGGTCCTGGGTGCCAGAGGAAAGCTGGTGCAGGCAGCCAGGGAAAGAAAGGCCTACTCTGGCATGAATTTTGTGCATCAGGCCTCTAGTTCTCCAATAAAAGGAGTCAGAGCGCCTTAAAGGAAAGGTTGAGCTTGAAAGAGGGCATGACATATACAAAATGAGCCTCGCATGTATTTTAGTGCCAGAAAGTACAGAAGTGCTAAAAAAAAAAAACTAAAAAAAAAAAAAACTAAAAGATTTTTAAAAACTGACAGTGATGGGCAAATATCAAAGAGACACAAGAGCCAACTGAAAGAGCTCTCGATGGTCAAGGAGCGAATTAAATTGTGCAACAACAATAACAACAAAAAAAGTACTGGATTATAATCCAAAGTATAAAAGAAATATTCATGAGTTCACACTGATATGAAAGAATG
This sequence comes from Antrozous pallidus, assembly GCA_027563665.1. Taxonomy (NCBI): domain Eukaryota; kingdom Metazoa; phylum Chordata; class Mammalia; order Chiroptera; family Vespertilionidae; genus Antrozous; species Antrozous pallidus. The sequence goes on from CM050508.1 coordinate 193,950,264, forward strand.
AATCTATAATGCCAGAAGCCAATTCCAGCACGTCGGCTGGGCTGAATCATCTGGAAATGGCTGAGGGCATTTCCCCAAACCTGAAAAGGATGCATAAATGATTGCTTGCTGCCAGACAGCGGAGGGCATCTTAATCTACATGGTATTGCCTCCTACTGGCCAAACGCCTGAACAGCCGTAGGCGGTTCTTCCAATCTGACAATGAATTCTGTAGACTAAAACCTGGCCTTAGGACAATTTGTGTTAATAAAAAGTCCTGAGACAAGGGAGAACTTAGTTCCTTTAGCTAAGTCTTTCCTGGCTCCTCAAAATGCCTTCCCATTTTATGTTTCATCTCTGGACTCTTGATTAATTTACACACAGTGCCTTCTCCAGATTCCTGAACCCTTCTAGAAGCTGTATTAAGACCCTCAGCCGCATAAGAAGTGAATGAATAATCAAATCAGTACATAGAAAAAGAGGGACAACGAAGTCACTGATTTAAGACATTTCTTCTTTTTGGCATTTAGAACTATAACTTTCCCTGAGAGCTGCTTCAGCAGCATCCCACAGCCTGGATATGTCCTGTTTTCATGTTCTTTCAGTGAAAAACACATCTTAATTCCCCCTTTTGATTCCTTTTCTAACGTATGTTATTTCAAAGTATGCTATTTCGTTTCAAAACATTTGGAGATTTTCCCAAGATCTTTCTGTTACTGAAAGAGATCTTTCTCTTAAATTCCTGATTTCCAGTTTAGTTCTGTTGTGGTTAAGGAACATTCTCAGTATAACTTGAACCCTTTCGATTGATTGAGACTTGTACTGACCCAGAATGTGGTCTGCTGGTCACATTTAAATACACACACTAAGAGATTGGGCTCTCCGCTGTAGCAAGGTTGGCGTGTTCTGTAGCTGTCACTTAGGTCAAGTTGGTTGATGGTATTGATCCAGTTCTCTATATCCTTTATGAGCTTCTATCTACTTGCTCTGTCCAATATTGGAAAAGGGGTGTTGAAATCTCTCACTGTTGCTGTGGATTTGTCTGTTTCTCTTTGCCCTTCTGTCATGTTTTGGTTCGTGGCATTTTGAAGTGCTGCTACTGGGTCCATATGCATTAGAATTGTTAAGTACCTGGATAAATTTACAATAGGATCTCCATGTTCTTTAAGAATCTCTTTAACCTACTTTTTACAATTTACCTTGGCTATTCCAGCTGTCTTTGCCCAACGCTGCGAGTTGACCTTGCTGGGTGCTGGGTGTTTTCATCTTGCTATAAATATCCTGAGCCTTTGTTCTGTAACTTGGAAACTGTGATCCTTTGGGATCTTGTGTTAGGATCTCTTAGGTGGACCAGAGTGGCTCTCAGTCTAGGGCTAACTGGTCCCCACACCGGAGGCAAGACCCTTCTGTATTCACCACATTCTCTCCCAGGGCAACTCACTCCTCTGGGCACTGTGTCCTGCAAACTCCAGGCCCTCTGGGTCTCCTGAAACCTCAGCTCCTCTTCCTCAGCCCTGAGACCTTGGGCTCCACCTGGGCTCCTCCTCCCTGTCCCAAGGCCTGGAAACTCTCTCAGGGCTGAAAGTCAGGGCAATTTAGGGCTCCCTTCATTTACTTCTGGCCCCTCCTTCAGTGCCTGATGTCCAGTGTCTTGCGAACCATTGCTTCATCATTTTGTGTTTTTTTAATCACTTCAGGGCGGAGGATAAATCCAATCCCTGTCACTCCATCCTGTCTGAAAGAGAAAATCGCCATATCTCGGTGTGAGAACCACTGGGCTGCACAATTACCTCATTGTTCATATGGGAAAACCGAGGCTGTGAGGTGGGGCACTTGTACCAGGTCACCCAGCAGGTTGGAGGTCCAGAGCCTGCATTTCCCCTATCTGTGGGCTTCTCACGAGAACCCCCAAGTGATTTCTTATGAAGACAACCACCTGAGCATGATGAGGAGATAGAAATTGTCCTCTCCACACATCTGGAGGGAGGGCTCTGGTCAGCATCCGTTTTCCTCTCTGCCCCTCAGTCCTCTGTGTCTTTCTCCCTTATTCCTCCTTCCTGAGGGCAGCCCAGCCCAGGGGCAGGGGGTGGGGGGTCACTGACACCTCCCACAGCAGATGGCAGACCCACTGCTCTGCACCAACCTCCCGACCGCCACATCTAGGACTGCGGCCCAATATTGAATGAGAGGATTGTAAACCAGACAGGAGAATGAACGGGGAATGGGACGATGCTCCCAGCCACGAACGCCACAGGCAACGCCGGGCTCGCTCCTCTGGAGGCCGCCCAGCTCCAGGTCCTTCACTATGTTCTCCCACGTGTCAAACTTTGAAAATTCTAAACCTAGACCTGCCCCACCGAGGGGGTCTGAGGTTTGTGCTTCACGGGAGAGCGGGATCTGGGGAGCCTGGCCCTGTCCCCAGTCTTTCTCCAGAGCACCATGGGAAATGCTGGTGAGTGAATGGGGCCCACAGGATGCTAAGCTGTCATGCCAATCCACATTCGGCCTTTAGGAATTCATGAAAATGTTAGCTGTTTGTTTCTTACCTGCTGTTATGGCAGCCACTGCTCCCTCTGGGTTCTGCTGGTGTGATGGTTTCTGTGTCTGGCCTCTCCTTGGGAGGGGAGAGGGAGGAGGGGGATGGGTCTTGTCGTCTTGTGAGAGTTTCAGTTCTACTCAAGTGAACTGAAGCCCCAGCTCCTGGATGGATTTAAGAAAGGTAATGGTTTTGTAGATTATCTGGCTTTTTTCTCATTTTCTCTCTCATGTGTTTTTATATCCTAAGTCGAAGCAGAAATTCATGAGGAGACCAAATAAATAAATGAAGTGTGAGGGAGCTCGGCAAAGGTCGGAAGCAGCATAACAAAGTGGCAATGTTGCTCCCTCAGGAAGGGCACCGGGGCAGCTCAGTCTTCGGCAAATATTAGCTGTGGACATGCTATGTGTCAGGCACTCTTCTAGGCACTCGATACCTGGAGGCAGGGAGACCAGCTGGGCACGACTGTCTGAGACTGACCAACAAAGGCCCAGCGAGGGCGATGTAATGTTCTCCCTCACACAGCGAGGGAGCACAGAAATGGACCGAGACCCAGGAACTCTGATCCCTTCCTGGGCTGCCCTGCCAGAGGCCGCCCTTCATCCCGAGGTTTGCTGGAAGCCCTGGGTGTAATTTGATCATCACCCTGCTGGGAAGCAGAGGCCACAGGCTGTGGCTCTGTCTCCAAAAGACAATGAAATATAATTTTGAGCCATGAGATTAGTAAAGACTAAATAACAAGAGAATCATCGATGCTGGTAAATGTGTGTGAGACAGGCACTCCCAGACACTGCAGGGACCTTTGGGGAAGGCAATTAAGTAATAAAATTAAAAAACCTTGAGCTTAGAAATGTCAGCACCCTGATGCAATGATCCCACCTCCAGGAACAGGCCCTCAGGAAGCAGTCGGGGATTAGGACAAGGGCTGTGCCTGGACAGGTTTACTGCAGCCCCACGGTAAGAGGAAAACCTGTAGTGAGCTATTTCTCCAACCTTGAGAGAGAATAGTGACACAGCATCTCAATGAGGCTCTATTATGAAGCAATTAACATTGGAAGAACTTTAATTATGTGAGAAAACACTCTTTTTTTTTTTAATTCTCACCCAAGGATATGTTGTTTTTATTTTTATTTTTTATTTTGGGGGAGAGAGATCGGTTGCCTCCTGTATGTGTCCTGACCTAAAATCAAGCCCCCAACCTTTTGTTGGGACGACACTCCAACCAACTGAGCCACCCGGCCAAGGTGTAGGAAAACTCACTTGATACAGTGATAAGAAGGGAAGAAAAACAGAAAAAGGAAAGGAAAGAAGGAAAGAGTGAGATAGAGATAGTGAGAGGGGGGAGGGAGGGAGGGAGGAAGGGAGGGAGGGAGGGAAGAAGAGAAGAAGAGAAAAAGAAAAAAAGAAGGAAGGAAGGAATGAAGGAAGGAAGAAAGAGAGAGAGAAAGAAAGAGAGAGAGAGAGAGGGAGGGAGGGAGGGAGGGAGGGAGGGAGTGAGGGAAGGAAGGAAGGAAGGAAGGAGAACTAACTGAATATACAATAAAATCTCGATAACAAACTATATTGTATGTCTATAATAATAAAAGCATAATATGCTAATTAGATTGGGTGGCCAAACAGGTGAACAACTGTCCGGACGACCTTCCGAACGACCTTCTGGACAAAGCCAGGGCTGCAAGGGCCAAGCTCCTTGCACGAATTCCGTGCATCGGGCCTCTAGTATATATATAATACATGCCTATAGAAAGGCTAGGTAATCATACTAATAGTAGCAACAATAAAAGGAAAAGCTTTCATTTGAGCCCTTACTCTGTGCCAGGTAACTACTATGCTAGAGGTTTTAACCCCAAATGGATATCAGGCACACAGAGGTTAAGTGTCATGTCCAATGTCAAAAAGCCAAGTGTCTAAGCCAGGATTTGCACTCTGGTCTAGAAGACTCCCCTCTGCTGGGGCTCAGGCACAGTCTTGAGACATCCATGTGCTGTGTTGGGGAGGCTATGGAGATTCTCAGACCGCCCTGATAAACTGAGGCCCAGATGCCCCCCTGGCCATCCCCTGCTCGTCCAGACCCCTCCTCTCTATTCAGCTACATCTGTCTGCCCTTCAACCCCCAGTCTTCAGAGTTAATCAATGTGTTTCCCAGATGGACCAGGCTGACAGCTGGGGGATGCGTGAAGATGGACAGCCTTGTGAATGTCTCAAGGTCCAGGACCCGCTCATTAGGGCTGCTTTTGCATCCATCACCTTCAGCGAAAGGCAAACACCGGGGCAGGAGGATCCCGGAACCATCACTCAAGGGCTCCTCAAATAGGGAAGGGGGATGGTTTCTTCCCTGATTTGTTGATAAATGTTTTCTGTGATGCATCAGTTCCTGCTGCCCCTGCTCTGCCTGGGCTGCTCGCACAGCTCCTCGCCTAGCCTGGAAGACACATGGCTTGTCTTGGCCTGTCTGCTCCCTCACACGTTGGGGAAAGGCAGGGAGAGAAGGGGGATCTTATGAGGCCCCCGCAGTTTTTATCCTTCGCTCCCTGAATGTGCAGCCGTCGCACCCGCCTCTTGTTTTGATGGATCTAGATGTTCTGATCTGAAATGTGGTGCAGCAGCTCGAGCAGGGGGAGCTGGGCTTCCCTGAAGGAGGGTGAGAGAACAACAGAATAATTCCCAGCCTCCCCCAGCTCATCCTGCAGCACCCTGCCATCCACCTCCACCATCAGGCGCCCCCTAATGTGGACACTTGGAACAGCAGCCATGATGGAGGCATGCTGGTGTGCTGGCCACTGGAGTCAGCTGCCCAGACCTGTTTCCCAGCAGTACCTCAGATCCAGCCAGGCCTCATTCCTTGGAGCTCAGCCTGTACCAGAGGCAGAGGCAGAGGCAGAGGCATCCATGTAAGCAGAGAGGTTTTCAATTAAGTCTGTATCTCTCTCTCTCTCTCTCTCTCTCTCTCTCTCTCTGTCTCTGTGTGGTGTGTGTGTGTGTGTGTGTCTGTTTTCCTTTACAAAATCTTCCTATTAACCACATCCCTGCGAGGCCAGGGGATTAGTTAGCCCCATTTTATAGATGAAAAAACTGAGGCACACAGAGAGACAAGTTGTTTGCATACAATTACCCATGGGATTCAAACTTGGGTCAACTGATATAGTCACTGGTTTCCTGTGTCCCAAAATGGGTCCTGGAAAAGCAGACATTGAGTGGAGTTGGGAATGAGAGATGTTGACTAGGGATCAACAACTGTGAAAGGAAGGGGAAGGAACCAGGGCTGGCGGGAAGGAAGTCAAACTGTGATGGGTCTGATAAATGCCTTGGCCAACCTGGTCCAGAGCATAGGAGAGGGAAGGCTAAACCGTCAGGGTGTCTGAGCAGCCTCTCCATGCCTGACACAGACCATCCCTTGTGGTCCTCAAATTCCTATCTTCCTGAGCATAACTCCTAGGGAGAACCTTCTCAAAATTCTGGCAGCCCCTCTCCAAGGCAGGAGGAGGTCAGTAGGATAAATGCAGCCCTCCCCACTGCACGGGGACGCAGAACTGGAACTAGTGCCCATGGCCACCCTCCTCTCTGTCCTCTCCAGGTGTCTCATCCCCTCGCCCTGGTGGGCAGATCCACTGCGTTGGGATCCAGCGTAGCCTTGTAGTATATGTTCATGGAGCATATACTATCCACCAGACCCTGTGTGGGGGATTTGTGAGTGAACAATAGCAGATCCTCCCCCTACCTGTCAGGGTTCACAGTGGGGGTAAGGATCAGGTTTTAAATGACACCATTGGCCAAAACCGGTTTGGCTCAGTGGATAGAGCGTCGGCCTGTGGACTGAAAGATCCCGGGTTCGATTCTGGTCAAGGGCATGTACCTTGGTTGCAGGCACATCCCCAGTAGGGGGTGTACAGGAGGCAGCTGATCGATGTTTCTCTCTCATCGATGTTTCTGACTTTCTATCCCTCTACCTTCCTCTCTGTAAAAAATCAATAAAAATATATTTTTAAAAAATAATAATAAAAAAAATAAAATTACACCATTGGTAGGTCTCATAAGGCAAAGTAGGTGAAGCCATGAGAGAGCCTATGATGGGAGCTCTGAACCAGTCCAGGCAGTCGGGGAGGGCTTCACAGAGGAGGCGATGCTAGAGCAAGATTGGAAGCTAGGAAATGCACTGGGATTGCCCAGAACCAGAGTGGAAGGAACTTTAATGATGGTGTCTGAGCAAGATGGTGGTTACATCCCTGGAATCCCAAAACCCTGTGACTGACTCAGTATTTTCTCATTTGAAGATTCCATAGACTGAAGATTCTAAGACAAGGGAAGGGACATTACTATTCAGGGAGTTAAGGATTATTGGGTCCTAAGGTGCTGAGACCCTCACAAGGAAGTCTTTTCTATAGAAGAAACACCAGTCAGAACCTTCCATGGGCTGGGAGCTGGCTTTCCCTGCTCCTGGGCCCCCAGCCAGGCCCAGAACACAGATACACATGGAGCTCCTTGTGGCTTAGAGAATGTAAATTTATTCTGCAGTCCCAGCATCAGGCACTCACCTTATCTGCATGTTTCAGTCATCAGAATAAATATTAGGAGACAAGCCTGTGGAGATTTCCCATGTATACACGCGTTAAATCCTCCAGGCAGTGGCTAATCCAGGCAGGGATTTCTGCAGAACTGCCTTCCTCACATTAATCACAAGGAGGGCTGGTAACCCGGCCCCTGGCGCGGTCTGAGGCCCGGTCTCCTGGGGAAGGACTGAGAGGGGCCTTTGTGTATGGAGGCCTCACTAAGGCAGAGGAGGCAGGAGAGTGAGTGTCCACCTGCAGGTCTGGGCCATGAGGGTATGGATGGTCCTTGGCGAGCATCTGGGATCTCTGAGTGAACCATTGGGTCTGGGCTCCCAGGAGCTGGTGCTCGAAAAGCTCCCCCCGGAAGAGTGGAGGGGGGGCGGGCAGCCCGATCCCTAAGTCAGAGACTGTGTTGAGCACTGGGTGGGCTCCAGAGTCAGATAGATGGGCAGATCTGAGCACCCACTCACAGCTCAGCCCTGTGACCTTGAAGAAGTCACCTCGCCTCCTGGGATTTGGCATCTTCAAAGGGACCGATGGCCCTACCACCCCACCTTCCTGGTGTTCTGAGGACGAGGGGGACCCACAGGTGCAGGGCACACAATGAGCTTCAATACCAACAACTGCTCCCATAACACCTGTGGGGGGAGGAAGCGCAGGCACCCCCTGAAGCACTTCACACAGATTTACTCCCCATCCAGCCCAGTGTCATTATCCCCACCATCCAGATGAGGAAACTGAGGCACAAAGAGGTTAAGTAACTTGCCCAACATCACATAGGTAAACAATGGCAGAGGCAGGATTTGCAATCAGGCATTTGGCCCCAAAGTCTATGAACTTAAACATTATATTTAAATTTTTCCAACCGTTCTACTTGGGTGCCCGGGAAGGGGCCATATTTCAGCACAGGCACCCTTGGATCTGACTCTCCTTTTTCTGCTGTGACGATGCTCAGGTTATGACCGGGCAGCAGTGAGGTGCAGTGCCCTCTCCCTGGAGTAACCTTCCCCTGCCTGTCCGTCACACTTGCCGAGCTTGGCCCCTGTCCTAAGGCTCACACTCCAGGAGAGAAGACCCACCTTGTGATGTTGGCGTTATTATCCCCATCTTAGAGCAGCAAGAACTCTCACTCAGTCCTGGTGGGAATGCAAAACAGCGCAGCCACTTTGGAAGGCAGTTGGGCAGTGTCTCACCAAAGTGAACACACATTTACCGTATAATCCAGAAGTCCTGCTCCTGGGCACTTACCTGAGGGAGCTGCCAATGTGTGTCCACACAAAAACCTGCACACGGATGTTTAAAGCAGCTTTGTTCATAAATGCCCCAACTTGGAAGCAACCAAGATGTCCTTCATCCGATGAATGGATAAGTAAACTGTGGTGCATCGGGCAATTAAATATTATTAAGCACTAAAAAGAAATGAGCTATCAAGCCATGAAAAGGCCTGGAGGGGAGTTAAATGCATATAATTAAGTGAAAGAAACCAGCCTAGAAAAGCTACATATTGTATGATTCTAACTATATGACATTCTGGGAAAAGAAAAATGATGGAGACAATAAAAAGATGTGTTTGCTGGGTTGGGGTGGGGGAGGGAGATGAATAGGCAGAGAATGGAGGATTTTCAGGGCAGTGAAAATGCTCAGCATAATAATATAGTGATGAATAGATGTTATTATACATTTGTCCAAACCCACAGAATGTGCACCACCAAGAGTGAGCCCTCGGGTAAGCTCTAAACTTTGAGTGATTGTGACGTGTCAATGTTGGTCCATCCTGGGTGAAAAATGTGGCATACCGGTGAGCGATGTTGATAACGGGGCAGGCGATGCAATGTGGGGGCAGGGTGTCCATGAGAAACCTCTCTACCTTCCTCTCAATTTTATTTTAAACCTAAAACTGCTCTAAAAAATTCATCTTTAAAAAAACAGGCAATACATGTAGGACAATGTTAATGCAATAACCTGGCAGGCATGATTTAAATTCTTTTTGCTCCTTTACTTTGAGACGAACAACTGCCCACTTCTTATTGTGTAGAAATCCTTTACAAATTGAAGGTCAAATGAAATTAACTGGTCAAAGTGAAGGGTGAGTTAGACCCAGGCAAGGTTCCGTGGTCTCTGACTGAGGTGGACAGGAATGGAGAAAACTCTGTAAAGGAAGCACCAGCCACACGGACACTGGGATCGCCATCCCTGGATGGCTCCAAGGGGGTCTCCATCCAGGCCAGGGTTCAGGCCACCGCACTTGCTCACAGGCACTGTCACTCCAGCCTCCTATTCTGCCGTCTCCAATCCTACCTCCCAGCCCCAGCTGATGGGTAGGAAGTATCTAGGCCAGCACCTGGTGAGGAAACATGCTCAAGCGCTGGTTGTTCTCATGATAGGCCATGACTATAGAAGGACTCCCACCCTAGGAATCCACAGTCATGGAGCGAGCCAAAGAACGGGGACGTCAGTCAGCACCGCCAGACACCTCCTCATCCCATCCCGCTCATGCCCGGAAGCTGGGCAGAACAGGATGCCTTGCGCCTGTCTCTCAGCCCTGCCGCTACAGATAAGGACACTGAGGCTCTGAGGCTGGTGCATCTGGGGGTTGGAAGCATAGGGTCTGGGTTCTAACAGACCTGGGGGGCACCACTTGCTCATGGGGGACCTGGGTGGGATCTACTTGCTCATCTGTAAAATAGGGACATTTTGGCACCTACTTGCACATCTGTAAAATGGGGATATCTGTGGTACTTAATTAGGAGTGTATTGCATTAAACTAGATGAATGTTTATGGATGACTTGCCACTGAGTCTGGCATATAGTATGTGGCTCAATAAGGTTAGTTAAAAGAATCCTATCTAATAAAAGAGTAATATGCAAATTTGACAGTACCTTTGCTACACCCACAAGCCACACCCACCAGCCATGCCCACCAGCCAATCTGGAGCGTGGGGGCATAGCCAAGGCAGCCCAGGTCTGGGCAGACAGGGCCAAGGCCCGTGCTAGCCCGGAGCGACCTGGCTGGGGCTAAGGCCCTGGCTGGAGGGGTGAGGGGGGCGAGGCTGGGATGGAGCCAGCCATCTGCCCCATTGCAGGGCGATGGCTGGGTGCCCAAGGCCTAAAGCCTTGGCCAGAGGGCTCCCAGTATGTGTGAGGGGGCAGGTTGGGCTGAGGGATCACCCACCCCCAGTGCACAAATTTCGTGCACCAGGCCCCTAGTGATAACAATGATAATGTTATTTTACTGAAGTGATTTGGCCTCACTTTGGATCTATGGCCTGTATGTAAGGTAAACCAGGCATCTGGGCAGCTGCATCAGGCGTTCTTACTTCTCTTTTCCACCCCTGCCGTGGTTCTCGGGGACCTCAGGTCTCAGCCCCAGGATCACAAGGCCGTTCCATTTCATTTCTAAGAAGAATGATTGATTTTGCCTGGTGTTCACTTGGTCACAGATTTGTGAGTCTCCATTCATGAAAAGTCCTTTCTCTCTTTGCCTCTGTTATGCGGATGCTTTGCCAAGAGACTCCCACACTCAAGTATCAGAACTGAGTTGCTTTAAAAAAGTATGGTATGGCTTTTTTTAACTATTAACGAACCATTGACTTATTTTATTAAGAGATTGACACTTTGGACATTTAAAGAGGTTAGTTTGGAAAACCTCACGATTAATGATGCTACTCTCTACCTTTGATTTACTTTCACTGACCACCCTGGCACTGCTCCCATGAGAGGCACACAGTGGAGAGTAGAGCAGATGGGTTCCTGCTCAGGGTCGTTCACGTTTTCATGGTGGTGGTGGGGACAATGGGGACAAAGATAAAGATGGAGAGTCATGTGCAAAGGCCCAGTGGTCACAAGACATATGACATGAGGAGGAACTGCAGAGGGGTGACTAGCAGGAATGTGGCAAGGCCACATCTCACGTGGCCTGGAAGGCCCCCATTCAGGGTCCCATTCTTTAACCCAAATAGTGGGCAGCCACTAAAGGACGGTACCTCTAAAGACTAGCTGGTCCCAGTCTCAGAGTTGGAGCTACTTCTTATGAAAAACAAGGTGGGGGCAATCCACTCCTCCCAGCAGTGACCTGGCCACTCAGCTTGCCATTAAAACCCAGATCCCCAAAGCCAAGAGTAATGGCCCCCACTGTCTCCCACCCAGGCTAGGGTTCCTAACACCCCCTTATGCCACTTGCACCCAGTCCCAAACCTGGAATGTCATGCATGAATGAGAAGCTCTCTTGATGAGATAGACAAAGGCAAATGGGCAAGCCAGGATTTGGGCAGATGTGGTGTTCTTGCTGGTGTTGAAATGTCCCTCAGGGGTTTTGCTGTCCTGTCTGGACTAGGAGGGCAGGGCTCCAACTTCACTGTGTCTCTAAAGATGATTTATGACCCCAAATGGCAGAATAGAGCACACACTTACCTGCCCCTCCTGACACTGTGCATAGACTCTGAGGAAAGCCCAGCCAATTCTGTGAAGTTTGTGGCTAAATCTATCAAGTTTTAAATGCTTTTCGCAACTGGGGTCAAACTGTTAGCACCTCCCAAACGAGACGACACTCATTCAGCTCAGGTACCAGTTGGCAACTTTATACCCACAGACCACATCGACCTTATTTTTTCTCTCTTATTTTATCAAAAGCCTGTGGCCATTGCATTCCAGGCTGCCATGACATCAGGTTCAAGTCTGCCCGTCGGCCACATCACATCTGGGGAGATCCTCATTCACTGGCCCCTCCAGATCCAAAGTCCCTGAGTGAGGGCTCTACTCCATGGGCTCAATTTCATCACTTTCTACCCAAGTCCATTCCACCTGTTTGGCTCTGCCCCCTCATCTGTCCCAGGTTTGGAATTCTGGCCTGACCAGCCCCAGGCCCAGGATCCATGTGGCTAAAGCAGCAACAAGAGAGCATCTGCCGTGGGTCAGGAGAGCAAGTCCTGCTCCCTATTCGGTCACTAACTCTCTGCATGACCTTGAACAGGCCACTGCATGACCTCCAGTGGCCCAGGAACCTGTGATTCTGTGCAGGATGGTCTCACCCAGATCTCTGGAAACAAAGGAAACAGTGTTTGTTGGTGATGGTCTCTATCTGGGAGGTGAGAAAGGAGAAAACAACATCAGAATAATTGTGAACCATAATCAGAAACCAGAAGTCATAACCACACACTGGCCACCGCTGGCTGACAGAGGATATTCTTGTTCCCACTGTGACTAAACTCTGCTAAACAAGATGGTGCCCAAGGCCATATGAATCCGCCTCAATTCTAATATGTGGGGCTTAGTATTAACTGAGCTAATGAGAAGGAATGAAGACCCTACTTGTGAGAGCCAGTGGGGAAGTTGTTTAGGGAGAGGGGGCCTGGCATTTTAAAAAATATATATTTTTTTATTGATTTCAGAGAGGAAGAGAGAGAGAAACATCTATGATAAGAGACTCATTGATTAGCTGCCTCCTGCATACCCCCTACTGATGATTGAGCACACAACCCAAGCAGGTGCCCTTGGCCAGAATCGAACCTGGGATCCTTCAGTCCACAGGCTAATGCTCTATCTGCTGAGCCAAACTGGCCAGGGTGACTTGGCTTTTGATGACAGGACAAGGGTGGTAGGAATGGGGTGGGGTGAGCATATAAATAACAACAGTAATAGTAACAGCTGGTGTGTGTCATGCAGCAGCCCCCTTCTCAGGGCTCTTTATGGAGTGGCTTGCCCAGGGCCCACACACAATAGGTGTCTGTGCTGGGTGGACTGATTAATTCAGGGAGATCTATTTTCGATGCTGCTGAAAGGTACCTCCTCTCCTGTCTACCACGTACAGCCCAGCTCTCAGGGAGTGTCTAAGGATTCTGAGATTAGAGAAGAAAGTAGACAAGGCTCCCCACATCGCCAGGCACAGCAGCCTTCACAGACACCTGCCCGCTGTGAGCACAAGGCCGCCACTCTACACTGCCAAGGTCAGACTGGGTCTTCACAGTCTGGGTCTGCATGTGGTCACAACACAGGCATCTCAAAGGCTTGGAGGAAATCCCGCCTGTGCATCCTGACATCTCAGGCACCTCCCGGGCCCAGCGGTGACAACTGCTCCTTTGCCATCCAGGTCCAGCTGTTCTCGTGGGGACTTGAAACAATTCCCTCTGCTGCCGAGAAATGCATGTCCTGCAGAGACGTGTGTGGCTGTGAACAGACGTCGGAGAGAGATGCAAGGCCCAGCGGCTGTTGGACTCGAACCACAAAGTGTCCTCCCTGTCCCTCCATTCCTCTGGGATGTCAGTTTCTAATGACTCAGCAGATGTCACCACAGAACGCCTGGTCTCCCTGGGCAGGGCTCTGGGCACCGGGAGAAAGATCGGACATGTGCCTGTACTCGCAGAGGGCATGGGCAGGTGGTGGAGAGAGACCTGCTAGCCACACCATCAAACCTGCAAAGAGCCAGACGAGAGGTAATAGCAATTGCTGCTATTCCATGAGCACCTCCTGTGTACAACTCTGCTCATTTAGTGCCTGCTATGTGTTGGGCCCAACACCAGGTGATTCGCAGGTATCGTCACTAAACCTCACAACAACACTTACTGCTGTGCGGCCAGTTAATCAATGCCATTTTAGAGATGAGGGCACTGAGGCTCAGAGAAGTTGAGGACCTCACTCAGGTCGCACAGCCAGGTATGTGGGCTGAGTCAGCGTGTGCTCTGTGGACAGCCAGCATCGTTGCAGCTCTGCCTAACCACGCCCCCTCAGAAGGAGGCCAGATCTGCTGGGGTGCACCTGATGGTCATCTGATCCAGGTAGTCAGCCCACAGCAGTGCTAGATCGCAGTTCATTGTCTCCTGCTTCTGGAGGTTCCTCAAGTTTGCCCACATTAGGCCAGCTGAACTTGGGCATTCCAGCCCAGCTGCCAAGCAAAAGGCAAGATCAAATTTACTTTGTGTGATGTCCTCCCAACCCTCACCTCATCTTTCTCTATTCTTTATCTAGGAAGTTTGGCTGTGGCTGAGCCAGGGTGAGATTGGTTCCAAGTGTGAGCATATGACTCAGGGCTGAACAATCAGAAATTTCTTTCCCTAGCCTAAGATTGCCTAAGAATTGTCATATGACCCAAGTTGGTCCAATCAGAATTAGACCATATATTTTTTCCCCCTGAAAAATGTAGGAGTACCTGAGTTGGTCAGTAGGAACCAGTGTTGCTGGTGGTCATCTCAAGAAGATCTTGCCTGGCTGAAACCGGTTTGGCTCAGTGGATAGAGCATCGGCCTGCAGACTGAAAGGTCCCAGGTTCGATTCTGGTCAAGGGCATGTACCTTGGTTGCGGGCAGATCCCCAGAAGGGGGTGTGCAAGAGGCGAATGATTGATGTTTCTGACTTTCTCATCAATGTTTCTGACTTTCTATCCCTCTCCCTTTCTTTCTGTAAAAAATCAATAAAAAAAGAAGGTCTTGCCTAAGAATGAAGATGACATTGACAAATGCATCTTTGTAAGATGGAGAGAAAGAAAAAGGAGAGAGAGAGAGGGAGAGAGAGAGAGAGAGAGAGAGAGAGAGAGAGAGAGAGAGAGAGAACATGTGCCCTGATCACACTGACTCTGAGCCTCAGAAGGCAGGCTGCATCTTTTGCTTTGCTCCCCACTGTGTTCCCAGCATGGAATGCTGCCTGGCACAGAGCAGTAGCAATGGTCAAGCCCCCAGGTCAAGACAGGCCTAGAGCAAGCAAACACCACACACACACACACACACACACACCACACACCCAGCTTCCCAGAGAAAATACACTTTTTTTCTAGCTAACTTGAGTTGAGTTCAATCATAGCTCAACAAGCCCTAAGCCTACACTATAGTTCCCATCCCCACATACTTAGAGTAACACAGTGCCTGCCCAGCACAGGTAAGTGCTAAGTGGTATTTGTGCCATCAACAAAGAAGGGACTAAACTTGGCCTTTTTTCCCTTCCTTGGCCTCCTCTTCCTCTCTCCACTTCCTGAAAGCTACCCCACCCTCCCACGTGCAGAGGACCTAGCTGGACCATCAGCCACAGGTGCATAAAAGGAGGCCTGATGAACAGGAGCTCCTTCCCCACAGCAGCTACAGTCTGCTCGCTGCACCCTTGGCATAGGGTGGCTGGGCTCAGGGGAGCAGTCAGTGCTTCTCTGTGGGAGCAGCACCCCCACGACATATTGGAATGGGCTCAGAACTACCAAATTTGAACCTGGGACCCTGCTCTCCTGGCCAGACACTGGATGAGAAGGATAATAAGATATGCACACATTTGCATGGACAAGTCCACATGGATTAATGAGCCTTTGGAAGAGGCTGGAATCTGGCTCTGCCCCTCACCAGCCATCTGACCTAGGGCAAACCACAGCTCCTTCCCAGATGTAGGGTTTCCCATCTGCGAAATGGCCCAGCACAGGGCTGTTGTGAGGAGTAGGCAAGATAAGGGTTTAGCTCAGTGAGGGTGCGTAGTAAGCATATAGTAAGTAGTCACTGCATTATTAGCCCCACTTCACTCTGTCCCAGGATCTTAGGCTCTGAGAGAGAAGCTGATATAAACTAACAATAGTTTCAGGAGGAGCAGGGTCCCCATATTCTACCAGGGACTAGCTGTCTGGATATGCATTGCTCACATGGACTCCACGATGCCCAGAAAGACTGGGTGCTCTGCAGGCACACTATGGGGTAGGTTGGGTGCAGAGTGGCCAGAATGACAGCCCTGACATTCGTACTGGACACTGCTCCGATCATAAGGTATTTGCTTTAACCACACCTTCGGGTGCATCACCATAGAATCCATGCACTCATGAATGGATGAATGAATGAATTTAATGCCTCATTTTACATGGAGAAAATGGAGTCCCAGAGAAGCCTAGTGATTTGTCCAGAGTTACACAGAGCAGGTCCAAACCCCTGCCTTCTGCCACCAAGACTCAGGCTCCTTCTGCCACCTCCCTGCCCTGCAGAGCAGGGGAGAGGAGTTAGGAAAGGAAGAGGCGAGTGTGAGCTCGAGGCATAAGGAGGGCTTCCTAGAGGAGCGGGCCCAAGCTGGGCCCTGAGGGGGAACTAGAGGAGAGCATGCAGGGAGGGAGGAGCAGCCCGCATTTGCTGCTCCCAGATCTGTAGGCTCTGGTGTGGAATTCCCCATGAGGAGGTTCCAGGTCCTCCTGAAGAAGATGCCCTGGGGACCTGTCTCTGGAGCTGAGGGAGCTGCATTCAGGATGGGGGTGGTGGGCAGGATGGAACAGGGGCTTATGGGAACAGTCTGTCCTCTTGGTTCTGTCCCAGGTGCTTCTGATTGGGAGCAAGGGTGACAGTGCCCTTGCCCAGTTGCTATAGGGGACAATGTCTCACAAGTGCTCTGATGAGGCCATGAGCCCACATTCCCTCAGCTAATCAGCTCCACCAGACACAATCCCCACAAAGTGTCTAATCAGCCTGAGAACTGCATGGCCTTTGGGCCCTGGGGTTTCCCTTCAAATTACTCATATGAGCAGCACCCTGTGAATGTAAGAATCCCCCGTTATGTTCGCAATCAGGGAAATTGGTCCTTTTTCCTCCTGTTATCCTCCAAAGCCACATTAACAGCCCATCTCCCCATCTGAGCCACAGAAACAAAGTAATTCCCTGTGGCATGAAAATACACAGCGGCCCGCAGCTCTGTGGGCATGTTCCGTGTGCCAGCGGGGCTGGGGCAGCCAAGACTATTTGGGGAGCAAGAGGCTGGTGTGGGTGGAAGACACTTCCATTCTCTGCACCCGTGACTTTCGAGGCAGTGGAAGCTGAGTTGGCAATTCTTCTCTGCCTCCTACTTGCCTTTCTTTGGCACGCATTTACTGATGCCACTTAGGTGAGGACTCTGAGGGGACACCTGGCTCTGGGAAGACACATTCCTGCCCCTGGGGTCTGCCTGTCTTGGGGAGACAAGTACTACAGTACCGGGAGGTGCTGCCATGGGACATCAGTCTTTGCATTATCATTGACGATTTCCACTCTGTCCCCACCCCCAAGGTCCCATGAGAGAGCCAGGCCCTGGAAGGCAAGCAGATCACTTCTTGCCCTTCTGTCATCTTCCCTCCACACAGGAGGCTCTAGGACACCTCCCTGGACCACAGCCTGGAACTCGCAGCAGAGGCTGTGATGGAAGGAGGGGCAGGAGGCAGGGAGACTGAAGGGTCTTGCTTCACAGGCTCCCACAAAACTGGAGGCCAGAAGGAAACTGCGAGCGAGGAAATCAGAAAAGCTTCACCGTTGAATGTGGTCACACAGTGACGTGTGACATTTTGCTTCATATGAAGAAATTGCTCTACACCTCACAGACCAGAGAAGTTTCTGGAGCAGAACATTCCTCACATTTCTCCTTCTTGCTGCTGAGCTGGACACATCCCAGCTTCCCAAAGGAGAGAGAAACCCTAGCACCTGGGCCTGGGGGAGAGCAGAGGCTCTGACATGGGGTCTGTGCACTGCCCTCTCCTCTTCGGCTGTGTGATGCCTAGAGTTCCTGCCTCATGGGCAACCTTCCTGTGTGCCAGGATGGGTGGGGTCAGAGTAAGTAGACATAGAACCAGAGATGCCATCTGTGATGACATCATCTACACATGTGCCTCCAGGAAAGGGAAGTGAGTGAAGGGAAAGCCACCAGGTAATCAATCAGCTCAGCCCAGAGGGACCCACAGCATTCACACCCACATTCCATTGGACAGAAGTAGCATGTGGCCCCACCCGATGCCAGGGGAGCTGGGAAATGTCAGCACAGATCAGGCAGCCACCCCAGCACCAGCCCTGCCCTGTGGAAGGGGAGTGTGAGGGGAGCAGGCAGCCTCTGACCCTCAGCAGTGATGATGGATGACTCCTGTCACTTGGGTCCTCTTCTGGAGACCCCTGAGCCCCAAGGCCTCCATCTGTCTCTGCCTGACATGCTGCCTGGGTCAGAGGGCAGGAAGGGAGAGGCCAGGACCTGAGAAAGAACTCCCCGTGCTGCTCCCCACTCTTGTCTGGGGAGGGGGATGTTCTGAGCTGTTTTGAGCTGATGGTGTTTGGAACGTTCTGTGTCTGCCAAGCTGCTAATTCCAGTGCCATCTGCCTGTGTTCCCAGCATCAAAGCTCTGGGATGAACAGTTTTCTTCTGTGGTTCTTAAAGGAAGTTTTGGGCGGGAGTTGGGGTGGTAGAGAGAGAAAGGAGGGAGAACATCTTGTTCTGGGAGGAGGAGGCACTGCCCTGCAGAGAGACATTGGAGGGATCGGAATTGGTTTGCGTAGAGCTCTGAGCCTCAGAAGAACCACCTGAGGTTACTGTCATTAGCCCCATTTTATAGACAAGAGACCTGAGGCCCATAGAATTCAAGTCTCTGCTGAAGGCCAAACTTCCAGTAGAGCTGAGCAGAGATGGGGCTGTTCATTTTCCGTGTGTATCTTAATTTGTCTGTCCCTCCTGAATCATGGGAATCAGATTGTTGAAATCAAAAGTTCTCAGAACGAGGCCGGAATTGAAACGGTGTCTCAGAGGCCTGGTGGCCTTGCAGGCACAGCCCCACAGCCAGGCGAGGCTGGGCTGAGGGTCAGAGGGCCCCTCTGGACTGGGGTCAGAAGGGCACGGACTTTAGAGGGGCAGGACCAGAAGGAATCCCAGCTCTACCAAGAGCTGCTCTGGGACCTTGTGGGACCTGACTCTCTCTGTGAAATAAAACGCCTCCCTTCGTCACAGCCATGGAGTCACTAAGTGGCACGTGGCATGTCGTAATGGTCATTTGTCCCCCTTCCATTCAGGGGTTTTCAACCTCTGTCACCTCCAAGAACGCTGAGCCTCTACTCTCAACCCACCACACAAAATTTCTCAGGAAATCTCTACTTTCCAAAGCTGGGTGCAAATGGCACTGTGATTTAGGTCAAAAACGGTAACCAGAACAGGGTCTGTAATCTGCATCCCGGGGCCCCGCTGTCTTGTCTCTGAGGTAAAATTGGCTCAGGACAATGTCACCTGCCTGCCATGTAATGTGACACTAGATTTCACTCTGCAGACGTGTCCTTGTTCATAAAGTGGAGATAATAATGGAAACCCACACATATTTTATTTTAAAATGAAAGGCAAAAAACAAAAAGCATAAAAGTTCTTAGTGCTAGGCCAGAGACAAAGTATTAGCAATAGCTAAGACTTATTTTTAAGAGACCTATTGAGGTGACGTTGGCCTACAATACTGCACATGTTGAAGTGTACAACTTGATACATTATGACACATGAATACATCGGTGAAACATCACACAATCAAAATGATGAACATACCACCCCCAAACATTTCCCTGTGCCCCTTGGTCAGTCTGGCTTACAACTCATGCCCACCCTCCACTCTGTCCTCAGGCTGCCACCCACCCACCTGCTTTTTATCACTATAGATTAGTTAGCCTTTTCTAGAATTTTATATAAATGGGACATACCTTATTTGATGTTTTTACTTGGTTTCTCTTACTCAGTGTAATTACTTTTAGATGCATCCTTATTGCTACACGTATAAATAGTTCATTCTTTTTTTTATGAGTTGTCCCTTACATGGGTAGAATTTGTTTATCCATTGATGACCCTGCTGATGAACATTTAGGTTGTGTCCAGTTTGAAACTATTACAAACAGAACTGCTTTGAGCATGGGGGTAACTTCTCGCTCCTTTCTGTTTCAGCAGCATCTCACAATTTGTTGGTACATTATGCATTAATTTTCACCCAGTTCAAATCCTTTATCATTTTCTTTGGATTTCTTGTTTGTACTGTGGGTTTAAAAGTGTTGCTTAGATTTTAAATATTTGGATATTTTCCAGATAGCTTACTTTTATTGATTTCTACTTTAATTCCCTTGTGGTCAGTAGAACGTACCATGTGTGGCTTGAATCTTTTTACTATTTTCACAATTTGTTTGGATAGCCTGGAATTGCATCTGTCTTGGTAAATGTTCTGTGTGCCCTGTAATAGCACCCGTATTCTGCTGTTGCCGGGTAGAATGTTCTAGAAATGCCAACTAGGTTCAGTTTGTAGATGGTGTTGCTTAAGTCTCTGTGTCCTTATTGATTTTCTCAATTTTTGTTTGTTTGTTTGTTTGTTTTCAGAGAGGAAAGGAGAGGGAGGAGAGAGATAGAAACATCAATGATGAGAGAGAACCATTGACTGGCTGCCTCCTGCACACCCCCTACAGGGGATCTAGCCCACAACTTGAGCATGTGCCCTGCTGGTAATCGAACTGTGACCTCATGGTTCATAGGCAGATGCTTGACCACTGAGCCACACCAGCTAGGCTCGATATTTGTTCTTTCAGTTACTGAGAGAGGCACTGCAGAATCTATCTCGTGATTTGCTTATTTCTCCTCGAAGTTTCATAAGTTTCCTTCATGTACTTTGAACCTGTTATTAGGTTCATTAACATTCATGAGTGATATATCCTCGTAATGAATTAGCAGCTGTATCATTATGAAATGACCCTCTTAGTCCCTGATCACACTGTTGGCATTGACGCCTACTCCATCTATTATTGATATCACCACTCCAGTTTCCTTTTGATTAGTTTTACATGGTGTATTTTTTTCATCCCTTACTTTTAACCTCTTTGTCTTTATTTTAAAGTGTGTTTCTTATAGGCAGCTGGGTCTTTCTTTTGTATCCAATATGACAATGCCTGCCCTTCAGCTGGATGTATTTAATGTGATTACTGATGTGGTTGGGTTGAAATTCACCATCTTGCTATTTGTTTTCTATATCTCCCATCTGTTCTTTGTTCCCTTTTCCTTCTTTTTCTGCCTCCTTTCAGAATAATTGCATAATTTTTATGACTCCATGTCTTCCATGACTCTATGTTTCATTTCCAGTTTTTCTCCTCTATGTTTCTGAATATGTGAAAAAATGTTATAATAATTGGCTTTATGACTCTTTTCTGCTAATTATGTCATTTGTGCCCATTCTAAGTCCATTTCAATGGATTGATTTTCATACTCACTGTAGGTCCTATTTTCCTGCTTCTTTGTTGCCTGGAAATTTTTTATGGAATGCTAGTCACCAGGTATGTTGTTTTTCAGGATACTTAATACTTCTGTATTCGTTAAGCACTCTTAACCTCTGCTCTGGAACACAAATAACATGGACACGTGTATTGCAAGTCTTGCTTTTAAGCTCTGTGAAACATGAACGGAGTGACAAGTCTTGCTTTTAAGCTGTGTGAAACATGAACAGAGCGACATTTAGGCTGGGCTCATTTTCCCTGCTGCCGAAGCAGCTCGCTTCTAAACACTCAAGCCAATACCCTGTGACTGATTCAGTTTTCCACTCTGGTGGGAGTAGGAATAGTTTGAGTTTCAGGGTTGTTCCTTCAAATCCGTGTGGCTGAGTTCTCCGACCTCAAGCAGTTTCCTCACACACAAGACTTGGGCAGACTCTCCGCAAATCTCCGCTCTTCTCTCTCGGAAGTTCCCTCATCGCCAGCACTTTGTCTTGCAAACTCAGGCTGCCTGTCTCCCCCATCTTCCAGCTCAGTCTTCCCAACTCGGGAAGACAACCCAGATCTACCCGGGTTCCCCCTCTCTGACTCCTGGCCTGTGATGTCTCCCACATACACGAGCCTCCAACGTGGGAAGCTTTAGGGCTTTCCCATCTCCCTGGGGGTCACTCTCCTTTGCTGCTTGGTGGCTAATGCCTTGGAAACCGCTGTTTCACATAGTGTGTCTGATTTTTAGTTGTCGGGCAAGCAGGTGCGTGTGGCCCCTGTTATTCCATCTGGCTAGATGCAGAACGCTGGCTAATGTTTATTGAACACTCATATATGCCAGGTCCTGCTCATAGCATTGTACTTGCATTAACCCAGTGGTCGGCAAACTCACCAGTCAACAGAGCCAGATATCAACGGTACAACGATTGAAATTCATTTTGAGAGCCAAATTTTTAAAACTTTTTCTAACACCACTTCTTCAAAATAGACTCACCCTGGCCGTGGTGTTTTGTGGAAGAGCCACACTCAAGGGGCCAAAGAGCTGCATGTGGCTCTCAAGCCGCAGTTTGCCGACCACGGCATTACCTCATTTTCTCTTCAAAAACTATGATATAGGGACCATTATTGGCCCCAATAACAGACGAGAAAACTGAGGGGCAAGAGGTTGAGTTACTCCCCGAAGGCCACACAGCTGGTAAATGGTACAGCTGGAATTCCTACCTGGCTGAGCTGCCCCATAGCCTGCCCTGGCCACCCAGCACTTCCTGATACTGGTGCCCCAGTGGGTCATGCATGGGCTCCACTCATGCAGGGCAGAGGGCAGGTATTCTCACCCAGGGAGCAGCACTGTTTCTGGGAAATGCTGTCTGTTCCCAGGTGGGCCCTGACCTTGGAAAGTCCTGCTGTGCTATTGTGCATGCTCTCACAGTAGACATTAGCAAAGTAGCCATCACTGATGTTGTTATATATATTATTACTAGAGGACTGGTGCACAAATTTATGCACCAGTGGGGTCCCTAGGCCTGACCTGTGGGATCCAGCCAAAACCAGCTCTTTGACATCCCCTTAGGGGTCCCAGTTTGCAAGAAGGCACAGGCCAGGCCAAGGGACCCTACCTTGGGGTGGGACGTGGAAGATTGGCCAGCTGGGGAGGAACCACTGGAAGGCTCCAGGGCATGTCTGGTCCATCTTGCTCAGTCCCAATTGGCTGGACCCCAACAGCAAGCTAACCCACGAGTAGGAACATCTGCTCCCTGGTGGTCAGTGCATGTCATGGCAAGCTGTTGAGAGGTCTTAGCATATCATTAGCATATTATGCTTTGATTGAATGGATGACCAGACAACCAGACACTTAGCATATTAGGCTTTTATTACATAGGATTATCACCAGAGCCACAGTCCAACAGAGTGCCTCAGGGTGTCTCTACACACACCAGCCATTCAGGAAAATACCCATCATTTAAGGGCACATGGGTGTCAGCTGTGGATCCCCATTGGGGCTCCTGCTCGGGAGGACTGTACCAGGACACTTTTGACTCTCCCAGCCCCCATGTTCTGTTAGCCCAGATTGAGAAGGGGTCTGCCTAGTCCTCTCTGGGCCTCCAAGGAGTGAGGCTGTAATCTTGTTGCCAAAAAGGTCTGCTGCCCTCCCCTGTGGATTTAAGGAAGAATAAAAACAGATGGGGAATATTTTTAGGTGAGCTTTGGGGTCAGGGACACATAGGCTCAAACCCTGAGTCCTTCTGAGCTCCTTGAACCTGAGCCTCAGTTTTTGGTTTATGATCAGGCAGTCGTTATGGCTGTCTTATAAGGCTAGGGAGAGGGTTATACCAGGTCATGGTCCGGGAAGGGCCTAGCAAGTGCCTGGAACAGTGTGCTCTGCTCAGAACTTCTGCAATGATGCCCTGCTAGCCTGAGGGCCTGGCACAAGTTGTCTCAGGTCTCTGAGCCTGGCTCTCCTGATCTGTCAAATGGGAAGATACACGTTTTCTCATCGTTGAATTACAAGAATGAAATAGGATCATCACATTCCTCTGATTCTTACAGCACTAACCTCCCCCTCTTTCGTTTCACTGGCCTCAAACCTCCTTTCTTGGTGTCCCTGTCCTTGGGGAATCCCTGCTTTGAGGCTGGGTGGGGGAGCAGAGGCAAAGGGTCTCCCTGCTGTGTCCCAGAGCAGACCAGGGGGCCCCTGTTTCTGGAGTTGGCTCGGTGCTGTGCTAACTTCTCACAAAAGCCAACAGCCTGTTGTAGAAACACTGGTGCCATCTCTAATTTCTCCGATGCTCCATTTACACACAGCCATTCCCCAAAGGCCCCAGGTGTCTGGAGAAAGGACTTAACGATATGGCTCCTGCCTGGTGTGCACGTGGAATCACGCTCTCCCTGGAGCCCAGTGTGTGCTATGCATGTTTATTTCAAACAAGATGAGTCTCAGCTATGAAAGGCAGAGAACACTGCCCCACAGAACGTCTGGATAGACCTGAGTGGATTGGGGAGAAGATATTCCATGAGGCCCACAGGCTGGTCCGGAAATACCACACATCCGATGGTTAGGAGTCACATCCAGCACCTTATCCTTTCTTGGGGAGTCTGAGTCAGCCGACATGGGTCAGAGCCCCAGAATCTGCAGACACAGCCATCAGCAGCCACCATGTGATCTTAACACTCAGCAGCACTTCTCATGTTCCAGTCCCTGCTCATTGCCCCAACTTAGCAGATGAGAAGACTGAGACCCAGAGAGGTCAAAGGACCTGCCCAAGGCCCTACAGCTGGTAAATGGCAAAACCGGGATTTGAATTCAGGCCACAGGTTCCAGACCCTGCAGTAGAGTCACTGATGGAGCCCAGAATCCTCAACCTCGCACAAAAGGCAATGCACCTCCCCAGTTGGGTTCCTTCTTATGTGTATCATCCTAAAACCTAACAATTAAAGCACAGATGCGTATATTTCTAATGATTCTGTTGATTAGCTCAGCGGTTTTTCCAGTCCAAGCTGGCTTGACCAGGGCTCGATGGTCTCAGATGGTTTCATCGCCTGTACTGGCCTCAGATGAGATAGCTGAGGTGGCTAGGGTGCCTGTCCACATGGTCTCTTCTCCTCCAGAACGTCACCCTACGCTGTCCAATGGTGGCAGTCAAGGTCTCCTGTGGCAGGAAAGGGCCGGCCCTCTGAACAAGCATTCTTCGAGTCCCTGCTTGTGCTTTGTTTATGGATGTTGTCTTGGCCAAAGCAAGTCACTAGGCCATGCCAACTTCAAGGTGATGAAACAGGTTTGGCCTCCTGATCAGAGGAGCAGAACAGTACAGCAGAGGGCACATGTTGGGGTGGGAGGAATTTGTGAGTACCTGTGATCTGCTGCACCATGGCTGCAGCTTCACATTCTGCCCCCGCCCCCTCCACTGGTCTCCTTTGAGCATCCACACGTGCTGCTCCCTCTGCCTATACGCTGATTCCTCCATTTCCCCTGGGAAGCTCTTGAGTATCTTTCAAAACTCAGTTAGGAGACAGAAGCCCTCCCTGAGCATCCACTCCAGCCACACAGCAGATTAGCCAGGGTGTCCCATCTCATCCCTCTCACAGGGACCCCTCTGGGAGGCTAGGAGCCCTGAGGTCAGGAGTAGCATCTTGAGACCCAGTGCCAGCAAAGGGCCTAGAATGAAGGGTTGGCTCAGTCACTGCTTTGGGGGATGGAAGGATAGGGAGGAGAAAAGAAATCGAGAAAGAGGGAAAAGGTAAATATACTAAACTCAACACCTTGACCAGGTCGCATAGCTATGAGAGTCGAGAGTCATGGAGCTGGGCTTCAAGCACAGGTCACGCCACTGCTCGTGTTCTTCCCCATTATCTTCCTCCACCCTGTCATTAGGCAGTCACTCAACACGTATTCATTAGTCCCCGGGGGCATGCAGACACGGTCCACAGTGCTGAGGATACGGCAGGGAATAGAAGAGACCTGGACTTAGTCTCTTGGCACTGATGCTCCAGCTGGACAAAGAAGTGCAGCAGCAAATGCCAGGTAGTGATGCGAGCTGTGACACCAATGGAAAGGGCAGTGTGGCAGAGTGGGGGTAGACTGGGGCCTGGCGACAGAGTCGGTCGACAGACCTGGTCGAGTGAGACAGTCCCTAAGACCGACTGTTTTCCACAGTGGCTGCACCAATTTACACTCTCCACATCCTCATCAACACTTGCTGCTTCTTGTCTCTTAGATAATAGCTCTCCTACAGGTGTGAGGTGGTATCTCACTGTGGTTTAGATTTGCATTTCCCTGAGAGTGAGGTTGAGCACCTTTTCATGTACCTGTTCTCCATCTGTTTGTCTTGAGAAAATGTCTGTTCAGATCTTCTGTCCATTTTTTAAAAATACTATTTTATCGATTTCAGAGAGGAAGACAAAGAGAGATAGAAACAGTATTTAAGAAGGAGCCAGGA
This sequence comes from Antrozous pallidus, assembly GCA_027563665.1. NCBI lineage: Eukaryota > Metazoa > Chordata > Mammalia > Chiroptera > Vespertilionidae > Antrozous > Antrozous pallidus. The sequence goes on from CM050508.1 coordinate 193,976,188, forward strand.
GAGAGAATCATTGATCGGCTGCCTCCTGTACGCCCCACATGGGGGGATCCAGTCTGCAACCCAGGCATGTGTCCTGATCAGGAATCAAACCATGACCTCCTGAATCATAAGTCGACTCAACCACTGAGCCCGCCAGTTGAGCAATCCTGTCCATTTTTTAATCAAATTGTGTGTGGGTGTGTTGGTTTTTTGCTATTGAATTGTATTAATTATTTCTATATTTTGGATTTTAACCCTTTGTCAGATATATCATTTGTAAATATTTCCTCCCATTCAGTAGTTTGCCTTTTCATTTTTGTTGATGGTTTCCTTTGTCCTATAGAAGATGTTTGGTTTATGTAGTCCTCATTTCCTTTTAGAAAGATCCCTCTGGCTGCCGTGGAAATGGATGAGAAGAGGAGGCAAGAATAGATGGGGGACACATCAGGGTTCAGGCAAATTTAATAAAGTTGGTCTAGGGTGGAGGAGGTAGAAACAAGACCCTCACCTCACAGAACCAGGCGCTACAGCTGCTGAAACTGGAGCTCCTTGTCTAGGGTCCTGAAGCCCCCAGTGAAGGGGAAGTAGAGGACTCAGAACCCTGCTGAGCCTGGGGGAGCACAAAGTGGAGGAAGGGCTCTCCTGGGGGGCAGGCAGGGAGGTCTCTAAGATTTAAAAAGGAGCCAGGAGCTGCTCTGGGCCTTGGGGAAGAGCTACCTTGAGCAGGGAATCCCTACATCCCTGCAGCTCTGTGCAGCCTACATCTGGATAAGACACCATTAAAGCACTAAACCAGCCATGCCATAAGCCTCATCTTTCTCTCCATCTAATTGCTTCAGTATCCCTGTTTGGGGCGGGGGGAGGTGAAGGGAGTAGGGCAGCAATGCAACTGGTCCTCCATCATCTCCTAATGAGCAGAACCCAAACATGCATCTCGGACATCAACAAAGTTCCCTGGTCCTGCCCCGCATCCTTTCCCCTACCCGACAGCCCCAGGGACAGATCTAACAGTGTGAAAACTAGAAGTTAGGTATCTTTTCCAGTTGGCCAATTTTATGTGGAATGAGGAATTAGCTGTAGGACACTGGGAAAGTCACTTAACCTCTGTGAGACTTATTTTTCTCATCTGCAGAACGGGTTAACAGCTGCCTCGCAGGGCTGGTGTGAGCCTTGAACAAGATGTCACATGCCATCTATGTCATCTCATTCAGGGAAAGTGAGGACCTGGGCAGAAGCAGTGCCTGGCCCTCGGCAGGCTCTCCACACCGGTGATCCCCAACACCACTGCGGGGAGCTCAGCAGAAACACTTTTCCTAGAGCCCAGCCCCCGCTTCATTCTGCCTCCCAATCCCCCTATCCGCCTCCGCTCCACCATCTGGACAATCCAGGCCTTGGGTGGATGGCCACGGCAGCCCTTTTCCGTGTGGACAGTGCGGGCCTTATTCTTTCCTGAGCAACAGCCTCATACCCCGGCTCTAAGCACTGCACCCCCAGCCTCATGAGCCTGTGGGATGCACTCAGGAGACCCTGCAGCCCCTTCTGACCTCCTGAGTGCAGGCAGGAGAAGAGACCCCCACACTGAGTGAGGACCCGCTGTGCCCGGACCTGGCTCACGGGAATAGACAGGCCCTACTCCCTCTGAAGTCACACATCAGCAGGAGGGAGGCCGGAACCCTGAGAACAGATACCGGACTCACCAGGCCGCCCCTGGGAGCAGGGCGCTTACCTGGGAGACCCAAGAATAGACCCACTGAGCGCACACGTGAGCGCTGAGTGGGCGGCAGTGAACGCCTTTCGGCCTGTCAGCATGGGAATAATTAGAACCTAAAAAAGCCTCATTATTTCTCCCAGGGCCTCGGCGTCCTTTGGAAAAGGGGATATTTTCTGCCAGATCATTTCCTGGAGATGCGTTTGTCACAGGCTATTGTGTAAATCCATGTTTGGCCCATTTCAAAAGATGTGATTTATCCACTTGACTGGCCTTAATGTTCATTCTCCAAACTCGCAAAATGTGGCTGCTGTCAGGGCCCAAAGCGGAGCCATAAAATAAACTACAGGGCGAGGCCTGGCCACTGCCTGAGGGCTCGAAGCCCCCTTCAAGCACTCAGGACACTGGTCAATCCTCCAGGACAGAAGCTGGGATGCTGGATAAAGGCCAACTTCAGCTTCACTCATTCCACCAGGCTTCTGAGGCCCTACTGTGTGCAGGCTTGTGTGGAGCCTGGCAGTGCAGCTGTGAATAGATGAGGCCCCTGTCTTCAGAAACTGGGAGGCAGGAAGGGGCAGGTAAGCAATGCAGCAGCAGGACTGCCAGGTGGGAGTGGTGCTGGGAAGAATGGAAACCAAAGTGATGTTACCGAGTCTGGCTCTGGGCAGGGGCAGGCAGTGACAGCCTCAGACTGCGGGACGAGGAGGGTCTTTCTGAGAAGGGGAACTTGGAGCTGAGCCCTCAATGAGAGGATGGAGGACAGAGCAGTTTGTTGTTCCTGAGAGGAGGGCGAGTCTCTGGGAGGAGAAGGCACCCGAGTGGCCCTTGGAGAATGCTTCGCATGGCTGAAGGTAGCAGAGAAGAGGAGAAATCCGGACAGGGAGGCAGGAGCAAAGGTCCAGAGCAGTGCAGGTCACAGCATGTTGGGGAAATGGTCACTGTGTCTGGAACTGGGGCTGCAACTGTCCTGGGGCTGCATGAGACAGACCTGAAATGCGGTGCTAAAGAGGCAGGACTCTGTCCTCAGTGAGAGCCCTTCAGGCAGTCTAAGCAGTGAGGGAGCCACACCACTGAAGAGGACACGCTCCATCCTTGCTAAGCCCACTTCCAGTTCTCAGCTCCCACGAGCCACACCTGCAAAGGCCGTTGACTTTGGTTGAGTGAAAATTGAATGTGAACAGCTTGTACTCAAATAAATTTCAGTGTCAAGGAACCCTGGGGCTCTCGGAACCTCAGTGACCAAGGGTCCCTCTTGTGGGCACCTTGACAGATGGGCACAGCCAAGGGCAGGGATTTCTATCCTCCTCCAAACAGCCTCTGCCCTCTGCCCTGCCTACCCACTGAAAGGGGCAGCAGGAAGTTCAGGAGCTCCCGGACTTCCTGCTGCCCCTTCCCCTACCCCAGTCCTCACCCAGCACCCTTGGGAGTATCCCAGAAGCCAGCCCCGAATAACTAGCTCAAACCAGGTCAACCTTCCTCCCTGCTATTTTAGATCAGCCCAGCCAGGCTTCCCTTTGGGAGCTGCAGACTCTGCTTTCTCTTCAGGGCTCCCTAAATTGGTAGGACCCTGCGACTCTCCCAGCAGGACCTTTGATGAAGAAAGTCTACCTAATAAATAATTGAGCAGTGCCTGGGCTTCCTGAGAACTGTGCCAAGCAGCCGTGTCCCAATTAATTCCTCCAGTGAAGCAGAGCTTCAGAGCGCTCCAACGGAGGTGAGGAGAGGCCTTTCCTTAGAGAAGAGTCGGGAGAGGCCAGAGGCTGGAAGGAAAGAGGTTGGCGGTGGCGGAGGGAGGCCAAGTTCAGGGAGGGGGCCTGCTTCAGGTAAGGATGCAGTCAGGCAGTTAGTGATTGCAGGCAGGGGCTGCACACTCAAGCTCAGCCGGCCAGGAGACACATTTATGTGAACGGATATAATACAGGTCAGATTCCCAGCTTGTCCTCTATTCCAAATGGGCAGATGGATGGAGAGGCCATGGTGGAAGACAGCCTCAGGTTACAGGCACCCAGAGGAGAAAGGGGCCTTTTTCTGCCCAGAAGCCATTCATAACACCCCAGAGAATGGCTCTGATTGGCCTGGCTTGAGCCATGTGTCTACCCTGCACCAATCACGGTACCTGGGGTCACTTCTGGGTCACATGTTCACTCTTTTGTCAGCAAAGAGGTCGGGATTGGCAACCTGACCAGAACCACAGAGACTGGGGGAGGGGAAGAAGAAAGAAATAGCAGTTGGCAGAAGGGTAGAGGGAGGAGGGGGTGTTGTTGGGCACTTGGCCAGGCACTTGTATCCCTCATCTCCTGTCCATAGGCTACCTGTCCAGTCTCCTCCAGCCATAGCCCTCCTGCTCTCTGGACTCCAGCCACCTGAGTATTTGCAGGGTCCTGATGGCACACTATCCCTTACCTTCACGCCTGCCCCTGTGCCCCTCTGCCTTGGATGGCTTCCCTTCCACCACCTGCACAGCAAACACTGTCACCTTTTAAAGTCTCAGGTGTCGCCAGCACTGAACTTTTAATCCTTCCCCTGCCATACTGTGTTTTATCCCACAACACCCTGTAAATCAGTGATGGTGATGATGATGATGATGGTGATTGTGTGACTTATCCTCGTTGTTCTACTTCTGTTCATACTCCTACCACCTTGAGAACAGAGATTGAATTTTACTTCCCTATTTTCCTGGTGCCTTGCATAGTCATCCATGGCATGCTCATCACTGATGAATATCTTTAGAATTAAATAAGTCATGAGGTGATTGTAGGTATTGGCAAAGCTGGTCTTCTGCTAACCCAGGAAGGGCAGCTGCTCCCCTTGGGCTATGTTGTTGAATGGGTCGTGGGGAGATATCCTTGTCCCAGATTATATTCCTAATAAGCATCCTAAAGAAGTCTCTTCTCTTCTCTGGCCTTGGATTCTGCACCTGTGAAATGGAGGACTGGCTCCCTGACCTTGACTCTGCTTCCAGTCCTGTAAGCAGCGGAAAAGACCGGCCTTGGGAAACAGAGCCAACCAAGAAGCCTGGCTTTCTGGGTGGCAGAGATCAGGGGGTAAGACGAGAGACACTTCCAGGCATAGAAGAGAAATTTATAGACTGAATTTACAATTTTGCTAATATTAGAATACTGTCAGATCCCTGCAAAACTCAAGAAAGGAGCTACAAGCCTTTAATTAGTTTTTGCATTTTCATGGGGGAAATTTAGACCAGTCTCTTTTTAAATTTTTCTTATAATGCTCCTCAATATTGTTATTATTATTATCTTTGTTGTTGAAAGTATTACAGATGTCCCTTTTTTCCCCCCACTGACCCCCTCCTCCCTGCTCCTGACCCCTCCCCAGGCCTTCACCCCACTATTGTCTGTGTCCATGGGTTATGCCTAGATGCATATAAGTTCTTTGGTTTATCTCTTTCTACCTCTCCTCCCCTACTCTCCCAACAACCTCTTACCTCTGCGATTTATCAGTCTGTGGCATGCATCCATGTCTCTGGGTCTATTTTGTTTGTCAGTTTATTTTGTTCAATAGATTCCACATATAAATGAGATCATGATATTTGTCTTTCTCTGATTGGTTTATTTCACTTAGCATAATAATCTCCAGATCCATCCATGCTATTTCAAAGGGTGATAAACCTTCCTTTTTTACTGCTGCATAGTATTCCATTGTGTACATGTACCAGAGCTTATATATACATTCATTTCCTAATGGGCTCTTGGGCTGTCTCCAGATCTCAGCTATTATAAATAACACTGTTATGAACATAGGAGTGCATACATTCTTTCTGGTTGGTGTTTCAGGCTTCATAGGATATATTCATACAAATGGAATCACTAGATCGAATGGCAGCTCCATTTTTATTTTTATTATTATTTTTATTTTTATTATTGTTTTTTTTTTTAGGAAACCTCATACTGTTTTCCATTGTGGTTGTACTAGTCTTTGTTCTCATCAACAGTGAACTAGGGTTCCTTTCCTCCACATCCTCACCAGTAGTTGTTGTTTGTTGGCAGACCTGTCTTTGAAAGTACAGTAAAATCTCACTAACAGAAACTGTTCATAATTCTGGGCAACTTTTCATTCACTAGGCCCAGTGGTTGGCAAACTGTGGCTCACGAGTCACATTCGGCTCTTTGGCCCCTTGAGTGTGGCTCTTCCACAAAATACCAAGGCTTGAGTGAGTCTATTTTGAAGAAATGGCATTAGAAGAAGTTTAAGTTTAAAAAATTAGGCTCTCAAAAGAAATTTCAATCATTGTACTGCTGGTATTTGGCTCTGTTGATTAACGAGTTTGCCGACCACTGCACTAGGGGAAAAAATGTTTTGCTAAATCAATTAATGACATAGAGGACTGGAAGTGAGAGCATTTGCCCTACTAAAATCAGCAAATGGCTCCCAAGCCTCTTTTCCACAAATTCATGGGTCTGGAAAGGACCTCAAGATCTTCTCACTGGTCTCCTCCTTCTCATCTCACTCATGTTACCTGTATCCAGGTGAGCTCTCAGAGATAGGTAACAATTATAAAGAACCAATTGTATGCTAGCTGACCGTCTAAGTGCTTTTAATCCTCACAACTCTACCTCATCTCCTGCTCTCCCCTCCCTCACTCTGCTCCAGCCACACTGGCATTTTCTCAGTTCCTAGAGCATGCCCAGCTAGTGGCCACCCCAACCCTTTGCCAATGCTGTCCCCGCTGCTTGGAGCTCTCTTTCCCCGGAGTTCTGCATGGCTGGATCCCTCGCATGGTTCAGGTCTGAGTTCAAATTTCACCTCACCAAGAAGCCTCCCTGATCATCCTCTCACACACTCCCCTTCTCCTGTCCCAGAGCATCAGGCCTGCTATTACCTTCACAGCCTTCATCATGGCCTGAAATCAATCTGCTTATTCATATTCTTGCTTAATGCCTGCCTCCTCCTCCTGAACACGAGCATCTGCAGGGCAGAGTCCTTATCTACTTTTTCAAAATTGCATTCCCAGAGCCCAGAACAGCTATGTGTTCCAGGAGTGGATGAATGAATGATTGGGTGATTGAATGATTTCCATTTTTTTAAACCCCAACTTTGTTCGAGGGGCTTCCCAATAAACGCTTATTAAATTAACAAATGGATGTAGGAAGTGCAGTAGACCCAAATAACTAGGAATATATCGTGAACCAGGCATGAGGCTTCCCTTTACTTCATCAGCAAGTTTTCTAGAGTCGCTTGAAAGATTACAAAAGACATATCTGTTCTATTTAAGGGAGTGCCTTGTATGCTGGCCATTTCTACTCATAAATTCACCACCTGAAAGGGATTTCAGTGATCACAGGTGAAAAAAATGTAGGCTCCAAAAGGGGGACAAGAACTCAGCAAGCTCAAGTGTGTCAGAAGAAAACCCAGGACAGACACCAGCCCCCTCCATCCTGTCCTATCCGTGTCTAAGACACTCAGGGGGTGCTATCTGCCTTGAAAACTGTCACAGCTTTTCTGGAGGCCCTCCAGGGATAATAATAATTAAGTAGTGTAGTAGCTCACATTTCCTGAATGCTTTCTATTCGTTGGACAGTGTAGTAATTCACCTTAATTCTTCACAACAACCTAGTGGGGTAGGTACTGTTATTACCCCCACTTTCCAGAGGAGAAAACTGGGGCACAGATAGGTGACGTCTTTTGACTGGGGTCACATAGTGAGATGGTGGAGCCCAGGATTGACCCAAGGCATCCTGGCACTGTGCACCAAAAGCATTGGGTTTGGCAAACCCACTCCCAGATAGTTCTCTCACGGTCACAATCATGGTCCAGGGGACGGTGCCTGTTTAAAATAAGTGACCCTCTCTGGTCTGTTCCCTTTACATGGACCTGAAGGCTACCCAGAGGAGGTTCAATAAAAGCCCAAATGCCCATCCATGATGAGGGTGAAGGACATGTGTGGGGAGGGCCTAGCCCTCACCGCATAACACCGCTCCCCCAGACAGGGGCACCTTGGGGAGATCCTGGCACACTCTGCAGGAGGGCCCGGTGCTGGTGCTATCTTCTCGCCTCCCCTGGGCTAACTGACAGAGATGTGAAGAAACACTGAATGCTGAGTTCACTGAGATTTCTCCACCTGCGGTTTCTACTGAAAATTAGGTCTTTTGCTTCTTTTTTCCCCTCCTGAAATGTCAAGTAGGTCTTTTCTAGAAGCACTGAATGGAAATAAAGGGGATTAAACATTTTATCCCTTTAAAGGTAACCTGGAGGGAATGGAAGTAAACAGACCCACTTGGTGGCTTCACCTCATCTCCCTTCTCCCTCCTTGCTTCTGCCCTCCTGCTCCTCCACCCTCCTGTTCCCCCACCTTCCTGCTCCCCAACCCTCCTGTTCCCCTATCCTCCTGTTCCCCTACCCTCCTACTTCCCCACCTTCCTGCACCCTATGCCCTCCTGCTCCCCCACCCACCAACTCCCTCACCCTCCTGCTCTCCCACCCTCCTGCTCCCCCACCCTCCTGCTCCCCTACCCTCCTACTTCCCCACCTTCCTGCACCCTATGCCCTCCTGCTCCCCCACCCACCAACTCCCTCACCCTCCTGCTCCCCCACCCTCCTGCTCCTCCACCTCCTGCTCCCCAACCTCCTGCTCCCCCTGCCCTCTGGCACCCCCACCCTCCTGCTCCCCCACCCTCCTGCTCCCCCACCCTCCTGCTCCTCCACCTCCTGCTCCCCATCCTCCTGCTCCTCCACCCTCCTGTTCCCCCACCCTCCTTCTCCCCAACACTCCTGCTCCCTCACCCTCCTACTCCCCATGCCCTCCTGCTCCCCCACCCTCCTGCTCCCCATGCTCTTCTGCCACCCCCCTTGCTCCCCTTTCCACTCCTCAGAGCTACCAGGAGGATTCAGTGTCCACCATGACCCTGAGCAAGGCCTGCCTTCCAGAACTCAGGTTCTAACATGGCCTGCTGCAAACAGGTACAGAGGAGGAACAAGGAGGGCCGTCCTCGAGAAAGCAGAGCCTCCACACCATGACCTGGATGGCTTCGTGGCACTCCTCCCTGCAACCTGCTTCACAGGGAACCAAAGCCAGGAGGCCCGACTCACTGGTTCTGGTTTCATGCACCTGCACATGCCAACTTTGCAGCCGGACACCTTGTGAGGGCGATGCTATGGCCCTGGCCTGGAAGCCACACTGAGGGCAGGGGCTGCGAAGGTCGCCCCAGCGGGGCAGAACCTAGGCAAAGGCACAGGAGTGGCAAGAGGCCAGAGGAGCGCCTACATCTGGACAGGGAAGAATGGGGGCGGGGAGAAGTAGGGACACAGCAGGGGCAGGCCACCAGGCTGCGGTCTTGGCCAAGGACAGACTTGAAGCGCCGACCTAAGACAGTTGTCAATCCTGGAAGCCAGATTTTTCTGAGGTGGCTCAAGGGTTGGGTTGAAGGTTTAGTAAGTACAAAAATAAGACGAATGCTCAGTCACACTCGAATTTCAGTTAAATAATAAATAATTTCTCAGTCTAAGTATGAGCCACACAAATTTTAGGATATACTTCTTTTTTAAAAAATCTATTGTTTATCTAGAATTTAAATGTAACTGATGTCCTGTATTTTAACTGGCAACCCCACTTTGAGGCAGAGCGGGGAGAGGGGAGGCCAGAGGGGACAAGCTTACCTCCCTCCCCACTGCAAGCTGAGATTTGCTGCTGTCCATTTTAGATAAGGGGGAATCCTTATCAGCTTCCATTTGAAAACAAGGGTCTGACTTTTAATAATAATATTAAAATGTACATAAACCCTCTGCATTAATTATGTGTAAGATCCCCTCATGCAGGTTTGGACAGAAGGGCAGCAAACATTCCCGTAAAGAGCCGGATAGCAAATACCCGAAGCCTGTGGTTCATACCATGTCTGCTGCCACTCCTCACTCTGCAGGTAGAGAGTGTAAGCAGCCTCAGACAGCACATGAACAAGTGAGTGTGGCTGTGTCCCAACAAAACTTTATTTAGAAAAACAGATTGTGGGGCCAGACATGGTGGCCCCTGGTCTAGAAAGAAATAGTATTCTTTCCCCAGTACTCTGTGCACAGAGACATGGCCCTTCAGGAGCTGACAGAATCATGGGGACATCAGCACCTCTTTTCCTGCCACTGACCAGAGGCATGACTATGGGACAGACTGCCTTTCCCTCCCTGTCTCAGAGGCTCCATCTCTAAGATGAGGCAGTTGGGCCCTCAGGACCTACCCCAACTCACATTTGATGGCCCAGTCCACTCAGAACACCTGTGTCCAAAGGGGCAGGTGCTTCTCTCCCTGTCCCCTTTCCCGGAACTCCCCACTGCCTGGGCAACACGTTGCACTCTTTACTTGTTCTGTCCACTTCTGCCCTTTAAGACAATGTCGTTCTGTTTTGTTTTTCCCCAGAGCTTCCAGGCCCTCGGGAACCCTCCACTGCTGCCACCCCTTCAGCCAAGAACAGGAGCCCTGAGTTGCCCTCCTGCGAACCCTCCTCATGCAAATAAACAGGTGCTAACTCACTGCAAATTGCCAAGGGCCCTCATCCCATCAAGCTTGCCCATAATCTTTCAAACCCTATTAAGGCCTTTCCCTATTGCTCAGTCTCAAAGCTGAGAGAGTAAAAGGCATAGACTTTCCAGATCTGAGCTTCAAGGCCAAGATCAAAGCAGAGGAGAGGTGGAGGGCAGACTTTCCAATGAAATTCTGGCCATCGTTCTCCTGGTAGCATTTCTTCCATGCCACATGAGTACCAGCGGATTTGTATTGGATGAGGACACTTGAGTCTAAAGATCAATGATGCTCTCAGAACCACTGTGCCAGGCCACAGGGTGGATGTGCCGGTAGAGCAGCCTGCCAAGACACAGCTAAAATTAGGCAGCCGGTGACAGACGCTGGATTCACAATCATAGCCCATCGACTTCCAAAGCAATGTCAAAATCGAGTGAGTTTCATTGGCCTCCATGTTCTGCTTTGTGGGAAGGAGTCTTCTCTAATAAAAAGGTTTCCTCTCTGGGGAAATGGAGCTTTTTAAAGACAGGTTTGCAGAGTGAAGGTGTGGGGAAAGGTGGTCAGGATCTGTACATAATCCTTTAACCCAAACCTTGGTTGCCAGATGCTGAAGATCACAAGGAAAAGCAGAGAGCCACCAGTGGTAAGAAAGAGGTTAGCTACTGAACAGCTAAGTGACCTTGGATATCAACTTCTCTGGCCTCCATTGTCCTCATCTGTAACATGGGTTCCTTGTCCATTGGTACCATCCAGTGGTACCTCATCAGGGGATTGTTCTGAGGATTCGGTGATGTAGTTCACTCAAAATGCTTGGCAGAGGGCCAGGCACAAAGGAAATGCTCACTCTCTGTAGGCCATGTTGATGCCTCTTTCTCAGCATCTTTACCACCTCACATGGCACCTTGTATTTCCTGCCCCAATCTCATGTCAGCCATAGCCACCTTACACACGAGGGAAGGGTACACGAATTTAAAATACGGAAATGGCAGAGCTCAGTTTGAAGGCCAGGTCTGTCTGACGCCAAAATTCCCATGTCTAGACCCAGCCAACCCATGTCACCTTTTCCTCCTCTTCCTCCTGCATCAGCCCAGCCCAGCCATCTTCTCATGGCTCCTCCATCCTCTATGGCCATGTCACCTTTGCCTGGGAACCTACTGGCCCTTCCCTCCCTCTGGCCTCTCTGAGTCCATCAATCCATCGGGACAAGCTCCTCCTGAAACCCTCCCCAGCAATAAGGCTCACACTGGCCTGTGGCACTGACTAGTCATCCCCCAGCATCTCCCTAACACTGCTTTGCCATGTTTTCTGACTATTCTGAGGGGCACCACCACTCAGGGAAAAGGACTGGGCTTTGAGCCAGACACACCTGGATGCGGAGTCCAGCCTAGTGATGTCCAAGCTCTGTGATCGCTCTGTTGACCCAGCTGCTGACTCTCAGGCTCTGTGTCTCCGCCCACCTGGACTGAATGGAAAGACAGTCAATATGGTCACTCTGCTCAAACCGTAAGCCCCCTGGGTACGTGTAGGAGGGGGCAGGGAGGAGGAGGGCAGAGTCATTACTGTTTGCACTCCGCAGTGCCTGAAACATTCATACATTTTGCCAAATATTTTACATCTTCCCCCGTCCAGACCCATGTGGGACTACACTTCTCATGCCCCGTGGCTCAGGGGGACCATGTAACTAGTTCTGGTCAATGAGATGTGTGAGCGGCGGTAAGTGTGTCACTTCCCTGATGAACACTCAATCCAAAACTCGCCAGCGAGCTCTTCATCTCTGACATGATAGCTATTCTGTCCCTGGGGTCCACAGATGGCCTTGGTCAGTACAGCCACTCCCACCCGACCCACAGAGGACATGCTGGATGAGTAAGAAGTGAATATTTGGGGTTTAAAGACATTGTGATTTTAGAACTGTTTGTTACTAAGCAGAGACTCTGGCGCTGATTAATACAGTGCTGAGCACAGACAAGGCTTCAAACAGGTGTCCTCCATAATTAGCTATTGAGTTAATCCAAGAGCTGTTCCTCTGATGCTACTCCAGAAGGGCCAGGCATGACGAAAGGCCTTGGTCTAGCCTTGAAGAGGAAAGAGCAGTGATGTGTCTGTCCCCGCCCCTCCCCCCCCGCCCGCTTACTGGGGCGACAAGCAGAGCCTGGTGAAGACACCTCTAACTGACACAAAGCACACGGGGCTGTCAAATCAGAGACTAAGCCCTTACCCACAGAGGTTGCAATCCAGGCAAGAAAGTCACACAGGCTGCACCCCACACAGGAGCAGAGTCCAGGGGTGTGCCCACCGAGAGGAGAGCCTGCCAGCCTCCCGGGCCCGAGGAACCGGCAGGAGGGAGGCATTTATATGCAAGAAAGATGGTTGATTATTCCAGAAAGGACATGAGGGAAGAAAAAAGAAATCATGTCCCTCCCACCTAACTGTGTACGCATTATTGATTTGAAGCAGGAGTCACAAGTGCTGCAAGTGTATTGATTGATGACATTGGGCTGGACCTGACGAGGTAATGTGAGCTGCACACATGATCGGTTCTGTCCCTGCCCTCCCAGGGCATTGATTAAAGGATTAAAGGGCTGGCAGCTGTTATGGGGATGAGGTGGGGTGGCCAGGACTGTCGGTAGCACCTGAAGGAAAGCCAGGGCTCAGCTTCATGTGCCCCCATTTCCCGGGAGGGTGCAGGTGAGGTCAGCAGTGCAGGCACAAGAGGGGGCAGCAGTGAAGAAAATGAGCAGAACTCCCTGAACAGAGAGCTTTTATTCTGTAGATTATAGTGACTTTTTCGCCTTTTATAAGTGAACTTCCTCCCTCCAGAAGACTTATTCTTCAAGATTAAAGGAAGGGAATTGCTTCCCCAGGACGTAGCCTTGTGCCTGAAACATAGCAGGTGCCTACTTGTTTCATAAATAAAGTCCATTCATTCCCACTTGCGAGGAACCTTACACTCCTGGACTATTCAGACTAGCAATATCAGCAATAATGTGGAAAATACTGAGGACCAGAGAGGGGAAGCAACTTTCCCAAAGCTGCACAGCAGGCTGCCAGCCCACCCAGGACTGGAACCAGGAAATGCTGACTCTCACTTTCAGCTCCTGCTCGCATCTGCCTGGTGTGTCTGAGACCATGGAACGGCAATTTTACTAGAGTGTAAAGACAGCTTATTTTCCCCTAAAAATAACTGAAAAATAAATGACCGAGAAGATACCCAAATATTTATAAATGTGCTAAAACCTCCTTATCAGCACATAAAGTGCAGACGCGCAAACAGGGGAAGGAGGCTCTGCCTGCCAGGCAGCCACGGGCCCATTCCATGGCCCTGTGGCGGAGCCGGCTCCGTGGGCGCCAATAACCACAGCGGGAAACGCCAGACCTGAGGGCAGCCGGACCCCAATAGTGCGTTTCAGACACCGTCTCTATTCCACCTTCACAGCAGTGAGAGCAGAAGACAAAGCCCACATTGTTTTGTCACCATACCAGCCCAGGATCTTTCAGAGAAAATTACAAACTGCTTTGACTTGAAGGGGGAAACTGGCCACTTCTCACGTAGATGGGTTCTGACATAGGAAAGAAAATGTGGTACAGAACAAGGAGGAAAGGCCTCCAATGGATGGCAGTTCTGTGTCTAACCAGAGAGGGCCACTTTTAACTCATTTTTAAAATCTCCACCAATCACGTGGCGCAGGATGATTAGTCCCATGGCTCAGCTCTGTGCCTGCTCCACAAATGTCTGCTGATATCAAACCTCCTCGTTAGCTGGGCCTGTTCAAGCAGCTAATGGCAGAACAGAGCCACTCTGCCCGGTGGCATCCATCAGCCAGGCGTGACAGTGTCTGCTCAGCAGCTCCCTGCTTGCTCAGCTCTGCGTCCCTGCACTGGCAGCCACTGTGTCCTGGGGAGGAAGAGCCAGGCATTGGACCACCTGCCTAGGCTTCTTGGCGGGGCCGGGTGTGTCCAAGGCCCACGGGATATTTAAAGAGAAGGTGGGCTGGGCCGCTTGCAGCTGGCTCCACCATTTCATTCCGCTTCTTAACAGACAGTGCGGAGCTTCCACAGAGAGGGCACAGGCTTCGGGTCTTCGAATATAGGTTCAAATCCTGCCTCTACTCCTTATTCACTGTGCATCCTTCACCAGGCCTTCTGCCTCAGTTTCCTTATCTGTGAAATTGGTATAACACTACCTGACACCCAGGATGGTGTGATGACAAATGATAGATGCTAAACCATTTGCTTGGTCCCTGGCACTTAAGAGATGCTTAATAAATGTTGTGTTGTTGTTGTTGTTTGTTGTTCTATGTGAATTCTATCTCAATAAATAACTAAATAACAAATGTTGCTTCCCTTCCCTCCCCTCTCTGGGGCAGGAGGAATAATGCCCACCAACCTCCCAAAGATGCCCACCTGCTCATGCTCCCTGGGACCTATGAGCGTGTTATCTTACACGGCGAGAGGGATTTTGCCAATGCAGTTAAAGTATGGGCCTTGGATGGGAGAAACCTCAGTCTAATTTGAGTCGGGGTCAGGGAAAGCAAGCTGGTAGAAGAAGGAGATGGAGAAATGAGATAGATGGGGAGATTAAAAGTGTGAGAGACTCGACCTACTGCTGGCTTAGAAGATGGAGGAAAGGGACGCGTGACAATAATGAAGTTGCCCTGCACCCAAACCATCGCAGACGCCTCTTACCTGATGGCCTTGCTGCCAGGGTCTCTCTCCCTGTCTCAGCTGCATGCGGGTACAGTCTCAAGACTCAGTGGCCCCAAGTACACGCTGTTGCTGAAACAGAAAAGGCGCTGCATCCCTGAGGCCCACCATTGAAATGTGAACCCTGCACCTGGCATCCAGGCCCCTCTGCTCTGACTCCTGTGGCCCAGCCTCCCCTGCTGCTCCCTCCTCCCAGGGGCCAGGGTTCACTCTCCCCTGCACCTGGGCCTTGGCAGACCCGCTCCTCACCCTTCCTGGCCTTCCCTTCTCTGTCTGGAGAATCTCTGTCCTTTAGGACTCAGCCCAGAGCAGACCCTGACATGACCTCCTCCCTGCGCCCTCCCGGATAGGGGTGTCCTCTCTGTCTAATGATCACCTCCACCTGTGACTGTCCACAGGGCCCCACGTGTGAGCCCTGAAGGAAGGGCCAGCCTTTCTCTTCAGGATCCCTCAGGACCTCTCAGACTCTGGCCTCTGACTCTGCATCACGTGAAAATCCTCAAAGGCTCACACATCCCACATACACAAGTCCAGACTCAATAGCTCCCCCTGCAAACTGACTCCTGGGTGAGCGGGACCCTGGACCTCCAAACCAGCAAGGCCACCCAGCCATCTGTCTGGGGACACTGACACTCAGCAGCACCTGTGTGCCTGCTTCTGGACTCTTCTAAGGGTCCCCACGAAGGCAGAGGAGAAGGTCAGCTGTGCTGTCCCGGCTCCTCCAAAACCAGCCCAATTTGCTCTTTAATGAGGAGCCCAGGGAGCATTCTCATGGCCCTCAGGCTGGACCCAAACCTCCGTGGTTATGAATCATCATCCCCTCAAAGGCTCTGGTGTCCTCCACAAACCCAGCACCACAGATCAGAGCCTGGATCTCTTATCCCAAGAAAAGAAGGATCCTGTGGAGTCTCCCCAGAGTCTCTCTGCCTCCAGGCCTGACACTCCATCTCTGCCTCTCACCCTATCTCCTCCTCCCCCACCTCTACCTTCCCCTTCCTCCTTCCCTTCCATACCCAATGCTTATTTTCACAACCTCAGAAGCCCTCCAAAGCCTCTGACATTTACTCTTTGGAATTAGAATATTTTTTGTTTCTCCTTCCCAGAGTGAGACTGATGGGTGAGATTTCCCAGGGGGCTCTTTCCTGCCCCCAGAAGGTGCAGTGCTGGGGCAGAGCTGGCTTATGCCAGTCCAGCACGATGGTGTCGACCAGCCATTATTAGGCACCCCCTGTGCACCAGGCCCTCGCATGAACTATCACATTCAATCGGTGCAGAACCCTGTGGGGCTGGTGTTACCATCTGCACAGGTCAGCTGAATGGACCCATTCTTGGAGCAGTTACATAACAAGTCTAAGGTCACACAGCAAGTGAGAGGGGGGCAGAGATGAGACCATCCCTCTGACTCAAGTCCCTCTCCTGCCTCTGTGCTCAGCCTCCAAGATCCATGGATGGCGGCACGCTGAAGGATGTGCAGCATTTGGGCAAACCAAGAACTTAGGAGGGGTCCTTCCAGAGAGGTTACTTCAAGAACAAAGACACCAAGTGAGGAGCAGATGGGCCAGTGGGTGGGGTTGGGGAAAGGATTCAGGTCTGGGAGCAGGAAGGGACAGGCCTGGCTGTAGAGGCTGACTTGGCCTGTGTGGGCCAGGGCTCTGTGGTTATAAGTGACAGAACACCCAGCTCATCCTGCCTGAATTTTATTATTTTTAATATTTTTATTTACTACAGAGAGGAAGGGAGAGGGAGAGAGAGATAGAAGATCGAGCCTGCAACCCAGGCCTGTGCCCTGACCTAGAATCGAACCATGACCTCCTGGTTCATGGGTTGACATTCAACCACTGAGCCATGTGGGTGGGCTGCCTGAATTTTAAAGGAAACCCATTAGCTCATCTGATTGGTCATTCCAAGGGTGAAATGAGTGGAGGTGGGAGAAGGAGCTGCTTCCAGGAGGAAAATGTCCAAAAGAAGGAAAAGGGGGAACATGGAGGGGAGGGAGAAGGAGAAGAAAAAGAAAAGGAAGGGGAGGAAAATAGAGGAGGAGGAAGAGGAGGACCTAACAGATCACAAGAAGGAGCACATACTGGGGGCTTTCTATGTATGGGCACTGTTCTAAGCCTTTTACCTACACTGACCCAATTATCCTCCTAACAATTCGCATGAAGTGCATATTATTATCTCCAGTGTATAGATGAAGACACTGAACTCTAACAAGTTAAGTAGTTCATTCAGAGTCACTGCAAGCCAAGATTTTAACCGAAGTAGCCTGGTTTCATCGTTGGATCTTGACCACTGCAGGGCGCAGCCCCCTCAGGATGGCTAATGGGCCGCGTCAAGGTCGGCCTCAGCTACAAGGCTGGTGGCTGCCTTCAGTAGGGAGGCAGGGCCCCGGATGTGCCTAAGCAGGGAGAGGCTGACTCTATGTGGTTAGGGCTGTGCCTGAGAAAGAGCACATAGCAACCGTGTGAGGGTAGGTCTGGGGGGGGGGGGGCGCTGGGAGGGAAGGAGGGGCAGAAGGACTGGGTGGTGTGTGGGCCTGATGCAGGCAGGATGGAGAGGGAGGAGAGGAGGGAGCCCATGTGAGATATTTATTAATCTCCTCTTGGCCATTTGCCTCTGTGCTGGTTGGATAGTGGTGAGTGTGGGGATGGGCTTTGTTGATGACACACAGCCTGCTTCAGAAAGTGCTCTGGGTTGCCACTCTTTCACAGTGCTCCCTGCCCTCAGAACGAAGCAGCCGTGCCAGGCTCTGCACACCCTCCGTTTTCCCACAGGAGTGGGCCTGGCTGCAGGGAAGGGCCTGATGAGGAGGGATGAGAGCCCTGAGCTGCCACAGTCGGGCCACTGTGTTCTCCCTCCAGAGAAGAGGGCTTGGCGTGTCCTGGGATCCAACAGAGGTCACAGACAGCCTGTCTCCTTTGGTTTCCATCCTGGATATCTGGCAGGAAAGCTGGTGACTACAGGGAAGACAGATAAAACCATTCACAGGACAACTGACTTTTTCAGAGAAAGAAGCAAGCATGCACACCACCCATCGTCTCCTGCTCCATTTCAGGGGGCAGGGGAAGCAGAGAGGAGCTGGCTCGGGAGAGGGCAGAGGTGAGACTCTTCCATGGCCAGTGTGCAGGGCCACAGTGCACACCCATGGGCATGCTTTCTCGTTATCCTCCACCAGGGGACCCAGGAGGCTCTGATCTACAAAGGCCAATGAGGGCCATGGGACCAATGTCACCCCTTTTCTCAGCTCCCCAAGGACTGACGTAGCTATGCTGCAGGACCAGGCTGTCTTTAGTTGCCAGGCCTTGCCTCAGATCCAAACTCATCACCAATGGATTATAAAAATTAACCTGTCCCACACTCAGGATCCTCATTCCACCATCTCAGGAGTCCCCGCCAGCTCTCTGGGCTCCAGCCAAATCAAACAGCCTGTAGTTCAGAGTGGTCATTTCTCCGCTCATTCACAAGCATCAGCTGAGTGCCCATGGTGCGCCAGGCACTGCCTGTTGGTGTTAGGGCTGCAGCAGTGACCGAGGCAAGAACGTCTGCTCCCGGCCTGTGGGGCAGACAGGTGTCACACAAGTAAAAAGCGCTCCCACTATAAACCTGTCACCTCTGTGCGTTGGCTTTACTTCTTCCCTTCCACTACTCACTCTCTCTGTTGGTCTGCCTGCCCCCATGTCTGTGATTCCGGACACGTGACTGTACCTGGGGCAACTACAGCCAAGACCAGAACAGAGGTGCTGTGCAAGTCCTGAGTCCCCATCTCGGCGATGGCCCCAGCACCCTCAGACCCGAAACCTCTGCACATCATTTATCCCTCCCCTTCCCTCACCTTTCCTTAAAATCCGTCGCTAATGCCTGTTGACTCTAAAACATGAACTCCCCCTAAGAGCCACTCGCATCCCCTCTGCCTCAGTTTCACTCTGACCCTCTCCCCTGATGCACTGGGCCAGCCTCCCTCTCAGAATCGCTACCTCTGTGTCTCCCTCTTCGATCCAGCCCTGCACTGGAAGCCAGAGGGCTCTTTCCAATGTACAAGTGTAACAATGTGGCTCTTCTGCTAAAAAAAAAAAAAAATTCATTGTCAAGTTTCTCACATGGCACCAAGGCCTCCAAGACCCAGCTAGCTCCCACTCACCTCTCTGCCTATGGGTCCTCTGTCTTCCCATCACAGGATACACTCTAACCACAGAGACCACTGGAGGTTCCCACTGTTCCGGCTGCCCTCCAACAGGGCTCCGCACCTGCTATCTCCTGGGCCTGGTACACTTTCACGCCTCCCCACTGACCACTTCTTACTTTTTCAAGGTCATGCGCAGTCATCACCTCCTCTAGAAAGGTTGTCTCCTTTGGCCAGGCTGGGTTAAATACTCCCCCATGTTTTCACAGCTCTAGCCCAGCCAGCCAGCCAGCAGGCAGCTTTCCTCCATTCAGTGATTCAGGGCCCAGGCTCCTGCCATCTTGTGACTCTGACCCCTTCCAAGGCCTCAGATTTTTCTGCTCCCAGAGGAGGAAGAGCGCTGAAAGGCACGCCTGCTTCTTAATCACCGTGGCCTGGAAGTGACACTCATGTCACTTCTCCAAACCCACTGATGAGAACTGGTCCCAGGGCCCCGCCTAGATACAGGGAGTCTGGGAATGTAACCCTACCTGGGTGGCCCCTTCCCAGCAGCATCCCTGTACCGTCCCTCACAGTATTCACCTGTCATCATCCCTGTATGAGTTTGCTAGAGCTGCTGTGACAAGGTACAACAAACTGGGTGGCTTAGAATAATAGGAATTGATGGACTCACAGTCCTGGAGGCCACAGGTCCCATTCCAACATGTCAGCAGGGGCCATGCTCCCTCTGAAGGCACTGGAGAAGGAGCTGTCCCCATCCTTCCTCTCAGCTGTTTCTTCCCTCTGTGTCCAAATGCCCCCTTTTTATAAGGACACCAGGGCCCATCCTAAAGACCTCATTCTAACCTGATTGCCTCTGTAATGACCCTATTTCTGAGGGTGGTTACATGCAGAGTACTGGGGTTAGGACTTGAAAGCATTCCACAGTGATCATTAGCATCACCTGGGCCATTTTTACCATCATTATCAACCACATCTGGGGGCTGGGGGCAAGTCCTTCTTTCCCGGGGATCAGCCACCAGAGGAGAAAACCTACCGGGCTGGAAAAAGAGCGGGAAGGCGCTGAGGAGGGAAACGCGCCATTGCAGCTGGTCTTTAATGTTGCAGATTTGGAAACCTGATGCACAGAGAGAAAAGGGACTCCATTGAAATGGAAATGTGTTATGATGGGTGAAACGGGGAGAAAATGGAAACTGCTTTCCTTTCGAGACATGTTTTATGTAGCTCCTGAAAGGGTCCCTCCTCATCAAAGCAGCCCTGATGCTAACAGAGGCGATGGATATGAGAGAGCCCCAAGCCCTGGGTGAAAGGATGCCAACAGGAACTGGGGCTGGTCACTGTACATCTTGGGGACACAGCCCAGAGTTGAGGACCTCAGGCTGACAATGGGGAGCCTGGAAGGAGCAAGAGACTCCACTAGCACCAACTTCCTGAGTGACCTTGGGGAGGTCATTTAGGGACTCTGAGCCTCCCTTCCTTACCTGCTTCTAGCAGCCACAGTCACCTGCAACATCCCTCCCTGGTCAAGAAGGTAAAAGTCACAATGGGCCATGTGACACTGCAGGGGACCAAGAGACACCTGGGAAGCAGGCAGATGTCTCATATCCACAGGCATTAGTCACAGGTTCACAGGTTCCCTGCGTCCCTGGGAGAGGACATAGCCACCCAGAAGGCAGCTTGCCTCCAGGCAGTGACTCAGAGCGTGGGGCTTAGGGTGGCCCCTCCTCTCCTGACAATCCCTGTAAAGGGCAGACTGGAGCCTGGGGTCATTCCATGGAGAAGGTTCTGTAGGAATCGCCCTGTACATTTTGTCACATGGGGTAGCTCATTCATCACTTGCAGAAAATCCATACTATCTCCTTTTACAGATGAGGACACTGAGGTTGGGGAGGTCAAGCAACATGCCCAAGTCACACAACGGAAGGGTGGAGGGCTGGGCTCAAACCCAGACCTTCTGGCTCCAAAGCCGGTCCTTGTTCAGGCTTACACTGGCGCTCCTGACGAGTGGGCATCTCCCATCCAGTCTGTAGGCTCCTTCAGGGTCACAGCTCTGCTTCATTCACCTCTCAATCCCTGTTGTGCCAGTTCCCAAACCCCAGGCCAAGGAGCCCTGCATCAGCCTTCCCTGAGAAGCTTGTTAAAGGGCTGCTGCATCAGTGTCTTTGATGGTCCCACATCTGCAGTTTTTTAAAAATGTCCAGGGCAGTATGTCCAAGGATCACTGCCCTAAAACCCATGTGCCACTCTCTCTGACCATGTCTTTGAGCCCAAGGGGTGGGCATAGTGCTCAGTGATTCAGTCAAACCTCACGGCAACCCTATGAGGTCTGTACTGTTATGTCCCCATTTTACAGACAAGGAAGTTGAGGCACAGGCTGATTGAATAACTTGCCCGGTGTCACCCAGTTAGTGAGCTGGCATTGAGCTTCATGACAATGTCAGACACAAGAGTCAGTGCCTCTAATCCCCACGCCAATGCTGACACCCACATGCTTCCTGTGATGAGAAGAACAGCCCAGCTCTTCGCATACGCCGTCGCCTGGGCAGGTGCCCTGCTGCCTGGCTCACCGACTCTCACCTCTGCTCTGGGAGTCAGGCATCATTAACCCCATTTACACCAGGAGAGCTACGTTACCAGCCCAACTTCACACAGCTGGCACTTTTCAGAGAAAGATTTGCACTTCCCCTCATATCACAGCCCCACTATTCTCTGCTCCTCTCTGCTCATGAAGGCCATTAACTCCTTGTAAATAAAGAAAAGTACTGTTTACTGAGCATTTACCAAGTGCCAGGCACATAGAACGTAACCCAGTGCCTGGTATCTAGTCAGCATTCAAAACACATCTATTGATGGACCACTTCACATACATGAACTCATTTAAGGCCCAAGAAAAGTACACAAATAGGTCCACTTTCCATTTCACAGAAAGGAAGAGTGGCTGGAGAGAGATTGATTGCAAGAGGGAGGGTTTGACAGAACCAGATCTGGCTGGTTTACAGGACACTGTCCACGGTGGACTAGACTGTCCCCATCTCCCAGCCTGTGGAGTGGCAGCAAGAACAGTACATGTAGGAGAGGAACTAAGATGGCAGCATAGGTAAACACCTATTGTTCTGCCCCTCGCAGCGATTTAAGAACTACAACATAACAACAAAACAAAAATCACCCAGAATCGCCAGAAAGCTGGCTGAGTGAAAACTCCACAAATAAGAGTAAAGGTGGGACACTGAGACTCAGAGGAGCGGCGGGAGCGCAGCCTTGAAGACAGAAACAGGTTAGGAGCCATCCTGGTCACGCGTACGGGCTGGGGCTTGAGCTGGAGCAGCAACCCCGGCTGGATTTCGCCAACAGGGAGGGCGGAGACGACCCACTACATGGATTCCCCAGCGCCAGGCGAGGTCCGAGATCCGGGGTACGTGGAGACGTCCCACTGCACAGATTCTCCAGTGCCAGGCGAGGTCCGAGGTCCGGGGGACGCACCCTGGAAGCGGGGTGTGGCAGAGGCTCCTAGTCTGCGAGAAACCTGGAGGCGGGGAAAAGAAGTTTGGGCACAAGTGTGGCACAAACCCGCGACTTGCCCCCTGGAAACTTGTCTCCAGGTCCCGGAAATCATCTATTTTACAACCCTGGGCTAGACTTTGGGGGTGTGGACACATTTGGGGAGAGGCAGAGTTGTCTGGCAAGGGGAAGAGATTGGAGGCTTTCTCTTGGAGGTGTCTGCAGCCATCCCCATCCAACAGACCCGTGTGTGCGAGCACCGCATAGGACATAGCTGACACTGAGGCTGCCTGCACAGCTCAGAGACTCCGCCCATCCAACCTGAACACAGTCTCCCTTCACAGCCAATTGGCCTGGAGGTCAAACCCTCCTAGGGCTAACAACAACAAGCTGGGTTTAAACTCAAAAATACGATACAATCCATAAAGGATTGCAGTAAGAGTACCCATCTCAAATAACTGGGGAGGCTGTGCCACTGACCCTTAGAGGATATCGACCACATAAAGCAGCCACTATGCAGAGATATGGAAAGAAATCAGGGGTGAAAGAAATGGAGGAGAAAAGACGACAAGACATAGAGTTCAAAACCACGGTTATAAGGCTTTTCAAGAGGCTCCTAGAAAAGGCCGATGAACTTAATGAGAATTACGAGCAAATAAACAAGACCAACCAGGAAATGAATGAGACTTACAAGGAAATGAATGAGACCCTCAGGGAAATGAACAACACCTCTGAGGATATGAACCAGACCCTCACGGATATGAAAAAAGACCAACTAGAAATCAAGCATACACAGACTGAAATAAAAAATATTACACAAAGTCCTAAAAGCAGTCCAGAGGGCCACAAGAACCAAGTCAAAGATTTGAAATACAAAGAACCAAAATCCACTCGGCTGGAAAAGCAAGAAACAAAAATAATTCAGAAAATTGAAGATAGTGTAAGGGGCCTCTGGGACAACCTCAAGCATGCCAACATCCGAATTATTGGGGTGCCAGAGAAAGAGAGAGAGCAAGTTAATGAAAACCTACTTGAAGAAATAGTGACTGAAAACTTCCCCCACCTGGTGAAAGAAACTGACTTAAAAGCCCAAGAAGTACACAGAACCCCAAACTATAGGAATCTAAAGAGGACCACACCAAGACACATCATAATTAAAATGCCAAGAGCAAAAGACAAAGAGAGAATATTAAAAGCAGCAAGAGAAAAACAGTTGGTTACCTACAGGGGAGCACCCATACGATTGTCAGCGGATTTCTCAACAGAAACGATGCAGGCCAGATGGGAGTGGCAAGAAATATTCAAAATAATGAATAGCAAGAATCTATAACCAAGATTACTCTATCCAGCAGAGCTATCATTCAGAATTGAAGGCCAGATAAAGTGCTTCGCAGATAAGAAAAAGCTAAAGGAGTTCATCACCACCAAACCAGAATTATATGAAATGCTGAAAGATATTCTTTAAGAAGAGGAAGAAGAAAAAGGTAAAAATATAAATTATGAACAACAAATACACATCTATCAACAAATGAATATAAAAATCAAGTGAATTGATAGTCTGATGAACAGGATAAACTGGTGAATATAACAGAATCATGGACATAGAGAGGGAATGGACTGATAATTCTTGGGGGAAAAAGGGGTATGGGAAGTACAGCAAGAGATTGGACAAAAATCTTGCAACAATGGGAGAGGACAGTGGGGAGGGGGAGGTGAGGGTGGAGGGTGGGATGGGTACAGGGTGGAGGGGAGCTATAGCGGGATAAAAAAGGGGAACAATGTAATTAATAAACTGAACAATAAAGATTAAATTTTTTAAAAAGAGGACAGTACATGTAGAGAGAATGGATCCCACGGCTCAGAGCCTCACAGACCAACAATGGTCCAATGAGGCCTGTGGCCAGGAGCCACTGGCTACCAGTTGGGCAAGGAGTCCAATTATAACCAGAAAGGTGTCTCATGTATACTCAAAAGCTGCAACAGTGCAGTTTGCCTCAGTCATAGGTTCATCTCCCCAAATGCCCCAGCCCAGGCTGCCACAGCATCTCTCTCCAGGCCTCCAGACTGTGCCTCCCACACCTCTGGGGAAGGATGTGGACCATGACCTGGACTGGGCAGCTCACATGATCAGGAAATCCCTCTCCAGAGCTGAACGCTTCCTCCTGGAGTTTCCTCTTAAACCACTAAGCTCTGCACCCAGGGATAACACAGAACAAGTGGGATCTGCCACCCAACAGCTTTCAGACATCATCCACATCAACAGCATCGACAGTAATGGGAGCTGGTATTTATTGAGTGCTCACCGCCCACCAGGAACCACACAGAGGATTACACAGATCATCCACTGAGCCTCAAGACAACCTGGGACGTAGGTGCTGTCATTATCCAAATGTGCACATGGGGAAACTGAGGCTCACTGAGGCAGAAGGGTTTGCCCAGTCAAGCACATCAAACTCGCAGCCCACAGGCTGCATGCTTCATTTATTTGGCCCATGTTAGCCTTTGAGTTTGACATGCTTGCCCGAGATCATGTAACATGAGTGATCAATAAATAGAAGCTGGTTGTACCCTCGTCTCCTTTCTCCTCCCTTGGATCCTGCTGACACCTGGCTGGGGTCTCTTTCTTAATTCTCCTAAAATCCTCAAATGACCCTTGGGCAGTGGAATGAGCAAACCGGAAACCTCAGCCACCCCTGGGTTCATTTCCTGGATGATGAGTGGCGTTATTCTGTAAGCCATTTCGGGTTGTGGTTTGATTGACTTGGAATCTGAGCATCAGTATAAACACAAATATGATAGAGGTCATGATAACGTTACTGTTAAAGGGGATTATCAATTCAGTAGGCACAGAGCCGGGAGAAAATAGAAACACCAACATAATCCAGAACTCTCACACCCAAGCACCTCCTGTCCACTCCCCATTTCACAGCTCTCAAAACACGTTTGCTCTAGACACCATTCCCAACCCACTGATGCAGAAACGAACAGACCCCCCTTCCCAGTTGAGGAAACTGGTACTCAGACAGGCAAAGTCACTCGACTAAGGTGACTCAGCTAGTGAGGAGCAGAGCCCAGGGTAGACCTGGTTATTAATGAGCATTCCCCTGCACCATGGTCCTCAAAGAGCCCCACAGTGCTGGAAATCAAACGATTTAACTGTGTGATTACAGAATGACAATGCCAATTGAATTCACTCATCTGACAAGCCCCTCCCTTTCGCTCAAAGAAGAGCAAATGAGAGGTGGAAACTACCTCAGAAGCTCCTGGACAATAGTTCCAAAGGGTGCAGGCTCCTACTTTAAGGGTCAGTGGGAAAATGGGGGAAAAGAGAGAACCATGCTCCCATTGCCCCAACTGGTCATTAACATCAGTCGTGGTCACTGACCACAGGCCAAGGTACAGGTGAGATGGGCTGAACCCAGAGTCCCAACCCACTGCAAGCCCACTCTTTCCTTTCCCTCCACCCCAGAGAGCACGCAGGAACCCAAGAAAGAGGCGAGGGAGACAGAGTGTCTCCTGGGAGTATCTCCTGAGAGAGCCCACCCCAGGCTTTCCTGGAATGGGGGTGAGCAGTTTCCCAAAAGAGAAAGAGCTTGGCTCTTTGCACCCTGAAAAGATTGATCTCTTTCTTTTTATGCCAAAGCTCAAAGGGCCAAGTTTAATCCAAAGAAGCCTTTACCCTTAGTTATTAGACAGGAGTGAAGTCAGCAAGGGCTAATGGGCATTGTTTTAATCCTTGCTCATGGGCACAGCAGCTACCAGAGAGGGTGTTAGCAGCCAGGGACCCTCCTGTGCTGGGCTCCGCATGGGGTGTGAATCCCGGTCATGGCTGCTTCCCAATGCTTCACTCAGATTTTTCTTCCCCATGAGCTGCAGCGAATCTGGTCTGACAGGACCAAATCCAGAGGTACGGGACCCCACAGAACAAAGTCGATTGAGGACCCTTCAATGCTCAGGTGACAGATACACCTTCAATAGGGACAGTAAAAAATCACAGTAGCCTCAGCTGTGTCTAGAAGTAGACGAGGGTCTGAGAGACTGCCTGACCATCGGGCCCAAAGCTCCCTGTTCAAATGCCTCCAAAGGCTTTCTACAGCCCTAACCAGAGAGTCAACTTCCTAATGTGGCTTAGAAGGCCTTACCCAGGCTGGACTCAACCTTGCTCCAGCCTCACCTCACCGCCAAGCCCTTTACTTTACCTGCTTTCCTCCCAGTCATGCTAACCTGCCCATTCCAGGCCCTTAGCACATGTGATTCTTTATGCCTAGAATATTTTTTCTCATTGTCTGCTCCCACTACAGTGTAAGCTGTAGGAGGCAGGAAATGTTCTTTCTGTTGTATCCTGCAGTGATACAACTACCACAGTGTTTGTCACTGAGTGAGGATCCAATAAATATTGAATAAATGAATGAATGAATGAATGAATGAATGAATGAACAACAAGTTTCCACACTGGTTATCATAGACCAACATAGCTCTGTCCATAAACATTAACTAATTATCTAAATGTTCAGGTGGTCTCACTGGCTTGAGGGAACCCAGAGCTCAGAGGTGATCCAGAGAGCATTTTGGGAGATCCAAACTAAGGCAATAAGAGAACCACCCATCAATGCCAAGGCTGAGAAGCATGAAGGAGAGAGGAGGTCTTGCAGGAGTGAGAGAAGGTGGAGAGGACAGAAAAAGACCCATCTACTTCCCCCTCCCACTGCCAGTCCCACCCCAATTCCCAGAAACACTCCCCTCACCTACATTCCTGAGTTCAGTGAATCAGCCTGTGCACCCCTCAACAGGTTCTCCCCACTTTCCTTTCAGCTTTTTACCTGGCTTCTTAGACTACATTTCCAAGACTGAGAAAACTTTCACCTCATCCCATTCCCTCTGCCTTGAGTTAGGCACAGCCAGTTAACCAAGCAGGGGAATGGGGAGGAAAGGAAATTGATGGTTCCACTGATGGGGATGCTTGTTATGAATGGCTTGGCTGTCCATCCACCCACCAATCACACCCATGAGAGAACCCACTGGGCAGCCAGGCTCAGGGACCAAGTGCTCTTTACTACAGGGCATGCGCATCACCAGGCCTAGTGGAGTCATTAAATAAATCCAACATTTAGAAAAGGGGGGTCAGGGTGGGGAATGCAGCAGACACTTTCCTGAAATCCAGTAGCAATAAAAGAGATAAATGGGCCAGCTTGCTCCAGACAACCAAGCGCCAGAGAAGTAATTATCCCACTTCTGGTCCTCAGCAAGGATGCCAGTGGCAGAGGCACCTGCCCCCGTAATTCATCAGCCTCAGATTTATGGACTCCTCGGGAGCCCCCTGTACAAAGTCTCCCCTCCAGTTCACTCGAGACAATGCTATTTAGATTTTGTCAAGATTATTGCTCTTCTCTGTCCTACCTGAGTGGGGAGGCAGGCACCACAGTGCATGGCACAACTAAATATTGATTTGCTGGTGCCAACCTGCCCAGGAGAGAAAGCTCTACAAATGGATCAATTGTTTCCAACTTCCCAAAAGCTCCCAAGCCCTTGATGTATCCTGTGAGTCACTGTGAGCTACTGGGGTCACATCAGGCAAGCAGAGAGCCCAGCTGCATAATCCTAGGGAGTAAAGCTGTGTTATGTAGAAAGTGCCACAAACCTTAGTTTCCTCATCTGTAAAATGGGAATCAGAGCATGGAAGGATGAGGATTCCCATTCTCGATATTGCTTGGAATCTTTCTAAATGAGCTTACGTTTCTTTTATAGGAAGAAAACTAAGCACAGTGAAACGTAAATAAAGTGAAGGTAGGAGTTCACGCCTCATCAGTTTGAGAGTTGAACTAGATGATGCCCACTCTGCCCACAGCATAGGGTGGGGCAAGTGCTGAGAGTGCAATGCCTGTAGCTGCCAGGACACTGCAGTTACTGTGGCTGATGATGATTGTTGATGGAAATCAGGGTTGTTGGCAGGGGGTTGGCTATGTGACTTTGAACAAGAAGAATGACCTCTCTGATTCATCTCTAAAATCAGAATTGTGAGATCTTTTCATGACATTTCCAGTCCCAAGACCCCTTTTGCATTACCTCAGGGCTGGTTAGGGTTGGTGACTTTGGCGTTATACTTCAGGGCAAGAGAAGATGGCCTCAGTGGCCCCTTTGCTTCTCCATGTCCCAAGGCCTTCATTCACTCACTCATTCACTCACACATTCATTATTTTGCCATTTTAGAAGCTATAGCTGGGCCCTCCAGGAGCCATGTGGGGAGGAACACACAGGAACAGGCAGTTCTGATGCAGTGAGGGGTTCCAGCTGTTGGGACATGTGTGTGGGCTGGGAGAGCTCTGAGCAGGGCTTGTCCACACCTGCCTGGGCTTCACAGAAAAGATGACACTGAACTGAGAAGGGAGAGGGGGAGTTTGTGGGGATGTGGTGGGAAGGGCACCGCAAACACAAGGAACAGAGCATGCAGAGTCTAGAGGCTCGGAAGCACTTGGCCTGCTTGAGTAAGAGCACCTGGCTTAAAAGGCTGGAGAGTGGGGTAGGAGAGAGGAGCAGAGCAGAGGTGAGTGGTGAGTCTGGAGAGGCCTGTGCCTGGGCTCCCTGCTCCATGCTTTCCCATGAAGGATGCCTACTGGACTTTTTCCAGGTCAAGTCCCAGCTCTGCTCTTGACTGTGGACAAGAAGCTTCACTTCTCTGAGCCTCTGTTTCTTTTGTGATAAAATGAGGGAAAGATGTGCCTCATACGCTTGTAAGAAGAGTAAAGGTCTCATGCATTCACTCAGCAAGTGATGACTGTGTGGCTGTTCTACTGTATGTCAGCTCTGTGCTAGAAATGGGGCCACAGCACAGAACAATGTCTACCTGGAAAACTGGGCAGGGGCAATGGCAGGGGGCTTGAGCAGAGGTAGGGAAGTAAAAAATTACCACAAATGAGACCAGGTTAGTCCATCTGGGTTAGCTAAGGGACACGCATGAAAGTTAGGCCCTACCTCCCACCAAAGCTGGGAAATGGCAGCCCTGTCTTCAGGTGTTGGATGGAACAAGCAGGAACTCCTTTTGGCAGCCTGGAATTTTCCCTGTCAGGCTCTTCACGAGGAGCAAGGGCCAATCAGGCTGGTGTAGTTCAGTTGGTCAGAGCGTCGTCCTGTACACCAAAAGGTCCCGGGTTAGATTCCTGTTGGGGCACATACCTAGGTTGCAGATATGGTCCCTAGCCCCAGTCAGGGCATGTGTGGAAGGCAAAGGATCAATGTTACCTCCTACATTGCCCCCCCCCCCCTCTCTCAATCAATAAATATATCTTTGGATGAGGATTTTAACAAAGAAGAAAAAGAGGGGATAAGGCCACCCTAGGCATATGGCCTCGAGCTGTTAGAAACCACATTAATGTCTGTTCAAGTTTTTATAGGTCAAGGTTGGGCTTCATTGAGAAGAGGACTCAGAGAAGCCTGGCTAGAGTTTGGTCAAAGAGAGAATCAGAGACCAGGAGCACCTCTTCATTGTGGGCTGCCGGTTCACGGTGCTTCTGATGTCGAGGGTCTTCATGAATTTCCTGTGGCATCAGCTCCCCAGGTAAGTTCTTACAAGCCTCCTCAGGGAGAGAGCCAACAATGCCAGTTTCCCTTGGAACACAGATCTCACGCATCCTTGTCCCCCACAGTGCCGAGCACAGCACCTGTCTCTTAGTAGGAACTTGGGAAAATACTGGTTGACTTGGACAGAATTTGAAACAGAAATTGAGCATGTTTTTAAGGGTTGCACTGGAGCATGAAAAAACGTGTGGAAAGAAAATGGGAAATTGGAGATAGCAAGAGTGGCAGTGCTTTTGTTTTCCTGTGAAATGAAGCAAAGGTAGCAAGAGAGGTTAGCTATTGACTTGTTTTTGTTTGGGGGATTAAAGAATTAACAGTGTGTTTGCACACTAATTGGAATTATCCAGGAGAAATGGGAACATTGATGATGGAGGCAAGAGGGGAAGGGGTCTGGGGCACACGTGGCCTTGGATAAGGGATAGAGTTCATGAAGCCAGGGGGGTCTCAAGGCATGAAAAATTTTCCTGATTGTCTCCCAATAGAGGCACACATCCTTCCAGATATTTATCTTACAGACCAAGATGATTAGAATCTTTATCATGCTGTTCATATTTTTTGGCAACCTACTTTCGGTATTCAAAAGCATATCATGGACATTCTCCCAAATCAGAGCATAGAGGCCAAATTCAATCATCTTAATGGCTGCTTAGTATTCAATGGTATGGGTGTGCCATAATTCAGATAACCAATCTCCTACTGATGGACATTTAAATTTCTCCAATTTTGCGATTACAAATAACATTGTAGTGAAGATCCTTACCTAGCTCTATACTCTGGAGTATTTCAGAATGATTGAGCCTCAGGAGTTAAATTGCTCCAACAAAAGTCTGTGTCTTGTGAATTTTGATAGACGCTGCCCGCCTGTCCTCTGCTATTGTTACCCCGATGAATAGCCCACCAGCAGGATGTGAGGGCATCACTGGGGCTTGGTTTGAGTTCAGACTTCAAAGCAGACTTACTTGAACGTGGTTCAGCCTGAATGTGGTGCCAGAACCATAATTGATCAACCATTGTCCCCTCCTCTCCAGGCTGCAGGATGTGCTTCCATGGGCTTGGCTGGGGAGCTGGAGAGGCAGAGAAGAAAGAGCAGACCAAAGGGGACACAGTACAGATCTGGGGCTCTATGGGGTTCTCGGGGTCAGGAGCCCAGGGCTCTAGCCGTGCTCAGCAAACAACTCCTGTGGTGTCTATGCAAGCAGTTGAGCCTCTCACTGCCAATCACAGTGCATGTCCTTGTGCCGCTCCGAGGAGGGAACAAATGTGAACATGAGATTTAAATGTTGGGGCAGAGACTGCCTGTGATCTACTGATAGTGAGTGACCTGCCTCCTCCCTCATACAAACACATCCTTTATATTCTCAGAGGCAACAATTACACCTACTTAAAACATTATGGCCCTAGCTGGTTTGGCTCAGTGGATAGAGAGTCGGTCTATGGACTGAAGGATCCCGGGTTCAATTTTGGTCAAGGGCACATATCTACCTCAGTTACAGGCTCCTGGGCCTGGTCCAGGGACAACCAATTTATGTGTTTCTCTCACATCGGTGTGTCTCTCTGTCTCTCCCTCTTCCTTCCACTCTCTCTAAAAATCAATGGAAAGTACATCCTTGGGTGAGGATTAAAAAAACAATTATGTTTCATTCCTCTGCAGACTGTCGTGTGATACAGTTTCCACCAAGATGCGAGCAGAGGAAACTATGAGGCATTCTGGGAAACTCCCTGAAGGGCAGCAGCAGCTGAACCAACATGGACTGCCTTCCCACTCCCTGTCCCAATTGAGGCCAAAGGCCCAAGTAGAGCCACTGAACTGTGACGTCAGGGCAGCTGGACATACTGAGGATGCTAGGCTCCATGACATCTTGGATCTGCTGGGCCTTCACCAGTCACTGACTCATTAGGAAAGAAAAATAAACCCCTGGTTGTCTATGCCTCTGTTGATCCAGCTCCCTACTCTCAGTGAAGTGCCATTCCGAACTGTGTGAGCGGCAATGTGGAGGTGACTGGGCACCAGATTGGTCTTCAGGAAACCTGGCCTACTGCCCCTTCACCACCATTCAGTGTGTGAGGGACCACAAAAGGCTAGGCCTCTCTGATACTCATTCCCACATTGATAACTAGGGCAGCAGTCCGAGGGACAGCAAATCAAAGGAGGATAAAATGACAACTCTTTGAAGCCTTCTGTCCTGGGACACAGGGAAGCTGGGGGCTGGTCATCAGCTGACTTTGGACAACCCCTAGCTGCTCAGTAATACTCCATTGCCTCATGCTTAAATAGGAGAATGGATAGACCTTGCAAAGGGTGACACTGTTCAAAGGAGAGAGGTTGTCAGTGTGGACTAGTAAGTATTTAGAGTTCCAGATGGATGATGGCCCCCACCAGGGGCCACAAGGATGGAAGCTCAGAGGGTGTGCAGCCAGCAAGGCCAGTGGGTGGTAGGAGATCATTAGATTGGGAGCTAGGAGCCCTCCCACCAGGTCACTGTCTACCTTGGATACCCCTCCTCTGGTCTGTTTCCTCGCCTATAAGATGCAAGATTCAGACTAGACCATGAAGACTCTCGCCCTCTCTCATACTCTTGAAGTTAATCTTTCTGCTTTCACAGGGAGGCAAGGTCAGGTGATGGGGGGAGGAAGGGTCAGGACCAATCAGGAGTATAAAGTGCAAAGACCTCAGAGAGGTCTCCACAGGACCCAGCGGGACATCTGCTAAGATAGCTTTCTACTCAGAGAGGTGATGCCAGACCCATTTTTCTACTCACCCAGTGCAGGGTGGACCCTGGTCCATTCAGGGTGCCCTGCCTGATTTGAGTGAGAATGCAGCGTACCTTGCAGAGTTCATGGTAATTAAGCAACAGCTCTGAGCAGATGGACAAGCTCTCCTGGGAAGACCTGGGTCTTCTAGTAATGAGCTGTGTAACCTTGAGATTGTCACTTAACCTCTCTGGGTCTCTGTTAATGTACCTATAAACAGACCAAGAGCTTTTGAAGATTCTTCCAGCACTAAAATATAGGATTCTAGATGAAGGGTCATGGTAGTTGCCCTCTCGTTAGATTATTGGGAAGATGAAATTAGATCAGCCACGCTCTGCAGATATTGGGCTTTTCTCCATCCATTCCTCTTGATTTCATTTCATACTTTGCTTTTCTTGTCCTCCACCCCAAACCCAGTGGAGGATATCTGTGGGTTACTGCCATCCAGTACCCTGGCACCCTTTACTACAAAACTTGTGCCCAAAATTTTCTCCTCCTTTTCTCTCAGCATATTTCAGGTTTGTTTCAGCTAGGTCAACCTCACCCTGAGAGTCT
The DNA here is from genome assembly GCA_027563665.1 of Antrozous pallidus. Lineage (NCBI taxonomy): Eukaryota > Metazoa > Chordata > Mammalia > Chiroptera > Vespertilionidae > Antrozous > Antrozous pallidus. Next base: position 194,009,533 of record CM050508.1, read on the forward strand.
AGGATGGTCCCTGATTGGATTAAGCCAATCATCACATTCCTTCTCACTGGCCTTCCATACTGGTTCAGGATCAGAGCCAATGGGAGTCAGCCCAGGGCTTCTGATCAACTATTGGGGAAGTTCTCTCTTCTCTGCTGGACTCCAGACTATCTGGCCACCAAAAAGGAGGACCTGAGCATGACCTTGCATGGGGTAGAGATGCTAAAAGATGGAGAAGGTCCTGGTGGTGTCATTTAAGTCCCTGCAACAAGGTCTAATTAAAGGCCCCTCCCTGGGCTTTTCAAGGCATAAAACCAATACATACCTTCTGAGCTCAAGCCAGGTTACACCAAGGCTCCTGTCACAGGAAATGAATGAGCCTCCTGGCTGCCTCCTTTCCAGCATCTAAGTCTCCAAGCTGAGACCAGCACAAAACTTGGCTGTGTCAGCTTCTTCCTCTGGGGGTGAGCCAGGTTCATCTCCTGCTGCCCCTTCTCTCCATCATCTTCTCTTCCACAGAGGAAGCTACACAAACCACCCCATAATGGCACCCCATAATGGCACATTGTCCCCAGACTCTAATGGACTGAGCAGCCCTGTCACTGCCAGACCCAGCATCACGCAGTGACCTTGAGAGCTGCCAACTCAGCACACTGTGGATTCCTGGTGCTTACTCACCTCCTGCTGGCAAAAAGTGGTTGAGTTGGGAAGCCACTGGTCAGATTTAAGGTGGGGGTTGGGAGGGTGATTACACAGAACCCTCTACAGCAGTGGTTGAGACCCACAGGTTGAGAACCACTAGCAGGGTCGCCTAAGACCATCGGAAAACACAGATATTTACATTATGATTCATTAACAGTAGCAAAATTTCAGTTATGAAGTGGCAAAGAAAATAATTTTATGGTTGGGGGGTCACCACAACATGAGGAACTGTATTGAAGGGTCGTGGCATTAGAAAGGTTGAGAACCACTGAAGAGTCAAGGTTTGGGAACAGAGTTTTAGAAATGACCTTGTTCTGCAGATGTGCAGACTAAGCCCAGAGAGGCCAAGTGACTTGACCCCAGTCACACAGTGATCTGGAGACTGAATTGGGCCCAGAACCCAGAACTCTCAGTTCTGAGTCCAGTTGTTCCCTTTTCTCTGCCCTGGTATCCTACCAGGATTAGACCTGTTTCCTCCCCAGGACACCCTCCACCCTCCCACACACACAACTTTCTTCTTTCTGATTCTCTAGGACAGTCAGTCTCTATGACAGTCAGTGCCTCCTATAGGATCCTTGCTTCTCCCAGAGTCTGCACCACTCTAAACGCCCCAGTCATACCCCAGAGTGTCTCAGTTCAGCAAAGGTGGATGCAGAAGGGCTAGGATGGCATGGGAGTGTCTGTGGCAACCTGATTCCAGGCCTGAGCTGGCCTCTGAGGTCAGGCACTGGTCCCATAATCAAATCTTAAGGATACCCTTCTTCACCCTGAGTCAGGTTCTCCCCTCATCTCCTACTCCCAGCTCCACTTGTTGGGGGAGCTCTGCCTGCAAAACACAACTGTGTTCTATTTTGTTGCTGTGAGGCCTGGGCTGAGCTTTCTGGCCATCTCTCACCTGCCCCAGTCTCTCAAAACACTGAGTCTTGTTTCCTGTCAGCTGTCCCCCAAAGCCTTCTTGTCTGTTTGGGCAGGAAAATCTATTGCTCACATCCCTGAGTATCCACATCTGGTCCACCTCAATGCCGACCCACCTTCCACTGCCAAGGGGTGCCAGAACATCCTCAGAGGATCAGCGATGGGACAGGTGAGGGCTGAAAGCCAGGGCTCCCCATCACCACCCCCACCCAGATAAAAAGTGGTCTGTGCATCCAACTCAAGTCAGGGCCCGCTTATCTGAGCACCTACCCCATTGCAGGCACCATGATGACCCCTCCCCACAGCCCCACCCTGTGACTCTCACAACCACCTGTGAAAGAGGGTTCATCAGCTCTAACTTCATGTGGGGAAACTGAGGGTCCGAGAGGTGAAGTCACTGCCCAAGGCCACCCACCTGACCATAGGAACCCTAAAGGGGGTATACATAGAGCCCTGCTTCCCACAGCGGTGTCTGCGGGGATGTGGTTTTCAAGAACCTCCAAGTACAGCCCGCATTCAACCCCCTTTCTAAATCCTTCCTGGCCATTGTTTACCTGGAATCAATGCCAAGTAAATATCAGAGATCATCTCCTGGAACCGGAGGCTGGAGCCGCGTGGCTGGCAGACTCCCAGCCTGGATCCTGAGAGGGGCTTGTTTAGCCCACAGTCACTGCTGTGCTGTGTCTGCAGGAGGCCTGTCCTGATTTGGACTTTGTGGCAACCACAGGAGAGCTTGTTATCAAAACTGATGTGGAGGTTGAAAGGCTTTGCTCCACAGTGGGACTGTTGGACTCGGGCAAAAATGCAAGGCCATCAGCTGTTTGAGTGAAATGCAATGACTGCCAATCTTCTGGAGCAAGGGAAACAAAAGAAAATAATAAACAAATGGGATCATATCAAACTAAAAAGGTTTGCACTGCAATGGAAACCATCAGCAAAACAAAAAGACAACCTACTGAGTGGGAGAAGATATTTGCCAATGATAAATCCTATAAGGGGTTAGTACCCAAAATTTATAAAGAACTCAGACAACTCAACACCAGAAAAACAAATGACCCCATTAAAAATTGAGCAGAAGACCCAAATTGACACTTCTCCAAAGAGAGCATACAGATGGCCAACAGACATATGAAAACTTGTTAGCATCACTAATCATCAGAGAAATGCAAATCAAAACCACAATGAGGTATCCTTGCACACCTATCAGAATGCCTATCATCAATAAATCAACAAACAACAAATGTTGATCAGGATATGGAAAAAAGGGAAACCCTCCTGCACTGTTGGTGGGAATGCAGATTGGTGCAACCACTATCAAACACAGTGTGGCAATTTCCCCCCAAAATTAAAAAGAGTTGTGTATGGGCCAGTGATTCCATTTCTGGAAATATATTCAAAGAAACCCAAAACACTAATTTGAAAGAATATATGCACCTCCATGTTCATTGCAACAGTATTTATAATAGCTAAGATATGGAAGCAACTCAAGTTCCCATCAACAGATGAATAAGTAAAAAAGCTATGGTACATACAAACGATGGAAATACTTCTCAGCCATAAAAAAGAAATGAAATCTTACCTTTTGTAACAGCATGGATGGACCTAGAGGGAATTATGCTAAGTGAAATAAGTCAGAGAAAGAGAAATACTATATGATTTCACTTATATATGGAACCTAAAGAAAAATAAATAAACAAAATAGAAACAGAGGCATAGATTCAGAGAGCAGACTAAGGGTTGACAGAAGCGGGGAGGGTAGTGTGTGGATGAAAAAGATGAAGGGATTAGCAGTGCAAACTGGTAGTTATAGAACAGTCACAGACATGTAAGTTACAGCCGAGGGAATACACTCAATAATATCTTAATAAATGTGTATGGGACCAGGTGGGTACTTGAAGTATCAGGGAGACCACTCCGTAAAGTACATGATTATCTAACCATGATGCTGTACATCTGAAACTAATACAGAATAATGCCAACTGTAATTGAAAAATAAAACATAAATAAATAAAAAATACAATGACTACCATGAAATTTTAATTAAATTCTTACTCATGTGAATAATTGAGTATGAAATTCAAGTGTGCTGGCTTCCTCAAGCCCGATCTGGAAGGAGAACTGGGGCAACCTGAGCATCAGGTACAGGGCTCTGTGGGGTCTGCAAACGCCCAGGTATTGAGGGCCCAATGACAGTCTTTTCTCTTGCTGACCCTGGGAGCCACCTCATTATCTCTCCTCTCAGGAAAGTCATTTTCTCCCCATTTCCTGCCTCTCTGCTTGGCCCAGCAGGAAGTGACAGGTGAGAGGAGCAGATGGAGGAAGAGGCAGAAAGCAGGAGGGATTAGGTTAGAACCCAGCTTGGAGTCCAGCTGAACCCATAAATCATGATTCTGCAGCTTGCAAACTGTGTGATCTTTAGTAACTCACTGTACCTCTTTGAGTTCAAGTTTCCTCGTCTGAAAAATAAGGACTATAACTTCCATCTTTTTAGAAATGTTGATTATTTTCCTCCTGATTCATCCCTTCCTGATCAACTCTGATGTCATTCCTCCCACCATCACCTCCAACAACAACCCTCAGCTTATTAACAGTATTGACGTGGGGACCTGGACAAATGATCAGACCTTCTCCCCTAGGCATCCCAGTTTGGAACATGGGGACAGAGTGTTAAGCTGTGGCAGCCAATAGGAAGAGCATGTAGCTCAGGGGTAGAAGCCATCATTTTGGTGTGGCCATGGTGAGTGGGAAACAAGGAGAGAAGCCAGTCTACAGCAAAAAGGAAGAAGATGAGCAGAGGGAACAGGAAATGAGTCATCCTCCTGATTCAGACAGAAGAGACAGGGCGCATCCCTGTCCAGGAACCTCCAGGCCCTAGAACCCTGGCTGTACTTTCTACAGTGGAGGTCTGACGGGGCTCCTTGCCCTTCCACCAAGCCATCTTCCTATGGGAGCCCCTTTCTGTGAGTCTGTGAACCAGTTAGGGTTCTCCTCTGTTTTACGTGTCAGAAAATTCAACCCAAACTAGCTGAAGCAAAAGGGGAATCCACTGATCATGCCATGGAAATGGTCGGTGCTACGCTTGGTTTCACACACAGCTTGAAGGGGCCTCCAGTGATTCACCAAAGACCTGGCTTCTTTCTCCATTTCTCCTTCACAAATTGTCTTCCTTCTCTGGCTACACCTGAGAAGGAGGCAATAGCTTAGACTGTGAGCTTTCAAGTTCAAATTCAATGGCAAAGAGCAAGAATTGTTATCAGAAGCCCCAATAAAAGCCCTATTGTGGCTCATTAATTCCAATGGTCCTCTGCCCTCTCTGAGCTAAGTACTACGGCTGGAAAAATCCATTTTACAGATTAGCTTAAGCCTTGGGCACTTTGCCCACTGCTGAGCTATGGTGCAGCCTCAGTTGTAGACTGAGAGCAGGGAAGGGAGAGACCCAATGACAATGTCAGCAGAGCTGCTGTGGGAAGAGGACTCTGAGCAAACAACCTTGGCTTTGGCAGCCAAGACAACTCAAAGGGGAGGGAGGATGAAGGCACCTGCACATGCAGATGCTCAGGAAGTGCCGACTCCTGCCCTCCACCCTTACATTGGTAATTTTCCTTCACCATCTGATAACTGAGCCTTCTGAGGCCTGCAGGCCATTGCCCCCACTGTCTTTTGCCCAGACTTTGCATGTGACCTTCCTCTGCTTCCTGTAGGCAGCCCCCTACTGCACTCCCCCGGGAAGAGGAGTTCAGATACTGAGGCTCCCCCTGCATGGACAATGGGATGAGTGCACAGGCTCAGGATGGGCTGCGAAGTCTGCATCCTGCCCTGCCACTTACTATCGGTGTCATTCAGGTGAGTCACTAACCTCTTGATTCCTAGCTTCCTCACCTGCAAAATGGGGAAAACAACCTCTCAGTTCTCCCATATGAGAATTAAGACCCCTGAATCCCCTTCGCCCAGGGTCTTCAGGGCTCATTCCTCAGCCCATGTAGCCCAAGAGGTAAAAGGCAGAGGGTGGAGGGAGGGAAGATGGTTGAGGAGAGAGCTGGACCCCCTCTGCCTCCTCTCTCCAGGCCCAGGCCCAGCCATCATCCATGCCCCAGAGGCAAGGAGAGTAACTCAGACACCCTCTGTCCCGGTGGGGGCAGAGCTGGGGTGGGGATGGGAGCAGGAAATGTTGCATCACAGAGCAGAGAAAATTATCCGAAACATGGCATCCTCCTCTTGAATGCAAATGCAGTCCCGGTGACAAGACGAGTTCAGCAGCAGCAGGCAGGCCTGGGCCTTCTCCTGGCCGCCATCGGCTCCAGCCCCACAGCCCTCATTTCCCTGCCTGGTAGCGCCTGTTTCCAGCGCATTGTTTTTCTCCTTTTGATAAAGGGTAATTCATTTAAGGCTCTCTGATGGTTATTTCATGTCTCTCACGCCTACTTTTCACTGGAAGATCAATTTCAAGGAAACATTTAAAGCCTGTGGAAGTTAGATCCATTAACAAGTGCTAAGTGGCCAATCGCTCATGGAGGGGCCTTTGACTAAGACCAAGAAATGATAACTCTGCCGGGAGCCCTGGAACAAGGCTTATGAGCCTTTTCTTTTTCCTCTGCCTGAAATTAAGGTTTGTTTTGGAGACCAAGGAGGATGATTAAGAGAGCAGCCAGCCAGCCCTGTGTGTAGACAGAGGAGGTGCTCCCAGCTCACCCCTGGAGAGGGGTCTTGCTTCCCAAAAACTGTCATTTTATGTGACTCTGTGGCTCCGCTCCAGGAGTTTCTCCTAATGTTACTCAGTCAGAGAGAGAGAGAGAGAGAGAGAGAGAGAGAGAGAGAGAGAGAGAGAGAGAGAGAGAGGAGACGCATGCACACGGGCAGTGGGAGCAAAGAGACCTGATGTCACCTTCATGCCATAGTTTACTGGGACAAGGAGGGCCAGGTTGGGGGTTAGGGCAGGGATGGGGATGGGTGAATCATCAGAGACCATTTCTAGAGAGATTAGGACCAGGGGGAGAGCAAGGAGAAGGAAGGCCAGACCATTAATTCCCAGAGATAAATGATGAGGTTGGTTCCCAAAGCTCAGAGTGATGAAGGCTGATAGCCAACACCTCACCTGGTGACAGAGCTGAAATAAGGTCATAACATTTATGGAGGGTAAAAGTGCTGTTCTGAAACTTTGGCCACTGTTCACCCCTGCTTGCTTAAAACAAAAGAATTATTGCTTTAGTTTCCAGCTTGAGACCTTGAAGGCTAGAGAAAAAAAACCTTTGAAAACTAGAACCAGAGAATTAACAGATCGGCACCAATTCTGTAGCTACACCACCTCTTTTTACAAGATAGGACCACTTTCCCACGTCTAGTAGAATGTATAAATAGAAGATAAGGAGCGAGCAACAGGGTTATTCATAGTCTATTGGCACCCCTTCCCCAGATGCAGCCTTGGGGGCTGTTCGCCAAACGTAGGGCAATAACATTGATGGTTCAGACCCCTTTAAAAGGACTGCCTGCACCCTGGGCGGGGCAGCTGTGGGTGTTAGGTCTCTGCGCGGTGCCCTGAGCCCACACTGGCCAGTTTTTCAATAAATCCTTGCCTGCTTGTTACCAACTTAACTGCCTCCGTGGTCATTTGCAACTGGTCGTAGAAGTCGCCCCACAACAAGAGCCCCAGCACAACGACATCAGCTTCCAGCCACTGGGATCTTATATGTGCCTGACCCTACATTGGCACTTTTGTGTTATTTCAGTTAAGAGTCATAAAACTCCATTGGCCCCTAGATGGTATTATGGTCCCACTTTACAGATCAGGAAATTGAGGCTCAGAGAGGGGAAGTCCTTTGTCCTGAAATGCCCAAGTTGCAATGCAAGTCCAGATCTGTCTGATGCCAAAGCCTGAGCACTTCACCATTATACTTCCCTCCATCGTCTGATTGCACATTCCCAAGGATGAGGAGCTCACCACCTCTTAAAGTAGCCCAGTCCATCTCTGGGAAACTTTGAAGGTTGCAAAGTTCTTTCTTCTGGCCACTCTGAGGACAACCACTGTCTCTTGCACATGGCAGACCATTCTGTACTTGGAGATAACACTCTCTTCTCCCCAAGAGATGTCCCATCCCCGGGCCCCACAGCTCCACTCCATCAGCATTCTTCACCACAGCAGCCCCTCTGACGGAGCTCCGTTCCTGCAGTGATCCAGGGGAGGGAGCAGCAGTCCCTGGACCACATTTCTGATCTTTTCTGCCCACTTTTCCTGAATGAGGACACACTGCGGAGACACAGGGTTGGTCATGGCCAACAGGGTGAATCCTCCTTTATGCACCCCCCTCTTCACCTGACTCCCATCACAAACCTCCCTCCTGCACTGCAGTTGGAGAGCTGAATAACAAGAATTTTTAAAGCCACTTTATTGAGGTATAATTGACATAAAATAAACTGCATGTATTTAAATGTACATTTGGATATGTTGACGTGAGTGTATTCACCCCCCCCCCTCAGAAGCCTCACATGCTCCTTTATAATCCCGTCCCCGGCCCTTCCCTGCCTCCCCATATCCCTCCTTGGACAACGTGAATCTGTCCCATGTTACTATTGATTAGTTTCCATCTTTGATACTTTTATAGAATCATACAGCAATATGGTTCTTTGTATCTGGTGTCAGTGTGATTATTCTGAGATTCATCCGTTGTCGCATGTGTCAATAGTTATTTCATTGCCCTGGCCTGTTTTGCTCAGTGGATAGAGCATCAGCCTGCAGACCTAGGATCCAGAGTTCAATTCCAGTCAAGGGCATGAACCTCTGTCATGGTCCTGGTCAGGGCTTGTGCAGGAGGCAACCAATCGATGTGTTTCTCTCACATCAGTGTTTCACTCTGTCTTTCCCTCTCTCTCCCACTCTCCCTAAAAATCAATGGAAAAATATCCTCAGGTAAGAATTAACAAACAAAAATAAGTTGAGGGGTTTTTTTGGGTTTTTTTTTGTTTTTTTTTGCTGAGTAGAATTTCATTATGTGACTATGCCAAATGTGTTCATCCATTAGCTGCTGATGGACATTTGGGATGTTTCTAGTTTGAGGCTATAATAGTTAAAGTCCTATGGCCATTCAAGCTCCTATTGGGTAAATAACTAGGAGTGGAAGGGCTAGATCGTATGGCAAGTGTTTAACTTTGTATGAAACTGTCAACTCTTCTAAATTGGTTGCACCATTTTACTTTCCCACCAGCCCTGTGTGAGTTCCAGTTCCTCCACATCCTCAACAAAACATGGTCTGAGCCATCTTTCTAACTGTAGCCATGCTAATTCCACAGTCCGAAGAGGCATTTCATGGTGGTTCTGATCTGCTTTCCTAATCGCTAATGTGTTTAGCATCTGTTCATGTGCTTGTGTATTTGTCATTCCTGTATCTTCTTGATGAAGTATTCAAATCCTTTGTCTGTCTATTTTTTATTAGTTATTTGTCTTGAGAATTATTTACATACTCTAGATACTAATCTTTCATCAGATGGATGCTTTGCAAATATTTTCTTCAGTCTATGGTTTGTATTTTAATCATTTTAATATCTTTCGAAGAGCAGAAGTGTTTAATTCTTATTAACTCCAATTGATCAATGTTTTCATTTATGGATCCTGGTTTCAGTGTCATATCTAAGCAAGCTTTGCCTAACCCAAAGTCACAAAGATTTTCTTCTCTGTTTTATTCTACAAGTTATATAATTTTAGGATTTATGTTTAGGTGTAGAGTTCAATTTTTATGTGGTGTATGATATGAACTGAAGCTCACTTTTTGCATATAGACACCCAATTGTTCCAGCATCATTCATTGAAAACTATTTCTATACTAAATTTTCTTTGCACTTTGATCAAAAATCAGTTGTCTACAGATCCATGGGTCTGTTTCTGGACACTCCATCTGTCCCATTGATCTTTCTAACTATTACCAATACCACACTGCTTTATTGCTTTCACTTTTTAAGTTTGAAATTAGGCAGTGTTAATCCTCCAAGTATATTATTCTTTTTCACAGTTGTTTTGACTATTCTAGGCCTTTTGCATTTCCATATAGGTTTTAAACCAGTTTGTAAATTTCTACCAAGAAAACCTATTAGCTTTTTATTGGGTTGAGTTGACCTAGAGATCAATTTGGGCAGATCTGACACGTTAATACTAGGTCCTATGACTCATGAGCAACATATAACTCTCCATTTATTTGGATCTTCTTTAATTTCTCTCAGCAATGTTGTCTTATTGCTTTTTAGTGTAGAATATAGGTATTACAGCTTTTGTCAGATTGACCCCTAAATAATTAAAATGTTTGATGCTGTGGTAAATGGTATTTTTATTTTAATCTCTAATTGTTTATTACCAGTAAATATAAATACAATTGATTCTTCTACATTGATCTTTTAGCCTGCAACCCTGCTAAACTCACTTGTTTGTTCTAATAACTTATAGATTCTCCTGTGTTTTCTATGTGGATGATCATGTTGTCTACAACTAATGTTTTAATTATTTTTCCAATATTGATGCATTTAATTTCTTTTTATGCTTTTTGCACTGGCGAGACCCTTAAGTACAATGGTGAACAGGGCAGATGTTGAGGCAAAGAGACATCCTTCTCTTGTTCTGGATCTCAGGGTGGAATATCGTCCTTCACCATTAAGTATGATGTTATCTGTTGTGTTTTTTACAGGTGCTCTTTGTTCCCTTTTATTCCTAGCTTGATAAGAGTTTTTATAAGGAATATAAGTGGCAAGTCATAAAATATTAAAACTTGGGGGGGGAATTTGATTGGAAATAGCCACTGTACTTGTCTCTCTGTATCCCATCCTTCGCAATGTGACTTTGCTTCTCTGCGATCGAAAGGTGAGGTCTGCTTCTCAAACCCTTGAATCTAGACTGACCGTGACTTGCTCTGGCCCATAGAAGGTGGTAGGAGTGCTGTATCAATTCTCAGCTGTTTTAAACTGTACGCTGGATCTTTTAACCAGGAATGGTAAGACACGCAGACAGAGAAATGACTGCTATTAAGGAAGAAGGTTATACTCACAGATCTCTGGACACAAGAGACACCTGGGGAAGCACAAGGATGGGGGTGGGGGTAGAGGAGAGGGTAGTGTGGCTAGAACCTTTATTAGCATTCTCACAGGAAGGGATGAGCAGGGCGAGGTGGGTATGCTGAGTAACCTTAGGATTGGATAATTTGAGTAATTTCAGTGAGCTCTGGCTACAGGATGGTCCCTAGATATCTGGTAACTGGCTCTGGAATCATTTAGGGCAGGGGTAATAGTGACTTGGTATGTGAGAATTAGTGGTGGAGGGAGTTCTGGGCTGATTGATTTTTACAGGGGAGTCATGATAACTAGGAATTAGCCCTAGGAGAAGAAATTTCTCTGGGACCAAGGTCCCAATGCCAAAACATCAAAAATCCAGAAGAGGGAGGAACCAAGATGGCGGCATAGGTAAACACCTATCTTGCTGCCATACACAGCAATTTCAAAACTACAACTTAACGAAAGAACAAACATCATCCAGAATCACTGGAAAGCTGGCTGAGTGAAAATTCCACAAATAAAAGTGAAGATAGGACACTGACTCAGAGGAGTGGCGGAGGACAGCGTTGAAGATACATATGATGTCGGAGGTTTGGAGCCCTGCGCGCCTGAGCCGATAGTGCGGGTGGCTGCAAACCCAGCCAGTTTTCTCGAATGGGGGAGACAAAGGCGTCCCACTGCACTGATTCCCCAGCTCCGGGCGAAGTCTGGGGAATCCACAATTATATGGGGTAAAACTGGATAGTGGGGAGGCACGCTGAAACTCAGGCGCTGCAAGGGTCACTCATATGTCAATTCCCTGGCTTAGGAGACCATGTCCATATCCATATGGTACCTAGAACAGGCTGGGTTCTCAAGGGATGTCCATCTGTTGTGGGACTTGAGGCTGCCTCTAATTGCTAGGCAGGAGAGCAGTCTGCTCCTCACATTCCCCTGCGCTTAGTTCAACCTTTCCCCTGAGACCAAATCCAACTGGATAACCACGATCCCAGCACACAGTAGGAGCACCTACTAAGATCAGGGACTTTACAGTTTCTAGTTCATTTGCTCATCATAGCAAGCCTGTGGGGTGTCAGTACCCATTCCCATTTTTTTTAGTAAAGGCACTGAGACTTAAGCACTAACTTGACCAGGGCTCATGGCGGTGTGTTCTGGGACATATTTAAATCAGGGTCTCCCTGGCCCCCAAGCCCTGTGATTTGCTTTGCACCCGGGTGGGCTTGTGTGGCCATGGAGAGAGCTCTTCCCACCACAGCTGTAGTTGAGGTATCACAGGGTCCTGGAGGATGGAGAGGAGGCCTCTGAAGACAGACCACCAGCAGGGAGAGGCAGGGCGGGGCTGGGAGGGTAAATCTCCACCAGGGTCAGCTAACCTGAGTCTCAGCCTCCGCTCTCTCACCCACACATTACTGGCCATTTATCTCCTCTGAGCCTCAGTTTCCCCATCTTTAATCCTGAGCCAAAAGACCTTTCTCCCTGGGATTCTGTGAGGATTGCATGTGAAAGTGCCTAGTGCAGTGTTCAGCTTAGTGAGATGGCTGGAACTGAGTCTCATCCCCTGTGATGTATGACCTGAGAGTAGAACCTGTGTTCTGATGCCCAAACTCTAACCTTCATGCACTTCCACCCCTGTAGAGGCTGAGCCAGAGCCCTCCCCTTGTACCCTACAACCAGTCATGTCACTCATGGTGCCTCCCTTGGCCATGTATCATCACATCATTCAAAGAAGATAGAATTCATCACTCCAGGGACGACTGCAGCTCCACATCAGCTCCTTTCCCATCCCCATCCCTCCCTTTCCCTCTGTAAGTCTGTCTCTAGCACAATAGCTTGGCATGTTTGCAGAAAATTCTTAACAGTTGGTCCCTCTGAGGACTACTGTGCATTCCCTGTAATGACATTCATTAGTCCATCTGGCATCAATACTGTTCCCAGGTTAATATGTTTCACTTAATGAGGCATTTATTTTCAGTTAGAAAACTTCTGAAAAAGCATGTTTTCTCCTGATGAACAAAGCTGATGAGTAGATGAATACCAGGCTTGAAAGACTGACCAAGAAACTGAGTCTAACAAACTCCTTTTTTTTTTCTTCAGGTATGAACTGCGCTTGAATTCATTTGAGTTAAACTTCTCATTTCTTAGAGGAAGAAACAGGAAGGAGATTCCCACCTGGCTATGTGATCTGTCTCCTATGTGCTTGTTTCCCTCCTCTAATCCACCAGCCCCAGCTCCATGGAGACTAAAGGCCAAAGAGCAGCTATGATGAGTGGGGAAAGCAGTGCCTGAAGCTGAGCAGCAGGAAGGGCTGGAGCACTAAAAGGGAGAGAGAGACAGCAACCACAGTGAGCAAATCAGGGGGTCCAGCTGGCCCAACTCTGTCATTGCCAGCCTTGTGCAATCACCGAGCCCAGCACCTAGTGGATACTCAACAGATATTTGTTAAATAAGTAGATGCTCAAAAAAATTGCTCTTCTTTATACAAGGAACCACATGATCTCAAGAGAGAAGTGCCCAGTATCCCAGACACACCTTGGAGCTGAGTCAGTGTTCATGCCTCCTGGCCTAAGGGCCAAGAGTGATCTGACAGTCCATTTCCTTTGATGAACTGATCAGTGGATATTCTCAAATCACTCTCCTCAGGGGCACTTAGAGCTGATGCCAACCAAGAGATGCCAGCCAGGACACACTACTCCTTCTCCTAAGAATTGGCTTCCATGCCATCCTAATTCAATACTGTGTCTGTCCAAAAGTCAGCCATCAGAAAGAGGCTCAGCACCTCCCTGTGCACTCTCTTTTGCCAAGCCCAGCCCTGTTCCCTTTGCATTCAGGTGAGGATGGAAGTGTTTGCTGTGAAATAGTGAGGATTTTACAGGAACACAGAGATTATTTCAAACCTCACTTCTGCCACATCTAAACCGAGAGAGCATGGGTAAGTCTCTCCACCACTCAGACTGCACTTCCTTAGTTGTAAATGGTGATAATATTGTGCTCTTTATTGGGACACCAAAATGAATTAAATGAAAATATGCATGTAAGCTGACTAGCACAGTGAGTGTCAGTGATTATGTGTAAAACTGAATTGGAAGAAGGGTTGATATCATCAGGTACAGCCTCCTCAAATCTATCCTCCCTGCTGCTCACCTGTGCTTCAGCCCACTGATTCCAGTTGTGGGTCTGGGCCAGGGTTCTCCTGCCCTTCCTGACCCATGTCTTCCACACTCTTGGCCTCCGACCATGTTGGCTATAGCTGCTCATTCATTGTCCTGACAGCCAGCCCAAATAAGGTATTGGGTAATAAGTTGACCATAACATGTGAATGCTCCCTTTACTGTATCCAAAAACATTCTCCCTCAATCATATGAAGATATCAAATCTGATGAAGAGAACTTGGCTCTAGCATCCTTTTTGCTGGACCACCCAAGCCTAGGACATACACAGCCTCAGTGCCTCATCAGAGAGGAAATAGAGCTATCCCATTATTTACCATTGCTATCCTGTCTTCCAAAGGCCCTTGTCATCATATATGGTTTCCCATGCTTGGTGGGGCGAGCACCAGGAGTCTGATGAATAGTAGGAGTAATTATTCTAGGGTGGATGGAGTGCAGTTCTTAATTGTGCCCTTTTCCCCTTGGCTGTGGGGGCTTGTTGGTAGAGACTGGCCCTCACTGTCTTTCAGGACTTTGGACACAAGCCATGCTGACCTAGATTCTAACCCCAGCTTCTGTGAGTCTTCTATGACTCAAGGAATTGTAAATTAACGTGGTGAAAAGGAATCTCAAAGGTCCTCTTAGTCTCTCCATCATTGTGCAGTGAAGAGATGCCAGGAGTGTTAACTTACTAGTGATGTAATTTGACAACATGGTCACTGGACTAAAAGACCCACATCTTAAATCAGCTTTATGTCCCCCTGGGGAAACCAATCCCCTCTATGGGCCACAGCACCCTTAAATTCTATGATTTTAGAATGCCTGGCTTGAGGTTAAATGCAGGTGACATCCCCGAGTTGCACAGCCCTAATTCTGTCCTCACACGGGAAAGGGGGCCCAGCAGGCTGGTAAAGCCACCATATTTGTGGCTTTCAAGTATGTTGTCCCTTCTCTTCTCCTTTGTAGAAGATTCTTGAGGAGTGGCTAATAAATAGTGATATTCATCAACAACAACAAACTGAAAGATTTTCTAAAAGTTTATTTAACAGAGACTTCATGAGACAGTGAAATAGTGTCCAGGTCAAGAAAGCAGCTCCTAGGTTCAGAGGATGTTCCAGCTGGAAGTGTCTTGGCAATTGTTCGATCCAACCTTCTGCCTTTTACAGATGAAGAAACTTAGGCCCTGGCAGAGAAAAAGACTCACTCAGGGTCCATATGTGAAGTAGAGTCAAAGCTAAAACCAAAACCAGGATCAGCTCTCAACCCCCAACCAATGTCCATGTCCACTTCCTCTCCACATGCTGGAAACATCAACCCAAACCGTGCAGTCACATCCCTGGGCTGAATCCGTAAAAGTCAGCCCTGGCTGTGATGAGAACTAGGATGAGGCCAGTAGTTGAGCATCACTATGTGTTGGCTTCTTTGCACTCATTCTCCCACTGACCCTTTGAAGTCTATTAAATAGAGACTCTAAGCAGCTCTATGAAATAACTTCCAGTGTTAGTACCATTTTAAAGATGAAAAAAACGATGATAAAAGACACTTGGCTGGTTGGTATGGATCTGAGATCCATGTCAGGGTCTCACTGCACCAAAGCCAGTGCTCTTAACCACTATGCTCTTCATCCCTCAAAGGTCCCCATGCCAACTCCAGCTTCACCCTATTCTCTCTACCCCACAACACCCTACCCCATGCCCCAAGATAATCTTTGCTTCTCTAGTTGGTGGAGTCCCAGGTATGACATCTCTTTGAACCATAAGCCAGACTTCCTAGAACATCAATGATACACAAAGATTTGGTGGGAGATTTTTTTAATTCAAGAAAATATAAATGCGTAATGGAGGAGAGTGAAAATTAATGTGACTTGTTAAAAGTGAGCCGTCCTCATAATGTTCTGTTTTGCAGTGTCTCATTGCTGCCAATGTCCTTAGGCTCCCAGAGAGCATCCTTACCCTCATAAGATCATCCACACCCTCATACTCTAATCCCTCAAGGTCAACTGGACCATAAGAGGTGTGAGCCAGGAGTGTGCCGGGGAAGAGTACTCCAGGCCATGAGAACCACAAGTGAGGAGACAAGTGGGAGAAATACGCCCAGCACCCTTAAGGATCAGCAAGGATACCCATGCGGCTGGGGCAGAGACAGGGTGGGGGTAGAGGTGGCAGAGGTCACAGGGATCTTGGGGACCAGCAAAGGACTCTGGCTTTAACCTGGGGAAGATGGACGCCATGGAGGGCAGGAGCCCTAGGCAGTGTTTGCACTGGCACTTTTAAAGCCTTTTCTCCTGGGGAGGATATCATAGGGAATCGTGGAGAAGGTGATGCAGTTCCCACAATAATCCAGGCAATGGTCGTTGTGGTCAGGGTGAAAGCTTACATAAACCTGCTATCAATGATGAATAATAACAAGACAGACAAACAAGTAACACTGAGCACAATGCGTGGGCATTGGGCACTTCGTGAGAAGGCAGGTTCCTTGGAACAAACAATAACACTAAGGAAAATAGAAGGCAGCAGGGAAAGAGGAAGCCCAAATATGAGATGGATTGGCTCCATAAAAGAAGCTGAGCAGGCCTATGAGGCCATCACTCATTCAGTATGGACGTCACTCATTCGTAGGGTTACCAGGAGTCAGAGACAACTCAGTGGCACGTAGCACACATCCTACCAGAATAAGTCCTCAGGAGATGGTCGCTGTTACTATCAGAAAATGGAAAATGCTGATAAATCCATAATCATATCTTGCAGCCACCTGGTCACATCTCTCTGAGTCCAGTAGCTCCATCCCGTCTCAGACGGCAAAGAGAAGTTGCCAGTGACGCAGTACGGCAGGGAATCCCTTGCCAAGGTCCTCCCATCGTTGGAGAAAGGCTTGGAAAAGTGATAAAGCACTCACATGTTTCACACATACAGCACATGCCCAAGTGACATATATCTGGAGCATTTTTAAGGGGAAGGTAACCTTTAGAAATAATCTGCTCCTTCTTGGCTTAAAAATAAAATTAAAAGTTGAAAAGTAACTTGAATTCTCCCAAATCAAACCCCTCCTTTTGTCACAAACTTCTTGGGTAGAATTTTTTAAGCTGGATGTAATTACATCCATTGCTTTGTTCACTTGGGCAATAGATCAAGTGTGCTTGCTTTGGAGTGAAACTGACAGCCAGTTTGGATCAGAAAATGTAGCTTTTGGTGGGGTTTTAAAAGAAAATACAGCCCCAGGGCAGATTAGCCTCCAGCATTTCAAAGGCAGCGTTTCAGGCCTGTTGGGTTTTCCTTTGTTGAGAACATCAGTCAGAAAAGTCCCAGACCTGGTTGAACACATCCCTGGAGCACAGAGTAGGAACCGCGCTGAGCAAGGACATTCATTGTTCTCGCGCTGGAACTCCTGAGTGGAGCTGGTTGCTGACCTACAGCTGGCTGGGTGACCTTGAGCCCATTGAGCCACTTCTCTGGGCCTCAGTTTCCCTGATGTATAAAACAGGGGCTTGAGCCAGTTCTCTAACAGTCCTTCTGAGTCTAAAATTATGGTAAGTTAAGCTCTGGCCAGTGTGGCTCAGTTGGCTGTCATCCTGTAGGCTGAAAGGGTGCTGGTTCCATTCCCCGTCAAGGGCGCATGCCTAGGTTGTGGGCTCGATCCTGGTAGGGGACGTGCAGGAGGTCCAATAGATGTTCCAGTCGCATATCAATATTGCTCTTTCTCCCTCTCCCTTCCTCCCCCTCTAAAAATCATTTAAAATTATAGTAAGTCAAAACCAAACTGAGATAAAGGAAGGTAAGTGAGCAGGGGGTGGAAAGGAGGAGGGAAGACGAGCCCTCAAGGATGATGGATAACCCTGCCAGCATGGCTCAGTGGAGAGAGCATCAGCCTGCAGACTGAAGGATGGCAGGTTCCATTCAGGTCAAGGGCATATGCAGGTTCGATCCCCAGTAGGGAGCATGCAAGAGGCAGATGATCAATGATTCTCTCTCATCATTGATGTTTCTATCTCTCCCTCTCTCTTCTTCTCTGAAATCAATAAAAAATATATATTTTAAAAAGGATAATAGAGACGAAGTGAGGAGAGTACATCCTCCATGAGAACATGACGACCAACCCTGTGATGAATGAGGCAGCAGAATTTGTTAACTACCTTTTACCACCATCATCTCACTCAACCCTCCTCATAGCCCCAGGAGGCAGGGGTCACCAACTCTCTCAGGACCTCTGAGCCCGAGACTCAGAGATGGTGGGACTTGCCCGGGGTCACACTGCTAGAGAGTCAGAAGGAAAACAGCAGGGAACGGCGATTCATTGGCTGCAGCCCCCAGAGTGTGGCAGAGGTGAGATTCTCTGTGATCATCCAGCTCCCACCCCAGGGCCCTCTCCAGCAATCTCCTCCTGCTGGGACACTGGTGGAGTCTCTGTGTGTCCTCATCAACCAGCCTGGAACCGTTGGTTTTCGGTCACACAGTTGGAGGTGAATGAATTGGAATTTGAGCCCAGGTACTTTTTGTCCTATGACGTCACCTCTGTTCCCCACCCCACCCCCGGGAAATCAGACACCATGTTCTATGAGTTCTCCCATGTAATGTTTCTTCTGTTCGTTGCTTCCTCTCAGATGTGACCGTCCTCCTTTGAATCATCGCAAGAGAAGTCCAGGCTGTATCTCAGACACTCCCCAGTGCTCAGCAGGAAGCCTGATTCAGGGGCTGAGTCCCCCAGGAGGTAGGTCAGGATGTATGGGAGGCCCTTCCACCAGTGAAAGCTCCAGGGAGGGAAAGGCAACTGGGCTGGGCCAGGTCCAGATGACATGACAATGTGGCTTGAGAATGTGACTTCAGGACCAGAGCTGGAAGGAGCCACCACAGGACCAGAGGAGAGGAACTCCTGCAACGAAGCCCCAGGGAGGGGCAAAGACTTGGAGGGATGTTTGAGACAGATCCAGGGTGAGGTGAGGTCATGGGGAGGGTGAGTGGCACAGGGGCAAGTCTGCAGAGTAAGGGTGGGGCCCACACACTGCTGGTGGGAATGTAGGGTGGAAAGCTGGATGACAGTATCTCCTAAAGCTGAACATATGTGTAGCCCATGAAATCCAGAAATTCCACTCCCAAGTGTCAACGCAGCAGAAATTCATCCATATGTTCCTCAAAAGCCTGTGCAACAATTTCATGGCAGCACTGTGCCTAACAGCCCCCGTCAGAAAGTACTCCATTTCATCTCGCGTTAGGTGGGTAAATAAATAGTTGCTTATTCATAAATATGCAAACAGCACACATCAATGTGAGTGAATGATGTACAACTTAACGCAGTAACGTGGATAAACCACAAAAAGAAAATGTTAAACAAAGTGGAAACAAGACACATGGGAACACAGAACAGCATGAATCCACTTCTCTGAGGTTCTGGAACAGGCACAAGAAGGTACAGTGTGATTACCCATCCCGCCTCAAGGGCTAGCGACAGGCAAGGGCCCAGGGGAGGCTGCTGGGGCACTGGGAACACCCTCTTACTTGGCCTAGGTCTTTAAAGTTTCAGAAAATTCTCCTATGATTTGTCTATTTTTCTTCAATCTAAGTTTTACATTACAGTATCCTAGAGTAAAAAGATTGCTTTAAAAAAGAATAATACCCAAAGCCCCTTTTACTGAAATGCTTAGAAAATGCCAGAAGGGTGGACTGGCTCCAGTCACACCAAGGGGACACACCAACACATTGTATATGAAGGAATCATTCACTGCTGAATGATGGAGTGAATTGACAACTGCATGAGCCTTTGAATAAATGAGTGAAGTGAGGAATAATGAATAAGTGAATGAACTGATGAACAAAGAGCACATTCATGAGTGAGGGGATGAATGAACCAATGAAATGAAGAGTGAAGGAATTAAGAGATTACTGGTTGAGTGAGGAACTGAGTTCATAAATGATCAATGGAAGAAAGAATGAAGCATAATCAACGGAAGATTTTAATAAATAAGATTTTAATAAATTAACACAGGTAAGTGTGTGGAAAAAATGAATGAATGAAGCAGTAAAGAAAAGGGAAAAATCTAATACAAGAGGCGAACAAGTGAATATAAAAAAATAACAAACAATAAGCAAATGAATATTGGGCAAATGCATAAATGGATACATGGTTCGATATGTCCTGGTTAAATACAAGGGGAAGTACTCTGAATAAAGTGTCTCTATTCAGACACCAGGGGTCAAGATCTTGACAAATCAGTGTGTTCCACTCAGAGAAGATTCCTAAAGTGACTTCAATTTAGATGTAATAAAAATAGGATTGCACAAATATCACGAATGCCATTGAGTATGCTGCTCGCTCCCTAGGATTAACTCTGGGTTCAATGGGAAGGGCTAAAGAGGATTGACTACATTGTTTTCCCAATTATGTTCCAGATAATTACCTATTATGTGGCAAACTCCAGCATGATTTTAATAATCACTATTTAAATAACACATTTTCACCATCTCCCTACAAATTAACCTCCAGGAGTTGTAATTAACGTCGACTTGGGAAAGTTTGCCATGTCGCCTGGGTGTGAGATATGGACTTACACTGTCACTGTGATCATCCTGTGTCTGTGGATGCTGTCTCAGGGCTCAGGTGTAGGAAAACCTGGATCCAGGATGTCAGGCAAAGTCGTCCTTCACCTGGACCTCAGTCATCTTCCCTGTGAAATGAACATGGTTCTCCAAATTCCCAAAATCCAAAATCTAGGAGCTCCTGCTCTAGACCCATTTCAGGGTCAGGTTTAGTCACACCCACCACAGCACAGGACATGTCCCTCATCTAGGGGCGACCGGGCCTCTTGACCAGTGTTTCTCCCCTATTGGACTGTGGGCAGACCTTTGTTCACACTCAGCACAATGCCTGGACAAAGTAGGTGTTCAGTGGACATTGGTTAAATGAATGGGTTAAGCTTACTGTGTGTTTAATAAATTGTTTCTTAAAAAAAAAAAAAAAGATAATTTAAGCAGCCAGCTGCTCCCCAGCACTCTGCCTCACCCCCAGGCCAGGCGTCCTTCTGTTGACTCCACCATGGCTGCCTGTCTCGGCCCCTCTCCCACTCCCTGTGTGCTGCTCTAATGCCTGATGCCTAGAGATTGTGAGGAAGGTTAAGTATCAGAAGGCTCTGAGGAGGGGCGAGGGGGCAAGGGGCTCTGCTCTGGGTGAAAGTGCATGAAGGAATATCACATCTCTGGGTTCCACACTGATGAGTGGTCAGCTGTGGGCCTGAGCCCTCTAGGGACAGCAGGGGGATGAGACCTGCTGAGCCCCCATTGAGTGCCTAAAGGAGCTAGAAGGAGAGCCCAGTCCTTTACAATGAACTCCAGGCCTTCCCTGCTGTCAATCTGCTGATTGTAGGGTTTGCATCTGAGATTCCAGGACTTCTGAGAAGGGAAGTTGAAGAAGGCCAGACAGTCCAGGACTCTTCTTAAGTTAGCGATATTCTTCAAATTGTCCTTGAGCATCACAAATTGCCCTAGAGCAAGAAGTTATAAAAAGAGAAAGGAAATGGACAGCGATGACTCCTTTGAAATGAGATCAAGTTCCCTTTTACACAATTACATGGGCATTTCAAATGCTCTTTCACCCCGGTAGGAAAGATTCTTCAATAACTAAGTGACTGGAGGTTTCTGGCTACTTGAATGGCAGAGGAATCTTGGCTTCTCATATGTCTGTCCTCAGTGGAGTCCACACTTCTTGGGCCAGGAAACATCCTCACCCTGTTCTTCAAGGGTCCCTTTCAGGTTTCCTGAGGGAATCCCACTCATGAAAGAAAATGAGCCAACTGGACCCACTGGGGGAAGAAATGAAGATGGCACTGTGACATCTGTAGTTATTTGAATACTATCTAATAAAAGAGTGATATGCAAATTAACCATCACTCTGCTATACCCACCAGACACGCCTACCAGCCAATCAGGAGTAAGTATGCAAACTAACCAAACCAAGATGGCTGTGGCCACAGAACAAGCAGAAGGCTTGGGTTTCCCAGGCAATGGAGAAAGCCAAGCTTTCCACACACCCTGGCGGGCCCACGCCTCCATTCATGGCTACAAAGTTTCAATTATAGAAGATAAATAAATCCCAACAAAAATGGCTTCAGTCATGGAGCAAGCAGGAGGGAAGGCTCCGCTCAAGACTACAAAGTTTCATTTATATAAGATAAATAAATCCCAGATACCAGGGCCTCCACTCGGGTCACCAGGGAGTGTGGCTGGCATGCAAACCACCACAGGCCCCTCACCCAGACCACCCCACAGAACCCCCACCCTGATCCAGGACACCCTTCAGGGAAAACTAGCCAGCCCCCACCCATGGACCAGGCCTCTATCCTAATAAAAGAGTAATATGCAGATTGACCATCACTCCAACATACAAGATGGCTGCCCCCATGTGGTCAAAGATGGCTGCCTCCATGTGGACAAAAGATGCCACCACAAGGTGGTCAGCAGGGGAGAGCAGTTGGGAGGGACCAGGCCTGCAAGGGAGGGCAGTTGGGAGCGATCAAGCCTGCAGAGGAGGGCAGTTAGGGGTGACCAGGTATGCAGGGGAGGGCAGTTAGGGGCAAACAAGCTGGCAGGGGAGCAGTTAGCCATCAATCAGGCTGTCAGGGGAGTGGTTAGGGGGTGATCAGGCTGGCAGGCAGAAGTAGTTAGGGGCAATTAGGAAAGCAGGCAGGCAAGCAATTGGGAGCCAGCAGTACTGGATTATGAGAGGGATGTCTGACTGCCCATTTTGGCCCGATCCTACTGGGATTGGGCCTAAATGGGCAGTTGGACATCCCTCGAGGGGTCCCAGATTGGAGAGAGTGCAGGCTGGGCTGAGGGACACATCCCCTTCCCTGCCCCCCATGCATGAATTTCATGCACCGGGCCTCTAGTTAATTAATAATAAACATCATAAGTCACATGAATTGAGAGGTATCTATGTACCAGGCATTGTTCTGTGCATTAACTTATTTAAGCCTCACAACAAGCTCATGAGGGAAATAGCTTTATTATTCCCATTTTACACAAGAGAAAGCTGAGGCACAGATGAGTTGAGTCAATTATGGGAAAGGCAAGGAGGTGGGGTGAGTGGCACAGACTTGGCACTCAAGCTGGTGAGAGTTCACATCCCCATTTGCCACCACCTGTGTGGCTTTGAATAAGTGTTTCCATGTTTCTGAGCCTCAGTTTCCTCCTTTGTGAAATGGGAAGATAGAATATGACACCTCAGTACCTGGAGTGTGGTAGGGGTGGCAGAGAGGAGGTGCCCTTCCTTCCCCAAAGCTGGAGTCAGTGCCAAGCCCCCTGCAAGGTGGCTGTGGGCACATTCAGGGCTGGGCACATCCAGAGAAGGATGCTAGTCTCTTAGCAAGAGACTGATATCTGAGCCACCTTCGGGGTTGTCCTTAGGTCTCTGGGTCACAGAAGGTCCAGGGACACACAATCTCAGTGTCATTTCTGGGCAAGGCTCCATCACAGCAAAGAGCAGCGGACACTCACGTCTATTCCGAAAATCTTTTCAGAGGACGAGCCGAGTTCTCACAGTCAAGTGCAAAGTCTTGGGGGAAATGGAGAGGCGGGGCTGGATCAAATGGTAGATGCAAATTAGGATTTTTAGAAACCACCAGATTGTTTTCCATAGTCATCATAACATTTCATATTCCCACCAGCAGTGCATGAGGGCTCAGTTCTTCCACATCCTCACCAATACTTGTTATTTTCAATCTTTTTAATTTTAGCCATTCTACTGGGTGTGTAATGACATCTTATTGTGGCTTTAATTTGCATTTCTTTGATGACTAACGATGTTGAGCATCTTTTCTTGTGCTTATTGGCCATTCATATATCTTCTTCTTTGATTACTTTTTAATGAAAAACACATTTGCATCCAAACTGAAATTATATTGTCAGCAGTTAATTATCACTTGTCAAACAAGTGTGTGCCCAAATTGTGGGTTTAATTTTCATATAGGTTTGCAAACGCCTCGTTCCTCATATCTGACGAGGCCTCTATGAGCGAGAGACATTCATTGTTGGAAATGATGCTTTTTTTAAAGCAGTTTTAAAAATAAATAGGTTTCCTTGGTGTCTGAGTCAGGGTTCTTTGCAAGCAACAGAAAACCATTCAGTCTAGCTTAGGCAAAGAGAAACTGTGTGTGAATGGAGTATTTTACCAGCCTTGGGAGAAGTGGGGGGGTGTGGGGGGGTGATGTCTCATGGAAGACCTGGCTCACCACAGCCTGAAACCAGGGCCTGGAACCCCCACTGGGACCCCAAACATCTATACCCCTGCTCCTTCCCTCCCTCCCCCTGTTCACTCAGCTTCTCTCTGTGCATCTGTTTGGTTCTTCTCTGTATAGTTTCCCTGCCTCTCTCTTCTCACCTACAAAACAACCATCTCTCCTTTCTTAAATCACACAGCCTCAGGCCAAGGGCCAGTATAGAACAGCCTGACATGTGGGTCACTTCCTCCCTTGGCCACTGACCCACCAGTGTCCTGAGAACCGCAACGTCTCAGATCTGTACGTGTCACCAGGACCAGGTCCTGCCTTGCATGATTCGTGTTGTGGGTAGGTTGCATGTCATCACAAAATAGAGGTGTTTACTCACCGAGGAGCCAGAGCAGGAGGTCTATGTGACTATCAATAGGACTCAAGGTAGAAGGATCAGGTAGGGCTGCATCAGCACTAGGAGCCGCATCCATTCCTGACTCATAAGAGCCTGAAGGCTGGGGCACCAACAGTCTGGTCAACTCCATCCTCTTCATCACCTCCATACAAAGGAGAGTTGGGCAGAGCATAGGGGACAAGAGGCCGACACTCACAGCCCCCACCCCCTCTGCCTATTGCCTCACTTTTCACTACAGACCGGGCTTCCACAGCTACCTCTGCCTCTACCTGGGCCAGGGGGGCACAGGTCTGTGTGTGACACAAATGTGTGTGGCTGGGTAGGTATATCTCTCGGTGTGGCCGCCATGCACTGTGCATTTCTGCACACCTGTCTCTACATACAGAGGTAAGGCTTTGAGTGGGACCCACAAGGGCTTGCTAAGATGCAGGGCCAGGAGAGCCCCAACTCCAGGGTTCCCAGTGCTCTCTCCCTGCCCATGCTCATGCTGCCCCCCATTAGTAAGAATGCTGTTGCACCACAGCCCAGTCCTGCCTGGACCACCTTTCTCTCATCTCCAGCTGTATTTGACGGAAATGCAGTTCTAACGCTTAATCATTTCCTGCAATTTGCAAAAGCGTTCCTACAAAAAGGGGCTATACCTTCAGCTCTGCTGTGTTTCTCCCCAGAAAATGTTCATGGAAGTGATGTGGCAAAAAAAAAACACCAAAAACCTGTTTTTAGAGTTAGGGAAGAAATAATAGAGCATAATGAGGAGGAGGGAGAATGGAGAGAAGACAGGCAGCCAGGGGCAGGAGGTGATTACAGGAAGGTGGCAGATGCAGTCACGGAAGCAAAAGATTTCTTCACAACGGTTAGTTCCAGCCAGCTGCTTGAAGGTCATCACCTGGGTGATGCCAGGGGTCCTTGCCTAATTGTTCCCTGCCAGCCAGGGGACCAGATGGCTCCATGGGATCTGGTGCAGAAGGAAGGCTCCATCGGCAGGTGTTGGTAACTAACTACATCCACAAAGCGAATCGTTAATCCTCGATGAGCGGGTTGGGGGGATTCTGGTGAAAAAGATTCTGGATGCCCCCCTCTTCTGCCCTCCCCAAATCTGGAATACTTTCTCTATCGAGCTATTACACCAGTTGTAACGCCTTCCTCCTGTTATGTTTAAAAATAAATAAATTTAAGAAACAGATTTTAAAATTAAAAATAAGAATAATAGACCAACTTCACCATCTCCTATGATGGGAATTTTTTTTCTTCCTTTTCCCACCCAACTCCATGGCCCTAGGCCCCCACAACCCCTGCCCAGGAAAATGGAACCGGCACCAGTGGAAAGGTCAGCTCTGGGTGAAACCAGACGTGTTCGGAAGAACCTTGCATTCAGGCTGGGAGCAGAGATGCAGGTCCAGACCGTGTGAGCTGAGGAAGACCAAGGTCAGAGTCACTGCGCCCATATGACCTTTCACCGCCCCCTGTCCTGCTCAGCCCTCCTTCCTGCACACTGGCGGTTCCTACACAGTGTCCTTCAGGACAGGGGAGAGGGCCTGCATCGCATTTACTTTGATTTTCAGCCGAGCATTTCACACAGAGAACTTCCATAGCTGTCAGCCCATCACTCTCTCCCCCGAGGCATTGTCATCCTCTCCCCACTCCCAGCACACCTGCGCCTAGAACAGAGCCTGCCATGTACTCAGCCCTCCCGTAAATTGTTGGGTGAAAGAACAAATGGATGAATGGGCCTCAAGTCTCCCCATCTGGAAAAGGGAAAAGTCCACCCAAGGTCTCTCCTCAATGCACCACCCCTCAAGGTCATCACTCTGGGAAACTGGGAGGGCCAGGAAGGCTGGGAAGGGTAGTGATGGGCACAAGGCTGAGTGGGAAGCAGCCACATACACATAGTTGGTGCCCACGCTTACATTACGGTGCTGGCCAGGGGCCTCGTGTGCAGATATTAAACGAGATGTGCCTGTAGGTGTTTAATTGTCAGGAGTGGTTTTGCATATTTGAGAAATCTATAAATACAGAGTGTAATTAACCATCATTAGGATATACTTGTGTTCTGCATAAGTGTATATTATTTCCCCAAGAATGAAAGTTGCCAATTCACCACCAACACAGGGACACCAGCCTGGCAAGAGTGTGTCCCCAGCCCTGGAGACAGAGTGCGTCCATTCATCCTCCTGAGGGGAGGGGCAGCCGGACATCTCCCGTTGCCTCAGGCAAGTCCTGGTCCCTGGAGCTCCAGGAGGACAGAGAGCAGGCTCAGGAGAGAGGTCACCCCCAGCCATCACCAGAGTCCAGGTGGCGGTCAGCAGGGCAGGGAGAGGTTACCTGAGCCCCTTCCTGTGCAGCTCCACCCAGATCCGGCAGTGGGTCAGAGCAGGGGGACTGGCATCTGATGATCCTGGGGACCCATCTGCCCTCTCTTGACCTGGGTCACCTCCTTGAGCCTCAGTGTCCTCAGCTGTAGGATGGGGGTTAGAACCGACCCCTGACATCTGGTTATGCAAGATCATTTGATGTCTCAATTGCCTGAGTGGCTATTGTTGA
This sequence comes from Antrozous pallidus, assembly GCA_027563665.1. Lineage (NCBI taxonomy): Eukaryota > Metazoa > Chordata > Mammalia > Chiroptera > Vespertilionidae > Antrozous > Antrozous pallidus. The sequence continues at coordinate 194,036,447 of CM050508.1, forward strand.
GTTTTCTATTACATGCTGCTCAAAATATCTGAACTGACGACAGCACCCAACTACGTGCCAGACACCAGCTTGTTTGCAATTCCATTTCCCTTACCAGTCCTTGAACTCTTAGAGGCAGAAGCTGTGCCTTCCTGATCTCTGTACCCCTCGGCCCGGGCCAGCAGGGCCTGGCACATAGGTCCCACATGCTGAGTACCATGAGTAGGTGATGAGTAAGTGCACAAATTAATAAACAAATGAAATGGATGGCCCGGCCAGTGTGGCTCAGTGAGTGTGTTGCCTTATGAACCAGGAGGTCACAGTTCGATTCCCGATTAGGGCACATGCGCAGATTGTGGGCTTAATCCCCAGTGTGGGTGTGCAGGAGGCAACCAATCAATGATTCTCTCTCATCACTGATGTTTCTATCTTTCCCTCTCCCTTCCTCTCTGAAATCAATAATAAAAAATATATTTTATAAAACAAATGAATGGATGGATGAGCATGATAAATTTGAAAATGCTTTGTGAACCACACAGTGCAGGACTAAGATCTGGAAGGTGGACAGAGATGATGCATGGAAGAGATGCAGGCTAGAGCAGGGATAGAGAAAAGGGGCAGCCCCTGGCTCCTCCAGGAATGAGGCACCGCCATGCTCCCTGCCATCCCCCCACCTCTCTGTCCTGCCACACAAACGTCAGGTGTCAGACCCCGCCCACCCCCGTCCAGCCAGCCCCTGGGCTGAGAGCCTGGGACAGCCAGCACCTCTCTCCCTTCCCCACAGACACTGAGCAACAAGGCTTTGCGTTCTGCCATTTACCAAAAAACCATGGTGAGAAGCCAATGGTTGTCATTCCAGCAGCAATTCTTTGCTGCGTTATTTTGCAAGAGATGGAGGACGCGGCACCAGGAGAGACGACCATGGGAGGAGTGGGAAGAAATCTTTTAGGGTGAAAAGACCTTGAATTTTCAGCTCTAAGTTTTGCAGGGAAACTGGATTAAAGGATCATTTCAAATGAATTTTGCCATCAGAGTAAGAAATCTATCTCCCCCGAAATGTTTTAATCTGACAGTTGGCTTCAAGCAGCTTGGCAGAATTCGTTTTGTGAGCCGACACGATCAAACAGTGAAACAAAACACATTCCACCACAAGAACTCTGTTGGCCACTTGATATAATTGTGCTTCATCCACAATTGGATTTTTGACAAAACCAAGGAGTGATTTTTCTTCCCACTGATGTCTCATATTTGTGGTGTCAGGAAAAGTCTGGTCATTGGGGGAGAGGCAGGCCGGGGCGCCTTCCTCTGCCCTCAGAGTCCCCCTGGGGGAAGCCAGCACAGAGCCCATGTCGTTCCCCCCACATATCTCTGTGCCAGAGGGTGGACTTGGAGTTAGTTGGACAGTGATCCACTCACCCTAGTCCTGGCTGCCCAGATCAACACTCCTCATGATACTTGCAGCATCATCCTAGCAGGCCTCCCAGGGAGGCCTGACCTCAACCCCTGCCTCCCTACCATGACGTCTCCAGGCCTGTGACACACAGATTTGTATGAGCAGCACCAAGATTATACCCTTGAATGTCCCTTCCCCTCAAAGAGTTCTGAACGCTCTCCCCTCATCCATCACCTGGCAGCCACATCCTCCGACCTGCCTGCCTGCCTCCTACCCCCTGCTCACCTTCTACCAAAGAGCTCTCCTACCTGCCTGGTCGCCTCCTTACCAACATGCAGAGTGACTGTATATTAATTAATTCATTCATTCATATTTAATTAATATGGGACATACCAAGATGGATAAAGAAAACCCTGGAGGTCTGTAGCCTGTTTCTTACTGTAGTGCAGGTAATCTGAAGGTCAGGATGGGTGAACTGAGCTAGACCTCAAGGAGAACTTCTTGAGGGAGGGACAGGATGGCACAATGGTGACAGACACAGGCTCTGTAGGTGACAGGCCTGAGATGGAATTCCAACAACGAGGTTCACCAGTTGTGTGTCCTCAGGCAAGTAGCTTGACTTTGCTGAGCTTTCCGTTCCTCGTCGGGAAAGTGGTCCTTGTCACTGGGAACTCCCGATGGCTGCTTTGGCTGAAAGTCACAAACACCAATATCAGCCTCAGTTCTAGAGCAACACAGACAAACCCACCAAGAGTTAGTACCTGAGAGAGTCGGTGCATCCACAGGAGCTCCTGCTGCTTCCACGTGGACCTGCAGTTGTCCCCAACACCAGTGGAGACCCCCAAAGACCTCTCCTCAGTCCCGGGGCTGATCTGTGGATGATCACTCCAGGGCATGGTGTCAGGATCATCTGTGTGTCTACAGCGACAGAGGCCACAGGGCCATTCAAACCCCAGAGATTCCGGGGAGGAGAGGAACACACCCAGAGAAAAAGCAGAGGAAATCGGATGCATTGCTCACAATGAAAGAAATACGTTCAATTATATTTTATTGCATTTCATTTGAATGTATGCGTCGTAGTTAGCTGCCTGCAAGCCTCAGATTACCCAGCGAGAAAGCACAACGAAAGACAAGAAAATAAAACCACAGACAAAAAAAAGCTCCTGAAATTGAAATCACTGAGAAATAAAAGCTAGGCTCTGGACAAAAGCAACCACTTGGCATTGCTTTCACAGCTCTGACAACAGGTCCCCGAGGCCACGTGGCCCGGTGCCATCTGCCCGCCAGCCTGGCAGTCTGAACACTGGCACCAAGGAAAGTCCCCGGCCAGCGTCAGGAGGCCCCGCTGTCCCCCTAGCATATGCCTGGCACGGAGAAAGCACTCAGGGAAAGTGTTGTTGTCATCGTTGCTGTTGTTACAATTCTGCACCAGTTTTCCATCCTTTAAAACACAGCTTCAGAATGCCCTCTGGCAGGGCTGCCGCCTGCACAACTCTAGAGGGAGCTGTCCACCTTCTGCTACATGGGTAAGCTGTGCAGTGCACAGCCTGTGCAACAGGATTCTGGGAAGCTTTTCCTAACTGACCTGGCTTATCAGAAGCTCCTCCCTCCTCTCTCTCCACTCCTCCCTGCCAGACTGAGCAATATGAGGACAGGATCCTGGTCCTGCCCACCCTTGTGTCCCGAGGCCCAGCTCTGGACAAACACCAGCAGCCATTCTCATAGCTGGGAAGTGATGAGCAGGAATTTACACCTAAGTTTGGGCTTCAAAGCTCTGAGCTGCAGTCCAGAGAGGTTAGGTAACTGTGACAGCTAAACCTGCTCTATCTAGACTCTTGCCTAGCCAAACATCCTAAGGTGGCCTGTTAGGCACGGCCCAGTGTCCAAATGTAGAATCCACACTTCTTGTTGCCAAGCAGCATGCCCCGGCGATGCCCTTGTGCCTGTCGCCCTGAGAGGGAGATGCAGTGAGGGCTTCTGCCCAGACATCACTGAATCTTTTGGAATTGCTCAACGTGTGAGGCTTCATCATTTTAGCCATGTCAAATGCTTCTAGTATCATCCAGAACAGCCGGGGACAGGTGCTCCTGAAAGCCTACGAGAGAGAAGTGGCCCAGCTGTGTGGCATGTGCAGACACAAGAGTTGCAGACTGATTGGCACAGAGGGGCAGTCTCGGGCAGGAGAGCCCTGGCCTTCTGCCCTGCCCCCCAAGGTTATGTGGGGCCAGGCCTTACCCATTCCTGGGGCACACTTCACCTTTGTCCTGTGCGGGTTTCTTTCATTGCTGCTAGGAGGCAAATACCCCAGGGAGAGGCCTTTGGGGCAACCAGGGCTTCTGTGCCAGGCCCTGTGCTGGGCACTGAGGACACAACGATGCCAGATGCTTTCCTGGGGTATCCCGGCTTGAGGCCTGAGGGGGTGACATGTGAACCCATTGTTGGGAGTAGAGGCTGCTAAGCACAGGAGCTAACTGCACACTTACTGGTGCCGGGCCCTGTTCTAAGGGCCTTGCTTATATATTGCCTCATGAAATCCTCACAATCACCCCCATGAATGTGAGGCAGATATGACCACAACCCCCACTTTACAGATGAGGAAACTGAGGCACGGAAAGGTAAAGAAACTGCTCACCATCTGGTCCCCACGTGGTATACTGGAAGAAGAAACAGAGTTGCAAAGGCTCAGAGGCAAGAGTGAGGGGAACAGAGGGCTCAGGAAGTGGAAAAGGTTTAGTCCTGCCTGGAGTGACATGTGGGGAGCTGAAGGGTGAGAGAGGAGGTGAGGAGGGGGGCTGGCTCACAGGGGCCAATTGCTGAGTTAGGGCTCCCACAGTCACTGGCCTTGACAGGAGGACAAGGGACAAAGGTTTGCCCACAGCACACTGTGCTGGATGAGTGACACTTCTGCAAGGCTGGCCCACCCCTGGGGCTGTGTCCTTGTCATCTGTGGGCCCTGTCCCTGGTGCAGGGTGGATCACACAGCATGTGCTGAATAATGGGTGTTTGCTTTTTCCTGCTCTGCTCTCAGCCCTGGGGGCGTGCAGACGGGTGAAGACAGCCCCTGCCCCGGGTAGCTCTCTGCCCAGCAGCAGACAAGCTGAGTTCTCAGCCCTGTTCTCCCACATCCCCAGCTCCCTCGTTCCTGACTTGCAGTGGGCTCTCCCTCACGGTTTAAAGGCTGATGTGGCCTGTGACTTGCTCTAGCCAATGAGATGTGAGAGGCGGCACATCTGTCACTTCCAGAAGGGACCTTTAAGAACCAGCCAGACACACGTGGCTGGGGTGATCTTAGCGGTGAAGCCTTGTCAGCCCAGAGAGACTGGGGCGCAGAGCCTGGCACCTGCCCTGAGCATGTCGGTGCAGAGAGGGACCCTCCCACGTGCTGGAAAGCCACAGCGTTGATTACTGCAGCATAGCCCAGGCCTCCGACTGAGATCACCGCTGGTCACCCAAGAAGGTGCACAGCTTTAAGGAGGAAGGGGGTGGCCTGTGCTCCCCAACTCCCAGGCCCCCATGGATGCTGGTCCCTGAGGGACAAGTCACCCAACACCACCCCAGTCACAGGTCTGGCCGGGTCCTGCCAGTATCCAGGAGGCCGTACCCTCCTGACAGACACCTACCATACCAATGTGCAGATCGCCTGCCCAAGAACTTCTGGGCTCCTGACTCCTCTGTCTATTCATCCAATCAACAAGGAACCCCCCCACCACCGGACAACGAGGCTCTGCCAGGCATGTGCTGGGCACTGGGAATGCCTCAGGGAGTGGGATAGACACAGCCCCTCTCCTGGAGCTCACAGACTAGTATGGGTGACAGTGGGTACCAGTGAACACCCCAAGAAAAAAAATAAGACAGGGTTAAGTGGGAGCAGAGGAAAACCAGGGTGTGAGGGAACGACACTGGGGGAGAGGAACCAAGTCTGCAGGTGGGGTGGGACCAAAGGTGAGAGGCACCAGCCACAAGAAGGGAGGACAGGAAAAGGCATTCCAGGTGGCAGGAACAGGGCATGCAAAGGCCCTGTGGCAAGAAAGGGCTGGGGTTTTCCAGGGAGATGGGACAGGGTAGGCAGGGGCAGGACCATACAGGCCTGGTGGCTGAGGGGAGGAGCCTGCACTGGAGCCTGGGGTCAAGGAGAAACCACAGAGGAGTCAGGAGGGGAGGGATGTAACCAGTTCACATTCAGAGAAACATTCTCTGGGCCCAGCACTTAACACAGGGCCTGGCATACAGTGGTGCTCAATGCATGCTTGTTGACAATGGCATCGCTTGAGGGAACAGGAGAGACTTTCTTTACGGCCACAGAGACACACCTTGGGTGGTCTGCATGCTGTCTACCCCGGCGAGGGGATGTCCACGTGAGAACATGGAGCAGCTGCCACCTGCCTGGAGCCCCAGGAGTCTTATTTGTCCTCACAGGTGTCCTCCCTGAGGCCCCCAGGATAGGAGTACTCAGACAGCCCTGGGTGGTATCGACGCTATTTTTATAATGAAGCAGGTCCAAAACAAAAACATTCTTACCTGGTGCGAGGACAATGGAACAGATTCTTGCTAAAAAGGGCATCAAGGAATATTTCAATATGGAAATCGATGGACGCTCATGAAGAGAATCACTAGCTGAATAATGAGGAAGGACACGTCAATAGGCCCGTGTAAGTGCAGAGGAAAAAAGCCACCGTTCACCCCTGATTATAGGGCTGGAGACACTGAATTGATAAAACAATGACATTGAATTATGAGCAAACATGCAACTTCTTAACAAAAGAGGCAGAAACCAGTTAATGTGATAAAGAACCGTGCAGAGGGAACATCGGAGCCTGTGGTGGGGTCTGAGAACTTTCCAGCTACATAAGTGGTTCCTGGAGCCCCCCCACCCCACCCCGCCCTGCATCCCAAAGTGAGCCCTGGGGCTGGACCACGGCCTGGCCCCACCTCACTGCACTCTCTGAGCTCAGTCTCCCCAAGACCTTCTCTGGACCAAGGGCAGTCAGTCCTGCCTATCTCTCTACCCTCAGTATGTAGTCCACCCTCTCCAGGAAGTCTCTCCTGATTACTCCAGGGCCCAGTCAGGATGACTCTGACCTCAGCCCATCTCCTCTTAAACAGCAGGTGGTCTCATCAGAATGTGAAGTTAACAATTTACAGAGCACAGCCACAGCTATTTGGTGCAAATTCTCTCTCCCAAAGAAGGTGATCCTGTTTGGCATTTTTATAGGACTTTAAAGTTTGCAGAACCCATTCACACCTTTCTTTTTTAGGGGACCCTCAGCACTCCGAGGAGCAGTGAAGAACATGAGCTCTGGAGCTAGAATCCCTGACTCAAATCCTGCTCTCACCACTTCTTAGTTGACCTTGAGCAAGTTTTTTATTATTTGAGCCTCAGTTTCCTCACCTGTAACATGGGGCTAAGAATGGGATTGATTTTGTAGAAGCATGTAGAATAGTGCGGGGGGGAGGGGGATCTGTGATCGTTATCATCCTCCCCATTTTACAAATGAGCAAACTGAGGCTCAGAGAGACTAAGACACAGGTCCAGTATCACAAAGACATGGAGTCAGCTTTTTACTTCCCATCCATGTCTAATCCCGTATCCTACCCACCACGTGCCAAGCACTGTGCTGCTCCCTTTACACCTCAGGTCATCCCACAACCATCCTCAGAGGGAGGTGTTCTCACCTCCCACTTCACAGGCAAAGAAACTGAGGCCCACCGTGCTCATAGAACTGGCTCAAGGTCCCATGGTCAATAAGTGGAAGAATTCACACCCAGGGCTCCCTATTCCCAAACCCACAGCAAAGAAGTCTCCTGCTCCTTCCTTGTTCTGAGCCTGTAGGTCCGAAGTGGTTCTCAACCTTTCTAATGCCACCACCCTTTAATACAGTTCCTCATGTTGTGGTGACCCCCAACCCTAAAATTATTTTCATTGCTACTTCATAACTGTAATTTTGCTACTGTTATGAATCGTAGTGTAAATATCTGCATTTTCCGATGGTCTTAGGCGACCCTGCTAGGCTAAGACGATTGGAAAACACAGAGGAACTGTGTTAAAGGGTCGTGGCATTAAAAGGGTTGAGAATCACTGAGACCAGCATTTGGCCACAGCCGAGGGGAGGGCTGCAGGGATAGGGCCGAGGAACCAGCTGCCAGGCGTCCAGAAATTGCCCAACCTCTGAAGTTGCTAGGAACTTTGCAGACTCTGATCCTTTGCAAAGCCAGAGGGCTTAAGGCAGAGCTAACTCTCAGAGAGCCAGCGGGAGGCAGAGCGAACCTCATTTCCCAGGGTTTATGCTTCATGTTCTTCCTCCCTGTGGCACCTGGAGAGCCGAGTGTCTGCATCAAACCACATCTCTAAGGGTCAGTGATAAACCCCGAGAGGACGGATTTATCATAAACTCATTATCTTTCCCGCCCCCAGGCTGGAGGTCATGTCAATAACTTCCTGCCACTGCCTGGTGCAGCTCCGTGGCAAGGCTACAACCCTGTTTTAGGAGCTATAAATCTAGCCCTTTTCCCTTTGGAGATCAATTGGAAACCCACTGCTAAATGGGCCCTAAATATAAAAGCTCTTAAACCACAGGCTTTTCCTGAGTCAGGTGGGGAGAGTTAAGGACGCGCCCTGAGGGGATGCCATCCTCTTCTCAGACCCAGGTTCTGCCCAGGGTCAGGGGCAAAAGCAGGGACCCACCAGGCAAGGCCCCATCAGAGAGCAGGTGACAGTGGGAAAACCCCATCTGGGCGGAGCTCTGTGGCTAGCCTCTCCTCCTGCTCTGAGTCTCTCTTTCAAAGGGAGGAGCTCAGCTCAGAGAGAGCAGGGGTCTCACCCGCTCCCACCGGAAGTCAGGCTCAGAGAAGGGACCCTGGCCTGGCTGCTCAGTCAGCCTTCGGTCCTGGAAACAAGGCTTTCTCACCACATCTAACGTGGAGTCACAAACCCAGGCTGTTCCTTGGGCTGAAAGCTGTCTCTGAATTAAACCAATGAACTCTGTCCCCTTAAGCCACTCTTGCTGTCTGGGGAGACGAGAAAAATATCATGTGCGAGTGGATAACTGACAGCCCATGTTCACGGAAATGGAGTGCCGGTCCCTGTGAGGACTGCCGGGCTCTGGGCTTCGGGCTCCCCTCCTCTTTCAGGGTTCTGGAACAGAAGAGGCCAGGCCATGTGGGTCAGACCCAGATACGGCACCTAGCAGTGGGGATCACCCTTCACCACTCGTCTGCAACACTAGTCTCTCCATCACCAACAGTGGCAATTCCAAAACAAGATTGCACATGCTTTTATTTCTCCTCCTTGACGGCTCTGATCAATAGTGTGCAGGGGGAGCCCTGACCCGTGTGGCTCAGCTGGTTGTGTTGTCCTGTGCACCAAAAGGTTGCTGGTTTGAGTCCCCATCAGGGTACATGCCCGAGTTTCTAGCTAGATCCCCAGTAGGGGGAGCTTAGGAGGCAGCCGATCGATCTATCCATCCATCTATGTTTCCTCTCTCACATCAATGTCTCTCACATTGACATTTCTCTCTCTCTTTCTCCTTCACTCTTCCTCTCCAATAATCAATAAACTGTTCTTTTAAAAAAAAATAATAGTGTGTGGTGGAAGCCATATGACATCCAGGGCTAGCTCCTAAAAGCTGCCACTCGAGTTCAGCTGCCCGGAGCTGCCATGCTGGGAGGAAGCCCAAGCCACGGAGAAAGGTTCTGGTCAAATTTCTCAGCTGAGTCCAGGCCTCAAACCCACCCCAGCTCAGCCATCACACATGTGAGTGAAGAATTCTCCAGAAGCTTTCAATACCCAGCTGTTCCGGTCGCTCTCAGCCATTCACATCTTTCCAGCTGAGGCCGCAGATGTAGTAGAATGGGGATCAAACCATCCCCACGGAACTTTGACTCGGAGCCCCTGTAGTTAGTTTACACCACTAAATACCAGATGGTTTGTTACGCAGTGACGGGAAACCAGAACACAGACCCAGAGTACCCAACAACACTCAGGCAGTGGGTGGAGTCCAGTGCCCAGGAAGAAGGAGAGATTAGGGAGAGAAAGCAAACAGAAGAGCTCGGGGGATGGCATGAGGCTAGAGCAGGTTAAGAAAGGGGACACCAGGGGCATGGGATGCCCCCACTTTGGGATGTGCATTAACAGCATGTGGGATGGGGGTTCATATCCGTGTTACCTAAATCTTAAAGATCTGTGAGCTGGAGGACCAGGATCAGCCCTGTTTGGGTCAGCTTCCAAATCAGTCTACACCATAGTGGCCAAGGAAGGGGAAAGGTCATATAAGACCATGGGAGTCCCCACTATTGCCATCCTGAAAGGGATAGAGGCAGATGCCTCAAGGAGGGAGGAGAACTGGGAAAGTTGAAACACCCATTTCACAGATGAGGGAACTGAGGCTCAGGGAGCGGAGGGACCTGCCTGAGGTCATACAGTGATAAGCAGCAGGGAGAGCAGGGACCTGAATCCAGACCATTTGGTCTCTAGAGCCTCTGCTCTAACCCTGGGCTCCAGAACCTCAGAAGTCCTGCCCAGGTTGGAGGGGCTGCAGGGCCACAGGGTCCAGGCAAAAGGATCCTGAGTCCAGGACATCAGGGATGGCTGGCATTCTACCCTCAGCGCCTCTCAGCCCCCCCTCAGAGGGCTATGCTGTGTGAGCAGGGTTCAGTGGCTAAAGTGGGGGCACGTCTCGAAGCTCCATTCCTCATAACCCAAGCTAGTGCCAGTAAATTACTCCAAATAATGGGGCTGTTTGCTCAGGAAATCGAGGAGGCAGTAAACAGTCGCCAAAGTAATTAAACACAAACGGCAGACGTGCCAGGCTTCTCAACACCGCCAAGCTGCTCCCACAGTAGCCTCCGCTCCACAGGGTGAGACAAAGCCACCGAGCTGTTTGTCTGCTGAGCTGAGCAATCCAGAGTCAGTTAATCAAAGAAAAGCCAGAGAAGATGGAGAAGGGAGTGAGGTGCCTTAGAAACCACTAAGTATAAACCCCCTTGGTTTACAGATAGGGAAACTGAGTCCCAGCAAGGAGGAGAGCCCTGCCAAGGACACATGGCAGCCTGGAGCAGAGGCAGGTCGGGAGTGTTCCCAGCACACCTGGCCAAGCGCAGGGTCCGGGTCCTGGAGACAGAGTGGAATCTGACAGGTGTTGAATGAGGAAACTGAGGCTCAGAGAGGGTAAGGAACTTGCCCAAGGACGCAGAGTAGGTGAAGTGGTTGAACAAGGAGTGGCGCCCAGGTCTGTCTGACACGTTTTCTGCTGCCTTCCTGGCTTCAGCCTCTGGATCAGGACTTAAAGGAGAGGTGCTGGGAGAGGCCAGGGAAGGAGCAGTTTGAGAGAGGAGCCCAGCAAAAATGCACGCGGCAGGACTGTTTGTTGTACTTACCGATTAGTCCTCTAGGTGGCGAGTAAAGTGGTCCACTCACCCTGCCTCGAACAGTCGAAGGAACCCATTGTCTCGTGTAACAAGAGGCCAGAGTGAAGACTAGACGGTTCGTGTTTATTCATCCAAATCCACCCCACCCTGCCCAGTGCCCCGAGGGACGACCTGTGTGGGTCACTGTTCCTCTGGCTCTGGGTAGCTCAACCAATGGAAGCACCAAAGGGAAGCTGGAGGGAGGCTGGGCAGTGTGGCCAAAATACTGCCTCTCTCTGGGAGCAAGGTAACAGGGGGCTGTGGCCACCATGCAGTTCCCACAGGGAAACCATCTCCACTCTGCTCTCTGTCTCCAGGTCCTGACAACTGCTCATCCCCTCGCCCAAGAGTAGCATCGGCCATGCTGTTACTTGCCCTGAACTACCCCTATGATGTCCCTTTACCCTACCCTCACCCTTATAAATTGTCCATTTATTAAATTCTTCTTAAATTGCCCAACTGTGTTTCCTACTGAGATCCAGACTCATACACGGTGGAGGGGGATAGAGTAGGTTTACAGTTCTTCGTATGGAAAAATACAATAATTAGTAAATAATAACACAAGAATAAGTTCTGTGTTCTGTGTACTCACAACGATAAACCTACTTTCGCTGCACCCTGTACAATCGGCTTCAGGTGTGGCTTGACCCAGAGGCTCAAATGATGCCAACAGAGATTGAGGCCTCCTCCATCTGCCTCCTCTACCTTCCGTGATGCCAGTTGTATCTCAGGCTTCCCATGATAACATCCCTGCCCCCTTCCCTTCTCAGTCCCATCCCCTTCTCCATCCCACTCCCACCTCCAATGACCCATATTCTGCAAGTCTTACATTCCCCCTCACAGCATTCAGGGAGGAAGAGAAAGTCTCTTCGGGGTAGCTAAATGGGAAAACCTTTCCTTTCCCTGAATCAAGGCAAACATCTCAACATCTCATTGGTTCTGATTTGATTATGTTCCCAAGAGCTAGAAATTGTGGCCAACAGCTAACTAGCTCAGGCCAGTTAGGGTCCATCCTAAAGCTGTGAGTGAGCCAATTCTACCCAACCACATGGCTGAGAATGTTGGCTCCACAGAGAGGAACCTGAGAGAGCCTGGGGGTGCTGGAGGTGGGGGGATAGGGCAGTCAGGAAGCTGTTGCCATGGTCCAGGTGAGTGCTGGAAGGGCCTGGCCTGGGGACAGCAAGAAGGAAGAGGGTTCAGAGAGAGTTGTGTAGACATCACTCCTGCATCCCAAGCGCCCAGATGAGGAACTAAATTCTAGAATTGGCATCTGGCCCCGGGTGGTTCATGCCTTTCCAGACCATATTGATGGATAAACAGCAGCTGTTGGGAAGTGAGAGAACAGAAGAACCAAAGCCCAGGAGCCACCCACTCCCACCTGTCATGGGCACCGGGCTGCAGATGGAGCAGAGAAGCACACAGACGGGCCTGAGTCAGGGTGGGATCCTCTAGTGGGGAAAGACCAACTGCCTTGCAGGACACGGGAAAGGCCTGAATTCTGGATCTCATCGACCTGGGTCCAAATCCTGACCACACACCAGCTGTGCAGCTCACTGATCTCTCTGAGCCTCAGGTTTTGTATCTGTATAAAGGGGGTTAGACTTCATTACAGGGGCCAGGTGCCCGTCAGATTCTGGGAACAACATGGGCTGTGGCTCAAAAATGGATCCCTGAAACAGGAAGGAGAAGTTCCCCACCCTACCTAAGCGCAGAGCCTAATTGGACTGCCCAGGGACTGGAGACAACATAGGCCTCATGTAGTATTCTGTTGAGCCTTATGTGAAAATTGACCAGAAAACCTATGAAAATTCTGGGGACCTGATCATCAGATGGTGTTAGAGGCAGCCTAACTGCCCTACCCTTGGGACCTGCCCACCCAAGACCCTTGATAACTCAGATAACATTGCTGATTAAAGCCTCTGGCAAAGGCAGGTAGTCCCCACCTCAGGTGTTCTTTGGGGATTTGGGTGCCCTGCCTTCCCAACCCAGCTACCCCACTGCATCCCATTAGAGAAACAGTTTCCAGCCCACCCAGTATGGGGCGCTTGTGGAGACTAAACACCTAATGCAAGACCGCCCAGTAGCATTGCACCCAGATAGTCCCATCTTGGGGTGGCTCCGTTCAGGTGCTGACCACAGCATTGGAAAGACAGCCGGGATGCAAATCTGGTGCCAAAGGCATGTCCCCCAGTATGCAAAAGGTGTAACCACACCTTTAGAGGCTATTGTACCTTGCCCAGTCATGCACAGGGGCAGCCTTTGACTATCTGAGATACGGGTTCTGGTTCCAGAATGTGCTTCAGGGTACTTGGGTTTAGTTTACTCACAGCTCAGCCAAACTCCCAGCTGATGGTGTCCAGGGGCAGCAGTACTTCTCTAATAACTCTGGAAGCCACACTGAAAGCCATCACCCTTGTCTTGGACTACACTCCTAAGAACCAAACATGTTACATTTTCACCAACTCTTGGGCTGTGGCTAATGGCTCGATATCTGGTCAACTGCAAATGATGGTTGACTGGTATATAAAAGATGCCCTTCTATGGAGCTGTGAGCTCTGTAAATCCATTGCCACAGCCCAATGGGATGTTTATAAACCCTTGAAGATGCCACACTCACATGAAACTGAACGGAACAATGGGATCCAGCTGGGACCCATCACTGGACTGGGCACAGTAATCCTAACCCAATGGGCTCCATCTGCCAACCCAGGAGAGACCATGGTACCTGGGGGTAACCATCATTCTACAGCTGCTCATTCTTTCCAGGAAGGGGACTGGTTTGTTTAGTGCCCTTTACAATGTTTGCTTCACGCTCAACAAGTGCTGATGGCTTGGTCATGGTTCCACCACAACCCACTGCACATGTAGGATCACTGGGTCCATCACTCGCCCTGTGGGACTTGGGGCCAGGCGTCAGTGCAACTAAGCTAATGGTCTTGCTATTTGCCATGTGGTGCGATGAAAGGTTTTTCTCTGATCTACTAAGTCTCAAGTCTGCGAGTGGCACCTGTGGAATGGTGGCAGGGTTCCTCCTTGCCATTTTCTTCGAGGTACGATTCTTTCTTGGCAGGCTCCTGGGGCTGGGGAACATATGGGGGAGCTCTCGGAACAGAAACTGCAGGAATCAGAATCTTTGTGCCTCCAGTGACTCTTTCTTCACTCATCTGTCATCTCTGCTTGTCTCTGCCAGATTCCACAAAGTGGTCTGTTTCTCTCATCAGACCCAGGTGTGCCTCATGAGAACAGGGAAGGTGGCCCCACACAGCTGCTTCCAGCTCCATGATCCCAAAGACCAGAGATTATCCCATTAGCTTCAGCAGAGAGTCCCTGAGAGGGCTCCGATCGGCCCACCTCTAAGCCAATCACTGGGTCCCAGAGTGCAATACTCTGATTGGCCAACTCTGGGTCACATGCCCATCTCTGGGCCAGGGGAGGTGAGATAAGGAATTGGGAGTTCTCAGATCCCACAGGGTTAATGGGACATTCTCTCAAAGGGAAAGAAGGGCTGTTACTAAAAAAAAAAGTGGGAGATTAAAAAAAAAAAGTAGACATTCTATTCACACACACACACTCTCACATTCACCTGGTTAATTCCTATTTGCCCTTTAAGACTCGGCCAGGAATCTTCCCTGACCACCTCAGACTCTGTCAGAGTCCCTTTACATGTCCTGGCAGTGTCCTACACTTACCACTATCACATCCATAGCCAGCTGGTGTAAGTGTGTCTCCCCCACTGGTCACACCTCCTTACCCTCACCTCCCCCAGCACAGAGATGGGCATGTGAGCCAGGTTACAACTCCTGGAGGGCAGGGCCCTGCACATCCACCCTGGCAGAGAGGAGGTTTCAGAAACAGTTTTTGTTGAATAATTTGTCACACATCTCCCCCTGACCTTTCCAAGGACTCTCTAGTACAGTAGACTGAAGTCCTTCAAATAAATTGTGTCTGGATCAGTCAGTCCAGAACCCAGTCAGTACAAAAAGGAAGAGAGAGCCCAGCAGGCACAGCTTGGTGGTTGAGCATTGACCTATGAACCAGGAAGTCATGGTTCGATTCCTAGTCTGGACACGTGCCAAAGTTGAGGGCTCAATCCCCAATGTGGGGCATGCAGGAGGCAGCAGGTCAATAATTCTCTTTCAACATTAATGTTTCTCTCTCTCTCTCGCTTCCTCCTGTCTGAAATCAATAAAAATATATATTTTTTAAAAGGAGAAAGGAAGAGAGATAAGTGATGTGTGGGCTGGCCCCACAGGCAGCCCAAAGGGCTATTCTGATTATTCTACCCAAATAGCAGTAGCAGCCAGAGCTCTGTGTCACCAGGAGCTGTCCAAGAACAGGGCCACATATAGCAAACTCAGATAAAGAGAAGATTCCCACCCATCTTGCTTCCCACTGGCTGTGCAAACAGCCACCTAGATTCTGCAACCTGACCTTCCCCAGCTTCTTGTGGCCTCAGACAAGACTGGCCTGGCAAACCCTTCCTCCCAGCAAATCCAGCTGTAGGTATGGATACTAGAGAAATGCTCCCATGGGCAAAATGTGGTGCATAGAGGGTGTTTACTTCAGTGCAAAGATGAGAACAAGATGGAAACAACCTAATTATTTATCGGGGAATGCTTTAGGAAGGGAAGGATTAAACATGATGCATGCCTTGTGAAAGAAGAATGAGGTGTCTGTATTAACTGACATGGAAATATGGCAGTTGGTTTAAATGACAAAAAGCTAGATACAAAACAATACATGCATATGATACCTGTTGTGCTTAAAAACACAGAGCAAATACACCTAGCTCAGCAAACATCTATGTGTTCAGAAATGTGTATTAAAGGGTCTGTAAGGATTATATACCGCACTGATGACAGTACTATAGGGGGAGGAGATTGAACGTTAGAGGCGATTATGGTGGAAGACAGAACAGAGGAACTTTGCCCGTGTCTGAATTCTTGGATATAAAACAATGAGAGTGTCTGCATGCAGCACTTGTGTAATTAAAAAAATAATTTAAAGTGAATGGGGGAAATGGCAGCATCAGCTTATTGCAACATTGTTATAATGGCATAAAAGCCAAAAACAACCTAAATATTCATCTATAGGGAACTAACTAAACAAATGATGGTGCCTATGGCAACAGAATAGCAGGCAGCCAGATCCACGTGGGGAGATATTTGCAAATGAAAAAAACAACTTGAAAAATGTGTTCGGTGTGATCCGATTTTTATAAAAGAAAGATGATTTAGAATATACATAAAAATACACACCGTAGGGCTGAAATCAGACTTGGGCTGAAATCTCTGCTGTGAGAGTTACTATCAGAAGGGGCTTGGGTAGGTCACCCCATGTCTCTGAACCTGGGTTTGCTCAGCTTTAACTGGCAGCAACAGCACCTACCTCATGGGATTCACGGAGAGCTGAGGGAACTAATGTGTCCAAAACCCTGTCACAGCAGAGATGAGAGAGAGAACTCAGGATCATTGTTGTTATTTGCAGCGTGTCATCTGGGAAGTGGATCTGCTGTGGAAGAAATATGATGTTTTGTTTTATTTTAAGAACTTTTTTGAGATGGAAATGAAGTGTAATAAACTGAACATACTTAAAGTGTAAAACTGAATAAGTTTTGACATATGTACACACCCATCGAGCCATCACCGCAATGAAGATAATGAATATATCCATCGCTTCCAACAGCTTCCTCATGGCCCTTTGTAATCCTTCCCTCCTGTTCCCCATCCCAAGTAAACATTGAGTTGCTGCCTGTCCCTATAGATTAGTATGCATTTCTTAAAATTTAATATAGATTCATTATATGTGTAATTTTTAAAATATGTGTACTTTTTATGTAGCTCCTTTCATCCGCAAAATTATCTGGTGATTTAACCACATTGGTAAATGTGTCAAGGACTTAATGCTTTTTATTGCTAAGTAGCATTCCATCATCAGATTTACCCCCGAAGTATTTCATATTTTTATGCCATTTTAAGTAGATATTTTAATTTCTGTTCATTGCTAATGAAATTATCTTTTTTAACATTTATTAATGTGATGAGTTGCATTGATGTTTCTGTAATAGTTGTAGGGTTATTCAAGTTATCTATTTCTTCTTGAGCGAATTTTGGTGATCTGTGTCTTTCAAGGAATTGGTCCATTCTATCTAACAAATTTATGTGCATGATATAGTGTTCCCTCACCACCACCTTTCTCTCTGTCTCTTCCGGACTAGAAATTCACCAATTTTATTTATCTTTCCCCAGAATCAGCTTTTTGTTTTCGTGATTCTCTTTTAATTATCTGTTTTCCATTTTATTGATTATGTTCGATTTTTATATTATTTCCTTTTTTTCTGTTTGCTCTAGGGTTAATTTGTTCTTCTTTCTCTAATTTCTTAACGTTATTTTTCGAGTTTTATTCTTTTCTAACATATTATTAGTATTTTAGTGTTATAAAAATCCCTCTTACGCACTGCTTTAGCTGCATACCACAAATATTGATAATGCTGTAGTTTCATTCTTTCTTAGTTCAAGATAATTTTTAATTTTCTTTAAGTCTTCCCCCTTTTGATCCATGGTTTATTTAAAAGTGTGTTGCTTAGCCCAGCCAGTGTGGCTCAATGGTTGAGTGTCAACCTATGAGCCTGGAGTTCACGGTTCAATTCCTGATCAGGACACTTGCTGGGGTTGTGGACTTGATCCCCAGTAGGGAGTGTGCAGGAGGCAGCTGATTAATGATTCTCTCTCATCAATGATGTTCTATCGCTTTCTCCCTCTCCCTTCCTCTCTGAAGTCAATACAAATATACTTAAAAGGAAAAAAAAAGTGTATTACTTATTTCCAAATATTTGAGGATTTCCTAGATATTTTTTATTATTCTAGTTTCATTCCACTGAAGCCAGAAAGCATACTTGTATAATTTCTGGGGTTTTGTTTTAACTTGTTAAGGTTTATGACCTAGATATAGTCCACCTTGCTGAGAAGAACGTGGATTCTGCTGGTGTTGGGAGGAGCGTTCCATAGATGTCCATTAGATTAAGACTCTACTGAGCCTGCTTTGTCCCATTCATCCAGGGCCAGGGGCCTGCGCTGGCCGGGGCAGGGCAGGAATGACCTCTGGGCAGTTGAGCCCATGGCCGGAGGAAGCACCAAAAAACATGCCAAGGAAATGAGCTGCATTGAACCAAACTGATAGCTCAGCTCAGAAACTGATCTGCAGGTTCTGTGCAGGGATGAAAAGCAGCTCCAACCACAGCAGGGCAGGAGGAGGTGGGAGCACTCAGAGCCGGGCTCAGGGCTGTTGGCTCAGCAAACCCACCAACCTCCACCCAGAGACTCCAAAGCACATCTGATCTGCTTTTTAGCAAATCACTTTTTCTCCCAGCAGCATGAAAGCACAAGGTGTGAGGCATCAGAGGTGTTAAACTGATTCTGAGGGTCTCACTGTCTCCCCCACTGTCACCGTGCCCCAGGGTCACCAGGGACCATCTGTGTGCTCTCAAAGCCCAAAACAAACAAGGAACCTGTTTTCTTTTGTTCCCCTCTTTCTTTTTTTCTTTTCCTCATCTTCCCTTGCTGCTGTCATCTCTGAGGACAGGGGACCCATCTCGGAATGGTGTTGTCTTCCTTTAATCAGGACCTGGTTCCTTGTCTCAGAGCTGATGTTTCAGGAGGACAAGGAAGCGCTGATGGTAGTTAATGCTCCATGCTCCCTACAAAGCAGAAACCATCCCAGGGTGTGGGCTTCTTTTTCAGGAGCTTTAGTATGAGACTCTGGGGAGGCGGCGGGGATGCAGCCCATGGATTAGCAGATACCCCACCAGGAAGAGCAACAATTTAGGGGAAAGGAGTGTTGCCAGGCTGAGAGAGTGAGCTCTGAGGAAGGTCTAGGGACACTCCACAACAGGGGCTGGAGCCAGCTTGTTCCCCACTAACAGGACGATTGGATGCAGCAGGGGTGGGGGAGCACAGGCAGGGAGTCATCTGCATCAATTCTGCCAACTTTGCAAGACTGTTCCTCATTTCTCACCTCTCTGCAATTTCCTTCCCTGCCACCTCCCACCACACTGTGCTCATTCACAATGGTCTCTTCTCTCCCAAGAGACAAGAGGGATCCCTGTGGCCGTGGCCAGAGTAAAGGGCACTTTGGGGAGATGCAGCAAATGACACCAGAACAGGCAAACCCAGGGAGAAGCTCTTGCCATCCTTGTGGGAGGGACGACACGGCCTGGAGGAGAGAAGGAGGCAGATCCCATCAGGAGGCAGCAGATGGAGTCTGCAGACTGGTGACTGCAGCCACTGGAATGGGCCTGAGAGATGAAGTCTCCGGCACTCAGTGGCAGGGCCCACGGCTAAGCCAGACTGGGTCCAAAAGATGATATTTCTGAAGCTGAGTGACAGCTGTCAGTGAATGCCAGACGTGGAGGGGATGGTTGGAGGAGCAGGGACAGCACTGTTCAGACCACCTTCTCCTGCACCTTGAAGCTGGGGTCCTCCCCCCACCCCATGTAGGACCCACCTGTCTCCTCACCGCTGACCCACATCCCGGGCTGAGCCCATAACCCTGGCACTAGCTGGTGGCCTCATCTCTCCCTGGGCCTCAGTTTCCTCCTCCGCCAAGTGGGTCAATGCCCCTCCCCCCACACTGCTGGGGCCACAGAGGAGATCATCACAGAGCAGGAAGCCCGCGGTGGCCCAACCGAGAGCACCGAGGCACCGGGACCAGCCTCTGTGCCCATCTGTTAGGTCCCTGATAGGACGCTGGGTTTTACCGAACTTGGGGAATGACGGGATCCAGCACAAAGCGGGGCCTCGATCCATCAGCTTGTCACGCGAACACATTCGTTAATGGGCTGGTTCTGGCTCTGACATTTCAGAGCTGCATAGCCTCCAGCAGGAACGCAGAGTCATCCACTCCTGGATTTCAATTTTGAAAAATCTCAGCGACGCAAGCCCAGATTAAAAAAGGGGCCAGGGGGTGAAAGACACCTCGGGGGACAGAGCGCGCACGGCACCCGGGCAGCCACGCAGGGCCCTGCGCGTTTGATTTAACGCTCAGCTGCAGCCGTCTTAAAATTCTTCATAATTTTATCTTTATCTTGTGTTTTGTGTGTGAAGCCCAATGTGATGATGGAGCTCATGCATATGAGCAAAGGGTGTACGTGACACGTGGGTCCCCAGGTGCATACAGCACCCATGATGCCCAGAGGCCCAGCAGACAGTGTGTGGTGGTTCCCAAGCCTCCAAGTGAGTGCAAGGCGGGTGGTTACAGCTACGACTAAATGGGGGTGCAGACAGCCCCCAGGGCCAGGCTTCCCGGTTGAGTTGGACCACTCTAGAGTGCAGGCAGATGTCACTGGTCTTCTAAGATACAAAAATGATCCAGGAACTTTATCGTGCTCTTCCTTTCCAGTGTGACATCCCTGGATCAGCCAACCCCTTACACCGAAAATTGTGTCAGGAGGCAAGGCAAAGACCAGCTCCTCCTGCTCCCTCTCCTTCCAGTCCTTCCTTCCCCGCCAGGTGCCGAAGGGAGAAAGTGTGGGAGCGGGTCCGCATCCTGAGGAGTGCAATAAACGCTGTGGAGCTGGTTTGGTGTCGTTTTCACTCTCCCGGGGAAGAATGAAATACAAAGGCGTGAGTGAGCGATGAAATACAAATCCTGTGATTTCAGTGATTCCGTATGCAAATTAAATGTTCTTGAGTTTGCATTTAAAACCGGCATTGCACAACATAAAGATGAACGGTAAAGTTCATGCTAATAATTTAAAATTCTAATTTTCTTTACTTAGAACAACATGAAATAGAACATAAAAACCAGCGCGACAAGATGAGAGAGGGCCTGTGGCAGAAAGGAAAGGGCTTTGTATTTTAGGTTGTTTGATGGCACTTCTTTCCAGCTTTTTGAACCAGAGCCCCACATCCTCATTTGCTCTGGATCCGCAGATTCTGCAGCCGGTCCTACAGGGAGAAGCCAGGCGCCAAAGTAGGGGCTGGGCTTCTGTTGCCTGCTTCTCAGCTAGTGGCGAGCTAATTAAGCATGGAACTTTCGGAAATGGGAGTCCAGGGGGAGGTTTTTAATTACCTTTCTTCTGAATGGAGGGAGCA
Organism: Antrozous pallidus; assembly: GCA_027563665.1. Taxonomy (NCBI): domain Eukaryota; kingdom Metazoa; phylum Chordata; class Mammalia; order Chiroptera; family Vespertilionidae; genus Antrozous; species Antrozous pallidus. The sequence goes on from CM050508.1 coordinate 194,057,312, forward strand.
GGTGGGTGGGGAGCCCTGCAGGAGAGTGGAGCCCTGGGCACCCTCAGAGGTGGAGGTGAGAATGGAAAAGAGTGAGGCAGGAGGAGGGGAAAGCCTAGGGTCTGAGAGTGGGCACTGGTGCAGGTGCCCATCACTGAGCCCGTCACTGAGTCCGTCACTGAGCCCCTCACTGAGCTTGTCACTGTGCCTGTCACTGTGCCCAGGGCTGTCCGCACACACCTCACTTCATACCCCAGCAATCCTGGGAGGTGGGCGTCACCCCCTTTCAGCCATGAGGACACTGAGGCTCTTGAGTGGTCAGGTGACTTGTCCAAGGCCCCACAGCTAGAGAGGGCAGAGCAGGCACAGAGCCATCCACCCCAGTTCTGATGGGGGCTGACCCTGTGCCAACCATGGGCACGGAGATGCTGTCACTGCCCTCCAGGCCTTCAGTACCGCGAGGGACAGACGATGACGATGTGGTGGGATCTGATGGGGAAACACAGCTATGTGAGAGCCAGAGGGGGACCCTAACCCAGCCTGGGGCATCAGGGGGCTCCCCAACAAGAAAGAGGAGGAGAGGGAAGAGAAGGATGGGAAGGAAGAAGAGGGAGAGGGGAGGAAGAAGAAAATGAGGAGGAAGAGGGGAAGGAGGAAGAACTTCCTCAGGTGGAGGAACAATAACCTCAGAGGCTGTGGAGCCCCTACCTCTCCATTTGTTACTACGTGAGTCCTAGGTTGTCTCCCCAAATTGATGACTTGCACCTCAAGCAAGACTCACTCCGAGTCTTCCCTTCAACCCCAGAACCTAAAGAGCAGGGCCTGAAGCATCACTGGAGGTTTGATTGGCATCTGCCAATTGATTCCCACCCCCAGACTTTGCCCGGCCCGACCCCTGCCTGGACACCTCCCTAGTCTGTGCCAGGTCCAAGCCTCTGAGTCCCCACTGGCTGTCTCCTCAGGGAGCCTTGGCATTCCCAGAGGCCTGGGCCTCTTTCCCCAGCTGCTTGTTTGGAGCCTGGTCCCCAGCGGGGTACACATTCCCAGGGGCTTGGGACCTGCCTCTCTCAGACCCTCCCGAGTGCCCGCCAGTGCTTCATAGGAAAATGCTCAGTTGTCGGCTGGACTGAATGCGGACTCAGCCCCACATGGGTCAGTGACAAGCCCCCCGCCCATGTCAGGGTCCCAGCTCCCCAATGTCTGAATTCCTGTGTCCCTCCTGCACAGGCTCGGAAAAAAACAGGGATGTGAGTCCCCAGGCCTGGGCTCCCCTCCCCTCCTACCATGGACAAGCTCAGGGACCTGGGACAAGTCACTGCATCCCTCAGAGCCCCAGGCTCCCCTCCAGAAAAAGGGAGCACCAGTGCCACCTGGCAGAGTGAGGGCTGCTGGGGTTCAGTGTGAACTCGCCCTGCACACAGTAGGTGCTCAGTAAATGTCAGCCCCTCCCCTGCAAAGGCAGCACACTCTGTCAGCTGCATCCGACGCAGAGCTCACAGTCTAAAAAGCTTTTGAATGAATCCTTTGTCCAGCAGCCTCCAAACTCCCAACCCACCTCCCTCTGAGGCCCAGCCCGGCCTCCAGCCCACCTCAGCCCCACTTCTCCTGACATAACTTGTGTGGTTCGGTGGGACTTGTTCCATCCACTACATACAATAAATCTCTCAGGATGTTTAAACTCCAATCTTTACGTAATTTCCCCTCCTCCCCCAGAGGAATGGCTGTGTTCAGCAAAGGTCACACATAAAACCCTCCTATCAGGCAGGAAGAGGAGGCGGAGGCTCGAGTCAGGAGCAGCTGCTGCTGATGAGGGGACATCGCAGTTCCCCTTCAAGGAGCACACACTCTGCTGGGGCTGCAAAGCCAGAGCAAGCCCTGTTCTCCCACCGCCTCAGAAATGCGTGATTTAGAACTTCGAGGGGGACTGCTCCTTACAGTGACAATGGGAATCCTGTTTATTGAGCACTTGCTTCCTTGCCTCTAACCCCAGCCCTGCACAGTCCACAGTGCTGTCACCTCTGCTGCACGAATGGGGACACACAGCACCGACGGGTGAAGGGACTCCCCAAGGTCACCCACAGCAGTAAGAGGAGGGGCTGGGATTTGAACCCAGGTCTGACCGATGCTAGGGCCCCTGCTCCTCTCTCCCACCTCCTACTACCTGGGAACCTGACAGGATCTCAATGGGAAAGGTGAGCAGAGAAATCAGCCCAGTCTAAATGGATGCTCACCAGGCTTTGTGTTCAACCCACTCCTTTGGTCATTTGCATATATTTGCATGCCATGGCTCCAGAGGCCTCAAGTATAGGTAATAAAATCAATTAATTAGTGCAACCAACCAGTGGGCACTTAGCTGCAGAATACCCTTCACCAAAGTAAAAAGTGGAATAGATTTTGAAAATGCTCTGTGTCAGCTGGATTCAATGCAGACTCAGCCCCACATGGATCAGTGACAAATCACTGTGCCTGTCACTGTGTCCTGGGCTGTCCGCACACGCCTCACTTCATACCACACAATCCTGGGAAGGGGGCATCACCCCCTTTCAGCCATGAGGACATGGGGGGAAGGCCCCACATGCTCAACTTTCTGGAAGAATAAATTAAATATAGATACATATAATGATATAGGTATGGATATGGATATGGACATGGACATAAAGATATAGACACACATGCCCAGCTGGCATGGCTCAGTGGTTGAGCATCGACCTATGAACCAGGAGGTCACAGTTCAATTCCCGGTCAAGGCACATTCCCGGGTTGTGGGCTCGATTCCCAGTAGGGGGTGTGCAGGAGGCAACCAACCAATGAATCTCTCATCATTGATGTGTGACTCTCTCTCCCTGTCTGAAATCAACAAATATATGTATTTTTAAAAAGACATAGACACAGACATAAATATATAGATACAAATAGAACTAGAGCTGTGAGTAACATGATGGACAACGGCTCTGTTCTCTCCACATGCCCCAGATGCGGAACCTCCTCCTGCCCAGAGATCGTGGTGCTCAGCCACCCTCCCCTGAGGTGAGAGGACGTCTTGGGACAGAGGAGGGCAGCTGGCCTGGCCCAGGTCTCACAGAAACCCAGAGGGGCAGCAGGCACCCCTCCAGGTGGTTGCTCTGACCTGCCCTTCAGGGTCCACTCATTAATGTCCAGTCCCAAGGGGGAGAGGCAAGCCAGCACCTGGAGACCCAAATGAGTTCCTCTCATACTCTTTAAACTGCTCAGCCCCCTTCACGGGCATGAGACGGACAGTGGCTGCTCACAGGAAGGCTGGGGTCCCACAGGGGGCCTGGAATATCTGTTCACACGCCAGAGAATGCCTGGAGGGCCATGTGGAGGCAGCCTGGATGCACACAGGAATGAGTGCACCAAAGAGGAGGAACAGGAGAACTGACTGGATGGTGCATAGACCCTGTGTGGACAGGGGTGAATGAGAGAGCAGGAATTAATGGACCCCTGAGGAGTGGGAGATGGAGGGACGCCTGCAGCCTGAGGAAGCATAGGTCTTCCCACCCTGTCTCCTTCAGGCTGTGCTGATGGGAGAACTCCATCATCAAACTCACTGCATCAGGAGTGACATGAGGCACAGAGAGGTTAGGTAGCTTGCCCACGTCACACAGCTCCTAGGGGCAGAACTGAGATCCCAGCCCAGACACTTGGACCCTGCATCGTGCCTCAGACAGCTTTCCCAGATCTGCTATGGCTGGTGCCTTGGCCCAGACTCATCCGGATACTTGGCCTCCTTCACTCCCCAGTTGATGTTTGAAGTGAACTTAATGAAATCCAGCTCTTTGTCAGAGTAAAACCTTGCCAGATCCTTCTAAATTGCTCCAGTGTTCCGGTGCTGGGTTTCAGCATCAAATCAGTCCATGTGGTCAGGGCGGGGTGTTGGCTGGGAGCAAGCAGATCTCATATTTTCTAATGATTATTCCAGACATGTCTTAGTTTGTTTGACTTTCCTGCCCCTTCCTGGCCGATGGAATCCCAGGAGGCCAGGCGGCTGCACTCTGTCCGCAGGCTGAGGCCAGATGCCATGGGGGAGGCTAAAGGGGGGTATCTTTATAGCAGGCCGCCTCTGCCTGCCATAACACTCTCACCCACCCTCTGGGGCCCCACTGCCTCCTAGACCACGCCTGCAGCTTCACTCCCACATCCCAACCCTCCATGTCATTCTGACATGCTCCTAGCTCTCAGGCCTTTGCACGGTCTGTTCCCTTTATCAGGCACGCCTTGCCATGTCTTCTCCATCTGGAAAAATCCTGCTCACCCCCCAAGGCCCAGGCACGCAGAGCAGGCAGGAGGGAGCTAACATACTTGCCCTCCTGCCGTGTGCCAAGAGCCACACCGAGAATGAGGACTTTCGGTGAGTTCTCCGCACCCTGGCACCAATCACCAACTGAGCTTTATCAACGCTTTTTACAGATGGAGAAACTGAGGTTCAGAGACATTGAGCAAGTTTTCCAAAACCCCCAGGTGTCAGTGGCAGGGCTGGGTTAACTCTGATCTGGTCTCTGGTCATCTACCCGGCCCCTAAGAAGGGCTATCACTGCTTCCTTCAGGCCCTCCCAGGGTATTGCTGAGCCTCCTCCTCCACATGGTCATGTCCTGTCTGTCTGCCTCTGTCCCTGATGGGTTCCTTCTCAAGGAGAGGAGCAGAGAGAATTCTTGTCTTGCTCATTTTGGTGCATGGAAGTGGGTTGAAGTGAAACAAATGGCCCCATCCTATTCCTATGACCTGGTACCCTGCTCCGCCCACAGGGAGACAGAGCCCAGTAGGAGGAGCTGTGCTTGCCGAGGTTAAGCCTCTGTGTTGAGTCCAGTTTACACTGTCTCATGCTCAGCTCTCAGGAGGGGTCAAGAGAGGGGGGTCAGGTAGGAGCAGATTTAGGCTCAGCACCAGCAGCTGGTCGTGCCCAACAGCGGGGCAGATCCCCCCACAGGTGGTGAGCTCCCCATCCTTACAAAAATTCTAGTTACTGCAGGACAGTGAAAGGGTGCTTCCTGCATAACTGGGAGAGTTGGGCTAAGGCCGCGTCCTGTGCTAAGAGTCTGACTCCAGGATGTCTATTTCATCTCCACGTTTATCCGGACTGATTCTGTGATTCCACAGGTCCAGGGAGCTGGGGGAGAGGTTCCTTCATTCTGAGACTCTCGGGCCTGTGAGCCCATGAATGGTTCTGTGATTCCAGAATTCTAGGATTCGGTGCAAGGGACCAGATGCTCAGATCTTGAGATGCAAAGATTTTATGAAAGTGTCTTTGAGTCTGTGAAGAAAGTTTTAATTCCAAGATCCTGAGCACCACTGAAGCTGTGAAAGGACTGACAGATCTGACAATCCTGAACTACCTGAGAGAAGGAAGAATCCAAGACCCTCTCAGATTGCAGCGTCTGCAGGAGGACACCCTTAGCAATGACCTGCAAGCTCCTCTCAGTACTAACATGTGGGTCCCCACTTTCTGTCTCCTTCTCACCTCATCTGGCTCACGCACCTTCCCAGGCCTCTCACACTTGGTGGGTTAAGTGAATCCTGAAGCCTGAGGAGACATAGCCCATGAGGCCAACCCCTGGGAGGATGTGCTTCCAGCTGAACACTTGCTGTACAGGTGGTTCCTGCTCAGTTTCTTATGAGGACTGTGATGGGGAAGCAGCCTTTGCTGAGCAGAATTTTCTGGTGTGTCTCTCCTCGGTATAAGGAGCCACTTTCATTTCAGCTTTGTTTGTTTTTCCTGATCCACTTGCCCTGCTCATCACGGAGGTCTTCTCCTATATTCAGTGTTTAATCCAGTGGCTCTCAATGGGCTCTGAGCAGGGGCTGTCCTTCAGGTTCAGTTTGGTTTCTCTAAAAAAGAGACAGAAGAAATGGAAACCAGGCAGTGAGGGGCTAGAATCCTGGAGGAGGCTGGACCCCAAGTGCATCATCCAGGATGTCCCAGGGTGGCCCCTCCCCACTTGCCCATGGCAAGAGAGATCTTCCGACCCAAATCTGCTCAGGTTCGTCCTCAGGTCTCATGCTGCACAGCAGCTGTTGCACTCAGCCGCGTCTCCTGACCCCACACCCTGTCTGCACCTCTTAAGGGAAGGTGTGCCTCCTCCAAGACACTCCACACCCACCCACCCCCTTCACTGGGAAAGACTTGGTCCTACAGGTCTCCTTCAGATGCCCCTTCCTCCAGACAGGCTTCTCTGACTCCTATAGGGGATACCTCAGCAACATGTGCTCCCCCTCCACCGCCAATTCTCACACTCCATGGGGACATGTGCTCAACACCAGTTTCTTTGCTCAAGTGAAGTGCCATGTAGGTGGAATCTAAGCTGTCTTGTTCAGCAAAGTCTGTACCATGACCACCTGACACATAGTAGGTGCTCAATCACCATTTATTGAATGGATGGATGGATGGATGGATGGATGGATGGACGGACGGACGGATGGACGGACCAGCATGTCAGAGATGACACATATAACTCAGAGCTGGTTCAGAACCCCCAAGATTATAACAAACTGTCCCTTCTTGACCTGCAGATCTTCACTCCATAGGAAGACAAACTCTCACACAAAATGAGGCCCTACTATACTGAGGACTTGACCTGCATTTTCTTGTTGCTCCTCACACTGTCCACGCCTCTGTGAGGTGGATCTCTTGGTCTTAGCCTACCTTAAGGACATGGCAGCTTCATGAAGCTGAGTGACCCAGGTGGACACATAGACTGGCCTGGCTGGCCCAGAGCCAGGCTCTTCTCCATCTGTCCCATGGTGAGGGCTACTCCCATGAGGACAGGGTGACAAGCTCTTCCCCAATGAAAGCCGTCAGTCACCTCACCCAGACTCAGCTCCTAGTGATAATAGTGATACTGTCACTGATAACAATAAAACTACCACCACTGCTGCCACAGCTGGGCGCTGACCTGTGCAGAGCTCCGGGTGGCACTCCACCCTGCTCATCTCACTTAACCCTCTCCACCACCTGTGAGCTGCCATAGCTCATCCCCACATTACAGAGGAGGAAACAGAGGCTTATGGAGGTGCAGTGACCTGCCCAGGGTCCCACAACCACAGGCAGAGCCAGGCTGGACCCTTGGGGCTAACAGGCCTCATGTCTCCCCAGCTCTGGCTACTTTTCCTGTCATTGCCAACCTCTACCTGCACAATATTGACTCAACCTTCCCATTAAATTGACTTGAAATGGACTCCCCTTTTCAACTTGCCTAATTCTGAGCATGAATATCCATGAAATCAAGGGTTCAACACATATGGGGTATTTTTCCGCCCTTTAAAATACGTACCCCATTGATAAAATAAGAAGCATTAAATGTTTGTTCATGCACCACCCTTGGTCACCTCTCAGACCCCCAGTGAGGACGTCCCACTCCCCTGAAGCCCAGGACTGCTGCTGGGGAGGGAGGGGAGGGGGAGGCGGTGGCATCTGCCAGTGGATGTGGCCTGGCCTCACTCAGCCCATCCCAGGACGGTGGGGTTTCTCTTCCTGGGGAGGCCCCACCCTGCCCACTGCCCCCAGGCCAGGCCTCAGCCAAGGAAACACTGTGGCAGCAGAAGGGGCTGGGCTTGCCCCATGGGAAAGGGATCAAAAGGCCATGGTGGTCCCTATGGACCCTTGAGTATGGGGTGCATATTGGGGGGCTCACTGCATGTCCCTGCTCTCTTCCAAAGAGAGCCCTAGACACCAGGAGCAGAATTCCCAGCTCCGCACCCCTCAGTCCTGGGAGAGAAGCCAGGAGGTGCCTTCTGTTCATCTGTGAAGGGTCCTGCCAAGAACTAAGACAGGAAACTGCAAAGGAAAATCTGACAACAAGAAAGGGAACAGAACCTTCCAGAAAGCAACCACATCCCCAGCCACAGCAACTGGTGGGGTAGGGAAGGGGCCTGGGGGGGGGGGGGTAGTTGGGAAACATGCAGAAAAGCCTTCAGGCTAGAGTGTAGGCTGTGGGGGAGGAGGGGGCGTGCAGACAGGGTGTCTGCTCTGAGCCACACCCAAGGGGATGTGGCCAAGCTGGAGGATGCCCAGATGCAGCACCAGCAGGGGAGGAGACGCCAATCCCATCTCCCTGAAGAGTATGTGGGCAAGTGAGAGGTTTGTCACTGGGAGAGAGAAGCGTGTGGAGCAGACAGGCCAGACCTCAAGCCCCATTCCTTCTCTTATCACTACAAACTGCAGTCACAGCTCCCAGCGGGTGCCTTAGAAAGGGCTGAGTCTACCTGGGGTTTCAGAGACATTCATGTTGATAATGTGCCTACTGTGTGCAGGTCATAGGCTGAGGCACATTCCCTGGCAGCATCTCCCTGAGCCTTCAGTAGGAGCCTAGGAAGCAGGAGGCATCAACCTACTTGCAGATGGACAAGGAGGCTCAGAGGAGAGGGACTTGCCCAGGGTCCCTGTGCAGGTGCTGAACACATAGGCCTGGACAGAGGCAGGGTAGCCACTCAGAATCCACCCCCCAACCCAGGGTCTCTTTGAAATGCAGGTTCCAGAGCTCTGCCCATTTGAAGACTTAGGATCTCAGGGCCAGGTTCTGGAATTTGGGGTGCGGAGTCTACATTAGGGAATCCCTGGTGAGAAATCAGCTGGGCCACTTCCAGGGTCTTCTCCAACCTTCCTTTGCCTGGAGTCTAAAATCCCAGCACCTCATGTCCAGCCTGGCCCAGCACAATAAACAACCCAGTTTGCTGTGCACAGCTGACTCTTAGACTTGGGACCCTCAGCTTTCCCAGGGGCCCCTTGCTGTTCTCCTATCCCTGATGTGGGGTGCTGGCACATCCTCTGGCTGCCTGCTCAGGACCCCACACACTCTCTCCTAGGGCCTCCCAGTAGAGGGTCCATCTAGCATGACACTCCTCCCCTCGCCTGTTGTCTTCCCCCCCTATCAATTGCACTTGAACCTGAAACAGATGGAGTGTTGGTACTTCTCCCCTCACCCATTTTTCACAGAGCTTTGGGCCAGGACATAGCCATATAATTAAAAGAGGAAAAATGCAAAGCAATTCTCCTAGCGGGACTTAACCATCTTCCCTAGCTTGTAAATCCATTAATGAATTGTAATTGCAAAGACAGATCCTTTATAGAAACCTGGCAATCAATTCATTGTGGGCAAAGAGCTTCTCAAGACCTGAAGAAGGAAAGAAGTGTATATTAGCTTAATTATTTATCTATGTAAAAATCAAGAAAACAAAACTATTGGACAGAAAGCAACTAGCCAATAGAGGTGCCCTGGGGAGACACCGGCTTCCTTTTTTCTGGAACTTGTTTATAACCTGCTTATCAAATGGCAATCCAAGGGAGACATGGAAATGACACGGAGAGGGTGACTGCAGGAGGACCAGAGCAGATGTGGGGATAAGTGCAGTGGGTTAGCAACAAGAGTTTGGGGTTTGAAAGACCCCAAGATGCCGGCCCTACCTTCCTCAGAGCCTGACAAGGTGGTTCTTCTAGATTCAGCCCCTCACAGGGAAAAGCATGGTCCTCAGGAAGGTGGCCATGTGGGTGAGAATGTTCTAGACAGAGATCCCATGCAGGTCAGGTTCTCCTCACAGGAGGAGTCGGGACCTGTGGCTAAGGGCTTACAGAGGGTGCCCTCTGAGGAGGAGGAAGAGTAGTGGAGCCAGGTAAGGGATGGCCTCAGCCTAAGCTCACGAGGAGCCCAGAGAACATATAGTATCACATGGCCATGCCTTTTGGACAGTGAGCCAGGCTTTTTGTACCTCTGTCAGCCAGTCATTAGCTGGAAGGTCACCAAGTGGGGTGACCTTGGCCTTTTCAGAGAGAGTCAGCTGAGATTAATGCTCAACACTGCTAGGGCATGTGTGCACTGGCCTAGTAGCAGGCATCCAACTGGGGCATTAGCTTCCTTGGCTGCTATGGGCTGAATTGTGTCCTCCCCAAATTCCTGTGTTAGAGTCCTAATCCTGAGTAGCTCAGAAGATAGGAGATAGGATACACATATAACAAGTTAAAATGAGGTTATCGCCGGGACAGGTTTGGCTCAGTGGATAGAGCGTCGGACTTCGGACTGAAGGGTCCCGGGTTCAATTCCGGTCAAGGGCATGTGCCTTGGCTGCGGGCACATCCCCAGTAGGGGGCATGCAAGAGGCAGCTGATGGATGTCTCTCTCATCGATGTTTCTGACTTTCATCCCTCTCCCTTCAGCTCTGTAAAAAATCAATAAAATATTTTTTAAAAAATAAATAAAAATAAAATAAAATGAGGTTATTAGCATGGGCCCTAAGTCAAGGCCACTAGTGTCCTAACAAAGGGGAAATTTGGACACACACAGATAGAGAAAGCCATGTGAAGAGAGAGGCATAGGCTAGAGGGAAGCTTTTGACTCCAAGGAATGCCAAAGATTGCCAGCAACCCATCAGAAGCTTGGGGAGAGGGACAGATTCTTCCTCGCACCCTTGAAGGAACCAACTGTGCCAACACCTTGATCTTGGACTTCGCACTTCCAGAACTGTGAGGCAACACATTTTTGTTGTTGACGTCATCCATCCATTTTGTTCTGACAGCCTTAGCAAACTGACACAGGCCCAGCTCTGACTGCAGTCACCAGGAACATCTGGTGGTTCTGTCCCTCCAGCACCAAGCTAATCTCTTCCTACTTTTCCTTGAGGAAACACTGCTGTTCAGAGCGGCCGATTCTATTGATCTATCCTGAAGTTCGCTGATTCTATCCTCTATCAGCTCCACCATACTGTTTTGCCGCCCGTTGAGTTTTTTATTTTGGTCATTGTATATTTTAGTACCATAATTTCCCTTTGGTTCTTTTATAACTTCCATTTCTTTGCTGAGATGTTCTTTCATTTGTTTCCAGAGAATGCATAATTGCTTATTGAATCACTTTTGTGATGGTTGCTTTAAAGTCCTTGTTAGATCATTCCAACCTTTGATTTGTCTCGGGATGGTGTCTGTTGATTATCTTTCTCATTTGAATTGTGATTTCCCTGCTTCTTGGTATAATGACTGATTCTTTTTTTTAAAAAAAAGTTGTATCTTGGACATTTTGAATATTATAAGACTATGAATCCCATTTAATTAATTTTTATCAGAAATTGTATCAATAAGCCAGATGGGTGTGCATGCTCAGCAACCACCCCCATCCCACTCCCAGGCATGCCTGCAAAGATAGGGCAATTCCTTGTTGCTTCTGAATGGGATGTTAAGCTCAGCACCCCACTTGCCCTAATGACATACCCTTGACAGGGATGGGGAAGCTGACTCACACCGAGTTGCTACTGTAGGTGGAGGCAGGAGCTGAGCTTCCCACTGGGCCCTGAATGACACCAGGGAACGGAGAGAAGCTGAGTGGTAACTGGCCCTGCCTGCCACCACCTCACTATGCCTCACTGATGCCAGTTCAGGGTAGAGACTCAGCTCCTACCCTACTCCAGCCCCACTGATGGCACCATCACACGGTGAATAGGCTCGACCTTCCACCACTACATAAGTCTTATTGCTGCCAGGTGCACGTAGAGGCTCAGCTCACTGTCAGAACCATCTGGCACTGCCCTGGCACAGGACTAGGAGCATCTCAGCCTGCTTACACAGGAGGCGAGTGGATCATCAGCTTCCTGCCCACCAGGTCCTCACAGGCCAATGAAGGAGGTGAAGAGAAGCCATTAAAAGACTCAGCAGAAGCATAAGGTGGCACAGTCTGATTGTGGCCATCAGAAGGTCTCCTCTGTCTGCTGTGATCTGCGAGGACTGCACAGATATCCAGGGTGGAGGTGGTTGAAACGCTGGGTGGGAGATGAGGTGGGGGCTGAGTTAGGTTAAGGGAGGAGGTGAAGAGTGGCTGAATTTGGGAATGAACAACTCTCTGTCTGCAGAAGGGTATGGGGATAAAAATGGAACAGGCTGCAGAACTTGCAGGCACACAGTGGATGCCTCCCCCATTAGAATCTGGTTCTACCCTCTCAGCTCAGGGCCTACTCACACACACACACACACACACACACACACACACACACACATGCACGCATACGCACACACACGCACACACTCACACACACACACACACACACACACACACACACACACGCACACAGGACCTTGGCAGATTAGGCTCCTCACAGGCAACTCCAGCTCTGAAGCCGATGCTGTCAGCTGGCTCCTGCCATCAGATGGTGCTATCAGTGGCGTTCCTGTGACATGTCATGGCAGGTAGCAACTGAAGCCCAATTGCCCATCTCAGTGCACTCCAATACGGGGACCCTCCCCCCCGCAATGGAAGCACCTCCTTCAAAGCCTCACCTGCTAAATCCAGCCCCACTGCACTTCGGACCAGCCTGCCAGCCACTGCCATGGGTGGAAGGCAGGGTCCTGGGTTGAATGTGCACGGGAGCCCGGGGCTTCTGAAGCCCGCTCCAAGCCTGGACTCTGCACCCAGTCACAGAGGAAGAGTGTTAGCCTGGAACTCCGGGCAATAGCCCTCCAGCCCCTCTAACTTTCAGGTCAGGAAACTGAGGCTTCCAAGGCTCAGAAAAGGACAGTACTTTGGGGTCAGGCAAATCTTGGATTCTCCTTCTAACTGTACCATCTCATTAGTGAGATCTTGGGGATGACATTCCTTCTCTCGGTTCCTCCTCTGTAAACCATGGCCAGTACTGGTGGCCAGCACTTACTCTGTCAGGCTCTATTTTACACCTTTATATATCATTACTCTTTAAACCCTCAGAACAACCCCATGACGCAGGTATTATCCTTACTTGCTCCATCTTACACAAGGAAACTGAGGCACAGACAGCTCATGTAACTGCATAAAGGTCACCCAGCCAGAGCCTGATGGAAATCCAGTTGCTCCCAGCCCTAGTGCTGTCCTGTCTCCAGCACATCCCTGAAGATGACCTTGAAGGTTAAGTGAAATCTATATTATAAAAGGCCAGTGGCCATAACACCGTAACATCATAATGACCAAATGACCAGTCACCAGAAGGTGCATTGATGGGTCTCACAGTGCGCAGGTCTCTGTCTCAAGGCATGGCGGATCTGGGGTCTCGCGCAAAAGCCTCTAGTCCTACCTAATAAAAGAGTAATATGCTAATTGGCCATACCTTCGCTATGAATAAGCCACACCCACAAGCCATGCCCACAAGCCAATCAGGAGCAGAATGCAAATTAACACCCAACCAAGATGGCTGCTGCCCAAGGCCGGTAAAAGCCTCACCAGAAGCTTTTTCCAGCCTTGGAAGGGATGGGGCCAGGGCCAGGGCAGAGCCAGCCAGCGATGGACCCCATCACAGGGCGATCGCTGGGTTCCCAAGGCCGGAAAAAGCCTGGCCAAGAGGCTTCTTCCGGCCTTGTGCAGGCTGGGGCCAGGGCGGAGCCAGCCAGCGAGCAATCGGCCCCATCACAGGACGATCGCTGGCTGGGGTCCCCTGGCTGAGGTCCTCTGCCCAAGGATGAAAGCCTTGGCCAGGGTTCATATTCAGGTCCTCACTTCCTTACATTTCATGGACACAGGGAACTTTCACAATGAGAGGAGGGGTGCGTCTTGATCCCCTCTTACTGATTGCTCTAGACTGGGGAGAGAGGTTCTGAGGGATGGCAGAATCTGGAGCTGCCAGGCCATGGTGGAGACAGGCACTCCACCACTCCCCTCCTCACCCCATTCATCCCTTCTCCCTCCCAGGGAGTCCCAGCACATTACATGATGGAGCAGCCTCATTACTGAAGCCTCCGGCTCATTAGCAGGCAGCTGGAGGGGCTGGGGCGCCACTGAGGAGGGATGGGGGTGGGGGGAGCAGCCAAGCCCAGGCAGTAATACAGCTGCACAGTGCTTTATGCTGGGTTTAGGGTATTTGGATCAGTGTATAGACACCTTGGGCTTTTCTCTTTTCAGTCACTGAGGATCCCACTTGAGCGGCACAGTGACCTGTGGCTGTGCTGTCATCAGAAGGGTCCTAGCCTGTGGGTATGGTGCGAGATGGGGAATGACTTCCTTGAGGGCAGATAGCTGGTGGCAGCAACCCCGGTCCTAACAGCAGCAGCCCGCACTTACAGAGCCCCTTCTGTAGGGGTTTTATTAGACAAGGGAAGGAGAACAGGACCTGGGTTTGCTGTTTATAAAAATAACTTGTATATAGCAAGAGGTGGAACCAGGATTGACCAAGCTCAGCCCAACCTGACAAGCGTCTCTCCTCCACCTACCCCACCCTACCCCAGCTTCTGGGGCCCTCCCCTCTGCCTTAGGATGGAGGAGATGTGCTGTGTGACTTCCAGGCAAGCTCCTGGCCCATCCTCTCTCCTTCCCTTCCCCCAAACTGCAGGATTTCCCTGTGAAAGACCATTTGTTGGAGTCACTGCTGATGGGGTGATGTGGGGCCCCTGCGTGTGGCCTCAGGAGGGAGCTGGCTCTGGACAGAATCTGCTCTGGACTCCACTAGAGACCCCCAGAGAATCCTGGAAAGGTCATGACTGTCTGATTCTGAGCTTCCTCATTTGTGAAACAGGGATCAGACCAGCTCTGCCTGCTCTCTGTGGGTGCCTGCAGTCATGTCAGGGCTCTTATCCCAGACAGCCTCGCTCCTTTAATGGACTCCACACCCAGGGGCAGTCTGCGTGGGGGAGAGGTGCCCAAGTTTGCCCTTGTCTTGTGTGTGTATTTATGAATATGTTTTTGTGATTGTAACAATGTGTGCATTTCAGTATGTCTGTGCATGCGTGTCTACATGAGCATTTGTGAGTACATATCAGATATATACGTGACCTCACGTGGAGGTCACACACACTGGCTTTGTAGTCAAGAGTCTCAGGTTCAGACCTGGCTCTGCGGGGTCACCCCAGCTAGTCACTTATTCCGCCTAAAACTCCGTGACCTTTCACACCCTGAGGCAGCCCCTTGTGTTCGTGAGCCATTCCTGCTGGTCAGACCATGTCTGTGTCAGGAAGGTCCGCACACAGGCCCGCTCTGGGTCCACAGCCGTGTGTGCCTGTGGGGGGCAGGCCTGCGCCCACACTGCCAGCTCTTAACACAGTGCAGACAGCACTCAGCTCACAAGGAGCCCCTTCTTTGCTGGGTGGCCCCAGACTCTTCCGGCCCACCATTTCCTGGATGCTTCCTCTGGCTCAGTTCTTTACACAGAATCCTCACACCAACCCTGAGAAATAGGAACTAGGATCCCATTTTACTGATAGGCAAACTGAGGCTAGTAGAGGTTAAGGGGTCTGTCAGAGGTCACAGAGCTGGGGTTATCACTCAGGCCCCTGTCTGACACCACAGTCTTCTGATACTACTCTGTCATCTGCTCTGTCTTACCTGATTCTGCAAACCTCACACTCCCCCCACTCTTGTTTGTTGTCCCTCCTTGCAGAGCAGGCTAGAGGGTCCTGGGCCAGCCCAGAGGATGGTGGTCTCTCGCCTCCTCCTCCCTGGGTCCTCTACTTGTGTCAATATCATCCAACCTCACACTGGCTTTTCCAGCAGCCACACCCCTGTCAATTTTCCATGCTCCCCCCCAACCCCCGCTCAGCCTTTACAGGAACTGCTGACAAGGCAGATCTCCCTCCCTCCACCTGTGCACTTAATTTTTACCCTAAATGCAGAACTTTTCCAAGTGTCTGTATTACACTCCACCTGCTGAATCCCACCCTGAGATCAGATCAGCGGGAGGCCGGCTGTGTTTGTCGTCCCTCCCGGATTCTATCCCCTATGGATATGGCTGGTTGGTATTGGTTGTTCTTCCAAGTAGGCCAGGAAAGTGGGCACAGACCCTGTGGTTCACACTGGAGACCCCTCCTAGGCCATGTCCACTCGTGATGTGCCTCATTGGGTACTACTGTTCAGCCAGGTTGACCAGGTGGCCTCTGTCCATGGTTCTCTCCCTGACTGCCCTATGGTTTGCTGATATCTGACCTGTCCCTCCCTCTCTGTGTCCCTTTCCCCATCTCTCTCCTTGTCATTGTTCCTTTATTCTGTCCACCTCCTGTGTCGCTTCCTCCTTCTCTGTATCCTCCAAATTCTCTCACCTCCTCTTTCCCCTCCTCCTCTCCCTCTTCTTCCCTTCTTCCTCCTCCACCTTCTCTCTGATGATCAAGGTCAAAGGTCACAGCCACAGAGGCTTCTCCTCATGTTTCCAGAGAGGTCTTTGCCTGTGCCCTGTGAGGGTGATGCCCAGAGCCTGGGGGGGGGGGGCAGAGCATAGAGGTGGGGAGGCATCCACCTGTGTTTGATAGCAGCACTATTCACAATAGCCAAGAGGTGGAATTACCTAAAGTGTCCATCGACCAATGAATGAATAAACAAAATGAGGTGTATAGAGTGGAATATTACTCAATCGTGAATTGGAAGGAAATTCTGAAAGATGCTACAACACAGAGGAAACTGAGGACATTATGCTAAATGAACAAGCCGGCCCCAGAAAGACAAATACTTTATGATTACACTTACGTGAGCATCCTGCCCCTGCCTGCCGGCTGTATTTGCATTTGTATTTGTATCTGCCGGCTTATGCTGTCCTTGCACTCAGACAGGAAGCCGCCCAGATGTGCTCTGGCCTCCTGACATTACCCTGACCAGGTGGCACGATTTGCTTGTCCTCAGCCACACAAGCCGCGCCTGTGCCCACTTTTTGCCAGCCCTCAGGCAGCCCTCGTACACCTGCTCCTCCGCTGAGAGCTCTGGTGAGCTGGCAGCACAGCTTCCAGAAAGAGCCTGAGTGAGCCCCTGTCTCCCCAGCCCCCGCTTTTGAAGCTCCTGAGAGCTCTTGGAGGAGAAGATTCTCTCTCCTGACATCTGAGCGCAGGCTCTGCATGTTGACTGCCTGCCCTTAAAGAGCCGTCTTTCCAACACTACCTTTCAAGTCCTGGTTCAAGTTCTTACTCTAAGAGGCAATGAAGGCAGGTCGAGCTCCACTTTGGTCGGCTCCTTTTTTTCTCAGAGAAGATGCTCCCAGCTTGCTGGGACTCAGAGCTTGTCTGACTCCAAAGTAAATTCAAATAATACCAACAGCAGCTGTCTGTGGGCATTCATGACATGCCAACAATAGGCTGGGTACTTTTCATGCATCCTCTCCTTTAATGATCATGATACCTCCACTGGATAGTAATGACTTTATCTTCATTTGGTATATGTGGAAATTGAGGTTCAGAGAGTGCTAGTGACTTTCCCAAGGACACACATCCAGTAAGTGGCATTCAAACTTAAGCATTTTAATTCGAAGTCCTTGCTTTTCATCATTGCATTACAATGTTTCTCTAAAGACATTTTGTGGTCCTAGCCACTTGGGCTCAGTGGATAGAGTGTCAGCTTGTGGACTAAAGGGTCCTGGATTCTATTCTGGTCAAGGGCACATACCTGTGTTCCAAGCTTGATTCACAGCCCTGGTCAGGGAGCATGCAAGAGTCAACCAATCAATGTGGGTGTCTCTCTCAAATCGATGTTTCCTTCTCTGTCTCACCCCCTCCCTTTCACTATCTCTAAAAATCAGGCAAAGATTAACAAAATGTCCCATCTAATAAAAGAGTAATATAAAAATTGATGGTACCTGCTATCAAGCCACGCCCACAGCCATGCCCACAGCCAATCAGGAGCAAATTATGCAAATAAACTCCAATCAATATGGTTGCCGCCACTGAGAGCAGGAGGGAGGCTTGGGTTTCCCCAGCAACGGAGGAAGCCAAGCTTTCTGCCTGCCATTGCCGGCCTAGGCCTCCACTCAATGCTACAAAGTTTCAATTATAGAAAATACATAACCGAAACAGAAATGGCGGCTGCCACAGAGCTGGAGAGAGAAGAGGCTTAGGTTGCTGGGGTGATGGAGGAAGCCAAACTTCTGCAGCCCTAGCCTAGGCCTCCACTCCAGGCTACAAAGTTTCAATTGTAGAACATAAATTAATCCCAGATCCCAGGGCCTCTTCTTGGGTCACTGGGGGGGGGGGGGGGGGGCCGGCATGGCCGGCCTGCAAACCACCATAGACACCCCAAGGGAACCTCCACCCTAATCCAGGATGCCCTTCAAGGCAAACCAGCTGGTCCCCACCCATGAACCAGGCTTCTATCCTATCTAATAAAAGAGTAATATGCAGATTGACCATCATTTCAACACACAATATGGCTGCCCCCATGTGGACACAAGATGGCCACCACAGATGGCTAGCAGGGGAGGACAGTGGGAGGTTCCAGGCCTGCAAGGGAGGGCAGTTGTGGGCCATCAGGCCAGCAGGGGAGGGAAGTTGAGAGGGACCAGGCCTACAAAAGAGGGCAGTTGGAGGCGATCAAGCCTGCAGGGGAGGGCAGTTAGGGGTGACCAGGCTGGCAGAGGAGGGAAGTTGGGGGCAAATAGACTGACAAGGGAGCAATTAGACATCAATTAGGCTGGCAGAGTAGTGGTTAGGGGGTGATCAGACTGGCAGGCAGAAGTGGTTATGAGCAATCAGGGAGGCAGGCAGGCAAGCAGATTGGAGCTAGCAGTCCTGGATTGTGAGAAGGATGTCCGAGTGCCCATTTAGGCCTGATCCTACAGTGATCAGGCCTAAATGGGCAGTCAGACATCCCTCGAGGGGTCCCAGATTGAAGAGGGTGCAGGCTGGGTTGAGAAACACTCCTCAGACCCCCATCCCCTGTGCATGAATTTCATGCACCAGGCCTCTAGCCGCTCTAGTCCTATATAATAAAAGGCTAATATGCAAATAGACAGAATGGCAGAACAACCAAATAACCCGTTGCTATGACGTGCACTGACCATCGGGGGGCACGCATGAATATGGCAGGCATTGGCCATGATGGGATTGTGGAGCAGGTGATCAGGGGTGCCAGACTAAGGCAGGGCACCAGTCACTGTCATAGGGTGATCCTCTGGTGGTTACTGAAAATCCTTTACTCCCATGCGCTGCGGTCCTGCCTGATGCTCATAACTGTTGCTGGTGCCAGCCCTGCTTGCACCCCCTACTGGTTCCAGAGCTGCCACTCGCACCCACTGCCAGTGTCGGTCCCACTCACACCCACTGCTGACACCGGAGCTGGCCCTGATCACTCAGCACCATCAGCAGATGCAAGCAGCAGCTGCCAGTCCCGATCGCCCCTCAGGGCTTCTCTACTTCCTCCTGCTCCTGAGGGGCAATTGGGGCAGCAGCTGCCGCTCACACCCACTGCTGGCACCGGCCCCAATAGCTCTGAGCCATCAGGGGACAGACAAGAGACTAAGGGCTATGGTGGGAGGGGCCAGGCAGGGGACGCGGAGGATGGGCCAAGACCCGCCCCTGTGCCTACCACAGCCTCACAGCCCACAGTTCCTTTCAAGGTGCACGAATAGAATATAAAGACGTTTTGTGAAACAGACAAAAAAAGCCCTCCTTGCTAAAAGAAGTTTGGGCGATGCCATCCTTCCAGTCTCCTCATTGAAAGTCACTGTGAACACATGTTAGTACGTTGGAGGTCCTGAGATTTCCTGCAGGGGACACATCTGTTTCATTTTGCTTAAACCAGAATTTTCCAAACCCATTTTAAAAAACTGAACATTTGTCCTTACTGCTTATTGTGTGAATGGACTGCCACTTAATCATCTTGCATGACTAGTGTTCTCTGGAATGCACTTGGGAAACTCTACAAGTGGCAAGTCGCATCAGTAGAGCTCTGGTCAGGTGGCATAACAGCAGGGCTACCCTCCCACCCTATACGACTAGAACACAGGACAAAACACATGAAACTACTGTCTTTAGACCTTAGGCCACAGGCAGCTCAGGACTGTGATCCTTGGAAGAGAAAAACACAGTGAGTCCTATGAGTGTGGCAGTGAGTGTCCAAAGGTGGATGGGACTAAATATGGCTGTTTTGTCAATCTCAGGACCTGATTTCAGGGACTACGGTAGGATGTCCTGGAGGATGCTGACCAGAAGATGCAAGCTATGGGTGGATTTAGGGGGGGAACCTAGTTTTTCAGAGGGGAAGGGGACACTGTGAACCTCTCCACCTGTTCCCTGATTGGCTAAGGCTGCTGCACAGGCTGGCAGTGGGATGCTGGTGCAAGAGAACCGCCCCTATCCAGGTGCCTCACAGAGGGGGTGGTGGCAGCAGCTAATTTCGGAATTTGCTTATCTTTGAATGAGAGTAATTACTGGGAGTTGTCAGAGTTCCAGATTGTTCCCTGGAAGAGGGGAAGGAATGAGGAGGCTGTCACAGGCTCTGCTGAGTGCTGTCCCCTTCAGAGAACATGGAGAAGTCACAGAGCTCTGGTCCTGGGAGGGAGCAGAGGGGTGCAGTAAGGGAACCACAGGATCACAGCAGGCAGGGCTGGGCCAGAAGGGCCCTCAGAGGTCATGTGATCTGACCTGCTCATTTTACAGATGGGAAAACCCAGATGCAATAGGGAAGGCACTTGCCCAGGGTCACCTGGAAAGACCCAGTTAGGCTGCTTGGCTCCAGTGAACCATTCAGCCATCCTCCACATTGCCCATGCTCCTTCCTTTTCTAGCTCCTCTAGTCCATCTGGGGCTCCCCAGGCTGGGCCTGTATGTGTCAGGAACCCCTTACCCTTTCTCCAACTGCAGGGGACCAGCGTGGCAATGGCGTCACTCAGGCCAGCAGCCTCTGGGGGGCTCACTATGACATGCGTATGGTCAGAAGGGCTCCCCGTATCACACAGGACAGCTGCATCTTGCAGTGCATGTGGCTGACCTGCTGCCACCAGGGGGCACATATGAAGGCGCCTGAGGGCTATGGCTTCAAGCAGGAGTATAAGGTGCAGAGCCCCAGGCCAGCCAGGGCCCCTCACCAGGGCCTCACCTGGTTCCTCCCTGTACATCCTGGCCTGGTCTAACCTCAACCCAACTCTAATTGTCAACCTAATTCCTTTTGACCTTGACCCTGACCCTCAACCTAATCCCAAACTCTGAACTCTGGCTCTCAGCCTACCATTGGTTTGAATTCTGACTTCAAAACTGGTTCTAGTCTTCATGGAAAACGTTGGCCGGAGGATAGGACTTATTTTAATGGCTTCAGGATCCAACATTCTTTCATCTGTATTCACAATGTATGGGCAGTATGACCTTCCAGCTTGTTCCATTGACAGAATCACTTGCTACCAGCCAACCATCCTGGCGTGCCCTCTGGGCGGGGCTCGGGGCTTTCTGGGCCAACATCTACTCAAGTGTCAGCTTCCATCCCTGCCTCCCAGGAGCCTTCATCCAGTAGAGAGAGAAACCCAGCAGAATTAGCAACCACACCACGGGAAGCTGGGCTCTTGACAGGCTCTTGAAGACAAGCAAGCATCTTGGACCAGAGTGGAAAAGAACATCTCGTAGGCCAGAGCCGCAGACTGAGATTCACAGGATGTATTTCATATGCACTGGTGAATTAAACATGCGGTGCCAAATAAATCAACAGCTCAGGGGCAGAGGAGGGAGACAGGCCTTGAGACGAGACTGACAGAGAGCTCAGTGTGAACTCATGAGCTGACACCTCCCTTCACTGCTCTCCCACCCACCCACCCCCTCACCCAGTGCAGTCCCAACTAAGGCTTTTCCTGAGAGGATGGCCCAAAACCTGTTAGTTTAATAACAACAACAAGAACAATCGTAATAGCTACCACTTCCCAAATGCTTACTTTGCACCATGTACTCAAGTTATCTCCTCACAAGTTCTCGTGGTTAGTATTAGTAATACCATTTTACACAAGAAGAAACTGAGACTCAGAAAATCTAATGCAGAGATAGTAAGTGAAAGAGCTGAACTTTGAACCTCACTGTATTTAACTTTAAAACTGACATTTTTCTGAGCAAATCGTGCTGTTTTTTTAGGCCATATAAATAGAGATATAAAGTCTAAAAAAATGGAGGAGAGAATCCTATTAAACTGGGCAGCTCAGAGCCTTGTACCATCAGAGTCACACTTCAAGAGGGTCATAGGTAAGCTGAAGCATGCATTAAATGCAAGGCTTCCAAGCCAAGAAGGGCGTGAAAATAAGGTCATATTGATTAATTCATTAATTTAAGATGTATTCATTAGAATCCTACTAAGTATTAAGTCCTCTTTTAAGCTCTGGAGATTTTGAGGTAAAGAAGACATACAAAATCCCTGCTCTCCTAGAGTCTGCATTCCAGTAGGGAAGACAGATAATAATCAAATAAATATATATTAGGAAGTAATACATCCTAAAATGAAGGAAAATGTGAATGGAAACAGAGTAAAGATGAGGGAGCTGTATCAGAGAAAGTGGTCAGGGTGATATCTGAGCACAGACCTGAAGTAAAAAAGTGATTATTGCAATAATTGTCAAGAGAATTATTCAGTCACAGGCAGCAACAGATTTGCTAAGGCCCTGAGGTATGTGCTCAAGGACAGTGGAGAGGTCAGTGTGGCTGATACAGAGTGAGTGAGGAAAGAGAGATGGGAAACAAGTTGTGAGGTGTCAGCAGAAGAAAGATCTTTTAGGGTCTATAGGACATAGTACAGTTTGGATTTTATTTTTAGTGTTGAGGGGGTTCATTGCAGAGTTTTGAGCAGGAGAGTGATGTGACCTGATAGTGTTTTAAGAAGATCATTGTGTCTGCTGGGAAAGAGACTGTGCAGGTGAAAATGGAAATGGAGACCCAGGAGGAGGGATTACAGAAGTCTCCGATGACCAGGGTGTGGGCCAAGGAGGCCATAAAAGTGGCCATTCCCATGGAGAATGGGAGGAATAGAATGTTCATCCTAAAAAAGAAAAGGCTCTGTGGATATGGGAGCTGACTTCCAGCTTCAGAAAGGCTGTAACAGAAGCCAGAAGTTGGACCCATTCTGCAATCTCCAAAAGGTCAAAACCAGAACCAATGGGTGGGGCTGCAGGAAAGCTTTCAGTGCTCACCAAAGATGGAGCAGCTTCCTGATGGGGTCATGCCCCCTACACTCACTGGAGGTGCACAACAAAGATCAGCTCTCAGTGCTGTGTGGTGAAGTGGACAGATGTTAGCTTTTTGGAATTAGACAAATCTGAATTCAGCTCATTCCCACTTTCTGCTTATTACCTGTGCTGCCTTAGGCCTCTTTACCTTTCTGACCTGCAGTTTCCTCATCTGTATTTGTTCCTCATCTGTATTATGTGCCGGCACATAGAAAGTACTCAATAAGTGGAAGTGATGAGGTGATGGTAATGATGGTGATGATGGTGATAATTATGATGATAGTGATGGTACTGATGGAGAGAGTGGTGGTTATGGTGATGGAGGTAATGATTATGGATGTTGTTGATGGAGATTATAGAGGTGATAAGATGGAAAATGGTGATAATGATGATGCTGTTCGTGGTGCTGGTGATAATGATGATGGCAATGTTGTTGATGGAAATGACAGAGATAATAAGAAGTAGAATGATGGGGTGATGATGATGATAATAATGATGGTGACAGTATTGATGGAGATGATGGTGGTGATGGTAATGATGATGATGATGGTGGTGATGAGGAGAATGGTGGTGGTGATGATGATGGTGGTGGTACTAGTGATGTAGATGGTGATAATGACAGTGATGGTAGATATGGTGCTGATGATGTAGCTGGTGATGATGATGACAAGGTTGTTAATGATGGTGAAGTTGTTTTTATATTTGGCAGTGGTTGTATGGAAGGAATCCCAGCACCAAGCAAAGGATAGAACTAGAAGACCACTAAGGTTCTCTTCAAATACTAAGATTTAATGAGAAAATACTTTACAAGGCAGCTCACTCCCTCTATTTACATAAGTCACTTCCTCTGTTGACACGCCCTCCCTGGGACAGCTAGAAACTGTGGGTTAGAAATTCTTGTGCCACTAGGCTCAGCTTCTGGACAGGAAAGCCTAACCCAGTTGGGGATTGACACTGTGCTGCCCATGTTCTCAGAAGTTGTGGGAGCCAGAAAGAAAGTAGATGGTCAACTTAGGGGAGGCTCTTCCTTCTGTCAACACTTCCTGATCTCCCACGAGCCATAATACCTAAACAGCCATAGTCAGAGATCATCAGATCAAAAGGAAACAGACATCCTCTCATCCGACTAACTCTTCCCACTTAATATGTGGGAAACTGAGGCCCGGAAGGGAAAGGGACTTGGTTAAGGATACAGGCAAAGCCCGGGTGTCCTCACTTCCAGTTTCACTCTCTTTACTTCAATAAAGTGGGCCTCATGTGCCAGTTATCAATGTATTGCCTCTCAGCTCTAAGTTCACTCTTCAAATCCTGACCTTTAATAGTGGGCTGAATTCCTTCAAGTTTTTCCCCTCTACAGTGAGTGCAACATTAAGCTTTTCAGTAAAGAGCACTGGAGGAGCGTTGCAAGAGGAAGGGTTTCTGCTGGATCCAGCAGCTTCACAGTCAGTCAGCAGTGTGGATCTGAGAACATCTGGCCATATCTGGCCTCAGCCATGTGCCCGGAATACACACTCCTTTAGCAACCTTGCAGCTCACCATCCATGGGGTCAGGTGGGGACAAATTTGTGGGACTGAACCCTTGGCCTGTAGGATCTGATGCTGACTCCAGGTAAAACGTATCAGGATTAAATTAAATCATAGGATACCCAGCTGATGTCGCAGAATTGCTCAATGCGTAGAAACCCACACAGCTGGCATCAGAAGTGAAGCATTGTGGTAGTGGGGAACTGAGAGTAGAGGAGACACACAAGAGTGTGCTTTTCCTTTAAATTAAAAATTAATTAAAAACTGTTGATATTCTTGCAAACTTTCTCCTGAGGTTCCTTTTTCTCTGGGTATGTCTAGAATGCTTAGACTTACACATTGTTTTTTACGCTCACTCCTTTTTTGTCAACATCTTCCCAACGTGAATTGCTTTTTGACTGTCTTGTTTCAATGGCTACCCTACATTCGGTCATGTGGCTGTTCTGTAACTGAGGTAGCTAATTGCCATCATTAGGCATTCAGATGGTTCCCATCTAAATGTGTCTGTTATAAATGATACTGGGATGGCTGACTCTTCACGTAGATCTTGGTCTCTCTCTAATTTTTCCCTTATGATAGATTTGTGGACTTACCAGGGAAATGGGTATGGGTGTTTCTAAGGCTTTGGATGTTCTTTGCCAAATTGCTTTCCCAGAGGCTGGTCTGGGTCCCACTCCCTATGAGGGCTCTAAGGAGGGGGGCTCTCAAATTGTTTCTGACACCTTCTCCCTCCTTTGGCATCTTCTCTCTAACTCCCACTCACCTCCTCTCCCTTTTTGCTCAAGAAACACAATGGAAAAGTTGATACTCTGAAATATCGAATCAGGTATTTATCTCTAAGTACCTTTAAAAGTCAATATAATTATTCTAGTCCCATTAAGTTTAATTTGCAGCAAATTATGCCTTTAGCGTGAAGTGGAGGTTGTTTTGCTGGTTGGGCTGGCGATGGAGTTTGGCTGTTTATAGGGAGCCATGGAGAACAGCACAGGCTGGGAGGCTGCATCAGGTCCCTTCAGAGGAGGGGCATTCCCAGTGGGAGCCTCGTGCTTTGGATACCCCACTACATGCACTTGGGTCAGCTCTGAGTTCACCTGCAGCAGAGGAATGCAGTGGTGGGCAGTTCCCAGCACATCCCACACACTTCCTCAGAGGGTCCCAGCAGGACTGAGCCCACAGCGCTCTCTGATTCAGCCTTTAGGGTGTTCTCCCTCCACTGTCCTCTCCTCACTGAGCCACCTGGGATCACCTTCCACATAAGCCACCTGCACTTTTGGAGAAACCCAAAGTCAGACAGCACTGGGTCACTGAAGAGCAGTGGGATGGACAGAGTGCAGAGTCAGAGAGGTACTCAGGAGAGAGAGGGGCAGGGCTATGATGGGCAGAATGATAAATGGTGAAAGCAGACTTTTTTCGATTCGAGCCTCTGATGAGACTTCTGATGACCCCATTGTTCCCTGTGCTTGCAGTTCGTCTGCCTGACAGGCTTCCATCTGGGGCCCAAAGCCTGCTGGGAAGTCTGCCTGACATCACTTGCTAGCCAGGTGGCTGGGCCTGGACAGTGGCCCCCTGTCTCACCCATTCCATGACCAGGCATGAGGTCCACCTAGACAGGTATATTTTGAGTAAGCAGATTGCCCTCTACAGTGTGGATGGGTCTCATCCAATTAGTTAAAGACCTGAATAAACAGGATGACCTCCCCAAGCAAGAGGGAATTCACCAGCAGACTGCCTCTCCAGGCTGCAAGTCCATATTACAGATTTGCAGTCTTTCATTTTCATAATTGCATGAACCAATTCCATATAATACACACACACACACACACACACACACATACACACACACACACACACACTATATTATGCTTCTCTAAGAAGCCAACCCAAAGGCCCAAGTTCCCCAGGGATGTTCTGATATTCAGCAGGTAGCTTCCCCAAGTCAGCTCTCCTGGGCCTGGAGACAACATCTTTGTTTAGCTCCTTCTCCTGTCCCACCTGCTCCCCTCACTCCCCTCTTCCCAGTAAATGACTTTACTAAGAATCCTCATCCCAGGCTCTGCTGCTAGGAAACCCAATCTCAGTTAAATTGTAGTAGAAACGGTCCTAGGAAGCAGGCTGTAAGACAAAATGGTTGAGATGGTCGTGAGGACTTTGTCCCTCCTGGTAGGGGAGTAGCAACAGTCCCTGGCATGTGGTGGCGGTGCCACTGTTGAGACATTCACCAAGGGGAACAGGGAAGAGGTACAGGTGGGTGGGGTGTGCACTGGCTGGTGCAAGGTCTCTGGCACCATGACGTATGTGAGATAAGTAATTCCAAGGAAATTGGAATTAGAGACTATTTTAAGTGTCACTGATACACTGAAGACTGAAAATTATAGACTCGGATTTAACAATCAACAATTTGAAACAAAATGTTCATCAGAGAAGCTACTTGGCATCATGTAAAGAGACATCCCTCTCTTGTAACCAGGGGCCAGGCAAAGGACTTCACCAGGAGTGGCAGATCTCCAAGGAAGGGTGAGCTCTGGCTAGGAAAGTGTTCTTCCCAAAATCAGGGCCCTGGAGGAAAGGAGGAAGTCCCTGAGAGTTGGGGTGACACTGTCTGGATGGATGCACTTTACTTGAGAACCCAGATTCCCCTGAACCCCTAAGCCTGCAAAGTGACCCACTCATCCATGTCGAAAGACAAGAGCCTCTTGCTAGAAGACTATGCAGAGGCCTCCATTGAGGAGGTGCCTCATACAGTAAGATTTGCCTTCTTCAGGATCCGCCCCTACATCCCCTTTTGGCCAGCAGACCCACAACAAAGCTCAAATCTAAACATTAATCAACTGCCCAAGAATTGGATATTTCAGGGGAAGAGAGTTATACAAATCCAAGCAGCTGCAGAACCTGCTATAAGGACCAGTAGGAACCAGGGAAGCAAATGGGAAAATGTATCCTGCAGGTGCCAGACCAGGAGAACAGAATATAAGCTGGCTAGTGAAGCACGTTGGTATAGGGAGACTGCCCTGCGACACTGGATCTAACCCTCTGGGAAGGGCCTGTTCCAAACTGGCTCTCTGGCATTGTACAGTCCACAATGGCAGATGGCATGATTACTGTAATGAGCAGCAAGGTTGGAATGGCAGCCTCATTAAATCTAAAAATGTTGACCTTCAAAAGACACTAGTTAAAGACTGAAAAGGCAAACCCTAGACTTTAGGAAAGATCTGCAAATTATCTATCCTATCTAATAAAAGAGTAATATGCACATTTGACTGTACCTTTGCCACTCCCACAAGCCATGCCTACCAGCCAATCAGGAGCAGGTTATGCAAATAAACCCAACCAAGATGGCTGCCACCACTGAGAGCAGAAGGAAGGCTTGGGTTTCCCCGGCAACAGAGGAAGCCAAGCTTTCTGCCTGCCGTTGCCTCTCTAGGCCTCCACTCAATGTTACAAAGTTTCAGTTATAAAAGATACAGAAATGGCGGCAGCCACTGAGCTGGAGAGAACAGAGGCTTGGGTCTCCCTGGCAATGGAGGAAGCCAAGCTTTCAGTCTGCCATTGCTGGCCTACACCTCCACTCTAGGCTACAAAGTTTCAAACAGCAATGGCTGCTGCCACGGAGCGAGCAGAAGGCTTGGCTCCGCTCCAGGCTACAAAGTTTCGATTGTAGACATAGATTAATCCCAGGGCCTCTGCTTGGGTCACTGGGGAGCGTGGCCGGCCTGCAAATCTCCACAGGCCCCTTGCCCAGGCCACCCCACATCCCAAGGGAACCCCCACCCTGATCTGGGACACTCTTCAGGGCACAAACCAGCTGGCCCCCACCCATGCACTAGGCCTCTCTCCTATCTAATAAAAGAGAAATACGCAGATTGACCATCTCTCCAACACACAAGAGTGCTGCCCCCATGTGGTCAAAGATCCTGCCCCCATGTGGACACAAGATGGCCACCACAAGATGGCCAGCAGGGAGGGCAATTGGGAGGTTTCAGGCCCTGCGAGGGAGGGCAGTTGTGGGCCATCAGGCCAGCAGTGGAGGGCAGTTGGAGGGACCAGGCCGGCAGAGGAGGGAAGTTGGGGGCAAACAGGCTGGCAGGGGCACAGTTTGACATTAATTAGGCTGGCAGGGTAGTGGTTAGTGGGTGATCAGGCTGGCAGGCAGAAGTGGTTAGGGGCAATCAGGGAGGCTGGCAGATGAGCAGTTTGGAGCCAGCAGTCCTGGATTGTGAGAAGGATGTCCAATTGCCCGTTTAGGCCTGATCCTACCAGGACTTCCCTCAAGGGGTCCCAGATTGGAGAGGGTACAGGCTGAGCTAAGGACATCCGCCGCCCTCCCCCCCCCCCATGCACAAATTCCGTACATGGGCCTCTAGTATATATATAAAAGCCTAATATGCTAAGTGTCCCCTTGGGAGTTTGACTGACCTGGAGTTCAGTCACCCAATATGACGTGTGCTGACCACCAGGGGGCAGCGCAGAGTAAGGAAGGCCTCAGCCAGCAGCCAGCAGCCAGCAGCTGCTAGGGACCCTACCCTTGTACAAATTTCATGCACTGGGCCTCTAGTATATCTGATAAAGGACTTGTTTCCAGAACCTATAAAGAAATCTCAAAAAGGACTTGAACAGATACAGAGGGCAAGTAATTACACGAAGTGATTCTTGGCATCTTTAGTTACTAGAAAAATACAAATTAAAATCACAATGAGATACTACTACACACCTCTGAGAATGGTGAAAATTAAAGAAACTGAAGTACCAACTGTTGGGGAGGATTCCCATACTGTAGATGGGAATGGAAAATGGTACAAGCACTAGGGAAACAGTTTTCTGGCTTCTTTGAAAGTTAAACGTGCGACCTACCATATCATCCAGCCATTCCACTCCTAACTATTTACCCAAGAAAAATGAAGACATAAGTTTAGCCAAAGACTCGTATGCAAGTGTTCATAGCAGCTTTATGTGTAATATCAAAAATACTGAAAGCAGCCCAAATGCCCATCAATAGGTGAATAGATTAACAAACTGTGGTATATCTATATGATGGATTACTACTCAGCCATAAAAAGGATCAAACTGTTTATACATACAACAACATGAATGAAACACAAAATAATTAGGCTGAGTGAAAGAAAACAGACAAAAGAATACATGCTCTATAATTCTAGTTATATAAAATTCCAAAAAATATAAACTAATCTACAGTGACAGAAAGCAGACCAGTGATTGCCTAAGAAAAAGGGGATAGAGAAGGGGTAAAAAGAAAGGAAAAGGTAGATGAAGGCAGATGGCTGTCCACTAGCGGTCCACTGGGACTGGGAGCTCTCTCCTGTGTTGCCTGTCTCGGTGTCTTTCCAGACTGTCTTCTCTGGAGTGTCAGAGGGACCAGGCAGGGCTGCTGATGGCAGGAATGAGGGGGCCTGTCCTCCACTCAGGCAGGTCTCTGGGAAAGTTATTCCAGCTGCTGGCCTGTGGCCATTCTGGGTGATGGATGGTCTCTCCTCAATGTTGGCTGGGAGATGGTCCTCTTTAATCTACTACAGTGTCATTAAGACAAAAACGTTTGTTCTGTGGCCTTTAAGAAACTGCAAGTTAAACACCAACCAGAAAGGGCGGTTTAAGACTTAACCCTCCCCCTCCCAGCACAGACCTCAGCCAGATGGGCCTACAGATCACTGGCCTGGGTCCCCTTTCAAATTCATCTCAGCCTGGTGAGTGAGTGGGTGTGAGGGCAGACAAGGGGAGAAGAGGAATCCTTGAGGCTCTCTGTTCAGGTGTTTGTAGACTAAGCCCTCCCCATTCCCCACCCCTCAGGCTGGAGAGAGAGCAGAGCACTGGGAGGCCCGCATTGAGAGCTGGGAGACTTTGCACCACTCCCTTAACCTCTCCATGCCAGGTTCCTACAGAGTGGAAGTGCTGGAGGAGCCTCCCAGCTCCAAGCTTCTGGGGCCTTCCATGGTAAGAAGAGCCTGGGGGTCTTCCCCAAGAGGGGTGATGTGTCTATGGCCCCCCAGGTCCCTGCACTGAAGTCTGCTTCCCACTGAGACCACATGTGACCAGCTCAGGAGACCATCTCTGAAGACAGAGGGAAGAAGGTGACCCGGATGAGCTGAAGAAGGGAAAGGAATCCCTGTTACCAAATGTTCCTGGGAGCCCAGCACTGTGCTGGGACCACCCTTGCTGCACACACACACACACACACACACACACACACACACTACCCCATGCCAGCCTCACAACACAAGAGAAAGATCTCACCTTAATTCCTCACCTTCCCACTTCCTTCCTTTTGCCCATGGAGCCTCCCCCTCCTAGTATGCCTTCCCCTCCACCTTCCAAATTCTATCCAGCCCAAGGCCTGCCTCCTCCAAGAAGTCTTCCCTGATATCTGGCAGCCAAACTCCCAATGCCTCCACCCAGCTGGCCCACTGGTTGTTCAATGTCCCAACACACGTTTAGATTTTTCTGAGACCCAGACATGCAGCATGAGCTCCTTTCATTATCTCGCTAATTTACTGGGCACTGACCTGGAGCCAAGCACTGTGGTGGCTGCAGAAGCGACTGGAACAAACGTCCACTGAGGTCCTACAGATGCCACCTTTGCCTGGTGGAAGCCCACACAGGGCCCTGGCAGGTTCCACACCCTATTGAGAGGACAAGGGACCCTAGAATCAGAGATGAGAAGGAGATTGTTCAGCTCCTGCAAGGAGTCAGTGACTGGAATTCAAAACAGGCCAGCCTCCAAGATCCATCCCACCCACTACCTGCTGTAGAATTCTTTAAACCCCCTTGGCTGAAACAGGATTGGTCATGTAACCTAGAGCCCTCTGGCCACACAGTGAGGATCAAGTGGCCACAGCTGTGCAGAGAAGGAGGCAGAACAGGTAGCAGCAGCAGAGCCCCTCGGAGACTAGGTAACACAAGTGAAGCACCTATAGTAGGTGCAAACTTCTAAGGGGCATTCTCTCTCAGGTCATTCAAGTAACTGCTCTCCATGGACACTCTGGCCCCTCTGTTGACCACCAAGTCTGTGGCCCATCTGGGACTCCAGGCAGCCTTCCTTCAAACCGTCCCCGGGGCCTGTCTTTAGCTACTAGACATAGTTCATCTGTCTTTAGGCTTCTGGCTCCAAATCATCTGTTCTCACAGCTTCCCTGGATGGTCCCCCTTGGCAGCAAAATTCTCAGAAAAAAAGGCAGGGAACAGGTGGCAGTCCCTGGTCTCTGGTGGTGGGAGGGCGAGGCCTAGATGGTGAAGCCTGTCACTTGGAGTTGGTAACAATTTTTCTTGCAGATGTAGCCTGGCGTGAAAGCAGAGTGTGTGTGCATCTGCCTGTGTATGCATGGGGGCTGTAAAGGCCTCCCTGTTTCCCATGCCCTCGACTCCATCTCTGGCTCTGCCTGGGCTGCTGGGGTGAGAGCCCAACTTGTTGATGATGCTGATGATGCATGTCAGCTTGTGACCCCACTCTGGGCTGCCCCACGGTCAACTTCAAGTGGAGGAGAAGAAGGAGAAAATTAAATCTCAAGGTGCCACAGCTTGAAGGGTCCCAAAACACTGAGTCTGACTCTCTTGTTACAGATGGGGAAACTCAGGCTCTGAGGTACCAGAGGCTTACACAGCTGGGCATTGCTGGGACTAGCATGCAGTGTCACTGCTTCTGTGTGAGATGGTATCTTCGTGTGTGTGTGTGTGCGCGCACATGTATGTGTATGTGTGTGTGTATGTGTGTGTGACAGTCTCACAACACACATGTGAAGGTCACAAGGACAGACGTCTCAAGGGTATGGGTGTGTATGCACATGACTGTATGTGAGAGGAGGGACAGTGACTGTCCCTGAGTGTGAGGGTGATGGTGTCAGGATGGCTCAGCTCTTTCAGAGCATGTGCGTGTCTGTCTCAGCCGGGCCACACAGGGTGGGTGAGGATTCAATGAATATCTTCAGAACACAGGGAGTCTGGGGGCGGGTCAATGACAGTGTGTGCAAGGTGCCCGGCATGGAAGTGGAAACCCAGAGACCAGAACTTGGTGTTGAGCCCCAGGAGGTGAAACTGACACCCACCCTCTCCTGCTGCAAGTCAGAACTCATCCAGGGCTCAGGCATTGAACCTGAGTGTGGAGCCAGGTGATCCTAGGTGTGATTAGGGAGGAGGCCAGCCCCCTGAGCTTATGCTGGCACAGCTCAGGTGTGCAGCCAGGGATGTGCACCTAGGGATCATAGGTGCCCAGGATGAGTTGGGGCAGAAGAGCCAGGTGCCTCCCAGCGTCTCTCTCAATTCCTTGGCTACTAACTCCACAGAGTGCACTCTCCCAAATGCCCTTGCAGCCTGCCAACTCTGGTTTCCTAGAATCGTTCCCCATCGTTGCTTATGGTGACAGGCTCCATGATTTAGGACATAGACAGGATCTACAGTCAGAGAGGGACATGAGGAAGGGTTTGTTCAGGAGGCCAGCTTGCTGTCAAGTTGGGGGGAGCCACACCTTAACCCCAGCTCCTAGATGCTGAAGAGGGTGCACTATATTTATCCCACACCCAAGAGGGAAGGGGAGGAGAGGTGGTTAAGGTGAGACCAGTTGTGTGAAAGTTGAGAGTTTGGGTTTCAGAATCAGACAGACCTAACTAAGTTCAGTTGTTTGTGGTGTGACCTTGGGAAAGGCCCTCCAGCACTCAGAGGATAGAAGTCTCATCTGAACAAAACTAGGCTGGACTCAGAAACACTGGCGACCATTTGTGTTCCCAGAGAAAAGAAATCACTCTCCACCTAATTAATCTAATTAGAGGTAATCAAGTTGTGGAGATCTGGGCAGCAGGGTGAATGATTAGAAAGAATGACCCCCCTGCAAAGAGTTTAAACTTAATTTTTTGGTCCATTATCTAAAAACCAAATAAAGAAGAGTGGGCTCTCTCCCCACCTCACCAGCCATGGGCTCAGAGAGAGTGAGAGTGAAGCTATTACCAGATGGGCAAGGATGCAACTCAGACCAGCTGAGACAGTCACTCTGGGGGAGCTGTGCCATCTCAAGGCCATCAGCCACACCCTTGGGGACAGCCATGGTCCCACCATAGGCCTCTCTCACACATCCAGTCGAGTTCATACACACCCATACCCTGAGACAAATGACAAGTCTGTCCTTGAACTTTTTATATTCTATTCCAACAGACTCTCCCTCAAGAGAGGCCAGTGCATGTATGCACATGTTTGCATGTTGGGGAGGAGTTGCACCAGTTTCTACTTCCTGTATCTTCTGGGTTTGGCTCAGGAAGAACGGAGGGGCTAAGGGGGGACTCCAGTAGTCTTCATCAGGAGAAGCTTGGGAAAGCAGCCTGAGGGATGATACCAGGGTAGAGTGGTGCTTAATCCAAAGTGATGACTCCCTGCTAATGTGCAGTGCCTTTAAGGGGCCCTAAATCGCACTCCCTACTTCTCCTTCTTCAGTAAGGGGAAAGCCCTCAGGTTATTTCAGGACAGGGGGCCTGTTTGCTGAAAGCAGTGCCCTCCCCAGGGCATCCATCACTTAGGAATGGGAAAAGCCTGGGATAGATATGTTCTGCCCTGCTGAGTTAGCTGGACTGGCCCTTCCAGCCACACCCTTACTCACACCCATAGGGCACCTCATTGGGGGAAGAGAAACTGAAATGGAAAGGACTGTAAAAGAGGGTAAAAAGGGACAAGTAAAGGTGTCTCTTTTCACCTGTTGTCTCTTGTGGGAAGGAGACACCATCCTTCAGAGGAGCGGGGCGGGGAGGAATGTAGGGATCTCCTTCTCTTCTCCAACACCTGTCTTTGGGCTTGGAAATGAATAAATATAATGCAGTTCTCAAAATGATAAATATAACCCAGAATTCAGAATTATATTACCCAAAATCAAGACTGTAGAATCACAGACCCCAGCACTACAGATTGCAAAACTTAGAATCACAGAACCTAGAGACAAAGACCCTGGGATCACAGAATTCTAAACCCAGAGATTCAGAGCCCAGAATCACAGAAACCTGAGCCATGGAATCTAGAACAGAAAAATAAATGGCATTGGACCCAGAGTTATAGAGCCCAGAGCCCAGAATCACAGACCCTAGAACACTAGAACTAAAGATTTTCATTCTCTTTGAAATGCTCTCTGCCTCCTATACCATCTTAAATCCTTCCTCACCCCACTCAAATACTCTTTCCTACAAGAAGCCTGCTTGATGCCCATGCTTTGAAGGGCCCTCCTTCATCTGAGCTGTCCAGCTCTGCTCTCTCCTGGATCCTGTGATGTGGTCCATACCTGTCCTCTCCTACCACTCAAGTCTGATTCCCTCTGCATTCACCCCACCCCTACACCAGGCCTGACCCAGTTCCACACTCACAGTGGACATTCAAGGCATGTTTGTGGAAAGAGTGAATTCATGAATCATTTAGTGAGTTCTTGAATCCCTTATGTTGCAAAGAGGGTGCCTGAAGTCATGATCCCAGTGTATTTAGGAAATTCCAGAAAAGAACCTAGTTCTCCTTATACTAAGCCTAGAGCTCCTCTGATACCCCAGATTGTCTCTAAAAAACTGGGTGTTGCCATAGAAAACTGTCATATCTTACTGGTTTATTATATACTCCATTGTTGTTAGTTTCACCCTCAAACACCTCAAAATTTTAGCAGACATACTCAGTCTGGGATTGTTGGGAATGTGGCAGAAATGACAGCAGCCTGCCTGGAGGAGGTGGCACCTGAGCTCAGCAGACATATTGGAGGTTATGCCAGTCAGAGAGCTTATATGTGAAAAGGCCCAGAAATGCATTCATGTTCATAACTATAGGTAATCATTGAGACAAAAGATTATGATAGAGGAGACCATGCAGGGTTTGCAACCCTAGGATGTTTAGGCCTTACCTAATGTACATCTTATATATATTATGCCCCCAGATTGCTTATCGCTCCAGTGTTTCCGAGTCCAGCATGGGTTTTGCTCAGATGAGACTTTTATCCTGAGTGCTGGAGAGCCTTTCCCAAGGTCACACCACAAACAACTGAACTCAGGTCTGTTTTCCTCCCTAAATCCCAGGTATAAACACAGATTTGATCAAGAGAAAAAGCAAAGAGAGTTGTGGATTAGGAATACTACCAGTCCAAAGCTCAACTAAGAAGGCTCATAAGAAAAGGAGTGAATGTCAGGTTAGACCAGGTGGGTGTTATAAAGAGTAGCCTGAACAGCTATGGACAGAGGATGAAGGGAGTCGGAGAGGGGAGAGAAGGTGGGGGGAGGTCAGGAGAGTAGATCCAAGGTGCAGGTTCCTATGTCAGTTAGTTTCCATGTGGATTTCGGAACCATGGATAGCTCTCAGGGCAGCTAGTGGCTTTTTTCTTCAGACTCCTGGGATCACTCATTTTCCTCTGCACTCTAGATAAAATTACCAAGTTGATAAAGGAAATTTGCTCTTGACCAGGAATGAGGGAATGAGTTGTGGAGCCGGACTGCTTGAATTTAAATCCTGGCTCTGCACCTTATTAGTTATATAACCTCAGGCAAATAAATTTCTTTACCTCTCTGTGCCATTACTGCCTTGTCCGCCAAATAAGGATAATAATGGTACATATCTATTAGGGTTGTAATGAAAAACAAGAAAAAATAACTGAAGTGGAGAGTTTGGCATAGTGGCTGGAATATAGGTGGTACCAGAATAATATGTGAACTATTATTGTTGTTATTATCATTATCCCAAGATCTTTCTATGAACGATGGAGATTCTTGGACCCAATTCCCATTCTTTTAAAGACCATTTCCTCATTCATATTATTAGACTTTTTACCATGATAATATAATTTTATATCATATGGTTAATTATTTAAAATAAAATAAAATAAGGATAGTTAAGTAAGAAGTATTCGTCCTCCATAATTGTCCAGTCATAACTGTCCTGGGTCTTGGATTCAGAACTTTCCATGAGTGGAAAGAGTTGAGCCTGAGGCATAACAGGAAATGAAGCCTTTGGGACAGATCATGGAGTTTACTGATTACAAAGAATTTTAAGTTCTTGCCAATGTTTTTAGCTTCTCCACTTTCCCCAATGTATGATCAGGTTTCTTGGCATCCTGAGCCAGATATACAGACACTCACCACTCCCCCTCACACATCACATGTCAGTCACACTGGCATTCTTCGGATTTCTTGAATAAACTACGATTTTTCTCTCCTCTGAGACCCATCATAGGCTATTTCCTTTGCCAGAAATGTACAATATCAAAAAGAATTATTTCAGTTGCAAGTGGCAAAAAAACAATTCAATCTGACCTAAACAAACTAATTTTTAAAAGGGAAATTAATTGGTACATTTACCTAAAACACCCAGGGAGTTGATGATTTCAAGCTTAGCTGGATCCAGGCACTTACATGATGTCATCAGGATATTGTCTTTCCATCTCTTCTGGATTGGTGTCTTTCACAGTCATGCTCTCCACTCTAGGTGGAAAATTAGCATTTGGATTGCATCACACTGGTTTGCATCTATCTTTCCTGGTATGATTCTCATTGGTCTGGCTTGGGTCATCTGCCCATGACTACAATGATTATGATAGCCAGGAGGCGAAATTAACTGAATGGTCAGGGCTGGGTGGCAGAAGCCAAGGGATGGGTTAGCCCTACCAGGATGGACTAAGAATGGGTAGAGAGTTTTGTGGTTTGGTTTTTTTTGTTGTTTTTTTTTTAATTTAAGGAAATTTGGGGAGTGGTCCTCCCACAAGAGGAATGACTTCTAGACAGGCCAATGAAAAACAGAGGCCTGTTAAGCCACTTTGTCTCCTCTTCTTGACATGTGGATCATCTTTCAGATCTCAGCTTAAGATGCAGCTCTTCAGAAAATACTGTCCTGGCCCCTGAGCTAAACCATAGCCTCTAATCCTTTTGCTTTACTTTTCAGCTCTTTTATATTCAACGTTGGAATATATCAAGTGCTACCAAAGAGAACCAAATCCAGGCACTAATTAAAGTTATAAAGACAGATTTTATTTAAAAACCATTGCAATCGTGGAAGAGAGACATCAATATAAAACTAAGCACAATTTAAAATACAGCATGCCCAAGCAAAGATTTATAGCAAAACAGCAGTGTTGCGGGGGGGTGGGGGGTGATGGATGGAAAATTACTAAGAGGCAACAACAAGGGTGGGAGATCCTTGTTAAAGTGACCTAACAGGATTCTAACTGAGCATAGGCCAGGGTGACCAGATGCCAAAGGTGAGAGATTCTCTCTAGCCTGACTTAACAGGGTTCTTGCTAAAACTGGACTTGGCAAGAATGGATATGCAAGCCAAGGTCCAGGTCTGGTCAAGGAGAATCCATCATTGCTTACTGGTCACCAAGCACTCTTCTAAGTGAATTACACATATCATTTAGTTTCATCCTCCCAACTTCCCTGTGAGCTACTTTTATCTCCAGTTCAGGAATGAGGAAACCGAGGCCCTGAGAGGTTAAGTAACTTGCTCACATTCCCACCGTCAGAATGTGGCTGGAGTTATAATCCAGGCAGTCATTCTTCAGAGCCCACTCTCTTAACCACTCTGCACCCTCTCTCTAAACACAGTCCGACAAATAACCACAAGATACCTGTACTTTTGTATATTCGTGGTGGGACTATTTGCTTAATGCCTGTCTTCTCCACCTAAGAAGGCAGAGATCTTGTCTGTTGTATTCATGCTTAGAGCCTGTCTCACCTACCAGTTAACACAGTGGGTAGCACATAGAAGTTGTCCTCCTTTTTCAATGGGAATCATGAACTCACCCTACACTTCCCTCCCTACAAAAGGGATTTGAAGAGTTAGATCCAAATGTGGGTCCCATCTTAACTCTTCCCCCTTCCCAGCCCACTCCTTTCCTCCCCTCACCCTCTTT
Organism: Antrozous pallidus; assembly: GCA_027563665.1. Lineage (NCBI taxonomy): Eukaryota > Metazoa > Chordata > Mammalia > Chiroptera > Vespertilionidae > Antrozous > Antrozous pallidus. The sequence goes on from CM050508.1 coordinate 194,095,492, forward strand.
CCTCCTTCCTGCCCTCCCTCATCCTCTCTGCCTCTCTCCTGCCCCTCTCTCTCCCACCCTCATGCTCTCTCCTTTCTCTGTCTCTGCCCCATACTATCTCCTCCCTCTCACCAGCCCACTCCCTAACTAATTAAATGATACTGTGGAATGCATTTCATTTTCATTTGACTCAGGGGCCAAGAAGGGCTGGCAGCCATGTGTTCATTAAACAGCTCTGTGTAGAGGGATGTAATGAACCGGTTTTATTACAGCCATCATCTCGGCTCATCCTATGAGACAATTATGTATTCATTGAGAGAGAGAAAAAAGAACCACAAACCTCAGCCACAAGTGCTTGAGACTTAAGGGTGGGGAGGGGAGAAGAGCCCAGCTCTGAATTCACAACGGGCCTGGGCTTCTGAGTACTCTGATTGGGTGAGGAGAAGGGCAGGGGCTGAAGCCGGACCCAGGTGACTCCTCCTCCTGTTGCTGCAACACAGCCATAACTGTGCGATCAGAAACCCCCTTGGCTTTGTCTGCGTCCAGGTCAGAGGGTGATTATTAAACTCCTGGGGATGGCTACTGCAAAGGGTTCTCCAATTTGTCTGCTGTATACCCAGCACCTAACAGCACCAAGCACTGAGTGTACGTAGGATATCTGGCATAGCACATAACGGGCCACTATTTTATTCTATGGAATTATCATGTGCTATGTGATTATAAAGACATCTCTGAATCCCTGATGGCTTTGACCATTATGCATTTCCTCAGCCATTGATACCACATAGCAGTGATTACAGTAGTCATATAATAGTGGCAGGCACCATCTATTGAGTACTTATCGGATACTAGGCCTGGGGCTTGGTGGTTTGGTAGATTATCTCATTTAATCTTCACAACAACTCTGGGAAGGGGGAGTAATGTATACTAATAAAAGGGTAATATGCTAATTAGGGTGGAAGTCTTCCAGACATCCTTCTGGACAAAGCTGCAGTGGCTGCCCAAGGTTCAGGCAAGCCGCAGATGGTGGCTGCCACTGCGAGGGCCGGCCGGAGGCTCAGGCAGGCCAAGGCAGCCAGCAGTGACAGTAGCAGAGGCGTGCTGGGGGCATCACCTTCCTCTGACCAGGTGGTTGCCTCCCCTGAGGACATCAGTAGGACATCCTCTGTGGGCTCCCAGACTGTGAAAGGGGGCAGGCCGGACTGAGGGACCATCCCTCTAGTGTATGAATTTTCATGCAACAGGCCTCTAGTCTATAATAATAAAAGGGTAATATGCTAATTAGACCAGCCAAGACCAGTTTGGCTCAGTGGATAGAGCATCGGCCTACGGACTGAAGGGTCCTGGGTTTGATTCTGGTCAAGGGCATGTACCTGGGCTGCGGGCAGATCTCCAGTAGGGGGTGTGCAAGAGGCAGCTGATCGATGTTTCTCTCTCATCGATGTTTCTGACTTTCTATCCCTCTCCCTTCCTCTCTGTAAAAAATCAATAAAATAGAAAAGAACACCAAGATGGCGGCATAGGTAAACACCTATTGTTCTGCCCTGCGCAACGATTTAAGAACTACAACATAACAGCAGAACAGACAGCACCCAGAATCACCAGAAAGCTGGCTGAGTGAAAACTCCACAAACAAGAGTAAAGGTGGGACACTGAGACTCAGGAGCGGCGGGAGCGCAGCCTTTCAGACGGAAACAGGTTAGGAGCCGTCCTGGTCGCGCGCACAGGCTGGGGCTGAAGCAGCACCCCCGGCTGGATTTCTCCAACGGGGAGGGCGGAGACGTCCCACTGCACGGTTTCCCCAGCACCAGGTGAGGTCCGAGATCCGGGGTACGTGGAGACGTCCCACAGCACAGATTCCCCAGTGCCAGCCGAGGTCCAAGGTCTGGGGGACGCACCCTGAAAGCGGGGCGCGGCAGAGGTCGCCTAGTCTGCTAGAAACCCAGAGGCGGGGAAAAGAAGTTTCCACGCAAGGGTCGCGCAAACCCACGACTTGCCCCCTGGAAACTTGTCTCCTGGTTCCGGAAACCATCTATTTTACAGCCCTGGGCTAGACTTTTGGTGTGCAGACACATTTGGGGAAAGGCACAGTTGTCTGGCAAGGGGAAGAGACTAGCGGCTTTCTCTTGGAGGTACCTGCAGCCATCCCCATCCAACAGAGACACGCGCGCGTGAGCGCCGCATAAGACTGAGGCTGCCTGCGCAGCTCAGAGACTCCGCCCATCCAACCTGAACACAGTCTCCCTTCACAGCCAATTGGCCTGGAGGCCAAACCCTCCTAGGGCTAACAACAACAAGCTGGGATTAAATTCAAAAATACTGTACAACCCATAAAGGATTGCAGTAAGAGTACCCACCTCAGGTAACTGGAGAGGCTGAGCCACTGTCCCTTTGAGGATATCTACCACATAAAGCAGCCACCATGCAGAGATATGGAAAGAAATCAGGTGTGAAAGAAATAGAGTAGAAAAGACGACAAGACATAGAGTTCAAAACCACGGTTATAAGGCTTTTCAAGAGGCTCCTAGAAAAGGCTGATCAACTTAATGAAAACTACCAGGAAATAAACAAGACCAACCAGTAAATGAATGAGAATTACAAGGAAATGAATGAGAACCTCAAGGAAATGAATGAGACCCTCAAGGAAATGAACAAGACCTCTGAGGATACAAACCAGACCTATCACGGATAAAAAAAAGGACCAACTAGAAATCAAGCATACACAGACTGAAATAAAAAATATTACACAAAGTCCTAAAAGCAGTCCAGAGGGCCACAAGAACCAAGTCAAAGATTTGAAATACAAAGAAGCAAAATCCACTTGGCTGGAAAAACAAGAATCAAAAATAATTCAGAAAATTGAAGATAGTGTAAGGGGCTCTGGGACAATCTCAAGCATGCCAACATCCGAATTATTGGGGTGCCAGAGAAAGAGAGAGAGCAAGTTAATGAAAACCTACTTGAAGAAATAGTGACTGAAAACTTCCCCCACCTGGTGAAAGAAACTGACTTAAAAGCCCAAGAAGTACACAGAACCCCAAAATATAGGAATCTAAAGAGGACCACACCAAGACATATCATAATTAAAATGCCAAGAGCAAAAGATAAAGAGAGAATATTAAAAGCAACAAGAGAAAAACAGTTGGTTACCTACAGGGGAGCACCCATACGATTGTCAGCGGATTTCTCAACAGAAACGATGCAGGCCAGACGCGAGTGGCAAGAAATATTCAAAATAATGAATAGCAAGAATCTACAACCAAGATTATTCTATCCAGCAAAGCTATCATTCAGAATTGAAGGTCAGATGAAGTGCTTCACAGATAAGAAAAAGCTAAAGGAGTTCATCACCACCAAACCAGAATTATATGAAATGCTGAAAGATATTCTTTAAGAAGAGGAAGAAGAAAAAGGTAAAAATATAAATTATGAACAACAAATACACATCTATCAACAAATGAACATTAAAATCAAGTGAATTGATAGGCTGATGAACAAGATAAACTGGTGAATATAACAGAAACATGGACATAGAGAGGGAATGGACTGACAATTCTTGGGGAGAAAAGGGTTGCGGGAAGTACAGCAAGAGATTGGACAAAAATCTTGCAACAGTGGGAGAGGACAGTGGGGAGGGGGAGGTGAGGGTGGAGGGTGGGATAGCTACAGGGTGGAGGGGAGATATAGGGGGATAAAAAGAGGGAAACAATGTAATTAATAAACTGAACAATAAAGAAAAATAATCAATAAAATATATATTTTTTAAAAAAAACATATGCTAATTGGACCGGATGTCTTCTAAACATCATTTTGGATGTCCTTGCTGACCAAGCCAGGGCCCAAAGGAAGCCAGCCGGTCCCGGGTGCCTGCCAGCAGCCAGGAAAGTAAGCCGGTGCCGGCAGCCAGGGGAAGGAAGGCCTACTCTTGCATGAATTTTCGTGCACTCGGCCTCTAGTTACTATTATATTCCCCTTTGGTGGATAAGGAAACCAGCCCCAGAAGTAAAGCACCAGGATCAAAATACTGACATTAGACAGCAGAGGACTGTGATCCCTGAGAGATGGGGCACAGAGAGGTGAGAGCAGTGAGTCCCTCTCTTGACAGAATTTCCAGGCCATGATGCAGGAAAGAGGAACCATCTGCAGCTGAGACACTGCTGAGAAACCAAGAGGAACACAACAGTTCAGGTCCATAGGACAGAGCGTACCAAGAGGAAAGAGAAGAAAACAGACAACTCAGAAGATCCACAGAGGGTGCCTCTCAAGTAGTCTACGAGTTCTGATAAGTGTACCCATTTGAGGAAACTCTGGAGAAAGACCACCCAAAAGAATGAGGGGTAACAGAGCCAGCACTCACACAGGCTGGGAATCAAGCCTATTCCACTAGCCGGACTGGGAGCCCCATGGTTCTGGAGGATTTGAATAGATACACAGAGATTCTTGCCTAAATCATGGGAAGTAGATGCCCCTGGATTAAGCACTACTTCAGGTCTGCTAACAATTCTCTAAAACAAGACCAAAAGGACTAAACTATTAACAAGTAGTTTAAATACACCGGAGAAGATAGATAGCTTAAGAAATTTTATAGAAATAGAAAACTACCCAGGATCCAACAAGATAGAATTCACAATACGTAGGAGTCTATTAAAATTTAGCAAGTATTCTAGGAAACAGGAAAGTGAAACCCATAATGAGGAGATAAATGAATCCACCAAAACCAACTTCAGGAGTGACGAAGATGATACCATTCTCAGAAAAGGACTTTAAAGGCTATTATAACTGTATGTCATATGTTCTCAAAGTGAAATAAAGACATGGAAAATATCAGAAAAATCATTGGAACATTGAGAGGTGAAAGTTACAATGTGTGAGATTATATATACGCTGCATGGAATTTACAGCAGACTAGAAACTGCAGAAGAAAAGATTAATGAATAGGATACCATAGCAATAGTTACTATTTATTTTTTAATATATTTTTATTGATTTCAGAGAGGATAGGAGAGGGAGAGATAGAAACATCAATGATGAGAATTATTGATTGACTGCCTCCTGTGCGCCCCCCCACTGGAGATTGAGCCTGAGACCTGGGCATATGCCCTGACCAGGAATTGAACTGGTGACCTCTTGGTGTCTGGGTCGACAGTCAACCACTGAGCTACACCCGGCTGGGCAATAGTTACTATTTAAACTGAAACAAAGAGAGTAAGAAAAATTTTTAAATAGAGCAGCGGTAGGACAAATTCAGACTCTATTGTATACACATAATTGGAGTCCCTAAAGGGACCTGCTGGGGCAGGGATTCAAACCCAGGCCCCTGATGACCCTTAAGTCCATCTTCCTCCCTTCTTTACTCTGGGAGGGTCCCCATCACTCCCCCACCTCTGTTGTCTCCCCAAAGCCCCCATTGCAACCTTAGGCAGATCCGTCCCCTCCTCTTAGCCTCAGCTTCTTCACCTGTCAAATGTGGTCTATATGGGCTGTGCAGGGCACTGAGTAGGCACAGCCCTGAGGACCTGGGTTCAGATAGGGCCCTGCACACCTGTAAACTGTGTGACCTTAGGTAAATTGCTTAACCATGCAATTTTCTTACCCATAAAGTAAGGAGACCATAATAAAATAACAGGTGTTTTGTAGAGGTTTCATTACAATTAGGTAAGTCAGGATCCTTAGAGAAGTTAAGCAGGGCCCAGGATATGATAAGTGCTCACTAAATGGGAACTATTTTAATATAATGATGGGCAATTATGAAGGTTAAGCATAATAATAATAGCTGACTTACATACACTTTGAAAAAAAGATGTGATGTTGGTGAGCATTTTACTCAGGATGAATTCTGAATGCCACTGTCCCCCTCACTCTCTGGCCTCCACACACACCATTTCAAAGGCCACACCCACACCCCCAGTGCTCAGGACTCTGCTCATTTCCTCCCAGAGCCCCACTCTGAATCCTGGAAAACAAGGGGCAATTTCAGTCTAACCTGCACTCCAGCCCTGGCGCTGACCAGACCCCGCTTCACTGAGGTTTAATAGACCTTCAGGTCCCAGCAGCCCAGCAGGGCAAGGCTGTGCTTCCTCACCTGCCTGACTTCTCCCACTGCAGGAGGGAAGAGGGAGAAATGGGAGTTGGGGGGCAGGCCTAGGAGTGCTGGGAATGAGGTAGTAGCTAGACTCCCATAAGCGGGATGTTTGCTTTACAATGAAGCATTGAGATGATTGATTTTAGCCTCCCTTCTCCCCTCCATTTCTTGGATGGGGAAACTGCGGCCCAGAGAGGGCAAGAAACTCCCCCAAGGTTACACAAGAAATCAGCTGCAGAGCAGGGACTAGAATTTGGGTTGCCTCTCATGCCAGGGCTCTTTAGACCAGGCTGAGTAGGGGATTAAAAGAATTGTTTAAGGGAGAACATACGGATCAGGTTGCTGCTCTGTGGGAGAGAGGAAAGGAGGCCCTAAGGCCAGGGTGAGGAGGTTGGACATCATTATGTAGGCAATAGGAAGCCAGGGCTGGTTCTGAGCACAGGAGTAACACAGTCAGAATGTACCTTAGGGAGCTGTCTAAGAAGCAGCAGGGGGACATGACGGGATAATGAGTCTGGAGGCAGGGAAACTGGTGAAGAGGCTGGGCGGTGAGTGATGCAGGAGGGTAGTGACCATAAAATCGTAATGTAAGACTAGTGACCCTATATTGACCACTATGGGTCCCAAGCACTTCATGTGCTTTGTTTTACTTAATCTTAAAAATTGTCTCATCAATAGTCCCATTTCTCCAGGCAACTAAAGTTCAAAGAGGGTGTTATCCCTAAGAGTCATCCATCTATTAGGTAGCAAACCTCAGGCTTGAAGCCACCAGCACTGCCTGCCCCGCTCCCCCTACAGGGCTGACATTTCTGGGGCTGTGGAGGGTGGAGTGGGAGGATGGGATCCTCTCACAGATGTCAGAGAGGACAAACTGACAGGAGAGGGAGGTGGCAGAGATGGGTGAGACGTGGAGAATCATCCTGGGTGTTTGAGCTTTTCAGAGGATGTTGGGTTGGGGTAAAGCCCGAGTTTGGGGAAAGGGTAGGGAACTCAATGGAACAGTGTTGCATCATACTGTGCAGAGAAGGCAAAGGGTATTTCTCTCGCTAATCTTACTCCCAGCATCTTCTAATATGATTTTTTTAAGATGTTAAATCAATCACTGGTGACTCTCAAAAGTAAATGAGCACTTCTCTGAATTCTATACTCTGAGCTTTGTATCAGTGAGTTAATCTAGGCTACCCTGTGGTAACAAACATTCCCAGAATCTCAGTGGTTTAAAACCACAAAGGCTTCTTTCTCACTTAAACTATCTGTCCCTGGCTAACTGTCCCCTCTGAGCCACATTATCCTCTCTCCAAGACCCAAGCTGACAAGTCTCATGGAGCACTTCTCATCATTCAGGCAGAGAGAAAAAGGAGCAAGGGAAATTATGCAGATTCTTAAGCTCCCATCTGCTCATATTTCGTTAAACAAAACAAGTCAGATGACCTCACCTAAGTTCAAGTGGGCAGAGAAGTACATCCCACCATGTGTCTGGGAGTAGAAAAGGAAAAGCTGGTGCACAGAACAAGCGCCACCCGCATGTCTGATATCCCCAGTTGTACACTCAGGAGGCAGCTCAAATTCAGCATTTGCAAAAGAGAACTTCCTCCTCCTCCAGACCATCCCCCATGCCTTCTCCTGCCTGCAAATGGCTTCTCCATCCACCAATTAATCAATCTAAGAACTTGAGAATCATCCTGACGCTCCTCTTTTCCCACCACCCACTTCAAATCCATCACCAGTTCTGTTGATTCAACCTTGCCGAGGTTTCATCTGCTTCTGTCCACCTGTACTGCCTATACCTTGGTCCAGGCCCCCAGCTCTGACACCTGCAGTGGCCCCTGCGAGGTTCCCCTGCTCCTTCTTGCCCCTCCACACACACAAAAGAGAGTGTGGCCTTGTAAAAACACATGACTGCTCCTGCTGAAAATCATCCAGGGACTCTGATGCTTCCAGAATCAACTTCAGAGTCCTCGCATGGCCACAGGTTGTACAGAAACCGACAGCCACCTCCATCGTCTCCCTCAGTCCCTCATGTCCTATGGCCCGGCCACCCTGGTTCAATTACTCCTAGATGGTGTGAGATCTGTATGTTCACCGTCCCAGTGCCTGGGTTGCCCTTCCTGCGGCTCCTCCCCAGATCTCAGCCCAGAGTTTTAAAGCCTTCCCAGATCTCCTGGAAAAAGACCTGTCACCAGGCACTCTATACCACATCATCCTGCTTCATTCCCTTCAGGGCACTTAACACTTCAGAAATTCAGCTTATTCATTCCTTGGTGCATTTATTAGCACTTTCCACAAGGCTGCAGTCATGAAAAGGGACCTTCTCTGCTTTATGCCCTGCTGCATTTCCAGTGCCCTGTGGGGTGCCAGGCACAGAGTAGGTGCTCCAGAGATGAATGGATGAGTGAATGAATGACCTGGGCCAAAGTCCAGACCCCGTGCCTCCTGTGCTAGGCTCTCCCTGTCCCACAGTTATCAGAGAGGGTTTTACATATGGTCAGGGCTAGTCCTTCCAGGCTGGAGGTCACAGTGGGGGCCCATCCTCGTAACCTTGGCCCCTGGTACTCTGACAAGGTCCTTCTCCTGTTTCCATGGGTTTGGGAGTCATCATGTGGCCTCTCTCCATTCCCAGCTTGCTGCCTACACCCCTCCACATATCTGCCAAGTCTAGGCAGAGCCAGCCTGACCACTGGCACTTCAACAGACCCCGCCCACCCAGGCCTGTTAAGTGAACTACAGAGAGGATGTCTAAGGGCATAGGCTTGTCCACCACCTTCAGGGAGTCCTCAGCCTGGTGGGGGGAGGGGGCATTCCTGACTTCAGGTGACCTGAGTCTGAGGGAGGAGACACATAGAGGCTCTCAGCAGCCACCAACCTGGAAGGAGATTCAGAGCTGCCCTAAGAAGGCCCAGTCTGCTGGACGAGAGAGCCCTGCCTTTAGAAACATCCAATCTAAGTGGGGAGTCCTGGTCCCATCTGGGGTCAGGATCCCTCTGGGAGAGACCAGGTACTGCTGAGGAGACCCTGGTCCCTGCAGACTCCCACAGACGGAGCTTGCTCTCTCCTGCCAGAGACCATTGGCGAGGCAGTCCCGTCACAGGTGGGTGTCTCCTCCCTGAGACAAAGGCACAGCTTGGAGGAGGTGCAGGCCACACTCCTCGGAGGAGTGCCCCTTGAAGCAGAGCTGCCAAGAGCATCCCTCTCCTTGGAGGCCAGACACCCATCAGGATCCACTCCTGCCCCCAGGAAGGGCCCTGGACCCCAGCATCCTGTGGCATCGCAGATAGACCCCCAGCCCTCTCCAGGCCCAGCTCATCTGTGACAGCTAATGCTGCCATCACTCCCACACTGGATGTCTCTCCTCTCTCATCTCATCCCCTTGCCCCACCCCCCTCACCCCATCACCCATGGTTCATGATCCTGCAGTTGGGGAAACAGTAGCCTGGCTAATTCCTTGGGCCTGAAAGCCGCCCAATGGGAAGACCAGGTGGGCGCCCGGCTTCCACTCCATCACCCATCCTAATGCATCGTCTGACACTTTCAATTTATTTTTCAATTCCTCTAGCATCAGAAATGACGATTAAATTTCCAGCGTAAATACAGCTTTACCAACTGAATTAATCACGGTGAGGAGGGGCAGACAGGCAGGGCTCAAACATCTCAAACATTAACCCTTTGGGCCTCACCTAGGCCCATAGGGAGGTCAGAGGCTCTGGGGGCCTCGCCAGAAGCAGTCGCTCAAAGCCTCACGGGAGTCACCTGTTCCAGCCCCCGCCCCTGTGACTTCGGAGAGGTCCCTCCCCGGCATCCTAGGCCCTAGTTGAGCCCAAATGGTTCAGACCCTCCCCTAAGCCTCTTCCCTCATCTATAAATTGGCTCAGTGATGCATGTTCTGAGGCTGAAAAAACATGAGGGGGAAATGACACAACAGACCTCTATTAATATAATATTAATATCAATAGAGAAAGGGCTTTGCAAACTGTCATGTGCTGTGCCCACATCATAGGGTGGTTGGTGAGGAGGCAGAATGGGGTTGGGAGACCCATTTGGAACCCTTGGTTGCTGGATTAGTCAAACTCCTCCATTAGTTACTAATTCATTTACCCATTTTAAATTAGTTTAAGCACCTGCTGTGGCCATGCTTTATGCAAGGGTCAGGACCCCATGGGGAGCAGAGCCAGATCCTGGCCCTAGGTTTCCTGCTCTCTGAAATGGAGATCACCTAGAGCAAGCATGTCAAACTTGTGGCCCGTGGGCCGCATGCCTCATTTTTTTGGCCCATGTTAGCCTGAGTTTGATATGCTTGACCTAACTGGCCAAGGGCCTGGGTGGGACCTAGCAAGGCATGGGCAGTGGTTTAAGAAGAGAAGGTGGACTGCACAGCGTCTGGGTAGGATGGGTGAGAGTTTCCAGAGAAGATGGCATGTCCCCACCTCAGCCCTCCTCCTCCAAGTGACCTCCTGGTCGGTGGCTGCTGTGACCTTGTCCTGCTCTGGGAGCCTCGACTGTGGAAGGGGCTGTGGGTCCATTACTGACTCAGAGCCCGACCCCCTGTCTGAGCAGTGAGCTCCCTTATCCCTCTATGTTCAGTGGGGAAACTGAGGACAGGGAGGGAAGCAGCTTGCTGAGACCACACGGCAAACCGGTGATGACTGGTTCCCACTGATGTGCGTGCTTCTGATGGAGAAACTTGAAATGGCAATCATGACAACGCTGATCATTAAAGTGCTGGCTGGGCACGTGGCCAGCACTTTATAGGGGAGATGTATTTTGCCCTCACCACCTCCCCTTGGGTGGATGCATGACTGGCCCCATTTTACAGACAAGGACACTGAGGTGCAGAGAGAGAAGGGGCTGGTTGAAGGTCACTCCATTGCAGCCCCTCCAGCCCCCACAGCACTTTCCTCAGTGGGCGTGCCTGTGTCCTGGGTGGTTACTTTACTCACACCCACCCTTCCTGCTGGCCTCTGCCCTTCAAGTGGCCAATGGCCGTGTCTGTGTCACTCACCGTGACCCCCAGCCCCAGCACGGTGCCCAGCACAGGCGCTCGATGAAGATTTGTGGGAGGGTGTAATGAGAACCTTTAGTTAGGGAAACCAAGTCCCCTGTAGGAGTTATGCATTGGCCCCTTCCTGACCCTGGCATGGGGCAGACCCCGACCCCTGACTCCTGCTGGCACTTCCTCCCACCCCCTACTTTTCCACATTTGTCACTAAGGACTGGCTGACTCACAAGGAGTTAACAGCCCAGGCCCAGGATTCCAGGCCTCCCTGGATGGCTGAGCCCCTTAATTAAGCCCTGCACAGGGACAGCTGACTGCGGCTGCGGGAGGGTGGGTAGGCATTGGGTACCCTCTCTAGAGGCCTGTGCACTCGGGGGAGAATCAAAGTGGACTCCTTGGAGCCCAGGCACTGCTTCAAAGTGCCCACACATCCTCACCTCCCTTTCTCTTCAAAGCAGTCCTGGCCAGGCTGCTGTTCACACAAAAAAGGGCAGGGATGGTGGTGCAGGGCCCAAGGTCAGGCAGCTAGCTGCTCAGGGCTCCCCTCCTCTGATTCAAGCCGCATCCTTCATCCTCCTCCCATCCCTGGTGAGTGAACACAGCTAGGCTTTCAAAGTCCCCACCTTCCCAGCACCTTGCACATCTACCAATCTGCCTCTCAGACTGAGCAGTTCATTCCCAAACCCCAACTGCCTTCTCCCCCAGGCCAGGGAAGTGACTGAGATTTCAGACGTTCCCCCCAGGAGAGCTGTTGCCCCAGCAAAGCCCGGAGCTCCTGTCCCAGTTTCTCTGTTTCACAACTTTTCATGAATTCATTCATCACCACCCATCCTCCCAGCTCCATCATTTGACGAGCAGCTACTGTGGCCCAGCTCTGCTCTAGGCATGGGGGAGCCGCAGTGGGGGAAGTGGTCCGGCTGCTCCCTCATGGGCCCATTGGGTGATGGGAGAGGTGACAGACACACCAGCAGCTGACTGACTCTTGATGGGCAGTCGATGAGGGTGTAAAGGTGACTTGGACCAGAGCAGAGGCCTGTGGACAGGACCAGGGCATGGAATAGTGTGGGGGACAGTGTGCTACTGAAAGTGGGGCTCAGACTTCAGAGACTGGTCAAGAGGGCTTGGGGGAGATGACATCTGAGCTGAGACCTGAAGTGGAAGAGTCAACCTGTCCAGGAGCCCAAGGGAGGGGTGTCATTATGAACAGAGCCCCCTCCACTCTCTGAAAGGTCCCAGTGGGACCATAAATCATGTAGTCGCCTTTGTCATTAGAATTAAACAAGCTCCTGACCGTAAAATCTAATCTCCCGGCACGGAGTAGACTCTCTGTACACCAGAATTATGACATCATCACCACTATTACTGTCACACTTCTGTCTCTCTCACACACACACACAGACACACACACACACTCACACACAGATACACACACAGACACACACTCACATACACACAAATACACACACACTCACATACACACACACACACACACTCACATACACACACATACACACATACACACAAATACACACACACACTCACATACACACACACACACAGACACACACACTCACATACACATACACACACACACACACACACACACACACACACACAGTGCTGCCCATTTGCCTGTCCTGAGTCTCAAAAACTGTCCCCGAGGGTGGAGCTGCCCTGCTCAGGGCTGTCTTAGTGACTGAGGGCCCTGAGCTCCCAAGAGTGGGTATATACCCAGGTGTGAGGTCAGCCCCTCCCTGTCCCCCAATCCTGCAGACTCAGCAGGCAGCACCTGTGTCAGGAATCTGGAGAAAGTCTAATTAATTATGGAAATTGACACCTTTGCCAGATGTCGACCATGGGAAGCCTGCTCTGCTGAGAAAGGTTCAGGTAATTCCGTTTGAACAGCACTTCCTAAACAATCCGTCTTTCACTCGGGTCATCAGGAAGATGGTCTATTTTCAAGGACACTACCTGGGTGGGCTGGCTGAACCTGACTCTCTCTCCTGGAGGGTCTGAGAGGCTGGGCAGGGCTGGGCATCATCGGGCTCAGAGCACAGGACACGTCCTCTGGGAGAGCCACGTTCTCCTGGACCCCAGAGCAGTTCACCTTGGTAACTGCCTCGCTACTGCCCTGTTCTTCTTGTGGCTGCAAAGTCACCTAACTGCATGGGGGCCTTCACCAGTTTACAATGCCTCCCACTCCCTTTCATCCACCGCTTGCCCCCAGACCTTGCTTTTGTTCTTGATTTGCCCACGCTCCTAACAGTGCCTGGCACATTGTAGGTGGTCAAACAATGAATGCATCCTTAAAGCACCAGCACACACACAGGGAGGCTCTCGTTTGATCCCATGACAGCCCTGTGGGTGGTTGCAGGGTGACAATCCCAGCAGGTAGATAGCAGAGCTATGTCCCCACAGGGCTTCATATAAACCCACCACTGAATCCTCACAAAGCCCCAAGAGGTGGCCACTATTAATAACTTCCACTTACAGAGGACTTATGTCCCTTGACCAAGGCAATGTGGCTGCAGAGTGGCAGAGCCAAACCTTGAGCCTGGCAGTGTCCTCTAGGCACCCTGGGGTCTCTGCACCAGGCCTGGGCTGACCTCCACCCAGCTGCTGGGTGCTACCCTTTCCAGCAGCGCTGCAGCCAGCACCCCCACTGCCCTTCTGCGGGGCGTCAGGTGAGGCTCAGAATGAAATGACTTGTCCAGTTTGCCCTTGGCTCTGGCCCCATCCCTCATCCTCCATCCCTCCCCCAAACTAGCCCCCAACCCCCAGAGTCAAAAGTGCAGATGAGCACAGTCTCTGGGGGTCCTGGGAGGGGAGGCCCCTGCAGACCCTCACCGGCTCCCCAGGAGGGACTGAGGGCCTATGTGGAGAGCCCCAAGCCGGGGGCCTTCAGCTTCAGGACCTGCAGCCACAAGAAGAATCTGGAAACCCCTCAGGTGCCTGTCACTCAGCAGACCCGGCAGCGATGACCCATCCGCAGCCCCTCTGTCCAGCCCCAGGCCCCACGGCCTCAGCAGGCCTGTGGGAGCCAGTCAGTCAGGGCCCCACGGGGGGCTCTTCCTTCCAGGACACTTCCCGGCCTCCCTCGGGGCTCCAGGCCTGTTTGTGGTTCAGTGAGGGCCAAAACTACCAGCCAGAATTTGCCTCCTCACTTTCCATGTCCAGGAGACTGGGGTCTGATGGAAAGTTCTGGAACCCCTGAGTCCGAGGTCCCTGAGTTGCCAGGCACACAGACTTCATCCGAATCACCTCGCTGCACCCTCACAACAGCCACCTGGGGTGTTGCTAATCACCCCATGTTGTGGATGAGGAAACGGAGGCACGGAGATCTGGCCCACAACCACACGTGGCTGCCCTGGGTGCAAAGCAGTGAACTCCCCCACCCACACTCCCACATCCCCCACTCCCGGACCCATGACCTGTCTTCTGGCACCCCCCCTGCCCAGGCCTGGAGCCACCGCAGCTCCTCAGGGATCAGCACCTGGGGGAGAGGTGCTGCGTCCAACCATCCAATGGACGCGTCTGCAACACGGGTCCCTGCGGCTGGGCCAGCTCCAGGAAAGGCATTTCAGAGCCACTAAATCAGGGCCCGGCTCCATCTGAACCCGTAAACTTATTCTAATGAGAGCGCTGTACCTCCTCTCCGCTGCGTAAATTTTGAAGTAGCCTTTGGCCAAAAGCAATAAAACTCTGACCTAGAAAAGTTAAAGAACTTTGAAATTAGGAGCCGGAGCGCCGGCTGATGTCTGGGTGAGAAAGGAGGACCGCGCAGCAGAAGAAGAAAAAAGGGCAACATAATAGCAATTTCCCTTCCAGCCCCTTCCAGGTTTCCATTAACCTCCCAGCCCGAGCCCTGACCTGCGAGTGGAGAAGGAAACGAGGGAGGCGGGTGGCGGCAGGAGCGCCCGGCACCGGAGGGGCACTCACAGGGTCACTTTGCCCTTGAGGACTCCAGGCCCCTCCAGCCAGGTGGCCGTGCAGCCAGAGCAGAGGAGCAAAAGGTGGCTGCCGACCCTCTAAGGTCAAGATGGTTCTCAATATTTGCGGTCACAGCACCCTGAAATTTCTGGTGGCCCACTTGAAGGAGTCCCAACACCAGCCGGGAGGACAGCTCGGGCGTGGCGGGTTCCTGCTCAGGTACCCGTTTTGCCCTCTGCTCTGGGTCTCTGCGGGCTGTGCTCTCCCACGCCCTGGCTGCGCCTCTTTTATAGGCTCCCATGTACGTTTCCCGCTTAGGCTCACAGCTTAGATGGATCCTCCCACCTTGCTCCTATATGATTTTTCCTTTTATCTTATTGTTGAGAATTCTAGAGATGCCCCCCTTTTGCCTCCATAGCCCCCCTCCAAGGAGAAAGGGAGCTGATAATGAGAAGTGGGAGCCGGAGGGCCAAACTTGCCATCTCTGGCCTAACTCACCCGCTTAGTGATTTTTTTTTTTTTTTTTGGACAAAATGGGAAAGATGAGTCAGGTCCTGCCCACATCTGCCCTCCTTCTGAATTGAGCCTCAGTTGTCCCCTATGGTAACTATCCCAAAATGCACTTTGGTGAGCTGACTCTGAACCCTTCCTAGTAATGTCCTCAGGTGAGTGGCCCTAAGTTTCTTCCTCCATATGAAGATGGCACCTGGCAGCCTGCTAGGAAGATTTGTGAAAACAGGTACCAAGTATTTACAGCAGCATCTGTGTGCAGCAGGTGCTCCATCCAGCATGTGTAATCTAGCGGGCATCGTGCCTGGCCCCGCAGAACCCATGTCATCATGTCAACAACCATTGATTTGGGGATGAATCAAAAGCACCCTCCTTCTTCCACTCGCAGTCTATAGTCCTGGCGGGGGGCAGGGGAGGGGGCCTTCACCCCAGGTTCCAACGAGTCAGGGTATGACAATAACTTGGCCACAGCTATTGATTCGGGGAAGGTCACAGGGGCCAATAAGAGCAAACAAGGTGCACCCAGCATTGGTGGGGCGTGCTGGTGCAGAGGCACATACTCTTTGCCCCTGACATTGAACTTGAAGATACAAAAGAGCTACTGCAACCATCTTCCCATCACACAGGGTCTGAAGATGGAGCCAGTGAGGCAGAACCAGAGCAGAGAGGCAGTGAGACTCAGAGCTAGTAACATTGTTTGAGGTCTTGATCAAGCCATTCCTGAAGCCCTACTCTGACTTTTTGGTTATCTATGCCATAAGAATTTTTAAAGCATGCAATAACTTGACTATTTAGTCAGGGGCACTGACCTCTTTTCCCTTAGATTTTTCAAGTGAAAAAATGACAACTGCCAACACAACCATAGCCATTCAGTGTGAATAAATCAAAATTATAGCTATTTTTGTCAGATGAGCAAAAAATATATTTTTTGGTGTGCCGCAGAATTTTAGTAATTAGTTTATGTGTGTCAGGAGGTGAGAAAGGTTGAAAAGCACTGACCTATGCTAATACTTCCTCTTTGTGCTGAAATCAGCTCAATGTGGATTTTTTTTTACCATCATGTGCAATGGAAAGTGTTGAAAGACATTACTGTTGTTGTTGCTATTTACTCTCAGACCTCAGTTTCCCCATCTGCACAGGGTAAGGGCTGAGCCTGATGGCAGCCTGGGGTTCAGCTCTGACATGTGGGGTTCTGAGAAACCTGAGGGCCAGGCAAGGCTTAGAGTTTCCAGAGGCAGGAGTGGATCTTTCTTGCTCAGCCCACAGGGAGGACAGCAAACAGTGGGAGGGATATTGATAAAGGCAACTCAATCATAGCTTCCACTTGCTCGCCTGCTGAGGGATTTAGCTCAGGAAAAGCAGTGCTGGAGGAGGAAAGAGGAGCTTCTTACTGTGCCTGGGATTGCTCGAGAACAGGAAGGTCCCCGCAGTGACAATGATACCCACAGGCTCTCAATTAATCCCTCTCGGCTCTCAGGTTTGTAAAGTGTATTCTTATCCACTTGAACTTCTCTCTTGCACTAAGCAGAAAGCAAAGCCCAGGAAGAAAGGACAACCCAGAGAGGTTAACTGGCTGGCCAAGGTCACACAGCCCTCACAGGGATAAGCCAGAGCTTGACCCCATCTCCAAATGCTCAATCTTCAATCTCCCCAGACAGCTCTGCTGCCCGGGACTTGAGGGGTCGAGTGTGACTAAGCTAATGGTGGATGCCTATCAATGACCATACATAGCTGCTGGGTGGAATTTCCTGCTGTCACTACATGACCTCTCAGGGGCCTGGTGGTAGGAGGAGAGTGTACAGAGGCTGAGAGGAAAAGCTAAGAATGCAGGTGATAGAGCTACCAGCCTGGTCTAGTCCTGGCTCTACCATTCAGAAAGTGGGACCTGAGACCAATGACTCTGTATTCAGTCTCTCACCTGTAAAGTGAACATTTCAATAAGAGTCCCTAACTCATGTGTCTGATGGAAGGCTGTCAACACACTAGCTTTGAGTGCATTGAGCAAGACACAATCTGAGATCTGACTGATGCCACCAAAATATTTGTAATACATTTTTATTTTGTGAAAATAGCAAATGTAGCCCTGGTGGGGTTGTTCAGTGGTTAGAGCATCAGCCCACAGACTAACTGTAGGTTTGATCCCCAGCCTGGTCAGGGCATGTTGAGAAGTGGCCAGCTGATGCCTCTCTCCCTCTCTCTCCTTCGTTCTTCCTTCCTCCTCTCTCCCTTTCACTCTCTAAAATTCAATGAAAAATATATCCTCCAGAGAGGATTTTTTTTAATTTAAAGACAAATGTATAGTGTAAAACATCCAGACAATACTAAATATTACCAAAAATAGTAATATTAGTAAGTTCAATATTTGGTGAATCTTATTTTAACCATTTCTCTATATGCATATATTTGGATAGAAGGAAAGATAGATGAAGAAAAAATTATACATCCTATTTTTCCATTAAAGCATATTAAATATAATTTAACTTAAATTTAACAGAAAAAAGTTTGAGGGTTAAACTGAATAAATATTAACTTCAGATAAATGTTGTTTCATCATCAAATGTTTTTTCTACAACACTTTTATAGTTAAGAAGAAAGCTTGTAAAATTTTAAGATGTTGTGGTCATGCTTTAAAATAAAACACTTTATGTTTTGATTCTAGACTGAATGTATTGACGCACAGGTAATAAAGTTTAGGAAATTAGCACATTTACACTGTTCCTTAAAACATTATTATTACCTTGTCAGGGTTTATAACATTTCATGCTGGTTTGGAAGCACAATTCTCATAGCAATTTAGAGTGAGCTTTGCATTTAAATAGTCTGTTCCAAGCCCCAGTCCTTCCTGCATGCCTGCCTTTCTTCTTTTTTATTTTAATTTTTAACCACGTCTTTGCTTTTTCTTTGTTCTTTTTTCACTTCAAATTTTTTAACAGAATAATTTTTCCAGAATCAGAATGTTGTTGCCTTTTTACGTGAAAGACAACTTAGTTGGGTATAAAATTTGCAGTGTATTTTCTTTCCCTCAGAACTTTGGAGACATCGTCCACTCTGTTTTGCAGCATTATTATTATAGAAATATTCATGCGAATCTGATTTCTTCCTCCACTGTAATCTGACCTTTTTACCAGATAAATCTTTCCTTTTTGGAGCTCAATCATTTCATTTAGATTATCTTAGAGCTGATATTTCTTTAGCAATTCTTCCTGGGTGAGCATGTGCAATTTGGATCAGCAGATTCATGATGTTTTCAGACTTTTATTTTTGTGTAATTTAATATTTCATACCATTTGTTCCATACAAGGTTGATTTGTTGAGTAACTTCTGTCTATCTTTTAAGGCTCTTATCACTCTAACCTTTGACCCCCCCCCAAAAAAAGGCTCTTCTTTTTTATTTAATGTTGTGTCACTTTCTATAGCTTATTCACAATGTTCCTTATTGTAGTTTATCACACTCATTTTATTCATTGGTGTTTCTAATGTGGTTTTAATCTCTTCTGTGTTTCTTTTTTTCTCTCTCTCTTTCATTCCTGAGAACAGCCAGCCTGATTTTCATCACAGGCTGTTACTTTATAATCACTTCTTTCAATTCTCATATTTCTTACTTAAGTCTCTATAAAGAAACATTGTGTCACTTGAAATTGATGGCAACTGGGACCAACAACTGTTTTTCCCCTTTTCTTTGGGTAATTCCTCTTGTGGTGTATATGTCTCATCTGCCTTTGTTTATATTTTCTTTCTCCTTTTTCTGCAGCATCTAGGCACAGTTCCTGCGTTGGTTTCTTTTTAACTCGTGTTTGAAGGGGGCCAGCTGTTTGTGGGAGGGCAATGTGGGAAGGAGTGGGAGGGATGGCCCTGGGCAGACTACAGCTTCCATTGGGGTTTATCCTCTTAGCCTCTCTCACCACATCAATGGTTTCCTTTGCTGTGGGAGCACAGCTCAGTGTTTGATACTCAGTGGTGAGTGTGGCCCCAGCCAAGACTCCAGGGAGACTGTGTCTGGGTCTCAGTGCTCTAAGCCAAGGAGTTTTAGATAAAGTTTTCAGATTTGGGACATATCCCACAAAGCTTCAGGTTTCCTACCCACAAAGCATACTCAGAATGATGGATGTAGCCACAGTTTCTTCTGTGTGCTGGTCTAGATGTAACAGTATTGGGGCAGAAAGACTTCAGGGTTTGTGGTTTGGGTCTGTGGTCATTTCTGATTTCAATAAAAACTCAGGGGCAGGGAGGTGGACAACTTCTCCTACATCCATTTTCTATTGTTATTATCCTTAGTTGACTTGGGGATAGGGGTGGGATTCAAATATCCTTATGTCATCATTTTTACCTGGAAATTAAATGCTTTAATTTATCACCCAGTATGTCTTAATCCTAACACCAACCCTAAGAGGTGAACAATATTATGTCACCCTGGGCCAGACAGCGGAGGCAGCAAGGCTGACAACTACAGGACCCAGCGTCTGTACATGAAGCAAGAGTATATGGTCGTTTTAGGTAAGACCAGGTAGCACTCACAGACACCTTCCTCTGCCTGATACGTCTGCCAAAATTCACTCAGACTTTGGGTTTGGGTATCCACTAAACTCCCATGGCAAATGTACAGCACTCACACTGCTGCTTCTGCGTTCACCACCCCTGGCAGACATCACTAATCAACCACAGTCCTCTGATTTTCCCCCAGCATCTTTTCAACATACATTACAGGCAGTCATTGGTAATTAACTGACATTGGCAAATGAAACAAAACCCACTTGCCGCTCCTGTATTAGAGACTCTTCAGCTACATCAAACATTGACAAAGGGTTGAATTTTTGCTCTGTGATTACTATCAGGATGACCTCAAACAAGTCTTCACTTCTCTGAGCCTCAACTTTCCCATCTGTAAAATGAGGGTCATTGTTATCACATAAAATTATTGAAGGAAATGCATTAGGTAGTGCGTGTTAGTTGTGGCATTAAAAGTAAATTCAAAATTTATTGTCTTAAAACAACAAGCACTTGTATAGTTCTTGAGTCTGCAGTGTAGCTGGGGGGACACTTTTGTGTGGGCAGGGTTGGCTGACTCCACTTGAACCTACTCACCTGTCTGTGGTAGGCTGTCAGGTCAGCAGGAGCTGGTTAGTCTTTGATAGCCTTACTCAAATGAATGACAGTTCTCTGGCTGTCATTTGAGGTAATGGGGGTGATTAAGCCATGGGGCCTCTCATCTTCCAGCAAGCTAGCCCAAGGTTGTTCCCATGAGAGCAGCAGGATTCCAAGAAATTGGGTGGCAGAAAGCAGGGTCTCTTGGGGCCCAGGCTCTGAACCGTCGTACCATCATCTCCATTCTATTCTGTCAAGCAAAGGAAGTCCCAACGCCATCCCAGGCACAAGGAGCAGGGAAATCAACTCCTGCACCTGGCAGAAGAGGCTGCGAAGTTGTACTGCAAAAGGCATGATTACAGGGAGAATGGGGAATTGGGGCCATTCTTACAATAATTCTACCCTAGCATTTCACACAGTTATGGCCATGGTTGATGCTCAATAGTGGGTTTTAGGGGGAGAAATAGAAAGTCACAAATTGTGCACTTTTTCTCTTGGTTGATGGAGCTTATAAAGACTGAGTATAGCAAATAGCTTTCATTTTCAGTATTGGAAAAGACTGCAAGGTCCACACTTAGCAGGAATGGTGCTGACATTAATCTGCACTGCCTGCCGTGAGTACGTAACGGGAGGTGAGTGTGCCAGTGTGCGTGCCAGGCAGTGAGACTACAGCTTAGAGGAGCCAGCCCTGCTCCATCCTGCCCTCCCCATGGTGGCTTAAGGATCACACGGGGGCATGAACAGCAGAATCTTCTTTTGACAACATGGCATTTTCTACTGACCTGATGACAGCCTGGTAGCACAGACGTTTTTCACCAAAGTATACAGGGACCAGGACTAATGGGAAGGTCAGGACGTAGCAAAGCCTGTATTATGGTCCAGGTCCCCATGGGATAGCTGTGTGATGGCAAGCAAGTCCCTTCTGGGGATGGAGAGTGGTAGAGAAGGAATTATGGAGGAATGCTCTCTGGCCTAGAAAATGGGGTTAGCCCAGATGAACATTGAGATGCAGAATGAGTCCATTTATTAAAGACTAGAGGCCCAATGCACAAAATTCATGCAAGGCCAAGGCGGCCTTGGTCCTCGCAGCCCCAGCTGTGTCCAAAGGTCCTCTGGATGGTCATTCTGCTGCTTGGCCTAATTAGCATATTAGCTCTTTATTATATAGGATAGGCTACCAAATCACTACAGTCTACCCTTACCCCAACTCCTCTCCCACTCCCCTAGAAGGTCAGTGTCGGTCCCCATGGAGTTAATAGACTTGGACCTGCCTCTTAATTGAATGAAAATCCCAGCCCACCTTAGCAGCTTAACGTGCGGAAGTTCTGCTCCTCAGGATTGACACAATCAGTCCCTGACTCCAGTCGGATCTCTAATCCCTGCAATTTCCATGTGCTAGTAATTACGGAGAAGCGTCTGAGGCACAGCAGTGCTGCACCCTGTCTATGAGACCGCACGCTCTGATGGAGTCCAGTGAGTTTATTTTGCTGTTACTGCGGAGATTAAACTCACGAAGCGGCTCCAGAGGCAAAACAAGGACCAGGGGGAAGCTTCAGGAGTCAGGCTGGAGCTCAGGGGTAAGGAGCACTTTCTGAGGGCCAAGCCGGTTTTTGAGGACGAGGCCAGCAGGTGCAAGCCTGGTGTGGTCGCTGTGGAGGCAATGAAGAGCAGGAGCGGGGGGTGACACCTGGGCCCATTTCCTGAACCCCACTGCCCCAGGGACTGGATGAGAGAGTGGATTTTTCTAAGCCTCCGATGGTGACAGCTGTGCCTTAGGCACAGAGCGGTGCTCAGAGTCATCACACTGTTATTTCATTGTTAAGAACTGGGGGAGGCTTACTCCCACTCCAAGTTTCCCCATTATCATTTGTGGAAACTGAGGCAGAAAGGGGTTAGGTAAATTACCAAAGGCCGAACAGCCATTAAGTGGTGAAAGGGGGATTAAGTAATGAATTGAACAGGGTATTCAGGTTCTGGAACCTGTGTTCTAAGCCACCATACTGTTCTTCTGGAATGGGTCAGTTTTGACTTTAAGAAAGAGTCCTCTAGTGGTTAGTCTAGGACAGTTGTCAGCAAACTCATTAGTCAACAGAGCCAAATATCAACAGTACAATGATTGAAGTTTCTTTTGAGAGCCAAATTTTTTAAACTTAAACTTCTTCTAACACCACTTCTTTAAAATAGACTCGCCCAGGCTGTGGTATTTTGCGGAAGAGCCACACTTAAGGGGCTAAAGAGCCGCATGTGGCTTGCAGAGCCACGGTTTGCCAACCACTGGTCTCTAGGAGGTTCATTTGGAGACACAAAACTTGAACCTGATGATAGATTTAGAAGCACATGACCATCATCCCATGAAGAATGACCCCGTGGCACTGGGGGCATCTACTAGGTCAAAACTAGCTGTGGGGCATTTGTTACCACTGTCCCTGGACTCAGACATCAATGTGTCAAAGTGTTACAGATGTCCTTCTTGTTCCCCCCATTGACCCTTCCACCTCACACCCACCCCACCCCGGCCTACCACACTATTGTCTGTGTCCATGGGCTATGCATATATGCATATAAGTACTTCGATTAATCTCCTCATGCCCTCCTCTCCTCCCTTCCCTTTGAGATTTGTTAGTCTGATCCAGGCTTCCACGTCTCTGGATCAGTTTTGTTCATCAGTTTATTTTGTTCATCAAATTCCACATATGAGTGAGATCATGTGATACTTGTCTTTCTCTGACTGGCTTATTTTGCTTAGCATAATACTCTCCAGTTCCCTCCCTGCTGTCTCACAGGGTAAGAGATCCTTCTATTTTATAGCTGCCTAGTACTCCATTGTGTAAATATACCACATCTTTTTAAAATGTTTTTACTGATTTTTAGAGAGGAGAGAAGAGGGTGAAGGGAAAGAAAGATAGAAACACTGTTAAGAGAGAAACATTGGCCAGACCCCACTGCAAACCCCCTACTGAGGACCAAGCCCACAACCTGGGCATGTGACCTGACTGGGAATTGAACCAGTGACCTCTTGGTACATAGGTAAATGCTTAACCACTGGGCAACACCAAGCCCAGCTAGTCTATATCACATCTTTTTTATCCACTCATCTACTGTTGGGCACTTGGGCTTTTCCAAATCTTAGCTATTTTAAACATAGCACTGCTATGAACTTAGGGTTGTATATATTCTTTCTGACTGGTGTTTCAGAATGCTTAGGATATATTCCTATAAGTAGTATCACTGGGTCAAATGCAGACACCAATAAATGCCAAACAACCATTAGTTATTTTGAAGTTGACACAGCTAAGGCAGCCACTGCTCCAGAGAGTGTGGGGTCCTGGGCCCATCACCCACTGCCCACTTGCCCCAAACTAATGCCCATCTCCCAGGTTGGTGGCCTGTGGGCCAGGCTGCTCTGAACAGTGGTGCATACCTGTTGCCAAAGATCTAAAGAGAAAATGTGCATAGATAAGCCTGAGGACACTGCTAAATCCGAATGCAGATGTCAACTCAAGAAAATAAGGTGGTGGTCTGGGCAGGGTATTAGTCTGCGAGGAATGTTCACCAGGACTCACTGGCACAGTCAGAACAGTCGGCAAAATGCAGAAATAGGTTCTTATTGGTTGGTATTAGTTGCCACCCTGAGCCTTGGGCTCTCATACTGCCGCAGCTCCATTTCAGGTGCCTTCCAACCCCCAAATCATCCAACAACTTGAGGTACTATCCAGCCCTGGACTTCAGGGTCCTGCCCATCTCTGGCAGCCTCCACACCCTATTGGTGGGTGCCATTGGTCTATTAGTAGTTAAATATTTTCAATCTTACCCCTGCCCAGGAGTCTATTTTCACCTAATTGAAACCTATTCCCTGTTTCTCTAGAACACTGTCTCCTCTATTTTCCTTTGAGGACCCACCATCACCACCTCCTATACATTTCCTTGGTGCTTAGGTTCCTGTATGTGGGCACATAATCTCAGTCTGGCCAATTAGTAATTGGAAATATTGCACATAACCTCTGGCCATAGCAATTGGCTTAGGGATGGATACATACCTCAGGATTGGCTAATGAAATTCTATCCTGAGACTTTTTCTGGAATTATTGGGCAAGTGAAGGTCTCCCTTCTGCTGGAACTTCTGGGAGCCTCCGGGAAGAGTGGGGTTGTGAAAAGGTATAGAAGCAAAAAGGAGAAAAACAACAGCCAAGTTACAGTGAGAGATGGATTCTTGGAAGACCTCATCTGATCATCTGAATCCAGCAATACCTGAAATTCTCCTGGACCTCTCATTTGCTAAGCCTATAGTTTTTCTTTTGCATTTTTTTCCCTCACAATAAAAAGCATCCTGATTGACATAGTTATTATTCCCATGAAATATTGTCCCCATGAAGTAATTTATCTACAGTCGCACACCTGGTCACACAGAGTAATTCAATCCCAAATCCAGCTGTCTCTAGCAATGATGGTCTTCAAGGGAAGCTTTAAGAGCTGGGGCCGAGGGAAGCAAAATAACCTACCCTATGCGAATCTGCAGTGTCTGCAATCCCTCAGCAGGGGAGTCTAATTTAAGGTGGCCCAAATTGCAGGCAATCTCCACAATTTCCTAGAATCCTCTGCTCAACTCCCAGGGCCAGATTGTCCACAGATCTTGACAGTTCTGTTATCAGGCTTGGTGAGACATATGCTGTTGCTACAACTGCCAAGCCAAACAGGTGGTGAAGTAGAGTATAAGGTAATTTTCCTCCCTCTCACTTCCTGGAAAGAGCTCCTCAGCCACATCAAGACTGTCTGGTGGGAGAGAGAACCAAGATGGCGGCATAGGTAAACATCTATCTAGTGCCCCACACAGCAATTTCAAAACTACAACTTAACGACAGAACAAACATCATCCAGAATCACCGGAAAGCTGGCTGAGTGAAAATTCCACAAATAAAAGTAAAGATAGGACACTGTAACTCAGAGGAGTGGCAGAGAGCAGCGTTGAAGACACATGTGGAGTCAGAGGTTTGGAGCCCTGCGCGCACATGGGCGAGTAGAGAGGGTGGGCGGCTGCAAAGACAAAGGCATCCCACTGCACTCATTCCCCAGTTCTGAGGTCCGGGAAACCAACACTCATATGGGGTGAAATTGGACAGTAGGGAAGCACACTGAAATTCAGGTGCTGCAGGGGGTCTGCGAGCTTGTGGAGGGGGCAAGCTTGGGGAGAGTGCGCGTAAACTTGGGAGCACAGAAGGTGTGCGAGTATGCAGTGAGGACTCGTGAATTGCTCTCTCGTTCGGGAGGCCACCAGACTGCATTGTTTTATAACCCTGGGTGAGACTTTGGGTGTGCAGACTCATTTGGGGAGAGGCTGAGTTGTCCGGCAGCGGGTGGAGCTCAGCGGTGGCTTTCTCTCAGAGGTGCTTGCAGCCATTACCACCCGGCACAGAGAGCCAGGTGCCGCATAGGGTGAAGCTGACGCTGCCTGCTCACTTGAAGACTCTGCCCATCCATCCTGAGCACAGCTGACCCTCACAGCCAATTGGCCTGGAGGTCAAACCCTCCTAGTGCTAACAACAATAAGCTAGGCTTAACTTCAACAAGACTGTGCAATCCATAAAGGATTGCAGTAAGAGTATCCACCTCAGGTAACTGGGGAGGCTGAGCCACTGTCCCTTACAGGACATCTACCACACACAGCTAATGGACCAACTCAGGAAAACAGCCACAATGCAGAGAAATGGAAAGAAATCAGATGTGAAAGAAATGGAGGGGAAAAAACGATTGGACATAGAGTTCAAAACCACAGTTATAAGGTTTTTCAAGAGGCTCCTAGAAAAAGCAGAGACCTACAAGGAAATGAACAAGACCTACAAGGAAATGAACAAGACCTACAAGGATATGAAAAAGGACCAACTAGAAATTAAGCATACACTGACTGAAATAAAAAATATTATACAAAGACCTAAAAGCAATCTAGAGGACCGCAAGAACCAAGTCAAAGATTTGAAATACAAAGAGGCAAAATCCACTCAGCCGGAAAAGCAAGAAGCCAAAAGAATCCAAAAAATTGAAGATAGTGTAAGGGGCCTCTGGGACAACCTCAAGCATACCAACATCCGAATTATAGGGGTGCCAGAAAAAGAGAGAGACCAAGACAATGAAAACCTATTTGAAGAAATAGTGACTGAAAACTTCCCCCACCTGATGAAAGAAATTGACTTAAAAGTCCAAGAAGCGCACCAAACCCCAAACTATAGGAATTCAAAGAGGACCACACCAAGACACATCATAATTAAAATGCCAAGAGCAAAAGACAAAGAGAGAATATTAAAAACAACTAGAGAAAAAAAGCTAGTTACCTATAAGGGAGCACCCCTATGATTGTCAGCAGATTTCTCTACAGAAACGATGCAGGCCAGACGGGAGTGGCAAGAAATATTCAAAGTGATGAATAGCAAGAATCTACAACCAAGATTACTCTACCCAGCAAAGCTATCATTCAGAATTGAAGGTCAGATAAAGTGCTTCGAAGCTAAGAAAAAGCTAAAGGAGTTCATTACCGCTAAACCAATATTATATGAAATGCTAAAAGATATTCTATAAGAAGAGGAAGAAGAAAAAGGTATAAATAAAAATTATGAACAACAAATACACATCTATCAACAAATGAATCTAAAAATCAAGTGAATTAATAATCTGATGAACAGGATAAACTGGTGAATACAACAGAATCACGGACATAGAGAGGGAATGGACTGACAATTCTTGAGAAAAGAGGTGTGAGAGGTGCAGCAAGAGACTGGACAAAAATCATGCACTTATGGGAGAGGACAGTGCGGGAGAGGTGAGGGCGGAGGGTGGGATGGATACCGGGTGGAGGGGAGCTATAGGGGGAAAAAAGGGGGAACAATGTAATTAATAAACTGAACAATAAAGATTAAATTTAAATAAAAACAAAAGACTCTGGTGGAGGGAGGTGGGAGGGTGGAGTCTCCGTGAGGCTAAGGACTCAGATGATCCTTGACAGATAATCACTTTTCAGAGTAATAGGTGAGAGTGGTGATCAACGCTCCTCCCCGGCTAGAGAAGGAAGTGGCCTTGTGTCCACTATCCCCATAGGACTCCAGTAATTCAATCCCATAGGAAGTTGTTTGAAACAGCGCAGGTAAGGTGACACGTCCAGGTGCTATGGGATTTTCCTGTTACAGCACAGGTTCCACTACAAAAAGTCCCTTCCAGATTGATCTCTGCTCATGGTTTGAAGGTTAAAGGTCAAGGTGAAGCAGAGACCAAGATCCCTGAACAGTCCCATTATGTGTCTCTTTTTCTATGGAGTGATCTTCTTAAAGATGTGAAGTATCTCATTCCCCTGTTGGCTCTTCAAGGCCTAGACAGTGCTAGAATCTAGGAGTGTTTTGTTATATATTTGATGGATGATTGAATAAGGTGGGGGAGAGGGAAGCTGAACTTCCAGAGAGTTCAGCTTTGTATTGTGAGGGAAAGAAATGCAAAAAAAACTAAGGCCTAAAGAACATTCATAGATTATTTGAGGCCACCACCAGCTATACATCAAATGGGTAGAGAATCATATGCCTCACTTTGCCCAAGACAGTCCAGTTTAAATTGCCTACTGCCTTGGCATAATCATTAATATCACTTCCTCTTCACTCTCAAAAGTTTCCTCATTTTAACATTTTTTCAAGGTCACTGAAGTGGTGGTCTCAGGAGGAGTGAACCAACATTGACTGGTCACCAACAAAAACCTGGGCTGCACCTTCCTTCATTTAATCAGGATGACCATCCTTGATCCTCTATGGCTCTCTCAAATGTTGGCCTTTCAAGTATTACTTAATACTCCATGACAAAGATGTTCCATGGCCAAATAAGTTTTGGAAAGACTGAGTTAAACAGCAATAAACTGGGTTTCTCGGAGCTCTCAGTATACTAATATGAACAGCAGAAAGGAAGAAAAGACACCCCCCCCAACACTGTAACTCTATAAAAGAATTGGTATGAGATAAATCTTTGTACTATTTTTCTTAAGTTTATTCTGTTACCCGACAGGTAGTTTACTGTGCCTCAGAACATTATTGAGTATACAGAAAGAAAAAACACATAAGCATTTTATTTTTTTAATGCATTTTATTTGTTTTTTACAGAGAGGAAGGGAGAGGGATAGAGTTAGAAACATCAATGAGAGAGAAACATCAATCAGCTGCCTCCTGCACATCCCTAACTGGGGATGTGCCCGCAACCAAGGCATATGGCCTTGACTGGAATCGAACCTGGGACCCCTCAGTCTACAGGCTGACAATCTATCCACTGAGCCAAACCAGTTTCAACAAAGCAAGAGTTTTGGATTATGTAAACATAAGACAGAAGTTTGGTGCGAGGTAGAGGTGGGAAACAGACACAGGAAGGAAATGGGTAAAATTTAGAAGGAAAAGAAAACCACAGAAAACCATGACCAGGAGACCCTAAGCCCCAAGGAATCTGTAAACCTCTTAGGGAGTCCCCTGGACATGCACAGAATATGAGATGGAGCTCAAATGTTACAATGATGTGTTAGATTTTTGTTCCCAAACCTTCACTCCCTTCCTGCCTTTGCCAGGTAACCTTGCAGAGCACTGGAACAAGCAAAATATGGTTGCCTGAGTCACGATCTTGCACTTTGTCACATGATTTGCTTTGGCCAATAGAATGTGGGTGCATTTAAATTGCCACTGTATGGGCTCAACAGAGTGATGAGTATAACAGTGGAATGAGTCAGTTAACCTCAGGATAGATCAATAGTTGTCTGGTCTGAACAACATAAATGAAGCAGAGACATCACTATTAGCCCCCCCAAACATCAATATGAGAATAAACAGATACTATGCAACAATTCTATGCCCATATCTCCGAGGACTTCGATGAAATGGACCAATCCCTTAAAAGATACACACTACCAAAGCTCCCTCAAGAAGAAATTGACAACCTGAGTAGCCCTGTATCTATTAAAAAATTAAATTTGTAGTTAGAAAATCTTCCAAAAAAGAAAATTCCAGAAACACATGGTTTCAGTTGCAAATTCTATCAACATTTATGGGTCATAATTCTACACAATCTCTTTGGGAATGTAGACAAGGAAGGAACACTCCACAACACACTTTATGAGGTCAGCATTGCCATGATATCAAAACTCGCCAACTAAAGATTAAGTTTCTTATGAACATAGATGCAGAAATCCTTCAACAAAATATTGGCAATCAAATCCAAGAATATATAATAAGAATAATACATCATGACCAATCTTGTTTATTCCAAGAAGGTAAGACTGATTGAAATTAAAGAAACAATCAGTATAATCCATTGTATCAACAAAGAAGAAAAATGCATCATATCAGTTGAAGCAGAAAAGACATTTGACAAAAATTAATACCTGCTATGGATAAAAAAGAAAAACTCAGCAAACTAGGAATAGAAAGGGAATTTTTGAGCTTGAATCTGTTTGCCTCTAAGTCTTGGCCTTTGGATTAGAAACCAAACTAGGACTCTTTCCACTTGCCAGTCAGCAGCCTCGAGCAGAATCCTGCTCCCAGATGGAATTTGCTTGACACCATCTATATATACAAAAAGTCAGCGACCGTTAGGACCAGAAACCAGAACACCACGGCCCCTGCTCAGGCCGTCCCGCCCCACAGGGGAGCAGTTAGGGCGCCCCTAGGCAACAGGGTGCGAGTTTGATGGGTGAAAGTTGAAGAAATTGGGGGGGGGGGGGGGGGGAGGTCTTAAGGGCCTACAGGGTTGGGGTGGTCAGCCGGAGCAGGGTTGGAGTGTGCTGAGGAAGGAAGAGGAAGATCCGATTGGAAAACGGCTCAGCCCAGTACCTTTCTCATTGTGAACCAGGACGGCGCCAGCAGTGGACTGAACGGGCTGTTGTTTCATGACATGTTCATGGCAGTGGCAGTACTCTCAAAACTTCCCTGATTCCAAAGACTACACAGCTATCAATGTCAAAGAACAGAAAAACGCTCTCCCACTAGAGGCCCTGGACGTGTCAACAGGACTGAAGGAAACACCAGTTAAGGAAGAGCTAGAAAAACCGGAAGTCTGCGACCAGAGGATTGTGGGATTGTGGAGGACGCCTGGTCGCCTACGGCCAGAACATGAGCCTGATATTGCGCATGTACACATCAGCCCTATCTATAGTCCTCAGTCTGGCAGGATTTGGATGTGACTTCTGGCGGGAAATTGTTTCCATTGAGGTCTGCTGTAACCTTGCAGGGAGGAAGATCAGGTTTCCTTTGTTACCTTGGTTTGAAGCGGAGGAAAATGGGATAGTGACGAGTAAGAAACTGGAGATAGTGAAGGGCAGTTTGTCCAGACTGTTGAGAGCTCAGAATTAGAGTTTAATTGGGATAGAAATCCTGCTAATAGCACCTGATGCCTGAAATCTGAGCACTCGACTTTTAGGTTTTCCAGTTTAAGTTTTTGGAGACTGCCTATTAAAACATTCCTGGTTGGAATGAATGAAAGACACTGGGGCGGGGAGGGGCGCAGGTGGGGACATGTGCTGGGGGGTAAGGGTGGCTGGGGGAAGTATATTGGGGGGGGGAGGAAAACATATGTACTACTATTAAATATAAGTTATATTGTAAATTTAAAAAAATTTAATAAAATAAAATAAAATAATAAATAAATAATAAAACATTCCTGGTTGGAAAGTATTTGTATAGAAGCCGTATTAAGTATTTGCTGTGTTTACCATCCTTAGCTCTCTGTAAGGAATATGGAATAATGTTAAATGCCTCATGTTCTCAAGAAGCTTGAATTTTAAAATTAAAAAATGAAGAAATGTAAATATTAAAAGTAAAAAGAGAATAAGAAACTTGAGTTTTAGGGGCGAAATCAGGCCAGCAGGCAGGCAAGCAGTTAGGAGCCAGCGGTCCCAGATTGCAAGACAGATGTCTGAAATATCCCAGATTGCGAGAGAGTGCAGACCAGGCTAAGGGGACCCCACACACACACACACCCGTGCACAAATTTTGTGTACTAGGCCTCTAGAAATGTAATAAAAATCTGGAAATTTCATAGGAAAAAGCACACAAACAGGATCTCTGATTCCTCTTGAAAAGGTAAGGAAATCAGGACACTGCATTCTCAAAGTCCCACATGGCAACAATTACCCAGAGCCAAGCTCATCTTCAAGAGCAGCACAGGTTTGGGGGTCAGATGCCTGGGTGACCTTGGACAAATGGCATACCCCCTGGACCCTAGTTACATCATATGTATAATCATATGTATAATGGATTATCTCTAGCTCCTACCTTGCTGGTCCTCAAGAGCAATAAATGAACTTAGCACATGTAAACACAGATGGGTTCACAGTAAGAGCTATTACTATGTTCACTCTGGTTCTCTTCTGATGGGATCTGCCATCTCCTGCTGCCCACAGCTCCTTCCTCTGCCTATTATCCCCTCTGTCTTTACCCCATCACTCATGTACATGACTGACCTGTCCACTTGCCCTCAGTCATTAGAGCTGGTGACCTCTGCACTCCAAGTTTTGGGCTGAAAAAGAACAGGACTCAGATATGGATCAGAAGTATCCGGGCCAGAAAGTTCTCAATGTGCATTTCAATCTGGATTCTGCCTGTGCCTGCCTACCTCCAGGGCACCCTCACCAGCCCACACACTTATCCATGGTGGCATGGGGGCCCCAGGGCCTGGGATAGAGAGAATGGGCTGAAAGGGAGAGAGGCACAGGAGGACCCATCAGTATCTTGGGAGGACATGACCTGACCATGAGGATATCATCTCCCTGGTCCTCACACCCAGGGCCTCTCGGGCTCCTGGATGGTCCCCCCATGCGATGCCAGGCCATCTCTGATCTCCCACCAGGAGCTCCAGGCCAGGAGGAGAAGAGGATCCCTGCTCTGCTATCTTAGAAAACATCTGTCACCACCAACAGGACAGTATGAACAGCACATCAGTTCCCGTGGATGGTCAACGGAGCTAAGCAGGGGGCCTGGGTGAACTTGGAGGAAGAAAGATTGATTTCCAGATTATTTCCCAATCCATAGCTGTCAGGGAAGAAAAAAGACCTAAACAATCGTGAAATTAAATCAAATGAGTTTCTGGGTGCAGAATCGTTTCTCTCCATTCACTCATCCCTGGGGAGGGAATGATGAAGGGGCCTGCCATGCATTTGTTCCCCCACTGGTCCCTCTGGCCATCCATGCATATCTACAGTCATCAGGATTTATTGTGCTCCTACTGTGTGCCTAGCCCAGTGCTCGGTGTCAAGAATCTGGGAACAAATAGACACAAACCTTCCTCATAGTCCTCTGACCAAAGGCTACTCAGACCTTCAGCACCTACCACCCAGGACTAAGTGCCGTGCTGGGGGGCAAAAGGGGTACTGGGATCTATCCATTGGAACACCCCAAAAGGGGAGGGGGAGGAGTGGGCAGAGAGGCAAGAAGGACTTCCTGGAGGAGTTTTGCTCAGCATTTTGAGCAGCAGTGAGCTAAACTGCGGCTGGGCCAAACAATGGGGGAGCTCTGAGTAGCAAGTTATCAAAACTTTGGACTTTGTTCTGGAACATAATGGAGAATTATGGTATATTTTAATCAGTAAAGTGGTCGAATTCCTGTGGAATCTACACTCTGGCTCCTGGAGGGAAAATGAATTGGAGGGGAGGAAAGCGGGAGGGGGGAGGGAGGGGCAGACAGGAGCTGAGAGGAGAAGGAGGCCTGAATTCAGATGCATGAAACTTCCAGCACAGAGCTGTGCATGTGCTGAGCTAGCATCACAGCAAACACTCACCACACAGCCAGGAGCGCTCCCTGCCTCCTGCTAGTCCTCCCTCCAGTCTCCTCAGTGAGCCACCCTGTCCGGTCCCCTTAAAATGAAGCCCCTCCACAGCTCTTCCAATCCCCTTCATCCTGCTCTCATCATCTTTGCACATATGTATAATTTACTTATTGTGTTCATTGTTTTATGTCTGTAACACACACATACACACACACACACACACACACACACACACACACACACAAATGGAAGTTCCAGGGCTGCAATGATACTTTAGGTATCATTGATCTGCTGTATCATAAGGCCAACAGAGTAAAGCAGTTTGCCTGGTAGCCTGGACTTACTGCCAAGACCTCCTAGGTCCCCACTCAAAACCAGCAGCTTTCTGGAAGATTCTCTTGTTGGGTGGAAGTGGACCAGTGTGGCATTTTGTAGAATATCAAAATATCCAAGACCATGTTATGGACAATAGCAGGAGACTTGCCATACCCTTTGGCATGATTCAGACAGTGTACTGTTGGCCCTGCCAAGTCAAAGAAAACTGCCTCTTGTGGTCCTTTCAAAATTGGTATAGAGGAAAAGGCATTAGCCAGGTCAGTAATAGCACTTCAATTGCCAGGGGCCATGTTGATTTGCTTCAGCAAAAATAGTACATCTGGGAAAACAGCTGCAATTGGAGTAGCCACCTAATTGTGCTTAGAGTAACCCGCAGCCATACTTGAAGAACCATTGAACTTCTGAACGAGTTCATCAGATTAGGTAACAGGCTTATTTAGAAGCACCCCTGCTCCCTTCAAGTTGTGAAGGTGGCATGAATCTTTGCAATCTGCTCTCCCTGCTCCTGAATGCATAATCACGGAGGGTTTACTATCTTCCTAGGGAGAGGAAGTTCTGGGACTTCTACTAAAGCCTTTCCTGGCCAGAGAGTCAAAGTGGGGACTCTACCAGTTGCTTTATATGTCTACTTCTTTCCTTTTTAAAACTGTATATTTATTTATTCAGAGAGGAAGAGAGATGGAGAGAGAAACATCAATTATGACAGAGACTCTTTCATTGATCAGCTGTCTCTCGCATGCCCCCCACTGGAGATCAAGCATGTGCCCCAACCGGGAATCGAACTGTGACCTCCTGATTCATAGTCAGTGCTCATCCACTGAGCCAAGCTGGCCGGGCTGTTTCCTTACTTTCAGAAAGTAGGGAAATAACTGACTTGGCCCATTGTGAAATGAACTTGAAATAAGACACCTTGGATGGTGGACCACAGTGGCTTGTTGGGGCCCAGGATATAGCATCACTTTATAGTCAGTACCTAGTAATTCCTAAAAGGTCTGGGCCTTTCCTTCCCTCATTGGGCAATCTCTCGAGTTCAGGGATTGACAAGCCCTGCCTGTGTGCAAGTCTAGTCCGTGATTTATCTTTGTATGGCCCGTGACCTAAAAATCGGTTTTACATTTTTATAGGGAAATATGTATATATTTATGTCATATATATGTCCTCTTTGCTGATCTATATCCTGGGACCAGTTCCAGTACCAATTCTATATCAGTCAGGATGTAGTCAGTAACAATTTCATCAGGGAAAGTTTAACATAAAGAGTTATCATCTAGTAATGGGATTAACTACAGAGAAGGAGAATTCTAAATTCAACAGAAATGATCAGTATATGGAGCTGAGGGAGAGAACTCAAGTAGGAAACAAAATCGCAAGAACCACTTGCCAAAATGCTGGGATTCAGCCCTCATTGGTGAGGGTGTGGCTGGAGCCACGGAGGATAAGACTGCTGAGGTCCCACAGGCTCAGGCTGAGGACACTGTGGGGCCAATAAACCTGCCAGGAACCTGCTGTCTGAGGGCCACAGGAGCTCGCTGGGAACCCTCCTCCCCCAAGAAGGAGGAGATGACAGTACCCACAGTGCTGTTGTAAGGATTCAACAATTGAGTGCACGTGGAAGGCTTAGAACAGATGGTGTTTTTCTAGTGCACTGAAGTGTAGGTAAATCCTCAATAAATGTTAGCTGTCACTGTTATCACCATCATCATTGTCGTCATCACCTCTCTCACTACTATCCTCATGGGGAGAAAACCAAGGATTAGTGAAGTGACCTTCCTAAGGCCACAGCAACATTGGATCCTAAGCCCAGTCCACCTGCCAAAACCCGTGTTCTTTTCACCTGTATCAAGCAAGAAGCCCTGAGCCCAGTCTCTGCATTAGATAAATGAGGAAATTGAGGTCCAGAGCATGGAGTGAGAGGGGTCAAGCCCCCCTCAGCCTTTTCTGGACAGAAGCCTAAAGACAACATTAATCTGGTCACCTGTGCAAATTCAAACCCATGTGGCTGTTTCCCCGAAGCTCCTGTCCTTTCTCCCCCTCCTTCTCCTGGTCTAGTGTTGATTTAACCTGTGGTTTTTATGGTTAATCATCTTGTAGTAAATCTCTGTTTTAATCTCCCCTGGGCCACCCGGGCTGTCTTTTTATTGGGAAATAAATAGCGTGAGCACTTTGTGCCTCACTGCAGCCAACGGTGGGAGGAGAGGCTGCAGAAGTTGGAGGAGCCTGGAGGCCCTGGATACAAAGAGCAGTATGAGAATATCACAAGGTAATGGGTGTAGAGGCAAGAGTTGTACAGGTCACAGAAACTGTAATAAAATTGGCTTTTGTTCCAAAGCTCTAGGTGAGATTTTAAATGAAAAGATCAGCTCAGGGTACAGGCTGGGCTTGGAAACAAGAGACTTTGACTTACGTCCTTGCATTGTGGCTTACAGGCTTTGTGCGCCCCCCCACCCCCACCCACCCCGGCCAGCCTCATGTCACTCAGGAGTGATCCACCCACCCAGCTGTGATGAGAGCTGAGGAGGTCCAGCTCAGCAGGAAACTCTACCCATAGACCCCTTGGTCAATGGCCTTTGAGGGGCCCTGTGGGTCAGCCCTGCTCCACTCAGCTTCCTCTCCTCTCTCCCTGCCTCTCTGAAGGGCAAGAGCACTGGACAGGGACTCAGGAAACCTGGGGCCTCAGCCCAGCCTAGACAGCAATTTGCTGTGTGACCTTGGGCAAGCGTCTCTCTCTCTCTCTCTCAGGGCCTGAGATATTATGATTTATAATGTATATTTGCCCTTCCTCCACTGTTTTTGGCCAGAGCTCCTAAAACCCTTGGAATTTCCTAAGTGTTGAGTGGTGTCTTGTGTGATATTAATGAGGTGACTTTTGGTAAGCTCCTAGGTTAATCTAAGGGTGGGGGCTGGTTGCAGGAGAACCAACCATGTGATTGGAAGGTTAGAACTTTCAGTCCCATCCTTGCCCCCTGATCTTCAAGGAGGGTTAAGAGGCTGGAAATTCAGTTCAATTGCCAATAGCCAATGATTTAATCAACCTTTCTTGTGTAATGAATAGCGTGCTGATACACACAAGTAAAAGTAGGCTCCACACCAGGTGGGGCTGAACCAGGAGCAGCCTGAAGACTTCCTGGCCCTGAGAAGGGAAGTCACTAAGGTCCAGACAGTTCCTGCGGGTGGTACAGGGAGCTGCCGAGCTCTCTGGGCAAGAGGAAATTCCAGGGTTGGCTCACCCTCCGGAGGTCTGAGACAGCTCCGGCTGCACCCAGGAAGTTAGACGTCAACTTCTTATCTTGCCTCTCATTTTCAGGAGGGTCATCAAACCCAATCCTGTGACGACAGCGGGGACTGGCTTCCTTCCCTTTACCTGGTCAGTCCCCCAGGACCTTCTCAACTTCCTCAAAGATTATGACTGTCTTTATTTTTTTATGTATTTTATTGATTTTTTTACAGAGAGGAGGGAAGAGGGATAGAAAGTCAGAAACATCGATGAGAGAGAAACATTGATCAGCTGCCTCTTGCATACCCGCTACTGGGGATGTGCCCACAGCCAAGGTACATGCCCTTGACCGGAATCGAACCTGGGACATTTCAGTCTGCAGGCCGATGCTCTATCCACTGAGCCAAACCGATTTTGGCGCTAAAAAATTACAACTGCCTTTAAAAAAATAAATTAAAAGCAGAGTTGATTTCAGAGTTGTCATGGGCTAGATGGGGAAGAAGAGGGGCTGGGGGTCAGGCACGGCCAGGTTCCCCTTTCTTAGTTGTCTTGGCTGTTGATGGGAACCATGACCAGCATCACAGGCTGTGGGAGGATTAAATGTAATCGCGTAGGTGGGGTTTGACACTTACAACTATTCTATCACCTCTTTGCTCCTGATGGAATGTCTCTTCTTTCTCTCTATGGAATGTCCTTTCCTGAGCTGGGAAGGGAGGGAGGTACCAGCCAGTGAAAGGAACAAGAAAACATTTCAAAGTAAAACATTCAGCCTGCCTAAGCTTTGAAACCCAAACCTTCCCTCTAGGTTCAGGCCGGGATCCTCCCGCCGGGTCCTGGCTCTCTGCCCAGTCCTCCCGGTCCTCCCCACACGCAGGGGCTCCTGCCTCACTTCTGTGCTGGGGCCAAGTGAAACAGACACCTGGAGCTCGGCCAGCGCTGAGCTGCTGCCCAGAGCCTGGCTGCAGTCCCAGGCGGTGGGAAGGAGCCGGAGAGGGGCCGGAGCCAGAGCAGCGGGAAGGCAGTATACCTGAGTGTGTGTGTGTGTGTGTGTGTATGTGTGTGTGTGTGTGTGCGTGCGTGCGTGTGTGTGTGTGTGAGTGTGTGTGTGTGTGTGTGTGTGTGTGTATGTGTGTGTGTGTGTGTGTGAGTGTGCGTGTGTGCGTGTGTGCGTGTGTGTGTGTGTGTATGTGCGCGCGTGTGTGTGTATGTGTGAGAGAGAGAGAGAGAGAGAGACAGAGAGAGACAGAGAGAGAGAGAAGGGGGGATTAACCATGAATCATCCCTGGTCTTTTGCCTGGTCCCTTCCTCCTCCCCATCCCTTTCTGTCCTCACTCTACCCCCTCACCTCACCCCTGCTCCTGGCCAGGAGATGTTCCTGCCTCTCTGTCTGTGACCTGAAGGATTGTGCCCAGAGGGCCTGAGGGAAGCATCCAGAGAAATCAGGTCCTTTGATGCTTCTATCACCTCATCCAGAAAACCAGGACTGCCTTTGGTGCTGGATTTCTTGTAAACATTGTGATGTTTCATTCATGAAATATGATTTTCCTGAGGATGTCCCTGAAGGGCACTAAGGATGCTGCTCCTGAAGCTGAAGCTGTGTCCGCTCTCAGAGCCGGACTCCCAACTCCCTGTGTCCTGACCCTTCAGGTCACAGAGAGGCAAGGACAGTTCTTGGCTGTGGTGAGAGAGCAGGAGTCATGGACTCATTGTACAGGGAGGCAATGTGGAGTCAACTCAACATATATAAACACACCATAGCTGGAATGGGGATGACAGTTCAGACTGTTCAAAGGATATAGAAGGTGCACAGAGAAGATTTATCGAATGAATGAAAAACATCCTATTTGTAAATATGACTTGGTTCCCAGAATGCCCCTGTGGATTGGGGAGGATAAGCACCATGATCACATCTTTTTAGACAAAGAAGCGAAGACTCAATAAATTTAAGCAATGGGCCCAAGGACTCCTGGGAAGCACTGAGTCCTTGGACAGACAACGGTGCTCAGGCTCAGGGAGCAGCACTGATAAGCCCAAGGGTACCAGCCAGGGTGTTGCCAGGACTCCCATCCAGGAGTTCTCTGACCCAACACAGGTCTGGATCCCTGGATGCAGACCTTCTTCTCTCAAGCCCCTCTGCCCTCCCTCCTGGTTCCCATCCCACCCCAGATGCTGTGATAGCCCTTGTCACAACTCCATCCAACTCAAATGCCCAAAGCTCTCTAGGCCAATAGAGCTGTGTGATTGATTCCTTCAGCTCTCTGGACCCTCCAGCGAGATGTTCTCCTGGCCCTGCCCCCATCAGAGAGTCAGGGAACATGGACCCCCATTCCCGATGTTCTTTATCATCCCAGGAAGTGGACCGTGGCCCCGCCTGGCACCAAGACTCTAGATTGCCAAGCCCAGGTCTGATACACCTCCTGGGGCACTGTCACAGGCCTCACTACCAGGCTGACTCCCCCAAATCACCCAACACAAGACAGCCCTGACTGGCCCAGGCTACTGTTGTCACCCCACCAACCGAAGAGTCTAGGGTTCGATTCATGGTCAAGGGAACGTATCTGGGTTGCAGGTTCTGCATGCAGGAGGCAACCAATTGATGTATCTCTCTC
The DNA here is from genome assembly GCA_027563665.1 of Antrozous pallidus. NCBI lineage: Eukaryota > Metazoa > Chordata > Mammalia > Chiroptera > Vespertilionidae > Antrozous > Antrozous pallidus. The sequence goes on from CM050508.1 coordinate 194,134,986, forward strand.
ATATGAATGTTTTTCTCTCTCTCTTTCTCAGTCTCTCCCCCTTCCTCTTTCTCTTTCACTCTCTCTAAAAATCAGTGGAAAAAATAGTCTTGATAAGGATTAACAAAAGACAAACAAATCAAACCAAAAGACATCCCTGACTGTTAGAAAGGCTTTCCTTAGACCAGCGGTCGTCAACCCGTTCTGCTGCCTTAGACTAAACTAAAAGCTGTCAGTGTGGCCTTACTATTCTGTCCTAGACACAACTCCTGGGGCACACAAGCTGAATCCCTTTTTCCCATGGGAGCTCTTTAAACATTTGAAGGAATGATCACAACCACTCATTCATTCATAAAATATTTACTTAAAGGTAGCCATTCAACTTTTCCATCTGTTCATTCATTCCCTCTCTTACTGAGCTGCAGGCCCTGCCGGCTTTCCCAGGATCCTTAAGGAATTGTCCTCGCACCATCCTGCCGGACAGAACCATTATTCACCTGATGGGGGAGCTCGTGTGGCATGTTCAGTGGAGTTCAGGCACTTTCGGGCAATCCTGCAGGGAGGAGATTCCTGGCCCTGTGTGGGCACTCAGTGGCTTGTCCAGCTCACATAGGTCTCTGACCTCAGAGCTCAACACTGTTTGGGCCGCCACTGGGGCAGTGGACAAGAAAGCAAGACAGGAGTGACTAGATGACCCAGCCCAGCAGAAGGCTCTGGTGGACCAGACAAGGGCCCCCTTTGGCTCAGCCTTGGACTCAGATTCTGTCCCCACCTGGCCCTTCCCTGGTCTTGCTCCCCAAAGGGGTCACTGGGTTAAGGGTTCAGTCCAGGTCAGACAGGCCCAGGTTCCAGTCTTGCCTCTAGGACTCACTGGCTGCTCTCCACCAGCCTGTGGTCACCTGGGGGCTGGGGTGGACGGGGTTATTGCTGAGGGCTGGAGGCATTGGATGGCACTGGGATCAAGATGCCCTTCAAATATTGACTCTGACCCTGAGCAGCTGTGCCCTGGGCAAGCCATGTAAGCTCTTGAGCCTCATCTGTACGTGGAATAATAACAGTACCCACCAGAGGCTGGTTGTGAGGGGCAGTGACCTAGGGAGCAGACACAGCAGAGCATCCAGCATGGAGCCCGAGCTCCATCAACATCAGAGGTCATTGCCAGGCGGCACGAGAACGTCATCAGTGAAGAGAGCCCTGTGGTGAGGAATCTGGGTCCCGAGCTCGGCAATCACTCTCCTCCACAGTAGTTCTCCCTGAACCCCTCCCTCTTTATCCAGGTGATACCCATTTCACGGGACCCTCTGAGGGATAAATGACTATGTGAGCGCCCCTCCCCTCCTGGAACCAATCAGGACCCAGTGAGTGTGGTTCTCACCCCTTTCTTATTGAACTCACCCCAGGCACTGCAGCAAAGGGGTTTCTGGTCCCCCTTCGCCATGGGGGGCCTAGAGCCAGGCCCAGTTGGAAGGCATTGGTGGGTTAGCTGGTTAATAACCCTATGAGCTCATACTTGTTATGTGTACAGTGATGAACAAAGCACTTTACACAGTTATTATCTCCCTGGATCCTTTCAATGGCCCCGACCAGGCAGGTGCAGACTCCCCCCTCCTCCCCGCTACCCCCATTTACAGGTCGGAGATAAGCAGCAGCGACTTGCCCATAGCCCCACAGGTGGCAAATTGTGGAGCCCAATTAGAACCCAGCCAGCCTTCCCCAGGAACCCACTCTCTCAGCCATGCTCCTGCCCTGCCAGCAGGAACTGTGACAAAGAATAGCCAGGAGGTGACAGTCCATGCTGTGAGGACGGGGCAGAACCCTCTGCTCCCCTTTCAGGAGATGCAGTGACTCAGCAGGATGGGCTTGCTATCTGGCCCCTCTCACTGCCGTACTTTCTAGGGCAGATCTGCCCACGATACCACACCATAGCCTCCCACTGTTTTATTTTCTCTGTTGAGCTCAGCAAGCCTACAGGACAGAGGTGAGCTTGGCTGTGGCCTTGCTAACATCCCTGCAAGATGGGGTGCAACCTCCTCCTCTAGTGACCTCCCCACTCTTTGCTCCTACTCTGCACCCCGGACTGGGTCCACTCTCAGCCTGAATGTGAACAGAAGAAAGGTGGCCATTGTGAGAGGACATGGAAGGTTTCTGTATCTCATAGGAAGGGGACAAGCTTTGGAGTGTTTTGGCGTCACGACACTTAACCTATCTGGAGTCAATTTTCTCATGTATAAAATGGATGAGAACGCCTGCCTTGGGAGGAAGAAGTAGATAATAATGTGTGTGGAGAGCTCGGTGCAGGGCAAGCTGACAGCAAATGTTCAGTAAGTACCAGCTGTTATTGGTATTTTGAAAATAAAGACCAGAAGAAAGGCCAGGTCCTCTGAGTCTGCATTCCTGACCCGGGTGCTCTTAGCCCCACGAGGGATCCTCTGGGCATCCTCAGAAGAAACAGCTTCAAAGGGTAATTTTCTAAGAGAGGAAACACTCATCTCTGGTGTCAGACCCAAAACCATGTCAGTGCTAAAAGGGGCCTGTGGGATGGGGAAGCATCCAGGGAGAGCGCCCAGAGCCCCAGTGCCAATAGGAGCTTTGCAGACGTCCAGTTAGGGGCCCAAACCTCCAGTTAGCACCCACTGCATGCCAGGCATGATGTTAGTCACTTTAAGTTGGATAAGGTCGTGCTCAGATCCCAGCTCTTCAGCCGACTTGCTATGGCCTTGGGCCTCAGTTTTTCATCTGTGAAATGGAAATATAATATCCACATTGTGGGAGGGATGTAATGAATAAATGTAATAATTTATATGGGTGTCTGGTATATAATGGGAGCCCACACACTCTAGTTCTCTTCCCCTCAGCCTTGACTAGCCTGGTGACCTGGATGACCCCTCTCTGCCTGGCTCCATCTCCTTCTCCGGGGGAACTGGCCTCAGGTCTTCCACACTCCTCTCCTGTCCAGCATCTCAGAGTCCAGAACCTTATTTTTTCTGTCTACTCCTTATAGATCAACAAAGGCTCATCCTGAGGGCCAGGCTAAGGGTATGGTAGGTGCGGGTGGGTACCACAGCGAGGAAGACAGGGGGCTGCTCTTTGAGAAACAGTTAGAGGAGGGGCTATAAATGGGGAATGGGAACAAAGAGGACCTACTTTTCACTGATTCAACACAGGATGACGGTGGTGAGGATAATGGTGGTGATGATAGTGGTGAGAATGATGATGGTGAGAATGATGATGGTGGTGGTGAGGAGCAGGAGGAGAGGGGAGATGGTGGTTATGATGATGACAGTGAGAATGATGATGAGGTGATTACTGTGGTAAAGATCAAGGTGAGGGTGACTATATTAGGCAGCTGGGTGTGTCAGGCAGTGTTTCAAGCACTTTATACAGTTTAATGCGTTTATTCTTCCCCATGACTCTAAAAAGTTGGTATCAATAGTATCCCCATTTTGTAGGTGAGAAACAGGTACAGAGAGGTTAAGTCACTCACTCAAGGTCATGCAGTTGTAAGTGACAGTGCTGGGATTCAAACCATTCTGGCTCCAGAGTCTCCATGTTTAACCACAATGTTATGGTAAAATAGTGGACACCAATAACGAGATCATCCAAATATTATTAAGTGTTGACAATGGGCTAGGAGCTATTCCATGCACTTATATTACCTTATTTTTTGAGTTATGGCATATGGTAGATAACCAATCAACACTGGCTTTCTCTCATTGAGAAATTCTGGAAAATATAGAGAAAAAAAGCAGAAAGTTAGGCAGAGCCAACAAGAGTCAGGGGATTCTTGGAAGGGAAAGGTCATTCTAGGTGGCTTAGGGAAGACTTTGGTGGCATTTGAACCAGACCTTGCTATATAGGGAATATTTAAAAGTGAGAGAGATGGATCCAGGTGATGGGGAACTCTTGGCAGAGGGAATGGCATGAGCAAAGGTAGGGAGGCTATCTCCAGGGTAGAGACCCACCAGGTTTGGCTTGAATACAAGACACATGTGGGGCAGAAGAGGTACAACCTAGCTCACATTTCATCATTGGAGAAACTGAGACCTACAGGTGACTTATCCAAACTGACACAGCTGGCCAGTGGCAGACCCAGCATTTGATTCCAGGCCTGGGAGGCTTGGGGATTCTCTCCTTTGCCATTTGCAGGTCAGCTCCTTGCATGAGAAAGCAGAGACTCGAGCTGAAGGAAGCTCAGGTCTTCAGTGTGGAGAGCGGCTACAGTGTTTGGACAGATTCAAGCCTCAAATTAATGAGAGGACACGATCCTCTCATGGTAAAGCCACGTGTAAGTTCCAGCACAATTATAGCCGAAGACTATAGTTGTAAGCTTGACTTTATGGTTCCACATGGCTGAGTGACATGGGCTGCTAGAGGTGCGGCAAGTAAACAAAGCTTGATCAGGTGCATCTAATTGAGTAGATTCGAAACCTGCGAGAACATTGTAAATATCTTGACCAAGCCCTTACTTTGCCTTGAGGAATCTGGCTATAAAATAAACACTTGTGGGCTGTGGCACTATCTTTTCATCAGAGAGCAGCATCCCACCTAGTCCCAGCTTTATTCTCTTGTATGTTTTTCCAATTCTTCACCGCTCCCCCGAACCCCTGCCCCAATCAGGTTCACCTATGGTCATGCTGGTGCAGCAAACTTCAGAAGCTTGGTGTTCTTCTAACACAGTGGTTCTCAACCTTTCTAATGTCTCAACCCTTTAATACAGTTTCTCCTGTTGTGGTGACCCCCAACCATAAACTTATTTTTGCTGCTACTTCATAACTGTAATGTTGCTACTATTCATGAGTCATAATGTAAATATCTGTGTTTTCCAATGGTCTTAGGTTCTACTCATGACCCACAGGTTGAGAACTGCTAGCAGGGTCACTTAAGACCATTAGAAAACACAGATATTTACATTACGATTCATAACTAGCAAAATGAGTTATGAAGTAGCAACAAAAATAAGTTTATGGTTGGGGGTCACCACAACATGAGAAACTGTATTAAAGGGTGGTGGCATTAGAAAGATTGAGAACCACTCTTCTAATAGCTAAAGTCCCAGAAACCCAGCCTCAGGTGAGGGCCACAAGCATCAATGTCTGCAGGAGAAGCATGTGTAGGGCCACTGGAGTGGGTAAGAGGGTCCCATCAGGCCACCCTTCAAAGGTGGGACTCAGCCTCTGATTGTGAAATCCTCCCAGTGACCCGCATTAGACATGTGTGAGGTCCTGAAGAATTTCCCATGAGCCACTGGGAATAGTCTGACTATAAGAGTGACCTGGGATATTAATCTGTGTTTATGAATGAGGGGATGAGATTCAAGGAGAACAAGGTTCCCTGACATTTGATCAAATTGAAGAGCAAATAAATACACATATAATTCCTAATTATTTAACTTTAATTATGCTCCCATACAAGTTCTAAGGAGGGTAAGTGTGAGTGATAAACAAGGCTCGATTCTCCTGACTGCCAAAATGGATTTGGACCTACACAGGTGGAGTAGAAGCAGAAAACTGGATTGCCCTGTATGAGTGAGAGAGAAGGACTTGCCAAAACCGGTTTGGCTCAGCAGATTGAAAGGTCCCAGGTTTGATTCCAGTCAAGGACATGTACCTTGGTTGTGGGCACATCCCCAGTAGGGGGTGTGCAAGAGGCAGCTGATCAATGTTTCTCTCTCATCGATGTTTCTGACTTTCTATCCCTTTCCCTTCCTCTCTGTAAAAACTCAATAAAATATATTTTTTAAAAGAGAGGGAGAGAAGGACTTGAAGCTCCCAAAGGCCATCAATGAAGGGGAGCAGAAAAGAAAGCAGTAACAGGAGAGAAATGCCACCATTGTCACAAATCAGAGAGTATGAAATTAGCAGTAAGTTGATGCTGTAATTCTTAGAGCTGAGGGAGATAAAGGGACCCCAGGAAGGTACCCCAAAGTTTATGGTTATATACAAGTGCCCATTTTTCTAGGGAGAAGATCCATAGTTTTTACCAGATTCTCAAAAGGGTCTGTATTTGTCAGAACAGGCTAGAATTATGCTTAGTGACAAATAGCCCCAAATGTCACTGGCTAAGAGTTTACCTCTTTATCTCTCATAAACTCTACTGTGGGCCAGGTGACTCTTCAGGCCTGCTGTTCTCTGCGTGCTGACCCAGCAATCCAGGCTGAGCTTATGTCTCACCATCTCCTCATGCTGCCTCCAGGAAGAGCTGGAACATCTTGCAAGGGCTTTTCACTGCCCAGAAGTGACACATATCACTTCCACTCACTACTCATTAGCATAGCTAGTCATAGAGCACATTGAGGGAAGCTGAGAAGACTTCCATGCACACCAGAAGGGGAGGATAATAGGATATGGATGGGTACTGATTATGTCTGGAACACCCTCCCAACATTTAGGGGAAATGCAAATCCCGGGCTATATAGTCTTGGAGGGTTATATTCCAAGGTCCAGAAGTCTGTATTTTTAACAAGTTCACAGGTAAATCTGCAGAATAGGTTTGGCAACCCCTGGAGTGGTGAGTCCTCTGATTGCGGGGCTAGCAGTTGCCTCGTGTTGATGGGATAATTGAATGTTGAACTGGGCCTGGAATTGCTGACCCCTGTCAATGTCTAACAAGGAAAATCCAAATGACCCAAACTCCATCCCCATAGCTCTGGTTGTCCAGTATTTTCCAGGGTAGTGGACCTTTAAGACACAGAGTGCTCGAAAGTACACAAACACCACTATTACGGCCAGTTCTCTCTTTGCCACTGTGGTTAAATTCCTCCTGGAGAACAAGATTGGAAAGACAGTGCTAATTTAATTTGCCAGAATGAATAAAGATAAGACAGTAATAGTGGGTGATGAAGTGCTGGGAACACATAATTCACATCCCCGATAGCCAGCTCCTTCCATCACCACGGCCTTCCCCACGCTAGGGCTGATTAAGCCAGAACGATTGCAGTTAATTATCTTCCTCTGTCGCTGTGCCAGGCTGTGAGCGTGAGGGGGTTGTAAATGGGCAAATGGTATTAAAGAGAGGAAGGAGGGAGCAAGGGCTTGTGGACCCCTCTGGAGCTCGCAGGTCACCTTTGGGAGCAGAAAGGGGCACTTAGAAAACATGTTCATGAGTTAGAAGTTCATGGATAATCCCCCACGGCTTGGAATCCAATACTTGTGGAAGCTGGTTATGGATCTGCCTGCAAGTGGGTTCATCACTGAGCCCAACAATGGGCTGTTAGGCCCAGCTGGACCCAGACTGGCAGCAGTGGCCCCTGTTTTCACAGGGCAGTATCGCCATAGTGCACAGGGGCATTCACCGCCTCACACACAGGAGGCTTTTCATCGGGGTGCACAGGGGTATTGCCCATCAGTGAGGCAACCAGCATTTTCAGGGTACGAGTTTGGGTGTGCATTGATGTGAGGGCACGTGAGAGTCCTCAGGGCTGGTTCAGTACTGACCACTTGGGTGGATGTAGTTAGAAGCACCTGTAGTCACACATCCTGGGGGAGGGAGGTCGTTTCCTGTCCCGTTGCTAACTCATTACATGACCTGAGCAGTTTCTTCTCTAGACCTCAGTGACTTCCTATGAGGAACTGGGATAGTAAAAGCTCCCACTTTATAGAGTTCCAGTGAGAGATAGTGCCTAGAAGGAGCCCAGCTTAAAGCCCAGCCCCAGGAAGGGCTCCGTGATTATGGTTACCATCCATGTCATTATTGTGAGGATCACACGGCTCCATCCTGTATGAACATGGGAAGTAGACCCACTGCACGGGTTCATGCACTTCATGGGCAGTGGCACTGATGGCCATAGGGAGAGACCTATCTGTCACCTCCAGGTGCCATTCCACCTTCCTTAGTGGCTCAGACACGAGGATGTGGTGCCTGGCTGAGCAGGAGGGAAAGCAAGCAAGTGGAGAGCCGTCCTCCTAGGCCAGAGTTTGGACTTCACTGGAAAAAACTGGAGACCACTTTGCTGGAACTGAAAACAATTTCAGCAGCACAAAAGGAGGCATTAGAGAGAGAGTCAGGGGCCCCAGGAACAATATGAGGAGCTGACTGTAGAAGAGCAAGTTCTGAGCACATCCGCTAGGGCCCAGAGTTCTGTTCACGTGAATGAAGGGCCCACAGGCAGGGGGAGGGGAAAGTGAACCTCCTACAGTTGTGGAGACTCATGGGCTGTGTTTTAATATGTCCATTTGTATGGAGTCTAAAATGAAGACAGCTGGTCTTGGGGCTTGGGCTGGGAAGATCCTGGGGTCTGGGTCAGATAGGGCTGGAATTTTTCTGAGTATGAGGGGGAAGGTGGAGTCACATCAAAGATGAGAGAGATTTGAAGCTGAGAAGGCTGTAACAGACACAGGCACAGAGAAGGCTCTAACAGGCACAAGATCAGGGAGTGAATGTGGCTGTGAGTGAGAGGGTGTCAGGGAGCAGGAGCAGGTGGGACTGAGGGAGAGGGCGGTTCAGAGCAAAAGACTCAGGATAATACTGAGAGCAGGAAGAGCATGGGGAGTGACACCCAGAGGGGCTCAGCAGCTTAAAAAAACAGGAGCCTGGTCCTTAGCCCCAACCCACCCCCCAGCTCACTGTTGGGCCTTATGACTCCTTAGGATGTAATGAAACACCATTGTCTCAGGGTCAGAAAATCATAGAGAGGGGAGTGGGGAAGCTCTTGGAAATAAGAACATAAGGAATTCCATGGTCTAGAGATAGGGAGTGAATTACCCAAAGCCTTTGAAATAGTTTGGAGTCTTTTAAGCAAATACTCACAGCCCTCCTCCAGGCAGAGTGTATTCTTCCACCCTCGAGATATAGAGCTTGACCATGTGACTTGGTTTGGCCAAGAGGACGTGAATGGATGACAGTTGCCAATTCTGAGCCAAGTTCCTACGAAGCATTTTGCTTAGCCTCTTGTAACATTTTCGATGAGCAAAACATGTCACCAGGAGCCACTGACCCACAGAGGATGAGATATGTGGAGCAGACCAAAATCCAAGCCAAACCCTGGGGCCAAGCCCACCCCATTCATATCCTGGATGGACTGCACCAGCCATTCCACAGGCCCATGAACAGGAAAAACAAGTGACCACTTCAGGTGGATTTTGCACAGCATCACAATGGTAACAGCTGTGCAGCATCGTGATTTATAATAAGACATGTAGCCCAGCCCGTATAGCTCAGTGGTTGAGCGTTGACCTATGAACTGGGCAGTCACAGTTTGATTCCCAGCCAGAGCACATGCCCAGGTTGCTGGCTCAATCCTTAGTGTGGGGTGTGCAGGAGGCACCCAATCAATGATTCTCTCTCATCATTGATGTTTCTATTTCTCTCCCTCTCCCTTCCTCTCTGAAATCAATAAAAAATATTTTTTTAAAAAATAAATGTGTATTTAGTCTTCCTCCTGTTCCTAGCACAGAGCTCCTAAAACTCTTGGAATTTCAAAAGTGATGAGAGTCATAAAGGTGTCTTCTGTAAATGAGGTGACTTTTGGACTCCATCTGAGGATGGAACCTTTTACCAAGAGAACCAACCATGTGATTAGAGGGACTTTCAGTTCCACACCCCTGACCTTTGGGGACAGGGGAGGAGTTGAATCAATAACCAGGGCAATTGTGTTAAAAACAGTTTTCTCTTCACTAGCTGTTATCTTTTTGCCTTTCTTGTAAATGAGATCAACCCTGTTCATTGCCAGGGACTGAATAGTAGACCCTCAAAATCCATATGTTGAAGCTTAATTTCCAAAGTGATGGTATTTGGAGATGGGGCCTTTGGAAGATAATTAGGGTTAGATGAGGATGGTGTCCCAGGATGAGAGTAGGCCCCCATGATGAGGTTAGTGTCTTTATAATGAGACATCAGAGACCTCTCTCTCTCTCTCTCTCTCTCTCTCTCTCTCTCTCTCTCTCTCTCTCTCTCTCTATCATTTACACAGTGAGTAGGTGTTTGTTTGCAAGCCAGGAAGAGATTTCTCACCAGAAGCCAATCATGCTGGCACCCCAATCTCAGACTTCCAGCCTCCAGAACTGTGAGAAAATAAATTTCTGTTGTTTGAGTCACCCAGTCTACGATATTAGCCTGAGTTGACTAAGACATTCTTTCTTGTGAATGTTCTGTTAAGGGAGATGAATCTAGGAAATTCATGGACTCCTACAAAGGCATTGCTCTTTTAAAAGGCATTCATTTGTGGCATAAAATGCAGCTGAGTGAGAGTGTGTAAACTCAGGCAAGGTCAATGGGATGCTGCCGTGCAGGCTGAATGGTTTTGCTGTGGAGCTCTCTGTAATTGCTTGCTTCTAACGGGTGCTCATAGCTTTTGTTTCCAGTCATGACCTGCAAGGAAACAGAGATTGGATCAGTCAGCCCCGCCATAGTCCTGTAAGGCAGCCAGGTAAGACCCACCTGCACCCTCTCATCCGTATACTCCCTGGATCCCAGACCCCTTCTCTAAGCCCTAAGTCTGGTCCTGTCTCTGGACCTTTGGCCTTGGCATGGATCTGTGACTTTCTCTAAAGGCTTGTGCCAGCCTCTTTGGTTCTTCTCACTGCAGAACCAAGCAGATGGCCTAGCATTGAAGTGGGGCTGGATCTGATACCATCCTCAGACCTGGGCAAAAGCCCCACCTGAGGCCCCTGTCCTGTCCCTCCTCTAGTCATGCCTCTCCTCATGGTGTGGCCAAAGCGATGTGCCCACTAGAAACAAGTCCCCAAATTAGACAATGGTTTAAATACCTAGAACCCCAAAACTCCCCACCCAAATGTCCCAAGGCCCACTTCCTGAGCTGAGTGGGCCTCTTCCCTGTGTCTATTCTCCCAAAGATGGAGTGACCATGCGCACTGGTCGTCCACATGCAGGTGAGGCCTTGGTGATGGGAAGTGAAGGAGTTTGCCCAGGAAGAGCCAAAGCAGGTTTTCCCCACACCTCCATATCTTGGGTGAAACCCTGAGGGCCTGAGAACATTCAAATCAAACCTGGTCTCCCAGGTTGTTATATGTTGAGATAGCAAAAAAAAATATATACACTGAATGGCCAGATATTATGATCTCTGAACCTATAATAATTGGGCTACTCAGTATATTCATTTATATATATATATTAGAGGCCCAGTGCATGAATTTGTGCATGGGTGAGGCCCAGCCAGTCTGGCCAGGGGGAGGGGACATGGGTCATTGGCAGACTTGCCTGCTGGTCAAACCCTTAATTGAGGGGACAATTTGCATATTAGCCTTTTATTATATAGGATATACACTGAGTGGCCAGATTATTATGTGTTAAGAGATCATAATCTGGCCACTCAGTGTATATATTAATTATTAACCAGTTAGCTGGTTTATCATTTTAAATATTTAATAATGTGAGCATCCATTAGAGTGGCCTCCCTCCTGGGGACCCTCAAATATCAGGGATAGGAGGAGGAACCGAGATGGTGGCATAGGTAAACACCTATCTTGCTCCATACACAGCAATTTCAAAACTACAACTTAACGAAAGAACAAACATCATCCAGAATCACCGGAAAGCTGGCTGAGTGAAAATTCCACAAATAAAAATGAAGATAGGACACTGTGACTCAGAGGAGCGGCAGAGGACAGCCTTGAGGATACATGCGGTGTCGAAGGTTTGGAGCCATGGGCGTACAAGCAGATAGGGTGGGTGGCTGCAAACCCAGCCAGTTTTCTAGAATGGGGGACACAAAGACGTCCCACTGCACTGATTCCCCAGCTCCGGGCAAAGTCAGGGGAACCCACAATCATATGGAGTAAAACTGGACAGTGGGGAGGCACGGCAAAACTCGGGTGCTGTAAGGGTCTGCAAGCTTGCAGAGAGGGCGAGCTTGTGAGGAGTGCAAGCAGAGCTGGGAACAGCAGAGCTGTGTGGCTGCGCAGAGGGGTCTCATGACTTACTCTCTCATTCGAGAAACTACCAGACTGCATTGTTTTACAACCCTTGGTGAGACATTGGGTGTGCAGACTCATTTGGGGAGAGGCTGAATCGTCTGGCAGTGGGTGGAGCTCAGCGGCAGCTCTCTCTCAGAGGTGCTTGCAGCCATTTCCAACCGGCACAGAGTCCCAGGTGCCGAATAGGGCGGAGCTGACGCTGCCTGCTTGGCTCGGAGACTCCGCCCATCCTACCTGAGCATGGCTGAACCTCACAGCCAATTGGCCTGGAGGTCAAACCCTCCTAGTGCTGGCAACAATAATCTAGGCTTAACTTCAAAAAGACTGTGCAACCCATATCTACCTCAGGTAATTGGGAAGGCTGAGCCACTGTCCCTTAGAGGACATCTACCACACAAAGCTAATGGACCAACTCAGGAAAGCAGCCACCATGCAGAGACATGGAAAGAAATCAGATGTGAAAGAAATGGAGGGAAAAAAACGACTGGACATAGGGTTCAAAACCATGGTTATAAAGCTTTTCAAGAGGCTCCTAGAAAAGGCCGAGACCTACAAGGAAATGAACAAGACCTACGAGGAAATGAACAAGACCTACAAGAATATGAAAAAGGACCAACTAGAAATTAAGCATACACTGACTGAAATAAAAAATGTTATACAAAAACCTAAAAGTACTCTAGAGGACCGCAAGAAGCAAGTTAAAGATTTGAAATACAAAGAGGTAAAATCCATTCAGCTGGAAAAGCAAGAAACCAAAAGAATCCAAAAATTTGAAGATAGTGTAAGGGGCTCTGGGACAACCTCAAGCATGCCAACATCCGAATTATAGGAGTGCCAGAAAAAGAGAGAGAGCAAAACAATGAAAACCTTTTTGAAGAAATAGTGACCGAAAACTTCCCACACCTGGTGAAAGAAATTGACTTAGGAGTCCAAGAAGTGCACCAAACCCCAATATATAAGAACCCTAAGAGGACCACACTAAGGCACATCATAATTAAAATGCCAAGAGCAAAAGACAAAGAGAATATTAAAAACAGCAAGAGAAAAACAGTTAGTTACCTATAAAGGAGCACCCATACGATTGTCAGCAGATTTCTCAACAGAAACTATGCAGGCCAGATGGGAGTGGCAAGAAATATTCAAAGTGATGAATAGCAAGAATCTACAACCAAGATTACTCTATCCAGCAAAGCTATCATTCAGAATTGAAGGTCAGATAAAGTGCTTCGCAGCTAAGAAAAAGCTAAAGGAATTCATCACCACCAAACCAATATTATATGAAATGCTGAAAGATATTCTTTAAGAAGAAGAAAAAGATAAAAATATAAATTAGGAACAACAAATACACATCTATCAACAAATGAACATAAAAATCAAGTGAATTAATAATCTGATGAACAGGATAAACTGGTGAATATAACAGAATCATGGACATACAGAGGGAATGGACTGACAATTCTTGGGGAAAAAAGGGGTGTGGGAGGTGCAGCAAGAGACTGGACAAAAATCATGCACCTATGGGAGAGGACAGTGTGGGGGAGGTGAGGGCGGAGGGTGGAATGGGTACTGGGTGATGGGGAACTGCAGGGGGGGGAGGGGAACAATGTAATTAATAAACTGAACAATAAATATTAAAATATTTAAAATATATATATCAGAGATAGCCTGGAGTGCCTACTATGCATGGACAATGTGCTCACTTAGCCCTGGAGTCAGCAAGGAAGGAGCCAACCTCCAGCAAAGAGCGTGGGCCACCCCTTCTTTCAGTGTCAGGAGCGAAGGAGTCAAAGAGACCTCAGTGATCTGATCTAGAAGCAAGCGGAGTCCTCAGAGGGTGCAAGCATGGCCGCGGGACCAGCATGGCTGAGGGATCAGCATGGTGCATGTCCATCTGCGGAGATCACTCACTCCGGCTGAGGGGACAGGCCCCATCTCTGTGTGCACTCAGTGCTGTTTTGGAGCAAAGCGGGGTCCTGTAAGGAGCTGTGCCTGGAGACGGTGGCAGGAGCTTGTCTGCTTCCCACACTCTCTCATTTATTCCTCACAAGCACCCTGTGAGGCGATGCTATCACCCTCCCCATTTTTAGGTGAAGGCATTATCCCAGACCACCTGTTGGGTATATGCACCCCCATCTTCTGGTGCACATGCCCAGGTTGTGTACCCCATCCCCAATGAGGGGCATGCAGGAGGGCCCCTTCAGGTGTCTGGAGAACGTCAAGAGCAAGGGCCAAGAGTACAGTCAGAGGCTAGGGGTAGGGAGAACTGAGAGAAGTCTCAGTCACCTGTCTCCACCCCAGGACCTTCAATGCCCAGCACAGGGTGTGGCACAGAGAACATTCCTTGAACACATGGTTGGTGAAGGGATGACACAGCTGTAGGAACAGGGTGGACTCCTCTAGAGACCCGCAGCCTCTCCCTCCTGTTCCCCAGGCTTCCCTCTGCCTTCCAGCACCCAGGGCCTTCTCTCAATCTCCCAGAATGCCCCAGGCTCCCACCTACCCACTGCAGGGCCTTCACTTGCTCTTATCACTGCCTAGATCACCCTCCTGGTCCCTATGGCTCTCCTTGGCCTCCTCAGCTGGTCTAACCTATATACGGTGTGTGTTTACCCAGCATGAAAGCCGCCTCCCACGTGGCACTGCCCGGGTGTGGCAGTGATTGGTTCAGTGAGTGCATCGCTCTTCCACTGGCTGCCGACTCCATAGGGACAGCCACAGGTCCCAGTCACCTGTCTCTCCAGCACCACAATCAGTGTGCAAAACATATGGTGTGGGAGCTGAACAGATGAACAAATAATGGGGTGAGATCCGAGCTGAGTCTGTGACTGCAGCTTGGAACTTCCTCCAGCACAACCCCACCAACCTTCTCTGATCCCCAGACTCAACCTTGCATCGGCTTCCAGGCTCCTTTGTTCACCATCTCACTGGAGTCCTTGTCCTCCTGCTTTGTAGATGGTCTGTGTCTCCACCTGCCTCCCTGTCCAGACGAGGGACTCTGAAGGAGGGGTTCCTCTAGGCCCCAGTGTCCATCCCAAGGCAGGACCAGGGCAGGACATGGAGGGTTTGTTGAATTAATGACATTCAAGATGAACATTCAAGAGAAGGAAAGCACCTGGCTTTCGTTAGGGGTAAAGGTGATGGCCCTTGGCTCTGTAGGCAGGGCCCTGACTACCCTACACACACACACACACACACACACACACACACACACACACACCATGATCCATGGCACGCCCTGTGCTGGATGTGGCTGTGGCCCCCAGAGGTCTTGTGGTGATACAGGAAACAAGTGGGCCCCTGGAGCTGAGAGTCTGGGAGTGGGGCTTTTGGGACAAGAGCCTCAGTCTCTCTTCTGAGACTGTAGTCCAGTGGTCGGGCTTCTATCATGGCTCTGGAGTTGGTGAGTATGTGAGAGGCACCGGTGCACCAGTGGGGTGAGGGCTTTAGCTCATCCGCTTCCCCTTGAGGTCTGACATCTTAAAATTCATAGAATCGCAGCATCTCCGTCTGCAGGGACCTCCCTAGGCACTTAGTGATAACCTGCACGGCGGGAACGGGATTTACTATAGTGTGGGTCTTTGCAACCATTCACACACACACACGGGAATTTTATCTCTACCCACTCAGTTTCTTCCCCTTCCCCTGCCCTCTGAAGGAAAATATTATCTTTGCAAGAAGTTTTCCGATGTGTGTGCACCTGCACATGATGTTGACCCAGGGGAAACCGCAATGGAGAGGAAAACAAAGGAGAAACCAGAATACTAGGATGGCCGTTCCATATATAGTGAAACAGGAAGGCAAGGACTAGGGAGGCAGAGAGAACAGCTCTGCAAACTTGTGATCAGGAGGGACTTCGGAGTGTGGGCTGTGAGAGGCTCTGGGGTTACCCACAAGAGGAATGGGCTTGACAACATGTTCTGGATGTAGAAATTATTTCCTTCAGGAAGTGAAAGTAGGAATTCTTTATATATATGTGTGTGTGTGTGTGTGTATATATATATATGATTTCAGAGAGGAAGGAAAGGGAGAGAGAGAGATCGAAACATCAACGATGAAAGAGAATCATCGATTAGCAGCCTCCTGCACGCCCCCCATTGGGGATTGAACCCACAACCTGGGCATGCGCCCTTGACCAGAATCAAACCTGGGACCCTTCAATCTGAAGGCTGATGCTCTGTCCACTGAGCCAAACCAGCTAAATGACTGTTGGCTGTTGGACTGTTTCTTTGGATACAACACTGATTAGGACTGGGCCTCATGGATTCCAGTTATAATCAGGTCACCCCCTCACAAAGGATGCAGACATTGGGGCTTCTTCAGGGCAGAGGTAAGCTGGATTGGGTCATAACAGTGCCCAGGACCTGGCCTGTGCTGGGGAGACACTTAACAAATAATTGATGCTAAACAAATAAAGAAAAGGAAGCAAGAAGAGTCTTTAGTTTTATGAGTTCTGTTTATAGTCAGATTGTGAAGCAAAATGGTGAATAAAAGACTGTCCTAAGGTGGGAGTGTTTCGGTTCCCGCCTACTGAGTGCTTTATGGAAAGTCAGGCCAGTCTGGCTAGTGGGTGTCACTTCCTTCATTAGGTGAGGAGCTAGACTCAGAGAGGGGAAGAGACTTATCCAAGGTCACACAGCCAGGCAGCAAGGAGGTGGGCGCAAACCCCACATGCCTCGCTCTCTTTCATGCACTTTCTACCCATTCAGAGCAGAGGAAAGGGAGGCAATGTGCAGCTGGTGGGGACCTAGGCAGGGGCTGAGGAGGGTCACATGTGAACTGGACTATGAAGGAGGCTAAAGATTCTGACAGGCACAGGTGTTAGAACATGGACAACAGGAACAAAGAGGAACTGACAGGTCTGTTCCAACTGCGAAGACAGTCCAGAGATGGAAGACACTGATGACACCTTGCCATTCTAACAGTCAGCAACTGTGCCTCGCTGCAGGCGGCCCAGGTCTGAACCAGGGAGGGTGGAACCTGCATTGCCACCATATGTCCACCATCCAGATACCATTGCTGACATGTACACATAAGGAACTATTTGACATTGAAACTGGGACTCAGAACTGTTGGACATTGAAACTGAAACTTTTTCTTATAGATTTATTTCCAGTATGCAGATGCAAGATTTTTTTTTAAATAAAAGAAACGGGGGGGAAAGATTGATACAGAGGCAAAGAAGCATTGAACAGACTGTCAAACTACAGTGGGAAGACAGGGGAGAGGGGGGCGGGGGCTGTAAGAGATCAACCGAAGGACTTGTATGCATGCATATAAGCATAACCAATGGATACAAGACACTGGGGCGGGGGGGGGGGGGCAGGGGGGCGGCAGGTGAGGGCATGTGCTGGGGAGTAGGGGAGGCTGGGGGGAGGTCAATGGGAGGAAAAAAAAGGAAACATATGTACTACTATTTGTAATACTTTAAAGAATAAAAAAAAATTTTTTTTTTTAAAGAACATGGGCCATAGGGTGGGAGGGGCATTCCAGATGGAAGAAGCCAGGAAGTGGCTTTGGGAAAGAGCATCTTTGGGAAAGAGGGGTGTTTGGTAGGATGAGCAAGGGGAACTGTAACAGGGAGGGTAGGGTGGGTTTGACCAGGAACTCCCTCCAAGGTCACAGCTTTGCACACTCTTCCAGCCAACTAGAGTCAAATGTGTGAACTCAGTTTGAATATGAATGTGCAGACCCATTTTTGCAGGCTTTCAGACTCTAGTTACTTCCCCTGCTCTATAAGCAGCCAACTCCCCACCTCCTTGGGGCTCTGGCCTGTCCCCTAGGCCCAGGACCTGCACATCCAGCTTCAACAGCCCCTTCAGACTCCCTGCCTGGCTCTGGACCCATCACTCAGTCTCTGCAGGCCCTGCGTCATAGACTGCAGTGACTGGTAATAGGCCCAAGGGGTGTGGGTGAGGTAAGGATGATGCACACCAAAGCCAGGGCAGCCTACAGGGAGAGGGAGAGGAGCTGGTGCTGCCCAGAAGCTCCAAGTGTCCTGCTCCCCTTCATCCATAGGTTCCCCAACACCTAGGGCCTGACACATAGTTGGTACTCAATATATACTTGTTGAGTAAATAAATATCATCCATTTATTAAGAACCTACTATGTGCCAGGCCCTGTCCTGAGCACTGGGGATGCAGCACTGAGCTGCACAGATAACACCCTGGGAAGGAGACATGGGCTGTATGCAGAGCAGGGCAGATCGTCCAGCCTGGGGAGTGGGAGCTTCCCGGAGGAAGGGGTGTCTCAGCCAGGCTCAGAAGGATGAGCGGAGGCAGCCAGGCCACAGGAAGGAAAGAGGCTCGGGGGGGCCACCAGCCGTGCAAAAGCTGGGAGGACAGAGGAGGTGAGAGGGTCCAACAGAGTCAAAGAAAAATCCAGAAATGGAGCTGCCAGGGGCTGAGAAGAGCCAGAGCTATTTTGTCCAGAAGGAAGCCAAGGCTCAAAGAGGCTACCAGCCTGACCGAGTCACCGGAGCCAGCGATGGACGGGAAGCCCATTCCCTGGGCCCTGGCCAGCCTCCCTGGCCGCGGGTCTCTCTCTGCCTCCGGTCAGCCCCAGCCTCTGTCCAGCCGGTCATTCTCCTCTTCCCCAGAAATTCCTCTTTCGCCTTCCACCTTGGTGGCGGAGACAATTTCTCAATGTCCAGCCAAAGGGGTAACACTTACTGGATGTGATTTCAGTAATAAAACACCTGCTGGTTGAGCCGGTCGGGTCGCGGGGAGCTGGGAACAGCAGGGCCCGGCTGCAGACACGGGCATCAATCTCGCTGCCTTTCCGAAATGAGACCTCAGACGGGCTGACTGGGCTTCGGGGCCAGATGGCCCTGGGCATGGATCTGCCGTTTCCAAGCTGTGGGAGCTGGGAATGTCACCTCACAGCTGAGAGCCTCCGCTTGCTCTCAGGTAAAGTGGGGCCCCACTGTGTACCCCGCAGGGTGCTGGGTGCAAACTGGCATGTATCAGAATGATCCTGTATGAAGGAAAATGGGTCAACATGCCTGCCCGAGTGTCCAGACCTGCCCGTCCCCTAAGCCCTGAGCCTGCACGTGGGGACGGGAAGGGAGTGGGGGTGCTGGGTGGAGGCTCAGGTTCAAGTCCTGGCCCTGCATACCTTTGGAGCTGCTTCCACCTCAGGTCTCTCACCTCATCTGAGCAATGGGGTCATTGTCCCAATGTCCCGTGTGTGATAGGGACTCAGACACATCAAGGATAGCTGAGCTCCTCATAAGCCCCAACACTGTGCTCCCCAATGCTGCTGTGACTGCTGCCATCCTGGTGTTTTCTCCATCTCCTCTGTTGGTTCTCTCAGAGCAGGAGCTGGTCTCTGCTCCATATCCTCCCTCTTCTGGACCTTGAGTGCCCAAAACAATGTTCAGTCCATCTTTTCCAGCCTGAGGTCATTCTTTTCTATTTGTTAGTCCATCTGGAGCAGCATTTACCTTAGCGATCATCTGGTGCAATTCCTACATTGTCAGAGGGGGAGTCCAGGAAGTCACCGGAATCTGGGCCTGGCTAATGCCTGTGCCTCTGGCACCTGGGGAGGGTTTCCAGCAAGGAGAGACCCAGAGGGCAGCTCTGAGGCTCAGGGAGGATGGGCTGGAGGACCAGAGAGGGACCCAGTGCTAAGGACAGGCCCCAGGAAGACAGGAAGAAGCATGCAACCCTATGGGCTTGCCATGGAAATGTCTGAACTTCAGAGTGAGTCTCCCCACCAGGCAGAGCTGGGCTGGCAGGTAGGACTTGGAGACTGTGGGGTCGGAGAGCTGAAGAAGGTCAATGGGGGCATCATTCTTCTGCTTCACAGGGACGTCAGGAAGGAACACGCTGTCAACCAGAACCAGCCCAGAGAAACAGGACAGAGAGGTTTCCTCCCACAACAAGGCCAAAGGAAAACACATTTGTTTTCATGACACATTTGTATTTTTCCCGAGACCGGGTGATTGTTTTGCACTGGAAAGCCGCGCATGGAAAATTCCACCTGCCTCCTCCAGACACGGAACAATAGAGGCAGCTCTACCCCAGGTTCCCGATGCTTCGTTTCTATGGCTTGAGGTTTTGTCCTTTGTTCAAATACAAGCATCTTCAGAGAAGTAGTGTTTTCCACAAAGATTTATTTTCTTTGTCAACAAATATGTATTGACTTCTCTGTAACAGATAGTACTTAGATGCTGGGAATAAAGAGATTAATTAAGACTTGTCCAGGTTCATATCTTTGTTTTTAAAATGATGAAAGAAGACAATTGAGGTGATACAAAGCAAACTTATTTAACACTTTGTGAAGCAGGGAGTTCCCAAGGGTTCCAGGAGCTGCAAAACGAAGCAGAAGTCAGGAAGCTTTTATAGGCAGAATGAGGAACAAGAAAGACAAAAACAGAAAATGAATAAGAACCAGGAAAGAAACTAAATAAGGAACAAGGAAGTTAGCCTAGAGCCTGGAGTCGGCATGACATTGGGGGCTGGCTGGTTAGACACCCTGCATTTCTGGTCAAGGGGAATATTTACAAAGGCATGAAAGTTGTCTGAGTTTGGGTTTGCTCTATAGTGGGCCTAGAGATGTATTTTAACCCCTTCAAGAAGCTGGCAAGCTGTGTGTGCATGGGTGCAGGGCGGGGTGTTGAGGGGACCATCGGAACTCTGACTATCATGGTGCAGCAGATGGTGGTGGGGAAAGGTGCTGTGGGGGCTCCAGCAAAGGTGGAGCTTGAGCTGCAGCCGAGATGATGCAAGGGAGTAGGGGGAGGGGTGGTAGAGAATCAAGATGGAAGGTACAGCCTGAGCAAATGAATGGAATCATGAGCTAGTATGATGGGGCACAGGGGACTTTATGCCACTCAGAAGGCTTGGGTATAAGGCAGAACATGGGAGATGGGGCCAGAGTTGCATGGAGGACTTATAACTGATTGTTGTTAGTCACCTCAGATGACGGCATTTGTCATTCTTTGCTGTCTCCCCCCAGCTCCCATCCCATCTCCTACCACCAAGCCCAATGAAATCTCCTTTAGAGGACTGTTCTGTCCCCTCTCTCTGTCAAGTGGTCTGAATGGCCACCCTCAGATCCAGTGTGAGGCCTTATTGGTTTAAACTGGCAACCTACCCCATTCTGCTAGTATGTTATTGGTTCAGGGAAGGGCACATGATCCAGCTCAGGACAACGAAAGGCAAGATGTCTGCTAGGGTTTCTGGGGAAGAGGACCCATCCACCTTTCCCCAGGGAACTTCCAGGAGGGAGCCATACTTTTCTTCCAGCTCCGTGGAGTGAGGGTGTGGAGGCCAGAGAGGAAGACAACACTAGGGGAGAGCAGAGAGGAGAAGAGGTTGGAGAAATGGAGCCTGGCTAGACCTGCCTCTGCAGATCTCAGCTGAGCCAGCAGATTCCCACATTTGTCTAGCCTATTTGTTGTTGTTTTCAAGTAAAAAGTTCTTAACTGATGCAGGGCATTTCTGGAGGACAGAACTACATAGAGTTTCAAAAGTAGCAGCCAATGAGTGCCTGGACCTGGCATGGGGTGGGGTGTACAGTTCTTATGAGAAAAATGTTTTCCCATAAAACAGCCTCTGACCCCTTACACTGCCCTGTCATCTGAATGGCAAGTCCTGGTTGGGCAGCCTGTGAGTCAGAAGGTCTGGGTTTTATCCTAACCCAACCCCTTGCCTGATTGTGGGACCCAATGGAGTCCCACACCCTCTATGGCTGTGTGGTTCATCCACCAGCTCTCAGAATGAGTTCCCCAAGGGCAGGGGCAATGCCCAAGCTACCCCTATAGTCCCAGAGCCCAGGACAGCCTGGTCCAGAGCCGGCATCAGTCAGGCTTGTTGCTCAATCCATGTGGATGCTTCCACTTCACCTCCCAGGGTCAGGGCCATGTGTGATGTGGGGGGACTGGCTGCTGTTCCTCTGTCCATCCAGAGAGCCTCCTGGAGACCCAGCCCCATGTGAGAGCAGCAGGAAGAAACTTCCCTGGAAGAGATTTAGCATGCAGGCTGTGTGGAGGAAGCCTCAGCTCCCACAGAACTTTTAATGCTGTGGATGTCTCACTGAGTCACAATTAGACTATGGGGGACTCAGGCTTTTACTTTCCAGATGCAGCTGACCTGGACAGTCAAGTTACTGGAATCTCTCCTCAGTCTGCTCATTGCGGGCAATGTTGAACAGCTCTTGCCAGGAGGCAAGCCTCAAAGAGTGAAAGTAATCAGTGGAGGGCAGCCCAGACTTATTCCTTAAAAATAGCAGAGCCACTGCCCTGCCCTGCTGGGCTGCATCTCAGGACACATGTCTATATTCACAGGCAGGAACAGGGAAGGTAAGGGTGGAGGAACCCACCTTCTCCCATGGAGAAAGGATATAACCTAAAAAACACTATAGGGTGAGTCTGGGCTCAAAGGGATCTATGTGGGGTGTGTGTGTGTGTGTGTGTGTGTGTGTGTGTGTGTGTGTGTGTGTGTGTGTAGTTGTTGTGTGAGATGTGAGGGAGGTGAAAGTGGAGGAGGAAAAGAAGGGAGTGGTTGGTGATGATATGAATTCCAAGCTAAGGGTGTTGAACTTGTCCTGTAGGCAGTGTCTCCCACCACACACACACACACACACACACACACACACACACACACACACACTCACTCACTGGAGGAAGCCATAGGATAAGCATAGAGCATCCTCCCTCTGTGTCAGTTTTATTCTAATATCATGGGAAAAGTATTTTATATTAAAACTAGAGGCCTGGTACATGAAATTCATGCATGGAGGGGGCAGTCCCTACAGCCTAGCCTGCACCCTCTCCAATCTGGGGATTGGGCCTAAACCGGCAGTTGGATATCCCTCTCACAATCCTGGACCACTGGCTCCTAATTGCTCATCTGTCTGCTGGCCTGGTCACCCCTAACCACCTCTGTCTGCCAACCTGATCACCCCCAACCACTTCTGCCTGCCAGCCTGATCACCTCTAACTGCCCCCCCCCTCTCCTGGTTGCCCCTAACACCCCTAACCACCTTTGCCTGCCAACCTGGTTGCCCTAACTGGCCCCCTGCTGGCCTGGTTGCCCCTCATTGTGCCTCCCTACTGGCCTGGCCACCCCCAACTGGCCCCCCACCATGCTGGTCACCCCCAACTGTGTCTCCCCCCCCCACTGCTGGCCTGATTGCTCCTTACTGTCCCCCTTCCCCCCATCAACCTGGTCGCCTCAAACAGCCTGATGTTCAGTCATTTGGTTGTCCCTCACTGCCCCCCCCCCCCCCCGATGGCCTGGCTGCCCCATGCAGCCTGTTGTTTAATCATTTAGTCATCCCTCACTCCCCTCCTCCCCCCCCCCCCCCCAGCGCTGGCCTGGTCCACCCCATGCAGCCTGCTGTTTGGTCAACTGGTTGTTTTGGTCATCATGGTCACTGCCTTTTTATATATATAGACAATCATGGATATGTCAGAGAGGGCAGAATTTGCATGGATTTGAAATATTAAATTGGAGAGTTAAAAGAACCTGTGAGCTTGTGGCTGGGGTCTTGATGAAGTACAACTTTTTGGTAACCTGGTTGTCCCCATGTCCTGACACCATAGCAAGAAGCTCCCAGTTTCTTCTTCCTAAACTTGGCAAAATCCAACCTCTCATCTTCCTCCTAGTGAATAGAGCTGTCCATGGTTCTGAAACAGGGTTTAACCATTTCAACAGGTGAGTTTAGACCTAAAAGTTTCTATTCTGTGTCCATCTCTTGGGAAGGCTCACAGAAGACCCCACAAAGTTGAGCAACACTGATGGCCAGGAATTGAATATTCCTTAGTTCATGGGACATAATCCTCAGGACAAGGTAGAGCTGGAGGATAAGGAGGGGAGCTACTAATAGATTATGACAATTATCACATGTGGCATTCACCAGGAAAAATATTTTCTTGAGTTTGGAGACTTTTATGTTTCCTAAGAACCATTCAGCATTCTTGAAGATAGAAAATTGTGTGTGTGTGCTCACATCTCACTGACTATGCATGTAATAAATTATCTATGGGATGATATGTCTCTCACATTTAAACAACTGTCGTCTCATAATTCAATTATTCAAGAGGGAAAATCGGTGACAAATATTACTCTGGCATTTCAGCACAATTCAAAAGTGTGCATCCTGAATGTTTTCATCTCCACTACAGCTTCGTTGTGATCATGGCTACCCAAGAGGGTCTCTAAGAAGACAGAGCTCTGGCACCATGATGGGGAATGTGCTTCTCTTAGGTGCTGAGAGGAAAATCCTGCAAGGGTTTCATCCTCACAGCTTGGCACATCCAGGCTTCTGGACTTGCAGACATGTTCCTTGCTAGACCCACCCCATCAGGACTTCAGGAAAGGTCTCCTCACAGCATCTGTCCATACTCCATAGTCTCTGATGCTCTGTCCCCCTATCTTGCTGGGCCTGGCAGGCCTGAAGGTCCAGCCTGAATGCATGTCAATTTGATGAGCAGTCAGAGCCTCAGCTTCAGTTGGTTCATTGTGGAATGCTGGGGATGTTGTTTCACTTGCTGTGCCTCATTGATATCAAATGCTGACTCAGTGAATGCCCAGTCACTCCCTCTCCTGTCTCTCTAACATTATGCCCATTGTTTATATGTATAATAGTCATTTGGTCATGGTTTTCATTAATGTCTCCATGATGGATCTAATGACATGAAATTTGCTTTCTTATTTTTTAATTAATTTTACCATCATTAGTACATGAGTTGTCCTCGCTAATATAATTTCTGTTAGCCAGATAAGAACAATTCCTGCTGTAATCAATACAATAAAAATGTGTTAATTGTATTTCTTGGCAAGTGTGATCTGGGTTTCTGTACCTCCTCAAGCTTATCTCAACTTAGACAAACCTACCTGTTCCTCTTGTTGGTGGAATGCATCCTGACCACCGCCTGCCCAGAGCACAGTAGTTTGTAGACTTATGGTGACTTTTCATGCTTCTTCTGCCACTCTAGCTAATATGTATTGAGAACTTCCTCTGGCCCAGGTGTGCTGCTAAGCACTTTGGCAAGATTGTCCCTAAGAAAGGGTCACCCTTCTTATCCCTATTTTACATGTGGAAACTGAGGTTTAAAATGGCTGAATGATTAACCCAAAGTCCTCCGCATGCTGAGAAGTGAAGCAGCCTTTGATCTCAAGTCTTTCTAATCTTAGAGCCTACACTTCCTGCTTGCATTTTTCACCATAGGTCAAAGATCATCATCCCTCTCCAGATGTTCCCTCTCCTCCTCTTTGTCCTCCTTGTTCTTTTCTTCTTCTTCCCCTCACCTCCTTTTCTTCTTCCCACCCCTTTGTGAATCACCCTTTTCCTTTCCCTTCCTCGGCTCTTGCCTACGGTTCAGCACTTCGAAGCATCCTTGGGATAGGCCGCCTGAGATATGGCATTTCGTGTCACCTGCTGGTAGAGCCAGAGAGATAGGACTTCAGATACCATCGCCTTATGGGGAGGAGGTCCAGGGCTTCCAACTCATCCTGCAGCTCTTTCTTTGGCTCCAGAGCCATTTGGATGGGCAATGACATATTGGAGTTCCCTTCACTCTTTCCAGAAGCTCAGATGTGGAACTAGCTCTACCCTCAGTGTCCCCTTGCTTCAGGGTCACTATCACACAGTTGTGCCACGGAGCTTCTTCTGGACCTCTGGTGATCCTCACAGCATCCCAGAAAGTAAAGCATTGTTCCCTTTGAAGGGAGAAACTGGGGCTCACTGTGTGCGACCTTGGGCAGCCACTCCTTTGCCTCTACAGACCTCAGTTTCTTCATATAAACTGATCTTTCACAAGACCAGGGCACTGAGTTTTGAGTCCCCGGCATTCTGGGTGTGCTCAAAGCACCCCCATCCCCAGAGGTCTCGAGGCTGGATGTGGTCTACATGATGGTTCGGCTTGGCACAGCTGCTTCACATCTCCAGCAACAATTCCACTTCCTCCTGCCGGAAACTCAGCTCCATGTATTTGGGCTGAATAAGTTGATTTGTAGATATTACCATTTCCTGGGGCTGCTCACATCAGAAGCAGCAGGAGTTGTTCCGAGTGCTTCTGAATAAGACCAGAGTCCAGCTGGGACAAATCCATCCCTCCAAAACATCTGCCGGAAGGTGGCATTGAATTATGTCATATTAGGAGAACATTTCATTTGGTTCCTGTAACCTATATTTAGTCAGAGTCGAATGACCCACTTCCCTGACTAGGGTCTTTTCCTGTCAAGAGGAGTCCTGGCCCTGACTGAGTGATAGAGGGAAGAATGGTGCCAATGATGGAGTGAAGGGTATCTGGGCCTAGGTGGGGGCAGGAGAGGAGAACCTGTGGTTGAGAGGGTCACACCAATGGGAAAATTGGCTTCATGGAGTCTGTCACCTAGCATAGGTGCTCCAAAGATTCATTTCATCACTCATCCATCCACCTCTCATTCACTCACTCAGCAAATACTCCTTGGCCATTGGTGTGCAGGGGTAAGGTACCTGGTGAAAGGGACACAGGGTGATTAACAGGTTGCCTTTACCCTCAAGGAATTCAGAGTCTGACACAAGAGATAGAAACTCTGTCCCAAGAAGAACAAAAATAGACACCAGGGCCCTGGCTGGTTTGGCTCAATGGATAGAGCATCGGCCTTTGGACTAAAGGGTCCTGAGTTCGATTCCAATCGAGGGCACATGCCTGGGTTGTGGGCTTGATCCCCAGTAGGGGGCATCCAGGAGGTGGCCAATCAATGATTCTCTCTCATCATTGATGTTTTTACAGCTCTCTCTTCCCCTCCCTTCCTCTCTGAAGTCAATAAAAATATATTTTTTAAAAATAGACACCAAGGAGCAGGAGAAGAGAGCATGAATCACCTCAAGGGGAAGATGGGGCAGGTGTGGGTCTGAGGGTGGGTACCCCAAAAGCAGATGGTGAGACAGGGCTCTGATGCCAGTGATTTATGTGAAGGTGACTCCATGTGAAGACATGGAGAGACTGAGCAGGGAAGGGATAAGCCAACAAAGCATGGACGAACGATGGGTTACAGCGGTGGGCGAGCTCAGTCCAGCTGGGACCCTCTGAGGACCAGGAGGAGCGATCTCAGGGCCATGCTCCTGGAGGACAGTCTGCCCACTAACTCTCAGGACATCGACACCTCCTGCCCCTGCACTTCCAGTTGACACCTGCTACACACAACTGCCTCAAAGACAGGCAAGTTCTCCAGGTGCCAGAGAGAACAGGAAAAATGCAGGCATTTAGGGTGGAAGCTGTCAGCATGCCCAGAACTGTCTGCAGCTTCGGAAGCTCAGAAAGCTGAGGGGAGATGAGGCGAGGCATCCACAGCACCTGCTATGGCATCTTTGGAGAGCTGATGTCTGAGCTGAGTTTGAAGCATGAGTATGAGTTTTATCTCTTCGGTGGTCATGGGGGTGGCTAATCAATCCAGGCAGCTGGAATGGTGTGTGGACGGGAGGGGAAGAAAGGAACTGGCTCCAAGGGCCAGAGGCTTTCAAAAAAACAAATTATGCCCTGACCAGTTTGGCTCAATGGATAGATCGTCGGTCTGTGGACTCAAATATCCCAGGTTCAATTCCAGTCAAGGGCATGTACCTTGGTTGCAGGCACATCCCCAGTGGGAGTATGCAGGAGGCAGCTGATCAATGTTTCTCTCTCATCGATGTTTCTCTCTATCCCTCTCCCTTCCTCTCTGTAACAAATCAATAAAATATGTTTTTTAAAGAAAACAACTTATTTTAGAATTAGTTATGGGGGCAATGTGGGTAGTCTTTATGCAGGGAAGTTTTGGGTGGTGGAAGAGAGAGAGAGAGAGAGAGAGAGAGAGAGAGAGAGAGAGAGAGAGAGAGAGAGAACTTCATAGGGACAAGCCCCTGCAAAGGCAGAGAGGAATGGACCCAGAGGATGGGAAGAGACTGGCCTTCTTTCAGGAGTGGGAATTCTGTTCCTGAGAACAGGTAAGAACTGTCCTGAGCTGGGTGAGAGTGGGGTTAGCTGTCAGACAGACAGGGATGCTTAAAGGAGTCTGTGACCTGTTGGGAGCGAGGAGTTGATGGTTGGGGAAGAGAGAGAGCTTGAGAAGGATGGAGGACTTGAATGGTCCTTGAAGGTGAGTGGACTGGGAGTGTACTACAGGGAGGTCAGAGGAAGGATGGGCAGTGCTGGAGGCAGCTGACATTGGCACACACGCCTTGGCAATGTTGCTAGGACTCACTGAGCACATTTTTCTCATGGCTTCCCAGCATCTCAGAATAGGACTTGAGAAAGCAGATGGTTGCCTTGGGAAATGGCTAGGGTTTGGCAGGGCAGGGTGGCAAGAGGAGAATGCCAGCCTGCAGGCACGGTATTCCTGGCGGGGGGCCTCACTGGCTTCCCATCTCCTTCCCTATCCTTGTACCAGGGAGAAGAATGGGTAAGAGTGAGAGCTGAAAAGATCCCCGCTGGGAGTTAGGGGACCTGGCTGCCATCCAGGTTCTGCTGCCCACTTTGTGTGTGACCCTGGCCAAGGCACTTCTCCTCTCTGGACCTCCATTTCTATACCCATTAATTCAAAACTTCTCAGTCTCAACACCAATGACACTTTGGGACAGATAACTCCTTGTTTTGGGTGCTGTCCTGTGCCATGTAGGACTTTTAACAGCATCCCTGATTACTAGCCAGTAAATTCGGTAACATACACACATCTCCATTGTGAACCTCCTGTTGAAAATTGTTCCCTTTCGAAGACCACTGTATAAGGGAGGAGGAAGAAGAGGAGGAGGCTGGAGGAAGAGAAGGAAAAAGAGGAGGAGGAGGAGGAGGAGGAGGAGAAGGAGGAGGAGGAGGAGGAGGAGGAGGAGGAGGAGGAGGAGGAGGAGGGGGAGGAGGAGGAGGAGGAGGAGGAGAATACTAGCTATCCAGCCAACCCCATGCACAAAAGGGTTCTCATGATGAACACATTTTAAAAATGGGCATTGAACTGGTTGGGGGAGCCTCTGGCAGCTGATTAGAGCAACTTGGATCTGAGCAGCTGTTTATCACAATTTCTCCATTTCCCCACCTGTGAAATACATGGGTCAGAGGTAGAGTTGGGTCTAGAATCCAAGCTTCCAGGGTCCAGGTTTTTCCTACACTACCAGCTTTGTGAAAGCCCACCTTTCTGCAAAGCATTCTGGGACGATGCCACATCCTTGTCTTTGCACAGTCTCTGGATGCTCCCCAGATGGATCTTAGAGAGGAGAGTGGGACTAACGGCCAAGGAGGGAGCCCAGGAGGGAGATGGAGGCAGCAAAGGAGACCAGATGCTGGGGTGGGGAGTATTTGAGTCAAGGTCCATTCAGGAGACAGAGAACATGCCAGGCATCAGAATAGGGAAAATTAAATGTAAAAGAGTGTTAACTAGTAAAAGGGTTAAAAGAAGACCCTGGCCTAGCTGGTTTGGCTCAGTAGTGGGAGTATTGGCTTGTGTACCAAAGGGTCATGGGTTCAATTTCTGGTCAAGGGCAGGTATCTCGGTTGCAGGCTCAATCCCTGGCTGGGGTTAGAGTGCATGTTGGAGGCAACCAATCAATGTGTTTCTCTCACATCGATGCTTCTCTCTCTCTCCTCCCTCCCTTCCATTTTCTCTGGGAATCAATAGAAAAATATCCTCAGGTGAGGATTTTAAAAAAAAGAAAAAGAGGACTCTGAGAAACACAGGCATGGGAAATGTAGGGGAAATGTACTGCCTTTAGCAGTGACTACAGGTGTGGCTGAAGTCAGCCTGTAACTGCCAAGTTAGGAGAGCACAGCCTGAGGGTACAATGGAGGTGGCTCTGGTGGCTGCTGAGCTGGCCACTGAAGACCCCCATGCCAAATGAAAGGAAATGAGATCCACAGCAGAAACGAGGTGCCCTCTGATGCTGTCACCTTGCAATGTCCCTCTTTGCCCTGGGTGACAGATACTAACATTGCACCAGCTGGCCAAGAGGACATGTTTCCAGGGTCCAAGTCCAGCATCACAAAGCAGGGCAACAATGGGTAGAATTGGAACTGAGGGACAATAAAGTGATAATGGTCACAGTCCTTGCCTTTGGCTAATAAGCTTCCACTTACACCTTCCACATGCTTTCAAACTTCCTTTCACAAAAAAGCAACTAACTCTGCCTTTTTACCTAATGAGGCAGTAATCCTTTGTACAAATACAACTCGGACACTTGCCTCAAAATGAGGAGACGCATAATTCCAATGTCACTGGGTCCATCGCTGACTGTGTGAATGACTCCTCAAATTCAGTACAGTCATGCTGGCTATTTTGTTTCCTAAAAACGGAATGATAAAATTAACCTCCAGTAGCTGAAACAGGTTTGGCTCAGTGGATAGAACGTCGGCCTACAGACTGAAAGGTCACAGGTTCAATTCCGGTCAAGGGGACGTACCTTGGTTGTGGGCACATCCCCAGTAGGGGATGTGCAGGAGGCAGCTGATCTATGTTTCTCTCTCATCGATGTTTCTAACTTTCTATCCCTTTCCCTTCCTCTCTGTAAAAAATCAATAATATATTTTTTTTTAAAGAAACAACTTATTTTAGAATTAGTTATGGGGGCAATGTGGGTAGCCTTTATGCAGGGAAGATTTAACCTCCAGTAACCTACATATAAATATTAATGGGAATGAGAAAAAAAACAAAATGGTTATCATCTTAATATAATTACAAACATAGCAAGCAAAGCTACTATAAACCCTCTTTTATGTAATGGATCATAAAGCCATAACTTATATCTATGACTACCTTCTTCCACTACCCATCCCACTTTTGCCCCATCCTCCACCAGAACTTCAGCTACTTGTGTTTTTTACCAGGAAAAAATGAGCCAAAACTTCATTCCTGAATGGTGAGAGCCCTCAGCTATCCTGCTTTAGGGGTTGACAAGGTTTTCTATTAACCTTTACAATTGGACAAGGAAGTACTCAGAGATGCTCCAAGAAGCCCTCCGTTCCAGTCATAGTCCTCTGTGCCCCTATTATATAGCAGCAGCTCAATTTCACCACAGTAATCAGGCTCAATCAATCATTCCATCCAGTAGAGAAACCCTTTTCTGTGGTTAAGCAAAAAAAAAAACAAAAAAAAAACCTTTTTGCTTCAGTGTTTATTCAGTGACACAAGGATCTCAAATGGCATTCTCATCCTCCCATTCATTAAGACCATCATTGTGTCTTCCCAGGTGGCCTCTTGGGAACAAAGATCTCCAAACCAGCACAGCTCAGTTTTTCTAAGAAGCAAAAATTCTGCAAGTGGGTGACCAAGAATGATAGTGAGAGGAGGCTGTGTCCCTTGTCACTTTGCTTCTCAGTTTCAGATCCCCTGGAGGGCCTGCTTGTGGGATTAGGATGTCCTCCCTTGCAGGCATGATGTTAATCTTTGTCAATAGATGGCACTGGCAGGACATGGGACTCTGCCTGAGTCCAGGTACTTTGCTTCTTCTTGGTGTGTAGGTCACGATCCTAGTGGTATCAGCAGCACCCCCACACCTGGCTTCCCAAAGGCAAGATTGATGGAGCCCCAGCTCACTTCCCAGCATCTTCCCAATGATGGTTCCTTATTCCCTGCTAGTCTTCCCCCATTCCCCAACCCTCACCCCACTCTGTGAGAAACTTCTGGGCAGCCAGTGCCCCAACTGGCTTTCCAGCACATTCAGCAGCAACCCCCACAGGTAGTTTCCCAATTTCATCAGCACCTCAGCAAGTAGTTCTCTGCCCACTAACCTTGGCCCACCATCAGACCACCTCCAGCTGGACAAACCAGTGAACTTTCCCACCATCTCACAGGCTGCAACCACAGCCTCTCCAGTGATCTGAACCCCGGCCACAAGGAGGATCCTCGCTCCCTTCCAAGTCTTTCTTTTCTAATTATTTATTGTTGAAAGTATTACACGAGCCGAGACCAGTTTGGCTCAGTGGATAGAGCGTCGGACTGCGGACTGAAGGGTCCCGGGTTCGATTCCGGCAAGGGCATGTACCTTGGCTGCGGGCACATCCCCAGTAGGGGGCGTGCAAGAGGCAGCTGATCGATGTCTCTCTCTCATCGATGTTTCTGACTTTCTATCCCTCTCCCTTCCGCTCTGTAAAAAATCAATAAAATATACTTAAAAAAAAAAGTATTACACGAGTCTCCTTTTTCACCCAATGACCTCTCCCTGCCCACTCCCACGCCCCAGCACATGCCCTCACCCCACTACTGTTTGTGTCCATTGGTTATGCTTATATGCTTTCATACAAGTCCTTTGTTCGATCTCTTAACCCCTGCCCCCCTCCCCGGCCTTCCCTCTTGAGGTTTGACGGTTTGTTCTATACTTCCATTTCTCTGTATCTATTTTTGTTCATCGGTTTATGTTCTTACATTCCACAAATGAGTGAGATCATGTGATATTTATCTTTCTCCAACTGGCTTATTTCGCTTAGCATAAGACTCTCCTGGTCCATACCCCTTCCAAGTTTTATTCCTTCCACCCTTCGATTTCCATGGTATTCTTTAGAGTTCCCTTTATCCCCCTTTAGTTCGTTCGATGTGGTTTCTGTCCCCTGATTGAACCTTGACTGACCAGAACCACTTGCTCTTCCACACCTTGATTAATGGACCCCTGTGTTTCAGTGATGAGGGAGACAGCACTACACACTGCTGTCTGAATCAAAGCATATATTACCTCCTTTCAAGGTTTGTGTCCCAGCTGGCCCCATACTGGAGCCTTCAATAAGCCATGCTACCTTCAATTAAGCCATCTACTTTCAGGTGATGAGTTATATGGTAAGACCAGTTAATTCCGTGGGAATGAGCCTACTGCAGCTCTTCCTTTATAATGAAATGAGTTCCTACAGAAGAGGCAATTCTAGGTAGAATACCATGATGGTGGGTGAGTCATTCTGTAAATCATGGATGTGATATAGGCAAAAGCACTACAGGCAGGGACAGCAAATCTTATCCAGAAAATTGTTCTATTCCAGTAAAGAAGAATCGCTTCCCCCTCCATGACGAAAGAGGTACAATGAAATCAACCTGCCACCAGGTGGATGGCTGGTCCAACCAGGGAATGGCACCGTCTTGCAGGCTCATGTTGGGGCCATATGGAGAGTTTCTGAGCACCCAGCAGTGATGGTATCCAAGGCAGCCCTTAGTAAAGGGAAGTTCATGTTTTTGAACCCGTGCATATCTGCTATCCCTGCCATTATGACAACTTAATTCAGGGGCCAACTGGACAAGCATGGGGCTTGCAGGGCAAAGAGGCTGATAACCACAACGCATGTCATAATGTTCACCTGATCATCGGAAGCCTCCCTTGCAGTGGATTCCCTTTAGTAAACATTCCCGTGGGACACAAATCGGTCTATGCCTACTCTGAAGATTCTATCAACATACCTCTTCCCCAGAAGTTTTTGCCACAATTTCCCAATCCTGTTCCTCTGACCATCAAGCCAAACTATACCATCAACAACTGCTCATAAGTCACTGTACATCCGTACTTCCAGCTAGCTCTAATTCCAAAATGGGCAACCAAATATACTTCTTAAAGTTCTACCCACTGGAAAAGTAGTTCTTCGGCACTGTCCTCCGGGGCCACTCCGGATGGGGTTGCAGTCTTCTATTTTGGATGATGCTAACCCAGTGGTCGGCAAACTGCGGCTCGCGAGCCACAATTTGCCGCTCTGTTGACCAATGAATTTGCTGACCACTGGGATAGGGGCTTACTCACAAGGAACAACAACAAACTGTGATTATTGGAATCGAGAGTCTAGGTCAGTGTTCGGCAAACTCATTAGACAACAGAGCAGCAAACCGAGGCTCACAAGTCGCAATTTGCCGACCACTGTACTAGCCTATTGTATAGCACCAGCTGTAAACCAGACTTGAGTTTGTATTCCTCGGTCAACTGGTCATAAGGAACTCCCCAGGAAGCCATAGGTATGTTTGAGAAATAGGAAGCAATGAAGCAGGCGTCAGAATCATTGGCTCATGTAACTTCATAACTTCCAGAGTTGCCCACGTGTAGTCTCTTTTCACACCACTCCTGGCTGATGGTAGATTGCTGCTTCGCAAAGCTCAGTGTATAGCTAGTTGTGTCACAAGGATCCTAAGTGGGAATCTCAGGCTGAGGTCACCTGATGTCCCACAGTTAGGCACCCAGTCTCTACCACAGTCCCGTAGCAAGCTAGAAGCTATTTCTCAGAAGAACGAGTGTTAGCTACATAAGAAGGAATGGATTACTCAAACCCTAGAGGTCTGTTCTGTCATCACTCTTTGGGGACTTGCCTGAGACTCCATATAGCATCTATTCTTACTATAAAATTTCTGAAAATCGTTGGGTCTACTGGATTATAGGATGAACTGGTAGAAAGACTTTTTGCAAGCCTTTACTTGCTACAGAGCCTTCAAAGCTGGCAGTCTACTGAGGATTTTACCAATGGATCAAAGTAGCTCACACAAATGTGATATATGTTTCTTCTAAAATAAAAGAGCCTACAAGCCCACCCTCTTTCATTAAGGTTGGTAGTGGAAGGTGCAGCTGGTAAGCACCCTGTCTTCTTAGTGGGACTAAACATTGGTGTCATCATAATTCTTTTTGTTTCTCTTATAGTCAACAAAAACGAACTTGGGAAGTGAACATTCTTCGAGGACCCTGACATTCCAAAACAGAAAGTTTGCCACCTCCCTCTGTCTTCTACTCCCATAAAAACAATAGAGGGAGGTATGAGGAAGCAAGTCTGTGTATGTGGAAGCACCTGGCTGTTCACTAGAATCTTTATGTTTAGACTTTAGATGTCTTTGCCACACTGAATTGCTCCAGGAAAGACGATTTCTGGGGCAGAAGCTGCAATTGGAATCACCACCTGATGAATCACATAAATCTTTATATTCTAGTCATTTTCCAAAACCCATCCAACCTCTGCACAGGCCAGCAGGCAAGTTAAATGGTGATGAAATAGGAATTATCACCTCTGTATATTCCAGTCTTCATTAACCCCTAAAATTTCCCCTGGGATAGAGAAGTGCTCCCAGTTTACTATCAGGGCAGAGAAAGGAAATTTCAGGAACTTCCATTTTTTCCAGAATTCCTTCCATAATTGCCCTCACTTCCTGAGTCAGAGGCCCAATACGGGGATTCCTTCCCAAGTTATACCCAAACTCTCGCATGAACAACTTGGCAGTGCTGTAAATGTAACTGGTGCTTAAATTCTGTGACCCACACAAGTAAATATTTTATTTTCATCGATATCAGCTCCATTGCTTCATGAAGAGATTTTTTTTTCATGGAAGCTCTGTGGTTTTCAAACCAGGATTTGAGCTAATTAAACAGCCTAAACTCCTTTTGTTTTTTCTGGAGTGCTTCAGTGAGTTCAAGAATCCATCCCACACCACAGTCCTTGCAGTCATAATCACTAATGTGATGATCAGGTGTAGTGGTCATTTGGGTTCCCAAGACACTGTCTTCAGTAGACACCACATCAAAACCCATTGCTGGTGACAGCATAGTTACGATGCCACTGTGCTGAGGATCGCTAGCATCCCAGGTCCCACTGGCAGGGGGCTCGGCACTGTGCTCAAGTCCATGGGCAACAAAACCGATCACAACTGCACTTTCGAGGGTCTGTTTCCTGGGACCACCCTTGCTCCTGATTCTATATCAATGAAATCCAGACAGGAGACAGAGCTCATGGCCCATCATTTTAATATGAAAATTTTAATATAAAGAATTAACTAGCAAAGGGCAGTTAATTACTAACAGAGGTAAATGAGGATGCTAAGGGACCCAGAAGTAGCAGGAAAAAGGCATCCAGAAGAAAAGGTGTTCTGCAAAAAATAAAAATAAAATAAAAAAACTACTATGTCCAGGCTGAGGGAGAGTGAATAATGAAGGAGCTAAGGAGTGAGGAGAAGGTCCTCACTGAGGACTGATTCAAACCACCTCCATGAGGGTGGGATGGCCACAGAACATGCAGCCTCCAGTGGCTAAGAAACTTGCCCGTTGGTGTGGGCTAGCACTGGTCTGTAGAAGCCGCCTTCAGGAAAGTGAGGCCTGAGGGTACATCGGGAGCTGGTTTACAAGAGTCACTGAGGTTTTGGCTCCTGTACCGGTTGTTTTTTATTCAAAAGAGGGAGGAACAGAATCTGGAAAATTGCCTTCCTGCTGCTATCACCTTACAGTGTCCCTCTTGCGCCCCCTACTGGCAAAGTCTGTCATTGCTCCAGCAGGCAAAAAAACTCTTACAGGGTCCGGCTCCAGCATCACCAAGCAGGGCAAAGAAGGGTGTGTTTGGAGCTCAGAGATAATAAATCAATAACCGGCATTGGGGAGAGGTAGGTATGGAAGGGAGCAAAGGGTTCACTAGGGAAAGAGGCTTTGTCTTTTGGGGACGAGGGGCAGGCATGGGCTGGAGCTGGGAGAAAACTATTCCCAGCTCTCTTCAAAAAGAGAATGCAATCACATAATAAACACAGCTCAAGAAAGCCACATTGTTCTGCTTTCAAAAGAACACAAAATAAAATTCCTGGCAGGCTTCCTCTCCCCACCCCTGGGAGCAAGTAGGAAGTGAGTTGAGATACATTTCATTTTTCCTGAAGAGGCTTTCTCCGTTCCTTGGCTCCTGCTCACTCACCACACCCCGCCCAACACCCCATTTGCAGTTTCACCTGATATTCAAACACTCATTCAACAGCATTTCCGGCAGACCTTCTAGACCACTGAGTGTGGGACGCTGCCTGCCTGTGGGCCTCAGCTAAGTCTGTCTACGCTGCCTGTGCTGAGCCTGGCACAGCCAGTGCTGAGAGGGCAGACTGAGCCATGGACAAGAGGTTAGCAAGCAGCTAACGTGGTTCAGGTTCAGACGTCCCAGCACGTCTGTGATGATTCCAAGAGCAAAGGCTTTGAAGCCAAGGGACGTGGATTCTAATCCTACCTTGGTTCTTTTCTAGCTGTATAACCTTAAGCAATTTGCCTCACCTCCCTGAACCTGTTTCCTTGTCTATCAGATGGTTTTGGTAATACGTACCTCTCAGGATTTCTGGAAGACTGGGGACAATGTCTACATTAAGTATGATGCAGGGACCTACCAGGGTGAGTGCCCAGACCCATCAGACCACAGCCTAGGCCACATCCATGGTCTCACCATACTCAGAAAGTAGATCGAAGGCCAGTGGCCTGCCACCACTGAGCCATCAGCTCTGTTAACGTGGGTTTATTGTTTGTTTGTTTATTCTTTTTTTCAATTACAGTTGACACAATATTCTATTGGCTTCAAGCATTAGACATTAAATGACTTATAAAGTGATTAACCCAATAAGTCTAGTACCTAGCTGGCACCATACATAGTTATGACAATATTACTGATTACATTCCCTACCGTTGTCACTGATGTTGAACCAGTGGTATCTCCGTGGAATGGGCTCCCAAAGAGCACCTAGTCCCACCTCCTCACTGGGCAGATCAGAAGATTGAGCTCCAAAAACAGCAGATGTTTGCTCAAGGCCACACAGCATGGTGGCGGCTGAGCCAGCACTAGAACCCAGCACATGGCATCAAGCCATTTGACCATCTGGAAGACTAAAAATAATGTGCTTGAAGTATGGGCTTTAAAGGAGGACAGATGGTTTGAATTCTGGCCTTGCACCTTCCATTCATTCAGCAAATATTCACTGAGTGTGTGCTAGGCACCATGCTCAGTGCAGGGGGCACAGAGGGCAGGTCCACATGGCCCAGCTCTCTCACTGTCTGGTGGGAGAGGCAGTGAACAAACAACCAATGAATAGCAAGCTGATTGCCCACTGTGAAAAGGCAACTGGGGCCAGAGGGGGCAGGGCCCTGAGAGAGACAGGGACAGCGGGGCAGGAAGGCACCTGAGGGCAGTTGGAAAGGACCTCTGAAGGAGGGGCATCTGAGCTGAGACCTGGATACCTAGAAGGACCAGTCATACGGGGACTAGTGAAGGGCATCCAGGCAAGGAGTGTGAAGTGATGAGAAGAAATGAGGCCAGAGGGACACGGTCAGAGAAAGGGCAAAGGTAGCCCAGCTAGTGTGGCTCAGTGACTGAGCATCAGCCTAGGAACCAGGAGGTCATGGTTCAATTCCTAGTCAGGACAACATGCCCGGGTTGCGGGGCTCTAACCCCAACAGGAGGCGTGCAGGAGGCAGGCAATCAATGATTCACTCTCATCATGGATGTTTCTATCTCCCTCTCCCTTCCTCTCTGAAATCAACAAAAATGAGAGAGAGAGAGAGAGAGAGAGAGAGAGAGAGAGAGAGAGAGAGAGAGAGAGAGAGAGAGGCCATATCAGACAAGGCCTCCAAGGTCAGGGCCAGGAGCTCAGCTTTTACTCAGAGCAGTAGGAGGTCACTGGAGGGTCAGAGCAGGTAGGTGATGTGACCCAGCTTATTTTTTTCAAACGATCACTGGCTGCTGCCGTGAATTGGACATTTGGTGGTTGTGCGACCTTGGGCAAGATGCTTACAGCCCTGAGCCTGCTCTCCCCTCTAAAATGGGGGTAACAGACCCTCCCTCCCAGGTTTCACTGGAGGCTGGCATGACAACACACACGGAGCACTTAGCACCATGCCCTACGTGTTGTATGCACCAAGTAACGCTTTGCTGTTTCACATCACTGTGTCCAAAGCCCTCATCCTGCACCAGCACGGCCTGCACCTGCTGAAACCTATGGTCCTTCCAATCCAATCCACACAGCCCAGCCTCCCACTGCCTCAGAGCACCTCACCCCGTGGTTTCTTCTTCCTTTTCTCGGAGGAGGCCCCGAGGCCCACTGAGAGTCAGGACCTGCCTCAGTGCCCCCGTGGAAAGAGGGCCCTCAGACTAAGAGCCCCAGACCCAGGGTCCCTGCTCTCTCCACACATGGCAAGGTAGGTTCTTGTTGGTTCTGGAGCCCAGGCAATGACACCATTATTCCTGCACAGCCCTCAGCCATGGGGGTGTCTATTAAACTCTTGTCCATCAGAAGACAGCCAAGGGTGGTCAGCAGGATCCCAGTGACAGGGAGGCAGCCAGGGCCTGCTCTCAATTAAGGCCTTGCAAATGGCCTTAGCATCTATCAAAGTCACGGCTCCATCTCCTGGGTGCCCGGGATATGTAACATGTCCCAATCAGAGGCCAGCAGAGAGGCCGTGAGAAGTAATAATTGCCTTGGCAGGTTCCTACAGGAGATTTATTATGACATAAAAAAAAACTTTTAAAAAAAAAACAAATTTAGCTGCTGGCAGTACCAAGCAGCTGGCCCATCCACACTGATAGGAATCCTATTTGCTGGGGTTGGGTAGGTAGGGGCTTCTACCCCAGCTGGCTGGGCCCGTGAACCATTCTTCTCCTTGTGCTCTAGGCCGCCCTGTCCAAGAGGGTACCACCTCTGGCACATTCCACAGCCTTTGGGAATCAGTGCCCAGTTCACAAATTACTCATGTGGTGTGGCACCAAGTGATCCTCTGGCTTTTGACACCACCCAGATCATCCGTGGAGCAAGGTGATTAAAGGCCCAGGCTGCAGTCAGCCTAAATGTGGGTTCAAATTCAAGTCCGGACTCCGTCATGTACTGGCTGTGCCTCTGGGTGAGTAAACTGCCTCTCTGAGACTCCATTTCCTCTTCTCTAAAAGAAGGGGGAGTGCTGCCTAAAGAGCTGTTATATAAATTAGGAGAAAAAGGTACAAGGCATCTAACAGAGTAATAGGTGCTAAACAAAAAGTTATGCTGTTCATCTTTATTATCCAAGGCCTTATCATGTGAGATGACATTTATGGAGGGACAGTAACTTTGCTAGTTCTGGGGTGTTTGTTTGTTTTTACTATGCTAGCTCTATTTAAGCATTTTATCTCTACGCTTCACCACCAATCCTGCAAGTAGGTATCGTTATGTTGATTTTCTAGATTAGGAAGCAGAGTGGTTAAGGCACTTGAGCAAGGTCACCAGCTGGTGGAATGTGGAGCTGGGGGTGGGATGCTGGCTTGTTGATGCTGGAGCTAGTGCTCCTCCTAATACACAGCCTATCTTCCCAGCTCCTCTAAAAGGCCATGTAAGGCCACTAGTCAGACAGATTGACACAACCACACTTCCGCCTCCCTTCCTTCTTTCCTTCCCTCCCTCCTGCCATCATGTCTCGAGCACCAGCTCCAAGATCAGCCCTTTGCTGGCCAATGAGACCAATAAAATGAACAGAGAAATACTCTTTGCCCTTGAGAAGGCCAATACCTGATGGGGCAAGAATAAAGCTGTCTCCACATTGCCTGGAACATATGTATCAGTTAGCGTTTGCTGCATAACAAACAATCCCAAAAATGTATTGTTTCAAAAGAAAGAACAATTTATTCTCTCTCCAGTTCTGGGGGTTGATTAGACAGTTTTGGCTAAGTTTAATCATGCAGCTACACTCACACTCACCTGACAGGTCAGTGAATCTACAAGTTCCAAGATGGCCTAGTTTGCAGGTCTGACAGCTGGTATCTGCCACTCAAGTTACATTGGTGCTTCTCCATGTGCCCTCAGTCTTCAGGTAGGCTAACCAGGCTTCCTTACATCGCAGAGAACCAGAAGGGCACAACAAAAGCTGCAGTGCCCCTGGAGGCTTAGGATGCAGAATTTGGTATCACTCATGCCACATTCTACTGGTCAAAGCAAGTCAGATTCTGTTGCTTAGCTAGTATCGGACATACATTTGTGGCCTACCACATAAGGCTCAGCAGTCAGTGTCGAATGAGTATGAGCAGGCCAGTCTAGCTAGGCGAGACCCTAATACATTTTTAATTCAGATGAAAGGATGTTGAATTGTGTGGTTAGAATGGGTTCTACCCTTTAACCAATAGAAAAACAGGCACAGAGAGTCAGCCAGTGCGCAAGCAGAATCAGTACATCATAGAGCCAGTCCTCACATGAAGAAATCGAGGCCCAGAAACAACAGGGGAGAAGGGATCTTGCTCAAAGTCATATAGCAAGTTTGTGAGAACCAGGAGCAACTCAGGTCCCTACCAGCCAGCCCACTCCTCCTCCCCTCTAGCTCCTGAGGAAGCTCTAGGCTGGGGCTGGGCTGAACTTGGGCAGCAGGATGACCACCCCCAGATGTGTGTCTCTTGTCTCCACTCTGCTGAGTGCACATGAGTAACCCTTTCAGCACACCTGGCACCACGCAAGAAACTTAACCACAATGTCTTCTGCTCCTAACAGGACTGTCCCCATTTTACAGATGGGAACCAAGCCCTGGAGAGGACAGTTGACTTGCTACCCGGGGCCTCACAGCTGTTGAAGCCCGTCTGCCTGACTCCAAAGCCTGAGCCTCTCAAGCTGCCCCCAAAAGATCTCAACCAGCTCCAGGCCCCCAGGGGTGAGAGCAGCTCTGGGACCCTCGGAGGTCTCAGGATAAAGCCCACTCACTGCCTGGTGAAGAGGCCTCGGAGGAGGCAGCAATAAGCAGAGTCCCGGGGAACCGCCTCTGCAAATGGAAGGACCCCGAGTGATGCTCTGGTCCACACCTCCACCATTTTATGGGAAAACGGATGCCAGACCAGCACGCAGGCCTCTGACCCCCAGTTCAGGGCCCTCCCTCGGCCCTGGGACGCTGGGGCAGGTGAGCAGGCCCCAGTGGGGCTGGTCAGACACACACAGGGCCGCTCGGTGGCATTCAGAGAGCACGTTTATTTACAAAGCACTTTACAAACATCAGCTTTTGCCTCCCCACAGCCCCCTGCGAGGTAGGTCAGTAGTCATATCTACAGTTTACAGATAGGGAATCTGAGGCACGGAATGGGGGTGTGGCCTGCCCCGTTTTAAAGAGATCTTCCCACCCACCCATCAAAAAATAAACAGAAAAGCACTGATCCTCCACCCCAAGCACACCTTCTTCCTCTGAACTCTCAGGGTTGGGAGCACCCCTCACCTAACAGTTGGTATCCTGATCAGGAGCCACAGGAACCTCAACCCCACGGGCTGCTGTTCAGCCTTATACTTGTTCAGACTGCCACTGGCCCAGGCTGAGCAGGACCCGGCCAGAGAGGCCGGAAGTTATAGGCAGAGGCGCCTGAGGTTGTGTCTCATTCTGCAGATGCTGGGTCAGGCAGGGAAGGGGCTTCACATCAGTAGGGAAGCTTGGGCAGATCCTGGTTCAGGGAACTCAGAGCACAAGTCAGGGAAGCAAAAGTGGGAAGGATCATGAGCAAAATTTCCCAGGGGCTACAGGGCGCAGCGGTGGAGGAGGGGCTGCGGTTCCCCCTGGGGGACCTCAGGCTTGTGTGCCCACTGGCAAATCAGGGCAGAGCCCAGCCTCCCCAGGACCGCAGGGACTCAGCCAGATGGGGTTCTAGATGTCAAAGCCCAATGCACTCCCTGCTCATGTTGAGCCGTGCTGGGTGGAACCTTGGCCTGGTACACATTCCACCAAGGGCTGGAATACAGTCAAAGGGCTTGAGCCTGGTCCCCAGAGCAAGCAGTTCTGAGCTCCTGTCACTCTGCCAGGCAGTGCCAGGCCTCTCGGCGCAGGCCAGCAGGACCCTACACAGGTGGGAGGCTACCGTCTCGCTAAGCTTCTCTTTGGCCCCCAGGCTGCCCACAGTACATTTGGCGAAAGGCCCTGCCCACAGTGAAGGCAGCACCAAGAAGGCCCATCACCCCCTCCGGGGCCTTCCCCAGGGGTTGTGGTTGAGCAGAGCTGGGAACACAGGTCCTCCTCTCAGTCGGGATGACGGGCCTGGCCCTGAGTGTGCAGTGGGTGCTCCAGGCCAGGGGCCCCCGCTATCTTGACTCCAGCCCCTCCAGGTACTCCAGGGCCATATCATAGCAGAAGTGGTACTGATCCTGGGGAGAGGAGAGAAGGAGCCATGAGTGGGGAGGGCAATCATGAGACCTGGCCCGTCATGGGGAGAAGGGGAAACAGGGGACACATTTTGGCACCACAAAACTAATTGTGGGGGACCCAAGGCCCAACTGTGGGGACTAGCTATGGGAGAGTGGGCACTGAGGGGACTGGCTGGGCATGGAGGTTGGAAGTGGCTGGGCACAGGGGACATGGCACCTCACCAGGGTCTCCACCATATTGGGCTTGTAGTTCCTAAGCGTTTTGGCAGCAAAGAAAACGTCCACCAGGTTGTGGCAGCGAATCATCTCCAGGACCGTGGCGCAGGCGCAGAAGGTGCCGCTGCGGCCACCCCCGTTTCTAAATGAGACACAGAAGGTTTGGGGTAAGGCTTGGGGGAGGAGGGTGAACTCCAAGGTGAAGAGCGGGCCCAGGGTCTAGGAACCCAGAAGGGAGGGGCCAGGAGCCCAGAGGTGAGGGCAGGGCCAAGGAACCCAGAAGGGAAGCTGGGGGAGCCCAGAGGTGAGCAGGAGGTGAAGGGGGCGGAGTCTGGGCTAAGACAGACATCCAAAGCTGAAGGTATCTAGGAAGACAGCCTGTAGGAGACACAGCTGATTCTGAGGAAGGAGGAAGGCACACTCCCTGAGAACTAATGAGACAGCCACAGAGCAGGGCAACAGAGCAGCAAGCAAAACCCAGAGAGTAGGATGGGAACTGAATACTGAGAATACAGGTCACCCCAGCAATGCAGACACAGCTACAAACACAGGTACACCCTGAGTCTCCACGCCCTGTCCCCCGTCCCTCTCCCTCCTCTGTTCCTGTAACTCAGGGCGTGAAGTCCTCTCGGGAGGTGAGGGGCTGGACAGGCCCTAGCCCCATCTCTCGAGTCTCTCCCACTAGAACTGAAAGCCCCTGAGAGGCAGGCCAGGCCCGACCCGGCTCCCTGCCCCACATCCAGCACCCCCAGCCCAGCGCCGAGAAGTCTGAAAGCAGCAAAGAGTGACTGCAGCAGACAAGAGTGCAGAAGTGAGTCGTGGACGGGGTATATGAGTGAGTGAGTGAGTTAGTTAGTTAGTTAGTTTTAGTTAATGAAAAGGTGAGCATTCACGAACAAAGACCAGAAATCCATTGGCTTTTACTACAGGATCACAGGACCCTGGCGGGGCCCTAATTACATGGGCAAAGTCAAGCATCACACACGGAGAGCTGGGCAGTTCTGCAGGGTCAGAGCTCACTGGGATCCTCCAGGGAAGGCAGGGCTGAGTGTCTGGGAGCCCAGGGCTTTGGTGCCAGCTTGAGGCTGGCCTCTCATGCTGGACCTTTCCCTCACGCTCCCCACCCCCTCCCCGCGGCAGGCCCGCACTCACAGGCAGTGCACGACGGTGCGCCCGTCCCCGCTCTCCGCCTGCCACCTGTCCACCTCGTCCAGCAGGCGCAGGAAGGCCTTCTTGGAGTCGGGCGTGTCCCGGTACGCGGACCAGCGCAGGAACTGGAAGTGCCGCACCAGCAGGTGCCCCTCCTGCAGCTGGGGGTGAGGGCAGCCGGCCAGGGGGACGTGAGCCCCGGGGTTACCAGGCCCCCGGTGACCTCCAAAAGGTGCTCACAGGCCACACACCCCCACCACCCCGGTTCTCACCCTGGGGCTCCCAGGTCACTCACCCTCGAGATGTTCTGCACCCGGAAGACACGGGCCACCAAGTCTTCGTCCGCCGTGCCCGACACAAACTCCACCTCCATGAGGCCATACTGCTGCCGGCCCGGCTCCGGCCAGTACTGCAGGCACGGCTGGCGGCACGAGCAGAGACGGGCGCTGAGCAGAGCCTCTGGGCAGCTGCCACTCACCCACCCCAACCTCCACACTTGCACTGGGACTCCCACGCACCCTGGCCCACCCACTCCCTCCAGACTCCTCTTCAGAGTCCATCCACTCGCCACCACTCATCCACAGACGGCAGTGCACGCATGGCCGGTGTGTTTGCAGACACCTCCGGGGCAGCGGAGACAAA
The DNA here is from genome assembly GCA_027563665.1 of Antrozous pallidus. Lineage (NCBI taxonomy): Eukaryota > Metazoa > Chordata > Mammalia > Chiroptera > Vespertilionidae > Antrozous > Antrozous pallidus. Next base: position 194,179,589 of record CM050508.1, read on the forward strand.
CCCTTCAAGGTGGTGCCCTGGTGCTCTACCAGCCACACCCCACACACCTACACAGGCTGCCCTTCCCAGGGGCGGCCTCATCAGCCCCTCCATCCCCACAACCCCACCCCCGGTCTTCTCTCTCACTGCTTCTGCCTTCCAGCATCACCTCAGAGGGGACCTAAATGGGACCTAAATGTATCCCCCTCCAGGCCACAGACTTGAGCCAGCAGAGGGACAGAGGCGGCAGGCCCCTACATACATACACACAATTGCTCCAGGCTAGTTGGTCCCAGGCCCCAGCTTCTAGTCTCAGCTCTTCCTGATTCTGGGCCCATTTTTCCACCTGTGAAATGGCCCCACACTCCTCCCAGACAACACTAGGCTGGGGGTGTGGGCAGCCGGCCAGGGGGACGTGAGGAGGCAAGCTACACCCGTAAGGAGAGGGCACTTCCGTGCCCTTTCAGGCTGGGGTTCTAGCAAGTCCTTGCATTCAGGCCTTTGCACATGCTGCTCCCTCCATGGGTCACTCATCCTCCAGCCTCAGAAGCAGCTCTCACCCTCATCATCTTCATCCCTGCCATGCACTGAGTGAGAGCCTCCTGTGCACTGGACATGGCCCAGGGCTAAGCATCCTCCCTCTGTCTGACATGGTCCTGACAACAACCCCGAGATCACCGGCGCTCTGATGGTGCCCATTTCACAGAGAAGGAAACTAAAGCACAAACTATTTCCTAGATCGAACAGTCAGAAAGTAAGGAGGCTGGAACTTTTTCTGCCTCAAAGACCAACCCCCCCTACCCCCCCCCCCCGCCCCCCGCCGCCGCCATGATGGGCAGTTTAGTTCAGCAACTAATCGGCTCTGGAAGGCGGCGGCGCAGAGTAGGGGCGCAGCTCTGTGCTTCCCAGCTGTGACCCTGGGTCTTAATCTTCTCACCTGAAGCCCAAAAGTGCAAAGCAGAGTCCCTGGCATAGCAAGTACTTAATAAAAAGCAGCTCTTTTCCTCCAGTCTGACAATCTCATTGACAGACAAGGAAACGGAGGCCCCGGGAGAGAGCATGACCTGTCTCAGGTCACTCAACCGATAGGGGGCAGAGCTGGGATCCAACCCCTGACGTTGGGGCTGTGCCCTGAACGCACGGTGGCGTGGGCAGCAGGCAGCAGGCAGCCGGCAGCAGGCAGCCGGCAGCCAGCGGGCCCTCACCCAGGCGGAGTTGGACTGGTGCAGCTGGTTGAGCATGACGATGGAGGTGCAGCCGTAGTCGTAGACCAGCCTCCAGAAGTCGGGCGTGGTGCTCTGCAGGGGGTGCAGGGTCACGATGAAGGCTGCGCTCCGCGTGTAGCTCTGCAGGGAAACCGGGACTCAGCGGGCAGGTCACCGCCACGACACAGCCCGATCCTCTGCCACAGGCTGAGCCTCTCCCCCTGCCCACACGGCTGCGCCCCACAGGACCAGGCTGCCGCCATGGGCCACTTCACAGGCTGGCAGCACACGGAGGCCTGAGTGGTCAGGGTGAGCCCCCAGACCTCTCTAGAGTCCAAGGCTATGGTCCAACGAACTAAACAGCAAAAGGTCCCCAAATAGGTGACAATAGAAGCTTGGGCCTGGTTGGCAGAGGCTGGCCAAGCCTGCTCTCTGCCTCAGGGCCTTTGCACATGCTATTCTTATTGCTTAGGACAGTGGTCGGCAAACTCATTAGTCAACAGAGCCAAATATCAACAGTACAACGATTGAAATTTCTTTGGAGAGCCAAATCGTTTAAACTTAAACTTCTTCTAACACCACCTCTTCAAAATAGACTGGCCCACGCCATGATATTTTGTGGAAGAGCCACCACACTCAAGGGGCCAAAGAGCCACATGTGGCTCGCGAGCCACAGTTTGCCAACCATGGTCCTAGAACAAATTTCCCAAGTGTTTACGTGGCTTTCTCCCTCCCTTCTTTCTGGTCTTTGCTTAACTGTCTCTTCCTCTAAGAGGCCCTCCTTAACCTTAACCTCATCAAAAATAACCACGCATGCAAGCCCCCAAAACCCACATTAAGTATTTCTTCTGCCTGGTTGACTGCTGTAGAAATTACCAGTGTCTGACATTCTGTTGGATATTTATGTAATAATTGCTCACCCCATTCCCCAAATGCAAAGGTCAAGAGATCAGAGATTCCAGAGTGTGGCCTGTACCCAGCGTCCCATTCCCACCAGGGTCAGGGAGCCCCAGTCACCCTCCCCAGCTCAGAGACCCACAGGCCCCTCACAGAGCCCGATGCCCAGCCCAATGTGCAGATGGACCAATGAGGTCAAAAAGGGGGCTGGGAGGAAGGTCACAGATTCCTAAGTTCCCATCCAAAACTCTCTGGCACTCATGCCAGCGCCCCAGGTCCCTGGCCCCCTCAGTAGGTGCATGCACACCCACCTACTCACGCATCCCACCAGGCTGAGTGACAGCGACTGGTGGGCCCCTCTCCAGCCTCTCCCTCAATGGCTGGGGCTACTCCTCCCCTTGCCTTTAGCTCACACCAGGAAGCCCTTGAGAAGCAAGCATGGGGGCTTTCCCTCTTTAGAGAAACTCCTCTGTCCCCTGCACCATCCTGCCCAGGGACTCTGCCAGGACCCAGGCCCTCTCCCTCATACCTGCTCTGAAAAAACCTCCCTCTCCACGTCCCTCATCTCCATGTGGAGGGACATCAGTGGTCGGCAAACCCGTCACTGGTCCATCTTCCTGCACTCCACTCATGGCAAGTTTGGGACACGGACTGAGCATGCTCAGCTCAGCCCCTTCTCCTATTTCCCCAGGCCAGCCTGTCCTCAGAGAGTGTGCGATCAATGGCTCCTGCTCCTGCCACATGTAAGGGCCTGTCCCAGGTGGGAAGGGGTGGCCTGTGGCTGTGCAGCTGTATCCAGGACAAACTGCCTGACTCGGGAGCAGAGGAGGAGTCAGTCCTTAGCCACATGTCGGAACTCACATTCTCCAGTTTGATCCGGTCTGTCTCCTGCACCCACCTCTCAACTGTTTCCATTTGGGAGAGGAATGAGGTGATGCTCACAGACTCTCCCCCTCTCAGAAGGCAGCATCTTGGAGTTACTCCTTGGGAACTAAAGCCCCTGTTCTGCTTGTAACACTCAATGCAGGAGGTGGTGCCCCCAAGCTGGGAGCAGGGGAAGAGGCTTCTAAATGGCTCCTGAGCCCTCAGACCAAGCCAGGGCGGGGCTAGGGAGCAAGTCCCCACCCTGGACCATGTCCTGAAACCAGCTCCCGCTCGGTCACCCCAGCACAAGCTCCCCTGGCTCCAGACTCCAGGTCTCAAACCCCAACCCCAGACCCTCCTATCCTCCCAGACAAAGCCCCCAGATCACTCCTACTCCAGGCTCTGCTTGGTCCAATCCTGCAGCCCTCCCTGAACTCTGCCACCCAACCTCGACTCAGGCCAAGGGTAATACCGGAGGGGGAGACTGCCTTGGATGTCCTGAATGGAGCTCATTGGGGATAGAACAGTGACCCCTGAAAGGGCAAAGGGTCCCAGAACCAGAGACCTCAGTCCTACTCCCTGGCTCCTGGTCATCCCCACATGAAGGGAGGAGGGGGCAGTCCCAGAGCCCACCCCACACCCGAGCCCTCACATCAGTCAGGGCCGCGTTGATGTAGTTGTTGGGGTCCCCGTCGGTGGAGATGAGGAAGGGCAGGCAGCGGTCGGGGGGCAGGACATCCATGCTGCGGTTCTTGTCTCGGTTGCGGGGCAGCAGGGCGATGCTGCACTCCTCCACGTCCAGCTGCGGCGTGACCGAGTTCAGCGTCTAAAAGGAGTGAGAAGAGGAATGGCAGTGGCACCCTGCACTTACTGGGCCTCCTCACAGCTCCATGAGGAAAACTGGGCTGAGTTATTCATCCCATCTCTGACTCCTACAGCCTGAGGACCTCCAACACACACATACACTCACACACACTCACACACACACTCACACACACACACTCACACAAACACACTCACACACACACACACACACTCACACACACACACACACTCTCACACACACACTCATACACTCACACACACTCACACACATACACACACTCACATACACACACACATATACACACTCACACTCATACACACTCACACTCACACACACTCACACACATACACACTCACACACACTGACACACACACTCACACAAGCACACTCACACACACACTCTCACACACACTCATACACACACACATATACACACACTCACACACACACTCACAGACACACACTCACAAGCACACCTACATACCTATATACACCTGTACATACACACTCCTGCCCCACCTGGAACTCTTCCCGCAGCTGGGAGGAATTGCTCTGAGGGTCAATGCGAATCATCTCCTTATAGGTAGCCTTGAATTCACTGACAGGGATGGTGGTCTCCCCACAGAGGCAGGCCTCCAGGATTGCGTCATGGATGAAGATATACTGCTCCTAGAACAGGAGATAAGAATATGAAGAACCAGGAGGGGAAGATAAGCTAGAAATTTGGGGTGGAGGCAGGAGGAAGCAAGCTCAAGGTTCAGGCACGGGTGTGCTGATGTGGAGTTCAGCTACATGTTACTACGGGTTGGACCAATCCTACTTGAAACAACCTTCCTGGGTACATTCACTTATATTTCATCCCTATATCAACCCTGTGAGCAGCTCTGATGGTGCGGAGACAGCCCAGTCACATGTAGCGAGGGTACAGACAGGTCAGATCTTGACTGCAAGAACCTATGACCTTGGCCTCTGCTTTTTGACATAACCCAGCAGGACACAGTGGAGCTGAGTTTGGCAGACCCTGAGAGGTTGGCAGGGGTGGGAAAGAACACAGGGACACCCTTCTGAAGCCAGCACACAGAACCCGAGTCCTGGAGAGGGGGCCGCATGCCCTACCTCAGTCTGGATCATGTTGACACGCCGGGAGCAGAGGGTCTTCACGCAGTTGTAAATGTCCACGACACCCTCACACTCAGCCATGTCCAGCATCACATCCAGAACGATGTAGCAGCCTGTGCGGCCAGTGCCGGCGCTGGGAGAGAGTGACCCAGGCCAGGTCAGGGCCTTGGGAAGGGAGCCCACGTCCAGGGGGGAGAAAAGAGAGGTCTCGGGGCACCTGGCCATGTCTCCACCATCCAGGCAATAGGAACACAGAGAGGCCCCCGCCCCGGGCGAGGAAGAGCCAGGAGAAAGCCTCTGGAAGAGTTCCAGTAAAGGACAGAGCTGGGGATGGGCCTTGGGGAAGGAGAGAAGGAAAAGGGGTAATGCAGGGAGAACGCAGAGGTGAAACTTAGCAACTTCGATCAGAGGGGAGGAACAAAGGTGATGCTCAGAGATTATCCAAGACTGGTCTTGCTCTTAGATAGTCCACCGATCTCCTGCACATCCCTCATAGCCCCAGCCACTCACAACCCTCCCAGCAGATAGCATTCTTTCATTAAAGCACCCTTCCTGCTACCTGGTCATTCGTTGCATGACTGTCTCCCTAACCCAACTGGGAGCTCACCCAGAGCTCGGCTGAGTCTGTCTCATCTGTCCCTTGCATTTTTGTGCTGAGCAGCAGGTAGAGCAAAGTTAAGGGCGGAGGATGGAGAAATAGACAAAGATGACACCAAGATTTCAAGCTTGAAAAAAGTAGTATTGAAGTGTTGTCCGGGACATAGAGCAACTGGGTCCCTCATACACTGCTGGTGGGAGCTTAAATTAGAACAACCACTTCGGAAAACCAGCGTTATCTATGCAAGCTGAGTGTTTGCAGACAGCAATTCCACTCCTACGCACATAACCCACAGAAACGTGTATGTATGTTGGCCACAAGACATGCAATAGAATGTCCTCAGCAGCTCTATTCCTATAGCTCAAAACTGGAAACCAGCCGAACGCCTATCAACTGCAGAAGCAATTAATACAATGTGGTTTATTCATCCAGGTAAATAAGATACAATAGGAATGGACCTTGGGGAACATAAAGTTGAGGGAAAGAATTCAGACACCAAAGAGCACCTGCTGTATGATTTCATTCATACCAAGTTCAAAAACACACACCACCAACCTATGGTTCGGAAGTCAGGATAGTGATTGGTCAGGACGGTGATTGGTCAGGACGGTGATTGGTCAGGACGGTGATTGGTCAGGACAGTGATTGGTCAGGATGGTGACTGGTCAGAGTGGGAGGAGGGGGCTCAGGGACCTCTAGGTGCAGGTAATGTTTCTTGATCTGAGTAGTGCTGGTTATTTCACGGGTATGTGCAACATATGAAAATTCATAATGTCATATATACACTTCTTTGTGCATGTTGCTTCAGTATATTATTCATGGATGAAGTTTTATTCTAAAAGATGGTATCCTAAAGAAACCAAAGAGAAGCTGGTTTGCGGGTGGCAGGGCAGGCAGTGGCATGAGCCTGCTTTGTGACATCGGGAGAGCTGATAAGAAGCCAAGGAGAGGAGCCAGGACAAGATACAGAGGCCCAGGGGCCACGGGTCGAAGGTGAAGCTCTCCAAGGAGGTGTCAGGGAGGCAACAGTTGGGGAAGGAACAGGCCAGGGCAGTGGGCCTCCACTTATGAGGAAGAAGGAAGATGAGCTGAGGAGGAAGTGGAGCAGAGAGAGAAAGGACAGTTGGGGTCAGGAGAGCTGTGGAAGGTGAGAGGGCCAAGGGGTGAGGAAAGTTCCTGGGTTTGGAGAATAGAAGGCAAAGTCCTTCCCAGCACCTGGGCCACACTAGCACGCAGGCATAGGTGACATTTGCTGAACGGAAGCCAACAGAACTTGGTCCTGCCTGGTGCCACCAAGCTCAACCCCTCTATGTCTCTGGTGTCTCCTTGGTGTCTGGGCCAGGGGCCTCCCCAGGTTTTGGGAAGGACATGAGGGTGCCAACCTTAGAGGCAAAATTCAAAAGGCCCTTGGGGGTCATTCTCTCCTCTCCTTTCTCTCTCTCTCTCTCATTAGAATGAACCCCCAGTGTCCTGTAGGGACCTTGAACCAACCCCTCCTCCCAACCTCTCTTCTCCGGGACCCCAGCGCCCACCTGCAGTGGATGACAATGGGCCCAGCGTCAGGTGGAGTGGAGGCCTTCACGCGCCGGATGAAAGCCAGCAGCCCAGTGGCATGGTAGGGGACGCCGTGCTCCGGCCACGCTGTGAAGTGGAACTGGCGGACCTCGTGCCGGGCAGAGTAGCCTCTCTGGGGGACAGCAGTAACTGCAGTTAATCACTGCGGGCATCCATTAGACACTTGCTGTGTGCCAGGCCCTGCGGTGAGCAGGACCTCAATTATCCTCAACAATAAACTTAGGGGGTGGGTGCTGATGTTCCTTGTACAAGCGAGAAAACTGGGGCTCATGGAGGAGAAAGCTGTTGCCCCAGATTAGCTACCCAGGAGTCTGCCTGATACCTGCCCCTCACCACTGAACACCGACCTCTCACACCAGATTGTTATTCTGACTCTGCACTCAGTCTAAGACTAAGACCAGAGGGGCTTACAGAGGATCAAACGGGATCATTATGGGAGAACGTGACCACTGGCCCTGTGGCCTCCCATGAGTGATGTAACCACTCTGGGCCTCACTTTCCTTGTCTAAAATGGAGCTAATGGGAAACGCCTAATCCTAGAGCTGTGGTCAGCAAACTGAGGCTCGTGAGCCACATGCGCTCTTTGTGCCCCTTGAGTGTGGCTCTTCCACAAAATACCATGGCCTGGGCAAGTCTATTTTGAAGAAGTGGCATTAGAAGACGTTTAAGTTTAAAAATTTTGGCTCTCAAAAAGAATTTCAATCACTGTACTGTTGATATTTGGCTCTACTGACTAATAAGTTTGCCGACCATTGTTCTAGAGAGCTTTCGGGCTGAAACAGCAAGTGTAACGCTCCCAGCCGTGGCCAGCACAGAGTAAGACCAACAACCGGCAACCATCACGTCCTCTTCAGCACCTGGACTTCCTTTTGGAGTCGCCAGCAGACAGCTTCTCACCCGATCACAGTGCTCCCAGCAGGTACCAGGCAGCTGCCTAGTGGGAGGTCAGCGATGCCCTCTCCCCCTCCTGCTCCTGGAATGGCACCCCCAAGTCACCAGGTGACAGGAGACTCACCCGCTCCAGGGCAAAGGTGCGCACCACATATTCTGCTAGCGTCTCCGTCTTCACCAGCGTGATCTTGATGTCCCCGTACATGTCCGAGTCTTCTGGCCAGTACCGCGAGCATTTCACCTGGAGTCCCCACGGGGCAGGCTCAGCAGGTTCTTTGTTGCCCCCTTGGCCTGCCATGCCCCCTCGCCCCACAGCCCGCTTACCCTGCCCACTTCCACCAGCTTGGTGATCATGACGATACTCGAACAGTGCTCCTGCCACACCAAGCGCCAGAAGTCGTAGACCATCTCGGGCTTTGGCCCTGGAGGCACAGAGGGTGCTTGTCCCTGAGGCAAGGTCTCCGTCCAGGGCCAGCACCCCCTCTGCCCGGCATCAGCATTTCCAGCCAGGAGGCTCCTGAGTCCCCAAGGGGTCTTCATGCACATACCACCCACACCCCCACCAACTGCCAACTCAGGCCTGGAGGGCCCTAGGGACGGGTAGAATCAGAGAGGACCTGGCTGGGGACCTCGATCATCTCGAGTGGAACCAGTAGGCAGAGCTGGAGGGGCATGGCCCAAGTCTCCAAAAAGGATGGACAAACAGACAGTGAAGGAAAAGACACAGCCAGAGAGACCCAGGCAGCCCTCAGCCTGAGGCACAACCCATAGCTCGGAGGACTGAGCCTGGCTAGCCCCTTTGCATGCACCGCCTTGGGGACAGACAGATGAACAGGAAGCTACAGATGGACTGGGCATATCAGGGAGACACAAGCACAGGCAGATACAGACCGACAGCCAGATGCCAGAAGATACAGCCAGATTGGGGCTCAGACAGACAGACACAGAAGAGAGACAGAGAGTCAAGCAGGTCGATAGGGAAGACAGAGAAGTGGCTGAGGGCATACAGCACACGGGGGCACACGGGCAGACATGCCAGGTACCTTGAGTGGCTATGAAGTGGTTTGACCTGTGATAACCCTGGAATGAAGAAGAGGGAGCAGTGAGACCTCAGGGTCTCCTCTACCCTTCTCTCCAGAACAAGCACACCCCACCCCCAGCACTGCCCCACCCTTTCCCCAGGACTTCCTGTCCCACCAGTCCACAAGCAAGAAAGGAAAAGCAGCTGGGACACTAGTGTCTTGGGTCTAGACCCATCTTTGCTGTGTGACCTCAGGGAGGACACGCTCCTTTTTATGGGCCTAGAGGGTCTCCCCATCCATAAATTGGGGACAGTTATCCACAGTCTGCTGATAACCCAGCTGTTGTTTGGAGAAAAATAAAATCCAAGGTGATCCTGCCCTGTCCCCCAAAGCCCCAGAGGCCCTAAGCAACCCAAGACCCAGGGCTGGGTCTTGTCAGCTCTCCCAGCCCATGCGAGGCAACCAGAAGAGACAGCGCCCCATCTACTTCAGTCACCCAGAGCATGGGGGCCCAGAGGAGGGCTTCAGGTTGGGAGCAAATAAACACGGGTTACTCATGGTTCTTAGATAATATTTTTTAAATCCTTAAAATCAATAATAAAATTTGAGACCCTACTAAGGCCACATACTGTGCTAAGCACTTTACCTGGAGTATCTCCCACTAAAGAGATGCCAAGAGCTAATTCATCCTCCATGCCCAGGGCCCTCGGCAGCAAAGAGGCACTGGCCAGACCCCACCCCTGCATCACCCCTGCACCAGGGCCACAGCTGCCCAGGAGGTCCTGCCCAACCAAGATACTTAGAGTATCACAAGGGCATGAGATTGCATATAAGGAGTAGTGCAGGGCTGGAGCAAGAGAAAACCACCAAGGTCACATGTCTCAAGTTCACACCCTCCCTGAACTCCTCCACGCCAGGCCCAAGGAGCCCTGGAGTCAGACCACCAGGGTTCGAACTCCAGCCACTCTTGCTAACTTGTGTGTCCTTAGGCAAATCACTTCACCTCTCTGTGCCTCGATGTTCACGTCTATACCAGGGGAAAGACTCCAGTCTGACTTCCTCTGGCTGTTGTGAAGACCGAAGTAATGTATGTCAAAGGTTTGACACCAAGGCAAGCTCAGTGTCAGTACTTCATCAACATAACTACCGTTATTACCACTACTTCAAAGGTCAAAGAGCATCTTTAAGATCCAAATAGTGTGGATGTCAAGAATTTCCGGGGCAGAAGGTGGTTTACTGTGACCTTAAATTCTTATCCTTGGAGTCAAGTTGACCTGGTCCTTGTCACAGCTCTGCCAAGTGGTAGCTGTGTGACCCTAGAGGCCAAAGGGCACTGTTCAGTGTCTCGTGTGCACCTGACTCTCCTGGGGATCCAGCTCAGAGGCGGATGCCGCTGCGGAAGGTCTGGGGTGGGGCCCGGAACTGTGCATTTCCAACCACCTCCCAGGTGGTGCTGATGCCGGGCCTCAAAACACTTTGCGTAGCCAGACTCTCGGCCTCTCTAAACCTCTGTTCTCCGCGGCATAACAGGAGACATGCACCTCCGAGTCCACACCATAGTCAAAGGTACCAATAGTGAAGAGCTGCCCAGACTCACTCAGCTCTCACTACGGGAACCCTCCCAGTCTAGCCTAATTCCCTTCTGGTGTCTCCCGGGCCATTGCCTCTGCTCTGAGTCCTCAGCAGAGGTGCTGGGCAACTGGGGTTCAAGGGGAGGGCCCAGAAGGGTGCCCCAGTGCTGCCTCCTCCCCAGTGCTGGTCAAGCTGGGAACAGGCTACTCCACCTAAAATAAAATCCACTTGCATGAGAGCCCACATGAGAGCAAGAGCCTCTTCAGATTCACCGTCTCTCTCTCTCTCTCTGCAGGGCCCAGCCCCTGCCCACATGCTAGTCAGCAAACACAAGTTTTTAAACAGACAACCCTAAATATATATGCACGTTACCTTTTTAATTGTCTACATGCATTATTGCATAATTATATTACATAGAGGACAGTGAAGCAGAAAATGTAAAACAATCAGATTTAAAGGAAGAGAAGGGATCCCTCTTGAGCAAACTCACTGTAGAGACCAGCATGAGAGCGCCCTGGTCCTCACACTCTAGGACATCAGCATGTTCTAGGAGCCTGACCCCAGCCCCACCCCCCTGCAGCCTCCAAGTGGGTGGAACCGGGAGACCGACCGCTTGCATCGTGGGTAAGACCCCCAGGGCATCCTGATGCTCCCCAAAGGGGAAGAACCAGAGTCCAGTGTGAGGACTGAGGGCTCAGGCTGGAATGGAGGCCCAGCTCCACGCAGTGTGAACAAGTCACCTAACTTTTCTAAGTCTCAGTGTCCTCGTCTGCCAAACATGGGCCCCCCGCTGGCAGAGTGCCGTGAGGATGGCGTGACGGCCGGTACAGCAGCACTCGTGCGGACTGCTGTGTGAACACTTTAAGCCAAGCCTTCGGAGGGTATTTCTTGAGGGTCTGACAACCAAGAGCCGAGGGGGTGGGGCAAGTGTTGTATAGAAACGGGGCATACAGAAGTATAACCACCTGCATTCATCACCTCTCAGTGGAGGCGTGAGGGCCCAGGGCAGCCACTGCACGTCGTGGGTCTAACACCCCACTTAAATTTGGGGACCTCGGAGAATGAGCACACCCGAAGTAAGGGGGTGCCTGGGAGCGCGTCTGCAGTCAGCGGTCACCTCCAGCAGATGCGACTGCAGGGAACTCTCACTTTACGTTAGGCGTCTCCGTGTTGTCTGATAATGAGCCATATCTTTGCAATCATAAAAAAATATATTTTTTTAAAGAAATGAGGAAATTAAAGGTGGTCCTAGCTGGCTTGGCTCAGTGGCTAGAGCACTGGCCTGTGGACTAAAGGGTCCCAGGTTCGATTCTAGCCAAGGATCCATGCCTGGGTACAGGCTCGATCCCCTTAGTGGGGGGTGGGCAGGAAGCAGCCAATCAATGATTCTTCCTCGTCATTGATGTTTCTATCTTTCTATCCCTCTCCCTTCCTCTCTGAAATCAAAATATTTTTTAAAAAGTAGAAAAGATATCCACAAAATAGCAAGCAATCAATCCCATCAAGCATCAAATATTATGAAACAATATATCTATAAATCAAATCAGAGGATCACTAGATGAATTTCGAGGTCTTTTATGGTCTTAAAGGCCCAAAGATGACACAATTTCTTAAAAATAGAATAGCCAAACTGCTCCCCCAAAATAAAACGTTCAAATTAGGGCTAAATTGAAGGCAAAGTGGTTGGGGTTGAGTTCAAGCAAACTCATCACTAAGGGATTTGAACACCAGGGAAACTAGTTTTAAGGGGACTGACCGTGGCTGTCCTTCCTTCCTTGAAAAACAATCCTGACCCCCCAAGCAGCAGAGACAGGGCACCCAGGCAGCTCCCCCTGCCCATCCTTCCCAGGGTCCCCGGAGGTGTGGATAGTGAGAGGACGCGGGGCACAGAACAGGCTGGAGGACAAAGATGACAGAAGGTAGTAGCTGGTGCATAACGGGCCTGGGGAGCACCCAGCCCTGCTGCCCACCAGGGAGCTGCTCACAACAGGGGCGGTGTCGCATCGGCAGCCCTGGGCGGCCCCGGCTAGGCTGCTGAAATGGACGGTTGGTGTGGGGCACACAAGTGACGGGAAAGAGGACAGAGACTGAGAGAGAATCTGAGATACAGCCGGTCAGACAGACAGGAGGAAGAGGAAGCAGGGAGGGGGAGATATACTTACTTCACGGTTTATCCGAATCTTAATGATTCCAGTGAGGGAACAGTACAAAGCAAAAGAGACAGATGTTAGGCCAGAGGCAGATGGAGGTGGACGGAGCACAGAAGTGGCCAGAATGGGCGATGCGAGTAGGGGAGGCAGAGCAGAGGCGGGGGGCGGGGTGGGGCAGGGGGACAGGGGGGAGCCAGGGAGGGTAGTGTCCCTGCTGGGGCCCAAGAAGAAGCCAATTGGGACCTTGAGGAGACTGAGGAGAGGCCTCAGACATCAGAGGTGCTTCAGTCTGAGAAGCCAGGCCCCGCCCGTATCCCAGCCAGGAGAGAGGATGGAAAGTGGGGGAAAGGGCAAGGCATTCTGAGAAATAGAACTCAGCTTGCCCGGCCCCCAGGAGGGGGTGAAGAAAAGGGAGAAGAAGGTCATCCCCAGAATCACCAACTACCCCACCTCCCCAATGCACCCCTTCCTCCTCCTACATACCTCAGGCCTTTGCTCTCGCCCCTCCCTCCCTGGGATGTCCTTCCCTCTCCTCTCCAGCCACCCAAAGCTAGCACAAGCCCTCCTTCCTCCAGGCAGCCGCTCAGAGCCGACTGTGGCCCTGCCACTAACCTGCTGTGCAGCCCTGAGAGTCCTTCCTCTTTCCGGCCTGTGCTTTCCCCGCTGACCTGACATTTAACTTGTGTATATAGTTCTGTGTCTCCCCAGCTAGAATGTATATCCTTAAGGAAAGCAGGCCCCATGTCTGTCTTGTTCACTGCCGTATCCCTGGTGTCCAGCACAATGCCTGGTACGTGATAGGTGCTCAGATTATATCTGCCAAATGAATCAGTGATTCTCCCCCACACCTGGCGTGCTACGGGGCGAGGGAGTCTGACCAGTGTCTTGTCTCACCCTCCTCCCTGTGGGAGCAGACTCGTCACCCCTTGTTCACACCCCAGCCCAGGCCTCCTGGCTGCCTGCCCTGCCTCTGGTCCCTCCCTCCCGTCCAGCCAGACCCAGTTGCTGCAGTGAAGGCAGGAGGGCCTCCCGGTTCGCAGCCAAGGCTTTGGAGACACAGACTGAGATCTGAGACCCCTCTTGGCCGAGGCACTAGCTGTGTGACCCAGGAGAAGGAGCCTCACCTCTCAGCCCCCCGAATTCCTCACCTGCAAAGGGAGGTCATGATGCTAACTACGCCCCAGGGTGGTCGCAGGGATTATAAAAATTTACATATTTGGTATAAAGTGCTTAGCACAGTGCTTGGCATCCCGTACGTGCTGAATAAATATCAATTATTATCCTGAGGTACCACTCTGATCACGGTCAAAACTTTTAACAGCTCCCTGGTGCCCCTGGAGGAAGCCCCAATTCCTTCACCTGTCATCTGAGGCCTTCACACTCCAGCCCCTGCCTACCTGCAGCCTCACTGTGTGTCATGACAATCCCAGCTCCAAGCCTCTTGGCCCCTCACCGAGAGTGGATCCTTCCTCGCGCCTGGGCCTCGCTGTCTACCCTCCTCTCTTTATTCTGCGTCTCTGAGGCCGCCCTTTCTCAGGCCAAGCCCCAAAGTTTGCAGGAGGCTTTTCTGATGACTGCGCCCACTCTGTTCCCCCTGCTGAGCTCCCTGGCCCTGATGCAGGAGACGGGGGCCCTCAGAACGTAGCCCCTGACAGGTTCTGCCCAGTGGGGACGGGGAGCCCGGAGCAGGCAGGGCAGGGCCAGCAGAGGTGGCACTCACGGGGAGAGGGGGAGGCACTCACGTCTATATAGTTGGCGTTAATGTAGTCGGCATCGGGGTCTCCCAGCATCGGGTGGAGCTTCACTCGGTGCCGATCATCTGGAAGCACAGAGTGGGGCGTGGGCAGGGGCTGAAGTGGGGAGCCGGAGCAGGTGCTAAGGGGAAAGGCTTCCTGGAAGCCAGATGTGGGGCACAGGCAGGGCGGCCAGGAAACTGACCAATAGGTTCCGGGCTACAGCATCATGAAGGCCAGAGGTCATGCGCTACACAGACAAGTATTAGCTTTGTGATCTCGGGCAAGAACCTTAACTTCCCAAGCCTCAGTTTACTTACTTGTAAAGTGGGGTTATAATACGTCCCCCTTGACAGAGTTATTGAGAAGGATAAGTGAGATAACGGGTGTAACGCTCAGCACACGGCTGGGCGTATGGTAGGCACTCAATACATGGCTCACTCTGGCTGTCCTCCCCTTCCGACCCCCTCCACCCACTGCCCCAGACCCCAGACCCCTCCCCAGGACTCACAGGCAGGCAAGGGCTCCTGCCGGCTGCCCTTGACCTTGTCTTTCTTCTTTGTGGCATCCCAGCCTTCAAAGAAGCTCTGCCAGAAGGGAAAGTGGAAGTCAGGGGGGAGAGAACCCCTCCACTCCTAAGAACTCTATCCTCTCCACGGGATGCTAGTGGGACCAGGATAAGGGCCAAGTTCGTGGTTAAACTTGGAGCCTAAGATAAAGTCACTGTAAATATCTTTATCAGCTTGGTTCAAAACCAAGCAGTGGTGGGAGATGAGAGAGTGAGAAAAGGAGGAAAAAAGAGAATTCAGAGACATTTGAAGAGAAGAATCAGATTTAGATTAAATCCAGGTTTGAGCTGGGAAATGAGGTAAAAGTGAGGGTCAAATTAAGAGTAGGATAAGGGTGGTGTCAGTCTAGAGAGAGGTAGGATGGGATTCAAATTAGAATTAAATGGAGCTTAGGATGACAGTCAGGGTCCATGTCAGACTGGGGGTTAGGTTTGAGGTCAGGGTCAGTGTTGGCGGTCAGGTTCATGTTAGGAATGGGATGAGGAACTCCATCAGAATCCAGATGGAAGTGAAGATAAGATTTAAGGTCAGATTTCAAGTCAGAGTCAGGATACCAGTGAGAAACCGGATTAAGTCTGAGATTAGGATCAGAGTCAAGTAAAAGAAATTAAGTTGGGGACTGTCCGAGCAAGAACCCCTTGGGCAGGGGCTGAGGGTCTGCAAGGGCAGGGTGCACAGTGAGGAACCAGGCGAGGCCCTGGTGAGAAAGGGGCCCTGGCTGGCCTGGGGCCCTGCACCTCGTACTCCTGCTTGAAGCCATAGCCCTCGGCCGTCTTCATCTGGTTGATGTGCTGCAGGAGGTCGGCCACACGCACCGCAGGATGCAGCTGCCCCGTGTGATACGGGGAGCCCTTCCGGCCACACGGACGCCTCGGTGAGCCCCCCAGGAGGCTGCTGGCCTCAGTGACGCCATTGCCACGCTGGTCCCCTGCAGTTGGAGAAAGGGAAAGGGGTTCCTGACACATACAGGCCCAGCCTGGGGAGCCCCAGATGGACTAGAGGAGCTAGAAAAGGAAGGAGCATGAGCAATGTGGAGGATGACTGGGTGGCTCACTGGAGCCAAGCGGCCTACCTGGGCCCCCCCACATGACCCTGGGCAAATGCCTTCCCTATTGCATCTGGGTTTTCCCATCTGTAAGATGAGCAGGTCAGATCACGTGGCCCAGCCCTGCCTGCTGTAATCCTGTGGTCCCCTCACTGCACCCCTCTGCTCCCTCCCAGGACCAGAGCTCTGACTTCTCCATGTTCCCTTCAAGGGACAGCACTCAGCAGAGCCTATGACAGCCTCCTCATTCCTTCCCCTCTTCCAGGGAACAAATCTGGAACACTGGCAACTCCCAGCAATTACCCCCATTCAAATACAAGCAAATCCCAAAACTCAAAGATAAGCAAATCCCAAAATTAGCGGCGGAGGCTACCCTCTCTGCAGATTAACGCAAGGCACCTGAATAGAGATGTTTTTCCTGTGCAAGCATTTCCATTGTCAGTCTGTGCAGCAGCCTCAGCCAGTCAGGGAACAGGTGGAGAGATTCACAGTGCACCCCAAGAAAATTGTACCCTCCTCCCTGACCAACCCACTCCCTGGCTCTTCCAGTGAATCCCTCCAAGGATGTCCCACCTGGTCCCTGATATCAGGTCCTGGGATTGAGAAAACAGCCCGCTCCATCCTCCAGTCTTCAGACACTCACTCCCGCACACTTACTTAATACTCCTTCCCTTCCTGTCCTGGGTAAGGGGTAGGAGATTCTAGGCCAGCCCCCTGAATTTCTTACAGCTGCTCTCTGCCCAGGTCTGAGCTGGCAGGGGAGAGTGAGAAACTCCCAGTGGGGCCTACATGCCAGCCCGCACCCTTCCCTCTGCCTTCACACACGCTGTTCCCTCTGCCTCCAGCACCCTTCCCCTCCTCTTTCTGCCTGGTGAACTCACGCTCATCCTTCAGACCTCAGCCAAATGGTGCCTGGCCTCTAATCCCTACTCATGACTCACTGACAGAATGAATGAATGGCCACCAGGCACACCCTGCACACCTCAACTTCCCCAAACTCCAGTCCCTGTCCCTTCAAATCCAAAGACTGCCGGGCCCTGCTTGGCCCCCCTTCCTGTGCTGGGTTTGAAAACTGGCTTTCGAGGCTCCAAGCAGAAAGGCAATTCCAAGGCAGGGCTTTTATGTTTCTCTCCTCTCATGAATCAAAGTCCTGAGCTGCCATCATTCAACGTCTGAAAACAATCACTTCACATCTTTTGTCCCGATTTCTAGTTGCTTACAGCTAGAGAGCAAGTCGAGTGTCAGTTACGCCATCATGGCCAGATGCCCCAAACCCTTAATTTTACAGATGAGGAAACTGAAGTCCGAAGATGAGAGACTTGCCTTAACAGTAGTTGCCAAAGTGTGTTCCAGAAAATACTAGTCATGTCACATAACTAAGTGGCATTCCATTAAAAAGAAGAGGAAGAGGACAAAGATGGGTTCTATGTTTTTAGGAAATCTTTGAAATTCTGGTTTAAAAATAATAAGCAGGCCCTAACCAGTTTGGCTCAGTGGATAGAGTGTCGGCCTACAGACTGAAGGGTCCCAAGTTCGATTCCGCTCAAGGGCACGTACCTTGGTTGCAGCAGATTGATATTTCTAAATATCTCTATCACTCTCCTCTCCGTAAAAAAATCGATAAATATATTTTAAAATAATAGTAATAATAAGCAGGTTTTTTTTTTTCCTGGAAGACCTGTTAGGGATTCCAACGTGGTAGTGTGCATTTTAAATCTCCAAGAGATGGGCAGAAATAGCAATGTTTCACCACCATCCAGCACCGTGCGAGCTTTTCTGTTTGTTTCATGAAACGCCCTCAGGGAACACAGTGTAATGTGGCGATTAAGAGACAGGCTCTGGAGTCAGGCCTCAGATGAAATCCCAGCTCTGTAGGTGACCTTGGAGATGTTACTTACTCTCTCTCTAAATGGTCATTTTCACGTGTCAAATAAAAAACAAAAACCTGTTACTCTCCAACCTGAGGATGTAAATATTAAATAAGAGAATGTGAATAAAGCACGCAGCCCCGTGCGGGCACATAATGAGCACCTGCAGATGGCAGCTATTGACATAGGAGTAGTTTCCAGAAAAGGGAGAGACCGTTGAGTCTCAGAGAGCCGCAGCAGCTGGCTGACAAGAGGAAGACTTCCTATCTTAGTCCCTCTCAGCTGTAGCATCTCGGTCCAGGACCTGACAATTCTGAACTGCACTACAGCAAACACACAATGCAAAGCTTTCCAAACAAAGGATTTCTGCTGGCTCGAAGAACTCCAAGACGGGATGGCGGGGGGGGGGGGACCGTGCTCACAGCTCTATGGAGGGCTCTCCTGGTAGAGAAAAGGGTAATGGAGGTGATGGGGAATCCAGCAGCTCATCCCAGAGACCCTGAAAGTCTGGCAGCCTGACGCAGCCTCACAAGGAGGCATGGATGAATGGCCAGGCCCAGAGGCTCTGAGGGTTTTCATAGGCGGGTTTCAGAGACAATAGGGTACCTCTCAACACTTTGGGAACACTCCCAGCCAGCCTGCCACCATTTGCTCAGCACGGTAAGTCCCGATTTTAAAATGTGCGTACTGAGGATGCATCCAAATCAACATGGCTTTCTGTTCTAAACTCCCCAAATCTGGCCTACACTGTGTGGGGAAGAAAAGAAGAAAGTGGAGGCTAGAGCAGTGTGGGGCCTGGAGAAATAGAGAGAAGGCGCTGAGACTCAGCTCTAGTCTCCAGAAAATTCCTTGAGTTCCCCTGCTGTCACCTCTTCATCCACATCCTACATCCCATTTTCAGTGCCCACTCCCTCCTCACCATCAGTCCAATCTTACCCATCTCAGCCGAAAACCTGGCCATCCCTGCCCAAAGGTGTATCTTCTCAAAACCCTGGCAGCACCAATAGTCCCCACCACTCACCTGGCGATTAGGCTGGTGCTGACTTCCTTGGCTCGGTCCTGTCTCCCCAGCCCTTCAGTGAGATCCTTAGGAGCAGAGCCTGGGTTTCCTACCTCTGTGTCTCTCAACAGGACACAGCAGCAAGATATGCACCCTATCACCCTCCCCTCCCACTCTCCCCAATACCCACTGGAGTTTTCAGCCTGATCAGACCTCTCCGTGTCTTCCATAAAGATTATATGCCCATCCCCTGCATTTGCACCTGCTGTCTCATCCACGAACACCCTTTCTTTCCCATCTCTGCTTGGCGGAATCGTACCCATTGCTCAAGGCCTAGCATGATACAGTAGAAACAGCAATTTGCAACTCAGAGAAACCTGCATTTATGTCCTGGCTATGCCACTTCCTGGCTCTTGACCTGAACAAGTGACTGTGCCTCTTTGAGCTTCTGTTTCCTTGTTTGTAACATGAAGACTTGATAACAGCTACCACGCACTGCGCTGGAAATGTGAGGGAGACCACAAAGAGAACATGATGAAGAACTACACATCAATGAATTTGAAAAATTGAATCCTTAGAAAAAAAATTTAACTTATTAAAAGTGGCTCGAGCGGAGACCGGTTTGGCTCAGTGGATAGAGCGTCGGACTGCGGACTGAAGGGTCCCGGGTTCGATTCTGGCAAGGGCATGTACCTTGGCTGTGGGCACATCCCCGGTAGGGGGCGTGCAAGAGGCAGCTGATCGATGTCTCTCTCTCATCGATGTTTCTGACTTTCTATCCCTCTCCCTTCCGCTCTGTAAAAATCAATAAAATATAAAAATAAAAAATAGAAATAAAAAAAATAAAAGCGGCTCGAAAAAAAATAGAGAGCTTCAATAATCCTTTACTCCTTTAAATATGTTGGATTAAAAGTTTAAATTTTTCATAAAGAAAAGAACAGGAAGAGATTGTTTTTACAGATGAATTCCATCAGACTTTCAGGAGATAGTTATTCCAATATTTCATGATAAGGAAAAAAGAAAAGAAACTTCAATGCATTTTATAAGACTAATGGAATTTTGATATCAGAAACCAAAGACAGTGTAATCCCACTCAGAAATAGAGCTTTAAAATCTTGAATTACATTATAATTATACTGAATCCAACAATACATACAAAATCTAATGCAACATGGCCAAGTTGAACTTATCTCAGGACTCGAAGGTTACTTTAACACTAGAAAAGCTAAATATCACTTGCCTCATTAACAAGGTATGGAGGAAAAATATGACAATAAGGCAGAAAAAAGGATTTGGTAGGTTTAATGCCCATTTAAAATAAAATGTCCTAGCAAACTAAAACTAAAGGAACTTTTTTAACCTGATAAAAACATGTCTACCAAAAACTATAGTCAGCTTCATTCTCAGTGTTTAATGTTGGAAGCACTCCTTTTCAAAATCAGGAAAATGTGACAAGAATTCCAGCTATTACTACTTCCATTTAACACAGTATGAGAGTTCCCAACCAGTGCCATTCAGAAAGATAAGGGGGAAAGGGGTGAGAAATAAAGAAACAGAAGTGTCAGTATTTGCAGTTCTTATTATTGTACTCAAAAAAAATCTGGAAGATTCTACAGACAAATTAGAATTAATGAGAAATTTTATCAAAAAAATGCATATAGACCTATTTATATTCAGAAATCAACTACATTATCTATACAAGCAACAATCAGACATGTAATATTTTTAAAGTATACCATTTCTACCGGGAAAACTAGATAGCCAAAAACAAAAGAACGAAGTTGGATCCTTATCTAATACCATGTACAAAACTTCAGTCAAAATGGATCAAAGAACTAAATGTAAGACCTAAAACTTTATTATAAAACTCTTAGAAGAAAATATAGGGTGGCAATGATTTCTTGGCTATGACCCCCAAAAGGCACAGGCAACAGAAGAAGAAGAAGAAGAAGAAGGAGGAGGAGGAGGAGGAGGAGGAGGAGGAGGAGGAGGGAGGAGGAGGAGGAGGAGGAGGAGGAGGAGGAGGAGGAGGAGGAGGAGGAAAATTGCACTTCATGAAAATTTAAAATGTTTGTGCACCAAAAGATACTATTCACAAAATAAAAAGGCAACCCACAGAATGGGAGAAAATATATGCAAATCAGATATCTAGAAAGAAATTAATATCCAAACTATAGAGAGAGAATGTTTTAAACTCAACAACAACAACAACAAAACCTGATTCAAAATGGGCAAAGGGCTTAAACAGTCATTCTCCAAAGAAGATGCACAAACAGCACATCGCAACATTCGAAGTCAGGGACATGCAAATCAAAACTACTCGATCCCACCCACTCTCCTTAGATGGCATTTATCTAAAAAAAAAAAAAAAAGCAGAAAATACAAGTACTGGCGAGAATGTGGAGAAACTGGAACCCCTGTACACTGTTGGTGGGAATGTAAAATGGTACAGCCTTGTGAAAAATGTGGCCATTTCTAAAAAAAAAAAAAAAAATTTAAACATAGAATTACTTTATGATCCAGCAATTCCACTTCTGGGTATCCTATCTAATAAAAGAGTAATATGCAAATTGACTGTGCCTCCTCTACACCCACAAGCCACACCCACCAACCAATCAGGAGTGGATATGCAAATAAGCCCAACCAAGATGGCTGCGGCCACTGAGAGCAGAAGGGAGGCTTGGGTTTCCCTGGCAATGGAGGAAGCCAAGCTTTCCATCTGCCCTTGCCGGCCTAGGCCTTCACTCAACACTACAAAGTTTCAATTGTAAAGATATATCCCAACAAAAATGGCGGCAGCCATAGAGCTGGAGAGAGCAGAGGCTAGGGTTTCCCAGGTGATGAAGGAACCCAAGCTTCTGAAGCTCTGGCCAGCCCAGGCTTCCACTTAAGGTTACAAAGTTTCAATTATAGAAGAAAAATAAATCCCAAAAGAAATGGCTGCTACCACCAAGCGAGCAGAGGCTTGGCTCTGCTCCAGGCTATAAAGTTTCAATTGTAGAAGATAAATAAATTCCAGATCCCAGGGCCTCCGCTTGGGTCGCTAGGGGGCATGGCTGGCCTGCAAACCACCACAGGCCCCTTGCCCAGGCTGCCCCACATCTCAAGGGAACCCCTACCTACCCTGATCCTGGACACCAGCTGGCCTCCACCCATGCACCAGCCCTCTATCCTATCTAATAAAAGAGTAATATATAGATTGACTATCACTCCAACACACAAGATGGTTGCCCCCATGTGGTCAAAGATCCTGCCCCATGTGGACACAAGATGGCCACCACAAGATGGCCAGCAGGGGAAGGCAGTTGGGAGGAACCAGACCTGCAAGAGAGGGCAGTTGGAGGTGATCAAGCCTGCAGGGGAGGACAGTTAGAGGTGACCAGGCCGGCAGAGGAGGGAAGTTGGGGGCAAACAGGCTGGCAGGGCAGCAGTTAGACATCAATCAGGCTGGCAGGGGAGTGGTTAAGGGGTGACCAGGCTGGCAGCCAGAAGTGGTTAGGGACAATCAGGAAGGCAAGCAGTTGGGAGTTCGCATTCCTGGACTGTGAGAGGGATGTCCAACTGCTGGGCAGTCGGACATTCCTCAAGGGGTCCCAGATAGGAGAGGGTGTAGGTTGGACTGAGGGACACCCCGACCCCTGGTGCACGAATTTTGTGCACCGGGCCTCTAGTAGATTTAAAAACAAAACAAAAAACACACAAACTGAAAACAGGGTCTCGCAGATATCAATGTTCATAACAGGATTACTCATAATAATTCAAATATGGAGGCAACCCAAGTGCCTATTGACTGATAAATGGATTATTAAAATGTAATTTCTATATACAATGAAATATTATTCAGCCTCTAAAAAGGGGGGCGGATTTTGAAAGATGCCACAAGATGGAGAAACCTTGAGACATTATGCTAAGTGAAAGAAGCCAGTCACAAAAACACAAACACTTGCATGAGGTAAGAGAATAGTCAAACGCATAGATACAGAGGTTAGAATGGTGGCTGCTAGAGGCTGGAAAGAGAGAGAAAGGAAGAGTTATTATTTAAGGCGCACAGAATTTCAGTCTATAAGTGAAGAGAGCTATGAAGATAGATGGTATGGATGTTGCACAACACTGTGGATGAATTTAATACACTGCACTGTACACTTAAAAATGACTAAGATGGTACACTTCATATTATGTGTATTTTACCACAACTGCACAAAAAATGTATCATTTGCAATATAAACAAAAAATATAAGGGACCTGGGGGTATACCTAACAACAATGTTAAGATTTTATGGAGAGAATAATTAAAAGACATTCAGGACCTAAATAAATAGGGTGATATCCTAAATAATAAAAGCTTAATATACTAAATGTCCAGTCATCTAGTCAACCATTCAACCAACCAAAGTGTAATACAATCTAGTAAAAGAGTAATATGCAAATTAACTGTCACTCTGCTACATCCACAAGCCATGCCCACTGACCACACCCACTGGCCAATCAGGAGTGAGTATGCAAATTGACCCCAACCAAGATGTCTATGGCCATGGAGAGAGGAGGAGGTAGGCTTGGGTTTCCCCGGCAATGGAGGCCTCCACTTAAGGCTACAAGGTTTCAATTATAGAAGATAAATAAACCCCAAGAGAAATGGCTGCCACCACGAAGTGAGCAGAAGGCTTGGTTCCGCTCCAGACTACAAAGTTCCAATTGTAGAAGATAAATAAATCTCAGATACCAGGGCCTCCACTTGGGTCACAGGGGGGCGTGGCCGGCCTGCAAACCACCACAGGCCTCTCGCCCAGGCCACCCTACACCCTAAGGGAACCCCCACCCTGATCCAGACACCCTTCAGGGCAAACCAGCTGGCCCCCACCCATGCACCAGGCTTTTATCCTATCTAATAAAAGAGTAATATGTAAATTGACCATCACTCCAACACACAAGATGGCTGCCCCCATGTGGACACAAAATGGCTACCACAAGATGGCCAGGAGAGGAGGGCAGTTGGGAGGGACCAGACCTGCAAGGAAGGGCAGTTGGGAATGATCAGGCCTGCAGGGGAGGGCAGTTAGGGGTGACCAGGGCAGCAGAGGAGGGAAGTTTGGAGCAAACTGGCAGGGGTGCAGTTAGACATCAATCAGGCTGGCAGGGGAGGGCAGTTGGGGTGATCAGGCTGGCAGGCAGAAGCAGTTAGGGGCAATCAGGAAGGAAGGCAGGCGAGCAGTTGGGAGCCAGCAGTCCTGCATTGTGACCGGGATGTCCCAGTGGGATCAGGCCTAAACGGGCAGTCGGACATCCCTTGAGGGGTCCCAGATTGGAGAGGGTGCAGGCTGGGCTGAGAGACACCCCCCCCCACACTCATGCACGAGTTTTGTGCACCAGGCCTCCTGTATGCTGGCAATATGCTAAGGCCACTCAGCCACTCACTATGATGTGCACTGACCACCAGGAGGCAGACAGTTGACCTATAGACCAGTCACTATGGCATGCACTGACCACCAGGGGGCAGATGGTTGACCTGTAGACCAGTCGCTATGAAGTGCACTGACCAACAGGGTGCAGATACTCCAACTGGTAAGTTAGCTTGTTGCTGTGGTCTGGCCCATCAGGACCAAGCGAGATGGGCTCGACACATCCTGGAGCCCTCCTGTGGTCCCTCCCGGCTGCCCAACCTCCCACATCCCTTTCAGGCCCCGATTGTGCACCAGTAGGGTCCCTCAGCCTGGCCTGTACCTTCTCACATTCAAGGCTGAGGGACTCCCCTGCCCTGTGTACAAATTTCATGCACCAGGCCTCTAGTATTTCATATTCATAAGTGGAAAGACAATTTCATGTCAGTTTCCCCCAAAATTGATCTATAGATTCAATACAAATCTACCTAGTAAAGTTTTCCAAAGAACTTGAAAAGATAATTATAAAATTTATAAGACAGAGAATGAGCATAAATACAGCCAATACATCCCTGATGAAGAACAAAGTCAGTAGGGCTTGATGTTTCAGATATCAAGATATAATTGCAGAAGTTAGAAAATGTATTATTGGCACAGGAAACACCAAATTGGCCAATGAAAGAGAACAGGGAGCCAAAAAACAATCCACATATGTATGGAAACGTGATATATAAGGGTAACATTGAAAATCAGTAGTGAAAGTATGAACTATAATACCTGATGCTGCAACAGTTGGTTTTCCCCATAGAAAAAATAAAATCCTTAATTTATATTACACACAAAAATCAATCACAAATAGATAAAGCTTTAAATGTGAAATGCACATTATTAAACGTTTTAGCCTTGGTCGGTTCGGCTCATTGGATAGAGTGTCAGCCTGTGGACTAAAGGGTTCGATTCTGGTCAAGGGCACATAGCTCCATTGTAGGCTCGATCCCCGGATCCTGAGCATGTGCAGGAGGCAACCAATTCATTTATCTCTCTCACATCGATGTTCCTGTCTCTCTGTCTCTCCCCGTCCCTTCCACTCTCTCTAAAAATAAATGGAAAAATATCTTCAAGTGAGAATTAACAACAATGAAAAAGTTATAGAAATAGTAAAAAATATGTTATGACCCTACATAAGGAAGAAATCTTTAAGATCTACAAAAAGTAGAACTCTAAAAAGATGGATGAACTTGACTAAACTGAAATAAAAAGCTATTCATCCAAAGACACTATAAATAACCTGCAAAGATGAGTCACAAATTTAGAGAAGATATTTGCAATTCATAAGTCACAAATGATTAGCATCCCAAATATATAAAGAACTTTTAAAAACCACTAAGAAAGCAACAGAAAAACCAACAGAAAATTAGGTAAAAGACATGAACAGGCATTTCATGGAATAAGGAACCTGAATGGCCAGTAATGATGTGAAAATATCTTCAATCTCATTAGTAATCAGAGAAATGCAAATTAAGCCTATAGAGAATTACCACTTTATAAGAGCCAGTTTGGGAAAAGTGAAGAAGGCTGGCAAATTTTTATCTTGATGTAAAGCAAAGGAAACTCTCATGCTCTGCTGCTGGGAGCGAGCACAGGCAGAGCCACTTCGGAAAACAATTTGGCGCTGTCTTATCAAGTGGAACAAGCACACACTCCACAACCCCGCAGTTCCAGCATCTCCTGTGCAGGTGCAGATTCATCTCAGAATGCACACAGCAGCCTCATTTGTAATAACAGGAAACTGGGGACAAAGCGAATGTCCACGGACGGCAGAACAGAGAAATAAATTGCAGTAGATTCAAACAATGGAAAACTACATATCAGAGAAAATAAATGAACTATAGCAAAACTTCCATCTGGGTCAATGTTAGAAACATGATGTGGAGCTGAAAAACAGAGTGAGTTTATTTTTATGAAGCTCCAAAACAAGCAAAATTCTACCATGCTCTGTTTGGGGATGCTTGCACACTAGGTAAAACTACCCCCCCACCCCACCCCCAAGAAATGGCAAGAAAGCTGTAAACACAAATTTCAAGGGAATAGTTACATGTAAGAGGGAGGTGTGGGATAGGGGAGGGGCACCTATCTGATATTCTAATTCACCAGTGGTATTCACTGGTGTTTGACGTACTATTATGACTTCAGGATCTTCGTAAACATTACATATTTCCTTTTGTACAAATCAGTACTAAACGGAATAAAGAGATGTGTGAGGAAGTGAGTTATGACAAGCCTCTAACACATACAACTGATACTCTATACTCTACTTGCATGCCAGGTACAGCATTAATGATGTAAACACATCATTTAGTCTTCCAGCAGCCCTACCAGCAGAACATATGAAGAAGCAGACATCCAGAGAGGTTAAGCAACTTGCCCAAGATCACACAGCTTTTGGGATCTGAGATGCAAACCTAGGTCTGTCTGACTTCAGAGTAATCTCTCTTCGCCACTGGTCTCCGGCTGCTCACACAGCTGTTGCTCCGTTAAGCCAGGAGCCTGCTCTGATCCTCTCTGATCACACAGCATCGCTCACTCACTCCTGAGTCCCCGAGGCACTTCCCACAATTAACTCATGACCTCACATTCCTCCTCTATGAGCCTGTGTCTAAGACCATTCTTCCTAAACCTCTTCCAGTGCAAAGATCACGCCTGTTCCTTCTCGGCATTTCCAGGGCCAGTGCTGGTACACAGCAGGAGCACAATAGATGCTTCAAGTCTGGTAGGGGGTGTTACAGAAGTTATCTGAGGTGAGGAGCCCCAGAGCCACGAGGAAGGGGCCTGGAACCGGGCACTCACCCCGGGGGCTGTAGCCGTGGGCGTCCATGAAGGAGAGGCCCAGCCGCTCATCCTCCTGCAGGGTGCTCTGGTCCGTGAAGCTCCGGTCCACGGCGCTCATCATGTGCGTCTTCTCCTGGCGGTAGTTGACGGTGGCCTTGGTCATGTTCACCGGCTTCCTGCAGAGCGGGGTTGATGGGAGCCATGGGTGCTGAGCTAGGCAGGACTGTACCCAGAAGAGGACAAGGAGCCCAGCACTCATGGGCTTTGAAGCCAGCAGCCATCCAGAAGCATCTCTGGATGCTGAGGGGACTCTGCCTCTATCCTTCACTCAACAGACTCAGAGAGCTGCTGTCTCCCCCAAAAAGGGATCGAGCAGGGACCCTCTCCTGGGGACCTTTGCTGAGAGCAAGGGACAGAGCAGCAGTGGGAACCTGGCCCCAAGGCATCAAGAAATGGGAGGAAAACTCACTCTGGGCCCATTTGGTGATGCAGCAGACAGTTACCCCGCCCAAAACTAGAAAGATGGCTGTCCCCACTCCGGCCCAGCATGCCCCTCTCCATCCGCCTTCCCCCGGCCCTCACCAGACACCTGCTCAGGGAGCTCCTTTCTCTCATGTGAGGGGATAAACCATCCCCCTCCTTCCTGGCAGAGGACCTGAGGAGTGCTCAGCCCGAATTCAGGAGTCCTCCCCTGGGACCAGAACGGACTCCAACCGGCTGCTTCTTATCCCCGCACTCCCAGGATGGGCCCACCCCCGGCCACCAAGACTTGTAAAGAGACCCACAGAGGGTCCATGTTCCCACCACTAACCACCCATCCATCCAACTGCCAGAAGCAGCATGGGGGAGAGGCAAGAGGCTCCATCCCTCCCAGAGGCAGAGTTTCTGGAGAGGGCTCTGAGCAAGTGGCCCACCGGTCCAGGCCTCCAGTCAGATGAGAGGCAGTTTGTGACTCAGGGAAGTCGGAGGAGAGTGGGAGGGAGGGTGGAGAGGCAGGGGACACAATTCCATGAACAAGGGGCCAAGCAACAGGCAATGGGAAAAGGACTTGGGGCCCACGTGAGAAGAAGAGTGGAGGCCCAATCATAGGGGAGGCTCAAGACAAGAGCCCTATAGCACGCAGATAGAATTAAGAATGGACTTTCAGGTAATGAAGGCTCGGGGACACTGATTACTGTGGAGATAAAGAGGCCAATGAGGGGTCAGCCCAGCAGGACAAATTCCAATCAGCCTGTCCTGGTTCAAGAGCTCCCAGGGCAGAGGAAGGACAGAAGGACCTTTGGATGCCTCTTCTCCCAGGCCCCTGTCCTGTGCTAAGATGGCTCTGTGTACACACTGGGCACCAATGCTACTGTGACTGAGGTAGGCACAGCCTGCTCAGCCTGGACCAGAGATGGCTCAGTGGGCCAGGCCTCCTACTCCCAGCCCCACCCACAGGCTTGGCATCACCCTCGCTGTGACCCAGGACACAGCCAAAGACCAATTTGGGGGCAGGTGAGAAGAAGCCTCTATGGCTGTGACCTTGACCATCATCCTAAGAGAAAAGGTAAAGGAGGAAGAAGGGAAAGAAAGAGGTGAAGAGGAGAAGAGAGGGGGTAAGAGAATTAAGACACAGAGGAGGAGGAGGAGGAGGAGGAGGAGGAGGAGGAGGAGGAGGAGGAGGAGGAGGAGGAGGAGGAGAGGAGGAGGTGGAGGAGAAGGAGGAGGAGGAGGGGGAGGAGGAGGGAAAGGGAGAGAAAGTAAAGGAACAATGACAAGGAAAGAGAGAGATGGGGAAGGGGACAGAGAGAGGGAGGGACAGGTAAGACATTAGCAAACCACAGGGAAGACAGAAGACAACCAGTCAACCTGGCTGAGCAGTGGTGCCCAATGAGGCATGTCACAAGTGGACATGGCCTAGGAGGGGTCTCCAGTGTGAACCGCAGAGTCTGTGCCCGCCCTCCTGGCCTACGTGGAAGAGCTGCAAACACCAACCAATCAGGTCCACAGGAGACAGATCCTGGGAGGGACGACAAACACAGCCGGCCTCCCGCTGATCTGATCTCAGGGTAGGATTAAGCAGATGGAATATAATACAGACACTTGGAAAAGTTCTGCATTTAGGGTAAAAATTAAGTGCACAGGTGGAGTGAGGGATATCTGCCTTGTCAGCAGTTCCTGTAAAGGCTGGGGGGGGGGGGGGGAGTTGACGGGGGTGTGGCTGCTGGAAAAGCCAGTGTGACATTGGGTGATGTTAATACAAGTAGGGTGTCCAGGGAGGAGGAGGCAAGAGACCACCATCCTCTGGGCTGGCCCAGGACCCTTTGAGCCTGCTCTGCAAGAAGGGACAACAATCAAGAGTGGGGGGAGTGTGAGGTTTACGGAATCAGGTAAGACAGAGCAGATGACAGTGGCGTCAGAAGACTGTGCTGTCAGACAGGGCCCTGGGTGGTAACGCTCGCTCTGTGATCTCTGACAGGCCCCTTAACCACTATGAGCCTTCGTTTGCTCATCAGTAAAATGGGATCTTAGTTCCTACATCTCAGGGTTGGTGTAAGGATTCTGTGTAAAGAACTGAGCCAGAGGAAACTCCCAGAAAATGGTGGGCCTGAGGAGCCTGGGGCCACCCAGCAAAGAAGGGGCTCCTCGTGAGCTGAGTGCTGTCTGCACTGTGTGGAGAGCTGGCAGTGTGGGCGCAGGCCTGCCCCCCACAGGCACACACGGCTGTGGACCCAGAGCGGGCCTGTGTGCGGACCTTCCTGACACAGACGTGGTCTGACCAGCAGGAATGGCTCACGAACACAAGGGGCTGCCTCAGGGGTGAAAGGTCACAGAGGCTCAGGGAGGATAAGTGACTAGCTGGGGTGACCCAGCAGAGCCAGATCTGAACCTGAGAGTCTGACTACAAAGCCAGCGCACATGACCTCCACCTGAGGAGGTCAACACAGAGAGGAGAGTCAGACAGAGGAGAGAAGCTCAGAGACAGAGGTGACCATGTAGAAGAGTGTGGGAGCCCAAGCCCAGCTGGAGGGGATGGGGCGAGGGCCCCCACAGAGGGGCTAGGGCCCAGGCCAGTGGAGCTACTTACGGGTAGTAGGAGTAGGCATAGTGGTCTCTCCTGGCAGCGTGCAAGAGAAAAGCACAGTTGGGCCCAAGGTCCTTCCACAAGGCTGGGCCCAGAGCAGCACCCAGCAGGGAGAAGCTGGGTGCTTTCCAGACGGGGAGGGGCTAGCCTGGCTCAATTATTTAGGACCAGGACCCAAGTCCCTTTCAAAACCTTCCCTAGGCCTGCTACTCCAGTGCGAGGGGCTGGGGAAAGCGCTTGGGGGAAGCCGAGCTCTCAGTCATTCACACATGCATACACAAGAGAAATGTGCATACGTGCACACCCACATAGAGGCCTACATACTCAGATGGATAAACACTCACTGTGCACACACAGCAACACACAGACACTAGATGCACTCACAAATGCAGACCTGGAATAACATGCACAGACACACATTTTAAACACACACAGAGATATATACACAGACACATATTCACAAATACACATACATATGTGTACACGCACACACACATATTCACAAATACACATACGTATGTGTACACGCACACACATGATATCCCCCACTCACACACTCAAGGTAACTATACTCACTTCTGCAGACAGCCCCCACCCTCAGTCCCAATCCCCCTCACACCTGCAGGCCTTCCTGCCACTGAGGTGACAGTCCTTTGCATACACCTGTGTCTCAGAGCGGGAAAGTGGCTGGGGCAGGATGGAGAGGGATCAAGGGCAAATCTTGGGGGCCCCCACACCCACCCAGACTGCCCCTGGGTGTGGGGTCTGTTAAAGGAACAAGGCCGCCCTTCATGGGCACCCAAAGCACAGCTTGGGTCAAGAGCCCTGACATGACCACAGAGCACAGAGAGGAGGCAGGGCAGGTCTGATTCACAGACGAGGAAGCTCAGTCTCAGACAGCTATGGTCTTCCCTAGACTCTCTGGGGGTCTCCAGTGGAGTCCGGAGCACGGTCAGGACCCTGGCCCCAGAGCTAGCTCTCCCCTGAGGCCACATCGAGGGGCCTCCATTCACCTGCCTCCACATCACCCCATCAGTAGAAACCCCAATGAATGGCCTTTCACAAGAAAATCCTGCAGATTAGGGGAAGGGAAGGAGAGAAAGGGGTGGGAGACTAAGGGGCAGCGAGGGCAGGAGCTTGGCTCCAAGTCACCCAGCATGTTTCATCCATCCTAGCAACAGAGGGGAGGGTTCATGGCCCTGTGGCTGGTGACAGAGGCCCTGAAGAAGGGGGTGGGAGAATAGCATTCTTCTAGTCTTCCTAAGAGGTCATTACTTTGAAAGGCCCTTCCCTGACCACTCCCCCACAATCCCTCTCTATCCCCCAACCCAGGCACCCTGCTCGTTCCACAATTTGTAATTATCCATTTGTGCTTATTCTAATTTAATGCAAGGCTCCCCACGAACTACAAGAGGATCCTGCCCATAGCTGGATCCTCGGGCCCAGGACAGTGTCCAGCACATTACAACCCCTCGATAAATAATTCACTGAATGAAAAATGAATAAATAAGGGAAACTACAGCATTTCCGCCTCTGCGAGCTTCCATTTCTCCTCTAAACAAGTCATGGCAATAATACCCCCAACTCCCCTTTCCACCCCTGGGGCCCTTGTGAGGTTTAGGCGTCAGGAAGCAGAGCCTGGGCTCTTCCCTGGGGGACGCACAGCCCACACGCCAGAGCTTTCTCTGTCCTCACGAAGCACTCAGTCAGCAGGGAAGATGAATGTCGAGTAAAGCAATGCAAGTAAATAAGTGAAAAGGGGCAAGGAAAAGAAAGTGCTACACAGGGAAGGGGGTGGGGCTCTAGAGGCAGAGCAAGGGGATCTGACCCAGCCTGAGCTCTGGGGTCTGGGATCTGGGGTCTAGGGTCTGGGATCTGGGGTCTGGGTAAGGCCAGGCCTCCTGGCTGCCCCAGCACTGGAGTCCCGGGGCAGATTCTGCCAGTCTCATTGTCCACACAGGCAGGACAGGATGGAGCCTCTGACACCTCTTCCCAGCTGGTCCTAACTGCCCCCCATAATCCCCTGCCCCAGCTACCTCCTTCTTCCAACAAGAGTGCACAGGGCGGTAACTGAGTAACTGCCCTCCCACAGCAACCTCCTAATCTGTCCATGACATTTGTACCCCAAGTTGATCTGAATACCCCCATCCCTGCCAAAATTGCTCTGACACTTACACCCCACAGTAAAGACTGGAGGACCCCTGAGGAGCACAATGCACCCTGAAGGCCAGGTAGAATTGGGGGGGGGGGGGGGTAGTGACATGTTATAGAATGGGACTAAATGGCTTTTAGAGGAAAGGAGGATCCTGGCGGCTTCTGGGGTTGCCTGAAGGGTTTATGGAGTAGCAGCTGCATAAACTGAGGGTTTTCTAGTAAGGTTTGGCAGCATCTCTGACTCATTGTCTCCTGGACCCAATGCTTTCTCTGGAGGGATGGGTGACATCCTCCACTTTGCCCATCCTCCTTCCTTGAGGGTAGATGTTTTAGAGTCTCAAATACCACATGCAACCCCCTAATATCTGACTTCTCCTTTACGCCCCTCTCCATCTAGCCCACTCCCCAGCTCCCCAGAGTGAATTCCCAAGTCCCCTGCTGGGGATAAGCATAGGGACTTGCCACTTACTGCATCAACTGTGCCCAGTGTGGTGAGACCCTTCACATCCCTGCCCATGAGGTAGGCGCTCAGGCTTCGTAGTCAGGCCTGTGTTCAAATCAGACCCTGCCACTTATCAGTCAAGTGACATGGCAGGTCACTCAATTACAATTTCTTCATCATGAAAAGGGAGTTAGACCCTCTTCGTAAGTCAGGATCCAAGAAGGAAATGTTCCCTAATGTATCCCGAGCCAGATAGTGCCTGGCACACAGTAGGTACTCAATAACTAATCTGATATTTGAGATGCTCCTGGCACATAGTAACTGCTAAACAAATAGTGCTTTACAAATATTTTGTATCTCGAAGCTATGTGGAAAGCAGGCCGGGGAAAATCAAACCTAATGCCCTGCACAGGCAAGCCCCTACCCCAACGCCACTAGCCCACTGCTGGCATGTCCTACCCAGACTCTGGAAGAATCTCTCTAGGCTGGTGCCTGGCCTCAGGCAAGGGGGCCCTGGCCAATTCGCCCTCATCTCTCTGGATCCCACTTATCGGCTCCTGGCAGCCCAGAGACCCGGCGCCAACTCATCCATGTGTGACCAGCCTGGCAGCAGCTAGGGCTGTAGGAGCCAGAGCCCAGGTGGAGAGCCGGTGGAGTGGGCTCTGCCTCTGGTTCCCTGGATGACCTTGGGCAGGTTCATGACCCCTCTGGGCCTGAGCATCTCTATTCTTCAATTAAGATGCACGCATCACAGTGTCCTGGGGCTGCCTGTTTAGGGGGGAGGGGGGAGGTTGAGGTAGGAGGGGAGCAGTCTCAGAAGCCCCCATCAGGCTCCAAAGAGAGACTCAGCTTCAGCCGCTCCACGTACTGGGCTCCCAGGGGAGGTTTATTTGAGGTTCTGTTGTTT
Organism: Antrozous pallidus; assembly: GCA_027563665.1. Taxonomy (NCBI): domain Eukaryota; kingdom Metazoa; phylum Chordata; class Mammalia; order Chiroptera; family Vespertilionidae; genus Antrozous; species Antrozous pallidus. The sequence continues at coordinate 194,213,273 of CM050508.1, forward strand.
TAAAAAGGTTTAAAACCCACTAGACTCGATGTCCTTGAACTTCCTGGCATCTCACTTTCTGTGCTCTGAGCTTCTGCAGTTCTAAATTCTGAGATTCTTAGAATCCCAAATCCTGGGTTGTGAAACTACAAACCTCCATGTTTCTAACTTCTGGATTCTAAGATGTGCTGGGATTCATGCTGCCCACTGCCAAATGCACTAGACCAGTGGTCAGCAAACTCATTAGTCAACAGAGCGGCAAATGGCGGCTCCGGAGCTGCATGTGGCTTGCAAGCTGCAGTTTGCCGACCACTGCACTAGACACACAGTCCTCACAAATACGAGGCTGGAGCTCGAAGCCTAGGGAATGAATGGTAGGGGGCATAGGTAGGTCTTCTCTGAGTCATGGGCCCAAGAGGACTCCTTGGGGAGCAATATAACAGGGTCCAAGCTGAACCCAAGGAGAGTGAGGCTCGGGGTCCTTGGATTGAAGGGAAATGATCACCACAACCCCCTAGTCAGGGCAGACAAGTCGGCAGGAGGTCTGCAGGGGGCTGGGGATTCAAAATTATGGCATCTCCACACTTTCTGCACTTGAACAGCCCAGCAGGCACACGAGGACGGTGCCTACTTCCAGCACAGCTCCTTGGCAGCAGGCACTGCTTTCCTGGATAGAGGCACCTGGCACCAGCCAGACCCAGGCTACAGCCAAGCTGCTTAGGGGCAGCTCCATTTGCAGAGTCTCTGGCTTCCCACCACCCAGCTTGGGTCCATCCACAGTCTGACGTCTAGGCTGGCAGCCCTCCACCCGCCAGGCGCTGCCCTACCAGCTCCAGCCTCACCAGTCTCTAGCCATGCCTCTTCTATGCCCACCAGGCCTCTGAGGGGAAGGAGCCACGGATGGGCCAGGGCACAGCCTCACTCACCCCTTGCGGATGATGATAATGATGGCCCCCAAGAGGAGGATGAGGACAGCAAGTCCCCCAGCACAGATGCCCAAGATGAGCCCCATCTCCTCTGATCTCTGGGACACCTCCAGGGGGCGTTTGCTTTCCTTGCAGGCAGCTGGGGAGAGCAAAGCAGGACAAAGGATCAGAGGGGACACAGGGACCACCTACCCCTTGGTCTGAGCCACAAGGAATGCCCCGGGCTGCAGAAACACACATGCACAGAGACAACCGCCCCTCCTCAATGTGTCTCCTCACCACCCCTCACTTCTGCATCGCCGTGTCAGAGGCTTTACCTGCACTGCTCCCCTATCAGGAATAGCTCCCATCTCCTCTCTGCCTTCTCTAGTCTCCCCTCCCACCCCCCCAATCCTATAGGGAATGGGGGGTGGAGGTTGCCTGGGACCTTCAGATTCACCTTCTGGCCCTCCTGAGAGGTGATAGGAGGGGATAATTATGTACCTAGGGTGTGATTAGGGCATCTCAGGATGGGGAACCAGCCACACTTCCAGTTTGGAAGCAGGGACGGTCCCTACACAGGAGGGTCCACCCTGTCCCCACCACAGGAAAGGGGGAAAATAAGAACCCAGAGCTATGCTGAAACCGGTTTGGCTCAGTGGATAGAGCATTGGCCTGCGGACTGAAGGGTCCCAGGTTCGATTCTGGTCAGGGGCATGTACCTTGGTTGCGGGCACATCCCCAGTAGGGGGTGTGCAGGAGGCAGCTGATGGATGTTTCTCTCTCATCGATGTTTCTAACTCTCTCTCCCTCTCCCCCCTTCCTCTCTGTAAAAAAAAATCAATAAAATATATTTTTTTAAAAAAAGAACCCAGAACTAGTACCCAGCATCCATCACACCCATGGTCCAACCATAATGGCTGCCCGTCCACAGGCCTGTTTCAGGCCCTTACCAAGGCCCCTTCTGTGACCATGAGGAGAGAAGGAAGGGAAGGGGTTATCCCTGCTGCCTTTGGGCCAAGAAGGAAAATGTTTCCTGACCCCAGAGAGGCCGGACCACCCTCCTCAGCTCCTACAGCCCTGGTGCTCAGGGTCCAGCTCCCAAAGCCCAGCAGGTGAGAAACCCACTACCCAGCAGGAAGACTCACCTTTCCTGGCAATTCGGATGCAATTCAGCCGGGTCTCCTGGGGGCACAGATGGGGGTCTCAGCACTTCGGAAGCCCAGGCCTGACCCTCCCCAGGAGGAAACTTCAGACACATGTCCTGGGCCTAGTCAGGGCTTGTCTGGTGTGGACTGTAACTAAAGACACCCCATGGGGCAGAAGGGCCTGGGAGGACTAGAAGGGAAGAGGCCTGCAAATAGGGCAATGCCTTCAGGAAGGCATTGGGGACCAGGAAGGAAAGGGGGTGGCCTCTAAAATTAGGGTAGAGTCTAGGTCCAGGGATCTGGTTAGAAGGGGTAGGTCTGGGAAGGAGAGATCCGGGGAGGGAGGGGCCTGGAGAAGAGCAGGGCTTCAAAGAGGAGGCAGGTTCTAGGCCTCAAAGTCTGGTGAAAGCAGGAACCTAAGAAGGACCCCCCTGGGGAGAGACCAGGGCCTCAGGGAGGGGACAGGGACTAGACTGGGGGCTTAGATTAAAAGGTGTGTGGTGGGGAGGGGAGGCTCTGGATGAGGGTAGTGCTGGAGTTGCAGAGCCTAGGGTCAAAAGGGTGGGCGGGGCTGGGGAAGAAGCGGGGCTTGTGAGGAGGGCAGGCTCCAAGAGGAGTTTGGGGAGGGCGGGGCTCAGACAGGGGCGGGTTCGGGGAGCGAGGAAGGGGCTATAGGAGGGCAGGGGCCAATAGAGGGGCGGGAATCAGGAGGAGGGGCGGGGCCTGGAGGGGTCTCTGGTCTCCGTGGCCACCCGCTCCTAGGTGTCCCCAGTCTGCCCCCCAACGACCCCGGCCTGTGCCTCACCCCCTTCAGGTGGCTTGTTGCCTGGAAGTAGATGAGGTAAGCTTTCCTGGGCTCGAGCGGCGGGTTCCAGAAGCCGCGATAGGTCTGGTTGTCACCCACGGTGAAGGGCATGGCCTCGGGCAGGCTGCTGGCCGCCAGTTCGGCCCCGAAGTAGTGCACCAGGCCGCGGGCCAGCGCGGCGTCGAAGGTGAGCGGCACCGGGAAGCAGTCCTGGCCGCCCGGCTCCCGCCGCAGCCTCCGCGGCCGCTCCTCCTGCACAATCACCTGGTACACACTGGAGGGAGAGGGGAGAGGGGAGAGCGCGGGGATCGCGGCCAGGTCAGGGGGAGCTCCCTGGGGCCGATTGGCATGCGCTTTGGGGTCATGCCCAGCTTGGGGCTAAGGCTCTGCCTCTTGGTAGCCGGGCAAGTCATTTAAAGGCACCCCCACCCCCGCCTCAGTTTCAGCCTCTGCAGAATGGGCATTATCACGGGCCTGTTCCGAGAGGAAGATGTGAGTAAGGAGGCACGTTTAGCAAGCAGCCAATGCCTGCCCCCTGTTATTACTGTGACTGAGGCTGAAGGAGGGCCCTAAAGCCCCACCCAGAGTCCTCAAAGAGTCCGCCGGATTTGGATGTGTGCATTAATCCATTTTTAGAAAATACCACTACTAATTAATTATGGCCCAACCATGAGTTAGATGTGCTGTCCTTAAGAACAGCCTGGCCACAGTGAATTAACATGGATGGTAATAAGAGTTCTGTCGTAGGATGCCTACTGGTGCAACAAAAACAAGATTAGACACTATTAAGAAGGCACCTAATAGTCATGTAAGATGGCAACTGCATTAAAGAAAAAAAGGGGGGGGGGGGGAAGAGTCCACCAGAGCCTGCCATGCATCAGGGAAAACTGGAACCATAGCCTCAGGCTCCACAGGCATCACCATTGGCTCCCTTCTGAGCCTCTTAAAGCAAAGTTAGACTGGATGCATTCATTCATTCAGAAAACGCTTACTGAGCTCAGACAATGAGCCCTGTGCTAGGCACTTGGGGATCTAGTATCCCTGAAAGTGACTTCCTGTTGGGGAGACTGTCACTGAGCAAGCAAACAAGGACACACTAACCCTACCGAACACCTTCCCAAGCAGAGGCTGCCTGGCGTGTATAGCGCTGAGCCCAACGTCTCACAGCCCTAATGGCTGACAATGCTCCCTGGTCAGTGTTCCCTCTGACATATGTCTCCCCAACTTGTATATTTCTTTTTATTTATATCACTTTACTGAATGGCCTTTTGCCGTGAGCTCCTCCAGATCCTCTGTGGAACAAAGCCAAGAGTAACTAAGTGAATACTGACAAATTTAAATATTTCCAGTCACAGCCTTGATCACGACTTGGCGTGTGACACCTCATACTGACAGCCTGTGCTCTGGGAAGTAGAAATGCTTTTGCCTTGCTCTCCAGCTGTTTCTTTTGAGTTTCCAAGTTGTGGGGGAATCACCCCAACATCCTGGAATTTGGGCCACACGGGGTCATTCCCTGTCACTAGCACGTTGCAAATACCAGCCCAGGCCCCGCTCAGCCCCCATCTGCCAGGCTGAATTCAGGCCTCGCTTGGCCCTGAGTCCCACCAGATGATGATAACCAGCATTAGCCATGAAAAAGCACATCCTGACCTGGCATGATCCCAATTATGCAGATAAGGAAAGGAGCTTAGAGAGGTGAAGGGACATACCCAAGGTTGCACAGCAATCGTACCTCTCCCTTCTCTATCACCATCCCCCATTCTGCCCAGCCTCTTCGTCATCAACCCAGAGGGATGCTGAGCAGGCAGGCTGGCAGGAACCCTTCAAGGACAAAGAAAGGAAGTTTCCCAATTCCTCTGAGACTCGGGTACATCAGGGCCCCGAGACTCCTGTAAAATGCACAATGCCCCTCAGATGCCCTGACCTTTCTCTGGGTCTCTCCTGAGGGTCTGGGAATCAACCTCTGACAGGCTTTGCCGTGGCAAATACGGGGGAGGCAAAGCAGGAGAAAAGAATGGAGGGTAGAGTTAAAAAAGTGAGGTGTGTTACCGATAGTGAGCAATTTAATGCCTTTTTGACAGGGCTTGCCATGCCCCACCCCTGCCCGAATACAAGTTGTCACCCTCTCCCAGTGGACCTTCGTGGAAAGAGAGGATGAGCCAGAGGGGCAGGGAGGCTCTGTGACTTCAAGGAAAGGTACTGGCTTTACAGACAGACCTGGGATAGAACCCCAGCTCTATCTCTCACCAGCTGTGTGGCCTTGGGGGCAAGTTCTTTAGGCTCTGAGCCTGTCTCCTGAAGTGTAATATAAGGGCAATAATACTCCTTCATAGGATGCCATGAGGATATACACTGAGTGGCCAGATTATTATGATCCCTGAACACATAATGTGGCCACTAAGAGTGTGTGTGTGTGTGTGTGTGTGTGTGTGTGTGTGTGTGTGTAGAGGGCCGGTGCATGAATTAGTGCATGGGTGGGGTCCAGCCAGCCTGGCCAAGGAGAGAGGACATGGGTGGTTAGCTGGCCTGCCTGCTGGTCGAATTCCTGGTTGAGGGGACAATTTGCATATTAGCCTTTTTATTATATAGGATATACACTAAGTGGCTAGATTATTATGCATTCAGAGATCATAATAATCTGGCCACTCAGTGTATGTCTGTGCAAGTAAAGTCCCTAGTATGGTGTCTGGCTGGCAGTGAGTATGTGCACATAACCCCACAAACACCCTCAACCTCTCACCTACACACACACACACTCTCACATCCACACCATGCGTCGCATACACAACATCACATGTCTTTCTCTCACACGCCTACTTGTTGCCAGCACCTTCTCCCCAGCAAAGGCAGCCACCATGGCACCAGCAGCCCAGCTTCTTCTAGGGGAAGGGATTGGAAAAGCCATGTTCTTAGCCACTCCAGAAAGATGGCACTATCCAGATGGCTGCCCAACTTCCTAGAAAGCCCATCCCTGTGTCTCCTGGGAAGAACCCTCCAGGAAATAAGCTGAGAAGAAAGAAGGCCGCAGAGTTCACTGCTCCAAGGTGTCTGAGGGAAGACCTTCTGGAGAAGCCTGGACAGTCACCTCTCCAGGCTGGACACTGTCCAGAGAGCTCAGGACAATCACCGCCAGACACCCATGGCCTCAGAGGGGCGTGGCACCAGGCATTCTGCCTGCCCATGACCACAGAACATCCTCTCCAGATGCACTGAACTTGGAGTGCGAGATTGAGGGAGGACCAGGGCAAGCTGGCCTGTATGGGGGCTCTGGGTCAGAGCAGGGGCCGCTTCCCTACGGCCCGGACCTCCCACCCCTCCATCTAGGCTCTCCCACCTGATGGGCGCACCACGGCCCTGTGCAGGCCTCAGCAGCACGGTGATGGTGTTCTCAGACTCCCCCAGGGGCGACGGCATGTCAGCATAATCAAAGCTGGGAGCTGGGGAAGGGGACAGGAATGTAAGCACCACCTTCCTGGACTCCTGTCCTTAGATCTCTTCCTCTTCAGCCTTAGACTCCTTGTTCTCTCTCACTTGAGCTTCCCTGACCCCTAACTTCAGCCCTCTAATTCCACTAACCATAGTATCCTGAGCCCTCTGACTTAATTCTCTCTGACCTCAAACCCTAAATGGTTCATTTCTCTCAGCAGGAGCCCATTATAACCACCCCCAGGAGGTCCCCCACACTCCCTTGGTGCCCATGGAACCCCAGAATTCTGAGTCTCCTCCAAAGGGGCCAGGCCAGGGTCTGGGGCTTACCTGAGATGTTGGTGGTGATCTCGGTCAGTGCCGCCTGACCGAAGCCTTTGCCCGTGCGGGCCCGCACGGAGAAGAGGTAGGTGGTGCCGGGGTGCAGGTTGGAGAACACGTGGTAGGTTTCATTTCGGAGCTTGGAGATGGTACGTCGTGGGCCTGGCACATTCACCACCGGGTCTGATGACTCGACGCTCTGGTAACTGATCTGGAGGCAGGATGGGCAGGTGGGCAGACACAGGAATAGGAAGGGCATCACTGGCCCCATAGCCTCCCACCCATCATGGTTCAGGGGAGCTCGGGATAAGGCTGGGCCAAGGGAGAGAGAGGCTCATGGGACTGTGCATGCCCCTTTACCCAGGCCTTTGGGCACCTTCACCTCTCTCTCCTCCCTTCCTGTCCCTTGTCCCTGTAACCCACAGACTCTGATCGCAGCTGAAGGAACCTCAATGATCACTTCCGTCTCCCCACCCTGCACCTCCCTCTCCAAGCTGTGCGCCCGCCTTCCACCAGGGGCCCTCACTATAATGAGGTCCAAGCCCACCTCATACTGAGTGATGAGGCCATTCGGTTCCTGCGGCTCCTCCCACTTGAGGAAGATCATGTCCTCCAGTGGCGTGAAGGTCAGGGACTCGGCTGCAATCCCACCAGGCACTGCGAGGGAAGGGCGGCAGAGGCAGGGGGAAGCTGAATTCAAATTCCAGCCTCACCATTTCCTAACTGGTATGCTCAGATTACTCAGCCTCTCTGAATCCTCAGTTTCCTCATCAGTGAAATGGAGTGATGATAACTCCGCTCTCCCCAAAATCAAATGATGCGATATATCTACCACAATTTCCTATGGTTCAACCCATTCCTGAGTACTCAAAGAGGGTAGCTGGCATTTTCATTACTGTGCAGGTTGCATTCAGCTGAGAAGAATGTTTGAATGGTCCTATTTGGACCTAGTTAAGTGGTTTTCAGAAAATATAGACATTTGCCAGAGAAATGAAAACAATTGCATTAGTGGCAGAATTATGGACAGAGATATATTCGTCTCTAAAATTTTCTAATTACACAAACAATATGTTCAATGTAGAAAATCAAAATGAGCATGAAGAAAATTAATGGCACCTACAGTTCCATTACTCAAAGAATAATACTGTTTAACATTTCAGCATAAACCCTTTTGGGCATGGTTTGGTTTTGTTTTGTCTGCTCTTGTTCACATGTATCATCTTAACAGCAGTCACAGGAATTTCCTCTAGGAAGAGGATGGTCTTTGTTTGGAAAAACAGCTTCATAAACCACTGTGGGGAAGCTGAGCTCCTAAGCAGGGGAAAGCAGAAACCAAGACAATAATCAATGAAAGCCAAAGTGCTCTGTGTGAAAATGAGCAGTTGCCAAGGCAACACCACCCCCCACCCGCCAAAATGATACAACACAGAAGACAATTCCAAGTGTTGGTGAGGATGCAGAGCAACGGGAATTTTCACACAACTGCTAGTGGGAGTATACATTGATGCAACCACTTGGGGAAACTGGATCTAGCTACCTATGATGGACACACCCATCAGAAATGTGTAAAACTACTCCAAAAAAATCTACAAGGATTTTTCTTTACAGCACAATTTAAAATAGCTGAACACTGGAAGCAACTGAAATGCCCAACAAGAGTAAGTAGGATAAATAAATGTGGTATCTTCACATAATGGTCTATTCAGCAATGAGAATAAATTCTATAGAACTGTACACGCAACATGGCCGAATCTCTCAAGCAAATGATTGAGAGAAAGTAGCCAGTCTTTTTACAGTGTATAAAACAAATACACACTGTATGATTCCACTGATATGAAACTCAGAACCAAGCAAAATTTAATCTATGGCATTACAGGTCAGGAGGTTGTGAGTGGGAGGGGCTTCTGGGAGCCGGTGATGGGAGCCGGTGATGTTATTTCTTGGTCTGGGTGTGGGTTATCCTGATGTGTCCAGTCTGTGAGAATTCACTGAGCTGACCACTTGATAGAAGCGTACGTCCTATAAGTATTAGAGTAATACTTACATGAAAAGCATAACATGTTAAATTACGAGCGAGCAGTTACTGAAGGGAGAGGTAAGAAAGGGGCAGAGAAAGAAGGAAGAAGGCCGAGCAGCCCAAGTGAGGCCTGGTCAGAATGGGGTGACGCCACAACCATATGCCTTGGGGGGAGCAGAGCAGAGGTCTAAAGATTTTAAGAACAGAGTAATCTGATGTTGAATTTGAGGTTGTTTGTGCAGGGTAGCAGAGTATGGCATCCCGAAATATGCCACTTTGGATTATTTGGAGCTGAATTGAGAGGGGAATTGAGAAGAAACAGATACAGCAGGTCCTTGAATAACATCCTTTCATTCAACACTGTTCATTATAATGCTGATCAGAAAAAAATGATCAATTCCTGGTGGGGGCCACTGTCTTTGTGGGGTTTGTTCTTCCCATGTCGTTGTGGGTTTTCTCTGGTTATCCCAGTGTCTTCCCCTGTTCCTGAGATGGAAGGCTGTGTGTGCGGTGAGTGCTGTGTCTACATGGTCCCAGTGAGTGCATGTGATGTACCCTGTGATGGAAGGGCATCCCATCCAGGGTGGGGTTCTGACTTGGGCCTGATTTCCAGTTCCCTCGACCCTGAACTGGAATAAGTGGGTTGAAAAATAATTTTCTTACGTGTTGTGTGTTTTTTTAATATATTTTATTGACTTTTTTCACAAAGAGGAAGAGAGAGGGATAGAGTTAGAAACATCGATGAGAGAGAAACATCGATCAGCTGCCCCCTGGATACCCCCTACTGGGGATGTGCCCAAACCAAGGTACATGCCCTTGACTGGAATCAAACCTGGGACCCTTCAGTCTGCAGGCTGATGATGCTTTATCCACTGAGCCAAACCGATTAGAGCTATCTTACTTGTTTTTAATCATCTTTTAAAATGTATGTATATAGCTGACACTTATTTGAATGTTTAACATTAGAAGTATTTGGGGTCATTAACCAGAAATATGCCACAGGAACTTAAACTTGGTTTATATCAATTAACCCACTGGTAAAATTGGTTGTGTTATAGGTTGTTCCACTTAAAGTCAAAGTTTCCAAGAACTTATCAGTGATGTTAAGTAAGGACTATACCCCTATTTGCCTAAAAGAAGGACATAAATTTGTAAAGGTGCCCCCTCCCCTCTCTACCGGGAAGGAAAGAAGCTAATCAGTGAGACGACTTTAGACTAGAAGAATCTACACAAACTTTACTAACTAGCCCTTATCTAGTTTCCCCGTATTTTTGCCTTCGCATAATTTGCTGGCCCTAAAAAAGGTCCTTTTCCTTTGTCTTGTCACTTCTCTAAAAATTCATTGTTCTTTTCTTAAGATGCAATATAAGCCCAAATTCTAACCACCCCTTTGAGTTAGTCATCACTGAGTACTCACTCCCACGTGTATGTGCAAGGCACATGGTAATAACCTCCAGTTTTCCCTTGTTAATCTGTCTTTTCTCAGTCCGATTTATAGGGCCTCAGCCAACAAAACTAAGGTATTAAGGAAAAAAATTCGGTTTTTCTTTCTCTACATTTGCTGGAAACACTGGCTGAGTCATTTCACCTCTCTAAGCCTTAGTGTCTTCAGCTTCAAAATGAGATAATAATAGACCCTCCTCCTAGGATGGTTGTGAAATTTAAGCTAATGTGTGCATAGTACGTGAGACCACAGCTAATAGGAAATAGGCTTTACAAAATATGCTGAAACTGGTTTGGCTCAGTGGATAGAGCGTCGGACTGCGGACTAGAGGGTCCCGGGTTTGATTCCGGTCGGGGGCATGTACCTTGGCTGCGGGCACATCCCCAGTAGGGGGTGTGCAAGAGGCAGCTGATCGATGTTTCTCTCTCATCAATGTTTCTGACTTTCTATCCCTCTCCTTTCCGCTCTGTAAAAAATCAATAAAATATTTTTTTTTAAAATTAGGTACGATTTTGTTTTAATAACACAGTTCAACTCCTAAGAGAGAAGACATGGATTACCACTATCAGGAATGAAAAGGGAGCTATCACATAGACCCTGCAGACATCAAATAAATGTAGTAAGAGAATATTATAATCAACATATAACAAGAAATTTGGCAACTGAGGTAAAATGAACAAATACCTTAAAACACAGTACACCAAAACTAATATAAAAAATACCTGAATATTCCAAAATCTATTTTTAAAATTAAAACTGTGGCCCTGGCCAGTTTGGCTCAGTGGATAGAGCGTCTGCCCATGGACTGAAGGGTTCCAGGCGTGATTCTGGTCAAGAGCACGTACCTCAATTGCAGGCTCAATCCTCTGTCCTGGTTGGGGCCGGTGCGGGAAGCAGCCAATCAATGTGTCTCTCACACCCATGTTTCTCTCTGTCTCTACCCCTCCCTTCTACTCTCTCTAAAAATCAATGGAAAAATACCCTCGGGTGAGGATTAACAAACAAACCAAAAAAAACTGTTATGTAAAAACACTGCCACAAAGAAAACTCCAAAGGCTTCACTGCTGAATTCTTCCAAACATTTAAGGAAGAAATTATACCAATTAACCCAAAGGCTTCCAGAGAATAAATATTAGCTATCATGACTTTGTTGTTATAGAGTCGGTTTAATCCTAAGCAAAAAAAGTGTCCTATATGCATTCCAGTCTCAGAGGTGGGGTGTCTGCAGGAGGCACTGAGGGCCCGGGAATCGGGGCAGGGGATCTTACCGTCCTCGTCCGTCTGGAAGGTGACCTCCTTGCCCTCTTTGCGCCCCTCGGGGTTAGTGAGCACAAGCCGCACGTGAACATTCTGGTAGGGCAGCAGGTTCTTGATGGTGTAGCGGCTGACACCCCGCTCCATCCTCACACACTCCCGCACTGTCTGGTTGTGGCTGCTGCCCAGGATGTAGTGATAGCACAGGGACACGGTGTAGGTGTGGCACCGCGTCACATTGTAGCCCAGGGGTTCCCACTGCAGGGTCAGCTGGCGGGCCTGGATCTCAGCGAAAGCCAGGCCTTTGGGGGCCCGCATGGGTTCTGGACCCCCAGAAAACAGAGAAGGCAGAGGAAATGGGGAGAGAAAAGGAAGATAAATCAGAGAAAAACATCTCAGTCAAGTTGACTGAAATCATCCCTCCTCTGTCCCCAAGAGCTCAAGGGACCCCCTAGAAGTAGGAGTGTGTGTTCTGGAGTCAGGTGTGGCCACATCCGAATCCTGGATCTGGCTCTTATGCTGGCAACCACTGGCTGAATGCTCCAGTCCACCTCTCTGAACCTTAGTTTCCTCAGTTTCAAAATGAGATAATAATAAGCCCTACCTCATGGAATGGTTGTGAAGTTTAAGGTAATGCATGCCGAGTACATGCAACAAAAGCTGGTACACAATAGGTCCTACAAACGATTAGCTATACTTTTGTTTTAACAACACAGTTCACCTCCTCATTCCTGGACCATATCAGGCCAGTCTGAATCAACCCATTGCTATATTTTTCTTAAGTGATTAATTCCAAGTTTTTCTAAAACATATGATACAACACTATTTAGAAATCAGGATGAGAAAGGAAATGAGGGCCAAACAGTTCAATAATGCCAGAGAATGTTGGGGAAACAGAAATGCATGCCATTAAGTCCTGGAAGGGGGGGTGGGGGGTGGAGATCCTAAATATAAGATTCAAATTGGGTGGTGAGTTCTGTGGCTGCCAAAGCATAAAGGGAAATACAATGTTATGTAAGGATAATAATAATAATGGCAGTTAACATTTACTGGGGGCTTTGTATATGCCAGGCATTGTTTGAGAGCCTTTAAAAAGCTTTATTTCATTTAATCCTCACTACAATCCAATAGGCAGGTGCTATCATTAGCCCTATCCTAAAAACATGGAAATGGAGGCACAGAGAGACTAGGTAGCTTTCCCACAGTTACATAGACAGTAACTGGTAAAGCTGAGATCTAAACCAGGACAAGCTGGCTCCAGAATCCATTATCTTAAACCACTATCCAGCTCCCTTTTAGGAACTCGCTGTCAAAAAAAAAAAAAAAAAAACCAACAATTACACCAGGAGAGACAGCTACCCAAACAAGAGGGAGGAACACAGTACAGCTTCTTGATGATTCTGTGGGGCCAGAAAGCTGTCCCCACTTTATAAATGACAGTACTGCGGCTTCTCGCCCTGGCTGGCATGGCTCGGCTGGCTAGTGTTGTCCCATGCAGCAGAGGGTTGCTGGGTCACTTCCCAGTCAGGCACATGCCAGGTTGTAGGCTCAGTCCCCGAGGGGGGTTGTGCAGGAGGCAGCCAATCGATGTTCTGCTCTCACATCAATGTTTCCCCCCTCTCTCTCTCCCTCTCTCTGTCTCTCTAAAAATCTATTTTAAAATCTTTCTTAAAAAGCAACAACATGTTGTCCCCAAGAGCTCAAGGGACCCCCTAAAAGTAGGAGTGTGTGTTCTGGAGTCAGGTGTGGCCACATCCGAATCCTGGATCTGCCTCTTGCAACTGGCAACCACTGACTGACTGAAGTGAAGCCGGGGTGGAACCCAGGTGCTCAGCCCCCAGTCCTGCATCGGCATTAACCAGCTGTGTGATCTCAGGCAAATCTCTGGGCCTCCATTTCCTCACCTGTAAAATGAGCAAAGAGGCCGAGATTACTTGCAAGGATCGTTTTCTCTCTTGCACCCTGGTTCTGTGAAATGGTGTTTCAATACCTTCAAGTTCTGTGAGTACCTGCAAAATGTCCCCAGTTAGAGGACCTCAGGACATGCCTTAAGGAACAGGGGAGGGTACTGCTGCCTGGCCTCTTACAAGGATTCAGTGTGTCCCTGTCATCATTTGTGATATGATTGATGTGCTCAGGATGTACTTGACAAAGAAGATGCAAAGGGAAACATCACTCCAGGTTGCTCTTTGCTCAGACACACAGGTGGTGCAGCGTTAGAAGCTGGCCCCACGTACAGCACCGTAACATTTAGTTTCCATCTGGCGCTCTTTCTTCCTTGAGCCACAGGCAAACTGCATGTCCTCAGTCATAGCTCTGGCCTCCAAAGAGGTAATTCAGCACCTGCTAGGAGCAAGGCCCACCTCTGACGTCTTACAGTCTGGTTCCCTTTTCCCCACAAGCACGGGAGACCCTATCCCCATCCGTCAAGGACATGAAAAGGCTGGCTCCCGCTGCTTGCTGCAACCTGCGGGCTGCTGGCTGCAAGCTCACGTCCTGCACTTAAATTCTCTTCCCCGTTCCTGGACCACATAGGTTTTCCTAATGTTTTCCTATGTGGTTTTGTTCTAACCCGTCATTCTTACGTGTCTGGGGCGGAGCAGGCAGACTCTGTGTACTCACTCAGCTCTATTGTTCAGAGGTCCAAGCTGTATTCCCTGACTTTCGGGCTCTGGTCCTGGCTGTCCCGAGTATACTGTCCCAAGGTGTCTATGGGAGCCAAAGGACCTCTGCTTTATTTGCACTAATGAGAGCAGGTCTGGGTCCCCGCAGCTCTATTCACACCATCCCTGCCCCTGGAAGGACCTGCCTCACGTTCTTTTCCTGCCTCCCTGCTGCCTTTGCCCTCCTGCAGATTCAGAGAAGGGCGTGGGACACTCAGTGTAAACTGGTGACACAGACAGGGACAGGACTATGACAAACAGGGCAATAAGCATCCCATCCATCACCCAGCTTGGGGCGATGTTGCCAGGCTGGACCGCAGACTCAGGGTTGCCAGATCCGAGAGAGAGAGAGAGAGAGAGAGAGAGAGAGAGAGAGAGAGAGAGAGAGAAAGAGAAAGAGATCGAAGCCAGAAATGTAGGTTTGTATGTGAATCCTCCAGATTTTTAACCACTGGCGACCTGCTCAGGTTCTTTAAGACCACTCTGCAGGGCACAAAATAGCAACCTCTAACTTGGAGGATGAAACGTCCACCCTCCCACTGGGGCATCTCATTCTCCACCAGCTGTGTCAGCCCCCGCCTACCTCGCTGGACTGAGGGGTCTCTGAAAAGAAAGCTCACTTTTCTCTGCACCCCCACCCTGATCAAATCTGGGCAGATCCAGAGGCTCAACGAGTTTGTTGACTAGAGACTGAAATGTTGATTGAGGGGTGTGAATTCATGAGTCTCTCTGTGTTTCCAAAAACCATCTGGCACCCAGACACACTCTCTTCAGCTGCCAGCACACATTGGCAAAATAGAACATGGGGCCCTCAGAGCCCCGTCCCTCTAAATTCCACAGGGCTACAGGCCACTCAGAGATCAAAGGTCAAAATGCACATTAAAACAAGCAGGCTAACGGTTAACATCTGTTAAATTAATCCAAATGCGTTTGTTTTAATAATGCTAATGAGGGTACAATAACCCTGAGCCATTCAGCTGTTTCTGGTGGAAGGGACTCTGGAGTGGGGTCGAGTGCTCCAAACTTCAAATCCTAATCCTCCCCTTATTAGTTCTGTAGCTTCAGGCAAGTGACTCAACTCTTTGAACATGTGGTCCTTGACTGGGGAAAAACACCTACTTTGTTAAGAGCAAATGTGAGAATTACATAAGATGGGTCAAACTGCCCAGCCCATATTGATGAACAAATATGTGTGCACTAAGGTGAGATACTGGTAGCAGCATAAATTAGTACCACCATTTTTTAAATCGATATATGTCGCCTGGCCATCGTGGCTCAGTGGTTGAGCATCAACCTGTGAACCAGGAGGTCATGCACGGTTCAATTCCCAGTCAGGGCACATGCCTGGATTATGGGCTCAATCTCCAGTGTGGGATGTGCAGGAAGCAGCTGGTCAATGATTCTCTCTCATCATTGATGTTTCTATCTCTCCCTCTCTCCCTTCTTCTCTGAAATTAATAAAAATATAATTTTTTTAATTAACATAAAGCAACATATGCCAAAGCCCTTTCTTAGACCACTCCAATCTATTTATCCTAAAGAAAACTGGGGAAGGAAATAAAGCGCGCCAAGCACTGTTTCAGTGTAGTATTATTTATAATAACAGGAATCTAGAAACAAATAGTCCAGCAATATGGAGACACTCAACAGAGTTCTACAGCCAATAAACATAATTATAAACAACATAACCCATGTAACAACATCAAGCAAAGGAAGCAGAATACAAATGCTTTCTACATCCCAATGACAAGGGTATGAAAGTGTGTGCTGTAGACATATGGGCAGAGATTTGGAGAAGACAGAAAAACTAAAACAGCTGTTGGGCTAGGATGCTGAGATTTAGAGAGATTTTTAAAGATGCCTTCTACTGACATTATGTTATTGTTTTTATGGCAAATAATACTGTGGGAGGGGAGTGTCAGGGGATAGAGGAGATGACAACACAGCTGGCCAACAACAAAACAACCTCTGGCCCAGGCACCTAAGCAAGGAGGGGGTGGTTATGTCAACAAGAAGCATGTAATTTAAAGGGGCAGGATGAGCTGTTTGGGTCCCACCTGAGCTTCCATCCTGGCCAACCTGTGGAAAGTGTTTAGCAGCACCTGGCACAGAGTGGGCGCTCAGCCCATGACGGCAGCTGTTTTGTTGTTGTTTCAAACAGTGGCTTGAAAATCAGTGCATTCGAACTTTTGTTCTGACTCTACTATGGACTCACTGTGTAGATTTGGGCAAGTGACTAAATCTCCAAATCTCAATTTACTCATCTGTGAAATGGGATTAACAGCTGTAAACCAGGAAACCTGATTTCTTTTTTTTTTCTTTTTTTTTATTTCAGAGAGGAAGGCAGAGGGAAAGATAGAAACATCAATGATGAGAAAGAATCATTGATCAACTGCCACCCCTCACTGGGGATCAAACCCACAACCGGTGCACATGCCCTGACTGGGAATCAAACCACGACCTCCTGGTTCACACCAAAAGTTGGCACTCAACCACTGAACCTTGCCGGCCGGTTTATTCACCCACCGTGAAATCACAGGCAAGTGCCGGCACCTCTCGGGGTTTCAGTTCCCCATCTGTACACTGGGGGAGATTCTCTATGGACCCCTAGTTCTTATTTCGTTTATTCTGAGTACCTGACCAGAACTGGCTCTGAAGAGTTCAAAACGCCATAAAATGACTGAGTGCTTCCTGTGAGGTAGGCACTAGACCAGTAGTTCCCATGCATTTAATGCATTTGGATGCAATTACCTGCATTGCATTCAAAACACTGGCAGGCCCGTGTTCAGGCTTCACAAACCCTCCCTACCATCTACACTTATTTCCTAAAAACCTAAGGACTAAGTCAGGATTCTCAGCCTGGGCATTATCGACTGTTGGACTAGGTAATTCTTTGCTGCGGGGAGCTGTTTGTGCCTTGTAGGATGTTTAGCAGCTTCCCCTGCTTCCTCCCCTGTTTCATGCCATCAGCACCCCAACCCCAGTTGTGACAACCAATATGTCTCCAGACACTGCCAATGTCTCCCGAGAGACAAACCACCCTTGGTGGGGAACCACCAGCATAGAAGACCTCATCATCCAGGCGCTTGGCTTTAAATACCATCTACACCACGTCTATACCGATGAAATTCACATTTGTATCTTCGTCCTGAACCACTTCCCTGAACTCCACACTCATAAATCCATCGGCCTGATGGATATCTCCACTGGCCGACTAAATCAACAGTTATCTCCACTGGCCGACTAAATCAACAGTTCCAACACAGAACTCCTGATCTACGAACCCCCATCACAGCTGCTCCTCCCCAAGTCTGCTCACAGGAAATGACAACTCCATCCTTCCAGCTGCTCAAACAAAACACCTCGGAGCCATCCCTGACTTCTCTCCCTTCCCTGCTCTCTCGATGCATTTCCAATCCGTCAGCAAGCGCAGTTAGCTCTACCTTCAGCATAAACCCAGACTCTAACCACTTTTCACCACCTCCACCCTTCCTCCCAGCTCTCAGCCTCCTCCATCTCTCAGCTGACCGCCACCGTAGCCTCCTCACTGGTCCCTCCTCGGTCCCCCTCCCCTCCTAGAGTCTCTGCTCCGCAAAAGGGCCAGAATCATCCCTTTAAACAGAGCAGATAAGGTCACTGCTGCTCTCCAGACCCCACAGGGGTTCCCCCAGCTCACTCAAAGTGAAATGGCCCTGAGTCCCACATCCCCAGTGTGGTCATGACCTCTGCTGCCCGCTCCCCCTCACTCACTAGCCTGCAGCCACACTGGTCTCCTTGCTGCTCCTCACACATGCCAAGCATGCTCCAGCTGAGATTGAGTTTACTATTCTCTGTCAGCCTGGAATGTTCCTCCCCCTCCCCCCGTCCAATGCCTCTAGCTTCCTGCATGGCCTAGTCCTCACCTCCTTCCGGGCTCTGCTAAAATGTCACCTTCTCAGTAAATAGACTCTTGAGCCTTTTTAAAATAACAATCCTCCTACCACTACACACACCCCTTCCTAGCACTTACTATCATTTGACAAACTGTATTTCGTTGTTTACTGTCTCCTCCCACCAAAATGTGAGTTCCACATGCAGAACTCTCATGCTGGTAACCTTTGTCCGTCCTGGTCCCAGTCCTATACCCCTCACAGCTATAACAGTACCTGACACATAATAGGCACTCAATAACCATTTTTTAATGAATCTTCACACTCTGTATGGTAAAATTATTCCCGTTTTATAAAACAAGGGGACTAAAGTTCCAAGAAGCTAAGTAACCTGACCCAGATCCTTCAGCTAGAAAGTAATTCCCACTGGAATATTCCGGCCCACCACCAAGGGTCTCCCCAAATGTAGCATTAAACTGAATTTTAGATGATTCCCAGATCAGCTTTTAAAAACAAAGAATATGAATGGCAAAATAAATAAATAAACCTCAAACCTAAACCTTGTACCTTATCCAAAGATTAACTCAAAATAGATTGTGGACTTACCATAAGTGTAAAAAGTAAAACTATTTTAGCCCTAGCCAGTTTGGCTTAGTGGATAGGGCATCGGCCTGTGGACCAAAGGGTCCTAGTTCAATTCAAGTCAAGGGCACATGACGGGGTTATGAGCTCGATCCCCAGTGGGGGGGTGTGCAGGAGGCAGCCAATCAGTGATTCTCTCTCATCATTGATATTTCTATCTCTCCCTCTCCCTTCCACTCTGAAATCAATAAAAATATATTTTTTTTAAAAAACACTATTTTTATACTTTTGGGGGAAAAAAACACAGGAAGAAAAATCTTTGGAATCTAGGGTTAGGCAAGGAGTTCTTAAACTTGACATCAAAAGCACAATTAATAAAAGAAAATTTTTTAATAAATTGACCTCATCAAAATTAAAAGTGATTGTCCTGTGACAGACCAGGTAAAGAGGATAAAAAGATAAGTTAAAATCTGGGAGAAAAGTATTTCCAAATTACATGGACTAATAAGTAGAACGTGTAAATACCTATCAAAACTCAACAGTAAAATATGAATAATCCACTCAGAAAATGGGCAAAGACACAAAAAATTCACCTAAGAGGAATGCAGATGGCAAACAGCACATGAAAAGATGTTCAGCCCTGGCCGGCTTGGCTCAGTAGACAGAGCATCAGCCTGTGGACTCAAGGGTCCCAGGTTCAATTCTGGCCAAGGGCACATGCCTGGGTTGCAGGCTTAAATCCTCAGTAGGGGGCGTGCAGGAGGTAGCCCATCAATGATTCTCTCTCATCATTGATGTTTATATCTCTCTCTCCTTCTCCCTTCCTCTCTGAAATCAATAAAGGAAAAAAAAAAAAATATATATATATATATATATATATACACACACACACACACATACCTATGATGTTCAACATCACTAGGCATTAAGGAAATTCAAATCAAGACCAGGATAACATATTACTATACACCTCTCAAAATGGCTAAAATAACAAAAATTATGACACCATCAAATTTTGGCAAGGATGCAGAAAATTGAATCATTCATACATTGCTGGTAAAAATGTAAAATATACAGGCATTCTGGCAGTTTCTGATAAAACTAAATATGCCCTTAGTATATGACCCATCAGCAGAGTCCTTGGGCATTTATCCTAGAAAAATTAAGTTTATGTTCATGAAAAACATATACCCAAATGCTCATAGCAGCTTTACTTGTAATAGACAAAAAGTTTCACCAGTCCAGATATCCTTCAACCCGTGAAAGGTTAACCAAGTGTGGTATATCCATATCATAGAATACTACTCAGCAATAAAAAAGAATAAACAACTTGAATGAATCTCCAGGGAATTATTTTGAACAACAAAAAAAACAATCTCAGTGCCAAGACAATTCAACAGGGAAAGAATAATCTTTTCAGTATGTGGTGCTGGCCCCCTAGCTGGTGTGGTTCAGTTAGTTGAGCATCATCCTAGGCACCAAGAGGTTAAATTCCTGGTCAGGGCACATGCCTGGGTTTTGGGCTCAAACTTCAGTAGGGGGGGTGCAAGAGGCAGCTGATAGAAGTCTATCTCTCACTAACAGATTTTTCACTCTTTCTCCCTCTAAATTCAATAAAAACACATGTAAAAACTGCAAAAGTCATCATCTAAAGTAAATAAATTAAATAATAAATAATGTTGGAACAACTGTACATCCACATGCAAAAGAATAAGGCTGGACCCTTACCTCACACCATATACAAAAATGAACTCAAAATGGATCAAGGGCCTAAATGTAAGAGCTAAAACTATAAAACTCTTAGGAAAAAATAGAGGTAAACCTATTAGGTTAGGCAGTAGTTTGTTGTTGTTGCTGCTGTTTTAGATGGGACATCAAAAGCACAAGCAACAAAAGAAAAAATACGTAAATTGGGCTTCATCAGAATTAAAAACTTTTGTGCTTCAAAAGACAACCCACAGAATGGAAAAAAATGTTTGCAAATATATCTGATAAAGGTTTAGCATCTATAATATATAAAAAACTAGAGGCCCAGTGCACAAAATTCTGCACTGAGGGGGAGCAGGCACTTCAGCCCGGCCTGCACCCTCTCTCGTTCCTTACCATCGGCCTGTTTCTGCCTAGCGCTGCACAGAGGCAGGAGAGGCTCCCACCACCGCCGCTGCACTTGCCAAAGGTGAGCCAGCTTCTGGCTGAGCAGCGCTCCCCCGGTGGGAGCACACTGACCACCAGGGAGCAGTTCCTGTGATGAGCGTCTTCCCCCTGGTGGTCAGTGTGCATCATAGCAACCACTCACTCTGGTCGTTCTGCCATAATGATCACTTAGGCTTTTATTATATAGATTCCTACAACTCAACAACGAAACAAAGAAAAAAACTTAAAAATAGGTAAAGGGTCTGAGTAGACATTTCTACAGAGAAGACATACCAATGACCAATAAGCACATGAAAAAAAAATGTTCATTATCATTAACCATCAGGGAAATGCAAATCAAAACCACCATGAGATACCACTTCACACCCACTAGGAGGGATATTAATAAGAAGACAGATAATAAGTGTTGACAAGCATATCGAGAAATGGGAACCCTCAGATACTACTGACGAGAATGTAAAACAGTGCAGCTGCTTTGGAAAACAGACAGCAGTTCCTCAAAGGTTAAGCATATACACACTATTTAACCAGAAGAAATTAAAACATATGTCCACCAAAAACCTGCGCATGAATATTCACAGCAAAACTGTTCATATTAGCCAAAAAGTATAAACAACCCAAATATCCATCAACTGGTGAACGGATAAATTGTGGTACTGTCCATATAACAGATTATTATTCAGCAATAAAAAAGGAATAAAGTACTGATATATACCACAACATAGATAAACCTTGAAAACATTATCCTGGGTGAAAGAAACCAGTCACACAAAAAATAACTGTATATTATAAGATTGCATTTATATGAACTGTTCACAAAAAGGTAAATATGGATTTCTGTAAATATAAACACATGAAGAAAGCCACACAACAAAGTAAAGTAGTGGTTCCTCATGTAGGAGGTGTAAGGGAGAAATGAGGGATGGACTACGAAAAGATACAAGATTTCCTTTGGGGATGAAGAAAATGTTCTCAAGTTGATTGTGATAATGGTAGCACAACTCTGTGAATATACTAAAATCCACTGAATTGTACATTCTAATGAGTAAATTGTATGAAATGTGAATTATATCTCAATAAAACAGTACCAAATTTAAAAATCCCAAAAGGTTATATACTGTATGATTGCATAACTCATGTAACTTTTCAAGTAGGTTTTTATTGATTTTAGAAAGAGAAGAAGGGGGAGGGAGGGAGGGAGGGAGGGGGGGGGGGGAGAGAGAGAGGGAGAGAGAGAAATATCGATAACCGAGAAACATTACCATGTTGTCCTGCTGGGGAGTAAGCCCAAAACCCAGGCAGGTGCCCTGACATCTTGATGCATGAGTCGACTCAACCACTGAGCCGCACTGGCAGGACTATATAACATTTTTGAAATGACAAAATTTTAGGAGTGAAGGACAGATTAGTGGTTATCAGGACTTGTGGTGGAGGAAGCAATGGAGGTGAGCGTGGATATAAAAGAACACCACCCAGGATTCTTAAGTTGATTGAATTGTTCAGTGTCTAGGTTTGTGGCAAACACACAAACCTACACATGTGCTAAAAGTTAATAGAACTAAACACACACACACATACACAATGGCAACACGTGAAACTGGAGATGTCTGAATAAGATCTGTGGGTGGTATCACTGTCAAAATCTTGATTGTGATATTATACTACAGTTTGGGGAAATGTTACCATTGTAGGAAATGAGTAGAATGCATAGGGAATTCTCTCTTTTGTCTGACAACTGCATATAAATCTATCATTATTATAATAAAAAATCCAATTAAAAACAAATGCTTAAATCACAAAGTGAGAAAATTGTTCTGTTCTCAATTTCTCTTCAGATTAAAAAAAGGCTCCTCTGGTGCAGGTGTGCCATCGCTGCTAGCAGATGCTGCAGCCCTGCAACATGGAAGAGCCGACCCCAGGCTCCAGGGCCCAGACCAGAAACTCCAGCTCCAATGGAATAACTCACTTTCATTTGGTGGTTAAGTTGTTTATTTTATCTAGGTAACATAATGACGAATGATGGCCACAGAGTCTGAGCCAGCCAGTCAAGGGTTCCAATGCCAGTTCTACCACTTACTAGCTCTAGGCCAGTAACCTAACATCTTTGTACCTCACTGATTTTTCACTCTCTCTCCCTCTCTCTTCCTCTCTCTCTAAAACTTTTCACACTCTCTAATTTTTATCTATAAAATGAATATGGACAGTATCACAATGAATATCTACGTATAGGTTTTTGAGTGTTGTGAGTTTTAAATCAGAGAGAGAGAGAGAGAGAGAGAGAGAGAGAGAGAGAGAGAGAGAGAGAGAACACATGTGTGTATGTGTCTGGGACAAAGTATTGGCTATTATTATCTTTACCATGACAAGGACTGAGGGGAAATCACGTTTTAGAACGTTTTAGAAGCACAGATGAAGGCCGTCCTATCTCTCAGAATGCGCCACTTCCCCCCTGGGATGCCCGGAGCCCATACGCACCTGCGCACTTGGTGCGGCTGACCAGGGGCGGCCCGGGGCGGCCAGTGCCGCCGTCGCCGGGGCGAGTGAGGAGCACGCTGATCTCGTACTCGGTGTCGGGGTCCAGGTGCCACAGCTTGTAGGTCTGCAGGTTGACGGCGTGCACCTCTGCCCACGGGCCGCGCGCCATGCGGTACTCGATCTCCTTGCGCACGATCGGCCCATCGCCGATGATGGAGTTGGTGTTGAGCTGGATGATGAGGTAGGTGGGACCTGCGCGCAGCAGCTGCGGGGGCGCGATGGGCGTGGGGGGCTCTACGAGGACATGGGGTAGATGCTGCTGGGAGGTCCGGGACCCCAGCTCCGCATCCCACCACACCCAAATTCCGAGCGTCCTCCCAAACCTTTCATGCGACGCCCAGGTCCTCAGCCGAACGCTCCCCCCGCCTCCATTAAATAAATGGCCAGGACCATGAAGGGCACCCCACCCCAAAGTCTGACCCCAGCCTCACCTCTCAGCCCTCACCCTCTCCCTCACTCCCCTCGGATCCCCAAGTCCTCTCCTCCAGGAGCTGATCGCAAGCCTATTCGGGGTAACCCACGGTCCCTCCGGGCTGACCCCGCCTTACAGGTTCCCACCTTGACCCTGCCCCACCCCACCCCACCCTACCCCCGTCCCCCTAGGCCCTGTCTCTCAATCAGACCCCGCCCCCTCGATCAGACCTTTTCTCTGGAGAGACCCTGCCCCTTCTGCAGGCCCTTTCCGCCCCTTTCCGCCCCTGGTACCCCGCCCTGCAAACCCTGCTTCTCCCCCGTCGGTCCCGCCCTCGGCGAGCCGGCCGGCGCGCTGACCCTTGACGATGAGCTCCGCGAAGTTGGAGACGCCCGCGCCGCGCGGGGCCTGGGACACGCAGCGGTACAGGTCCTGCTCCTCGCGGCGCACGGCGGCCAGCGGGAAGGTGGCCAGGAAGCGCCGGTGGCTGATGTGCCGCACGCCGGCCGCGGGCACCAGTGCCCCGCTCTGCCGCTGCTCGAGGAGAGGGAGGAGGGACCGGGTCAGGGACGCGGCGGGAGAGCGTCCCAATCTCGCTCTGAGCCAGCTGTCCTGGCCCCACTGAGCCGACCCTGCTGCCCTGGGGGCCATGGGGCTGCTGAGACCGGCTCTGCCACCCGCAGGTGCGGCGGGGAATGTGTTTGGGAGGTCCCGGAGCCGCGCTGCGTCCTGGGGGGATGCGGGCACCCGAGAGGGCGGAGAGACCCAGTGCCCAGAAGAAGCCCCCAACACACTTTGGCCGAGGTCCCCACCGTCCTCACCTGCAGGAGAAAATGTTCCGCCTCCGCCGCCCTGCCCGCCGCCATGCACTGGAAGGAGGCGTTCTGGCCAGCGTTGACCTCCACGTCGCCCAGGCGGAAGAAGTGCGGGGCCTTGGCTGCGGGAATATTATACCCGTGGGGTGAGCTGGGCCTGCGCCCCCTGCAGGCAGGAGCCGAGACCGCCCGCACCCCTCCCCTCGCGCCTGCGTGGGCCGGGGACTCACCGCAGGGGTAGCTGAGGAGCAGGATGTCGTCTAGGCCCATGTAGCCCCTGTGGTCTGGGGAGATGAGGGCCTCAAACAGCACCTGCGGGGGGGGGGGGGGGGGTCCCTGTCACACTGACAGTCCTCCAGCCCTGCCTGGGGAGGGGGGGCTGTCCACAAGAGCCCCCTTTCAGCTCTGCTCCAGCCCCAGCCTCAAACCAGCAGAGGTCTCCTCGCTCACTATGACTCACCCAGCCAAGCCAGCTAGTTGTGGGAGGGGGTGTCAGCACTCAGAGCTAACACGGTCAAGGCCAGAGGACAGTTACCTTCAAGTAGCAAAGCTCTTCCCAGCCAGATAGGAATTCCAGGTCAGCACAGTTCCTACTCACTCTTGACCCCAGCTCTGATGTTGAACCCAGACTGAACTGTCACTGAATAACCCAATGCTAACCACAGGCTGACACCTGACCTTGACCACAGATTGACTCCTGATGCTGAACACACACTAATTCCATCCTCAGCCACGCACTTACTCTGGCCTCAAGCTGACACCTCGCTACCCTCACCCTCAGGCGTAAGCTGACCACAGAATGAACTCAGCCCACCTGATATTCATTGGGCCAGAAGGTGCTGACAGCCATTTCAGCCTGGTGCCACTGCCGGCCGTGGGAGCCAGTCATATTCCAGACGGCGCTGCCCAGAGGACCGCCATTGACCCGCACGTAGATACCCAGTGTGCCCGGGCTGTGCCCGTCCCGGCTGTACAGGAAGTAGCTGAACTGCACACAGTGGGTGTCATTCTCGCTCAGGCTCTGGAAGATGACATGGGCCCGCTGGCCTGGGGCATGCTGGGAAGCATTGACCATCAAGTAGGAGCCTGAAAAGAGAGGAGGGAAGAGTCAGGAGCTGAGGAGAATGGGAGGACCAGGGTCAGGTGGGCACAGAGGAGAGGGCAAGGACAAAGGACCCCGAGAATTTGGACCCACCATGTTTCCAGAGTTCGGAGTTCTGGACCCAGCTCTGATTCACTGGGTAAATCCCTTCACTTTCCTACATCTGTTTCCCAAAGGAGAGACTTGGAGCAGCAAAAAAACACAGAAATCGGACTTTAACACAACCCTTTCTTGCTCCTCACCACCTGCAATCACAATCCGAGCTCATGCTGAGCCAAGGCTCCCCTCACATCTGAGCTGTCCTTGGAGGCAGGCACTATGTCATTCATCTCAGCAGTGGAGTCTGGCGCGACAAGCCCTCAAAGGCCACCTCTTCTGAAGTCTAACTCCCCCCCTCCCTCTGTGGGCTTCTCTGCTGGCCCTTAGATCATTAATAAAGGTGTGTATGTTTCCCACCAGCCTATGATGCCTCAGGGTTCCACTGTGTTCCCAACACAGGCTCGGAACCCAAGCAGAATGAATGTATGGAACAGATTGAATGGAAAGACTCTAACTTCCCTTCCAGCCCCCACCTCCTGAGTCTAAATTCCTGGGTTACATTTCTCCTGATTTCCAACCTGGAGAAAGGTAGCCCTGCCCCTTCCCCAGAGATCCAGGCTGTCTGCTGGCCTGGACATAGGCTGAGGAGTGAGCTGGATCCTCAGGATGGCTGCGGGCTTATGGCTTCCCTTCTGTGGGGAGAAGGCCCCAGCAGCTGCCAACGGGGTGCCCGCAGCCACCCAGCGCTGCCTCTTCCTGGGCTTGGCTGCCAGCCAACACAAGCTCATTCAGCTCCCAGCTCTGGGAAGACTCCCCAGGGACTCCAAGGAGGGGATCTCATTCATCTCTGAGCCAGAAGCCTGGGGAGGGTGCTCCTGGTTCAGTCCTGGTGGGTAGTAAACAAAATCCTGGATCCCCACCCCACTCAGGAAGGGGCAGGTCCCAGTCCCCAGCAGTCTGTCGTGGCCCACTCCGGCCTCCTCCTCGCTCCTGTCCCTGTGAGCAGCTGTGTGCGTCTTTCTCCCCCTTCCAATCTGACACTTTGTTCTTGTCTCTTCCTTCTGCTCCCTCTCCCTCTCTCTCACTCTGTGTCCCCACCCCACCCCCACCCTTCTTTCCCTTACTCCCTTCCGTCCTGTGGCTCTGCTTTCTCTCGCCTGCTCTCTGCCTCCGAGTGTGAATCCCCCTCTTTCCTTCTCTCTCCACCCTAACACCCTTCCCTTACAGGAGAGCACCAAGGGAGCAGAGAAGGTGCCCATCCCTAGGACCCAGCACAAGACCCATGCACTTGCTAAATTTCTCTTTCCCCTCTCCCACTGGATATATCTAATTGTGGGGCGGGGGGGAGAAAGAGGGAGCCCACATAGAGTGGTCAGGACTGTTGAAAGTGAATTTGAATCACCTTGTACCTGAGTGCCAACCATGTCCCAGACTGAGAGTGGGGCCCTGGGGATACGGAAACAGCCCACACAGTGCCCCATCATGAAACCCTGATAGATCACCATCACCCAGGTCAGACTCTGATACCTGATAGTACAGAGGTCACACGAGGGACTGAGAGCCCTGAAAAGGCAGAGACAAAAGCCCCAGGGAAGGCACAGGGGCACAGAAGGGGGAGGCAGGGAAGCCTCCAGAAGGCAATGCCAATGATAAAAGATGAGGATTTGGAGGCCGCCCAGGCCAGGCAGTGGAGGGCCTCTCTCCTGATGGCTTCAACTCCTGGCCTCACCCCTGAGAATCTCCGCTGCCCTTCCCTGCACCCTTGACAGCAGTTGCTGAGAGCTGAGACCACGGCCCACTACTGTGACAGGGCAGAGGAAGGGATCTGCAGGCCATCCAGTTCTGAGGCTCCCTCAGCAGGCCCGTGTGGTTCTCACACTATCTATCTCCTCCCACCCAGCTTTCATCGGTAATAAGGTTGATATGTTGGCCTCTATCTGTCTTACACTTTTCTTAACTCCCAGTTGATTCTGCACCCAATGAAGAAGGGTGCTAATAACCGGGCTCTCTCAAATATCTCCAACAATAGCAACTAAACATTCATTGAACCCCTGTATGCCCCCCATGTTATGTACTTTATTTAGATATTATCCAATAACCCATTTTCTCCCCATTTTGCAGTTAAGAAAATGGGAGCTCAGAGAAGTGAAATGACTTGTCCAGGTCACATAGCTGCTCAGTCTTGGTGATTCTGGAACCAGTGTTCAAGGGCCATCATCAGAGCAAGAGGCCAGAATTAGAATCCATGTCATTTGTCTTCCGAGTCCAGGGCTCACAATGCCGCGGGGCCCCAGCCTGAAACAGGGCAGGGCGCTGTGGAGTGGGAAGGGTCTGGGACTTGCAGGAAATGGGGGCAGAGGAAGGAAGGTTTTATGCATGTTCAGCCCCAATGTTATGGCCCTGTCACCATCTTCAAGTCCTGGGAACCCAGGATTTCAAGTCTCTGCTCCCTTGATTCAGAGGCTCTCAGTGACTAAAGAGGGTCTTTTCTATTTTTTAAATCCTACATAATAAAAGGCTAATATGCAAATGAACAAATGGTGGAATGATGTACGCTGACCACTAGGAGGCAGACACTCAACGCAGGGGCTGCCTCCTGGTAGTCAGTGTGCTCCCACAGGGGGATTGCTGCTCAGCCAGAAGCTGGGCTCACAGCTGGTGAGCAAAGCAGTGGTGGGAGCCTCTCCTGCTTCCGTGGCAATACTAAGGATGTCCAACTGATGGTGTAGGCCCACTAAGCTGTCATTTGCACATCCTCAGGGCTCCCAGACTGCTAGAGGGCACAGACCAGGCTGAGGGACTTCCCACACACACACACAAGTGCACAAATTTTGTGCACTGGGCCTTTAGTATACATATAAAGAGGAAGGGAGAGGGAAAGAGAGAAACATCAATGATGAGAGAGAATCATTGGTTGGCTGCCTTCTGAAAGCCCCCCATTGGGGATTGAACCCACATCCCAGGCATGTGCTCTAGTCAGGAATCGAACCTTTCATAGGTGGATGCTCATCCACTGAGCCACACCAGCCGGGTGAAAAAAAAAGAGTCTTTGAATACTTAAACCTGCACCCATTTTACAAGGAAACTCCCAGATGTACATAGCTGGGCAGTGTCCAGAGAACTTCACCTTCACAGTGTCATGTATGTCATTACAGATGCCAAAGCAGATGAGGCCCAGAGAGAGTAAGTAATGTACCCAAGGTCACATAGCAGGAGCAGAATGCCCCCGAGGGAGACAAATGGGGAATGGTGACAGAGCAGACTCACCGTGGGGCAGGTCCGCAGGAGCCCGGGTGCCAGGTTGGATCCGCACCTGTTCCCACTGGAAGTCATCGTACTGGGCCTGGCTGTACTCACAGGGCACTGCTGAGTCACTTGCCTCCTCGAAAGTGCAGCCAGCTGTGAGGGCAGGGCCTGGTTAGCCAAGGTTAGGGCAGAGCTCCTGGACTACCTCCAGGTGCCCCCACACTTTCTTCCTACCCAGCCCCCCTTCCTCTCCACAAGCCCTCCCCTCACTGCTCCCTCTAACAAAACTCTCCCTCCTCCACCCTCTCCTTCTACCAAGGCCCTATTTACATTGTCTCCTCCCAATACCAGACCTCCCCACATTGCCCACTCCCCCAGTACTTCCCAGGACACCCGCCCCGCAACACTGCTCAACCACCCATCAAAGACCCTACTCAACAAAACTAGTGATCATTACTACTATATCATTAGAACCTCACAACAACTCGTGAGATCAGGACTAAAATTACCCCCATTTTACAGATGAGGAAACTGAGGCTCAAAGAAGCTGAATGAGTTCCTTAAGGTCACACAGCTGGTTAGTGACAGAGGTGGGGTTTGAGCTGAGATCTCCTGACTGCTAGGCAGGGCCCATCACCTGCCCCTCACCTTCCCGTAGAGGACAGACAGTAGGCCCCGGGACCGGCGGGGTCATGAATGCCCTAAGCCAGCCCTGACCGCGTCTGCTTAAAAACAACAGTAGCAACAGATCATCTCGGGCTTACAACAAGCCCTGAACAGTGCTAAACACTTTATAGGTGCAGACTCGCATTTAGGCCTGGCCTTCTGAGCGGGTTCCACTATTATTCCTCCTTGACAGATGAGCTAAAGAGATTCAGTCATTGCCCAAAGTCACCCAACTTAGGTGTCTGCCTGCAGGAATATGATACACAACAGCACGGTCATATATGGATTGGGCACACACATGAGGAAAGGGAGCAAACTCTCATGATTTGGAACCAATGTTTACAGTTTAAACAAGAGGAGGAGGAAGAAAGAGGGGATTGAAATCGATGTGAGTGGGGCCTTTGGTTGGTAATGAGGCCCATAAATCTTAGCTCAATCATCAAAGCTCTGAGTTGAGCACCTCATAAAAACACCGCTGGTCCAGAAAGTACCTGCACCTGGTCCCTGCACTCACTCCCAAACCTCAGTGTTTGGAGTCCCCTCAAAGATAGTCTGAAGCATCTGAGACCTGGAAAATGTCTGAGCAAGTGGCAAGGAAGCAGGCACAAATCGTGCCAGCCCTGTCCTGGACGCCTGCCCTTGACAGACGTGGGGGGACTGAGGCTCCGAGGGTGAAGGGTTCGTCCACAGTAAAACATGGTAGATAAGTGAGTGGCTTTGGTATCAGGCAGACTTAGGAGTTCTGACTCCTAAGTTTCTTGACTCAGAAGTTTGCCAACCCTTCTGGCTGTGGGAAAGTCACTTCTCCTTTCTGAGCCTCAGTTTCCCCATCCACACGTGGGTTGTTGAGGATTCATTGTGGGGCCCACTTAGCACCATGCCTAGCGTATGCAAGCACTCAGGGAACACCAGCTCCTCACACATGCCGCTGGAGCCTACATGAGAAGCAAGCAGGATTTGAACCCATGTTGGTCAGCTGCCAAAGTCCACATCTCCCATCAGAAAAGCCTTCGCTATGAGAACCTGAGCTGCTTCCCAGGCTCAAGGAGAGGAGGGAGAGAAACAGTAATTGGAGAGTGGGTGCCGCGTGCCAGGAGCAGCAGGGACGCTGCACACACAGCCAGTGACCACTCTCGGAGGCTCTTGTTTCACCCTCCCCAGGGACTTCTCTAGGTCGCTATGAGGATCACATAAAATAGCATATGGAGACATCAGCACAGCCAGGCACCCAGGGGCTCCCCATTGTTGGGGTTTCCCTTTCCTCTTCTTGGACCTAAAATAATGAGTGGTGGGCATAGGGATGATACCAAGTGGATGCAAGGAAATAACAGAAATCTCTCTCCAGAGCTGGGGCAAGACCTGGGCTGAGCATTTTGCTCCTTTGTGTAAAAAGCCCTGGTCTGTACCATGGCCTGTGGCCTGTGGGAGGTGGGTTTTAACCTTATCAGTGCTGGGAAGGTCTTAGCTTTCCTGCTAGAAAATGATCCACAGCAAGGCACAGAGAGGACATAGCCAGTAGGGATGGTCAGGGAGGACTTCCTGGAGGAGGAAACACATGACTTCATTCAGCCTGAGCTGAGTCAGCTCCTGAGGGTTTTAGCCAATGCCTCCCTGAGGCAGAGAGACTGCCAGAAAGAGAAGCCAGAGTTTAGAGCCCTGCGGGGGTGCAGGCCCTTCCTGTTGCTTCACAAGTAACAAGGCAGCTGCCCCAGAGGACTTGCCCCTGGGCCTGGGGTGAGCCCGAGTGTGCCAGCTCTTTCCTTCATGAGCTGCCAGGACTCCTCAGCTGACTGACCTGGTCAGAGGGGCACCCAGAGCATCTGATCTTAACCAGAATATGCCCCAGACTAACTAACCCAGGTCAGTGACCCCACACAGACAGACCTGAGCCAGAGTGGCCCCACTGGCGTTCAGATGACTGTCAGACCATCTGATTTCAGCCAGAATGACCACCAGACTGACTGATTGACCCCTGACCTCTGCCAAATAAGTCCTCTACCTGACCCCAGCCAGGGTGACCTCCCCAGCTGACTGACTCGCTCTAGAGTGCCCTTTAGGCAGAATGACTCCCTGGTCCATGTCTATCACCACTCCTGTATCTCTGGGCCAGGCCCATTCCAGCCACAGCCTTAGCAGGTAATATCTCTGGGGCCAGGCTCCCCAAGGAGAACCCCACCCCACCCCCTAGACCCCAGCTCACCCTGGTATGGGAACAATTAGCCCTCCTGGACCCTGGGGAAAAACCCATCACCTCCTGTCTGGATGACCCAAAGTCAAGTCCCAGCTCCTGCTAGAGACCCAACTCCTGCAAGGAGCCACCAGCCCAGGAGTAAATACTAGATAAGACTTAGGGTTCAGAGCAAGAATGGAAGCCGGAAATCCCCCTCAGCTCCATCGACACAGACTTGGGCACAGACATGTACACACACGTCAACACCACCACGAGGAGGCTGCCACCTACACCATGAGCACCTGTGCTGGTGAGCCCTCACAGTCACTCAGAAGGTAAATGCTACTCACAGCGTTGTCATTTAACCAGTTATGAATAACTGCAAAGAGCCAAAGAGCCAAAGAGCATGCCATCTGTGCAGCTTTGCCAGGAAGCTTCCGTTTAACACTCCCCAGGAAGCCACCCGTCTACTCCTCACAGATCTGGACAGGGGGAGAATGGTCGCACGCCCCAATAAAGTCTGGGTGACATAGGGGAGGTACTTGTCTGTCAATCACACCCGGGGACAGGTCATTGGCCAGAGTAGGTACGGCCACTGCAAGTGCCGCTCTGTTGATTAATGAGTTTGCCGACCACTGACCTAGACTCTCGATTCCAATAATTACAGGCTGTTGTTCCTTGTGATTAAGCCCCTAGCAAAGGCATTCACTCTCTTGTGTTTTCAGGACTCTTTGTTGAAGGGGATACACTCTCCTGGGTCCCCCGCATTCACCCACTGGGCTCAGAGCTATGTGGACCCCAGACAATGGAGTAATGGACTGCAGCTAGCCTGCTGCGTACCGGACCCAATTCCAGCATGGCGCAGGAACCTTGGACCGACTTTGTTTATAGCTCTGCTGAATCCCCAGCTGCACATCTTTCAAGACTGGATTAAGGGAAATGGGAGTTTGGAAACCCAAGAATGTAATTCCACACAAATAAAAATCACTCATCCTCCCATGCGAGTCTCAGAAAATTCTTTTTTCTCAAAATATTGTAAGGACTCTGCCCCCAGCACCCAGTGGGGAAAGGGATACCTCACTTTCAAGGATAACGCTATTATTATTCCTCTTTGACAGATGGAAACTGAGGCACAGAGAGACGAGGTGGCTTGCCCAAGGCCACACCTGAAGTCCCCGATACTGGTCTTTAGCTACCTATATTATTCAAGAAGGTGAGGCACAGACAAAATCAGGCTCTGGCCACGTGTGTTAATTCAATGTCATTTACTGGACATGTGTTGACTGAGAGAAGAAAGCAGGTCCCAGACTGGCACAACTGAGGCACAAGAGTGTTAATACCCAGTCCTCACACCTCCCAGTATGAATGGGGGGAGTGGAGGGAAAAATGACAAATGACTGGGCATCCAAGAGAGGTGCAGAGGAAAGGTTCCTGGAGAGGGGGACACTGAGCAGGACCTGGAGGGATGGGCATCATTCTGGCCAGTAGAGCTGGATGGAAGAGCATTTGAGACTAAGGGACCAGCAATGGCAAAGGAAGGCAGTGAGTAAACACACAGCTCTTACGGGGCACAGAGAGGACCCTAGATTGTCCGAATAACGGGAGATGAGACTGGAGGAAGGAGAATTAATGCTGCCTCTGGGAAGCCTTGAGTGCACGGGAGAAGTTCGGCCTCCTTTTGAGTTGGGAAGCCACAGCAGGTGTTTGAGGAGGGGAGACTGGATTCAGATGAGAGAAGGGATATATTCTAGAAACCAGGAGGGCAGGTGGCTTCTTCAGAGGGCACTACAGGATCAGGAGTGGGACAAGCCACTGATGACTTAGGAGTCAGATCTCAGGGACCCGTCCTGGATGCAAACAGCACACCCTCCACTCTCACTCAGAGATACACACACACACACACACACACACACACACACACACACACAGCCCCGCACTTGAAAGATGAGACAGAGGCTGAAAAACAGGACTACAGGCTTTGTTAGAGGAGAAGGACCTGCCGGGCTGTCTCTCAAAAGGAGAACAGCAACACGTGCAGAGGTGAACACGCTTTTGAGGGGAGGAATGGGAAGGAAAGGGGGCTTAGTGTACTTGGCACACAGTGATTAGTGGCTTAATGTGTGGTCCATATAAGGTACATAGTTAGTCACTCAGGTACTTAGAGACAAGGGCTTAGGGTATTTGGCAGGTGCTAATTGGTGGTTCAATGGAAAGTCCATATAAGGTGCCTGTTTAGGTACTCAGGTATGTCCAGGCTGCAGTGCAGGTCACGTCATACTCCACCCATCAACAGGGGGAAGGGAGGATCTATCAGCACTCAAATGTTCACACACACAAACACACAGAGCCTCACACTCAAATGATCACACACACACACACACACACACACACACACACACAGCCCCATACTCAAATGTTCACACACACACACACAATTCTGCACTCGAATGTTCACTCACACACGCACATAGCCCTCCTCTCAAAGGTTCACTCACACACACAGCCCCACACGCAAATGTTCACTCTCACACACACGCATATAGCCTCACACTCAGATGTTCACTCACACACACACACACACACACACACACAGCCCCACACTCAAATGTTCACTCACACACACAGCCCCACACGCAAATGTTCACTCACACACACGCATATAGCCTCACACTCAGATGTTCACTCACACACACACACACAGCCCCACACTCAAATGTTCACTCACACATACAGCCTCACACTCACATGTACACACACACACACACACACACACACACACACTCCCTTACTCCAGACGAGTCCAAGCCTTAGGGACACAGTCTCAACTGGACTAGGGACAGGGAGAAAACCAGGCCCCTCCTTGGGTACCCATCTCTGCCAGGACCTCCCAGAGAGGGGGGGGGCTTAATCAAAGCAGGACCACCAAGAGCTCTCCCAGCATCAATTCAAACTGGCCCAGCTACATTCCTCCGCTAATCTCCCCAATCTGGCAGGCGGTTGCCTGAGCAACCGTCAGCCACAATTTGGGAAGGCAGGAGGATGGTTTATCCACATCCGGCTGGGCTCTGGATGGGGTGGTATAAGGGGCAAAGCAACCTCTGTAGGAGGAGCCAGAGAGTGGGAGGTGGTCTCCCTGGTTTAAGCCTGGTGTGGGGGTCTCCCCCACTCCACTGCATGTGTTTCCACAAGGTGTGTGTGTGTGTGTGTGTGTGTGTGTACATGGTTGTGAGGCTGGCAGCCTGATACCAACTAACAAGGACTCAAATGAGAGGCAGAATACCTGGCTCTAGTTGCTGCTGGGACCATGGGTAGGCGGTTTGCCCTCTTTGAACCCTACTTCCTCACTTATGAAATACAAATGGGGAACCAGGTGACCTCGGATTCCACCTCCAGAATTCTGATTCCATTTGTGTGAGGACGCATGTGAGCACGAATTACTTGAGGGCAGAGATAGATACTATGGGTGAGCATGGATGCCTCAAAGGGTGGCTCCAGGCAGTGTGTGTGGAGCAGTGGGTGTGCAGGTGTGTGTTTCTGTGCAGAGGTAATGAGCATATTCAGTGATAAGCCTGTGCCAGGGGAGTTACATGGCAGGGTGGAGGGGAGTTGTGCAAGCATATGTGTGTGCATGTGAGCATGACCACAAGCATGTGAGCACCAGATTCCTTCCCACCAGACAGGGGACAGTGCTCTGTGCCAGCTGTGGCTGCCAGCTCCACCCATGTTTTCTGATGACCCTCGGTAAACAGAGTTTGTGTGCAATGAAATCTGTGTTCCCTTCAGTTTGTCAACAGAGCATCCAGTTCCCACGGGTGGCCCCAAAAGAAACAAAACTTTTCCCAAAAGACTATAAACGTAAGGGCTGGTTCATACCCAACCGCAGGCACAGCCCTAAGCCAGAACTGGGGAACCCCAATACAACCCCAATGACAACACAGGTCTATTTGATCATCTGAAGGAACACGCCTATTCTAGGTACCCCAGCCCAACCTTAGAACTAACACTGGCCTCACCCCTGAACATTCTTGCCCAACCCAGCCCCACCCCAGGTTCTTCTCACCAACTAAGCTCCATCTCAGGCCCATCCAACCCCCACCTTCTCCCTTCCTGAGGTTAAGGTTATACCTTTCAACCTAATCCTCTAACCCTGTGTAGAGCAGATGGTCCATAGTAGTTGGACTTACCATCCCTGAGAGTCTGACTCCCTCACCTAAGGTCAAGGACCATGACCCAGCCCACTCCACTGCTTTCTTTGTCCAGATAAACATATCCAAACCTCAGCCAGGTCTCTCTGGAACTGCCCTCCAGAGCCTTGAATAATTGATGAGCAATTAATTAAGGGCAGGGCTGGCAGCAGTATGTCCACCTTCTAATGACAGTGGCTTGAGCATATCTGCAACCAGGAAGATCACCCAGGGCCGGCCACTGGGAGAGTAAGCTGAGCTGGTTCCTCTAAAGCAAGCATGTCAAACATGCAGCCCATCAGCCATGAGTTTGACATGCTTGCCCTACAGCCAACACAGAAGCTGGCCACAATATCCTTCCTCTCCACTAAAGACAGAAGGAAGCCAACCACAGCAAGGGAAACAGGCCAGACCCACTCCCCATCTCCCTGATCAATATGAATCCCAAATCCCAAGGTTAACAGTAGGGCTGCCATATTGGCAGTATAAGGGAAAGGCACAGGATGGCGCAGGACTCCATAGGGAGGCAAAGAGCTGAATGGAGGGTTGTGCTGTGCAGAAGTACAATGGGCAAAGAGTACACAGACCCCTGCATGCAGACACCCTATATCACATACACTGAGTGGCCAGATTATTATGATCTCTGAACGCATAATAATCTGGCCATTCAGTGTATATCCTACATAATAAAAGGCTAATATGCAAATTGTCCTCTCTACCAGGAGTTCAACCAGCAGGCAGGCCAGCCAACCGCCCATGTCCCCTTCCCCTAGACAGGCTGGCCAGACCCCACCATACATGAATTCATGCACTGGGCCTCAAAAATTATATATATATACACACACAATATACATACACACACACACACACACACAGAGTGGCCAGATTATTATGTGTTCAGAGACCATAATAATCTGGCCACTCAGTGTAAAGCCACAGTGCAGAGAGCTGCAGAGGACTGTGCACAAACCATGTAGTGCAAAAATCTATGCTTTCTAACAAGTCCCATGGCAGGAGAGGGCTATGTAGAACCACGATATGGTGTTGTTGTGGGAATGAGGCAGCTCCACACAATACAGAGGCACAATGAAGTTAGTTACACAATGCAGGGGAGGAGAGCGCACAGCGTGCACAGAGCCCAGTACAGACACCTGAAATGGCAGCGCACCAATGCAGTGTGATAGGTGTATAGAGCATGCCCAGGAGCTAAGTTCAAACCTTGTTCATTCTTCCCCTCCAGACTCTAGCACAGGGCCAGGCACATAGTTGGTGCTCTATGAATTCTCACAGAAAGAATGTGTCCAGTGTAGGCACAGAGACACAAGGAAGAGGAGGACATGTGTGATGCCAAAGGAACTGCTGGGTGTGGAATATAAGCTTAACACAGTCCCAAGGAGCAGAGTACGTGTAGACATGAGGGCGGGGTAGAAACATGCACCAACATGGAGTGCAGTGAAGGTGCATGTGGAACAGTGAATTCAGTGCAAGAGCTCTGGGCCCTGACATCCGTAAAGTGCGCATGACCCAACTGTGAGCAGGTACAGGGCAGGGTGGAGCCCGGGCAGCAGCCCTGTGGGGTGCACACATGCAGAGCTGGGTACTGTGAATGAGAGCTGTCCATAAAAACCCAGCCCAACAAAGCGGCCCCTAGATGCAGTGTACGTACAGGCCCCCTGAGCAGTGTGCAAGGAGAGGCGGAGGGGCGTGCAGGGATGGTGTCCATGCGAAGATGCTGTTCAACTGGGGCTGCCAACAGGAACGTGGGAGACACCACCAGCAGGCACCTCAGTGGTGAGACAAGAAAGGACGGGATCCCGTAGGGGGCAGCGTTACAAGGCAGTGGTGCAGTGTGAAGGGCTAGGCCAGGCGCAGGCAGACATGCCATGTGATGCAGAGATGCAGTGTTGTGGT
Organism: Antrozous pallidus; assembly: GCA_027563665.1. Taxonomy (NCBI): domain Eukaryota; kingdom Metazoa; phylum Chordata; class Mammalia; order Chiroptera; family Vespertilionidae; genus Antrozous; species Antrozous pallidus. The sequence goes on from CM050508.1 coordinate 194,250,920, forward strand.
GGCATGCCATCTGTTGGCACAGTACAGTGGTGCATTGCTAGGAGCCATGCCCAAATCCTAGGAGAGTCCACAAACCCAATGCAACAGTGAGGTCCGAGAGAGTAACAGTTGCAAAGACCTGAGTGGCAGTACAACTGCAGGAAGAAGGTGCAGTACAAGAAGACAATGCAAAGATGGAGTCTATGACACACAGCCAATGCAATGCAGGATCCTGGCACAGCCATGCTGTGTAGGGCTGAGGCGCAGTGCAGTGGGTCCAGTCCTGAGGGGCTGGGCCCAGGAACCCCAGAGAACACACACTAAGTCATCCGGCCATGATGCAGCGCAGTTATTAGCATAAGGCAAAGATGCAGCACATTGCAAAAGTGTTGTGGGGAAGGTTGCACATGCTTCCCTGTGCTGCCCTGCAGAGCAGGGAGCCCAGAGCCCTGGGAACTCTGGGCCTGAAGCTCTGTCAGGGTGAACTGGCTACCCTCTGGGTTAGGAGCCTTGTCTGCTCTGTGGGTCTCCTGTGCTCCAACCCCCAACATTGTCCACCTCAGTGACTCTCCAAGGACACAGAAACCACTGCTGCCCAGGGGACGGGCAGCCAGAACTGAGCACATTGTCCAGGTATTTATCTCTGAGGAGGGCCCCAGCACACTGGCAGGCAAACAATGAATCCAGATTCTGCTAAAAAGCTTTTGGACAATTAGAGCACATCCCCTGGCCCCCAGCCCAGGACAGAGCAGGAGAGAGACAGAGAGGGAGACCTATTGGAATGGACCTGGTACAGAGTGGGCAGCAAGTTGGTATAAACAGTGAGATGGAAGTGAAAGGCCAGCCAGACTCACCCAATCTGGCTGATCACTCTTTACCCCTCCCGGCCTGGACTTCATCAGAAGCCAAGAACACACACTTAACTAATAATAATAGCCAGTACTTATACAGTGCTTACTATGGGCCAGGACCTGCTCTAAACTCTGAACGTATGTAAATGAAATATACCCTCATAGCAACCCCATGCAGTGTGTTCTATAATTACCCCCATCTCACAGATGTGAACACTAAAGGCCCAGAGAGGTCAAGTGACTTGCCCAGTGCTGAACGGCTAGCAGTGGTGGAGCCAGAATTAGAACCCAGACGATCTGGCTCCCGAGGCCAGGATCTTAACCACCACACTCTAGGTAAAACACCTATTAAGACGCATGCACAACCACAAGGGTGCACATGTACTCACATGTAAACACACACATACATACGTACTTACATTCTGAGCAGTGCAATTCCCACTCTCTCAGATGAGACCCACCTATCCTGTCCAGATAAGCTTCTGACACCTCCCAGATGTCTCCTCTTATCCCCCAGCTGTTCCACATCCCCCTTCTATCCTCATATGTCCCCCAACCCTCAGCTGCTCGCCCAACTCCGGGTCCATTCATCCCAGCTGTGCCCCCCCCCTCCAGATATATCTTCATCGCTAGTGATCTCTCATTCCCCCGTTGTCCCATCGTTCCACCCCCAGTTGTGATCCTGACCATCACATAGGTCCTGTGCCCCACCAACACCCAATTTCCCCCATCCACTCCTTCCTCCCACACACTTCTACAATCAACTCCAAAACCTCTCTAAGCCCTCTTTCTCCTCATTCCTACCGATTCACCACTAGGTCCTGGGCTCTGCACCCTGGGAATCTGCCCAAGACCTCCTATCACAGCAGCTTCTTCTGGGGTGTCCACCCAGCATCCTCCCCTAGCCACTCTGCAGGCAACGGCAGCCCTGTTCAGAGCCAGCCAAGAGGGTATACCATCCCCCATCGGGACTGCCCTCTGGAACTCCAGCGCCACCTGCCACCCCCACCAAGCCTTCCCTGTGTACCCAGAGGCTCACATCAATGCAAACACGGAGTGGCACCTGCCATGTACAAGGCCCCGGGGACAGGAGATGACAGAAGCTCAGCCCAGCCCTCAGGAGCTCCCAGCCCAGCCTGGCGTGGAAGGAGACAGAAAACCAATGCCAAACACGGCACGACATCTGAGAGAACTGACCCACTGTGTTTTGCCAGGAGGGCAGGGGAAGTGACACCACAGCTCAAGGAAGACTGGATGAGTAGGCAGGCCCAGAGGAGGGGGGAGGGGAGAGAAGGGGGAAGGCGGCAGAGTACATGCAAAGGCAAGAGATATGTGAAAGGGCCTGGGAACAGCACTGGCCTGGTGAGCCTGGAAGACAAGGTATGGTCAGGGAAGCGAGGCCAAGGCAGGAAGCTGTCGTGGAAAGCAGGGCTGGTCATGCAGGACCTCACATGCCACGTTAGGCTTTTGGTTTTGTCCCCTGGAGCTGAAGGGCCTTGAGGCTATGGCATGGCAGCATTCTATGTCTGCCTGAGAGAAGTCACACAGGTCTCAGGCCAATAGAAGCATTGGAAGACTGGTGGCAGAATAAAGACCAAGGAGGGGCTATTGCAATAGTCCAGGCATGAAATGATGGAGCTGGCGTCAGAGATTCAACCAAAGTGTCTTCATCAGCTGCTGAGTGATGGGCAGCAGACCCAGTTCCCTCATGAAGATGCTGCAGGCCTCGCCTGCTAGACCAACCCTGTCCATAGAGCTTTCTGCTGTTAGGCACTTCTCTACCCTCGCTGACCAATATGATAGCCACTAGCAACATGCGACCCTTGAGGACTTGAAATCTGGCTGGTGAGACTAAAGGACTGAATTTTTATTTTAATGAATTTTAACTAACTTAAATTGAATAACCATATGTGACTCAGAAGCCATCATATTAGAGCATGCAGGGAGAGACATTCCCATCACTGCAAGAAAGTTCTATTGAACATGCAGCTCTAAGCTGACTACCCATGGAGAAACTGGGCCTCCTCCAGAGACTCCTGGCCTTGGGGTCTAAAGGAAAGTCGGGAGGCAAGACCCAGAGAAGGGGGTGTCAGAAGCTGAGCTGACACAGTCCCAGTTCCTGGTCCACAGCTGGGCACAGGACATTTCCTACCCAACACATGCACACCCCTTTCCTGGAGACACACACACCTAAACCTACAAATAGACACACCGACCATAGGGCACCCCATGGCCAGACTCACAAACTCCAGATAGTCCAATGCATGTGTAGCCCATTGCTGGACGTAGAGGTACCCCAACCTCAGATATCCAGATACTTTCGTACTCGCCACCCAGACATCCAGGCACCTGGACAGCCCACAGCTGGACACAACACAAACACACTCCTGCACTTGGACACCCATTAATCTGAGGACTCCCAGACACCTGGATACACCCACCTCCGGTTACAGAGACGCTAGGATATCCTTATGTTGGCACGCCCTGATCCTCCACATCCTTGCACCGGGAGACCCACACTTACATCCTGAAACACAACCCACCCAAATAGCTCTGCACCCAACTCCAAGAATTTAACACTTAGATACCCGGATACCCTAGCATCAGGCTCCCTCAGGACCAAAGCAGCTGGTCACCTCCCTACTCCAAACTCAGAGCCTGGCACACAGAGTAACCAGATGGCTACATACCCTGACAGACCACACATGTCCTGTGCCCTGGGCTTCCATCATACAACCACAATCATATACACACACATACAGACTCCCCACTCTGACTGTCCAGATGTCAGAATCCCACCTGCACATACCTCAGCAGGCCTCACCCCACCTGCAGGGTTCACCACAGAGAGCAGCTCTCCCCTCCCCTCCCCCCCCCCCCCCGTCCCCCTCAGGCTCACAATGAGCCAGGACAGAAGCTGGGACCAGAGGAAGAGTCTCCCCCTCCTGAGGCAGGGCCCTCCCCCCTCTTCCCCAGACAGTCTCACTGACGGTTGGGACTCAATGCCTCTCACCAACTGCCAGGCCTCCAGCACAAAGGCCTGTGCACTGACCGGCCTGGCCAGCTGCTGGGGGTGGGGTTGGAGGGAGGTGGGGACAATGTGGGAAACTTGGAGGAGGGGCTGGCAGGCAGAGACCTGCTCCCTTCCTCTCTCCCATGGACTTAAGCGTCCCAACCCACAACTCCCAGATGGCACTTTTTACCTGGCCTTTTCACACAGAATATCATCCCCCAACAGAATTCTCTGGATTCCTGGAGGGAAACCTTGTTCTTTAATCTCTACTTTCAGTGGAATCACTGCGCCCCCATCTGGCCCCTCCAGCTCAGAACTTGACCCACTGGACTTCATTCATTCTTTCATGCCATGTACTAGTATATTTTACTCAGCACGAATAGCCCAGGACTTGGGCCTGGCACTGAGGATTCAGAGGTGAACTAAATTCACAGAGCTCATGGTCTGAAAGGGAGCGTGGACCAATAAGCAGCAATCACAATAATTACAAATGGTATGGAAAATTCCAATCAATCCCCACTTCTCTTCCTAGAACAGGGATAACCAAGGAAGACTTCGGGGGTGATGTGACGTCTAAGCTGAGACGTGAAGGAGGAGCAGGAGTTCACCAAGTAAAGAGATGGAGTTAGAAAGTACAAAGGCCCAGAGAGGAGAGGGGGAAAGGGGCATTTAGGGGATACTGATAAGTGGGTCAGACTGGCCAGAGCATAGGGCGGAGCCACAAGGGGCACAAAATGAGATGAGGCTGGACAGGCAAGTGGGGCTGGAGCAGGCAATCAGGTCAAGGGAAAGGGACTTAAGCCTGAAGGCAATGGCGAGCCTTCAGATGCTTTCAAACCAAGGTTCCAAACATGCAGTTTTCATTTCAGGGAGATCCTTGGCACCACAGAGGGAGGGATAGAGGGAAGAGACTGGAGCCTTTTGCAGTTGAGAAGTGGCTGAGGATGGAGATGAGGGGACAGATGAGAGAGATACTGACGGTGGGTAAGGCAGGATGCATCAGGATACAGGAAGAGGGCTTGGAGGAAGGAAGGGGACTGAGGGGGGAGGGGCATGAGGTAACCCCTGCAAATCGAGCTTAGCTGGTGAAGGCCTGGAAGGATTTCAGGCCTGGAGCAAGCAGAGTGCCCACTCTGGATTTTCCCTGACACCTGAGCAGGGCAGGAGGCTGCCCCAGAGCTCAATACCCCTTCCCCCGCCCCCCACCTTCGGCCACGCTAGGCTTCCTGCAGAATCCCCTCCCCCAGGCCCATGGAGAAGGACCAGCTGCCCAGACAAGATTTTATTGCCCAACCTGAAACCACTGGGCAGCCTCTCCCTCATTCCTGCTGTCCACAACCCTAGCAACCAAAAGGACAAAACGAGCTAGCACGCAGAGGAATAAATTACTGCCAGATTTACATGGCTGAGACATCACACGCCCTGCCTGAGGAGGGGAAGAATCAGAAGGCATTCAGGGAGCCGGGCTGAGACTGCACATAGATTGGGGTCCAGGGCTGATCTCACGCCTTCTACTAAGAGCTTCTGAATTAGGCTCTGACAGTAATACCTCCAAGGCGGCCAGAAACTTAAGAAGTGAAGTGACCTGCCCAAGGTCACAAAAACGGCACGGAGTGGAGGCAGAATTTGAACGATGCCCCCCTCTCCCCCCTCACAGCCCCTGGGACTCTGTAACAGTTCTCAAAACCATCTTTTGTCCCCTGCATTCACAGATAGAGCCTTACTTTACCATCTACCAAGTAGCATACACCATCATTATGATGCCCACGAGGCATATGAGGAAACTGAGGCCTGAAGAATGGAAGTAATTTGCTCAAGGTCTCACTCCCAAAACCTCAATTCTTGACAATCCTCCAGGACTGTCAGCAGGACAATGCCAGCAGGAGTTGGGGCACCTGAGGCTTCTTGGAATCAAAGTATTGCAGCCCTTGGGTTTAATCTCAGGGCAGGGGAGGGGGCAAAGTTGCTACGGCTGATGGAGGGATGAGGTGGGGGTGGGGTGGGGGGGAGAGAGGAAGTCTCCAAGACAAGCTCAAAGCTAATGCTGTGCCAGACGCCCGGGCCTCAGGGCTAGTTCCCAGGTCTGAGCCTGCAGCAGGAGGGATTGGGGGGGGGGGGGGGAGGACCGCAGGAGGGACCGCGGGGGCAAGAGGGACCGCGGGGGCGGAGAGCTGCGCTCGAATTGCCAGAGAGGACTGCGGGGCCATGAACTCGATCCGGGGAAGCCTGTTCTCAGAGCCGGGGGCCAAGAGCAGTCTCTCTGGGGACCAGCCGAGAAGCGTCTCAGCACGTGTTGATCCGGCGCAGGCACCGCGCTAACCCCTGCTGGGGGCGTCTCCCTGTCAATCGGCGCCCAGGGGGAACCAGGCTGGAGCTGCTCAATTGGTGGGAGTGGGGGAGGCTGAGGCCCAGAGAGGAGGATCGCCTACCCACGCCCAGGGGAGGGGTCAGGAGCCACTCCGCTGGAGGGGGGCACAGGCCTCAGGGAGGGATGTGGGGGTTTGCGGGGGGGCACACACACTGTCCACAGCACACACGGAACCCCAGGCACAAGCTCCAGATATGCTCGTTGATATCCGATCACACGTACACACACACAAACACACACACACACACACACACACACACACCAAAATACCCAGACTCCGAAACACACCGGGAGACAGCGCGATCACTCAGCACGGAGACACAGGGACCGCACACGGCGGTCCAGGCCGGCGGGGAGGCCGCACAAAGTTGCGGAGTCCACGGAGGGAGTGTCCCGGGAGACCCCGTCCGCGGCGCCTCGGGCGAGCAGCCGGAGGGGGAGCCGTCTGGGGCCGAGAGCCGAGAGCCGAGAGCCAGGCCCCGCTCTCGCCCGGACGTCGCAGCCCCGCCTGCGTCCGCCCTCCCCCCCCCACCCCCCAGACGCGCCCGCCGGCTCGGCCCTCCCCTCTGCCCTCCCGTCCACCCCCCGCGCCCAGTTCTCCCCGCCACCCGCTCGGCGTCCCGCAGCCCCGGCGCCGCCTCGGATCAGCCTGCGCCGCGCGGAACTTGCGAAACAACAAGCGGCCCGACATGTCGGAGTCTGTGGCCGCGGGGCCCCTTTCCTCCCTCCGGAGCCTCCGGCCGGCCGACCGGGAGGGGCGGGGGAGACGCGCGCGACAACTTGTTCCAGGCCCGCGCGCCACACATGCACACACGCGGGGAACACACGCATGCACACACACATACATACACACACACACACACACACACACACGCACATCCCGCCGCTGCCCCCTCGGGCGGCCTGGGCCCTGGGCGCACACTCAGCCACGGCCAAGCGCGCACCCCTCTCCCCACATTCTTAGACCCGCAGCCAGCACACACGGACACACACTCACACCCGCTCCAGACACGCTCCTCCACGCGCATTCCCGGCACACTTGGCATTCACTCGGACCCACGCAGCCCCGTGCGAAGCACACCACCAGCCCCGGACACTCCCACACGTACACACCGCGCACACCGCGCACGGACACACACATCCCGGACCCGTTCCCACGCCTTCACACACGTACATAGACCTCACGCGCACACACACCACACACTCACTCGTTCCCTGATCCACTGGCTGGCAGAATCCACGGAGCACTCCCGGGCACAAGCTTAACACAAACACAACCACACATTCTCAGACACACCACAAATGGCACTCCCGGCCGCGGCACGCAGAATGCAAACAAATGCCACACACAGCAGATCCAACTCCAGCCACACAACCAAACTCAGGGGCACGCACAACAGACACACAACCCACTGGGCTGCCCAAACACACACCCTCGGCGCATACCCAATGCCTCAGTGCATTCACCGTTCACCCCAAGGAAGTCGTGGATACACAACGCACACAGCTCCTTTTCTTGCACACACATCTCGTGGATACACAACGGTCGCAGACACAGGATACCGTGAGCAGAGGGTCGCACATCCAACACTCGGACACACACAGGGAGCAGGCTCCTAACGCCCAGTCAGCCCAAACTCACACTTTCTTCCGAGCTGCGCCACGGCCCGGGGACTCGCAGAGCTAGCTTGGTGCGACCGACAGCGGACTTACCTGCCGGAGTCTCGGTCTCCGGCGCACAGAGCTGGAAGGTGAGCGCCAGGACCAGAGCCTGGGCGCGGGCCATGGTGCGCCGCCTTCTGCCCCCGGCCCGGCGCGGGGGGCGCCACTGGAGCCCCAGCCGAGCCCGAGCCGAGCTAGAGCCGGAGCGAAGCAGCACAGCGCGGAGCGGGACTGGCGCCGAGTCCAGAGCAGGAGCCCAAGCAAGCGGGGCGCTGACGTCAGGCCCGGCCGCGGGTTCCGCGGTCTCGGGGCGCCCCCTGCTGGTAGCCTCGCGTGTTGCCGCCGGATCGGGTCTCCAACTGCCCCGGCGCGCCCCTCCCCCACTCCGGCACCCCGCGCCTGGAGGTCGGAGGCTGGGCCGAGGCACCACCCGCGCTGCACTGAGCCGGCACCGGTTTTCCCAAGGGAGCTCGCTCATTGCCCACGTCTACCCCTCACACGGCGCCCTCCCTCAGGGACAGAGACCCAAAGCCACCCTGGGTCCCGCCTGATGTCTGTGGCTTTCAACCCCTCTATCGAGGCCCCTCCAAATGCGCAGTACATATCTTCAAGGACAGGAAGCTCATCATCCTATTTGAGTGAGTGCTTTGGTCTCTGCAATGCTAACTTTATAGTTGGTGATAGTATTCATTATCCTCTTAATGTCCACGGGCTCTGTAGTGATGTTCCCCTTTCATTGCTGATCTTAGTAATTTGCGTCCTCCTTTTCTTAGCTGGCTAGAGCCTTGTTGAGTTATTCACCTTTTCCAAGAACCAGCTTTTAGTTTGGTTGGTTTTTCTCTATTGATTTCCTGCTTTCCCTTTCACTGACTTCTGCTTTAATTTTTATTATTTTTCTTCTACTTCCTGATTGAATTGAACTTGCTCTTTTTTTTTTTCTAGTTTTTTAGATATTTCTTCTTTTCTCATATATACATTCAGTGCTATAAATTTCCCTCTAAACACTGCTTTCACTGAATCTCACAAATGTTGATACCTTGTGTTTTCATTTTCATTTAATTTTCTTTTAGTTCAAAGTTGTGGGGTTTTGTTTTTCTAATCCTCACCTGAGCACATGCTTAGAGAGAGAAAGGGAGGGAGAGGGAAACATTGATTGTCCAACCAGGAATTGAACCAGCAACCTTTTAGAGTACAGGAGGACCCCCAACCAATTTAGCCACTCCAGCAAGGCTATTTCAAAATAGTTTACATTTCTCTTGCTATTTCTCCTTTGACCCATGTGCTATTTAGAAGTGTATTATTTAATCTCCAAGTATTTGGGCATTTTACAGTTCTTTCTGTTATTGGTTCTAGTTTAATTCCATTGTGGTCTGAGAGCAATCATTGTATGAGTTCTGTTTTTCTGAATTTGCTGATGTGTGTTTTATGGCCCAGAATATGGTCTACCTTGGTGAATATTCCACAGCAGCTTGAGAAGAACAGGTGTTCTGCTGTTGTTGGGTGGAGCAGTCTGTAAATGTCCCCTCTATCCAGTTGACTGATAATGTGGCATTCAACTCTGTCCTTACTGATTTTCTGCCCGCTGAAAATGTCCATTCCTGACAGAGGGATGCTGAAGTCTTCAGCCATAATAATAGTGGACTCATCTATTTCCCATTGCAATGCTGGCTTTCTTTTTCATTCTGCAAAGCCCACCTCCCTCACTAACTCTGGTTTGTTCTAGCCTGCCCTCTGGCTACACAGGGTATTATTTGGGCTTCTACGCAGTATAGGCACGGAGAAGCCCTTGTACATACAATGACCACAAACTAGCTGTCCATGACTTTGTAAGACCAGACACCTTCCAGATGCTTAACCCCCGTGGACTAATTTAATCTTCACCCCATTATTCCGACTACACAGTTGAGAACATCGAGATACAGAGAGAGAGATGAGACTTTTCAAAGGTTATGCATTAGTATGCAGCAGCACCAACATTTGAATCAAGGTCATCTGGCCTGAATTGAAATTGGGCCGAGACCTGCTTTCCATCTGGAACAAATCAACAAATACCGGATACTGATTCACTTATTCAACAATTGCTGAGTCAAAGTGGAGATATAAAACAGACAAAAATCCCTACCCTCATGGAGCTTATATTCCAACGGGGGGAAAAAAACACACAATAAAAATAAACAGCCAAAACCAGCAAATTTCCTGGTATATGAGACTGATATACCAGAGAAATGAGAGCAAATCTGACAGTGAGGGTGAAGCAGGTTGTGGTTTTAAACAGAGCACCTACTCTATGGCGTATTCATTATTTGTCTCCACCCCTAGAACATCAGCTCCCTGAGTGCAAGGACTCTGCCACAGATCCCAGTGCCTGGTATCTGATATGTAGTTAGTGCTCAATAAATATTAAATTCAATAATTAATATAGACATTGTCCTTACCCTCACAAAGCTTACATTTTAGAGGGAGAGACCAGTAGCAAACATGGAAATAAATATATACTTACAATCTGAGATGTGTACTCTAAAAGAAATGAATGGAGTGTTGTGATACATAATTGGATGGGGTGAAGGGATCTGCTTTACTTAAGATAATAGGAGGGATTCCCTGAGCAAGTGATGTGGTGACATTTGAGCTGACACCTGAAGCAGGAGAAGGAGCTAGCCTCACGCAGTCACTGGGGAGGAACATGGCTGACGGAGAAAGCAGCCTGTGCAAAGGCAGAAGCTGGTGCGATTGAGCAGCAGAGAGGCCAACGGGGCTGAAATGAGTGGAGAAGAGGGGGGTCAGGTGCAGCTGTAGAGGCTGGCAGGACCTGCAGGTCATGCAAGAAACTATGGGGCTTTGGGCTAAACCCTAAGAGTAGTGAAAAGTCATTGAAGCATTAAGCAGAAGAGAAAATGTTCTTATGTCTCTTTTTAAAAAAGTAATAATAGCCCTAACCAGTTTGGCTCAGTCGATAGAGCAGAATGAAGAGTCCCAGGTTCAATGCCAGTCAAGAACACATACCCAGGTTGTGGGCTTGATCCCCAGTAGGGGGTGTGCAGGAGGCAGCTGATCAGTGATTCAAATCTCTGATGTTTCTATCTCTCCCTCTCCCTTCCTCTCTGAAATCAATAATAATACCTTAAAATAATGATAATAGTAACTCCCCTAATCAGCCAAATGGAGAGCAGACTGAGTAAGCAGAGACCCCTGGGCCTAGGCAGATGGATCTAACTAGTGGGCAGTGACATTGCACAGAGCCTAGGTGTATACAGTTCTTCCTGTGCACTGCCTGTGCTCCCTGCGGGTTCTGCACTGATGTTGGCACAGTTGAGGTTGCCGTGGCCTAGAGGAGGCAGGGCTGGGGACTCCTGGGCTCTTGGTTTTGTCCCTTGTGAGGAGGTGGCCAAAAAGACAATAGGCCAGGACCAGAGACAGAGAGCTAACCAGATAGAGAGTCACAGGGAGTGAGATAGAAGCAAGAAAAGGGAGATGGGGGGAAGAAATGGAGAGAGGGAGAGAGAGAGAGAGAGAGAGAGAGAGAGAGAGAGAAGACAGGAAGTACTACCCAGAAAATGAAGCTCAAGGAAAGAAATCTGGTGAACAGCAGTAACAACCAAAGATGCTGTTGTTTGCAGAGGACTCTTACGAGCCTCCAACAGGGGGGTACCACTTTTTTAGAGGTGGAAACCAAGGCTCAGAGAGGTACTCGCCAAAGATCACATGGGTAGTCAATAGTGGGCCCAGGATTCAAACCGAGACTTGACTGATGCCACACCCCTCCTCTCGGTGCAGGGGGAAGCCTACAGGGCAGACACTGTGATGGAAGGAGAAAGAACACAAGCAGCAGGTGGGCAACTGAGAAGAGAACATTCTGCTTCACTTGAAAAAGACCAAAAACTTCTATAATCCTAGAGAGAATAGGGAAGAACCAGGAAAGTCCTGCCCTGGAGTGACCCAAATCTAAAGAAAAGGAGACGGCACCACAGGCAGGGCCAGGCCATGAGGAGATTCAATTACTTTCAACTCATGGAATATGCATGACACCTGCCCCAGGCCAGGCTCCATATTGGGTGCTGGCAACAAGGAGATACACAAAACAGAGTTCCACGCTTGCCTGGAGGGGAACATGGGCACATATATAAATAAGAGACTAAAGGCTGTAACACCTGTCCAGAGAAAACACAAAGGAAGCAGGAGTTGACTCAACCTATGGTTTTGGAAAATAACATCAAAGAAATTATATGTGAACCTGGAGTTTCTGGGTAAGCAAGGCAGGGAAGAGCATATCAAGCAGGAGGAGCAGGCTGAATAAAGGTACGAGACATGGAAGTTCTGGGAAAGGTGGGTATCAGGTACGGCTGGATCATGGGCTGTGCGTGGAGATAAGACAGTCCGGGAGACCGAGTGCAAAGGTCTTGAACGTGAAGCTGGAACAATTGAACTTGAATTCCTAGAGCAATGGTTTTCAAACTTGCCCCTTGAGGAACCCAGGTGTGCCTCAAGCCAAGTTTCGGGGGGTGGGAGGGGTTAATCACTGAATTAAAAACAGTCATATTTTTCTAATCTGCAAGAAGGTAGGTTAATTACAATGAATATAATTTTTTCTTTGTTTTAAAGTGCTTTCCCACATACATTTTTCTAAAGACTTCAGTATGTGTCAGTAGTGTGAGAGAATGCTAGAGTTAGCATAGAATCATAGCTTTGTTTACCATTTACAGTTTAATATATCAATAATTCAGCTGAAACTGGTTTGGCTCAGTGGATAGAGCGTTGGTCTGCAGACTGAAAGGTCCCAGGTTCGATTCCAGTCAAGGGCACGTACCTTGGTTGCGAGCACATCCCAGTAGGGGGTGTGCAAGAGGCAGCTGATCGATGTCTTTCTCTCAGTGATGTTTCTAACTATCTCCCTTCCTCTCTGTAAAAAATCAATAAAATATTTTTAAATAGTGTTTTATAAAGAACTGCAGCTTCCGGTTCCCCCTAGGACTTGGGGAGGCAGAGAGAAGAGAGGGGATCGAGGGGATCTCTGTTAGAAAGAAGCCTGCTGACACAGTTCAAACAAGAGCCGCTGGCCTGAACCAAAAGTGATGCCTGTCAGGATGGATGGGGCCTGAGTCCAGCCCCAAGGAGAGAGGCCTGTTGGATGATTTTCCAGGCTTCCTGGCTGGGCTGGCCATAATTTAGAGGAACTCATTTGGTAGAGAAGATAATGTCAACAGCTCAAAGTCACCTAGGGAGTCTTACCACAGACATCGACCTGTGAAAGCAGAAGATAAGCAAGACTGGGTATTGTGTGTGTGTGTGTGTGTGTGTGTGTGTGTGTGTGTGTGTGTATAAGAGAGGGGGGAAACATGCTGTGTGGGACCAAGTGTTTTCCCCACGATGGGACACCAATGTTCTCTATAATAAAAGAAAGTACAAACATTTTGTGAGCACAACCTATGAGCCAGATCCTAGTCTATATGTTTTACATGTGACATTTCTCATTTAATCTTCACAATAAACCCCCCAATAACATTCATCAAATGCTAAGCATGCTTGTCAAGCATTCTTGTGCTAAGTGCTTCAAGTTAAGTGAATAATATCTCACTTGATCCTCACAACAGCCTTGACACAGACACTATTATTCCCTTCATTTTAAGGATAAGGAAATGGAGACACTGAGAGGCCAAGCGACTTGTCCAAAATCACTTTGAAGTGGTTCTAGAAAGTGGCCAAGCCAGGACTCAAGTCCAGATTTGCCAGAATCCAGCACCTGAACCTCTCATCACAGCGCTCAGCTTTCCTCTCTTCCTCAGAGGAAAGACTCTGAGGTAAACAGCCATGGGTCAATAAAACCAAGAGAAATAAACTCTTCCTTATCCTTCACAGACCTGCCTCCATGTTTCTCAAAGCCTGTTTCCTGGGCTACCTGCATCCAAATATTCTTAAGAGCTTTTAAGAAATGTACATTCCTAGACCTCTCCCCAAGATTCTAATTCAGTGGGTCTAAGATGAAACCTCGGGTCGTTTTTATGCATATTGAAGATTTTGAGTCACAGGACTGGCTTCGTCAGCACCTTCTCCAAGATACCTCACTCTGCCCCCATCCCAGACATGTCTCTTTGACTCCCACCTGTGCCCTCTCTCATGTTCTTAACATTCACCTGGGTTTTAGGTATGCTCATGTCTCCACTCCACCAGAAATGTGAAAAATATGATCTAGTGTCTTTATTGGGCTACAAAGAACTTCAATTGTCCCGCTTTAATTCCTTTCTACACTGAGCATTTTTATTTTTTAAATATATTTTATTGATTTTTTACAGAGAGGAAGGGAGAAGGATAGAGTTAGAAACATCGATGAAAAAGAAACACCAATCAGCTGCCTCCTGCACACCCCCTACTGGGGATGTGCCCGCAACCAAGGTACATGCCCTTGACCGGAATCCAACCTGGGACCCTTGAGTTCGCAGGCGATGCTCTATCCACTGAGCCAAACCGGTCAGGGCACACTGAGTATTTTTAGAGGGGGCCCTCCTCCTTGGAATCCCTCCCTTATACCTGAACACACTTAGTATTTTATAAGGTGCTCTCCTGTCCGTATAACATTATTCTATTGTTCCATCCAATCCTCACAGCAATCTTTTTTAAAATACTTTTATTGATTTTTAGAGAGAGAGTGAGAGGGGGAGAGAGAGAAACATCTATGTGAGAGTGAAACATTGATCAGCTGCCTCCTACCCTGATAGGGAATCGAGCCAGAAACCTTTTGGTGCACAGGAGGATGCCTAACCAACTAAGCCACAATGGACAGGGCCTTCACAACAATCTTAAAGGAGGAATATTCTCCCCCTTGTACCTATGAGGGAAGACTCTGAGTTTCAGTCACTTGCCCAAGCTAAGAAGAGGAAGGGCTGGGATTTGAACCTAAATCTTCTAACTCCAAACTCAGTATTCTTGCCTCCATAGCAGCTTACATGTACTCTCCTTAGTGAAGGGAAGTAAGCTTTGCCTTCCTATGCTGGTGGGAATTAAATGAGATAATGCTTTAAATGGCCTGGCACAGTGAGCATTCAATAATAAATGGTGGGACCCGGCCCACATGGCTCAGTGATAGAGCATGGACCTATGAACCAGGAGGTCACGGTTTCATTCCTGGCCAGGGCATATGCCCACGGTTACTGGCTGGCTCCCCAGTGTGAGGCATGAAAGAGGCAGTCAACCAATGATTCTCTTCATTGATGTTTCTAGCACTCCCTCTTCTTTCCTCTCTGAAATCAATAAAAATGTTTTTAAAAATGAATGAATAAGTAGATAGATAGATGATAGATAGATAGATAGATAGATAGATAGATAGATAGATAGATAGATAGATAGATAGATAGATGATAGATAGATAGAGATAGATAGATGGTGGATAGATAAATAAATGGTGGGGAGAAGAAGAAACTGAGGTCAGGGAGGGGACATGTCTTCCCCAAAATCAAACAACAAATTGCAGACTGCAGACATAGCTTTAGGCCAGTCTCGGAAGTCCTTGGGAGATAAACTTTGGCAGGCTCAAAATCCCGGCGACTCCCGCAGGTTCCCCACCGCGCGTCCCTTGCTCCCCTGGCAATCTCTCCAGGCGCCACCGGGCGGGTAGCGGAAGAAGGAGCTGGCCCTTTAAAAGGAGCGAGGGGCGTGGTTCGGAGGCGGGGCGGGGGCGGGGCAGGCGTGCGGTCGCGGGAAATTGACGTCTCCGGGGCGTCCGGCTCTGAGATCCTTGGAGGGAGCATGTGGGTCTGTGCGCTGTGGGAGGCGCGGACCCCGGCCCTGCTGCGGCGGAGGCTGCTCCCCGCCTCGGGCTGCCGCCCGCCTGCTGCCGCCTCCTACTCCGCGTCCGCCGAGGGCTCCCGGGTCCGGGCTCTGGTCTATGGCCACCACGGGCACCCGCCCAAGGTCGTCGAGTAAGAGACAGCGCCGAAACGGGGGTTCTTGTAGGGTTTCCAGACGGGCTGTGGAGAAGGGAGACTGGGAAGGGGGAGACTGGGTCCGAGGAAGAAGGGAGAGAATAATAGGACCGAAGCTGAAGCCCGGGGTATGTTTGGTGGCTCAAAGTCCGTGTTTCGAAGAAGCTGAAGACCCGAGAGGCACAAGTATAACTGTAATAGTGGCTGACGTTTATGGGAGGACTATGTATGTCGGGCAATCCCTGTGTAAATCGTCACAACCACCTCAGGGATAGGTGCTTGATTTAGCCCCATTTTTCAGATGAGAAAACTGAGGCATAAGAGAGGTAAAATCACTTGCTCAAAGTCACACATCCAAAAAGTGGCGGAGCTGACTTTTAAATCCAGTCTGACTGACGGATCCACCCAAGTTCTTACCTTCTGTTATTTTTGGAGGGGGTGTTCAGAATACCTTCACACCCATTTGGACCTTCACTTCTCAGTAAAGTAGGTCAGAGATCATTGTTTCCATCTTACCAAGGACAAGGGACTTGCTCAAAGTGCGATACTAATACAGATTGGAACAGGGGCAGGAATCCATACTGACGCCTGGTCTACAGTGATTTCCTGTCCACTGTGCTGTGTGCCTTTAGTTACAAAGTGCTCCTCTTTGGAGCCAATACAAGGCCTGTTTGACCTTAGACCGGTCACTCAGCCCCTTTGAGCCCTCATTGCTGTTATAATTATGGCCTCCTAAAATTCTATTAGATCTTAATAAATGATTTTTGCATGTGACTTATAAAAACAGTATATGAATTTTCAACCATTATAAGTCTGCCCATAAGTAACTAGAGGTATATCTCGTTTTATGGTGCTTTGCTTTATTGCGCTTTGTGTTTTGTGAAATAGGCAAGACCCTATTGCCAGCAATAAGACTATGACTCGCTTTATTGCTATACAAGTTTTGTTGCATGATCTGGAACGGAACCTAAAATATCTACTGTTTGGCTATCCAAAAGGGCTAGTGGGGTCACTGTAGTGGGGCTAGAGTGAAAGCACTGACCTGTAAATCAGAAAACCTGGGGTCAAATTCTTGCTCTCCCTGTCCTAGTTGTACATTTGGCAAGTTACTGAGGTTCTCTGAGCCTTAGCTTCATCATCTTTAAAAATGAAGACAATACAATCATAGCTCATAGCGCCAATCAGCTGAGGTCAATCTAATACTTTCCACCAAAAAGTACCTACATACTCTCCTGCAGTCCGTTGCTTACAACTCTTTGATTCCCAGCAAATGGTTTGCTTGTTTTCCAGAGAATAGGCAAACAGAATTATTGTCATGATTAAAATACAATCTAGAGTGCTCACTTCAACAGCACACGTACTACAACTGAAATAGTACAGAGAAGATTAGCATGGTCTCTTCACCAGATGGCACACAAATTCATGAAGCATCCCATATTTTTACTTAAAGAAGAAGAAGAAAAAAAGACGGCAGATGTTTTGACAGCCAGAGGGAATAAGTCTCAGATAATTTCAAGGTCATTCCCTCAGCCTAGCCACATCCACCATGAGAATATTGAGACCAAAAGAATTTTGAGAAAACTCATCAGTCAATAAACCCCACACTGTAAGTTGCTCATGAGTAATAAGTCACCGATAAACCCCAAATTGTATGTGGATCATAAGTAATATATTTCCATGAGGACTGTGCTGTAATGAGCTGGTACAGCTCTGATGAACACTCCTTTTCCAGGACTGCACCCCGAACAGGATCGAAGCAGTGATTCCCAGGCTTGTGATTTGTGTCTGGTGCAGGGCCTGCCACAAAACAGGTGCTCCAAACATGTTCTTAAAGTTGTATCTGATTTCAGTAAGAAGTGCACCTTTTATTGAGTTCTGTGGCAATGAAGAAGGCATCTCCATTGTTCAGGGACCCTCAGAAAGGCCCGGAAGGTTAGGCAGTTGAGTGCAGTTGTCTCCTGATTGATCATCTCCTCCTGGGGAGCCAGGGGAGCTGGAACAGACTTCTGATGCTGATGCTGATGCCATTTAGGGAAAACGGATAACTGACTTGCTCCTTGTATAGAACCCTAGCAGTTTCCCAGAAGTTCAAAACATGATACTTCTGTAAAGCATTGCATTCGACCTTGGCTTCACATCTCAGTCACCCATGACACTTTTAGAAACTACATATCCCCACGCTTTATCCCTGAAGTACTTAGTAAGTCTAGGGAGGCCCTGAAATCTGTGTTTTCAGAGCTCTCCACGTGACTGATGTGCAGGCCTGGATTGAGAGCCTTTGTCCTGTGGATGTGGGCAGGCAGGCAGGCCGTTCTCTCTCCCTGAGAATGGCAGCTTTCCTTTCTGACCCAGATTCAGGCAATTTGACTTGTTCCTGTATGGCCTGAAGCCAGAGGCTGGGATTCTCTTCTTTGTAGTCACGTCTTAGGAGGTTTAAGGTAGCCGCGGTGTCACAGAAAGAATCAGGTGTCCTTTAATATCCTAGTGACTGGGTATGTGGGTCAGGTCACACCAGGTAGGGTCATGGAAGTACTCAGAGCCCAAGCAGACTGTTTCCCAAACTGGCGGGTTTGTGGTGTTTGCCCTGTGGGCCGGAGCTCCGGAGGCAGCAGGGAGGGAATGAGGAACAGTCTGCTCAGATCTGACGCGCAGTGGAACCTCTCAAAACGAGGCCTCCAGGGAGCTCCTGTTCTCATTTCAACATTCTGAATGTCCTTCTCTTCCATTCTGGTGGCCCCCAAACTAAGTCTTCCCTCCTCTACTAAGTCTTTCCCTGACATTTTATAGTTTCTTTCTTTTCCTATATACTTGGGCCTTTTTCATTTAAAGAATTGAACAGCTGATCTAAATGTGCAAGAGAGCCCAGCAGGGTGGCCCAGTTGGTTGGAGTGTCGTCCCATACACCACAAAGGTTGCAAGTACAATTCCAGGTCAGAGTATGTACCTAGGTTGCAGGTTTAATCCCATGTTTGGGTATACATAGGAGGCAACCAATTACTGTTTCTGTCTGCCCTCTCTCTCTCCTTCCCTCCCTTCCTCTCTCTCTCTAATACCAATTAAATATATATATATATATATATATATATCCTCAGGTGAGGATTTTGAAAAGGTGTAGGAGAAAATTACAACATGGGAGAACAGCAAGCATTCCTGACATTTCAGAGGTCCGCAGGCTATTACCCCTCGTGAAGAGTTCCGGATTCTCTATCACAGCGATTTTCAACTGGTATGCTGCAAAAAGCTTTAAAACATGCAATACCTGAGTATTTAGTCAGGGGCACTGACCTGTTTTCCCTAAGATTGTCAAATTTAAAAAAAAAAAAATGGCAATCACCAACACAACAACAGCTGTCTGGTGTGAATAAATCAAAATTCTATCTTTTTTTTTTTGTGTCAAATTGGCAAAAAAAAATTTTTGTGCTTCAGAATTTTAGTAATTAGTTTACGTGTGCTGTGCGATGATAAAGGTTGACAATTGCTGCTCTATCAGATAATTCCCACGTATTCCAATGTCCGTTCCTTTTGTTCCTGAAAGTTCCCTTTCCGAATTTTGCATTCTCTGGCTCTTATGGTAAAAGCTGCTCTCATTCATTATATACCTACTATGTGTCAGGATTGGGCTAAGCACTCCAGCTATATTATGGAATTTTAAACTCAATTTGGGTTTGGTCATTGTTATCCCCATTTTACAGACAAGATAACTGAGGCTCAAGAAACTGGATTCTTGTCTAAGATCAGACAACTAGGTTGTGGCTTTATTAATAGTCCTTGATATAGGCATAGACCTGAAGAAACAATGACAATCATCCCAAGCATTTTTTTTTTGAGATTGAGATGGCAGATAACATTGGGAATAAGATAGGTAGAAGAGAAGATGAAATTATATGTCATTCACGTGACCCAAGTCTCTACTCTTCATAAGAAAGGCAGCCCTGCCAAAACCGGTTTGGCTCAGTGAACAGAGCGTCAGCCTTCAGACTGAAAGGTTCCAGGTTCGATTCCGGTCAAGGGTATATACCTTGGTTGTGGGCAGATCCCCAATAGTGGGTGTGAAAGAGGCAGCTGATCGATGTTTCTCTCTCATTGATGTTTCTGACTTTCTATCCCTCTCCCTTCCTCTCTGTAAAAAAATCAATAAAATATATTTTAAAAAAAGAAAGAAAAGAAAGGCAGCTCGACCCTAGGGAAGACAGTAAGAATGTCCTCTCTCTCCTCCATTTTCCAGATCCTGGTCATCACAGCTTTCTCACCTGCCTGCTGCTTGCATACAGTGAGGCCAAGCTATGAAACCCTTGGACACATTCCCCTCTGTTAACCAGATGGAATTTGGGGGAGCAGGTGGTGGGCAGCCAGGCTGTGTAGGTAGTGAATTCTCACTGTAAGGCACTGTTTGCTCTCAGGGGATCTCTACTTTTTGCAGTTTATGTTAATGTTGAAAACCCAAACTCTATGCTGGTGACTTGGTTTTTTAAAACAGAATTATAGTACTTTGAAAAATATTTAGCATTTTGGTTTGGCACTCGGTTGAAAACAGGGATTTTGTTCTGTCTTGTCTCCTGGAGCTCTTTATTGTGGTCATGAATGAAGGAGGGAGGAACAGAACTCATTAAGTTATTTATTCTTTAAAAAAAATAACTTGAGTAAGTGCTGGGCACTGAGAATGCCCAGACAAGTAATCTGTAGTCCTTGTCCTTAGGGAACTCACATTCTAGTCCAGGAGGAAAAGTGTAGAAATGTTCCAAGCAAAAGATTCTGCAAGTGGTGTGTTGGATTAACAGATATTTAGGAAGTGCCTACGTGTAATCCTTTGAGGGGGAGGTACCTGCTGAAACAGGCTCCGAGGGCACTAGCCTGAGCTCCCGGGATCCTAACTCAAGCAGATTCCACTCGAACATTATCTTCCCTCTGGCCTTCACACTAGGCTGTGGGGTTTAGGGCCAAGCCCTTTACCCCAGTTTCTCATTCTTGCCTCTGAGGGTGAAACTTGGGAGGTGCACCCCTGAGGAAGCTCCACACAGGAGGGGTTTCACCCGTGTCCAGTGTCTGGGAGAAGAGCTGCCACCCATACAACTCCAAGTTACTGTGATTGCCTGGCCCTCTCCTAGCAGCTCCTGCCACTCTGATACGGTTCCAGACCTTTCCCACCCTGGATGGGGTGGCGGGTTTTCGTTTTAGAGAAGGAAAAGCAAAGCTGACACCAGGTCAGTCTGTGGCTCAGGATGTCACTGGGGCCTGGCCGGGGTTCTAGTCCCAACTGTGCCACTCATTACAGTGAGGAAATCACTCGTCTCCTTTTTATTCTCAGTTACTCTTTGGTAAAGGGGTCAACCAAGGTCAGCAATAGTAAATACAAGCACTCATGCTGTCCCCACACTCCTGTCTTCTATGCTGATGATAAACCTTCACAGCTTCCACTTCTGTAAACCTCAAAACCTGCACACCTCTACCCCATCCTCCCCAAACGACACTTTCTCCTGTCGAGATGAGATGAGACCTCAGCATTCTTTTCAACACAGTTCTGCAGCCATGGGGGTTGTTATAAGGCATGAATCCTCTTGCATCCAACAGTTGTCCAGCTCCAGCGCTTCTATGAAACTGAAGCAAGTGAGGGACTTTCCGCTTGCCAGTCGTTGCTCTAGCAACTTTCGGGAGCAATGCTATGGCTAGAAATCCGGGGTCTTGGGCACCAGATTTCATCAAGGGCTCCCTTTGCCCTTGGTTTGGTTCATGATCAGCAGCCCCCCAAGCAGGGCCTGCATTCCATGGTACCTGTCAGAGATGAGAAAGGAGCTGCCAGCAGCGACTCAGCCTCCTGCTGTGGTTCAGTCTTGCTCTCTGGAGCCACAGGAGAGTTAGGCCTCAGCAAAGCAAGCAACAGAGACTCTGCAGCTCCCTTCAAGCAAGTGTCCTGATGTCAGCAGACGTAGAATATTACGGGGCTTGCAAGCGTTGTGATCATCTTAATTAACGGAGAGTAAGGGATTGAGAAAGAAAGCAGAAATTTTCTTTGGTGTCTGGTATTGATGGCGTTCCATGGGGCAGGCTGGGGCTGGTCTCCAGACTGGGTAGAAACTTCCAGAAGTTGCCCTCAGTCTCTGATTCCCTTCCGGTCAAAATGATTGTGCAGAAAATCCGGATGGTAGAAGGGCATGTTTACTTTGAGTCAGGGAAGCCAGCAGAGGCAAAGAGAGGCAAGCAGGTTCCACCGGCACACCAGGAAACACGGAACAAGGAGCTCTGTTCAGGGACAGCAGCTCCGTGAGGGCTGAGGACTCCTTTAGAGCCCCCCCACCCCCCAATCCAGGCCGCCAGCATCCCCTGCGGGGGGTGAGCTATTAAAAGCTGTGAGCTGAAAAACTTCATTGCTCCACGATTTCCCAGTTGTGCTGTGCTTATTGATTACTAATCAGATCTCGGAACAACGCACCCAGCACTCCAGACATTTCACCAAGTCACAGAAGAAGGCTTGTTTGTGACCGTGGAGGCTGCAGACAGACGGGAGAGCCACATGAGGTGTCGGTTACCTACACTCAGCATGGCCTTGTGATGGGACACACATTCTTGGCTCTGTGTAATGAACAGATGAGAAAGTCTCAGTGTTCAATGGCTGTCTCCCTGCCTGTTCTTTCTGCTCAAAATCATATTGACCAGTGTAAGGTGACTGCATGGAAGATGCAAGATAGTACAAATGATTGCTAATTAAATGCAGAAGGCGGGAAAGATATCCTTGCGTGCCGGCTAGTGCTCGCCTTACACAGCAAATATAACTGAGGCAGTCCCCAGAGCGCTGGCCTCTTTTCCCCCCTCTCAAAAGGCTCTTTCTTCTGCCTGCTTTTGTCTCCCTTGTAGTTCAGATGGCATCACAGGTGTACAGCCTTGGCCTCAAAGGAGCCATTGTGACCTTATCCGGTCTGGGATCTGCTGAGTGGAGACAGGGACATCCCGCTGAGTTGCATGGCGCCATTACGCTCACAGGGGAAGACCCTGACCATCCAGGGGAAATGACTTGAGATGTAGCCAGGCTGTGTTTGGGTGCCTCGTTTGCTCTTCGCAACACAGCCACCAGTTCCTTTGGGGAGTTAAAAAAAAAGGGGGGGGGGGGATAGGGAGGGGAGAAAATTACTGTCATTATATCAGCAGTCCAACTCCAGGAATTCAGACTCGCCCCATTTTCCTTCCTGTCTCTGCAGAATGGTATCCTTGACGACCTGTTAGAACTCTGCAGGAACAGTGGTGTCTGGTATTGATGGCATTCCATCGGGCAGGCTGGGGCTGGCCTCCCTGTGACCAACACACCTTCCCCCAGGCGGGCAGCATGTGTCGGGCCTGCCTGCCACCCTCTCCCACCTGTGTTTGCAGTTTCAACTTTTGCATCTCCTTGGTCAGTAGTCAGCAAACTGCGGCCCTGTTGACTAATGAGTTTGCCGACCACTGACCTAGTCTCCCAATAATTACAGGCTGTTGTCGCTCCTTGTGATTAAGCCCCTATCCCAATGGTCGGCAAACTCATTAGTCAACAGAGTGGTAAATCGAGGCTCCCGAGCCACAGTTTGCAGACCACTGACTATCCTTGGCTCTCATTCCCATCACACTCACCTTCCCCCCAAGTCTGTGAACTTCATCTGGCCGAGCAGCTCGGCTGCCCAGAAGACAGAGAAGAGAACAGGGAGCAAGGGGTGGCCCGTTACAGCACTTCTCGAGCTGCCGTCTGGCGGCAGGCAGTTATTGGCTGTGCTGTGAAAATAGCGTTCCCAGCTCAGTTAACTGGGAGCTCTGATTGTTCAAAGCCACATGGGTTTCTTTACTGGAGGACTTCTCAGAGCCTGAATGACTCTAATGTGCAGTCTGAAAGGGCTTTAGGAGGCAGCATTTCCCAAATGTATTGGACCCCAGGGAATACCTAATGTCTCTGGGGACAAACACAGCTGAGGGATGCCAGCTTAGTATTCAACAGGCTGAGCTTTGGACTCAAGCTTCAGATCAAGTCTAACCGTTTAACCTTGGGCTTCTCTGTTTCCTATATGTAAATTAGGTTGATAACATTCTCCAGATAAGTGTTTTGAGGACTAGATGTTTTATGTACAATGGGTACATAAAATGTTAAGCACAATGCCTGGAGCCCAGTAAACTGTCAACATTAGTTGTTGTTTAGTTATCCAGCCATCGCCCAAAATACGTTTATCTACTCCCCTAGACGCTGCCTACAAACATAGCTAACTCCGCTCGTGTCTAGCCCAGGTGCCCTCTGCTCTGTACCAGCCTGCTTCAAGCTTCTTCCCCACTCCAAACCACTCTTCCTTCCTCCCTCTGTCACCATCCAGTTACCCAAGCCAAAAGCCCAAGAGCTCTCAGATTTCCCATAATTCCCATGTGGAGTTGGACACCAAGTGACATCAATGCCACTTCTTATTGAAGAGATTCTAGGTGGTCCAGTCCTGCCCCTTCCTGGGGCTCCAATCCAGACTGCACCTGTAGCCTGGCCTCCTGGCAGGCCAGATTCTTTGCCATTCTCTCTGGATTGCCATTCTTCTCTCGGTCCATCCAGTAAACTCCTGTTTGTCCTTCAAGCTGCAACTAAGGTATCACTTCTTCCAAAGCCCCTTTGCTCACCTTTGTTTTCTTCCCCTAGACCAGTGGTCGGCAAACTCATTAGTCAACAGAGCCGCAAATCGCGGCTCGTGAGCTGAGGTTTGCCGCCCATTGCCCCATTGCGCCAGACAGTTAAACTCAGTCAGCTCTAGCACAAGCCTGCCTCTGAGTTAGCACTTCTCCCGAGTGTGACCCCCTACACCATCAAGCTCCAGGGCAGATGTTACTTTTTCATATTTAAACTCCTTGGTACCACATTTGACACTTAGTAGGACTGTCAGTATATAACTATTTCATTAAATTCACTTGAGTTTTCCAAAAAAATTGTCTTCCTTTCAGTGAGTCAATGATTCTTTCCAGAGGTATAGCCAGCTAATTGTTTCAAAGGCTTCCTTGGACTGATAGCAGTTGCCCTTTCTCCCGCATCTGCTGTGTGTCAGGTACTCTAGCAAATGCTTTATGTACATTAACTCATTTAACCCAATGAGAAAGGTTCTAGGGTTCTCCCTGTTTCACAGACAAGAACTTTGAGATTGAAGTAGTTGGTAACTGACCAAGGCAGGATTCAAACCTGCACTGCGTATTTCGATCCAAATCCACGTTCCACCCTTCGTCTATGAACTGAGGCCTCCCTGTATTCTCATCTTGGCCATGGTCATCTAGATTTTTAAGAAATGCAATTTTATTGCAGATGCAAGCTGAACTTTCCCATGAGGAAAACAGTTGAGGGTTTTTGCTTAGACCGGACTCTCTTAAGGATCATCTCCATTGGTTATATGCACCCGTCCTTCAGATGTGTTGCCCTAAACAGCCCAAAACCAGGAAGAGAAATACAAGCCTCAGTAGCTAAGTCCCTGTGGTGTGAGTCTCTCCCCTGGTTTGAGTCTCTCCCCTAAATGACTGGCTCTTTATGCCACATTTTCTCTCTAGAGGAGAAACTTGAATCATTTCTTTAGGAAGCATTGAGCACTGTGTGGGTCGCAGCCACTGTGCTAAGACTGAAAGTTCCCAGCCCCTCATGAGCTCAAAATCTAATAGGGAGACAACACGCATACACATTCTGACTGTAAAACTGGTTCAGTAAGAAGGGCACTGAACTGAGTCTGGAAGATCTGGATCCAATTCTGAGTTCATATCTGTCACTCCAAAATCCAAAAAGCTCTGAAAACTGACCCTTGTTGTTGTTGTTGTTGT
This sequence comes from Antrozous pallidus, assembly GCA_027563665.1. Taxonomy (NCBI): domain Eukaryota; kingdom Metazoa; phylum Chordata; class Mammalia; order Chiroptera; family Vespertilionidae; genus Antrozous; species Antrozous pallidus. The sequence continues at coordinate 194,276,489 of CM050508.1, forward strand.
TGTTGTTGTTGTTTTTAATTTGTTTTTGTTTTTATATAACTCCTTTGGAGGCAAAACCTGATCTCTCACATGAAGTTTTATATGGCCATTATTCATTCCACTTAGTGTGATGATTCATACCTTTTGCTGGAAAACAATGTGTCTGATCATAGAATGCTGCCCCAGCCATAGTTCGGAACCCTGAAGTACATACATCTCACCCCAAGAGTTTTGGAAAAGGAATGTGAACTTATATCTAATGATCAATTGAAAAAGATCTATGAAAAGACTTCATAAACTAAAAAGCCATAAACTCGGGTAAGATGGTCTTATGGTATGATCACTGTGATGGGGAGCATGCAGGATAGAGCACGTGATATTTTCCAGGGCCCAGAAGAGTGAAAAAAAGATGTCTTAGGGGAAGTAAAATGTAAGTTGGGATTTAAAGGATGAATGGAATTTTTCGCTTCATAGGGAAGCTGTGAAAAAGAAATTCTGGGCTGAGGCAAGAACATTAGAAAATGCAGAAGAAGAAAAAAACATAAGTAGCCTGAGTGCATGGACTTTTCAGCTTACAGAAAAACGGATTATCTGTGAAAATGCAAGAGAAACAGTACAGATAACACAGAGGGCCCCTAGTCCCCAGTCCATGTGCTCTGGGCAGGGTTTTTCTTTGCGGTGCAGACTTATTGGTGCATTCACAGAGAAACACTATGGTCTGGCATGTGCCTCTCTGCTTAGCCAGCTGGAGGCTGCTGACCTCCCGCCTTCCCAGGCCCGTCCAGCAAGGATCGGGTCTGCACACCGCTCCTGGCTGGTGCTCCCCTGGCTGCCTCCTGCTTGGTCGGGGAAAGACACTAACCATCTGGCTTCTCTAGCATCAGACTGCCAGGTTCACATCAGATGAGCCACTTACTGCTTTTGGTGGCCTTGAGCAAGTCATTTACCTCTTTTGTGCCTTTGTTCCTCAGGCATTAAATCAGAATAATAATAGAAAGCTGGCATGGAAAGCACTTAGAAGAGTGACTCACTGGTAAGCACTCCAGCAGTAGTTACTATTGTTATTACTATTACCAGGATCCCCCCCCCCCCCCCCCCCCCCGCAGCTGTATAAATACATGCATTCCTTAATAATTACCTAAAAGGGAGGGGAAATCACTTTCTTAATTCTCTCTGGCCTGGTCATCAGCTTCTTCCTAGTTAACCACTTTCTGTAGAGACTATTTCTATTTTGGTTTTTTATAGCTAGCTGTTTCCCAATCATGGTGAGGAATGGCCTCCCTTAATTTGGTCATAATCTGGCTCTAGGTTTGGCTCAGTGGATAGAGCACCGGCCTGTGGACCGAAGGGTCCCAGGTTTGATTCTGGTCAAGGGCATGCCCCTCGGTTGCAGGCTCCTCCCTGGCCCAGGTCCTTGTCAGGGTTTATACAGGAGGCAACCAATTGATGTTTCTCTCACATTGATATTTCTCTCTGTCCTTCCCTCTCTCTAAAAATTAATGGAAAAATACCCTCGGGTGAGGATTAAAAAAAAAAATTGGTCATAATCTGGTGCGGGGATTTCCAAATTGGGATCCCTAGATCTCTAGGGATCCTGTGGGCAATCATGAGGATTCCCACACTAATATCAGGATAGTGATACAGAGAAAGATAAATAAGAGTGCTGGCTTTGAAGAGAAGCCTTGCTACGAACCAGTTATCTTACTCTGTGTCAATTACATAATCTCTGGCAGCCTCCATTTCCTACTTGATAGAATAGAAATATTGCTCTGGCTGAGTGGCTAAATTGGTTGGATTATTGTCTAGTACACCAAAAGGTTGCAGGTTTGATTCCCGGTCATGGCACATACCTAGGTTGCAGGTTTAAACCCCAGTCAGGGTGCATACAGGAGTATGTCATAATTGCAAGAGTTTCATCAAAAGGTTGATGGAATTTGGGGACTCAACAAAGGCTGAGTTACATATGTTATTGCCTGTTGGAAATGACTAAAGGTATTTCCCCAAACCTGAAAAGGATGCATTAAATTGATTGTTTGTTGCTAGACAGCAACATGTAAGATTAATCTACATGTTATTGCCTCCTACTGGCCAAACACCTGAACAGCCATAGGCTATTGCCCATTCTGACAATAGACTTTGGAGACAAAACCCTACTCTTTGAAGTATATATCTCCACCTTGCCTTAGGACAATTTGTGTTAATAAAAAGCAAGGGGTCCTGAGACAAGGAGAACTTAGTTTCGTTAGCTAGGCTCCTCTGACCTCTAATGCCTTTCAAAATTATCTTTTATCTCTGGACTCTTACTTAAGTTACACACAGCCTTTCTCCAGATTGCTGAACCCTTCTTAATGCCGGAACAAGAACACCGGCACAGGAGGCAACTGATATTTCTCTCTCACCTCTCTCTCTCTCTCTCTCTCTCTCTCTCTCTCTCTCTCTCTCTCTCTCTCTCCCTCTCTTTCTCTTTCTCTCTCTATCTTCTTACTCTCTCGCTTTCTCTCTCTCTCTCTCTCTCTTTCTATCTCTCCTTATTCTCTCTCTCTCCCTCTCTCGCTTTCTCTTCCTTTCTCTCTCTAAAAATCAATAAAACATATCCTCAGGTGAGGGTAAAAAAAGTGTCTCTCTATATAAAATGGAAATATTAATACTTTCCTCACATGAGTATTACATCTTATATCAGATCATGTATTTGACACCTTCAGCACAGGACATTGTGTAATAAATACCTGCCACCATTAATTTACTACTAGTATAAGACATTTCTTGAAAATCACACTTTATCCCAAGTTGGAGCTTCAGATATAATTAAAAGGTCAGATTTCACAGGAAGTAGACAGAGTTACATTTTTAGTGTGGTGGCATTGTTGCCCAATGCTAAGAGTCCCTGGTAGGCAGTCCTATGTGCCTTTAATAAGTAAAAATGAAGAGAAATATTGCTTAACAAGTACATTTGGGCAGAAAAAGCATTGCAAACATGAAGTCTGGGGGGTGTTGAGAAGGACAAGGAGTCCGGTGATAAAAGTCATAAGGACCCACCAGTTCAGTACACTGATCAGTGCTTTCTGATTGTAAGGTCTCCTTTAAAAATAAATAAATGAATGAATGAATGAATGACACATGGACATTGTCGCCAGGCCTTCCTTGAAAGCCTGTTGGCATTTTACCCATGAACCAAAGTCCCAGTGGTGTCTAGGACCCACTGAAACCAAAGGGAGTTGCTATCACATAGTCTTGAAGTGGGAGATGCTATTGGAAGTGATAAGTGCAAACCGTCGGCACCTCCTCCCCCGCTTTACAAATGGAGACACAGAGGCCTCAAGCAGGAAAGAGACTTGCTGGGGTGACAGCTGTGCATGGCAGGGCTTCACACCTAGGATGCTCAGCTCTGTTCAACATCCTTTCTGACAGACCAGGATCCTCATTCAAAGAAGCACCACTCCAGGGGGTGAGCCAAAGTCACCCAGGGAGTCCTTTCTGACTTACACAGGCCATCTTTCTACTTCCCCCACCCTCCCCTCTCTCCTGTGTGTTTTATGGGGGAAAAGAAAGTGGAGAACAAAGACCAGCCCAGGGTGTCCCTAAGAACTAGTTGGAGTGGCCCCATCTGGAGATTCTAGTTCAGCAGGTCAGAGCTGGGCCTGAGAACCTGTATTAGTAAGCACACCAGGTGATCAATAAGCAAGTTTGGGGGAACATAAGACTAATCCGGGTCAGGGGAATTTTTATTTTCTGTCCTAGAGTAGGGGATTAGAGTAGGTCACTGGGATTTCCCCCTTGCAGCACTGACAGACTTAACCTGCATCCTGTGCTAATTCCTTACAGCACCTTTCTCTTTTCTAACGGAGCCGGAATTCCTGGGCACACAGTGGCAGCTCAAAATATGTTGCTGACTGACCTGCTCTGGGGAGATGATTTGAGCAAAAGATGCCCCATGTAACCCTGGCCGTTTGGTTACTCAGTGGTTAAAGCATCGGCCTGCCCACCAAAGGATCTCGGGTTCAATTCCTGGGCAAGGGCACGTAGCTAGATTTCAGGTTCCATCCCCAGTCCCAGTCGGGCCCCGAGGAGGATGCAACCAATCGATGTTTCTCTCTCCCCGCCCTCCTCCTTCCCTTCCATACTGTCTGAAAATCAATGGGAAAAAAATATCCTTGGGTGAGGATTTAATTAGTTGAGTAATTAAAATTTTTAAAAATATGCCTGGTCTAGCCTGGGTGGCATTAACATCTCTCTCTGGCTTTGTGCTTAGACTGAAGAACCTGGAGCTAGCTGCTGTGGGCGGGTCAGACGTCCATGTGAAGATGCTGGCGGCCCCTATCAATCCATCTGACATAAATATGATCCAAGGTAACCTTGGTTTCTGTGGCTTATGTTAATTGGCTTTTTTTTTTTTTGCGTTTGCTTTTGCTTTTGCTTAACTCATTTTCATTTCTCCTCAGGTGTGAGTATGAAATTCCTGTGATTAGTAGCATCTGTTCTCCAGATGTGCCATCTACAGACTGTGGAGCCCCTCCCGGCCTCCCCTCCCTGGGTGTGAGGCTTTTCCAGAGTTAGGGAGATTGCAGTAGCAGTAAAGCAACCACAGCGATATGCCTATAAAATGCTGGGCTCATTGCACACATTATCTTATCCAGTCTCCCATCTAGTCAGTCTTCCTGGTAACCACGAAAACAAAGGAGCATTGTCCCCTGTATGGGTAGAAGCTAAGGCTCAGAGCTGGTCAAAGGCAGAACCCAGACTGGGCTTAGGTCTCACTCCAAAGGCCATGGTCTCACCGCCCGCACCTTGTTGGATGACCCCCTGTGCTCTTGTCCCTTAGGTAATTACGGCCTCCTTCCCCAGCTGCCTGCTGTCGGAGGGAACGAAGGTGTCGGACAGGTGGTAGCAGTGGGCAGCAACGTGACTGGGGTGAAGCCAGGAGACTGGGTGATTCCAGCAACTGCTGGTTTGGGTGAGTTTCTCCAGATCTCAGCAGCCTTTCGTTGCAGATCCTATTTTGCCCACACGATAGAGATTTGCTCATTGGGTCAGCGTAACTAAGTGATGCAGGGCTTATTATTAAGTCCCTATGCCTACCCTCCCTCCCTCCAGAGGGGTGGGAGCTGAACAAGGAGAGCAGGAGGTGATGTTCCTGCTCTCCCATCTCCTTAGACCGGTGCTGATTGGAGCTGTGATTGTCTGAATCCCTATATCCCCAAATCCCTGCAGTAAGGTACAATGAGGGAAGCAAGACAGCATCTGCCCTCCGGGAGGTTAAGGACTAATTGAAGAAATCTTCAAACCAATAAGCTCAGTAAAGGGAGTGCTCCAAGTTCCCAGGGAGCAGAAGATACTTCTGGCTACTCTGTGCACGGGAGTGTGGGAGAGAGAGGTCGTGGGGAGGGACCAGGGCTTCTGGAGGAGCATTGGAACAGACCTTTGGTAGCTGAATGTTGTTGGGTGGAAATGAGCACAATGGCTGCATGTGGAGGAAGCAAATGAGCGAAAGCACAAAGCTGAGTCGGGAAATGATGGGCAATCCCTGTGGCCTCGGCAGAGGATGTGCACCTGGGAGGGGGGAGCGTAACTGAGACAGAGGGTCACAAAGTAGTGGGGCCACATGAGGGAGGCCCTGAGAATGCCACGTTGAGAGTCGGGGTCTTCTTTTCCATATAGTAAGGAGTCATTACTGAGCTATTTACCACTTGATGGTTTTTGAGACACAAACGTTATACAAATGGATCCTGACGGCAGCCACAGGAAGGGAGCAGGACCGACATCATCCACCCCGTGGGACACATGAGGACCTGAAGCTTGAGAAGAAGCCCCGCCCAAACTCAAACATCAAACTGAAGGAGCCCTCACCAGGCTCTTGTCTCCTCTGGTAGGACTCTATGGGTTATAACTTACAGAGAGTCAACCCACACTTGCTGTACAGAAAAAAGAAGTTTAATCGGTGTGTGGAACTAGGAAGTAAAGAGATGGAAAGCATCAGGCAGAGCTGGATCCAAGAACCCCACTGATATCAGAGCCCTGACTTCTTGTTCTCCTTAGTTCTCAGGTGGGATTCCCCACACAGTGATGTGGTAATAGCCACAAATATTTATTGGCCACTCCCTTTCCACCAGGCGCTTTACATTATTCCCACATGAGGTAGGTGCTGTGACTCCCATTTTGTGGATGAGACTTTAGTAAATGTAAAGAATGAAGCATCCTGCCCAGGGTCATCTAGCCAGTAAGTGGTGGGACTAAGACCCTAACTCACTCTGCCATGTCCCTTGCATAGATGGCCTCTAACTGCCTGAGGTTTACATCATCCTGAGAACAAACAGATGAGCACGTCCTCCACAGTCTGTTCAGCACAACCCTATCCGTCCCCTAGGAGGGCTCTCACCAACTCTGCCTGGGTCCCTGCCCATCCATGAACCCATCCCAAGGTGATGGGGCTGGGCCACTCCAATTGCTTAGCGGAGTCTCTTGCCCACCTCTGTGGTACAGAGGTTAGGAAGGAGTAGTTCTACAAAGAAAAAGGTATCTGGCAGGAGAAAAAAAGAAAGAAAAAAGGACAATAACGGAAGTCTATTAAAAAGCTGTTTGCTTCCCTGAGATCAGGAAAGCTGCCAAGAATGCTGCACTCTCCTCGACAGCCCCTGACAGTGGAAGCCTAGCAGTGTGAGCAAATTGAGGGCTGCGAGGACTCACTGGATTTTGACTGGTGCCTTGGGCCAGCCCGTGCTGAGTGAAGGGCACACGTGGTGGGTCAGACAGTCTCTGCCTGCGAAGTGCTCTTGGCTGGAAACAGAAAATCAGCACTTAGTACAATGCAGTATGATAAGTGCTATAATCACAGGATGGACGCAAAGGCAGGAGTCCCCGATCGAGAGCAGCTTTAGGAAAGGCTTCCCAGGGAAGTGATGCTTGAACTGGGTCTGGAAGACTGAGTGGAAGTGAAGTCAGTGGGCTAGCGAGGAGAGGCGTCCCGGGCAGGGAGTACAGCACATGCAAAGGTCTGGCAAAACTACAGGTAGCTCAGTTTGGCTGGGTCTAGAGAGGGAGAAGCAAGATGAGGCTGCAGAGGTGGGCTGGAGCCCAGTCGTGGAGGGCTCACATCCACGGTCAGAAGGGGCCTGATGAAGAGTTAAGGAGGGCTGATTTGACCAGATCTGTGCAGTCCAGAGAGTGCTCAGGAAGGCCAGGGGCCCCGTGGAGGCAGGAAGCCAGTAAGGAGGGGGCTGAACATTCAGGCTGCAGATGATGCATGTCTGAAAAGACAGTTCCATGGGACTGGAGAAGATGGTGGATTTAAGAGCTTGGTAATTATGTTTGGAGAGAAGAACAAAGGACATCTGCCAGGTGTGTGGGTAATTTCATGGGTGGTGGTGGTAGCCAGAACAGGGATTTCTCCTTGGGAAAAGGGGTGTCTTTTAAACCAGGTGCCAATCAGAAAGGATGAGTATTTTGTAATTATCAGGACTATAATTAGCTTGTTTATTCAGTAAACATTTTATGAACATCTGTAGTGTGCTGGGCTCTAGCATACAGCAGTGAACAGACATGGTCTTTCTTCTAGTTAAGACTGCAGTTTACTAAGAGTGGCAATCAGGCCAAAACCAATTGGCTCAGTGGATAGAGCATTGGCCTGCGGACTGAAAGGTCCCAGGTTCGATTCCAGTCAAGGGCATGTACCTTGGCTGCAGGCACATCCCCAGTAGGGGATGCGCAAGAGGCAGCTGATCAATGATTCTCTCTCATTGATGTTTCTGACTTTCTATCCCTCTCCCTTCCTCTTTAAAAAATCAATAAAATGTATTTAAAAATAAAATAAAAGAAAAGAAAATAAAAGAGTGGCAATCAGTAGGCAGATAAGTCCTCAGTGGGCCAAATCTTGGTCATTTTTTGATGGTATTGAGCTGCCTAGCTGTTGCTTTGGCCATAGCCAGATTTTTCCCATGTGCAACCCGACTAGTCCTCAGGGAGACAGGGCCAGAGAATATATGAACTAATTTTCTCACTGAAAAGACTGAAAACCCTGCTGAGGCAGCATGGGGCAGGAGAAAGAGCCCTGGCCTGGGAAGCAGATGCAGGTTCTTCTTCCACTTGGTCCTGATGATCTTAAGTCACAACTACTCTGAGCCTCAGTTTTCTCATCTCTAAAATGTAGCTAGCAGCCATTGCCTTGCATATCTCAGCTAACTCTTACGCAGCTCAACTGAGGCAATGCATGCAATGACCTTTGCAAACACTCAATTTCTCTATGTATTAGGTCAGGGGTTGGCAAACTTTTCCTTAAATGGCCAATTAGTAAATATTTTAGGCTTTGTAACCATCTACCTCTACTCAAGTCTGCCATTCTAAGTGTCCATAAACAATCAAAAGAAGTGTGTCTGGTTGTGTCCCAATAAAGCTTATTTACAAAAACAGGCAATGAGCCAGATTAGGCCCGGGGGCCATAGTTTGCCAGCCTCCACTAGATGATGGAGATGGTTAAAGGTCCATTGCACATGCGTGAGGAGTGGCTATCCTCAGAGCAAGGGCATGGGACTTAGGACCAGTAAAGGGAACCAAGGGATGTTGCACACCTTCTACATACTAGGCACAGTGATAGTCTGTGCAAATGCCATCACATTTCATCTTCACACTACAATGTGAATGTAATTCTCTGCGTTTCATAGCTCAGGAAAAGTGGAACTCAAAGAAAGTGAAATGGGAAATTCAAATCACACCACTGGTGGGCAGCAGAGCTGGGTTTTTAAGCCGGTCTCTCCAACACCAAAGCCTAAGGGTTTCGGCTTTAAATCCCTGACAGCTCTTGGGGCTGACCATGGGTGCTGTCCCCATCTCAGGTCCTCTTGAGAAGAGGATTAGAGACAGCCAGGCCCCAGGGGCTGAATTCCCATTGTCGTGTCATTAAGGGGAATTAGAAGATACCCTTGATATCATGCATTAAAGCCATACACTAAATGGCACAGAGCACAGTAAGTGATGGCTAAGATGAAGGGGGTGATGATTATGAAGAGGACAATGAAGATTTTAAAACCAGGCTGGGTGAAGCCCAGAAAAGGCCAAGGCACCTCCTGGATCCCAAAGGAACCCCTCAATGTTTTAGCCTCTTATTTTCTCAACCACAAATCTACTCTGGGATTGACACAGCCTTAATAGTGTTGCTGCCTCCCATCCCCAATTCCTGTTTCCTAAAGCCCACGTTGTTTCTTCCCTCCTGTAGCACAATTAGTGATCACCTGGGCTGCCCCCTACTCCCCGAACCTGGGATATGTACCAGGATACTGTTTGAATCCCGACAATCGGATGAGCGCACACAGACGAGAGCTTTGGAAGTGTAGGCCAAGGGCCCTGAGACAGCACAGCCATCGGACACAGCCAACAGGCTCCCAGTAGTTTCCCTGAAAGCACCTAGCAAGTGCTTGGCAGAGCCAGGACTTTAATCTGCATCTGTCTGATTCCAAGGCCTGTCCTCTTTACCTCTGCTGTGCATGGGGTCCTGCTGCATCGGTGAGCACCAGTCACCCTTCACCCAATGCCCATCAACCCCTGCTGACTCATCTTCAGTAGATAATTTGAATCTATCTACTGCCTACATTCTCATGGCCGAAGTCTTGGTCTAGGAACCATCATCTCACATCTCCACACCTGCAGAAGCCTCCTGATTGGGCCTCCACATTTCACTGTGTCCCTCACCACCCCACTGTCTTTTCCTCACAGCCACACTGTGACCTTAAAGCGTAAAGCTGATGGCCTCAGAAACTTAAAGCTCATTAGGAACTTCCCATTCACCAAAATAAAATCCGTTGTCCATGCCATGACCCTAGAGCTATGATTTCACACTGCAGGTTGTGACCCATTAGCAAAATCAATTGAGTGAGTAGCAAACGGAATTTTTTTTACTAAAATCAAGCAGACTAGAATAAAGAATAAGCAAGTAGAATATTGTTCCATGAAAAATTTGCTTCTGAGTTAGATATACACACACACAAATGGATGATAGGTCGATAGATATTCATATATGGATACATACTGAGTTACAATATAACTCATGGTTCCTATGGGTCGAGATCTTGAAATTCTATAGAACACTCCTTTAGCCCATGACACCTCAACCACTTCTCAACCACTCTTCCCATCACTATCCTCCAGTTCCACTTGTACATCTGCCCTGCCTCAGAGTCTCTGCATATGCTTTCTCCTCTGCCTAGGATGTTCTTGAGTGGCTAGCCCTTAGCATGTCTCTTCCTCAGAGAAGCTGTCTTCCCTGGCTGCTCTCTGAAGTAATCTCACCACGGTAACTCTGTCTCTATAATTTATAATTAGTGCATTTGTTTGTTTGTTTCCCACTTGTACTCCACTAGAAGGAAGGAGGCTCCTTGGCGTAAGGAACGTGTCTGTTGTGCAAGTGTCTGGCTCCTAGTAGGTGTGGGGCAGGTATCTGTGGCTGGAAGGGGGCAAGTCACTCCCTCCGTTTCCTCCCCTGTTGATGAGGCTAAACTCTTAAAGGTCTTCTCAGTACTGACATTGACTTGGAGTGGGATTATGGGAAAAAGTGTGAAAGTCAAAGTTCTAGCAACCCATAGTGGAGAAAGCCAGAAGGTGTGACCAGAGACCTTTCCTCAAGTTCTAGTGCAGCAAACACACTGGTCACCTGCATCTCATCCCTTCAGGCCCTCCCCGGTCTGGGCCACCTCTCTGGTGGACACAGCAGGGCATTCTGACACCACCCACCTCAGGTGCCCACAATGCATCTCCACTTTCCTGTGTTGGGGCTGGCGTGGCCTAGGCTATCAGTGTTAAACTTATGAACTTTTGTCTGGAACTGGAATGTGGGCTGGGGGAACTGATTGGTCATTTCCTTCCAGTTTACAGGATTTTTTCATTACCCTTAAATCATCTTTTATTTGAGCAACAGCTCTCAGAGGAGGCCTGGCAGGCTCTTTTTGCCAATGTCATTTATATATGAGAGTAACCAAAACTCAAGTGACTTAGGGATTTGCTCAGACTTGCAGACTAGCAAAATCAGGTCCCAAACCTAGGCCTTTGACTTTGACTTTCATGCTTTTCCCCATAATCCCACCCCAAGTCAAGCTGTGCTAGGTGAGGAGGACTGAGGAGGAAAATGAGGCCTTATTTTTCTCATCTTCCTGGTAGTGACAATACTGTCTTACCCTCAGAGTCCAGTAGTTTGAGATCCTTAGTCACCTGCTGGGTGACATGAGCTAAATCTAAGGGTAACTAACGTGGGAATAACAAAATCTACACCTTACTTGATTATCCTGAGGATTCAGAGACATTCCAAAGGACTTCGAGATTTCCTTTGTCCGCTAAGCATTCTTTGAAGTCTGCTGTCCTGTGTGCCCATTACCTGAGGAGGGTGGGCTGGGGTTGAGTGTGGAGAGGGATTCCTCACTGCCCTGAACTCATCTCTTGACTCAGGAACCTGGCGGACCGAGGCTGTGTTCAGCGAGGAAACTCTGATCGCAGTTCCAAGTAGCATCCCTCTTCAGAGTGCTGCCACCCTGGGTGTCAATCCCTGCACGGCCTACAGGATGCTGAAGGACTTTGAGCAGCTGCAGCCAGGTCAGAACCTACAGGTGGGAGGGACAGGCCAGATCTCCAGAACCGGACCCCAATCCTGACCCGAAGGCCACAGAAACTTCTGGGAGAGGAAGATGGGGCCCCAACGTGGGTGAATGTGTTGTTGCTTTTGCTTAGAAAAATATTAGCTTGGTTCCTAGAAAAGATGTTGAAACCTCGTGAGGAATGTATTCTGGAAAACCGCTGAAGGATCACATTCCCAGAGCTTGGGATGGAATTCTGTCATTCAGCGAAAACGTGTCGAGCTGTGCTAAGCTCCCGGGATACAAAGCCAGACAAGATAGACACAGCCCTGTGTTTTCAGTAAAATGCTGAACTTAGTCATTCCGCCCGCGTTCATATAGCACTTTCCAGGTCACACGAGTGCCTTTACTACGTTGCCACATTGAGTGCCTCAAACAGTCAAAGCAATGCAATGAGTTGGTACCATTGGTTAAGAGCTCAAGCCCCAGGCTAACAACCTAGGTCTGAACCCCAGCTTCACCTTGCACTAACTGAGTGAGCTGACCTCTCAAATCATTAGGTTTTTTTGAAATCTGTAAAACAGAGAATAGGAATTCTGAGGGTTAACTGAAGCATTGCAATGTGACACTTAGCACTGGACGTTTAGTGCAATAACCACACTGCTTTTCTTATCCTTTCTTTTATAAATGAAACTGGGGTCCAGAGAGGTAAATTATTTGAGTGAGATCATTTAGCAAGGAAGTGACAAAACCAGGTGTTTTATTTGGGGTTCCCTGAGAGCCAGTTTATTTGGAGTTCTCTGAGACAAGGACAGGAGCATGCAGTTCACTGAGGTGGTCCCAGGAAGCAGGAGTGAGGGAGTGGGGAGAGTGAGTCAGGGAAGGAGGAGAAGCCAGTGAAGGCTGGTTGCTGCTGTGGACGAAATGGGAGTCCCGCTGGGAGCCCTCTAACAACCCTCATAGAACCCACCTCAGAACTAACCTCAGAGACAGCAGATACCCACCAACTCCCATGCCCCATTGCACACTATGTATATCTGCTAGCTGGTAGAGCCATGGAAGTCACCCAGACTAGCACTATTATGCCAATGAGGAAACTGAGGCCAAGAGATGTTGAAATATGGTGGCCACTGCTGGCCCAGGCTGGCTGAAAACCAGCCAGCTTCCCGCAAAGGGAGAGCAGAGCAGTCCTAGCAACCCACAGTGGAGAAAGCCAGCAGATGTGACCAGAGACCTTTCCTCAAGTTCTAGTGCAGCAAACACATTGGTCACCTGCATCTCATCCCTTCAGGCCCTCCCCGGTCTGGGCCACCTCTCTGGTGGACACAGCAGGGCATTCTGACACCACCCACCTCAGGTGCCCACAGTGCATCTCCACTTTCCTGTGTTGGGGCTGGCGTGGCCTAGGCTAGATCAGTGTTAAACTTATGATCTTGACTCACATTGAAATCTAACACATAAACACATAAATGTATGTATCATGGAAACCAGAGTTTCATGGAACCATATTTACCCTTCCTATGTGCCTTTCCTATGTATGATGTACATGTACTCTGCTGTTTTTTATTCTGTTTTCCTCTATTTTAACTTTTAAAAAATGCTGTTTGCCACCCACTACGTAGATTTCATAACTCACTAATGAGTGACAAATCATGTGCTGACTCTGGCTAAGGAGAATAGATATTTTTCTTCCAGGAAGTCCTCTGTCTCTAGCACCTGACCTGCTGCCTTTCAAAACCCAGATAGCAATTCAGGGGTAATGGAGCACCTTCCTGAACTTGGCAGCATTGACTCTTGGCAGCGTCTGGCTAATGCTCGGAGGACTCCTGTTTTACAGGGAGGAAACTGTGGTTCAAAGAGGTCATGACTGGCCTTATCTGATTCCATGACAGTCAGCGGTGAAGCTGTGACTCACACCCAGGTCCATCTCATTCCAGAGCCCACGTTTCCCTCAACATGCCTTGTTGCCCACTGACTACTTCCAAATTCAGGCCTGGGCTTAGTCCACAAACTATAGGCTCCTGTTTCAGGGGCTGGTAGCTTCTCCAGTGTGGCTCTAGTCCCATTTCAAGGCAATGCACCTTGCTTTAAGCAGTACAGAGAGGGGAATACGGCATGGTCTTCCCCTCCAGCTGCAAGCCCTTTAATGCACTTGGACCTGAATACAGCCAAACAGGCGATGAGGCAGACCATTTTATTCATACAGATGCCTGCGGAGTGCTGTGGGAGCAGGGGGAGCGTCTGGAAAGGCTTTGTGAAGGAAGCCACACTTAAGCTGCGCTTCAAGGGGTTTCAATAGGATTTCACAACAAAGGGAGAAAGGAAGAGGCAAGCATTGCACACCAAGGAAATAATCTAAGCAGAGACTTGAGGACATAAAAATTGGAGGATGAAGGACATGAACTCATATAGCAGAGTTTTTCTACATTATGTCTATTGTAGACTCGGAGTTGCTGAGTCTTAGGAGGTAGTGTTGGTGTTGTGGCAGTTTGCGGGGGGTAGGGGGGCATTGGGAGAAGATTGAGCAACACTCCAAGGTCTGAGAAAGCCCAGCAGCCAGGCCCCAGGTCCTCTGGGAACCTAAGCACTCCATCTCTTGCCTTATATAATATGGTCTCAGGATGGAAGCCCTTGACCTATTACAGGTCTCCAGGACTTGACTTGAGTCTCTTCCTGGCTCCACAGGGGATTCTGTCATCCAGAATGCATCCAACAGTGGCGTGGGGCAAGCAGTCATCCAGATCGCCGCAGCGCTGGGCCTTAGGACCATCAATGTGGTCCGAGACAGGTGCGTGGGGAGCTGGTATCCCAGATCCTGACTGCGTGTCGCATCCCTGCGTGTCCACCAGATGGCGCCCTTGCATCAGCGGGCCTTCTCTCTGGGCAGGACGCAGCTGGCTCACAGGCGGGTGTCAGCCTTGAGAAATGAAGTCCAGGTGGCTTTTGGCTATAGGAAGAGTGAGTCTTTGGAATATAAAGGGAAGACTGGAAGGAGGTGGAGATGGCCACTAGGAGGATCTGAAGCTGGGCTGTGATAGCGTGTGATTTTTTCAAAACCAGCGTTCATATTTGGGAATGTTTTAAGCTGTTATTTTTTCTGTGAACCGTCTAACCCGGGGCCCTTTTTCCCCCTTGTATTTGTGTGGTACTTTGAAGGAGATGAGCAGGTTTGCCATCTCTGTTTCACCGATGAGGAAACTGAAGTTTCAGAGACAGGAATCCACTTGCTCAGGGAGTCCCAGCAAGTTGGCAGCAGACTTCATTTCCCGACTTGTTCTCTTTCCCTCCCAGCATCGTTTCCTCGAGCCTCACTGTCCACGCGTGTGGCCATGTCTGTCGGAAGTCCAGTCTTATTAGGAGACTTGATTCTCCCTTCAGTTCTCTAACCCCTCGGTTGTGCTAACAAAAACCATTGTTTGCCTTGGCCAAGGAGTCCCTGAGCCACTCCTGGGCTGGCGTGTGTTTGCACAACACTCTGAGGAGCCCCTTGAAAAGAGAGGGGCGGGGGAGGCAGAAAGGAAGTGGAGTTGGTCATGTCAGTAGAAGAAATCAGAAAGTGAGCTGCCTTTTCCCAGGGCACAGATGGTTCCAGCATCCCTGAGCGGGCCGGAGTGGTAGAACCCACCCAGCCAGCTCTCTCACGCCAGGGAGAAAACTGAGGCCAAGAGACGCTGGAGTGTGATGAAACTGCGTGGTCAGGCCCTGCTCCGGCCCTGGTTTAAACCCAATCGCAGCTTCCTGCAAAGAACCACGTTGTCACTGCTGTGGCCGACAGCCCCGGGAGCCTTTGGTGGAGAGAGTGAGCCGATGTGACCGAGGTTCGTGTTTGGTTTCCAGACCTGACCTCCAGAAGCTGACCGACAGACTGAAGAACCTGGGGGCCGAGCAGGTGATCACAGAAGAGGCGCTGAGGACACATGAGATGAAAAACGTCTTTAAGGTTCGAGGATGAGGGGTGCTGCGCCTCCGTTCCTGCTCACGCCCCTGAGGAAAGATGACTTAAACTAGAAAAGCTGGGGACTGGCTCCATTGCTCCTCTTCACATCTTCCCTGGCCTCTTCGTGGAGGATGAAGGCCATCCCTCAGCCAGGGGCAGGCAGCATGCAGTAAGCGCCCAGTGCTGCGAGGGAGGCGGGAGACCTGAGGTTTGCAGTTTTGAGAATTTGTGATGGGCCACTTCGGTCCACTCAGCCAACGTGAATCTCAGCTCTGGAGGAGGAGCTGAGGAAACTGAGGCACAGAGAGGAAAAAGAAAGAAGCAGCATTTCCTGGGTACCTTGCTTCCATTTTATCAGAGAATCCCACAAAAGCTCTACAAAGTAGGTGCTATCTATTTTATAGATGAGGAAACCCAGACTCGGGAAAGATAAAAAATCTGACCAAGACCACACAGTCTTAAGTGGTGGAGTCAGGGCTGGCCCAAGTCTCTCTGAACTTCTAGCCTCAGAACCTTCCAGAACCTCCACCCCCAGCACACCTAGTAAGTAACCAAACCACATCTCAGCCTCTTTTCACTGAACTCTGGAGTGACCAAACACACACACTCCCTCTTGAGAACACATGTTCTCTCTCTTGAGAACGTTTCTGAAGCAGTAGGTCTAATATAAACTGAGTTCAGGGTCCCAGAAGGGGCGCACATGGCTAAAGGGAGCCCTTGGAAATGGGTTGTAGCGACCCTTAGTGTATTCTTTCCCAGAGCTGAGTTCTGAAGGAAATCCTCGAACAGAGAACAGGACGAGGCTGTAAAGGCCATTCCAGGCAGGGAAAAAGAGTTGTAAAACAAGAACATCCCATTTTCTTCCCTCCCTCCTTCTGACACATGGGCCTGGGAAGTGCTGTTCGTGGCAGCTTCAAACCCCACGGGTGGAGCGGGAGCCCCCTCACTGCAGGTTCCTTGTCTTCCAGGACATGCCTCAGCCCCGGCTCGCTCTCAACTGTGTCGGCGGGAAGAGCTCCACGGAGCTGCTGCGGCACTTAGCGTAAGTCCCCGGCCCTGCAGGTCCGGGCCTTGAGCTGGGAGGACCATCAGGCGAACAGTCCCAGAGGCCAATGCAAGCCGAGCCAAGGCAGGTCAGCAGGAGCCTGAGTAGGAAACTGGGGCCAAAGTCAAGTCCTGCCTAGGTCTCTGGGCACTTCCTCTCTCGGCCGCCTTCATCACAGGTGACTGAGAGCCCAGCCAGCTGTGTTTTCCCAAGGGACCAGCTTGGTTTGGCTCTGTGAGGGGGGATGGTTAAGGATTCACAACCTACGGGCATCTTAAAAAGTCACTTAGTCCTAGCTTATTAGCTTTTAAATTTTTTATTGGCTTTTAAAAATAGATTCTCATTTTAGAGGTAGCATGATGCGTGTTACAAAACGTTTGAAAGCCTATAAAAGTACAGAGGAAAACTGAAAGTACAGAGGTTGCCTATCATCCCGCCGCTAAGGAGGATACACACCAAGGAGTGTTAACAGTGCATGTCCTCCCGTTCTTTTTCCCTTTCATAGGAACTCCTCTGGAGTGTGCCTGAAAGGCCATTTCCCAGCTTAGGCAGAAATCCCCTAAACCCGTGGTTGGCAAACTGCGGCTCGCATGCAGCTCTTTGGCCGCCTGAGTGTGGCTCTTCCACAGAATACCAGGCCCTGGGCAAGTCTATTTTGAAGAAGTGGTATTAGAAGTTTAAGTTTAAAAACTTTGGCTCTCAAAAGAAATTTCAATCATTGTACTGTTGATATTTGGCTCTGTTGACTAATGACTTTGCCAACCACTGCCCTAAACTATTAGTTAACACATATTTGCTAGCCCTCACTAGCACCGGGGTATAGAGATGGCTAGAACTCATGAACTAGATGGGAAGGTGGGTCATGTGACCTAAGAGCTGTAAAAAAAATGGGAGTTCACCATGCACTGAACTCTGTGCAGAGAGCTTGAGGGAGCCCTCCCACAGCCACTTAGGCCAGGGATACTAATCCCATCCCCATCTGTACAAGGCTCAGAGAGGGTAGTCACCTCCCCAAGGTCACCTTCCCAACCAAGGTCACCTACCCAAGCAGCAGAGCCAGGCTCAGCCCTACTCTGGGCAACCTCCAAGGCAAACTGCAATCCCATGCCACTCGTTGTAGGAGGAAGTTGGCAAGCTGGATCAATGTCAATGCCATGGCCACAGTTGCATACCTATAACTGGAGTGGAGCCAGACTGAACTCAGGTCTTGAGTTCTTCTCAGGAGAACACACTTCTTCTTCTTTTTTTTTTTTAATATTTTTTATTGATTTCAGAGAGTGAGAGAGAGATAGAAACATTAATGATGAGAGAGAATCACTGATCGACTGCCTTCTGCACGCCCCCCACTGGGGATGGAGCCCACAATCTGGGCATGTGCCCTTGACTGGAATCGAACCTGGGACCCTTCAGTCTGCAGGCCAACGCTCTATCCACTGAGCCAAACCAGCTAGGGCGAGAGCACACTTCTTTGCAGCAGCTCATCAGAGCCTGCCTCGGTGGCTGTATCGGTGGGCTCCCATCCCTGCCTAAACATCCAGGTCATCTGGAGGGGGATAGGTCATTAGGTCTGGGGTGGGGCCTAGGAACTGGTATTTTGGACCCTTCCCAGGGGTTCTGAAAGCAAGGCTTTAGGGTTGGGATAGAAGCACTGTGGCAGGTTCCGGAAGGGCTCCGAATCTGCCTGCACCCATCCTGTTCTCTGACTTTTCAGACCTGGAGGAACCATGGTGACCTATGGAGGGATGGCCAAGCAGCCTGTCATCGCTTCTGTGGTAAGCTGGGGGTGGGGAGGGGAGGCGGCCTGGGGATGGCCCAGACCCCGCAGTCGGGTAAACTCAGATAGTTTCCCTGTCCCTGTGGTTCAGAGAATGTGTACCTTCAGTGGTACCCAAAGCTCTTGTCCTCAGAGCCCCAACATGCCCTCTGTGTCCACAGAGCCAGCTCATTTTTAAGGATCTCAAACTTCGGGGCTTTTGGTTGTCCCAGTGGAAGAAGGACCATAGTCCAGGTGAGTACATGATGGCCCTTTGCCAGCAGTCACACAAGAGGGCAGTGCCAGCTGCGGAAGTGACCAGCCTCTCTGAGCCCTGGATGGGTGATTAGACCCCAACCCTACAACGGGACAAAGGAGAACAGCCTCTAACTAAGCTTAGTGAGCAAATAGTTATTGGACTAAAGTGGGCTAGTTCATGGGGCATAACAATGAGGAAGGCCCACACCGCCCTCTTCCTTGAAGAGCCGGCCGTGGGAAAGACCACCATGGGAGACGACCAAGTAAAGAAAACCAGAGCTGCAGCCAGCCTGCCTGGGTCCTGCCATTGCTGGCTGTAGGTTGTGCCTAGCCTCGCTGTGGGATCTGCACAAGATACTTTGCCTTTGCCTCAGTTTAAATGTCATAATCGTTTCAACTATTTGAGCCCCGTTTGACAGAAGAGGAAACTGAGGTTCAGAGTGGTTAAGTTGCTTTCCCAAAGTCACCCCAGCTAGGGAGTGTGCAGCCAGGATGTGATCAGCTCATCTCTCTGACTCCAGAACCCAAGCCAGGACACTGCTCTTCCTCTCCTGAAGGCCCAGGCCCCAGACAGGGACCTCCAGCTGAGACTGAAGAATGAGGGGTTATCCACGTGAAGGAGAGGAAAGTGGTGGCATGAATGGGGTGTTCCAGGTAGAAAAACCAGCATGTACAAAAGCCCATGAGAGAGTGGGGAGGCAGACGATTGGTTGTAACCACATTATAAACGGCCGTATAAGTCTTTTTAAGGAGTTCAGAGTCTGTCTTAAAGCAGTTAGGGAGTCGTTGAAGTGTTCTAAGCAGGGTAGAGATGATGGGATGTGAATGATGAGTGAACTGACATCTATGAAAAAACACTTCTCAGCCAAGACCTTCTTATCTTCCTGTACCATAGTGGGCACTTGGGGGGGGGGGGGGGGGCGGGTGGCGGATGCTGGTGGCCTCAGTTCATGGGGTTCTAAGGGAGTCCTGGGCTCCTTTTCCTGAGCAAAGCTCATCTATTCCACATCAGTTGTGCCAGTCACACCCACCTCCCTCCCTGCACCCCTTCTGGCTTCGCTGCCTGGAGTAATCCTGCCCCTCCCACCATTCAGACTCCAGGTTACACCCGAGTCAGGTTCTGTGGGTCTGAGCCACCACTCTGCCTGCCCTTCAGTTCCTGGGGCCACTCCCCATGTTCCTCTGTCCTCACCCTGGCTCTCCCTGACCTGAAAACTGGTGGGGACCAGACAGCCTCCACGGCCGGCCTATCTGTGGCCAAGCCCTGGGCTCTCAAAAACTTCCTTGGAGCTCAGCACCAGCAGAGGTGATGTGTGCCATCTCACCAGGCCCTGCTGCTGCTGCACCCCTGTCTGACTTCCTCCAACCTCCCACAGACCAGTTCAAGGAGCTGATCCTCACTCTGTGCGATCTCATCCACCGAGGCCAGCTCTCGGCTCCCGTCTGCTCCGAGGTCCCACTGCAGGACTACCAGTGTGCCTTGGAAACATCCATGCAGCCCTTCTTGTCTTCAAAACAGATTCTCACCATGTGATAACCTCAGAGGAGCCAGCGCGAGGGGGGAAGAGATGTGGATCAACGGGGCTGGTTTGGGCCCCTTGGTCTGGGCCCTCAACCTTCCCAGGCTGCTCCTCTCCTCACTGTCACTTCCCATTAGGAAAGCTGGGAAGCCAGCCGCGGCTTTCCCCAGGGCTGGCCTCGGGGTATCTAATAAAGTCTCAACTCCCTGAAAACAAACAAACAAAAACCAAAGAAGTCATCCCTGTTGAGAAGGACCGTCATGCGCCTGCCACTTCCCAGGACTTAGCAGCTCCTGCTGCCTCGCCTCCGTTTGTACCCAGCAATCATTTCCTGACACCCTGAAAGCAATGCCAGGGTGGGCCTGGCAGGTACAAAAGCCAGTGAAATGCAACCTCTGCCCTCAAGCTGTCTAAGCCGACGGGGGAATCTTCTAAAAGGGAAGGTCAACTCATCCTCAGTGGTGCGCGGCTCAGTCTGGGGCAGGGGGAGTGAATGCCAGCTGGAGGAACCGAGGAAATGTGGGCTTAGAGAGCTGGACCGCCCTCATGGGAAGTCTGTTCTAACGGGAGCTAGGTGTGGGTACATCAGTGGTTCTCAACCTGAAGTCATCTGACCTCCAGGGGTCATTTAATAATTATCTGGAGGCATTGTCATAATTGAGGGCACTACCTGCATCTAGTGAGAAGCCAGTGATGCTGCAGGGCACAGAAAGGCCTCCCTCAACTAAGATTATCCAGTCCAGTCCTAGCCGGTTTGGCTCAGTGGAGAGAGCCTCGGCCTGTGGACTGAAAGATCCCAGATTTGATTCCAGTCAAGGGTATAAACCTCAGTTACAGGCTCCTCCCTGGCCAGGCTCATGCAGGAGGCAACCAACTGATGTGTTTGATGTTTCTCACATTGATGTTTCTTGCTATCTTTCTCTCCCACTCTCTCTAAAGAGCACTGGGAAAATATCCTCAGTGGCTGGGCATTGACCTATGAACCAGGAGACCACAGGCCTGGTCAGGGCATATGCTCAGCTGCAGGTTCAATCCCCCATGGTGCAGGGGGCGGCCAATCAATGATTCTCTCTCATCACTGCTGTTTCTATCTTCCTCTCCCTTCCTCTTTGAAATTTTATATATATATATATTCATGCAGCCCTTCTTCAAAACAGATTCATATAGATGATAGATGGATGGATGGATAGATAGATAGATAGATAGATAGATAGATAGATAGATGATAGATAGATAGAATGGAACAGCAGTGAAGTCATCAGAGCCTGGGTCCCTGACACCCAGCAGGCCTGACTGCCCACCTCAGGACTTGAGAAATAAGTTATACTTAAGAAATAAGCTTCTAGGCCTTGGGTGGGTAAGCGCAGTTAGACTATGGTCCTGACACAGCAAGGCTGTGGGTTTGCTCTCTTGTCAGGGCACATACAAGAACCAACCAATGGATGCATAAATAAGTGGAACAACAAATTGATGTTCCTTTCTCTCCCCTGCCCCCCTTCCTCTCTAAAAACCAATTTTTAAAAAAAGAAAGAAAGAAGCACTAAACTTCTGTTATTTAATCCCTTAGTGTTTGGGCTTTCTCTGAACCTACTCATAACTGCTACATAGTCTCTGATTCAATTTATATTGAAATCAAGTCAATCAATCTGAAGCTGAAAAAGGGAATTGTTGTAGTTTGTAATTCCCAGCTAAGGAAGGTGGACTTTATCCCATTGGCAGAAGAAAAAAAAAAAAGATATCCGAGCCAGAAGGTCAAACTGTACTTTAGAAAATTCCCTCTGGCAGCAGGCTGGGGGAGAACTTGGAGACGGAAGACACTAAAGAAAAAATCAGAAATTCCCAAGCTTCTGAATTTTAGATAAGTAAAATCTTCCTAAATCTTTGAAGACCAACATAGAGATTACCATAGAGGCCAGCAGAGGGAAGGAGGCTAAGACAAAACAATGTCAAAAGAGAATCTGACTTTAAATGGGTCATTTCTCCCATACTTTGCAAGTGCAGGAAGTTGTGTTTAATTTTCAGGCTGAATAATCTCTGTGGGGTTGGGACAGCTCTTCTGGCTCACCATGTAAACAATACCATTTTTAATCTAAAGGAGGAGCTTTGGCTCCGGGAGACAAAGAAGACAAACCGGCCCTAGCTCCTAAACAAAAGCTTGGGCACACCTGAAGTCACGAGGCTTCATGACTTGGTTTCGGGGAGCATCGACCCCACGACCATCGACAGCTGCTGCTGTAAACTTGAGACAGCCTTGTGTCTTGGGAGATGAGATAATTAAGCCTGCTTTCCTCGGGGAAAGACTGAGGCCCAGAAGAAAGTTTTTTGCACCAACCTGTGTATGCCACGTGTCCCTATCCTTATGCCTGGAAGCTCAGCAGTACCCACCAGCCACACGCTCATTGGCAAGTGCCATGTCCTGGGTAGGACTCTGGGCCCAGCCAGAGCAGCTGGAGATGGTAGAAAAGAGAGACTCGATCCTGGCAAAGTATCTGCCTTCATCTGAAGGCAGAAAACTGCTGGGAAGGTAAGTGGGAAGGAGACACTGGCACCCCCTGAAAGGGAAGAAAGTTTCCCTATGCCCCTAACCCTCTGCAGTGTACAAGCACGTTGAAGTGCTTCATTTGATTTTTACAACTTCCCTCTATCATGGAGATTTTAATGTCACCACTCTACCGAGAGGAGGATGCTGAGAGAGGTGAGGTGAGTCGCTCAAGATCACAGCAGACAGCAGACACCAGGTCCTCTGGCTGGTCTGGTCACCATATCAGTCAGTACTGATAGGAGGGCCTTGAGCTCCCTCTTTTCTCAGGATTCCTTGATTTTGTTCAATGATAATTAACATTTCAATCAGAAGAGCTAAAATCTCTCTGAATCTGCCTCATGGGGAGGCGTGGGGGGAGGAGAATCAGGACGTGGTCCAGAATCCGCGCACGGACCGTTGGTCCAGATCATTCAGGAATCTGTTCAGGTCACTCCACTTCCACTTACTAAGGTGGTTCACACACCAAGGCTTTTAAGCATGCCACATGGAATATGGCCTGGCTCCTTATTCAGGCCTCAGACTTTCCTTGCCCACCTTATCCCAAGTACCCAAGTACAGTCTCTGCCACCCCCCCCCAAGCACACCCCCCCCCACAAGGATAACTATTTATTTATTCTGAACACCCATTATGTGAAAAGCCCTGTTGTAGGTGCTAGGGATAAACCAGGAGACACCAAAACATGGCCCCTGATACCAGGGAACTTATAATCTTTAATATATTTTTAATATATATATACTAGAGGCCAGGGGCACGAAATTCATGCACAGGAGCTGGGAGTGGTCCCTCAGCCCAGCCTGCATCCTCTCCAATCTGGGACGCCTCAAGGGATGTCTGAATGCCCGTTTAGGCCTGATCCCACTGGACTGTTGGCTCCCAACTGCTCACCTGCCTGCCTTCCTGATTACCCCTAACCGCTTCTGCCTGCCAGCCTGATTATCCCCCCCTAACTACTCCCCTGCCAGCCTGATTGATACCTAACTGCTCCCCTGCCAGCCTGTTTGCCCCTAACTACCTTCCCTGCAGGCCTGGGTCCCCCACAACTGCCCTTCCCTGCAGGCCCAGTCACCTACAACTTCCCTCTGCTGGCCTGGTCAACTCTAACTGCCCTCCCCTGCAGGCTTGACCATCCCAACTGCCCTCTCTTACAAGCCTGGTCCCTCCCAACAGCCCTCCCCTGCTGGCCATCTTGTGGCAGCCATCTTGTGTCCACATAGGGGCAGGAGCTTTGACCACATGGGGACAGCCATCTTGTGTGTTGGAGTGATGGTTAATCTGCATATTACTCTTATTAGACAGGATATATATATATATATATTATACATATATGTAATCTATGTATAATAAGAGAAACATGCAAATTTGATCCTACCTTCGCTCCTGATTGGCTATGCTACCAGCCAATCAGGAGCAGGGGCGGGGCCAAGTAGTGTGAGTGCTGGGCCCCTGGTTGGAGATGAAACGGCAGTGGCAGCAAGCGCCCGGCCCCCAGGCGCTGTGAGGGGAAGCGGTGGCAGCAGCAGTGGTGGTGGCGGAGGCAGGGCACTGTGAGCACCCAGCCCCTGGGGCCAGGTGGTCGCAGGCAGCCAGGGCTGAGCTGAGCAGGCAATGGCTGGGTGCCCAAGGCATAAAGGCTGGAGGTGAGCCATCAGTTCCACATCCCCTGAGGGCTCCCAGTGTGTGAGAGGGGGCAGATTGGGTTGAGGGACCACCCACCCCCAGTGCGTGAATTTTGTGCACCGGGCCCCTAGTGTATGTGTGTGTGTGTGTGTGTGTGTGTATTTCAGAGAGGGAGAGAGATAGAAACAACATGAGAGAGAATAATTGACCCACTGCCTCTTATATGCCCATATTGGGGATTGTGCCTGCAACCCAGGCATGTGCCCTGATCAAGAATCAAACTCTGTCACTTTGCTGGTCAACACTCAACTAGTAAGCCACACCAGCCTGGCACAGCTTATATCCTAGTGGAGGAGAAAGTGAATAAGCAAATGAAAGTAATTAGAGTGTGATAAATGCTGGGGGGTGGGGGGAGAAGTGATATCCTAGTATGTATGTGGGGGGAGTGTACTTGGGATAAGGTGGGCAAGGAAAGCCTGAGGCCTGAATAAGCCAGACCATATTCCAGACATAGGGTGCAGCATTTCAAAACATTAAAAAGCCTTGGTGTGTGAACTAGCTTACTAACTGGGAGTGGAGAGACATGAATAGATTCGTGAATATGTAGAAGGAAAAATCAAAAGGACAGACAGAAGGTACTGTTTGAAGGTTGAACTCTGGCACTTTGCTGGTTACAGGAGCCACTCCTGGAGTTGGGAAACTCCAGAGGAGAACAGATTTTGAAGACAGGCCTTTCCTCTGAGGCGCTGTTTCATATCTGTACAATAGGCTGAGCAGATTACATGATAAAGGTTAGTGCTAGTTCTTCATATGATCCTCACACTTTTACTAAACTCCAAATGGATCAGAGATTGCAATACAAAAACAAGCCCTCAAAGTAACAGAATAAACTATGGAGGGCGGTTAAAAAATTAAAAATTTAAAAAAAAAAAAACTCAAGAGTGAGGAAGGCCTTTCAAACTACAGCACAAAATTCAGAATCAAATGAAAATAAATGGGTAAGTTCGATCCCATAATGTTTTTGTATGGCAAAAAAAATCAACAGACAAGAGAAAAATATTTGCAATTCATTTGACAAAGAACTGATTTCCCTATTATATTGTGAGCTCCTATTTAAAAATAAGAAAAATGGTCAAAAGATAAAGTAAATATGTGTCTCTAAAACATGAAATAAGGCTTACTCCACTCAAAATAAGATTTTAATTTACACTACCCAAGCTACCATTTTTCAGTTAATCAAGATTGACTGAAAAGGTCAGAAAGTCTGATAACAGTATTGATAAGAAGATGGAGAACTGAACAATCAGTATCAAAACTACATTTGCTCACACCCTTTGAATACTTCTAGGAATAATTCGACATATATGTATATACCAAGTTACACTGCAACAGTCATAACAAAATGTTATCTCAATGCCCTTCACTCGGGCACTGATTAATAAATTACTGTGTACAAATACTATGAGCCATAAAAATAGTCCTGGAGAAGCTCCTTTTGTACTCCTACGGGGTGATTTTCAAAACATATTAAGTGCAGAACCATGTGCTTTATGCGTGTAAAATACCCCAACGCACGTTTAAGAAACTGACCATCTTGATTATCTCTGGAGAGGGAAATTAGGCAACCAGAGGAGAGATGGGAAGACTTCTCATTGTATATCACTTGAATCAGTTCATGAATTGCAGTTTCAAAATATTTATATATATATATATACATACATACACACACACACACACACACACACACACACACACAGAGTGAAGGGAAAAACTTGTGGTTCTAGGTAAACTGGGTTAGTGAGAAGGGAACCAATGTTTACTGAGCTCCTACCACGTTCCAGATTGTTCCAAGCTCTTCCACATACACCACCATTTAGCTATGCTGGTATTCCACGGAGATGGGATAAATTACTCTAATTTTACAAGTTATAAAATAGGTTAAATTGGCCAGGTCATTTAGTGTCAAGCCCAGTCTCATTCCAAAGCGCCAGCCTTCTCCACTTTTCACACGGCTCCTACTGAAGGACACGGTCCTATTTTTAAAACCATATCGGTACTGTTTCCTGGGCACTTATGTGCTGGGGCCGGGACAAAGTGCTGTGCGTAATAATTCTCCAGAAAACTCGGACAGGCTGGAATTTCTATCCCCTTTTACAGAGGACGAACGAAGCTCAGAGGTGGCGCCCCAGGGAGCCAAGGTCACAGAAACGAGCCGCGTTTAGCTCCAAAGCTCCTGCTCCAAACTGGAAACCACTCCGGTTCAAATGACAAGAACCAGAATGCCGGACGGGCGGGTGAGGAAGCGCCGGCACTTCCGCCCAAAGGGGCAAAGCCAGCGGCGCCGCAGGCCTCGCGACCTCGAGCTCGCGAGAGGACGTGCCCGGGGAGAGGGGAGGAGGCCCAGGGGCCCCCGCACCGCCTGTATGGCCTATCCATCACCTGGCCCCGCCCCACGCCTGCGCGACCCCAGGCAAGCCCCGCCCTCACCGCGGCTGGGCGGGAAGCGAACGCGCGTTCCCTCCCGTTAGCCCCCCTTTCGCCTGCGGGGAGGGCGGAGGAGACGGGAAGCGCGCGCCCGTGAAGTGCGTGCTCGCGTACGTCGCTCGGATTCGGCTGCGTCGGTCTCGCCGCCCGCCCGTTGCCGCCGTCGCCGCTGCCGCCGTCGCCGCGGTCTCGTTTCGCCGGCCGCCGCCTAAGGGGGCTGGGGCCAGGCCAAGCTGCCGCCGTTGCCGGGATGCCGCGGGTGTATATTGGCCGCCTGAGCTACCAGGCCCGGGAGCGCGATGTGGAGCGCTTCTTTAAGGGCTACGGAAAGATTCTGGAGGTGGACCTGAAGAACGGGTGAGGAGGGCGCAAGATGAGGCCGCCCGGGTGGGGACAGGGCCCCGGCTGTAGGGGGAGGCCGCGGGGACGGAAGAGGGACGCCAGCCCGGAGCCAAGCTGCTGCCGGCCTGCTCCGGTTCCGCCATAGTCGCGGCGCCTCGGGGGCACGGGTAGGCCCGGGTTCCCACTGCGCCTGCGCGGGTGGGGGTGGTGGAGGGAAATGGGAGCAATGGTGAGGCTACGAGTGGGACGGGGAGAAGGAAAACCCGAGTGAGGTGGGGCTCCCGGCGGGAGTGCACAGCTTCAGGGCGCCGAGGAGGCCTGGGTTTTTCCTTCCCAGGCGCTGGGCCTGGAGCCCGGTGTTTCTCCGGCTGGAGGCCGACCTAACCCTTAGGGGCTGCTGGAAACAGGATTTCCTGCCTCCTTTCCACCTCTTCCCAGTCCAATAAATCACACGGTCACAACGCATCTTTCCCGGCGCTGGACGCTCTAGAGCGGCCTATTTCGACTTAACCATGTGCCACGCTTGTTTTGGGCGGGAGATTCCCGTGTGAGTAGTCTAGTGACAGTTTCGAAAGTATCATCTTGCGGTGCTGAAAGCCTTCACCGTTCCCTCCGCGAGAGTAAATTAACGTCTCAACTCGTTATCTTTAAGACTCCGTACGGTTTCCAGGCTGTGGTTTCTGTTCTCCAGCTTGCCAAAAAATTGCTTTGTGGTTGTAGAATTTATTGGAGGACAGTGGCCACCCAGGCCAGTCTGTGCGGCAACTAGCTGATGGAGACGGAGACCACAGCTTACTGCCCCCTGGGTGTGTGGTCTGTTACCGGTATTCCTTATCTGTTTTGGCAGAGCAGCGCCCGCAGGGTCTACCTGTTTCAGGGGAAATAGCTGAGGAGTCCGGTCTGGATGATATAGTCAACAGAAAAAAACTATCAGAAATTTAGGTAGGACTTCAAAGAAATTAAAAGGAATAAGGGGGACATTTTAGAGTTCTGAACCTTGGTGTTAAGAGGCACTCTTGACTTTTCTTTTTTAAGATCTACTTTGCAACAGATCTGATGTGGCTGCAATTTACTCCCCAGGATAATACTAGCAGCTAACACTTGGGAAGTTATGGAAGATACCTAAATATAAGTTGCATATTTGAGAAAATTGGTAGCTACCATATACTCAATTTATTGGCTGGGTTTTAAAGTCATTTCAAATTGATCGTTAGGAAGAATCACTTTCTTAGAAGGAAATGTCCTTAGTAAATAGTTTAGTATGAATACTATCTCTTTTAGAGTAAAGGACTTACAAGAGTACTAATTTGTACAACAGAGCTTTCAGTTCTTAAGGAATCTATTAGATAAGGGGGGGTTGTTACTGTGATACATATATACCTGAGAGTTCGAGTTAAAATTCCAACTTCAGAACACGAATAAGTTGACAGAATAAGTAAATTTTATGGGAAAGTATGGGTTTTAAAACTAGAATGAACCTAGGTCAAATCTTAGCTTCACTACTTACTATCGTTGGCAAGTTACTTTTGATATTCTAAGTTTCCTCATCCAGAAAGATTAGAGATAATAATTGTAAAGCATTTGGCTCATAGCTATAGATGGTAGCTATAATCACAGGGATTAGACTGATCTTTAGGAGACATCTTAGTTTGAAGCATGTTTGGTTGAGGTCTCTAAGGTTATTCAAGTGACAGTGAGCAGGACATAATGTTGATATTAATGGGAAAACTGGTTAATTGAACAAATATGTTGATAACCCACCAACAGGATGCCTGCTACTTACAAGAGTACTAAATGAATTGGGGAGGCAGCAGAAAAGAATTCTATTCTTAAAGTGTTCATGGTTATAAAATGTATACTTTAAGAAATGTTTGCTCTCGCTTTAAACTCTGACATATAAAATTTGGAACGGTTGTTTGAAATGTGCTTTAAAGAATGGATTGACCAGAGTTTGAATTGGAGTAGTGTATGTCATAACGGATAATGAGGAAGTGGTCCAATAAGGAATAATTTTGAGAAGTAATAAACAATCAATCTAGTTTGGATTGAATCTCATGAAATTTAACAGCATAAAACAGAAACAGCTATAAGACTTTACACTTAAAATTCAAAATTACAGACTAGGAATTCAGAGACTCTGGAGGGGAAAATTGAGTAATCCTGGAGATGTTGGGATAAGAGGAAGGGCAGATTCTTCCAGAACCCTAAATATCTAGATTTCTTTGGGGAAACTAGGATGTGCATGAAATCTGTGATTGAAAGTGAAAGTTGAAATGAGGAATAGGAAGTCGTTTCAGGGATTTGAAGACTGGTGTGACCATCACCAAGCAAGTTCACCTGGCAGCATTCAGGAGTCGTTACAGAGGAAAATGGCATTGATGTATTTTAAGCAAGAATTATTTGGGCAAGATGGCAAAAGTGCTGAGGAGTCTTAAAGGAAGAAGTGGGTACAAAAGGAAAAGATGGCATAATATGGTAATATGTATAACCTTACAGTCCTGGAAACTAAGAAGGATAGTAGATTTATCTCCCTGAGAAGTATTCCTGAACATATCTGGATTGTGATTATTAATAATTGAAACTCAAAAGCAGATTTTGGGTGGATAGTGTTTTTAAGAATTGCTGAAGAGTTCAAATTTGTAGACGGGGGATATATCAGTTGACAGATAAGTTAAGCTGAATAGTGAGGGTAAAGTTCAGAATTACACAGGCATAAAGTACTGATATAATAGAAAGTTGACTAAATGAGGAAGCAAATGAGCTCTGCTAGTGAGATTTTAGTGTCCAGAGAGGCTTTTATGGGCCCTCTTGGGATTTGGAGAGGAGTATGTGTGTAGTAGTTCATTGTACCAGGCCACCGTATTCTAGATTGCCTTTGCTTTAGAGAACTCTCAGGAGGATGGTTCTGGTTAGGACCACAAACATGATGTAGATCTCCCAGGACCATAGAGATCACTCCAAATCTCCTTAGGTGGATCCTACATTCATACCTTCCACACTAAGTCATCCTGAGAGCCAAGGAAACAACAATATTAGCAGTACCTGTTTAAAGTATAGCCTTCAAGCTCCATGGTAACTTTTCACTGTCCTTGATTATTTGTGAGTCCTGTGGGCTTTCTTTATCCTATCTAATAAAAGAGTAAAATGCAAATTGACCATCACTCCAACACACAAGTTGGCTGCCCCCATTTGGACACAAAATGGCCACCAGGGAAGGGCAGTTGAGAGGGACCAGGCCTACAAAGGAGGGCAGTTGGGGCAATTAAGCCTGCAGGGGAGGACAGTTAAGGATGACCAGGCCGGCAGAGAAGGGAAGTTGGGTGCAACCGGGCCTGCAGAGAAGGGCAGTTGGGGGGACCCAGACCTGCAAGGGAGGGCAGTTAGAAGTGACCAGGCCTTCAGGGGAGGGTAGTTAGGGGCACTCAGGCTGGCAAGGGAGTGGTTAGGGGGTGATCAGGCTGGCAGACAGAAGCAGTTAGGGGCAATCAGGAAGGAAGGAAGGCAGGCAGGCGAGCAGTTGGGAGCCAGCAGTCCTGGATTGTAAGAGGGATGTCCCAGATTGAAGAGGGTGTAGGCTGGGCTGAGGGACACACCTCTCCATGCATGAATTTTGTGCACTGGGCTTCTAGTTAATAATAAAATCACTGTCTCCATGTAAAGTGCTTTTGATACAGTAGTTCCTATTGCCACAAAATCTTGTGGTTTTAATTATAGGCCTTATGTCTTAATTTTTACATATTTTAGTTAATGAGTAAAATTTATCACATTCTGAGATTATTTTACTTGCCTAGTAGCTGGACTGGTATCATTGAAGTGGTGGTTTTTATCTTGTTTCTTTTTGTTGTTGTTTGTTTAAGTTTGTTAAAGGCATGAATTAAAACTCTGCAAAGAAGTTTGGCTATAAATTCAGAACCTGTGTTTCATATTACAGTGAAATTGAAAATAGCCAGAATTTTTAGGAGATGTCCTAGTCTATTTAATTGAATTTTCACAATAGCTAAATATTACCAGAAAGTTTTTGTTTTCACAACCTTGTTAAAAATTCCTCTAAGTAGAAGGTACCTTATTTGATTTTTTAAATATGTTCAGACTTTTTTAATGAGTGTCTCTGATCACTGTGGGTATTGATAGGCCTCAGATACTAAAATGAATCTCCATCAACCCCAGGACATAAGATAGAATTACTGTCTTATGGATATCCACTCCCAACCCTAGGAAGAATTTTATCTTTTAAAAAATATACATATTTTTTTAATTGATTTCAGAGAGGAAGGGCGAGGGAGAGATAGAGGCATCAATGATTAGAGCGAATCATTGATTGGCTGTTGCCTGTACACCCCCCACGGGGGATCTAGCCCCCAACCCAGGCATATGCCCTTGATCAGAATTGAACCCGGGAATCCTTCAGTCCACAGGTCGACGCTATATCCACTAAACCATACCGGCTAGGGCAAAGATTTTATCTTGACAGAACTGATGGAAGCTTGTGTTTTCTCATCTTTTCTTTTAAAAGGATGATAAAGGAAATATAATTAGTTTAATGTTCCAAGAATTGGTTTCAGATTAATTGAATTTGTTAGTTTATTAATCATATGAGAGATTACCTTTATTCATCATCAAAAAGCAGATAAGTGTTTTATTTTTTTATGGTAATAATATAACTAATGGGTGACAGGAATAACAAAAGAAAAACACTTTCCCTTTAAGGACCCCACTACTTTTTTGTTCTTGGGCAGTTTTGCCATCAAAATGTCACATTTGAACCCACACAGTCCCAGACTTTGAACCTCTGTTAAGAAAAGTAAGGAGTTTGGTTCTGGATTAATTTTATGATTATCTAAGATTTAAAACATAAATTTCTTTAAAGGAGTATTTGAACAACTGTTTATGCATAAAGTTAACACTTTAAAATACCACATTTATTTCTGATTATAAAAACTTTTGACTGATTAGAAAATAAATTTATGGTAGATAACTTACACAATACCAAAAACACAAAAGAAATATTAAAATCCTTTTAATATAGGCATGTTCTTGTGTGCAATTTTATATCCCACTTTTTCTACTTTTCTCATATACTTTTTCTATTACATTAAAATCTTTCTCAGTGCACATCATTTGAATGTCTGCATAAAACCCATTGTATGGCTGTGTCATGATTTACCCAGCCATTATTCCAAGGTTGTCTCTAAATTCTTGCTGTTAAAAATAACCCTTTGGTGGATGTGCACATAAAACTTTGTTTGCTTTTTTGTCGTTCCTTAGGACAGATCCTATGAAGTAAAATTCATGTGTCACAGCAAGAATAAACATTTTTCAGGCTATCGATGCATACAGCCAAATGACTTCTTCTCCTGGCAGCCTCACCAGCATTGAGCATCCATCCATGTCATTTAAAATCTTGGCTGATTAAATGGGTGAAAGGGTCTTGTGTGTTTTAACCAAGAACTTTTTCTTAAACAAATAAGACATAATGGAAAATGGAACTATGGATTAAATAGCAGTATATGGTTTTATTGGTAGTGTGACCAATACAAATGTGACCAAGTTGTGTTTGTACTGAAGTCTCTTGTTGAAGTCATCCTATTTCCAAAAAAAATAATGCATTAATTCATTTTTCCAAAGACGTAGGAAATTTTTTTAATTTGTCATTTTGATAAATCACTGCCAGGAAACGATACCATACTGAAATTTTGACCAAATGTGTTCCTAGCATAAATTGCCCTGGCTCAACACTTCCACTCCATGGTCCTGGTTCCCCAGTTTGTGATCTGAATGAACGTTATCTTTATTTGGCCGAGTTATTTTTTAAACCTCTATTCCTTGGTTTAATATCTTGTTCCTCCCTTCCTCATTGAGGTAGCATATGAATAAAAGGGCCATGTGAAGTATTTGTCTCTTCTTAAAAGATAGGCACGGGATGTAGACTAGATAAAATATGCTTTGGGTTACCAGTATTTTTGGGTGCTTCCAAATAACCTAAATAGAAAACTGCCCTTTGAGCATCTGATAGAATACTATTAGAAGTGGTATTTAGAAATCTGGAAGCTAACACTAGAATTTTAATACTAGAATATATTAACTGTACATTTCTCTCTTTTTTTTCAACTGATTATATCAAAGTATTTTACAAACAAGTGTTGACTCTAGTTTATACTGTTGTGGAAACTGAGGCATGGGGAGATTAAGTGACTGGCCCATGGTTACAGAATTAGTTATGGGCAATTCTGAAAACTGAAGATCTTCCCTATTCATCATACTAGATATAGCATGGAAGTGTCAGTGAAAGCTTCACTGTTTCCAGATGCTTCTGTCCTGTCCTTTTGGGACTTGTCTCCAACGTTGAGAAGGTGGTTCAGGTTCCACAACCTTTAGTCTCTTGGCAGAGGCTTTCAACAGGCTGACAAGTAACTGCCAAAGACAGGTGGTACTTTTTATGACATTGGCTCTGGACAGAGACTGCTAGTGATTCTCCACCTCAGGCTACTCTTTGAAGAGCTGTACAGTAGTATCAGCATTGTCTTTTTGTTGTTGTTGTTGTTTTATTGATTTTTTACAGAGAGGAAGGGAGAGAGATAGAAAGTCAGAAACATCAATGAGAGAGAAACATCGATTAGCTGCCTCTTGCACACCTCCTACTGGTAATGTGCCCACACCAAGGTACATGCCCTTGACCGGAATCGAACTCGGGACCTTTCAGTCTGTAGGCTGACGCTCTATCCATTGAGCCAAACCGGTTTCGGCAGTATCAGCATTGTTATGGCCAACCTGGGTAGTATTTGTGCGAGTAAATGCTGTAAATGACCTCTGTCCTGTTAGCATTGCTAGGGCTATCTGGTCTTGGATTATTCTGAAGGGGAAGGATCAGAATTTACATGCCCAAATTTGAGGAAATGCACTCCATGACCTTTTTCTTTGTATTAAGATGTAAGTCTAGAGATCTCTGACCTGTAAATGATATCTGAAGAAGCACTTTAAGGATACTTGTTATCCCTCATCCGAGTCCCCTAACCATGTCGTTAGCCTTGGATGCCAGAATTGGAGGATGGGGGCAAAGACCTCTAAGACCTAGAAAAAGGGCAGAGACTGAAAGGAAGGAGTTTGAGTTCAGTGTTCAGGAATGAATCAAGCAGGAGTCTCAGGCAAGGGAGTCAGGAACAGAGACTAGAAGCACTGATTTAGAGAAATGTTATTTCATGTGGATAAAACAAAGCTATCCATTAATGTTAAAATAATTTCATTAAAATATTAAATGGTCAATTTCAAGGGAAGGGCATCCCCAATAAATAACATAGGGAGTGTCATGTTTAACCAAAAATAAAAATGCAAAAGCAACTGATTGCAGCCCAGTGATTGGGGGCAATTGAGGGACATGAGAACAGCCAAGATGGTTCCAGAGGCATAACCTACTGTGAGTCTTTAACACCTGTCACCCATTCATAGTGTCTTTAGAAGTAGGAACTGGTTTTCTTTGTATCTTTGGTGTGGGTGGAATCAGGTCGTGCTGTTTGTTGAATGTAAAACTTGATATTTCATTATGTACAAGTAACTAATTCTATCATGTCCCAAGAGCTTATATTAAGTTGGTTATATGACTTTCATTTCTTGAGGGTTTTTTTAGTTGTTTATAATTGTGATTGAGTCTTCATGAACGTTAGTGTGTCAGCAGGAAATAGTTAACCCCCTTTTCTTGTAGACTTTCTAATTTCACTTACACTTAATGTTGATAAGTGTCTGAAAATGGAAATGATTGTTTGCATTCCCTCTCTAACCCCCTATTTAAGGGAAGTAGCCATGTTGACTTAAAATGTCAAAATAATAACATTTAGTTATGACAGAAAGTTCTGGTTGTGATCATTTGATCAACACATTATTTGTAGGTCTGTTGTTTTCATTTTGTAGGATAGAAATATAACTGCAACCTAGTAAAAGTGAAATGACTTGGCAACCTTAGTTAATTTTTTAAAACAGTTTTGGGATAATAGAAACAAATTGGCAAATAGGTGCATACAACAGTTATAAAATAAAAATAAATTTGAATTTGATTCATATTCCTCTACCTCCTGTTCTGGAGGAACTATAAAATACAGGCTGGAGGAACTGTGTTTTATTGCGTAGTTTTTAGCATAGTGATTGTTTCTATTGCTTCTATTCTATTTTCCTCATCCCGGTATGTTAATATTCCTTTAGAATAATCCTTTAGAAATGAGCTGGTATTTTCTTTATGTTTTGATATCTTTCTCTGTTTCCCTAGACTGGTGTTAACATTTTAATAGTTAATTTATAGGTTTGGTTCTAATAGCCTAGAGAATACCGTATTTTCCAGTGTATAAAACGACTTTTTAACCCAGGAAAATCTTCTCAAAAGTCGGGGGTTATCTTATATGCCATGTGTAAAAATATTGTAGCTTGCAGTTATGATGGGCGTTGCTAACTCTCCAGGGACTTGCCCGGCACTTGCTCTTTCTCTATTGTTTGTTACCTTCCTCCATCACCATGAGTTCCAGTAGTCTTATACGCTGGAAAATACGGTAATTGTTTCAACTTACTAGTATTAGTACACAGCAGGTTAAGAAATGGTTGGGGTTTTTTAAATATGTTTTTGTTTATTTCAGCAAGAGGAAGGGAGAGAGAAAGATAGAAACATAAGTGATGAGGGAGAATCATGGCTTGGCTGCCTCCTACACACCTCCTCCTGTGGATTGAGTGTGCAGCCAGCCCAGGCATGTGCCCTGACTAGGAATCGAACTGTGACCTCCTACCTGATTCATGGGTCAGCGCTCAACCAACTGAGCCACACACTGGGCCAGATATGGTATTTTTGTCGCTTAATTTTTTTTATAAAATGCTAATATTCATGTAGGCATTTGTTACCCACAGCACATAATTTGATGAAACTGATTTTCTGTGTTCTAGAACTTGTATTTCTCAAATTGTGTTTGCTCTTATGGACCACTTCTTTCTCTTGGTGTATAGGAAGGAGATAATAGAACATGGTCATAGAGTGTTAGACCAAGATTTGAAGAATCCTAGGTATTGGGTAGCCTTGCAAGTTACTTAACTGCTGTAAGTCTTCTTTTCTTTATATGTGAGATTACTAAGCATCAAAGTTGTGAAAGTTATTAAAAAGGAATTTGGGCATAGTAGTCATGTTAATCGTAGTTGAAATTCAGTCAGATCTTACATGCTTATTTGCAAAATTTTTTCTGGTTACTATAATTCCTGTATAGTTGGAGATCTGTAAACCTCATAGTCTTTGATTTCTGGTCCATTTCCCCCTATTATTCATGCTTATATTTATATATATATTTTTGGTCCCAGTTATCATTAAATGCATTTTTAAATACATAATATTGTCAATATCCACTCACATCTACCACCTCTAGGCCCAACTCTCTAATGTCTCTATGTTAGTCTAATTTTTGCTGAGCCTAAAATCAAAGACAGATTCTGGGGTTGATATGGGACCTCCAGAATGGGTATGGCACAGAATAATCTTATTTTTCCTCTATTCTTCTAGTCTCTTATATTCTGAACCCACACATGTTTTCGGAAGGACCAGATGGCTGACACTGGCTAATGGGAACCAAAAGACGAGAGTGAAAAGTAACCTGGTTGTTATATTCCCCAAGCTTAGAGGTGTTTCACCTTGCCCTGAGATAAATTCATTTTTTTGCTCTGGAAACTTTACCCAGTCTGTCGAAATACTTTAATACAGCCTGGCTTATCTAAAATTCGATTGTCAAGTCAAGCAGCAGCATTTGTTGAATGGAAAGGTTTATACTCAGGACTGTGTGAGAGAAGAAGCATCTGCCTTTATGAAGGCAATGTAACCTTGTGATTAAGAGCTTGAGTTTTAGAGTCAGATGGATCGGAGTTCAAATTTAGTTATACCACATACGAGCTCCTTGACAATGAGCAAGGTGCTCAGCCTCTTCAAGCCTCAGTCTTCTCATTTGTAAAATGGGAGAAGTAGTAGAAGTATACTCTGCATCAGTGATAAGAGAAATGAATGAAACATGAATAATTATTTACAGTGTGCCGGTCACTATGCTAAAGATTAACCTTTGCTATTTTTATTGAAGAGCTCAGAATCAAATAAGAGGATAAGCACAAAGAAAAAAGAACAAGGCTTGAACGGCTGTAAAAACAAGTGAAGCATAAAACTGAATAGACGTTGAAACTTAAAGTGCTAAAATGACTGGAATCTGGCAAATTTCTGAGATTCATGAGAGAGTATATGGAAGAAGATTGATATTATTTACCTTGTGTAATCAAGGCATTCCAAGTTTAGAGAATGGCATAAAGAGATACTTAAGAGTCATTGTAGACCTCTGAGCAAAAGAATGATAAAGTAGCTGACTTTCCCTGCTACGTGTAAAGAGACACGTTGACTAAGAAGAAAATACCATATCTTAGAATTAAGTAAATTGATCAAAACAGGAAAAGTCCTGAGGGCCCAACAGAGTGAGAAAATTATAAAACTAAGCAATAGACTGAATGGGCAACCAGAGAGGAATAGTCAAAGGTAGATTACAAGGTTTGGGGAGTGAATTAGGTGGTCAGGGATCCAGAAGAGAAATCATGAGGTAGGTTTTCTTCTTTGAAGGTGGGGAAAATTCAAGTGCAGACTGAGCTGTGGCCAACGTTTGCAGACCAGGAATCCACACTAGCTCTAATCAGAGAGCTCTTGGTGTGCAGGAACTGCCAGTTTGCCGACGTGAAAAGAGCCCCAGACTGGGTATTGGTGAGCCCTGAAGTCGCACCCCAGCTCTGCTACTCTGTGAGCACGGGTAAGTCATCCACCTTCTCCGGGTGGCCTTGATGGCCCTCCTTCCTCTGAGGCTAAGGAAGGGAAGGCCAGAATGCCCAGAGAAGCCTCCTTCCTGTCTCAAATTAGGAAAAGATCTCAGGAACCTACTTCCTGTAGTAGCGGCTCCTAGTTGTGGGTTATAACGAACCCTCTTACCAGGAAAGTCAAATTGCAATGACAGTCACTGAGCCAAAGAAGTGAATGTGACACTGGTTCTACTTTGAGGGCCTGACCACTGCTTCCCTGGAATGCAGTAGACCTCTGGGATCTGGAGATGTTATAGTTCTCATTCACAAACTTTTGTCCAAGTTGGCCTCACCTGAGCACTAGAGAGTTGGTTGCAGAAATGTCTCTGCAGTTTTCTAAGCAGGCAGCAAGAATTACTATGTTTTTTTTAATTATTATCACTCTCCTCTCAGTGTGTCCTAACGGTTTTCATCTCAAACACCAAGCTAGTTGAAGCATTGGTCCACAGAGTGCTTTTAAAGAAAGCTATTTAATTCCTGTTCACTAAATGCCATTTCTTTCAGGGTAGATTTAAGGGCTCTGCCCTTAATGTACAGTGCTATTGACCCTAGTTTAAGGGTTCAAGGTAACCCATGGGTTAACTTCAACAGATGAAAATTTTTCCTTGGCTACAGCAACATCCCTAATCCTGACCAGCCATGGAGAGGTTCGGTTCTTACAAAGAAAATGAGTGAATGTGGGAATGGCTCACCACATTGGGAAACAAAACTCACATCCTGCTGATGGTTGGCTGAGGACTGTCATGTCCACATACAAAGAAAAGCATGTGGCACAGTTTTAGGACAAAGGTGAGCAGAGATCCATTGTGAAAAGGGGCAAATTTTTCTTATAGCAAGAACATCCAAGGCATGCCCCTTGGTGTGAGCAAGTGTTGGTGGGTGATCTCAGGCACACGCATGCAGGCTTGCTTTCCTTGCTCCCCATATCCACTCCCTATCAGTTAGCTGGTATCAAGCATCCCCTTAGTCAGTCCCTGGCCAGTTAGCCACCGATCAGCCTATCTCCAGAGTGAGTCATGCTCATAATTTTCAGACAGGACTTTTCTCCAGTCTCCCTCTTCAGAGATGATGTTTGGAAGACAGGTGACCCTAAGCTATTCCAAAAGGGGTGAGATCTACTCCACGTTCTCTTCGGTGGAACATACAGAATGGTATTTGGGACCATTGATTGGTATAGGTCAGTGGTCGGCGAATTCATTAGTTAACAGAGCCAAATATCAACAGTACAATGGTTGAAATTTCTTTTGAGAGCCAAATTTTTTAAACTTAAATTTCTTCAAAATGGACTTGCCCAGGCCGTGGTATTTTGTGGAAGAACCACACTCAAGGGGCCAAAGACCACATGTGGCTCGTGAGCCGCAATTTGCTTACCACTGGTATAGGTTATTAGGATCACAGAAAGCCTATTTAGTAATAACACAAGCTCAGATGATAACTCTTCTTCAGTGAATTCTTCTAAAATTGAAGTCTTGCAGTGCGTTAGTTTGAAAAACATGTCATTCCAGTTACAGCATTTCAGCGTTCTGATAGCCTGAGCAATACATTAGGTATTGAATGAGGAAGACCATAGCATTGTTAATGAGAAGAATGGACTAAAGTTTAGAACAGCCCACATCATTCTGTGTGCCATTTGTTTGTGGTTTCCAGATACCTGTCTATATTTGTTAAGGATCATGGTGTCCACTTTTTTTAGGGAGAAAATTACAGGAACTTCCCTCTGATTTTTTACTCCATTTATCTGGATAAAACATGATCCTCAGAAAAAGAGTTTGGGAAAAGGCAATAGCAGAGAAATGTTGAAGAAAGTAGTTTTTCTTTTAATTGTTAACTAGAGTATATTTAATAA
Organism: Antrozous pallidus; assembly: GCA_027563665.1. Classification (NCBI taxonomy): domain Eukaryota; kingdom Metazoa; phylum Chordata; class Mammalia; order Chiroptera; family Vespertilionidae; genus Antrozous; species Antrozous pallidus. The sequence continues at coordinate 194,316,198 of CM050508.1, forward strand.
TTAGGCCATGCTGTTTGCTCTTTCACACATGCATAGGGGAGAAAAGGTTGAGAGATGTGACACCTGGGAGTCCAGCAGAGGAGGAATATTGGGGGCTTTTTGTTTTTATCAATATCTGCCATAGAGGGATTTTTAACTTTATCTTAGGTTCAGTCCCCAGAATTCCTTCAACTTCTTTATTCTCATACTAGAATTATTGAAAGATGGTCTTTGTTTTTAATAGAGCAGACGAGGAAGGGTGTCTGCAGCTAGAACTCAGAAATGTATCATCTGTTGGGCTGTGTTCTTGTGAGGCTTATTCTCAGGCCACACCAGAGATATGCACACATGTGTACTATCACTCCTTCCTCTGACAAAGGTATCAAAAGGAGAGTACTTTGGGGGAGCAGAGATTAATTTCATGTTATTTTAAGCAAAGCACAAATGGATATTAAGGTGGTAGAAAGATTCTTTACTTTCTAGAAGGCACTAAAATTTCAGAGACAGTTAAAATATTTAAGTAAAACTAAAATTGGGACCCATACAGTAGCTTTAAAAGGTATTTTAGATAAATTAAATTTATCCCTATCCATCTGTCACTCTTGCATAACTCTGGTGCTATCATATTGGTTTAAATTATCCCATCATCCCATCATTCCATCATTAAGCCAGGGGAGGACTAACTTTTATCTGTCATTCTTCTGATGTTAGAAGAAATGTTAGACATATGTAGTACAGCTCCCTCTTTTTACAGATAAATTAGACCAAGAGAAATAAAATTATTTTTAATTGATTTTTTACAGAGCGGAAGGGAGAGGGATAGAAAGTCAGAAACATCGATGAGAGAGAAACATCCATCAGCAGCCTCTTGCACACCCCCTACTGGGGATGTGCCCGCAGCCAAGGTACATGCCCTTGACCGGAATCCAACCTGGGACCCTTCAGTCTGCAGTCCGACTCTCTATCCACTGAGCCAAACCGGTCTCGGCGAAATAAAATTATTTAAATGTGCTTTTTAGAATTGGTTTATAGCAGAAGTAGGACTAGAACCTAGGCCAGTTGCTTCTGCAGTCTTAATAGTTACAATATGCCTCAGTTTCCTCATCTATAAAACAGGGATTATAGACCTGACTCTAGGTATTATGAATAGTAAATAAGATAACATTGCCCAGCATATGGAAATTAAATGGTAAGTAACATTTTATTGTTAATATGTAGTCGTCTTGCTTTATTTGGGAACTCTTCCACTTTATTGAATGAAGTCATTCTTTGAGTAAAGCAGATCTCAATAAACAGTAATGTGTTAGAAGCAACCATATTGACCTGGTCTTTGCTCTTAACACAGGAGTCCCTTTCAGGTATGATTTGTGTTATAGAAAGATACTTGACTTAATCTTCCAAACCACCCAATATGTCAGGGCAGAAAGAAGTGACAGGTGCCTCATTTACCCTTGGACTGGACTTTGACATTAAAATGTTCCAAACAGGTTTTGTGGCTTTTCATAGAGTAGTAGCCAAATTTTTCTGTGAAGTAAATTTGATCATAAGTCAGCTATTTTACTAAGTAACTTGGGTAGCCCACAAAAATATGGCCACTATGTGACGCACCTGTTGGGACTTTTTAAGAAGTAAATATTAAGGAAGGACCATAGGGGCCATTATCCTCTAAAAACACAAATGAATCCCTACAAGGGAAGAATTTTATTGACAAGGAAAGTATGTCTTCCTTCAGCCTCAGCTGCAAAAAAAAGATAGGTCTGTCTTTGAGCATTAACTTTTGTTTGTAAATCATTGTACCTCCACTTAACAGGTTGTCCTTTCCCTTTAATGTTAGATGAGTTCTGCATGTAAGCCTTGGAACAGAATTGAGCATGCACAGGATGATCTGAGGCTGAGAAAATGCATTGCCACATAGGTCTCTCACACACATCACTTGTTAACAAAAGTTTGGCTTTTTATTTTGGGAGATTTGCAGAGCATAGGATCTTGCATTCCTGACCCCAAGTAGTTGTAAATCCTTATTATTTTGAACAGAACTGTTTAGATGTTTCTCTTATTTATTTAGTCTTTAGGAGTCATTGTTTTCCTTCTGGCATCACATTAACGAGTAGGGGTCATTGAATGGTGCTGAGCCAGAGGTGTGTGGAGGCATTTCATCATGCCCATGTTGAGTGTGTTCTCCCCTCCCTCTATATTTAGTATCAGGCTCTGGTGATGTGACGAGCAGTGATGCTGTGGGCAAAGCAGACCTATGACAAGTCTTGACAGCTAAATTAAGGAAGGTTCTTTTGAGGAGAGGGGGGTACTTTATTATCTATTTAGAAATAAACCAAAGAAAAAGTAGATTTGATTTTTATTTGCTTTTCAAACTTGTTTTTCTAAAAATGATAGTATAACTTTCCTCATGACCCACTCTACTTTGGGAAGGAAAAGGCAGCAGCAGTATATGACCTATTAAGAGATTTTTAGTGACTAAAGCACTTTTTAACATAGAAAGTTGCTGATTTGGAAAGGTTTTTCCTGCTCTGTCAAATATTACCTTAAGTTCAATATCATTCTTATTAAGCTGCTCAGAAATTCTAGCCCATGGAATTATGAAACCATGTTTTAAAGACTTCATAACCCATGAAGGGATCCAGGTGGTTTCTGGGTTGTATTACTGCAAAACATTTCCCACTAAACAGCTGGGTGTGTCTGCATTACATTTTTTAAGGGAATTGAGATTTAGTGACTCAACATTTGAATGCCATTTCAGCATAAAGAACCCTCCAAAGTTGTGCATTGTTACTTTGAGAGACTCTTGCAGGAAAGGAACTCTTCAGTAAAGAAAGAATTCTGCAAAATTTAGTTCTCTTAACATGTTGCCGAGTGTATAGCATTACATGTTAAAGAAGCTGGAATCATTTTGGTCAGGCTGGATGAACTTGTAGCAAATCTTGTAATTCATTTTTAGTTCCAGTATGTTTACAGAGAAACACTATTAGTAAGTTTGCCTATGTGCCCAACTTTGTTAGAATTTAAAGACACTGCTGGAAACTTTGCTTTGTGATCAGATATGATCATTAAAATGGTTTTGGTTTTTCGATGTAGGCAGTGAAAAGCTAGACTTTTCACAGCTGTCATAGACCAAACTACAAGTTTATTGATAACAGTTTGTTTCATCTTGCTTATAAATATCTTACAGATTTTGTGCTTTCGTTTTATAAGTTGTAGTCTCTAACAGGCATTAATAGAATTTTGGGGTGTAGTTGGTTTTCTTTCTGGTATGTACTAAACCACCAAACCTATTGGCTGGGAAATTTCTAACAACAGTTTTTATAGAAGTGTGCACAGCTGTAGATAGGTTTTAGAGAATTCCACCCTACCTAAAACCTCATGAAAATGAATTTGGAATATTGTGAGAAAGTGAAGAGCTCTGAATATTTCTCACTGATAATTTCTAGAACATTTATTCATTTATCTCTAATTCCTTTAGGTAGAGGAAAAGAAACATTTTAAATAATTTTTTCATCAAGGAGGTTTGAGATTATTTTTTAACCTGGTATGTTATTCCAAACATGATTCAACAGTTAAGACACAGTGTCTGAATGTAGATCTAATCGAAGAGTTTTATGTGATTTTTTGATATGTTTTATCAAGCATCCCTGTGGAGCTATTTGTAGTTGCCACCAACTACTGGGGAACTAAAGAAGGGGTCTCTAAATTTAGTCAGTCTCCTACTAGAAAGACAGGAATCTGCCTTGAAAAGTCTCCTTAACCTGTTGGCACAAAGCAAAGTGGTTTCTGCGAAAGGGAAGAGGAAGTTGATCTTTAATTTGCAAACCCCACCTAACCTTTGCTAAGCATGAACTCATTGCTTTCTCTTCAGTGTAATGAAGCTGGATTTTGTTTTGCTCTCTTCTAGATATGGGTTTGTGGAGTTTGATGATCTGCGAGATGCAGATGATGCTGTTTATGAATTGAATGGCAAAGATCTTTGTGGTGAGCGAGTAATTGTTGAGCATGCCCGCGGCCCACGTCGAGACGGCAGTTACGGTTCTGGACGCAGTAAGCATTTAAAGGGCATTTGTATCAATGACATGCCTTTATTACTAAATGTTAATTTTAAAAGTAATTAATGAATGTTACATGGAAATGTATTGATATTTAAGCCATTTGTTTTTAAAATATGTATCTTTTAAAATGTAAAATTGCAAATATATTTGATGTTTAATTTTAATTAATGGCATAAATTTCTTGTTTTAATACTTTATAAATGTTTAATGATGTGTGTTTGTGTTGTTGTTTTGTTTTTCTCTGTAATGCAATTGTTTAACATAGATTTAACAAAGACCTCAATGTTTTAATTAAAAGAATCCTTTGAGGCTAAGATGACTGCCTGTTCCATTTGCTGACCTTGGGTTACCTTTCCATGCGTGGCTCTTTGAACCATTGTGGCCCTTGGCTGACCAAAAACAGGAAGCCATGTGACGACCGCAACCTTTCCCCATTAGACCTGGGTGGTGAGGATCCCAAGGGTTAGACACAGATGAGATTAAACTGAAATAGGTGCCTGAAAATCTTTTTCTTTTATCATATAAAATATTCACAAAAATTTTAATCACTGTGAGTAACACCAGTAACTGATTTAGTAATTTGGTTACTTATTTCTAAATTGTTAATAGTTTTTAATTTATGCATGATCTTTTAAATATAAATATTAATGAGTATATATACTTACAACTTTGTAAATTAATTTTTCATGTTTAGTTGATTGCTTTTTAAAAAAAATCTAGTTTGGATTTGAGGGTGGGGGTATATAGTTAAAATATATGTGCTATTTGGGATGGGGGTGAATGGAATATTTAAGGGAAATATATGCTAGATCATTTTTTCTGTTTCCCCCACTGAAGTAATCTTACCTATTTGAACCTTCCAAAGGTGGATATGGTTATAGAAGAAGTGGCCGAGATAAATATGGCCCTCCTACTCGCACAGAATACAGACTTATTGTGGAAAATTTGTCAAGTCGATGCAGCTGGCAAGACCTAAAGGTTTGGACCCTATTAACCTTCTGGGATAAGGTTGGGCAGGGGTTAATGTTTGGACAGAGGTAACTTTATGCAGACCCAGGCATACACAGAATGCATTGCGTTATATGTTTGAAAGTTTTCCCAAAATATTTGGAAATTCTCCAATTAAAAATGGTTCCATGAGAAGTACAGAAGACATCAGAATCTCACTACCACTATATGTTATGGGACCATCACTCTAAAAACAATCTATGTTATATGAAATTTTTCTTCACAGAGAATGTTATAGAACAGTGATTTTCAATCTTTTACATCTCGTGCACACATAAACTATGTATTTGCAGATCCGGAAAAGAAAAAAAAAAGTGTAACTTTGATTCATTCATATCTAATGGCTATTGTTGAGTTGGCTGTTGTCATTTATTCATTTATTTATTTGACAATCTAAGGGAAAAGAAGTCAGTGCCTCTGACTAAATAGTCAGGTATTGCATGTTTTAGAAATTCTTATGGCATATCAGATGAAAATCATTGTTATAGAGAGATACCAATGTAGGGTTTTTTTTTTTTGTTTTTTGGTTTTTTTTTGTGTGTGTTTTTTTTTTCAATTAAAAAGTTGAAACCACCAGTGTTTTCTGCAACACTAGTTTTAATATGCAGCTTGCAATGTAGATCCTCTTTGGTAAATATGACTACCTGACCCATGTTTTTTAATAAGGTTTACTTGTTTTTCATGGATTATTCATCCTGAAAAAGTGTTAATGTCAAAAAGTTAAGATCTGGTGAACTGATCCCAGCTCATTCTTTGAGAACAGTGTTCATTTTTAATCTCCATAGGAAAGGAAAGCTTAATGGTAGTGTCTTAATCTGGATGGTCTTTAGAAGAAAGGTAAAGGGTATTCAAAATTTTCTATCTTCTCATCTTTAGTCCATCATTAAACAAGTCATCTCTAGCAAAGTGAGTCATCCTCAGTCTTTTATATCCTATATAATAGAGATAATATGCAAATTAACCCTCATGCCCTCACATGATGGCTGCCTGCGACCAGGTGGCAGAGGCATTAGTGAGGGATGACCAAACGACTGAACAAGCAGGCTGTGTGGGGTGACCAGGCCGGCGGGGGGGAGGGGGGGGGTTGTGACTAGGCAGGCAGGTGAGCAATTGGGAGCCAGCGGTCCAGGATTGTGAGAGGGATGTCTGACTGTTGGGTTAGGCCTGATGCCTGGATTGGAAAGGGTGCAGGCTGGGCAGAGAGTGGATTACGGCTCCCTCCCCCCCCCCCCCCCATGCATGAATTTGCTGCACTGGGCCTATATATTTTATTAATTTCAGGGAGAGGGAAAGAGAGGTAGACACATTAGTGATGAGAGAGAATCATTGATTGGCTGCCTTCTGCACACCCCACACTGGGGATCAAGCCCACAACCTGGGCATGTGCCCTGACCATGAATGGTGACCTCCTGATTCATAGGTCAGCGCTCAACCACTGAACTATGCCAGCCAGACTGCAATCTTTAAAAAAAAAAAAAAAAAAAATCCCCCCCAATGTTTTCAAACAAGAATTTATAATGAAATGTAAAAGTCCCAACTTAAATGTAATGATATGAGCTTCTAAAGTGTCTATAAACTAAGAACACACCAGTATAAAATTTAGGAAGTGATAGTTAACTGAAAATTTTTGTATTTATACTTAATCTATATATAGAAAAGCCTAAGCGGCCATTCGCTATAACGCGCACTGACCGCCGGGGGGCAGAGGCTCAGTCGCACAGGCATGGAAATACGTAACAGACTGATGGATCTCAGAGGGAAGGGCGGGTGAGAAGAGATTAACCAAAGACCTTATATGCATACTAGAGGCCCAGTGCACGCATTCATGCACCAGTAGGGTCCCTTGGCCTTGCCTGGGGGGATCAGGCTGAAACTGGCTCTGTGACATCCTCCAAGGGTTTCTGGATTGTGAGATGGTACAGGCCAGGCTGAGGGACCCCAATGGTTCATGAGTCCGGCATTGGGCCTATGAAAGAACAGCTAAATATTCATTATCTCTACTATCTACTTAATGCCTGATGCTTTAAAGAACCTCAGCAAATGGTCAGTGTGCAGATGTAAATATTTTATCTATTATTTTTTAACCCTCACCCAAGAATATTTTATTCCATAGATCTTTAGAGAGAGGATGGAAGCAGGGAGGGTAAGGGGGGTAAGAGACAGCAGCTGGTAGCCTCCTGTATGTACCTGGACCGGGGCCATGGGTCAAACTTGCAATCCAGGTACCTGCCCTTCCATTCGTGGGCTGACACTCTTAACCACTGAGAAAACTTGCCAGAGCTCTAGCTGTAACTATTTTAAGAATAAACTTTATTCAGAGGAAAGCTAGCATTTCTTAAAGGAAAGGGAAAACTTTTGTTACTGTGATTGCATTAGCTACCTTAACGAAATGTGTATTAACCTAATCAGTGATTTTCCTTTTCTTTAGGATTATATGCGTCAGGCAGGAGAAGTGACATATGCAGATGCTCACAAGGGACGCAAAAATGAAGGGGTGATTGAATTTGTGTCTTACTCGGATATGAAAAGAGCTTTGGAAAAGTTAGATGGAACGGAAGTCAATGGCAGAAAAATCAGATTAGTCGAAGACAAGCCTGGTTCTAGACGGCGCCGGTCCTACTCCAGGAGCCGGAGTCACTCCAGGTACTGTTGTCAGGTGTTGGAGCTCGATATAAATTCATTAATGAGAGTATAAATAATCCATTTTCTTTCTCCTGTTGAATTCTCAGGAATATAGTTCTTTAGTAACTCAGAACTTTGAACTACATATTTATTTGTAAAGCTCTTGAACTCTTACCTCATGAATACAAATAGAAGTCAAGTCCTTTCTCTGAGGCAGGAATCAGTGACTTCCTTTCTCATTTCTTCTTGGGTCCCCCCATATCATACCCTCACTGAGGGCCGATATGGCCACTAACTAGTCTCCCAAATGCTCTAGCTACTCAAGAGTGGAGACTTTGTCTTATTTGACAGCTGCTTTGCACATGGGCCAGGCACTTGTGAACAAGGCAAATATAGTCCATGCCCTCATGAAACTCAGTCTAGTGGAGAAGACAGGCGTTGAGCATTGTGCCACGTATGCCCAAGGAAATGTACAGCACAACCAGTCTCGAGAACAGGCAAAGGCTTCCCTAACGACCCATCATAGAAACTGAGCTCTAAAGGATAAATTGGAGATGATGGGCAGAGATTAGGTCCACCCCTTGATGTCATGTCTCAATTCTTTTTTTCTTTAAATATATTTTTATTGATTTCAGAGAGGAAGAGAAGAGCTAGAAACATCAGTGATGAGAGAGAATCATTGATTGGCTGCCTCCTGCATGCCCCCTACTGGGAATCAAGCCTGCAACCTTGGCATGTGCCCTTGACCAGAATCGAACCTAAGACCCTTCAGGCCGCAGGCCAACACTTTACCCATTGGCCAAACCGGCTAGGGCTCTTAATTCTCCTTTTTTATGTCTTCCTTTACCTTTTTTATTTTCCATGCATTTCCATGTTGAAGAAATGGTTATCTGTTTTGAAGTTATTCCCATAGTTGAGATTTTGCTAATTGGTGGAAACACATTTCTTTATCTTAGTCCCCATATTTCCTATAACTTTTAGATGTTGAGGAATTTAGAGTAAATCCAGTTGTTCTTCACAAGTAGTGCTTTGTACTTCCTGTTGCCTCACTTATGTGGCGTTTGGCTGTCCCACTTTGAATGATGGTTCCATTGTCAGCTTGAACCACCATTATCAAGTTCTGCATCAACATTTCTTCTTTTTTTCCTTTTTTTCTTTTTTTAATATATTTTATTGACTTTTTACAGAGAGGAAGGGGGAGGGATAGAAAGTCAGAAACATCGATTAGCTGCCTCTTGCACACCCTCTACTGGGGATGTGCCCGCAACCAAGGTACATGCCCTTGACCAGAATTGAACCTGGGACCTTTCAGTCCACAGGCCGACGCTCTATCCACTGAGCCAAACCAGTTTGGGCTGCATCAACATTTCACATAATTTTAGCATCTATTGATGATTATTACCTAGAGCTATTCGTTGGTGGTTACAAAATGATGACTTTCTAATTTTCTCATTCTCTCTGTATTTAAAGGTTATACTTCTGTAAAGGACAGTTTCCATCATCCATACTTTTGTTACCCTCAAGTAGTTTTTGTAGGAAATGCAAACTGAAAATTTGATACTTTTATTTACCATCTTTCAGAATATTAAATGTGCCCTAGTAACTCCTAAAGATGATGAAGGGTGGTCATTTAGTATCATTTTGAATGAATTCTTGGATGCTTATATATTTAATATTTTGTCTATTGTGGCCATAATTTTTTATGCTTAGAATGTTGTCTTTGGTCATTGAGAGCTCTTCAAGTTGGCTCCTGTTTCAGTATCTTTTTGTTTGGTTTGGATTTTGTGTGAATATGCTTTAGTAAATATTTCTCAAAACTTTTTTTAAATATATTTTTATTGACTTCAGAGAAGAAGGGAAGAGATAGAAAACATCAACAATGAGAGAAAATCATTGATCAGCTGCCTCCTGCATGCTCCACACTGTGGATCGAGCCCACAACCTGGGTATGTGCCCTGACCAGGAATCAAACCTGGGACTTCCTGGTTCAGATGTGGATGCTCAACCACCAAGGCCACACTGGCTGGATCCCCAGAACTTTTTTTTTAATATATATTTATTGAGTTTTTACAGAGAGGAAGGGAGAGGGATAGAAAGTCAGAAACATCGATGAGAAACATCGACCAGCTGCCTCTTGCACGCCCCCTACTGGGGATGTGCCCGCAGCAAAGGTACATGCCCTTGCCGGAATCGAACCTGGGACCTTTCAGTCTGCAGGCCGACGCTCTATCCACTGAGCCAAACTGGTTTTGGCTGGATCCCCAGAACTTTTTATTGTGATCATTTTCAAACATAAAGTTGAAAGAATAGTCCATAAACACCATATACCTTCTACCTCCAACAGTCATTATTATCATTTTTTAATCCTCATCCCAGGATATTTTTTTCCCATTTCTAGGGAGGTTGGGGGGTGGGTGAAGCACCGATATGAGAGGGAGACCTCAATTGGTTGCCTACCGGGGCTAGTAAATCTGACACTGGGATGTTAGCCCTTGACCAGGAATCGAACTAGGGGCTTTCAGTCCTGGGAATGACACTCAAACCACTGAGCAACGGGTCAGGGCAACAGTCATTAGCATTTTGCCTTCTGTCTTTTTTGATCTGTGTATGGGTATTTATATACACTCTACATTTATTTTGTCATAGTGTTTGAAAGGAAGTTGTAGAAATTATGACACTTGGCCCCTAAATAATTAAGCATGTATCTCTAAGAAATGAGGAAAACCATACTTCTACTTTCTAATCTAAGAATGTTGATAGTGACTATAAAGTTGTCTAATGTTCAGGCCATGTTACAGTTTTCCCAGCGGTTCCATGGATGTCTTGACAGCTGTGTTTTTCCCTGACCAGGATCTGGTCTTACTGTCATGCACTGCAGGGATGGTTAGGTCTCTGGTCTGAAGCAGTTTTCCTACCTTCTTGTCCCTGTGACATTTACTTTTCTTGATTTTTAATTCTATCCCCACATTCTGAATTTATTTGCCTATTTCCTCTTGGTATCACTGAATTTGAACTTAATCCCCTTAAGTTCCTGTAATCTGGAAGTTAGATCTACAAGGGGAGTCAATGAGATGAGATACAGGTCAACATTTTGGCAAGAATCCTTTCATGAATGTTGGTGCTCCGGAATCTCTGAAAGTTTGCCTCTTTCTATCGTGAGACGTTCTGGGTCCATTTTCTTATTCATTTCCTGCCTACCCCTGTAATCCGTTGTTTCCCCCACTGAACCTAGAAGGCAGTGGTAAGGAGAGTCCATGTGAGGTGAACAGATAAGATGGGTAAAGGCCAAAAGTGTGCCAGGAGGCATGTCGGGAAGCTGCTGTGGGACAGGGGAAGGGGACAGAGGCAGAAGTGAATAGACTGGAGAAGAGGCTGAAGTATATGTAAGAGGATGAAGGCGTGAGAAGAGTCACGGCTTGCTGTGGTTTCTAGCGTGAGGACGTGGGTGAATAACAGTAGCATCTGTGGAAATGAGGTTGGGACCCAGCAGAGTGAGTTCAAAGTTAGAGTTGCTCAGTTTCAGGTAAGCCATCCAGGTGGGATATTTGTGAGCAACTTGCTCTGTGGGCCTAGAGCACAAGGAAGAATTCTCTCTCAGCATTGTGCCTGGACAGTCAGTGTCGTACATAATTTTTTATTTAAAAAAATACCTTAGTTGACTGTTCCTCTAGGCTTTTGTCAGCAAGTATTATTAACATATTTTTTAATATTTTCTCTCTGTAGGTCTCGCTCTCGAAGCAGACATTCTCGTAAGAGCAGAAGCCGAAGTGGCAGCAGCAAAAGCAGTCATTCTAAGAGTAGATCTCGGTCTCGGTAGGTTCCTTGTATAAGTGGGGGATCGGACAGGAAACACCTTTAACATTGCCACACTGGTTATAATCATGTAGCCAGTCTTATTTCACACCGTTTTCTCCAGATCTGGACTGGAATCATGGGGGCTCAGCAGTCATTGGCCAGGCATTATATTGTGGAGCTAAGTTCCCTTTGGCTTTTCCATCCGATGGTTAGCATCAGGTGTGGCGTTGTATGTGACTTTTACATCACTGTCTTCTCAGGTCTGGCTCTCATTCCCGGAGTAAGAGCCGTAGCCGCAGTCAGAGTCGCAGCCGCAGCAAGAAGGAAAAGAGCCGCAGCCCCAGCAAGGACAAGAGCCGCAGCCGTAGCCGCAGTGCAGACAAGCGCCGCAGCAAGAGTAAAGACCAAGTTGAAGAGAAGATTCAGAACAACGACAATACCGGAAAGTCCAAGAGCAGGAGTCCCAGTCGGCATAAAAGCAAAAGTAAAAGCCGAAGCAGGAGTCCAGAGAGGAGAGTGGAGGAAGAGAAGCGCAGGAGCAGGAGCAAAGAGAAGAGCCGGAGTCAGGAGAAAGGCCTCCGCAGGAGCAGGAGCAAGGGAGGCAGCAGGAGCCGCAGCAGGAGTCGCAGCAAAAGCAAGGACAAGAGGAAGGGGAGGAAGAGAAGCCGGGAGGAGAGCCGCAGCCGCAGTCGGAGCCGCAGCCGCAGCCGCAGCAAGAGGAGCAGAAAACATGGTAGCAAGCGAGACAGCAAGTCAAGAAGCAGCAGTGAGAAGGAGAAGAAGAAGAAGGAAGATGCCGACCGCTCCCAGTCCAGATCACGGTCCCGCTCGGTGTCAAAGGAGCGGGAACGTGCCAAGTCTGAGTCTGGCCAGAGGGAAGGTGGAGGGGAGAGCAAGGATGCTAGCACCAATCAGGAGACCCGGTCCCGGTCAAGGTCCAATTCTAAATCGAAACCAAACCTCCCCTCAGAATCACGCTCCAGATCAAAGTCTGCTTCAAAAACGCGATCTCGGTCCAAGTCTAGATCCAGGTCTGCATCCAGGTCGCCTTCCCGGTCTAGATCTAGATCCCACTCAAGATCCTAACTGGCGACTGCCACAGCTGGAACTGCCCGAGAAGTTTTGTACCTGTTTGGTAGCCGTAGCACAAGTGATTGAAGTAGAACATATGTCACTGCTGTACATTTTTAACTCCCCTAATGGTGTGTCTACAATTGTTAAATCTAAGTGCTTCCTCTCCGTAAAGCCTCCTGGCACCAGGCCTTCCTGCTCGACTGAAAATAATATCTTTGAAAACCCCCCTTCCTCCTGGTCCACAGAATATCCAAAATGCCTTGGCTTTCAGGCCTGGCATTTCTTACAGGAAGCTCAGTACCTGGACGGGTCTAAGGCTGGAATGATGACATAGGTAGGTATGGTGAGTTCAACCATTTTTGCCCTTGAATTGATGCCCTTTGATGTATGCCATTTAGTGAAAGTGCTAAGTCTTAAGTTTCCTACCACTTTGGTTTCATATTTTTGGACTTACAAAGTTGTCAATAGCACAGTCAAGGAAAATTGATATCTGCAGTAACCCATAGGAAACAAACTCTAGAGTTCCATATTTCTGGTATTGTGATTATATTGTTTTATATTAAGAAAAGAAAAGATTTTTTTTTAATTTTATTTTTCCCCGTCTTGCAAAGTATAGTGACCCCTGTTTCCATTAAATTTGAATAAAGACTATTTTTGCTTGACAAAAATTTCATGGTGCTTAAATCAAAGTTGTATTTTCTGATCTCTCTTGATACCTCTTAGTATAAAAAGTTCAGTGTATAATGGCTCTTGTGGTTTCTTAGGATCGTGGGGAGGGAGCTAATACTTTTCCTAAAGGGTTTTTCTCACCCAGCAGAATAAAAGAATTTAGTTCCTCAGGAATTGATAGTCCTTCCTCTCTTAAGAAGCATATGACCAAGCTGATGAGAAATGAGTCAGTTTGGGAACTTGGAGAATCACCAGATGAGTTCTTTATGAACATAACTTTCTTCTGAGCTGTTTGAACTAATGGCCATGAATCTGAAGTTGCATGCCTCATCACCTTAGGATTTGGATCAAGAAACCAGGAAGAAGAACTGGATTAACTTCATCCCTCTCATTTTCTGCATTATTTGTCTGGCCCAGTTCTGTATGAGGTACCAGAGGTACAGTGATTCCACTCTGGTCTACATCCTTGAGGGACTGTTGGGAAGCCAGAGGACCATCACCACCAGTTTTAGGGGAAAGAGAGCCACTTTTTAGATCATTGCCTGTCAGTGTACAAGAGGCTAGATTTACAATTCTATCCAGTTCCCTTAGGTCATGCCTTGTCGGACACACTCAGAAGGCAAATCCAAGAGTGTTTCTTGTCCTCCTGGAGTTTGTGATCTGGTTGCAAATGATAAACACCACCAGGATAAAATGAAAATTCAGAGAAGGGAGTTTCAACCTCGTCTGAATTCAGTGACGTGTTTTAGACTGAATCTTTGGAAGTGTGGGTTATAAGGCATTCCTGTGGAAAGAAACTTCCATGAGCAGTACCATGTAATTGGTAAAGCATAGAATGGTACTCAGTGAACCTGGAGTTTGAGAATAAGGGTAAGAAAAGCAAGTTTGACAAGATGGATTGGGTCACAGGGGGCTTAATATACTAGATGGGGGTGGGGTGGGAGGAGAGAGTTGGCTTTTGTCCTTCGAGTGTTGGGCAAAATATATTTGGACATGAGAATGCGGGTTGAGCTATGCTGCAGGAAGATCTGAGCGATCAGTTGCAGGGAACCCAGCACTTGCAGCAATTGCAGATTGGGACCTGAACAAAGTCGGTGACTACAGGGAATAAAGAGAAGAGCCACTGACCTGCAGAAAAGTGTCTTAGGTCATCCAAGATGGGGAAACCTTTCTGAGGAATGGAAAAGGTGAAGGTGAGTGAGTTCCATTTTGGAAACATGGAATTTCCAAGAACAAAGGTGAATTGTTTTGCCCAATGTAATAGCTAGTTATAAAGCTAAGATAGATTTCTATAACAGGCTTGTGCAGCCAAACCTAGGAACCTCAACCTCCCTAGTGCTTACCCTCCACTTTTGATCATCATGACAAGGTGATGACTCCAGCCAGTACAATTCCCACTGCCTTGGATCTTGGTCTTCAGTAGGTAACAAGAATTCCATATTCCCTGATTTGATCCCTGGGATGTGGGGCCATTTGGGGGCATTTTTTTCTTTAACAAGGTCAAACTAAAGATTCACCTTAATATCACTGTCTCTAGCATAGCAAAAATTTATTTTCCAAATTCTCTTCCAAGTTTTGTTCATATTCATACTTAACGTCATCTTTCATATAACTAAATAGTCATTTAATGTCATGAGCATTGGAAAGTTCTCCCTTGGATATCTATAGCACATTAATTCTACCAATGAATTTATTATTAGCACATGATCCTTCAATAAAACCATCTGGAAATTTTATGTATATATAGAAAAGATTTGAAGTCCTTTTCCCTAGCAATTTTTAATTCCATTTAGATTCTGAAAAGGAAGAAGAAAAAATGGAATTAAGATTTGGAAACTCGTGTTGAGTTCCAAATGTGCACCAGAGATTAGTACTTTCCGTGCACATTTTTCATCTGGTTCTCACTGCCCTGGCATAAGTATTAGGCTCAACTGCAGCCGGAGAGGCTGCAGTACAGTGTCCCTCCACCCCCACAGAGTTAATTTCATATGAATGCTTCTATAGGCCAAGCTCTGTTCCACAACGCTGGAATTCGCATTTGTGTTTTAGTTACAATTCCAGTGTGGTCCTGGAGTGTCCAAGTAGCTTCCACTTACCCTGCCACTGTTCGGTAATCTAGAAATAGCATATGAAAGAGACCCACAAGGCCCCTCCTCTCATGGAACTTTTTAAGACGTGTTGCTTGGCCCATGATGGTGTCATGGGCCTCCTGTTACTGAGTGCCTCCTGTGAGCCAGATATCGGGCCAATCAGTGCTCACTGACTTTAGCAAATCACTGCAAGGAATTGCCTGCCACCCCTTGGTAGGAGGTTTCTAAATGCAGTGCTGATTCTAGCTGCATTATTGTCCCTTGACAATAAATTGAGCCAGAGATGGCAACATTTGAGGCTGCAGTTGGGTAATGCTGTCCCACCCACAGTCCAATGGAGCAAAGACAGGAAGCTGAATGAAGAAGGGCCTCAGTTTTATTTGCCTGCCTATATCTACTTTATAAGCAAGGTGCTTTTATGTACATTATTTTAAAAAGTGAAGACAAACTCAGTTGAATTGTTTTTGCCCAATATAACAGCTAGTGACAAAGCTAAGATTTCTCTGGTTCTTCATTGTAATATTTCATCATTTATGATACAGTTATAGGAAGACATTTGCTTGAAGTAACATAGGATTTGAACTCCAGTTTAAGTCAAGCAGTTTCCACAAGAATGATCTGCTTTTTTCCTCAAGCAAAAAATTTTAAGTGGCTGCAGGACAAAGCCACCACCCCACTGCTGTGAGTACATTTTAGTTGCTCTATCATTTGATGAAGACTTAAAGGCCTGCTTGGGAGTGCCCATTTGTCCAAGCCCAGGTTATTCCACATCCTAGGTGCCAAGAGGTAAAGGGATGAAAGATTGTCTTATTTTAGCTTCCATAGCGGGAAATAGTGCATTAATGCCTACAAAAACTCGAGGAATTTTCCAAAAAGGAGCAACCGAAAAAATAGAAAGGTCCACTACCATTCGCCTCTGAATGCTCAAAATCCATACCCTTCTTTCTGTACTTAACCTTCCTCCCCTACCCCAACCAAAAAAAGAGTGGGAGACAAACCAAGGAACAAGGATAGTGATAGAAAACAAACAAATGTGGTAAATACTAAACTATATCAATAATCACTTCAAATGTTCTGTAGATAAAAATCTACCGGATGGGTTTTTGAATGACGCAGCTATGTGTTGTCTAAAGAAACCATTTTAAATACAGACACTCCCTGGCAGGCATAGCCAGTGAGTGAGCACTGACCTGTGAACCAGGAGGTCATGATTCAGTTCCCAGTCAGGGCTAGAGACCCCTGGCCACTACACTCAGTGGTTAGAGCGTTGGCCCACTAACTGGAGGGGCTCGGGTTCAATTACCCCTACCCAACATACACACACACACACACCCCTCTAAAAATCAGTGGAACAAATGTCCCTACTCCTTGGGTGAGAATTAAAGGGAGGAGGGAGTGTCATGGAAACATTAATCATAATAAAGCTATATTTCAGACAGCAGACCAGAGCAAGAAATAAAAGGAGGCATTACATGATAAAGAGGTAAATGCAATGAGATATAAAAAATCCTTAATGTGTACACTGAACAACAAAGCATCAAATACACCAGGGGAAAAAATGATAAAACTGCAAGGAGAGAGACAAATCTATACAGTTGAAGACTTCAACTTTCTATCAGTAATTGACAGAGCAGGAAGGCAGAAAATCAGTATGGACAGTTGAACCATCAATTAACATCTAATTGACATTTATAAAATAACAGAATACATTCTCAGACCACATCCCAGGCCATAAAACATGTTCACATTTAAAAGAACAGAAATCGGAGAAACCAAGATGGCAGCATAGGCAAACACCTAAACTGCTGCCTTGCACAACAATTTCAAAACAACTAAAAGACAAAACACACCATTCAGAACCACAAGAAGCCTGGCTGAATGGATATTCTACAACTAGAAGGAAAAAGAGAAGCGCACTGAGACTCAGGGCCCTCTTAGGGCAGGGCTAACGAAGCCAGTGATGTCTGTTTCACCCTGAGACCGCCCCATCCAAGCTGAGCACAGAAGCTTTTGCAAGTCTTGTCTCACAAGGGTGTCTCCAGCACAGAAGTTCTCCCATTGTAGACACAGCTGATCCTCACAGCCAATTGGCCTGGAAGTCAATTCCTCCCAGTGATACCAACAACAATCAAGACTTCACTACAAGACTGTACATAGTCCACAAAGGGGTGCACCAAGAGTGTCCATTTCAGGTAACTAGGGAGGCTGAGCCACTGGGCCCTATAAGATACCTAGCACACAAAGCCACTCTTATCAACTCAGGGAAGCAGCCAAGATGCAGAGACAAACAGGTAAATGAAAGAAATGGAGGAAAGCAAATAAAGTTCAAAACCACAATTATAAGGTTTTTCAAGGAAAGGCTAATTAGTGAAAACCTTGAGGATATGAAAAAGGACCAACTAGAAATTAAGCATACACTGACTGAAATAAAAAATATTATACAGAGCTCTAATAGCAGACTAGAGGACCGCAAGAATCAAATCAAAGATTTAAATACAAAAAAGCGCCCCTTTCCCCAGCTGCTGGTAAGGTGCTCGGTTCTTCCGAGGAAGCTAAGGCCGCATTGGGGTGAGGCCCTCACTTCATCTGGCGACTAGCACCGCTCCCGGCACTCGCCCTCACCATGGCCTCAGCCTCGGAGCTCGCCAGCATCCACTCGGCCCTCATCCTGCACGACGATGAAGAGACAGTGACGGAGGATAAGATCAATGTCCTCATTAAAGCAGCTGGTGTAAATGTTGAGCCTTTCTGGCCAGGCTTGTTTGCAAAGGCTCTGGCCAATGTCAACACTGGGAGTCTCATCTGCAATGTAGGAGCTGGTGGACCTGCCCCTGCAGCTAGTGCTGCGCCAGCAGGGGCCTCTTCCCCCTCCACCACTGCTGCCCCAGCTGAGGAGAAGAAAGCGGAAGCAAAGAAAGAAGAATCTGAGGAGTCTGATGATGACACGGGCTTTGGTCTTTTCGACTAAACTGGCTCTTCTGTAACACAGTCAATAAAAGCTGACCTCTGTGGCTGTTGAGCTTGAAAAAATAAAATAAAATAAAATAAAATAAAATACAAAGAAGCAAAAAATACTCAACCAGGCCCACATGGTTCACTGGTAAATTCTACCAAATATTTAAGGCAGAAATACCAATTTTCAATCTCTCTTCAGAAAATAAAGGCAGAGGAATACAAGATATTTCCTTTCTTTCACCAGAGATCTTGTACATATTTTGTTAGATTTATACCTAAGTATTACATTTTTAAGGATATTGGTGTAAAATGGTATTTTTAATTCTGAATTGTCCATTGCTATATATAGGAAAGCAGTTGACTTGTATATTAATCCTCACTCATTTTATGAGACCAACATTACCCCAAGACTAAGATCAGACAGACATTATAAGGAAAAATACAGACCAATATTCATGAGCAAAGATTTAAAAATCAACAAAATGTTAGCAAATAGAATAGAATGACATATAAAAATAATTATATACCATAACCAATTGCAATTTATCCCAGGTATGCAAGACTAGTTCAATGTTCAAACACCAATTAATGTAATCCATCACAAAAACAGTATAAAAAGAAAAATTATATAAGCCTATTAATTAGATGCAGAAAAAACATTTTTAAAAATCCATCATTCATGATAAAAACTTGGCAAACTAGGAAGTTTTCCTCAACTTAAATCTACAAAATACCTATACCTAAAACATACATAATAGTGAGAATAGATGTTTTTCCCCTAAAGTCAACAAGGCAAGGATGTCCCCTCTCACTATTCAACATTGTTTTGAAAATCTTAGCTAATGCAATAAGACATGAAAAGGAAATAAAAGATACAGAGGTTAGTAAGGAAGAAATGAAACTTTGTAAATGATACAATCAACTATAGACAATCCCAAAGAATCTAGAGAAAAACTCCCAAAACTAAAGCAATTACAGCAATTTTTAGAATATTAGATTAAGTTAATAGTTTTCTATGTACAGCAATGAAATTAGAATTTGAAGTTAAAAACAATATCATTTGCATTAGCACCCCCCACCCCAAGGCAATACTTAGGTATAACTCTACCAAAATATGTACCAGATCTCTGGTGAAATAAGTCCGAGATCTAAATAAATGGAGAGTCCATGTTGATGGATAGAAAGACTCAATATTGTTAAAATGTCACTTCTTTTCAACTTGAGCCATAGATTCAATGCAATCACAATAAAAATCCCAGCATGTTATTTTGTGGCTATCAACAAACTGATTTTAAAGTTTATATGGAAAGGCAAAAAACAACAACAAACAAAAAAAACTCAGCCAACACAGTATTGAAGGAGAACAAAGTTTGAGGGAGGGCTGATACTACTCAACTTCAAGTCTTACTATAAACTTCAGTAGTCAAGACTGTGGTATTGATTAAATAATATACAAGATTGCCAAAACTGGTTTGGCTCAGTGGATAGAGCGTCGGCCTGCAGACTGAAAGGTCCCAGGTTCGATTCCAGTCAGGGACATGGACTTTAGTTGCGGGCACATCCCCATTGGGGGGTGTGCAGGAGGCAGCAGATGTTTCTCTCTCATTGATGTTTCTCTCTTCTCTCCCTCTCTGTAAAAAAAAAAAAAAATCCATAAAATATATTTTTAAAAAAAGAAACTTGAGCTAGTTACAGAGGGTTTTATTGTTAATGCTAAAATTAAAATAAAAAAACACAACTTAATCCATGCTCTTTATAGCCATACAGGCAGAAATCCCACGATTTGAAATGCAGATGCTTCATTTCACCACCTTCATGCCAGGCAAGTCAGAGACACAAACCCAGCGCTGGCACCTCTGTGTGTAGCCCTAGGAAGCGCGCAGGCCATGCTGGGCACCAACCCCAAGGGCATGTACATGGATGTCTTCTGTACAGCCCTTATTTGTAACAGCCCCAAACTAGAATCAAACTGAAAGTTTTCAAAGGTAGCATGATGAAATTGCGGCATATTCTGTAACAGAGCACTATACAGATGAAATGAACAAACTACAGCCACATAAAGAAGCCAGGCACAAAGGAACACCAACTTAAATTCCACATGTATGACCTTTAAAACCACGCCATACTGAAATGTCCCTGTTTAAAAAACTAAACTAGAGTGCCCTGGGCAGTCCCGGATCTGGCTCTTGCTCCAACAGTGTTTGAACAGAGTAGATCCAGGGACGCCCCTTCCAGCCTCCGACCACCCTCCAGTCACCCGTCAGGACCCTCTCAGCCATCCTCAGCTCAGACCAGCCAACACTGTTTTGTCTGCTGCTGCTGTTGCTGCTGCTGCTGCTTTTCCTCGACACCTTATTGCCGAACGACCAGGAGCTCCCGATTATGAGCTCAGAGTTATTCCACCGAGGGAGGTGGAGGCTGCCGTCAGCTGCCTGGCCAGCCTGCACTTGCCGGCCCCTACACCTACCTCCCTCTGGGTTTCTGTTCCAGCTGGGATGTGGCTCTGGAGGGCTGGGCCACTTCTTCCGAGAGTTGGTGAAGAGTATCTTAAAAATGAACCAGCGTGGTGGCCGCATCCACCAGGACGTGCCGAGGCCTCCCAAGACGCGTGGGCACAAGTCAGGGCGCCCCGGCAGCCGCCTGGCCTCGGAGAGGAGCCTGAGCCAGGACCCGCGGAGCTGCCGCCTGGGTTCTGCCCGCAGACTCCCATCTCAGCATCTGCCCGAGATCCACTTCCGGGGCGAGGAGGTGAAACTTATCACAAAGATGGGCGACACCTGCTCACCTCCGCAGGCTGGCCGGCCCCCAGGCTGGGCTGGGCGAGTGTCTCTTCTGGAGGCTTCGCCCTCAAGCACCAGGGGAGCCTTGGGAGCCCAGAGGCCCTCAAGGGGCCCCTCTCCATCCCCTGGTGTCTGGCTTAAGCCTGAGCTTCTCCCTGAAACCATCAGCCATTCTTTTCACCCTGAAGTCCTCTCCCGTGCATGGGACCAAATGAATCAATAAAGATTTTTGCAGCAAAACACACACACACACACACATCCCTGCATTACAGTGTTAGAGGTGAGAACAGCATGTTGTTTGGAAGGGAGGGAGGAGATAGTAGTTGGAAGGGACCATGCAGGGCTTTCTGGGGTCTGGCCCTGTTCTGTTTCTGGCCCAGAGGGGCCTGATGGGAGTCTGCTTTATGAAAGTGCACTTTCGGAGGTAAATTATATTCACCATAGGCAAGTGGAGTTTAATCAGATCCCATCAGAATCAAATTCCTTTTTCCGTAAGATGGAATACTTTAAGCCACACTTTCCCTGGTGTTTCTGAGAGTCTATTAAGATCCTTGAGATAGCCCTAAAGAAGCCATAAGGTGTTACTTACACCTGGCATGTATTATGAATCCCCACCCCCCACCCCCCAGCAGCCCCACTGACTCTGGCCATAAATCACCCAGAATGAGAGAGATCTGGAGAAAACAGCTAACTCCCACGCCTGGGCATTCACCCTGAGGGGACGACTCAAACAAAGAGAAGAGCACCAAGTACAAAGGTCTTTATTTTCAAAAAAATTTCTTTGTTCATCTTCACCTGAGGATATTTTCCCACTGAATTTTAGGTAGAGTGGAAGAAAGAGGGAGAGACAGCCAGAAACATCCACGTGAGAGAAACACAGCCATTGGGTGCCTCCTGCAGGAGCCCTGACCAGGGCCCAGGCCGGGGAGGAGCCTGCAACCAAAGTACATGCCCTTGGCCCAATCAAACCCGGGCCCTTTGGTCTGCGGGCCGACACTCTATCCACTGAGCAACACTGGCTGGGGAAAGGTCTTTCTTTACACATCCCGTTATTTATAACCAACATGGAAGCCGTCCAAACCAACAAGAGGACACTCTTCAAACCCAGTCTCCTAAGTCCTCTCAGGGGCCATTCTGCACCCACCGGATTGATGCCCCATTCCTGAATTTATTTATTTTAAAATATGTATTCTATTGATTTTTACAGAGAGAAAGGGGGAGGGATAGAAAGTCAGAAACATGAGAAATATCGGATCAGCCGCCCCCTGCACACCCCACACTGGAGATGTGCCCAAAACCAAGGTACATGCCCTTGACCGGAATCAAACCTGGGACCATTCAGTCCGCAGGCCGATGCTCTATCCACTGAGCCAAACCGGTTTCAGCTCCTGAATTTATTTCTATGAAAAGTCTTACAAAGGTTTAGCTATTACATATCATTGAGTGAGTCATCTTTATTGGGAAGACTCAAATTGCTGGAAAAGCAGTGAAAACTTCCCGACCACACATAGTAGGATGTGGTGTTGTCCTCACGTAGCTGCCAGAAGCTGATGGAAGGCACGTCAATGGTCTCTGAGTCACCTCAATGCTTTCCCAGAGCATCTCCTGGCAAGAGGTTTGAAAAGTCTCTTGGAGCATCATCATGGTTCTTCCAAACCAGAACCTGTGCTGGACCCAGGGCCGCCTCTGACTCACGGCCAGGACTCCCAGGCAGGTCTCTTAGCTTAATTACTGGAGGCGCTGGCGTCAGTGAAGAAACTGCCAGGCCCCTCGGCTGCCTGAGGACATCCTGTCGACCGTTTGGCTGCCTCGTCTTACTGGAATGTGGCGAGGCCCGCGAGGTTCCTGGAAGATGTCAGGAGACCCGGTAAGGATGTGACTGCAGGGCACAGTGGAGGGGATTAACACGCCACGTACTTGGTCCTCCCAACAGCATTGGGAAGGTCCGTGTGTTCTCCCACTTTTCCAGATGAGGAAGCGAGAGATTCTAGGAAGGGTGTGACTCTCACGACCGTCTTGCTGTGTGACCTTGGACAAGTTGCTTAAAAATCTCTGGGCCATAGTTTCCTCTTCTGTACAGCTCATACCTTTACCTCCCAGCTCTGCAGAGAAGGGCTGGAGTCCGAAAGCCTGGTCTAGAGTCATCTCCCTGAAGAAGGAAGAGGAAAGAGCTCAGTCTCGTTTCCCCAGCCAGAGATGAGGTCAAATGGCCTCACACCTACCTGGCTTAGAGCAAATGCTCTCTGAGTGGTGCCCTCGGCTGCAAATACAATTCCTACCCTCACACCAGCCCCTCAACGGGGCTGCCTCCTCCGTACCCCCTCCTGGCTTGCAGCTTTGACACTGGAGAGGGAGGCACCCCACTGTGGATGCCCACTGCTGCCTGCCACGTCTCATGTCCAAGTCCCTGGGCCTGGCTGCTCTCTGCATCACCCAGCATTTGAAGGAAGAAGGAGAGCGTGCTTGTGAGGGCTCTCCCTGCGCCTCCTTTCCCCTTCCCAATGGTGCTAGTCACTGCAAACATCAAAGGACACGTGTCTATGATTAAAAAAAAAAAAAAGCGAACCTCTACAGCCTGGGCCGAATGCCCAAGCTAGGGACCGGGCCAGGCGAGCTTGGGGGTAGGGATGGCCCAGTAGAAACCAGGGCAAGTCTCCCAAGACTCGAGTTTGGGCTTAGATCAGGCAGCCCTGGGGTCCAGCCCCCTCAGGCAGTTACCACTTGTGCCTCCCTAAATCTGTGTCCTGTGGGCAGGGCCGGGATGGAGGTAGTGCTGCCCTCTCGCGGCCGTCAGGAGACTTACAGAGGACCGGCTCAAGCAGCGCCTCGCAGGGGCGCCCCTACCCCCTCGCGCTCACCCGGCTTTGTCCCATATGGTGCAGCCCCCACTCCGACCTCCCAAGCAGAGTCCCTTCTGTCGTAAGGAACTTGAGGTGTGCGAGGGAGCGCATCCAAAAGGCCTGAAAGGCCGGTGATTCCGCGTGCCGGATGGGGCCGCGAGGCCCTAGGGGAACACATGCGGCCCAGGACCCCCGCGTGGGGAGTCCGCGGAGGCGGCATTGGGTGCCCGCCTCTCTGCTGCGGATGCTGCGCGCTCTGGGCCCGGAAGGGAGGACGGGCAGGCGGGGGATCGAGGGGGAACCCGGGCCTCCGCGCGGGAGGATGGAGCCCGCGAGTGCAGGTGAGGGACCTCGCCGCCAGGTGGCGCCAGACAGGCTCCGACAGCGCCACCCGCTGCCTGTGGCGTCCAGGCTTCTCGGTCCAAGGGCTGCGTCTCCATCGCTGTGTCTCGGGCAACTTTCTGCTGCCCACTGCTCGGGGCCTGGGTTCTAAGCTCTTGGCACAGCTCGGAGGTAGGGGGTTAGTCCCGGGAACTGGAGTCCTGCCTCACTGACATGGGGAAGGCGGTGGCGGCCCATCATCAGACTGTGTGACTGGGCAAGCCGCTCACTTTCTCTGGGCCCCCTGCATTGTCTTTATGTTTACCAAGAACTTTATTCGGGTCTCTGGAAGCCGGAATTCCCCCGATGACAGACAGAAGTGGGACCAGCCCAGGGTTGCGGTGTCGGGGTGGGAGAAGCTGGGCCACGTGCTGGGAGAGCCTGAGACTCGCTCTCCGCAGGGGGTGACTGAGGGTGGACGGCGGACAGTGCCGCAGGTGACAGTGGCCCGCACGCTCAGAGCGGCCTTGCACTTAGGAAGGCAACGGGTACAAAGGGCTTGGTGGGCGACAGAGTTTGACCTGACGGTGACGTTCCCACTCTTGTCCCTCAGCCTAGGACAGTGGTGGGCGAACTCATGAGTCAAGAGAGCCAAATATCAACAGTACAACGATGGAAATTTCTTCTGAGAGCCAAACTTTTTAAACTTAAACTTCTTTCAGATGCTAAACACGCCACTTCTTCAAAATAGACTCTCCCAGGCCGTGGTATTTTGTGGAAGAGCCACACTCAGGGGCCAAAGAGCCGCATGTGGCTCGCCAGCTGCGATTTGCCGACCTCGGACCTAGGGCTTAGCGCAGGAGGCTGGCTTTGCCGTGTTCCCCAGAAGGGTCCGTCCCCTTGACTTTCCCAGTGTCACCCAGTCTCCCTCCTTCTCTCCTCTGGGCTTGGGTGAGCAATGGAGATGGGAGTCAACCTCCCGAAGGGCTCTGCCCATGGCCCAGACCCAGAGAGAAGCCCAGTGGCCCAGCTCAGAGCTTCCATGGAGTGGGAGATGGACTTGGGGTTCACATCCCAGAATCCTCTGAGGACCTGAGCCTTGGATGAGACCTTGAGACTGTGGGAAACTCTTCTGCCCTGAAACCCAGCGGGCATGTCCCCTGGCAGGGCACTGATTTCTGCCCCTGTCCCACGGAGCGCTGGAACTGGGGACCTGCCACCCACTGCATCGGCACCCCCGTTCTTTTCGAGAGGGCGCCCTGCAGAGGCAGGCGCTGGGAGGGAGCGCCCGGCACGCCCACGGACCCAGGGGACGAATGCTTTGTGGAACCAGTGGCTGTTTCTTTAAAAAACCCCGTAATTAAAAAAAACGAAAACAAAACAGGGCCTCAGAGCCACATTCTTCGTTCTGAACCAGCGTCTGGGTTCTCAGTCGAGGTGTCTCTCGGTGGAGTGTTGCCAGGGCAGCCCCCAGACAAGGCGCTTTAGAGACCCCCCCGACCCAGCAGGAAGCCAGGGCAGCCCGGATGGTGTTGTAAGTGGAGAGGCCCGGATGGTGTTATAAGTGAGAGGCCCGGATGGTGTTATAAGTGGAGAGGCCCGGATGGTGTTATAAGTGAGAGGCCCGGATGGTGTTGTAAGTGGAGAGGCCCGGATGGTGTTGTAAGTGGAGAGGCCCGGATGGTGTTATAAGTGAGAGGCCCGGATGGTGTTATAAGTGGAGAGGCCCGGATGGTGTTATAAGTGAGAGGCCCGGATGGTGTTATAAGTGGAGAGGCCCGGATGGTGTTATAAGTGAGAGGCCCGGATGGTGTTGTAAGTGGAGAGGCCCGGATGGTGTTGTAAGTGGAGAGGCCCGGATGGTGTTATAAGTGAGAGGCCCGGATGGTGTTATAAGTGAGAGGCCCGGATGGTGTTGTAAGTGGAGAGGCCCGGATGGTGTTATAAGTGAGAGGCCCGGATGGTGTTATAAGTGAGAGGCCCGGATGGTGTTGTAAGTGGAGAGGCCCGAATGGTGGTTGTAAGTGGAGAGGCCCGGATGGTGTTGTAAGTGGAGAGACCCGAATGGTGGTTGTAAGTGGAGAGGCCCGGATGGTGGTGTAAGTGGAGAGGCCCGGATGGTGTTATAAGTGAGAGGCCCGGATGGTGTTGTAAGTGAGAGGCCCGGATGGTGTTATAAGTGGAGAGGCCCGGATGGTGTTGTGAGTGGAGAGGCCCGGATGGTGTTGTGAGTGGAGAGGCCCGGATGGTGTTATAAGTGGAGAGGCCCGGATGGTGTTATAAGTGGAGAGGCCCGGATGGTGTTATAAGTGGAGAGGCCCGGATGGTGTTGTGAGTGGAGAGGCCCGGATGGTGTTATAAGTGAGAGGCCCGGATGGTGTTGTAAGTGGAGAGGCCCGGATGGTGTTATAAGTGAGAGGCCCGGATGGTGTTGTAAGTGGAGAGGCCCGGATGGTGTTGTAAGTGGAGAGGCCCGGATGGTGTTGTAAGTGGAGAGGCCCGGATGGTGTTGTAAGTGAGAGGCCCGGATGGTGTTGTAAGTGGAGAGGCCCGGATGGTGTTGTAAGTGAGAGGCCCGGATGGTGTTGTAAGTGGAGAGGCCCGGATGGTGTTGTAAGTGGAGAGGCCCGGATGGTGTTGTAAGTGAGAGGCCCGGATGGTGTTGTAAGTGGAGAGGCCCGGATGGTGTTGTAAGTGGAGAGGCCCGGATGGTGTTGTAAGTGGAGAGGCCCGGATGGTGTTGTAAGTGGAGAGGCCCGGATGGTGGTTATAAGTGAGAGGCCCGGATGGTGTTGTAAGTGGAGAGGCCCGGATGGTGTTGTAAGTGGAGAGGCCCGGATGGTGTTGTAAGTGGAGAGGCCCGGATGGTGTTGTAAGTGGAGAGGCCCGGATGGTGTTGTAAGTGGAGAGGCCCGGATGGTGTTGTAAGTGGAGAGGCCCGGATGGTGGTTATAAGTGAGAGGCCCGGATGGTGTTGTAAGTGGAGAGGCCCGGATGGTGTTATAAGTGGAAAGGCCCGGATGGTGTTGTAAGTGGAGAGGCCCGGATGGTGTTATAAGTGAGAGGCCCGGATGGTGTTGTAAGTGGAGAGGCCCGGATGGTGTTATAAGTGGAGAGGCCCGGATGGTGTTATAATTGGAGAGGCCCGGATGGTGTTATAAGTGAGAGGCCCGGATGGTGTTGTAAGTGGAGAGGCCCGGATGGTGTTATAAGTGGAGAGGCCCGGATGGTGTTGTAAGTGGAGAGGCCCGGATGGTGTTATAAGTGGAGAGGCCCGGATGGTGTTATAAGTGGAGAGGCCCGGATGGTGTTATAAGTGAGAGGCCCGGATGGTGTTGTAAGTGGAGAGGCCCGGATGGTGTTATAAGTGGAAAGGCCCGGATGGTGTTGTAAGTGGAGAGGCCCGGATGGTGTTATAAGTGAGAGGCCCGGATGGTGTTATAAGTGAGAGGCCCGGATGGTGTTGTAAGTGGAGAGGCCCGGATGGTGTTGTAAGTGGAGAGGCCCGGATGGTGTTATAAGTGAGAGGCCCGGATGGTGTTATAAGTGGAGAGGCCCGGATGGTGTTATAATTGGAGAGGCCCGGATGGTGTTATAAGTGAGAGGCCCGGATGGTGTTGTAAGTGGAGAGGCCCGGATGGTGTTATAAGTGGAGAGGCCCGGATGGTGTTGTAAGTGGAGAGGCCCGGATGGTGTTATAATTGGAGAGGCCCGGATGGTGTTATAAGTGAGAGGCCCGGATGGTGTTATAAGTGAGAGGCCCGGATGGTGTTGTGAGTGGAGAGGCCCGGATGGTGTTATAAGTGAGAGGCCCGGATGGTGTTATAAGTGAGAGGCCCGGATGGTGTTGTAAGTGGAGAGGCCCGGATGGTGTTATAAGTGGAGAGGCCCGGATGGTGTTGTAAGTGGAGAGGCCCGGATGGTGTTATAAGTGAGAGGCCCGGATGGTGTTATAAGTGAGAGGCCCGGATGGTGTTGTGAGTGGAGAGGCCCGGATGGTGTTGTAAGTGGAGAGGCCCGGATGGTGTTATAAGTGAGAGGCCCGGATGGTGTTATAAGTGGAGAGGCCCGGATGGTGTTATAATTGGAGAGGCCCGGATGGTGTTATAAGTGAGAGGCCCGGATGGTGTTGTAAGTGGAGAGGCCCGGATGGTGTTATAAGTGGAGAGGCCCGGATGGTGTTGTAAGTGGAGAGGCCCGGATGGTGTTGTAAGTGGAGAGGCCCGGATGGTGTTATAAGTGGAGAGGCCCGGATGGTGTTATAAGTGAGAGGCCCGGATGGTGTTATAAGTGAGAGGCCCGGATGGTGTTGTGAGTGGAGAGGCCCGGATGGTGTTATAAGTGAGAGGCCCGGATGGTGTTATAAGTGAGAGGCCCGGATGGTGTTGTGAGTGGAGAGGCCCGGATGGTGTTGTAAGTGGAGAGGCCCGGATGGTGTTATAAGTGAGAGGCCCGGATGGTGTTATAAGTGGAGAGGCCCGGATGGTGTTATAAGTGGAGAGGCCCGGATGGTGTTATAAGTGAGAGGCCCGGATGGTGTTGTAAGTGGAGAGGCCCGGATGGTGTTATAAGTGGAGAGGCCCGGATGGTGTTGTAAGTGGAGAGGCCCGGATGGTGTTGTAAGTGGAGAGGCCCGGATGGTGTTATAAGTGGAGAGGCCCGGATGGTGTTGTAAGTGGAGAGGCCCGGATGGTGTTGTAAGTGGAGAGGCCCGGATGGTGTTGTAAGTGGAGAGGCCCGGATGGTGTTGTAAGTGGAGAGGCCCGGATGGTGTTGTAAGTGGAGAGGCCCGGATGGTGTTATAAGTGAGAGGCCCGAATGGTGTTATAATTGGAGAGGCCCGAATGGTGTTGTAAGTGGAGAGGCCCGGATGGTGTTGTAAGTGGAGAGGCCCGGATGGTGTTGTAAGTGGAGAGGCCCGGATGGTGTTATAAGTGGAGAGGCCCGGATGGTGTTATAAGTGGAGAGGCCCGGATGGTGTTGTGAGTGGAGAGGCCCGGATGGTGTTATAAGTGAGAGGCCCGGATGGTGTTATAAGTGAGAGGCCCGGATGGTGTTATAAGTGAGAGGCCCGGATGGTGTTATAAGTGGAGAGGCCCGGATGGTGTTATAAGTGGAGAGGCCCGGATGGTGTTATAATTGGAGAGGCCCGGATGGTGTTATAAGTGAGAGGCCCGGATGGTGTTGTGAGTGGAGAGGCCCGGATGGTGTTATAAGTGAGAGGCCCGAATGGTGTTATAAGTGAGAGGCCCGAATGGTGTTATAAGTGAGAGGCCCGGATGGTGTTATAAGTGAGAGGCCCGGATGGTGTTGTGAGTGGAGAGGCCCGGATGGTGTTGTGAGTGGAGAGGCCCGGATGGTGTTATAAGTGAGAGGCCCGGATGGTGTTATAAGTGAGAGCCCCGGATGGTGTTGTGAGTGGAGAGGCCCGGATGGTGTTATAAGTGGAGAGGCCCGAATGGTGTTGTAAGTGGAGAGGCCCGGATGGTGTTGTAAGTGGAGAGGCCCGGATGGTGTTATAAG
Source organism: Antrozous pallidus (assembly GCA_027563665.1). Classification (NCBI taxonomy): domain Eukaryota; kingdom Metazoa; phylum Chordata; class Mammalia; order Chiroptera; family Vespertilionidae; genus Antrozous; species Antrozous pallidus. The sequence goes on from CM050508.1 coordinate 194,345,909, forward strand.
TGGAGAGGCCCGGATGGTGTTATAAGTGAGAGGCCCGGATGGTGTTGTAAGTGGAGAGGCCCGGATGGTGTTATAAGTGGAGAGGCCCGGATGGTGTTATAAGTGAGAGGCCCGGATGGTGTTGTAAGTGGAGAGGCCCGGATGGTGTTATAAGTGAGAGGCCGGAATGGTGGTTGTTAGTGGAGAGGCTCCAAGATGGAGTCCCAGGCCGAGCTGCTCTGCAGCCCTGAGGTCAGGGGGGTGACAAGCAGGAGGCGCCAGGAGTGGCTTCTGGAGAGGACACAGAGCCTCAGCAGGCGGGGGCCTGGGGACCTAAGGGACACTTTGTCCAGTTCCGGCCCTCAGAGAGAGCCTGGGGGAGAAATGCTGAGTCCTTGGTCCGCGAGGGTCCTCCTCCGGAGTGCAGGGTCCGGGCACAGGTCAAGCAGATGCAGGAGGCAGGCGGTGTCCCAGGGAGGTGGCTGGTACCCCCCAGCAGCCCGTGGACAGAGCCCTGGGGGAGGCTGGGCTGCCTCTCTGAGCGTTTCCTCATCGGTAAACCAGGCCCAACAGTGACTTCCCAGAACTCTCAGGGGAACTAAAAGAGTTTTTATCCAGGAGAGGGGACGCTTCTCCCCCCTCCACCCCAAAATGGCCCCGGAAGGCTCCCACAGCCCCAGAACCCTGTGCTCCTGCCTGACGCCCCACAGTCAGGGCAGGGCTGTTTGGTGGGCATTCACTTCCTGCCAGAGGCTAAACATGCGTATTCTTACTTAACCTTCAAAACAACACTAGGAGGTACTAAGCCCCCCACCCCCTTTTTTGGGGGAGACACAGAGCTGAGTCTTCCCTCCTGCTGTCTGAGTGGGGCCCTGGGTGGAGATTAGGGAAGGGTGTGGCGCTTGGGGGGGACACAGGCCGGTCTAGGGCCAGTGGTGGGCAGCAGTGTGCTGGGCACAGGCTCCTGGGGAGCAAGACAGGTGGGGGGCGGGGGGGACACAGAGGGGAAGCAGACTCGGTTCCCAAACACTGACCTCAGGTTGCAGTGCCGCTCAGGGAAGGCTCATGTGGGGTGCAGGAGGGTGGAGGAGGGCTGACTGGTCTGGGGGGCAGGGAAGGTGTGAGGGTGAGTAGGAGCCAGGGGGCAGAAAGGGGAGGCTGGAGTGCAGATTTGGGGTGGAAACAGGTTCAGCCCCCAGGCAGGGAGAGTAAGGGGAGGCGCAGTGGGAATTGGGGGTTGAAGAGGGGAGAGCGGTGGGCTCTGCTAGGCCGGTGGGCGGGCAGGGCCGGTGCGGGGAGAAGGCGCCGATTCAGAGCCAGGAGCAGGGCCCGGGCTGGGCGAATTCAATGAAGCGGGAGGCAGGGCCTAAGGTGAGGGGCCGGGCGGTGGCCTGGGGGGCTGGGCGGTGAGGCTCTTCACAGGGGGAACGGGAGGAGCAGGGGTGGCCAGGGTCACGGGGAGGCTTAGGCTGACAGCCGGGAGGGCTTGTGGGCCCCAGCTGGGGAGCCCCGACCCTGGGGAGCCAGGGAAGGGGGAGCCCGGAGCAGCAGGAAGAGCCAGTGGTAGAGGCCGGGGCAGGTGGGGGACCAGGGACATGGACGGCCCGACGCCCAGAGGCGGGTCCCCGGGAGCAGTGACTGAGGGAGGGAGGCAGGTCGGTGTGTGCGGGGCGATGCGGGGTCTCCGGGAAGGGGGCGGCGGCGGCAGGTCCAGGGGTGAAGACCCTGTCCCCCGGGGGCTGCAGGAAGAGGTCTCGCTCTCAGGTCGCAGGGGTGCACCCCCGCCCCCCACTGGCTTCCTCGGGACGCTCCCCTCCGGAACGGTCTCCCCCGGAGGCTCTGCTCCCGGGGCAGCCGCGGCGGCTGCGGGAGGTGCTGGTCCGGGGCCGGAAGAGGGGGCGATGCGGGGCCCAGGCTCCTCCACCTGCCAGAGCGCAGGAGCCGAGTTCGGGGCCTCGCTCTGCCGGGTGGCTCCGGGCCCCGCTCCGCCACGCAGGGGGCTCCCCGCTCCCCTCCCCTCCCACGGGCGCAGCCGGGTCTCATTACCGCCCTCCCCCTCGCGGGCCGGGGGGTCCCCGTGGCCGGGGGCGGGGCGGGTCCTAATCAATCCCAGGCCGGAAATTCCTCCCGAGGGGCCCCGGGCTGCGGGGCGAGGGGGCTGGCGCGGACCTGGCAGCGCTCCCGCACCCCCTCCTCCGGGCCCGCCCCCCGCATCATGGAAACTGGGCCGCCGGCCGACCCCTCGCCCCGATCCACGTCCCTGCCTCCGGGGCGGGCGGGGCTCCTGGGCCCCCTCCCTGGCCAGTTCGCGGGGCTCTGGCTTCGGGACAAGCACCCCGCACCCCATATTGGACCATCTTCTCAGGGGAGTTAGGGAGCCCGAGTGGGACCCCCGACATCCCACTGGGCTCCCCCAGCTCGGGCGGCCCAGTCGCCCCTGTGACCCGCCCCCGCGCCGGCGGACTCCGTGCGCCCTGCGCTGTCGGCCCCCCGCCCCGCGGGACCCCACGCGCCCATTTCACGGGTGGAGACGGTGAGGCGCGGAGAGGGAAGGCGGGCGAAGAGGGAACTCGGGCCGCCGCCTCCAGGCAGCCCCCGGGGGCGCCCCCACGCGTCCTCTCCGGGCGCCGGGACTCGGGGGCTCCGATCGGCGCGGGGGGGGGCGGCCGCCCGCACTGAGCTCCCTGCGGGGCGGCGGCGGGCTCCCAGCTCCGGCTCCCCGCGAGGGGCGCCCCGGGGCCTGCGAACGGGCACCGGGCTTACCTGCGACCCCAACCGGAGCTTCGCTTCCTCCCGGCTGCGGGGCCGGCCGATCCCGCGGGCTCCGAGGGGCGGGGCCTGCGGGGGGCGGGGCGGGGCGGGGCCCACATTCCGGGGAGACGGCGGCGGTGCCTCGAGCCCAGGCGCGCGGACTCGGACCCGGACCCAGCCGGGCGCAGCGGCGCCAGGTAAGCAAAACTGGGGCGGGGTTTGCCCCCCACTTTCCCCAACTTTTCGTGTGTCTCCCCGCCCGGAAAGGCCCGGGCCCCCCTTCTCCGGCCGGAGTGAGGACGAGGCGGAGGCGGGAGTTCCGAGTCCCGAGAACTTCGGAGGCCGGACCTCGGGCTGCACGTCCAGGTTCTGGCCTCGCTGAGCCCCCCGAGCCGGGGTCCCGGAGCCCCTCTCCCTGCACCCCCCGGACCCTCCTCCTCAGGGAGGGGGCTCAGCAACCCTCCCCGAGGCGGGATTGACTCGGGAGGGCGGGCACCGGGCTCGGGGCCGGGACAGGCCTCCCGCTCGTGCACAAGGGGGGCCGGGCCTCGCCTCCCGCCGGGACGCTCCGTGGCTGCCCCGCGAGTGTCCGGCTCTGAGCGGGGTCCGGGGCCGCAAGGATTGGGGAGCCCCACCCCCGTGACCCGCTGGCGCCCTCGGCCGCAGTTGCCTTCGGTGAGAATCGGGCGGTGGACGCGGCAGCTGCTGCCCCGCGGTGCGGGGCCTGGACTCCCAGTCCTGCTTTGGGGCGGGATGGTCCCGCCTGGAGCTTCGGGGTGCGGGTGGGGAGTGGGCAGGGCAGCCAGGCCTCTTCCCCCGGGCCCTGGGGCGGTTCCAGCGCTGGAGCTGGTTGGAAACCTCACAGACTGGGGCTGAGGACGCACCCCTGGACCCCGAGGTCCTAGCCCTCCTCCTGCGGGCCCGGGGCGCCCTGGGCGGGGGCCCCATTTCTCCTGCCCCGGACCCAACCCCCAGGCCGGGCCGGACCAGCAGCCGGGAGGGGCTTCGGCCAGCCGCCGGCCGGGGCCCGAGGCGCCAGGGCGGTGCTGCACCGGCCGGGACGCGGGCCACGGAGGCCGGAAAGGAGGCCAGGCGGCGGGAAAGGGGGTGATTCATGCGGAGGAGCCAGGACTGGAAACGCTGCAGCCTGGAGCAGCCCGGTCCGGGCCGAAGGGAGCTGGAACGCCAGGAGGGAGTCCCGGGGGCCGAGCCCGGCCCGCACCCCCTGCCTCCTGCCCGCACCCCCTGCCTCCAGCCGCCGCAGCCCGGAATTAAGGAAACCCGGGGCCCGGCCTGCGCCGGTCCAGGTTCGGGCGGTCTCGAGTCTCGCTCAGGTCTCTCCCGCTGCAGCTCCGATGCTGGCTGAGGTCCGAGGAGGAGGGGGCGGCCGGAGGCTGGAGTCACCCCCCTTCCTGCGCCGCAGCATGTGAAGCGCAGTGTGGGCAAGTGGGGCCGCCAGCGACTCCTGCGGCCCCGGCGGTCCCTCCCCCGCTCCCCGCTTTACCACGGCGCCACCACGTGCGGGGCTGAGGCCGGCCGGGCGGGACTTCCACTGGAGACGCCGCTCCGGGCTCCCACACCTCCCGGCCCGGGGCCCGCGGGTCGGCGGGCGGCCAGAGCCCCGCAGCCCAGGGTGCGCCAAGGAACAGCCGGCGCCCCGCCCTCCTCCCCGCCCGCAGGCTCGGCCAACTCGGGCTCCTGCGCGCGGGCCTGGCTCCGAGCTCCGCTGCGGAAAACCGGCGTGGGGGCGGCTCCCCGCCTGGCAGCCCGGGAACTCCGGGGGTGGCCTCCAGGGATCTTCAGGCGTCCTGGGCGAGGCAGCCCGACCTTCCCTCCCGGATCTGCGGCCCCGACCCCAGGCTCGACGGCTCAGCCCCCGCCCCCCGCTTCTCTCCGCAGAGCGCCCGGACGACGGCGAGATGACGGCCGGGAGCCCTGGAGGCCACGGGAAGGTCCGGAGGAGCCCCGAAGGCCGTGTCTCCCGCCTGGGCCGCCGCCTGGGCCGCCGCCGGCGCCCGCGCTCCCCTCCCGAGCCTCTGCGCGTGCGGGCTCGGCTGCGGTTGCGCTCGCCGTCGGGGGCGTTCGCGGCGCTGGGAGCGCTCGTGGTCCTGGTGGGCATGGGCATCGCGGTGGCCGGCTACTGGCCGCACCGCGCCGGAGCGCCAGGGCCCCGGGCCAACGCCAGCGCGCCCCCGGGGAGCGAGCTGCGGCGCGAGGGTCGCGGGGCCGGCCGGGCGCACGGCCCACACGAGCGGATGCGGCTCCTCGGGCCCGTGGTCATGGGCGTCGGCCTGTTCGTGTTCATCTGCGCCAACACGCTGCTCTACGAGAACCGCGACTTGGAGACGAAGCGGCTTCGCCAGGACGCGCTGCGGGCTCAGGCGCTGAGGCCCCCCGACGGCCCTGGCTTGGACTGCGCCCTCCTGCCCAGCCCCGGCCCCAGGACTCCGGACGCCGTAGGCTGTGCGGAACCAGAGAGCTGGGACTTGTCCCCGCGCCGGGCTCCCTCACCTGTCCCCTCGGTGCGGAGTCTGCGTTCTGAACCCGCTAATCCTCGCTTGGGGCTGCCTGCCCTGCTTCACAGCTACCCGCTGAAGGGCCCGGGGCTGCCCCCGCCTTGGGGCCCACGGACCCAGACCGGCCATGTGATCATCACCGTGCAGCCCTCGGGCTCCGGCATCGAACACTCCAAGTCTCTGGATGTGGGCCTCGGGGAGCTCCTGCTTGGGGCGCCTGCAGCTCGGGACTGTGCTCACGGAAGCTGGCCCCGGCTGGACCGCCTCAGTCTGGAGGGTTATACCAAGTTGGGAGGAAGAGGGGACTTTGGGGCTCCGGTGTGAGGAGCAGGGGGCAGCCTCTGAGGCTGCAGCATGGACCATAGTCAAAGGACCAGGAGTCCTGATGTCTAGTAGATGCTTGTCACACCCCAGCCTGGAGAAGGGGTGCTCGGCCCAGCAGCTGCTAAGGCGTCCCGACTTGCCTGTCGGCAGAGAAATGCCAACTGCACAGGGTTCAATAAGCTAGAAAGTTTTAATGTGAACTCGAGACCAGCATGACTCGGCCTCAGGAATTCCTTTAGCCTCCAAAGTGGCCTTAGCCCGGAACAGGTACCTGAGGAGGCTGGAAGTCCAGGCCGGGGCGATTGGGAGGTGCACCTGGTGTCTTGGCAAACCCCAGTGGTGGGCAGGAGCCCCTAAGACTTGGAAGGTAGGTTCCGATGTTACAGGTTGGGACAGGCTCCCTCCAAGGTGGCACTGGTGAGGGGATTTGGGCCTCCAGGAAGATGGGCAATGGGGTACAGTTCAGTTGTGACCCTCCACTGCCATCTGGGATGGGGACTGAGCCTTTAACTCCCACCACCTCAATCCCTTTCTTCCCCCAGCCATGCAGGGTATATCCTACTAGGGCTACAGACTGCCAATGCCTCCAGCTGAGGGCCCGGCCCTCCCCAGCAGGTCTGAGAAGCCCCTTCTCTCCTGTTCTGGTCTATGCTGCAAAGTCTCCCTTCATTGGGCAAAAGGCATTTGCCAATTCTCAGAAACCTTTTTATACAATATCGAAGCTGCGTTTTGGCCAATGTGGGTAACTTACTTTTTAGCAAGAGGGGAAGATAACTTTAAATGTTGATCAATCCTCACAGATTCAGTCCTTTTTTTTTTTTTTTGAAGTTTATTGAAAAATGCAGTACAAGAAGCAAGACCAAACACGTCTAAACACTACAGCCACTTCTCTTACTACAAAAGGCCAAAACAGCAGACTTAATTATTGCCTATTTAACCTAAGGATTTTGCCAATTTGATTCTGCTGCCATAGTTCCTATTTTGTCAAGAAATGTAAACAACTACTTGATATGATTCATAATTTTTAAAAATTTTACAAAGCTCCTTCATTTTTGTCACCAAAATAGTACATTTGAGAGAGATTTGTAAAAGAACCAGCCTGGGCAGAGATCCTGGCAGCCAGTTCCCCGGGGCATTCCTCGGTGTCGGTAAGGCCATAGCCGGCTCCATTCTCAGCGCTGAGGGCACCGCTGGCCCCTCACCCTCGGCTGCCCTGCTGCACACACGGGGTGGGGTGGGGGCTGGGAAGGGAGAGGAAGATGCCCTGACAGCCAGGCTCTGGGCCCTCAGCTTATAAATGCAGGTCCAGTTTGGTGGGTTGGGTGGGGGGCAGAGACCTCGGGTGGCTTGGAGGAAGTCTTTATTTCCCAGTGAAATAAAAATAAAATTGCAGTGAGAATTGTCACTGTGATGTGTCTGAGTCACTTTGGGGAAACTGCCAAGTCCCTCTCTTCGCTTCCTACCTGGACTGAGCCTGCTTTTCTTCATGCGCACACACACGCACACACACACAACTGCAGGAAGAAAAATCCAAACCAATGCCAAACCTCAAGCTCTGTCAGCAGAGAGGGGGGAGGGGGAAGAGGCTTGGAAGGACACCCCTCTTGCTAGCTTGTCCCCATCGTGACTTCCCAATGCTGGAAGGGACTTACAGATCTGCCCCAGTTCACAGGCATGGGAGCAGCGAGCAGTGCACTGAGTGGGTGACAGCTGAGGGGAGGGTGGCCCCCTGACGCGTGGTCCTGTGCTGAGAGCTGCCACACTGGGGGGTGGTCACCTGGAAATACTTCTTAGCGGGACCTGAATGAGGTGAACCTCACCCTTCCCCCGTGTGCACATTCCCAGGACTAGAAAGCCTTTCAAAAACCTCATTTTCTTTGCCCAAATCACCACTAGAAATGTGCCATTCGTGCTTTTGGCCCAAAGTGCCTATTTTCCTGCAAGTTTTGCTCTCCTGAGATGGGAGGTGGGGGGTACTTAGCAGAGCCAGTGCTTCTGGTGAGGTAAAAGGGTCGGAGGGCAGGAAGGTGAAGGCCACGATCTGTTAAAACATTCACAGTATCGACAGAACTGAGCAACTTCTTATATCTTTGATCTAAAGAATCTCCAAAAAGCAAGAACAGGAGGGAGAAGGAAAAGCAATGCCACATTCTCAGCAGAGGTCTCTGCCTCCCCCAAACCGCCCTCCACAAGGGACAGGGACACTTTCCTGGGCTGGATCAGGACAGCACCCTGCCCGACATTCCTGTCAAGTCACATCAGTGGCTCTGAGAAAGGGCTGGCTTTTAAAGTTTCTACTGTCCCCCAAAGGGTATAAGACCAGGGGAGAGCAGGGCAGCCCCATGCAGCTGGCTTTGGCCCCGGCGCAGCGGACAGAGTCTTTGGAGGCTTCCCAGAAGAATTCTGTGGACCCTGTCAGCATCTGGGCTGGATTCCTGGTCAGGGCACATGCTGGGTTTGCAGGCTCGATCCCCAGTAGGGGGTGTGCAGGAGGCTGGGTTGAAGGGGTTACAAGCCACCCCATAAAAACCAAAAAGCTCTTTAAAAAGAGTTCGTAGAGTGAAAAGTTGAACAGTTCTAGTATCACAATATAGAAAAAGGTATTCAAAAGATCAGTGATGTCTAAAAGACTGTTGGTATAAACTCCAAATAGAAAATGAAATTAATTTTCTGGTGGTTTGGAACCTCGAAAGTCTGAAGTCTGACTATTGCAGGTTAGCTTCTTTATCATTTCTCTGGTTTTCTCTTGGACGGGAAACGGGCAGGGAGTCGGGGGTAAGTGATTCCTAGAGGAAAGAAAAGCAAAGTCGATAAATCCTCCAGGGAGTCTCACCCAGTCCCATCACCAAGTTCTGTGGCCACAAGCGATAATCAAGGCCTGAGGGTTTGACAGGACCGTCCTGACGGGATGGAGAGGAGCTTCAAGTCATTTGCAAAACGCTTTTAGGCATGAATTTATCTGGCTCCCCGTCTCTCAAAAAAGCAGCTCTCCTGCTTCCAACTCTCTAGTCTGCTGCGAGAACGTCAGTCATGTCTCCCGTCCCCCAGCCCTCCGTTTCCAGGCAGCCTGGCCCTGCCTTTCTTGGTTTTGCTCTCCGCTGTCTCTGTAAGAGAGAGCGCAGAGCAGCAGAGAGGAGAATGGAGAGGTGCGCCAGGTGGAGAGGCAAGGGGCTGCATGAAGATTCAGGAGGTGGGTGGGGTTTGCTTCCAATTTGGGGTATCTCCTCCAGCCCATCACTGCGGGAGCTGCTAAGGGCGGAGGACCCAGGAGACCTCGCTGCTTTAGTTGGAGCCAAATACTCAATTAACTCCTACGTCGCCCTCGTCAACCTCTCCTCTGCCTTCACCGTGCCAGGCTCCAGGGTGGACCCTCTGGGGGGACGGCTCCCAGCGTGGCCAGGGTCCCGGCCAGGGCTCTCTTGAGGCTGGGAGAGGGCGCCCCTCTACCACAGCAAGAACAGCTACCTGAGCTCATTCCTCAGAGATTTCAGTCTCCTGATGGACGACCACCTTGGTCACCGACATGTCTGGATGCTGCTCCTTGGCCTCCTTGATGGCCTGCACGAGGACCTGAGGACAGAAGGACACCGTCAGGCAGGAAGCAGCTTGGCTGGTAAGGCAAGGTTACAGGACAGTGTTTTCCTGACAAATTCAATCCTGTCTGCAGCACCAGGGCAGCATTCAGGCTAAGCCAAGCTGACAATGACCTTCTCCACTCTATCCTGCACAGGGAGGCTCCTGGGCTAAGGGCACAAAGACAGGGAAGGCCGGAGCCTCTTTAAGGGATCAAGAGGGACTTCAGGGGTGAAGGCTGCACCTGCTGGGTGGTCTGGGAGGATCCACTCAGAAGTGAGTCTAAAGGACAAGGCAAAATCTGTGCTCAACAAAGCGTAGCTGGGAAGTTCCGAACAGGAGCGGAAATGAAGACACGCGCTACCAAAAGAAGAGGGGGCTTTGGCTACAGCAGGGGGAAGAAAGGAAGAGCGGGAGGGCTCGTTCCAAGCCCAGTACCAGCCCCACATTACTTATTGTTACACAGTTAATCTCATAACAACCCCTGCACGACGGGAAACCATTACTTCCCTTTTATAAAGAAGAAACTGAGGCTCAGGGGTGAAGATGCCTGAAGTTTCACAGCTAGCAAGTAACGCAACAGGCATTTTAACTCAAGTCCACTGGACTTTCCTCTTTACCGCAATTTTTTAGATGGGGGGCTGTTTGAGCATCTGAAGGTGTTTTGGTCATTTCAGGTAAGCTAGAGGGAGCAGAGGGGAAGAAGAGCAATGAAGTCACTCTCCTTGAGCTGCAAGTCTCTGCGCCTTTAGCCTTTCTCAGAGAAGTGCTCCTCTATCCCCATTAAAAAGAACTCTAGCTAGATCTGACCAGCTGACTACTGTCCCAGGTTCTTAAGAACCTTCTCTAGGCCTGGCTGGTGTGGCTCCGTGGTTGACTATCGATCCATGAACCAAGAGGTCCCAGGTTCGATTCCTGGTCAGGGCACATGCTGGGTTTGCAGGCTCAATCCCCAGTAGGGGGTGTGCAGGAGGCAGCTGATTGACATTTCTCTCATGCACTGATGTTTCTCTCTCTCCCTCTCCCTTCTTCTCTGTCTGGAAACCAGTTACACACACACACACACATATATATATATATATATATATATATATATATATATATATGTAAAATTTTTAAATACTTTAAAAAAATATATTTTATTGATTTTTTACAGAGCGGAAGGGAGAGGGATAGAAAGTCAGAAACATCAATGAGAGAGAAACATCGATCAGCTGCCTCTTGCACGCCCCCTACTGGAGATGTGCCCGCAGCCAAGGTACATGCCCTTGACCGGAATCAAACCCGGGACCCTTCAGTCCACAGTCCGATGCTCTATCCACTGAGCCAAACCGGTCTCGGCTGTATATATATAGAACGGTCTCTAAGCCTTAGCTGGTGTGGCTCAGTGGGATGACATCATCGGTGCACCAAAAGGTTGCCAGTTCTATTCCCAGTCAGAGCACATGTCTGGGGTTGCAGGCTTGATTCCCAGTAGGGGGCTTGTGGGAGGCAGGCAATTGGTATTTCTCTCTCACATTGATGTTTTTCTCTCTTCCTCCCCCACTCCCCTTTTAAAAATCAGTAAATGTGTTTTTTAGAGAACATCTATGATGGAGAATAGGGGAAAAAGGGAACTCCTCTCTCATCTCCTTTTTTTTGGTTAATCCTCTCCCTCACTGACCTTTTTGCTCAGCTCATCTGCTCATGCTTCAAGGCCCCACTCAAGCCTTCTCTTTGGTTGTTCTGGTCTTCGCCTCCCTCTCTATGGAAGCCTGCACCATACAACTCCCGAATAGGCCTCCTTAAAGGGCTCCCGCAGTCCATCCAGGGAGCACCTCACCTACTCCTTTCGTGCAGCCCTCAGCACCGAGCGAACCGTGGGGCCTGTGCATCTCTCTGAGCTGTCCGGTGAGCTTGTCCCTGTGTCACACAGCCCTGAAGACACCTCCGATTGTCTCTAATCTATAGACAGTGGAACCGTATCTCAGAGACGTAACCTCATCTGCTCAAGGGCATACCCCCGTGGAGTCAGGATTCTACCCAGGTGCATCTCACCCTGAACCCCACGCACTTTCTCTGCCCACCACTCTTGCTGTCCAGCAGACTGAGCGAGCACAGAGTGGGGGCCCAGATCACATGAGACTGAGGAGGGGGTGCAGGCTGGTGATGCAGCAGGATCCACTGAGCCTCTCACTTGGGTGAGCAGCCTTGTCGCTGGGACCCTGAGTCCAGCATTCTTAACTGTAAGTCTCATGCTTGCTACCCAGCGAACAGCTAGCACCCTGCTCAGGTTTTCTGTTGTTTTTTAAGGCGCTCAGCATATCAGCAGAGCGGCCACACTTCATTGCTCCAGCACTCCTGTCAATGATTCCAGAAGCATCTGCATGCAGTGTTTTCCGCCCCCTCTTCTCTGCAGCATTAGTTCTAACCTCACCGGCAGAGAATTGGGAACATTAATCCTGACCTTATTATTTGCTAATTGCTTGTAGCACACAATTAGCACCTAATTAACATAAAAACATAGAATTTAGCTCTCAGAAAGGCCCAGAAATTATCTAGATCAGCGTACTCTTTTAGGAGAGGCGAAAAAATCAGAGGTAAAGTGATTTGCCCAATGTCACACAGTAAGTCAGTGAAAGAACTAGGGCAGAAATCAAGTCCGGTCTATGTCCCCCTAGTTGCCTCCTCAGCTATGACAGCCCTGAGGGTTCTTTTGCTTTGATATCACCTGCTGTCCTAGCACACCATGTGACACAGGCAGTATCTCACTTCAGTCTTACAACCTTGGCAGGAAGGTGCTAAAGTGCCCATCTTACACATGACGAAGCAGAAGCCTAGGGAGTTGAGAGCTAGGGTTTGGTGAGACCTAGGATTTAAATTCAGCTGTTTGGAGTCTAAAGTCCATTTCTTCCTATTACACTTCCTTGCTTCTCCAGACTACTGCCCCCACCCACAGGCCTCTGTGACCCGAGTCCCTCACATCTCCTCAGCATTCCCACCTGATCGTGGTCAATATCGGCATCTCCTGTGATCACAATTCTCTTTTCAATCCGGGTCTCTGATATCCCACCTTTGACAGTCTGAAACCAAAGGGAGTCATATGAGAAAGAAAGAAAAAGAAACAGCAAAAGATTATTGTGAAAACTCCACTCTAAATTTTAACCTGCTGCTGGGTTCTGGATAGAACAGCTTCTCACCTACTTGTCCAAAGTCTTGGGTGAGCCTCTGAACGAACACACCTCTACGCCCTGAATTGCTAATTCTCCAGTGAGTTACACAGAAAGCCAGGATTCTCCAGCTGTTTATTCCCCCTTCTTCTTTCTCACAAATGCCACAGAAATTCAGCGAGTAATCGATGTATTTTGTTTCTTCATTACTGTATATTTTATTTGACTATTTTCAGGAGGAAAAAAAATCAGAAGACTGACCAAAAGTCTCACACAACCTGAAATTATCTCTTTATTTTAAAGCATTTTCATATTATTGATGTCAAAAGGGCATCAAATAATCCCTCAGCGTGGCTTGGTTTCCCAATTTGAACGTGAAGAAAATCAAGGTCTAGGGATGCTAAGTAACTGGCTTCCAGCCATCCACGTGTTGATGGCAGAGCTTGGTCAGAAATTTGGATTTCCTACTTATAGGAAAATGCATTTTCTTCCAGTGCTACAGCAAACAGGGTTGTCCCTGACTTCCTGAGCAGCTTCAATGTTAGACATGTTGTCCCTCTTGCCCCCATAAGCACTACTGTACTAGCTAATAATTCCAATATTTCAGCGTACAAACTCTAGTTCCCATGGCCCTGATCCTGGACATGACATAAAAATTCTTTGTTGGACCCTGAGTTCTGATATTTTTGGCTTGGAAACTATGTTTGCATTTTAATACCAACAAACTTGCCCTTGAATTGACTTATTAAACTTACTTCCACCGCCACATAAGAGACTCACTGATCGGAGATATGAAAAGAGAACACCCCCATGTGACCTATGAGACTGTTAGTAGGTGGGGGTCCTCTCAGGGTCTCTCTAGGTTAATCCTGGGGGAAGCAGCAGGACCTTTCCACCTGGGACACTTGGCATAGTTTGGCTCACAGGGGATGGAGCAGAAAGCCCTGGTTTATGCATCAGGGTCCTTCCTGCGGAGAGGCAGCAAGCTTGCTACATCACGGGACTCCAGGAGGAAGCACTGGCTGGTCTGTCACCTTGGTAATCTGAGTGGTGGTGGTGCTGCTGGTGGTCTCAGAGGTGATGGTCTGAGCTGTCAGCAAGACTCCTGGGTCCAAGTCCCCGTTGCTCTCGTCAGTCTACAGAGGGAAGGAAGCACAACCCACCATTATGCCTCAGAGGAAGCCTTGTGGGCAAATGTTGTAGGATGCAGTTTTGCTCTTCAGCTGTCCATTCTAAACCAACCCCCCCCCCCATTACTTTACAGTGATCTCTTAATAAATCAAAATTTTAAAAATACCTGGGCAACATGGCTCCTCTAAAAAAAGTTGGAGGGGCCCAGTTTCCCTTAGCATTGGGTTTCATAGGGGTGGGTCAGAAGGAGGAGGCAGAATGTGGCTGTAGGTTCAACAAGAGTGACAATAACTACGCACTGTCACGATCTTCTCTGAGGCTCACACAGCCCTCTGAAACAATTCAAAGGGCCGAGGTTCATACTCCCAGGAAAGAAAACTCAGGCTCAGAAGATGGCGGCATAGGTAAACACCTATCTTGCCGTCATAAACAGCAATTTTAAAACTACAACTTAACGAAAGAACAAACACCGTCCAGAATCACCAGAAAGCTGGCCGAGTGAAAATCCCACAAATAAAAGTGAAGATAAGACACTGTGACTCGGAGGAGCTGCGGCCGACGGCGTTGAAAGATTCGCGCGGAGAGAGGTTTGGAGCGCGCGCCAGCGGAGAGGGCGGGCGGCTGAAAACCGGCCAGTTTTCCCGAACGGGGAGACAAAGACGTCCCATTGGACTGATCCTCCAGCTCTGGGCGAAGTCCAGGGAACCCACTGTCACACGGGGTGAAAACTGGACAGTGGGAGGGCATGCCGAAGCTCGGGTGCTACCGAGTCTGCTGGCTTGTGGAGAAGGCAAGCTTGCGCGTGACCGAGTAGAGAGCACTCTGCGACTTGCTATCTCATTCGGGAAACCGTCAGACTGCTTTGTTTTACGACCCTGGGTGAGACATTGGGTGTGCAGACTCATTTGGGGAGAGTCTGAATTCCCCAGCAGCCGGTGGGGCTCCACAGCAGCTCTCTCTCAGAGGTGCTGCCGGCCATTGCTCCCAGCACAGAGTCCCTGAGGCCACATAGTGTGGAGCTAACGCTGTCTGCTTGGCCCGGAGACTCCGCCCATCCAACCTGAGCACAGCTGAGCTTCACAGACAATTGGCCTGGAGGTCAACCCCTCCAAGTGCTAACAACGATTAACCTGAGCTTAACTTCAGCAAGACTGTGCAACCCATATCCACCTCAGGTAACTGGGGAGGCTGAGCCACTGTCCCTAGTAGGAAGTCTACCACACAAAGCTAACTGACCAACTCAGAGAAGCAGCTACCATGCAGAGACATGGAAAGAAATCAGATGTGAAAGAAATGGAGGAAAAAAAACAACTGGACATGGAATTCAAAACCACAGTTATAGGGCTTCCCAAGAGGCTCCTACAAAAGGTCAAGACCTATAAGGAAATAAGCAAGACCACAAAGGAAATGAATGAGTCCTACAAGGAAATGAACGAGTCCCTCAAGGATATGAATGAGACCTGCAAGGAAATGATCAAGACCAACGTGGAAATGAATGAGTCCTACAAGGAAATGAAGGAGACCCTCAAGGATATGAAGGAGACTCTCAAGGATATGAAAAAGGACCAACCAGAAATTAAGCATACACTGACTGAAATAAAAAATATTATACGAAGACCTAAAAGTGCTCTGGAACACCCAAGAACCAAGTTCAAGATTTAAAATACAAAGAGGTAAAATCCACTCAGCTGAAAAAGCAAGAAACCAAAAGAATCCAAAAAATTGAAGATAGTGTAAGGGGCCTCTGGGACAACCTCAAGCATATCAACATCTGAATTATAGAGATGCCAGAAAAAGAGAGCAAGACAATGAAAACCTATTTGAAGAAATAGTGACCGAAAACTTCCCACACCTGGTGAAAGAAATTGACTTAGGAGTCCAAGAAGCGCACCGAACCCCAATATACAGGAACCCTAAGAGGACCACACCAAGGCACATCATAATTAAAATGCCAAGAGCAAAAGACAAAGAAAAAATATTAAAAGCAGCAAGAGAAAAACAGTTAATTACCTATAAGGAAGCACCCATACGATTGTCAGCGGATTTCTCAACAGAAATGATGCAGGCCAGATGGGAGTGGCAAGAAATATTCAAAGTGATGAATAGCAAGAATCTACAGCCAAGATTACTCTATCCAGCAAAGCTATCATTCAGAATTGAAGGTCAGATAAAGTGCTTCGCAGATAAGAAAAAGCTAAAGGACTTCATCACCACCAAACCAATGTTATATGAAATGCTGAACGATATTCTTTAAGAAGAGGAAGAAGAAAAAGATAAAAGTGTAAATTAGGAACATCAAATACACATCTATTAACAAATGAATCTAAAAATCAAGTGAATTAATAAGCTGATGAACAGGATATACTGGTGAATGTAACAGAATCATGGACATAGAGAGGGAATGGACTGACAACTCTTGGGGAGAAAGGGGGTGTGGGAAGTGCAGCAAGAGACTGGACAAAAATCATGCAACTATGTGAGAGTACAGTGGAGGGGGGTGAGGGCCTAGGGTGGGATGGGTACCAGATGGAGGGGAGCTATAGGGGGAAAAAAAGGGAACAATGTAATTAATAAAATGAACAATAATGATTAAAAAGAAAGAAAGAAAGAAAGAAAGAAAGAAAGAAAGAAAGAAAGAAAGAAAAGAAAAAAAAAAGAAAACTTAGGCTCAGAGAGGGAATGATTTGCCCCCAAACTAAAAACTATTGAGTGGCAGTTGTCCTCTCTACAAATCTGGAGTTCCTTGTACACAGCACCCAAAACAGGACAGGTGTCAGCTCTTGGTTGCTAAGGCATGGGTAGGTTCTGAATCATAGGGTGAGCTTTCCAGAAGGCCTGGGAAAGGCCAAGGAATCTCAGGCTATCTTCTTTGAAGATGAAGATGGGAGATGGGAACAAATGAGGTAGGAAATGTCCCTTTAAGGCAAAATGTAAGGAAATATAGACACTATCTCAAAGATATTTCTAAGAACTCTATTATTGAAATGGCTCCTCCTTATTATAGGAGGGATTGGAAAGTGTTCAGGCTCTGGCCGGGTAGCTCATTTGTTTAGAGTCGTCCCAATATGCCAAATTTGCAGGTTCAATCTCCGGTCAGGGCACATAAAAGAAGTAACCAATCCTACCTAATAAAAGAGTAATATGCAAATTGACTGTTACTCCAAGACACAAGATGGCCTTCAGGGGAGGGCAGTTGTAGGCACTTAGGGATGACTAGGCCAGCAGAGGAGGGCAGCTGGAGAAGACCAGGCCAACAATGGAGGGCAGTTGGAGGGCACCAGGTCAGCAGGGTAGGGCAGTTGGGGAACCCAGGCTTGCAGGGGAGGGCACTTGGGGGAACCACATCAGCAGAGTAAGGCAGTTGACAGGGACCAGGCTGGCAGGGAAGGATAGTTGAGGGGGACCAGGCCTGCAGGGGAGGGCACTTGGGGGGAACCACATCAGCAGAGTAAGGCAGTTGACAGGGACCAGGCTGGCAGGGAAGGATAGTTGAGGGGGACCAGGCCTGCAGGGGAGGGCAGTTGGGGGGACCAGGCCTGTAGGGGAGGGTAGTTAGGGGCAATTGGGTGAGCCAGGGAGTGGTTAAGGGGTGATTAAGCTGGCAGGCAAAAGCAGTTAGGGGTAATCAGGCAGAGGCAGGAGAGTGGTTGGGAACCAGCAGTCCTGGATTGTGAGAGGGATGTCCAATTGCCTGTGGGATCAGGCTTAAATGGGCGGTTAGACATCCCTCAGGGGGTCCCAGATTGGAGAGGGTGCAAGCTGGGCTGATAGACACCCCCACCCCCATGCATTAATTTTGTGCACTGCGCCTCTAGTGAATGCATAAATAAGTGGAAAAACACTTCGATGTTGTTTTCCCTCTCCCTCTCTCCTTCTCTCTGTAAATTTTTTAAAAAAGTATTCAAGCTGAGACCGGTTTGGCTCAGTAGATAGAGCGTCGGACTGTGGACTGAAGGGTCCCGGGTTCGATTCCGGCAAGGGCATGTACCTTGGCTGCGGGCACATTCCTGGTGGGGGGCGTGCAAGAGGCAGCTGATCGATGTCTCTCTCTCATCGATGTTTCTGACTTTCTATCCCTCTCTGTTCCGCTCTGTAAAAAATCAATAAAATATATTTTTAAAAAATTAAAAAAAATAAAAAATAAAAAAGTATTCAAAATGCTGAGCTATCTATATGGAGAACAAGGGCTGGACTACTTCTTGTTTCTCTGGAGCTCACCACATTATGAGAAAGACAAATATATTATGATCAGGCTGAGAAATGACATTAGCAAAAAGGAAGAGGGATGGTTGGTAGGGGCCAAACTCAACTTGATGAAAAGTTAGGGCCTTTAGACTCAGACCGGCTGATTAACCCTCATTATGGAAACAAACAAGACTAGGAAGATAGAGGCTGCCTATAGCAACATGCTTTTCAGATGACAATGATCTAAAACACCTGGTACTAGTATTGCACACTGTCTCAGAAAGGAATTTAGAGAACTGCAATTATTTTCCCAAAGAATTCTGAAGCAAACATGTGTTAGGCCATTATCTTTCTTTGTCACTTTATTATTTTTTAAAAATATATTTTATTGATTTTTCACAGAGAGGAAGGGAGAGGGATAGAAAGTCAGAAATATCGATGAGAGAGGAACATCGAACAGCTGCCTCTTGCACACCTCCAACTGGGGATGTGCCCGCAGCCATGGTACATGCCCTTGACCGGAATCGAACCTGGGACCTTTCAGTCCGCAGGCCGATGCTCTATCCTCTGAGCCAAACCGGTTTCAGCTTTCTTTGCCACTTTATACAAGTCATCTGTATTATAAACAGAGGCCTCCAACCTTTTTATGAGTAGGAGTACATTTTATTAAGGACTACATTTTATTGAGATATGGGGGAGGAGGACGGGGATCAGGTGGAGGAAAAAGAGTCCCTAGCTGGGTTCCATTCCAAGTAGGAGTTTAGATAAGACAAAGAGAGGGAACATGGTCATGTCACCTAAGTCTCACACATATGGGAGCCTCATAGTGGGCATATTATTGGCTAGTTCACTGATACCTTCTTCAGCCCAGACCATCTTATCTACCTTAGATTCAGATTAACTATTATTTACTGCACTCCTACTATGTGCCAAGCATATAATGCAACTGTTATCTCAATTACACTTCTCAATATCTGAAGCAGGTTCTATTATTATACTCACTGTATATAGTTAAGAAAACTGAGGTCTAGAGAGGCTAAGTAATTGGTCACAGCTCTGTAGTTAATAAGCGTTCGAAATAAGACTTAATGCAAGAAACTTCTTGATTGAAGACTGAGGTTTGGGTCCCAGCTCAAATAACTGAGCAAATTATTCTGACTCCTCTGAGTTCTAATTTTCCCATTTATAAGAGGTAATACTGTAGTAAGTGCTCTGCTTTCACCATAACATTGTTTTGAAGGTCAAATGAAATTACAAAAGAAATAAAAGTACTTTATAAATTGTTATATGAATATAAATTTGCATGCCAGGAGAGCTAAACTTTTTTTATTTTTTAAATTAATTTTTAAAGCAAGAGGCAGAAGGAGGGAGGGAAGGAGAAAGAATGGAAAGGAACGAGACGAGAGCGAGGGGGGGAGGAATCATCTTCTAAAATTGTTGCTTTAATTATGCCACTTTGTCACCACCATTAAAAAACTCCAAGTGACCTTCTTTGTTAACCAAACTGGAATTCCACGCTCTAGACCACAAGAAAGAGAAGGGGGTGCATTCTAACATTCCATGTCTGAACGCACCAAGCACTTTACAGACGTCCTTTCACGTGATCCTCTCCCAGATCTTGCAGCCACACTGTACAGTGCACCCCTCCCACTGATGGAAGCATACCCCCATCTTACAGTGAGGAGCCAGGGCTGAGAGAGGTTGTGATCTGTTTAAAGTGACCCAGCTGGTCATCCTGCAGGCCTCGGCCAAAATGTCACCTCCTCAGAGAGGGTTTCCCTGACGATTCCAGCCCCAAAGTAGCAACCTTTCATGTTATCTCAGATTGTTTAACTCTGCATTTTAGTTTCTCTCTACCACTTATTGCTGTCTGAAATTTACATGTTTATTTGTTGTTTTATGGCCTGTCTCTCCCGATCAGGTGTGAGCTCTGGCGGGGTGGCCAGTGTTTGCCTGAGCACGGCTTTGCCCCAGGTAAACGCTCAGGAATATTAGCCCTGGCTAGTGTGGCTCAGTGGGGGCCTGTCCTGTGCAGGGAAAGCTGCCGGTTTGACTCCTAGTCAGGGCACATGCCCAGATTTTAGGTTCAGTCTCGGTTGGTATATGTGTGGGAAGCAGTCGATCAATGCTTCTCTCCCTCTCCTTCCCCCTTTCTGAATGAATAAAATAAAATAAAAAGAAACAAGCAATAAATGCAGAAATAAGTGAAATGACAAATTGATGTCTCTCTCTCTCTCTCTTTCTCTCCCTCTCTCCTTCCTGTTCTCTCTCTCTCCAAAAAATCAATAAATTAAAAAAATTTTTTTAAAGAGAAATATTTATTGCCTACAATCATGGAATCAAGCTCCTGTGAGTGGGGTCAGTGGGAGGGTGTACTGTACACTGTGGCTGCAATACATAAATGAATGAATCAACAGCTTGGTTTATAGAGGGAAACATTTTTCTTATTGTTGGCTCTTGTGAATTTTAAAAAAGGAAATAAAAATAATTCAATATAAGCAACCCTAGCTCATTCAAATTTCCAATAATAAAAGAAAATTTTAATTAAAAGTAGGACATAAATGGAATTTTCAATACTTAAATTCTTATGTGATGTTAAATTTAATTGCACTTATTGATTATAATTATTATAGCTGTTACTTATGTCTGCTTTCAGGCATGGTGCTCAAGTCAATTCCATGCAGTACAGTGCTTTATATAATCTTCCTAACGAAGTCATAAGGTAGATGCAGGCACTAACATCACGTGGACTAGAGGAGGGGGTGGGGCGGGGCAACAAGGCTCAGAGATATTCTGTTATTTGCTTAAGTTAATAGGTGGAGAAGCCAGGACCTGAACTCAGGTTTGTTTGACCCAAAGCTCATGTTCTTAACCATTACACTAGGCTGCCTTCCCTA
Organism: Antrozous pallidus; assembly: GCA_027563665.1. Lineage (NCBI taxonomy): Eukaryota > Metazoa > Chordata > Mammalia > Chiroptera > Vespertilionidae > Antrozous > Antrozous pallidus. The sequence goes on from CM050508.1 coordinate 194,366,414, forward strand.
AGTGAATAGGGTGGATATGAGCAATCAGATCCAAGACAATCCTGATTTTATAAAGTATGTCGGTTCATTCTTAGATCAGCGATCTCTTCCAAAAAAAACGGCCCCGGAGAGCCTAGAGTTAACTGGACTAAATAACTAGAAACCCTGTGAACAAAGGTTATTTACTGCGTTGACTCCAGCCTCTGATCTGAGACATTAAACCGGGTCCCACCTGAGCAGCCTCGTAGGTGATGGTCTTGGTCTCGGTGTGGACAATGGGGACGTCTTTGGTTGGGATCTCACTTTTCACAGCGTTGGCCGTGTCTGAGATGGTGACGGTCTGAGTCTTCACCAGGGGGGGCTGTGAAGCATAAAGACACAGTTACCGGAATCTTCTGAAGGCTGTGGAGAATTAATCTTCTGACATTGATCTGATCAAAGTGATAGTTCTAATCAAGCAAAAGGCTAGCTCAATCTCTGCCCAAGACTTGGACACTACTCCAAAGTAGCTCTGACAACGTGTCAAATCATGAGGGATATTAAAGAACAGCATTACTGCAATCACTTTCATATGCTTAATGGAAAGCTATAAGATCAAGCAATTATGGCTGGTGACATAAAACACTTTCAGACTGACCTTCAGAATTTGAAAATAAAACTATTTGCCAAATAGCAGTCACTTTTGTTGTCCTTGTGACCATACCATTAAAAAAAATCAGCCACATTTCCACCACATGAAATAGCAGTGTCATTGCAATGCATTACCCCCCTGGAATTCATTAACTTCTTTCAAATCAATGTCAGACATTCACTTTGAAGTGACTGAGAAGAAACAATATTTGGAAAATCGGAAAGAAAATAATCACTTGTACCACCACCTCATGATTAATCTCAGAATTTCAGAAGAATGAACATTAGTGAAATATCAAAGACTTCTAGTCCATCCGTTCACCTGCCCCAAGACTATAAATCACCCTACAACTACCATTTGATTGTGATTCAGTGATGTGGCCACCCACCTTAGCACAGGAGATTAGTGCCTATGATCACAGAAGCCCCGTGAGTGGGATCAGTGGGAGTGGTGGGCTGTACAGTGTGGCTGCAATTCAGAAATGAATTTTGGGAGCCTGAAATCTCATAATAACATCAGTTACCCCTTCTAATTAAGAGTATTTGAGTTTTTTGAGCATGGTCTTAGAACACTGTTTGCTCATCATCATATAAGTCTCAGAAATTCATCTCTTTACATTGCCCACCCTTGAGCAAGGAAAAGAGAAACACACACCAGCTTCATAAAGGCACACAGCTGGAGTTTACTCTCAAGAGTCTTGTTAAATCATCACGGGAGAAAGCATTTCATGGAGCTATTTCCTCTGACTAAATTTCTTTATAGTCAACAAGGGCTTCAATTTTATTCTGTGATTTTGAGAAAGGCAGACAGACCTCATCACCACCACCATCACCACCACCACCACCTCCACCTCCACCTCCACCTCCTCTATAGAACAGACTCTGGCCCGCTCCCAAAGCGAGTCATCAGACCTACATCCTTAAGTCAGTTACTACCTGGAAACTTCGAATGAGGGTGGGGAACTGGTTACCCACACAAGAGTCAGGAAATGATCCATTTTGCTTTCCAAGTGGCTCTGCTGGTGTAACATGTTCTTCACTACTCTCTGCCTCTTTGTCACCAAGTTGCAGCTGAGAGGAAGCTGGTGATACTGAGAACGGTAAGGCACTGGCCTGTTCCTCCACTGCTATACATTCCCCACTCGGGCCTCTCGGCATTTCCTTAATATCAAGATGGCCAGCAGCCCCCTGCTCCTTCTCTTCTGTCTCCTTGCTGCTTACGGAGAGGGAGCCAAAGTCAGAGCTTTGTGGCGACTCCGCGGGGGCGGTCACTTGGCTCTTACTAGGAATTAGGGAGGGCTCGGGGCCCTCCCCTTCAGAGTCAGGGCTGGTAGCTGGCCCCTGTGTCACAGCAGCCGCCTCCTCTGTGCGAATGCCATTTATGTTCTACAAATGAACGGACACATACAGAAGCAAGAAGATTAGGAATAAATGGGGAATATAGTAAACGCCGAGAATCAACGACTTTTAAGAGGCCTCGAAAATATTAATATTAATACTAATATAAACTAATAATCTTAGCTCGTGAGGTAGTCAAAGGAAGAATTAAGCAACTTAAGCAGTTCCAGCCATATTTAGTTTTTGGTTTTTAAAAAAATATATTTTATTCATTTTTTTACAGAGAGGAAGGGAGAAATACAGAGTTAGGAACATTGATGAGAGAGAAACATCGATCAGCTGCCTCCTGGGCACCTCCCACTGGGTACTCCACAACCAAGGTACATGCCCTTGACTGGAATCAAATCTGGGACCCTTCAGTCCATAGGCCAACGCTCTATCCACTGAGCCAAACCAGCCAGGGCCCAGCCATATTTTAGTTATGTTTCTAGAACTCTGTTAATCTGAGGAGTAATTTCGATGTCCCTTGCTCTGTACCAAGCACTTTGTATTACTTTGGTCTTCCCTGTACAGCATAGTCTCATACTTAAAGGAGTTACTTTGCTATTCCTAAACACCCAACTCATTACTAGACTCAGGGAACAATGCAACTTGAGGGTCAATCAAAACATGTTCTAGAGGAGCCTGATCAAGTTGAAAAATGTTTCATATCTCCAAGCCATATGTGTCATCAGACCAGCATCTAACGCAGCAACTGAAATCTAGACTTTCGTTGGCAGCGATATAAAAGTTGAGTTCATCTGGCACAGGCTTAATCCAATTATCGCCATGAATTCAATGTAATATCAAAAGCAGTGAAACATTTCTTTGTAAACAAAATAAAAGTGACCCAGCAGCTGAGGTCATTTCTTCACAGATGAATGACTAACATCTGCAGCCCCTAAGGGAAATGAATCCTGGAAACACAGAGTTCCCTCTGAGACTAAACACCGCACATCACAGGAAAACAGATCTAAAATAAGAACATTCAAGAGAATGTGGATGAGAAGAAAATGCCACAGTAGATAGACCTATTCCTAAAGTTTAAAGAAAGGCGCTGAAGGTGGAAGAGAAGGAGTTCACACTAGTAAGAAAAGAACGAGTCACCTCAAAAACAAACCATCTAGCAGAAGCCAAATGTCATGGGAAGTAACATATTCAAGTACTCAACAGAAAGCTGTAAATATGCCATTTGGGCCTGAAAATCTAGTAAGGGCAATTTACCATATTACATACCACATAGGAACTGAATCACAGACAGGCTCTCTTAAGAAGGTGTTTTTGCACTAAATGACATATGCTTGGACCAGCTTACACATTTTAGTACCCACATCACTGCTGCTCCTTTACGTGTAACCCTACAGTATGATATTGTGATGAACATAAACCAGCACTCTATTAAGGCAAGAAAAGAGGCAGTGTACCAATTACTTGAGGCCACTTTTCTTTTCTTTTTTTTTTTTTTAAATCTTTATTGTTCAGTTTATTAATTACATTGTTCCCTTTTTTTTCCTCACCCCATAGTTCCCCTCCACCTGGTACCCATCCCACCCTCTGCCCTCACCCCCCTCCACTGTACTCTCCCATAGTTGCATGATTTTTGTCCAGTCTCTTGCTGCACTTCCCACACCCCCTTTCTCCCTAAGAGTTGTCAGTCCATTCCCTCTCTATGTCCGTGATTCTGTTACATTCACCAGCTTATCCTGTTCATCAGATTATTAATTCACTTGATTTTTAGATTCATTTGTTGATAGATGTGTATTTATTGTTCCTAATTTACACTTTTATCTTTTTCTTCTTCCTCTTCTTAAAGAATATCTTTCAGCATTTCATATAATATTGGTTTGGTGGTGATGAACTCCTTTAGCTTTTTCTTATCTGCAAAGCACTTTATCTGACCCTCAATTCTGAATGACAGCTTTGCTGGATAGAGTAATCTTGGTTGTAGATTCTTGCTGTTCATCATTTTGAATATTTCTTGCCACTCCCATCTGGCCTGCATCGTTTCTGTTGAGAAATCCGCTGACAATCGTATGGGTGCTCCCTTATAGATAACCATCTGTTTTTCTCTTGCTGCTTTTAATATTCTTTATCTTTTGCTCCTGGCATTTTAATTATGATGTGCCTTGGTGTGGTCCTCTTAGGGTTCCTATATATTGGGGTTCGGTGCGCTTCTTGGACTCCTAAGTCAATTTCTTTCACCAGGTGTGGGAAGTTTTCGGTCACTATTTCTTCAAATAGGTTTTCATTGTCTTGCTCTCTCTCTTTTTCTGGCACCCCTATAATTCGGACGTTGGTATGCTTGAGGTTGTCCCAGAGGCCCCTTACACTATCTTCAATTTTTTGGATTCTTTTGGTTTCTTGCTTTTTCAGCTGAGTGGATTTTCCCTCTTTGTATTTCAAATCTTTAACTTGGTTCTTGGGGTGCTCCAGAGCACTTTTAGGTCTTTGTATAATATTTTTTATTTCAGTCAGTGTATGCTTAATTTCTGGTTGGTCCTTTTTCAATTCCTTGAGAGTCTCCTTCATTTCCTTGTAGGACTCATTCATTTCCACATTGGTCTTGATCATTTCCTTGCAGGTCTCATTCATATCCTTGAGGGTCTTGTTCATTTCTTTGTAGGACTCATTCATTTCCTTTGCGGTATTGCTTATTTCCTTATAGGCCTTGACCTTTTGTTGGAGCCTCTTGAAAAGCCCTATAACCGTGGTTTTGAATTTCATGTCCAGTCGTTTTTTTTCCCTCCATTTCTTTCACATCTGATTTCTTTCCATGTCTCTGCATGGTGGCTGCTTCCCTGAGTTGGTCAATTAGCTTTGTGTGGTAGACTTCCTACTAGGGACAGTGGCTCAGCCTCCCCAGTTACCTGAGGTGGATATGGGTTGCACAGTCTTGCTGAAGTTAAGCTCAGGTTAATCGTTGTTAGCACTTGGAGGGGTTGACCTCCAGGCCAATTGTCTGTGAAGCTCAGCTGTGCTCAGGTTGGGTGGGCGGAGTCTCCGGGCCAAGCAGACAGTGTTAGCTCCGCCCTATGCAGCCCCAGGGATTCTGTTCTGGGGCAATGGCTGCCGGCACCTCTGAGAGAGAGCCACTGCCAAGCTCTACCGGCTGCCGGGGAATTCAGACTCTCCCCAAATGAGTCTGCACACCCAATGTCTCACCCAGGGTCGTAAAACAAAGCAGTCTGAAGGTTTCCCGAATGAGAGGGCAAGTCATACAGCGCTCTCTGTGCGGTCACACAGCTGAGCTGCTCACGCAAGCTGCCTTCTCCACAAGCCGGCAGACTCGGCAGCACCCGAGTTTTGGCGTGCCCTCCCACTGTCCAGTTTTCACCCCGTATGATAGTGGGTTGGTTCCCTGGACTTCGCCCAGAGCTGGAGAATCAGTCCAGTGGGACGTCTTTGTCTCCCCGTTGGAGAAAACTGGCTGGTTTTCAGCCGCCCGCCCTCTCTGCTGGCGCGCGCTCCAAACCTCTCTCCGCTCTAATCTTTCAACGCTGTCGGCCGCAGCTCCTCCGAGTCACAGTGTCTTATTTTCACTTTTATTTGTGGAATTTTTACTCGGCCAGCTTTCTAGTGATTCTGGAAGGTGTTTGTTCTTTCGTTAAGTTGTAGTATTAAAATTGCTGAGTATGACGGCAAGATAGGTGTTTTACCTATGCCGCCATCTTGGTTCTCTCGAGGCCACTTTTCTTCTAAACCACCATTTATTTGTTTTATTTTTTATTGATTTCAGAGAGGAAGAGGGAGAAAAAGAAACATCAATAATGAGAGAGAATCATTGATTGGCTGCCTCCTGCCTGCCCCTTACTGGGGATTGAGCTCAAAACCTGGGCATGTGCCCTTGACCGGAATCGAACCCAGCGCCCTTCAGTCCGCAGGCTGACACTCTATCCACTGAGCAAAACCAGCCAGGGCTCTTCTAAGCCATCTTGAAACAGGAGCATCGCAATTTCAATTAGGCAGGTCTTTCACTGACATTATAAATTAACTAAGGACATTAAAAAAATGGAATTAAGAAATGACCATGGAAATTATCTCTGTTGGCAAATATAACAGAGATACATAAAATATCTTGCTAAGGGTATATGATTTCATCATACTCAAAGTGAGAATAATTCTTAATTTGACTTACTGGGTTCTGAGAATCAAATATAATAATCTAAATGAAAGCACTTTGTAAAATCTAAAGTAGCATATAGATTCCCTTAATTCAATCAACATTATCTGAGCACTTATAATATGCTAGGGGCCTGGGGACACTAGAATGAACTTGTAATATTATAAACACACTAGAGGACTGGGTGCATTTGTGCATTGGTGGGGTCCCTAGGCCTGGCCTGCGCTTTTGCAATCTGGGACTTCTCGGGGGATGCCAGAGAGCCGGTTTTGGCCCGATCCCTGCAGGCCAGGCTGAGGGACCCCACTAATGCACAAATCCATGCACCGCGCCTCTAGTATGCATATAAAATCTTTGGTTAATCTCTTCCTGCCCTCCCCTATATCCCCTTCCCTCTGATATCCATCAGTCTGTTCCATGTTCCATGCCTGTGGTTTCTGCTCCTGCGCTGAGCATCTGCCCCCTGGTGGTCAGTGCAAATCAGAGTTACTGGCCAGTTGGCTGATCGCTTAGGCTTTTATATCTATAGACTAGAGGTCTGATGCATGAAATTCATGCAAGGGCATTGGCCAGCGGTCTCTTCTGCCTCTGCCTTGGCCCCCGCCTGCTGTAGTTTTATCTGGAAGGATGTCCATTCTAATTAGCATATTACGCTTTTATTATTATAGATTGTATTTTCTAAGGCACTTATCTTACTATTTCTTTTGGGTTACACAAGCTTATATAGAGAAACCAAAAAATAGATTAGCTGATAATAAACCAATAGGCTTTCTCAAATTGCTACACACTAGCTCTGTGAATGGCACATCCAAACCTATTCACATGGAAAGAAACTTCATGACTTTTCCATATATATATATAATACACACACACACACACACACACACACACACATTTACAACTGAGAAGGCTAATTAATAACCAGAAAAATACCTAAGATAATCAGTCAAGTAAGAGGTAATTTTATACCAGTCTACTCAAGTGATACATGGTGGTCTATCATCAAGAAGCCATTTGTGAATTAAACATTGTGTTGGCCAGCACCACCTGGCCAGCACCACCTGGCCCAATAAAATTAGATAGATCAATCATTTTTTTTCAAGTATAGACAGGGGAGACCAAGGGTAAAAGCTGTAGCCACAGTAATATCAATTCAACAAATATTTACTGATCACATAATATATGTTAGTCAGTGGAAGGAAAGGAAAACTGATAGCAGTTGAGCTAAATTGCCACTTACAGCATTCTCACATAAGGTCAAATCCACCTCTCCAGTTGGCTCTGTTGTCCAGATCTCTTGGACAACACAGCCAACGACTTACTGGACATCCCGCCCGCATATGGGATGCAATATGCCCCAAATTAAACTCATCTCTGCTGCCGTCTGGACCTGTCACCCCAACCTCCTCCATCATTTCTATTACGCTGGTAGATAGTGCCATCATTCACCCAGTCCTCCCTCCATGCCAGAACCTGAGAACCATCCTTAATGCCTTTCTTACACTCATTATCACCTCCCATAGATTATGTCAGCAAGTCATTTCTCTTCCACTTTACTATCTCCTTTACCTATCTGCTTGTTTCGATCGCCACACTTACTATCTTCATTCAGATTCTTATAAAGCCTCACCTGGCTTACTACTTGTGCATTAAGCAGTTTTTTCTTACCTTCTTTCTTATCTCAAACCTTCCTTAAATACACCCTCTATTCTTTGCTAAAGTGTTATTTCTAAAAAAGAAACATTGAAAATTCCATTTTGTAGTTTAAAACCCTTCAGTGGTTCTTCATTGCCTTCTGGTTCAAGTCCAGACCCTTTAGTGAGACAGGAAATATTTTAAAATATGACTCCTTCCTCTCTCTCCAGCTTCATCCTGCTACACCTCCACACACATCCTTCTCTCCATTAATTCAAAATTACTTGCAGTTTCTAGAACAGAGCATGCTTCCCTTTGCCTCTGTGCCTTTGTAAATACTGTCAATATCGTTCCTTCCGCCTGGAAGTCCATGCCCAGCTCCAGGGTCAGTTCTGGACGTTTCCCCGGCTGCCTGGAGTTATGTTTAGAGACCACTCCTCTTTCGATCCCATCGAACTCTGTCATTAATGACTTAGTCTCAGTCTTTTCCGTTAGACTAGGAACTCCTTGGGGGGATAAGCACTTACTATGCCACTTGGCTATGTTACTATGTACTCTCTTGTACAGCTTTTAGCATCTAACAGATGTTAAGTAAAAACTTGTTGGAAGTATACAATATCCATACTTGAGAACTTCTGTTTCACCTTGTGCTATGCAAAAACCGAAAAGGTCTATTTAGAAAGAACATAAAATATGACCTATTGCCTAGTCCAGCATTTTGTCTCCTACATCAGTAAAACAAGAGGACAACTAACATTATTACCTGTTCATCATGTACCAGGTACTGTGCTAGTCACTTACACGTTTCCTCATTTAATGTTTCAGCTCACTCTGAGGTAAGTAACTATCTCTAATTTATAGGTGAAGAGATGGAGAAGTTAAGCAACTTAGAACTAGTAAGTGAAGGAGCTAGGATTTAAACTCAAATCAGTCTCTGGTTCTAAAGTCCATTTCTTCTCATGGCACCAGAAAGCAATTTAAGGAGGACCAAAGGATAATCCATCAAACCCTGACTATACTTTTGAGAAATACAAAGGTTACCCAAAGTCTGCTTATCAGAGTCTGATTTTAGTGGCCAGCACTATTCTTTTCTTTCCTTTTTTTTGTACATAGAGGGTTTATATTAAATGTTTTTTTTAATATATTTTATTGATTTTTTACAGAGCGGAAGGGAGAGGGATAGAAAGTCAGAAACATCGATGAGAGAGAGACATCGATCAGCTGCCTCTTGCACACCCCCCACCGGGGATGTGCCCACAGCCAAGGTACATGCCCTTGCCGGAATCGAACCCGGGACCCTTCAGTACGCAGTCCGACGCTCTATCCACTGAGCCAAACCGGTCTCGGCAATATATATTAAATGTTTTAAGGGTAGGACAGAGTTATATCATAATGATAAAAATTACTTACAAAATTAAAGATTTATATTGCTTATACTTCTACATGGAGAGAACAGGGAACTCTACAGACACTGTATAAAGTTAAAATTGAAAATGAGTATGGCTGTTGGGGCTCAGTGATTGAGCAATGACCCATAAACCAAGAGGTTATTGGTTCGGTTCCCAGTGAGGGTACATGCCGGATTTTGGGTTCAATCCCCAGTGTGGGATGTGCAGGGGGCAGCCGACTGATATTCTCTTATTGATGTTTCTATCTATCCTTCTCCCTTTCTCTCTTTCTAAAAAAATCAATAAAAACCTATTTTTAAAAAATGAATTCAAGTTTGAAAGATGAGGTCATTACCTAATTTTAAGATGCGAACACAAAGACCTCTGATGTACACATTCATTCAAACTTCATTACAATGATAAAAAATACAAAAAGTCCAGCATTTAAAAGGAACCACACATTTCGATCATAATTACTTGTTCTAGTTTTTTCTTTGGAGAACTTTTATTTTTAAAAATATATACTATTTATCGATTTCAGAGAGGAAGGGAGAGGGGGCAAGAGACAGAAACATCAGTGATGAGAGAGAATCGTTGACTGGCTGCCTCTTGCATACCCCCTACTGGGAATCGAGCCCACAACCTGGGCATGTGCCTTTGGTTGGAATAGAATCTGGGACCCTTCAGTCCAAAGGCCAACGCTCTAGCCACTGAGCCAAACCAGCTAGGGCTAAAACTTTCATTTTTAAAAAAGATAATCAGCTTAAGAATGTTTTTAGCAACTATAATTTGTGATCGTCAAAACAGTCTTCTAATGGATCCTCATCATTCAGAGACTCAAGACCAGTGCACTTTGGGGTTTGGCATGTAAAACAATATTAGAAATGAAATCTGGATTGGAGGTTACTGTGATTGTTCTAAGATATACAGTCCCTTCAAATGTCACATGTCACCTACAACTGGAAAATCCCCTCTGTTGGGCCCACATTTGCTTCACAAGTGCCCTTTATCCTATAACCACTAAAACAGCACAGTGAGCAAACACACAGACAACTGAAAACAAGTACAAACAAATATCTTATTTTTACAAGTAAAAACCTAAATATCTTATTTTTACATCTTTATTGTTGAAAGTACTATATATGTCTCCTTTCCCCCCTAAACATGCATTTTTCATTAGTTACATTCAACATTCTACTTAGAATAGAACAGGCAAAAGAAATTTGAGCAAAAAAGAATAAGAGAGGACTCATGAACATGGACAACAGTGTGGAAGAGAGCATAGAGAGGATAAATGGTAAAAGAAAAATAAAACAAATTAAATTTAAATGAATAAATAGGCAGATAGATAGAAAGATCAATCAATCAATGGAGAAGGCTGAAACTCCAGAAGAAAAGACTGAGGCAAAAAAGATACAAAACCTCTATGACATAAAACACTCAAAATTTGGAATATAACATCAGGGAGAAATTTTAACTGACAATGTTGTGCTTTTGGCTATGACCATCAGCAAGGACAACCGGGTTATATAAGACAATTGCAAATACCAAAGTGGCCTGGAAACTTTGAAGGGAACTTTGAAGGGACATGAATAAATATATGGCTGCATCTGATTCATCTACAATGACAGACAAAACTGAAACTTAATATGATTCGAAGGTGTTAGTTCAGATGTTGTTTATCCGGACTGATGGGGTATCTACAAGAAGAAAGATGCTACAACAGAAAGACCAGCTGCTTGTATAAAGTACTACAAGGCTATCTAGTTGGTTTCAAGAATGTGAGGAGGGCCGAGACCGGTTTGGCTCAGTGGATAGAGCGTCAGACTGCAGACTGAAGGGTCCCCGGTTTGATTCCGGTCAAGGGCATGTACCTTGGCTGCGGGCACATCCCCAGGAGGGAGCATGCAGGAGGCAGCTGATCGATGTCTCTCTCTCTCATCAATGTTTCTGACTTTCTATCCCTCTCCCTTCCGCTCTGTAAAAAATCAATAAAATATATTAAAAAATAATAATAATATATTTTTTAAAAAAAAGAATGTGAGGAGGAAGAATTTTAGACAAGTATTTAATTGAGTAGGAACACTACTGATAGAAAATTCTTAATTTTACTTAAAAAGTCAATGGTTTCCACTATGTATGATAATCAATACTTTCTTTGGTGGGGGGACAGGGGATTTTTTTTTAAAAAGCTTTCTCTTGAAAACTATTTATTCAAAGGGATATATCTCAGGATTATCAAACTCCTTGTATGTGTATACTTTGAGGAGTTATAAATTACCTCTCCCTTGCCTTATTAGAGTTAGCAGTAAGAGCAGGATATATTCCAAATATCAGTAAAAGCAGGATATGGTTGTTTTATAGTTGTTTTGTTGCCATTTCATTAAATGCAATCCAGAGTTTTGTGTGTTTGTTTCTTTTCCAGTAAAATAACAACAATAACCTCGTAGAATATATAAAGCCTTCCTTGAAGTAAAGGATTTATATATTTGAAGAGACCATTAGTACAACTGCAGTTGTGCTTACAAAACTATCTTATCCTATCAGCGTCACAATGAAAATACATCTTGAAAACCTTTCTAAATTTTGCTACATAAGCAAGAGCCATATGTTTTTTTCTGCCCCACACGTGATCACTTGTCCTTGCTTAGTGAAGATCAACTTTAGCTTTGGGGAACAATACAACAACGATCCCTTCCTTTGTCAAAAGAAAGACGAGAGCCTGGGGGTGCCTCATTTTTATGTTTCTATAGATTAAGGTCCTGGGTAGGCAGATATGAAGCGAACATTAGTATCACTGCCAACACTGCCATGTGACTTCCAGGAAGAGCTTTCATCGCAGGACATGATTAGATGCTGGAATAAGGAAAGAGGCAAAAATACTAACTTCAAAGACCAAACCCTCCTCTCAATAATGTGTTATTTTATTTCTTATCCATTTGAAAATATTTTCTTACTAGAGGCCTGTTGCATGCAGATTCATGCAATAGGCTTTCTTTCCCCTGGCTGCCAGGACCAGTTTTCCTCTGGAACCTGGGACCCAGGCCTTCCTCCGGCTGTTGCCTTCCGTTTTTGCTTTGGCCCGCTGGAGGCTTCACTCCAGCCAGAGCCTTCAGTCTTCTCTGCTCTGGCCGGAGTGCCACGCTGCCGCCACCTCGTCTCCACCCCCGGGGCCGGGTGCTTGCGTCACTTGGTCCCACCCCCTGTTCCTGATTGGCTGGTAGCATAGCGAAGGTACAGTCAAATTTGCATGTTTCTCTTTTATTATATAGGATATGCATAAATACACATGAAAAAGACCTTAAGGTATGTTATACTAAAATACCACTAGTGGCAAGACTACAAATAATTTCATTTCTTTCTTTGTATTGTTTTTTCTAACCTTCCTAAAATAAATATGCATACCTTATTTTAAAAAATATTTTAACATTCTTTCCTTATGCAAACTTTTGTATCTGGTTTCATAATGATGTGATCTGTAAAACTTGAAGAGTCTGGTAAACAATTTATGTTTTGCTTAATGTCTCTGATTTAGAGAGGGCAGGGATATTCTCAGGAATGTGAATAAAAATATGGTTGTAACTGTGATTTAATCCCCAAATAAATGTTATTAGATACCTGCTTTTGCAACAGCAAAGACACTAAAAGAAAATTATTACTCTCTTGGCAAAGTCATGATAGCAATGAGGAATATAAAATCTTAAAGATCCCCAAACTTGATCTGAACAATAACTCTAGATTAGTGATATTATAGATCAACTCTATCATTCTTCACATCAGAATGGTTTCTCTATTTATCTCTCGCTGACATCTTATTTTATTAAAATCAGGTATGAGACATCAGAATGAATTGACCAAATTCAACAGGCAGGGTTTCATGGACATTTCAAAAGAGACACCTATTAGGTGATTTGGGGGTAAATCAGAGAGAAAGCAGCAATCCCATCTCCAGGATAGACTTATTTAAATGAGGATACTGACAATATGTACAAATGGCAGTTAAATATGTTTACATAATATACTCAAGGCCAACTGGTGGTTGTGGCAATGATGGAACCTTAGGGAAAAGACAAACTTTTATCAGAGCTGGTCTCTATGCTTAATTACAGTGTCTTGTTACGTTTCTGTGCATTCTCCGGTATTATAATGTTACTAGAAGCCCGGTGCATGAAATTCTGCATGATTATGGTCCCCAGGCCTGCCTGGTGATTGAAGCTCGAGCATCTGGCGTGGAAGGGCAGGTCCCAGCTGACCTCTGGGCCCTGGGCAGCACCTGGGCCCCCGGGGTCCTGCACATCCACCTCTGCCTGAGTCACGGTGCTCGAGTCCCCTCGTGGACATGCGGTGAGCGCAGCCAGGCCAGGGTGCAGTGTGGACACCCAGCTGTGCAGCACAGAAGTTGGGAGGGTAGCGGGCTCTCTCCCTGCTGGTCTTGCAGACCGACTCCTGTGGGCTCGGCTCCCCCGAAAGAGGCTGTGCGGGTGCTGCCCCTGTGTGTGAGCCCTGGCATCCTGAGGGGGGGCGTGTAGCAGGGGGAGTGAGAGCGAGGTCGATGCACATCCCGCATTCTCACCGCACCTTTGTCCCCAAGTAGCTGGTGATAGGTTGCACAGCACTGGCACAGATGCCCACCATGTTCCATGCTGCCCCCTGGTGGTCAGCACATATCATAGCAAGCAGTCGAACTCCCAGTCTCCTGTGGAATAACCGCCTAAGGGGACAATTTGCATATTAGGCTTTTATTATATAGGATAAGTGGTGAAATAAACCAGTCAGCAATGTTACTGAGTCCAACACAAGCAGAATTGGACAGCTGAGAGAAAAATTTTGAGGAAACACAGTCATGTCTGTTATAAAGCTAACTTCTAACGAGAGCCTTGGAATCACTACCTGTTTACACTTTCAAAAAAAGCTTTCCCTCCTATTCTATTCAGTGTTGTCAAAGCTCTATCTTACAATATCTGTAAAAATTTTATATATATATTCAAACAGACATTATAAATAAATTAATAAATATAGGCTTTCTTGTTGAAATTATACAAGACAAACTTTAAGGAAGGGCTATTAACATGCTAAAGTAACATTTTATTTTATCTAGTTGACTAAATTGAGAAGTAGGAAACACAAATGATAACTGCAGAAAGAATTTTCATAATCCCACCAGACCAAAATGCAAATTCTTTCACTAAACTGCATGAATACCCTGGCTACCCTACTGAACCAACACCACCTTTAATGGACTCAAACCCTGTATTCCAAACTATAAGAGTTTCACATTTACATAAATACACTTAGGGACTCAAGTACAGAATACCAATAATACTTTCTTTAATGAAGAAGAAATAATTATATTAGAGTTACAAATGTCATTTGTTTTGATGATAGTGTTTTTGGCTTGTTTGCTTTTGGATACCAACCTAATTTTCATCTGATCTTATGATTGAGGCTTGGTTTAATGAACAGGAATGTAAACTATTGATCTACCTAAATAGCCCCAATAAAAAGGAAACTACTATTTTCTTCTAAAAAATTCAATTCTTTTTATTGAATGATTTTAATACTGGAACCAGATTATCTCCCTGGGGGCCAAACAAAAGCCCTGAGACCTCTGTCTCAAAAACAGTCAAGGCCTCATCTCTCATTCTGAACTTCTGGTTCCTACTAACTGAAAGAGATCCAATTTCAGTTTCTGAGGGATTCTGTGTGACTCAACCTGGCAAGATAAAAGGAGTCCCGTATTAATAAATGAATTCATCAGTTTCTTCCCGATCTTAGAGAACCATTTTAAATGCCTAATTTTTTAAAAATATATTTTATTGATTTTTTACAGAGCAGAAGGGAGAGGGATAGAAAGTCAAAAACATCGATGAGAGAGAGACATCGATCAGCTGCCTCTTGCACGCCCCCGACTGGGGATGTGCCCGCAGCCACAGTACATGCCCTTGCCAGAATCGAACCCGGGACCCTTCAGTCCGCAGTCCAACGCTCTATCCACTGAGCCAAACCGGTCTCGGCTAAATGCCTAATTTTTTATAAAGCATTAGGGCATCACAAATTCCAACCTTCTCCTTAAGTCACTCTCTGTAACTTCTACCACATTTTCATTTGGGAACTAAGTGACTTAGACAGCTGTGGAGTAAGAGAGAAAGTCACTGGACTGGACATAGAAGGCTTGGGATTTACCTCTACTTTTCTCACTTAAAAGAGGCTTTTTCTTGAGCAGGTCTCTGAATCTCCTGGGACTCAATTTAATCATATAAAGCAAGAACATCACTCTCTACCTGATATGGCTACTGGGAGGGTTAATTGTGTAGAGTGCTCAAAATGACCTGCTAAGCTCTGATAAAAGTTTGCCTTTTCCCCAAGATTCCACCAGTACCACAATCACCACATGGCCCTGAGTTTATTTGCCTTTGTACTATATTTCTTAAAATATTACTTTTTGCAAAGGAACATGAACCAAAGCAATAAAGGCATGTAGTCCGTACATGGAAGTGTTTCTTGAGCTCACAAAGTAGGCCACGCCTATGGATTCAAGTAAAACTTCCTTCTAGCTTAGCAAGTTCTCGGCAAGGTTCTCGTTATATTTCAGAGAACGTGACCAGGCAACATTTTGAAGAAAGAAATTGTGATAGAGAATAAGAATTAAAATAGGTACACTATGAGGATATTTAATAAATATTCCTGAGTCAAGATCCTTCCAAAGAATAGTAGGTAGGCCATTTTTAATAGTTTTAATATATACTATTAGGAAAGACAATAGGGAGAACATGTCTGATTTATGACAAAACTTACAATCATTTTAAAACTTAATAGATTTATTGCTGTTTCTAAGCCCAAAGCATATCTTTCTGTTACTATTTTACTGAAATTTACTAACGTTTGCCTAAAAAAGAGTGTGAAAATTAGCTTATTACCTCTGTAGTCACCGACACAATGGGACCCTAAGTTCATTACCTCTATTAAACTACCACTGGTTTTCACATTCTCTTCAATCTGTTTTGCCATTCTATCAGTAAACCAAGTCAGGACTGGCCTTGTGATGTCTGCATCCTCTTATCAATGACTCTGTGGTCTGTGGACATGCAAATACCTCAGCGGGAGCTGACCCATTCAATTTTTATCAGTGTCTCTGAACCTTAGGAAAAGGGGGATTGGGGATCCACTAGACATCTTAATAAGATTTGCATAATGTTTCCCCATCTCACCCAAGGATATGTTTATTGATGGGGGTGGGGGGAGAGAAACAGAGAGAGGGAGAGAGAGAAACATTGATGTGAGAAAGAAACATGACGGTTGCCTCCCCTCCACACCCTGATAGGATCAAACCCACAACCTGGTTATAACCCCTCCTGACCGGAAATTGAACCCACGACCTTTTGGTGTACAAGATGCTACTCCAACCATCGGAGCCACCCAGCCAGGGCTAATAGTTGTATGATTTTTGAAAATAAGCTCTGATAAGAAAAAGGGAGTGTGCAGAAGGTGGCAGTAGGATTGAGGGGGAAGGGTATGCACAGACACACATACACCCACAGAGCACATTACCCTTGTTTTGCAAACCCAGTAAGAAATGCTTTGCACTGCAAGTGCCCACAGAACCAGCAGGAACGGAGGTTATCTTAGCACAGAAGGAAGATACCAGCAGAAGAGTCCAGCTCCTGATTCTGAACTAAAGTAAACAATAAATATCACAGTCACTCAAATGATCAAGAATGCATTTAAATACCCCTACCAAATGGTCTGCAACATGCAAACTAAAAAATGGACAATCCCATCCTGAAAGATCAGTTAATTGCGAGTGCTTTGTTTCCACATTCTTCTCTTTAACAAAACATGGCAAGTTTATCTCACCAAAGAATGGCTTTAAGTGCCTTGGGGGAAAGCTCTAAAAAACAAAACTTACGTCATATCAATATTTGTAATCTTATTTCTATTTTGAAAAATTAATAGTAACAGTGTTTCCCTTGGTTGTATAATAACCACTAGAAACATTGACCTGGCGGTTGTAAAAAATTTGTCAAGTTAAAACAAATATTTTTAAATGGACACTTGCAATAAAAGATAAATCAGATGTGGTAATGCCTTCTTTTGTAAAAGCCATATATAAACAGCACATAAAGATGACAAGTCAAGCAGCAGTAGCCCATTCTTCAGCCAAAAAAGGAAAAAAATGAAGAAAGAACAACAAAAATTCCCAAAAAGAAAAGCACCCCCTGGTCCCAGTCCCCCAAAGCTTCATAAATAACAGTTTGGGTACACTTTTGGTGGAAAGCTCAGGCCAACTAGTGGTTTAAAAAAGGACATTAGAATCACAAACACTCAAGATGGGGATAAACTAACAACAGAGTAACCATGTGGCCAGCAAAAGATGGTTTAAAAACTCTATATTTCCTCTATAGCGTGCTGTTCTTTATCATGCGATAGATGATATTTCTTTCTAACATTCTTTCAAACTTTTATCACTTGGTTATACCCTCCCCCACTTAAAAAAAAGTTTGTATGTTATTGGCATCCAGCTAGAATACGTCCTTGTAAAGATCACTAGCTTCTCCATGAAATGTGATTCATTTTCAGGGTCCACTGCTATTCTCTGGCATATAAAGATTACATCTGGATAAAGGAGCTTAGTTAGGAAGATGTAGGCCTTAATTAAATCACCATTGGTAAAACTGCTTGTTATATGAAAATCACTCCACGATGCAGCCTTCACAAATGCCAGCAAATGGAATTTGCCGGTGATGTATTCTTCAAGCATAATTTTTATAATTTCCTAAGTAGCACTGTTATTAGATTATCCCCAGAATACGTGAATGTAAAAGCAAACAGCTTCAAAATCAGTGCCTGATGCAAAATTTAACTATTAGGTAATAGAAAATTTTGCCTTGATACTGCACTCACCAGCAAAGGACTCCACAGATCAAATGAGAGTTCTCACACTTGAACAGAGCTATAGAAGTCAAAGCGATTGAGCAAATATTAAAGGTTATACTAAACATATCTAGGAGACCAGAAGCCTGTGGTTGGTCAATTTCATTTTATTGTACTTAGGAGGGTTGAGGTGGTGAGATAAAGATGGAGAGCAAGCGGCTATCACCAGTGCGAAAACTCATTTCGTACGGAACACAAACAGACCTGGCAGGGCTTCTCAGAACTCCCAATTCCAAAGATGACAAAGCCATAATAAGCACTTTAGAAAAGTATTGTGGCCCCATTTGATACCTAAAAATAACATGATTCCATAAAACTAGAATACAACAGAAAACTATTAGATACTAACTAGCTGGGCATTCTCTTCCTGAAAAACCCTGTAATAATGAAACGGCTTTCAACAAATTCCTAAAAGGAATGTGGTTTTGGAGAAACACTACAAAACTTTTCTATTACTCAGACCTCCACAAGGTATTTACTTGGAGCTAGTCAACAGACCACTTCAAAATGTAGAGTGTTGGTTTTAAGTAATCAGCTGGATAATACAATAGAAGCTAGCACTGTGAGGAGAGAGCATAGGAGATAAGGTTTATCCAAGGTGAAATAAGAGATCCAGTGGAACGCATTCTGTTAATTCCACCTTCCAAGAGCAAGCTCTGCTCACACCCACATACCCACTCCCACTCCACTCTTCACTCTTCAGTATGATCAAGAGTGGCAATCCTGGCGGGTTAATAACTACTAATTTGTAGAGTGCTTTTATGAAACAACATCTGAAAGACAGTTGGCATATTAAAAATGCTTCTAACCGAAGTGACAATTACATGTATTATAGTGACTGATTAAGTTGGTTAGAAAAAGTTGTTTTATAATACTAAATAAGTTGAATGAGTTCCAAGCTGATTTAAAACTTTCTGAGAACTAAACACATGTCAATAGGTTATCTCTTTTTTAGGAATGAGCAAAAGGTGATTACTGGGCTACAGACAAGAATAAAAATATATAAAACAGGAGAACTTTTCTGAAAAGACTGGCTGACAGTATCTCTTGCAGATCCACTGAAGCAGAGGTTCCTTTTTCATGTTTCCTGTGTGTGTGTGTGTGTGTGTGTGAGTGTGTGTGTGTGTATGTGTGTGTGTGTGAGTGTGTGTGTGTATGTGTGTGTGTGTGTGAGTGTGTGTGTATGTGTGTGTGAGTGTGTGTGTGTGTGAGTGTGTATGTGTGTGTATGTGTGTGTGTGTGAGTGTGTGTGTGTGTATGTGTGTGTGTATGTGTGTGTGAGTGTGTGTGTGTGTATATGTGTGTATGTGTGTGTGTGTGTGTGAGTGTGTGTGTGTGTATGTGTGTGTATGTGTGTGTGTGTGTATGTGTGTGTGTGTGTGTGTCTGTGTGTGTGTGTGTGTCTGTGTGTGTGTGTGTCTGTGTGTGTGTGTGTGTGTGTGTGTGTGTAGTAGGTCTGTATGTACAGCATCATTGGCTTCTATTTCCCTTAATGACTAGCATCAACCAGAATCAGATTTGCAACAAGATTTATTTATGATAAATTTACATATTAACAGAGCAAATAACGAGAGAAAAATATCAAAGAAATTGTCCAAAAAAGAAGTCTTAGCAGATTTCTTTAGGCTTACATATATCGTTGAACTGCTAAATGGAAAAACAGTTTATTCAACCGATTATTAGAGCTCAAGAATCCTGGACCAGGAAACCGAACGGAATGTAAGTTTAGGAGTTTATTAAAAAGGATTTCCCAAAGCTCATTACAGACCAAGGAATCCTTCAAAACATAACCACGTCAATTTGGAAGCAAAGACATTTATGAAAGAATTTAACTTCATTTTATTCTGACTTATTGGTAAATATTGCCTACTTAGGTTTTGAATGGAGGAATTCCTGTCAGAGAAATCTCTTTATTTTGAAAGAGGAAGCCAACTGCTTACATCACTAAGGTATACCAAAAGTTGAGACTGAAAATAATTTCATTCTTTACCATGCTTTTTAGATAATGTCTAAAACTTGGCTAAAGAGAAGGTGAATTTGGGAACTGTTTATTCCTTAGGGGAAATAGAGGTAGACACTTAAAAAACAAAAAACAACTAAAAACACAAAGGAGTTAGCTGGGTTCATCACTGGACACGTTACAAAGGCAGCATGTTAACAGAGAACAAAAGTTTGGAAAACTGACAAAGGTGGGCACGCTGTGGCGGTCACAGATGTTCTAGATCACCGCTCAGGTGTACTTTGTCAGATAAACAGAATCAAATGCCTTGTCTTTTGTTTTCCATTTCTAATCATAAACAAGATTAAAAAAAACACCTCTACAATGAATGAAGACAAGATTACAACTACAGCTCTTCACAACAGTACAAGGGCAGAAAATGTAATTAATCAATTCTCTGTTTCTCCAGACCTATGTCAGAGGTCAGCATACTACAGCCAGCAGGCCAAATCCAGCCCTCTCCTGGTTTCTGCATGGCTATGATCTAAGAATGGTTTTCTTTTTTTTAAATGATGGGGAAAATAGAATAATATTTAATGACACATAAAAATGATATGAAATTCAAATTTCAGCGTCTATATAAATAAGTCTGATTAGAACACATTCACCTGTTTACTTATTGTGTATGCTGCTTTCACTCTCCAATGGCAAAATTTTGACAAAGACTATGTGGCCTATAAAGCCCAAGAATATTTATTATGTGGCACTTTACAGAAAAGGTCTGCCAGCCCCTGGTCTACGTGATGTATATAAAACTCTTGCTATCACAAGAGTTTGATACATTTCATGTTTTTATATCATGTAAAACCCAAATGTATCAACTGCTCTCTGTAACGCATTTTTTGATAAATACAAATTGTCAAATAACGAGGTTCTTTTTTGATATCACAATCCAAAATTATGATATACATACAGAAATGCACCCCAGTCTTGATAATATATTCTACAGCGAAAATAGTTGATTATTGCCTGTGGTAAAAGGATAAGAACTTTTAATTGAACCAAATTACAAGACATTTACTAGAGATACTAACACCTACCACAGAGGTATATGTATATTCTTTGAATAAACCAGGGGCCATACTACAGAATTAACAAGGGACAGTGGCTTCTGGGTTGTCTATGGGTTTCTGGGCTACCTGCAGGTATTGACTGGACATATGGTGAAGAATGTGTCACACATCTGTGTCCCAATATAAGACAGTCTAAGTGGAAAGTTAGAGTTGATCCATTACCATTTGTGATTCATCATTTAATTCTATTTAACTATTATCAGTTATTTGTTATATATCTGAGATACAGAGGTGATAGACTGGCAAACAGAGATGAACAAAGCAAGGCCTCTCACCTTCAAGAATCTCAGTTTTGAGAAGACAGGCACAAACTAAAGGATACGGATTAACAACATTTCAAAGTGTTTGTGTTTTTCTGGTGGAGATCTAAATCAGAATGCTAAACAAAAAGTAAGTTTCCATAATTTTATCAGATCACCCGGGTGTTAAGTATGTAAATGTTAGTCAGACTGTCAGAGAAGCAAGCAAACTTAGAATGTTTCTTCAAATATAATAGTGACACTATCTGGCCAACAGATTCTAGGCTACAAGAAGTTTCCAAAGCGATAAAATCACCCCACCCCCTCTCTCTGATCTAAAAAAATAAATCCCAGGTGTCTGTGTTATCTACGAAGAAGCTGGGATTTGCAGGAATTTCATAATGTTCTTTTACAGAGTTCAAGTCAATGGATATGGACATAAAGCGACATAAACCACAGGGAAGCAACCTATGGGCAATAGAGCCAGAAAGAGAAAGAGCTGATAAAGCAAGGAAAGCTAAAAAAGAAAGGAAGAAAGCAGAGGAGGAAGACTGGGTCAGATCTGGATATAAGATGGTAAGTTATCTGAGGGCAATAACTGTGACTAATTCCAGCATGAGAGTTACTTTTAACTATAGAAAGAGCTTATAATGTGGAAGACAGAATGACTTAGATGTCGAAAGATGTAATGTGCTATATTTTAGGAGATATTTAAACACAGGCTAGGAGGCCACCTGGTCTCTAAATCTCTAAATGACACTGTACTAGAGAGTCAAGCATTGTAGGGGAGAGGAGATGGATCCTAAAATCCTGATAATCCTGCAATTCATTACCTTAGTGGGCCATGAATAAATGAATGGACAGCAGTAACCATGTTTTTCCTTGACTTTTATCCTCTGCATTTTGTTGAGATAGGATCCTACACATATGAAAGACTCGTTTTAAGAGACAGTAGAGGAGAAAATGAGACTAACTGCATCCTTTATTGATTTGGGGGGACCCACAAAGATAGTTGGGACTTTATGCTTCCCTTAGCTCCTTTAATCTCTAAATGGTAGATTTATTCTATTATTTACCCCAAATAGAATTCTGACTATGATAAAGGGAAGTGCTGTCTAGGATATCAATCACAAAAGATGAGAAAAGCACTCCTAAAGCATGTTTCCACAACCATCTGTCACCTATACATTTAGTTAGGCTATTATTAAAGTTATTTAGCTTTCAGTCTGCATTTCCTACCTATGGAGGCAATACATTATTTTCTCTTCTTGTCTTTCAGGTTCTATTATGACAGGAATTTCATTTAGGAAATTAAATACTCCATGAATTTGTAATTGTTGGTCATAGCCACATCTCTTCCTCTTCCAGGCTTCTTCACTCTAACGACCATACCTTCTTAACCATTTCAGGTGCCCACCCTAAGTCCACCCATTGTGTTTCTTTTTGCATCATGCTCAGTTGCAGTACAAAGGAGATCCTAAGGTGTGAGTGGTAACAGGAGCAGAAGTGAGAGCAGACTTACTGATACTATCCACTACAGTGTAGAGGAAGACTGGGATTTTGTAATTTCTATAAAGAGAATAAAAAGGAAACTCTGTAGAGAAGTGCTATATATCTTTACTACAGTACTCAATACCCTTGGCAAAAAACAAGCAACAGTGAAAAGCATTTAATAATTTTTTGAATTTTAGGGCTTCCTTTTGAAAGGAAAGGGTAAAACCCAACTATAAATTTTAATTGATAATGCCTTCTAAAAAAATAACTGAGACTCTAACGCCTATATACTTATTACAGAAATGATTTAGGAATGTAGGAGAAAGTGAATTGGCTTATATTCACAGAAATTTCAGAGTAAAATTTATAATGATACTTAACAGGAAGACATGTAGTAGGATGTAGGATGGTCTGGAACTCTAAGCCACAGATAACTGCAGTCTAATGTTAGTCAACAGAGTCATCTTCTCCCTTCAAAACTTTTACCAAAAATGTAAACAAGTAGTAAAATTCACCCATGCAAATGGAATCTTCTTCATATTAGCATAAGAAAATAGCTAAAAGATAGTTCCAAAATATTGATGCTGGCTTTATTCACAGGTATGACCCACTCTAAGTATGCCATAAGGATAAAATGAATTGTTTAAGAGTTTAATGAATTTGGAAAGACATTTTAACTTTAGTAGTTTTAAGTGCTTCTTCAAATACCAATAAGGAGTTGATGGAAATAAACACAGCTATTTAATTTCTTACTTTCATGTATTTGCTTTTTAGTTTCCATCTTCCCAGTCCCCAGAAGAGCAGGAATAACAATAACCAGAGCTCCTGGTGCCTGGAACATGTTACAGATTCATTCTCATGAGGTAGGTTTGTTTCTATACTACTAGATGGAAGTCTGGGCACCACCTAAGTAAGTGAACCTCTCAGTTAGTCTGGAAATAAATAACAAAACCAAGGCAAATAAATACTCAAGATTTTTTACTGGTCTGCATTAATAACTTTAGTCCAAATTATTTTCTATTTATCAACCTGCCATTAAGAAACTGAACCAGCCAGGCTGGCGTTGCTCAGTGGTTGAGTGTCCACCTATGAACCAGGAGGTCACAGTTTGATTCCTGGTCAGGGCACGTGCCAGGGTTGTGGGCTAAATCCCCAGTAGGGGGCGTAGGAGGGAGCCAACCAATGATTCTCTCTCATCATTGATGGTTCTATCTAACCCTCTCCTTTCTTCTCTGAAATAAATAAATATATATACTAGTAATAAGAAACAAAATCAGGGTAAAGCCAATACAGTTATTTGGATCTGTCTCTGGTAGTGAGAATGGAATGAGGTACGAGATGGAAACCAAAACTATTTACAGCTATAGGTTACCACTATTAGCAGCATTAATTTTAGGTAATACAAAGCCGTAATATCCAATGTGTTTCCTCTGATAATTGTGTTGGGTATAATTTTTGAGACAACTTAGTCCAATACAAATAAAGATTTAGCCTTTCTCCTCCATCAGTGAGGATCTGTAAGGACTCCCACTGCACTTGATAAAACTGAAAAGTATTACTGGTTTACACTAAACTTTTAATGAATTTGAAATAACTAATACAAAGGGGAAAATTCAAGGTGAAGTTTACAATAATAATAAAAAGCTGTGTGTAGGAATGAAAATTAGAACTATAATCTGAACAGTTATAAAAGTATCTTTATTCTAAGATTATTTCCTTTCTAGTTCCTTGAAAAAATAATTTAAACCAATGCTATAGTTTTATAAGGAAAGCTCTTATACCTCTATTTCACAGATAAAGGGGAGTATTTATGATGATCACCTTCTAAGTTAGAGAATAGCTTTGCAATATTTCAGGTTGACTTGACATTTCTTTTTTCTTTTTATGAATGAATCAATAAATATGCTTAATTATAAAATATTTGTTGTAAACAGATATAGCCTCTGACATGAAAAATGCACACTCATACCAGAGTTTTAAATTTAACCTGCTCCTTGCTTATTTTTCCTTTGTTTTCCTTTGTGGGTTTTTTTTGTTTTTGTTTTTGTTTTTGTTTTGTTTTTTGGAAAGCCTATAATGACAGAGTAGCCATTTTCAGGAATAACAGAAAATTATTTCTGCATGTCCTCAGAGACAATAAAATAATAGTGATGAATGCTTAAGGACAAAAGATTCTTGGTTTTACTATTTTGTTTTGTCTTTTTGTGGTTTTTTTTTTTGCTCTAAGAAGCCATCATCTTAAAAACAAAGAGTCTTGTTTAGCGGTTTCACCACCTAAAAAGCATTAAAGAGTAAAACAAAGTGCAATAATCTCATTTTGATGACTCTATGAACTCAGACTTACAAACAAATATTTGAGACAACATTAACCAAATCACCCATATTGGTACATTCAAGTGCCATAAAAAGCAAGCTACATGCAAGACTTCATTAATAAAGATAGAAAGTTACAGGTTAGACATCCAGGTTATGTTGTGAAGAGACAGCACACTCATATTTAATTCAGGAAAGGCTTAAAAATCAACATGCAAACAGAGGACACACTTGTCACAAAAGAATTTTATAGCTCACAAGGTCATCAATTCAAAACAACTGATTTCAACACAAATGTAAGAACAAACGTGTTTAAAGTGTGCCAAGAAAACAATATATATTTTAAGCTTACCACATGACTAAGTTATGCTTCCAGCAATATAATTACTTAAGTCATAAAGATGAACACAGTATTTTAACTCAGAAGACTATGTTTATATACAGATCTTGAATAAATCTGTATTCCAGGACTTCTAAAGATGGGTAGAGCAGTCTGGGAAATGCAGTCCTGGCTGGAGGCTAAGGGATACCAGCACCATTTTCCTTAAACCATCAACATTTTATTTGTGAAAAGATGGCATTTAACCTTTGCAGAACTGTTCTCTACACCAGACAGGATGAAGTCGTTTGTCCCTGTACACCTCAGAAATACACATTAGGAAGGCCACAGAAGTCAAAAGCCCTTTTCAGAAAAAGGGCCTTTGTATATACTGGTTTGATATATCCAGAAAAGGAGTGGTTTTGGATTCATAGATTAAAATGTATCATTTTAAGGCTTTTGAAAGGTTAGCAAGTTGAATTTTCTCTTAAACTACAGAGCCTGTGCCACACAAATGATTATGGAAGATTAGGAAAATATTCCATTGAATGTTCCTACAGAGTATCTTGCTGTTTGTG
Organism: Antrozous pallidus; assembly: GCA_027563665.1. Classification (NCBI taxonomy): domain Eukaryota; kingdom Metazoa; phylum Chordata; class Mammalia; order Chiroptera; family Vespertilionidae; genus Antrozous; species Antrozous pallidus. Next base: position 194,392,489 of record CM050508.1, read on the forward strand.
AAACATTGGAGAGGAGGACATAGCAACAATAAATAATAAAAACATACAGGATAAAAGAGCAAAAACTTTTGGAGAAAGTACCAACCTGCCATATACATAAATCTGATTAGTCTAACCTTGTTCACTTCAGTGAGGAAAGCTGACTTGGGCAATCCATTACTACTCCTTTGCACCCATAATGCATATTCTACAAAGAGTAACATTTTATCAACAGAAAAATGATCACAAGAGCTATCAAAGACAGTGAGCTATCAAGATCAGAGGGCATCATACATTAGAAGCCAACAGTTCGACAGTTTTAGTCTTGACATTTCAGATGAGCACCCTGTTTTCCAATCACAGAAAGACCAACCACCAAACAGCCAATGCAAGAACCACGAGAAAAGACATCATGAAAGGAATACGAGGAGATGGAAAAGTATTAGAGTAGAGATGGCACTTTTTGAAAGACTTGTGATCCTCAGGGATTGGAATAGAAACCTTGGGAAGAACTTCTTCATTTTCTTGCTGGGGCAAAGCTCTTTCAGTAGATCTCTCTTGCCTTTTAATTTTCTCTTCATCCTGTACTAACAGAGCACGTTCCTGTGTCTGCTTTCACGGTAGAAGATCAAGAAAGACAGAGAAAGATGAACAAAATGACAGATGGGAAATGCTTAAAAATGATACTTGGGGATGTGCAAAGGATTTTGGGAAGATCTTTTGAACACTCTATTTTACTTTGGCAACTTATCCTGGCAAAGTTTTTATAATAATATATTCAAAGATAACTTTTTTGAATGAATACTAGAAGTCCTGACAATTCAAGGACTTCCTTTTAGCATTTATTTCTCCTTTGAGGATATTCATAAGAATTTTGGGTCACTTTTCATTGTTTTGGTGCTGTCAATTTTTCTTAGATCAATTGGGCAAAACCAATAATGAAGCATTCTTCTTGCCATCAGAAAAGTTACCTTTATTACAAATAGAATGGCAGAATATAAAGTTATCCTCATATTTCCTCACATAGATTTTAAAAATGAACAGTTCATCCAATATGGCAATTAGCTTTTGCTCAAGGGAATAAAAACCTTAATCCTATATATTTTAAAAATTTCAAAAAAAAAGTATAAAATTTTATATGTGCCTTCAAGGTCTACCAAAACAAACAAACAAACAAACCCACCAAAACCCCACAAATCTTAACAATTATAAACTACTTTCCCCTCTCTCTTAAAATTATGATAACAAATAAATAATAATGACCATCATGAAGGTTTATACATCACATTAGGCAAATACTTTTGATACTTTTAAGGAAAGTTATTATTTTTTTTTACAAGCGTTCAATTATTAAGTTTTCTCTCACTTCCCTGTCTCCCACCCCTGCCCAAATTTCTGTACTCTGCCATCCAGTCAAGATAGATGTCATCTATGAAAGGAAAAACTTGGCTCTAAGTTCTCTCAGTTGAGCCAGTCTTCTCGGATCAGTTTGGAAGGTTGACACTGGTTCTTTGCACACCCCCAAGTGATATGTATCAGGGAGAAAGTAGCTGGGGGACTGGTCAGCAAAAAAGAAAAAAAGAAAAGAAAGGATGCAAAATTATAATAATGATTTTAACAGAAAACAAAGGGAGAAGAAAGACAACATAAAAAGAATAGGGTACAATTAAATTCATTTTCTCTCTGAATACATATTTACATCTGCATGCAGCTTTTCAACCAGCCATGCGCCAACTTAAGCAATTTGAAAGCTGCAAAAGCTGCAGCAGTGGAAGTGTTATGTGTTAGGTCAAAAGGTGGTGGGTGTGAATTTACTAGTATAGCCAAAAGAAAAAAAAATTACTCAGCAGCTGCTGTTCAGTTCTGGGGCATTATCTGCTTAGTGCCATGACAAGAGCAAATTGTGATTGAGAAGCACAAGTAACAGCAGCTTTACCTCTGGCCCACCAACCTTTCTTTCCGAGGGGAGGATAGAGGTTTTCTTCACCTGGTCATACACAAATTATAAAAATTCAGTTGCTTTGCAATGCAACAACAATGCTGTCAAAGGTGGAAGAGGTATCCCCAGAGAACAGAAATATTGTCCTAATTATTAAAGAAAAAGTAAGATGTGCCAGAAAGAGGAGTTATCCTATACAAAAGATTATCACAGTACAGTTCTTATTTATTCCATTATTCATTTGGAGGGGTAATATACACAAACATAGAGCTAAAGTTTCACAAGTATCCCCAATTATGTAATTTAATTTATAAAGAATCACTTCTTTAAATCCACAAAATGCATAGCCATTCCCCAAACCAGTCCTGAGATGGTTTCTGAAGGGTTTCTATTAAGATATAACATGTTTTCTGGAAATGGAGACTGATTCAAATTTATCAAATCTCATCCAAGAGAATATGGTTTACTTTTTCCAAAGTAGTTGAGCATCTTTTATTATTTGCACAAAGTCAAAAAGAAAACTTCTAGGAAATATGCAGTTGCCAGGCAATATAGGAAAAAAATCACTTCAGGGACATTTGCTAGATTTAGAATACAAAACTATGTCCATGTACATCAGGGCATGGAGGCTGAGAAAACAGTGAACAGGAACAACTGCTTCCTTCATCCCTGGTAACTCTACTCAGCTGCCCACCTTCAGGATTTCTCCACCCTTACTCAGTGACACTGGTTGGACTCCATTTAGAAAATCATTAGCCAATTTTAATCACATTTTGAAAAATATAGAAAGTACCCTTTGTAAAACAACTTTTACTATCTTCTCCATTTCCAGAAACTAAGTAAGTTAGTTTATCCTAAATTCTGAATATAAAAGCAATTCTTAAAAATTATTAAGATATCACTTTATCCTTCTTAACTAGAATTGCTATTGCTTTGGGGGAAGAGGTGGAAACAAGCGTATAATTTAAAAATCATTACAGTCACTCAGCAAGTCATTGTGACTACTTATATACCGGTAAATATTTAGCCCGTCAGGCTAAAAATTAAGTAAAGAATTTTTGAATATATGCTCAAGAAAACTTTTAGACATTTTCATAACACAGATTCACTTATTTGGATGTAGAATTTCTACAATAGGAATGATAACAATAACAGAAAAAGAATAGCTCCTGGAAAGTATCTCTGGTTCCTCTAACTGAGACTATGCTATAAAGCAGTGTATTAAAAGTTTGATGTTTCTCATAAAAATAAAATGAAGCATCAACAGTTTTTCTAAAATTGAAATACAATCATTTAATACTTGGTATTCTGTATTCGCTGGCTTAGGGGCCTCCTAGGTTTATTATATAATTGTGGTCAACCATTCCAGACATTTCTAAGTTATTCAAATGTTCAAATAAAGTTTTTTAAAAATGCTTATTCCTTTCTAATTTTGACCTTACTAAATTTAGTGTTCTCTCTGGTCCTTGAAGGCACAGTTTGAACATAAAGTTCCGTTGGCTTGTGGCCAATTTGTAAACACACATGCAGCTACAGAGAGAGTTCTCAGACCCTAGTCATCTACTAGTAGCTCTAAGTGGCTCCCTTAATTAGATGGGTAGTCCAAGTAACTTAAAAAAACAAGTGTTTGATTATGAATGCCTTAAAAGCTGCAATGAACTGGTGAGATACCAAAGCTAAATTTCAGCTCTAAACTTTCTCTCGGATACAGAATATGAATATAAAAAACACTTATTTCACTAATTCTCATAATTGGTCACATGAATAAAGTACTCACTCCTTCTCCTGTCGGGATTTGGCCATTGATGTTAAGAGTTCGGAACGGGGAGTGAGTGGATAAGCGTTTATCCCACTCACTAGGCCGTGGTTCAGGTACAGATTCCATGAAGTTCTTTTTCAGTTCACTGATGCTGGCATGATGTTTTTTTATCTCTTCTTGACTTTTGTCTAAATCCTATAGTTGGAAGGGCAAATATGAAAACAATAAATACTCAGAGAAAAAAAAAACATACCAAGGGAAACCCATCACAGCTTATGAGCACGGGTAGAAAACACACCACATCCAGGGATAGATATAACTAACCCATAAATTGCATTCAAATTGTAAATATACAACATGGTATAATTGCTTGCCTCTTTTTGTTCCCAACAACAAGGTGCTTTTCTTGGAAGCAGTGAAGCATCAAAACCCCATAGCTCTAAGCAGTTATTTAACCCATTAGAAGCTCACTCAATTTTATAACTCTCTTCCCATTAGGACGCAGTGCTAGATCTCCAACTCCTCATCCCAAGAAGGTAACCCCTCAACTCAATTAGCCTCAGCTTGATATAAACTGATTTCGGCTCAGCTCAGGCAGGATGGAGATAGCAAAAGAGAAGGAGAAACTGTTAAGTGAAGGACACGGTGAGGGATTCAGTTTCCATCACTGACTGCCTTGCATTGGTGAGTTGCAACTGTACAATATTCTCTATTTCTACCTAGAGGTAATTTTGCTTCCCTATTATTTAGTGGCTGTTGTTGGCTTTTAGTTAACAGAAATAGTCCTTTCTTGATATAAGAATTTATTACTAGTATATAAATGTTGATTATCTATGTTATACTCTTGAAACTATATAATATTTTATGTCAACTATAATTAAAAGAAGAAAAAAAAGACTATCCCTCTGTGAGAAAGTGATTGGCTCCAAGATTTAAAAAAAAAAAAAAAAGTTACTGAAATTCCAGGCTCAAGCCTCCAGAGCAGGTTGTTACTATCTCTGAATATTTACTCAGAGGTATATGGTATATAATGGCTTTTTTTCTTTGCCAGAACTATTCATACAAACTAAAAGCTTATGCTTTCCAGCCTCTGACAGCTTCACTTCATCCCTTAGTACAAATTAAAGATAGGGGCCTTCTTATACTAAACGACAATGAACTAGGAGTGATTTAACAAGAGTTCATAAAATAATTTATATACCTCCTTTATGATTTAAAATACCTCAACTGGCCGAAACCGGTTTGGTTCAGTGGATAGAGCATCGGCTTGCGGACTGAAAGGTCCCAGGTTCGATTCTGGTCAAGGGTGTGTACCTTGGCTGCAGGCACATCCCCAGTAGGGGGTGTGCAGGAGGCAGCTAATCGATGTTTCTCTCTCAATGATGTTTCTAGCTTTCTATCCCTCTCCCTTCCTCTCTGTAAAAAAATCAATAATAAATAAATAAATAGATATAGATGGATAGATAAATAAATAAATAAAATACCTCAACTGTTCCAGCAGATGCATATACTCGACAACTAGGGGCAGGCACTTAAAAGGCAACTTCTAGTGAGAAATGATCAAAACTAAGGTTGGTAAAGCTTGTAATAATGAGAAATATTTAGGTTTATGTAATGAGAGGTATATAACAACTTTCAAAAGGGAGATTTGGCCAGAAATAATCTGAGAAATACAAAAACTCAAATGTTCTTTGTCCAAATTACTTCTCTGAAAAAACTCAAAAGATTTATACTTGAGATCAAAATATGTGGGAGCCCGTCACTGGATGACTGCTAAAAATTCTGTGTTTGTTATATATCAAGGCAGCTCTGTATCCAAGAGAAGCATAACACTAAATATATCTCCTAATATGCTATGTGAATTTTGGGATTTGTCTTTTTTTCTTCTTTTTGACTCTTGCAGGGAACAGCCTCATTTGGAAAAAAAATTGGAACTCATTGAAATAAAAATTTCTTTTTAAAGTTTGTTTTTTTTTCTGCAGCAATTTAGGCTTCCACTAAATTAGATATTTTTCAAAAGCAATGTCAAAGGAAAAATAATAAAAATAGCATTGGAAAAAATCAGTAAGGCACAATTTTGATTCTGGAGCTATTCATTCAGAAAATTCATTTAGTAGTCTATGCTTTTTATTTTGTAAGAATGAACCATGTATATTTGATTTGCAGTCGTTCAGAGAGAAAACTAAGCCCCAAAGGGCAATCCTGTAGCTCCCCCGTAAGAGTACCTCTTGCTTTCTGGAATGAAGTGTAAGTATAGCTCATGGTCTTCACCAGGGGGAAACAACAGTTTGCACCTTTGTTCTAAGTGAAAGCAAGAAAAACATGTTTACTAGCTAAAGAAAAGGCATGGACAAGCTCAGTCAAAGATTCTGTAGTAGCAGGCTGAGCATCTGAAACTCTCCGGGCAGGTAAGGACCTGAGACCCAGCTCCTGACTGGAAATTAAATCTGCTTGGGCCAAGAACAACTTAACCTTTTGGGGAGAATTAAAAGAATGAATGGAGCAAAATATAAATGAGCAAGAGATGCTAAGGTATGACTCTCTGGGTTAACCTTTTAACACGCGAGTTTGTTACTCTTCTTGCCTAGCTTTTCTCTGGCTTGGAACCTGAGAAAATAAACGTTTCAATAACATCAGGAGCTTCTGAGGGAGCTTTCTCCATCCTTCTTAGCTGGCCCTGTTGGAAACCTGTGGGGGCACAGAGTAAAATTAAGAGCTCAAAGGGACCTGTTCCAAATAGAATTTGTCATAGACACTTGCTACAGGTTCCCTCTGGGAGATGGAGGAGGAGGAGGCGGTACATCTAAAAATTAACCCGACCTTATTTGTGCCAGAACAAAGCATTAGTAGGGGTAGGGTAGGAGTACAGGGAGGGACGCTTAAAAAAAAAAAAAACTGCTAGAGTGACAGATAACTTGAGAGAATTTCCTTAGAAGAAAAAAAAAAAACCACCCAAACTTTTATAATAACTAGAGTGTGATGGTTAGCCAAGTTACTTTGGCTCTTTTCAGGTTAGACACTTTTTGATGCCCAACATATTTTAATTTTAGCAGCAGTAAAATCAAACATTCCATTAAATATAAAATATTCTCAAAAGGTAGTTAGTAGTTTTAATTTTCAAACACACACTTATTAGAAATCCCCTCTCATGGCTGTCAATGAAATGCTGGGGGAAAAACACACCACACACAGGGACTTTATGAGTCTCAGAAGCCATAACACACCTCATGAAACAAATGACAAATATATGATTGGTACTGCAGGTTCCAGTTAAGGAAGCCAAGAAATTGGCATGTTTGGAATTAGGAGACATTATATTGCTGAGTTCAGTTATTTTTCCTAATCTCAGAAGAGGAACCATTTAGGGTCTAGTTTCAGTTATGGGCTAAAGCAAAGAGATCTAGTTGCCATGCTTGAAATATCCTAGGGTCTAGCCTTGGAAAACCTCATGCTACATGAGGTAAATGTATGCAGAGCGCATGATATTGTGCCCACTACATAGTACATGATTAATGAAGGCTGGCCACAACTTGTGTTACTTTCATCAAAGTACCTTATACATAGCAGACACTCAAAATTTATGTTTTGACAAAGAATAAGATGAGCTTAAGTAATTATTAGAGACCATTACATTAAATCAGTGATCTATCCTAAAAAGTTTCTTCAATCTTCCAGATTAATTATTGACCACATTTAATATATGTTCATCTTTCAGGTCTCAGCTAAAATGTTCTCTTCAGAGAGAACTTTCTTATCCATCTTATTCACAGTAAATCCCTTTTATTAGCACAGATATGGTTTATTTCCTTCATCGTTTTTATAACAACTTGTAACCATTTTATTACTATTTGTTTACTTATTTTTTCTCTGCTCTCCACTTCCTCACACTGTAAGCTTTCTGAAGACTGAAACCATGTTCATCATCTTCCTGTATATTTATATTTCCTTTATAGCTAAGTTAAACCCCTGATATCAGAGTTGGAGGTTGTTTCTTTTGGCTCTGTTAATTCGGTCATCAACTCTTGTATGAGTTTTTCGATGTGTAAACTAACATAGCTACACAGAATAATTCATTTCCTTATTTTTTGCTCAGAGTTCCTTGAATCTTCTAATTAACGTTGTATCCCTATCCAATATGGAGCCCAAAACTAGATGAAGTATGCAACATAACTCTGATAAAATTCTCATCAATGTTGACTGTAATGGGAAAATGATCTTACAATTGCTATTGTCAATGGTATGTTGCTATTTCTTAGCAGGGAGGGGAAAGTAGTGTAATAGAGTTACTAGCTTTACCAATTTACCAGTTCTGTGACCACAGGGAAATTACTTAATTTCTCTAAGCCTCAATGTTCTCATCTTTAAAAAATAATCTCATACCCACATAACTGTTTTTATGATTAAACCATCTTAGGTCATACTAACTACTACTAACTACTCATTAAATGCTAGGCTCCCTTCTTTGCTTTCTGTGTCTTACTTTTCGTTCCCTTTGACTGTCCTCCCATCATTTTCGAGTATCTCCAAAATCTTAAGCCCATTTTAAATTGTGGTCATTTCTGTTGCTTTTCCAAACTCAGTTCAGAAGATTAAAAAAAAATTTGATGCTTGGGACATGTAGTAGTTTATATTCTTAGAAAATTCAATGAATTTTTTTTAACAGAGATGCAGAATTTTCTAAAAGTGAATAAAACAATGGAACCACAAGAAGCAAAGGTAGTCCCAATCATATATTTTTTTAGATAAGTATGAGAGATGGAAACTAAAAAGAATCAGGTGAGATGGTTACATATCTTCGTGTTTACCAACATGCAAAAGCGTTTTAAACCTACAATTCTCCCATGCAATGGCATGCAAAACCAAACGCAGCACAGAAAGAAGGGGCATCAGCAAAGAACGCAGAAGGTTACAGGCAACCAAATGAAATAAGCTTCAAGTTCATACAAACCTCCAACATTAAATTGCTATGTCTGATATAAATGTTTTCACCATCTAGTCTCTCTCTCTTTTTCTGTGAAAATGAAAGAGGGGAAAAACAGAAAAGCATAAAAAATTAAAATATTGTTCTTGCGGGAAGAAACTGCAAATTGGCAAATCAAAAATAGTTTAAAATTAAATGTCCACAGCGCAGCAAAGCCAACATGAGATGGTCACAGAGCCACAAGGACACACAGAGAACACCATCGCCACTGGGAAACGGACGACCTTGCTCACGAACGACGGGAGAATGTGATGATGTCATTTAAACAGACAGTGCTCCTGGCTCCATTGGCTTCTTACATTCATTATAAGATGTTTTATGTTCGTTTTTTAAATTGAGCTGTTTGAGGGGTTATTTTAACACATGATTTTTAAGAAGTTTGTATCCTTCCTGTATCTCTGGAGTAGATAAATACTTTAAAACATTATTTTCTGTATCTCTGGAGTAGATAAATACTTTTTTTTTTTAAAGGTGTTTGCAGATGAAGGCGATTTTTTTAAAAAAATACATTTTATTGATTTTTTTACAGAGCGGAAGGGAGAGGGATAGAAAGTCAGAAACATTGAACAGCTGCCTCTTGCACGCCCCCTACTGGGGATGTGCCTGCAGCCAAGGTACATGTCCTTGACCGGAATTGAACCCGGGACCCTTCAGTCCGCAGTCCGACGCTCTATCTACGGAGCCAAACCGGTCTCGGCTAGATAAATACTTTAAAACATTATTTAGCCCTAGCCTATTTGGCTCAGTGGATAGAGCATTGGCCTGTGGACTGAAAGGTTCCAGGTTTGATGACAGCCAAGGGCACATGCCTGGGTTGCGGGTTTGACCTCCAATAGGGGGCGTGCAGGAGGAAGCTGATCGATTCTCTCTCATCATTGATGTTCCTCTCTCTCCTTCTCCCTTCCTCTCTGAAATCAATAAAAAATATATTTTAAAATACATTATTTATTTGACATATTTCATACATAGTCATAATGCAGTATGAATATCTCTAATACTTTTCATAAGAAAGATCTATGGGCCTTTTATATATGATCATTCAAAATTATATTCAGTAGAAATTGATTCATCTCACTCTATAATTGGGAAGAAAGAGGCACAGAGCAGTCAAACCCAGTTATTAATAGTACTGGGAAATGCTATGATGGCTGTCAACGATTTTGAGAATATGGTGCCATTGTGAAATATTTTTTATAAAGTTTAATGAAGAATAGGTTTGGCCTTTACTAATTATTTTACTGTGTTTCAAAAGATATTTTTCTACTGAAAACTTTATTTTAATGAAATTTTTTCAATTATAGTATAGGATTATAATGTCTTTTGTATCATGTGTGTGGATATATGCATATATATATATATATATATACACACACATCTATCTCTACTTCAAAGTCATTTCTGATTAAGAGAAATCAATGAAAAGAATGGATCACTGTCTTTTAATGCACTGTGAAAGTCAGCATGAGTGATGCTAATGCGGTTTTGTGGAAGTGAAAAATGGCTAACCTTCCTCATTATTATCAGATCTTCAGTTTTTTCTGCAAGCTTCTGTTTTGCCATTATTAAAAAAAAAAAGAAAAACGATAAAATATTGGCTCATTAAAGTTAGTTGGAACCTTAATTTAATTTTTTTTAAGGAGAGGGGAGTTGGGGAGAAACAAAAATTGAGGAGGGAGGGAAAGGAACAAGTGGCCTACTGGCACAAACCTGTGTTTGGTCACCATTTGAGGTGGGTACTGTGACCTCGATGTGGGTTTTTTCCCCCTACATTTAAGAAATAAAGTGGTTAAAAACATTTTAGATTAGTTGGTTCCTATGAATAGCATTGTTTTCAGAATAACCACATCTATAAGCTGGTTGTAAAATAAGCTGATATGTAATCATCACGATGAAGCCTTTTGAGGGGGTGAGGAGGGAGAAGGTCATCACTCTCAAGGGCAATCTGTTAGTTCATCGCATTTCCAAGGCTGAAGAGGCAATATGGACAGACAAGTGACCAAAAAAGAAAATTAAGGTAATTATTCTACTGATGAACATTTTATACTTATTTATAAAAAGTACATATTAAAAATAATTAGGCTTAAAAAAGCCATATGTTTTTGTTTTTAATAATCTAGAGGCACCTTAAGGAACATTTAAAGAGATTTACATTGAAGATATCAATGTATGACATACATGATAGTTAGAAACAAAAAGAAAATCTTTGCAGTTTAAAGCACACATATAACAGCAAGCAGGTAAATATAAAACATTTTGTTAGTTGACTAATATATTTAAGGAGGCAGTTTCACTCCCGAGTTTATTAGAGAACAAAACATCAAAATAAACTTAATCCAAGCTGTTTCTGATGCATACAATTATTACTAAGGCTGACTTCTAAATGAGCACACACTGGGCTCAGCTGCAGTATTCAACATTCTGTAATCACCTCTCTGGGCAGTCGGAGCCCATCTGTTTGGTGAACGGGTGAGATTCATCCTTCATACTAGGAAGAGAATAACTAAGGCTTCTGCCTCGCTTTGAAATACCTTTAGTAATAGTCATTTCATATACCCCAAATGGAGTAAGTATAAATAAATAAACAAACACTGGACAATTAAGAGAAAGCATAATAAAGTGAGCAATGCCTGATGCACTGGCTATTTCAAAATTAGAAAACTGTTTTTATTAAGGGTTAACTCAGTCACTTTGCATTATTAGGTTCTTTAAAGAACCAAATCGATCAGAGGGTTTATTTTTAATCACACTTGGCAGCATAACTTCAGAGTACAATATCATTGTGCTATTTTCTCTAGACTGACCGCAAAGAACATAAGATAGCACCAAACCCTGTGACTCTGTCAAATCAGAAACACAGCCGTAATAGCATTTTCAACTACCAAGGGTAATTAACAATTTGGGTCAGTTCTATTCTGAATCCCAGTATACTGGGTATGTGGCTATTAGCAAGTTATTTCACCTCTCTGAGTTTAAGTTTTTTATTGAAAAAGTGGAAATGATATTTTCATAGACTTGTGAATGCTTAGCAAATGGTAGTTTTTAATTATTTTGTAAAGCTTAAATTACTTGTGCAAATGAATAATGATATTTTTGCTTTGGGTTCCTAGCAATCCAACAGCAGAAATTGAGAGCCTCTATTCCAGTCTAAGAATGGAGGCCGAGTAGCAGCAGCAGTTCTGTGTATGTCCTCACAGAGAACCTTAAATGGCAAGATGTGCACACCTGCAAAACAGATCTTGTCAAATGACTCAAGATGCCAAAAGGCTCTCTCTTTCTGGCACCAAATTAGTGTTAGCTAGTGAAATTTACACAGTTATAAGACTACTTTATTACTGTTATTGCTTTATATAAAAAATATGGCTCAAGTAAAAAAATATGACTCAAGGAAATTCCATAATTATTTTCTAATTGCTACAAATAAAATCAATGCAGTCACTCTCGATTCTAATACTATATTATAGTAATAGGTGGTAATCACAGGTAGTTTTCAGTCTGATCTCAACACAAATATCTGACAACAATAATATCCAGAATTAACTGGCAAGAAGAGCCCCTTGAGGCACTTAAATGGGGACCACTTACCAGAAAGCGATCTCTCTACTGAGGTCCCAAGAGCAAAGGGAACCTTTCTTGAAGATACTTGTGTCTGCTTATAGGCAAATAAATCTTTGTCATTCAAAAAGATTCCCCTGTCAACTCCAGTAATCCAATACTTTCCAGTTAGTATAATAGTCAGAAGTGCCAGGTAAGACATCCTAACTTTAAACTGGATAGTCTAACAAGAGAAAGGCACTGTTGACATTGAACTGGATGGCTGATGTCATGCGTATTTGGCTGGTACAAAATTGCAACCATCCATCATTCAATCAAATGTTTTGCTTTCTCTGTGGACTCAAGTTGGTCTCAAAGGACAGTAAAAACTGCAGGTTGTATTGGACAGTTTCTTTTTAATACCATCAACACAGAGCCAACTTGCCCTCTGCTCTACAGATAAACTAGATGTTGAACTGACTCCAAAAGCACAGAATTAATCCACCTGCCAAAGTGAGAGCATTTACTCAGGTCTTATATGGTTTTAAATTTTTAAACAGACATATAAAGGCATCATTTTTTGTATAAAGACTGAGTCTATTAATTTCTGTTGTCAAAAGAGAGACTTGTATTTACTTCAATAAATCTGAACTAGTACCTCAACTCCATCACCACTTATCAACACATAAAAGATCAGTCTAGTTACTGTTACTCCTGGAAAATCTGCTAATTAAATTGGTAATTTTTTAATACGGTTCAGTGACTAAGGGAATATCAATTCAGAACTATAAGTAAGTCAGTAGCATAACCTCTCCCACATACTGGGTCTTCCTCTTTTTATCCAGTAAACATATAGATGCAATTTATATAATATCTGTATATTCTCTGGCTATGCTGCACACATATCCAATTTAGGGAAATCAAATTGTATTTTTATCACACTAGCATGGTTCACTCTTAAAAAGAAATATGGATATTCTTTCTGGATGAGTAAAACATTTTTAAAAGCAGATGATCACAGTGCTTCCGTATTTTATAAACATCATCATCATCATCATCATCATCATCATTATTATTATTATTATTATTTAGATAAAAGGTGAGTTAAGGTTGAGTCATGTGAAAACTTCTGAATAGCTCACATTTTACAGGTTCACGGAAGATACTTTTTTGAAGAAAGAATAAGGGAGAAATAACTTTGTTAGGATTCTATAAGAGTTAATGCTTTGAAAACCTTCCTGGTCAAGCAGTTAACACCTCTAACTCGGAAAGTTAATTTGCCAGATACGTGAACTTATGACCTACCTGCCACACTTCTGTGGGCTCTGGCTCAGCTTGCTCAGGTGGCCCTTCTTCCTTTGTCACTTCAGCCTGCGCTGTTTCTGTCTGTGCTTTAGAAACCACTGTTTTCCTGGCAGGTGCACCTGGCACACTGCCTTCTGTGTCCTGACTCTGAGCAATGGCCGGTGCAGAAGTGGGCCGAGGACTTCGGTCTGTTGAATCGACAGCCGCTGTTACGTGAGAAAAGGAAAAGAAAATAAATGAAGGCAAGAGTCACTGTACCACTTCAAAGCACCAGGTGACCATACGGGTGCTACCGTGTCCAGTGGACTGTCACACAGAAGGTACAAAAATACACCATTAGTACTGCTCAGCCAGGTAATTAATGGCAATAAGAAAAAACTAAAAGTGCAGGCGATCATGTTCCATAACAGGAGTCAGGGTGGAGGTGCTGACATCAAAATAAGAAAAGAAATTGAAAGCTCATTTTATTAGAAAGTTACCAAGATTGTGTAACCTAGTAATCTGTTTGTTTCAAGAACCACTAATGCAGTCTATGTAGGGAAAGAAGGGGTTTAACCAAATCTTATTTCTTCCATGAAGACTCTTTGAAATAAAGATCTATGGCCAGGCTGGTGTGACTCAGTGGTGAGTATTAATCTATGAACCAGGAGGTGACGGTTCAATTCCCAGTGGGAGCACATGCCCGGGTTGCAAGCTCAATCCCCAGTAGGGGGCATGAGCAGGAGGCAGCTAATCAATGATTCTCTCTCATCATTGATGTTTCTCTCCTTCCCTCTTCCTCTCTGAAGTCAATAAAAATATATATTTTTTAAAAAATAAATAAAGATCTATTCACTTATAGGAAATTTCAGGAATCTCAAAATATATTCGAGAAAAAAGGAATAAGCTTGATTTCTTCTATGAAGCTTCCTCAGAATGATTACAAAATAACTTGATAAATGGATCTTTTAAGACATGTATGCTTTTGATGCTTGTTTAAGGGTAAATCTCGGAACAAAACACTTTCCTTTTTAATAAGTTATGTGATTAAAATAATACAAATTCAAAAATTTTGGCTGTTAGTCCTTGGGAAAAAAAACAAACACTACCAGAAATACCCTCCAACCTTTTGAGTTCTGTCCCACCATCTCCTTGAGTCTTAATCAATTTGCATTATAATTCCTATTCTCTAATCTACTTAAGCCAGCAGTTCTCAACCAGGAGTAATTTATGCCTCCCACAGAACACATGGCAAGGTCTGGAGACATTTTTGGTTGTTACAACTGGGAAGAGAGGTGGAAGGAGGTACTGGCAAACAGAGTGTACAGGCTAAGGTTGCTGAGGTTAACTAACCTTTTAGAGAGAATATTCGATATACGTTTATGACAAAAGCTTGATCTTTTCAGAGTTTTGGTTTTGACTATTTGACAGCTAAGTTTCAGATTGCTTATTTCAAAGCAATCATTCACACTCTTTATCTTCCTTCTTCCAAATACTAGACTAAAATAAAACATCTATATTTACACTTTGTAGTAAAACCTCATTTACCTAACAGTGTCTAGGATTGCAGAGTGTTTCTCCATGATTTAATATTTCTGATGACAATTCATCCTTCCATGTACTGAGACTTTCAAATTTTAATTATTTTGCATGAAAACCTTTACAATTTTGTATTACACATGTTTCTGCCTTTTTAAACAGAATATACTGAACTTCTCCTGATAAATTTAGACTTAAAAACAGTAAGGATTAGGTAAAACAAAACAAAAAATCCATGAATCAAAATGGATAAAAAAATTGAAATTTACAACTACTTCATATAGACAATACCAAGAAAGAAATGCTCATAACCCTATAATTATCTCCAGTGGAAGAAATCATTCCTCAGAGGACACATAGGTATAAAAGCAGAAATATAATAACCTACTTTATCTTTCGATGAAAACTCTGCCCTGTTGCAAGTCCCTGCTTCTCATGGGTGCTCTAAGCCAGTCAATGCAAGAATGGCAGATGGTAGACCAATTCTAACAACACAGGGGAATGTGACAAAATATTTTGCTCACAGTTGTGTTGAAGTAGCATTATACATGTGTATTCACACCTCCTCTCAAAGAATTAATTCAACTCTGACTGGAATCACAGAAACATAGTCCATGCTTTCACCATGTGTTATTTTGCCACTCGCGTTTGATTTTAATCCAATACTAATATTGCAGAGCCAAATGATTTATGTCGTTAGCAGGCCTAGCCCTGGCAATCTGTACTGCATATGGAAAAGTAGGTAAAAGTGTGGAAACTGGCAGCTGAAACAGAGGCAGAAAGTTGCATCATTAGTAAAATGGGGAAGATATTAACTCCACAGAATAGCCAGGGGAAGCATATTCAATGGCTATAAAAATACTTTATAAACCCTAACTATTAATAACTTTTAATGTCATACCTAAGTCTTTATATTTCTTTTGTTATGGGTTAATATTTCAAGAGCATGTGGAGCAAAAATTAATTATGTATACATGGATATGCAATTCAAGTGAAAAATACAACCTGGGAGCCCTGGAGAGACAACTTTCTTTCCTCTTCTCAGTAAGACTACTACAAATATGGATCAGAACAGAGAATCACGGCAGTAACTGTGGTCGTTGAGATATAATTCAGATAACATTCAATTCACTCAGTTAGTATGCATAATTCAATGTTTTTTAGTATATTCACAGTATTGTAGGTAGTGAATACTTTTTAAGATGCTTTGGCTCTTCAGTTTAATGAATTCATTTGTTAACTAATACAAGACCTTGATGCATCTGTATAGAACTCTTATCCTGAAAAATTCAATTATTTCCCACTTCTGCAGTGCTGATTGTGATAATCTTAAGAACCTATTAATTCCAGTATTATATTTTTCCCCTGGACAACAGAAACTTAGACATTTACATATGATAGCAGTAAAGAGTAAAACTCAAAACCATCATGTTGAGTAAAAGGAGACTTAAATTCCAGTTCTAGTTCTGTAACTTACTAGCACAGGTTCTGCTAGTATAGCACCGGCACAATAGGAATGCAATGGATCAATGGTTCCATTGCCAGAGGGACCCCACATGAATTAGCTGTGGATCTTAAAAGGACTATTGCTCAGGTCCATCACAGACAGATGAGACATCTAAGGTCAGGCTTGGGGATTTGTTTTAAAGCTCCAAAAAATGACAAGAATGTATTCCCCTGGCAAGAATCACTGCAACCACTACTCGCAGAATGGATGAACTTCCTGGTTGTGTGACCCTAGCAAGTTATATAACTTTTTTGTGCCCTAGTTTCCTCACGAGCAAAATAAGAATCCTAAATGTTCCTTGGTACTAAATAGGAATATATGGAATTGGCTTGAGAAGCAAAAAGAGCAACAAAAATGTAAGTTGAAATATCCTTGTCATCTTTATTAGCTATCCTTGTGACTTACCACTCTGTCGTGTAAACTGGGAACTGAATCAGTTTTACTTCTTCAGCTAGAGAAGCAGATGCTCTGAGCACCAGATATAACAATACTCCACTTTGGTTTCTGACTTACGAACTTTTATTTATTAGCCACCTTTTCTTTTAAAGTGGCATAAAGAACTGAATATAGCTTGATACTTCATTTCAGTAATGCTCTCAAATCCTTGATACGTAGAAAGATTCAGACAGATGTGTGGTTAGAATACACAATCACGAAACTTATTTATTTTCTCCCTATTTTATTTAAACAAAATTTGGAGATTCCAATAATAGGACTGCTTTTTCTGTGTATAATTGCCACATGACAAATGATCTAAAATAATTAATTGATTGCTCTAATGAGGCAGACCCTTTTCCTCTTTTCTAGTAGAAAAAATAACTATTTAAATCATTCAAGAGGGCCCTGGCCTGGTGGTTCAGGTAGCTGGAGCACTGTCCTGTACACTGAAAGGTTGTGGGTTCCGTTCCTGGTCAGGGCACATGCCTAGGTTGTGGTTCAATCACCAGATGGAGTGCATACAGTAGACAACCAATTGACATCTCTCTCTCTCTCTCCTCCCCTCTCTCTCTAAAAAGAGAAAAATCAACAGAAACATATCTTTGGGTAAGAATCAAACAAAAACTTTCAAGAAGGCTTTAGTTCAATATACTGCATTAAGTTTTACTCTGCAGTAGAGGTTTCTGAATCATCATTCTAGTTGTGTTCAATCCCCCACTGTCTATCAGTGGAACTTTAGTCTAGTTACTACTCTCTCTGAACCTCAGTTTTTCTTTTCTTAAGATGATTCCACAGACTTAGATAATTAGTGAGATCCATTTCATTTTACCAATTACATTCTTTAATTTGGTCCTCTGATACGTAACTTTATCTCTTCCTAAAGAGTTAGATTCATAGGAAATCATCAAGATTCAATACAAACCTCCATCAAGGCTCCGGGACGCCCGTTTGCTTGCTGTGCGCTCGAAGTGTGGGGCTGGCCTATCAATCAGAGCACTAGCTTGTCTGGTTTGAGCTTGAGTTCGGCCACTGTATCGAAATTTGGATCCCAGTGCAAGAAATTTGCTTTTAGGAATGGTGTCTGTAGATGTCAGTCTAAGGGGGAAAACCAAATGATCATATATTTTATCTCACTCTACTGAGACTGTGAGACTAAAGACAAAAACCTAGATTTTAAAAGTTTCAAAATTTTCAGTTTCCTTATAGTTACTAAGACATATTTTAACTCAAGCAATCATTATTTTAATTCTATATCATTTCTCCAAGCAACATATATAATTTACTTATATTAATATCATCTTATATTATTGTATCTCTACAGACAGAGCCTTATGGTTTTCAAAATCCTTTTATAGCATTATAGTATTTTCACTACATCCTCGTAATATTGTCAGCATTTTATTGATAGAAGAAACTGAACCTCAAAAAAGAAGTTACTTGCTTAAGGTCACAAAACTGTAAAGAGGCTGGGCAGTAACAGAGACTAAGCCCACAGCTCTTTTCTTTCTTCTTTTTTTAAAAAAATTTAAGTTCTTTATTGCTTAATGTATTACAGAAGTCTCCTTTCTCCCTCACTGACCGGCTGCCCCCAACCCCCAGCACATGCCCTGCCCTCCTTCCCCCCGCCCCCACCCCCATCCTCATCTGTGTCCATTGGTTATGCTCATATGCATTCATACAAGTCCTTTGGTTGTTTTCTTATCCCTTCACCCTCCTCCCCTCACCCCCGCCGTCCCTCATAGGTTGGACAGTCTATTCGACGCTTCTATGACTCTGACTCTGTTTTTGTTCATCAGTTTATGCTGTTCATTATATTCCACAAATGGGTAAGATCATGATATTTATCTTTCTCTGACTGGCTAATTTCGCTTAGCATAATGCTCTCATGGTCCATCCATGCTGTTGCAAATGGTAAAAGTTTCTTCTTTTATACAGCAGTGTAGCATTCCATTGTGTAGATGCACTACAGTTTTCTAATCCACTCATCTGCTGATGGGTACTTAGGCTGTTTCCAAATCTTAGCTATTGTAAATCAGAGCTCTCTTTCCACTCCACTAGAATAATTTCATCAAATCCACTCCAAACTTAATTAATGACTACTAACCTATTTAACAGGTTATTTAGTGTATTTTCAACTTAGTTAGGAACCCCATCTTCTTATGCAGTACCCTGTGCTCTCTTTAGTCATGGCATTTACTACACTGAAATGCAATACTGGTCTCCACTTATTCATCCTTGTGTTTTCATTTCTGGCATAGTGCCTGGCATGAATTTGGAACTCAATAAATGTTTGCTGAATAAATACTATAAAAAACATTTTTTCCTTGGACATCATTTATTTTAATTAAACAAATACTGACTTTATGTATTGAAGCATTACATGTTAATATAGCCTTTTATTTTGATGCAATGGATTTAAATATGCTATCCTACAAGTAAATACACTGGCTGTAGCTGAAATCTATATCATAGATACTAAAGACTCAAAATAACTTTTTTTCTTTTACTTTTCCTTACCCTTTTTAAAAACTCTATTTTATTGGTTTGATTTTAAAGAAGAGAATGATGAAAGCATAAACAAAAATCTTAAAGCCAATGATTAAAATTCTTTAATTGGGTATAAAATGTATCCCCATGTTTTATTTTTAAACTAGAGGCCTGATGCACAAAATCTGTGCACTGCAGGGGTGGGGGGGTCATGTCCCTCAGCCCAGCCTGAACCTTCTCCAATCTGGGACCTCTTGGGGGCTGTCCTGTGAGACCTGGCCTAAACTGGCAGTTGGACATCCCTCTCACAATCTGGGACTGCTGGCTCCCATCCGCTCACCTGCCTGCCAGCCTGACCAACCCCTAACCACTCCCCTGCCAGCCTGATCAATGCCTAACTGCTCCTTTGTCAGCCTGGTTGCCCCCAACTGCCCTAGCCTACCAGCCTGGTCACCCCCAACTGCCCTCCCCTGCCAATCTGGTTGCCCCCAACTGCCCTGCCCTACAGGTCTAATCCCCCACAACTACCCTCCCCTGGTGGCCATCTTGTGGCAGCCATCTCTGACCACATGGGGGTGGCCATCTTGTGCAAGGGCGCGAAGGTCAATTTGCATATCACCTCTTTATTATATAGGATGAAAATTTATTATTTTTTAAAATATATTTTATTGATTTTTTACAGAGAGGAAGGGAGAGGGATAGAAACCTAGAAACATCGATGAGAGAGAAACATTGATCAGCTG
Organism: Antrozous pallidus; assembly: GCA_027563665.1. Lineage (NCBI taxonomy): Eukaryota > Metazoa > Chordata > Mammalia > Chiroptera > Vespertilionidae > Antrozous > Antrozous pallidus. Next base: position 194,412,676 of record CM050508.1, read on the forward strand.
CCTCCTGCACACCCCCTACTGGGGTTGGGCCTGCAACCAAGGTACATGCCCTTGACCGGGATTGAACCTGGGACCTTTTAGTCTGCAGGCCACCACTCTATCCACTGGGCCAAACTGGTTTCAGCAATAGGATAAGAATTTAAATGTTATTTTCCCTGGCTTTTCTTCCTGTCCACTGTGCTATAGTACTAAGATTATATGAAAAATACAACTAGAAGAAAAAGATATCATGGTTCTTTCTCTTGAGAGCCATTTGCGAGTCAAGTTTATTTATGAATGATACGACATGAATGATATGCCTAGAGGTCTTGGATTGGCTTCAAAATAGTGGGAAGAATTGGGTGGCATAATAGATAAAACAAGACTGGCCTTGGGATGATAATTATTGAAGCTGGGTGATATGCATTATACCAGTCTCTTTACTATACTAGTCTTTTTACTGTTGTTATGTATGCAATTTTTCATAATAAAGAACTTTTCTTAAAAAGGCAAGCTGACAATAACAAGCTGACTCTCCTTTCAATACAGTAATTTGTCTAAGGTCTGTGTCCTCAGCTAGACAGTATATTCTATCAGGACAAGGATTAGAACTAGCTTGTAGTATATATAGTCTCAGTGCCTCATACAGTACCTACACAGAGAAAATGCTTGCTAAATGAAGACAGGGGGTTAATGATATGGCCTCTTGAAAACCAGAGGAAAGAAAACTTTCTTCTGATCATCTGATACATTTGAGCTTCAAAGATGGTTCTCTGTGCTCCTTTTCTGGGTTGATTAGAGCCAAGGTAATGATCAGCTTCATACCTTTCATCTTTCAGTTAAAAGCCCCACACAGAAAGTAGTTAAGCGCTACTTAGAGAAATTACACGTGGAGGTAGTCAGGGTACCTCCTCCTTATAGGACTGATTTCAACTCCAGTTAGAGCAATCGCAGAGCCCCCAGTAAACACAGGTGCCTATATCCTCACTGCTCTACTCCTACCATACACAGGAAGGTGCTCTGGGAATGCTGAGGCATGTTTTTCAACCCAAAGGAGGACTGGATTCACTTTGTCTTGCTTAAGATGGTCTTACCTGAGCTAAATTTTAAAAAAAATGTCAGTCATTCAAAGAAGGGAATTTTAATAGCAGACTTAAAACAGAAATTGCATAAACAATTTATCCTTGAAAAATACTGAAGGGAGAACAATACCTGAAAAATGTGTGATGCTCTACACAGACTTTCCATAATTTCTTAGCTGCTCGGTAACTGGGAAGTTTGAATCCGATGGTACTTTCATACTGTTCTTGCTATAAAAACACAAGTAAACATTGAACATAAAGGATTATTTTACTATAGTGATAAGGACCATAGAAATATGGTGCTACAGAAAAGGTCATCAAGAATAAAAAGAACATTCCTAAAGGTATAAAATATTTTCCTACTTACAAAAAGAAATTTACTCACTGAGGTGGCTTTTTCCATAACAAGGAAGCCAAGAGATGCATCTTATTTATGCATCTTATTTTGCTCAGAAACACACATACAGAGTACATTTTTCTGGGTCATAATTAAGTTACCTTTTCATTGTCCAGACAGGGCTCTTTCTTAGTCATCATTTGATTTGTACTTGGGATACTAGATTACTTAATGCTCAGGGAATGAGATAGCAGATGATTCCTCCAATCAAACAATATTATTATGCAACTTTACTTATTTATTTATTTATTTTGGAATAAGAGCTAAAAATGAAAGATTTTGCCAGTTGGGCTCAGTGGATAGAGCATCGGCCTGCAGTATGAAGGGTCCCAGGTTTGATTCCGGTTAAGGGCACCTACCTCGGTTGCAGCGTTGCAGGCTCCTCCCTGGCCCTGGCCCTGGCCCCATTCAGGGCTCGTGTAGGAGGCAACCAATTGATATTTATCTCACATGAATATTTCTGTCTTTCCCTCTCTTTTCCACTTTATCTAAAATCAATGGGAAAATAGTCTCAGGTGAGGATTAAAACAAATTTTTTAAAGATGAAAGATTTTGGCTGAAACCAATTCTTGAATTATTAATTACCTTCTCTTTTTTCCTTTAATTGATCATTAATTTATCTTGATACCCCTTTGACTGAAGCAAACCATATCCTAATAGTCTCTTATCTCTTTGTTTATGCTTTAAGCATGCTTTTTAAGATGGAAAGGCTGCCGAGACCGGTTTGGCTCGGTGGATAGAGCTTCAGCCTGCAGACAGAAAGGTCCCAGGTTCAATTTCAGTCAAGGACATGTACCTTGGTTGCGGGCACATCCCCAGTAGGGGGTGTGCAAGAGGCAGCTGATTGATGTTTCTCCCACATCGATGTTTCTGACTTTCTATCCCTCTCCCTTCCTCTCTATAAAAAATGAATAAAATATATTTTAAAAAATAATAAGATGGAAAGGAAACTGACATTTATTTCTAGCGCCTATTATTGCCAATATGCTATGACTAGATAATATTACCCATGAAAAAACTGAGGTCAAACAAATTACTTCTCAGTTTCACAGTGGCATAACCAGAATTTCTTGGTTTCCACTAAGCCATGCTATTTCCAAATCATCTACTAAAGTCATAATAGTACACTTATTGAAATCCTACTGTTGTTCCTGATTGCTTTCTTAAAGTAAGAATTCTGCATTTTTAGTGTATTTTATATAGTTGACATTTAAAGAAACCAGAAATTCCAATTAACTAATTTATTAAAGTGTGTGTGTGTGTGTGTGTGTGCCTTCCCACAGAAAAAGATGGACTTTTATTCACTGTTCCTAACCTCTAGAGTAGTGCATGGCACAACAAATACCCTCAATAAGTATCTGTTGACTGAATGACTTTTGGTTTGAAACTCTTTGACAGAAGACAGAGATTGTTCTGTGAATGGCACAGGTAAATAATTATGATACTAAATAAATGCCTCAATGATCATTCTTATGAGGTTTTTAAGGCTGAACATCCAGTATTTCCATGCTCAAATAATGAGCCATTTTCACCAGCAGATGGTGATATATACACACACACAAAAAAACCTTCTACATAAGTATGTTTTCCAGCTTAGACCTTTTGCAATTGTCTTCTCATTTGATCTTCAAATCAACCCTAACAGAGAATATATTTTCCACCCTGAATGATAAAGAAGCTGAGTCTTAGATTTCTCCAGGGTCTTTTACTTAGTAGGGGGCAGATTAGGAGGTAGAACTTCTTAATCCTACTTAAACAATTTTCTTCTATACATAATGACTATTTAATATAAAAGTTAAATTTGGCCAGCATTAGTATATCCTGAAATTTGCCCACTAACTAATAACTGAATTATCTGACACAAAGTTAAACAGCTCTATTAAAAATCTAGAACTTGAGCCTGGAATATATTCCCAGTAACTACTAGAAGCTACACATAAAAATACATTTTAATTAAATGAGTAAGAGATTGGTAGTACAAAACATGAGTAACTTAAACTCCACAATTTAAAAATCTCATGCTACTCAATTTAAAACTATTTTCCATGAAGATTTTATCTGGAGTAAACAAGGAACAAGTTTATCAATGCAGTTTCACTTTTGGCCATGATAAATTTACTTACATAAAGAGAAAAGCCCAGAAAACCAGTAGCAAGGAGGAAAAGCAGCATTATAGGACTGACTGAGAAAATAGAATATTAGCTCCTGCATAGTTAACTAGAGAGACCTCTTAGATGACAGAAAAACAGGAAGCGAAGAGATGTTTTAGACATGATATGTGTTTGATTTTGGGGAGGGGGGGTAGAGGGGGGGAGAGAAACACAAATGCTATACCTCTCCAGGCCGAATCTTGATAAAAAAGCTGCTACGTTTATAAGAAATCTTCAGCACTTTGGGCCAAGGAAAGCGGTTAATTCTCAGCTTATCTTTGTAAACCAGAAGACCACTAGAGCAGACACCTAGGATGATGTCCACTCCCTCCAAGTCCTGAAAAAGAGAAGCATTAGCATTTCAGTCTTGAGCAAAGTGCTTATCACACTGCTGACTATTACTAGAGAATCTGAAGCTATCAACAACCAAAAGGGGTTACAAAGCATATCATGAATAATAAAGCTTAACCTAACAGTAATAGTGGTTTTTTGATTTTTTTTAATGTGGTAATGACATTTTTTACATAGGGACTATTTGGTCTATGTAAAAAATGTCATTACCACATAAAAAAAATCAAAAAACCACTATGTTATTACCTATCAAAACTATCTTTAAAATGTCCAAATCAGACACAATAATTCTATTTCTGTAATTTGTTCCAAGAAAATAATTCAAATCACAGAAAATGCTTTATATATGAAAATATTCAGAATGTTATAAGAGTGAAAAATTGGATACAACCTAAGTACCCAACTTCCAGGGTTAAATTCTTGCCCATCCTTTGGTGCAATACAATGTGACCATTAAAACAATCATGTAGATCCTGCCCCCACAGCTGCTTCGCCTCCCACACACAACTCAGACCCGGACCCAGGTGGCAGACAGAGACTCAGCCAGCAATAGTTGCTCTATATCTAAATTCAATCTAGTACCAGGAATGCTCAGGACCTACTCAAAAAATGCAAATATTCCTTTCCACTAATATTTACAGGGTAAACTAAGATTTCTGCTTGAGTATTAAAATTGACAGTAAAATAGTAATCAAGTTTTCAGATTAATTTAAATTGGCCAAGTGAAATAAGTGAATACTCAAGAAAATCTAAGTGTACTGGACAAAAAGCTTTTCCTAAAACATTAACTAAAATATCTATTAGTAGTTTATCTCACTGTAAAATTGCCTAACATCCAAAGAACCTAAAGCAGTCATATTTGTGTGCAAAAATTAAAATTTAAAATTACCAAGACTGCAATATAAAATTTCCCAAAGCCCCCATTAATCAAAAAAAAGGGGGGGGGGGAACGACAGTAGGGTAATATCATGTAAGGAAAAATATCCTGTAAGTAAAATACATCTAGAAAATTCTTACTCCAGTAAAGTAACTCCCATTTGTAAAACCAACTGCAGGACACCCATGAAAAAACACACATGGTGTCAAAATAAGCCAAAGGAAAATCATTTAGGCAAAAATAAAAAGAATCCCAACTCTATTTTGCAGAGAGGATCCCTTTGTTAACTTTTGGTCGAGAACGTGTTTGTGTGTTTTCAGAGAACAACTCCAAGACCATGTGGGTTCCTGCGACAGTGAGGAACTGACGGGTCTGTTCCAGTCTCGAGGATGGTCCAGAGATGGGGGACACTGACATCCCCTTGCCATGCTAGCAGTCGGCAGCTGTGCATGGCTGCAGGCGGCCCAAGACCAAACAAGAGAGGATGGATCTTGCATTGCCACGATGTGTCCACCATCTGGATACCATTGCTGACATGTACACATAAAGAACTATTTGACATTGAAACTGGGACTCAGAACAGTTGGACACTGAAACTGACACTCAAACATTTTTTGTTCTTATACATTTATTTCTAGTATGCAGAGGCAAGATATTTTTGAAGAAAAGAAACAGGGGAGAGTGATTGATATAGAGGCAGGGTGGCCTTGAACAGGCTGTCAAGCTATAGGGGGGAAGGTTGGGGTGGATGGGAGGCGGATGCTGGGGGAGATCAACTGAAGAACTTGTATGCATGCATATGAGCATAACCAATGAATGAAAGACACTGGGGTGGGGAGGGGGGCAGGTGGGGACATGTGCTGGGGGGTAAGGGAGGCTGGGGGGGAGGATATGGGGGGGAAATATGTACTACTATTAAATATGTTATACTGCAAAAAAATCAATAAAAATTATATATTAAAAAAATCATGTAGAATTTCGGAGATAAACGGGAAAAAATTGTTATAATGTTGAATAAAATAAAGCAGGTTAAAGCTGCATGTATAATTTGATCACAACCATATAAAAAATATATATATGTAGAAGAAAGATGAATATAGCAAAACATTAACAATGGTATTCTTTAGTTGGTACAATTATGAGCAATATTTCATTTTACCTTTCTATATTTTCCAATTATAATAAACATATATTTTTAAAAACATTTACATATTACATTTACATATGTAAAAAATTCAAATAGAGAAGTATGTAAAATAAAAGTAAAACTCTACCCTCACCTTCCACACTCCTTAACAGTAACCAGTAATAATTTTATAATTTCCAGGATTATCATTCTATTTTCTAGGCACAACAAATATGTTTGAGTAAGACATGCATATATACATACATACATATTAGTAGTAATCATTATATTATGTAATCATATGTATATCACCTATAATTAGGAAAACAACTAGAAAAAAATTACAATCCAATACTTAAGGGTGGAAATTGTATCTTAATCATTTCTGTATTATCCCAAATACTGTCTGTTATTGACAACATGCTCAATATATGTTTACATTGAATTTGTTACCTGCCTACATTACTATTCATAATTTATTATGACAAATATCAGTAAATCCTTTGCTTCTGATTTATGAAAGTTTTGATGCATTTAGATTGACAAATTAAAGAATTTCAAGTTATTGTAGTAACAAAATACATTAGGTTTAAACCTTGAACCAGTAATATCAATTATTTCATTCATTATTGGTGATTCTGAGGAAAAATCTGCTTTTCTTTTGTCCAAGAAATAGACATGAACATATCGTATATACTGAAGGAATCAACTGCTAATAAGAAGCAATATGGCTACATCGCACCTCTCAAAGCTACTGTGAAATGACACAGAGCTTACACCTCATTTGCCTTCACAACATTCCTCCCATAAAATTGAGCCTCTGCCTCCAAAAAGGCTTACCTTAATACTCCAAAAAGAGACACTAATTTACTTTTACAATGCTTATCTGTATATAAAAATTCTAGTAAACATTAATGTTTTCATTTTGGCCTCTAAGGTCTAAAATACTCAAACTATCACTATCATAATCTCCAAATAATTACTACAGTAGCTATGGTAGCTGCATATCCTATACATACACTGAGTGGGCAGATTATTATGATCTCTGAATGCATAATAATCTGGCCACTCAGTGTATATTCTATATAATAAAAGGCTAATATGCAAATTGTTCCCTTGACCTGGCCAGTCTGGCAGGACCCCACCTTGCATGAATTCATGCACCAGGCCTCTATAATACACACACACACACACACACACACACACACACACACACACACACTGAGTGGCCAGATTATTATGCGTTCAGAGATAATAATCTGGCCACTGTGTATATGTTTAAGTCAGTAGACTACATGATTTCCTGGAGGCCAGGACTTAGGAATATATCTATATACTATAGGCCCAGTGCATGAAACTCGTGCATGGAGGGGTGGTTCCCTCAGCCTAGTCTGCACCCTCTCCAATCAGAGACCCCTTGGGGGATGTCTAGGGAGTCGGACATCCATCTCACAATCTGGGACCACTGGCTCCTAACTGTTCACCTGCCTGCCTGCCTGATCCCCCCTAACCACTCTGCCTGCCTAATTGCCCCTAACCCTTCTCTGCCTGCCTGCCTGCCTGCCTAATCGCTCCTAACCTCTCTGCATGCCTGCCTGATTGCCCCTAACCACCTCTGCCTGCCTTCCTGATCACTCCTAACTGCTCCCCTGCTGCCTGATTTCTCCCAACTGCTCTCCCCTGCCAACTTGTTCACCCCTAACTGCCCTCCCCTGCCGGCCTGATCTCACCCCCAACTGCCCTCCCTTGCTGGCCTGATCACCCCTAACTGCCTCTGCTTTGACCTTCACCACCATGGCTTTGTCCGGAAGTTGGACATCTGGAAGATGGCCAGTCAACCCAGTCTAATTAGCATATTACCCTTTTATTAGTATAGATAATATAGGATAGGACTGCTTAAATGGGGGGGGGGGGGGGGCCCGGGAGAGCCTTTTCCAACAGGAGATGCTCTTTGCAGACAAAAACACATAATCCCTATATCTGGATTGATAGCCAGCCATATGCATTATTCTGCCAAACTGGTTATTAGAAAATTGAACTGCTTTCTTACACCTTATACCAAACAGCTGTTGCCCTTAAAATCCCTCCTCAGGCCCCACCTTAGGTTCTGCCTTAGCAGTTCACCAAGATTAGGTTCTGATTGGTCGGTTTCTATGCCAGTCAGCATCAAAAACCCTGCCTCCTAGGAAGCCATTGGATCCTCACAGTTCACCCAGATTTGGTTCTGATTGGTCAGTTTCTATGCCAGTCAGTGTCAAAGCCCCGCCTCCTAGGCAGCCATTGGCTTCTTGCAGTTCACACAGATTTGGTTCTGATTGATTGGTTTCTATGCCAAGTCAGTGTCAAAAGCTCCGCCTCATAGGCAGCCATTGGTTCTTCTGGGAAATTCAGAATGCCCTGCTGGCAGCTGCCTTTTTCTCTGGCCCTATCTCTGGGCCTGATCCGCAGCCTCCGCAGCAGCTGCAGATCAGGCCCTGCTTCTCTCCCCAGGCTTCTCTCTGGGCTTGATCCGCAGCTACTGTGGCAGCAGCAAGGTTATTAGGACTCTGGCCTGGCCTCTGGCCAAAGGCTAATGACCTCGCTGTGCCCGCCTTGCTCCACCCACCGCCCCACCACCCTGCCTGATCGCCTGCTGCCAGCCTTGCTGTTATAGGAGCCTGTAGGCCATGGGGGAGGGACCAAGAGGTGCTCCATGCACTTCCTGGTGACTGGTCGTCTGGTTGTTTAGGTCGTGACAGTACTAGGCTATTATCAGCATAGATATAAAAGCCTAAGTGATTGGCCGACTGGTAGCTATGATGTGCACTGACCACCAGAGGGCAGATGTTCAACACAGGAGCAGAAACCACAGGCACAGAAACATGGAACCACCGAGACCGGTTTGGCTCAGTGGATAGAGCGTCGGACTGCAGACTGAAGGGTCCCGGGTTTGATTCCGGCAAGGGCATGTATCTTGGCTGTGGGCACATCCCCAGTAGGGGGCGTGCAAGAGGCAGCTGATCGATGTCTCTCTCTCATCGATGTTTCTGACTTTCTATCCCTCTCCCTTCTGCTCTGTAAAAAATCAATAAAATATATTTAAAAAAAAAAAAAAAGAAAGAAACATGGAACCGACTAATGAATCGGGGAGGGGGTGGGAATAGATTAACCAAAGATCTTATATACATACTAGAGGCCTTATGCATGGATGTACTGGTAGGGTAACCTCAGCCTGGCCTGCAGGGATCAGGCCAAAATTGACTCTCCAACATCCCCCAAGAGGTCCTGGATTGTGAGAGGGTGCAGGCCAAGCTAAGGGACCCCACCAGTGCACAAATCCATGCACTGGACCTCTAGTATACCAATAAACATTTTGCACAATTATCTTTTAAAAATATTTTTTTATTTATTTCAGAGAGGAAGGGAGGGAGAGAGAGAGAGGTAGAAACATCAAGATAGAGAGAATCATTGATTGGCTGCCTCCTGCAGCCCCCCTATTAGAGATCGAACCTGCAACCCAGGCATGTGCCCTGACCGGGAATCAAACTGCAACCTCCTGGTTCATAAATCAGCACTCAACCACTAGCCAGGCTTTTTTTTTGTGTGTGATAAAGTGATCATCCTTTCAAAAGTCATGATAAGTAAAGGGATTAACTTTATTACTATATAAACTTAATGTGAGAGGACTGCAGGTTCTTATAATTATGGTAAGTATATTAAATTATAAATATTATCCCCAAGTCAAGAAACAGTCATATTTACATGTCTCTTTCTTAAGGAAAAATTTAAATATTAAATATTAATCATCTATACACTGAGTGGCCAGATTATTATGATCTCTGAATGCATAATAATCTGGCCAATATATATATTATGTATATATGTGTATGTGTGTATTATATATATATAATACACACACACACACACACACATATATATATATATATATATATATATATATATATATATATATATATTAGAGGCCTGGTGCATGAATTCATGCATAGGTGGGGTCCAGTTGGCTGGCCTGCCTGCTGGTTGAACTCCTGGTTGAGGGGACAATTTGCATATTAGTCTTTTATTATATAGGATATACAGTGAGCAGCCAGATTATTATGCGTTCAGAGATCATAATAATCTCGCCACTCAGTGTATGTCTACAACTCAAGGAAACTAAATTTCATCTAAGTTAATTTCTACAGATGATTATTTATTTAGATAAGTAATCAAAACCTAGAGGTAAAGGTTTCTTGACTAATTCTTTTCCTCAACTGGGTATAGAAAAACATATTAGTGCCTATATGTGTTGTGTAAATTATATAGAGCTCCAATTCAATGACTACGTAACTGAGAATTTCCCAGAAGATGTCCTCTGAAATTCTTAAAGCCTGTAGGTACAACAATCTCTCTCCATTATATGTTCTGAAGAAACAATTTGCTTTACAACATTTGGGAAAGGAACATGGTACCTGACTCCTCTATTCATTCCAGATAATTACTGATTCAACAGCCAGCCTCCAGCAGGAATTAAGAGCAAAACCAAACAATTTCAGTTCTGGAAATATAGCTATTCTACTATATTCATCTTCCTACCATCTACTTTACAGATTCAGAGATTACATAGACTCAAAGTTATAGTGCCCAGCCCAAAACAAATCTGGAACAACATTTTTAGAAAAAACACTAACATGCGATGAAATTGTAGTAGAATTAATGTAACTTAAGGAAGAGACTTTAGATATCAGATATTCATATTGGGAGAAGCTTGAAAGGTCACTTTAGTCCAATCTCCCAAGTAACTATACTGCCTACCATGGGATACCTCTGACAATAGAGAGCTCACTATTTTATAAGGTAGCCCATCCCTTCTTTGAACAGCTTTGACTGTTAGACAATTTGTCAAACTATGCTGAACAGAATTTCCCTGTAGTTTACTTTACTGGCTCTAGTTTTATATCTTGGAGACATAATAAAATCTGTATCTCACATACCAAACCTTTAAATGCATGAAGACAGGATAGTATGCCTTCCCAACTTTCTCTTCTGTGGGCTAAGTATCCCTAGTCCTTTGCTTGTTTCTCATTGGACATCATTTTAAGTCCCCTCTTCATGCATCATAGTTAAGTTCCTCTATGAAACTCTGATCATCCCTTGAGCCCTTTCCCTCACCTACTCCTCAACCTCCCAGCCATGTCAGTAGCTGAAGATGAGAGAAGTCAAGCATCTGCCCTTAAATATTCATTCTATTAGGCTGTATTAAACAGAACTAGGATTAGAGCTCAAGTTTCCAATATCATAACCCAGTGGTTCTCAAATGAGCTACTACTGTTCATGCCATGTGCACTAGAATCACCTGGATAGATTGATCAAGCAGATTGCTGGGTTCTACCCACGAAGTTTCTTATTCAGTAATTCTGGGCCTGGAGTGGGCATTTCTAACAAGTTCCTCAATAATGCTAAATGCTGGTTCAGAGATCACACTTTGAGAACGACTACCTTAGGCCAATGGTTCTTAGATTCAAACACAGATGAGAATCATTTGGGATGCTTATTAAATCTAGATGCTTATTAAATTTAGCCTTTCCTCTAAAATAATTCAGTAAATTTGGGAGGAGTTTAGGAATCTGCATAGTTAGTAAACACTCCAATTTGGACATATGTGACATTGGCTGTGAAACATACGTGGATGCCACGCAACATTTTCAAATATATCTGTATTTTAGAAAAACAATTTATTTTGCTCTGGATGTTATATATTTTGATAGCTTGGATGCGAAACTTGAATTCTATTGGTGGAATTACAAAGGGGCAATTCATTTTAATACTTGATACACTTGATCAATTCATAGATTGAAAAGTCTAACAAGAATTCTTCTCTCTTTAGAACGTTTTATAATAATAACCCCAAAGGTTGGTGAGAAGTATTATATGGCACAGGTCTGATACACACATGTTAATAAAGGCCAAAGTTATTACCTTTGCTTTATGAAGGTCAACACCATACATAGACAGCTTTTTGGCATTCTCAAGAAATTCCAGGTCAGCTTGAGCTGGAGTCATGGACCTTTGGAAGAATACAAATTTAAAACTCTTTCAGTGTCACAGTGTCAACATTTGCAGTAACATTTATATAACTGTATTTTATATAAACATATATACCAATATGTACATATAAGTCATAGTTCTGAAAGAAGAATATTATGGAAAATGACTCTTAAAATAAGAGATCTTAGAACAACAGAAAGTACATCAAAATGCTACCAGGAAAAAACAAAGTAAAAAACCTACTAAACAATTTCCTTAAAGCAGCCTCATCCATCATCAGTTCTGCCCCTTCCTCTCCTCAGCCTTTTCCCCTGCACGCATAAACTCCTCCCACTATTTTTTCTTGCTAAAGGGGTGACTAAATTAAATCCTCTGAGGGCATGGTACAATTTACAATATCTTCTTAGCTGCTTTTTTCTCTCCGTACCCCTGAATCGAGTTACTATGAAAATTAAACAGAAGGGCAGCTAAAGTTACTTAATTGGAGCCTCTTAATGAGGACAGGCTTGATGAAAAAAAATTCTAACAGATGGTGTTCCTGTCCACTGATCTAAACAAAATAAACTGGCTAATAGAAGCATATAGGTAATGGAGCTGCTTTCTCTGTTATTAAGATGTCTTCATTACTAGGCATATAATTAATTTGATTTGTTTGAAAACAATCAGACTCATTGCCTAAACACTCACTGTGATGGTCTTTCCTTCTCCTTTTTAACTTTCTGTTTTATCCTAAAAAGATCTCATTAGCAGTTATGTTGAAGAGAAAGATATCGCTCCTCGTGCTGCACAATCCAGACCAATCAAATATAACTTCACAGCCACTACAATGCACCCACAACCCCAAAGAAAAATCATGGAAATGCCTGCTTCCCATAAGCCTGCCTCGAGCTATACAAAGCAGCAGTGGCCTATTCATTAACAGGAGGAAAAGTCTCTTTCAAACCCATCTGTCTTTATCCTCATTAAAAAGAACAAAGGGTTCCTCAGAACAATAATAAAAAAAAAAATCTCAGGAGGAGCAGAATTGTTCATGTCACAGCCTCCCTGAATAAACTGCTTTTCACCAGCACTACACTGTCACACCTGAATTCTATTTATTAATAGATCTGAAGTTGGAGAAAAGAAAATTAAGACATTTACAAATCTGTATAGTAAAGTCATTAAAAACAGGAACGTTTTATAGATTTTCCACCCATATAAGTTATATACTTTTATAGATATGAGTTATTTTATGGTTTTTGTAGTTACTATTATCTATGGCTTGAATTTTAGGATATATATATATAAAATTTCAGAAAGAAAGGGAGAGGGAGAAAGAGATAGAAACATTAACGATGAGAGAGAATCTCAATTGGCGGCTCCCTGCATGCCCCTACTGTGGATCGTACACAACCAGGTCTTAGGCCCTGACCAGAATCGAACCAGTGACCTCTTGGTTCCTGGGTCAATGCTCAGTCGTTCAATCGCTGAACCACACTTGGCTGGGAAAATTTTAGGATTTTGAAACTGGAATGGAGCTTAAACATTGCAGGGTCCAACACTTCCATTTTGCTGATGGAAAAAAAAAAAAAGGCCCTGAGGGATTACATAGTCAAGGGCAAGTTATGACTCCTTGTTTAAGGAGCAGGATTTAGTTAGGACTCAAGTTAAATTGCTTGAACTGGAATCCTGGCTCCTACACTGAAAAAGTAGTGACCTGGCGTCTTCTTCAATATCTGAACTATAAAATCAAAATCAATATAATAATTACTTTTTCTTCGCTGAATGAATGTGACTGGTAGGACAAAATTAGGTAATGGTTGTGAAACTGCTTTGTAAAATACAAACTTTTTTTTTTATTGCAGCAGTGATATACCTAATGCAGCACATAAAAGAGAAATAATTTTGACCACTTGAATTTGAAGACAAATTTCAAAACAATTATGATAAAAATCTTCCCCATACTCACTCCTCCAACTCTAAGGGACAATAATGGGGTTGATCAATTTGAGTACAGATTTAAATTTCAAACTATGTGGTCAAATGCTTTTCTGAGTAAGCGTGCTTTAAAATTGTATTATGGGCAGGAAATAAGAAGAGATCTTTAAATTTAAAGATATAACTTTCTACCCTAGCCGGTTTGGCTCAGTGGATAGAGTGTCAGCGTGCAAACTGAAGGGATACATGTTTGATTCGGTCAAGGGCATATGCCTGGGGAGGCGGAAGGAGAAGGGAGTAGAAAGGAAGGGGGAAAAGGGGGGACTTGCAGGAGGCAGCCAATCAATGATTCCCTCTCATTCTTGATATTTCTATCTCTCCCTCTACCCTCCTCTCTGAAATCAATAAAATATATTTTTAAAAATAAAGTAAGATATAACTTTCCTGTTAGTTTAAAATAATGTAATTTTAAAATTCTGAACACACTTAAACTTAAAAGTTACCTATAATATGACAACTAATACAAGGTAAGGCTGAATGTAAACTGTAACTGAAAAGTAAATTTTTAAAAGTTACCTATAATTACAAGTAATATTTTCCTGAACCGTGAGAGTAAATTGTCAACCTGATGACCCATCACTTCCAAATATTTTAGTATGTAATTCCTATAAACAAGGACATTCTCCTATATAACCTCAATATAGTTGTCAAAACTAGGAAATATTTTCTAAAATATATTGTTATTGATTTCAGAGAGAAAGGAAGAGGAAGAGAGAAGGAAACATCAATGATGACGGAGAATGATCGCTCGGCTGCCTCCAGCACACCCTCCACTAGGGATTGAGCCTGCAATCTGGGCATGTGCCCTGACCAGGAATGGAACTGAGACCTCCTGGTTCATAGGCTGACAATCAACCACTGAGTCACACTGGCCAGACAAGAAATATTAATATACATTAACATCTAACCCCCACACTCCATTCAAGGTTAGCCAGTTTCAAAAATGTTCTGTATAGTCAAAGGATCCAGGTTAGCATCACAAGTTTCATTTATTTCATGTCTCTAAATTCTTCAAGTTCCTTAATCTTTGTTTCATAATTTTTTAAAAATATATATTTTATTGATTTTTCACACAGAGGAAGGGAGAGGAACACAAAGCTAGAAACATCGATGAGAGAGAAACATCAATCAGCTGCCTCTTGCACGCCCCCTACTGGGGATGTACCCGCAGCCAAGGTACATGCCCTTGACCAGAATCGAACCTGGGACCTTTCAGTCCGCAGTCCGACGCTCTATCCACTGAGCCAAACCGGTTTCGGCTTTGTTTCATAATTTTAACCTTCGGAAGATTCAAGAGAATCATTGATCGGCTGCCTCCTGCACGCCCCCTACTGGGGATGGAGACCACAACCCAGGCATGTGCCCTTAACCAGAATCAAACTTGGGATCAGTTATTCTGCAGGCCTATGCTCTATCCACTGAGCCAGACTGGCTAGAGCCATAACCATCTTCTTCATCCTACTCAGGCTTCAACACCCTGTATCAGGTACCACCTATATGGGTGCCCTCCACCTGATGCAGGCCTTAGCCCTATGTTGATGCCTTTCTCATTCTGCTTTGCCAGCTAACATATGACCACGTTCTTCATCCTATTTGAGCTCTGACTTTTCATGCCAGGCTGCACACTCATCCCCATGAACACTCTCCCCACCCTGCTTAGGCCTGAATATCCCCAGCCAGACTGCCCTTCTGCATGACTAGCTTGCTCTGTCCCACCTATTGGTTTTATTTATTTTTAAAAATAATTTTTAAAAACATATTTTACTGATTTTTTTTACATAGAGAAAGGGAGAGGGACAGAGAGCTAGAAACATCAATGAGAGAGAAACACTGATCAGCTGCCTCCTGCACACTCCCTACTGGGTATGTGCCCGCAACCAAGGTACATGCCCTTGACCGGAATCGAACCTGGGACCTTTGAGTCCGCAGACCAATGCTCTATCCACTGAGCCAAACCAGTTAGGACCCACCTACTGGTTTTAAAACAAAATTGTTTAAGGAAGCATTTTCTGATTATAAAAGTCACATGTTCATCGTATAAAATTTGGAAAGAATCATTAGGAACACAAGGGAAAAAAATCTTCTATAATCCCACCATCCACAGACATCTGTGCATGTAAATATAACATTTTCTAAATGTAATACCATATATCAAAGTATTTTTAACTTAAAATTTTAAAGATCATGGGTTTCCCAGGTTTTCCAAGACTCTTGAAAGTAATAACAAACTAGCTGGGAAGAGATTAGATACCTCTAAACCATTTACAGTACTGTCATGAATTTATTAAATACCACCTAATAATTTACTTCTTGAAAGTACTGCAGCCTACAAAGTGCCTAACCAGGAAGCTTGGGCACTGGCTAACTCTTGCTCATTAAAAAAGAAAGTTAGAACAAAGTTTCCCTGTATTTATTTTGAGCAAGTGGGGTCAGGATATATAATAGCCATTCAGTAAAATGAGTTCCAATGTTATGTGACAGTCGTTTAATAATGTTTCTTATATCTCTTAATTAAGGACTGTGATTTCAAATAATTAAGGGGGACAAGTGACAAGTCCTACTATCCATAAATGGAGGGCAATTAATTTTTAAAGCTTGATGTATTTGTATAAATTTAAACTGTTAATTATAGCTTCAAAGTCTGTCTGGGCACAGGGCCATGCCTAAGAGTTCCATGTAAGTGGCTATCTCTGTCTTATCTGAGGAGCAGGGTGGTATTTGTGCTTTTCCATGCCTCGTAAGGGCTTCTGCCCAAGCAGAAGTTTCTTTGGATTGGTTAAAATGTCATGTTGTTGGACACAATTAAAATCCCCATTTGGCCCTAGACGGTTTGGTTCAGTGGACAGAGCATCGGCCTGCAGACTGAAGGGTCCCCCCCCAGTTTGATTTCAGTCAAGTGCATGTACCTCGGTTCACTGAGTAATAATGCACAGTTTCCAAATGTTGACACATTTCAGTGTATAATATTTTTTAAAAATCACATTTATTAAAATCACCACAACTTCCTCAGAAAAGCTTTTAAGTATCTGGAAATTGTCAAGATCATGGTAACAAATACAAGTTTTCTAAAATTCCAATTTTCACTTGAAAGCTTGAATTTTATCATGAGCAACAAATACTGTTAGTTGTTTACTAATTCTAACTGTACTGGGTCTCTTCACTTTTAAGAAAATGTCTTCCAAATAACCAAGTCTGAATAATCATAGTCATTTTTAAAATATATATTTTTATTGATTTCAGAGAAGAAGGGAGAGGGAAGAGAGAGAAACATCAATGATGAGAATCACAGATTGGCTGCCTCCTGCATACCCCCTACTGGGGATCAAGCCCACAACCTGGGCATCTGTCCTTGACTGTAACTGAGCCTGGGACTCTTCAGTCTGCAGGTCAACAGTCTATCCACTGAGCAAACCCAACTAGGGTAGTGGTCAGCAAACTGCGGCTCACGAGCCACATGCGGCTCTTTGGCCCCTCGAGTGTGACTCTTCCACAAAATACCACAGTCTGGGCGAGTCTATTTTGAAGAAGTGGCACTAGAAGAAGTTTAAAAATTTTGGCTCTCAAAAAAAATTTTTGTTGTCCTGTTGATATTTGGCTCTGTTGACTAATGAGTTTGCCGACCACTGGGCTGGGGTCATAAGTCATTTCTTCAAGCAAAAATCGTGTTCCTAAAAAAGGTGGCCAGCCTTGACCGGTTTGGTCGGTGGTTAGCAAGTCAGCCCTTGGGCCAGAGGGCTGTGGATTTGATCCCGGTCAAGGACGTGTAGCTGGGTTGCAGGTTGGATCCTGGCCCAGTTGGGGCACATGCAGGAGGCAACCACTGTGTCTCTTGCATCTCTCTCTCTCTTTCTCTTTTTGCCTTCCTCCCTCCCTCTCTTATCTCTCCCTCCCTCTTCCCTCTCTTACACTCTCTAAAGATCAATGGAAGAAATATCCTCAGGTGAAGATTAAAAAAAAAAAAAAAAAGTCGCTAATTCAGGTCACAACTCAAAACAATTACACAGATGCTTTCCTCAAGACAACTGTTGTACCTCAGTATATAGCAGAACTGCTTTGTGTATAGGTCCTGTTTAACCACAAAGAATATTACATAGAAATGTACTTAAAATTTAATAAAATTAATACTTTTTACTTCCTCATCAAGAAAATTTCTAAGTGAACTGGCCCTTTCAGCTTTATTTCTAACTTCAAGTTAAAAAGTAAAATAAAAGTGCCTGTCTATAAAGAATATAATAACAACTAGTACAGTTTGATATCACTGCCTTTATTTGTGCTCCATCCATTTCAACACAGTGAACAAGGCAATACCATCTTAGTAGTGTTATAAAAATAATTTTAACCTTAAAAAAGTCTTGAAGACCAAAAGACTGGCCTAACTCAAAAGGTGGTTATAAAGATTAAATGTGATATTGTATGTAAACTGTTTAGCACAATATCTGGCACATAATAATACACAATAATTAGCTGCTTATTATCCTCCTATCTAATAAAAGAGTAACATGCAAATTGACCACACCTCCACTACACCTACAAGCCATGCCCCAAAACCACACCCACCAGCCAATCAGGAGAAAATATGCAAATAACCCCAACCAGGATGGCTGCAGCCACTGAGAGCAGGAGGGAGGTTTGGGTTTCCCCGGCAATGAAGGAAGCCAAGCTTTCCGCCTGCCCTTGCCAGCCTAGGCCTCCACTCAATGCTACAAAGTTTCAATTATAGAAGATACATAAATCCTAACAAAAATAGCGGCAGCCACCGAGCTGGAGAGGAGCAGAGGCTAGGGTGGCCCCTGACAATGGAGGAAGCCAAGCTTCTGCAGCCCTAGCCAGCCCAGGCCTTTGCTTAAGGCTACAAAATTTCAATTATAGAAGGTAAATAAATTCCAGCAGAAATGGCTGCCACAGCTGAGCAAGCAGAAGACTTGGCTCCAGTCCAGGCTACAAAGTTTCAGTTGTAGAAGGTAAATAAACCCCTACGAGTGCCTCCACTTGGGTCAGTGGGGAGGTGTGGCTGGCCTGCAAACCAGCACAGCCCCTTGCCCAGTCTGCCCCATGCCCCAAGGCAACCCCCACCCTGATCCAGTACACCCTTCATTGCAAACCAGCTGGCCCCCACCCATGCACCAGGCTTCTATTCTATCTAATAAAAGAGTAATATGCAGATTGACCATCCCTCCAACACACAATATGGCTGGCCCCGTGTGGTCTAAGATCCTGCCCCCATGTGGACACAAGATGGCCACCACAAGCTGACCGCCACAAGATGGCCAGCAGGGAAGGGCAGTTGGGAGGGACCAGGCCTGCAGGGGAGGGCAGTTAGGAAGGACCAGAATTGCAGAGGAGGGCAGTTGGAAGGGACCAGGCCAGCAGGGGGGGGGGGGCAGTTGGGAAGGACCAGGACTGCAGAGGAGAGAAGTTGGGGGCAAGCAGGCTGGCAGGGGAGCAGTTAGGCATCAATCAGGCTGGCAGGAGTGGTTAGGGGGTGATCAGGCTGGCAGCCAGAAGCAGTTAGGGGCAATCAGGAAGGGAGGCAGGTGAGCACTTGGGAGCCAGCAGTCCTGGATTGTGAGAGGGATGTCGGACTGCCCTCAAGGGGTCCCAGATTAGAGAGGGTGTCCCTCAGGCTGGACTGAGGGATACCCTCCTGTGCACGAATTTCGCGTACCGTGCCTCTAGTCCTATATAATAAAGAGCTAATATGCTAATTAGACCCAACAGCAGTAGGACTGTCCGGATGACCTTCTGGAGAAAGCAGGGACTGCAAGGGCTGGCCGATGCTATGAGGGCTGGCCAGGGCTGCAAGGGCCGAGCCTCTTGCATGAATTGTGTGTATTGGGCCTCTAGTTATTATGATGTTTTTGTAACAATGTTACAAAGAGAATCAAGCATTGGATAACCCGAGATTCTATTATGATCAAATAACCATTAAAAATCATCAGAGATTTTTAAAAAATCATCAGTAATAGATTTAAGGCATCAATCATAATCTAACACCATCTGCTGTTTGGCTACACAGCAACAGTAAAATATTATCTTTTACTATTTTACTGATTGCCCAAGATTATACTATCAATAAGAAAATTATTTTTAAACTAAAAAGAGCATTCTCCTACACTCCTGACATTCTAACAAATCAAATTACATTAACTGATTATTTCTTTCTGTTATTTGGTTTTGCATGGATATATGTGTGTGATTATATATATTTTATACATATAAAATTTTCTAGAATCATAATCAGAAATAAAAGTATTAAAAATATGTTTAAGGATAATGTAAGATCCTTAAGTTACAATCATTAACAAGTTGAAAATGATATATTTAGGGGGTCCTAGATATTTTATTTGGAAATAGGTGACCCCATGAGAATAGGGTTATTCTTACAAGGCTATTGCTATATAGATTGTAAATCTATATAAAATCCTATGGTTCGCATGACTGATGTACACTACAGGGGCAATAAGGCAGCCAGAACTGGGGCAACTTGAGTTAAAGGTCTCTTACTCGAAGCATCTCAATGCATGCAATCCCACTGGAACCACTCCAAGGAAAACAAGATTGTTCAATGTCTAGACAGAATACTTGTTAGTTCCGTGTAAAACCTGTAAGACTATTCTGGATTTCTCAGCAGTGTGGCCTTCTGGAACACTGTAAGCTACTCATGCCAACCATAACTCAGGGTACAAACTCAAGGCCAAGATCAGACATTCACCTTAGTATGCTAAAGCAGCTTTCAAAATTTAGTGATAGCAAGTCAAATATGGGATGTGTAGTAGAAAGAAACACAAATTATACTGGTACTTTAATATTAGCTAATGTTTATTAAATTTTTACTTCATAAGACATTGTATTAAGTTTTTCCACACATTATCTTTCCTAATCCTGTCAACCACCCTATTTCCTCTGAGGTAAATAATCTCCACCAGACATAAAAAACCTGAGGCTCAGAGAAATTAAATGAATGACCCAAAGTCCCAAGGCCAGGACCAAGCAGAGCCAAAAATATAATCCAGCTCAGTATGACCATAAATCCTGCTTTTGATCAATGTATTTTGCTACCTCCCAACATTATCTATTATTTCCATGAGAAAAAGCAATAACTTTACAGAGAGGAAGGAAGAGCGAGAGTTAGAAACATCGAAGAGAGAGAAACATCAATCAGCTGCTACCTGCACAGCCCCTCCTGGGGATATGCCCACAACCAAGGTACATGCCCTTGACCCGAATCGAACCTGGGACCCTTAAGTCTGCAGGCTGACGCTCTATCTACTGAAAAGCAGTAACTTTAATAAAGACTTTTAAAAATAACTCCATGGGCCCTCTGAAGTCTATCCACGTATACAGACACCAAGTTGAGAAACCCTGCACTAGAATCTCGCGTACTGACCACCATGGGGCAGACACTCAACACAAGAGCTGCCCCCTAGTGGTCAGTGCACTCCCACAGGGGGAGTGTCATTCGGCCAGAAGCCCTGAGCCGGGCTCACGGCTGGTGAGCTCAGCAGCAGTGGTGGGAGCCTCTCCTGCTTCCCACCTCCACAACAGCGCTAAGGATGTCCAACTGATGGCTCAGGCTTAGGCCCACATGGGGAGCGGGCCTAAACCATCACTTGGACATCCCCTGAGGTCTCCCAGACTGCAAGAGGGCACAGGCTAGGCTGAGGGACACTACCCCCCACCCCCAGGAGTGCATCGATTTTGTGCACCGGGCGTCTAGTAATATTAATAGCTACCATTTATTGAGCACCTACTATGTGCCAGAGACACTGTGCTTAGTACTTTACATATATTAGCTCATTTCGTTTTCTCCTACAATGCAACACCCATTACTTTGATGAGAAAAACCAAGATCTGAGGACTTAAATGACTTAATAAATTGGGAGGGAATTGAGCTCATGCTGACTCATTCTATGGCACCAGTTCCCACTAAAGCAAACAGCAAATTAAGACCAGGTAAAGGGTTTAAACTTACTGCCAAAACAAACACAGAACAAACCCTGGAGACATATTTACCTGTATGACTTATGCAGTTCCATGACTTTCTCTTCAAGTTCCTTGGTCTGATTCGGGGCCAGTTTAAAATCACTAACGTAGTCTGCTCCATGGAGTTCAGGGTCATAGTCACCCAGCTCAGACTGGATGGTATAGGAACCTAACAATGCTAAAGTTGCAAAGGAACAGGGCAGACGTCCTGCAACTATGTCTTGTCGAAGTTGAAGACATAAATAATACCTACAGCCAAAAGAAAAAAGATGTTACCATGTCAGCAACAATTACAAAATATAGAGAGAGAGAAAAAGAAGAGGGAAGAGAGAAGAAAAAAGAGAAGAGAGGGAAAAAAGTGACTAAGTAAATATGAGATAATAATAATTGTTCAGTCTAGATAGTGGGTTTATAGTTGCTTCTTGCACTGTTATTTGTTCTTTTCTGTGTGTTTGAAAACTTCCCATGGTTTTTTTTAGACTGTAACTATGTTGGAATCATTGTTGGAAAGAAGTTTAGAAAGAAAGGAGGGAAAGTTTGAAGGAGGTAAAGAAACTAATGTTTTGTTGAATGCAGTAAGAACCATACATTTATTAACTCATTTAAACTTTCACAAAAACAATTTGTGAGGGGAGAAATTATTGCTAGATTATAAGATGAGGAGTCAGACTCAAAAGGTAAGCTTGATCAATGATAGGTAGTAATAAAGGCTGTTTGGCTCTGAAATTGGGACTTTTCACACTACGTTGCCAAATGTAGACACTGTCCTTCACATTCAAAGATGACATTATTAATACATTTTCCCTAGAATATGATCAGAACCTTTTTATCTTCTGTTTAATAGTTCATTATTTTCCTTCAATTCTGAAGAGAAATTCCCAGAGTTTATGGTAATGAGAATTACTTATTACATATTTAACTATTAGTAAGTTGTTTACCTTGTTATATCTTCTGTTAACTGTGCTGGGTCAGGTGGATAAAATTTTACATTAAATGTGAAATTCCAAGGGATACCTATAAAAATAAACGCAAGAGAATTTTATGCTTATACCTAAGTTTTTGTTAGAAATACCTAAAAATATTCTATTTTTCCTTTTCTTCCCTAAGGTTTGTAAATGAGATATTTTTATAAAATTTGTTTAGATACCACTAAATAGGTAAAGTCAGAGGGTATAATTTTTCTTTTATTCAACTTTATATAGTTTATTTACAAAAGACTAAAATATATAGGCAAAATAATAAGAAGGAAGCAATCTTATAGGTAAACATGTTTATATCAATAGTTTTCAAAATATGATCTATATACTACTATGGGTGCTCAGAGGTCATATGAACAATACATGAATGTTCTCTTCTGGCATTAGCATTATTTATTTGTGACATCTCTCAATATAGACATACCTCATTTTATTGAACTTTGCTTTATCGCAGTTTGTAGATAGTTTGTTTTGGTTTTACAAATTAAAGGTTGGTGGCAACCCCGCATCATGCAAGTCTAATGGCACCATTTTTCCAACAGGTTTAGATGATGGTTTGCATTTTTTAGCAATAAAGTATTTTTAAAAATTCTTTATTGTTTAAAGTATTACATATGTTTCCTTTTCCCCCATTGACCTCTCACCGGCCACTCCCAGCCCCCAGCACATGTCCTCACCCCCCTAGTGTGTGTCCATTGGTTAGGCTTATATGCATGCATACAAGTCCTTTGGTTGATCTCTTAACACCCCCAACCCTCCCCTGCCTTCCCTCTGAGATTTGACGATCTATTTGAGATTTCTCTGTCTCTGGATCTACTTTTGTTCATCGGTTTATGTTGTTCATTATATTCCACAAATAAGTGAGATCATGTGATATTTATCTTTCTCTGACTTATTTTGCTTAACAAAATGCTCTCCATGTCCATCCATGCTGTGTGAATGGTAAAAGTTCTTTCTTATTTACAGCAGCATAGTATTCCATTGTGTTGATGTACCAGTTTTCTAATCCACTCATCTGCTGATGGGCACTTAGGCTGTTTCCAAATCTTAGCTATTGTAAATTATGCTGCTATGAACATAGGGGTACATATATCCTTTCTGATTGGTGTTTCTGATTTCTTGGTTATATCCCTAGAAGTGGGATCACTGGGTCAAATGGGAGTTCCATTTTTAATTTTTTGAGGAAACTCCATTCTGTTTTCCACAGTGGCTGTACCAGTCTGCATTCCCACCAGCAGTGCACGAGGGTTCCTTTTTCTCCACATCCTTGCCAGCACTTGTCATTTGTTGATTTGTTGATGATAGCCATTCTGACAGGTGTGAGGTGTTACTGAATTGTCATTTTGACTTGCATCTCTCGGATGATTAATGACTTTGAGCATGTTTTCATATGCCTCTTGGCCTTCTGTGTGTCCACTTTCGAAAAGTGTCTATTTAGGTCCTTTGCCCATTGTTTAAAATTGGATTGTTTATCTTCCTTTTGTTAAGATGTATGAGTTCTCTATAAATTTTGGAGATTAGAACCTTATCAGATATAACATTGGCAAATATGTTCTCCCATGCAGTGGGCTTTCTTATTGTTTTGTTGATGGTTTCTTTTGCTGTGCAGAAGCTTTTTATTTTGATGTAGTCCCATTTGTTTATTTTATCCTTAGTTTCTATTGTCTTAGGAGCTGTATTGGTAAAGATATTGCTCTGATATATGTCTGACATTTTGCTGCCTGTGGATTCTTCTAAGATTTTAATGGTTTCCATCTTATGTTTAAGTTCTTTATCCATATTTTGTTTGTTTTTGTGTATGGTGTAAGTTGGTGGTCTAGTTTCATTTTTTTTGCATGTATCTGTCCAATTTTCCCAACAACCATTTATTGAAGAGACTGTTTTGACTCCATTGTATGCTCTTACCTCTTCTGTCAAGTATTAATTGAACATAATGGCTTGGGTCGATTTCTGGGTTCTTTGTTCTATTCCACTGCTCTATATGTCTGTTCTTGTGCCAGTACCAGGCAGTTTTGAGAACAGTGACTTTGTAATAAAGCTTGATATCTGGTATTGTGATCCTTCCAACTTTGTTCTCCTTTCTCAGGATTGCTGCAGCTATTCAGGGTCTTTTTTTATTCCATATGAATTTTTGATGAGTTTGTTCTAAGTCTATGAAGTATGCCCTGGGCCAATGCTCTAACCACCGAAAAAACTGTCTAGGGGTGATTGAATATTTATATTAAATGCATATAAATATTAAATACCTATATTAAAACATTTAAATAGATATAAACACACACGTAAATACATATTTATGTTACAATACATGTTTGTGTGCACATATATACACTCAAAACATCTCTGAAAAAAACACAAGGAATTGGTTAAAGGACAGAGGTAGAAGAGAGATTTACCTTGTACTATTTCATTTACATCTTTTAATTTTAATTTTATACCATATATTTTACTAGAAGCCCAGTGCACAAAATTTGTGCATGGGGCGGGGGGTGTCCCTTAGCCCAGCTTGCACCCTCTCCAATCTGGGACCCCTGAGGGATGTCCAACTGCCCATTTAGGCCCAACTGGGATCGGGCCTAAACGGGCAGTCAGACATCCTTCTCACAATGCAGGACTGCTGGCTCCAAACTACTCGCCCACCTGCCTCCCTAATTGCCCCTAACCGCTTCTGCCTGTCAGCCTGCTCACCCCCTAACCACTACTCTGCCAGCCTGATTGATGTCTAACTGCTCCCCTGCCAGCCTGTTTGTCCCCAACTTCCCTCCCTTGCAGGCCTGGTCCCTCCCAACTGCCCTCTCCTGATGGCCTGATGGCCCACAACTGCCCTCCCTTGCAGGCCTGGAACCTCCAAACGGCCCTCCCTTGCTGGCCATCTTGTGGTGGCCATCTTGTGTCCACATGGGGGCAGGATCTTTGACCACATGGGGGAAGCCCTCTTGTGTGTTGAGCTGATGGTCAATCTGCATATTACTCTTTTATTAGATAGGACATGGGTGCATGGGTGGGGGCCAGCTGGTTTGTCCTGAAGGGTGTGCTGGATCAGGGCGGAGGTTCCTTAGGGCGTGGGGCGGCCTGGGCGAGGGGCCCATGGTGGCTTGCAGGCCGTCCACACCCCCAGCGACCCAAACGAAGGCCTTGGGATCTGAAATTAATTTATGTTCTACAATTAAAACTTAGTAGCCTAGAGCACAGCCAAGCCTTCTGCTCACTCCATGGCAACAGCCATTTCTGTTTGAAACTTTGTAGCCTAGAGTGGAGGGCTAGGTGCTAGGGCTGCAGAAGTTTAGCTTCTTTCATTACCCCAGCAACCCTAGCCTCTTCTCTCTCCAGCTCCGTGGTTGTCTTCGGATTATGTATCTTTTATCATTGAAACTCTGTACCATTGAGGCCTAGGCCGGCAAAGGCAGGCGGAAAGCTTGGCTTCCTCCATTGCCGGGGAAACCCAAGCCTCCCTCCTGTTCTCAGTGGCAGTAGCCATCTTGTTTGGGGTTTATTTAAATAATTTGCTCTTGAATGGCTGTGGGCGTGGCTTGTGGGTGTGGCGAAGGTATGGTCAAATTTACTCTTTTATTAGATAGGATATTGTCTATTTTATTTTAAAAACTATATATATAGCATAACACATACATTATATAATACATGAAAATTTATAGCATAATTGCATTTGTGAAAGGTGAAATCTACATATGCCTAGAAAAAAATCTTACAGCCTATACCCATTTATTTTTTTTTTAAATATATTTTATTGATTTTTTACAGAGAGGAAAGGAGAGGGATAGAAAGCCAGAAACATCGACGAAAGAGAAACATCCATCAGTTGCCTCTTGCCCCCTACTGGGGATGTGCCCGCAGCCAAGGTACATGCCCTTGACTGGAATCGAACCCGGGACCCTTCAGTCCACAGTCCGACGCTCTATCCACTGAGCCAAACCGGTCTTGGCAGCCTATACCCATTTAATAGTGCTTAAATCTGGAGGACAGGATTAGGGGCCTTTTATTTTTTTCCAGGATTAACTTTCATAATGTTGAAAATTTTCACAAGGATTAAATATTACTTGCATGATGATAAATAATTTTTAAAAACTTTTGCAGCCCTAGTTGGTTTGGCTCAGTGGACAGAACTTCAGCCTGTGGACTGAAGGGTCCCAGGTTCAAATCCAGTCAAGGGCACATACCCGGGTTGCAAGCTTGATCCCCAGTTGGGGGTAGGCAGGAGGCAGCCAATCAATGATTCTCTTTCATCCTTGATGTTTGTATTTCTCTCTCCCTCTCCCTCTTCCTTCCTCTCCAAAATCAATTAAAAAAATATATTTTTAAAAACTTCTACAATAGATAAATATCAATCTTCTTTCTCTTTGGCTAAATGAAATGCTTATATTTTGATTTTCTATTAAAGTTTGTTTTAGGAACACAGGTTTTCTTTCCTATGTTGAAGTAAGGATTTTTTTATTCTTTTATAATTTAAGAAAAATGACAAACTCTTAAAGAGTTTTTTTCCTTAGCAAAACATTTTTTATAGCCAGAAAAATAACCTTCCAGATATTCTTCTCTACTTCTTATAAACTATTTTAACATTTCTTCCTAAAGAGCCTTCTTGTATAATCATTTGTTCCTGAGTAAAATTGAATAGTAAAAGTATTTTTATTGAAAGGGGCTAGGAGTTAAATTTTTCTGGTCATGTTTCAAATATGCTGAGTACTTTTTTGACTTGCATTTTAAAGCAAAATTTTATAGGCTAGGAGCAAATATGGAGAGTTGCTAGTTCAAAAAAGTATTTTATTTCTCTGTCTTAAGAAATCTTAATATATAAAAAGCCAAGGGCTGTCATGACCAAAACAATAAGATGGATGACCGAACAGCAGGCATGGGGCGACCACACCGGTAGCAGGGGTTAGTGAGGGACGACAAAACAACTGAACAGCAGGCTGAAGGGGGCAACCAGGCTGGCAGGGGGCAGTGAGGGACGACCAGGACAGCAGAGGGGAAGGGGGCAGTTGGGTATGACCAGGCTGGCGGGGGGGGCAGTTAGGGGTGACCAAGTCAGCAGGGTAGGCAATAAAAGGCAACCAGGCTGGTGGGGGGGGGGGGGTCAGTTAGGGCAACCAAGCTAGTGGGCGGGACAGTTGGGAGAAACCAGGCCTACAGGGGAGGCAGTTAGGGGTGATCAGGCTGGCAGGCAGAGGCAGTTAGGGGAGATCAGGCTGGCATGGGAGGCAGTTAGGGACTATCAGGTAGGCAGGCAGCAATCCCGGATTGTGAGAGGGATGTCCAACTTCTGTTTTAGGCCCAAAACCCGGGATTGGGCCTAAATCAGCAGTCAGACATCCCCCGAGGGGTCTCACATTGGAGAGAATGCAGGCTGGGCTGAGGGGGGATCCTCCACCCCATGCACGAATTTTGTGCACCAGGCCTCTAGTATAATTATAAATAGGATCTAAAGGAAAACATTTCACCATAATAAAAGTGTTTTCTTTTAAGAAATAAATTTTAAAAAATTTGTTTCCAGGTGATTAAAGTTAAGACTTCTAATCATGATGAATAACATCTTTCAGTTTCTAAAAGCTTCCTCAAAATAAACTAAATTAAAAGGATATCTAGGCACAAATACTGTGTGTTGGGGAGAGAAAGTCTCTATCCTTTAGCCACCATCCCATTGGGCCTAGGGCTATAAAATACCAATTATACTTTATTGACCTAGAAATATCAATTCCTAAACATTAGTTGGAGCAGAGTGTGCAGCAGTAATATGTTCTAGAAGGTCTGAAGCTAGGAGAAAGCCAAAATGTCAAAAGGATCATTGGCAAAGAATTCTTATTATCTGTTCTTATTCTTTAATTTGGAAGAATGTTAAAAAGGGACAAAGAGAACTATAGAGAGGAAAACATGGAGATGGTTAGAATGCAATAGTCCAGGACATTTTAAAAGGAATGGGATCAGGCAGCATACTCCTAACTGAAGGTTGCTACAGTTTCAATCACTACCCTTTGGAGAACTGACTCCCCTATCCTTTTTCCCTTTTCATCTTTGTTCTTTTCCACCATCTGATTCTCTCAACCATTCTTATCTTTGCCCAGTTGTAAAAAAAAAAAAAAAATCATCAAGATCTGACCTACATTTCGTGTCCACCACTGCTGATTCTCTCTATTATGGAATCTCCTCCTTCCAGGGGAAGGCTTTATCTCAATTTCAAAGCCATCTACTACAATCAGGATTCTAAAGTGACCCACAGCCAGAAAATGGTTGGAAACTCACTGACCTACTAAAAGAAAGAATTATACAAAAAGGCAATATTTACTTACCACGAACCTGCTTTTTTATTTCTTTGGCAGAATCCAGCCATGTCTATAAAAAGAAGAAAAGACATTCGTACAGATTTCCAAAACACAAACAAGATTGTGCCAGAAGTAGAATTACTGACCATCTTTAAACAGTGCCTCCGGGTCAAACTACATTTCCAATATTCTTGTATTATAGCATAGAAATATGAAGCAGAGAAATACAAAGCCAGACAATCGGGCTGGAATCCCAGCTCTACTACTTCCTAGTTGAGTGTCTCTATATCTCAGTTTCCTCATCTATAGAATGAAATATTAGTAGTGCCTATCTCATAGAGTTATGAAGATTAAATGAATTGATATATGTAAAGCTCTTAGTAAACAAGAAACGCTAAATAAGCACTTGTTATTTTTATTACACTATAAAAACTAGTAGAGACCTATAACCAGAGTTATTGACATCACCCAGATCTTATTTTTCCATCTTTTCTATGTCAGCACAGTATCTGGTACATGGTTCGTACTCAGTTAATGTTTACTGAATGACTATTTTGTTTGCCCTGACTATTCTTGTCCACATTAATCTCTCCCTTCACTGTTTTCCAATCTCACTTAAAATCTGCCCACCACTGTGTGAACCATACAAAATAATTGTATGGGAAAAGAGCCTCACCCTTAACACATCTTTCATAGGCTCCTTGGGAAACGTTTAAAGACAGAAAGTTCTAAATTGCTTCAAAGATTATATTGACATAAGATGCATATTGTAAAGTACATATATTATCAAAGCAAATATATAACAACACTAGAGGCCCAGTGAATGAATTTGTGCATGGGTGAGGGCTGGATGGCCCTGCCCCAAATGGGACGGAGGGGCCAACTGGGGTTGGGGCTGGCCGGGGGAGGGGCCGAGGGAGGTTGGCCAGCAGGCCTCACCTCTGGGGGGGAATCGGGGGCACGGCCGGCCTGGGAGAGGGGCCATGGGAGGTTGGCAAGCCAACCCTGCTCCCTCTCCCCCTGCAGTGCATGTCATAGTGACTGGTCATCCCAGTCATTCTAAGTCACTTAGAGTTTTATATATATAGACTAGAGGCCCGGTGCATGAAATTCGTGCATGGGGGGATGTGTCCTTTAGCCCAGCCTGCAGCCTCTCCAATCTGGGACCCCTCGAGGGATGACTGACTGCCCGTTTAGGCCAGATCCAGGTAGATCCACTAGTGATGTCAACCCAAAGCTTCCAAGCAAAAGATAAGATCCCAACTGCGCTCCCCTGTTGGCCATCTTGTGGCAGCCATCTTGTGTCTACCTGGGGGCAGTCATCTTTGACCACAGGGGAGCAGACATCTTGTGTGTTGGAGTGATGGTCAATTTCCATATGATTCTTTTATTAGATAGGATTACCAGCATCCCAGGAGCTCTTCTCACACTTCTTCCCAATCCCTCCCCATTTCTTCCACTAAAAAGGTTAAAATTGAATTTTAGTGGTACTTAGATAAGAGAAATAAGCTGTTCCCTCTTCACTCTCTACCAATAAGGGCAAAGTACAGGTGACCATCCCATTTGCCCCATCAAAGAAATGAGCTTGAACACCACAATCTTCTATTTAACTGCATACCACTTTAACTGTTGTATAAAGACTAGAGGCCTAGTGCACAACATTCATACACAGGGGAAGGGGTCCCTCAGCCCCGCCTGCGCCCTTTAATAGCGCAGGAGCCCTCGGCGGATGTCCGACTGATGGCTTAGGCCCGCTGTTGGATATCCTCAGTGCTGCCGCAGAGGCTGGAGAAGCTCTCGCCACCACTGCTGAGATCGCTGGCCATCAGCCTGGCTTCTGGCTGAGCGGCACTCCACCTGTGGGAGTGCACTGACCACCTGGGGCAACTCTTACATTGAGTGTCTGCCCCCTGATGGTCGGTGTGTGTCATAGCAACTGGTTGTTCTGCCATTCAGTCGATTTGCATATTACTCTTTTATTTTATAGGATAGTCACTATAACATTCAATAAGCACAAGAATGAGGACTAGTTTCCTTTTATCTCCCCTGCTTCCACAATTACCACAGCTGATTAAGAAATATATGTTAAAAATAATACAATATAAATTAATCTATAGTATAAAACTAGGCACACATTTGTCTAAGCCCTATCAGAAAGGGGGTAACCTGGGTGTTTCTTCTTTGTCTCTCATTAAGACCAAAGAACTTTAAGTTGTTCATAGACACTATAGTGCACGTAATCTAGGTTTCACTGCCTACATGTTTTTAAAAACTACATTTAGACCAGCTGGTGTGGCTCAGTGGGTGAGCATCAACCCAAGAACCAGGCGGTCATGGTTCAATTCCCGGTCAGGGAACATGCCCAGGTTGCGGGCTCTATCCCCAGTAGGCCCTATCCTGCAGGAGGCATGCAGGAGGCAGCCAATCAATGATTCTCTGTCATCACTGATGTTTCTCTCTCTCCCTTCCTCTCTCTGAAATCAATAAAAACATATTTTAAAAATAAATAAATAAGTCCACTAGCAAATCTCCCAAGCAAAAGATAAGATCCCCAAAATGGCCTCCCTACTCTGCAAGTATGTTTGTAAAATTTATTTCTCATTTACCAGACACTAAAGACACAATCCGAACTGGCATTTGCCCTTCAAAGCCAGTCATGATTCAATGGAACACAATCCATCCTTTCAGAGAACTATAAACTAAATTCCTCACACTCTTAATGTAATATTCATTATACTATGTTTGCTATTTGCCTTTGAAAGGTGATTTTCCCACTCCTAAGGTAAAATAATTCATCTACACATTCATCTATTACTCTATTCCTCACTTCCATAGTGAGCCAGGCTGGATAGCTCCTAGTTCCTCCAATGTCTACTCTCTCAACTCCAGGCCTTTCCCTCTCCACTTCACTAGCACATTTTATCCTTCAGGTCTCAGCTTAGACATCAACTGTCCAGAGAGGAGTTCCCTGGCTATACTCTCCCATGAAGTCTTGTACTTCCATTTGTATGACATTCATCACACTCCACTGTAAGCTCCAGAGGGCAAGGGCCATGTCTACCTAGTCACAGCTATATCCATATCATCTTTATAGCATCTGCAAATACTTGTTAAACTGAACTAAAGTCTACATCATTAAATTTTGAGCTAAATATTTATAATTTTCAGTTAATTGGCCCAGGAAATAATTCAAGTTTTCTGAAGTAAATATTTGACTTTTGCCTGGCCAGCATGGCTCAGTGGTTGTGTCAACTTATAAAGCAGGAGGTCATGATTCAATTCCCAGTCAGGGCTCATGCCTGGTTGTGGGCTCGATCCCCAGTGTAGGACGTTCAGGAAGCAGCCAATCATTGGTTCTCTCTCATCATTGATGTTTCCATCTTTCTCTTCCTCTCTGAAATCAATAAAAATATATATTTTTTAAAAATCCTTGACTTTTAACCTTTTTTCCCTCTTCCATGTTCTCACGCTTTTTTTTTTTTATTTCCTTTAATTAACTTTACTGGTTTTCTTTTAGGTTGGAACAAAATGTCAGTTTCATTGTATAAGTGTTTCGGCAATATTGAGATTTTATTCTAATTTATAATATTACTTTTATATTATAAGTATACAGTGAAAAAAGTAGGTTTACAGTTTTCATATGGAAACTAATACAATAACAATACAAGGATAAACTCTATGTTTTGTATATTCCCAACAATAAGCCTACTTTTGCCAATTATCCTATAAATATAGTAGAATAATTATGAACCATCCATTCAACAAATATTCCATATAATAAAGAGGTAATATGCAAACTGATCCTCAAGCCCTCACGTCACAAAACGGCCACCCCCACGTAGTCACAAGATAGCCACCTCCACATTGTCACAAGATGGCCGGCAGGGGAGGGCAGTTGGGGACGATCAAGCCAGTATGGGAGTGGTTAGGGAGTGATCAGGCTGGCAGGCAGAGTGGTTTGGGGCAATCAGGTAGGCAGGCAGGTGAGTGGTTAGGAACCAGCAGTCCCGGATTATGAGAGGGATCCCACATTGGAGAGGGTGCAGGCTGGGTTGAGGGACACCCCCCTCCCATTGCACAAATTTCATGCACCAGGCCTCTAGTTTATTACAAATCTGCTACATACTAGATCAAATACTAATTGCATAATACATAAAGTTATTGGTATACACTTGCTAACCAGGATATTAAACTTATGTACTTTGCCTGTTTTAAAAGTAAACAACAGATAATTTCAATGATGAAAGAACACAGTAGCAATGATATTTTTTCTTTAAAATGTTCATTCTAGTCTAGAGAAATAAGAAAAACTCTAAGTATACCATGTCTCAGAGAGGCAGACATTAATACATTAATTAACAACATAGCTTCTTACGTTCCCAGCAATTTCCTCACCTTGGAGGTTTCATTATCCCAAATGGCTAGACCAAAGTAGTCTTCTTCTAAAAGATTGAGGTGCTCACACACTCGCTTAAGTAAATCTTGTCCTTTTGCATGTTTCTGCAAAAATATACATATTTTAGTTGAGGTTTCCTCTTACTCTTGTATTCATCATCAAATAAAACAAAATGTTATTTTCCAATTTCCTCTTTTACCTAGTTTGAAAAATAGCTAATAGCTAACATTTTCAAGTGGCTTATACAGTATAAGTAGAACAATGTGAGTTATAAAAATCTTGCTTCAGCCGAAACCGGTTTGGCTCAGTGGATAGAGCGTCCGCCTGTGGACTGAAAGGTCCCGGGTTTGATTCTGGTCAAGAGCATGTACCTTGGTTACGGGCACATCCCCAGTAGGGGTTGTACAGGAGGCGGCTGATTGATGTTTCTCTCTCATCGATGTTTCTAACTTTCTATCCCTTTCCCTTCCTCTCTGTAAAAATTCAATAAAATATATATATTTTTTAAATCTTGCTTCATAATTTGTCTACTTAAATATGCAATACACTAATAATGGCTTGGAAATAATGCTACAATTCAAAGCAAGATATAAAAAAGCTTCCCTCCATCTACCACCACCCCTTCACCTCCTTCCTAAACATAACATTCTTTATTTTTTGGAATAATATTTCCTGAAGCTTGCTATGGGCTGCTGTCAGTCATCATGACGATCTGAATTAACAGAACCAATTGCTGACATTGACAGTTAGTGACTATGGAAATTATTACTTTCTATCATTCTCAGACAAAATGACCCAAGAGAATAAACTATGTTTCAAGTCCGTTCAATCTCTTTCAGAAAAACGTATAAAGTGTAAAACTCTAGATACCTGCATATATTAACTACTGCAGTTGTTCTTTCAGATGTGCTATGAATCATTTTCTTAATTTCTCTTTATCTAGAAAATAAATGACTGCCAAATGTGAGTACTTATATTCTTGTTTATAGTGAGGAAATGCCCTAGCTGGGATTTAGAGTAAAAAATCCTGGCTACTCCATATACTAGCTGAATAACCTAAGTCTACTTAATCACTCTTTCTGAACATTAGCTTTTGCATTTATACCTGCCCTACTTACTGACTGGAATAGTAAGGTGGGGAGGGTGGAGAAAGAGAGTCAAATATGCTAATTAGTGCCTTCTGATAAATACAGGGTTTTTTCCAGGTGTTTCTTTTCCTTTATTTAAAGAAAACATTTGGGGAGGTGGTGTGAGGAGGGCATACCTTTCATGGCTTTGGGGAGAAATATAGTTTTTAAAAGTCAAAAACCTAGAAATAATTTAAAACATAGACATGGCATGTCCTTCTCTCAATTAGCTGAGTTATTTTTAATGACTATTAGTAATTCATATCAATGTTAACTCACTTTCAGACTTAACCCATTTATATTACATTGTTTTTCTTACCTATGTTTTTGCTCTAAATGACAGAGATGATTTGGGAATTCTTCACAATTACTTTATATCAAGCATATAATTGACAACTACTGCTCCAGTTCAAAAAATAGCTAAAATTTTTTAAGGCTTTTAACTTGTCTTGAAGGAGCAAAAGAGTAACTGAATAACTCACAATTTTATTCAATCTTGATTTGATTTTTTTATTTTTACAGAAAAAAGGGAATTTTAAGAAATAGCATTACTGAGAAACCAAGATGGGGGCATAGGGGTAAACACCTGAACTTGCGGCTTCGCACAATCACTTCAAAACTACAAATAAAGACAAAACGGACATCATCCAGAACCACAGGAAGGCTGGCTAAGTGGAAATTCTACAACTAGAAGGAAAGAGAAAAGCACATTGAGACTCAGAGGAGGTGCGGAAGTAAAGGCAGAGGTACGGAGGCACGAGCACAGACAGGGCTAACAACTGAGTACACGGCTGGCTTTTCCAATCCACAGGGAGACACAAGCTCCTGACTGCTCTGAACTCAAGTTCTGGGCAAGACTCTGGGACCCAGACTCATACGAGGAGAAACTGGACTGTCTGGCAGGGGGTGTAACTCAGAGGTGCTTGCAGCAATGGACACTGAGACCCAGGAGCTGCTTAGGGCAGTGCTGACAGGAAGCCACTGCTGTTCGCTTTGCCCTGAGACTCCGCCCCATCCAAGCTGAGCGCAGAGGCTTTTGCATATGAATGGCCCGGTCCTTTGAAATCTAAACTTAACTATTAAACTGCAGCTGAATCAGAGACACAGAACATCTAAAAGAACACCCAATGCCCCACAGTAGCTTGCGTTGCTTCACAGCTGGACCTCATCTGGGCACCTCCAAAACCCAAACAAAGAAGAGGAATATGCAGATCTCTCTGTAGCTCCTACTGGGTGGACTCAGGTAGAGGCTAAATTAGCACCTCCTTGGAGATCCAAGAGCCAGTGTACCCAGGGGTCAGAGTAGGACCATCCAGATTACAACTCCTCAGATCCATAAGGGACACACTCAGGGGGGCAAACCCAGCGAGCACCAAAGCCCCACTGAAGCAAGTCTTGCCTCATAAGAGTGTCTCTAGCACAGAAGTTCTACCATTGTAGACACAGCTGATCCTTACAACCAGTTGGCCTGGAGGTCAATTCCTCCCAGTGATACCAACAACAATCAAGGCTTAACTACAACAAGACTGTGCACACAGCCCACAAAGGGGTACACCAAGAGTGTCCACCTCAAGGGAGGCTGAGCCACTGGGCCCTATAGGACACCTAGCACACAAAGCCACTCTATCAACTCAGGGAAGCAACCAAAATGTGGAGACAAAGAAACAGGTCACAAATGAAAGAAATGGAGGAAAACAAATGACTGGATATAGAGTTCAAAACAACAATTATAAAGTTTCTCAAGAATTTTCTAGAAAAGGCCAATAAATTTAGTGAGACCTCAAGAACATGAAAAAGGACCAACTAGAAATTAAGCATACAAGACTGAAATAAAAAATAATGTACAGAGATGCAACAGCAGACTAGAGGATCGCAAGAATCAAATCAAAGATTTGAAATACAAAAAAGAAAAAAACACCCAACCAGGAAAGCAAAAGGAAAAAAGAATCCAAAAATATGAATATAGTGCAAGGAGCCTCTGGGACAACCTCAAGGGTACCAATATCAGAATTATGGGGGTGCCAGAAGAAGAAGAGAGAGCAAGATACTAAAAACCTATTTGAAGAAATAATGACTGAAAACTTTCCTCCACTTGATGAAAGAAATAGACTTACAAGTCCAGGAAGGGCACAGAACACCAAACAAAAGGAATCCAAAGAGGACCACACCAAGACACATCATAATTAAAATGCCAAGAGCAAGAGAACCAAGATGGCGCCATAGGTAAAACACCTATCTTGCCGTCATACTCAGCAATTTTAATACTACAACTTAACAAAAGAACAAACACCTTCCAGAATCACCAGAAAGCTGGCCAAGTGAAAATTCCACAAATAAAAGTGAAGATAAGACACTGTGACTTGGAGGAGCAGCGGCGGACAGCGTTGAAAGATTCGCGCGGAGAGAGGTTTGGAGTGCGCGCCAGCAGAGAGGGCGGGCGGCTGAAAACCGGCCAGTTTTCTCCAACGGGGAGACAAAGACATCCCACTGGACTGATTCTCCAGCTCTGGGCGAAGTCCAGGGAACCAACCCACTATCATACAGGTGAAAACTGGACAGTGGGAGGGCACGCCGAAACTCGGGTCCTGCCGGCTTGTGGAGAAGGCAGCTTGCTCGAACAGCTCAGTTGCATGACCGCGCAGAGAGCGCTCTGCGACTTGCCCTCTCATTCGGGAAACCATCAGACTGCTTTGTTTTACGACCCTGGGTGAGACGTTGGGTGGGCAGACTCATTTGGGGAGAGTCTGAATTCCCCAGCAGCCAGTGGAGCTTGGCAGCAGCTCTCTCTCAGAGGTGCTGGCGGCCATTGCCCCCGGAACAGAGTCCCTGGGGCTGCATAGGGCGGAGCTAACACTGTCTGCTTGGCCCGGAGACTCCGCCCATCCAACCTGAGCACAGCTGAGCTTCACAGACAATTGGCCTGGAGGTCAACCCCTCCAAGTGTGAACAACGATTAACCTGAGCTTAACTTCAGTAAGACTGTGCAACCCATATCCACCTCAGGTAACTGGGGAGGCTGAGCCACTGTCCCTAGTAGGAAGTCTACCACACAAAGCTAATTGACCAACTCAGGGAAGCAGCCACCATGAAGAGACATGGAAAGAAATCAGATGTGAAAGAAATGGAGGAAAAAAAACGACTGGACATGGAATTCAAAACCACAGTTATAGGGCTTTTCAAGAGGCTCCAACAAAAGGTCGAGGCCTATAAGGAAATAAGCAAGACCGCAAAGGAAATGAATGAGTCCTACAAGGAAATGAACAAGACCCTCAAGGATATGAACGAGACCTGCAAGAAAATGATCAAGACCAACGTAGAAATGAATGAGTCCTACAAGGAAATGAAGGAGACCCTCAAGGATATAAAGGAGACTCTCAAGAATATGAAAAAGGACCAACCAGAAATTAAGCATACGCTGACTGAAATAAAAAAATATTATACAAAGACCTAAAAGTGCTCTGGAGCACCCCAAGAACCAAGTTAAAGATTTGAAATACAAAGAGGGAAAATCCACTCAGCTGAAAAAAGCAAGAAACCAAAAGAATCCAAAAAATTGAAGATAGTGTAAGGGGCCTCTGGGACAACTTCACGCATACCAACGTCCGAATTATGGGGGTGCCAGAAAAAGAGAGAGAGCAAGACCATGAAAACCTATTTGAAGAAATAGTGACCGAAAACTTCCCATACCTGGTCAAAGAAATTGACTTAGGAGTCCAAGAAGCACACCAAACCCCAATATATAGGAACCCTAAGAGGACCACACCAAGGCACATCATAATTAAAATGCCAAGAGCAAAAGATAAAGAGAATATTAAAAGCAGCAAGAGAAAAACAGATGGTTACCTATAAGGGAGCACCCATACGATTGTCAGCGGATTTCTCAACAGAAACGATGCAGGCCAGACGCGAGTGGCAAGAAATATTCAAAGTGATGAACAGCAAGAATCTACAACCAAGATTACTCTATCCAGCAAAGCTATCATGCAGAATTGAAGTGCTTCACAGATAAGAAAAAGCTAAAGGAGTTCATCACCACCAAACCAATATTACATGAAATGCTGAAAGATATTAAGAAGAGGAAGAAGAAAAAGATAAAAGTGTAAATTAGGAACAACAAATACACATCTATCAACAAATGAATCTAAAAATCAAGTGAATTAATAAGCTGATGAACAGGATAAACTGGTGAATGTAACAGAATCACGGACATAGAGAGGGAATGAACTGACAACTCTTGGGGAGAAAGGGGGTGTGGGAAGTGCAGCAAGAGACTGGACAAAAATCATGCAACTATGGGAGAGGACAGTGGAGAAGGGTGAGGGCGGAGGGTGGGATGGGTACCAGGTGGAGGGGAACTATAGGGTGATAAAAAAAGGGAACAATGTAATTAATAAGCTGAACAATAAAGATTAAAAAATAAATAATAAAAAATAAAAATAAAATGCCAAGAGCAAAAGACAAAGAGAGAATATTAAAAGCAGCAAGAGAAAAACAGTAAATTACCTACAAGGGAGCACGCAAATGACTGTCAGCTGATTACTCAACAGAAACTATGCAAGCCAGACAGAAATGGCAAGAAATATTCAAAGTGATGAATAGCCAAGATTACTCTACCCAGCAAAGCTATCATTCAGAATTGAAGGTCAAATAAAGAGCTTCACAGATAAGAAAAAGTTAAAGGAGTTCATCACCGCCAAACCAGTATTATATGAAATGCTGAAAGGTATTCTTTAAGAAAAGGATACTGGAAAAAAAAGCTGTCCCTAAAATAGTAACTAAAATTTCTATTGGAAGTTCATCTCATGGTAAAATTGCTTAACATGCAATGAACTTAACGCAGTCATATTTTTGTGCAAAAATTTAAAGTTATCAAGGCTGCATTATAAAATTTACAAAAACCTCCATTAATCAAAAAAGGAGGGGGGGATAGTAGGGCTATATCATGTAAGGAAAATTACCTTGTAAGTAAATTACATCTAGAAAAATTTTTACTTTACAAAAATTAATTTTCATTTGTAATGCTTAACAGCAAGACACCCATGAAAAACACACATGGTGTCAAAATAAGCCAAAGGAAAATTGTTTGGGCAAAAATGAAAAAGATCCCAGGTCAATATTATAGAAAAGATTCCTTTATTAACTTTTTGTTGAGAATATGTTTGTATATTTTCAGAAAACAACTCCAAGAACATGTGGAATCCTTCAACAGAGAAGAATTGACAGGTCTGTTACAACCACGAAGACAAGAGGAGAAAGAGTCCAGAGATGGGAGACTCTGACGGCGCCTTGCCATGCTAGCAGTCAGCAGCTGTGAGTCACTGCAGATTGCCTAGGACCAAACCAGAGGGTCAGACCTGCATTCCCACCATAGGTCCACCATCCAGATATCATTGCTGACATGTACACATAAAGAACTGTTTGACATTGAAACTGAGACTCAAATGTTTTTGTTATTATATGTTTATTTCTAGTCTGCAGAGGCAAGATTTTTTTTAAAGAAAAAAAAAATGGAGGAAAAATAGATACAGAGGCAAAGAAACATTGAACAGACTGTCAAACTACAGTGGGAAGGCAGAGGAGGTTGGGGGGGAGGGAGGACTGAAAGAGATCAACTGAAGGACTTGCATGCATGCATATAAGCATAACCAATGGATACAAGACACTGGGGGAGGGGGGAGCAGGTGAGGGCATGTACTGCGGGGTAGGGGAAGCCGGGGGGGGGGTCAATGGGGAAAAAAAAAGGAGACATATGTACTACTATTTGTAATACTTTAAACAATAAAAAATAAAAAAGAAGAGGAAGAAGAAAAAGATAAAGTTAAAAATTATGAACAACAAATACATATCCATCAACAAGTGAATCTAAAAATCGAATGAATAAAAAAATCCAATGAACAGAATAATCTGGTGAATATAATACAATCAGAGACATAAAGGGAGTGGACTGACAATCCTCAGGAGGAAAGAGGTGTGAGGGATTCAGGAAGAGACTGGACAAAAATCATACACCTATGGATGAAGACAGTGGCGGGGAGGGGGCTAAGGGCATGGGGTGGGTTGGGAACTGGATGGAGGGGAGCTATGGGGGAAAAAGAGGAACAACTGTAATAATCTGAACAATAAATATATTTTTAAAAAGAAAGAAATGGCATTTCTTGATTTAAATTTTTTATATCTTATATAATGGGGATAAAGAAATACATTAAGTAAACTAAAGCTTATCAAAGTTTAGAGAGGAGAGAAGTGAACACATCGTAAATTTGTTTTACAAATATAATTATGGGAATAACTGGATCTAATATCAGAAATTGAAGCTATCCTAGGAAATTTAGTCATGGAAGGTCACTCTATAAATAACAAACCTATTTTTAAAAAACAAAATTGTTTTGACCCTAGCTGGTGTGGATCAGTTGGTTGGGCATTATGCCATGCCCAACCAAAAGGCTGTCAGTTCAATTCCCACATGCCTGGGTTGCAGGCTTAATCCCCAATGGGGGAGCATGCAAGAGGCAGCCTTTTGATGTTTCGCTCTCACATCGATGTTTCTCTCTCTCTCCCTCTGTTCTACTCTCTCTAAAAATCAATAAAAATATTTTTTGAAATTTGTTTTGATTATGAAAGTAACACACGGTGGACACATGGTGGGAATGCAGGTCTGAACCAGAGAGGGTTGGACCTGCGTTGCCACCATGTGTCCACCATCCAGATATCATGGCTGACATGTACACATAAGGAACTGTTTGACATTGAAACTGGGACTCAGAACTGTTGGACATTGAAATTGGGACTCAAACATTTTTTGTTATTATATGTTTATTTCTAGTCTGCAGAGGCAAGATTTTTTGAAGAAAATAAATGGGGGGAAAAATAAATACAGAGGCAAATAGATACAGACTGTCAAACAGCAGTGGGAAGGCAGAGGAGGTTGGGGTGAGGTGTAAGAGATCAACCGAAGGACTTGTACGCATGCATATAAGCATAACCAATGGATACAAGACACTGGGGGGCGGGGGACAGGTGAAGGCATATACTGGGGGTTAGGGAAGGCTGGGGGGAGGTCAATAAGGGGGAAAAAGGAGACATATGTACTACTATTTGTAATACCTTAAACAATAAAAAAATTAATTAAAAAATAATACAAAAAAGGAAAACATAGATACTACTATTAAATATGTTATATTGTAAATAAAAATAAATAAATAATTTAAAAAAATAATACATGCTCAATTCACAAGATTTGACAGATGCAGAAAAAAACTGAAGAAAATAGACTCACTCATAATCCTTCTACGCCTCTACCTCCAGAAAAATCACTATTAACATTTAAGCCCATAGAAATTATCATTATACTGGGTCTTATTCTCAGGCCATGCATAACACCACTTACCCAATCCGACATGAAATAATCTGTAAGAATTCTAACTACTGAAACTTAAAATGTACTTACTTCTACAACACATTCATAAACTGTGTCATCCAACAAAGAAACCTTGCAATGCATGTTTCTGTGTCTTCTGATTGATTTCTGGGAAGCTTTCAATTCTCTTTCTGCTTTTGATTCAGGGCTTTCCTCTTTCACGTCTGTTTTAGAGCACTCTTCAACTCCTCCTTCTTCTTTAGTTTCAAAATCTGGATCTTCTGTGCGTTCTTCCTGAGCAGGCTACACATGCATGACAACACCAAGTCAATAATAAAGACATTTCACAAAGCATGCTGTATATACTTCTACCTATAATAATGCTACCAATAAAAGCACTAACTGAATAAGAAAAACTATTGAAACAAATATAAGTGATGCTAATATTAAATAATTACTTTTCTATAAAAGATATTATGATCTCCCAAAAGAATTACAGACTCTCTTATTATTAAAAGTGCATAACAGAAGGTAGAATCCCATCTTTCAAATCAATAAATGAAGATTTCAGGTAAATTAGAGGACACCTTTCTGCTGTTTTCAGATTATGCCATTATATAATTTTAAAACCTATCAAAATTTTAACATCTCTGGTGCTATGCTCCTCAATTTTAACAAGGTAGCCAAATGAATTGCAAAATATGATGTGATTTGTCACATATTCAAAATTTTATGAATGGTGAAGAGGGATTCTTGGGACCAATTTTAGAGCATAAAGCAACATATATAGTAGGCTAACTGTAACTATCAATTGACTGATACCAGGTATCAATCATGATAAATACAAAGAAGCAAGAGACAAATTGAAATGTGGGTCTCCTGGGGCCTGAACTATTACAAGGCTTTTTTTTTTTTTTAACCTCTATCCATCTTTGAATGCATCTTCATATAGTTTACATTTATATCCCAAAGCAATACAACTAAATGGAATAAGATTTTGGCAGACGTTTTTCAAGCACAACAAAATTCTTTTCATTTAAAAGAATACATGTCTGACTTTTAGAAAAAAAGAATTTAATTATTTGGCTCCTGTATTACATATTGGAAGAGGTCTGTCTAAATTAGTGGTTCTCAACCTTTCTAATGCCAGGACCCTTTAATACAGTTCCTCATGTTGTGGTGACCCCAACCATAAAATTATTTTCGTTGCTGCTTCATAACTGTAATTTTGCTACTGTTATGAATCGTAATGTAAATATCTGTGTTTCTCACACGTTGAGAATCGCTGCTGTAGAGCCTAACAGTGTTTGGCAAACTGCGGCTCGTGAACCACATGCGGCTCTTTGGCTCCTTGAGTGTGGCTCTTCCACAAAATACCACGGCCTGGGCAAGTCTATTTTGAAGAAGTGGCATTAGGAAAAGTTTAAGTTTAAAAAATTTGGCTCTCAAAAGAAATTTCAATCGTTGTACTGTTGATATTTGGCTCTGTTGACTAAAGAGTTTGCCGACCACTGGCCTAAGACCATCAGAAAACACAGACATTTACATTACGATTCATAACAGTAGCAAAATTACAGTTATGAAGTAGCAACGAAAATAAATTTTATGCTGGGGGTCACCACAACATGAGGAGCTGGAGTAAAGGGCTGCGGCGTTAGAAAGGCTGAGAACCACTGGTCTGAAAGGACCCTCATGATTCTCTTAAATGCAACCTCTTCCGAGGCCTTCATTGGCTATCCTGCCTATCCCATTGTTCACCTCAGTTCCTTCGTAACGTTCATTATGATAAATAATTATTTTGTTTTTACCATTTTTTGTCTCCTCCATTAGATTATAAAATCATCAAGAGTAGGGATATTTGTTTTATAAAAATACAGCAAACATTTACATAACAATTACAAAAGCATTGCTCATTTTATCCTCATTAGAACCTCTGGGGATTTACTATTATTATCCCCATTTGGTAGGTAACAAACTGAAGCCAGAGAAATTCAAATAACTTGGGGTCATACAGTTAATAAGTCACATATCAGTCTGGCTCCAAAATTCATGATATCAAACTTCTTCACCATATTATAGTTTTCATTTACTAATATATATATATTCAGCTTAGGGTCTGGTACACATAGTAGGTTTTCAATAAACAATTGTTTAATGAATAAAGAAGTATTAAAAACTGACACATGGTTTCCAACAAAATCCAAGGCACTGTAGATGAAAAATGGTATAGACCTACAAGGTAAACTCACTTTGTTAAAAATTCTGAAAAGAAAAGGACCACGCAAATGAAATTCCCCTACACGTAAGAAATATGGTTAAGC
Source organism: Antrozous pallidus (assembly GCA_027563665.1). Taxonomy (NCBI): domain Eukaryota; kingdom Metazoa; phylum Chordata; class Mammalia; order Chiroptera; family Vespertilionidae; genus Antrozous; species Antrozous pallidus. The sequence continues at coordinate 194,457,072 of CM050508.1, forward strand.
AATAAGGTTCTGATCCCCAATGCTACGATTTTAAATACTAGCTTCCAAAAAGCCCTAAATAGTTCACTCCTTTAAACAATATCCTCTTGAATTTTTATTATTTATTTTTCTTTATATGTAAATACTTAAAACAAAATTTATCCGAATTCTGAATTAATAAAATTTCAATGAATGAGATTTTAATTAAGTCTAGAATTAATTTTGTCTGTCATGTGTTTCAACTTCAGTACAAGTGCTATGATCTTTAGACAAAATAACCCTGATTAAATAACTAGAATGAGATATGGATTTTTCCCTACATAAAGCAAAGGACCAAAAAAAGCAGTTAAAAACCTTTTGAAAGTACCAGGCTTCCTGAAAGAGGGTAGAATTTAACTATGGGTATTCTTAAAATAAAATTAATACTATTAAGATATGTAGTGTATCTTTGCCTTTACTAAGAACAATAACTAACATTGAGTGCTTACTAAATGCCAGGCAATGACTTGAGAATTCACATGTTTATCTCTTTTAATCCTCATAATTGCCAAGTGAGGTGGATATTATTATCCTCAGAGGAGGAAAATGATAAAGCAAAAGTGTCACTTCTCTCTCTTTTTTAAAAAAAATATATTTTATTGATTTTTTACAGAGAGGAAGGGAGAGGGATAGCAAGTCAGAAACATCGATGAGAAACATCGATCAGCTGCCTCTTGCACGCCCCCTACTGGGGATGTGCCCGCAGCCAAGGTACATGCCCTTGACCGGAATCGAACCCAGGACCTCTCAGTCTGCAGTCCGACGCTCTATCCACTGAGCCAAACCAGTCTCGGCAAAAGTATCACTTCTCTATGATTTGAACCCTCTAGTCTGATTTCATAGCCTGCATTCTTAACTATTACACTATATAGTAAATCTTATGTTCAAGCAAGTATGTAATTACAACTTCATCCTAAATTTTACTCTTAGCACATTTATTATACAACTAGTGGCCTGGTGCACGAAATTCGTGCATGAAGGGGGGGTTCCCTCAGCCCAGCCTGCACCCTCTCCACCCAGGGACCCCTTCAGGGATGTCTGACTGTTGGCAGTTAGACATCTCTCTCGCAATCTAGGAACACTGGCTCCTACCTGCTCATGGCCTGCCTGACTGATCGCCCCTAACCCTTCTGCCTTACCTGCCTGATCGCCCCTAAGTGCTCCCCTGCTAGACTGATTGCTCCTAACTGCCTCTGCCTTGCCCCACACCTGGGACCCAGGCTTCCCTCCCTTTGGCCGGCTATAGGCACCCAGGACCTGGGCCAGCTTCACTCAGGCCAGCTGCAGCCACAGGCAGCCGCAGGCAGCCAGGACCACAGGGCATGCTGTCTGAACGCCAGGGCCAGAAAGGACCTCTGCCCCTCTATGTGCCTGCCTGGCCAAGTCCCATTACTCTGACCGCCGTGGCTTAAAGAACTTTGCCAAATATGTTCTCCCCAGCCTCCTGGGGAGAGGGTGTGAGCTGAGAAACTGGAGATGCTGCAGCCCCGCTGAGGGCGTGCCTGCCTCAACATCTCCAGAAGCCAGAGCGCCTGGCTGGTGGGTGCTGTGGTTGGAAGGCTCCAAACTCCAATCCCGGCCCGAGGAGGGAGGGAGCCATGGAGTGTGCATGGTGCTTGGGGAAAGGGTGACGTTACTGGACTCGCACACACTGCCACTGACAATGGTGTGAGTTCATGGATACTGAAGGAGCAGAGAAATGCATCCAGAACTGGGGGGGTCCTGCGCCAACCCAGCAGGCAGGCGCCTCTCCGACAGCACACCCCGCAGACAGCTTGCCCCGTCCCCAGGCAGGCCTCCTGCAGCCATCCCACCCCTCCGTGGGGCCCCCACCTGGGGAGCGCACGCTGCACCACGGTCAAGCCCCCGCAGGCCTCACTGGCCTTGCCTCCCGTCCTGCTGGCCACACCCCCTGCATCTGCCACCAGAACTACATTTCCCAGCATTCCTGGTGCTCTCCTCATTCAATGTCTGCTTCTGGTTCAGTTATGCACGAACCAAGAGGACTGTGAACTTCCTGCAGCCAGTGGTGGCCACAAGGGTCTCTGCACACCCAAGAGACTGGCAGCCAGCCCCCTCACCCCCATCGTGGGTGCTGGGCTGGGGGAAATGCAGGGACCCCTGGGCCTCACACAGTGGCAGCCACCAGGGTATCCGCATGCTCCAGAGGGCAGCAGCCAGCTCTGTTGTAGGTGTTGGGCTGGGAGCGTGAACCCAAACTGCTGCTTGGCTCACAGCCCCACCTCGCACCTGGCGCTCACTACCCAAAGTGCCCCGGGCTCTCATTTGCATGTGACTCGGTCACGGTAAGTGTAAAGAGGGGTCTCACCGGCCCTTAAGTACTGTGTGGGCAGAGCTTATAGCGTGGTGCTTGCTTATGTGGCACAACGGCCACGCCCCCGCTGGCCTCGCCCCCTGTCTGCTGGCCAAGCCCCTGTCTGCTGGCCACACCCCCCGTCTGCTGGTCACGCCTGCTGGCCATGCCCCCTGCTCCTGATTGGCTGGTAGTATAGCAGAGGTACGGTCAATTTGCATGTTACTCTTTTATCAGATAGGATATTTCTAGAAATACAAGTAATACTTTAGAAAATTCTAATAAAACTATATAGCCCAAACCTGAGACCTATGATCTATATATATAAAAGCCTAAGCGACTGTTATGATCAGTTGACAGGTCGACTGGTTGACCAGTCACTATGATGTGCACTGACCACCAGGGGCAGACGCTCAATGCAGGAGCTGCCCCCTGGTGGTCAGTGCCCTCCTACAGTCAACCTTTCGCAGCCAGCCAACCTCCTGAGGTCCCTCTTCCCCCTGGCCAGCTCTGATCAGCCCCAATTGGCCCTGATCGCTGGCCAGGCTGAGGGACCCCACCTGTGCACAAATTTATGCACCAGGCCTCTAATTAAAATATATAGGGCTTAGACTTTTTCTGTGCAGATAATACTCACATGCTTCAGAAATAAAAAGACTGAAAATTTCCCCATGCTTTTTGGACAAATGAACAAATCCAGAGGTCATGTTTAGTTAACTACCCTGTGACACAATTAAGACCTCAAATTACTATATATTATAACGGTGATATAAAGACCTAGCCTTTCTCATCTGTATCTTAACTCTGTGATAACATGATCCAGTTAGAAAAGATGACAAAACTAAGGCAGGCATGACTCAAATCTATCACATACTTCTGGATGGCTTGAATCTATCACATGGCTTTAATGAGATTTCCATTAAAAAAATCATGTCTGCTGATAACTACCTCATTCCTAATAATTCCAACAAAATTAACTCTAAACCACCTTTTATTAAATATCATGGATATGTTCTGCAATAACAGTAAAATTACAGAGGCTGAATAAATTCATTTGATAAGTTCTTTTCTTTCATTTTGTTTTCTTTGATTTATTCGGTATAATAAATTTTAAAAATCAAGTTTCCATTGACTACATTAAATTCTTTAACTTTTAAAATTTTATTTTTTTAATTATAATTTACATTCAGTATTATTTTGTATTAGTTTCAGGTATACAACATAATGGTTAGACAATCATATACTTTACAAAGTAGTTCCCCTGATATTTCATCTGACACCATACACAGTTATTACAATATTATTGACTATATTCCCTGTGCTGTACTTTACATCCCCATGACTACAATAATTTCTTTGGAGCAGAAACTCCAAAGCTTCATGTTACTTATTACTATCAATCCCAAGTCAACTGGCTAATAACAAATAAAACCTAATGTTCTTAAATGAAAAATAAAATGTCTAACCTACCTTCATTACACTCACCTCCCACACATTCACATATCCTTACCTGTGTTTCTGCACTGCTTAATGAGTGAAGATCCAAGGATGGGTCTGTTTTGAGTTCAGGCTCAGGAGCTGCAATTGGGGCCTTTAAAATGACCTCTTCATCAAGACTGGTTGCAAATTCTATGTCTTTCTGACCTCCTTCACCTTTCTCTTTAGCGGACTCTACTTCTTTGCCTTCTTCCTCAGAGACCTGAGATTTAGGCCTTTTGAGAAATGAGGAGAACAGCCGTGACAGGCCCCTGTTTTCTGATGTCCGCTCCTTGTTCTTGGTCAAGTCTTCATGTGTAGGCGTGTCTCCATTAGATGTTTTCAGCTTCTGCTCACACTGATTATCTCCCTCAGCTGCTGCTTGAGAAACCTCTCCGAGCTGAGTTTCTTGTTGGCCTGAGTTTGTAGCTCCCTCTCCCTCTTCCTTCTGTTGTTGGTGCTGTGAATTTTCAGCCTCCGCCACTAAACTCTTCTCTGTTGTCATGATGTTGCTATTAAAAATAAGTTGGAAGAGGAGGCTATTAGAAGCAAAACATATTACCGCAGGCAAAAGCTTAAATCAGGTCAAGTGTGCTAAGATTAATATATTCAGGTATTTAATCACCAACACACAACACTCCAGTCCATTAAACATCAGGCTTTCCATTAGCACAAAAGTATTTACCTATACATCCTGAATAAATTATTAATGCTTGTCTTGCTAAAGATATTCACAGAGAGAAATTAGCTTAAAATAGTATCCCTTGAGGTCACCTTAGTGAAATATATCAATTTTAAATTCAATGCTCAGAACTGTACAGAATAGTTTATCCTGCCTAAAAAAGGATCTTCTTATTTGTATAATGTCTTCTGAGGGTATCAATCTGAAGGCGCAAGGTTGCAGGAATTATTCCTCTATGCCCCCAAAAGATGAGGTTAAAAGCCCCCCCTAACTTTTTATTGTTCTTTTCCCCTATATTTCTTAGAATGCATAGACTTCTTCATTAAGAACAACAAATTCAGAATTCTGATCATTTATCAAACTTAACAACAACGACAAGTACACAGTTGAAAGAATCACAAAGAAATTCCTTAGGTTTTCCTGTTGCAATACTAAATTACAGAGTTTTGTAGAAGTATTCCCCTTTAAGTTCTTTAAGACCATTTCCCCTCTGATAAATGTGATTTTGAATGCTCAGCATTTTTAAGAGTAGGCAGTTAAACTATTACAATGTAGAGAAATAATAGAAAAAGAGAAACAAAATAGAGAAGACAATTTTAGAAAGCAAACAATTCAATTCTAGGAAAGGAGGAGAAGATAGGCTGTAGACCTCACAAATTTCAAATTTGTTGGTTTCTAGCCTCTTGATCTCAAAATCCCAGTATAATTGATCAAGCCTTACAATAACAGCCAAAAAGCATTGTCACACCCTGTTACCAAAGAATAACCAACACACAAGGGAACTTTTGGGACACTAGGCAATAAAGTTGACTACGGACGATCTTACACTTTGATTCACTGTTTTAACTGAAAGTACTCCACTCAAAAATCAGCATTTATGTTGTGTTTACATTTGTTTCATACTATTTATATGAAAAAATTGTATTTGGATGCTAACAATCTGAATTTAATTAACCCTATTGTGTTCATTCCCTCCCCAGCCCTTCGCACTTGCTCTTCTCTCTACTTAGGATGCCGTTCTTCTCCAAAGCTGGTCATCTTTACCTTCCCTGCTCAGAAGTCACCTCCTCAGGCCGCCCACACACACCCTGTTTAAAGCAGTGGCCCTTTGTACTCCAGCTGGCCTCACACCACTGCTGCACTTATCACCTACAATTATCCCGTTACCTCATTTGTTTACTGGGTTAGTGTCCTCCCCCTTTTTCTCCCCCAGCTAAAATGTAAGTTCCATGAAGACAGAATAATACCCGGCACATTATAGACCTTCATAAAAGTCTGTTGAATTTATTCACTTCAACTTAATAAATCTAACAAATATAAACTGCAAAGGCATTCTTCTCAATTTATTCAAGCACATTTACTTCAAATGCATGACTATTCATTAAACAAATCCTTATCAAGCGCCTAGCACGTAAGGTTGATCAGAATTAAATAAATAAATGAATGAATCACAAAAAGAAATATTCTATGGACCAACAGACTCATCCTGACAAACTTGTTTTACATGTAGCCAAATTATTCACATTACAATTGACAGAATGGGTAACAAGAGGAAAAGATACAAAGAAGTTAAGCTGTAAAACAGGATAAATATTCTACAAATAGGCCCTTCCTCTGTAAATAATACTAGTTTTCATTCTAGATACAAAATCCAAAAAGGAAATATCTGTTTATGTAATGTCAGAACGAGGTTCTCTGGTTTTAAAAAAATCAGAACAGCACTGAAGACAAAGTAATGAATTCCCACTCCATTTCAATCCTAATCCTCCAAACCCTAGGAGTTATATCCTATCTGGTATCAAAGATACACTTGTTTTAACAGTGTGCATCTGTTCACTTCAGGCAAATCAGATCTTTAAAAACCTGATACTGAGCAGATTGCAAGTGCTGGACTCTATCTTTCACCTTTTTTGTATCTCTTCCTAACATTAGCACAGTCAGTACTCCATTAATGCTTCTTGGGTGGAAAACTTTATAAAAACAATACAGTTTGGCACCACTAAGAAAATTTTCCTTACAATCAACATTTAGGGATAAAGTTTAATGATTTACTTATTGGAAATACTCTTCAAATTAGCTCACTGAACACCTATAAATGTTTACTGGGGGCTAATCATGCATAAAGTTTTGGCTCTGCTCTTTGACAGGGACTAAAAATGAATAATACACAATTCTTTTTTATATATATTTTATTGATTTTTTACAGAATGGAAGGGAGAGGGATAGAAAGTCAGAAACATCGATGAGAGACATCGATCAGCTGCCTCTTGCACGCCCCCTATTGGGGATGTGCCCGCAGCCAAGGTACATGCCCTTGCCGGAATCGAACCCAGGACCCTTCAGTCCCCAGTCCGACGCTCTATCCACTGAGCCAAACCGGTCTCGGCAACACAATTCTTAAGGAAATAAGAAATACACAGCCCTACAGAGTCTACTTCCAAAATACAGTAAATAGTCCAGACTGGTTCGAATAGGGATACAAAAGGGAAGTAGAAAGAGGTAAGGTTATATAGTCACCATTTAAAATTAATTCTAGGTTATGAAACTTAATGAAAAAGGTGAAGGGATTAAGAAACAAACAAAAAACACTCAGACACAGACAACAATATGGTGATTACCACAGGAGAAGGGGGTGAGGGGAGATAGAAGAAGGTATGTGGGAAGGGAGGAAAAAGAATATAATAATTCTAATTGAAATAATAGTAGCTATCATTTATTGAGCACCTACTAAATACCATATATTATTCTACATACTTAACCTCTTAAAATCATTCTATAAGGTAAGTGTCTTCATTTCCCAGGTAAACAGGTTCTGGGAAATTAAAAATTTTTTCACCCCAGATTATAAAACTATGCCTTGCTTTAATGAAACTATTAATATTCTACAGGATAGTGATTCTATTGAAATTCCCAGGATAGTACTTGTCTTTCTAAAACTTGGTACTTCAAATGCTTCTACTTCACTGTTCTCTGCTAAAGACGCTCCTACCTGTTAAGAATTTATGAATAGGCTCTTTAGTCTGGCCAAGGCTACCTCTGTTCCCACAAGTTTCAAGTCCCCCACTTGTTTACATATTTCTCTTTCCATACAGTGTATGTAAAGATAGAATGGGGGAAAAAGATAGAATGGGGATATAGGGAAAGAGGAGATTTAACAAAGGACTTGAATAACATGCCAAATAGTTCGGACTTTATCCTGAAGGCAACGGAGAACCACTGAAGGTTTCTAAACAGTGAAGTGGGTAAACAAAGTGAGGGCGGGAGAGGCTAGAGAAAGAAAGAAACCTGGCAAACGACTGAGTAAATTCAGGTTATCAGTGAATAAATTCACAATGGGAATCCCTAGGGAAGTGGAAACAAATACTGAGCAGAGAAATTTGAAAAGCCTTTGCAACCAAAGCTTACGAATGACTGTTGCCCTTATTTTCACTAGCATGCTTATTCTCCAGCTTATTTTTATTATGCTTCTCATTAATCCAAGCAGTTTCATGTCTGAGCCTGTCGTTTTTATAATAAACCTTCCTTGACTCTGATAAATAAGTTAATAAATAAGGGATAGCAATACAACCAAAATAGAAAAGAGAGGGAAGAGAGATGGGTATCTCACAGGCATCTCAAAACAAACGTCCAAAAGTAAACTCGATTCTCTCTTCCTGTACCAGTAAATTGTTCAATCAGACCATTCAATAGCTCAGACCAGATACGTAAGCATCATCCTTGTCTCAGTCGTCTCCATTTCCCTTTCCAATAAAATCTGTCTGTCAATCCTATAGAGTCTACCTCCAAAATATATTTAGAATCAGCCTACTTTTCCTCTTCTCTACTGCTACCATGTTTATGTAAGGTTCTTTCACTTCTCGTTGAACTACAGATCCTGGAATGAGCTCAACAGCCTCGCCATGTCCTATCTTCTTCCTTGCCTCTATACTCTAGTCATACTAGTCAAGTGCTTTCCTGACTTAAATCATTGGTACACGCCATTTTCTTAGACTGGAACACACCCCATCCGTTGCAACAAGTCTGGTTTCTTCCTATAATTCAAGTTCCAGGTAGAATAAGTCTTTTTTCCTCAGGCAATCTTCCTTGACTACCCTAACATCTACAAAACTCTCCCCGTAAGTCACTTCCCAGTCCTCTATTCCAGAACCTATTTCCTTCCTTCACAGAATTCTCTCAGTGTACAAGAACATACGTGTTGTTTACCTGTGTAATATGTTTCCCCAATGCATCATCATCTACATTGTAACATCCATGACAGAAGGGCTGTTTCCATAGCATACCTAGTACCCAGCACAGAACTTGTGCCACCTCACACAGAACATAGTGCTAGCACAGAACTAGAGCCTAGCACAGAACACTGTAGGTACCCAATAAATATTTGTTCAGTAAATGAATTAATATAAAGAAAAAGAAGAATTTAGGTTTAACAATATCAATTATACATGTACAGGCTGAAGGTTATACAATTTGATGATAGTTCACAAGAAAACAATAGGAAGGTCTCGATAGAACATGCTTCAGAGATCAAATTCTAAAATAGCTAACAAACTTTACTGCATTTCTAGATTTATAGGAACCAGAGCACTCATTTGACTCGTCAACATATATTTTCTGAGACCATTATTGTGTTCTATGCAACATGGTCAGTGGGGTTACAACAGTGAGAAAGACAAACACAGTCCCGACTTGCTGGGCTTCACTCTCCATGCAGAAGATCATGGAAAGTAACAATCTCTCAGTTCTCGTTATTTATATTACATCTTAAAACTTACATTCAGTTCTGGACAGTTTATTTAAAAGAAACCAGAATCTGTCTGAAGAAGAAATAAAGGATGGAATTTGAAAGCACATCATAAGATAAATAAGTAAAAGGTATTAGAATGCTTAGCCTAGAAAAAGAGAATCCAAAGCAGGGACCTGATTGTGGCCCTCACAAATGTCAGGAGTTGCCAAATTCTATGTGATTCCTAAGGGCAGAACTCAGATTAGTCCGTGGAAATTACAGAGACACGTTCTTCATCCCAATAAAGTAAAAGAAATTCCAAATAATTCAAGTTAGCCAATATTTAAGTGGGCTGATTAGGAATAGTGAGCTTATTATCAATGGAAATATTCACTCAGAAGCTGAATGATCATCTGTTATGGATGCCAGAGAAAGGATTCTTCCATTAAGTGGGTCCTTACATTAATTGACCTTTAATATCCCATTCAATGCTAAGATTTTACAGGAAGGAAAGTAAGGACTAAACCAAAAGAAACAGGAAGCTATTGATGCAATTGGCTTTTTTCTTTAAGGCTTTATTTTAAATTCTAAAAAATTTATTGCTTTTAGAAAGAGAGCAACACTAAAAGAGAGAGACAGAAACATTTATTGGATTCTTTGGTTGATTTTTATATGTGCCCTGACCTGGGACAGAACATGAAACCTTGGTGTATTAGCAGATGCTAGCTACGTGGCCAGGGCAAAGCCCTATTTTAAAGTCAGAATTACCATTTAGGTTAGAAGCTGGAGGGAGAAAAATAAAAGAAAAAGGCCCTTTTACTTCTCTGATCAGACAACAAAATCCAGTGGCATTCTTTCAGATATAAAGAAAAAAAAGTTCAAATATTGAAATTTCAAAAAAAGTATGCTAAAGAATAGCTGGTTCCCCAATAAAACCAATCCCCTCAAAACCATAGGAAATTATCTTTTCTTTAGAATTAAATCATACAATTAGCACTTCTAGAAAAACAGGACAACCACTTACATGGTTTTCAGATTAAAATGGTAATTTAAAATATACAAGAGTTATTTTGTGATTCCCCTCTATCCTTCCAAAATTATTTGAACCTTAAACTAACTACTCCTTCTGTAGACTTTTAAAGAATACTTGAGATACTGAGTGAATCAGGAATGTCAGCATGAACATGCTGTTTTCAACAAGTTGCTTTTTAATTTAAGTCTTTCTATGGTAACTAACACCATTGAATCAACTCATTCATAGATATTTTTAAATAAACAAACCCCTACTCATCTCCTTCTAGGAAGATCAAATATATATCCATAGCAGTCAAGCTTATACTGAGACAATGTCTGGACATAATCTAAAAGTACACCACTCAGGCTCTCCCAGAAGAATACACTACCCCTAAAACATCTAGCCATCACAGAAAGACCTGAGACAAAAAAAAAACACCATTTCCATAGAACTAAGTTTTACTTCTTTGAAGTGTTAGTTTAATCATTCTGAATGGAAAGCATTACAAAATGGACTATATGCTTACTTATTTCATTTAAAAACCTATCTACACTAAGAAAAGGGAAATATGCAAATTAACCATACCTCTGCAACAGCCACCAGCCAATCAGGAGTGAGTATGCAAATTAACCCAACAAATATGGTGTTGGTTTGCATACACAGGCACAGAGCAACCAGGTGGGGCGAGACACCTGTTATGATGGGGAGGGCAGGGGATGAAGGGAGCTACAGGAGGAGCGCTCTGGCCGGAGTGAAGAGTGAAAGCTCCAGCTGGAGCAAAGACCTGGGTCCAGGTGCCAGAAGAAAACTGGATCTTCGCCGAGACTGGTTTGGCTCAGTGGATAGAGCGTCGGACTGCGGTCTGAAAGGTCCTGGGTTCGATTCCGGTCAAGAACATGTACCTTGGCTGCGGGCACATCCCCTGTATGGGGCGTGCAAGAGGCAGCTGATCAATGTTTCTCTCTCATCGATGTTTCTGACTTTCTATCCCTCTCCCTTCCACTCTGTAAAAAATCAATAAAATATATATATTTTTAAAAAATGATTAAAAAAAGAAAAGAAAAAGAAAACTGGATCTTCGTGCAATAGGCCTCTAGTCCTATCCTATCTAATAAAAGAGTAATGTGCAAATTGACTGCACCTTCGCTACATCCAATAAGCCACACCCATAAGCCATGCCCACAAGCCAATCAGGAGCAATATGCAAATTAACACCCAACCAAGATGGCTGCTGCCCATAGCAGAGCGATCACTGGGTTGTCAAGGCCAGAAAAAGCCTCGGGCAGGCAGGCCAGGGCTGGGGCGGAGCCAGTTAGCGATCAGCTGGATTGTAGGGCGATCACTGGCTGGGGTCCCCTGGCCGAGGTCCCCTGCCCAAGGATGAAAGCCTCAGCCAGAGCTTTCAGCCTCGGGCAGACCGGGGGTGAGCCATCAGTAGGACATTGCCTGAGGGCTCCCAGTATGTGAGTGGGGGCAGGTTGGGCTGAGGGACCACTCACCCCCAGTGCACGAATTCTATGTACCAGGCCCCCAGCATAATAAAAGGGTAAGATGCAAATTGACTCCAACAACAGAATGACTGGGAATGATTGGTCGCTATGACATGCACTGACCACCAGGGGGCAGACACTCAATGCAGGAGCTGTCCCTGGTGGTCAGTGCACTTCCACAGGGGGAGCTCTGCTCAGCCACAGGGGGAGCTCCGCTCAGCCACAAGCCAGGCTGACAGCTTTGAGCACAGTGGGAGTGCTGGAAACTTCTCCCACCTCCGCGGTAGTGCTAAGGATGTCCGACTGTGGCTTAGGCCTCCTCCCTGGGACATCCCCCAAGGGGTCCCAGGCTGCCAGAGGGATGTCTGCCAGGTTAGGCCCAATCTTCCTGGGAGCAGGTCTAAGCTGGCAGGTGGACATCCCCCAAGGTCTCCCAGACTGTGACAGGGTGCAGGCCTGGCTGAGGGATCCCCTGCCCAGTGCATGAATTTTTGTGTACCAGGCCTCTAGTAGAACATAATTAAATCTTTATTGATTTAGTCATCATTCTGAACCTCAAGTACTATGCAATAATAATGTCCTCAGGGCTACTGAAGTCTGTAGGGACAGTAAGCTCTGCCATGAGAATACCTGAGTACTTTATTTTTTAATTATTTGTATCAGCCTTTAATTGTTTTCCTGTCTGTCCATTTGCAAAATTAAGTCATATTTCTTGCTGATGTCAAGGTGGCCTGCCACCAAGTAGCTTCCAATATCTCCTCTTCTACCACTGACTAGGAAGCCAATAGTCAAGTGTGTTAAAATTGTGTCTAAAATAAGAGTTAACTAAAGCAGTCATATTTTTGTGCAAAAATTAAAATTTAAAGTTACCAAGACTGCACTATAAAATTTCCAAAAGCCTCCATTAATAAAAAAAAAAGGGGGGGGGGGGATAATAGGGTATTATCATGTAAGGAAAAATATCCTATAAGTAAATTACATCGAGAAAATGTTTACTTCAGAAAATTAATTTCCATTTGTAATGCTAACAGCAAGACACCCATGAAAAACACACATGGGGTCAAAATAAGCCAAAGAAAAAATCATTTGGGCAAAAATAAAAAGAATCCCAAGTCAAATTTACAGAAAAGATTCCTTTATTAAGCTTTGGTCGAGAATATCCTATCTAATAAAAGAGTAATATGCAAATTTGACCGTACCTTCGCTACACTACCAGCCAATCAGGAGCAGGGGGTGGGGCCAGAGCGCAGCATCCGCGTCCCGCCCCCGGTCAGCCCAGCGCAGTATCCACGCCCCGCCCCCAACTGGCCAAGCACAGTGTCCGCGCCACACCCCCGGCCAGCGGGCCCAGTTGCACGGGCGAGGAGAGAGGCAAAGGGGCCAGAGCTCAGCATCCGTGCCTCACCCCCGGCCGGCCAAGCACAGTGTCTACGCCACGCCCCGGCCAGTGGGCTCAGCCGCATTAGCACGGAGACAGGCAAAGAGGCTGGCCAGGGGGTTTCCAGCAGGCACACTACAGGTATCAAATCACTGCTGCCGAAGTCCCTCCCCCCCCCCACACACACACACACACTCCCAAGTAGTATGGTCCAAAGGGGCAACTCCTGAGGCACTGCTCCCATGGCAGCAAATGGGAACCATGCCAGGCGAGGAAGCCAGGCCTGAAAGCCCACGCCCCTGAGAACTTGACAGGGCGTTATGTGCTGGGGCCCTGAGGAGGTCCCAGGACAAGCATCTCCCCAGAGGCCGTGTGGAAGGAGGAGAGGAACCTCTGGCTAGAGGCTAGGGTGAAGGATGCTGGTGTCTTTGCAGGCCAGGCTGAGGGACACCACCCCCAACTCTGCACCCTCCCCACGTGCACGAATTTCGTGCACCGGGCCTCTAGTGTTTGTATATTTTCAGAAAACAACTCCAAGACCATATGGATTCCTGCAACAAAGAGGAACTGACAGGTCTGCTCCAACCACGAAGACAAGAAGAGAAACAGTCGAGATGGAAGACACTGACAACATCTTGCCATGCTAGCAGTCAGCAGCTGTGCATCGCTGCAGGTTGCCCAGGACCAAACCAGAGAGGGTGGGACCTGCATCGCCACCATTTGTCCACCATCCAGATTTCATTGCTGACATGTACACATAAGGTACTATTTGACATTGAAACTGGGACTCAGAACTGTTGGACATTGAAATTGAGATTCATTTATTTTTTGTTCTTATATGTTTATTTCTAGTATGCAGATGCAAGATTTTTTAAAGAAAAATGGGGGAAAATAGATACAGAGGCAAAGAACACACTGTCAAACTACAGTGGGAAGGCAGGGGAGATTGGGGTTCGGGGGCTGTAAGATCAACCAATTGACTTGTATGCATGCATATAAGCATAACCAATGGATACAAGACACTGGGGTGGGGCAGGTGAGGGCATGTGCTGGAGGGGAGTAGAACTAGCAGGGGAGTCAATGGGGTGGGGGGAAGGAAACATGTACTGCTACTATTTGTAATACTTTATACAATAAAAAAAAAAGAAAAGAAGAGTTAAGGACTAAGAACAAGTAAAAGACTAAAGCTTCACATTACTGGAATAACTTCAACACATGGATTTTATGAAATCTATTTTAGCTCTCCTCCAAATAGATTCCAGAGTATCGGTATCTTTCTTTCATATATGGTACTTGGAGTCAAATACATTTTCCTAAATAACTGAAATCAGAAAAGTTCTTATATGAATTCAATTGTATAACAATTCTAAACTGAAAACTGAAGTAAATTCTCAGAATAAAAGCCAAAATCTTTTCTACCACTTCTCCTGCCTAAAATTGGAACCCCCTCTGCACTTATTTCCCTTTTCCTTTAATTTTCTCTGCCCTTATTATTCTTTAATGACACACAATATAGTTTTTCCTTACCCCACCAGAAAACTATAAACTCCATTGAAGCAAAAGATTTTACCTGTCTTGCTCATTGCTTCATATCTGGTACTCAGAATGCTGTACCAATAAATGAATAAAATAAACTGATCTTATATGCTTAATGCCCACCAACTATTTCCCCCAAGATGAAAGATGCACATAAGTCATTTGATACAGTAAAGAAATTCAAAGTCCAGACATACTCAAGAATACAAAAGGCTTATTTATATATCGAAGTTATTCAGAGACTTCAGATGTGGATATAGTAACTCCTTTTAAAATAAATTAGTGATGGGCAATAATCAATCTCAGAAACTTTGTAATACTTTTCTAAAGTTTTCTTTAGTAATAAATACTCACTATTTTAAAGAAAAACATTCCATCATAAGGCAAATGCTTTTGTAATTTAATTATAAAAAATTAGCTAAATTTACTTAAGTAAATCAATATGCCAAGGCCTTAAAAATGCTCAAGTTTACTTCAAATATTTTCTTGTGTATCTAACAAAGGTAACACTCAAAAGAAATTAGAGTGATGAGAATCAATGCAAATGGCAATGACCTTAGAGTCCCTAAGGGTGCATAGTTCTGGGTCAGATCCCAGGAGTCTGAGTCCAGAGAGAAGTAAGCCTAGCCATTCCTACCTTACTTCTAGGTCATTTTTATTTATATGTGCTCTGAAAAAATAAGATTGTGTTTCAATACTGCCAAGAGGATCATGCACCAGACTAGCTGTTAGAAACACTGTTAACTCATTCTATATCTACATCTGATTCATTCTTCTCTTTGATACAGTCTCCACACTACACCTATTTTTTAAATAATAAAACCTTAAAAAGGATTTCTTTCTATCAAGAATTAACTTGAAAAAAATTCTTAAAAAGTAATTATAAGATGCTTCCCTGATTATTTAGAATATATAAAAATGTTTAAACAGCCGAAGCCATTTTGGTTCAGTGGCTGAAGAGTTGGCCTGTGGACTGAAGGGTCCCGGGTTCGATTCTAGTCAAGGGCATGTACCTTGGTTGCAGGCACAGCCCCAGTGAGGGTTGTGCAGGAGGCAGCTGATAAATGTTTCTCTCTCATCGATGTTTCTAACTCTCTATCCCTCTCCCTTTCTCTCTGTAAAAAATCAATGAAATATATATTTTTTAAAATGTTAAACAGTATAATAAAATTCTCTTTGGAGGCCAATGAGAATCTATATTATAAAAGGCCGGTGTCCCTAACGTCATAATGACCAAAGACACCAAAGACGGGCTTGGGTGGGCGGGGCTGAGTGTGGGTGGGCAGAGCTGCGGGCCTTTGCATGCTGGAATTCTAGTCACAATATAAAAACAACATTTTTTCCATAATAAAACAACAAAATAGTTCTCTCCTTCCTCCTTTGAGGAAAGTAAAAATTAAAGTTATATCAGAATTATAAGAAATATAAAAAACCCAATCACTAATTCAAACAAACTCATTCACTAATTTTAAAATATGTGATTCCTGTGTGTCTGGTAATAAAATTACTGCCACAAGAATAATATCAGGATATCTACATTTAAAAGAATGAGTTTGGACCTGTACTTTATACCATATACAAAATTTAACTCAAAATGCATTAGGTCCTAATACAGAAACTAAAACTGTAAAACTCTTAAAAGAAAACATAAATGTAAATATTCATGATCTGGGATGAAGTAAGGATTTCTTAGATAATGACAGCTATAGCACAAGTTACCAAGGAGAAAATACATAAGTTAGAGTTTCTCAAAATTTTTTCTTTTACGCTTCCCAAGGGCACTACCAAACAAGTGAAAATAAATCCTACATAACTTAAGATTTTTATTATTGTTCATAATAATCCAAAGTCACCAATTTAAAAAATGGCAATTCCATATACTTTATTCAAGAAAGCAGGAAGAATGTAGCTACTGTTTTCTCAAACTCAAAACCTTGTATTCTTTTATTCCCCTTCTTATACCAAACTACTTAAATTCAGTCAGTTGCCAAATCCTGTTGATTCTACCTCTGCATCTACCTACTTGTTTCCATTTTTACTGTTCCTGCACTAATTCACTCAAGAATACTACAAATAACCTGCCACTATTTCCAGTTCCTACTGTTACCAAAGCTACCTTCCTAAAACAGAGATTTAATCATGTCACTCTTTGATTCACTCAGGTAACAAATATAGGGTGTCCCCCCCCCAAAATGAAATTAACACTTTAACAGCTGACAGCTCAATTTTGAAAATAAAATGTATTTTAATAAACACTGCCTTTTTAATTATTCAAAGTGTGCGTACACATTTTTGGGACACCCTATATTTATTGAGAGATCTAACTTTTAAAGGCTCTATAGTTGCTACAGCAAAAAACCAAACTCCTTTTCCACAGCACCTCAGCTTGGCTGTGATTTGCCCTCACCGTTCTCTTTTCCCACCCGTGTCACCTGGAACTACTAAATTTCCAAATCAACCTGCATTTCCACTGCCTCTGCCTCTTTGCTCTCTGTAATACCCTATGCCTGCATATCCACCTGCTGAAATTCTAGCCCTCCTTCAAGGTCCAGCCAAAATACCATGTATTCCACAAAACTTTCTCTAACCCTTCCAGTCATAATTAATCCCCCCATTTAAGTGTCTTTTTTTACTTAAGACATATATACACATATATATACACTAGAATTCATGCACGGATGGGCTCCCTCAGGGTGGCCTAAGGGGATCGGGACCCAGCTCCCTCGCCCAGGCTCACAGCCCCACAACCCCATCTAGCACCCCAATGTGGTCTGGCACCGCCCCCTCACGTGCTCCACCATCCTGCCTACGTCTGCAGGGCGATAGACCTGGCTCCCTCAGCGCCTGGCAGACCGGTGGCAGCCCTGCCCCACACCTCCACCACTGCTGCCAGTCGGCTGGTCACCTTCTGCAGGGCAATCGGTGAGGAGATTGGCCTGCTCTCACCGTGGCCTGGCGCTGCCCGCTCACCTGCTCCACCATCCTGCCACATTCCTGCTCTCAACAGGACCCATTGGGGCTGGTAGAGCTTTCACTGCCGCCCACTGCCACCTCCACATCACTGACGCCTGCCTTGTTCCATGCCGCCCCCTGGTGGTCAGCACACATCATAGCAAGCAGTCGAATGCTTGAACAATTTGCATATTAGGCTTTTATTATATAGAAAGGGTGTGTGTGTGTGTGTGTGTGTGTGTGTGTGTGTATGTGTATAGGGACACCCTATATTTATTGAGAGATCTAGCTAATTATAAGATGCTTCCCTGTGTGTTGGTTGAACAATTTGCATATTAGGCTTTTATTATATAGAAAGGGTGTGTGTGTGTGTGTGTGTGCGCGCGCACACACACACACACACACACACACATATATATAATCTTGCTGTGTTTCTGTAAGGCAAATTGAGCGTTCTTTTCTCTTTTGTTTTGGCAGTTTCTCCACAGAGGGAAGGAAAAATGGATTATCCAGAAATAGTTAGTCATTAGCAAAATCAAAGGACATTTCCATGCAGTTGTCTAAAAACTATTCTAATGTTCTCTAACTTCCTATGCATAAAACCCTCGTGGAAAAGGTTTTCGCCATATAGTGTGGTTCTGTCTGCCAAAACCAAATTTGACAGAAGCAAGCCATATATATAGGATACACTGCCTACCCACCTTTAATGCAAAAGTTTCCCATTGAAAGGTTGACTTACTCCAGATCCAATCACACTTCTACCCATTCTTTGTCTTTCTTTTTTTTCTCTCTCTTATTAATATATTATTTGTCTTCCTTTTATCAAACCCTGAGCCAACCACTTTCCCCAAGCTGCCTAGGGAGGTATAGGAAAAGGAACATACAGGGCAGACAAGACACAGGAAAAAGAACTATGGGAGGTGGAGACAGCTCCTTCACATGGCGAAGAGGATGAGAAAGGCCATGATCAGGCAAAAGAGCCCATGGCCTCTGAGATGGCAAAGCCCAGAATGGAGTAGGAGAGCTGTTGTTCAGAGAAGGGTTCCTGGCATAACCAATGACAAGGCTCCCAAACACAGTCCCAATTCCAGCCCCAGAGCCTGCCACCCCGACTGTGGCAGGCCCAGCCCCAATGAACGTGGCTGCTCTGTCGATGTCCCCTGAAATGACACTGGTTTGGAAGCTGTGGCTAGAAATAGGTGAGGTCAGGGAACGTGGGGCTGCCAAGCTGCTGAGGTTCTCATCTGTCAGTGTCTCTGGTCATTTCAGCACCACTGCAGACACTGACCCGCTCAGCTGAGAGGCACTCCTGACCAAGGAGGGGGTGGAGACAAATTTGGAGCAGGCATCCATTTTCAGGGGGTAAGGGGAGCTGCTCCCAGTGCAGAGAAGACAGGGAGGGGCAGGGCTCTGAGTCTTTAAGCAATGCTTTCTTCATGTCTTGCCTTTAGAACTGTTCCACTATTTCAAAACCAAGCTCAAGTTGCAGCTTTTCCAGGAAACTGTTCCTTAACCCTCTGTGAAATTTAGAGAACTTGTTCATACCACATTACCCAGCATTTCATTAAATACTTTCTCCCATATTTTATGTGTATTACTAAACTGCAAGCTCCATGAAGGCAAAGTTTATATCCTAAATGTCTATATTTCTCACAGTACCTAGTCAGAGGTGTCGCATAGTAGATTCTCAATAAAGAATATTTTAGAGGATTCCTATTGTGAGTTATTTTTATAGTAATGTAAATATTAAACCTTTACATATAATTCTTTAATCATGGAATTCCTCAAGTTTATTTGTGGTTATATACTGCATAAAGGCAGTATTAGTAACACTGATTGCAACCCAACACAAAAGATTCATCTGTCAAGCAATTTTCCAAGAAATAAATAGCTCAATCCGTGACAGCTCTCTAAATTTCAAGAAAAAGTTCATGTTCTTAGAGACCTGGAGTATAAATCTGCTGAATAAGTGGCAGTTACTTTCAATTCTTAAAAACCCATTTTTCCATACAGCTGTGTTTACTCACACCATGTCTCATTTATACCAGAGGTGTAAAACAGCAAAGCCCAATTCTCTCTCCCCTCCTCTATATTTTTTCCTTGCCTTTGTTATTTGCCTTTCTGCAGCTTGCTAGCCAAAGCCATAATTAGCACCCCATGGGGACCTGTATTTTTCTAATAAAGAACAGCCTACAGCACAATGACATGTATACACACACAGCCGTGTGTGTTCCTAACAAATTAGGAATATTTTACACATGCAAGCCTTCAATAGCTAACTGAGAGCACTTTACTTGGCAGCTGCAACTGACTCAACACTGACTGCAGATTGATTCATCCTTTCTCTTATTGCACACACAATCCAGCTGCAAGAAGGGAAACTACCTAGTCGAGACTGAGTCAAATTATGAATACAGGTTCTAAAGCAGACCTTAGTACGTAAACCACATTTGTCAAGGAAATATCTTTTTCACAAATTACTACAAAAGTTGTGATGTTTATTACATGACAGTTTACTGTGATTTTGCTGTAAAGTCATAGTTTTCAACCAAATTAATCAGTGCTTCTTAAGACAGTTAGACAGACTGCCTGTACACGAAGGCTCTGGATCCTGTTCTACATCCCCTTCACCATCCAGGCTCCTCGGGCTCCCACCCAGCCTCACCTTCACTCAGTCTTCTCCACAGCTTATCAATAACCTTGTCAAGCTCCAACCCACACCCTTTCAGTAAATGGAGGAGAGTCAAGGAAAATACATTATCAAATTGAAGCAAAAAAAAACCTCACTTGTTAAACATTTAATTTACAAGTAAAATTCAAGTAGGAATAAAAGACTTGTCCCTTCCCCACTACGGCAATATGAATGAAAATCCCTTCACTCCTGTATAAATATCATTGTCATTGACCTATGTGCTTGCATTAATAGATATAAATACTAGTAACTATAATGACAAATTTACTTCATTTAAAGTAAGGGCCATGGAGGTTTGGAGCTATAACAAAGGGTCTAAAAAGTCATATACAGTAATATTGCTCACAGACTAAATAATGTATACTACTATTTTTCAAATATACATAGATACTGTCATGATTAATAAAAATCAAACTACATTTGAAACATTTAATGACATAATAGTTTTGTCATGTATTTTGTTAGGTAATAATTACCAAAGTTATAGCTACTATCACATGAAGATCCACTAAAATATTTTACCTGAAAAGGAGTCCAAATAACTGGGTTACTCATTTGAGACTGAAAATTAAAGATGAATTAAGATTGAAAACCTCAACTTAAGGTTGAAAATCACTTCATGAGACTATGCTCCTTGAATTGGAACTGTATATAACTCATGTTTTTGTTGCCAGTAACACATAGGAATTACTGAATAAATAAAAATGCTTTTACACTAAACTGAACACGGCTTAAACATGGGGAGTCTTAATCTCCCTTCTGCATGTTTACAAATTGGCAAAAGATTTTAAAACCCTAAAATTTTTAAGCTTGTGAAAGGTAAAGTAGAAATATATTGTATGAAGTTAAAGCCTCTCCTTAGAAGTTGTTATTAAAAAACAAAAATTTGTATCACGCTAACTGGCATACCTAATCTGTAAGATTCTACTCTGAATGTGATTGAGATGTCACCCCTCATCACTGGCTCACACACACACACTGGTTAATGAAAAATACAGGATCTAACACTACACACAGGGGTTCCCTGCTTTGAGGAATCCTCAGATCAAATTACTGTCAATATCCCTTTGGGAAACATTAATCATCTTGAAATAACAGTTATGCTTTGCAGCAAGCAAGAGCATTAATGCTGATTTATCAAGGATGGGTGCCAACAGCTTTGCTTTTTCTTTTGCCTTTTTTTTAAACTATGGCATCTACTGTGACAATGAAAGCAGTGTGTAAAACTATGACTCTTCCGTAATGTATGTCTCATTTATAACAATATCAAAAGCCTATAATATTTTTAAATGGAAAAGGAATGAGCGTATCTTGGTAAATAGAAAATACAGAGGGATAAGTTAAACAATTATAATAGCAGTTCTCAATCTGGGATGCACATCAAAATCATTGTGAAATATGTTAAAAATACAGATGCCCAATCCTAGCCGGGGGCTCAGTTGGTCATCCCATACACCAAAAGGTTGTGGGTTGGATTCTTGGTCAGGGCATCTACCTAGGTTGCAGGATCCATCCCAGTTCGGGGTGCGTACTGGAGGCATCTGATCAATGAGTTTTTTTCTCTTTTTCCCCGCCCCCCTCTCTCTCCATATAGACTGCCTTCCTTAAGACTGGTGAATTTTTTTTCTTTTTTTAAATTTTTTTATTTTTTTAAATATATTTTATTGATTTTTTACAGAGCAGAAGGGAGAGGGATAGAAAGTCAGAAACATCGATGAGAGAGAGACATCGATCAGGTGCCTCTTGCACGCCCCCTACTGGGGATGTGCCCGCAGCCAAGGCACATGCCCTTGCCAGAATCAAACCCGGGACCCTTCAGTCCTCAGTCCGAAGCTCTATCCACTGAGCCAAACCGATCTCGGCTGGTGAGGTTTTTTTTAAAGCTCCAAAGAATTCTAACTCAGACTCTTAGTTAAACGTGAACCTAAAGGTTCTCAAAGTGTAGTCCCTTTATCAGTAGCATCATCACCTGGAACTTGTTAAAAATGTAAATTCCCAGACTCCCCCCCCCCCCCCCCCCCCACCCAATGAATCAGAAACCCTGGGGATATTGCCCAACAACCTGTTTTCACAAGACCTCCAAGTTATTTTGATGCATGCTAAAGTTTAAGATCCTCTGCTTATACCATGGTGTCCACCTCCTCTTCATTAACTACAAGATGAAAATGAGATTTAACTAATATAAATATACTTAAAGAATTTTTTATTAAAATTTTGTTTTGTCTTAATGAATCATTAAATTAACACCCATGTGACTTTCACTGGAAAACTGTTCCATTTGTCAGTTCTTGGATCAGGCTTCCTTCTTAAACATAAATGTGCCTGGCATTAGACATGAGATCCAAAAAGAGCGTGCCACTTTGTCTGTTCTTCCTCGGCTCCTGGTAGAGCAGGAGTTTCTCAAGTCAGCTGATTAATTGCAAACCTTGAGATGAAAAAAAAAAACATACCGTTTTTCTTTCTTCATTTTAAGATTACATGATGTCTAGAATCAACTACCAATTTACAGAAAATACAAAGAGCAAAGAAGCCTGTAAAACCCCACCATGGAACTTACACAGGCACATGGGCAAAACCCAGACAAAGCAGAAATTCTACAGAATAAATGACCCAATTTCTTCAAAACACAAAGAATAAGAAAAAGAGAGATATAAAAAGGATCCTATGGGTTTAAAAAAAAACAAAAACGAAGAGATATAGCAATCAACTGCAATGGATTCTAATTCAAACAAATTACTATCAAAAAGTTATTTCAGACTATTGGAAATTTGAACACTAAGTGGATATCTGGTGTTAAATAATTGCTGCTAATTTTAGGTGCAATGATGGCATTATAATTATGTTTAAAGCATACTTATCTTTAAAGAAATACCAAATTATTACCAGATAAAATAGTATGTCCTGGATCAGCTTCAAAATAACACCAGAAGAAGAAAAGCAGGTAGATGATAGAAATGAAATTTGATTGGCCATGAGTTGATAATTGTTAAGGCTGGTGATGAGTACTTAGGATGCATTATAGTATACTGTCAATTATCCTATTACATATGTTTAAAGTTACCCAAAATTTTGAAGTTTTAAACTAAAAGAAGTTAAAAGAGATTGGCAAAACTGTGAAAGAAACATTTTTTTCCGTGTGTTGCCTGAAATACTGAATTCAGGAAAATATTAAAAATAAGGCTACTTAGGACTTTTAGAACTTAAAACACAAATCTAAATACCATTCTTTGCAATTTAAAGGAAGAGATGGCTAAAGTATATTCTTGTGAGCTGTTCAGTTTTCTTAAGTATTTTTAATTCTCTAGGAAAAGAACCAGAGTCTGGTCCGTACGCAGCTGCCCCAGGCGTTATTAAATGGTTATAGTGTGACTACAGATGCTTTCTTCCCTAGGGCCACTCTATCACCTTCTTCATAAATGGGGTGATGGAGAAAGCACAGCTGAGGTCCCACATAAAATCTGTCACAATGTTTCCAAGAAAACGCAAGTTAAAATCTTTATCTTCATCCTGATTTACACAACAAATTTATTTAAAAAATACAAAATTGGCAAGAGAAAAACTTCAAGACAGCAGCCCTTGTGTGAAAATACTTATACTCCAAAATGTACATAATATACATAATTGATGATCTTACACCACCATATGGATATAGTATATTTTAAAATATGCTATTTTTAAACTATACTAAAGATAACAGTAGTTATATTCCTATGGAGGGATGTCTTTCTCCTTTTCAGGGTTCTCCAGATTTATACAATGAGCATCTATCACTTTGACAGCTAGGAAGAAAAAGTGCCCCTCTACGCCAGGGACAGAAGAAAATTTATTTTACTACATCATATAGTAAATTACAATTCAATTTGGGCCTATATTATCTTTAATATAGATTATAATTTTGTTTTTCTTCTACCCTTATCCTTGCTTGTATCCCCAATATGAACTAGACATCTTTTTCTCAGCAGTCCTCATTAGTGAGGAGACAAAGTCACCTCTATTTGTTTTTCCACAGGCTTACTTCAAAGGGTAGATAACACTAATCTTTAAATAACTTCCTAGTTTGAAATCTCCCGGTTTCAAGAAATACCCATCAACTAGTATCTTTTTTCTAGACAATGTTTAGAAGTGATCCTCTCATTCAAATTTTTTCTGATTTGTTTCCACTCAATTACTGTACTCCTTTCAGTCTCCTGTGAAATGTCTCCGTGTGTGTGTGTGTGTGTGCGTGTGTGTGTGTGTTGGGTATGTAGGCATGCATCAGAACATCATAGTTTCTCTAGAGTAGATTTTTATGAGAATTGCTGGGTCACAGAATATACATGATCAACCTTAAAGATAATACCGGGTATGGTAGTAAGCATTAGAATTTAATAATCAGAACAACCCTAACTACCAACAGGTTAATAACGGAATTGTGGCGTGGAGATGGTAAGTGTCTAGAAGCCACATAGATAGCAAGTTGTCTGAACAGGGTCAGATTCATGTTAACTTTAGAACCAGACCCTTCATCAGTATATTATGGTAAGTACTCATAATCAGGTTTTAGATGTAACTGGGATGCTTTTTATTTTTATTTTTTAATTTTTTAAACATATTTTATTGATTTTTTACAGGGAGGAAGAGAGATAGAAAGTTAGAAACATCGATCAGCTGCCTCCTGCACACCCTCTACTGGGGATGTGCTCACAACCAAGGTACGTGCCCTTGACTGGAATCAAATTTGGGACCTTTCAATCCGCAGGCTGATGCTCTATCCACTGAGCCAAACTGGTTTCGGCTGGGATGCTTTTTAATGTGAACGTTTGTCATAGATCTATTTTAGAGAATAAAATATATTTGTAAATTAAACAAAAAACTTTCATAGTTTTATGAAATTAGGAAACTAGTTTCATTCTAAATTGTGTTCTGCCAGCCTTAACATATGGCTTCCATTCTGAAGGTCATGAGAGGGCAGCTTATATCCCGGTGAGCATCTGCATTCTAGGCAACACAGTAGGGGGGAGGGTAAAAGGCCAAAGGGCAATGACTGTCATTTATAGCCCACTGGCAGACTCCTTACCTGTAAGGATAGCTGGGAAATGTAGCCTTTTAGTTGGGCACATTCTGCCCTTAATTATATAGGGATTTTATTAATAAGAAAAAGAGAGACATCTTAGAAAGGCACTGAGTAGTTTCTGCACATTTATATCAAAGACAAGTGAAGAACGTTGTACCTTTTCCATTTTCAAAGGATGATATTATAGTTGTTGGTTTTTAATTACTGAGAAAACGTGTTTATAAAAACCTACCTCTACTTCTACATGTAATTACTATTCATGTTCGAACCTGTTAACAGGTTGAACATTAGGTTGCATCACATAAAATTTTATTTTTACATTATCCAAATGTATTGGTGCTTAGGAATAGGGTAGGGACTGAGAAAACAAACAAACAAAAACAAAACAAAACACACACACAAAAAAAAAACCACCACAACAAACAAAAACCCAGAAGAGAAACCAAGATGACGGCATAGGTAAACACCTAAACTGCTGCCTAGCACAAATTTCAAAACTACAACTGAAAGACAAAACGGACATCATCCAGAACCACAGGAAGGCTGGCTGAGTAGAAATTCTACAACTAGAAGGAAAGAGAAAAGCACACTGAGCCTCAGAGGAGCTGCAGGAGGCAGACGTGCTGATGCACACGCAGAGAGGACTGGCAACTGAGTGCCCGGCTGGCTTTCTCAAGCGGGAGGGAGACAAAAGCTCCTGATTGCACTGAACTCCAATTCCAGCAAGACTCTGGGGACCCAGACTCATATGGGGTGAAACTGGACTGTCAGGAAAAAGAAAAGCACACTGAGACTCAGAGGAACTGCGGAAGGCAGAGGTACCGAGGCGCATGCACACGGAGAGGGTGGGCAACTGAGTATGCAGCTGGCTTTCTCAAGTAGGAGGGAGACAAAAGCTCCTGGCTGCACTGAACTCCAGTTCCAGGCGAGACTCTGGTGACCCGAACTCATTCAGGGAGAAACTGGACTGTCTGGCAGTGGGCGAAATTCAAGGGCAGCTTTCTCTCAGAGGTGCTGGCAGAAATTACCATGGGACACTGAGACACAGGGGCCTATTAGGGCAGGGATGACAGGGAACCAATGCTGTCTGCTCTGCGCTAAGACTTCCCCATTCAAACTGAGCACAGAGGCTTTTGCAAGTCTTCTCCCATAAGGGTGTCTCCAGCACAGAAGCTCTCCCAGCACTGACACAGCTGATCCTCACAACCAATTGGCCTGAAGGTCAACTCCTTTCAGGGATACCAACAACAATCAAGGACTAACTACAACAAGACTGCACATAGCCCACAAAGGGGTGCACCAAGAGTGTCTACCTCAGGTAACTGGGTAGGCTGAGCCACTGGGACACCTATAGGACACCTAGCACACAAAGTCACTCTATCAACTTAGGAAAGCAGCCAAAATGCGGAGACAACGAAAGAGGTCACAAATGAAAGAAATGGAGAAAGCAAACAACTGGATATAGAGTTCAAAACCATGATTATAAGGTTTTTCAAGAGGTTTCTAGAAAAGGCCAATAAATTTAGTGAGACCTTCAAGGATATGAAAAAGGACCAAGTAGAAATTAAGCATACACTGACTGAAATAAAAAATAATATACAGAGATCCAAGAGCAGACTAGAGAACTGCAATAATCAAGTCAAAGATTTGAAAAACAAAGAAGCAAAAAACACTCAACAGGAAAAGCAAAAATAAAAAAGAATCCAAAAATATGAAGATAGTGTAAGGAACCTCTGGGACAACTTCAAGCGTACCAACAAAGAGAGAGAGAGAGCAAGATACTGAAAAGAGAGAGAGAGCAAGATACTGAAAAACTATTTGAAGAAATAACAACAGAAAACTTCCCCCACCTGGTAAGAGAAATAGACTTACAAGTCCAGGAAGAGCACAGAACGCCAAACAAAAGGAATCCAAAGAGGACCACACCAAGACACATCATAATTAAAATGCCAAGAGCAAAAGACAAAGAGAGAATATTAAAAGCAGCAAGAGAAAAACAGTTAATTACCTATAAAGGAGCACCCATACGACTGTAAGCAGATTTCTTAACAAAAACTATAAAGGCAGAAGGGAGTGGCAAGAAATATTCAAAATGATGAATAGCAAGAACCTACAACCAAGATTACTCTACCCAGCAAAGCTATCATTCAGAATTGAAGGTCAGATAAAGAACTTCACAGATAAGAAAAAGCTAAAGGAGTACATCACCACCAAACCAGTATTATATGAAATGCTGAAAGGTATTCTTTAAGAAGAGGAAGAAGAATAAAAAGGTAAAGATAAAAATTATGAACAACACGCACCCCTGAGGGTTTCTCCATTTCTCCCTGCTCCTGCTCCAGGGCAGCAGCCACTGCTCATACCCGCTACTGGCACCAACCCCAATTGCTCCATGCCATCAGCAGATGTGAGCAGGGCCAGCACTGTCAGCATGGAGGAATGGCTGCAGCAGGGCTTCCAGAACACAGGAGACCAGGGGCCACAGTGGGAGGGGCTTGGCAGGGGCATGGAGGATGGGTTGAGACCCACCCGTGCCCACTGCAGTCTTGCGGCCCACAGTTTCTTTCAAGGTGCATGAATTCATGCACTAGGGCCCTAGTTTTTAAAATAAATGTAAAATACAACATGCATTGAAGCAATTATCCCTGAGGGGAAGGCAGGGAAATGATAGGGGAGGGAAACATTAGTAGATTTAATAGTACTGGTAATGTCCTGGTTCTTAAGTTGGATTGTAAGTCTATAGGTATTCCTTTTATTATACTTTTTAAATTACATTTTATGTTTTATATAGTATTTCAATGTCACATAATAAACATATAAAATAGTGTATAAGAATACTATGCTGATTTAAATAAATAAAAAAGAAATTCCATTCTTGCTACACGCAAATAGTTGCTACTTCATTATCAATAACCAATTCTCACCACATAACACAAGTAAATGTAGTACTGTCCTTAACAGCTTTCCAAGAACTGTTGATTTGTTTTCTCTCAGAGTACATGTAAATTTCTCTTAAAGAAATAAAATTTCCACATGATTTGAGACATAAAAAATAAAATTTCTACAGTATGAATAGTATAAAAGCTAAGATGTGACAATTTCCACAAGTATGTCTTATAAGGAATCAGGAGAATGTTTAAAGAGGACATGAAAAAAATTGTAATTATTAAATAACTTCAATTTATAGCAAGTCAAATGCATTTTAGTCATTATATTAAATTGATTAAAACAATTTTGCTGATTAAGAAGAATTAATATGAAATTTCCTAAAAGTAAACAATATGTCCAACCAAACATTTTGATGTGGAATATCTAAAATAACTATATTTTTAATGACATCCAAGCACTAAATGAGCCCCTAGTTGTATCTAACAAAAAGAAATCCATTCATCCTTGAGGGATTAAGAGGTCTATTTGAGATTTATAATTAAGAAAAGAATTTAAGTTACACTTATCCATTAATTTGGCCTTGCCTTTGGCAACAGCTGTTCCACTCCCATTCCTGAATAATTACTCACCCTCCATCTTATCGCTTTTTGCTTTTCTACTACACTCTGCATATCCTCTCCATACTCAAAATCTTTCCTCTCAGCCTTGATGTAGGTAAGTTTCTTACCTCTTTCCTTTTATATGAGTTTACTTCATTCCACATTAAAAACACAAAACACCTGAAGTAACCATGAACATTCTGTTTACCCTTATAAATGTCTTGACTATATCAAAGAGCATGAACTAGGCCAGAGAATTCTAGAACATCCTTTGAGATTTAAACCAGCTAGATATCTTCTTCATTACTTGATTTTTATTAGTCAGAGTTACATGCTGAATACTGGAGAGAGGAAGGAGGATAGCATGAAATAAAATGCAATTGCTACAGGAAAAGTGGAGTCATTATTGCAAGTAAAATTATTTATACTTGGAAGTTTTAATCTAGTGGAAATCAACACACCAAAATGAAAAGTGAGCTCTAAAATGTCAAATATCCAAATTTTTCACATCATGCTTAGTTATCCTGAATTGTTCATGTTCACATTTTGCCAATTCCCAATTCAATTGGCCATGGGTAGGTGAGATAGCAGGGGAGATGTCTGTTTTGAATAAGAAGTTCAAATAGATAACTTTAAGGTTATTCTCAAACATAAAAGTATTATATACATTAGTAACAAGCTACAAACATTTATGAAAGGAATAAAATACTGTATATTAGCAATAACCCAAATCTGTGTCAGCACCATTTGCATTCTGACATGCATTCCCAATACCTATTTGAAAGACATAAATAAATTCATCTTCTTCATAGATTTCCATAAACCATACCATGCCTATTCTCCTGTCACAGTCACAATGGACATTCTGTCTGATTCACAAGTATAAAAGCAGCATGGGGTCATCTAGCAAAATGAGACTATACTAACCAGCACTACCACATCTCTGGCAAATCTTGACTAATTTTAGATGTCAATCTAATTCAGCCATCCCAATTAGATTGGTATTATTAAAAGCAAATTTATTTTCTAATTTTGTTGTCAAACTTATTTAAGGAACCCCACTAAAACAGACAATTAAAATGTAAAGATAAACTATTCTAACGATATATTAACACATACTAGTATTCTAACAATAACCTCACAATGCACATCAATCCAATAACTTTAGTCCATTTTCTAACTTAAAGACAATTTTTAAAAACCCCAGAATATTAAATACATATACCTGACATACTTTACTGGTGCACACAACTCATAACTCTAGAATTATGCTACATTGCAGTGTAGCATAATTAGGTCTATTCTCACAATATTTTGGGTTGATGATATAGCTATTTTAACAATCATCAGTTTAAAAATTCTGAAGTGCAGCCCTGGCCAGAGGCTCAGTGGTTGGAGCATCAGCCTGCGCACATAAGGGTCTCGAGTTCAATTCCAGAGCAGGGGCATGTACCTGGGTTGCAGGTTCGATCCCCAACCTCAGGGTGCATGTGGGATGCAATCAATCAATGTATCTCTTTCACATCATGTTTTTCTCTCTCCCCTTTTCCTCCCTCCCTCCCTTCCACTCTCTCTAAAAAATTGGTCCTCAAGTGAGGAGCAACAAAAAATAAATAAAAATGTTCTAAATAAATGAATAAAAATTATAAACTGCAAACACTAAGGAGTCATCATCATAAACAAACATTAACTGAACTAGGCACAGCCTTAATGAGATGGTACACACCATTTTTATTAATATGACTTTTTTTTAAAGACGGCTTATGTGCCAGGTGCAGTTTTTCTCAGGTACACATATTATTAAATAATTGTATGCATATGACTGTCACCAGATAACTAACCAAGTAACAAGAGGGACTACATGGTCACAAAGTCAATTATAGCACACTCAGAGCCAATTTAGCTCATATCATCACTAGTAAGAACTATTTTTATTACCCCAAGTTTATAGGCTTTTTAAAATTTATCTTTATTATTAAAAGTATTACAGATCTTCCCTTTCCCCCCCCCCATTAACCCCCTTCACCCTGCACCCACCCAAGCCTTTACCAAACTATTGTCTGTGTCCATGGTTAGCATATATGCATATAAGTTGTTTGATTAATCTCTTCCCAAGTCCCTCTGAGATTCACCAGTCCATACTTATCGACTTATAAATATAATTATATTGTTTCTTTTCAAATTAGCTTTGAAATCTTGATTTTATTCCTTAGAATCAAAGAAAGCTTTTACCAAACTAACATCATATTGTTTGTCCCACTGACAAGGACTGAAACCTATACACCTTGTCTGTAAGTAGAAAATAAACTTTTTTCTTTTCTCTTTTCTTCCAATAAACTGAGTTAATATTCCTATTATAATTAAAAGAAGAACAAAGAACTAAAACTATCAGAGTGGGAAGGATTGGGGGTATGAAATCCATAAAGCTCCATATTTCTTCATCAAATAAAAAATATTAAAGTTCAGAAAGAAATACCATCAATATTCTATAGTTTTACTGTTGTTTGATAAAATTATGGGTAATTTTTAGTTTTGTCTTTATACTTTCCTTTATTGCCCACATTTTCTAATATTTCACAACTATTTATTACTTTTAAAATCAGGGTGAAAGGCATTTTAAGTAATTTATTTCTATGAATTTTCTTTGCAGAAAAAATTACCTCTGCTGATAAATTAAATAGCGCAATTGAGGTACTTTCTAACTCAGTGCAGACTCATTAAAAACAGTTCTTCCTCCAAAGGAACCTCACTAGCAGACTGCTTATAACCACATACAACTCAATCTTCCTCATCACACTAAACATGACAATAATCAGGTATTCTATCAAAAACTGTGAAATATGTCCTGAAAACCAAAATAACCATTTAGTGATATTTTAGGTGCTTTTCATATCCCATACTTCAAGGGTAATGGGTGATTCATTAAGATCTTCAGACGTGAAAAGTCCCCCATAAGAAAAGTAAATGTCATGCTTTCATTTTCTTATCAAGCAACACATTGAATATCCTGATGCATATTTCTTGGCATATCACATCAGACAGTTGCAACTTTTTTTTTTTTTTTTGGTTACACAACATATGACCAATCTCTGACTATTTTGGTTTCCCTATTTAGGACCAGAATAACTTAAACATAATTCTTAACCTAACTAGAACAGTGTTGGGACATGGAAAAAAATAAATCTGGACTGCTGCCTCCTACCATATAAAAACAACCCAAAATAGATCAAAGATATGAATATAAGAGTTAAAACTATAAAGCTCTTAGAAGAAAACATCAGTGTATATATCCCTGACCTTTGATTAGGCAATGGTTTCTTAGATATTACACCAAAAGCACAAGCAATTAAAAAAAAAAAACCTTAATTAACTGGACTTCACCAAAATTAAAAACTTTTGTGCTTCTAAGGACACAATCAAGAAAGTGAGCCGGGCAGTGTGGCTCAATGGCTGAGCTTCAGCCAACGAACCAGGTCACGGCTCCATTCCCAGTCAGGGCACGTGCCCAGGTTGTGGGCCAAATCCCCAGTGAGGGGCATGCAGGAGGCAGCCAGTCAATGATTCTCTCTCATCATGATGTTCTATCTCTCTCTCCTTCTCTCTTTCTCTCTGAAATCAATTAAAAAAAATACTTTTTTAATCTAAAGTGTTTAGAGCAATGCCTGTCAGCTAGTAAACTCTCAGCAGGCCTGGTGGCACCAGCCTTCAGTTTCCCTGCTGTTTCTAAACTCATTGCAGCCACTGTGTTCCTATAGGTCTAAATCTGATAAAAGTCCACATATTTTTTTAAAGTTAATGCAACAATTTAACCTTGGTCTGAGTTAGTGCTTTGTCAGTGAGAATGCAAACATAAGGACAAATACAAGACATATTAAAATGAAAGACATAGTAGAACCAGATGACAAAGAAAATACGATGGCTGAAGGAGATAAACAAGTGGAATATTAAACAGATGTTTTTAAGTCTGGCAAAGGGAAAAATATTATTGATACTACAAAAATAAAACAAAACAATGAAACAGGAAAGACAAGACTGGAAAAGTGAAGCTGACCTTAGAATACCTACTGAATATCGCCCTCCTTCCCCTCCTTTAAACAGGTTCCTCCTCCTGTATTTAGCCTGTACTGTAGCACCATTATTTCTTCATTCACTCATTTATCCAGAAAAAGCTGGTCACCTGAATAAACAGATATAGTCTAGCCCTCATCTATACTAATAAAAGGATAATATGCTAATTAGACTGGGAGACCTTCTGGATGTCCTTCCGAACAAAGCCATGGTGGTGGGACCAAGGCAGAGGCAGTTAGGGGAGATCAGACCAGGAAAGGAGAGCAATTGGGGGTGAGCAGGCCAGCAGGGTCGGGGGGCAGTTGGAGCAAGCAGGCTAACAGTGGGGTCAGTTGGGGGTGAGCAGGCCAGCAGGGGGGACAGTTGGGAGCAATCAGGCCGGTGTGGGGGACAGTTGGGGACAAGAAGGCCAGCGAAGGGGACAATTGGGAGCAATCAAGCAGGCAGGCAAGTGAGCAGTTAAGAGCCAGCAGTCTCAGATTTCGAGAGGGATGTCTGACTGCTGGGTCCCAGATTGGAGAGGGTGCAGGCTGTGCACAAATTTTGTGCACTGGGCCACTAGTAGTCTTATAGTCTAGCAAGAAAGAGTGGGATTAAAAAAGAAATTACAAAGGTATGGAGTATTTCAGAGAAGGTATGGTAAGGTTACCATTATATAACAAGCAAACCTAATCAGAAGCCCTCAAACAAAAAACCACTCAAACAAAAAACCTAGTTGTCCTCACTTCACACAATCAATGTATCCTCACATGAAATTTAACCTGACTCCTAAATCTCTTATCTCTCACCTCTTCCACTGTCACTGTCCAGGTTCAGGCCCCGATAATCTTTTTTCTTATTTAACATAGTAGCCTTATATTTAGTTTTCCTCCCTCCAGTTTCAGTCCTCTCCCATTCGTTCTTCATAGAACTACCAGAATAATCTTTCAATAATATAATCTGCTCATAGCTCACCATGTTTCAGAATGATGTTTAAACCCCTTAAAAGCATCCATAATTCTTCACAATATGATTTCTCACTTCATCTCTCTCCACATCATGTACTCTAAGACAGAGAATTACTTACACTTCTCCAAACATGTTTCACTTTTTGTGCCTTTGTATTTACAATTCCCTCTGTCTGAAAAGCTTTTCACACACACTCCTTTCCAGCTGAACTGGCTAATTCTCATGTGTCCTTCAAATAATCTATTCAAAAGTCATTTGATCTGGTAGAATATGCTTTCCCTCCTTAGTTTTTCTTCTCTGTAATCCCAAAATACTCTGTGCATATCTCCTTACAGAGCTATTCCCACTTTGGTGGTTTCCTTTAGGGAAAGAATTGTGTCTTGTCCATCTTTGAAATCCTTATTACTAGTATAATGACTAGCAAAGAATAAGATACTGGATAGACAAATGGTGGAAAGAGGTGTTGCCAAAATATCCAAATAGAGTAATCCCACAGACAAAGAAAAGATAGACTGGAACATGGGTATCAGGGTTAGAAAATGTAGCTGCTTCAGGAAGTAGCAGAATGGAATATTATAGTATATTTGCAATAATAATTTACTGAGAAATAAATTATCAGAACTATAATTTAATCTGGATTTGATTTTAATTTTTAATGTGATTTAGAATTCTTTCTAAAATTTTTAAATTTAAATTTTTAAATATGGTATATTATCCTATCTAATAAAAGAGTAATATACAAATTGACCATCACTCTAACACACAAGATGGCTGCCCCCATGTGGACACAAGATGACCACCACAAGATGGCCAACAGGGGAGGGCAGTTGAGAGGGACCAGGCCTGCAGGGGAGGAAAGTTGGGGGCGATCAAGCCTGCAGGGGAGGGGAGGTGGGGGGGGATCAGGCCTGCAGGGGAGGGCAGTTAGAGGCAAGCAGGCTGGCAAGGGGAGCAGTTAGGCATCAATTAGGCTGGCAGGGGAATGGTTAGGGAATGATCAGGCTGGCAGGCAAAAGCAGTTAGGGGCAATCAGGAAGGCAGGCAGGCGAGCAGCTGGGAGCCAGCAGTCCTGGATTGTGAGAGGGGTCCCAGATTGGAGAGGGTGCAGGCTGGGCTGAGGGACACCCCTCCCCCCATGCACAAATTTCGTGCATTGGGCCTCTAGTACAATAATAATTTACTAAGAAGTAAATTATCAGACCTATAATTAAATTTGAAATAGAAGATGTCATAGCTCTTAAAAACTGGGGGAAAATGCATACTAAAATTTTAAATTATCAACAAAGGTATTGAAAAATCTACCAAAATGTCTAGATTTCTGTTTATAAAACAGGAGTATACGTCTTGGTGAAAAAGCTTAGTTCTTCTACTGTCACTAACTTCTCATATTTTTTTGACCTATTTGTAGACCTTGAACCTCCAAAAAGTCACTCCAAAAATAAAACTCTAAATAACCAGTAATATTAATAAGATACCGGGTCATACTACATGGAGCACATTTACTTGTAAATGATTTGCAGAGCATATGGTATTTTAATACTGTACTTGACTTACACTAATACAAGAAGAGATAAACAGAATTAAAGTTGATATGAAAGAGTAAATGTACTGAGGGCCTGAAAAAACAAACTATTACTATGAAACGGAACAGAGTAGACATCTCAGGCTGAAAAATATATAGCTATACCAAGCTTATGCTTGTCCTGTTTTTTATCCCCACACTAACACTAATATAAACTATTTGGGAAATAAAGTTATCTATATTGGAGGGAGGAAGAGTGAAAAATAAGTCTTTGGTAGTCAAACATGACTAATGAGCACTGCACACTCCTAGAAGAAAAGATATTATAGAAATATACACAAATAAATTTAAAATTGAACATTCAATCCAAGAAAGAATGATTCACAAGAAGTAACTTATAATAAACTGCAATCAACACAAAAATATGCATATTACAACTTCAGTAATATTTTAAGATTAGACTGTGAAACTAAAAGAACTTAAGCTTCAGAGCCCTCATTTGTACTGCCAAGTCCACATAGTAGCAGAAAGGCTGAATTATCTTTCTATTGTCTTTATAAAAAATATTACAAAGTCATAATATGACAATCTTTAGAGGAATATGAAGCTAAAATATTTTTTAAATTACAGCAGTATAATAGGCAGTTAATTACTTAATTATGTGATGTTTGTACTATTTTTCAGCTTTTAAAATTTTTTATTGATTTTGAAGACAGAAAGGGTGAGGGAGAAACATCCATTGGTTTGTATCTCAACTGGGGATCAAGCCCACCCCCAGGTGTGTACCCTTGACTGAGAATCCAACTCATCACATTTCGGTGTACGGGATGACGCCCCACAACTGAGCCACACGGGCCAAGGCCAGCTTTTTAAAATTACATAACTTGTGCCCTGGCCCATGTTGCTCCATGATTAGAGTGTTAGCCCACATACCGCAGGGTCTTGGGTTAGATTCCGGATCAAGGGCATGTGGCTGGATAGTGGGTTTGCTCTCACCCCCAGTCAAGACACATGCCAAAACAACCAGTTGATGTATCTCTATCACATCATGTTTTTCTCTCTCACTCCATCTCCCCCTCCCTTCCTCCCTTCCACTCTCTATGACAAAGCAATGGAAAAGATATCCTCAGGTAAGGATTAACATAAATAAATAAATAAATAAATAAATAGATAGATAGATAGATAGATAAATAAAACGATGTAATTAGTTGCAATTTCTCATTCTAAATATTTTTCCTAACTTTGTATTCATAAATTTGAATTATATTTCTTTAAAAAGCCGTTGTTAAGAATTTTAAATATTGATAAAATAATTTCACTTGCCTCATACTTTTAATATCATTGCATTAAAGACCTATTTAAAGACTTCTTCTATCACAGATCTTGGGTATTATTCATCACCACATACAATATACTAAGGAGTAAATCATATTTCAGTGGAATTTTGTTTAGAACTTTATTTCTTAAACCCATATTCAGCCAGAGAGAAATAGGGATGAAAAGGTGGTGAAAAAGAATAGCTCATGGGTAGGTGGTATATCTAGTAGAGAAAACCATTCCTTTGAAATCAGATTATTTATTTAGGCAAGATGGAATACAGCTAAATAGTAAGAACATAATAAAAAATGGCCAGGAGGCTGTTGGTAACTAACAGTGAAGATGGCTGACAGAAAACAGGAGACCATGGAATCAAAGAGAAAAAAAATGATTAAAAAAATAACTAAGGACGGTTCCTCAAAATGCTATTCACATATGATGCAACGATTCCTCTCCTAGGAATATACTCAGGATAAATTAAAACCGGTTCACACAAATATTTGTGCATGAATGTTCACATTACTCATAGTTGTCAAAAAGTAGAAACAAGCCAAATGCCCATCAGCTGATGTACGCATAAATAAAATGTAGTACAACCATATAATGAAATATTATTCAGTAAAAAAAATGAACTATTAATGAGCTATTGATACATGCTACTTACATGGATGAACCCGAAAAATGCTATCATAAATGAAATAAACCAATCACAAAAGGCCACATATTATATTATTTCATTTATATAAAATAGGCAATCTAGAAAGATAAATTAGTTAATGGTTGCCTAGTGCTGGAGTTGCAGGGTGGGAAATGGGGACTGACTGATAATGGGTATGTGGTTTCTTTTGGGAGGACAAAAGTATTCTAAAATCAGATTGAGAGGATGACTGTACAACCCTGTGAACATACTACAGAACACTGAATTCTACATTTTAAATGGGCAAGTTGTATGTTATGTTAATTATGCCTCAATAAAGGTATCAAAAAAGCCAAGTTCAGAACATATATGTCATGTGTAAGCTGAATTTTAAATGTTATTTAAGATAATAATAATTAGTATAATTAGTTCTTATTCATTAAGTGTCCACTATGTGCAAAGTATATGGTAAGCATATATATTTCTAATCTTTTCAGCAATTCTAAAAGATAGATTTAGGATGTTAAATGTTATATAAATTTAACAGCTGAAGAAACTGAGAAACAGAGAAGATAAAGTAACTTGCCTAAATACACACAGCTAATCAGTATCAGAGCCAGGATTCTAAATCAGAGCTGTGACTACAAAGGTCTTTTCCTCTCTTAGAAACAAGTCCAGGAACCTTGTATCAATAGCCCGCTTCCATATCCCCTTCTGGAATTAATAGTCTGTGATACAAAGGATATCCCCTTTAACATTTAAATTTAGCCTGCTCAGGGTACCAAGTATCCCATCTTGTTCATACCAAGCTAGGTTTATCACCACTGTCATCAGCCAGACTTTGGACTGATTAAGTGCTTAGGATCTCCTCGAGTAAAACTCTGAGACAGAATTACGACAAACTAGCCGGGCTGGCTTGGCTCAGTGGTTGAGTGTTGACCTATGAACCAGGAGATCCCGGTTTGATTCCTGGTCAGGGCACATGTCTGGGTCGCAAACTCAATCCCCAGTGTGGGGTGTGCAGGAGGCAGCTGATCAATGATTCTCTCTCAACACTGATGTTCCTACCTCTCTCTGAAATCAATAAAAATAATTACAACAGACTAAAGGATAGATCCTTAGGTATCAAATGGTATTAAGAATCAAAGAGTGGGAAGGGAATATTAATTGAGAGCTATTCTGTGCCAAATGATTGAGCTGTGGTTGGAGATGGTTATGATCTAAGGTAAATGGTTAAAAAGGAAACCCCATATATCAACCCCCAAACCCCTGCACTGTTTGTATTTCTCTTCTGTGAACAGTAATGATATACTATGGGAACTGTGATTTCCCCTAAGCGTTGTACAGACCTGGTACTGATCACAAGCAAGAAATGGGTCCTCTCTGAGATATAACCATAGGGAGCAAGATAGAGAACCCCCCTTTTTCCTGGGCCTTCTTCTCCTTCGGGTTTAGACCAATCTGGATATGCTAGAGGCATTCCCAGGTAGATTTAGAAATGGCTTCTGCCACTGGAAGGCAGATAGATATGTTGCAGTCGAGAAGGAGGCATCCCAATAGAAGACCACAAATGGAAGAAGAGTTTGATCATGTGAGCCAGATTACACAGAAGCACACTAGTAACTCTGTGCTTGTGTCCCTCTTATATCTCTGAGCCCTCAGTAAAGTACTAAATGTTCTAGCCTGGTTTCAGCTGCGCACTGCAGGAGTATTAAGAGAAGACTCATCTCTGGGACAGAAAATTAAAGAGAAAGCAACAAGGGATTCCCTAATGTCCCGCAAGGGATTCCTCAAGGGATCAAAAGTTCTTGCTGTGAACTCCAATTATTTCATCCCATTTGCAAGAATTTCCTTCTAAAGCCTATTCTGGAAGATTCTGACTTTTATTTATTAAGGTAGAAAATAGTTTTTTCCTATCAAAAATGAAGCTTACTGTAAACCCAAGTCTATCTGACTACAAATCTGTATTCTTATTAGCTGCTACATCACATTGTCTCTGAAATACTATAAATAGCAAACTGATCAGCAAAAGTATGGGAGATAATTATTTAAGAGAAGAAGGGGGAGGAAAGTGGAAAGAGAGACAGGAAGAGAGAGGAAAGGGGAAAAGAACGGAAAAGAAGGGATTTCACCAAAGCATAAAAAATCATTGTGGATTGAATGTCAAAGATGGAAATATTTCTATTTAATATATGCAGTTAGCTTATATGGGGAGTAGTACCTAATATATAGCTAGCATTTGGTATGTGCTAATTCCCTTTCTTAGGAACAAAGATAAGAGCCATATAGAAATATGCTGTCTTGACTTTTAGCTTTTGAAAAAGTTCAAGTGTAATGATATTAGAACAGATATCCAACAACAAAACACTCCACATTTTCTTACTAAAAATATTTTATAGGTAAGAGAACCCAGAAATGTGGCAACTATAAAATTCATACATCAGTTCTCACTTTCAAACAAAAAGGGGAACACACTATCTCACTTCTCCAATATGTTTAAATGCAAAAATACACACAAATTCATGAATTTCTTAAACTGCAAAATCATTTGCTTTCTTAAGGCATACCTTTCTGTATTTGCCAAAAGTCACAAAGATTCAAGGCACTTCAGATTTCAGGTGCCTCATATACAAGTCACCCTGCAAAAATACCCTCCCAACGACCATCAGCCGAACCCCTTCCTGTTTTTCACCTTGAATGTTTACTTTCACATCTGCTGCAAAAGATAAAAGGAACAATGGGGACATCAACCACGTGACTCTGTCGCACCAACCCGGAAATGAAGCTTATGAAGCCAGGGTTGCTGTGAAATGGGTCTTTAGACACGCAGACTTAAAAATGTTACAGTTTAAGTCTGAATTAAATCCAAAGATCACCACTAGACAAAACCATATATTTCTACATAGCTATAGTTTATAAAAAATAATATACACACAATAAATACCAAGTTTAAGGAGAAAAAGGTATGGGTCAAGATGCAAAAAATTCTTCTTAACCAAAGATTATTCTCCACATTTCCATGAGTTCAGATTTTAAGAAAAGTAAAATGGAATTAACATTTATTTTTTGAGTGTCAGTATGTGACAGGCACACTGCAAGGTTTGTTTTTGTTTGTTATTACTATGTATTCTGTGTAATGTGGGTATTGCCCTCATTTTACAGAAGAGGAAACAGGCATAGAAAAGTCCTTTCACAGATTCACAATCACTAAGAACTCATTATTTTGGCAGAAGTCCTGCATCCACATCTCTCCTTCCCCACTTGCTCATGGACATATTCAGTAAAGGTGAAGCAGTAAAGAATGTGATTTTGAAGCCAATTTCTTACTGAACATTTCTTGTCAACCAGTGTTTACTAACAGTCATATCAGAGATAACACAACTAGCAAGGATCAGTCAACAAAAATAGCACCCAGGAAAAAAAATAAAGAATTATTGGGTAAATCTAGCTAAGTAGATGACATCAGGTTTTTAAAAAATATGAATTAGATACTGGTTATTATGAAAAATTGTTAATTTTCTTAGGTCTGATAATAGTATTGTCGTTATATGGGATAACATCTTTATTCTTAGAAGAGGAGTAAAATGTCATAAATCTGCACCGTACTTTTTTTTTTTTTTAATTGGTTTGAGAGAGAGAGAGAGGAAGGGAGGGTAGAAGGGGACATTGATCTGTTGTTCTGCTTATTTATGCATTCATTGGTTGATTCTTGTATGTGCGCTGACTGGGGATCAAACCCACAACCTTGCAACTCAAAATGACACTCTAACCAACTGAGCTACCTGGCTATGAATCTTACTGTCCGAGAAGTTAGGATACACGTACACACAGAGAGAGGTAATCAGAAGCAGAGTCAAAATTATAACCCAGGTCTTAAATCTTAATTACCCTGGAATTCACATTCTCACTACACCTCTATGTCTAGTGTGCTCCCTGTGCTATGTACCTAGCTACTATACTAAGCAATATTTATGGGGAA
This sequence comes from Antrozous pallidus, assembly GCA_027563665.1. Classification (NCBI taxonomy): domain Eukaryota; kingdom Metazoa; phylum Chordata; class Mammalia; order Chiroptera; family Vespertilionidae; genus Antrozous; species Antrozous pallidus. The sequence continues at coordinate 194,498,360 of CM050508.1, forward strand.
TGGGGAAGACAATGAAAGATATGACATTGATCTTTTGCCCTCCAGAAGCTGATAATCGTATTCGGAATACAAATTTTATATGCCATATAAAACAATACATGACACATCTGGTGTGGAGCAAATAAATGCTGTAAGAGTTCAGAAGAGAATACCAATAAACCTCCAGAGAATAAAATATCTTTAAAACCTCTTCCCTTTTAACAGGTTTCTTATTTTTGGCCTCCTTTCCCTTAAGTACTGCTCCTTTACTTAATTTACTTAGCAACAACTGACTTCATTATGCCCTACCTAACAAAATTATCTGGAGACTAAACATAAAATACATGTTTTGCTTGCTTGGAATACAGGATATCATTTTTGAAATAAAATACTTTTTACATTTTCACTGGAAAAAAGCACTAAATATACTATCTGAATGTTCTTGCCTTTAGAAGCAATTGCGTTGTTTCAAGTATTGAGGATGCCAGAAAGCTTGAAGATTTAAAAATAACCTCACAAAGAGTTCGTTTCCAACAGCAGATGGAAAGAAATTACTCTAAAGACATGTGTGGGAGGACATATATACAACATCATATGACACCATGCAAAGATTTATATAATTACGTAATAGCATCAAAACTAGCAGGACTCTTTGCAGGTAGTAAGTTAGCAACAGTATCAATTCCCTGAATCATGCAAAAAACAGCAAGTGGCAGAAGTCCTGCCTTCCATGTCCCTGTCGCACACTGAAACAGGTTGGCAGGTAAAATTTTTTTAAATATATTTTATTGATTTTTTACAGAGAGGAAGGGAGAGGGAAAGAAAGTCAGAAACATCGATGGGAGAGAAACATCGATCAGCTGCCTCTTGCACACCTCCAACTGGGGATATGCCTGCAGCCAAGGTACATGCATGCCCTTGACCGGAATCGAACCTGGGACCTTTCAGTCTGCAGGCCAATGCTCTATCCACCGAGCCAAACCGGTTCAGCTAGGTAAAATTTGAAGGCTTAAATCCTTGGAGCTCTTGACAGTTCTGCCATGTGGTCAAAACTGAGGGGTAAGAAGTGGAGGGAAATGAATTTCAACTATTTGTACCAAGTCTATTATTAAGGTGAAGCACTTTCACTTGAATATATGTAGAACATAAAATTGGTAAATTAAAATACACACGTGACTTATCAATTAAAATAATGTTTTTATACGATATTCGATTTTTGTATTAAAAGTTATACTGTTAAGATAGCATTTAGGCCTGGTCAGTGTTGCTCAGTGGTTGAGCATCAACCCGTGCACCAAGAGGTCACCGATCAATTCGCGGTGGATTCCCATTAGGCGGACAGGCACAGGTTTCCGCTCAATCCCCAGAAGAAGGCAGCCATTTGATGATGTTTCTATCACCTTCTCCCTTCCCTCTCTCTCTAAAATCAATAAAAAGTTATTTTTTTAATATAGCTTTTAGTATTGTGTTCAAATGATTCTGATAGGGTTACTTAACTTAGGTAAACATTAAGTAATGGCTAAACAGCAATCACGAATTTGGCATATTACTGTATATTCACAAAGTACCAAAAGTATACATTTCTATTACACTTGTGGGTCACAGGCTTAAATTTAACTATTTCAAAATAACCCTATGCTTTAACATTAAATCACTGAAAGTTTCTCACTCAAGATTTTTAATCATAACTTTTTATGGTTCAATGCAGATATTATCAAAATATAATATATATATAATATATATAATATATATAATATATATAATATATATAATATATTATAATATAATATAATATAATATAATATAATATAATATAATATAATATAAAATAAAAATTTTCTGAGTGAATATTAATGTAGAAATTATATAAACATCAGTCTATATTATGTCCAGGGCTACAATTCAGGTGTGTAGAGGACCTACCAAAAATTAAATTGGATTAGGATAATTTTTGTAGAAGACAGAAGGCACAAAGAGCAGGTATGTCAACCACAATTACACATAGGAATACACATTATATCCTATTTTATCTTCTGATTTCCACCTATTTTCAAAAAGAAACTGAGGTGCTCCTATGCTTATCAGTAGATAATATTAATAAACAGAATTATAGAAGATATTATGAATATTTACTGCTTCTTCCAATCTTATTTATCAATATACATTTTTAGTCATAGTTCCCATCCATTTCATCAGACAATCCTGCCTCTTCCTACCCAATCTGCAAGATTACCCTATCCAAAGTCCACTCCACATAGCTCAGAAACAACTTTAATTTCTACAAATTTAATTTCAGATTGCTCTGAAAATTAAGAATGACAGAAGAGGCCCTAGATTGAGTGGAAGTGACTCAAAGAGCCTTCAGCCATGGGAGGTAGAGAGTAGCAATTTAATAATCACAATTTAATCTATATGGATTTACCTTGGAGATAATAAGAGATAACTACAAAATGAGAACTGGTATTAATAAATGCAATAAAATAAATAATTAAATAAACATGATGCCAGAATGGCTCTGGAATTTCTATATAGAAAGGGTTTTAGGGGCATCATATTTACTTACGTGACTTGGGGAGAAAGCTGATGAAGATCAGGAGGTAGGGTATATTAAAGTCTCTCCAAGTCATTCCTTGAATTGTACTGGCCATGCTCATAGTATGTTGCTTTTCTTTAAAGTTAAAAGAGCTAGCCAATTTATTTTCAAATACTTCAAGATGGGTATAATCCTATTTTAATAAAAATAATTAACAAAAATAAGTGTCAAAAGACTTTGATTATAATCAGATTCTCTCACTAAACAGACTTTGATCATAATCAGATTCTCTCAGATTCTTTTTTTTTTTAATATATTTTTTTTATTATTGACTAGAGGCCCAGTGCACAAAATTCATGCACTGGAGGTAGATGATCCCTCAGCCGAGCCGGACCCTCTCGCAGTCTGGGACCTCTCACTCTTTACCATCCGCCTGCTTGTTGCTCCTTACCACTCACTCACTGCTCCTTAGCACTGTCACAGAGATAAGAGAGGCTCCCACCACTACCACTGCGCTCACCAGCCGTGAGCCTAGCTTCTGGCTGAGTGGCACTCACCCTGTGGAAGCGCTCTGACCACCAGGGGGCAGCTCCTGTGCTGAGCATCTGCCCCCTGGTGGTCAGTGTGCATCATAGCGACCGGTTGTTCCACCGTTTAGTCAATTTGCATATTAGCCTTTTATTATATAGGATTTCAGAGAGGAAGGGAAAGCAAGAGATAGAAACATTAGTAATGGGAAAGAATCATTGATTGGCTGGCTCCTGCAGGCCCCACACTGGGGATCAAGCTTGCAACCTGGGCATATGTCCTGACCAGAAATCAAACCGTGACCTCCTGGTTCATAGGTCAACATTCAACCACTGAGCCATGCTGGCCTGGCTATACCTATTTTCTTTATCGTTCTCACTGTGTATTCCTTAAATATAAGCAGAGTAAATAAAAATACTAACCTAACCCAGTGTGCACATCAAAGTGTTTGTTATACTGCATTGTACTGAACAAATCATGACCCCACTCACAAAAAGGACACACAGTAAATCACCAGTCATATACCAACAAACTTAGACAACAAAATTAACATATATATTTGAAATCTGGCTCTTCTCTAACTAAAAGCTAATATACTAGTAAATGCAATGAACCAATTACCTGCCAATAATTCTAGATTCTCTACATAAATAAGGCCTATAACTAATCATCATGTTATTTTTATAACTCTTTTAAAAGTTTTTAAAAGTTTCATCTTTAGGGGCATTCATTATTCAGGAAAAAAAACACACAAAATTATTCATTAGAATTATTATTGTTTAGCTGACAAACAAAATAATGTAATTCCATGCTCAAGCAATAGGGGGAAACAATTCCTTTAGAGGTAGCAATTAATCTGCACATAAATATGCACATGACCAATCATGAATCTGATGAGACACTTGGAAAAATATACTGGTAGCACTTGGGCTGGCCTGCTTCTTCGATAACGCAGAGACAGATTGTGATATAAAAGTATACTCGTACTGGTTTAAGAACCAAATTCAGCCTACAATGGCCACTGCTATTCTAAAGTTAAAATATCAAATCAGCAATGTTAAATTGGATTTGAACACTCAGAATACAATATAAGCAAGCCCGACCACTCACATCACAAATTATAGACTAACATACTTTAAATCTCAACTTACTGGAAAGCACATCAAAGTTCCTGCAGAGAATTCAAGAGTCCCTTGACTACTACTACGCAACACTTCTGACAAGCTTACCTGAAAGCTTTCTTAGGAACAGGAAGAAGAAAACAAAACAGCACTGTAAGCACGCTCTCTCCTCTAATATGAATCTATTCAAAATTAAGAGCATAAACTAAGGAACGAGGTGGAAAGCTAGCTCTATAATTTCCAGAAATGTTAAACTCAAGCTGCACGCAAGAAAACATGATACTGGTGAACTTTGCGTGTGGGACACAAACATGACAAAAGAGAACAGCAGGAAAAATATATAGGTCACATCTCAACAAAATACCACAACCATTTTCTTCAGAGGAGACAGGAATCATTTAAAATCACTTAAGCCTGCCGCCGGGCGGCTCAGTTGGTTAAGCATGGTCCTGGTCCCCCTACCCACCCCGGCCCCTCCCTCTCTCTGTAAAAAAAGGCTCCAGGTTCAGTTCCCAGTGGGGGTGCATACGGGAGACAACAGATCAATGTTTCTCTCTCTTCCCTTACTCTCTCTCTAAAGCAGTGGTTCTCAACCTTTCTAAATCTGCTGACCCCTTAATACAGTTCCTCATGTTGTGGTGACCCCCAACCATAAAATTATTTTCGTTGCTACCTCGTAACTGTAATTTTGCTACTGTTATGAATCGTAATGTAAACATCTGTGTTTTCCGATGGTCTTAGGCTCTACAGCAGCGGTTCTCAACCTGAGGGTCGCGACCCGCTAGCAGGGTCGCCTAAAACCATCAGAAAACACAGATATTTACATTGCGATTCATAACAGTAGCAAAATTACAGTTACGAGGTAGCATCGAAAATAATTTTATGGCTGGGGTCACCACAACATGAGGAACTGTATTAAAAGGTCATGGCATTAGAAAGGTTGAGAACCACTGCTCTAGAACAATAAAAATATCCTTATGTGAGGGTTTTTAAAAAGTCACTTGTAAATTTAGAAGTGTTTCTCACTTCTGAAGGGGGGGGAAAAAGGAGATAAAATTAAAGTACTTTTAAATATACAAAGAAGGAGATTTGTATTTTTTTGTTAAAATTATATAAATTATTATATAATGTTATTTTATATATTCTATTGAGGATACCCTATTTTAAAACACGGGTTTATTCACCATATTTACTACTTTAATACAATAAAATAGGATTTAACAAACATTAAGGAAATATTGGCCCTTAGACCACCAAGAAAGAGAGGCGGAAAGCAAGCAGAGATCCACCTAAAAGATAAAACTTTATTCTTCTAGCTTAGCCTATTTGCTGACAGCAGAGTTTCCAAGCATTAATTGACAGAATTCTTAGCTCTGAGTAGAATGGAAGAAAGCCTAAGAGCTTTTCTTTTTTTTTTTTTAATATATTTTATTGATTTTTTACAGAGCAGAAGGGAGAGGGATAGAAAGTCAGAAACATCAATGAGAGAGAAACATTGATCAGCTGCCTCTTGCACGCACAGCCGAGGCACATGCCCTTGACCGAATAGAACCTGGGACCCTTCAGTCCGCAGTCTGACGCTCTATCCACTGAGCCAAACCAGTTTCGGCCTAAGAGCTTTTCTTAATCTACAATCAACCATCATTTACCATGAGCTGCACACATTGACACAGTACTTAGGACTTAAATCCTTTTAATGAACACCATTTAAAGAAAATTCAATAATGAAGCTTAAAGAAACTTCAAAACAAAACAAAAAATTCCATCAAGTTCCTTCAACATAGGGAACTTTTCTTCACATTTCAAATTACTAATATAGTTCATATTTTTAAGATAAGACAACCGAAAACAATCAGAAGGAATATACACATATGACAAGCATAGATGAAACCACATTGCCAGAGGTACAGAGATGGAAAATATGAGTTATTACTGAGCGGTTCTTTTTGGTTGGAAAATATAAGTAATAAGGAGAATATCTACAGAAACTGAGAATAAATTTTTATGGTGTTAAGCAGCTAAAAAAAAAAGAGGGGGGGAGCATAAAGGTGGAAAGGTAGATTGAGGCCAAATTGTGTAAGGCCCAAGCCAGCAGGCAGACATCCCCCGAGGGCTCCCGAACTGTGAGAGGGTGCAGGCCAAGCTGAATTTCATGCCCCGAGCCTCTAGTATTATACAAGGACTTACAATACATTTGGTATAATATACTAGTATAAATGTTCAGAGGATTTTGGTAAGGCCTAAAGATTAAAAACATTTATTCCTAAGCCTGAATTCAACTATACAAGGGAAAAAGTATAGTTTTGTTACTATAAGGGAATCAGGTTAGCATGCTCAACTTGGGTCTACTAATGAGTTCACTCTTAACAGTAGCAAAGACACGGTACTTCAGTTTCCCCAGGGATATAAATGATGCCTGTCGCCCTGACCCGTTTAGCTCAGTGGGTATGGCGGTGGGCCGTGGACTGAAAGGTCCCGAGTTTGATTCCCACTCAGGGCACATGCCTGGGTTGCAGGCTCCATCCCCAGGAGGGGGCTGTAGGATGCATCAATGTTTCTAACTCTCTATCTCTCTCCCTTCCTCTCTGTAAAAAATCAATAATTTTTTTTTAAAAATAAGAATGCCTATCTTTACCTTACTTATAACCTTTCTGTAAAAAGCACTCTGAATTAGCACCCTCATTCCAAGGCAATCTGATGCTCGGTTATTATACCCATTTTTAAATCGGTCATTTATTGAGTGCTTCCTGTGTGCCAGATATTCTGCTGTATACTCTACATGGATTATACTAATCACATCCCGAGAAACTATTTTACAAAAGCCAAAAATTGTCCAGCCAACAAAAAACTTATATGTGTCTAACCTAGAGAAAAGGAAAATGAAGAGTAGTTAAATTTCTGTAACAAGCAAGGGTTAATGCTACACTCACAAAATTGGGATGAGAGGTTTTATACAAGGGAGATAGCGATACACATGACATGTTACATATGTGTGTGCATGTATACTTAATTAAAGGGATCAAACCAACTGAAGTTTTAGCAGGACTGAGGATACTGATAACAGTAATGACTAACAGCACTGAATACAGTATATCCTCAAGAGAGTATAAAACCACTATAAGAATATCCAGGATACAAGACATCACCATTTCTTGCAATTTTCCCTAAAAACAGAAAGAAGAAAATAGCAGCTGTGAAATCATCCAGACTACTAAAAAAAAAAAAAAAAAAGGCTCAGCATCTCTTTAAAAAAGCAAAACAAAAACCAACCACCACTATCTCCTAATCAGCAATACACGCCAAACCCGGCAGGTCTCCGCAGACTAGTCATTTATGGCGGGCAGTCGAGAAACAGGATGACAGTGGCTGTCAGGCGGCCAGAAGCCAGCCGGCTGCAGTGCTTCACGTGAGACCCCTTGCTCTTTGCAGAGACCGCCTGGCCCGGGAGAACCAGCCCGTGTGGCGCGGCCCCGTCGGGAAGAGCGGCCTGCGGCTGGGTCCTGGAGGGGAGCTCCGGCCCGGCTCTCCACAGGTATTAAGGGGGGGGGGGGGGGGGGCGCCGAGCAGGAGGAAAGATTTCCAAGCCGACAGATGCGCGAACTGAAAAAGGAGGTCACGATGCTGAGAGAATAGATTTAACCCTTCGGTCCCGGGAGCCGTGAAGACTAAGGGGGAGCGCGTCCGAGCCCTCCGTGTGGGCGAATGGGTTTAATGACACGCGTGTGCATGGCGGGAAGGCCTGGAATCCTCGCAGCGTTCCCGCCACCCCTGATTGCGCCGGGCTCCTCCGGACAGCCCGCCACCGCGTCCGGGAGAAAGCGCTCTGCCGCCGCACACACCACCTTCACCCCCCGGAACCCGCAATTCGCCTCCATTTGGGTTCCTTCCAAGGCTCCCGCAATGATGGACGGACCAGCCCACACAGATTTCCCCGCGTCAAAAACAAATCCCAAGCCTAACTTCGAAACGCTCCCCGAGACCGGCCCCGCCTCTCTCCCCTCCGGCCGCCGCGTCCCGGCGGCAGCCCCTCAGCCTCCCGCGCCCGAGGCCGTCCGGCCAGAGCCCCCGGCCCGGGGCCTGCGGCGGGCTGGAGACAAAGAGGCTGCGGCGCCGCCGCGGCCGCCAGGACCGTCCCCTCGGGGACAGCTCCGCGCCCCGCCTCCCGCAACCCTGCCGGCACGCTGCGGCCGCCTCGCCTCACCGGTGCTGCGGGGACCGGGGCCCCGCGCCCACCGCTCGCTGCAGCTGCCGGAGGAACAATGGCAGGAGGAGGCGCCGGCGTCCGAGGCTCCGGCCCTCTGCGACTCTCGGGCTCGCCGGCTGCGGGCGGACTGACTGACGAACCCACCGGCGGAGGGAGGGAGGGAGCCAGTGAGCGAGCAAGAGGCTGCGCCGCGCGCCCTCCCGCCTTCCCTCCGCGGAGCGAGGCCGGCCCGGCCCGCAGCCAGCCCGCCCGCCCGCGCGCGCCCCTCCCCCTCGGGTCGCCACAACATTGTAGTAAATTCCTATTGGACGGTGCCGGAGGGGAGGAGGGGGCTGGGCCGCGGCCCGTCATCCTATTGGCTGAAGCCAAGTTCTGACTCCTCCGGTCCCCCACTCCCCCCTAGCCGGTGAGGAATGGGGAGGGGAGAAAAAAGAGAGAGAAAGCAGGGGGCTGGCGGCGTGTGCGCAGGCGCACGTGGAACCTGCTCGGGAGTCCGGGTGCTCTCGGCCTGCAGCGGCACCCACGTGGGGAGGAGGCAGCTAGTGCCCGGGACGAAGGTGAAGCCCTTTCCACCCGGAGGAGGGCCAGGTAATAAACAGGCCGAGATTTGAAATCCTCAGGGAAAGCTGCAGTTGCTGCCAACGAATGCACCTTGGTTAAGCCACTGAGCTTTTCCGAGCCTCAGTTCCCCTTCTAGCAACTTGACCATCTCTAGATGCCATTCTAACCCTGACATTTGATTAGCTCTTACCTCTTCTGGCAGCTGTGCAATGCCTGAAATGGAAGCTAAGTGTGGCCACGCCAAGATTTCTGTGTTTAAGGACCTCCTAATTCTGCCCTGGCGCCCTCAAAATCATAAAAACCCTACCAGAACTTATGGTTGCTCTGACAATTGCTTTGTGTGCCTTCATTTCCTTGCAGAAGTTTCAGAGGCCGCTTGACCTTTCACATTTCCTGCCAGGTTGGTCTCTGAACAGGCTGGGGCGCCACAGAGCAGAAAGAAGGCTCTGTTATAAGCGTGGTCTCTATAAGGTAACACAGGTTCTGCTATTCTCATTTCAGAGAAGATGAAGCCCAAGCAGGGAGGCTGAGACCTGCCAGGATAAGCAGCCAGACAATCTGACATCAGAGCCTGTATGTGCCAGCTACTCTGTCTCTTAGTATCTAATCACGGCCCTCTCAGATCTCAGCTCAGTCTCGAGAAACCGACTAACTGGGTTCAGTTCTCTAACTCCTGCCCTCCTTGATCGTTTGGCCTCCTTTGTGCCTGTTTCAGACTCCATTAAATGGGATAATAATTTCTACTGCATAAAGAGTTACTGAGGGATTAAATTAGTTAAAATATGTAGAGTTCTTAGAACAGTGCCTAGCTCATACTAAGAGCTACAGAATTATTACTACTATTTGGAGACTAAAATATGGACTGGGAGATGTGAAGCTGACTAGCATAATAATAATATATTTGGTAAGCACTCAATTGTCAGCACTGAACTGAGCACATTATATGAATCATCTGTTTGAAACATCCTGAGAAAGCCTAGAGGAACACCAGACTATACTATCTGAAACTGCCTCCACTCACACCCTTGTCCTTCTTTCATTTTACTTCATAGCACTTACTTCTACCTGACTCGACTATATATGTATTATTTGTTTGCTGTCCTGCTCAATAAACTACTGCAGTATAGACCCACTAGACTATAAGCCCCAGGAGGCAGGGACTTTGTCCCTCTTTTTCATTTAATGAACAAGTCATCCTATTTAATAAAACCCCAATATGCAAATCAACCAAACAAGGGAATGACTGGTCACTATGATGCGCACTGACCACCAGGGGGCAGACACTCAACACAGTAGCTTCCCCCTGGTGGTCAGTGCACTCCCACAGGGGGAGGCCGCTCAGCCAGAAGCTGGGCTGGCAGTGGTGGGAGCCTCTCCCACTTTGACTGCAGGTGGGCGGTAAGGAGCAAGGGGTCCTGGTCTATGAGAGCCCCAGAATGCGAGAGGGATGTCTGACTGCGAGAGGGCGCAGGCCAGGCTGAGGGACTCCTTCCCCCCTCCAGTGCACAATTTTTATGCACTGGGCCTCTAGTTTTATATAAAAGAAAGCTGAGGCTTATAAGGTCAGGTGACTTGGCCAAGGTCATTCTGTGTACTAGGGGTGAAGCACCCATTCTTGAATACTCTGGTCCCCTGTTTTACAGCCTCCCATTCAGCCATGCTTCTGATTGGGGGAGCTCTAGCTCTACCACCTTTGTGCCTCAGAGGCTTCCTACAACTAGACCTGGAAATCTGCTACCATGAAGGATAAATCCACAAGACTGCTCACCACTACCACCAAATTCAGATTCATAAAGACCAATATTCTCTGTGCTGTGAAGTGCTAGGTAATGACACGGCATATTAAAGAGGCTTAGTTTGATGCACTGAGCGTACAATATTTAATAAACATCACCCTGAAAAAAGTTGGAGGTCTCGGGCTAGCAGAAAATGGCTACACAGGCAGGTGTAAACCACTCTTAAAATCCTCACCAAGAACTGTTAGCACAGGCTTTAGAATCTGAAAGACTTGAATTCTAGTCCTAGCTTTTATCCTGAAGATGAAAGAGCTCTGTAAATTATAAAGGATCATCCACACAAGGGGAATTCTTGTTATTAACTAGGTCCACACCATCACCAGTTAGGTTAAATGCCCAGTCCCTGAGTATAGCTGGGCCCAACACATAATTGGGGGTTGGGGGTAACTACGCCCAATCTGAAGGCAGGGAAACTACCCTTACTCATATACCCATCTGTCCTCTCAAAAGAGGCCTCTGCAAACCAGACACTGAGCCCCAGCTCACCCTGCAGAGGCCGCCATTGGGTACCAAGGATAAAGGTCTCAAGCATCATTTCTGAAGCTAATCACCTAGGCGGAAACTCAGAGCCCCATCCTGCCTGCTCCATGCACACATCTGGGTGGTGGTGATGCTGTGCTCCAAGCCCCAGGATAGGGTCTCTAGGGGCCATCTCTATTCCGCCTGCCAGCTGAGCCCGCCACTGTCTCCCCCACCACCCCTCCTGTTCCTTCCTAGGGAATTCAAGCCCTGCTGGCTGCCTGTCAGCCCCAGGAGCAGTCAAGGCCACTAAGCAAAAAAAAAAAAAGACAGGCATGAAAGGGTCCTAATCCTTCCCCATTGCAAACTGAGCTCCAGCAAAAGCAAGCACCAGCTGCATGAAAGAGGGTGAAATCAGATGGTGAAATTAGGTGGTGACCAGTGGGGAAAGACAGAGAGGGTAGATGGGGCCTCTGATGACCTGGAAGAGATGAGATTGAAAGAAAGTGGGTGCAGAGTGGGGGCACAGTTGGAATCTGAGCCATTACCAAATCTGGGACACGGGCGTATTAGGGACACAGCTGGCCTGACACCCCAGTGATAGGGCTCATGGAAAACATTTGTCTGTTGGGGTGGGGAGGGTAACAAGAGATGAAGAGAGCTTGGAAAAGCTGGGCCCACAGCAAAGTGTTCTGAACAATCACTGCTGAATAAAAACCAATCCTGGTTCCAAAATTACATGAAGAGTGGAGCTTTCCATCCTGCCCATGGTCATAAAATTGTAGTCATTTTAGACCTTTTAAACACAAATGATACATCAAGCATGCTGTAACACGGTGGGAAAATTACTGTTCATACAGTGGGGACTGTTTTTAGTAGTAGGACTTGAATCATTCATTTAAAAAAATACATATATATATATATATATATATATATAGAGAGAGAGAGAGAGAGAGAGAGAGAGCGCCCTGGATAGCATTGTTTAGTAGTTACAGTGTAGGCCCATACACCAAAGGGTCATGGGCTTAATTCCCAATCAAGGGCATGTACTTGGGTTACAAGTTTGATCCCCAGTCCCAGGCAGGGCATATTCAGGAGACAACCAATTAATGTGTCCTCTCTCTCTCTCTCTTTCTCTCCACTTCCCTCCCTTCCACTGTCTCTAAAAAAAGGGAGGGGGGATTACAAAGATATATATATATATTTATATATTTATATTTCTATAATTAAATTAAAATAAAAATTATAAGCATCATGAAGCCATCAGTAAGAAATAGCCAACATCAATATTTTGGTGGGAGACTTCCTTTCAAGTACCATTTCTTACAGATACACTTTTTTTCTTTTTATATGTATTAAATTGTCATACAAAATTGCTAATTTTATAGGTTAAAATGGTCAATTATCAGGAAATTGCATATGATTCAACCTAATGCTTTTAAACTTTTAAATTTTTTTATTTTTTAATATATTTTTATTGATTTCAGAGAGGGAGGAAGAAGGAAAGAAAGATAGAAGCATCAGTAATGAGAGAGAATCATTGATCGGCTGCCTCCTGCACACCCCCCAACTGGGGATCAAGCCCGCAACTCAGGCATGTGCCCTTGACTGGAATTGAACTTGGGACCCCTCAGTCCACAGGCCAACGCTCTATCCACCGAGCCAAACTGGCTAGGGTTAAAAATTTAGATTATATTCTTTTGGAACCAACTTTTTTCACCCAACAATATTATGACATTTGCATCACCATTTTTAACAGTGCCTTGTTATATTTTTATAATAATTAGTGAATATACCATGAATGAGTTAAACCTAACTGTTGGACATTTAGGTTATTTCCCATTCTTTGCTCTTCTATGCTACCTGATAAACACTCTTTTATCTAAATCACACCCGTGATTCTTCTTCTAGTACGTATTGACTGCAGCATATATATTTTAGTTAGAGCATACGAGGCTGCCTATTCTGATTGAGATATAAGCAAAAGAAATCAGATGCAATGAAAGTCTATTTGAAAACACAGAACATGTTTTGGCCTCTTTGACACAATGCATTTTACTTACAAAATTACATTAAGCTCTATCCTATAGAGTCCTCTGTGCACAGTAAAAGCACAAAAATAAATGTAAGTAACAGAAATATATTAGGGTTGGCAAGGTATGTCCTTCCTGCTGTGCAGACACTCCAAGATGCAAGAAGCAGAAGGGAAGGAAGTTGAAACTGTAAAAGCTGGCCTGGTGAGTAGGTTTGTTGTTGTTTCGGGGGTTTTTTAATATATTTTATTGATTTTTTTACAGAGAGGAAGGGAGAGAGAAACTCAGAAACATCAATGAGAGAGAAACATCTTTCAGCTGCCTCTTGCACACCCCCTACTGGAGATGTGCCTACAGCCAAGGTACATGCCCTTGACCGCAATCGAACCTGGGACCCTTCAGTCTGAAGGCCGAAGCTCTATCCACTGAGCCAAACCGGTTTTGGCTTGTGAGTAGGTTTTAAGGCCATGGTCGGCAAACTGCAGCTCACGAGCCACATGAGGCTCTTTGGCCCCTTGAGTGTGGCTCTTCTACGAAATACCACAGCCTGGCAAGTCTATTTTGAAGAAGTGGCATCAGAAGAAGTTTAAGTTTTAAAAAATTTGGATCTCAAAAGAAATTTCAATCGTTGTACTATTGATATTTTGCTTTGTTGACTAATGAGTTTGCCCACCACTGTTCTAAGGTATCCCTTTAGGCCTCTAGATTCACAAAATTTAGGACTGGATAGGACCTTAGAGATCTTCAAGCCAGGTTGCTAACTTTTAAACAGTTTGGGAAATGGGTCCAGAAACTGCAAGTGATTTGCGCAAGGTCACACAATATAGGAGTGGCAGAGTCTAAACTTGAACCTAAGGCTCCCAACCTCTACTATAAGATTATGTTCAGTGCCTTTTTCTAAGTTTCAGCTACCTTTCCCTCCCGAAGCTGGAGGCCAGGCTCAATGCTACAGCCATAAAACCTAGGAATGCCTAAGCTGGAAGGGACTTTAAAGAGAATTTATTGTTAAAAATAGTAACAACTACATTTATGAGGTGTTTACTGTGTGCCTGGCACATCCGAAGTACTTTATATGCATGGCTGCAGTCGGCCTTATAGTAACCCTGCAAAGTATTATTAGCTTCAATTACAGTTAAAGAAACTACAGCCTAGAAATGGTTGATTTGCCTAATGTCACACAGCTTAAACTAGGTCTGTGTGATCCCACTGTCCTCTGCTCCGTACTGCCTTTTTTTTATTTCTTTATTGATTAAGGTGTCCTTATTTCCCCATTATCCCCCCCACATACACACTCCACTCCCACTCATTCCCTCACCCCCAATGCTGCTTCCACAGCTCTCTCAGGAAAGTGGTCTGAAAACGATATGATGAATGAGCCACATCTGCCCTGGCCCTGGCTGGGCAGCTCAGTTGGTTAGAGCATCATCCCGACACACGAAGATCACAGGTTCAATACCTGGTCAGGACACGTACAAGCATCAACCAATGAATGCATTAAGAAGTGGAATAACAAAATGATTTTTCTCTATCTCTTTCTCATATAAAAAAAGTAAAAAACAAAACAAAACAAACAAAAAAAACCAGCATCTGTCCCAAGACCCCAGGGAAAGACTGTTCTGACTCCTGATTACAGACATTCAAAGGAGGGATCCAAGGATCTGACCTCCCATGTTCCGCCCTCCCCCCCCCCAATCCCCTTCTCTCACCAGCTGGAGTGAGCCTAACGACCCAGATCCAGCAAAGCCTCCAGCTCTCTCAAGCTTAACCCACTAATTCTCTCTCTAGGACAGGGAACCCACTAGCTAGAGAACTTCCCAAGAAACACAGGGATAGGCTCAGTGTCATCAGCTAGTTGGGCCCCTTTTAAAGCAGGTAAAGTCAGCCTGGCCCTTCCCTCCCCTCCCCGTGGGAGAGAGCAGAGGAGGAGCTATAAGGAAGAAGGGGGGATTTGGCATCCAGAAATGGCCCAGGTTTGACTTCCCCAAGATGCTCCAAAGCTGCTATGGCAGGACAGTCCCTGAGCTGCCTATCTAGCTTGTCTCAATTTCTTTAAAAAAAAAAAAAGTTTGTATTGATTTTAGAGGGGGAAAGTAGAGGAACACAGAGATAGAAACATCTCTGAGCAAGAAGCACATGGATTGGCTGCCTCCTGCATACCCCGAACTAGGGATAGAGCCCACAACCTGGGCATGTGCCTGACTGGGAATCTAACTAGTAACCTCGCTGTCTCCATTTCTAAGCCTTCCAGAGACTGGGAGGGTTTCAGTGAGGAAGAAAGAGACAAATAACTACAAATAACTGCCAGCCCTAGCTCTGCCAAACATTCACTGTGTGACTCCGAGCAAGTCACTTCCTCGCGCCTTGGTCAGATTGGGCTGCCATAACGAATGGGTGGCTTAAGCAACACATTCATTTTCTCAGAGTTCTGAAGGCTGAAGTCCGAGATCAGGACGGCAACCTGGTCAGGTTCTGATGAAGGCTCTCTTGCTGGCTTATAGGTAGCTGCCTTCTGTCTGTGTCCTTACATGGCAGCGAGAGTGAGCTCTCTGGTGTCTCTTCTTATAAGGGCACTAATCCCATCATGAGGGCTCCTCCCTCATGTCTTCATCTAACCCTAATTACCTCACCAAAGCCCCATCTCCAAATACCAACACATTGGGGTTTGAGGTTTCAACATATGAGTTGGGGTGGGGGGACCTAAACATTCAGCCCACAGCACCCTCTCTGGGCTCCCGTGCCCTCACCAGTCAAAGGGAGGTGGCAGGGCCTACCCAGGATGTGACACAGGGTAGCAAAAAGGATCAAATTATGGGGCAAGGGGGGACAAAAGGTTCTGCAGATTACAAAGCTCACACCTGCACTGCACATGATATTTTTATTTTTTATTTCTATTTGTATTCTGCTTTCAACCAAGCCAAGAAAAATTCTTCAACCCCCAAGGCAAAAGCCTATTGGGAGGAAGTGAGGACACACTGGTACCCCTTTTCTTCATCCAACAAACACTCATGGAGCATCTTCTTTGTATAGGCACTGGGGACCACAGAATGAATGAGGTGACAGCAGCCATAAGAATCACCATCATCAGCCCCCAAATGGGTGATGGCAGGAAGCAGTAAAAAGAACACGGGCTTTCGAGGCAGGCCAGCATGAGTTCAGATCAAAGCCTCACCACTGAGATGCTATGGGAGCTCAGCCAAGTCACTTTCCCCTCTTCCTTATCTACACAATGGGGATGACATGTGCCAACCACTGTATCAACTAGCACCATATATACAACATGTCACTGAACATTCCCAACAGCCCCTGGAGGTATGACTATAATTCCCATCTTACAGGTGAGGAAGTAGAGTCTGAGAGAAGAGAAAAGTTACCCAAGATTACCCACTTAGTGTCAGAGTTAGGATTGAAACCCACATCTGCCTGGCTTTACTGCCAGTATTCTTCTTACTATTTACAGATTACCAGCAAAGGTGTTCAGAGAACCTGCTATGTGCCTAGGTGTTTGACCTGCATTCTCTTATTTAGCTCTCACAACTTTATGAAGTGGGTACTATTTTAATCCCATTTTATAGCGTTGGCAACTAAGGTCGGAGAAGTGAGGCAATTTGCCCAATGTCACACATCTAGAAAGGGGCACAGTTGGGAGCCATGAGTGTCTGACTCCAGAACTCTATCCTTTGCCCAGTACACTATCCCGCCTTTCTTTTGCAATGGAACTGAGGAGGTGTCGTTATCTCTACTTGACAGATGAAAAAGCTGAGGCCCAGGAAGAGGCAGTGATGTGTGTACCTAAGGTTCCCAGCAACACAGCAACTAAGCAGGGACTTGAACCAGGCTCCTGAGTCTTAAACCCAGGTTATTTCCTCCACTCATTCTGCCTGAATCCTGAGCATCAGAAAATATCCCTGACAGCTGGACACTGGGAAACCCTAAACCTAGCACCCTCTATGTAGGAGCCCCTATATATATTGGCCAGGCATGGAGAGTCAAGGGTGCAGGTGAGAAACTTTGCAGACTACGGCCTGGGGAGGGCACCTGCTTACCCAGGTCCCCCGAGGTCTCCCTACACTATGGACCCATAGCTGGGAAGTGGGGAGTTACACAGGAAGCTGCTCCAGGCCTAGGCCCCAGTGGCTGGCACAACTCTCTGCTTTGATTTCGGCTGAAAAACAAAAGCTCATCCTCTGAGCCTAAGTGCTAATTACCAATAACGACATAATAACCATTGTGGGCCCAACAGCCAAACAGCCTGAACTAGAAATTCTGCATAGCTCAGGCTCAGGCACAAAAGATTTGGGCACTCTATCTGAAACTGATGCCCTGGCAGAAAATGTCAGAAGAAAGGATTCAGAGTTGACCCAGCCCAACATATTATCTGACAAATGGAGAGGATGATGACTACTCATGTGATTATGTATTGAGAATCTACTATGTGCTCAGCACAGTGCTAGACCCAGAGAGAAAAGGCTTTATGTATTCATTAATTTACTCCACAAATGTTTCCTGAGCACTTACCATGAACCATACATTGTTCTAGGTAGAGGGAATAGAACACCAAACAAGACAGACAAAAACCACTGTCATCACTGAGCTTACATTCTAGTCAGGGGAGGCAAACAATAAACAAATATTCAATAAAATATAGTATGTCAGAAAGTGATTAGTGCTATGGGGGGGGGGGGGGGAATAAGCCAGGATCGAGCATAGGGAGTGTTGGTGTTATAGCAGGAGAGGGTGTTACAATATTAAATAGAATAATAATAAAAGGCTTTTACTGAGGAGACATAAACAAAAAAAATTAAGGAGATGAGAGAACAGTCGCGAAAGTATTGGGGAGCAGAATGTTCCACGCCAAAGGACCAGCAAGTGGAAAGGTCCTGAGGCAGAAGTGTACCTAACATGTTCAAGGACTTGCCTGAAGCCTACTCTAGTCATGAACAGAACTGGAAGAGGAAAGAAATCAGACACACTGATCACCCACTGTGAACCTGAACTCGTATAAGCCTTAGGACAATCCAGGAGGTAAGGATTAAGCTCACTGTTCTCACCATTTTACAGAGGAAGGAGTGAAACCCAAAGAGAAGTAACTGATTCCACATCAAGCAGCTATAGGCAGGTCTATTGGCCTCTAGCTTTCTCCAGCCTCCTGGCTCCTCTTCTCTGTGTCCTATCTTCCAAATCCAAATTACTTGTTGAGTGAATGAATAACTAACGAATGAATGGATCCTGCACATTCTCTAGTCCTACCCTCTTGATGAATTACTTTATTTTTTTAAATCTTTATTGTTGAGAATATTACAGATGTCCCCTCTTCAATCCCCCTATTACCTCTCTCTAGTGGGTTCCTGCTCCACCCCAGGCCTTCATTATCCTATTGTTTGAGTCCATAGAAAATGCATATCTATAATAATAGCATAATATGCTAATTAGGCCAGACAGACGAACAACCAACCAGATGACCTCCGGGAGGACCTTCTGGGACCACGCTTTGACACCCACTGGCGTGAGGCCAGCCACGGTAGGTGAGATGCAATTGGTCGGGGGCCCAGCTATTGCCCCATGATCACCCACAGAGGGAGACCCAGGCCGCCAACCAGCAGGCTGGGGCGGACGGGCAGGGCCTCCCTCTGAGAGGCAGCCCAGGTCCCGGGTGCCAGAGAGAAGCTCCTGCCAGCTGCCAGGGAAAGAAAGGCCTACTCTTGCACGAATTTCATATATTGGGCCTCTAGTTTGCCCAATATAAGATCTTTGGTTAATCATCTCTTCCCATCCCCTCACCCTCCTTTCCTCTGAGATTCATCTTTGAGGAACTATTTTCTGGCTGGCTTTGACGGATTTCTTGTTCTTGTCTTGACTCAATTATGAGTAACAATAATAATTCCAATGTGCCAACTATAGACTGAGAACTTTCCCCAAATTATCTCATTGAGTCCTTAACTAATCCTATGTGAAGGTGCTAATATTTTTCTCATTTTATAAGTGAAAAAACTAAAGCTCACTGAAGTAAAAAAGCTTGCTAGAGGTCCCCTAGTTAGTAAGTGGTGAGACTTGGATTTAAATCGAGGTCTGTCAGCTCCCAAATCCCTTCTTTTAATCCTATAATATTAGTGGAAACCTCTGACATCAACCCATCCCCTTCCTTTTATTTTTTTTTATCTTTATTGTTCAGTTTATTAATTACATTGTTTCCCCTTTTTTATCCCCCTATATCTCCCCTCCACCCTGTACCTATCCCACCCTCCGCTCTCACCTCCCCCTCCCCACTGTCCTCTCCCATTGTTGCAAGATTTTTGTCCAGTCTCTTGCTGTACTTCCCACAACCCTTTTCTCCCCAAGAATTGTCAGTCCATTCCCTATGTCCATGTTTCTGTTATATTCACCAGTTCATCAGCCTATCAATTCACTTGATTTTTATGTTCATTTGTTGATAGATGTGTATTTGTTGTTCATAATTTATATTTTTACCTTTTTCTTCTCCCTCTTCTTAAAGAATATCTTTCAGCATTTCATATAATATTGGTTTGGTGGTGATGAACTCCTTTAGCTTTTTCTTATCTGCGAAGCACTTTATCTGATCTTCAATGCTGAATGATAGCTTTGCTAGATAGAGTAATCTTGGTTGTAGATTCTTGCTATTCATTATTTTGAATCTTTCTTGCCACTCCCATCTGGCCTGCATCATTTCTGTTGAGAAATCCGCTGACAATCGTATGGGTGCTCCCTTGTAGGTAACCAACTGTTTTTCTCTTGCTGCTTTTAATATTCTCTCTTTATCTTTTGCTCTTGGCATTTTAATTATGATATGTCTTGGTGTGGTCCTCTTTAGATTCCTATATTTTGGGGTTCTGTGTACTTCTTGAGCTTTTAAGTCAGTTTCTTTCACCAGGTGGGGGAAGTTTTCAGTCACTATTTCTTCAAGTAGGTTTTCATTAACTTGCTCTCTCTCTTTTTCTGGCACCCCAATAATTCAGATGTTGGCATGCTTGAGGTTGTCCCAGAGGCCCCTTACGCTATCTTCAATTATCTGAATTCTTTTTGTTTCTTGCTTTTCCAGCCGAGTGGATTTTGCTTCTTTGTATTTCAAATCTTTGACTTGGTTCTTGTGGCCCTCTGGACTGCTTTTGGGACTTTGTGTAATATTTTTTATTTCAGTCTGTGTATGCTTGATTTCTAGTTGGTCCTTTTTCATATCTGTGAGGGTCTGGTTCATATCCTCAGAGGTCTTGTTCATTTCTTTGAGGGTCTCATTCATTTCCTTGTAAGTCTCATTCATTTCCCTGTAAGTCTCATTCATTTCCTGGTTGGTATTGTTTATTTCCTCGTAATTCTCATTAAGTTCATCGGCCTTTTCTAGGAGCCTCTTGAAAAGCCTTATAACCGTGGTTTTGAACTCTATGTCTTGTCGTCTTTTCTCCTCCATTTCTTTCACACCTGATTTCTTTCCATATCTCTGCATGGTGGCTGCTTTATGTGGTAGATATCCTCAAAGGGACAGTGGCTCAGCCTCCCCAGTTACCTGAGGTGGGTACTCTTACTGCAATCCTTTAATTTAAACCCAGCTTGTTGTTGTTAGCCCTAGGAGGGTTTGACCTCCAGGCCAATTGGCTGTGAAGGGAGACTGTGTTCAGGTTGGATGGGCGGAGTCTCTGAGCTGCGCGGGCAGTGTCAGCGTCAGCTGCGTCCTATGCGGCGCTTGTGCACACGGGTCTCTGTTGGATGGGGATGGCTGCAGGCACCTCCAAGAGAAAGCAGCCAGTCTCTTCCCCTTGCCAGACAACTCTGCCTCTCCCCAAATGTGTCTGCACACCCAAAGTCTAGCCCAGGGTTGTAAAATAGATGGTTTCTGGGACCAGGACACAAGTTTCCAGGGGGCAAGTTGCGGGTTTGTGCGCGCACAAACTTCTTTTCCCTGCCTCCGGGTTTCTCCTCAGACTAGGAGACCTCTGCTGCACCCCGCTTCCAGGGTGCATCCCCCGGACCTCGGACCTCACCTAGCGCTGGGGAATCCGTGCAGTGGGACGTCTCCGCCCTCCCCGTTGGCGAAATCCAGCCGGGGTTGCTGCTCCAGCCCTACAGTGCGTGCGCGCAACCAGGACGGCTCCTAACCTGTTTCCGTCTTCAAGGCTGCGCTCCCGCTGCTCCTCTGAGTCTCAGTGTCCCACCTTTACTCTTATTAGTGGAGTTTTCACTCAGCCAGCTTTCTGGCGATTCTGGGTGATGTCTGTTCTGCTGTTATGTTGTAGTTCTTAAATCGTTGCGTGGGGCAGAACAATAGGTGTTTCCTATGCCGCCATCTTTAGAGTTCTGCCATCCCCTTCCTTTTATAAATCGAAAAACAGAGGCGCAGAGAGGGCAGGAAAAGATGGGGGAGAGAGGAAGCCTCCAACCTCCAGTCTGGTGTTCCTTCCACTCTGCCGGATTTTCTCTCTTAGGCCCATTTCATGGCCCTTGCGAAGTGTTAACACTGTCCTACTCCCTGAGGATAGTTCAGGAACTCACAATCTACCTCTACTTCCTCAGCCCAGGGGTGGGTGCCGCAGGACCCTTCCAACTCTGCTTTTCCAAAGTGACTAGAGCAGCATTTGGTCAGAGAAAGGTGCCGAGGGGAAGCTGGCCTCCTGCGGCTTCTGGAAGAGAGACTGCAGGCTTGGGTCCAGGAGGGCAGAGATCATGGGGGCAGGGCCCAAACCAGGCTAAGGGTGAGGCTG
Organism: Antrozous pallidus; assembly: GCA_027563665.1. Taxonomy (NCBI): domain Eukaryota; kingdom Metazoa; phylum Chordata; class Mammalia; order Chiroptera; family Vespertilionidae; genus Antrozous; species Antrozous pallidus. The sequence continues at coordinate 194,520,282 of CM050508.1, forward strand.
GAGTATCCCAGCCAACCAGGAGAGGGGAACGTGGTGGTGGAGGGGGGAGGTGCTGAGCCTCTGGCTTTAAAACGGGTTTATTGGGTGTCATTTGTTTAACAAGAGACTGTATCAAAACTCCAAGTCCCTAGACTGGAATGAGGGAGGGCAGAGAAGGTTCTTAAAGGAATAACACTAGCTAGCTACCTTTGAGGACTCCGACTGCCAAGCACTGGGCTGAGCGGTTTGTCTACATCGTTGCCAATCCTCACAGTAAAATCAGCCCCTTCTACAGCCCAAAAACTGAGGCTCGGAGAAATACAGTGACAGCTAAGGTCAGTCATCACTTCATACCCATTCATAGCATGGCGCAGAAAGGGGTCCAGAGACCCAGGTTTCTGTTGCATGAGCTTGTGCCGTTAGCCACCTGCTCTAATCGGAGGTTCCACAGCTTAGTCACCAGCCTCGGCTGCAGAAGCCAGGAGGTTCCGGGATCCAATTCTGCCCTGACTGTGGGGCCTCCCACAGATATAGGACATCACACTGGCTCTCCTCCTCCTCACCCAAAGAAAGGGGCTGATTACCAGCTTCCAGGGAGTAAAAATAAAGGTACTTTTTTTTTTTTCAAAGTGTTTGTCTCTCATTCAAGGCTGCTGCTGGCTTTGGCCTCTAGCCAGAGAGAAGCTTCTAGGGTGGGGCCTTGGAAGAAGCCCAGGCCTCAAGACTGCGTGTCCTTGGGCCTGCAGCCAAGGGGAGCAAGAGGCAGGAGGGGCGAGCTGGCAGGGGGCCAGGCCCCCTCTGGAGATTTGGGCTTGTTTCTTAATCCTTTCCTTCTTTTGTTGGCCAGACCAGGCTGCCAGGAGAGGCAGGGGAAGCAGTGGGTGGGACCAGGGGGCAGAGCAGTCCAAATCATGACATAATCCTTTCTACGGGTGTCTATTACGTGTGCAAGGCCATTTGTGTGGATTACCTCATCGAAGCCTCCGCCCTTCCCTGCTGACCCCATTTCACTGAGGTGGAAACTGGGGCTCAGAGAGGACAAGTGACTGAAGGCCACACTACGTAAGTGGCAGGCTGGTAGGGAACCCAGGGTGGTGACTCCTGAGAGAGGAGCCACTGGGTTTGACTAGGGCAGGAATGAGAAGGGGAGGGGAGGGGAGGTGGGTGAGGAAAGGGCCCTGGCAGTCTCGGCGAGAATATGAGGGTGCAGGAAGGAGAGAGCAGCAGGTGATCATCTGCAAAGTGACCATCTTCTAAACTCTCTATAGTCTGGGCCCTGGTTCCCTATCCAGCCGGTCTCCCATCACCACCCGTCTCTCCCTTTATGCTCAGGCCACACCAAACCACAGCACATGCCCTGGGCCCACTATGTGGTTCAAAGCTTCACATATGTTCCCTATGCCTAGAAATGTTTTCCTGCTACTACCCATCCAGAGAGCCCTTACTCCTCCTTCAAATCTCAGTTTAAATATCTCTTCCCCCGAAGCCCAGAAAAGTTAATACCTGCTCAGCTGGGCTTGCTCAGAAGTGCTTCATGCTTCCCAAGAAGTAGGAGTCCTATCTGAGTCATCTTTGTGCCCCTGTCACCCAGTACGCAGTCAATGTCCAATAAAGGATGTTGCATTCTTCACTGAATCTTTGGTTTCCTCATCTCCGCTCTCACAGACATTCAGTGACACTGTAGCACTACAACCACGGGTTTCTCCTCACCACACAGCCCCTGTCTGACCCCCACCTCAAATGGCTGTGCTTGCTGCCAGGGTCACCACAAGGGACCTCCAAGGCAGGAATGGGGGATATGGGCCCTGGTGGCCAGAGGCCTTGCCAGTGTCCAGCTCAGACACAGAAGCTACTTGGGAAAACTGAGGCAGAAGGCGGAAAGGAGTAGAAAAGTTGCTTTTTCACCCCAAGCCATCTCTGGTTCCTTCTCCCAGGTTCGTCACTCAGATCTCTCCCAGATCTCACTCTCACCTCTTTCCTCTCCTGCCTGCCCACTGCGCTCCACCGTCACATCCTGCTGGCTCTCACTCCTAAGCAGACCTCACATCCACCCCACTGCTCCCCCTCCCATGACTCAATCCTTGCTTCTTATCTCAGCCATCTCTCACCTGGAGACTTGCCTCTGCCTGTCCCCTCCCATTTGTCCTCTATACCAGTGATCTTCCCAAAATGCAAGCATGACTATGTTATTCCCCTGCTTAATATCCAATGCCCACCCACCCCCATTGCCTCTGGGTCAAGTTCCCCAACTCTCTTGAGCATGTCTTTCCAATCCCATTCCCCTAAGTGCAGGTCATGGCTCTGCAGCTTGGCAAAGCAGGTCCTTCAGCTAGGAATGCCCCTTCTCCTGGGCTTTGCCTGTGAAGCTATTCACAGTTCATACTTCAGTCCATCGGTCAAAGGTGGAGCTGGTGACTCTGTGTCTTTATCCCCCAAACTAGACTCTGAAGACCTGGAGAAGTAGTGGGCAAAGAAAACACAGACTCACCTCTGTCAAAGAGTGGGTGTTAGTGAAAGCAAATTATGTAGAGAGAGCAAAGGACTAGGTGACTGACTAGATGACCTTCCTAGAGGTCTCCTCCCTCCCTTCACCTTACAGATGCCTTTCGGAACCTGTCAGACTAGGTTGCCACCTGCCTGTCTCCATCAGACCCCTCCCAGATCTGGTCTCCACAGTCCCAAGAGGGATATCTTTGTAATCCCCAAATAATATTCATAATTACAACTATAATAACAATAATTGCTATCACTGATTACTCACCATGTGCCTCAACTGCATTATTTAATCTTCATAAGAACTCTCTAGAGTGCCAAGACCAGTTTGGCTCAATGGATAGAGCGTCGGACTGCGGACAGAAGGGTCCCGGGTTCGATTCGGGTCAAGGGCATGTACCTTGGCTACGGGCACATCCCCAATAAGGGGCATGCAAGAGGCAGCTGATGGATGTTTCTCTCTCATAGATGTTTCTGACTTTCTATCCCTCTTCTTCCGCTCTGTCAAAAATCAATAAAGTATATTAAAAAAAAAAAAAGAACTCTCTAGAATCTAGGAGGTAGGTAGGCTTTTATTTATTATCCCCATTTTACAGATAAGGAAACTAAGGCCGAGAGGTTAAAGATTTTGTCTGAGGTCACAAAAGTAAACAATAATACGGGATTCAAAGCCAGGTCTGTCTGACTCTAAACCACTACAGTGTCTGGATTTCTCCTGCCTTCTGCTGTCTTCAAAATTCTTAGCACTGCAGGCCCGGGAGGAGGGTGTGTGTGTGTGTGTGTCTGTTGTGTGAATTTATTCGTTCAGCAAACAGCTCAATAGTTCCGAATGGCCCCAGGCTGGGCATTGGAGACTAACAGAAATGACTCAAACACAGCATCTGTCTCCTCAGGGGAGATAAAAGAGTGTCACACTAAGAATTTGGGCTTTGGGATGAGCAGACTTGAGTCTGAGCCCCAGATTCACCCCTGAATAACATTGTGATTCTGGGTAACTCACTTGATTTACTTAACACTAGTTCTCTCATTCATAAAATGGGGTCATAATGCTTGGGTCACTGGAAGGACTAATTGAGATAATGTATCTAAAATAGCACAGACAACCATCCCAGCATATAAGAAATACCCAATGAATGGCAATAATAAATATTATTGATCAGACATTCTCAGGATCTCGAGGCTGAGATAGGATGTCATTCCCTGGGGCCCGCCCTGAAGCCTCCTCAGCCAGACCCAAGCAGTAACAGCAATGTTAATGCCTAAGCTATCCATGTGCTCATTAAATAATTCTTCAAGGAAAGTGTCCTTTGTTTTTTGTTTGTTTGTTTGTATCTTTATTGTTCAGTTCATTAATTACATTGTTTCCCCTTTTTTATCCCCCTATAGCTCCCCTCCACCCTGTACCTATCCCACCCTCCGCTCTCACCTCCCCTCCCCACTGTCCTCTCCCATTGTTGCAAGATTTTTGTCCAGTCTCTTGCTGTACTTCCCACAACCCTTTTCTCCCCAAGAATTGTCAGTCCATTCCCTCTCTATGTCCATGTTTCTGTTATATTCACCAGTTCATCAGCCTATCAATTCACTTGATTTTTATGTTCACTTGTTGATAGAAGTGTATTTGTTGTTCATAATTTATATTTTTACCTTTTTCTTCTTCCTCTTCTTAAAGAATATCTTTCAGCATTTCATATAATATTGGTTTGGTGGTGATGAACTCCTTTAGCTTTTTCTTATCTGCGAAGCACTTTATCTGATCCTCAATTCTGAATGATAGCTTTGCTGGATAGAGTAATCTTGGTTGTAGATTCTTGCTATTCATTATTTTGAATATTTCTTGCCACTCCCATCTGGCCTGCATCGTTTCTGTTGAGAAATCCGCTGACAATCGTATGGGTGCTCCCCTGTAGGTAACCAACTGTTTTTCTCTTGCTGCTTTTAATATTCTCTCTTTATCTTTTGCTCTTGGCATTTTAATTATTATATGTCTTGGTGTGATCCTCTTTAGATTCCTATATTTTGGGGTTCTTTGTACTTCTTGGGCTTTTAAGTCAGTTTCTTTCACCAGGTGGGGGAAGTTTTCAGTCACTATTTCTTCAAGTAGGTTTTCATTAACTTGCTCTCTCTCTTTTTCTGGCACCCCAATAATTCAGATGTTGGCATGCTTGAGGTTGTCCCAGAGGCCCCTTACGCTATCTTCAATTATCTGAATTCTTTTTGTTTCTTGCTTTTCCAGCCGAGTGGATTTTGCTTCTTTGTATTTCAAATCTTTGACTTGGTTCTTGTGGCCCTCTGGACTGCTTTTGGGACTTTGTGTAATATTTTTTATTTCAGTCTGTGTATGCTTGATTTCTAGTTGGTCCTTTTTCATATCCGTGAGGGTCTGGTTCATATCCTCAGAGGTCTTGTTCATTTCCTTGAGGGTCTCATTCATTTCCTTGTAAGTCTCATTCATTTCCTGGTTGGTCTTGTTTATTTCCTCGTAATTCTCATTAAGTTCATCGGCCTTTTCTAGGAGCCTCTTAAAAAGCCTTATAACCGTGGTTTTGAACTCTATGTCTTGTCATCTTTTCTCCTCCATTTCTTTCACACCTGATTTCTTTCCATATCTCTGCATGGTGGCTGCTTTATGTGGTAGATATCCTCTAAGGGTCAGTGGCACAGCCTCCCCAGTTATTTGAGATGGCTACTCTTACTGCAATCCTTTATGGGTTGTATTCAGTATTTTTGAATTTAAACCCAGCTTGTTGTTGTTAGCCCTAGGAGGGTTTGACCTCCAGGCCAATTGGCTATGAAGGGAGACTGTGTTCAGGTTGGATGGGCGGAGTCTCTGAGCTGCGCAGGCAGCCTCAGTGTCAGCTACATCCTATCCAGCACTCGCGCGTGCGAGTCTCTGTTGGATGGGGATGGCTGCAGGCACCTCCAAGAGAAAGCCACTAGTCTCTTCCCCTTGCCAGACAACTCTGCCTCTCCCCAAATGAGTCTGCACCCCCAAAGTGTAGCCCAGGGTTGTAAAATAGGTGGTTTCCAGGGCCAGGAGACAAGTTTCCAGGGAGCCAGTCGCACGTTTGTGCGACACTTGCGCACAAACTTCTTTTCCCAGCCTCCGGGTTTCTCCTCAGACTAGGAGACCTCTGCCGCGCCCCGCTTCCAGGGTGCGTCCCCCGGATCTCAGACCTCGCCTGGCGCTGGGGAATCCGTGTAGTGGGACGTCTCCGCCCTCCCTGTTGGCGAAATCCAGCCAGGGTTGCTGCTCCAGCTCTACAGCCCACGCTCGCAACCAGGACGGCTCCTAATCTGTGTCCGTCTTCAAGGCTGCGCTCCCGCCGCTCTTCTGAGTCTCAGTGTCCCACCTTTACTTTTATTTGTGGAGTTTTCACTCAGCCAGCTTTTTGGTGATTCTGGGTGATGTTTGTTTTGTTGTTATGTTGTAGTTTCTGCATCGTTGCGTGGCGCAGAACGATAGGTGTTTACCTATGCCGCCATCTTGGTTCTCCAAGTGTCCTTTGTTAACCCTATCTTATAGATGAGGCAATGACGGCCTGGAGAAGACGGGTTAGTGATCAGGTCACACAGCAAAAGAATGACCAAACTGAGACTTCCACTGGCTGCTTCTACACCGGGCAGAGCCAAGCCCTTATCCCAGGGCCCTGGCCAGGCAGCTGAGGAGTCTGAGACTCCTGACTCATAGATTCCAGTCCCAGCTACGTAGGAAGCTGAAAGAGAAAGGTGCTAAAAGAGGGACCCTTTACCTGGTCCCATCCCAGAAGGAGCCCAGGATTAGAAGGAAGCCAACAATTGTCACATGAGGCCCTGAGCTGGCACTTCTCCTTGGCTCCAAGTATGCATGTCACAGATGAGGTCCCCAAGATTCAGGGAAGTGAGTGACTTGTCCAAGGCCACAAAGCTAGGAAAGCAGAAGTACAGAATCCCTCCTCATCCCTCCCACATTCAGCCCTAGCCCTTCCAGCCACCCCTCTTCTGATGAAACCTAGAGGCTCTACCACTCCCTCCCCAGTCCTAGTCTAGTTACCCAGGCCTCTCTCTCTCTGCTAATTGATGGGCTTGGTACTTGGCCCCATATTCAGTACAGAGGACCCAGAACTCAGTACCGAGTCCCCCAACCCCAGGAACTCACAATCTAGTGAACAAAAAGGAAAACACACATTCACGAGCCCCTATGATGCAGGGCACTTTATATCCATTAGCCATTTAATCCAAGGCAAAGCACATTGATGGGGAATAGTGACACTGAATGAATAAACAGGTTCATTCAGAAATATCCATTGAGCACCTACTACATGCCACTATATCCTAGATGCTGGGGATACAGCAGTGAACAGATGAACAAAAAATCCCTGCCCTCATGGGGATTACATGAAGAAAAGAACAAATATACCTGTGTTGGTAGGTGTTAATATTCCCATTTTACAGATGAGAAACAGAGATGCAAAGACCCACTCAGTTACAAATGGCAGAATAAGGATTTTATTCCAGACCAATTTAGCCCCAAAAACGTTTGCATTGTACTGCATGACCCCAAAGTCACATCAGGTAAACACCGGCGAGAAGTCAGATGGTTGTGGCAGGACCCTAACCTCACAGTGTTCTCTCTCAGTCCTTCCACCCCCACTCCTGGGCCTCCCCTTACCCCTCCCCGTGGCCCCAAAGCCACAGGACGCGCATTAGAATCAAGCCCACAGGGCAGCTGTGTAGCCAACCCAGTACTCACCCAGAAGCAGCCATCCGGGTCACACGGCCAATCAGGGGGAAGCAGAGGAGTCATCACCACAGTGGCACATGTAAGCAAAGGACAGCAGTGAGACACAAGCACAACCCACAAACACCTCTGGGGCCCCTCTTCAGCCTGGGCCTGGGCCTGGGCCAGGGCTGAAACTCTGCCCTCCCTCTACCTCTGGGGCTCCCTGGGGCAGATACCCTCTTAGTCAGCAACCTGATAATCTGCTAATCCACCCTGAGCTCATCAGTCCTCCCAGGGCCCAGCCCAACTGGAGGCAGCAGGATCCCTGTGGACAAATAGTAACTGAGCACCTACTATGTGCCAGGTGTTGGAGATACAATATGAAGTAGACAGACATGGTCCCTGCCCTCAGGGAGCCTACAGTGCAGTAAGGAGGCGAGCATATAACATTAGCTGAATTACATCTGTGATGAGTGCTTCAAGGAGGAAATGAGAACTTGGGTTCACATTCTGGCCCTACCACTCATTAGCTTTGTGACATTGGTCCCACTTCTTAATTTCTCTGTGCCTCAATTATCCCACCCCCACCCCTGGGCCTCCTCGATTATTCATCTATAAAAAGGGGATAGCATTAGAACCCACCTCCATGGTTGTTGTGAAAATTAAGTGAGTGAATATATGTAAAACATTTTGCACAATGCTTGGCACACAATACTGTCCATTCGTGTTAGCTACTATTATTACAGGGAACCGTAAGCCTGGGATTTAGAGGGACCTAGTACAGGTCGAGCCACCACCTGCCTGGCAAGGTAGGGATTAAAGAAGACAATGAGAGGGGCCCTGAGCCCATTCAATAAGTGGCGGTGGCATCCTTACGGCTGTTCTCCACACGTCACACGGTAAAGCATCTCAGCAGAGGGGCTATGAGAAGTGTCTCTCCCCACAAACGCATAACCAGAACTGCAGCTTTGGACTGAAAAATACCAGGCACCCACATTCTCACCTGACTCTACAAATGCCTCATCTCCTCTGGCCTTCACAATAACCCCGCAAGTAGACAAAGGTGAAATTATTCCTATTCCCTTTTTACAGACGAGGACAATGAGAAGGGACTCCTCTGTGTGTGTCTGGCCACGTCACTTCCTATCTCCAAGCCTAAGTTAAGTAGGCGAGCCAGGCTTCCAACTGGCATCTGCCAAGATTCTGTTCTCCAGGTCCTCCCTTGCCTTTTCCCTTTCAGTCTCTGCACCACTAGCTGCACAGCCCCAGACACGGCTTTGAACCTCAGTCCCTTCATCTGAAATAGCTGTCAAAGAGCCAGCCCAGGATCCAAGCTGTTCCTGGCCCAAACGCTTCTTCCTTCACCACAGGCGCAGGCACTGCTACACCAACCCCGCCTCCAACCTTTTACCCCATCGCTGACTTCAGCTACAAACCCGTGGGCCAAGAAATGTTTGCACTCAGCCACTAAAATTCGAGTTCCACAGCCCTGGCCGGTGTGGCTCAGTTGGTTGAGCACCATCCCATGCACCAAGAGGTTGCAGATTTGATTCCAGGTCAGAACACATGCCCAGGTTGCAGGCTTGATGCCCAGTAGAAAGTGTGAAGGAGTCAGCTCATTGATGTTTCTCTCGCCCTCTCCCTCCCTCTCTCTTTGAAATAAATAAAAACACATTAAAATAAATAATAAAATTCAAGTTTTATAGGTGGAGAAACTGAAATCCAAAGTTGGCCACATAATAAAGGTTGCCTTTCAGTGTCCAGCTCTTACACCTGAGCAATAGTCAATTGCTACTGACCACTGGGAAAAACTTCTGGTGGGACCCTGACCCACAGATTGTTCCCTCTGCTCCTGTGGGCACTGGCACAGCCTGAATATCCCAGAGCTCTGACTTCACCCAGCAGGTGTCAGACAGGTTCCATAGGTAAGGGGTAAACAATGGGGGTGCAATATGGGCATAGGTAAGGGCTAGTATCTATAGAGGTAGAGGCTCCCCCTTATAGTGAGTCTGGGCTTTGAAGTCAGACAGACCTAGGTTCAAATCCCAGCTCAGCCACTTCCTGGCTGTGTGACTTTGGTCAAGTCAGTTCACCTCTCTGAGCCCCTGTGAAAGAGGGATAATACCTATTCCCTCATGAGGTTGTAAGGATGACATTAGTTAATGTGTATATTGAAGGCTTAGCACAAATTCCATGCATAGTAAGTGCAGCTCTAATTATGTTTAGAGAATGCAGGACATGAACAGGACTTGGGGGCCCATTTCACTTGACCTTGCCCCATTCTGTCCATTTTCCCTCCTGTGGGATGCTGTAGGGGTGGACAAAGTCTCTAAACAGGTCCTGGAGACTATAGCAATGGGTGCTGGAAGACTTTTAGAGACTCTAGGCTCATCTTCCCTTCTTGTTTCACAGAAAGGGAAACTGAAACCCAGGGAGAAAAGTGACTGGCCCATAGACTACAAGGAAGTAAAATCCTGACCCCTTTAATAAACATCTGAATCTTGGGAAATTCTGAATGCCCAATTCCCCCTCCTCCCTTTTCAGGGGACTATCATAAAGGTCTACTCTGCAAACCCCTAGCAAGTCTCAGCCCACCCTGACCTCTGTGGTGAACCATTCGTGGGTATCCTGTTCAGCTCTGTGGCTAGCAAACCGGAACATGGCACACAGCAGAAGCTCCGCAAAGGCTTAGGGCTTAACCCCACGAAGTTCCTCTCTGGCTCCACAGCTTTGCTCAGGCTCCCCTTCCAGGGTTTCTCCTTGTATCTCCCTTCATCACTCCCACCCCAGCCTCTGTCTCACCCTGCAGCTCAGGCCCCAATGCTGGACCCGATCCTAGGCCTCCAAAGGCCTGTACAGTGTCAGCATCTCCCCAGGCAGGCTGGGGTGTTCCTGTCCAGCACCGCCAGCCAGGCTCCTGGCCAGGCTGCACTCTGCAGAGGGGGTGCTGACCCTGTCCTGCCAGGGGCCCCACCCCCACTGGTCAAAGGGGTGGGGCATCCTAGGAACCCTGGCAGCTTCTATTTTCACCTCCGGGCTATAGGAGGGAGGCCAGCTTGGTCTAGACCAGTGATCGGCAAACTCATTAGTCAACAGAGCCAAATATCGTCAGTACAACGATTGAAATTTCTTTTGAGAGCCTAATTTTTTAAACTTAAACTTCTTCTTAATGCCACTTCTTCAAAATAGACTGGCCCAGGCCGTGGTATTTTGTGGAAGAGCCACACTCAATGGGCCAAAGAGCCGCATGTGGCTCTCCAGCCACAGTTTGTCAACCACGGGTCTAGGCAGTGCAGAGATGGGCAGGTCAGCAGACAGACGGGTGTGGACCTCCTTGCCTCACTGAGTATCAGCCACACACCCAGGCCCTCCACCTGCATCCCACAGTGGTGAAACCTGGCAAGCCCTGCCCCACTCTCCCCTATACACAGAGGAAACCTCAGGGCGTCCCCACTCCATTCCTTGTTAAAACACTCCCCCTGGCCTGCTCTCAGAACAGCCACCATTGTGGTCACTGCACATGCATTACCTCATGTGATTCTGCTCATGGCCTGTGAGGTCTGGATTATTGACTGAAGGAATCTGGGGCTTAGAGGGGTGAAATGACTCATGCAACGACATCACACACACAGCAAGGAAGCGGCAGGGCCAGGAGTCAAACCCAGTTTCGCTGCACGCCAAGCCTACAGGGCAGGGATGTCCCCTAGCCTCCCTCTCCACTTCCTACAGCTTCTGGATCCCCTAACTCCCCAAACTTCCACCTCACTCCGCAAAGTCTCTCCTCCCCCATTCCTAGTCCGAATAATAATTCCCATCTCATGACTACTATGGGATCTTGTTAACATGCCCCGGACAGCAGCAGGGTACAGGAGCCATAGCTGAGGTGTCAGTCTCTCTGACACGCAGAAAGGCCTGCAAGACGGAGGGTGATCCGGTAGCTGCTCCTTAGACCTGATCATCTATCTGTCCCTTCTCTCTGCTCTGGCCCCTTCTCCCACCCCATGCAATAGTCCTCTGGCCTCCTCCTGTTGATCTCCCCATCCTCAGGCCTAAACTGGGGTGAAGGTGGGAAGCTTGCTCAAACCTCAGGGCCCTGTGCCAGTGCTCTGGCCCTACTCCCCACCCCCTTTCCGCAGCTGAGAATCTGACCCTGATCTGACACCAGGCAGTTCTCACAGGGACTCCTGGCAGCCCTGAGCCCCGGCCCCAGCCAGGCTCTCCCCAAGCCTCCTCCTGGAGAAAAGGGCTCCAGAAACAGAGAGAAGAGGCTGCCTTCAGTCAGCCACTCCCTTTCCAGTGAAGCCTAGCCATGACCCCCACCCTTCCCCTTCCCAGAACAGCCCTCCCCTCCCCACTTCTGGGGCAAACTAGCACTGGGATCCGTCGGGACAAGTCCCGCCTCCAATTTGTTGGAGGTGAGAACAGTTCTACCCCAAAGAGGTGGGGTCTGCCAGCGGTACAGGTTAGGGGGAGAGAACTCTAGGGGAGAGGCAGAGGGCAGGGAAGGAAGAAACTGGGCTACACAGAGACCAGAGGTGAGGCACGCAGGGAATAGAGGAAAGGAGCAAGCCGGAATCTGAGACGGACAGGGAGACCTCGGAGACCAGAGGCAGAGGGAAGTCCCCTGGAGACCAAGCCTAGAAGGGAGAGTGTGGGGCCGAGCCGGCGCCCCACCTCGCGGGTCCCGCGGTCCGGAAACTCAAAGTCAGTTACGTAAGGACCGGAGCGGGGCGCGGGGCTCCGGGCCCGGGGGGAGAGGGGGCCTCCTGCTGCGCGCTCCCCGCCCGCAGGCTGCAGCCCGCGCTGCGCAGGACCCGGCAGGAGCGTGCGAGGAGCGAACAGGGCGGGGTGGATGGGGGTGGGGGGTGGGGGACCGTGGACTGCACAGACCCGCCCGGGGAGCCTAACTCGAGATTCCCCTCACCTCCCCCCTACCACCACCACCCCTCCCCCGGTAAGGCAGGCCCGGGACCGCCTGCGGCGAGCGTCCAGCTCCGGACCCGAGCTGCCGGTCCTCCTCTCCGGTCGCCGGTGCCCCTCCCCGCACTCTTAACTTCAAGACGCCCAGGACCCTCTAGATCCCCAGCGCGGAGTTTAGAATCCGGGGCGCCTAGACCCCAACTCCCCCAACCCTTAGACTCTGGTCTCACCCTTACCGGGACGGCCTGGGCGCTTGGGAGTAGGTCTATCTGTCCCTCACCCCGTTCCTCCCGAAGACCAGGGGTCTCCCCACGGGTGGTCAAGGCTCACCTGGGCCGGACCGGGCCGGGCCGGGCCGAGCCGGACCGCGTTCTCTCCGTCCGCTGTTCTCTCCCTTTAAGAGGTTCCTGCCACTTTCCCCGGCCGGGGGCCTCCACCTGCACTGACAGGGCAACTCTGGCTGAGGCCCCGCCCCGCCCCGGGAGGCCTTCTGATTGGCGCAGGCAACTGCCAATCTGCGGGGCTGCGGGGAGAACTGGGCGGGGGACGGGGAGCGTTGCAACCGGGAAGGGGCGGGGGCTGCAGGTGCAGCCGGACGGGACGCCTAGCCTTAGGCAGCCGCGTGTTAACCAGAGGGGTTTAAGGGAAGGTTGAGCAGGGAGCTCCTGGATTGGCTGGTATGGTCTCTGACGTCATATGGCAAAAGTATGATGCCATTTACCACGTGGTGGTGTCCCTAGGTCAGAAAGACAGGAAGGAGCGGAGTTGGTCTTAGGTTGACCTAAGAAAGTGAGACACCTGGATCACCTGCCCACCATTTTGTTCTGTGTGACCTTGAGCGAGTCACCTCTCTGAATCTGAGTTTCCTTAACTATAAATCTTACCGCGTCTTCCTGAGCATTAGCAATATAGCAAGCCCAGGTCTGGCACACAGTAGGTGACATTCGGGTGAGGTTCTAGTGAATGTGGGTTCCAGTTCCTCTCATCCGCATCTTGCCACTCCTATCAGAGACTTTCCCCCTCCTGCCGGTTCATCTCAGTGCTAGCAGGTGCTTACATATTCGGGGATCCAAGTCTCCTCCCCAATTCCTCATTTCAAACCTGTGCTCATACAACGCCAATGACGGGAAACTCACCACCTCACAGGCTGGCCTCTTTCATTTAAAAACCATCCTGAAACCTCAAAAGCTCTTCCTAAAATGAAGGCCAAATCTTCCCTCTATGATTTCTGCCCACTGAGAACAAACCTAATCCCTCTTCTATGTAGAGGAATCACAGAATAATAAGATCATTGGGTATTTCGGGTCAGAGAGCTATGGATAGCTAATCACTTTTTTGGGAAAATGGAGAAGACTGAAGCCCATTCTGGGCAAGTAACAGTGATCTTTCTACTACTGGATGCGCTCTGGCAGAAGACTGTCTGGGTCTCAATCTTCAATGCTGCCACTTACTAGCTGTGCATTATTTTGGGTGAGCTACGAACCCTCTCCAAACCAGTTTCCTACTCTGGAAAATGGGGTTAATAAAAGGATTTCCCTCACCCTGGCCAAAATGTCTCAGTTGGCTGGGTGTCGTCATCCTGAGCCTTGAGGAGTTTGGGGTCCCAGTCAGGTCACATGCAGGAGGCAGTCGATGATGTGTCACTCTCACGTTGATGTTTCTCTCTCTTTCCCTCCACCTTCCTCTATCTCTAAAAATAAATGTTTAAAAATCTTTTCCTTTTTTATAAAGCATTTCCATCAAGGGTTGTTGTTAGAATTAAAAGAAATAATCCACGTGAAATACTGAGACTAGTGCCAGTCTCAGGCTAAGCATCCAAAAAAGTGTTAGCGTTTATTATGATTATTGATGTTGATGTTATATCAAGGTCATACATTTATGTATAGCCCCCCAAATTTGCTGAAGCCTCCTCTGACTCAGGTCTTGTTTTAGGCTCCAGAGTCCTGTCCTACCTACCCCCACACCCACCCCTGCCTTTAAGAAGCTCACAGTGTTGCAGAAGAGGGTCTGATTGAGCCCCTAGAACTGAGGGATGCTTTCTGATATAGATGGGTGAGCTCCAACCCACCAGCGAAGTTTTAGTTCCTTTCACCAGAGGTCTCTACACACTTGAGACACTTTCAGACCCTAGCCCCGTGGATCCTGGGGAAAGCTGACTCACACCCAGGCTCCAAGCGCATTGACACAACTTTCACTTGCCCACATCCTCACCTCCCCACCAGGTGACACTGCCGTGGTTAAGGGCTTGCAATTTGGTGGCAGTTGAGTCTTGGCTCTGCATTTTACCAGCTTTCTGCCTTTGGGCAAGTCACTTTCTCTCTGGGTTAAAATAGGACTAATTATAGCTCCAACGCTACATAGAGCTGTGGTGAAAAGCAAATGTTAGGAGAAAACACAAATGCAAATACCCAGCGATGGATCTAGGGTTGTTTTTTCATTGTCCCCACATGTATTCATGCACCCAGAAGAGAATGTCTCAATGTAGCACTGAGGTTTCCTCTCCAGCACGGCCCTCCCCCTGCCCCCCTTCTGACTCCGGTCTTCAATGGAAGGGACGAGGCAAGGAGAATCCTTGCTGAGACTGGGATTCCGCTAAAGGGCGGCCGCAGGCCCCGCCTCCTCCCTGATTGGGGCGGGCACGTGGCTCCGCTCTGCTGGGCCGAGCTGCCTATGGGTGACTCAGCAGGGCCAGCGCCTGCCAGGCCTGATAAGGGTGTGTGCCTGTGAATGCGTGTGTTGGGGGTGGCCAGGGAGGACTCTGTTTCTGAGTTTGTGAGGAGTACCTGTGGGAGTGTGTCTGTCACCTTGATCTTGTGTGTGTGTCATCTCTGTATTAGTGTGTGTGCAGGGGAGTGCATCCTTTCGTGTGAGGGTGTGCCCATGTGTTGGTGACTTTGCATAGAGGGTGTGACTCTTGTTTGTGTGTCTCTGTGTGTCTTAGAAACTAGTCCCTCCCCTCCACTCCACCCCCCCCCCCCAAAAAAAAAAACTGTTCCCGGCCCTGAGGACCTAGAGCGTTCTGCCCTGCTGCAGGCGGCCTGTGTTTCTGGCTGAGGTCGCCTGTGTGCTTGTAAGGGTGAATGTAGCCTTGTTGTCACTGTAGAGCTGAGAGTGGGGGTGCTGTCGCCCTTGCCCCACTGCCCCAACCTGTGAAATCTCCATCTTCCTCCCCAGAATACAAGGAGCAATTTGGTACCTGAGATGCTCTCTGTGAAGGGAGACCTCCGCAGGAGGCAACTGGCATGTAGCGATCACGGTTTTACATGCATTTTCTCATTTGATCTCTGGATCCTACAGCCAACACGTTCAGAAGAGAGTGAGTCTCAGGGAAAGGAGTGACCGTCCTAGGTCACACAGCTCCTAATGGCGGGCCTGAAGGTGGCAAGCAGGAGGCAGGTCTTTCCCTTAAGCTGGGCACCCAGTTTGCCTGGGGCCTGTGGGGGAACTGATAAGCTGAGGGCAAGGAAAGGGACCTGTTTGTGTCTCCCCCTCCTCCTCTTCTGAGCTGCCTGGGCCTTCAGCCAAGTCCTTATCCTTCGGAGCCCGGACGCTGCCAACAGCTCCGATGGGGTGACTGAGTCTTGAGTTGGGTGATAAAGAGGCCAGGAGACTGGTTGGGGGGGAGTGCTGGGGAGGAGATGGAAAAGGCTGAAATGGAAACATCTATTCCTTCAGTAAAGCTTGATTGGCTGCCTGGCCGGCACCACTCAGTGGTTGAGAATCAGTCTGTAATCCAGGAGGTCATAGTTCGATTCCCAGTCAGTCCCCAGTAGGGGGCATGCAGGAGGCTTCTGATCGATGATTCTCTCTCATCACTGATGTTTCTATCTCTTTCTCCCCTCCCTTCCTCTGTGAAATCAATAAATATATATTTAAAAAAAAAAAACTTGCTTGACCACATGATTAAAAACTAAGCACTACTCTGCTCCGTCTGAGAGGAGAAGAGAGCCACAAGACTCAGGCCACAAGAAATGGTGGAGGCTGAAGGCAAAGCTCAGGCCTGAGGTAGGGGGTGTGGCTAGAATCTGTTACTGTTTGAATCCTGACTCCACCATTTACAAGGCACGTGACCTGGCCAGTCATATTTCTCTCCCAGCCTGTCTCCTCATCAGTCCAGTGCCGTCATGGTGCCCATCCTGCCTGCTTTTCCTGACTCCAGGATCCTGGAAGGAAAAGCCATTTGTAAGCTGAGAGTTGCTCTCCATACTTAATGGCCATTCCTGTTGTAAAAAGGCCCTAAAGCAACCATCCACCCAGAGCTCAGAGAGAGGAAAGGATGCCATCTGAGGATCAGGGAAGAGTGCCCGGAGGAGGTGACCTGCCAGCTAGACTTTTACGGTGAGGATGAACTGACTACATGGAAATGGAAGAGCGTTCCAGGTAGAGGAAGAGCCCACAGAAGACCTGAGAGTAGAATAATGAAGATGTGCTCTGGGAGCGGAAAATAGTCTAGTTATATTTGGAGCACAGAGTGTATCATGAGACCAAAGTGTAGAAGGCCTTACGTGCCAGGCTAGGACCAGGGCAGGTGGGGTCGGGAGAGACACTGACATTTAGGGATAGCCAGGGAGTCTTTGGAGTAGCGATAGCCATGTTCTGGCTGGGGTGTAGCAGCCATGGGGCGGGTACTGAGAGGAGAGAGAGAATTGGGGGGCAGGTCGGAAGCCCTCTCCCCAGGAGGATATAGTTGAAACCTGAGACAGACCCATAGGCTAACAGTGAGGCGGGCGAGGTCCTGTAGAGCCCCCTTCAAAGGCGAGATGGGGATTGGCAAGGATGGAGAAAAGACTGCCAGCTGCCCCCGTCCGGGGAGGGACCCACGCATGGGCACAGAGGGTGCCCACCAATGTACATTTGAAGGCTCTGAAAGACCCCACTGTCCGGGCATTCCTGAGTTAGCTGTGGTGTGGAGAGGTGGCCAGTCCTACCAGGAGAACTCCGTCCCAGGGAAAACGTCATCTCTAGAAGCTCCTATTAAAACAGCAACGGATGCTTATTACACATCTGCCAGGTAACACGAACCTGTTCCCGTCAGATACCCCTGTTTTATGGATGCGTAAAATAAGGCTGCAAGAGGCAAAGTGATCTGCTGGCGATTGCACAGCCAGTAAATGGCAAGGCCAGGACTCGGAGGCATATGTCCTGAGAGGCAGGAAAGAGCTGATGGAGGTGTCGGGAACGCTAAGTTTCTGGCTTATGGGACCAGAAACGGGCTCCAGGGAGAAAGAAGGTGTCTGCCGCCCCCTTGTGGTCCCAGAGACATCTGCGCAGAGCGGCAGAGCCCTAGATGTCCAGGCTGCTTGAGGGAAGCTATGACGAGCGCCATGCCCCAAGGAGAGTGGGTGCATGTATGTCATTTGCGAGGCAGGGGATTGTAGTGGAAGGGCGGGCTCTCAAGTGGGACTGTCCTAGACTACAACTCCAGTTCAGCACAATTTGTGAGACCCCAGGCAAGCCTCTCACCCCTGTGCTCTTCATCTCCCCTCAAGGCCTGTAAGAGGATTAAAAGAGATAGTCTTTACTCCCGCAAAGACCCTTCATAGCCTTTATGCAATCTTTGCAGTTGGGAAAAACCAAAATCCAGTGATAAGCTACAGGATTGTGGAGCTGGAAGCTGGAGGGCCTCTGTGAGAAAAAAAGAAAGCTGCCCTGGTCAGTGTTGCACAATGGTTAGAGCATTGGCTCACAGACCGAAGGGTCTTGAGTTTGATTCCCAGTCAAGGACATCTACCTGGGTTGCAGGTTCACTCCCCGCCCTCGGTCGGGGTATCTGTGGGAGGCAAACTAATCGGTGTGTTTCCCTCACATGGATGCTTCTCTCTCCCCACTTCCTCCCTTCCAGTCTCTCTGAAAAGCAATAAAAAAAATGTCCTCAGGTGAGGATTCATAAAAAGAAAAGAAACAAAAAAGAAAGCTAAACTAAGAATACAAAATGCCTGTAGCCACTCAAGCTGGAGGACACTGGTTCCGGAGGGGGCAGTCAGCATGGAAAGAGATGGTCTTAGCCAATTGATGTGAGTGTATTTTGCTTTGGCAAATGTCATAGAAAATATGACCCTGTGAACACAAGGCCAGGGTCCCTCCTAGGGCCTATGCAAGTGTGAGGCCTTGATTAACACATAAGCCTCCTGGTGAGTTTATCCCTAGTCAAGTATGAGGTCCCCATGGGAGATTTGGGGATTCTGAAGGCAGAGCAGGCTCTGGATTCATGTCTCCCAACCACTCCCAACCCTCCCAGCCTCCTGTTAGGCATGCATTTCACTGAGGACTTCCAGAGCTTCTCACTGGACCTGAGTCCATACTCACCACACCTTCGGTGTGGCCACATCCCAGCAGTTGGGTTGCTCCAGCCGGGACTGCTCAGGGACCCTCTGTTCCATCCAGTGAAATCCTCCTTTGCTTTTCAGGTTTGGGGATCCAAACCCATCAACCCCAGAAGAGTTCTCTGCCTGCCCTTGCCTCCCAAGGCATCGCCAGCACTCTGCTTGGACAGAGGCCTTTGGTCAGGACACAGCTGTTCTCTGAGTCCTTACAGTGCTATCAGCCTAATGTTGCCCATATGTGGTCAGTCCAGATGGACACATTCTGAGCCTCCTCTGGCAGCCAGGCCTGGAGGGTGGGGGGTGGAGGGTGAGGTCAGTGGGAGATAGAGAGAGGACTCAGACCCAGTTCCAGCCCTCCTCTAGCTCACAATCTAGTGATCAGTAAGACATGGACTGAATCTTAAAACTTTTAGCACCAAGAATAACTTAGAAAGAAATTAGTCCAGGTGATTGTCAAACTCTTTGAGAAGCTCAATGTGGGAAACAGGGGTTTATGTGCTTGGCCTCTCCCAGCCCTTCTAAGGAACTATAGTTGGAATCACTGTTCAAGTTCAAGCTCTTTGCTTTAACACAGGCCCAGCAAGGGTAAGAGGTGTGACCTAGGTTACAAAATAGTTAGGGGCTGAGGCTGGACTCGAACTTGGGTCTGCTTGATTCTAGGTCTGAGGCTCTCTGCTCAACCTCCATACTGAAGCATCACTTCCCATCCTTGACTCGCATCTCCACGATCTCGCTCTGGATCTTCCAGCCACACAGCACAGCCAGAGTGGCCAAGTGAAGTTCAAAGCTGGCCCGTGGGAGTGGGACAGTAAAGAAGGGGTCCTCTTGGAGTCCCCACACTGGAACAAAGGCAGAGAATGGACTTTTGTCTGTTGGTTCATTGCTATCCTCAGACAGCACAGAGCCTGCCACCCTGTTCTCAGTATATGTTAGCTGAGTGAATGAATCTGAAGCAGTAACTTAGAGTAGAGGAACCTTCCTGAGAGGGAAATCATCTCTCCAGGTTGACCTCACCCACCTCTGGGCATGCCTCCTGGTGCCTTGGGGGTGGGATCTGGGCTGGATTTCCTGCAGATCTTATTAGACCTTCAGCTTTGCTTATCTTCCTTCTTCTCTTCAGAACAATGTCCTTTCTGAGGAAGCTGTTTTGTGACTCTGGGAAAGTCACTTCCGCCTCCATTTCCTCATTTGTTAAAAATACACCCTTTACAGTGTTGTTGTTTTTCTTTCTTTTAGAGGGAGGAGAGAGAAACATCTATTTGTTGTTCGGCTTATTTGTGCATTAATTGGTTGATACTTGTATGTGCCCTGACAGGGGATCAAACCTGCAACTTTGGCACATCATGACAATGCTCTAACCACCTGAGCTCCCCAGCCAGGGTACAGTGTTGTTTTGATTATTCAACTGATATACCTATTATAACTTTTCATGCATCAGGCATTGCATAAGGCACATGCGATTGAGAAAAATAAATGAGATCATAGCTGCCAAGTACAACATTGCCTGACACACAATGGGTGGTCAGCCTGTGCTAGTTCCCCACCCACTCCCTGGTGTCTCTTAACAGAATGCTTCCCTCATTCAAGACCCTCTTTCCGGAACCAATTCCGGTCCACAGCTTTCAGGGATGAGCAGAGGGTGGGGCAGTTGGCTAAACGAGGGACACCAGAAGGGAAAAAGGAGTAGGAACTAAGTAAGGGTGCTGAGGACAGGCATGGCCAATAGGTGGCAGAAGCATCCGTGGAATAAGCCTGTCTCATAGAGGTGCCTGTTCACGTCTGCATTTTACTCAGGGCAGCAGCACAGTTACAAACTAACTGTCCCCTCCCGCTGTGTCCTCTAGCCACAAGCCTTCAAGATCTTGGCACAGGGGCACCTCCAGGCCCACGGAGTGTCCTTCCCAGGGCCGCCAGGATGAGTAGGGTTTCCGTCGGGTGTGTCTCTAGAAGTCAGAGGTTCCGTCCATTTGTGACTTTGGTAGACGCTGCCTGAGGGGATCCCGCTGCCAGGGGCTGCCTCTCCTCACTTTCTCCCAGGCCAAGTCGTTTGGCTGTCTTCCAGTGTAAGAACATCGTTGTATGAACGAGCGTGTGCCCCAGTGGCAGGTGTGTGCACAAACAAGGGCATATGCATACATGTGCATACCTATGGTATGAATGCACATGAGCAGTATGTATGCAGATGCCAGTCTTGGTGACAGAGCAGAATGTACCTGACGATGTGAAGAACTGTGTGGAGAAGATGTTTGTGTGCACAGTCAGGTGTGTGCATGTGTGGCCTCTTGTTCAATGTGGGTCTGTGTGCATATGACTTTCTACCCCTTTCACCTTCTCCTCCCCTCTCCCCCCTCCCCCCAGTGCAGAGCCTTCTAATCTTTTGGGTCCTGGACCCGCACTCCTGGCACCACCAACGAATCTCACCACAGGGCACATGGTGACACATGGTGCATTCTCTGTGTTGATGGCTCTGGGATCACCTGCAGACCCCCCAGGGATGCCCCTGGGTAAGGAGTACAGTCAAATGTTAATAGAATGGGGAACTGTGGGTGATGGTTTCTCCCCTTCTCTTCAAGCTCATCAGATTTCTATGTTGAACATTCTATGACAACCCTAAACGCTACTAAAGAAAAAAACCGTTCCTTCCCGAAGTCTTTCCTTGTCCCCTCAGGGCATGGCGCTGTTCCCATGCATCTGGCAATGCTGGGGGGGGGGGGGGAGGGGGCACGAAGGGGGGGGGCAGCAGCCAGCTGAGGAGAGTAGGTCTTGCTCAGCGCTGGAGAGCCCTGATGGCAGCTGTAGGTCATCCAATCAGGACAAAGGGCAGAGGAAGCGAAGCTGGCCTGGAAGTGTGATGAAGTTGGCACATGACGGGAGTCTGCCCTGTGTACTCCCCTTCTCTAAGAACCGCCTACCCTTGGGCTGGGCCTCCTGTAGGGGCTCCACTTCTTACCCCCCAGAGAGTTTGAGGTAGCAGGCAGGCAAGATTGAATTTAGAATCCGAAAATTCCCCACTGGGGAGGGACATAGAGATCATCTAGAGATTTTTCAAGCAACTAACAGCTCTCGAAGGTTAAAGGCAGAGTGTGTTTCCCTGATGATAATAGTGTGCCCTAGCTAGCACACACAGCTGTTGTCTTGTTGGGCCCTTGGGATAGTCCTGGTAATTTAGTTATAATAATCATTATCAGATTTATAAAAGAGGAACCTGATACCCATAGTGGCCACACATGTGCTTTTCCTTAGGGAATAAGAACTCTCCAGCCAAAACTGGTTTGGCTCAGTGGATAGAGTTCAGCCTGTGGACTGAAAGGTCCCAGGTTCAATTCCGGTCAAGGGCATGTACCTTGGTTGCAGGCACATCCCCAGTAGCGGGGGTGTGCAGGAGGCAGATCAATGTTTCTCTCCCATCAATGTTTCTAGCTTTCTATCCCTCTCCCTTCCTCTCTGTAAAAAAACAATAAAATATATTTTAAAAAGAACTCTCCACTGTGTACAGGGACGAACATTAACACCCAGGGCTCCCTACCATGCTGTGCAAACATCCTCACCATCAGACATGTTCTGCCCAGCTTCAGTGGGAGCTGGCTCTGGGTGGAGCTGCCAGGCCTGTGAAGTGTCTGTGGCCTCTCTGGGAGCAGGTTGAGGCCAAGCAGTCAAGCCCACCTCCCCACGCTGGCAGGTCTGGTAGCCAGGCTGCTGCCCGCACTGTCTGCGGCTGAGTGGGACTGAGATCCCAGCCCACAGCCTTGGTGCGCCTCATCTGGACACGGCAGCCCCAGGTGGGAAGCCCTGGGCTGAGGCTCTGGTTCTCTGAAGGAAGGTTGCCCCCGAAGAGGAAGAGGGGCTCTGTGCCCTGGTGCCCTCTTAATAGCCTGGTCACACATGGTGGGGAGGCAGATCCCACATCAGGAAGTGTTTTTTCCAGAGAGTGACTTATGGACCAGCAGGGCCAGCACCTCTTTGAGAGAGAGAACACTGAGGAGGTGGGGTTCTCTTGGAGCATCAGGGCCTAATTCCCACCCCAGAGCTGCCTTGTATGCACAAAGATTTGGACCTTTTACAGTCAGAGGCAAGGTCACCGTGGGGCAGGGGATGGAAGGGAGGTGGGAGCAGAGTGGCAGGAAGGAGTTAGGGGGTAGGCAGGGATCTGGAGAACAAAGGATTAGATTAGGGGGGTTGCCACAGGGAAGAGGAGGAACCAACTTGGAGGGAGTTGGGGGAGGGAGCATGCCTTATGTATCCATCTCTCCCATCAGATGGGGTTCCCAGCCTCCCTTTTTTTAATTTCACAAAGGAAGGGAGAGGGAGAGAGAGAGAGAAACATCAATGATGAGAGAGAATCATTGGTGGGGTGCCTCTGGCACACCCCTACTGAGGATCAAGTCAGGGCATGTGCTCTGAGTGGGAATCAAACCTTGACCTCCTGGTTCATACATACATCGGCACTCAACCACTGAGCCGTGCTGGCTGGGCAGATGGGGTTCCTAAGGGACAGTGTTGTATGTACCGCCAAGACAGGTCCTGAGGGCAGAGCTATTCTTCTCACTCTGTGAGCACGCAGATATATCTCCTCCAACGTCGCCCCCGCTTCCCCCCTCACACACACATGCACACAAGGAAATCACAGAAGGTGAGCAAAAAACCCAGCCAGAGGTGTGGACACTTGAAATAGCGCTCACTTCGTTGGGAAAACAGAAGGTTGGGTCCTTGGTACCAAGATGGGCTCTGGGATTGGCAACAAGCCAGATGTTTGAGTCACGCTGCATTTGTGACAGGCCTGCTTCCCTCATCCCCATTACAAACACCAGACCCCAAGACGTCCCTTTCCTGGTCTCTGAGCGTTTTACCAATAAGTGTTTGTTTCTGGGGTCAAGGAACAAGAAGGAAATGTCTCTATTCTCTCCCCGGATGGCAGAACCCATCAACTTCTACCTCTGTCCCTCCATTTCATAGAGGCCCAGAGAGAGCCGGAGACCCGCCCAAAGTTACACAGCCAGGAAATGGATGACGGAGTCAAGCCCACATTCCCTGTCTCCTGGCTTGAGGTTCATTCCAGGAGATCCTAGGAGCTGAGTCCCAGCAGATGGATGTCACCGGCACTGACACCCACACGCGACTCCAGCCTCGTGACTCGAACATTCAGGCCAGGAGGTCTAGGCCAGAGCCACCCAGGGCCCTTTCTTCCCTCTCAGGCTGTGCCCACCTCTTGGGTCCCTGGGAGAGCGGTCCCGGGAAGGACCAGCGGGGACAGGCCTGTGTAAGGTACTGGAGGAGAAGACATCCTCTTGAAAATGTTTTCTCCGGTGCATTCTGCCCCACCGTCTGAAACGCGAGGAGAATGGTTAAAAGAGGAAGCCCTGCAGCATTAAGAGACGAGTCAGGGCACGGATAACCTTAATACTATATAAGATTAAAAAGCTCAATTTGTTGAGCACTTACTATGCAGCAGGTGCTTCATTCAGCCACGGAGTAGAATAACTACCATGTGCAGTGCCATTTGCTGGAAACCCTTTATATATATATATATATATATATATATATACATATATATCATTTTTAATATATTTTATATATTTTTTACAGAGAGTAAGGGAGAGGGAGAGAGAGTTAGAAACATTGATGAGAGAGAAACATCAATCAGCCGCCTCCTGCACACCTCCCACTGGGAATGTGCCCGCAACCAAGGTCCACACCCTTGACCAGAATTGAACCCAGGATCCTTCAGTCTGCAGGCTGACGCCCTATCCACTGAGCCAAACTAGTTTTGACTCTTCACAACTTCTTACCAGGGAAGCGTTGTCATCCACGATCGAGTGAAGTGACTTGCCCTCAGTCCTACCGCAAAGTCGTGGCAGGCGGTGGGAACATTACCAAACCAGCAGGTCTGCCAAGGCAAGGAGAAATGGATGGGAGAAGCTGCCAAGGTCACAGCGGTTTCTTGGCCAGCTGGCATGTGGCTCGGCTGCCAAGGTGCTGAGGCACAGAACCTGGCACCAGGAAGGCTCAGTTCATGCCTGTGAGCTGGGTGCAAGGTCTCCCTCGAATCTCCTGTATAATCAGTTTCCTCTCTGCGCGCAGGAGGAGGGAAACAGAGGAAGGGGACTTGACAGACCCAAGAGGGCGTCCTCGCCGGCCCAGCCATCGATAGGCCATGTGGCCTTGGACAAGTCATTTCCCTAAGTCTGTTTCTTCATCTGGGAAATTGGGGCCTTAACAATAACAAAGCCTACATCACGGTCAGCTGTGAAGATTAAATTCCCGCAGGTGAAGCGCCCAGAGCACTGATGAGGACCACGTGCTGCGTGTGACCCATTGTTAATTACATGGACTTCATTCGCACTGAGATGGCTGTGAAAGCGCTCTGCACTCTGGGAAGAGCTGGGCCCCAGCGGGGGCTCATGGCCAGTGGTGATCACAGAGCTAGGACCTGGGGAACCCCCAGCCTAGCCCTCTACTCCAGCAGGATGTCCACCTCGAAGGCTCCCCCTGGCCGCTTTCAGAATTCCCAAACTGCCGGCCGCCAGACGCACACAGCCCAGTCTCCTGTCTCCCCACATCTGCGAGCTCCGGAGTGGGAGTGGAGGAACCGGCTGACTCTCTCCCCCCAGCACTCTGTGCTCAGTGCCCAGAAATGAAAGGAAAGAATGAATAATAATGAATGAGTTAATGAGAGGGAAAGGTGTGTGTCTGTGTTCTGTGTGTGAATGCAGGGGTGTCACTGCCCAGGGGCTTTAGGGCCTCTGGAGCTGTTCCCACTTGGATCTGCGGCAGTTGCCAGGCAGGGAAGGCAGTCGGGCCAGGGCCCAGGCTCTGGAGTTGCCGCTGCAAACAGACAGGGCTGGTCTTTGGTGGGAGCCTAGCAGGCGCCCAGCCTGAGCTGTTGCTCCTCCAAGTCCTCTCAGGATGCTGGGGGCCCCTCTCCACCTGGAAGAGCATTTCAAATTCCAAGCCAAGCAAATGTCCTTAGACAGCTGCCTCTGCAGCCCCTCCTGGTCACAGAAGAACCCTGTCTTTGGGATCTGCTCGGTGCCGGGCACTTGCATTATCCAGCCCTCAGAGGGGAATCTTGGAAGTAAAGTGACTTGCCTATAATCATACTGCTAGCAAGTGGCCAATAAGCAGAAAAAATCAGGATTCTTATGAGACTAAGCATCGCATTAGAGCCTGACCCATTCCTTGGACTTTGATCTAAGAAGACACAGAAGCCCGGAGAGGGCAAATCCCTTGCCTAGGTCACACAGCCAGTTAGCTTCAGAGCTGAGGTTTGATTGCAGGTCAGGTAGGAGACTGAACTTGAGGACTCTGGCTTACTCTCATCACTCTCCTGCCCTCCCACCCCCAACCGCTCTTATATGACACTTGACATTATCCATCACTCCCTCCCTCTGGGAACGCCCTCCTCCTCCAGTTTCCATGGCAGCACATCTCCCCATCCTCCCCCAGCTTCTCACTCTCCACAGTGGCTCCTGAGCCTGGAGGGATCCTTAGGCTGGGTCTCCAGTCTCTTCTCCTATTGCTGCCCTGGAGGCTCATCTACTTTCCCTCTAGGTCTCCAGCTCTGACCTTGCACTGCAGGTCCACTTGTAAATAATAGCAGTGATTAACCATGTGCTAAGAGCCTACTTATGCCCTGTACTCTATACAGCAGCTCCCCAAATGATGCCGTTTTCTTCAGCATCGGTTCATTGTAACAGTGATGAGAGAAGAATTGATTCCCAGCTGAGGCCCGTCTGGGGTTTGCATGTTCTATCCGTGTGTGTGTGTGTGTGTGTGTGTGTGTGTGTGTGTGTGTTTGGGGGGGGGTGTTTCTGGATACTCTAGCTCCCTCCCACATTTTAAGATGTGCATGTGAGGTGAATTGACACGTCTAAATTGTCTCAGTGTGTGTGTGTGCGTGTGCGTGTGTGAGATGTGACCTGTGATGGGAGGACATCCTGTCCACCTTGCACAATGAGCTGGCTGGAGAAGCTGTGGCCACCTGTGATCCTGAACTAAATAAGGGAGTCAGAAAATAATCATCTTACTTGTTTTTATTATTCTTCCTTTCTTGATTTTGATGTCTAATATTAGAAGCATTTGGGGTCTTTATTTAGGATCTAGAGGCCCAGTGCACAAAATTTGTGCACAAGTAGGGTCACTAGTGGCTATTGGCTGCTGGCGAGGGCCTCCTGCCACTGCTGCCAGCCTGGACTTCCCTTCCTATGGTTGCCCGGCCAGCCCCAACCCCTGGTCAAACTCCCAGTTGAAAGCACAATTTGCATATTAGGCTTTTATTCTATAGGACAGTGTGATGTTTTTGTGGCCAGAAATATCCTGTAGGAACTTTAACTCTTGCTTATATCAATTAGCCTATGTAAAATGGTTTTGTTATACATCATGTCCCTTAAAGTAGCACTTTCCAAGAAACTAGAGATGAATTTAAGGGAGGACTTGCTGTGCATTAACTCATCAAATCCTCAGAGCCTCATGAAAGATGTTTATTCCACAGATGATCAAACAGAGGCACAGAAAGAGAAAGCCAAGATCTGACTCCAGCCTCAATCACTACTTCTCTTACAAGAGATATGAGACTGTAGGAGGCAATAATTTCCTAGAAGAATGGGAATTTGGGGGAAATCGGATCTATACTAGTTTGAGAGCCCTGTGATGTTCTAGAATTACACTGTCAATTTGGAGCTTTAAAATGCATCATGTTCAGTACATTTTTTATACATTTTTATTTATTTCCGAGAGGAAGAGGGAGGGAGAGAGAGATAGAAACATCAATGATGAGAGGGAATCATCCATCAGCTGCCTCCTCCAGGTCCCCTAGTGGTGATGGAGCCCGCAACTCGAGCATGCACCCTTGACTGGAATCGAACCCAGGACCCTTCAGTCTGCAGGCCAATGCTCTATCCACTGAGCCAAACAGGTAGGGCTTCAGTACATTTTAAATTGTGAAGAGTTACAGAGCGTCAGATGGAGCAAAAGTTCATGGAAAATTGCCCTTTTCCTTCAAGGCTTTCCATTTAGTTTTAAGTCTTCAAAACCTCTTCCCAGGGTTCTACAGACCTTCTACTTCACTAATGTCTGGAATTCATCATTAAATTCCTGGAAACTTGGACCCTGGAATTCCACTGACCCGAGTTCCACTACAGCAACAAGCTCTGTGACTTAGGGTGGGTGGCTTGGCCTCTCTGTGCCTGACTTCTTGTCTACAATAAGGGTAATCGTACTACTCCCATCACGTCCCCCAGGAATGTCATCAGACACGTTCAGGTAAGCCCATGCTCCAGCTGCACACACCTTCTCAGGTCTGCCAAGCACTTGAACATTGCCCTGTTTTTGCACACGCTGTTCCCTCTTCTCAGCGGCCAACTCCTAGTCATGCGTCGAGGCCCTCTGACCCTTTTCCACCTCTTTCAGAACTGCTACAAATGTTTCCGTGAGAAGCTAGAAAAGGTACTTCCCTGTGACACCCTCCCAGGGAGATGCAGTCGGCATTCACGCTTTGTCTCCAGCACCAGACTTTCTGAGGGCAGGGCAGTAACTGACTCATTTCCAAGTCCCAGCGCCCAGCGTGCTCACAGCCTGGCATGGCATACGTTTCAGTACTTTCGATGCTTTCCCTTAAATGCACTCGGTCTGGACCCAGCCCCTGCTGACCCCAGGACAAATTTATGTGTGAGAAGTAGCAAAAGGGAGCCAGTCTGTGACAGCCACAGAAAACGGTAGTGAACAGACCTGGGGCGACCTCGAGCAGCCTCTTCTAGGAGGAATGAAAGGGGACACAGTGATTGCAAGGAAAATAAACAGACTTGGTCCCAACATCACCCCCTTCGGGAGTCTTCCCCGGTTCCTAAATTGGCTGCTTCCTCTGACATCTCCCCAAGGCATTCACACGAGGGGTCCCAGAGGATGAGGAGTGTCCAGGAGTGTTCCCACCTTGCTGACACCCATCCCCATTCAGACACAGAGATCCCATGGTTACAGGCTCCATCTGAAGGGTGAAAGCGAGCAAGGATCTCAGACCTAGGTAATTTAGCAGGCGGGTCTGAGTGCTGGCCACAGCTCCCCATCTTCCCAAGGCACTAGGGGGGGCCTCTCTCGGAAGAAGGAAAGTCCCAGGTCTGCAGCTTCCGGGGACCCTGAGAAGGGGACTGTGCATTGCCCACTAAGGGTATCCTTACTCTTAATGTGCCCAGAGCCCACCCTGGTGCCTCAGCCCCCACCTTGCTGAACGCCAGTTCAGCCCCCGCTGAGTGACAGCCTCCCAGACACAGGAAAGGCTTTTGTTCCAAGGAAATGGCTGTCAAAGGGAGAAGAGGTACATTGTTTCCCCCTTCACCCCTCCTTTTATTTCATTTTTCTTTTTTGCTTGAGACAGACGTCAATTTCTTTCCATCTGTCCCCCAAAGGAAAGATGATTAAATGTTTTTACAAGGATGTCAGAACACTGCTTCAATAGGGAGCCAGGGTGCTTGACGAGGCTGCGCGTGTGTGAGGAAGGGGAACGCGGGAAGGGGGGAGGGGAAGGGGGGAGATAAATCAAGAGGAGGCCAGGGACCAAGAACAGACCCTGGTACCTGGTACCTGGTATCTGGGCTTGCCTCAATAACACTCCAAACTAATAAAATGAAATACTCTCTGCCTGGCTCTGGGTGGACCTGCCTCTCAGCAACTTGAAGGGGGCAGCGAGAGCAGGTGGGGACCTGGGGGTCCAAGGAAAAGGCATAGGGGGAAACGCACTGACAGGAGCACATAGGCCGTTCCAGCTTTCTGGAAACACTGGACACAGTGGGGGCAGCCAGATGTGGGGGGAGAAAGGATTTGGGGAGCTTCTTCTCAGGAGCCCCAGGCCCGGAGCAGGGGGTAGGGAAGTCTGCACTGGTGCTTCAGATGCCCGCCCAGTCCCCAGGGCACTTACCCTCCATGGAGCTCTGACCCACAGTCCTCTGTCCCGCAGCACCTGGGCCAGAAAAGCCATGGTCCTGGGGAACCCCAAAGGCACTGTCCACTGACTTCAGGACCTAACCTCACAGCAGAACCAGCACCACCACCTGCCTCGGCCCACCCACCACCACCCCTTGGCCCTGAGACCAATCAGCAGCTTCGGTTTGGGAACTGAAACCACAAAGCCCCCTTGCTCCTTTCGAGCCCCCACAGGGAGTCACGCTGAGAGTCCACCCCAAACGGGCTGTTTTGCTATCTTATCCTGGGGCCATCCACCCTGCCCCCGTGTCCTGCCCCAGCCCCGCGGAGGTGCAGCCCTGGGGCCCTTCCTCCATGCTGAGGCACCCTGCCCATCCCAAGGAAATGGCCGCCAAGGAATGAGGAGGTACGTTTTTTTCTCTCCCTCTCTATTTTCCTCTTCTTTTCATTTATAGAGATGGCAAGCCCGGCCTTGAGCCCCACCTCCTGCTAGAACTCAGGGCTGGGCCTCCAGCCCACAGCTGAAGCCCCTGTCCCCTGCACACAGGCCCTCTCTCTGCCACCCAGTCTTGAGCAGAAGCTGCACCTCCCTGTCCTGTCCTTGGCATTTGGCCCGAGAAGAGGCCCCTCCTCACTACACAGAGGCCTGACCTTGCAGCTCAATTCTCCAGCCACTGTCCCCTCCGCCGCCCCATGGGTCCTGGTCGGGCATCTTCGGGGCTCAGTCCGCATCCTCACTGGCAAGCCCAGCTCTGCGTTAGAACTTGAAGCTCTCCCCGCGGTAGAGGCCCTATGTATCTGCCCAGTTCTAGAGCCACAGGTCCTCCTGCCCGGCTCCTCCTCCGCCCAGAGCCTATGACCGGACCCTCAGTCCAGAGGCACAGCCCACCGCCCAGCCCTCGGCCCCGCCCCAGAGATCCACCCCCAGCAGGGCCCCATCTCTCGGCTCCTGGCTTATCTCAAGCCTGACAGAGACCCCCCCTTTATCCTCCAGCGGCTCCCTGGCCCCGCCCCCATTAGCACTCGGTGTGACCCCCAGGTCGCTCCGGAGGGGTGCGCCGTGGGCCGGGCGGGCCCGGTCAGGCAGCGGTGCCGCCGGGCCCCTCGGACGGGGTGCAGGCGGTGATCCTCTCGCGGACCGTAGCCTCCCGGGCGCGGCTGAAGCTGCCGGGCTCCGGGCGGCCGCAGGGCCAGCGGCAGAGCTGGCGGAAGCAGCGCTTGAAGTTCTCGTCCAGGAAGGCGTAGAGCAGGGGGTTGAGGCTGCTGTTGGCGTAGCCCAGCGCGATGCACAGGTGCAGCGCGGCCACCACGAGCGGGTCGCGGCGGTCGATGTCCACCAGCGTCCAGACGATGACGAAGATGTGGATGGGGGCCCAGCACACCACGAAGGCGCCCACCACCACCAGCACCATGCGCGTGATGCGCCGCAGGCTGCGGTCCTTCTCCTTGGAGCCCGAGAGCAGGCGCACGCTGCGCAGGCGCAGCAGCATCAGGCCGTAGCACACGGTGATGATGAGGATGGGCACCACAAAGGCGAAGAGGAACACGCAGATCTTGGTCACCGTGTCCCAGTACCAGCCGGGGCTGGGGAACTGGAGCGTGCACACCACCGCTCCGTCTGGATCAAGGAAAGGAAGAAAAACAGGCCGGGTAAGGGGCATGGGGGCCTGAGGGGCTCGGCCTGCCTGCTCACCCGCCCTGTTCAACTGGGTCAGGTCCCACTGCCTCCTCCCAGCCTTTACTCGGTGTGATTCCCCTTCCTGTAATATCCTCCACTGCACGTGGTGAACTCGGACTCATCCTCCCTAATACAGAAGGTCTTCCTCTATTCTCTCCAAGTCCCTTTATAAGCTCAACAATAATGCTATACTTTAGCCTAAGCTCACGAAATGCCAGTTATTATGATAACTGAAAACAGCTCACACAGCCCTAGCTGGTTTGGCCTGAAGACTGAAGGGTCCCAGGTTCGATTCCGGTCAAGGGCACATGCCCAGATTGCGAGCTTGATCCCACTGTAGGGCGTGCAGGAGGTGGCCAATCAATGATTCTCTCTCATCATTGGCGTTTCTCTCTCTCTCTCCCTCCCCCTTCCTATCTGACATCAATAAAAACATATTTAAAAACAAAACAGCTTATACATTTCCAAAGTAGCTTCAGTGGGGACAATATTGCTACACTGACAAAGAGAGAATGAGTTAAGAGCAGGACTCGGGTCATATTAACTGTGTGGTGAGGCCTTGAGCAAATTATTCAAACTTCAAGAGCTTCCCTACAGTAGGACTAACAACAGTTCTAAACCCCATTGGGTTGTCATGAGGATTAACTGGGCCAGAGCATGTGAAGCACATAGCACAGTGAGGTTCCAGCTCTTGGCGCACTCACAGGGCAGATACATGTGGGAGTCCAAATCTCAGCTTCATGACAAACACTTCTGACAGCCCACCTTACGGGCTGTTGTGAGATACAGACACAAGGCTGAAGGCCCAGGAGACTCCCAAGGTCTTTTGGAATTCTGGAATTTGAGAAGCTACACAGCGGACTTGGAGCCTGAGATTTGAGAGAAGGGGGCTGGGAATTCACAGACGGAATGGACCTGGGACACCTGGGTGGCAACATCCACACGGATAACGGAGTCCCAGAACTTTACTGTGCGGATGGTAGGACCAGGCCCAGAGAGGCACTGCATTTGTCCAAGGTCACACAGCAAGTGGCATGTAAGTGCTGATGGCACACACTGAGGAAGTGGGGTGTGTGTGTGTGTGTGTGTGTGTGTGAGAGAGAGAGAGAGAGAGAGAGAGAGAAAGGAGGGGGTAGGGGAGAGCGAGGAGGCCCATCTGGCCCAGCCCCCAGCAGGGCTGTAGTTAATGGCCCGTAAACTGAAAGCTGACAGTGAGGAATAGGGCCCAGCTGCTGAGTCAAGACCCATAAGCTCAGAGACTTTCTAAGGGCTGTACCCTGTGAGAGCCTGTGATGGCCAAGAAGCCTCCCACCAAGCCTGTTCCCTTCTCCCACCACAGCTCTGATGATCTGCAAACCTTCACTGCAGGGGCCAAAAGGAGCAAGATAAGGGGCCAGGAGCCTTGGGTTTTAGGCCAAATTCCACCAAATGTCTGGCTGTGTGACCCTAAATAAACCATGGAGATAGGAGTCTCTGCCTTGTCTATTTCTTAGGCATAATCATCTTATTTTATTTTTTATTTTTTTAAATATCTTTTATTGATTTTTTACAGAGCGGAAGGAAGAGGGATAGAAAGTCAGCAACATCGATCAGCTGCCTCTTGCACGCCCCCTACTGGGGATGCGCCCGCAGCCAAGGTACATGCCCTTGACTGGAATTGAACCCGGGACCCTTCAGTCTACAATCCGACGCTCTATCCACTGAGCCAAACCGGTTTCGGCGAGGCATAATCATTTTAATTGCTGCTATTTATTGGGCCTTGGCAATGAGCCAACACTCGTCCTAAGTATTTTACACTTACAACCTCATTTAACCTTCTCAACACCCCATGATAGAGTGTGGCTCCGGAGTTTAGTGACCATTGTCTTTGGCACCCTGCTGAACTACTCTTCCCACTTCTTTACATCAAGTTGGAGTCATGTGACCAGCTATCACTAGCAAGAGCTGGGCCATAACATTTAAAAGTGGTTGTGCTTTCTCACCACTCTCCCTCCATATTCACCTGCTGCCCAGGTCCAGGAGTGGGGCTCCCCAAAACCATCATGTGGAGCCTGGGTCCCTGAATGATGTGTGGCATAGAGACCCTCCTCTTGCTCACATTGAACAGTGATGTGAGTGAGAAATAAACTGCTGCTGTGTTAAGCCACTGCACAGCTACCCTTACTGATAGGTGGTTGCTATACTAATAATTACCATTTGGCTCTGAGGAAATGCACCTATCTGTCATTCTCTGAAGGCCAATCTCTAGGGTTGCTTTGGTCATTGGAGTCAATGATTTCAAATTGGGGTGGAAGGGAATTTGGGATGGGACTGCTCACAGATCAGTGGCAGCCTCACCCCACTGGCATCCATCTATCTCCTTTTTTTTTTTTAATTGATTTTCTACAGAGCAGAAGGGAGAGGGATAGAAAGTCAGAAACATCGATGAGAGAGACATCGATCAGCTGCCTCTTGCACACCCCGTACTGGGGATGTGCCCGCAGCCAAGGTACATGCCCTTGCCGGAATCGAACCTGGGACCCTTCAGTCCTCAGTCCGACGCTCTACCCACTGAGCCAAACCGGTCTCGGCCATCTATCTCCTTAAAGGTCAGTCATCCACACACTTCTGGCCAGCGGCTACATGCTCATAAATCAGCCATCCATATTCCCATTGCTAATTTCCTTTGGCCAACAATCCCTATGACTACTGACTAGTCATTCATCCTCACCACAGTCCATCATTCCCATTCCTCATTGGCCAACCTCTCTCATTCCCATTGGTTGACTATCCATATTCCCACTGGCCAGTCATCCACACTTTCACTGGTCAGCAATCCATATCTCTACCCTACTAGGTGGCCTATACACCCACAGAGGCCCATGTGCCGCCTCGTGCGGCAACTCACCCCGGGGACGGGCCACAGCCATGATCATGATGGGCACACCAACGCCTGATGCCAGGACCCATATGCAGATGTTGATCAGCTTGGCCTTGGCGGGTGTGCGGAAGTCCAGGGCCTTGACAGGGTGGCAGACAGCAATATAGCGGTCAACACTCATCATGGTGAGTGTGAAGATGCTGGTGAACATATTATAGTAGTCGATGGAGAGCACAGCCTTGCAGAGAAGTTCCCCAAAAGGCCAGGTCTCCATTAGGTACTTGGCGCTCTGGAAGGGCAGCGTGCTGGTGGCCAGTGCATCGGCCAAGGCCAGGTTGAAGATGTAGATGTTGGTGGCTGTCTTCATCTTCGCGTACCTTAAAAGGAAATGCATACATAACTGTTCCAATTCACAGATTTCATTCTCACTTGAAACTCAGGAAGGTGAAATGACTGATCCAAGATCACATGGAAGTTGGGGGCAGAGGAGGGACTAGAACCCTGACCTATCTGATTCAGCATCATTCCTTTCCACTCTAACGGGGGAAAGAGCATTTATCTGGCTTGGAGTAACTTGGACAGAATGTATTTTAGGGGGGAAAAACGCTTATCTTTTAAAAATGAAACAGTTG
Source organism: Antrozous pallidus (assembly GCA_027563665.1). Classification (NCBI taxonomy): domain Eukaryota; kingdom Metazoa; phylum Chordata; class Mammalia; order Chiroptera; family Vespertilionidae; genus Antrozous; species Antrozous pallidus. The sequence goes on from CM050508.1 coordinate 194,554,777, forward strand.
CAGAGGGAAACAGGTCTAGGTTCTAATCCTGCCTCTGCAGTTTGTCAGCTGGGTGATTCTGGGTTAGTAACTTGAACTTTCTAAGCCTTAGTGTCCACAACTGTAAAAAGAGGGACAATATTTTTACCAATATCATTAAGTTGTTATGAAATGCAATGAGATGATAGAGCACTTAGGCCAGAGCCCAAAGCATGATAAGTGCTTGGTATATTGATAGATGTTATTATTCTTCACATATGAAGAACGAAGCTGGGGGCTAGAGCAGAGTGACCTGACCCTCTACCACTGACCTGGCCTTTTGGGAAAATGATTGGCAGCTCTGATGGAGGGACTCTGCCTAGCAGAATGCCTAGGACCTTAGACCACCTGGAATGTCCTCCCTGGGCTCCCAGTCCTTCCTACTGTCCTTTCCAGACTACTCGCATACAGCTGGACTAACCCAGCTGTAGGGAAGGGGAGCAGGGGACAGTGTCAGACTTCCAACAGAGAGCACATGCCCAGGTGTCAAGCCAAATGTCCTCAACCACGTCCTGAACCTGAAACTCTCCAGCATCCATCCCTCCATGGTCTATGCTGCCACACCTGCTGGCACCACAACTGGCCCCTGTTTGGCCAGCATTTCCAGTCCTGGGATGGGCACCAGGGCTGCGGGAGGAGGCTGGCACACTAAAAACAGGTGCAGTGCAATGCGGTCACGGGAACATGCCTGTACACCGAGGCAGGGGTAAGGACTGCTTTCATGTCTCTGGAATGATCTGAGACACCCAGAAGAGTTGTATGGGTAACTCCTCAAACTTCAGAGCAGAACTCAGAGGTGGCAGGGAGTGATTTTATGAAAGTGTGGTCTAAGGACTTCCCTCACAATCATTGGAAGGACCCCAAGAAATGCAGATTCTGGGACCCCACCCCAGACCTTTAGATGTTAATCTCTGGGAACCTTCATCCTTAACAAGAATCCCCTCCCCCAAGTGATTCTTATGGATCCTAAAGTTTAAGAAACACTAGGTAGCCTATTGCCCATATTGAGGAGAGATGGAGAAACTGAGCCAAGGTCAGCGGTGGCAGTGGCAGAGCTAAGTCAAGATCTTGGACCTCCTGATCCCCAGACCAAGGCTTTCTCTCCACTCTACCACACTTCAGCCTCTTCCCCTCCGGGCTAGACAGATGCGTGCCCTCAAGGTGTTTGGAATGACTGAATGGATTCTATCAGCTAAGGCTCCATGATGTCACTGACTTGTTTGCCTTTTTAAAAATATACTGAGTCACTCATTGTCCTCCAGGGACAGCATCTGTCCTACTCCCTCCCAAAATAGCTGTCACTTGCCCTGCAGCTGGAGAAGCAAAAAGTTTTGCTTGAAGACAGCAGAATTGCAAGTCTTGGAAAGTCTGCCTTCAGTGGGGTGCGGGGTCGCAGCTGTGTAGGAGGCAGTCTCAACCCCACAGCTGACTCGTCTAATTTTGCTTCTTTTACGCAGAACAATTAGAGGCTGTTCTTTGCCTGCTATTTTGATTTATGAAGGCTCCTTCAATTCCCAGAGGGGGCTGAGATGCTGGGAAGGAGGTGATGAAACTGCTGTAGCTGATCCAGGCGGGCTGGGAGGCCTGGCGCTGCCGGCCAGCCAGAGCCTCCTCTCCTCACAGACCTCCCCACCCCACAGCTAACCAGCACCAAGCCCTGCCCTGTGGGCCTCTTCTGACAAATCATGCCGCTCTGCCCTAGTTGGTTTTGCTCAGTGGTTAGGGCATTGGCCCTCGGCCTGAAGGGTTGTGGGTTCAACTGCCAGCCAAGAGCATGTACCTCAGTTGCAGGCTCGAACCCCAGCGCTGGTTGGGACTGTGCAGGAGGCAACCAATCAATGTGTCTGTCGCACATCGATGTTTCTCTCTCTGTTTCTCCCACTCCCTCCCTTCCACTTTCTCTAAAAAATCAATGGGAAAAATATCCTTGGATGAGGATGAACCAAAAAATAAGAATAAAAAAATTATGCCGCTCTCCTGCTCTCAAGGCCAATTCCACAAACCGGCTTCAACCAGCACTCAAACCTCAGCTCCCAGAACCTTCCCTTGATGGCTGCCCCCACCCCTCACTTCTTCCCTGTTCCTTGGACACATCAACCCCACTTACCCCTCAGGCCTCTGGACTGCTGCTCACTCGTCCTAGAAGCCTCGAGGCCCCAATTGTGTATGGCTTGCTCCTTCATGTAACTCAGGGCTCTATTCAAATGTCACCTCCTCAGAGAAGCTGTCCTGACCCCCCATCCCTACTATCACTCTCTAGCTCCAAACACTGCTTCATTTTCTTTTTTTTAAATATATTTTATTAATTTTCTGCAGAGAGGAAGGAGAGGGACAGAGAGAAACATCAATGAAAGAGAAACATCGATCAGCTGCCCCCTGCACACCTCCTACTGGGGATGTGCCCACAAGCAAGGTACATGCCCTTGACCGGAATCGAACCTGGGACCTTTCAGTCTGCAGGCCGACGCTCTGTCCACTGAGCCAAACCAGACAGAGGACTTCATTTTCTTTATATCACGAATCACTGCCTGACTTAGCATTTATCATCTTTTCTGTCCATTTGACTCTCTCACCCACATAAACTCCATGAAGACAGGTCCTTTGTCCATGTTGTTCCCTGCTGTATTATCTATCGGCCCTGCCAGCGGTGCCCTGTAAATAGCAAGCTTTCAGTAGGCATTTGTGGTATAGGTCAAGTCTCGCCAGCTCTCCCGGGGGCCCCACAGCAGCCTCTCCGCCCCTCAAGTCACCCTCCACAAAGCCAGGCGCTCACGGTAACAGGCAGATTTGCTCGGGCCACTCTTCTGCTCAGTCCTTCCGTGGCTCCCCACTGCCTTCTGGGTAAAAGCCACACTCCTCAGACCGGCACTCCATCTGTGCGGGCTCCTTTCCCACAGTCATCCCCGCCCCCCTAAGAGGCGGCCACGGTAATGATTTGGCGGGAATCCTTCCAAACCACATATATGCATATAGCTTTTTATGAAATTTTATTTCTGCCAGTGTAATATAGTGACATCAGATGAAAAGTCACATAGCCCTATAATGAACACAGGTGCCTCTCTGCCCTCCCCTTTCCCCCTGCTCTGGCCTGCTCTCTAGAGCCACCACTTTCCACGTTTTCAGTTATTCTTCTAATTATCATCTCCATCATTCTAAACAACGTGTTAAAACGGTGGTTTCTTGATGTAGCCATGCTAGACAGTAATTGATGTTTGTATTCAGTCGAACTAGGCTAGGCAGCCATAACAAACAATCCCAAAGTCTCAGTGGCTTAACACAACCAAGGTTTCTTTCTCCCCCTTGCAGAGTGCTGCCAGTGCTTCCGGGACCACATTCCACAGGGCAATCCCAGCCTGCCGCAACCGTGTGGCTCTGCCTGAGGCCTCCCTGACCTCCACGAGGGAGGGAGGAGGCAGCTGCAGGGCCACCCACGCTCTGGTCTAGCTGCAGCTGAGCTCTTCCACCTGAAGCCGCTGGCCTAGAACTAGTCATGTGGCCCCAGCCACCAGCACGGGGCTGAGAAGTACAGTCTTTTATGTGCCCAGAAGCAGGGAGAACCAGACATTACTAGTGTAATGTCCTCCACAACTCCCTATTAATGGGGGGAGAAGATGAACTCTCTTACACTACCCAACTCCACCGCCCCTCTCCATTCTTCCAATATAGTTTTACCACAATTTTTAAAATTTAAGTTAAACTGATATTCAAGGTTTATACTCTTTTTTTTTTTTTTTAGGGTTTACATTCTTATGACTTAGTCGATATTGTCCACTGCTGAGCCAAATGGTATGCTATAATCACATTTATTTTCTACTACAGATTTTTGTTTTAATTAATAATTGCCTTTTTTTTTTTTTTTGCATTTGTACACATATTGCTAAATCTCCTCGAACATTCCAGCAGACCCATAAAATGCCTTTCCCATTCCCATGCAGGCACATAATATACCAGTTCCTTTTCTTTTCCTAGTGATCCATCTCCTGGAGTCACCCTCCTCTTTCTTTCTTCCTTCCTTTCTTCCTTTCTTCCTTCCTTCCTTCCTCCCTCCCTCCCTCCCTCCCTCCCTTTCTTCCTTTCTTTTCTCCCTCCCTCCCTCCCTCCCTCCCTCCCTCTCCCTCCCTCCCTCCCTCCCTCCCTCTCTCTCTCTCTCTCTCTCTCTCTCTCTCTCTCTCTCTTCTTCCTTTCTTTCTCTCTTTCTTTCTTCCTCTTTTTTAAATCCTCACCAGAAGGTATCTTTCCATTGCTTTTTGGAGAGAGTGGGAAAGAGAAGGAAAAACAGAGAGAATGCTCTTGACCAGAATCAAACCCGGGACCCTTCGGTCCTCAGGTCGATGCTCTATCCACGGAGCCAAGGCGGCCAGGGCCCTCCTCCCCTTTTAATCTGCGGGTGGTTTCTTTCCGGACCAGCTGCGTCTCTGCTCCTGTTAGAGCACCTGCTCTCTGGCTCACACGTCTTTTCTCTCCTGGTTTATGCCGTCATGTTGGTGCAGCACATCCTTTAGTCACTTCCTAAGAGAAGACCCATAGAAAATAACATTTTTACACTCTTGCACGTCTGACAATGTCTTCCTTCTGTCCTCACTTCTGACTTCTCTGGCTGTATAAGGATTAGTAGGTTGGAAATCATTTTCCATCAGAATTTTGAAGGCCTGGCTTCCTCATCTTCTATGTTGAGGTATCGGAACCATTCTGACTCCTAGTGATTGGTAAGCTGCCCTCTCCGGCCTCGAAACTTCCAGTATTGTCTCTTTATCCCTAGTATTCTGACGTTCGAGGTGATGTATTCTGGGTGGTTCTTTTTCATTTTATTGGGCCCTCTCAGCCTGGAGATTCAAGCCCTTCGATTTGAAATGTCCTCATAGTTATTAGGTCATTTCCCCCTCTGCTTTGTCTGGAACCCCTGGACAATCTGTTAGTCAGACTTTGGGCCTCCCGAATTGATCTCAAATTTTCTTATTTTCATCTCGTTGTCTTTGGAGGATGTTTCCTTTTCATCATCTCTCAACCTTTTTATTGACTTTTTTAATGTTATGGCTCTTGTGTTTTGTTTTCTTCTTATTCCTTTTTATAACATCTTATTTCATGGATACAACATCGTCTCTGACCTCTCTAAGGATATGCTAGTTTTTGGTGTTTGTATTTTCTTCTGCTCTCTGCATTGTCTTTTTGTTTCGAACATTTTTGTTTAATTGTCTGTATTGGCCTTCCTCTTCTATTCTGGAGACTGCCTTCAACTATCTGGTAAGATGTGACTAAAGGTGGATCTTTCCATAAAGCACTAAGTAACTAATTGGTAAGTGTGTGTGTGTGTGTGTGTGTGTGTGTGTGTGAGCACAAGGGCCCTGTAGAGGGACTGAGCAAAGATCTAGCTTTACACTGGGGCACAGCTAACTATCAGTTCTCTTCTCTGAGGCTTTCAGGCAAGAATCCTCCCATCCCCTGCTGGCAACACACATCTATCTGGCTGTAGGGATTCTGGTAGCAGAGACAGACTACCTTGGGACCCCACCAATTTCCATTCGGTATCTTACTCTGACCCTTTCTGCGTCTGCTAGCCCTGAACTCAGAGTTTCTCCAAGTTAACTTCTCTAGGGGAAAATCCTGAATTCCTGAAAAATAGGGCTAGTCGCCTGGCGGGGCAGGGCTTAAGAGCAAGAGGCCTAAACATCTCATGGCTCCCTCTATGGGGAATCAACCCCCTGCTCGTTTTCAGTCCCACACCTCACCCCTCCTCAGCCTGGCACTCCTCTTCCAATTGCTTTTCATCTTCCAAATAGGTGCTGACATCTCTTAAGAAATATAAGCTGAGGCATAAAAGTTAAAGTGACTTGCCCAAGTCACATGACCTGTAAGTGGCAGAGCTGGTATTTAATTGAGGCATTCTAGTGCCAACACACCTGGTAATGACTTCCCTCTACTGCCCCTGGTGCGTGTCACCTTCCTTCCTCCCCCACCTCTCACAGTCAGTGAAAAAGTCAAGGATGTGAGCTTATGCTAAAGTTCTTCACTCATCCAATAGGTATTAATAAGCACCTCTTATGTGCCAGACACTGAGTAGGGGACATTGGAGAGAAGGTGATAGTCTGGATCCTTGAAATTTATGATCGTAGGGAAGGGGCAGACATTGAACAAATTGCTGTATTAATTAGCGTACAGTTACCCACTATCACTGCTCTACCACGAAGGATAAAAGAAGGCTCTAGTGATGGATGTTACCAGTGGGAGTTTGAGGGGGTTTGTGGGAGGAACCTGGCATAGATTGGGAGGTTAGATGGCTTCTCTGGGGAGATGTGCTATGAACTGAACTGTGTTCCCCTAAATTCTCATCGGAGCCCTACCCGTGTGATGGTGTTTAGAAATCGGGCCTTGGGAGGACCTTAGGGTTATATGAAGTCATGATGGGATTAGTGCCCATTTAAGAAGAGACGCCTGTTATAAGGGCAGTAATATCTCTCTTTCTCTCCTTTCCCCTCTCCCTCTCTCCTCCACACTCCTCCCCTCAATCTTCAGTCGCTCCCTCTCTCCTTGTCATGCGAAGCTAGGAAGCGAGCTCTCTGACACCTTAGCCTCCAGAACTATGAGAAAATTAGTGTCTGTTGTTTAAGCTACCCAGTTTGTGTTATTTTGTTATGGTAGTGCGAGCTAAGACTAAATGAAATCTCTGCCAGTTTGGAAAGAATGAGAAGATGAAGGGCGAGGTTGTTTCAGACGGAAAGAACATGTATAGCTGAAACCGGTTTGGCTCAGTGGATAGAGCGTCAGCCTGCAGACAAAAGGGTCCCAGGTTCGATTCCAGTCAAGGGCATGTACTTTGGTTGCGAACACATCCCCGGTAGGTGTGTGCAGGAGGCAGCTGATCGATGTTTCTCATTGATGCTTCTGACTTTCTATCCCTTTCCCTTCTTCTCTGTAAAAAAAATCAATAAAATTATATATATATATATTTTAAAAAGAACAACATGTACAAAGACTCTGTTGCAGGAAAGAGCCTGGTGAGCTAGAGGGATAGTCATAAATCAAGGGCAACTAGAGGGGAGTGAGCCAGAGAGGAAACAACGGGAGAGGCAGCAGAAGTCGGCTGCTGAGAAGTCAGTCATGTGGAACCTTCGGGCCATAACACAAAGTTGGATTTTATTCTGTGTGCAAGGAGTTGGGGGGAGTCATCAGATATTTTACACAGAAGAGTGATGAACTGATCTATGTGTGCTTCTTTAAAAATCACTCTGGTTGCCAAAACCGGTTTGGCTCAGTGGATAGAGCGTCGGCCTGCGGACTAGAAGGTCCCAGGTTCGATTCCAGTCAGGGGCATGTACCTTGGCTGCGGGCACATCCCCAGTGGGGGGTATGCAGGAGGCAGCTGATCGATGTTTCTCTCACATCGATGTTTCTGACTTTCTATCCCTCTCCCTTCCTCTCTGTGAAAAGTCAATCAAATATATTTTAAAAAAATAAAAATAAAAATCACTCTGGCTACTGTGTGGAGGCTAGATGGAGGGCAGAGCAAGAAGGGGTAAGATATGGAACTTTCTAGAAAAATGAAGTGCTTATTGCCCCATGTCCAAAATCCTACATTGGTTTCTAACTCTTTTTCTCTGTTTCAAAAAGTTGTGTATATGACATTGGTCTCCTACTTTAATACCATATTAAAAATGAACAGAAAATGGATAAAAAAGCTAAAACTATAAAACTCTTAGAAGAAAATATGGGAAAAGCTTCATGACACTGGACATGACAGTGGTTACTTGGATATGATACCAAAAGAACAGGCAACAAAAAATAAAATAGATAAATTGGGCTAATTAAATTAAAAACTTTTGTGCACCAAAAAGACACTACCAACAGAGTAAAAAGGCCACCCAAAGATGGGAGAAAATATCTGCAAATCACATATCTGATAGCGGATTTATGTCCAAATATATAAAGAACTCCTACAACTCAAAAAACAAACAACAACAAAACTACAACCAAACCCGTGTGGCTCAATGGCTGAGCACTGACCCAGAAACTAAGAGGTCATGAGTTCGATTCCCTGAAGGGCACATGCTGGGTGTGGGCTCAATCCCAGGAGGGGGCATGCAGGAGGCAGCCAAATCTCTCATCAATGTTTCTATCTCTCTATCCCTCTCCCTCCCTCTCTCTCTAAAAATCAATTTTAAAAAATATTTTTTAAAATATATTTTTAAAAGGGCAAAAGACTCAAATAGGCATAACTCTAAAGATATATAAATGACCAATAGGCACATGTAAAGATGCTGAACATCGTTACTCATTAGGGAAATGTAAACCACAATGAGATATTACTTCATACCTACCAGGATGGCTACTACTAAGAAAATACAGAAAATAACAAATACTGGCAAGGATGTGAAGAAGCTGCTCTCTTGGTAGGAATATAAAGCCGTACAGATGCTGTGGAAAATAGCACAGCAATACCTCAAAAAACTAAAATAATTGCCATATGATCCAGCAATTCCACTTCTGGGTATATAACCAGAAGATGTAAAAGTAGGATCTCAGATGTACATACACACCATGTTCCTAGCAGCATTATTCACAACAGCCAAACGCTGGAAGCAATCAAAATGTCCATGGATGGATGAGTAGATAAACAAAATGTGGTAGAGCCACACAATGGGATACTATTCAGCCTTAAAAAGGAAGGAAGTTCTGACACATGTTATATCATGGATAAACCTAAGGACTTTGTGCCAAGTGAAATAAGCCAATCACAAAAGACAAATGTTACATGAGGTACGTAGAGTAGTCAGATTCATAGAGGCAGAAAGTAGAATGGCAGTTTCTGGGAGCTGGGGAAGGGGGCAACGGGGACTTCTTATTCACTAGAGGCCCGATGCATGAAATTTGTGCAAGAGTAGGCCTTCCTTCCCCTGGCTGCCGGCGCTGGTTTTCCTCCAGCCACCCAGCACCCGGGCTTCGCAGCCCAGCTTTATCCTGAAGGTCGTCTGAAAGGACATCCAGTCTAATTAGCATATTATGCTTGTGTTATATTTAGATTAGAGCAGAGTTTCAGTTTGCAAAGATGAAAAGAGTTCTGAAGACAAATGGTGGTGACAGCTGAACAACAATGTTAATGCACTTAATGTCACTGAACTGTGCACTTAACGGTTAAGATGGTAAATTTTATGTTGTGTGTATTTTACCACAATAAAGAAGAAAAGTTGTGCATAATCACGAGCTGTTGCTGTCCATTTTCTAAGCTGGAGAATGTGGTAAGGGAGTCCTTCAGAACCTTTCAGATTTGGCTCCTCCACAGACAGCTATGTGATCTTGGATAAATTACTTCACCTCTCCGAACCTGTTTTCTTATTGGTAACTTCAGTGTAATCATACTTTTTAGGAGCCAAGACATTTGAAAATGTCTAGCTTACTAGCTAGCATGCAGACAAGAACTGGCAGCCTTTTTTGTTTGTTTTGTTTGTTTGTTTGTTTCTGATATTTTTCTGCTTTTTTTCTCATAAGGTTCAATCCTCACCCAACACCAGTGGTGAGGTAAGCTCTGGCTGAACCTCTGTTGACTCTTGATGCACTGGAAGACCCTTTGCTTTCTCTCTAAGGCAAATCCCCATTCGCTCACCTGGCATTACACAGCTGCTGGGGAATGTGCTCCCAACCATCACAGTCCTTGGTGAGGCTTCAGCCTACGAGTTCCGAAGCGCTAAACCCCTCTTGTCCTCTGTCAGTCAGCCCCATCGTCAGGGGAGATCATCACCACCTCTACTGATTTCCCTCCCATTTGAAGGAGCCGGGATGTGACTGAAGCACAGGCAGGGCCACCTTCAAGCCACACACCCTCCTGAGCTCTGAAGAGCTGGGCTTCTGGGATGACAAGCAAGCTCTTTGTAAGAGTTTTTCCCCCCCTGGGCACCCGCAGGGCAGTTGGTCAAACTGGCTGACGTCTTAGTGCCTGGCTCCCAGAGGAAGGCCTCCAGGGGACTGGCCTGACCGCTTTGTGTGGGTTGTTTCCTTTAAGCAATATTCCCTGGCTGCCTTTTTTAAAAAATATATTTTATTGATTTTTTACAGAGAGGAAGGGAGAGGAATAGAAAGTCAGAAACATCGATGAGAGAGAGACATCGATCAGCTGCCTCTTGCACATCTCCCACTGGGGATGTGCCCGCAGCCAACATACATGCCCTTGACCGGAATCGAACCTGGGACCTTTCAGTCTGAAGGCCAACCGATGCTCTATCCACTGAGCCAAACCGGTTTCGGCCCTGGCTGCCTTTGCTTCCCTGTGCCAAGCACTATGCCTAAAGTAGCAAAGGCATGATTTCATCTCATCCTCACTGTGACCCAGAGTGCTAATGCCGTGCTCGTCCCACAGATGCGCCAAGTTGGATGGCGCTCCCAAAGACACATGGCTCGGAGGCCACATGGCAGGATGCAGACTTCGATCTGGTTTCCAGAACCCACACTCATAGCCCCTCAGGTCTGTGCTGTGCTGCTCACTGTCCCCCTGGCCTCCCTGCCACCTGCACTACCTTACCAAGCACTGGCCATGGCGAGGGCCCCAACCCGAAGGCCAGGCCTGAGGGGAGGACGCTGGTCTGGAGGCGGGCTGGATCTAGAGCGTGTGTCTGGCTTTCACACATTCCTCAGCCCTGCCATGTCCTTTGCTTTGGAGATAATCTGCTCACAATCCAGGTGGGGTGAGGGAGAGACCGACCAGTAACATCAGATCAATGTCACAGGCACAATGACAGGGCCCCGTGGGGAGTTAAAGAGGGAGGTCCATTCAGCACAGAATATACCCTCTGGCCACGAGGGGCAGGAGCCAGTGTCTATGAACAACTGTGTGTAAGGTCTTCTCAGGCAGGTCTGATGCACTCTTACACCTATGTTTGTTTTGTTTTGTTTTTTAATAGAAAATGAACATTTGTTGGACATTGACCACGTAGCAGGCACTGGGAAAGTGTTCTGCATCGTTTAATCCTCACAGAACGCCCTGCAGAGTAGACAGTATTTATTATCCCCAGTTCACTCACAACTTGGCCAAGGTTGCAGTCGGAAAGAGGTTGAGCAGAGATTCAAACCCAGAGCTCTCCCCTGAAACCCCAGTGTCTGCCTTTGACTTCGGTTTCCGCTTCTCTCTTGTGAATCCAGAGTAATCGGTGTGACCCCTCATATCCTCTTGGACAATGAAAGCATACGTCCCCCAAAGCATGGCATTGGTCTTGGTTGCCACTACGTGCCTAGAACTTAGAGCAGCACTGGGCCCAAAGCAGGTGCTCCACACATTTGGTGAATGAATGTCGATAAGTCCATCTTCCAAACTAGACTGGGACATCCTTCAGGTAAAAACCGGGTCCCCTTCCTGCTACACACAGGGGGCAGCGATTGCTGGAGGACTCCCTCTGGGCAGAGGAGTCACGGTGTCCTGACCCTTGAAAGTAACCAGTCATGGAGTGAAGAGCTCAGATTGGGACTGTCCTTCCCCATGCCCTGCCTCTCTCCTTCACTCCTTCTTCGATTCCTACCTTCCACCTGGACCAGTCCAGGTCCCCTGAAGGACATCTGGCCTCACCCTGTTTGCCCTGAATCTGAGGTGACTCAGCTCTGCGGCAGCAGAGAGAAATACTGTCAGATCACTTATCCAAATAGCTCATGTGTTTTGAACCAAACTGAGGGGAATGTTTTTTTCTATTTATACACAAAACCCCATTGGGTCAAAGTCAGGGCAACAGACCTAAAAGCCAAAACAATAACAGTAACAGCAACCAGGTAAGAGCACCACTCCAAAGTCAGTCCGCCTTGTGGTACTGGAGGAACCTAATCAAACAGTGGCTTCAGCCTCGATCAAAACTCACTTGGTCCCAAACAGCAGGGATTACTGGAGTATTTAGAATTAATTTTATTCCCAAATGCTTTTTGGAAGATCAAAAATAACACCTGCTCACTATAAAATGTTCAAACAATACAGCATCATTTAATAAAGAAAGCTTTAAAAACATCATTACCCTTATAGACCATCATTACCGATAACTTGCAAACACACAGGCCCAGTTTTATATCATTGGGATCTTGCTCTAATACTGTTATGTTACTTGTTTCTCTCAAAACTATGCTGTGACCATCTTTCTAGAACCATAAATACAAATTAATAAAGACTTTGGTGACCAATCTGATTGTTATTCTAGTCCAGAGGTCAACCAACTTCTTTCTGAGGAGTCAGAGAGTAAATATTTTATGCCCTAACAGGTTTGGCTCAGTGTATGGAACATTGGCCTGCAGACTGAAGGGTCCCAAGCTCGATTCCGGTCAAGGGGCATGTACCTTGGTTGCGGGCACATCCTCAGTGGGGGGTGTGCAGAAGGCAGCTGATCGATGTTTCTCTCTCTATCCTTCTATGTAAAAAATCAATAAAATATATATTTTTAAAAATATTTCAGGCTTTGTAGGCCATATCTGTTGCATATTCTTTTTTATTGTATTTAACAACCCTTTAGAGGATGAAAGTCATTTTTAGCTCAGGAACAGACTTCAGACTGGATCTAGTTTCACTTAGAGATACTAAAGCTCCCACATAAAGTTACTTAATCAATCCCCTGTCAAAAGATACACAGGGAGGAGAGAACCAAGATGGCGGCATAGGTAAAGACCTATTGTGCTACCCCATGCAACAATTCCAAAACTACAACATAACAACAAAACAAACATCATCCAGAATCACCGGAAAGCTGGCTGAGTGAAAATTTCACAAATAAAAGTAAAGGTGGGACACTGAGACTCAGAAGAGCGGCAGAGTGCAGCCTTGAAGATACACGTGGAGCCAGAGGTTCGGAGCTGTGGGGTGCACACTCGGGCTGTAGGGCTGGCAGCAGCAACCCCAGCTGGATCTCTCCAACTGGGAGGGCGGAGATGTCCCACTGCACAGATTCCCCAGTGCCAGGCGAGGTCCGAGGTCCGGGGTACGCACCCTAAAAGCCGGGCATGGCAGAGGTCTCCGAGTTTGAGGAGAGTGCACACGCTAAAAGCCGGGTGCGGCAGAGATCTCTGAGTCTGAGGAGAGGGAGTGTAGCTTGGAGCAGCAGTTTTGTGCATAAAGTGTGCTACAGCACAGACGCGCAACTTGCTCCCTGGTTCGAGAGACCACAGGACTGCTTTGTTTTACAACCCTGGGCGAGACTTTGGGTGTGCAGACTCATTTGGGGAGAGGCAGAGTTGTCTGGCAATGGGGGGGAGAACAGCAGCGGCTTTCTCTCGGAGGTGCCTGCAGCCATTACCACCCAACACAGAGATCCTCGCGCCGCATAGGGTGTAGCTGATGCTGACGCTTCCTGCTCAGCTCAGAGACTCCGCCCATCCAACCTGAACACAGTTTCCCTGCACAGCCAATTGGACTGGAGGTCAAACCCTCCTAGGGCTAACAACAACAAGCTGGGCTTAAATTCAAAAATACTGTACAACCCATAAAGGATTGCAGTAAGAGTATCCACCTCAGGTAAGTGAGGAGGCTGAGCCACTGTCCCTTAGAGGACACCTACCACATAAAGCTAATCGACCAACTCAGGAAAGCAGCCACCATGCAGAGACATGGAAAGAAATCAGGTGTGAAAGAAATGGAGGAAAAAAGACAACTAGACATAGAGTTCAAAACCACAGTTATAAGGCTTTTCAAGAGGCTCCTAGAAAAGGCCGATGAACTTAATGAGAACTATGAGGAAATGAGCAAGACCTACGAGGAAATGAACAAGACCTATGAGGATATGAACAAAACCCTCAAGGATATGAAAAAGGACCAACTAGAAGTCAAGCATTCACTGACTGAAATAAAAAATATTACACAAAGTCCTAAAAGCAGTCCAGAGGGCTGCAAGAACCAAGTCAAAGATTTGAAATACAAAGAAGCAAAATCCACTTGGCTGGAAAAGCAAGAAACAAAAAGAATCCAAAAAACTGAAGATAGTGTAAGGGGCCTCTGGGACAACCTCAAGCTTGTCAACATCCGAATTATGGGGGTGCCAGAAAAAGAGAGAGAGCAAGGTAATGAAACCCTACTCGAAGAAATAGTGACTGAAAACTCCCCCCACCTGGTGAAAGATACTGACTTAAAAGCCCAAGAAGTACACAGAACCACAAAATATAGGAATCTAAAGAGGACCACACCAAGACACATCATAATTAAAATGCCAAGAGCAAAAGATAAAGAGAGAATATTAAAAGCAGCAAGAGAAAAACAGTTGGTTACCTACAGGGGAGCACCCATACGATTGTCAGCGGATTTCTCAACAGAAATGATGCAGGCCAGATGGGAGTGGCAAGAAATATTCAAAATAATGAATAGCAAGAATCTACAACCAAGATTACTCTATCCAGCAAAGCTATCATTCAGAATTGAAGATCAGATAAAGTGCTTCGCAGATAAGAAAAAGCTAAAGGAGTTCATCACCACCAAACCAATATTATATGAAATGCTGAAAGATATTCTTTTAAAAAAGAAAGAAGAAAAAGGTAAAAATATAAATTATGAACAATAAATACACATCTATCAACAAATGAACCTAAAAATCAAGTGAATTAATAATATGATAAACTGGTGAATGTAACAGAATCATGGGCATAGAGAGGGAATGGACTGACAATTCTTGGGGAGAAAAGGGGTGTGGGAAGTGCAGCAAGAGACTGGACAAAAATCATGCAACAATGGGAGAGGACAGTGGGGAGGGGGAGGTGAGGGCGGAGGGTGGGATGGGTACAGGGTGGTGGAGAGTTATAGGGGGATAAAAAAGGGGGAACAATGTAATTAATAAACTGAACAATAAAGATTTAAAAAAAGATATACAGGTTGTTTCCTCTCTTTTTGTTATTACAGATAATGCTGTGATACACCAGCTAGCTGATGGTCTCCTAGAGTCGTGGTCGGCAAACTGTAGCTCGCGAGCCACATGCGGCTCTTTGGCCCCTTGAGTGTGGCTCCTCCACAACATACCACATCCACAATTGGCTGTGCTATTGGCAAGTCTATTTTGAAGAAGTGGCCTTAGAAGAAGTTTAAGTTTAAAAATTGGCTCTCAAAAGAAATCTCAATCATTGTGCTGTTGATATTTGGTTCTGTTGACTAATGAGTTTGCCGACCACTGCCCCAGAGGGAAAAAAATGGGAATTTGAGCTAAAAGGAAACTTCACAGGGAGGACATTCAGTTTACAGCCCTCCAATGGCTTCACCATCTCTACTTGACTGTTGGAGACAGCAAAGACCCCACCTGCAGGCACGACCCATCCTGTTGTTGGCACAGCTCACCGGGTAGGCAAGTTCTTTCTTTTCTCTTTCTTTTTTTTTGGGGGGGGGGGTGGAGGAGGGTGGATAGGGGATGGGGCAAGGCTAAAGACTGACTCCTTCTTATTTGGCACTTTTTTCCTGGTTCTACCCAGGGAATCACAGACACTAAACCTAACCCTGCTCCCTCGCACGTGGTGGAAAGTGGCGACAGGAACAGTACGCATGTCACCCAGCCGCGGGGAGACCCGAGGCAGTGCTCGGTACGTGTCGGCTGCTATGGCTGGTTGGTGTGGCCATTCTTGGAGCCCCATCTTGGGTTGCCCTCGTGTGTTCATTAATGTAGTTATCTGAGTGAAGAAGACACCACTTCTTAGGTGAATGGAGGGCCCGGGACGATGCAGGTGATTACCTCACAGGCACAGATGGTGCAGGGCCTGGCTTCTCCGTCTCTCCCGGCAAATGAAGCCAAATCCCTTTTCCGTGGGATCTGCAGTGTCAATCCACGTGGCCATGCCCGAGCCCGCACAGACGGCGCCCGAGGAGAGGTTTCCAGTCTCTGCCCGTGGCTGGCTCCTCCCCCGTTACCAGACGTGGTCTTCTTGTATTTCCCACCTACCTGGCATCACCACCGACAGAACGTCAGCTAAAGCTGCACCGATCACAAAGGCGCCCTCCCCCCCCCCCCCCCTCCATCGGCCTCGCCACGTGACAACTTTGTCACCTCCTTCTACTTTAAAACCACTCCGGGAATTCCCATTCCCTGCTCCTCCCCATCATGGGCCAGGGCCTCAGCAGACACTGTCGCCACCCAGGCTTCCACAACTCGAGTTGAAGGTGGCCCTGAGGCTGTCCAGGCCACGGACAGCCACGGAGTGCTCACGCAAACAAGACCTAGCAAATGCGCCGTGGGCACAACGCAAGGGGGAGATTCGGGTGATGATGAAGACTCGGAGGCAGGGAAACTGGCATGAGCGATGATGGAGAAGACGACGATGGGGAAGAGGAGAGCGTTGCTCTCTCTCCAGCTACCCCGAGTTGCAGGGTCCGGAAACCTGATCCCCTGGAAGAGAGTGACAATGACTTCTGACTTGCTTGCCAAGGGACCCACGCCGATGACAGCCCTCCGATTTGTAGCCTGCTATGAGTTCCTCCGTGAAGCTTAAACAAGAACCACGGCAAATTGCACAGATGGTGTTGTTTTGTTGTTGTTGTTTTTTGCCTTATCTCCTTAAAGAGGGAAATGGGAGAGCTTAGTGAGTCACATCCACAGGACAAAAACGTGAGGAGAAGTAACCTTCTATGGAGGTTTTGATTATTGCCGTCACATGTCCTCTAAGAGCCAGTGGGACAAACTGGGGCTGGCACTGCACACGACTCACTTTAGGAATCAGTGTCAGACTAGCAGTCAGTTGTACAATTCAGAGGGTTTTAATTCCAGCTTTTGTTTCATTTATAGTCTTTTTTTTTTTTTCTTCTGCATGCTCACAATACCAAGCTTTAAATGTATTTTACCAAAATTTTCTGAATGAAAGTTAGCTGGGTCAGATGAAAACCAACTTTCTTCGAAAATCAGGCAACAGAAGATTCTCTGGATTATAAATACCCCGTTTTCTCTCAGAAGGCCAGCATTCCTCCTTAGGAAAGGTGACTGAAAAAATAAACCGGAATTGAAGTAGGGAGAGGAACACTGGAATTTCCCTATTGTGGAAAACGCAAGTGACAGAGAGATGGCATTGTTTGTTTGTTTGCTTGCTGCTTGCTTTTTGGAAAGCACAGGACAGTTTTCATTGTTCTTTAGTTATAAAGTCAGAAGACTTCTGAAGTTACTTCTCTTAATAAATGTTTTTAATACTATATTTTTATATTATTAAATAGATTTTACTTGGGGGGGGGGAGTGCCCCTGAAATAGACAAGTCCACATCCCAACCCCCCAGCACCTGTGAATGTGGCATATTTGGAAAAAGGGTCTTTACGATATAATTAAGTTAAGGATCCCCACAGGAGCCCATCCTGGATTATCGGGGTGGGCCCTCACTCCAAGGACAAGTGTGCTGGTGAGAGACACGCAGGGAGAAGAGAGCCGGCCACGTGAAGACGAAAGCACAAGTCAGAGGGGTGCACCCACAAGCCAAGGGAGGCCGGGAGCCGCCAGAGGCTGGAAGGGGCGGGGAAGGACTCCCCCAAGAGCCTTCGGAGGAAGGCCAGCCCTGCACACAGTATTTTCATTGGCTCCAGAACTGAGAGAGAAAACACGTCTGTTGTTCGAACCCAGTGGTCGGCAAACTGCGGCTCACGAGCAGCGCCCGCTCTGTTGACTAATGAGTTTGCTGACCACTGAGATAGGGGCTTAATCACAAGGAACAACAACAGCCTGTAATTATTGGAATCGAGAGTCTAGCTCATCAGTCAACAGGGCGGCAAACCGCACCTCGCGAGCCGAGGTTTGCCGACTACCATTCTAACCCATCAAGTCTGTGGTAATGTAACAGCAGCCCGTAAATAGTAAACGTGCAAACCAGACTTTGTCACTGGACACAATATCTTTAAGCCCCAGTTCTGACCGTGGGCAATTCGACCATCTCCAAGCCTCAGTTTGCTCATCTGTGAACTGGGCATATCGATCCTACCACATGAGGGGGTGGTGAGCACCGAAGGAGTGCATACCTATGATGTCCCTAGCACACCGCCAGGCGCACTCATATAGCAGCAGCTTCTCTTCTTGTCCAGATGAAAACGGGTCTAGAACGATATCTCCTGAGCTGCTCCGGTGTCTCAGGGACCTGCTCCTGTGCTGGCCCTGGGGAGCCCGTGCTGCAACTTCAGCTCTAGAGGAGGCTCCGATCTGCAACAATTAAAGACGCCTCTCCCACTTTAAAGATGGGGAAACTGAGGCCTGGAGAGGGAAAACGTAAGGCACAGGCTGACAAGTTCTCGGACTTAGAGTGCCAGTGCTCCTGCCTTCTGGAAGGCCACGCTCTGCTTCTCCAAGCAGCGTCCCCAGGATGAGTCCCAGTTGAGGGCTCAGGAGAGCTGGGGCCAGAGAGGAAGAAGGCTCCTGTCCAAGGTTTTGGACTTCCTGAAGGGGCTCTGGGCTCTGAGAAAGATGCCTACGTTCTAGGTCCCATGTCCAGTGATTAGCCAAGGTTGGGTAGGTCCACGGAGAGAACCATCCCCATCACTGTCTTCTTCACCCCCATCTCCATGGCGGCAGCTACACAGACTCAGTGCTTACACGGTCCCGACACAGTCTACAGAATTCCACCCGACATTTACATAGATGATCTCGTCTAATCGCTCCAACAACCCTGTGAAATTGCTACCGTTACCATCCTCACACGCAGGAGGAGAGTGAGCCTAGGAGAGTGTACGGGCTTGAACAGGTGTCCCCAAAATTCACATCGACCTGGCACCTCAGAATGCAACCTTATTTGGAAATAGGGTCTTTGCAGATGTAAGTCACTAAGGTGACGCCATGCGAGATCAGGGTGCACCCGAAAGCCAATGACTCATGTCCTTACAAAAGGAAACAAAGACACACAGAGAGAAGGAGCACAGCCATGTGACAATAGAGGCTAAAACTGGAATGAGGCAGCTGCGAGCCCAGGGAGGCCAAGGATTGTCAATGAGCCCCGGAAGCTGGAAAGGAAGGCGTCTTCGCTAGACCCTTCAGAGGGGCCATTCTGCTTGGTTTCCGACCTCTAGCCTCCTGAACTGTTGCTTTGAGCTGCCCAGTTTATGGTAGTTTGCTAGGGCAGCCTAAGGAAACTAATAGAGAGGGCTTCACCGTGCGGCCAGCTGTGGCCTAAAACACAGAAGCAATGTCTGTTAAAATTGCCCTACCCTCCAGCTCTCCCAACAAAAGGACTTTTTTTCATCAGGACTATAGGATGTTAGCCCTGAAAGGAAGGATGGCTGGTGAGAGTATTCACTGAGCACTTACTAAATACGTGCCCCGAGTGTGTTCACTGTCCCATTGAGTCTGCACAACCACCACAGGAGGGGAGCGGTAAGTGACCCCATTTTACAGATTCGGAATGTTGAGGCTCAGACACTCCTAACCTCTACCACACCTTCTTCTCCCTGAAAGTCAAGTTCAATCCCTTTGTCTTACAAATGAGGAAACCAAGGCACAGCTATAGCAGGGATCACAAAGGCTCTGCCCATTGTGGGAACAGCTTAAATAAAGCAGCTGCCAGCCAGCAGGGGTCCCGCGGGGGCTCCTTCTATTTGCAGACAACAGACACAGGTGGTTGCCCTTCTGACTGACAAAACAAGGTGGCAGGGCAGCAAGGGCTGCAAGCGACAGCCCTGCCACCATTTACGGAGTGGCAAGTGGCCAGAAATTAATTAGCTGTCTCCGTTTTGGCAAAGCCTGAGGAAGGAAGATGGTTCATTATAATGAGACCCAGTGAGTGTGTCAAGGAAGCTTAAGGGCTGGAACATGGACACACAGGGCCACTTAGTTGAACATGAGCAGGGAGGCCAGCCTGGTCAGCAAGAAACAGGGCGTACTCCTTGTTCAGTTCAGTTCAAGAACCACCACATGTTCTCGGAAGCCAGGGTGGCTTAGGGATGGCTGGACCAAGGGATGGAGCAGCCGGGCACAACAGGCCCCGAGAAAGCAGAGTTCCTCAAGTGTCTGGAAGTAGGACATATCCCTCCTACAAACACCTACTGACCACCCATCTGAGCGTCAGCCCCTGGGCTGGGGCTCCAGCTCTGAACCAAGGATCCTCCCCCCACCCCACCACACATCTGCTCATTTGGGGGGCAGAGAAAGAGGTGAGCAATCATGTGTTTGAACGTGTGTGTGGTCCCTGCTGTAACGGGACCCGGTTAGGGCACTGTGGGAACACAGAGGAGGGGATCAGAGAGGGCCCCCGGAGGAAAGATCTCCTGGGCTGGGAAGGGGTTAATCAAGAGAGAACCGAGACCTGAGGTCCCTGCACATGTTACTTCCCTCTTGTCTGGCAGTTGGGGGATTTTTTTTGTAGAACCCACCTCAAGAGAGGGAATCTCATTAACAAAGTGTCCACCAGATATTTAAGACATACTTAGTGATGGCTCCTTAGGGCCAGGGATCGAACTAGGAAACAGGAGAGAAATGAATGGGACACAGCTCCTGCCCTCCAGAAACAGCCTGTGTAACGGGAAAGGCAAACACAGGAGCAATTCCACGGCAGTCAGAACACACTATTTCAGCCCGTCAGCGTGGCTCAGTGGCTGAGCCTCAGCCTGTGAGCCAGGGAGTTGTGGTTCAAGCCCTGGTCAGGGCACATGCCTGGGTTACAGGCTCAGTCCCCAGTGGGGGGCGTGCACGAGGCAGCTAATCAATGATTCTCCAGGGTGAACAGCCAGCAAGAAGAAGGCCTGGATTGGAATTCCCAACCTCTCCACCCCTAAGGATATGGCTGCCTCTCCAGCAGCTGCCCCACGAAACTTGGGGTTCTTTGGAGCCTATCCGGTGTTGTCACAGGCACCCAGGATGGACTGACCTGGGCAGGAACCCACTTCTCATGCTCCCAGAACTACTACTTCCAACTACCCCTTGGCTCTCCCTTAGCCCGAATAATCCTAAGCGTGGAAAGAAATGCAAGAAGAGGGGATGAGGGATTAGGAAAAGCAGGTTCCAACCCTGACTTGGCCACTAACTCAAAAGACACAGAACATGTCCAGGCCCCAGCTTCCTCATTTGTAAGTCAGATGGGCTGCACTTGACATTCAAGGTGGCAGAAACCAGGGCAGTGGTTATGTGTGGGCCCTCACACCAGAACTTTGAGTCATTGTCACTTCTCTGCACCTCACCTTTCCTCATCTATAAAATGGGGGCTTGCCTCAGACGGGAATAAGGAATAAATGGGATACTATATACACATCTCTAAGCAGAGCGCCTGGCACAACGTAAGTGTTCAGTAAAGAGAACGATCATCCGTGATTCAAAATTCTATGCCTTGGTGAAAAGGTTACTTCAACGGAGAAGAGCGAGGCTGTTTCTCCCTCTCTGTACGACGTTCACTGAAGGGGCTTCTGGGCTGCAAAGGACTTTGAAGTTTGAGTTCTTTCCACTTATCAAGAATGACTCAGAAAGCTACAAAAGAAAGACGTGATTCTTTGTGCTCACACCCACCCAGGCCGGAGACAAAGCGGCTGATTTTCGCAGCTGCACCGGGAGCTATAAATCAACAGAGCACAACCCAGATGCCCCATCCCACCCGTATCTCCCGGCTGATAATGGGGCCTAAATTGCTCATTTAAGGCAGGCTTTCTGCTCCAATCACCCCACGATTATCCCTCTTCCTGGGCATGTTTCGATATTCTGAGTAGCCAATTGGATTTAGAGGTCCCAGGACTCTGAGCTTAATGAAATCATGCCTTGCCCGTGTACAATCCCCCTTCCTCTCCAAGTCCAGGCATCATCTGCCAGGAAGGGGAGAAAGGGAATCTGAGACCACATCTGAGAAGCATTCTTCAAATCTCAGCCCTGGTGAGGGGGGCCTGGAACTGTCTGTCTTGTCAAATCCGCAGTGCCAAATCCGTACCCAGTGGTCATGCAGTGTCCTTTCCACACTGTCCGTGATGGGACGCTCCCTGCATTACACAGCAGCCCATACCTTCTTGGGGAACTTTGACAGTTGCAAAATTTCTTATAGAAATCATATGAAATGTACACAAACATAAGTGTTCCAGAAAGTTCACAGATGCATTATTTAAATTGGCATAATCCTATCTAATAAAAGAGTAATATGCAAATTTGACCGTACCTTTGCTATGCTATCAGCCAATCAGGAGCAGGGGGCGGGCCCGAGCAGTGCAAGGGGTGGGGCTGAGCAGTGCAAGGGGCGGGGCCGAGTGGCGCAAGTGGCGGTGTGAGTGTGGTGGATGAGAATGCTGAATGTTTTAGAAATGTATGTAGGTGTGAGGCGCATGGAGAGAGTGGGGGACACCTCGAACAGCAGACACAACTTCTGCGCGCAGATCCAATGGGTGCGCTGGGCTGGCAAGCGGAGTGGGTCGGGTGGAGAGGGAAACCGACTATTGTACGTTCACGGCGTCTGAGCCCCGAGCCACTGCAGCTCTGTGAGAGTGGCTGTCAGCGCTGCGAGCGAGGAGGGTCCCTGGAGCAGCGGGTGGCCTCGCCGGGGCGGCCGCAGGTAGCATGGTATGTGGTGGCAGCGGCCGTGGGCGGGGTCTGCAGAGGCAGAGGCAGAGGCAGAGGCCCCAGGAGCGTCAGGGAGTGAGCGCCGTCACCACCACGGCCATGGCCAAGGGGCGCTGGAGAGACCCCGAACTGCTTCTGCCTTTCACAAGCAGGAGCCGCTCCAGTGGGGCTGGGCTGCCAGGAGAACCCCAGAGGGGAGGAGGGAGAGAAGAGGGAGGGAGGAGGGAGGGAAAGACAGGGCGAGGGAAGGGGAGGGGGCATGGCTGTGGGGGGCAGGGGGAGCTCGGGGGTGGGGAAGGAAACTGCTGGAGCAACAACCCTGAGCAACCTCAATAACTTTCCATTTCAAGAGGGAAAGAGGGAGCTGGAAAAGTACAGGTGCTGTGCTTTGGCAGAGGCACGAGAAGAGGTGTCTAAGAGGTCCTGGGTCTGCGGTGGAGCATCTCTGGGCACAGCAGGAAAGGCAGGAGAACGGGAGCCAGGGAGCTGGGGAGGCACTGCGTGCGTAGCAGGGGCCTCCAAAGGGCAGCCTTTGCGGGGAGAGGCGGACACGTGGTCCGAAGGTCCAGAAGGTGAGAGACCCCCCGTGCCCTCCTCCCAAGTCCTGCCGATCTCTGCAGTCAAGGTTGGGCACACCCGGCCGAGCGCTCTGCGTCTGGCGCCCGTACCCCCAGTGCCAGGCAGTGACCGAGCTCTGGGCAGCTCGCCCCTTGGCCGCCACAAGTGCGGGGTACCCTCGGGCCTGGGCTGTCGCCACTGGGGCTAAGGCCTGAGCTGGGGGAGTGGGGCCAAGGTGTCCGGGGCAGAGCCAGCCATGGGCCCCATTGAGGGGGCAGGTTGGGCTGAGGGATCACCCACTCCCAGTGCATGAATTTTGTGCACCGGGCCCCTAGTCTATAATAATAAAAGTATAATATGCTAATTAGATCGGACATCTTTCCAGACGTCCTTCTGGACGACCTTCTGGATGAAGCCAGGGCTGGGAGGGAAGCCCAAGTCCTGGGGTGCCAAAGGAAACCTGGTGCCAGCAGCCAGGGAAAGAAAGGCCTACTCTTCCACGAATTTTGTGCATCAGGCCTCTAGTTATTAGAAATAAGGTAACCCCACCCCCCAACATAGAACACACTCATATAATGCAGCCATTAAAAAAAATCATGTTTTCAGAGGATGTTTGATACCATGAGTACATACTCATGAGATATTGTTAAGTGAAAAGGCAGCTTACAAAATAGTTTATATAATGTGCTCGTTATTTCAATAAAGTGTGATCCTCTTGTCATTAAAACAGAGAGGAGAGAGAGGAAAGAAATATACCAAAATGGCAAAGCTTTTCTCGAAATAGCTACTGTGTTACTTTTGTAGTAAAAGAATATTTCTAATATTGAACTGTAGTATCCACCCAATAAATCTGGTTCCTATGGGGTTTGAAATATATCAATCAAATGAATGAGAAGAAAGTCTCACTCCTCTTCTAAGTAGACAGAAGAAGAGAAACTGTTTATGGAATACTTACTAAACGCCTGGTTTCGAGCCGCAGTCCTTCACGTCATGCTTCATAACCGCCCGACACGGATCTATTGCTACTCCCGTTTCACAGATGAGAAGACTGAGGCTCAGAGAGGTCAGGTATGTGTGGCCCGAGCGCGCTCTCCCAGTAAGTGGCACAGCTGAGACACGCTCCCGGCCTGGCTCCATGTCCCCGCTCTCAGCTGCCACCCCACACAGAGGCCGCAGAGGTTTATAAACCCCCCCCCCCCCCCCCGCTCCTCCCCGCTCTAACAGACACCCAGCTCTCGCCCCATTCCTCTTGTGTCTCGCGGACAGCAGTGGCAGAGCTGAAGGGGAGTGGTTTTGCGGTCAGAAAGATCTGGGTTCGTACCATCTGGCTGTGAGGGCCGCCTACCCCCTCACCCCTCCGTGAGAATGTCCGGCCCCCGCTGCAGAGCCGCTGAGGCTCGGAGAAGCTCTGGCGCGTGGCAGGCACGGAGGAGGGCCTCTCGGTGCCCTGCGCCTCCTGCACTCAGTGCCTTGGGCCTGAGTCACACACACTCCTCAGGGATGCCCCGGGGCCTGGAAGTGCTGGCTCCGGGCAAGGCCAGAAGGCAGAGCCGGAACACCGGCCCGGGCTGCGGCTCCCTCTCCCTGCTCTGCCTCACCAGGAGGCACCTGGCAGCCTCCTGACTTCCTGGAGGCCTGACAGTGCTTCGGGGGACAACTGAGGCCAGGGTTTCAGGGACCAGCCCAAGGCCACCCAGCTCTCTCCCCCATCGCCCTGGGCTGGCCTCTCTGGTTTCCACACATTGAGGCCCTCCCCGCCCAATCCACCGCACACCAAACGCATCCTCTTGATCACCATTCTGGACAGACATTGCTCCAAAGCCCTTCCCCCACGGCCTGTGCCCCAAAGCTCCCTCGTTTCCCAGCATGGCCGCCTTATCCTGGGGCCCGAGAACCTGTCCAGACGTGAAACCGGAGCCTCCGTTCGACCTGCAGCCCCTAACACAGCCCTGCCAGGCAGTTTCCTTCCCCAGTCCCACCTCCCCGCCTCCCCATCCCCACCAGAACGACTCCCCCCAGTTATCGGGGCTGGTCCACAGAGTTCCTCTAACATTTTCGGGAACTATGGAAGGCAGAGACCATAGCTGCTGGATTCACCCCTGGCTCCAAAGCCTGGCCAGAGCTCAGCACACACAGGCACCCTGACAAGCATGGCCAGGAGGACACCTGCTGGCAAGGCCTGCCCTGCCTTTGTCCCCGCAGCCTCTCCCCCGTCACAGCCACCAGCCCTGCCCTCTGCAGGAAATCCTCAGAACCTTTCTTTGCTCCTGCTGTTCCCTCTGCCTGGAATGCCCACCCCACCTCTCCTGGTAGCCAACTGCTGCCCCAATCACAGCCCAGCACAGGCATCACCTCCTCAGCATGCTCCCCCCTCCCCCACTGCCTGAGCCCCAGAATCCCACAGCTCAGGGAAGCTGCACTTGTCCCTGGAGTTGTGACCAACCACGGGGGGTCTGAGGGGCATGGCTGTGTTAGGAGCCAGGGGCTGTGCTGGGGCTTCAGCCGAGAGTCTGGGCAGTGGGAGGGAGCTGGACGGCTCTGGCTGGGTCAGCAGCAGCAAGTGCTTGTTGAGCGAGTAAATGTGCAGACGGTTCAGGAAGCAGGAAAGGGCCAAGGTGGAAAATGCAGACCAGCTGGCCTCACAGCCACGCATGACACGTGCCCGGAGCAGCTGCGGGGTGCGGGTCCATCACAGCTAGCCGTGCTGAGGGCCGGGGATGGGCCAGGTGCTGAGCTCTGTATGGCTTTTCACATGCATGAGCTCACTCATCTTCCCAACCGTCCACAACAGATCACCCTAATTTTACAAATGCAGACATGAGGCTCGGGGGAGTTCGGCTTTGCCCAGGATGGGGCTGAGCTGGAACTGAGGCTGGCATGACCGGAACGCCAGCTGTGACCTTTCCACTGCATCATGTCACCTCACTGGGATCTCTCCTGGCCCACTCAGGCCACAGGAGAGGGGAGGGGCACGAAAGGCAAGGAGCTCATGCTGGGCCCTCCAAATCGAGAGTTCTAACCCTGCAACGTTGACACTTGAGCACTTATCCCAGCAATGCTTGGCACCTCAGTAGCAGACAGAGGGGACAGCCAGCCAGGCCCTGTGGCCTGGTCTACCCTCCCCTCCCTGCTCTGCGCTACCTGGGATGGGAGAGAAAACACAAAGCTTTGTCAGAGTCATCATATCTTTAGGACAAAGGTGCCTGTGAGGCAGGTACTAGGATCGACATTTTACAAATGAAGAGACTGAGAGGCAGGGTGGCCGGCCCACTTGCTAAAGATCTTAGCAGGTGGGAGAGCCAGCATTGAATACCAGCAGACAGGAGCCGAGGGAGAGATCCAGGGGCAGAGAAGCACACCGCCTAAAACAGAGACTCACGACGGCCAGGAG
This sequence comes from Antrozous pallidus, assembly GCA_027563665.1. Lineage (NCBI taxonomy): Eukaryota > Metazoa > Chordata > Mammalia > Chiroptera > Vespertilionidae > Antrozous > Antrozous pallidus. The sequence continues at coordinate 194,581,145 of CM050508.1, forward strand.
TGGGGCTGGTAAGAGATTCCCAGGGTGTGAATCTGCCAAAACCAGGATCAGGGAGGGAGAGGCAGTGGGAGGGAGACAGGCTGTGGAACAGATAAGAAGAGAAGCCAAGTGGAGCCCTGGCCTGGCTTGGCTCCATGAATAGAGCGTTGGCCTGTGGACCATAGGGTCCCGGGTTCGAATCCCCATCAGGGCACATGCCTGGGTCGCGGGCTCAAGCTCCCCTAGGGGGCATGCAGGAGGCAGCTGATTCATGATTCTCACTCATCATGGGTGTTTCTCTCTCTCTCTCTCTCCCTCTCTCTTCCTCTCTGAAATCAATAAAAATATATTTAAAAGTAAAAAAAAAAAAGCCAAGTTGAAAAGCATCAACCCTGTTCAGCTCCCTGATTCTGGAGCAGGAAGCCAGGAAGTTCTGGGCCCTGCAGAGAGGAGAGAGGGAGCTAGAGGGGGTGGCTCCCGGTAAGCTCTTCACACTCCACCCGGCCCAGAGGGCTGCCAAGGGAACTCTGAGACACCATCCCTGCTCCAGGCACTGACTCTGCCCAGAAAGGAGCTGTCCAGCCTCTGTTCGTTCCGAGGACCCACAGAGCCACCCGCCAGCCGCTCTCACCCCACAGGACTGGGGAGCGCTGCTCTGCTCGGGGACCAGCTCCTGGAAGATCCTGTTTGCACTTCAGGTTGTTCGGCCCATGTATTTTAGGCAGTAAAGGGGGATCCCAGTTGTCTGTCCCCGCTGAGTGGGAGACGGGACAGAGCGGCTGCTGGTAAAGTCCCAAGAGCAGTGAGGAGAGGAGAGCTTGTCTTGGCCTCTTGTCTGTCCCACAGTCCGCTCTGTCTCCCCACCACAGGCTGTTTGCTGAAAGTGTGATTCCCTGAGGCCCCTCTCTGCACCCCGCAGGATGGCTGGGCCTCTCAGGCATGCCCACGAGGCGGGGAGAGGCCCAGCAGGTGCAGGGGAAGGAATGGAGAGTGCTTCGTGATGTCGGATTCTGTTTTCCCAGCCCCTCATCTGTGTCAGTCTTCTCATCAGGGGCTCCTCCCTCAGCTTTTTAAATATATATATTTTATTGACTTCAGAGAGAGGAAGGGAGAGGGAGAGGGAGAGAAACATTGATCGGCTGCCTCCTACACACCCCCTATTGGGGATCGAGCCAGCAACCAGGGCATGTGCCCTGACCATTTCCTCATCTAACCATGACCTCCTGGTTCATAGGCCAATGCTCAACCACTGAGCCACACAGCCGGGCCTCCCTCAGCTTGTTACTTAGTTTCCCCTCAGTCATCCTTCAGCATCTCAGAGGCCTTTTCTGAGTTCCCTGCCCAGGTGAGACCCTCCCCACATTGTGGGCCCCTCAAGCCCCCGCAGCTACAAATTTAAGCTTGTTGGGTGACCAATGGACGTCTGTTTCTCCCCCCAGACCCTAAGCTCCATAAGGGCAGGGGCCGTGTCCTTTTTTTCTCACCATTTCCTCATCTCAGCATCTAGCACAGTGCATCCACAGAATCCTCTGGAATTAATTAATTCTTTTCAGTCCATCACACAGAGACCCTCCCTGTTCTCAAAGAGCTTGAAAGGCTCAGATACAACACATCGTCACACTTAATCCTCACAACCCAGGATGCATTGCATTCCCGCTTTACAGGCAAAGAAACGAGCTTTAGAGGTAAAGTCACAGCCCAAAGACACAGCCAGTATGTGGCTTTGAACTCGGGATTTGAACTTAGTTATGTCTGGCTTCGGGGCCCCAGCTCTGCCACTACACCACCCCGCTTTCCTGCCCCAAGGGGTCTTTGGATCTTTCCTTGCAAACCTTCCTCCTGCACTCTAAAATGCCTACGCTCAAAACTGACAAGCAGAATTCATTCATTCATTCATTCATTCATTCATTCACTCATTCATTCAACCAATCAACTGACTCACTTATTGGTTGTGCCAGGCCCTACATGGAGGACAGTCAGGTGGAGCAGAGGCTTTCCTCTGTCCTGGGCTTCCCCTCCCGACTGCTCTTGGGACTTGACCAGCTCCAGGCAGCCACCCTGTCCCTAGTCTCCCACTCAGCGGGGAAAGACTCATTTGGATCCACCTTCATTGCCCCTCCCTCAAGGAAAGCAGCCTAAAATACATGGCTAAATACATGGGTAGGATCAGGGTCCATTTGGCCCCCTCATTCTCTGAGGATTCTAGGACCAGAGGAGGGACAGGGTTCTGCCCCCTGCTCCCATGCATTTCTCTGACTGTCGCCTATCCCAGACAACTCGGGGGAAAGTTCTGGACACGCAGTTACAAGACCAGGGTTCTAGCTCCAGGTCTAGGCTAGCCGTGGGCCCTTAGGAGAAAAAGTCACCCTGCCTCTCTCTGACCCACCAATTCCTCATCTGTGAAACAGGGATGATGATAAGGATTCCCATGCTTACCAGTCAAGGAGGTGGGTGAGGATTAAATCATTCAGACCCGATATACAGTTATCATCACGTGGTCGGCCATGGTCTTGCAAAGTGGGGGCCTCTGGGGGCTAGCTACACTGCTGGCAAGACGCATTTTTAAAAATATGTTTTATTGATTTCAGAGAGGAAGGGAGAGGGAGAGAGAGAGGGAGAAACACCAATGATGAGAGAGAATCGTTAATTGGCCGTCTCCTTCATGCTCCCCCGTGGGGATCAAGCCCGCAACCCAGGCATGTGCCCTTGACCGGAGTCAAACCCTGGACCCTTCAGTCCACAGGCTGACACTCTATCCACTGAGCTAAGCCAGCCAGGCAGCAAGATGCATTTGATAATGTGATTTAAGGAAGGCCGGCTGGGAGCACCCCTAGCAGGCTGAGCCCAAGGCCTCCCCTGAGTGGACCCTCAGAAGTGAGGCCTTCCCCTAGCTCGGCGGTAGCGGGGGTGCTCCGCTCCTCAGCCCACCAGCCAGAGGCCCTGGAGAAGAGGCTGGAAATGGGACTGAACACACTGACGCTCAGCTTTCCTCAGAGCACCAAGGGCTCCCCAAGAGAGGGTGTGTGCCAGGAACCTGGGACCCTCAGAACAGTAGCTACTCTCAGGCCCACCTTAGGACAACTGCCTCCTTCACTCTCCCCTCTTTAATAGGCACTAGATTCTAAAGGATCTGGAAGATTCCCCCTCTTCAGCTTCCATTTATTGGGCCCAGGCGCCAGGCCAGCTGCATGCCATATGCTCTCTCATCGACACCTCACAAAAACCCTGTTGAAGAAGGTGCTATATGACCTCATTCTATAGATGAAGAAAGTGGGGCTCAAAGACACGAGGTGACTCACCCGCACCCCAAAGCCAGTTCATGACAGAGCTGGGACCAACACATACACAGGTTGGTCCAACTCTAAACCCGACACTACCTCTGAAGGCAACGTGGAGAGAACCACTGACAGAAACAGCGCTGCCTGTGCTGGGGGAATGTGCCCGCTGTAGCTGGAGATGAGTCACTGGAAACAGGAAATTCTGCGTCTTCCTCTCTTCCTGGGGGAGCAATGCTCCCCCCGAGCTCAGGGATGCCAAAGCCCCTCAACGCCCACACACCGCACCCAATACCATACTCCAGTGCCCTGAGCTCTGCCCATACTTCCCAGGCAAGGAGATTGGGTCTCTATCCTTAGGACAGGGAAACTGAGGCAGGTGGGAGGTTGGGCAGGGGGAATGGTTGTTCCCGCTCTGATGGGCATCAGTGACTGGACCGATACCACAGTTCACACCTCCAACTTCTGAGTCCTCCATCTCCCTCCGCTTTGCTGGTGGCACCACAGCCCAGAGAGGTCTGGGGCTGTGCCCTCGATCAGCCAGCACGAGGACCTGTTTTCAACTGGCGGTAAACACCAGGCATCTTTGTTGTTACAAGAATAGAAGTTTCCTTTCAATCCTTTTGCTCATGTCTGAAATAGTAGAGCTGGTTTGGGGGGCTGCTGCTGGGGTAAGCCAGTGATGTTTTAGGCTTTAGGAGAGAGGTTCATGGATACCAAGAAGAAAGCCTTACTTCCTGTGTGAACGCACAGACTCCGGCCTTACTTCCTGTGTGAACACACCTCTGCTGCCTTTGGCAGAAAAAGACTATTAGAAGAGAGGAGGGGAAGAGTAAACTGGATGAATAAATTAGAACTTGCTAAAACAATTATATTGACAGGACAAATCAATGGAATATAAAAAGAGGAGGAGGAGGAGGAGGAGGAGGAGGAGGAGGAGGAGGAGGAGGAGGAGGAGGAGAGGAGGAGGAAGAGAACAGGGGGAAATGGGAAGGGCATTTGTGAAGAAGATGTGAGGTCTCTCAAAATCGCACCCAGAGCTCCCGACCAGATGACCACAGGGGACAGGAGCAAAGGACTGACTGCCCTGGACAGTGTGGCTCAGTGGTTAAGCATCGACCTATGAACCAGGAGATCATGGTTTGATTCCTGGCCAGTGGGGGGCATGCAGGAGGCAGCCAATCAATGATTTTCATCATTGATCTCTCTCTCCCTTCCTTTCTGAAACCAATAAAAATAGACTAAATAATAATAATAAAAAGAACTGACTGGCTGGCCCACAGCTGTTGTCCATGGAGCCCAGGAACCATGGGCTCTCCATTGGCAAACGCACACACAACTGCACAAACACAAGTGTCTAAGGGCACTTTGGATGCCCCTCCGTTTCAAAGATTTTACGAGAAACCACACACTGTCATGTTATCATACACAGAGAATCACAAATTGACAGTGTGGGGCAGCACACACCAACACAGGGACCCCGCAGACGATCACCAAATGTGACTTGGTAAGCGCCCAACGGCACATTGCAGACACACACCCTTGTCTCCCCACCACCACCACCCTCACCTGCATAGACAGCCTACACACAGCCGGTTCCCCCTGAGTTCCATGGCACTTCAAACACCTCCGCCCACCCTCTGGGGCTCAGCAGTCCAAACACACAGCGCATTTGTACAGCCACAAACACAGACTCACCCACTCGCAAACTGGCAGATACACAAACTGTCGCCAAACTGTTCCACAATGCCTGATGCAAAAAGAAATGCCAACAGATGATCCGTGTCATTAGTTACACACACGCACACGCGCGCGCGCACACACACACACACACACACACACACACACACACACGAATCCAGGTCCTCTCCCAATGAAAGTGGTCTGGCCGCTGGGCCCCATGCGCCCCCTACAGAAACGTACAGAGGCCCGCGGAGCCCGCGGTCCCTCCACCCCCGGGCCCAGCCCCGCAGCGCCGGGCAGCGGACTCACCGGACGATGCCATACATGACCAGCACGTTGCCCAGCAGCCCCACGGCGCACACCGCCGAGTACAACGCGGTGATGGCGATGGCCAGGGCGAGGGACGAGGCGCTGCGGGCGCCGGGCGGCCCGGACGCATTGGTGCCCGCGCTGGGGAAGGCGCTGGGGAAGGCGTCCGAAGCGGTGGCGAGGAGCGGGGACGGCAGCTCGGTGTCGGTGGAGGGGGCCGGCTCCATGGCGGCTGGGCGGCGGGCGCCGCGTTTTCCCCGCCGTGCGCCCTGGGCGCAGGGACCAGAGGCTTGGAGCGCGCCAAGGGCTGAGGCCGAGGCCCCGACGCCGCCGGCTGCTGCGTCCTGGCAGCTCCGCTCCCTCCGCGCCTCCTTCGCCCGCCTCGCCGCCCGCACCGGCTCTGCCCCGGGAGCCCTCCCGCCAATGCTCCGCTCCCGGAGCTCTCTTCACTGGGAGCCGCCGCGGGCTCCTCGGACGCGCCCGCCGCGCGCACCACGTGGCCCGGAGGCGGCCTCCCGTCTGCGCGGGGCGGGAGCTGCCCCGCCGGCTTGGAGCCGGGCCGAGGGAGCTGCCCGCTCGCTCCCACGGATGCTCTTTGGGCTCGGGTGTACGCGACCCCAGCCAGGACACCCCCTCCCCACCCATCCCACCTCTCCACCCATCCCACCTCTCTCCACACACACCTTGGCTGCTTTGGAGTCAGAAGGACCTGGAGGTGAATCTCGCCTCTCACCCTGCACTGAGAAACAGTGACCTTGAGCGAGTCACTTAACCCCTCCACTCCATCTCCTCCCCTGTAAAATGAGGTTAATCACACCACTGGGCTCAGAGATTAATGAGGAATGTAGCTCAGTGCATGGCACACAGTAGGTGCTCCATAAGTAACCATTAGTATCCATGGTTTCTTATATCCCATTCATTCACTCAGCGGACTTGGGGGCGGGGGGTTCTAAGAGCCCCTGCCTTCTGGGGCTTACAGTCCAGTGAAGGAGAGACACCAGCCCTAAGTTACGCCGATGAAGATACAGTTACAAACGGAGGAAAGTGAAGGTCAGCAAGGCTTTCCTGGGCCTGCAAAGCAGAGGTCAGGACAACTTCCCGACAAAGTGACACTGAAGGTGAGAGGCGAAGTTTGGGAACCACATGTCCACATGTGCGAAGACACTGTTGGCAGAGGGCTCAATGGAGGCCAGGAGAAGAGAAGGGAAGGGAGTCAGGATAATGCACACTCTATTTCTTCCACTTGGAAAGCTGTCACTTCCCCAGGCAGAGGGTGAGGTGGTGGGAAGGTCTCATATTCCTTCCCTAACCTGACCTGCCCAGGACCAGAACCATCCTCCTTGGGGCTCCTGTCCTTCCCAGAACATTCTCTCTACCAATCATTACTCTGTTCCTAGCGCTTGACACATGCATCAACCCTTTGGAGTAGATGCTATTATTACTGTCCCCATTTTACAGACGAGAAGACTAAGCGAGGCACTAAATTATCCCATGTAGCAATTATTTCTACCTGTGCTGATTTCCTTCTTGTGGAAACCAGGCTTGACTGATCTCTCCACCCGGTAGAGGGCTGGGGTCACAGCGGGTGCTCAGGAAATACTGGTTAGATGAGTAAAGTCCCAAGGGGGAATGGAATGGGACCACATTGGGGTTCCTGAGCTGGAGGCTTTGGGGTGATGCCACTGGCCCCTCATGAGAGTGGCTGGCAAGGACCCCTCATCCCTATCACTCTCTGGCTTGAGTCATCCATCTATACCCAGGCTCTTACCCTTTCCCAAGAAGAGCAAAGCCAGAATTCTCAAGTTCACCCTCCTCTCCATGCTCTTTGCCCCTCCAGCTGCCGCCCAAACCCTTCAATCAGCTACAGTAGACTCCTCACCCCAAGGCTTCCCACTTAGCCATCTAAGGACTCATCAGAGAGGTGCTTTTGGCTCTGTGGTCACATGTGTTGCCAAAACTCTCTCCCCTGTCCCAAAGGGCCTGACACTCAGAGACTTTCCTGGTGTGTGTGGGGGGGGGGGGGGGAGATTGGGACAGGACAGAGGAGAGCTACCTTATTGGAGTTCTGGCCCCTCTCTATCCTTCCAACAAGCCAAGCATTTTCCTACCTCAGGATAGTGCACACTCTATTTCTTGCACTTGGAAAGCTGTCACTTCCCCAGGCTAACTGCTATTCATCCTTCAGGTTTCAGCTTAAATATCACTTCACTGCCCCCCATCCCACCAACTGGAACAGATGCCCTTGTTTCTGTTTTTGTTTTTAATATGTTTTTATTGATTTCAGAGGGGAAAGGAGAGAGAGAGAGAGATAGAAAATTCAATAATGAGACAGAATCTCTGATTGGCTGCCTCCTGCATGCCTCCTCCTGGGATCAAGCCCACCTGCTAGGCACGTGCCCTTGACCAGAATGAAACCTGGGACCCTTCAGTCCACAGGCCTAACCTCTAGCCACTGAGCCAAACCGGGTAGGATTCCCCTTGTTAAATGTTCTCATAGCATCGTGTGCCTCTTCTTTACAGAATGTCTTGCATAGTATTTATACACTCATTGGATTTTTGTGCATCACCTTTATAATAGGTCTAGTGCACTCCTGTCCCCCCACCTTAGTACAGTTCCTGGTACTCAGTGAGTAATTGAATAGGTGGTTCAATTCCAACTTTGCAGAGCTCTTATTTTGGTGAGGGAGACAGAGCAAACAGAACTTAATGCAGGCCTAGGAATTCTAAGCAATTAAAATCTTTTGCATAAACTCGACAATCACATCTTACTTGGGACTGAAATACCAGATCCCAGCTCCATGCCTGTCCTTGGCTTTCGGCCATCACAAAGCAAGTCTACCCTCCTTGGCCTTAGCCTTGCATTTGGTTCCTCCCAGTGTGGTCCCAACCAAGGTTTATTGCTGTCCTCTTGCGACTCCATCCCCTACTCCCACCCCAATTGCATGCTCCAGTCACTCTGGGCTGAAATGAATTTTTTTGACTTGCATTTCACAATGTTTCTTTGAGTCTCTCCTGGATACAGAGATGCTACGGTGAAAACCCATAGCTAGTGAAAGGACAAAGGACTATCCTCCATCATGAGGGGCTGGTCAGCCTATCTGTCCTTTCCCCCTGCTGGGAGTGGCCACAGGGGTGCCAGGAATGTCCTGACTTCCCCAACCACTGCCTGAGCGGACCAATAAAGCCCAAGGACATAGCTTAGGTCCTGATAAGGCATAACCAAAGTACCGGTCACTCTCTGATCCTTGTACGTGAGACTCCCGCTGAAAAACCCTGACCTAATAAGGCTATCTCTGTAACCCACGTCACTTCCCTAAGACCACGCAAATCACCAACCCTTTATAACCTATTGTTCTTGCTGGGCTCGCTCTCTCGCCTCGCTGCTGTGCCAGATGAAGGTTGAGGGCCAAACCCGGGTTTGAATAAAGGTTCTATGCTATTGCAGCCATTTCTGGCTCCCTGGTGGTCTTTGGGGATCATGAAATCTGGGCATAACACTAGAGTGGAGGCAAAAGACAGAAAAAGATTACTTTCACTTCTCTGAACCTTACTTTTCTCTTCTATAAGGTAGGAGGTGCAGAGCGGGTGAGAATCTGGTGAAACCTCCGATGCTCTGCCAACTGAGAAAGGCCTCCTGAACCTGCGTTACTAAATCATGAGGATGAGTAAGACCGTTGCTCTCTTAAACAGCTCAAACCAAGAAGCTCTGGAAGACCCCTAGTAGGTTTGGCTCAGTGGGTAGAGCGCTGGCCTTCCAACCAAAGGGCCCTGGATTCGATTCTGGTCAAGGGCGCGTGCCTTAGTTGCAGGCTTCTCCTCAGCCCAGGCTCTGTCAGGGCTCATGCAGAGGCAACCAATCGATGTGTTTCTCTCATGTCAGTGTTTCTCTCTGTCTTTCCCTCTCTTTTGCAGTCTCCCTAAAAATCAATAGAGCCGAGACCAGTTTGGCTCAGTGGATAGAGCGTCTGCCTGTGGACTGAAAGGTGCCAGGTTCGAGTCCAAACAGGGGCATGTACCTTGGTTGTGGGCATGTCCCCAGTAGGGGGTGTGCAAGAGGTAGCTGGTCGATGTTTCTGACTTTCTATCCCTCTCCCTTCCTCTCTGTAAAAAATCAATAAAATATACATTTTAAAAAAATCAATGGAAAAATATCCTTCAGTGGGGATTAACAAAAACAAACAAACAAAAAGCTGTGAAAGATATGTAAATGACCAAGTACATGAACAGAATATCAAAACTGCTCCCCCCCCCCAAAAAAACACACACATAGATATGCAATTATAGACGGCCTTTTCTAAGTCTGTCTCTGCTCTAGAAACAAGAAGTCAGCCATCTGCAACTCAGAAGCGAGCCCTCACTGGACCCCATCTATCCTGGCACTCTGATCTTGGACTTTCAGTGTCCAGAACTGTGAGAAAACGTGTCAGTTGTTGAAAGCCACTTGGTCTATAGTACTCTACTACAGCAGCTGGAACTAAGACACATGCCAAGTGCGTGTGAATCTCCCCCACTGAGGCCACTTTGGAAGAATGAGTGGGAACTTGAGAGACAGCTAAGGGGCGTTCCCCAACAGCCTCCCAAAGTGAGTACCTGGAAGAGATCAACCCTGGGACGTGAGCATTCCAGTCTATTCACCTTTAAAGGGCAGTTCTCATTTCTGTGGTCACAGCTCATAATGATCCCGTTGGCTACCACATATGGAGAGCTTGTGATGTGCCAGACCCTGGGCCAGTGCTTTGTGGATTGTCTGCTTTAATCCTCATCGGCCCCAGAGGTGTTAATGAGAGACGGAAACCACTGGTCCACACTGGCCAGGCCAAAGCTCCCCTCTGAACCACTTAGATTAACCCAGAGGTGAGAGCGGCAGGTTTTCGGGAGACCCACAAGTAGTTTATTTTGGTTGGAAAGTAGTGTGTGAAGTTTGGCTAGGTGTTAACTATTACTCCATTTTTCAGAGGTTAGGTTACCTGTCCAAGTCACAGCTAGGATGCTACTCCAAAAGCCAGTCTCCTCACACAACTTTGCCTCTCAGAGCAAAGACCAGAAAGTCACCCTATAGCCCTAGCCAGTTTGGTTCGATGGATAGAGCCTCGGCCTGTGGACTGAGGGTCCCAAATTCGATTCCGGTCAAAAGCACATGCACAGGTTGTGGGCTCAATCCCCTGTAGGGCGTGTGCAGGAGGCAGTCGATTAATGATTCTTTCTCATCATTGATGTTTCTATCTCCTCTCTGAAATCAATAAAAATATATTTAAAAAAAATAATTTAGGAAGTCACCCCATAAAACATAAGAATCCATTGCTTCTGCCTCTGCTTGGCAGTTTTCCCCTTGAGTTCATCCCTGCTCTTGGTCCCGTACAGGATAGACACAGCTCTCCAGGGCTGGGTTACACAATGGTAACCCAGGCTATGCTTGAGGCTACCTCCCTCCTCCCAACCCCTCCTAACCCTCCCCTCCCCCCGCATCCTTGACTTCAGGGGGAAACACAAAAACATAAGTGCATGGGAAATCTTGTGCCAACTGGGGGCAGCAGACGTGTCAGCAGTGGAGAAACAGAAATCGCAGAAGCAGAGAGGAACTCCCTGGGGAAGCTATTAACAATTTAGTACGTGGGAATGCGGTTCCCACCTGCCAGAGCAACAGATCTGCGGGATGGAAAACACAGCGCTCCTCTGAGGGAGCCGGCGGCTCCCCTGGGCTGCCTCTCAGTCTGGCTCTATCTGCAACACCCAGGGGAGGGAGGGCCTTGACGATATCCATAAAGTAACAACCACTTACATTTGCAAAGTACTTTTGACTTTCCAAAGCACTTCCATATTGATGACTTCATCTTATCCAGACACCATCTGGATACAGGGTAAGGTCAGGTTTCATTATCGTCACTTTATAGCTGAGAAGACAGATAACTGGAGAGCCTGGGTGAGCCCCCCGCAAGGACACATAGCAAATCGGAGGAAGAAATGGGGTTAGTTCCATCCATCTGGCTGCTCAAGCCAAAAACCTGAGAGTCATTCCTGACTCCCCTCTCTCTTTCCCTCTAATCCCTCACCTCTAACCAATCCTTAAGTCCTTACCGTTCTTCCTAAATAACCCGTGAGTCCTACCATTGTCCTTTATTCTGACTGTATCTTCCAGTCCGATGGCTCCACCATTTCTCGCTGAAACTACTGAAATAGCCCTGCCATGGCCTCCCCTGCTGCCTTCCAGCAGTACCATGGCGACAGGATGCGCCACACTGTCACCTCTATCTCTCCAGCCTCTTGTACCACCTTCCCCTTCACACACTATGTTCCAACCAAAATAAACTACCTGTGGGTCTCCCGATAACCTGCTACTCTCCCCTCTGGGTTCCTCTCAGTGGCCCAGAGGGGAGCTCTGGCCTGGCCCGTGTGGCTCAATGGTGGGGCACTGACCTGTAAACCGGGTCACGGTTTGATTCAGTCAGAGCACACGCCTAGAGAGCACGTTTCAGGCTCCATTCCCAGGAGAGGATCGTGAAGGAGGCAGCTGATCAGTGATCCTCTCTCATCATTGATGTTTCTATTCCTCTCTCCATCTCCCTCCCTCTCTGAAATCAATAAAAATGTATTTGAAAAATAAATAAACTAAAAAAGAGGAGAGGTTTGGTGTCAGGCTGGTTGAACTTGAAATCCCTACTTAGTCGTTTACTAGTTGAACAATCTTGGGCAAGTTACTTTTTTTGTGTTTACTTTACTAAAAAGTTTATTGTCCTAGTTGGTTTGGCTCAGTGGATCGAGTGTTGGCCTTGAGACTGAAGGGTCTCAGGTTTGATTCTGATCAAAGGCACATGCCCAGTTTGTCAGGCTCGATTCCCAGTAGGAGGCGTGCAGGAGGCAGCCAATCCACTATTCTCTCTCATCATTGATGTTTTTCTCTCTCTCCCTTCCTCTCTGAAATCAATAAAAATGTATTTTTTTTAAAGTCTATTGAGCCAAAACCGGTTTGGCTCAGTGGATAGAGCATCGGCCTGCGGACTGAAGGGTCCTAGTTTCGATTCTGGTCAAGGGCATGTACCTTGGTTGCAGGCACATCCCCAGTTGGGGGGGAGGGTTGGGAGGTGCAGGAGGCAGCTGATCAATTTTTCTCTCTCATCGATGTTCCTAACTCTCTATCTCCCTACTTCTCTGTAAAAAATCAATAAAATATATTAAAAAATAAAAGTCTATTGAATTTATTGGGGTGACATTGGTCAATAAAACTAAATAGGTTTCAGGTATACAATTCTACAATACAACATTGGGCAAGCTACTTAACTTCTCTGAGTTTCATAAAATGGGGAAAACAAAAGTATCTGCTTTATGCCCCGGGCCTGTGAACGGCGCTCAGTATGTGTCAGCAGCCGCTGTGATGGCTCCTCTGCCCGGGACATGCCACTGCAGGCTCCCCAGCCCTTTTGTCCCCTAACCCACTCCCATGCCCCATCACATCCCAGCTGACATGTTGCTTGCTCCCCCAGATTAGTTTACGTCACACATGGCCTGTTCCCTTAGAGCATTTCTCCCTCCTGAAAGCACAGTCAGGCCCTGGGTCCCTAAAAAACCGTCCCCTACTGGAGAGACTGGGGTCTATTAAGAGGGGAGGATGGAGTTGAGGAGGAAAGGGGAGAGTTGGACTCTCCGAGAAGGGGAGACCAGAGAAACTTGTGAGTTCCTTGGGCCAGAACACCCTGAAATTTCCTGCAACAAGTTCAGGGTCAAGGGAGCAGAAATAGCCTCCCACCTTCTAATGGACCCTTGGGGCTGGGGCAAAAGCATCGCAGAGGTGACCCTGATGGACCAAATGCCAAAGGTCTTTGTCCCGTGTCTCCTGGGTCATGCAAACCCCAGAGAGGAAAAGGACCAGACCACGCACCCAAGCCCCATCCTCAGTGAGTGACACTGGGTTTTCCAACCCTGATGGGTGGGGGGCAGAGGCAGAGTTCACATTTTTTTGTTTATTTTTAAATTGCTTTTGCACCTGAGTTTCATGAGGCCCAGGCCAAGCATCAACTAAAGACAGATGAAAACCACCCGCTTGCTCTAGCCGGTTTAGCTCAGTGGATAGAGCATTGGCCTGCAGACTGACGGGTTCTAGGTTCGATTCTGAGCAAGGGCACATTTGATCCCCAGCAGGGGGTGAGCAGGAGGCAGCTGATCAATGATTCTCATCATTGATGTTTCTATCTCTCTGTCCCCCTCCCTTCCTCTCTAAAATCAATAAAAATATTTTTTTAAAAAGAAAGAAAACCACCCTCTTCAGTAAAAGGAAGGTGAGTTGGAGAAACTGAAGCTGCAAAGTCTCCCTCCTCCTCCGTGTGCCTGGGTTTGCCCCCTGTCCAGACACTGTCAGCCATCTGCCCAACAACCATATCTTCGCCTTATTCCCTGCCACTGTACCCTGATCAGGGATATGGATATTTCCTTGATTTTGGGGACAAGGGAGCCTCTTCTCTACCTCAGGAGATGAGTTGGCCTAAATAAATCATGGTACTCTGTGGTAGAATGCAAATTAGTCACGTTCTTCATTGCTCTCTGCATCTACGCCCTACGCAGCTTTGCAGCTCTTCCCATCAAGCGCTGGAATCTATTTCCCCACCCCCCACCCCCTCGTACTTGGGCCGGCCTTGTGATGTGCGTTAGGATGGAAATGACAGCGCCAGTTCAGAGTCCAGGCCCCAACGGGCCTTGCTTCTCCCACCTAATCTCTTGAAACTCTATTGCTGCCATGGAAACAAGCTTGAGCTAGCCTGCTGAATTAAAGACCCAGTTACCCATCACCCCAGTTGACAACCAGCCAACGTCAGATATGTGAATAAGTAAGGCCATCCTAGACCAGGCAACCCCAGCAGACCCGACAGCTACCACAGGTGGTCGAGCAAGCCCAGCCAAGATCAGCCAGGCCTGGCTCGGAACACAGAACTACCCAGCTATCCATTGACAGCTGAAGGATAACCAATGGCGGTTATTTATCGCCACTAGGTTTTGGGATGACTTGTTAAGCAGGAGCCATCATTAATACATACTTTCCCACATCAGGGATTGGTCTACGAGGAGATATATAACCAATGAAATGCAGAGAAACCTACTGCCAAGTTTTTTCTTCCATTAAAGAAAGCAAAGCCCCAACAGAAGAAGACTGTTCAACCAAACCCCTTGGGGTGCTGATATGATGCCTGGAGCTATGGCAGCCATCCTGCAATCACAAAGCAAGAAGCATGAAGATGAAAAGCTAATGTGGTGAGGTTTCCTGTAAAGAGACAGAACAAACCTGAGTCTTGGGTGGGATGCTGTTGAGCTCTTAGGACACCAGCCCTGGACTGCCTGCTTCAAGACCTCTTGTGTAAGCCGCTCTCTAATGGCTTGTCGTTTTGTTGTTGTCATTGCAGCTTAAAGCATTCCTAAAGGATGCACCGTGTTTGGTTGACGTCCCAAGAAGGGTGACCCAGAAATAAACAGACTTGGTTTATTGGCACAAACACATCTTTGCTTTGAGACTGAGAGGTGGCATTCTGTGATTAGGAGTAGGGATCCCGTGTTTTGTTTTGTTTTAAATATATTTTAATGATTTTTTACAGAGCAGAAGGGAGAGGGATAGAAAGTCAGAAACATCGATGAGAGAGAAACATCGATCAGCTGCCTCTTGCACACCCCCTACTGGGGATGTACCTTCAACCAAGGTACATGCCCTTGACAGGAATCGAACCTGGGACCTTTCAGTCCCCAGGCCGACGCTCTATCCACTGAGCCAAACCAGTTTCGGCGGGACCCTGTGTTTAAGCATGCTAGTGATGTGACTTTGGGTAAGTCTATCAACTTTGTCAGGCCTCCATTCCCTTACCTGTTAAGAGAAAATGGAAATAATACACATTTCATAGGCTTGTGCAGAAGATGAATGAGGTGATGCAAATGCAGAGCCTGTTGCCGTGCCTGGCCCCCTGGAAACATTCAATGAACTCTTGTCTTGGCTGGTACTCTTATTCCAATAGCCACGTTTCCATCAGCCTTCCTTCCTTGATCTTGGGAAGCAGTAACCCCAGATTTAGACGAATCCACCCTTGGGATTTAGCCCGTGGTGGGCACATGTACTGAATGGTGTGCTGGGTCCTGCCTAGAGTAACTCACACGTGTCAAATGGCAGGATTTATTTGTTTACTGTGGAGGGTGACCAGGGGAGGGATTAGAAGGGCCTTGGAACATGAGTGAGCATCAGCAAGGAAGGGACAGTGGCCAAGGGGGGAGTGTGGGACAGGCTCAGAGTTCCCCAGCCCAGTGCCAATAGAGCTGCGGGAATAGAGGCCTAAGAGTCCCAGGCAGAAAACAAGGGCCTCTGAGGAAGGAGCCCCAGCCGCCCAGGCAATCAAGTGTGAGCCTGGGGGAGGAGGCTTTCTGGGGAGCGCCACTCCGAGAACAATGCGCTGGGCCTCCCCGCCTGGCTCCTGGGGACAGTGCGCCAACAGCATGACCGTGGACGGAAACACACTCTCTCCCGTCTTTTCAATCAAGCTGTCGTGTTTCTTAGGCAGAATTGACTTAGGGGAAGTCAGTTCTTCCCCGTCCTTCCCCTACTTTTTCTCTCCGTTTATTTCCTTCAGTTTCTCACTCCATCCCACCAACCCCCCCTTTGGAGTTCCCATTCCCTCCCCTGGAATCCCTAATGCTACGCACTTCCTTTGCCCCTCCTCCTTCGCCCTCAGGAGCATGGCAGCTGCCCATCTCTCATCGCCACACTCTGATGCAGGGGGTGTTAAAACCTGCTTTCAATTGAGCTTGTCGAATGGGTACAGCCTCCTTATTGAAGGTATCCTTCTCTCCCTGCCCATCCCTGTCCTCCCCAGCCTGTCCCCTCAAGGCCTGGGCAGGACCAGAACCGGAGGGTGAGCCAGACTGAATGCCGACAGCTCAGCCCTCGTGGCAAGTTCTCGCCCTCCGAGGTCAGAGGCATCTCTCCCTCTCCAGCAAAGGAACTTCGGGCTGGGGGGCTGGCCTCCTGCTGGCCTCCTGGCGGTCCTGGAGCCCCACTGGCAGGGTGAGGTGGTGAAGGAAGCTCCGCTTTAGGAGCCCTAAGATAGCAAGCATCCTGTCACCCAATGCACGGCATTCGGGCCTGGAAAAAGCTCAGGCACCATCTCCTTTCACTTACAGAGAAAGATGCCGAGGTCCAACGTGGTGAAGCAAACTCGCAGCGGGATCCAGCCCAGAACTATGCCGCCTGGGTCCCGTAACAGTGCACTTTGCAGGAAAGGAGGTCACGGTCCCCAGTTTACGGAGGAGGGACCCAGGACTCAGCGCAGTTCAGGAGCCTGCGCAGTGTCACGCAGGGGCTGGACTGAAACCCAGGTCTCTCTGACTCCAAAGACCCTCCTGGCCAACGCACAGATCCTCTCTGACACTAAGCACCCTGGGACTCTGTTTCCCCACCTGTGAAATGGAGGAATTGGGCTCTATGGCCCCAGGACCCACCTGTGGGACATTGAAAGGAATTTCAAGGAGAGGCAGGGTGTTTGCTAGCTGCCTGCATTAGTGGGAGAATTGTTCTGTTTTCCGATTTGCTTCAACACAGCTCACCCCCAGGTTTACATGGAGAAGAGCCTGGGGAAGGTGCCATGGTAACCACAGTGGCTCCAAGAACGGAATTCGCCTGACTCAGCCAGACTGGCAAACCCAGTGACCTTAAGCCTGCTGTCCCCAAGGGAGTCAGGGCAGAGGCAGAGCCTGCCCAAAAGACTTGAACCAGATGCCAGGGGGTCCGGGAAGGGGTTGAGCAGCCTGCACTCTGCCCCAAGATCCTGCTGCTCTGGCTGAGAGAGAGCATGGGTTTGCAGCCTGAAAATAAGACCCTGTGGTCAGATCTGTGACATATAAATTTGGGATCTTGGGCAAAGCACTTAGTCTTTCTGAGCCTCAAGAGCTTCTTTTTCTTACCTAACACATAAAACATGTGCACGGTAATTGGTAGCTGCTATTATTATTATTATTATTATTATTATTATTACTAAAGGCCCGGTACACAAATTTGTGCACCAGTGGGGTCCCTCGGCCTGGCCTGCGGGGATCAGTGGACCTCGGTGCTGCCACAGCCCGGCCTTCCCACCAGCTCATCGGGCCCCAGCCTGCTGTTGGCATTGATCCCGCACAGCACAGAGTGTGCATGAAGAGGCAGGGGGCTGGGGAGGAGCCCGAGCCCAGGCTGGGTTTACTGCCTCTTCCACTCATCCCGGCCCCACTGTGCTTGCCACCAGAGCACATGGGGAGTGTCCACAGGAGAGTGTGAGCCTGGCATCTGACACCCATCTGACAGCTGAGCAGTGCTCCTGCTGTGGGAGCACACTGACCACTAGGGGGAAGCTCCTGCATTGAGCATCTGCCCTCTGGCAGCCAGTGTGCATTATAGCTACTGACTGGTCATCCATTCATCCAGTTGTTTAGACTTTTATATATATATATATATACTAGAGGCCTGGTGCACGAAACCCGTGCGTGGAAAGAGTTCCTAGGCCTGGTGGGCAGTCGGCTGATCTGTGAGATCAGGGAACAAGGTGTCTGAGAATCCACAGTCAGATTTGGCTTTGGGAAGGCCTGGAGTCAAGAATAGAGTCACTCTGCCGAGACCAGTTTGGCTCAGTGGATAGAGCGTCGGACTGCGGACTGAAGGGTCCTGGGTTCGATTCCGGTCAAGGGCATGTACCTTGGCTGTGGGCACACCCCCAGTAGGGGGCGTGTAAGAGGCAGCTGATCGATGTTTCTGACTTTCTATCCCGCTCCCTTCCGCTCTGTAAAAAATCAATAAAATATATTTTAAAAGAAAAAAAAGAATAGAGTCACTCCAAGGGACTCATTCTCTGTTCCCCTTCTCTCCACTTTTCTCTCTCTAAAGACCTCTTCTCTTGCCCTAGCTGGTTTTGTTCAGTGGATACAGCATTGGACTGCAGACTGAAGGGTCCGGGTTGGATTTCAGTCAAGGATACGTGCCCGGGTTTCGGGCTCGATCCCCAGTAGGAGGCATGCAGGAGGCAGCCGATCCATGATTCTCTCTCATCATTGATGTTTCTCTCTCTCCCTCTCCCTTCCTTTCTGACATTAATAAAAAAAATTTTTTTTAAAGACCTCTCCTCTTCTGCTCCAGCCACAGTGATGTCTCTGCCCAGTGACACATGAGCAGCAACTAAAATCCTCAGGCTGGCACCCAGCAGATAGAGCAGACAACCATCCTGTTTTGCCTGGGACTCTCCTAGTTTACCACCTCTCAGTCCTGGGAATATCAGAAGGGCTGGTCACCCTCATAGGAGCTGCTCAAGCTATATATATAAAACAGTTTAAGTTCAGACAGAGCAAAGATGGCGGCATAGGTGAACACCTATTGTTCTGCCCCGCGCAACGATTTAGGAACTACAACATAACAGCAGAACAGACAGCACCCAGAATCGCCAGAAAGCTGGCTGAATGAAAACTCCACTAATAGGAGCAGAGGTGGGACACTGAGACTCAGAAGCAGCGGGAGTGCAGTCTTTCAGACGGAAACAGGTTAGGAGCCTTCCTGTTCGCGCGCACAGGCTGGGGCTGGAGCAGCAACGCCCGTCCCACTGCCCAGATTTCCCAGCACCAGGCGAGATCCATCCCACTGTCCGGATCCCCCAGCGCCAGGCGGGGTCCAGCCGGGGTCTGTCCCACTGTCCGGATCCCCCAGCGCCAGGCGAGATCCGGCCAAGGTCCATCCCACTGCCCAGATGCCCCAGCGCTGGGCGAGGTCTGGCCGAGGTCCGGGGGACGCACCCTGGAAGCGGGGCGCGGCAGAGGCTCCTGAACTGCGAGTTTCCGTGAAAGGGTCGCGCAAACCCGCAACTTGCCCCCTGGAAACTTGTCTCCTGGTTCTGGAAACCATTAATTTTTACAATCCTGGGCTAGACTTTTGGTGTGCAGGCACATTTGGGGAAAGGCAGAGTGGTCTGGCAAGTGGAAGAGACTAGCGGCTTTCTCTTGGAGGAGTCTGCAGCCATCCCCATCCAACAGAGACCCGCACGCGCAAGCGACTCATGGGACGCAGCTGATGCTGACGCTACCTGCGCAGCTCAGAGACTCTGCCCATCCAACCTGAACACAGTCTCCCTTCACAGCCAATTGGCCTGGAGGTCAAACCCTCCTAGGGCTAACAACAAAAAGCTGGGTTTAAATTCAAAAATACTGAATACAACCCATAAAGGATTGCAGTAAGAGCACTCACCTCAGGTAACTGGGAAGGCTGAGCCACTGTCCCTTTGAAGATATCCACCACATAAAGCAGCCACCATGCAGAGACATGGAAAGAAATCAGGTGTGAAAGAAATGGAGGAGAAAAGACAACAAGACATAGAGTTCAAAACCACGGTTATAAGGCTTTTCAAGAGGCTCCTAGAAAAGGCGGATCAACTTAATAAGAATTACCAGGAAATAAACAAGACCAACCAGCAAATGAATGAGAATTACAAGAAAATGAATGAGAACCTCAAGCAAATGAATGAGACCCTCAAGGAAATGAACAAGGCCTCTGAGGATACGAACCAGACCCTCACGGATAAAAAAAAGGACCAACTAGAAATCAAGCTTACATAGACTGAAATAAAAAATAATACACAAAGTCCTAAAAGCAGTCCAGAGGGCCACAAGAACCAAGTCAAAAATTTGAAATACAAAGAAGCAAAATCCACTCAGCTGGAAAAGCAAGAAACAAAAAGAATTCAGATAATTGAAGATAGCGTAAGGGGCCTCTGGGACAACCTCAAGCATGCCAACATCCGAATTATTGGGGTGCCAGAAAAAGAGAGAGAGCAAGTTAATGAAAACCTACCTGAAGAAATAGTGACTGAAAACTTCCCCCACCTGGTGAAAGAAACTGACTTAAAAGCCCAAGAAGTACTCAGAACCCCAAAATATAGGAATCTAAAGAGGACCACACCAAGACATATCATAATTAAAATGCCAAGAGCAAAAGATAAAGAGAGAATATTAAAAGCAGCAAGAGAAAAGCAGTTGGTTACCTACAGGGGAGCACCCATACGATTGTCAGCGGATTTCTCAACAGAAATGATGCAGGCCAGACGCGAGTGGCAAGAAATATTCAAAATAATGAAGAGCAAGAATCTACAACCAAGATTACTCTATCCAGCAAAGCTGTCATTCAGAATTGAGGATCAGATAAAGTGCTTCGCAGATAAGGAAAAGCTAAAGGAGTTCATCACCACCAAACCAGTATTATATGAAATGCTGAAAGATATTCTTTAAGAAGAGGAAGAAGAAAAAGGTAAAAATATAAAGTATGAACAACAAATACACATCTATCAACAAATGAACATAAAAATCAAGTGAATTGATAGCCTGATGAACAAGATAAACTGGTGACTATAACAGAAACATGGTCATAGAGAGGGAATGGACTGACAATTCTTGGGGAGAAAAGGGTAGCGGGAAGTACAGCAAGAGACTGGACAAAAATCTTGCAACAGTGGGAGAGGACAGTGGGGAGGGGGAGGTGAGGGTGGACGGTGGGATAGGTACAGGGTGGAGGGGAGATATAGGGGGATAAAAAAGGGGAAACAATGTAATTAATAAATTGAACAATAAAGAAAGAAAAAAACAGTTTAAGTCCATATTCTGGCGCCAGGCTGGGGTAGGGTTTGAACCTCCATTCAATGATCCCGAGAGGAGGAAACCTGATTGGTCCTGCTTAAGCGAGGTGACTCTCCTGCTCCAATCAGCCATGGCCAAATAATTGGCTCAGAATACAAACATGGCTTCCAGAGACCAGCAACCCTGGAAAGTGGAAGTTCCTGGAGAAGGTAGGGGGTAAGGGGAGTCATTGGTTAATGGTCCAGGTAGGCCCCTCAAAGGGTGTCAGCTATGTCTGCCTCCCTCCCAAAATAATGAACTCTTCAGGGGAAAGGACTGTACCCCATTGATCTTTGTAGCCCCAGAACCTAGCATATGCCTGACAGAAAGTACCTGCTGATCAATGATTCTTTCCCATCACTGATGTTTCTGTCTCTTCCTCTTCCTTTCTCTCTGAAAGTACAAGTTTTTCTTTCTGTTCTTCAAACACATCACACTTATTCTACCCTTTGCCTTGGCACTTGCTGTTCCCTCTGCCTAAAATGTCCTTCCCCCAGGTCCCACGTGGCTGGCTCCTCTAACCAATCCAGGTCTCTCTCCAAACACCAGCTCTGAGCTCCCATCTAAATTGTATCCCTCTCCCACCCTAGCCCTGTCTTTCACATCAGCCTGTTTGCAACCTGTTATTACTTCCTGGCTTTCTTCCCAGCGCTTATCACCACCTGAAATTATCTTGTTCGCTTACTGGCTGGAGTTTTGTCTGTTTCCCAGTAGTAGACTGTGAGCTCCGATAAGGTAGGCACCTTAACTCTCTCGCTCATCACTGCATCCCAATGCAAAGATAGCACCTGCCGCCTTGCAGGTGCTTAAGAAATATTTGTGAATGAATAAAAAACTGGATGCAATCTAGAGAAGGTGGGGTGCGTTCCAGGTGCAGTTAACAGCAGGGTCTGTACTGGGAACAGAGAGCAGCTTCGTTTGGCTGCAGGTTGGAGAGCACAAAGGGAGGTGGGCAGGGATTAGAGGAGTGGGCCAGATATTAAGTGAGCAGGGCCAGATCTCCACACCAGGGATATTAAGTGAGCAGGGCCAGATCTCCACACCAGAACATCTAGCCCTTAGTGGATTCATGCCTGCAGGGGAAGGGTTGAGTGAGGCTCCCCTTTATGTAAAAACAATAAATTTTTAATTGCTTCAGGCCACACAGGTACTGAAAAAATCTATCAAAAGACCTACTTCTTAATAATGCCTGACAGAAGCATTTTGTAATGTCACCAGGCATGCACGTGGGCCTTTGTGGAATAGGAAGTCTTTGCAAGAGAATGTCTCCTGTGTGACAGCAGCTCTAGAGCCACAAGAGGCTGCTCTGGCCACTCTGCCGAGGAAACTTGTGTTGGGATGGGAAAAACAGCTGCCTGTGTCCAACTCAGAAAACTTGTGTCTTCTTCCTTTCTTTTTTCCCCTATTTTTCTTACTATATTTTTATTGATATCAGAGAGGAAGGAAGAGGAAGAGACAGAAACATCAGTGATGGGAAAGAACCATTGATCAGCAGCCTCCTGCAGGTCCCCCAGTGGGGATGGAGCCTGCAACCCTGGCATGTGCCCTGACTTGGAATCAAACCATGACCTCCTGGTTCATAGGTCAATTCTCAACCACTGAGCGAAGCTGATCAGGCAACCTGGGCCTTCTTTTTGCCAGACAAGACTCTCCCTCTCCTTAAATTAATCCATTTTTTTATTCATTGAGAAGCTCCTTCAACATATAGTTTCCATGTGCGTATGATGAGGGTTAATTTTTTGTGTCAATTTGGCTGGGCCACACTGTGCAGAGAGATTTGGTCAAATGTTATTCCAGATGTTTCTGTGAAGGTGTTTTGGATGCGATTAACATTTAAATAGGTAGGTTTTGGAGATTAAAAATGGCAACAAAGTAGAAGGATTATGCACAAACATGCTCCCAGAAACAAGCTGGAATTACAACTGAAATACGGAAAGGCTTCCTGAATAATCAATGGAAAACTCACAGGAGGGAATCCTGACATCCAAGGACTGAAGGTGGAGATGGCATAGAGACCAGTTGGAAGGGCAAAGGTGAGAAAGGGCAGGTGGGCACCCACAGATGGCAAAGGAAGTCCCAGAGAGATATGTCAGCTGGGGGGGGGGGGAAGGGTGCCACTGAGAACTCTGGGCTCCCCAGCAGAGAGCACCAAACTGAAGAGGGTACCCACATAACACCTAACTGAAAAGTAGTGGGATGCTGTCTGCCAGGGAGTGGCAGCTGAAAGTTTGGGCACCCTCTTAAAGAGCCAATGCACAAAAATTCCCTGTGGAGCCCCCACCTTGTGCTCTGGCAGAGGGAAGGTGAAGTAGACTGGAGCTGTGAAAGCAGAACCCAGAACTGGGGACTTCAGGGATAGAGCTCAGAAGGCAGACACCCCAAGTTTCCTGGGATGAGTCATTTCCTCACACAGTGGAAGATATCTTTCCCACCTAGACATCTGCCTTGCCTAGAGTAGCAAAATTCATATCCAACAAAATAGACTTTAAAAGCATCACCCTATTGGAAAACGCATTGCCCTGAGGCCACTTAAGAGATTATAAGTAGCAATTAGCTTCCAGGCAGAAGCAACTGCACCACCCTGTTGGAAAAAATCTCTCACCACATCTGAGGATGATTGCCTGGGGGCAATTCAAGTCAGAATCCTATTCGTCTTTAGATAGAGTCGGTCTATGGAGGCTTTGAGATTTTGCCTGATCCAATTGGTCAGAAACAGCCTTCAACACTGTCCTGCACTAGAGACTGAGAGGTATAGAGGATCTAACTAAACATAGTCACAAACCCAAACAACCAAAATGAGGAAATAACGAAGCAACCCCCAAATGAAAGAACTAGCAAATTCTCCAGAAGAAGAGATAAATGAAGCCAAGATAAGAAATTTATATGAAATAGAGTTCAGAGTAATGATGTTAAAAATGCCCAACAGGACAGGAAAGCTCGAGAAAGGTTTTGTGGAAGAAGCAAAGGTAGACCCCCATCACTCGCCTTCGCCTGCATTCCTGGGCCTGTGAATGATGACAGCACCTGACATTGCGCACCAGCTACCTCTGCTTCCGTGGCAGAGAAAAGGCCATAAGAACTCACAGTGGAAGAGGTTCTTGGATTCAGACATCAAGGAAGAAGCCATTTTCCCAGGTCCTTCTCTCTGCATCTCACCACCCCTAGTTACCAATAACTCCATTCGACAGCATCTATTCAGAAAGTACAGTACCGAATCGAAAGTTTGGCGGAAAGGCTCATGTGGGTAGCAACTATGAAAGAGAAATAGGACACTCAGTTACAAACATTATCTCTTTTCCTTTTTCAGAAAAATGCATCCCCAGTGTCGTTCATTCCCAGCTTGAAAGCCCAGCCATGTTACTCTAGTCCCTACCAACCTGCTCTAGGATATCATCTCTGTTCTGTTTGTGATATTTAGACTTGCAGACTTCAGGAAGTTCACCTTTAGCTTGAGCATTCCAGATGAAGTTTCCTGACTCAGTACTTTCTCGCGTAAGGACTAGAAAAGAAAGTGGTAAGGAAAATTGGCGATGCCGACCTCCTCCATCCCAACAGCACCTTAACGTACGCATGTCACCTTCAAGGCTTTATAATCGCACCATTTGTTTTATGCGTGTACAGAGTGAAATTACTGCTACATTTGAGGAAAATAAAATTGCTTGCTTCTAAAAAAATGCTCAACAGTATGAAAAAAGATATAGTAACTATGAAAAAAGAATAGTCCAAGATAAAGAATGACATAACACAAATGAAGGACACATTGGAAGGAATACACAGCAGATTAGGGGAAGCTGAGGATCGAATCAGTGAATTAGAAGACAGAGTTAAAAATATTACTCAATTAGCCGGGACCGGTTTGGCTCAGTGGATAGAGCGTCGGACTGCGGACTGAAGGGTCCTGGGTTCGATTCCGGCAAGGGCATGTACCTTGGCTGCGGGCCCATCCCCAGTAGGGGGCGTGCAAGAGGCAGCTGATCGATGTCTCTCTCTCAATGTTTCTGACTTTCTATCCCTCTCCCTTCTGCTCTGTAAAAAATCAATAAAATATATATATTTTTTAAATTACTCAATTAGAGAACCAAAAAGAAAAAAAAATTAAAAAACAGGAGGACAGCTTAAGGGAGCTATGGGACAATGTGAAATGTAGAAATATTAGAATAGTAGGTGTGCCAGAAGAGGCAGAAAGGGAGAAAGGAATAGAGAAGGTGTTTGATGAAATAATGGTAGAAAACTTCCCTAACCTGGTAAAGGAAAAAGCTACACAAGTTCAGGAGGCACAAACCCCAAACAAGAACCCAAACAGGCCCATGCTCAGACGCATCATAATTAAAATGCCAAAAATTAGAGACAAAGGTTGAATCTTAAAGACATCAAGAGAAAACTGTTTTCTATAAAGGAGTTCCCATAAGGCTGACACCTGATTTCTCATCAGAAACTCCACAGGCCAGAAGGGAACGGCATGAAGTACTCAAGGTAATGGAAAGCAAGGATCTGAGACCAAGATTACTATATCCAGCAAGGGTATCATTCAGAGTAGATGGTCAAATAAAGAGCTTCCCAGACATAAAAAGGCTAAAGGAGTTCATCACCACCAAGCCAGCATTACAAGAAATGCTAAAAGGATTGCTGTAAGGGATTGCTGAGAAGAAGAAACAGACAGAAACCTAGCCATTCAGAATTAAAATGGCTATAAATAAGTACCTCTCAATAACCCTAAATGTAAATGGATTAAATGCTCTAATCAAAATGTGTAGGGTAGCTGAATGGATACAAAAACATGATCCAACTATATGCTGTCTACAGAGACCCACCTCAAAACAAAAGACACACGGGATGAGAGTGAAGGAAGGGATGGAAAAAATTTTCCATGCAAATGGAAAAGAAAAAAAAGAGCTGGAGTAGCAATACTCATATCCAACAAAATAGACTTTAAATGCATCATGCTAAGCGAAATAACCCAGTCAGAGAAAGACAATTATCATATTATCTCACTCATTTTTGGAATGTAACGAACAATATAAACTGATGAACAAAAATAGAGCCAGAGGGGGGAAATATATACTAGAATATAATAGAAGTAATCCTGTTATTTGCAGATTTTCAGTATTTCCTACAACTTTTGTGATATTGTACTATGTTAGTACAGTTTTGGTAATATTATTATTATACTTAAAATCCTTTTATTCTAGAAATAGTAATGTTTTTATGCATGTAATGTTATTATATTTAAGATCATTTTTTTGAAATATTAAGGTTTATTGCATGTAACATTGTTATATTTAAAATCATTTTAAATATATTCTTATTGATTTTTTACAGAGAGGAAAGGAGAGGAATAGAAAGCCAAAAACATCAATGAGAGAGAAACATCAATCAGCTACCTCCTGGGGATGTGCCCGCAACCAAGGCACAAGCCCTTGATCAGAATCGAACCCAGGACCTTGCAGTTTGAAGACTGATGTTCTATCCACTGAGTCAAACCGGTTTTGGCTAAAATCATTTTTCTTGAAATAAAAATAAAAACTGGAAAAAAATAAATAGATGAGCTTTGAGTAAAGCAGATTGCCCTCCATAACATGGGTGGGCGTCATCCAATCAGTTGAAGGCCTGCATAGAAAAAAGACTGATCTCCCCCAAGCAAAAGGGAGATAATGTCACCCCTGACACCCCTCAGACCTGAACTGCACCGTCAGCTTGTCTCTGGGTTCCTAGCCTGCCAACCACCCAACAGATTTTGGACTTGCCAGCCTCCACTACCACATGAGCCAATTCCTTAAATTAAATCTTTCTCTCTATTTATGCACATCCTGCTGACTCTGTTTCTCTGGAGAACCCTGACTACATCACCGACTATCTGATTAATTCTGAAGACAGAGCAGTGAGCAAAACTGACCTGGGCTGTGGCTTCACTAAATTTACATTCTAGTGGGAGAAGGAGACAGTAAATTAAAAACAAGCACAGCATTAAACACATTCATTGGAGATGTTTGCAAATGTGCAGAACCCCGGGTTGGACAGGGCAGCTGACAGGCAAAGGCCAAGATTTTCGTTTACTCTTGTAAAACGGAGAGAAGAGTGTCAGCTCAGTTGCCATAGAGAACGTGTAGAATGAGCTCATTTTTTGTTGTTGTTGTTTTTTAAAAAGGATGGATGCGTCTAGCAGGATGGAAGGAACTGTCTGTCACGTCTTAACAGATGGCAGCAGGCTCCTTAGGGAGAGAATTGTCTCTGTAAGATAACACTTTGACGAGCCACCTGAGGCAGGAAGTGCGCATGCACCCAAGGGCATTAGCTCTCAGACCAGCCTATCGGAGAGATGCATTAGAAACAAGGAGAACTGCGGAGGGAGCCACCAGGCAGAGAGGAAAGGAAGGAGGACAGGTGGTGGGGGCAGAGGACCGAAGACTTTTCTTAACAGTGTGTCAACGTTCAGTTTTCAGTGTTCCTGTGCCTGTGACATAAGCCCACGCGTTGTCCCTCAAACCTTAGGGATATTTAGGGATATTTGCAAACATGACTTCCTGTAAATGGGATTTTTTTTTAATTGGAGGCAAAGAGCTATCCCAGGAGTTACACACCAGGACAGCCCATACTGTCCCAGGAGTTACACACCAGGACAGCCCATACTGTCCCAGGAGTTACACACCAGGACAGCCCATACTGTCCCAGGAGTTACACACCAGGACAGCCCATACTGTCCCAGGAGTTACACACCAGGACAGCCCATATTGTCCCAGGAGTCACACACCAGGACAGCCCATATTGTCCCAGGAGTTAAACACCAGAACAGCCCATACTGTCTCAGGAGTTACACACCAGGACAGCCCACACTGTCCCAGGAGTGACACACCAGGACAGCCCATACTGTCCCAGGAGTCACACACCAGGACAGCCCACACTGTCCCAGGAGTCACACACCAGGACAGCCCATACTGTCCCAGGAGTTACACACCAGGACAGCCCACACTGTCCCAGGAGTTACACACCAGGACAGCCCACACTGTCCCAGGAGTTACACACCAGGACAGCCCACACTGTCCCAGGAGTTACACACCAGGACAGCCCACACTGTCCCAGGAGTTACACACCAGGACAGCCCACACTGTCCCAGGAGTCACACACCAGGACAGCCCATACTGTCCCAGGAGTTACACACCAGGACAGCCCATACTGTCCCAGGAGTTACACACCAGGACAGCCAAAAGAGGCAGGCAGAGACTAAAAATTCTCTGGAGCTAGGAAGGAAGAGCCAGAAGTGACTGTGCCTACTTACACCCTCTGGAGAAACATGGTTTTGAAGAGGGAATTGGAATTTTCCACTGGGCACAGAATGAAGGGTTCAAGTGCATTTTATCTCCATCTTAGGACCCCAGCATTGTCCCAGGTGACCTGGAAGTAAATGTGTAAGAAAACAAAGTGAGGAAAGCTTGGCCCTAAAATGCTAACAGCGGCTATTTCTGGATGATGGAATAATGTGATTCTGTTTACTTTATATATATCTTTATGCAACTATAAATCTTTTACGAAAAGCAGAAAAAATCCAACACTATTTTCCATTTTTAGAAATAAATAAATCTCCTCCTGCTGCCAATCCTGCTGAATTGGCCCAGACAGCAGGTGGCTCCTCAGCAGGGCCGGTAGAAAGGGCCTGGGAGGGCAGCAGGGTCTCTCCTCCACTACACTTGGAAACATGACTCATCTTCTCCTCAGACTGGCTCATCTCCCCCTTCTTGCTCTCTCTTTCTCTCCCCCGCCTCTCTCATTTAGTGAGAGTAAGAGGAACCCAATTGTCCTGCTCTTCTCTCCAGGGAGCTAATTCCAGGCCATTGCCTGCCAGACCCAGAGCTGCCTCCCACGCACCCTCAGGCCAGGAAGTTAACAAGGTGGGTGTTTATTTCCATTTTTTTCCTCCCAGTTCCATAGCCAGGCCTGGGTTCCAGAGAGAGAAGGCCTCTGCTCTCTGTAGCCTTTGCTGCCCATGGGCCCTGATGCCAGAGAGGGCTGCAGGCCTCAGAGAAGCCAGGACTACCTCCCGCACCCTCCTGGAGACCCACCCGCAGCCTGGCAGCCTGGCAGCCTGGCAGCCTGGCAGCCCTCGTTACATGGACTCCTTCTCACCTGCTTCCACAGGACCAGCCTCCTCCTCAGATGATGGTCCAAGTGAAATCTGGTCACAAAGAGCATTGGGGCAGGAGAGGGATTTGAAAGGGAGTAAAGGTAAGAAAAACCTAGAGTTAAATGCAAGAGTACTGTTTGTAAGTGGTCTAAGTCAGAGAAATTGTTATCAAGATGAAAACAGTTGTAACCTGAGAGTTCCCTCTTTTCTACTCTTCCTGGCACCCCCTTTTCTTGAATATCAGAAACAAATAGTTCAATCCTCCCTTCTGAGTAACTGCAGGGGAGTCTAGACTTCTTGCCAATATTTCTGAGGGTTCCTAGACAACAGGTACTTTAATAACAACAACAACCCCTGGCAAGGTAGCTCAGTTGGTTAGAGCATTGTCCCAGTATGCCAAGGTTATGGGCATATATAAGAATCAACCAAGGAATGCATAAATAAGTGGAACAACAAAGCCATGTTCCTCTCTCTCTCTCTCTCTCTCTCTCTCTCTCTCTCTCTCTCCCTCAAATCAACCAATCAATAACTAAAAGTAATAATAACAGCAGCAATAATAAAAATAATAATGTCCTGTGTTGGTTGGTTCCTGCTTAGGTCCCATATGACTGCCTCTCTTAGCCATATTTGAACACACATCAGCAATTTCATATGGCTGAACCGAAATCTAGGCCATGTGCACTCTACTAAGTGATATACATGTTGTATCTCATTTACCCTCCCTCTCCCCTCCCAGTGGCAGCCCTATGATGTAGAGACGGTTATGCTCATTTAACAGAGAGTAAAAGTGGGGCACAAGGAGGTGAAGGTCACACAGCTTATAAGGTAGAACCAGAAATAAAAACAAGATGGTCCGAATCCAAAACTTACATCTTAACAGCAGCCATGTCCTGTTTCCACGTCATCCGAACAGCTGCTCACGCCGGGCTAGCCTGTGATCACTTTTTCAGGCGACTGCCAGGCTCCCGGGGACCTTCACCCAATGACAGGGCACTCTTCTCCCCTTCCGTCCCCGAGCAGCACTAGCCCCAACCTAAGTCCAAGTTGTGGCAGTAACGGGTCTTGCTGACCACTTGGGTAAGTCATGGAGAAAATGCAACTCAGCCCTAACCGGTTTGGCTCAGTGGGTAGAGCGTTGGCCTGCGGAGTCAAGGGTCCCAGGTTCGATTCTGGTCAAGGGCATGTACCTTGGTTGCAGGCACATCCCCAGTAGGGGGTGGGTGCCCAGGAGACAGCTGATCGATGTTTCTCTCCCATTGATGTTCTTAACGCTCTATCCCTCTCCCTTCTTCTCTATAAAAAAAAAAAAATCAATAAAATATATTTTAAAAAAAATAAAAGAAACTGCAACTCAATTTTTCTTAAAATTGATGTCCTCCCAGAAAACTCAAATATAGACTCTCAAGGCCCCTCAGTCACGGCCCTCGGGTCCCTCCAGCTCCCCACAGCCGCCCCATGAGCCCTGCCAATGGGTGTGGCCTTCCCTGCTCAGATCAGGTCTCCTGTCCTTGCTCTTCCTTCTCTGGGACCAAACTGTGCCCCACAGGCGATTCTGGGGGCGTCCAGAGAAAGAAAACAAGAACAGCTTTATAACCAGACAAAAGCCAACACTAGCAACACAAAGCAACAAGCTAACCAGCTGACCACAAAAAAAGCCTCCGCCTTATCTCCAGGCACAGTGTTAAAAACTCTTCCAGCCTCGCTATCCATCCAGGCTCCCCATCCACATCCTTCCCAGACTTGCTTTGCATAACCCGGGGGGCCAGATAGGTATGGTGGTGAGAAAAAGGCAGTCTTACACCAGCACAAAGTCAGCCTTAGTATATAAAAGGCTATCAGGCTGCTTTTTTAAATATATCGTTAAATATACCTAAAATTTACTACTTTGAGCAGCTTTTAAAAATAGCATTTTTCCTCAGTTAGAAACAAAATGGGCAAATGCAGTCTGAGGAGAATGTGAATGACCAGGGGCTGGAAGGCGGACCGGTTTTTCCAGGCATCGGCCCGCGGGCGGCGGGGCACCCCGTTTTGTCTGCCTGGAGCCTCCCTGCTGGGAGTGACCAGCGGTGCCGGAAACTGCCCTCTGTGGTCCCCAGGCAGCAGCATGGACAGGTCCCAACGCCCTTTCTCGGTCCCCATTCTCCTCCAACTCTCGGGAGTGGCTGATCCTGCTGCTCACTCTGTCAGCGGGCCTGGGTCCAGACTCTTCCGGCTCCTGTGGGTACCCGGTTATTCTTCCTGAAGGACAAATGGGGAATCGCGTTTCCTCGTTCAAAAGCTCCACGCGTGCTTACTGCCCACTGGTTTCAGCAGAAGCTCACCCCCGGGTGCTCAGAGCTCTCCGGACTCAGCCTCCACAGCCTTCCCGCGCCCTCTCCCGCTGCTCCCTGCACTAACTGTGCTCCCCAAGCACAGCTCCCCCATTCTTCCGGCCTCCCTGCCTTGGCCATGCGCTGATCCTTTCGGGAATCTCCCTTCTCTGCTGGTCAAACTACTTCCCATCATCCATGTCCAAGCTGCTGCCTCTTTGAAAATCTCTCTTGATCGTTCCCTAGTGTAGCCAATAAGGGAAGCTGCTGAAACGAAGACACCCGAAAATCCCTGGTGTAAGTAAGCCTTCCTTGATTGCTGCTTGTTTTCTGGCTCTTGTTCTCCAGTTTTCCTTTTGACTCTGTGAGCTATTTGACAACCTCCCAGTGCATTCCTTCCCTGCCTTAGCTATCCAGCATGGGTTTCTGTTGCTTATGATCAGTTACCATGACTGATACCCCTGCCTCTCTCTTAGATTGCTATCAAATGAGGTGGTTTGTGAACAGTGAAACCCAGCAGAAATGTGATTTATCATTCCACCGTATATTCCCCATCCGCTTTCTCCCATCACCTCGCCGCCTCCAACAGGAAAGAGCCAGTGAAACAACTCACAATTGCCTTAGCCAAAGGGAATGAAGGACCAGAAGAGACCCCCAAAATAGATCATTCAAGTTACACTTGATAATTACCTCTCTGAATATGACTTTTGCAAGTATGTAATTCCAAACTTTTTTTTTGCCCTGTAAACAAACAGCGAAAACCACTTACTGATGATTTCCGACTCCATTAAGTGCTTTGTTTAGATCCTGTTATTGAGCCATCGAGAGAGAGAGAGCGAGAGAGAGAGAGAAGAGAGAGAGAGAGAGAGAGAGAAGCCATTTCCCCCCTGCAGTTCCCTCTCCAGGCCAATTCCCTTCACCGTCCACTTAGCAGGAAGAATCCGTCTCTGAAGTCTTCTGGCACAATCATTTTTTCAAATATAATTTACATCCAATAAAGTGCATAAATCTTAAGTGAACTTTTGGGTGA
Source organism: Antrozous pallidus (assembly GCA_027563665.1). Lineage (NCBI taxonomy): Eukaryota > Metazoa > Chordata > Mammalia > Chiroptera > Vespertilionidae > Antrozous > Antrozous pallidus. The sequence goes on from CM050508.1 coordinate 194,613,485, forward strand.
ATTTTTACATTATTTGCCTATACCCAGGGGTCCACTACCAAGATTGAAATAGAGAACATTTCCAGAAAGTTCCCTCCTGCCTCGAGCCAACCAATACCTCAATGGGAGCCCCTGTTTTGATCTTTATCATCATAGATTGTTGAGCCAGCTCTAGAACTTGGTAAAAATGGAATCGTGTAGTATGTTCTCTTGTTTCTATCTTCTTTCATTTAACAAATTTTTGAGTCCCTTGATTTTTTTTCAGTAACCTTTATCACTTTGCACACGACAGCTTCTTTAGTTATGTACCTGTCTTCTCCCCTCCACCGTACTTTGCAGCTGGACACGGTGTTGGACAGCTCCTTCCTTAGGAGCCTCCACAGATTAGATGCTCAATGAATCTTTGCCAAATGAATTCACCAGTGGAGACAGAACAGACCCGGTTTCTCTGTCCCTCTTACCATCTCTGCCATGCCGCTGTGCACATCTACTGAGGGCTTACTCTGTGTCAGGCTCTGGGCTAAGTCCTTCACACACATTCGCATCACTAAGCGCTCACCATCCTAGATGCAGGTGTGGCTTTGCCCCGATTTCCACGAGAGGAAACTGAAAGTCGGAGTTTCTAAGTCAGTTTACAAAGAAGTACCAGAGCCAGGACGCAGACCTTGGTCTGTCTGACCCAGAGCTGAGACTGCCCGCCGCTGCCTTGTAGTGAGGAAGGAAGCTAACATTAATGGTCTGAGTTTTCTCTGTGACAGCTCATCAACCCACACCACCCACCCCCTGTTAACCCAGCAACGCATATATATAATTTTTATTTTTTTTACAGAGAGGAAGGGAGAGGGAGAGTTAGAAACATCAATGAGAGAGAAACATCTATCAGCTGCCTCCTGCACACCTCCCATGCTCTTGACCGGAATCGAACCTGGGACCCTTCAGTCCGCAGGCTCTGAGCCAAACCGGTTAGGGCCACACACATTCTTATGCCTGTCTTTCCTACAGGTAAGAAGGCTGAGGGTCAGAAGTGGTGAATGGCTTGTCCAGACAACTAACCAGTGGCCAACACTGGGAGCCAGGATCCCTTCCAACATAAAGCCCATGCTCTTTGTGAAACCCCATAGCCTGCCTTTCTGAAAGATGAGCTGACTGCATGAAAGGGCTTTAGCTGCAAGCCTCTGTGCAGGCTGGCTGTTTACTTTCCTGAACCGGGGAGAGGTAATGGTCAATGGTCTCCTCAGAACACGGTTTTGGAGCATGGTGGACTGGCTTGCATGAGGCTATTCCTAGGGGGGGGCCAGCATTTAAGATGTCATCTTCGAATGTCCTAAAAACAGATCCAAATGGAAATAGCATGTCCTTTAATTCAACCAACATGGATTGAGTTAATGACATGAGTAATGCATGATATGGTGCCAGGTCTTGGTGAATAAGGCAGATCTGGTTTTAAGTTACAATGGGAGGGGGAAACAGACAGAATTTGTAGGGCAAATTCAGGACCATGGGAATCCGTAACAGAGGCTTTTAACTGAGCCTAAAAGGTATAGGAAAACTTCAGAGAGAAAGTGAGATTTAATTAGGACCCGAATGATGGGCCAGAGTTAATAGTTGAGGGAAGTAGAACGCATGTCTTGGAGAAGGGAGTTCAGGCAGAGGAAAGAGCATGGGGAAAGGGCCTGAATCTGGAAGAGGAAACCCTAGAGAGAGCGGGCTTCCTAAGGACAAAACATTCACCTTGTCCATACCCAAGCGTCTAGTAGTCCCATACCTGCCACAAATGAGACACACTATGAATATCACAACCTGGCATGTGCCCTCTAGGGAACTGAACAGTGACCTCTGGGTGATGGTCAATCACTGAGCCAGGCTGGCTGGGCTTATTTGCATTTTTAAATAGTCACTTTGGCTGCTGAGGAGAGAATGGTCTGCAGAAGGGGCAGCTCACAACGATGGTGGGGGTTAGAGTGGAGAGCAGTGGAAAGATTCAGGAGATACTGAGGTGGAACGGTAGGTCTTGACTGAAGGGTGACTCACACAGGCTTCTGGCTGGACTCAGGGCCTGGATGACGCAGCCATTCTCACCAAAGGGAGCCTGGAGGGAAAGCAGGTTCTACTGAGAAGACGAGGAGTTTTTATACAAGCTGAGGTTAAGATGCCGAAGAATCATCCGAGTGAAACAGTCAAGTAGGCTACTGTTGACTGCATAGGCTGGGCCTCAGAGAGAGGACTGTGGAGAAGACCGTTGACATGTGGGTGGTCACTGAAACCACAGCGGAGAGAGACATCACCCAGGGAGAGAGTAAAGCAAGTAGAAGCTAGGGTCTACAACTCAACCTTGCATGGCTACGGAGGGGATTAAGAGAAACTGGCAAATGAAACCAAGAGGAGGGAGGCAGGGGGCAAACTGGAGAGCACAGGGTCACACAAGGCAGAAGCAGTAGTCCTGCTCTAACCGGTTTGGCTCAGTGGATAGAGCGTCGGCCTGCGGACTGAAAGGTCCCAGGTTCGTTTCCAGTCACGAGCATGTATCTTGGTTGCAGGCACATTCCCAGGGGGAGTGTGCAAGAGGCAGCTGATCGATGTTTCTCTCTCATCAATGTTTCTCACTCTCTATCCCTCTCACCTCCCTCTCTGTAAAAAATCAATAATATATATATATATATATATTTTAAAAAGCAGTAGTCCTCAAATTTAATAAAAATGAGAATTGAAATGTTTCCAATGCATTTGGCAATATCAAAGTGATGGATGAGCCGAGGCCGGTGTGGCTCAGTGGATAGAGTGTTGGACTGTGGACTGAGGGGTCCTAGGTTCGATTCCGGTCAAGGGCATGTACCTTGGCTGCGGGCATATCCCCAGTGGAAGGTGTGCAAGAGGCAGCTGATCGATGTTTCTGATTTTCTATCTCTCTCCCTTCCTCTCTGTAAAAAATCAATAAAAATATATATATTTTTAAAGTGATGTATGATATTAGTTGCTATATATATATAAAAAAGGCTAAGTGACTTACCATCCGACCAACCGACCGGCAGGTACATATGACGTGCACTGGCAATTTAAAAATAAACGTTGACTAGCGCATGCATGATACATATAAAGCTCTTGATGACACCAATGCATGCGTGTTTTAATTTTATAATACTATATCACATATATTATTTTGACGTGTAATTTTTTTGCAGTAACGTAATTACTGCACGAATCTCTTTTCTAATTAATTTCATTTCAATGTGCAAGGATCTGTGATCAGGACACTAGTAAAAATGTAAGTTATGAAAACTATTATCTCAGTCCTCAGGAGGAGGACAGGGTCCAGGGGTAGGACTTGGGAATCCTCTCGCGAGGCTCTGGATGCCAGGGGCCTCACAGGTTGGGTCAGGATTTCTTGACTTCAAGATTTCAGCAAAAAGAGGCAGTCTATGAGGACACAGGGGGAGAATCTTGGAAAACCCATTCCTAAAATACTAGAAAGACCATATGATTTAGCAAAGAAACCACCTGAAGTTCCATAATTCATTCATTCAACAACACATTTATTAAGCCTCTGCTATTCACCTGACACTAACATCTCAATTCGTTAGCTATTTCTTGAGCCCCCAAGTGTGTACATTGCATTAGTTAATTTCTCTGTTCTTTCATCAAAAATGTAAACTCTCAGAAAGAAAACTTTTTCTTTACCCTTTTATCTCCCACCCAACGTGGACAGCTCAGCCATCCTAAGCAACTCACCATTCTCCCAATTTCCCATGAGTCCATTCCTTGTACCTAGAATGTCCTCCAACTGCAGAAATCCTCCGCATTTTCAAAGCCTAGTTCAGATGTCACTTCCTTTGTGAACTTCCCCCTCCTTCCCAAATGCCTCAGATGAATTTAAAGCTCCCCTTTCAGGACTCCTAAGAGTCAGAATAGCACTTGTCTTCATATACAGGGGAGCTGCTGACTTCCTGGCCCAGCTGTTCCTCTTCTTATAATCCCTAGTCCCTAAGCCTAGAGTGCTTAGTTAATTTTGTCAAACATCAGCCGCCCCTCCCTGGTCAAAATAGGGATCTGTGACCCAAGACTGTGAGGATCAGGTGCACTGACAACTCAGAAAATGCTCCTCTAGTGCCACCTCCTGACTAGATAGGCTATGACAGCTCCTTGTTCGAAGTGTTCCTTGTTCCTTGTTCTTGGACTACCTTCACCTCAACTTTCATTCTTTTTGTCGTTGTCGTCTTGGTTTCAGCCACATGGCAGACTTTGCCCTTTCTAACACAAACACCCCAAAATCCTGGATAAAATATTACAAGAAAGGAAACAAGCCAGCAAGCCCAAAAGGGAGGAAAGTAAACTCATTGCTGAATTTCTAAGAAGGGAAAATCAGCAGGAGCCAGAAACAGAGGCGAACTGGGCAAGGAGACCTGATGTCTCCCTTGTCCTGGAGGTAACTATTGGATGTTTCCCATTGATGTGTTCTTTTTAAAGGGAGTGGGAGGGGGAGAGACACACAGAGAGAAACATCAGTGTGAGAGACACATGGATTGGTTGCCTCCCTCATGTGCTGAGCTCCCCTTGGCCGCACTCCCACCCCCAAACCAAGAAGCCTGCATCAGAGGCAAGGGCCTTTGACTGGAACCAAACCCTCGAAGCTTCAGTCCACAGGTGGATGCTCTAACAAGAAAAAAACGGCTAGGGTAACTTTTATTCTTTCATTCATTTGTTTGTTCTCTGCCAGGCTGAGCAGACTGGAGAGAAAGACAGACTGAGTTCCTGACCTTAGGAAGTTTAGTGCAGAAGACAGTCTCAGAACTGAATGTGATAGGAGCTCTGATCCTGAATATTTTTAGGCCACAGGAAAGGGGGTTTCTTTGCCTGCCCCTAAGGCTTCCATCGCCAGAGGCCATGATTAAGGCATGGCCTGAGCAGATTACCCTCTTGTGGCTCCTTGTCGTCATTTGGGTCTTCCACATTCCACCCTCCTACACATTCATTACTTTTTCTTTTTAAAGCTATTGTTTTAATTTTTCTTAATGTATTTTATTGATTTCAGAGGGGGCGGGAGAGAGAGAGAGAGAAACATCAATGACGAGAGAATCATCAATTCTGACCAGGAATCAAACTGTGACCTTCTGGTTCATAGGTTAACACTTAACCACTGAGCCACACCGGCTGGGCTAAGCTTATTGTTAACAAAGACAAACAGTACACGGCACCACAAAACAAGTCAGTGTCTTCCGGTGCCTCCAAATGACTGGACCCGGAACCCGTATCTTATGGTCTTGAAGCCTTAACATGAGAACCACAATCTTAGAGCTGGAAGAGACCTTCATTCTTTCATTCATTCATTCTGTAAATACTTATGGAGCACTGTTCCAAGCATTGCGTCAAGTGCTGAGGACATAATAGTGAACAAGAAAAGTCATGGCATACACTCTCGTGATGTTCATGTCCTCTTTGGAGAGCTGGGAAACAAAGCAAGTAAACAACTTTTGAATATTTATTTATTTTTAATAAGTGGTACATTATATGATTCAAAATACAAAAAGGTGCAGTGAAAAACCTCCCACTCGTACTGCTAGCTACCTAGTCCCCTCCAGTTTCTTCTGCATCCACCAGGATATAACATATGCATATACAAGCAAGTATACCCCCGAATCATACAAATGGCGGTATTCTACACACTTTGTTACTGCACCTTGGATTTCTTCACTTAATAATATATCTTAAATGCTCTATATCAATACATAGATTTCTATTCTTTTTATAGTTATATGGTATCCTATTGTGTGAGTAGTGCATGATTTAAAATAATGTTACATTGTGATGTTATGCTGCAAACAGAAATACGTAGAAAGCTGAATTTTAAAATAACAAGGGCAATCTGGCTTTAGATAAGGTGGTTGGGAAAGGAAGTTCATGCTCAGGAAATGTCACTGAAGCCCAGTCCTAAAAAATAAGAGGGAATCCACCAGGGGAACACAAAGAGAATGGACATTATGTTCAAGCAAAACAAAGGATTGCCAAGGCAGGCACTAGCTTGACATTTTGGAGTGGCTGGAACCAGATGAGGTGTTGAAAGCACAGAGTCAGATGGTGAGGAGCCTGATAGGCGTGAGGAGCATGGGGGTGATTCTACTAGTAGGTGCAACCGGAAGCCGCTGGAGAGTTCAAGAAATGGGCACGCTTTGATTTATAATTAAAGGAAAAAAAACAAACGTCACTTAGGCAGCAATGTGAAAGTGGATTAAAGAACTAGAATGAAAGAACAAGAGGAAAAGGATGCAGTAGCTTAGGCAAGAGATAGCAGCAGGGTGGAGAGGGCGGTGGTAGACAGCGCTGGGATTTATTTTGGAAGCTGAGATGGCAGGCTCTCAGAGACCATTTAGCCCAGTCCCCTTACTTCCCAAACTGACCAAGCCAATGACTTGCTGGCCACAGTCAGAGAGCTCCTAATGACAGATCCGGCCTGCACTCCACGTCAGTGTTCTATCACTCTAGGACAGTAGTCGGCAAACCACAGCTTGCGAGCTACATGCAGCTCTTTGGCCCCGAGTGTGGCTCTTCCACAAAATACCATGGCCTGGGGGAGTCTATTTTGAAGAAGTGGCATTAGAAGTTTAAGTTTAAAAAATTTGGCTCTCAAAAGAAATTTCAATCATTGGCTCTGTTGACTAATGAGTTTGCCTACCACTGCTCTAGGAAAACGGGAGTTGAAATTTGAGAATAGAAACTGTATTTTAAAAATTCTGTTAACCAGTAATGGCTGATATATTTTTAATTTGACAGCTTTCTATTTGCTTCTTGACTCCCCACCTCAGAGTAGACAGAATGGAATCTCAGGTTCACCACTGCCTACGGGCGACAGGCAGGGTGAGACACAGTGAATGTCAACAGGACAGTCGGGGGAGACCTTGTGATAAGGTAACCCCAACTGAAAAGCCTGAAGGAAATGAAAGTTTGGGCCTTGCAGAGATATGAGGGGAGGGTATTCCAAGTGGAAGACACTTCTGGAGTAAAAACCCTCTGACAGGAACCTGGCATGTTTGAAGAGTTCCTTGGATGCCAAGCTGAGTGGAATAAATAAGAACAGTGGAAACATGAGTAGGGAGGTCAGTAAGATGCAAGTGGGAATGGGGAGGGGGTCAAATGGCATAAGGCTTTATGAGCCGTAGAAGCTGTTGGCCTTTACTTGGAGATGGGAGCCATGAGAGGCGTGAGCTGAGTTAACAGGATCTGTGCATTTTCACAGGGTCCCTCTGCTACTGCATGAAGGGCAGGCTGTAGGAAGCAAGAGTGGAAGTAGAGACCAGCGAAGAGAATGTGGCAGTCAACTAGGTGACAAGGATGATGACTTGGCCCATACATATGGCAACAAGTGGTCTGACAAATACATGAGGAAGGGAGTCAAGCATTACTCTCCAGGATTAGGCCTGAGAAATGGGAAAGATGAACTTATTAAATGAGATGGGGACAATGGTGAAGGATGTGGTTTGAGTTTGAAGTGTTGGGTTTGAGATGTTGGTGAGACATCCATTGGAGAGGCTGGCAGATAGACCAGAGTTAAGGAGACAGACCTGAACTGGGTCTACACTTGGGAACAAGACTGGATGAAACCTAGTGTGTAGAGGATCAAGGACTATACGCTGGCTCACTTTGGCCTCTGAAAGACAAAAAGCAAGAGGAGGAACCAGCTAAACAGGAAGTACCAGTGAAATAAGAGAATAATCTATAAATATGCTAGAATCCAAGTGAGGAAAAAATTAAGGAAGAAACAGCATTAATGCCACATGCTGTTTCTAGGTCAAATAAGTTGAGAACTGAGAACTAAAACTGTGAAATCACTAGACCCTGACAAAATCACTTCCACTGGAATTGAGAAGACGAAAGCCTGATTGGAGTGGGTTAGAGAATGAAAGAAATGGGGCCAGTAATAGCTTCTTCTTTTGGGGGTCCATGGCATACTTGTATACTGATGGGAATGATCCAAAAGTAAAACTGGGGTATGGAAGATTTGATGGGGCCGTGTTCTAGAGTTGGTGATAGACTGAGGTCTCAAGAGTGGAGGGATTATTTCTAGACAGAAACATGCATAGTCAAAGGACACCATTTCTCAAGCTCTAAGGTTCATAGAACCACCCGGAGCACTTACTAAAACAGATTGCTGCACCCTCTCCCACCTTGCCCCTATTTCTGATTCAGTGTCTGAAGTGGGGCCCAATCATTTGCCTTATGACATGCTCCCCAGTGGCGCTGATGACACTGGCCAGGAGAGAAGCCTCCAACACTGAACTGCAATTATGTGGAGCAGACGTGGTGGAGGAAGTCCCTGATATTTCATCCCGCAGTGGAGTAAAAGTCATTAACCAACAGTAAATATGGGATACAAGATGTTGGAATTTTGGGGAAAGGGAAGGCTATGAAATGGTTCTCAACAGCGAAAAGATCGGGAAAATGTTGATGACTTCCTTCTCAAGGTTAGTTAACCATTTTAAAATGAGATACTGGTTGACTATGTTTCTCCAACCACTCTAAACCAGGCGCAAGTAGGCGGGGATTTGTACATAACCAGCAGTGTGGTTTGTCCAACTAAAGAGAAGAGGGAAGGAAGATGATGGTAAATACAAGATGGGGAGGGAGATTATGGTGGAGTACAAAATTTAAGTTGGAAAAGGAGACACGAGGGATCATGAAAAAAAATGAAAAGGAGATACACTTTTTGCAAAAGTGGGTATTTTCTTCCCTTTGTCTTCATTTTACCTCTCTGGGCTTCTGCAGAAAGACTCTTGCAGCCTCAAGTTCTTGTTACTTTCCTCTACAGCATTCATCACTACCTGACAACTTTGTTCCTCTCTCCAGCACCCATTACTGTCCCATTGAAGGGAAGGGCTTTTAGTTTTCTGCTGTTGTGTGCCTATAACTCTGCCTGGCTTGTAGCAACCCTCCCCCAAGTATCCTCCCTATGCAATTCTGGCCGGCTTGCTCTTCACAGGCCCAGGACATGTCCTTATACATCTGCATCAAGATGCCTTGGCTTTAAATGGCATGCATCTAAAAACTTGAGTACCTAATTCAAGTTGATAAGCTTTGGAGAAGCAGCAATCTGGGAGTTGAGGTTTCAATGCTTGAGGACAAAATTAAGAGGGCAGGCTTCTGTCAAACTGCTTTTGATGACAGAGAACCAGGCCCTTGGGGCACTCACTACTTTATAGGTAAAGCCACTCATACAAGATTGTCATAGAAGACCCGAGTCCTTCTTTAGCAGACCAAAATTAAAACTTCATGGAATCACAAAGAAGGGGTTAAGTGACATTCAGCAGGTGATTTGGTATTATTCTAGTTTTGTAAAATAACTTTAATTTTTTTTTGAGCACGTGAGTAGCACATAGAGCCAGAAGGTGGGGCCAGAGTAAATAACTTTCTAACCTTTAGTGACATTGGAGCATTAAATAGATGAAAACAATAAACCATACATGGCACAAGTGACATTTTTGCCACTCACTAATTTTATTGGGGATAACGCCACTGCTGTCTAGCTCGCCTGTGACGCAAGCGATTTGACACAGCAGAGGTTTGTGCAGGTGCCTGATGAGGGCTCCACCAAAAAAACGAGAGGGAATGCTGAGCAGCCCAGCCTGCGTTGGCCCCCGGGGTTGCAGGGATATGGAGAATCAGGTTAGCTCATTTGATCTCCAGCAGCTCCAAGTGCTGTCCAGTGGCCCAGCCCAGTAGTGGGGCAGGAACCTCGTGGTGCCACCCCGTTTCACAAGCTGCCACCCCAATCCTACGGAACCAGTCCTAGAAACCTGGAAGCAGAAGCCTGAGGTTTGTGGGACCTCCAATCCACTTATCTTGGCTGTGGATGGCTTATTCCCCAGCCATATCAGCTTTCAACCTGTAAACCCAGCAGCTTTAGTATTACCGTCCCAAAGAAAGGCTTCTCAGGATTAAGAAGTTCCACCAGCTGCCCAGAAACCACTAGTGATGAGTGATAGTTATAATTGGGCACTTCCCCAAAGCAAAAAATAAAAAGTTGTGAACTAACTTTATCAGATCTGAATCCTAGGGACACTTTAACTCATTTTCAGAAAGAAGGGTCCTACCTGACAGACACAGAGCACATTTCAAATAAATCATTTTTCAAATAAAGGTCAAAATAAAAGGCAATATTCAAATGCTATAATAAAAAACTAAATTTTTAGTATATGACCATGTATTTTCCCACAAATAGAAAAAGGCCTGAACCCATAAAATAGTTTTAGATGGGGTACAAACCAGGGCTTCCAACATTTTTGTCTGCGTTAACTGAACTACAGGTAGGGATTGTGAAAGGTTACACACCAATGTGCATTCAGTGGGTCTCACTCTAGGCGAAGCATTATGCTAAGTGAAAGCCCTCTCCATAACTCCGGAAGATTCACACACAGTGCTGTAAAAAGTAAAGCGGTTAGGTGGTTGGATTAGGCCAGTGGCTGGCAAACTCATTCGTCAACAAGAGGGCAAATTGCGGCTCACGAGCTGCATATGGCTCTAGAATCAGTTTGCTAACCACTAGATTAGGCTAAATAGTCCTCCATCTATCAGTAATAAAAACCCATTTTCTAATCTTGCAATTTAAGAATTTGCTTTAAAAAAAATCAAACCCTAGCCTGTATTTCTGTGGTTAGAGCATAGGCCTGTGGACCCAAATGTCTCAGCGTTCATCCCAGTCAAGGGCAAGTATCTCAGTTCCTGGTTTGCTCCCCACCCCAGGTCAGGGCATGTGGGCATATGTGGGAGGCAACCAGTCCATGTGTTTGTCTCTCTCACATCCATATTTCTTTCTTTCTTTCTTCCCCTCTCTCTCCCCTCCCTTCTACTCTCTCTCTGAGGATTAAAAAAATGTTTTTAAATCAAGGGATGGTTTCTAAATATCCTCCAATAAAAAGGAACCTTTGTTCCTTGGAGAAATGGGTCCATAGCAGGGAAAATAGAGAATTATCCAGGAACATCTTGTAGTACCAGAGAGGAAGGGCTCCTAAAAATGTTGGGGCAGTCAAAAAGATGAGAGCCAACTTGAAAGAGCTCCCAAGCCGTGATAATTTGAGCAACCAAATAAATAATAGCACTGACCGTGGAATAAAATATCCTTGAGTCCATACTGATATAGCTGAATAAACAAAAAGGGGAAAGAGGACAGCTTCTCCTTACAAAATTCTAAGTAAGCCCTGGCCAATGTTGCTCAATAGTTAGAGTGCCTGCCTGGGCACTGGAAGGTTGTGGATTTGATTCCAGTAAAGGGTATATACCTAGGTTGCAGGTTTGATACCCACCTGCCCCAGGTCAGGATTAAAAAAAAAAAAAAAAGCCATTCTAACTAGTATAAATGTAGAAGGTATAATGAACATTTGGCAAATATAGAAGGAATAATAAATATTTGGCAAACTTTTTGCAGGCAATAACAATCCAAAGGTCTCAAAATTAGCAAACCAAAGATTGATAATCTTAAAGTGTACCCCTCCATGAATTACTTATTACAAAGAAAAAATCAATAACTTTACAGTGGAGAAATCCAGTAGACACTACTACCTTAACCAAAGGTCAAAGTTAACATCACCAGTAGTAAGACATGGACATCAAGTATCCTGATAGAATACGTTAAGATACATGACTTTTTACATTCTTGCCAAAAAAAGTAACTTAATCTAATAATGAGAAAAATCAGACAAATCCCAGGAGCAGTCCATAAAATAACTGGCTAGTACTCTCCACAAAAGTCAAAAATCATAAAAGGGGAAAAGTAAAGAACTCACAGGCTAGAGGCTAGAGACAACTAAATGCATGTAGAATTCTAGATTGAATGCTGAGCCAGGAAAAAAAAAAAAAAAAAAACCACAAAGACATTCCTTGGAAAATTCCAATCCAAATATCTGTAGATCAGTTAATAGTACTATATCAATATTTATTAGTTATGTAAAATGTTAACATTTGGAGAAAGCTGAGTTAAGGTTATATGAGAACTCTCCATATTCTTTTTGCAAAAGACTAAAATAATCTATAATAAAAGGTAATATGCTAATTAGACCAGCCGACCTTCCAGATGAAGCCAGGGCTACTAGGGAAGCCTGGGTCCCAGGTGCCAGAGGGAAGCCAGTGCCTGCAGCCAGGGGAAGGAAGGCCTAGTCTTGCATGAATTTCGTGCATTGGACCTCTAGTCTATATTTTAAAAGGACTGTGGCCCTATCGCCATTACAACCAATGACAAGTGTGGGTGGGCAAGGCTGAGCGATTTCGAGCTGGGCTTTTAGTTCCAAAATAAGATTTTAAAAATGGAACATGCTGGGGGAAGATAGCCAATCAAATGTAACTAGATTAAATTGCGTGAATGTGACACATTTTATTAATATTGAAAGTTAAAAATGCGTTGAGCTGCCCTAGCTGGTTTTCTCAGTGGCTAGAGCTTCAACCAGCGGACTGAAAGGTACCTACCTGGTTTGATTCCAGTCAGGTTGCAGAACTGATCCCCACCCCTGGTGCGGCAGGCAACTAATCGATGTGTCTTTCTCACATCGATGTTTTTTTCTCTCTCTCCCTCTCCCCCCACAATCCTTTCACTTTTTCTAAAGATCAATGGAAAAACATCCCCCCATGAAGATTAACAACAACAAAAAAGCTTTGAACTGACATGGATCATACATGGTGAGACTTTTCCCTTGTCTTCAACAAAGAAGAAAAGTAAACAAACATAGCTATTCAAAGTCACAAATGACAACAGAACAAAGCATTGAGAACAAAGTCAAAAGGCAACCATTTCCACTGATAAAACTCATTAGCAAATAGCAGACAGAACTAGTTTAGCTGCACTCTGGGTCTTTACCAAACCAATTTTGGCCAAACTCTTCAAGTGAACACAGTCTAATTTTTTATACTACAGAAAATGCCAATATGATTTTGGGGTTTTCCAATACATAAATCCAACATCCTGTCAGCCTCCTCTCCCCAAACTCTCAGAGAGAGCTAGGGGCTCCAAATCCAAATGCCTTTCAGTTTACACCCAAAACCAAACCAGCATTTTCTATGTGACACAGAAAATGGCTTAAACTAAACTAACATTTCAAATTACAAAAAAGTATCTTGAATGATCTGACATCCAACCTGAATATAAGGTAGGAAAATCTAGGTAAAATTCCTTTCGAATTTGTTTTTCTCAGGACATTTTCCTTTTCAAAGGTGAAATACTAAACCGTTAAGTCCATGGGAGTCCTCTAAAAGTCACAGAAAGTTGAGCTAAAATTGAACACACTTACATTTCTAATTTGGAAACTGGGCATCTTTAAATGGATGAGAGCACAAAGGACTTCACAATATTGAGGAAATTATTTCAAAAAGCTTGAAAAATTAGAATTATCTAAGTATATTGTACTGTGCCTCAGATAGGCAGGAAAAAAGCTCTCAATCTCAAATGCCAACTATAATGCTAATTACAAATCAGCAGTTATTAATTTTATCATACCCTTGATTTAATAGCCTGGACTATGTAGACTAGGATGAATGAGTCATTTAAAGGAAAACACTATCCAAAAGTATTAAAACCCATATTCAGAACCCTTTCTTGTTACAGAAGTTTTTACACATTTAACTCCCAACATTGGGACATCTTAAGTGCTAAAATTCTTTAAGGCAGAGAAGCCCAAAACCTTTAAAAATAAACAAGATTAATCAATTACCATTATGACCATTTTGTTCACCAAGACCCAGACCCACTGGAATTTCTTCTTCTCAGACCTGCATCCATGTGGATGGAGTCCTGTCTAACTAAGCTGCATTTCAGACTAAACCCTCACACCCTTGATACTGGGCTCTTTCAGATTTCTACAGATAAAGCACAGTGACTGGCATCTAAGAAGCACTCACAATCAAATATTTGTTGAATGACTTAGTAATGGCTCTGCCTTCCCTGGGAAGTATCCAGAAATAAATCCTAAATTCTGGCCCACCTTGCTTTGCAGAGGTCATTGTTATCTAGCCCTGGGTACAAAAGCAAACCTGAATTATTTCACCTCAGCAAATTTTCTTAAAATAGTTGATGTCTCATTTTTTCAAACTCCTTACACTCCAAATCTTGCATAAAATATACCAGACTCAAATAATACTAATAAATGGTACTAAAAGTGATGCTTAACAGGATCTCACGTTTATTGAGAAGTGATTAATGGTAAAAAGAAAGGCAATGCCCTTTCCTCATTGGATGAACAAGAAACTGAAGAAACATTCACTACACATTTTACAATATTTTTCTCTTCCAAAATGCATTTCTGTAAACAAGTTTTTACCACTGTTCTTAGCTGTGAAGTAAAATTAATCCTGACTCAATCAGTATAATGTACAAGAACAGAACATTTCTTAGGAATCCTAGTACTTTTACTTTGAGTAACAAAGGGTCAGAGAAAATGAACCACCCTTAAAGACACAACCTTGGGTAACACTGTTAAATTCTCCAACACAAAAATTCTTCATAAAAATGTTCTTCCAGTTCGGAAGGGAAAAACCAAATTCCCCCTTTCTGGGGTGGAGGCAGGCTCATACCTTCAAAACTCAGGTGTTCTCCAAGTGCAAATGTCAAAATGGGGGGGAGGAAAGGGTTTAAAAATTAGAGAAAACTGTATGCACTTACGGACTTTAAAATCCGAAAACATAGTAAAAAGACAAAGGAAAAAAAAGCATTATGCTCTGAAATCACAACCAAAACCAAAATAAAAGGGACATTTTTCACCTAACCTACCTAGAGGGATTTTTTTAGTTTTTTCATTTTCTTTTTTTTTCCACTTTCCAGTTAAGTCCTATGTCTTTTGTGAAATTCCAATACTTAAACTGCAATTCTGCAATCGTCTCTGAAGTCAATGAAATTAAGAAAAAGTCCTAATTCTCTTGAAGGTCATTTTCCCTCTTAGGGCTATGCGGATGGAACCGTTGCTGTGGCCTGTGCAGAGCTGCCTTTTATTTTCCACGGCCTTGGCGTTCCTAGAAGGTAAAAAAATATTGAAATGGTTAGTTAAAACTCATCTGACACGCTTAAGAATTAAACTTCACAGAATAACTCAAAAGAAATCTAGTTCTGTTAGGTAGAATAAATCCCCACCAATAAAAGCGGACATTTGTTAATTCTGACCCAAGGATATTTTTTCCATTGATTTAGAAAGTGGCAGAGAGGGAGAGAGGGGTGGAAGGAGAGAGAGACACACTGATTGGTTGCCTCCTGCAACCCAGGCACATGACGGGCCATCGGTATGCTGAACCACTGAACCACACCAGCCAGAGCAAGAAAAACCAACTTCCACTTCTTATATTTTAAACCAAAGAATAACATTCAAGCATTCCAATTAATACAAATTTTTATTTCACTCTAAAATTTCTTATATCATGCCCTAGCCAGTTTGGCTTAGTGAATACAGTATTGGCGCCCAAACTGGAGTCCTAGGTTCCATTCTGGTCAAGAGGACTACCTCGGTTGCAGGCTTGATCCCTGACCCAGTCCCAGTGCATACAGGAGGCAGCCAATCTCAATCTCTCTCAATCTCTCTCCCTCTCTCCTTCCCGCCCTCTCTCAACCTCCCACCTTCCACTCTCTCTAAAAAAATCAATGGAAAAATGCCCTCAGGCAAGGATTAAGAATAATAAAAAAGGATAAAAATAAATAACATTTCTGACATGATTGATTAAAATATAGAATACTGGCCAGTGTGTCTCAATGGTTGAGCATGGACCTATGAATTAGCAGTTCAAGGTTCAATTCCCAGTCAGGGCACGTGCCCAGGCTGTGGCTCGATCCCCAGTGTGGAGCGTGCAGGGAGGGAACTGATCAGTGATTCTGTCTCATCACTGATAATTATCTCTCTCTCCCTCTCTCTCAAATCAGTAACAATATATTATACTAACAAATATTATCCTTAAAAACTAGCCATGTTAGTTATCTCATTTCAGCTCTAGAGTTTCAGATATATTTATAACCCTCAATTTCCTTTTTGTAAAGTGAGGATATGTATCTCTCACAGAGCTGTGGGATAATGAGCTAACATACAGAACGCTTTTAGACCACAGCAGGCAAGAAAACTGTCCTCTTCTCCTAAAGCAGTGGTCGGCAAACTCATTAGTCAACAGAGCGGCAAACCTCGGCTCGCAAGCTGCATGTGGCTCGTAAGCCGCAATTTGCCAACCACTGCCCTAGAGCAAGCATGTCAAACTCAAAGCTAACACGGGCCAAATAAACAAGGTTTATGTGGGCCGCAAAAAAAAAAAAAAGCTTCAATTTTCATAGAAACTTGAGTTTATTTCAATAGAGATATGATGAACACAAAGGGCTGAAGTAAAGGAGTAATCGTTAACATAAAATAATAGAACATTTTAACAAAAATTAATAATTTTTCCTGAACAATGACTTACCAGACACGGAGGAGCTGCACAAATTAATAAGTGTAATGGAAAATAAAGCTAATTTTCTTATCTGAAATCAAAATATTGCCTGTTGCACACACCAAACAAGTCAGTACAAGACTAATGATGTGGCAGTCGGCTGCCAAAATATTCACTGCTAGTATTGGTGGAGAGAAACGGTGCGCCTGCGCTTAAGTCGAGTAAGGGAAATGAATTCAACGCGATTAATCAGTCATTAGCGAACGTTGTAGTTCATTATTAATAATTATGTATAACAGGATATTGTGAAAATTAAGTCATAAAATTTTTATTAAAACGTTTCTTACACAGTTATATTGGCTGGGCTGCCAAATTACTCATTGTGGGCTGCATGTGGCCCACTGGCCTCGAGTTTGACACGCTTGCCCTAGAGCCGTGATGGTGAGCCTCTGATGCGTGTTCAGCGCTGACACGAGTAGCCATTTTCGATGATGCGCAGCCGCAGGCGGTTGCATACAGAGAAGTATGGTTTTGTGTTTTTTTTTTCTTGAAGTGACACACCACCCAAATTATGCTTTGTTTTTTGGCGAATTTTGACACACCAAGCTCAAAAAGTTGCCCATCACTGCCCTAGAGAATTTAAAATCCACTTAGAGATTGGTTTTGACAACTGATTTCAATATCGAAGTTTTTCCTGAAGTAAATCTAAATGCTCATTTTTTTTAAAAAATATATTTTATTGATTTTTTACAGAGCGGAAGGGAGAGGGACAAAAAGTCAGAAACATCGATGAGAGAGAAACATCGATCAGCCGCCTCTTGCACACCCCCTACTGGGGGTGTGCCCGCAGCCAAGGTACATGCCCTTGACTGGAATCGAACCCGGGACCCTTCAGTCTGCAGTCCGACGCTCTATCCACTGAGCCAAACCGGTCTCGGCTAAATGCTCATTTTCTTATTAAGAATCATTCTTTATAAGACTCTCATAAATCTATTCTAAAGAGCTTTCCATGTCACACACTACTCATTTATTGAAAAATTTTTAAATATGATTCAATCCACGTGTATTTTAAAAGCAGAAGCCTTAACTGGTTAGGAGCACAGGCCCAAACTTACACTTGATTCATCAATCTAACTTGAGTAGAGTCACTTGCTCCCATTTACACCATGGTAACTACAGTTCTGAAGTTAAATATGATCCCTACTGAAAAGAATAGCAACTAGTATTTATGGGCTCCCATGTTCTAGGAACTGTACATGTTAATGATCTTCGTAACCACCCCACAAAGACTGTATTATTTCTACTTTAGATATAAGAAAAGGAAAACTTAAAAAAGATATTACCATATTTTTTGGCGTATTAAGATGACTTTTTAACCCAGGAAAAATCTCAAAATTACCATATTGAAATCAAATCTGATTTTTTTTTTTTAATTTTTATTTGGTGTGCATTGGAAGAGGGGTAGTCTTATACAGCGAGTATATCCCAAACTCTATATTTTAACTGGAAAAGTTGGGAGTCGTCTTATACGTCGGAAAATACGGTAACCTAAGAACCAAGATTCAAACCTAGGGCTATGTGGCTCTTTTCACTACACCATGTTATTACAAATATTTACGTTAAAGTCAACAAATATTTACGTAAAAGTCAATTAACTGAGGCTTTGTGATGAATTGACTTCCCTAAAACTAAACTGCTCCATGAATATAAATATGGTAATATTATTTATTCAGAAAGAGCAGTTATCTTTCTGTGATGTCCCACTTCACATCTCTGGATTTTAGGGATAAACTCACCAACATATCAAGATCTGGGATATTGTTGTTTTTTTTAATATATTTTATTGATTTTTTTACAGAGTGGAAGGGAGAGGGATAGAAAGTCAGAAACATCGATGAGAGACATCGATCAGCTGCCTCTTGCACGCCCCCCACTGGGGACGTGCCCACAGCCAAGGTACATGCCCTTGCTGGAATCGAACCCGGGACCCTTCAGTCCGTAGTCCGATGCTCTATCCACTGAGCCAAACCGGTCTCGGTTGGGATATTGTTTTTTAAATATGTCGTTTTGGATGGGCACCATTTATCTAACTTCTCTTCTATTAATGATCAAGATCTACCTTTGACTTCAGGAAATCTGGACTCTTCTTGATTAAATCTCATTCCTATGCTTTTATTACTCTTCAAGCCAAGAATGTCTAGCCTTCTGTCCTTCAAGATACAGTTCAAAATCTCTTCCCTTGAGACTTCCTTAGCCCCTGCAGCTTTCAATGTCCTTCCAAATCTGTATCCACAATTGAAAATTAAATGTAAAATTAGTCCCAACTCAATCAAAAGCTCCCAGAAAGCAAAGAACAGATCTTCAATTAACCTCACTCACAAACTACTTATGAGTTTAGCAATGGATAAAAAGTTACAATCAACTTCTAAATAAAATTCTAGTTCTCATCACATACACAAAAATTGTAACTGTGTTAAGTGATGGATATTAACTAAACATTGTGGTAATCATTACTCTCTGTATATAAATGTATCATATCATTATTATATACCTTAAACTAATACAATGTTATTATGTATGTCAACTGTATCTCAATAAAACTGGAAAAATATTCTGCCTATTACCTCTTATTTCAATGTACTATAATCCCAGGAATACAAATAAACTTACATGCCCCAAGTTATATTGATAAAAAACACCTAGACTTTGCCAAATCCATAAAGAAACAAGTTTCTATAGAAGTTCACCAGTATGCTTAATTAACAGTCATTTAGAATATAGTCAGAAGAAATTCAAAATAGCATTGTGTAATTGCACATACTATCTCAACTCATTTTTAAAATTTGTCCCTTTTCATGTGCTACAACTACCTGTGCTCAATTCTGCCTCAAACATAACATAAATTAACTACTCCCGAATCTTAACTATATCATGATACCAAGAAGGCAAGTATAACCTGTGCCCTAATGTAAACCTGTATATTATGTTTATTTTAAATTATGCAAATTACATACAAATGGTATTAGCTGCCTTAATCTCCTGCCCAAATACCAAGTAAGCATCACATTGGTACAATTAAGCAGGCTGACTAAAATGCTCTTCAAACCCTATATATACTATGTACTTTCCTATACATAGGTACCTTTCACTCAAAGGAAACACTTTAACACTTCTCTCTGACATATCCAAGTTGCCATCATCACTGTTCTTGCACTTTTGGCCACTATTTTTTTTTAATATATTTTTATTGATTTCAGAGGGGAAGGGAGAGAGATACCAACATCAATGATGAGAATCACTGATTGGCTGCCTCCCACAGGCCCCACACTGAGAATTGAGCCTGCAACCTGAGGATGTGCACCCTGACAGGAAATGAAACCATGACCTCCTGGTTCCTAGATCGATGCTCAACCACTGAGCCATGACTGCCAAGCTTGACCCACCATTAAATAAGGGTGACTTGAACACAGGTGCTGTGATACAACAGCTGATCTTTTTTTTAACTTTTAAATTAATAAAATATTATTTTATACTAGAGGTTCAGTGCATAAAATCTGTGCACTAGTTGGAGGGGGTGTCCCTCAGCCCAGCCTGCGCCCTCTTGCAATCTGGGACCCCTTAGGGGATGTCAGACTGCCGGTTTAGGCCCAATCCCACCCTGGCCTGTGGGGATTGGGCCTAAACCAGCAGTTGGACATCCCCTGAGGTATGTAGCAGCATACCAAGTGGCAAGTGGCCTGGGAGGAGCCAGAACTGGGGCTGGGCACCATGCTGCTCACACTCATCCCAGTCCACTGCACCTGCTGCCACCATTCAGTAATGCTGCCACAGAGTCAGGAGAGGCTCCCACCACCGCAGATGTGCTCGCCAGCAGTGAGCCCGGCTTCTGAGCCCACTGTAGGAGCGCACTGACCACCAGGGGACAGCTCCTGCCTTGAATGTCTGCCTCCTGGTGGTCAGTGCTCATCATAGCGACTGGTCAACCAGTTGTTAAAGTCATCTGGTCATTCTGTTGTAACAGTCACTGAGGCTTTTATATTTTCATATGTATTGCATATTAGCTATATACTTTACTAACTGTTCCCCCGATATTGCCAGTACCCACTTGGCACCAATTATATACTGTACTTTATATCTCCTTGACTATTTTGTAACTACCAATTTGTACTTAACCCCTTTACATTTACACCCAGTCCCATCTCACAATCATCAGTCTGTTTGTGTCTGAGTGTTTCAATTTTGTTTTTATTTTATTCTTTAGAATCTATATATAAGAAAAATCATATGGTATTTGCCTTTCTCTGACTTACTTCACTTAGCATAATAACCTCTAGGTCCATCCATGCTGCAACAGTACTAATCGCTATCGTGTGTGTAATGGGGTATTAGCATACAAGCATGGATAGGCTGGACAAAGGAATGATTCATATGTCTTCCAGGACAGAGTGGGACAGCATGAGATTTCATCACACCACTCAGAACAGTGGCATGAAATCTGAAACTTATGAATTTTTATTTCTGGAATTTTCCATTTAACATTTTTGGACAGCAGCTAACTGAAACCGTGGAAAAGTAAAATCACAGACAAGTGAGGACTACTGTACAGTTTTGATGCATACCCACACAAAAATAAACATATATTTAGAGATAATAAAGATAACATCCATCTTCTCAGAAATTATAAAAGATACTTAAGCATTTATACCATACTACCTTGAAAAGTAAACTTTAGCACCAATTAAAACACTATTGCCCGGACATAGGATGCGCACAGGAAGCAGCCAATTGATGATTTTCTGTCATCATTGGTGTTCCATCCCTTCCTCTCTGAAATCAATAAAAATATTTTTAATTTTTTTTAAATAAAACAATACTAAAGCTGTGAAGCTTACTTGCTCAAACCAGTGACAGTGGCAGATACGGTCTTCTTCTAGAGCTCCTAGTCTTTCCATCACTATACATAAAATAGGTGTAGTACCTAAACTTTTTTTTTTCCCAAAAATTTGATTTTAGAAAAAGAGGGGAGATGTTGATTTGCTGTTCCATGTATTCATCGATTGCTTTTTGTATATACCCTGACCAGGAATCAAATGGCAGCCTTGGCACATCTGGACAACACACTAACCAACTGAGCCAGGGCCTACCTAAACATTTTTTTAAAATATTTTTTATTGATTTTTTACAGAGAGGAAGGGAGAGGGATAGAAAGTTATAAACATCAATGAGAAAGCAGCATCAATCAGCTGCCTCTTGCACACCCCCTACTGGGGATGTGCCCGCAACCAAGGTACATGCCCTTGACCAGAATCGAACCTGGGACCTTTCAGTCTGCAGGCTGACGCTCTATCCACTGAGCCAAACCGGTTTTGGCAACCTAAACATTTTTTAAAAGGCCCATCAATGTAATATACTTAATAGAATCCATTGCCACACCCCAAAAAAAACTGACTACTTTTTAAAAAATCTTAGTTTGGCCCTAGCCAATTTAGCTCAGTAGATAATGTGTTGTCGGCCTGAGGACTGAAGAGTCCTGGGTTCAATTCTGGTCAAGAACACATGACTGGGTTTTGGGCTTGATCCCCAGTGGGGAGCATGCAGGAGGTAGCCATGGATGATTCTCTCTCATCATTGTTTCTTTCTCTCTCTCCCTCTTCCTTCCTCTATGAAGTCAATAAAAATATACATTTTTTATAAATCTTAGTTTGGACAACTTCAGGATGGCTAGTGGCCCCTAAATCGCTTAAAATTATCTAACTCCAAGAAATTAATATTCCTGCAAAAAGAAAGACACAATAAAAGGAACACTAAATGTAACTTGAAACATTAAACCCTTGCCTGGCCAGTGTGGTACAGTGGTTGAGCATCAACTTATGAATCAGGAAGTTGCCGGTTTGATTTCCCCATCAAGGCATGTGCCTGGGCTGCAGGCTCAATCCCCAGTAGGGGGCGCACAAGAGGCAGCAGATCAATGACTCTCATCATTGATGTTTCTCTCTCCTTTCATCTCTGAAGTCAATAAAAATATATGTAACACAAACAAACATTAATGCCTGTTAATAGTAGTCATAATCCCTCTAAAGAGATTATAACATGAAGCTACATGTGTAGGATATTAAAGACACTACCACCTTTTTTTTTTTTTTTAATTTCAGAGAGGAAGGTAGAGTGAGAAATATCAGTGATGAGAATTATTGATTGGCCGCCTCCTGCACACCCCCTATAACTGGAGATTGAGCCTACAACCTGGGCATGTGCCCTTCGACTGGAATTGACCTGGAACCTTCAGTCCTCAAGCCAGTGATCTATCCACTGAGCCAAATCAACTAGGGCGACCTGTCACCTTTTAATGTATAGGCAATTCACCAGAGGCTCATAATACTGACAACTGATAAAAAGCCACTCAAAATATCCTTTCAGCTTTGAAGTACTGAAAGGTACAGCCAGGCTTATCAGACACATGTGAATTCTAAATTGTTTTTCAAGATGACGTCTTGAGACTAGCTAGGGTAGGACAATAGTACTAAGAAAACTTTAGAAATCAAACTTGCAAGAAAATAAACATGAGGATTGAGCGGTGGAGGTTACACAAAACTTGACTGAGATACACAATCCTGGAGTACTCAAACAAATACAAGAGAATCACCTACAGACCTGACAGAATTCAGATTCCAAGGCCTCAGCTCCAAAGAGACTCACTCAATAGCTGAGGGAAGACAAGAACCTGCAAGGTAAGTGTTCCCAGCTAGTAACTTATACAAACTGAATAACTTCTCTTCAGTCAATTCTAATCATGTAAGAAATACCTAGGGAGCTTACTAAATAAAATTTCTAACTGTGAGGGCAGACTAGTTATCAGTATTTTTATAAATATTTTCCAGATGACTCAAAGTTTATTTTAAATTGTCAACATTTTTTTGAAGCGCTCCACCCTGCTCCCCTCCCCATCATAGTGCAGGCTTATGGACTACAAGTAAAGTAACCTGTCATAAAAGACTGAATTACCCAAGAATTTGTCTGGGTTCTACTACTAGCTCTGCCATTAAAGTAATCTTGCAGTTTGTATACAAAATGAGAGTGGGATTGACTAAATCCTTCCCACTCAATTTTTGTTTTATATATATATATATATATAAATTATTGATTTCAGAGAGGGAGAAACATCAATGTGATGAGAGAGAATCATTTATCAGCTGACTCCTGCACCTTCCACATTGGAGATGGAACCAGCAACCTGGGCATGTGCTCTGATTGGGTATCAAACCATGACTTCTTGATTCATAGGTCAATGCTCAAACACTGAGCCATCTTGGCCAAGCCCACTCACTTTTATAACACTATCCAGAACCATTTGTTTCTCCTTATTTCTGCTACCTTAACAGCAACTTTCGCTAGGTTAGGTAGAGTAGATCCAATTCACTCCATTTTGATGCTCATAATAAGGAATGCTTAAACCCAAGGCTCAATTAAATTATGCTCTTCTGATATATCCACAAAGAGGTGATTGGCTACTGGCATCAGTAGGTAACAGAACATTAACTGTCTTAAATAATAAACGTAAAGATGAAGCAAGGTACAAGAACAAAAGAGACTTCTAGGTCAAAACAAATTCCAGCTCTTCTATAACCTATGTGTCTTGAGAAAGTTATTTCTTTTTTAATAGCTTTCCTTTATATTATATTCTTTTTTCAATAACCCTAAACTCCTGCTCATCCCATATTCCTTATTCCTCAATTCCCTACCTGTAAAATGAAGATAATCTTAACTATTCTACAGGATTATGATAAGGGATTAAAGGTATGAAAATTGCCTAACATACAGATGACCAAAATAATGGCTAAATATGGGTCAATACCTGAATAAGAGGGAAAAGCAGGATGAAACTCTCCAGACTATGATTATAACTGTATAAACCACTTGTGTAGGTAAAGAAGAGAAAAAATGCCAAAATGAGAAAAATCATGACTGATTTTTTTCATTTTTCATACTTTAGTTATACAGTGGAATCTTGAACTTAATTTGTTCTGGAATCTTCAACTTAAAGCTGTTCAAAAAGTGATCTGCTCAAAAACTGAATCACTTTACCTCATTATACATAATGCAAATTGAGCCCTAGCTGGTTTTGCTCTGTGGATAGAATGTTAGCCAGTAGATTGAAAAGTCCCAGGGTTCAGTTCCAGTTAAGGGCACATGCCCAAGTTGCAGGCTCAATCCTCAGTAGGGAGCATGCAGTAGGCAGCCAATCAATGATTCTCTCCCATCATTGATGTCTCTCTCTCTCCCTCTGCTTTCCTTTCTGAAATCAATAATATATATATATTTTATAAAAAATATAAATTTAATCCATTCCAGATCCCCAAATGATTTCCTGTTTTAACCTGTCTTACATACAGTACGTATCTAGTATTTTTAATAATAAAAGCATAATATGCTAATAAGACCAGACAAACGACCTTCCAGACAAAGCCACAGTGGCAGAGGCCGAGGAAGAGGCAGTTAAGGGCGATGGGGCAGGCAGGCAGAATGGTTAGGGTGATATGACAGGCAAGCTCAGTGGTTAGGGGCGCTCAGGCAGGCAGATGAACAGTTAGGAGCAATCAGGCAGGCAGGCAGAGGCAGTTAGGGGCGATCAGGCAAGAAGGCAGGCAGGCGAGCGGTTAGGAGCCAATGGTCCCAGATTGCTAGAGGGATGTCCAACTACCAGTTTAGGCTTG
Source organism: Antrozous pallidus (assembly GCA_027563665.1). Lineage (NCBI taxonomy): Eukaryota > Metazoa > Chordata > Mammalia > Chiroptera > Vespertilionidae > Antrozous > Antrozous pallidus. The sequence goes on from CM050508.1 coordinate 194,638,537, forward strand.
ATCCCTAAACTGGCAGTCGGACATCACCCAAGGGGCCCCCCTGATTGCGAGAAGGTGCAGGCCAGGCTGAGGGATCCCCTCCCCCCGACCCTGTGTACAAATTTCATGCACCAGGCCTCTAGTAATCTAGTAAAAAAAAAAAAATTTTTTTTCTTAAATTTATCAAAATCACTTTCAGCACTCATTCCAGAGGTGTCTTTCAGGTCAGAATGCAGCATCTTTGCTTGTTCATATATCACTGCCTCCCAAATGGCTGTCACTGGCCAACTGCTTTTCTACCTTTTCAATTGCCTATGTGATTGTTTCTTTCACACCCTTAGTAACATTAGCACTCTTGATGGCTTGTCTTAAAATTATGCTAATCATGAATTCACCAACAACAAAAGCATTCTCTTCTTTGTTGCCTGAGAGATGCTTTTTGTCATGCTAGGTTATCAGCAAGAAGGGGATGTCAGGTCGAAAGAGGAAGTTTGGTTCCACAACAGACATTTTTTTCTGTGAACAACTTGGTCAGAAACAGAATTGTTCTAGACGGGAGAAGTTTGAGGGTTGACTGCATTTTACTATGAAAAACAAATGCAGACAAAAATTTGGAAATACAAAATTTGCAGAGCACAAGTTTTTTTACATGTAAAAACACTGTTACAAGTTTTATATGCTATCCACACAGATTACCAAAAAAGTTCGTATGAACCCAAAAGCTTACATAAGTCTACCTTTCCTAAATGGCTTCATGGTTACACAAGAGATATGGCCAAATGTTTAACTGACATATGTAAAAGAATACTAATTACCTCATAAGAACCACCACATACTGCAATAGCAGTAAGTGCAAATGAGTTACAAGAGTAAACTACCTGCCTCTTCCCTTCCCCTCCATATCCAATAGTTCAAACTTCAGGGTTAGTTAATTTCTTCAACTTTCCACTCTTTTTCTATCCATCCTTCCAGACACAACTCAAACCCAGTCTTCCATAAAAATGTCTTGATTCCACCCTAATTGGTCTTGAGAGTCTTTTCCTCTGCACTTAGGTCTAATAATGTAAAATTACCACTTTAATGTACTGTCCTATACTGTTTCATTTATGATATCATCTCATAACTTGGTATCTTCTCCCAATGACTAACTGGACTAAAATTAGTTCAATGAGGAACTGTTTATTCAGGAAGGGATGAAAACCAGTAGGGTATTATTTATTGAGCTAGTTGTTGTAACTAGAAGAATTTGGTCCACGGGAAATGTCAGCACCATGCTACAGACATGACACACTGAAGTTCAATCTGCAATATTATTTTCTCCATCACTTTAAGTCTAAACAATCAATAAAAATCAAGTCCTAGGAGGACAATGGAACGAATATTGTATTCATTCTGTTGTCCTCCTAATAACACTGCCTGGCCCTAATGCAGGGATGTACCTTGTTTAACTGTTCTAACTCAGCAATTAACAAAAACATTTGTTGAAACATGGATACAGCCCTAACTGGTTTGGTTCAGTTGATAGTGTCAAGCTGCAGACTTGTATATAGCATTTGCCAATTTCCATGGTGTAAAGAAAATGGCTGATTTCAAATATCAATGTGGTATCATTGAATGTGGGATTGAGAAAAGATGTACAATTGCAGGGGGGGGGGGGTTGTGTGTGTTTTTAATGTTTTTATTGATTTTTATAGAGGAAGAGGGGGAGAGATATAGAAACATCAAAAATGAGAGACAATCATTGATCGGCTGCCTCCTGCACGTACCACACTGGGGATTAAGCTGGCAACCCAGGCATGTGCCCTGACAGAATCGAACCCATGACCTCCTGTTTCATAGGTTGATGCTCAACCATTGAGTCACGCCCACCGGCCTACAAAAGCAGTTTTATATATTGATGCAATAGAGGTAAATTACCCCAAAAGTAATGAATTTGAATATTTATTATTGTTTAATGGTAATAACAATTACATTCTGCGTTTCTGTAGTTTAATGATAATTTATATTACAAATAATTTATATTATAATTTAATATAACACCTTTTATTTAGCACAATGTATTTAATTTTAAGTTTATGTAATTTCTTTCACAATAACGGTGTTTAACAACCAGCTTACTAAAATTCTTAAAAGTTAAACAGCCGGCCCACAATTAGCCAGCTCCAACACATCATTGGACTCCACTGAAATACCAACACCACCACGTATTAGCTATGAGACCCTGTATAAATAACTCTTTGAGTCCGCTTCCCCATCTGAAATATGAGAATGATATATTAGATGTGATAGCTAAGCTTTTATGTGCACTATGCTCCCAGCAGTTATATGTGCCAAGCACTGTGCTATCCTCAGAGATTACTCATTCTATTTGACATGGTTCAAATGTTATTTCCTCCACAAAGCCTTTCTTAATTTTCCCAAATTTATCACTTTCTCCAGAAAACCACATTTTTTCATGCCTCTATTACAGTTCTTAACCCGTATTTTATTCATTCCGTTGTCCTCCTAATAACGCTGTCTGGCCGTAAGGCAGAGACAGTGGTACACCTTTTTTATCTGTTCTACCTCAGCAATTAACAAAAATATTTATTGAAAGATGGATACAGCCCTAGCTGGTTTGGTTCAGTGGATAGTGTCGACCTGCAGACTGAAGGGTCCCGGGTTCAATTCCAGTCAAGGGCACAATCCCCAGTAGGGGTGTGTGCATGAGGCAGCCAATCAGTGATTTTCTGTTATCACTGATGTTTCTTTCTCCCTCTCTCCTCCTCTCTGAAATCAATTAAAAAATATTTTTAAAAAGAAAGATGGATATAAATAAAGGGCATGATTCAAAGAGATAAAATTCAGTAACACCTATTTTCTAGACCTCCTTTAAGGAGGCTGCAAGAAGGCATTTTATCAGCAGAAAAGCAAGAAAAGTGATGAGTAACACAAACAGAATTTCCTCAACCCTTTTGGTAGAGAAACAAGTAAATTCTGCAAGGCAGAAGTAGATATAGACAGCCTTAGAATTTTACAAAAGTTCAGTTTTGTCATTCCAATTTAAAAAGCATGTCCACTAACTAGTTTTGAAAAAGTAATTTAAAACAGTAGCAGAGCCCTAACCGGTTTGGCTCAGTGGGTAGTGTCGGCCTGTAGACTGAAGGGTCCCAGGTTCGATTCCAGTCAAGGGCATGTACCTTGGTTGAAGGCAAATCCCCAGTAAGGGGTGTGCAGGAGGCAGCTGACTCATGTTTCTCTCTCTCATAGATGTTTCTAACTCTCTATCCCTCTCCCTTCCTCTAGGTAAAAAAGAAAAAAATCAATAAAATATATTTCAAAAATAAAATAAAATGGCAGCAGAGAAGGAAAATGCTAAATGGAAGAAACAATACCCATGGTTATTTATTTCCTATGGACTTAAGAAAACAATGTAATTGGCTAAAGTATTGTTTTCTTCCTCTGACTTTTGTATCACTAAAACTTGGCCAATTTTAAATTTTTTCTAAGATTAAAAATGGAACCAAGGTGATTACTTTAAATGTTTCTCAACAGGAGCAAATGCCCATATTAAAGGGTTAGGATAAGGAAAAAATGGCTGTAAAAAAAATAAAAGCCCTGTCCTGACCAGTGTTGCTCAGTGTTGGTCCACACAGCCAGGATTTGTGGGTTCAATTCCCAGTCAGGAGCATGTGCCTGGGTTATGGGTTCGCTCCCCACTGTTGGTTGGAATGTTTGGGGGAGGTGGCAGCCGGTTGATGTGTCTCTCTCTGAAGAGCAATGGAGGAATATCCTCAGGTGAGAATTGGCAGGGGAAACCCTGGCCAGATAGCTCAGTTGGTTTGAGTGTCATCCCAATACTTCGGAGTTTAATTCCCGGTCAGGGCACATACAAGAACCAATTGAAGCATGTATAAATAAGTGGTACAACAAATCGATGTTGCCCTCTCCCCTTCCTTTGTAGCCTCAAGTCCTTATTTTTTATATGTAGTATTTGGCTCAGAAATTATAGAACAGAAACGATAACTTTCAAAAAAAGACCTATTTAGTAGCTTTACTTTCTCTTCCATGACCTCAAATGTTATCTGGGGCCAGCTAACCTACTTGTCCTTGGTTTCTCTGATCTACATTATCATAGCGACTTGCAGAACAAGTCGCTATGACACTCACTAGCCACCAGGGGGCAAAAGCTCAACGCAGGCGCTGCCCCCTAGTGGTCAGTGTGCTCCCACAGGGGGAACTCTGCTCAGCCAGAAGCCAGGCCTCTCCCACCTCCTCTGCAGCACTAAGGATATCCAACTGATGGCTCAGGCCCACTGCCATCAGTCGGACATCCCCCAAGGGTTCCCAGGCTGCCAGTGGGTTCTGACTGCCAGCTTTGGCCCTATCCCCCAGGGAGCAGGCCTAAGCCAGCAAGTGGATATTCCCTGAGGAGTCCTGGACTGTGAGAGGGTACAGGCCATGCTGAGGGACAGTGAGCCTCTAAGTATCTAATAAAAGATCTTTCAGTTTCTTCTTGAAACCCTTCATTTTTAGAAAGTTCTCCCTTTAGCCGAAACCGGTTTGGCTCAGTGGATAGAGCGTCGGACTGCAGATTGAAAGGTCCCTGGTTCGATTCCAGTCAAGGGCATGTACCTTGGCTGCGGGCATGTCCCCAGTAGGGGGCATGCAAGAGGCAGCTGGTCAATGTTTCTCATCGATGTTTCTGACTTTCTATCCCTCTCCCTTCTGCTCTGTAAAAAAATCAATAAAATATTTTTTTTTTTAAAAGAAAGAAAGTTCTCCCTTTAACTTGTATCCATTGGTTCTAGTGCTATCTTTGGCATAGAGAATAAACCCACCAGCAGAACTCTAAAAGCTACTATGTTCCCCTTCTAAATGATTTCTTCTAAGCTAAACATTCCGCCAAACACTAAGAAACTATTATGATGAGAAGAAAACATATATGAAACATATTGTGGTAAGTGATATATATGTATTTATTAATGATAACTATATTACCACATACTGGTACACCTTTACTTCCAAAAAAGCTTCCCATCACTTACCATGGAAAAATCATATCAAAGAGCTGCTTCATCCTGATTCAAATTAGACTTTACTCCTACTTCTTTTAAACTCTCAATACTTTTTTAAGCCAACTTTATACTTGACCTTAGATTTCTTCTGTATCAAATGAAGTGCATACACATTTTATTCAATTCCCTTCTATTAATCTAATCTTCAAACTTCCCTCTTGGGAAACACATTCCACAAATGCCAATTAGACCTTTCTTGTTCAAGTTATATTTATACAATGTTACAGATTTGGGCTGTTTATGAACCACTCTTCTCAATCACCTATCTTCTATACATCTTCAAGATTCAGCTAAGAGATCACTTCTCCCAGGATTTTTCTATGACCAATCCACCCACACCCTATGCTGGGTTTGGCAATCTTCAAGCTTCCAAATTGGCACCCTGTGCATACCTTGAGAAAACACTTTCTGTTTTACACTGCTACCTGTGCCACTAATGTAAGGCTCTCTCATAGTTACTAGAGAAACTCCTGGTCTAGTACACAGTAATGTTATTCAAAAAATAAAAACATAGCCGAAACCGGTTTGGCTCAGTGGATAGAGCGTCGGACTGCAGACTGAAGGGTCCCGGGTTCGATTCCAGTCAAGGGCATGTACTGTGGTTATGGGCACATCCCCAGTAGGAGATGTGCAAGAGGCAGCTGATCGATGTTTCTCTCTCATCGATGTTTCTGACTTTCTATCCCTCTCCCTTTCTCTCTGTAAAAAATCAATACAATATAAAAATAAATAAATAAATAAATAAAGCTTCATCTCAATTCTTAAACAGTGTAATAAATTTTAAGTATATCCAAACACACTCCAAATCACCATATGTTTAGGCCTTCTACTTGGGAAATTTTAAGAGTACTTTAAGAAATCCTCTTATTCTCACCTAATAGCAAAGCCTTTTTCAAATATACACCCTGAGCTGTTGTCACCATAACCACATCTTTAGATCTGTCTTCTCCCCAGTTTCCCATTAGCTTTCCAGTTATTTAAAAAACAAAAAACAAAAAGTATTTGCCCAAGTACCTGATTAACATTGGGCTAGGATTTAAGAAAATTATGCAGTTCCTAGTCCCCTCTACTAACCATTATGAGGTTTATAAAAGTAAATTATCATTAATGCAGGACTATTCCAAATAATGCCAGACTATTCCAAAGTTGAGAAACAGGGAGTTATTAAGGCACTGTTGTCTTCTTCTAACAGCCGACATTCTCTCAAAATTTTTTTCAGAATGAAAAAGGCCCATATGGCAATATATTAGCACAGCCAAGATCTTCAAAAAGCATATATCCTTTGACCCAGTAATAACACTAAAGAATAGATATGAATTAATATTTATTATTAATGTTCACTGCAGTGAACATTTTATTTTGGATGGAACAAATTATTAAAGAGCTGACATACTCAACAATTAAGAACTAAAAAATTATAAGAGAATACTATTAAGTCCATCAAAAATGATGTCATAGAATATGTAACAATTAGGGAAAGGTTCTAAGCAAACACAGGTTACAAATTGTACCTACAGTATACAACAAAGTAGATCACGTCAGAATTTTCAAGCCAACCTAATGCTTGAAGGTTCTATGATACTGAATTATACCATGTGACAAAACAAGTCAGTAATAATGCTAGGCAAAAATGGCTATAATCTTGCTCCAGTGTGCTCTGCCAAGATACATGCCCAATCTCAAAACTTTGGAACAGCTGTGACATCATTTTCAGGATGAAGGTTAAGTATTTCCCTACATACTGAATTACCATGCCCATTTGGCATGAAGGTATTTTGCAATCTTGTAAATAATACAAAGGCACCCAACAAAACACCAAACCTAAAAAGGCTATCTACTGCCCCAATGAACTATCGGTCCATTCTCATCAAACTTGTTTTGTCTTGGAAACCTAGTAAAGACTAAAAACGATAGTTTACAGTCACTTACCTAAGCATGTTAAGACAGTGGGCAACAGAGGAGTAAAGTAATTGTGACTGAAATGGTAACAGACCTTCCTGAAAGCCCAATAAAGCTCTTACAGAAGGTAAACTAAAAAGTAATCTGACACAGAGAGAACCAAGATGGCGGCATAGGTAAAACACCTATCTTGCCGTCATACTCAACAATTTTAATACTACAACTTAACGAAAGAACAAACACCTTCCAGAATCACCAGAAAGCTGGCCGAGTGAAAATTCCACAAATAAAAGTGAAGATAAGACACTGTGACTCGGAGGAGCGGCGGTGGACGGCATTGAAAGATTCGCGTGGAGAGAGGTTTGGAGCGCGCACCAGTGGATAGGGCGGGCGGCTGAAAACCAGCCAGTTTTCTCGAATGGGGAGACAAAGACATCCCACTGGACTGACTCTCCAGCTCTGGGCAAAGTCGAGGGAACCCACTATCATACGGGGTGAAAACTGGACAGTGGGCGGGCACGCCGAAGCTCGGGCGCTGCCGGGTCTGCCGGCTTGTGGAGAAGGCAGCTTGCGTGAACAGCTCAGCTGCGTGACCACGAAGAGAGCGCTCTGCGACTTGCTATCTCATTCGGAAAACCGTCAGTCTGCTTTGTTTTACGACCCAGGGTGAGACACTGGGTGTGCAGAGTCACTTGGGAGAGTCTGAATCCCCCGGCAGCCGGTGGGGCTCGGCAGCGGCTCTCTCTCAGAGGTGCTGGCAGCCATTGCCCCTGACACAGAGTCCCTGGGGCCGCATAGGGCGGAGCTGACACTGTCTGCTTGGCCCAGAGACTCCGCCCATCCAACCTGAGCACAGCTGAACTTCAGACAATTGGCCTGGAGGTCAACCCCTCCAAGTGCTAACAAGGATTAACCTGAGCTTAACTTCAGCAAGACTGTGCAACCCATATCCACCTCAGGTAACTGCGGAAGCCGAGCCACTGTCCCTAGTAGGAAGTCTACCACACACAGCTAATTGACCAACTCAGGGAAGCAGCCACCATGCAGCAACATGGAAAGAAATCAGATGTGAAAGAAATGGAGGAAAAAAAACGACTGGACATAGAATTCAAAACCACAGTTATAGGGCTTTTCAAGAGGCTCAACAAAAGGTCGAGGCCTATAAGGAAATAAGCGAGACCACAAAGGAAATGAATGAGTCCTACAAGGAAATGAATGAGACCCTCAAGGATATGAAGGAGACTCTCAAGGATATGAAAAAGGACCAACCAGAAATTAAGCATACACTGACTGAAATAAAAAATATTATACAAAGACCTAAAAGTGCTCTGGAGCACCCCAAGAACCAAGTTAAAGATTTGAAATACAAAGAGGGAAAATCCACTCAGCTGAAAAAGCAAGAAACCAAAAGAATCCAAAAAATTGAAGATAGTGTAAGGGACCTCTGGGACAACCTCAAGCATACCAACATCTGAATTATAGGGGTGCCAGAAAAAGAGAGAGAGCAAGACAATGAAAACCTATTTGAAGAAATAGTGACCGAAAACTTCCCACACCTGGTGAAAGAAATTGACTTAGGAGTCCAAGAAGCGCACCGAACCCCAATATATAGGAACCCTAAGAGGACCACACCAAGGCACATCATAATTAAAATGCCAAGAGCAAAAGACAAAGAGAGAATATTAAAAGCAGCAAGAGAGAAACAGTTGGTTACCTATAAGGGAGCACCCATACGATTGTCAGCAGATTTCTCAACAGAAACGATGCAGGCCAGACGGGAGTGGCAAGAAATATTCAAAGTGATGAACAGCAAGAATCTACAACCAAGATTACTCTATCGAGCAAAGCTATCATTCAGAATTGAAGGACAGATAAAGTGCTTCGCAGATAAGAAAAAGCTAAAAGAGCCGAGACTGGTTTGGCTCAGTGGATAGAGCGTCGGACTGCAGACTGAAGGGTCCCAGGTTCGATTCCGGCAAGGGCATGTACCTTGGCTGCGGGCACATCCCCAGTAGGGGGCGTGCAAGAGGCAGCTGATCGATGTCTCTCTCTCATTGATGTTTCTGACTTTCTATCCCTCTCCCTTCTGCTCTGTAAAAAATTGATAAAATATATTTTAAAAAAAAGAAAAGAAAGAAAAAGCTAAAAGAGTTCATCACCACCAAACCAATATTATATGAAATGCTGAAAGATATTCTTTAAGAAGAGGAAGAAGAAAAAGATAAAAGTGTAAATTAGGAACAACAAATACACATCTATCAACAAATGAATCTAAAAATCAAGTGAATTAATAAGCTGATGAACAGGATAAACTGGTGAATGTAACAGAACCACGGACATAGAGAGGGAATGGACTGACAATTCTTGGGGAGAAGGAGGGTGTGGGAAGTGCAGCAAGAGACTGGACAAAAATCATGCAACTATGGGAGAGGACAGTGAAGGGGGGTGAGGGCAGAGGGTGGGATGGGTACCAGGTGGAGGGGAACTATAGGGGGGGAAGAAAAGGGGGAGAACAATGTAATTAATAAACTGAACAATAAAGATTTTTTAAAAAAGTAATCTGACACATATAATCAAAGCTTTATTTTCATTCTGGTGATTTGTTCCCCAACCTGAGAACAATTAAAATACTCCAAGGCCATTATGGAATGGTTTTTAAGAGGGATCCATTAGTTAACCTCATAAAGACCCTAAATATTATCATATTCACCACTAAAACATAAGACTGGTCAATTTAAACATATGAATCTTACACCTACTTAAAGTTCAATTATCATGCACTGAACCACTCAAGTGAATACAAATACATACTGATTAAAGATTTACATAAATTAAGTCCTCTTGCTATTTCATTTTTAAACCAGTTTCTCCATGATTCTAACACATCCCAGTTTATCTTAGTATCTACATTTCTAAAATTATTCCTGTCTTTTTTCCTGCTTTTATTCACAAGATGCTTGTAGATGAAAGAAAACTGATAATGAGATAGATAATATGCACGTTTCAAATGGTTAAACCAAGAATCTGGACACCCCCTTCACACGGTAAAGATCTGTCATGCCACTACATGGTGCCAAAAGGTCATATCACCCTTCCTTGTATCTCTAGAAACAGGTATCTGTGAAGACATCTTTAGAGCTTTTCAGATGTTTGGCAAAAATAACCACTGAACTATCTTTTTCTACAAGATTATTATTTTAAGTTAAACTGTTAAACTTGGGGGGAAAGGAGAATTTAAAGGACTAAAAAGGATAAAGTTTCTGACAGCCAACTTTTTGTGAATCTGGCTCTATATCCCCAATACTTTTGGCAACCCTGACAAGTGTATCTCCATTTATTTGTCTGTACACGTTAGAATATGAAATGGCAACCATTATATTTTAGTTGAACAACTATGCACCTCTCTCTGATCCTGTGTTAAGGAGGTGAAAAATCTACCAAAGAGCCCTCCTCCCACTGTTCAAAGGAGTTAAATTTTTATAGAGGCATAACAAATGCCTTGGTTTCTACATCAAATACACAAAATGCCTATGAATTCATAACAAATTTAAGGAAAATATTTACATAAGCTTGTCAGGTTTTGTTTTTACTTTTAATTAAATTTATTGGGGTGACATTGGTTAAAATTATATTGGTTTCAGGTGTACAATTCTACAATACATCATCTGTACATTGTACTGTGTATTCATCACCTCAAGTCAAGTCTCCTTCCATCATCATTTATTCTTATACCCTCTTCTACCTCCTCCCATCCCCACCCCCGGGGCTTTTTTTATTTTACATTTAAGACTAACTACTCAGGATTCTTTCAATCATTCATTTACAGATCTTTTTTATAATCTCCTCCTTGCCCATTATCTTTCTACCTACTTCCTATATATTATGTATGCCTAAATCCTATATATGTCGTACCCCAACCAGTATCTTATAATTCTTTTATGGTCCTGAAGTTTACATTCACTCAGTACCCAAGGACCAAGCAGTATTACCAACTCTTTAGTCTGTACCTATTCTCCATCACTCTAACCAAGATTCCCACTTGTTACAAAGGAAACAAGAGAAAGCAACTCTTTAGAAATACAATAAAATGTTAGGAGCAAGAGGTCAGCCTTTTGTGACTATCCAAGTATTATGTAATAAATGTTTCACTTTTCCAATGGAAAAGGTTTTGAAAAAAACCTTTGAACACCAAGGATAGCAGCAAGAAAGTTAAGTTCTTAAAAACATCCACTTAATGGCCTGGCCAGCATGGCTCAGTGGTTGAGAATCAACTTATGAACCAAGAGGTCACAGAGTTCAATTCCAGGTCAAGACACATGCTCAGGTTGCGGGCTCAATCCCCACTGTCGGGAGTATAGGTGGCAGCCAATCAATGATTCACTCTCATCATTGATGTTTCTATCTCTCCCTCTCCCTTCCTCTCTTTTTTTAAAAATATATTTTATTGATTTTTTTTTTTTACAAAGAGAAAGGGAGAGGGATAGCAAGTTAGAAACATGGATGAGAAACATCAATCAGCTGCCCCCTCCACACCTCCTACTGGGGATGTGCCCACAACCAAGGTACATGCCCTTGACTGAAATCAAACCTGGGACCTTTCAGTCCACAGGCCAATGCTCTATCCACTGACCCAAACCAGTTAGGGTTCCCTTCCTCTCTTAAAAGAATAAAAATATATTATTTTTAAAAAACATCCACTAACATTGCCAGTTGTCAGAAAGCAGGCTGAAAAATGATGGCAAAGCTTGGTGAGACACCAACTCTTGGGGACAAAAACCACAATACTGGTTAAGCCAGAAGTTTATTACTACAGAACTTGTAACTTTTTTCTCTGCCTTATTACAGCCTCAATCTTTTCCAACTTTAATTTCCATAGTTATACTTTAATCATTCCCTTTGCATTTTTTTCAGGCTCATTCTTCACCTCTTTCTACATCATGTAAATTCATTTTCTATACATTATTTTCCCTTAAGCAAAGTTCTGTCCTCCATTAATATTCCCACATTCCTTCACACTAAGGTTCAAGTAGTTAAGACCCAATTATACTCCCATAAAGGACTGAACTGTTATGTGATACTTGTGTTATTTCTAGAGCTTGTATTAAAGCTTTTATTATTCCGTATAATACCTCTTCTGTTCTTTCTAGTTCCTTCTCCCCTTCCCTAAAAGTCTTAAGAATTGTAAGCAGATTACCTTTTTAACACTTTCTTCTTCCTCTTGGCGTTTCTCATAGTGTGAGAAGTCATCAAAAATGGAAGTGGTGTGCTTGTAGCTGGCTATGATTTTCAACACCTGCTTAGCCTTTTCCAGAGGCACTTCCTGAGTGTCCCTGGAGTTGGTCACTGGTTTATTCTCGTTGTTCTCTAGGCGAATGTGTCGCAGCTGGCTATTGGGTACGTCCTTCACAAAAATCCACCTGACATCAAAACGACCCTTCCATTTGTCCTGGGACCACACACCTGCACATGTGTTATAGTCCACAGCAGATTTCATTTCTGCAACGCCACAGAAGTGTCCACTGCCGTTGACACTGAAAAGTAAGTAAACGGGGCCTTTCCCGTTCATGGAGCGGTAGGCAGCATCCAGTCTCTTGTTACCATGCTCTGTGCTGCACCAGATATTATACTTAATGGAACGGTGGATATCGTCCTCAGAGTAGCTCTTAATGATGAAAACCCGGCCATGTTTCAGATTCCAGTCAAAATCCTTAGGGTTATAATTATTAATGGACCGCAGCTTCTCCAACACTGGGTGAGGTTCTGAAGGAGCAGATCCAGATCCAGCCTGAGACTGTCCTACTCCATTACCATCCACCCCATTGTGACCAAACCCACTGCCACGGTTCCGAGGCGCTACCCAGCGGGTTGGCTGAGCTGCCTGTTGCTGGACTGAGAGCTGAGCAGGCTGTGGGGGAGGTGGGGGCAACGGCTGTGTCTGTTGCCCTACTGATGCTTGAGCCACTGGTGGGCTATTGTTAGCCTGCTGACCAACAGGCTGGGGAGACCCCTGGGTTGGCTGCTGACCTATATTCTGAACCAAAGCCTGTGAGGGGGCTTTTGCCACAGGACCCTTGTTATCCCAAGTTCCAATATCCATATTATGCTTTATTGGGGGTGGTGGAAGACTTGACCCTGCAATGCCATTCTTTGTCTTCAACTTAGGTTGCTGTTTAGCAGGCTTGCTAGCAATATCAGCCCAAGATGCTGGTTTTGGAGGAGCAATGGTAGCTGTAGGCAAACTATTAGAAGCCACAATGTTACTAGTAATGGACCCACTACCAACAGCAGAGCCTACAACTTTTGGAACATTGCTTGCAACTTCTGTGCTACTCAACTTTAGTGCTGCCATCCCTTGGTCTATAGTATTCATGCCAGGAGCTTTATTGAGGGTTTCACTGGCGAAAGCGGACTGTCCATCAATCATGGCTCCACCTAAGGAGCTAGGTGCATAAGCATAATTGCTACTATATCCAGAGCTCTGAGTAGACTGTCCCTGAGAACTGTTATTTCCCCAAGCTGAGAAGTCAATACCACTGGGAAAGAAATTAAAACCATGCTGACCAAGAAATGGAGTGCTACCAAGGGCTCCTGGTTGTCCAAACATTGCATCTGGTAGGAAGTGAGGCTCTCCGTTGCTCAGCTGTCCATAAGAAGTTAGATAGGGCATGGCTGTGTCACCCCCAGTAGACCAAGCAGCTTCACCCAAAGAATAGGAGAAGCCAATGGAGGGACTGTAGTAACTGGGTAGGTAGGAATCTGACATGGCAGTATATGCATTATTCTGTGGAAGAAAAAAAAAACACAACTAAACTAAACACAAAAATAAACAATCAGGACATTTTCTTTCCCAATTATTCATATAATTCAACTATTTCATCCATTACCATAAAAAAGGAGTGACCATTTCAGATGGTCGCATCTCAATAACTATTAAACTATTAAAACCATCCTATAATAGGTAAAATAAGATAAGAAAATTTGAAAATTTAGTTCTCTCCCAAAAATTTGTGTAGCCTTTCCTCAGCCATAAACCAAAAAGCAAGGTTCTGCAACTATAAAGAATAATAGTGTCTATGTGTCAAGAAAACTTCTTAAATCTTATTAGTAAATATTTTTATGGTATGATTTTTGCATTCATAAATCCTGCACTGTATTCTGTTAAAATGTTGATGCATGGATTTATTTCCTTTTTTAAGATATATTTTTATTGCCCTGACTGGTTTGGCTCAGTGGATAGAGCATCAGCCTGCAGACTGAAAGGTCCCAGGTTCGATTCCAGTCATGAGCATGTACCTTGGTTGCGAGCACATCCCCAGTGGGAGGTGTGCAGGAGGCAGCTGATCGGTGTTTCTCACTCATCGATGTTTCTAACTTTCTATTCCTCTCCCTTCCTCACTGTAAAAAAAAAAATCAATAAATATATATTTTTTAAATAATAAAATATGTTTTTATTGATTTCAAAGAGGAAGAGAGAGGGAGAGAGAGAAACATCAATTTGGCTGCCTCTTCCACACTCAATACTGGGGATCAAGCCCACAATGTGCAACCTGGGCCAATGCCTTAACTAGGAATGAAAGCATGAACTGATTACATAGGTCAATGCTCAACCACTGCAGCACACCAGCCAGGGTATTTTCAATTACTAAAGTATTAAAAAAAAAAAAAAAAAAAAAACACACGATTTAAAGACATTTTGGTATGAATCAAATAAATTTGTGTTAAAAAAAAAACACACAAAAAAACAAGATTGCCCTGGCCAGTTTGGCTCAGTGGATAGAGCACTGGCCTGCGGACTCAAGGGTCCCAGGCTTGGATTCCGGTCAAGAGCCACTACATCTAATTTACAGTGGTAGCCTCTTGGCAAACCATCTGGGAACATAAACAGATGTCACTATTTAATTATAACCTGGAAAGGAAATGCACAGCAGCTTCCAGAGGAAAAAAAACTAGAAAAAAATGTTGCTACTTGTTCTGCTTCTCCTATAAAATTAATTGCTATAATCTAAAATGCACACCAAACTTTTCCATTAAAAACAGAGGAGTATATCTCAGGCTGTGTGGTGCAGTGGTTGAGCATCAAACTAAGAACCAGGAGGTCACTGTTCCATTCCCAGTCAGGGACATGCCTACCTGTGGTCTCCATCCCCAGAAGGGGGTGTGCAGGAGGCAGATGATCCATGACCTCTCTCTCTCACCAATATTTCTAGCTCTCTCCCCC
The DNA here is from genome assembly GCA_027563665.1 of Antrozous pallidus. NCBI lineage: Eukaryota > Metazoa > Chordata > Mammalia > Chiroptera > Vespertilionidae > Antrozous > Antrozous pallidus. The sequence goes on from CM050508.1 coordinate 194,653,690, forward strand.
CTCCTAAGTTCTAAAAATCAATTTTAAAAAACAGGAGTATAATTCTAAAGATAGTATACAGCCCGTTACCTTTTTAAAAAAGGAATTATCCTAAAGAATAACCAAAAATATCAACCTATATGCAACTAGTCTTCACATTAGAAGACATTACATTGCAAAAACCTCAATCATTCTTGATTTTAGTTTGTGCTGAACGTATTTTCCTTTTTTTAAATTAATTCTATAGCTCACAGAATAGTCCCTTAAATGAGTATTTAAGCTAGAGATAATATGGAGTTTTATTCTTAAGAGATTTGAATGACTACCACTCTCTTTACCACTCTCTTAAGCCTTAAGTTTATATTACCAAAGGTACTACTCCCTAGCCACTAAAACACATCTCTTGAAGATTAAACATTCCCAGTCATGTGGTTTGATAAAATGTGCTTTTCTCTACCAATTTAAATTTCCCCTAAAAAAAAATAAAATAAAAATCAAGCTTATCTTTCAACACATAGACTTCTCTTAAAATTAAGTATTTCTCAAAGATAGTGTTAATACTTTAACAAATCTATATTGTATTAAAAAATCAGTCTATAGTGACTGGATTAAGCCTGAAGCATTATTCCAACATAAGGTGATGAAAAATTGATAAAAAAGTAAATGAATTACTTTTGAAAGTAAGCTACAATGGACAGACTCTCAGATCTATTCAACCAAGATTTCTATTTCCTCACAATTAAGTTTATTTTTTATTGACATTATGATTCTCCCCTTCTCCCCAATATTTTAACATAAAAACATTTAAGATTTAGCTTACTTGAGAAAGAAAAAAACAAATTCACACACAAAAAATTCACTATTACTGGTTATGCCATTACACAGCTAAATGCCTACAACTGAACTAGCAGGTTCTCACATGCCACTGAACTCAAAAATCTGAATTACACAATGTTTCACAAGAACTACCTAGAATTATATTTCCAAATGCTCCCACTCTCCCTGTTATAATTATGTAAGCAAACTACTTCAATAGCAAGAATCTATTAATAGTTCATTCCTCTACTTCCTTCCCTACTTTTCCTGATTAACTGGTTATCTTCTGCAAAAACTTTTTTCCAATCACTTGTTGAAGTGAGTTCTATATATTCAATGCAGAAAATTTTACATAAGGAATCTAAAAGTTTTATGTAAGAATTAGGTCCTAATATGCCAAGTTACTCTAGACTATTACATCTATCTATCACACAGCATCTCTTCAGAATTTATATAAATGTTTTCTTCTTTTAGGGTATTCTGGATGAGTTATTCCCTTTTGGTTTATTAATCTGGAAGCTGTATTTGCCACAACTTTGTAGCTATGTCTTTGGGACAAAAGATATTTACACAAAACATTAAAGAAGTTTCCATATGCACAGGTCATGAACCTGTATGCAACTAATCTTCACATTAGAAGATAGGTTAAATTACAAAAACCTCAACAATTTTTATCTTAATTTGTGCTGCACAGTATTTTACCTTTTTTTAACTCCATTTTATAAATCCTAAAGCTCCCTATATGAGAACCCAAAGTTGTTCTCTATAAATAGATACAGCTCAACTCAAAAAACTAGAACCTAATGGCAAAATAGTTCTACGATCCCACTAGTGAGCAAAGGAAAATACCCAGTTCTGCAGGTTGAATAAATTTCAGGTGACTAATACTTTTATTAGTTTTCCCCACCACATATAAATCCAATTTTCAGAAAAGTGAAAAGGATTTGGGGTGAAAACTCAGAATATTTAACACTAGGAAGGAGTTTTACATTGTATGTATATTCTTGGCAAGGAGGAAGAATTACTCAAACAGGTGTTAATGCTAGTATACTGTAATGCGCATCAGAACTAACCTCAGACTACAATGTTTGCTTACAAGAGATGGAAATCCTAAGAATCTGTAACATTTGTAACAACTTTTTATAACACATTGACTAGTAGAAAGAAAGTCACTCCGAAAGTGAGACTCCTCCAGAGGGAAAAGAGAAAGGTCTACACCCTTTGATCAGGCATGTAAATGGTTAATTACTCACGGGCCTTGCCTGGGGACTCAAGTAAGGTTCAAAATCATCATCATTTAATCCATCCTTCTGATGTACAGATCCATTTTGTACTAAAGGAAAAAACCCAAATTAAGAACGTCTCAGTCTTACAATCTCCCACCCAAAGTAACCAAAATATATCCTCACCAGAGGGGGGAGGGGGGAACACCTTACTAAACGGAGAAACTACGTTTGCATTTCAAAAAGCTAAGGAGGAGCGTGAGCGCTTAGGAGTATTGGTCAATAAAAAATGTCTCCCTCCACCCAAAGCAAGTAAATCCAAAAAGGTCATTGTATTGGCTCCTCTCGATGTCCCTGCCCTCCCGCTCCCCCCTCCTCCACTCGGGTCACATGTGAGCACTTCCAGAGTGCGATCCACGAGGAGGAAAAACAAAGGCCTTCTAAGACCTACAGGAAGCCGAGGACCTGAGACATTTCAAACCCGAAGCCACCCCCGCCCGCCGTGAATGACTCCTTGTTCGCCGAGAAGCTGCCCGCCAGCTGAGAACACGCCGAAAGGGCCAAACACTTAAGTGCGAGGCACCTGCGGGCCCGGGGGCCGCCGAGGGATCCCGGCCCGGGGGCGCCCCCCGGAGACCCCGCCCCCGCCGCCCCGCGCCCCCCGCGCCGGGCCACCGGCGGAGCCGGCCTCACCTTTGTTTCCTTGACCTTTAGGTCTCTGCGGGCGAAGTAAACGTCGCGGAGCAGCAAGTTATCCGAGGGAGAAATGGAAGAGAGAAGACACGTTAAAGCCGGGCCGGAGACAGGGAAAAAGGAGCAGGCCCAAGGGTAGGCGTCAGGAATGGTGGCGGAGGGGAAGGCTGGAAAACGGGAGGCGGGGGAAAGCGCTCAGGCCGGCGGGGCCGCGGGGAAAACGCGGGGGACGCGCCAGCGGCGACGCGACGGGGCCCGGGCTTCCAGGAAGGGGAAGGGAACGAGGAAGGAAAACGCGGCCCGCTGAGGAGGAAAGGCGGCGCCGGCGTTGGGCGCCGAGGACTGGGAGAAGCGGGAAGAGCGGGCTGAGGGCGAGGCGCAGGGCGCGGCCGGCCCGAGAGGCCCGAAACCCGGCCCGCGAGAGGCGCCGCCTCAGATCGGCCCGACCGGGGGCGAAGGGCCCGGGCCTGGTCCGGCTCCCTCTCGCCTCACACAATGGCCGAGGCATGCGGGCTGGGCCTGTACCTGCTCCAGGAGGCTGCTGGCCGACATGGCTCTCGGATCCTCGCGGGTTGGCGGCGGCGGCGGGCTCTCCTCAGAGCGTCGGCGGCGGCGGATGAGCCCCGGCGGCGGGAGCAAGCGGCGCGGCAGCGGCTTTTGTCCCTGACACTCTGGGCCTCGGCGGACGCAGCGGAGACACAGCGCGCGGCTCCGGCTCCGGCTCCGATTCGGCGACGCTCTAGGCCGAGAGCTCAACGCCCGTCTCTATGGCTTTACGCGCGCGCCCGCCCCAGGCCGCCCAAGCGAGAGCGCTGAGCGGCGGAGGCGGACGGCGAGCGCGGCGCTGACTCTCACATTCACTGCCCCACGCGGAAGGGGCCCGGCGCAAAGCGCCTCCAGAAGGACGAGGCGGGGCCGCAGCGCCCTCTGGCGGGCCGGAGGAGCGGAAGCGGCGCGCGCGGCCTTCCCGCCCCCACCGCTTCGGGGTTGGGGCCTAGGAGGGTGGGGACCGCAGGGTCGTACCACGAGGTTTTTAACTAATACCTAGAGGGAGGAACTTTAGCCGGAGAAACCCCTCAGAAACCTACCTGTCGGTGAGGAGCCGATCCCCGAAGCCTGAGAGACCTTAAAATAAACCTGCTTCCCAGCTGCAGATGGCACCCCCACCCCCACCTGGGAAGAAACCCGAAGCGGGTCACGGAGCCCCCAAGGAAACTTCCAGGGGCCCTGCCTCAGAGAGACTTCCCTCCCCTGGGCCCGTTATCCTCCTCTGCTAGCAGACCGCAAAAGAAAACGTGCCCAGAGAACAAGAACAAAAACGTCCACCGAAATTTGGTTCCCTGCAAGAGTCACCATTGGGCATTCATTGCAGGGAAGAGAATAGACACCTTTTTTTTTTTTTTAAGAATATACAATTTTTTTGGATTTTGTTTCCAATGAAGTCAAATCTCACACATCTACACAAAATTTTTTATGACTTTCAATGAGTCCAGAGAATCTATTAGGTCTATTAAGTCGATGGACTTCAAAAGGAAGTGTCCTGCCCTGGCCCAGCAGCTCTGTTGGCTGGAGTGTCGCACCGCCCCGCTAAGCCGCTAAGCCGGGTTGTGGCTGGTTCCATTGGGGGGGGGGAGGGATAGGCACATGCAGAGTCTGCTGGTAAGTGCATGGATAAATGGGACCACAGATCTCTCCCTTCCCCTCTCCCTCTTCCCTCCCCCTCTCCCTGTCGTCCTCTCTCTCTAAAATCAATTTTTTAAAAAATGTCCTTATCTATCTAAGGAAGAAAGGAAATTAATGCTACTTGAATACCTGCTCTGTATTAGGTTTTGTTAAGTGTTTTCAAAGCCTTAATAAAGGCTTTCAGCATCTTCAAAATAACTCAGTCTCTCCATTTTACAGCGGGGGGAGAGGGGGACAGAGAAGTTAAGTAATGTGTTCAAAGTCACAAGGCTATTAAATAGGTGTATCTGACACCAAGAAGAACCTAAAAGTGTCTGTCTATCCCCAAGAGAAATCCTGTACTCAAGAATCAGAATCCAGAGGCGATCAAAGGATGGGCAAAAGCATTTTTAATCAGAGGCAAACCCAACTCATGCAGGGATATTTGATCCTAGGATAGCCCAATAGCTTTTGGTATTGCAAATAGTAGTAAGTGTCAACCTGATACCAGTCACACCCTAGACACAGGAGGCTTTGGTGGACTCAGTAGTAAAATAAATGGTAACGACATACTGTATTTTGCATCATAATCATGTTCCCAGTGCTCAATTCATTTTTTTCTGCCTATCATCGCATTTATGGGTGGAATAAATAAGGTCAGACACCACATGGGATGGACTTCTGGAAAAGACAATAAAATGTCAAGTCACAGACCATAAGTCCCACCAAAGGAATAAAAGAAACCTAGTAACCTCCTTTAAAGCTACTAAGCCAGTTAACCCTGTGGCCCAGATTTATGTCTAAACTGTAAGCAGTTGCCTACACTTATCCTCGAAATCAGCATTGTAAAGGGAAGATTGACCAGGAGTCAAACCTGTAGGGAAGAGACTAGATACTGGTCTCCCGACCAGATTTGCAACATCTGGTAAATTACTAAACCTTTCAGAGATTTCCTCATTTGATAAAGGGGATAATATCTCCCTAAAAGGCTGGTTGTGAAGATAACGTTAAAAAAAAAAAGACATTAAAACAAGTCTAGTACATTGTAGATTCCTATAATTCCATTAAGGCATGGATGGTAGTGAAGATTCCCTCCTTCCAATAATGAGATCTTCGTGGTGCCTGAAATTATTAGTTCCTTTGGGGTTACTTACTGTCATCTTGAGAGTTCCCAGTTAAAATGCAAATATTACTGGAGAGAAGGGTAATCTAAACCTGGATTTAAGTTCACCAGATTGTTTCAATAGGCCCCTGAACAGAACACACAAGACTAATGCATTTAATTACTGGGAAGAGGGAGAGGAAGTCTGGAGTGAGGGGTATCATTTTATGTGGAGATCCCTCATAGTCTGAGAAAACAAAACTGTACTAGTCATGGATCTGTGTTCCAGTTTCAGCTCTGAAACTGGGTAAAGCATTCAATCCCTCTTTCAACCAGTATTTACTGAGGGCCAGGCAATGTGCTGGAGAGAATGACTTAAGAGTTTACTTTCCCTTGAAGCATCTAGACTAGTCAGGGAAACCAACTGTAAGCAAATAGTTATTCAGTTAAAGTTGTGCAAAGTGCAATGAGAAAGCACAGAGGAACCTGGCCTGAGGGGTGTGGGGGACAAAGGAAGTTTTCCCTGAGGTCGTGAGCTTCAGCTAAAGCCTGAAGGATAACCAGAAATTGACCAGACAGTGAGAGAAGGGAGTGGGAGAACAATAGTGCAAAGGCTCCTAGCAGGGAAAGTGCTTGGCACAGGTGAGGAACTGAAAGAAGGCCAGAATGACTGGCACATAATGAGAGAGAGGGTGGCACCAGATAAACTGGAGAATTGGGCAGAAAGGAGAAATATAGGAACTTAAGATGTTAGCTACAAATGATCAGCTGGTAAAAGGTTAATAGCACAGCATTCTCAGGTTTATGTTTTGTTTTGTTTAATATATTTTATTGATTTTTTACAGAGAAAAAGGGAGAGGGAGACTTAGAAACATCCATCAGCTGCCTCCTGCACGCCACCTACTGGGGATGCGCCTAGTAGATAAGAGTGTCCGCCTTCGAACTGAAGGGTCCCAGGCTCAGTTCTGGTCAAGGGCACATGCCAAGGGTTTTGGGCTCTATCCGTAATAGGGGGCATGCAGGAGGCTGCCTGATGGATGATTCTCTCTCATCATTGATGTTTCTATCTCTCCCTCTCCCCTCCTCTCTGAAATCAATAAAAATATATTTTTAAAAAGATATGGTATATCACTTCTTGGCCTTTTGGCTAAGATCAAGTGTAGTATCTGTTCTTATCAGTTTAATATCTGATACGTCCTCTATCCATGGACAATCATTAAACTAGTAGCCCTGCGCATGAATCTGTATGCCAGTAGCTCCCTGCAGGGCCTGGCCGCTCCACACCCGCTGCCCAGAGGCTCTCTGCAGCCCAAAGGCCCATCCACTCATGCTGCCCCTGTCAGCAGCTGTTCCCCACCCCCCAGATCTGGGGGACTCCAACAGGGCTGAGAGGACTGGGTGCCTCCATCTTTGTGACTGATTGATGGTTAATTTGCATATTACCCTTTCATTAGATAGGATGGATTTTTGAAGCTGGGAGTTGGAATAGGAGCAAAAAAAAAAGATATGGTATAACATAATGGCAGTGAAGACAGTGAGAAATTGGGGTTTTAGGAGGTAAGATTAGAGGTATTGGTTATTGATTGGATTTGAGGGAGGGCATTAAAGGAAGAGCAGGTATCAAGGATGATATCTCATTTTCACCTGAGGATAGACTTAGATAGAGGGAAAGAGAAAAAACATGGATGTTGTTTGTGATCAAACCCAGGTATGTGCCCTGACTGGGAATTGACCCTGCATAAGACAATGCTTACCCAATTGGGCCCCTCCAGCCAGCCTGATAGCACCGGATTTGATTTGAGTAATTGGATGAATGAGGTTTCAGTTTCTAATGTCAGAGGGAATACTGGAGGAGATTTGTAGGGCTGGAGAAAGATTATAAATTTATCTTTGGATTCTCTGGGCTTCAGGAGAAGATAAAACATCAAGGAGAAATGTTCTGTAGACAAAGAGTTTGGAGCATAGAGAGAAAAACGGGGCTTAGAATACAAATCCAAGGCCATCCATCCCATGGACACCAGCTTAAGACAACCAACTCCTAGGTTACATATTGCCTCTCCAATAAAACTATGACTGCTTATATGACAAAGAACATTTTTTATTATTAATTACTATAATCCAATGCTAAGTAAATGTTGGTTGAATTAATTTATCTCACTTATTTTCAAAATTCTCCCTAGTAAAATCAATTCCCATTTTACTAATGAAAACCTGGTGGGGCCATTAGTTCAAATTAAATGTGCAGCCAGCCTTCGTTGTGCCGTGGTTGATCATTGACCTGTGAACCAGGAGGCCACGGTTCAATTCCAGATCAGGGCACACGCCTGGATTTCAGACTTGATCCCCAGTGAAGGTCATGTAGAAGGCAGCCGATCAGTGATTCTCTATCATCACTGATGTTTCTCTTTCCTTCTCCTTTTCTCTCTGAAATCAATAAAAAATATTTTTTAGAGTTACAAGTGCAGACCTAACTAGCTTAATTGAATGTTAAAAGCCAATGTGCTGTATAATTTTGTTAACCAGTCACCCAATACATTCAATAAAGGCGGGGGGGGGGGGGGGGCGGGGCAATGTGGAAATCCCAAGATAAGTTGATGGTTGTCTTTCAGTGCAGGTATGTTTTATGAATTACTAAATGGAGGTGTGAAAAGAGCAACCTAATGAGACCAGGCTTCAGGAAAAAAAGACAGCCGGGCTAGGTGGCCTTAAGACACTAAGAATTTACAGCTGTGTATATCCAAGAACAAATGTTAGAGACATCAAGGGCAAAAAAGAATGACTCAAGAAAGAGCCAGCAGTTAAGGAACCTTGAAGATTCAACTCAGAGTCTAGAGGTAAGAGCAGAATTTTTAAGATTTTTAAAAATTGATTTGTAGAGAAAGTGAAAAGAAGAGAAACTTCAATGTGAGAGAAATATGGGTCGGCTGCCTTCAGCAGGCCCCCTACAGAGGACTGAGCCCGAAACCCGGGCATGTGCCTTTGACAGGGATTGAACCAGCAACCTTTCAGTGCACAGAATGATGCCCAACAAACAGCCATGCCAGCCAGGGCGAAAGCAGAAAGGCTTAGCAGTCCTCCAGGAAGTGAGAAAAGTAATGATAATGTAATGAGTTTTTCATAAATCTAAATTTATTCAAAGTAGAGGACTATTCTTTGTTCTGAGATTATTTCTCCCCTACCTTTTGAAGTAAAAATGCCCTTTTTCCCCCCAAATTATGCTAATAACAGTTGGCCATTAAAAAATATATCCACATTGCCCTAGCCTATCTTGGTTTGGCTCAGTAGATGGAGTATCGGCTTGTGATCTGAAAGATCCTGGGTTTGATTCCGGTCTAGGCATGTGCCCAGGTTGTAGGCTTAATCCCCAGTAGAGGGTATGCAGGAGGCAGCTGATCAATGATTCTCTCTCATTATTGGTGCCTTTATATCTGTCTCCCTCTCCCTTCCTCTCTGAAATCATGAAAATATATATATTTTTTAAAAATTTATATCCATATTTGGTAAAATATGATCTTGGGCCCAGCTGATGTGGCTCAGTGGTTAAGCATTGACCTGTGAACAAGGAAGTTACAGTTTGATTCCCAGTCAGGCCATATGCCCAGGTTGCCGACTCGATTCCCAGTATGGGGCGTGCAGGAGGCAGCCAATTGATGATTCTCATCATTGATGTTTCCATTTCTCTTTCCTTCTCCCTTCCTCTCTGAAATCAATAAAAAAAATTTTTTTTTAATGTATATATAATCTTCGGAACCTCATATTGGTTTCTAAGACCTTGGTGGGGGTGAGAGGTCTCTTTTATTGATACATGGTCTAAAAGTCCACATAGCACTGTGCTAAGGAACAGTTTACATTATATTCTCAATCTAAGACAATAGGCTGGAGAGAAAAATGAAGCATAAACAAGATTTCTGGAAATAGCGCCAAGGGGAAGTGGAGCTAGGGAGTCCCTGGAAGGACTGGTTCCATATTCATGTGTGCTAAGAAAAAAATAGTTAAACCATCCATCCAAACTATTTTTTTAAATATTTTATTGATTTTTTACAGAGCGGAAGGGAGAGGGATAGAAAGTCAGAAACATCGATGAGAGAGAGACATCGATCAGCCGCCTCCTGCATGCCCCCCCACTGGAGACGTGCCCGCAGCCAAGGTACATGCCCCTGCCGGAATCGAACCTGGGACCCTTCAGTCCGCAGTCCGACACTCTATCCACTGAGCCAAACCGGTCTCGGCACCATCCAAACTATTTGTGGCAATTTTCACTGATAACTTTTTTTGGTCCTTGAGTGGGAACTACAAAGAACTTAAATAATTAAGAATGTGAGAGGCTGTGTCCAATTTGATCAAAAAGGCTAATTAGAATGTCTCAGTCAAGGGAAGTATTAACAGCATTTCTGAGGCATAGTACTTTAATTTTTGTCCCTGGAGCTGGAGAATATTTGCTCTTCGTTCCGTTGGTAAGGCTTTGTAATACTATCAGTGTTCTATGGAGTAGGTTCCCTGTATAAAACTGGCACATGGGATTAGGTTTAGCAAAGAAATGAAGTTCTAACCAAGGACACTGACATCAGCATCATCTCAAAGGAGGCCATTAACAAACCAGTACTTTCTGTGACAGGCGGACAGATGAGCTGTTCTAAAATCCTTCATCAGGTAAGTGGACTTTCCCAAGCTTCAGTAACGCCCCCTCCAGTACTCTTGAGAGATGGTGAGTGGAATTTGCTGCCCATCAGATAGCAAAATCAGATAAACTTCCACTGCCCCAGATCTCTGAAATCCCAACCAAGTTACATCATGAGGTAGGCCTGACCCTAAAACTAAAAATTTTAATATGCTAAAAGTTGAATGTAAAAAAAAATTTTTTTAAGGAGCAACTGAACATGTTATCAAACAAAACATCATTATTAAGTGATTTGTTGAAGGGTTCTTTTTAGATATTAAACTTCTTTAGTACATTTTTTAATTATTTCATTAATTTGATGGGTACCCTATGCTTCAAAATCTATGTTGTTTAGAGTAGAAGATAAATAGGTTAGTTTCCTCAGTATAAAATGAAGTAAATAATGCTATCCACCACATAGGACTGTTGTGAGGATCAAATGGCTTAACATATGTAAAGTGCTTAGAACAATGCTTGCTTGATACATAGTTTCCCTCCAATAAGTATTGGTTATTATTATGACTACTAGAGGCTCAGTGCACAGATTTGTGCACCACTGGGGTCCCTCAGCCTGGCCTGCAGGGATAGGGCTGAAACCAGCTCTCTGACATCCCCTGGGGGCCTCAGATTGGGAGAAGTCTCAGGCCAGGCCAAGGGACCCCACTGGTGCATGATCGGCTGGGGAGAGACTGCAGGAGGGCTCGAGGGCATGTCTAGTCCATCTCACCCAGTCCTGATTGGTCAGACCCCAGCAGCAAGCTAACCTACTGGTGGTCAGTGCATGTCATAGCAACTGTTCAAACAGGCAGACACTTAGCACATTAGGCTTTTATATATATAGAAGATTGCATCAAGTATCTAGCAAGCTCTTCTATATGGCAGGCACTGTTCCAGAGGCTGTAAAACAATAGTGACTAAGATAAGAAAGGTCTCTGCTCTCATGGAACTTCCATAAATGTATGTCAGGTGATAAGTAAAATGGAGAAAAATAAAGCAAGGTAAAGGAAGATGGGAAGCCTGACTGGTTTGGCTCAGTGGATAGAGGGTCAGCCTGCAGGTGGAAGGGTCCCAGGTTCGATTCCAGTCAAGGGCATGTACCTTGGTTGTGGCCACATCCCCAGTAGAGGGTGTGCAGGAGGCAGCTGATTGATGTTTCTCTCTCATCAATGTTTCTAACTCTATCCCTCTCCCTTCCTCTCTGTAAAAAATCAATAAAATACTTTAAAAAAAAAGATAGGAAGTATAGTGCCATTTTTTATAGTATGGATTGCCAGGGAAGTCCTCTCTGTTAAAGTAACATGAACAGACTTGAAGTGAGAAAATAAGCTTTGCAGTTATCTAGGGAAGAGTGTACTAACAGACTAAATTAAAAAATAATAAAGTTACCAAAACAAGTAGGTCTAGGTCTGTAATACATAATACGAAGCAACAGGATCTGTAAAGAAGCTATGCCCCACCTAAGATAGGCCTTAGTTCCAGTCAAGTGTTGCTATGAGAAAATGTGAACCAGTGTTATCAGATCTTCTATTTTTTAAAACTGTATCTTGTGTTTTTTCATGTGAATTGCCTTCACTTATGAAAATGCATAGGCATAAATACATATATAAATGTTCATCAAAAGACATGCAAGAATGTTCAGAGGCATTTTTTATAGCAGCCCCTAACTGGAAACTACCCAAGATCCCATCATTAGAATGGATCAGCTGTGGCATAGTAACAGTTTCTACACAGCAATGAGGAGGAACCAATTAGTTTTTACACATTATGGGTGAATCTCACAATATAATGTTAAGTGGGGAAAAAGCCAGTCACAAGAGTTCAAAAACAGGTAAAAGGCTATCGGTGTGAGAGCTATGGTATAGTGGTTAACCTGGCTGGGTGAGGTGCTAGTAAATTTTTTTTCTTGATCTGGAAACTGATTTCATGGGTGTGTTCAGTCTGTTAAATTTATCAAATTGTGTAGTGAATTGTGACTTCCCTGTTTACATTTATACTTCAATAAAAAGTTAAAACAAGCCGAAACCGGTTTGGCTCAGTAGGTAGAACGTTGGCCTGCAGACTGAAAGGTCCCAGGTTCGATTCCGGTCAAGAGCATGGGAGGAGTGCAGGAGGCAGCTGACTGATGTCTCTCTCTCATCGATGTTTCTGACTTTCTATCCCTCTCCCTTCCTCTCTGTGAAAAATCAATAAAATATATATATTTTTTAAAAAGTTAAAAAAAAAACATGGGCCAAAGTAAATCTTCAGGCTGAATCAGGACTGTGGAATTCTAGTCTGCTCTGTTAATACATAATTTCTTTAGAGAAAACATCAAAGAAATTACCCCCCCCAAAAAAATATATATATATTTTGAAATGCAGGTAAACCCTTCTCTGTATGCTTTCCTTAGAGGCTCCTACAAAGCCCAGTGAGGAACTTTATCTTCTGGGTCACTACTCAGCCTCACACTTACCCTCGTATGTGATCCAGTACTATTGTTCATTCTTATTCTCAAACTATAAAAATAAATATATACACACACACACATTACAAGCCATAACTACCAGTAAAGATAGAGAATTGGAAACCACACACGCAGGAGAACCCAGAGTCAATTTCAAAGTAGGATCTGGTCTACTTTAGGTTGAAAAGGCACCAGATGTGTTTAAGCTGAGAGGCTCATAAGAGTAGAAATTTCTGGTAGTTGTGAAGAGGTAGTAGGAATCATACTTGGCTTAAAGAGTTATCCAGGAAATAGGCGTGTCTTAGCCTGAGTCACCGACCATAGGTAGAAAACCAAGCATATGTAAAAATAGGTTGTAGAATCTGTGTGCAAGGAAACTTAGCTATAGTCAGTGAATTAGCACTTCCCGAAGGTATTTCAATTCAATAGAGTTAGGAAGGCTGTTTTAGGTAGTGAAAACAGCAGTATTTGGATGTATGCTGAGGTTTGGGTCCTGGGGGTGCTTTGAGAAATAATTTTCTACAGTTGGAAATTACTAACATGGCAGAATTTGGGAACCAAATGTAATTTGGTTAGGGAAATAGTATGGATAAGGAAGTTAGAGGAATGTTGAAACTTCCAGTTAGTCAAATTGCATAGGTCAGGAAAAAAGGTGTTCCAGAATTGTGAAGGAAACCTGGAAAGGACTCAATTAGAGCTTAGAAGATAAATTTCAGGGGCAAAGAGAGTCAAAATCTAGCAGAACTAATCCCACGAAGTCCCTTGCCTAGTTCAACAACCTTAGTGATTACTGTATTACATTACAGACAAGAATTTCCCAGGGAGGAGGTATCCTAAGTGTGAGGGAACTGTACTAGGTAAGTTATCTGAAAATGCAGCGGCTAGTCTAGTATCTGAATTTTTTCTCAGAAAGGACCATTTCCGCGGGAGTATTGTCCAAAGTGAACCCCAAGCTCATGCATGTTTTCAGAATGCCACCTTTTTATTCTTCCTACCTTCTTGACCTGGACCCATTATAACCCAATGAACTAGTAGTCCCATATTTCATTCTTGATTTTACTTTACTATTTTTATAATAAAATGTTACCAATACCTATACTTCCTACTCTACAAACTTACCTTTTGTGAGTTTTATGAAAATGAGATAAAATGCCACCTCTAAAGAGCATTATATCACCTTAAACTGAATATTAATTTCCAAGGCATTTGGATTAACATTGGTTCTTCTTCTCTAATGTGGACAGACATGTAAAAGAAACTTCAGTGAAGTGACTTTGAATCCTGAATACTCTATTGTCTATTTTTATTTCAAAATAACTGGGAGTGCTTTTTGTTTTGTGGGAGCAGGGCACAGGAGAGAAGAGAATAAAGTGGGGGGCCAAATAGGGACATGGCCAAGGTGAGAGTGTACAGTTGACTCTGAGGCCTTTGTAGAAACCACATGACAGGAAGGTTTGGTGCATTTACCTTCCACCAGCTAAATTCCAGTCTTGCGCTGGATTCATCTGATGGAAACGCTGACACATGACTTGGTTTCTCCAGTAGGGTACTCTTGGGAGAAACAGCCCAGGCTGTTGACTCAGCCTGGTTCTGGAGGCAAAAGCAGAAAAAGACTAAGGGTTGTTTTTCTCTTGTATAAATAAACCCAACTACTTGAAAATGGAGTATAAAAAGAACACAAGTGGCTGAAAAAGGTCTCTCCTAAATCAGCTTAAAGTCACACCAACAGAAAAGTATCCCATATTTGCTGTCCTCTGCCCCCAAACTAGGTTAGGTACTTGATCCTTTGTTTTCTCAGCTCCCAGCCAAGAACTTTATCACTGTACTTAGTCCAATAAGATCAGCGGCTGAGCTTCAACCTGTGAACCAGGAGGTCAGTTAGATTCCCAGTCAGGGCACATGTGAGTATGCAGGAGGCAATCAGTGATTCTCTCTCATCACTGATATTTCTCTCTTTCTCCCTCTCCCTTCCTCGCTGAAATCAATTATTATATATATATATATATATATATATATATATATATATATATATATTAAAGATGTTTCAGTATCTCACTAGAGGACTTAACCTCTTTCTGCCTTTGATGGTCTGCTGAAAGCCATGGATCAATTCTCATAATAATGCTTTTCAATGCATGAAATAAAATACATATAATTACAAAGGAAACCAATTATATTGAAATATAATTTCAGACAATCTCTGGAGTATGAATTCCTTGAGTGCATAGACTGACTGTTTCCACCTCTGTACTGCCAGTGCCTAGTACAAAGCCTGGCACATAAATCATACTTATAAATATTTATTGAATGAATGAACAGAAAGATAGATGGCTACTGCAAAGTCAGCCTGAGGAATGATTCATTGAAAATGCCTGTGCACAGACCAATGGCTTGCATATGTCTCAACCCATAAGAGATAATCTAGACCAGAGATGTTAGGGAACTCCCACTCAACAATGGGTGCTATAGCATCTAGCAATAATGACAGGCTATTGGAAGACCAGGAAAACAACACAGCTCATGTATTTCCACTAGGTGGAATATTCAAAAAGTAAAAGTAAACAGGCTGTTAGCAGGAAATCTCTTAACTTTGGAAGCATAATGTTCACACTACTTTAAAACACCACCAACAGCTCTGATGGAGGGAAGAAACTGAACTAGTGTATAGGTGTTCTCCAGGGCTCCTCCTCTGTCCTGAAATGGGACTCCTGTCTCTGAGAAAGAGAAAAATGTCCCTAAAAACCACAATAGGGATGATATGCCTTCCTAGGTTCAAGTAGCAGTTTTAGCCTTAGACAAATATTGATTGTGTTTAAGTATTAACAGGAAAACTAAGGAAGCAAGAAAAAAAAGCCACTTTCCTCACTAATGATATATAAAGGGCCAAAGGTTTGTTCTAAGCTGATTGCTACATCTATTAAATATCTTGAAAAAAAATACGACCCCAGACAATTTTAAAGTTGAAAACTACAACCGTATGGGGTTCAGAAATCTTACCCTTAAGGCTTTTATGATTGACCCTCCTAAGTTAAAGGGCTTCTCCAACTATATACATCCTTCTGAGGGGTAGCAGAACTCTTTCCACTTGCTTGACAACAGGGTTTTCAACATCTGCTGGAAGAATCATGGCTTCAAGTGGGTGTCTTCTTTTTTTTTCTTTTTAAGTAACTATAGGTCAAAGTTTTGTTTTTAATAAAAATAAAAAAAAAATCCTCCCACTCCTCAGGTGTGTGCTATCTTTTTTTTTTTTTTTTTTACCTATTTTTCCTTTAAATTGTCTGCAGTTTCCCTATATTTTTCCTAATGTAGTAAACAGAAACCAAAAGAAATAAAAACCAGGGTCCACTCTTGCCCCAAACACTGAAGATGGCCAAAGAGAAGTAATCAAAGCACAGAAAATGGCCCAGCTCTAAATATACAAAAACAAAAAAACAAAAAACAAAAACCATAAAAAAAGAAAGAAAACAGACACACACCCCCCAAAGACATTATTATTGACATTTCTGGTACATTTCCTATAATATAATGTTGCAGACAATGCTTCTTCCCCAGGGAGTCCAGCTCGCTCAGCAGGAGACATCCACTCAGTGCCTCAGGACAGGCTAGGGGTGTTGAGTCTTCCTGCCAAGCCTAATTTTTTTAGCTCAATCTCACAGAAAGATCTGTGATAAGGGGATGAAGGCAGGCACCTGTCACTGTTCTCCAAATCAGCTAAAAAGCTGAAGAGCATGGGATCCAGGAGACAGATGCCATTAATAGTTAAGGGACAGAGGATAGAACAAGAGGAAGCACCAAATGAGTGGCTGCTTTTGGTTCCAAAGCCAAAAGAGGGCCTACCAAAAAGGGCAGCTGGTCTGGATGAATAATTCCTCTGCTCCTGGAGTCATGCAATAAAAATGATGGGCTTGGAGCCTCACCCCCCACAACAGCCACAGTCCAAGAACCAGAGCAACTTACACCATATCACACAGTTCACAGATTAATGGACTAATCCTAGTTTAGGAAGGTAAGTGCTTTGACAAAGTTGGGGGCAAGGTGGACTTGAGTCCCAAAGCACAGCTGTGACATCCCTGGATTTCTATTTCTCCTGATGCTACTTGCTCCATGCCAACATACCTTCCACTTACCACTGGCCTCTCCTCAAAATGGCACCTATAGTGGTAACTCTCAGAGATAAAAAGAAGCATCAGTTCCACTTTTGGAAATAAGATAATTTCTTTGCCCCATCCTGGCCAAAGCACTTCCCTTTTTAAACTGCTGCTCCAAGCAACAGAGTTCCCCCTCCAAGCAGAGTTCAACTTCCTTTCAGAGTTTTACACTGGCCTCTAAGGGCCCATTCCAGGATACAAAATAAATTTCCTTCTGCATCCATGTGTGAGTGGGTGCCTTCCAGTATCAGGTCTGTGTTCTACAGTTTGGTTAAAGGATGTTTAAGAAAATAAAACCACATGCGTACACAGATGGATTAGCCTGGAAAGGGCTTTTGGAATAGGTTTCTGGTTATCTTGATGCCTCCCCTAAAAGAAATAACGTTCTTTGTGTAAGAGGATGAGGACATTGAGTGACCTACTCTCAACTTCTGGAAGGATAGCTTGTTTTGTCCATTTTACAATGAGTGGGTGGGAGGGGCCCAACATATTCAGTTACATCAATGAGATTTTTCTTTTAAAAAAAGGATCCTGTATGGAAATGAGTGGGACAATGATAAAAGTAAACAAATAATTAAAATTTCAAACCAAAACATATTTCCTGGCCCCAATATCCCAGTTAATCCTCTAAGACCACAATCTCCACATTGTGGACTTGATGCTGATGTTCTTCCATCTCAGCCACAACTTTCTCTTCAGTCCTAAGTTCTGTCTCCAAAATGACTGCTTTGCCCTCAGTATCCTCAGCCTCTGGGTCTGGGGCTGGGTCAATCTCAATGATGGTCTGCCCATCCTCTGAGGTGCTTTCAACAGCCTGGATTGCTGAGGTCAGGCCAGACTCCATGGCCACCAACTCCACAGGGCTCACCATAGTGGCCATGTTGCCCAGGGTATTCCCATCCTGCATGGCAGTAGAGCTTAGCAGCGCCAAGCTAGAGGAAGGGTGGATGGTCACTGTGTCTGGTGAGCTGCTCTTGGCAGAAGAAACCACTGTGGCGTAGCGGAAGAGCTGAGGGCCAGAAGGCAGTGTGTGGACAGTCACAGGACTGGAGCCCTGGCTGAGGGTGGCCACTGGAAGATTGCCCATGGAAAATGACTGACCCACTGGGGTGATCGTGATGGGTGAGATGACTGTGAACTGAGGCTGCTGAACAGGAGGAGATGGGCTCAGGACGGTGGTGGAGGCTGGCCGCTGGAGTCGAGGCCGTTTTGGAGGCTTAGGAGTGCTCACAGGCATCAATACTACATTTTGAACTGTCTGGGATTTCAGCCTCTGATCCTGAGCTTGTTTCTTCTGCTCTTCCAACTGGCGTTCCAAGTCTACGGAAAAAAAAGATAGACTTTGTGTGGATAGAAGTATAAGCTTGGGAACAGTAAAATGGGAGTAAGGGGACCTGAGGTCTTGCCACTCTGTAGCCTCAAGAAAGTCACTTCATTGTTTTTATTATTTTAAAATTATTATTATTTTTGCTTCATTGTTTTTAAGAAGAAACTAAACTGGGTGATTTGTTAAATCCCTTCAATAACAACATTTCCTTGTGATTAGAGGCAGGCAATCACTCAAGATTTTTTTAGGCTGTCATCCTACTGTAGCTCAACCTCCAGTTGGTCTAGAAGCTGAGATATGCCCTGCCTCAAATTACAGATGAAAATAAGAAATATCTTCACAAACCCTTTGGAACTGCAATGGACCTACAATGGCCACTCTAGAACACAGCGATTCCCAAACTGGCCTTCAAGGCAGGATCACCTGGTGACTCAAATGGCCTTAGTCTACATTAGCCCCCAGAGAAGTCTGGAGAAAGTTACAGAGGAAGTTTCTAAGAAATACAGAACTGAAGAGGTTGTCTGGAGAAAGTTACAGAGGAAGTTTCTAAGAAATACAGAACTGAAGAGGTCTTAAAGTTCCAAAGTGACTGACTCAAGGTCACAGAGTTTGGGACAAAAGTCTCTGATGGCCAACTTGGTGGCTTTTCTACCACAATATACCTATTTTTCTCTCTCTCTCTTTTCATGTGTCCAATTCAACATTGATGACCCCTGGTGAGTCTGGCTCTACACCAGAACTTCTCTATTATTTAGTACCTGATAAATAAGCAATAAATAATCAGTTACCCTTTAGAATACTTTGTTTCCTATGGAACACCAAGAGCTGGTTAATTACTCGCTTGGAATAAAAGGAGTAGGTAGGGATCAAGAACACGTTCACAGATTTTAAAATACTGCTTTTTAAAGTTACGATATACTGCATTTTTTTTCCATCTTCAGTAGTAATCAAAGAAATATGAACCTAAACAAGATAAAAATAAAATCTGTAATTTTTAAAAAGCTAAATCAGGGAGTACTAAAATAACAATGTCCAATGTTGTTGAGTTCAAACTGCTGGCATAAATTGACATAACCTTCTTGGAAATTGGACAATAATTCACAGAAATCCATAAAAAATTATCAATACTATAATATCAAGCTTAATCCTGGGAAGTAGTTGGAAAAAACCCTCAAAAATAAAAGTTATAGACCTGGCCGGTGTGGTTCAGTGGTTGAGCATCGACCTCTGAACCAGGAGGTCCCGGGTCAATTCCTGGTCAGGGCACATGCCCAGGTTGTGGGCTCAATCCCTAGTTGGGGTGTGCAGGAGATGGCAGCCAATCAATGATTCTCTCTCATCATTTATGTTTCTATCTTCCCCTCTCTTGTCCTCTCTGAAATCCATGAACATATATATATATATATATATATATATATAATATAAATAAACTGGGTATAAAAATAACTTGACCAACCTAAATTGTTCTTCTCTTACCAAATGACCGTTCAAGAGTCTTTGGACTTTATAATTGACTATAATATGTTCTACCTCATTCAAAGGCTGATGATCCTTCTGACTCATTTTAAATCCTTCATCTGTTTTACCTCCTTCAAAAGCCTCTCGATTCCTTCTAGGTATAAGTGACAACTCCCTTTGTTCTTCCATCATACCTGCTATAAGCCGCTGTTATAAAACAGATTACTTTTTGCACTTATTTCTATGTCTGCTTTCCATTGAGTTCCTTGAAGGCCCTCAATATTCAACATTATATTTCTAAAACCTAGTTTGAAGACCAGACAAGTTAAGTAGTTAATAAAAAGTTAAATTATCCATGTGCCCATCATTTATTACCACAAATAATGGAAAATATGCTAAATGTGTATCTGTCAAAAGATTCAGTAATAATAATGTAAAAAGACAAAAGCCAGTTTCTTCTGCCACCAATATTACTGGACTAATGGAACATCCTTGCAGACATCCTAATTCTCCAAAAGATATAGGAGTACTGGGATACTGGCACCTCTCTCTCTCTCTCTCTCTCTCTCTCTCTCTCTCTCTCTCTCTCTCTCTCGTGTGTGTGTGTGTGTGTGTGTGTGTGTGTGTGTGTGTGTGCCTTCTCTGCTACTTCACCCCACCTGGGTCTATATATAAAGCAAAAGCAAACATGATATTACCCTGATTCCCTGAAAGTAAGACATCCCCCCCCCCCAAAATAAGACCTATTTCCAGTTTTGCCTCTCCCTGTAATGTAAGGCACCCTCCCCCCGAAAATAAGACCTCCCCAATAATATTTTTATTCTTGAAACTGAAAAAGCCTGGGCCATACAAGCAGTTATAAGGAAGTGGGTCGATTTAATGCTGCCGCTTGTTATGCGAGGGAGCCAAAGAGGTCTGCTAGTCTGGGATGCAGCCAGCACTCACCGCACTAAAGACATGAAGAAATTTCTTCACGAAAGAAAAATAGATCAGCCGAAACCAGTTTTGCTCAGTGGATAGAGTGTCGCCCTGCGGACTGAAAGGTCCCAGGTTTGATTCCGGCAAGGGCATGAACCGTGGCTGTGGGCACATCCCCAGCAGGGGGTGTGCAAGAGGCAGCTGATGGATGTTTCTCTCTCATCGATGTTTCTGACTTTCTATCCCTCTCTCTTCCTCTCTGTGAAAAATCAATAAAATATATTTTTTAAAAATATAGGAAAAGGAAAAGAAGCAAAGAAAAAAAATTTTTTTTTTTAAAAAGCAAAGAGCCGAAGCCGGTTTGGCTCAGTGGATAGAGCGTTGGCCTGCAGACTGAAAGGTCCCAGGTTCGATTCCGGTCAAGGGCATGTACTGTGGCTGCAGGCACATCCCCAGCAGGGGGTGTGCAGGAGGCAGCTGATCGATGTTTCTCTCTCATCGATGTTTCTGACTTTCTATCCCTCTCTCTTCCTCTCTGTGAAAAATCAATAAAATATATTTAAAAAAGAAGCAAAGAAAGAACCAACAAATTTCAACAAAGGAATGGCAAGATTTGCTTGGCTGGCGTGAAATCAATAAAAAATATATTTAAAACAAGAAAGAAAGGAAAGAAAAGGAAAGAGAAAAGAAAAGAAAAGAAAGGAAGGAAGAGAAAGAAAGGAAGGAAGAAAGAGAAAGAAAGAAAGAAAGAAAGAAAGAAAGAAAGAAAGAAAGAAAGAAAGAAAGAAAGAAATGGCAAGACTCAAAGGATATTAGTTTATCACCTAAGAAGAGAGATAACTTATACATACCTGTCAGAGTATAGAGAAACTGCTCTTCTCCTTGTGCTAATTGGCTCCTTCTGTTATCCAAAACCTTCTTAACCGTATCCATTAGACCAAATGTGTGTGCCACATTATTAAGAACGGCAGCATCTATGTAGAAGAAAAGATATGTCTGTCGATTTAAAACAGAAAGGTTTTCCACAAACTCTCTCTTGTGCTGTTTATAAATATGGAACAATCCAAAACTGATGGGACTAGTCTAATAAACAATTTTAACAAAGATATATCACATGTGTAACTAATTTTGATTTGTTATATCTATATTAATATACTATTGACATATCTATAATATCTATATTAATATATATGAGAGAGAGAATTGAAAGAACTATTTTTTGGCACATGGATAATGGCAAAAATTACCTATGGAAAAAGCATGGCCAGACCTGAGTTCAAAACCCAGCTAAACCCTGGCTGGGTTGTTCAGTGGTTAGTGTCAGCCCATGCACCAAAGGGTCTCAAGTTCTATTCAGGTCAAGGTCACTTATCTCAGTTGCAGGTTCCCCAGCCACAGGACGGGCTCGTGCAGGAGGCAACCAATTGATGTATCTCTCTCACATTGATGTTTCTCTCTCTCTCTCTCCACCCACTCCTCCTTCCCTTCTATGCTCTCTAGAAATCAATGGAAAAAATACCTTGAATGAGGATTAAAAAAACAAACAAAAACAGATATGGCCCTGAACAGTGTTCTCAATGGTCAGAACATCAACCCATGCATTAAAGGGTTATGGATTTGATTCCTAGTCGAGGACACATAACTCGGTTGTAGGTTCGATCCCTGGCCCTGGTTGGGCTGAGTATGGGATGCAATCAATGTATCTCTTCACATAAATGTTTCTCTCTCCCCCTCCCTCCTTCTCTCTCTCAAAAAAAAATCAATGGAAAAAATAGCCTCAGGTGAGGAGTAACACACACACACACACACACACACACAGTTATGATCTTTAGACAAGTAACTTCTATGAGCATTAGTTACTTAGTCTCTAAAATTGGGATAATACCTATACATCAGTGTTTTCATAAGGCCAACAGGATGACTAGATGAATGCACTTACCTGTGACCTGGAAGGGAGCCTGGACAAGCCGCTGCTGAACCCCCCTGAGTAGCTCCTCTATTTCCTTTTGTATGTTGCATACAACCTCTTCCATCAGCCCGACATCAGCTATTCCTTTCCAGAACATCAAAGTGTCCTCTAGTACAAGAGGAATAAGAAAGATGGTAAACAAGGGATGCAACATATATTAGGCACATTTCTACAATGTATTAAATTCAAAATTGTTTCAATTCAAAAGGATTCCTTTTTGGGCCACTTCTGGGAAAAGGGAAAAACCTTTTGGAATATTAGCTGCCTCCCTAAGTTGGTAACTAATTCTTTGGCCTCTTTAGCAAACTAGGGACTTGGGATAATCGCCTCATTTTGTCAC
This sequence comes from Antrozous pallidus, assembly GCA_027563665.1. NCBI lineage: Eukaryota > Metazoa > Chordata > Mammalia > Chiroptera > Vespertilionidae > Antrozous > Antrozous pallidus. Next base: position 194,676,425 of record CM050508.1, read on the forward strand.
GCCCCCAATTTCATGGCTCTGGCTACAAGGAATAGGTATGTCCATCTAATAAATATGTTATGTCAAATATTATTTATATAAATAATTTAATTTAAAATTAAATATTTTAAATTTAAAAGTTAAATGATAAAGATATTAAATTAAAGGCATACTAAAATAAAATAAAGATATATTCATTCTAATCATATACTTCAAAAAACAAAGTAAAACAGTTGCATAGGTGATGTTATAAGCTCCCTGAAGCCAAAGGCTATGTCTCTTCATGCACCTGTCCAGCATTTAGCAACAGTACTAACTAAAAATAAGCAGCAAGCCCTAGCTGGTTTGGCTCAGTGGATAGAGCATTGGCCTGTGGACTGGAAGGTCCTGGGTTCAATTCCAGTCAAGGGCACATGTTCAGGTTGTAAGCTCAGCTCCCAGTAGGAGGCATGCAGGAGGAAGCCCATCAATAATTCTCCCTTATCATTGATGTTTCTATTTCTATCTCCCTCTCCCTTCCTCTCTGAAATCAATAGGAATATTTATAAATAAATAAAAACTAGAGACCCAGTGCACAGATTGGTGCATGGGTGGAGTGAATCCCTTGGCCTGGCATGCAGGGGATCAAGCTGAACCAGCTCTCTGCCATCCCCCTAAGGGTCCCAGAGTGTGAGATGGGACTCTGCAAAGTTGCTGTTGCTTGGCAGCTCCTGCATTGAGCGCCTGTCCCTTGTGGTCAGTGTGCCTCATAGCTACCAGCAGGTCACTTAGGATTTATATATATATATATATATATATATATATAGAGAGAGAGAGAGAGAGAGAGAGAGAGAGAGAGAGACTAGAGGCCTGGTGTACGAAATTCGTGCACAGGGGGCAGGGGTTGTCCCGCAGCCCAGCCTGCACCCTCTCCAATCTAGGACCCTTCAAGGGATGTCCGACTGCCTGTTTAGGCCCGATCCTACTAAACGGGCAGTCGGACATCCTTCTCACAATCCAGAACTGCTGGCTCCAAACTGCTCACCTGCCTGCCTCCCTGATTGCCCCTAACCACTTCTACCTGCCAGCCTAATTGATTTCTAATTGCTCCCCTGCCAGCCTGTTGGCCCCCAACTTCCCTCCTCTGCCGGCCTGGTCACCCCTAACTGCCCTCCCTGATCGCCCCCAACTGCCTTCCCTTGCATTGCAGGTGCATGGGTGGGGACCAGCTGGTTTGCCCTGAACAGTGTCCCAGATCACGGTGTGGGTTCCCTTGGGGCATGGGGCAGCCTGGGCAAGGAGCCTGTGGTGGTTTGCAGGCCAGCCACTTCCCCCAGGGACCCAAGCAGAAGCCCTGGGATCTGGATTAATTTATGTTCTACAACTGAAACTTTGTAGCCTGAAGCAGAGCCAAGCCTTCTGCTGGCTCCGTGACAACAATATAATTGAGCCGAGACTGGTTTGGCTCAGTGGATAGAGCGTTGGACTGGGGACTGAAGGGTCCCGGGTTCGATTCTGGCAAGGGCATGTACCTTGGCTGCGGGCACATCCCCAGTAGGGGGCGTGCAAGAGGCAGCTGATCGATGTCTCTCTCATCGATGTTTCTGACTTTCTATCCCTCTCCCTTCCGCTCTGTAAAAAATCAATAAAATATATTTTAAAAAAACAAACAAACAATATAATTGAAACTTTGTTGCCTAGAGTGGAGGCCTAGGCGCTAGGGCTGCAGAAGCTTGGCTTCCTTTATCATCCTAGCCTCTGCTCTCTCCAGCTCTGTGGCTGCCACCATTTCAGTTGAGATTATGTATCTTCTATAATTGAAACTTTGTAACATTGAGTGGAGGCTCGGGCCAGCAATGGCAGGTGGAAAGCTTGGCTTCCTCTATTGCCGGGGAAACCCAAGCCTCCCTCGTGCTCTCAGTAGCTGCAGCAATCTTGGTTGGGGTTTATTTGCATAATCTGCTCCTGATTGGCTGATGGGTATGGCTGTGGTCCTGGCTTGATCAGAGCTATGGTCAATTTGCATATTACTCTTTTATTAGATAGGACTAGAGGCCCGGTGCATGAAATTTGTGCGCGGGGGGGGGGGGGTCCTCTCAGCCCAGCCTGTATGTACCCTCTCCAAACTGGGACCCCTTGAGGGATGACCCACTGCCTATTTAGGTTGGACATCCCTCTCACAATCCAGGACTGCTGGCTCCCAACTGGTCACCTGCCTGCCTTCCTGATTGCCCCTAACTGCTTTTGCCTGCCAGTTTGATCACCTCCTAACCACTCCCCTGCCAGCCTGATTGATGCCTAACTGCTCCCCTGCCAGCCTGTTTGACCCTAACTGCCCTCCCCTGCAGGCTTGATCACCCCCAACTGCCCTCTCTTGCAGGCCTGGTCCTTCCCAACTGCCCTCCCCTGCTGGCAATCTTGTGGTGACCATCTTAAGTCCATATAGGGGCAGGATCTTTGACCACATGGGGGCAGCCATCTTGTGTGTTGGAGTGATGGTCAATCTGCATATTACTCTTTTATTAGATAGGATAGAGGCCTGGTGCATGGGTCAGGGCCAGCTGGTTTGCCCTGAATGGTGTCCTGGATCAGGGTGGGGGTTCCCTAGGGACATGGGTGGCCTGAGCAAGGGGCCTGTGGTGGTTTCAGGCTGGCCATGACCCTCTGCAACCCAAGCAGAGGCCCTGGTATCTGGGATTTATGTATCTTCTACAATTGAAACTTTGTAGCCTTAAGTGGAAGCCTAGGCTGGCAGGAGCAGGCAGAAAGCTTGGCTTCCTCCATCGCTGGGGAAACCCAAGCCTCCCTCCTACTCTCTGTGGACGCAACCATCTTGGTTGGATTTATTTGCATATTTGCTCCTGATTGGCTTGTGGGCATGGCTTGTTGGTGTAGTAAAGATACAGTCAATTTGCATATTATTCTTTTATTAGATAAGAATAAGCAGCAATAAATATTTGTTAAATAAATAAATAAATGGAGGAGGATGTGAAGCCTCTGCTGAACCCCTCTAAGTGAATCATTATTAATCATCATCTTCTAAACCACCTGCTACCTAATTTTTTTTCTAACATCTTGCAGCTTGGTTTATCTAAGAAGTATACCAAAGTTGGAGGTGGTTTGACAGGATGAAAAGCATGGATTACAGTTAAACTCAGCTGAACTCAACTCTGATACTTAGTGTTTGTGTTACTGATATTAAGCAAGTTTCTGAATCTCAATTTCTTCATGTGTAAAATTTGACTGCAGGGACGTTGCATTGATTAATGTCAGAGATTTGCAGCTATAATTAATAGTAATATGCATGAGACAAACAGGCAAAAATAATTAAAAGGCCTCCTGTATCCATAATCAAAATGGTGATAAGGTCACAAAACTGTAAGATATCTGAGCCCCATAGAAAATTACCTGAAATTTCCTCAGAGTCTTTCTTCACTCCCTCTTCTGTGGCCATGGTGACAGCAGCAGTAAGAGCTGAGTTCCATTCTAACCCTGCTTCTTCCATGCTCTCTTCTGAGATGGCAATCTGTGTGATGTTACCTAAAAACAGTCCATTAGAGATAAGGTCAGTAAGTTGTATGAAAAAGTCATAGTTGCCGAGACCGGTTTGGCTCAGTGGATAGAGCGTCGGACTGCGGACTGAAGGGTCCCGGGTTCGATTCCGGCAAGGGCATGTACCTTGGCTGCGGGCACATCCCCAGTAGGGGGCGTGCAAGAGGCAGCTGATCGATGTCTCTCTCTCATCGATGTTTCTGACTTTCTATCCCTCTCCCTTCTGCTCTGTAAAAAATCAATAAAATATATTAAAATAAATAAATAAATAAATAAAAAAGTCATGGCTATCTTCCATTTCATACTCAAAACCCTGTAATTTTAATATTTAGCTTTTTAAAAAATATATATTTTATTGATTTTCTACAGAGAGGAAAGGAGAGGAACAGAAAGTCAGAAACATCAATCAGCTGCCTCCCACACCCCCCCCCATTGGGGATGTGCCCGCAACCCAGGCACATGCCCTTGACTGGAATAGAACCCAGGACCATTCAGTCCGCAGGGTGATGCTCTATCCACTGAGCCAAACTGGTTTTGGCTTAATATTTAGCTTTTTGCCTTCAGACCCCTATATTAAAAACTAGAATCCTAGAAAAAAGAAGGAAAAAAAACCACCTAAAACCCTAGGAAAAATATTGAATTTTTCTAAAAAAAATCTGCCTTGCAAAGGAAATGTTTTCTCACTCGGAAGAGAAAGTGAAAAATAACAACCCTAACCAGCTTGGCTCAGTGGATAGAGTGTTGGCGGACTGAAGGGTTCCAGGTTTGATTATGGTCAAGGGTTCATACACAGGTTTCAGGCTTGATACCCAGTAGGGGGTGTGCAAGCAGCAGCCAATTAATGATCTCCCCTCATCGTTGATATTTCTCTCTCTTCCTCTCCTTCTCAGAAATCAATAAAAATATATTTTTAAAAAGACAAGTGTGGACTCTAAATGCTGGAAGATATCAATAACCAAGTGAAGAGGCCTGGCTGGGTGGCTCAGTCAGTTGGAGTGTTATCACATATACCAAAAGTTGCAGATCTGGGACACATATCTAAGTTTTGGTTTCAATTCCTGGTCGGCACCTATGAGAAGCAACCAACCATTCAATGTCTCTCTCTCTCTCTCTCTCTCTCCACTCTTCCTCTCTTTAAAATCAATAAAAAATGAATGCTCTCGTGAAGAGCCTATATTATAAATGCCTAATATGCTTCATCCAAAGTGTAATATGCTAATGATATTTTAAAGTCACTCAACTACTCCCTATTACCATGGTCGGCAAACTGCGGCTCGCAAGCACATGTGGCTCTTTGGTCCCTTGAGTGTGGCTCTTCTACAAAATACCGCGGCCTGGGCGAGTCTATTTTGAAGAAGTGGCTTTAGAAGAAGTTTAAGTTTAAAAAATTTGGCTCTCAAAAGAAATTTCAATCATTGTACTGTTGATATTTGGCTCTGTTGACTAATGAGTTTGCCAACCACTGCCCTATGACAGGCACTGACCACCAGGGAGCACAGTTGACCAGTTGACCAGTGGTTATGATGTGCACTGACCACCGGAGGGCAGATGCTCCAACCGGTAGGTTAGCTTACTGCTGGGGTCCGGCAGATCACTGAGTGAGATGGGCCGGAAATGCCCTGGAGCCCTCCTGTGGGCCCTCCCCGGCCCTGATTGGCCTTGATCATGCACCAGTGGGGTCCCTCGGCCTGGCCTGCACCTTCTTGCAATCCAAGACCCCTTGGGGGATGTCAGAGAGCCGGTTTCAGCCTGATCCCACAGGCCATGCCTAGGGATGCTACTAGCACATGAATTCATACACCAGGCCTCTAGTTAAAAAGTAATCATTATAAGCAAAGAAGTAATATCAATATGGACAATAAATTAAGACGCTTTGGCCAAATAAAAAGGAAGTATATACTTTCACAGCATTTTTCACTTTTCAAGTGAAAGAATCACATGAACAAAAATTCAAACTGCTAGGTATTTTATACTTTCATGAAAAGAACTTAGGTTCCAAGAGATTTGGCTTCTACTCACCCAATCAATACAGAATATTATATCTGATCCCAAAAAAACTAACGAGGCATTTTTAATTTATTTATTTATTAAATATATTTTATTGATTTTTTACAGAGAGGAAGGGAAAGGGATAAAGTGTTAGAAACTTTTATGAGAGAGAAACATCGATCAACTGCCTCCTGCACACCCTCCAATGGGGATATACTTGCAATCAAGGTACATGCTCTTGACAGGAATTGAACCTGGGACCCTTCAGTCCACAGGCTGATGCTCTATCCACTGAGCCAAACCAGTTAGGGTAACTAAATCCTTTATAACTTCACATGGCTACATCTTTCCTGGAGATGGGCAGGGAACCCTAATCCCAAACTCAGTATTTCGGAAGTTAACTGTGTCCCCCATCCTATTCTCAACTGTGAGGAAGCCTAAGCTTGGTTATCCAGAACCCTTCCAGACAGAGCTCTTTGATTCTTTTAGCAGTCTCCAGAATCCATCCCAGCCAAGGATAAATTGTCTTTGATACATCTCAGTTCAACAACTGAAAACCATTCACCATTCTAATCCACCTTCCTGCTTTGACCACTAATAGAGCAAAGAATTTTCAAACCAATCTAAATTCAAAGATATGCCAAATGATACCCAAGTGATATGAGATTACTGAATAATCATTAGAACTATTGAACCATCTTTCTAATTTTACCATGCATTGCAAAGAAGAAACAAAGAAGGAGGTCTGGCCAATAGGAATCATTTGGGAGAAAACAAAGATCTGTTTCTAAAGCACAGAACCCCATCCAAGATTACCATTAACTTTTAAGAACTTCAACATTCATGAGATTTGAAATTAAGGAACTGAAAGGGGATTAGGGGTGAACACATAATACAATATACAGATGTATTATAGAACTATAGAACTACTAGAGGCCCAGTGCATGGATTCATGCACCAGTGGGAGCCCCCAGCCTGGCTTGCGGGGATCAGCTGAAAACGACAGTCCTGCCGAAACCAGTTTGGCTCAGTGGATAGAGCGTCGGCCTGCAATCTGAAAGGTCTCAGGTTCGATTCCAGTTAAGGGCATGTACCCAGCAGGGGATGTGCAAGAGGCAGCTGATTGATGTTTCTCTCTCATTGATGTTTCCGACTTTCTATCCGTCTCCCTTCCTCTCTGTGAAAAATCAATAAATATATTTAAAAAAGGAAAAAAAAGAAAAAGGAAACGACAGTCCTACATCCCCGAAGGATGTAGTAGTGTGCAAAGAGGCAGGTGGCAGGGGAGTACCCCAAGCCCGGGCCAGGTGCTGCGCTGCTCCCATTCATCCCGGCCCAGCTGCGCCTGCCTCCACTGTCCCAGACCAAGTAGGGGAGGGGTGTGCAGGGGGAGTGTCCATGGGAGAGGCTTGCACCGCTGCAGCTGTGGGCATCAGCCAGGTGTGAGCCCAGCATCTGGCACCTGATGGTCAGCTGAACTGAGCTCACACTGTGGGAGCATACTAACCACCAGGGGGCAGCTCCTGCATTAAGCATCTGCCTCCTGGTGGTCAGTGCACATCATAGCTACTGGCCAGTCTTCCAGTTGCTTAGGCTTTTATATATATAGATAATATCTGAAATCTATATAATTTTACTAGCCAATGTCACCCCAATAAATTCAATAAAAAGTAAGAAAAAGGAAACACAAAGAAGAAATGAGGGGGTAAATGCTACTGAAAAAACACAATGTGTTTTCAGGTGGTTTCCTACCCCCTACCATCGACCGAAGTGGGTGTCTGCACCACACTTGTCTGCTGTCCTGGCACTGGAGCTCTTGCACTGCTGATCAGAAGATCAAATTTGGTGCTTCTGCAGGTATTGGAGCAAACCTTATCATGTTGGTAAAAATCAATCTGTCCGGAGTCCATCATTTTCCTGCACAAAGGGAGACAAGAAGTACCACTTCAGCCTGCACTTCAGGAACTAGGCTTTAGGAACAAATAGAGACAAGTTGCTGAGTCTCCTCTATAGATTAGTGAAATCTAATAGTATTAAAAGTCATTAGGTTGCAAAGATTCTAATTGGGACTATAAATTTTTCATTGGTCCTTTCCACATTTATAAGTACTCCTCTTCCCTCCCTAGTCTACTCATTAGTACCTTTTCCTTTATATCTCGTTATCACTAAACTTTAGATATACACTCCTGACAATAGCTAAGTTTCCCCACAGAATCTCAATGAAACCAAACCCAAAGGGGGAAAAAGACTACCTCATATCCAAGCACAATTAAGGAATGCCACAACAGAATTAGAATTTTGTGATGAGATTCTGATGTGTTAGTATTCTTAGACAGCAAGATCTGTTGTCACTTTTGGAGACATAAAACTTCAGCATATTTCTTTCCTTAAAAAAAAATGATAACAACTTTCCTATAAATATAACCTAAGCTGATTATACTAAACTCCCCACTATAAAATGTCCTTGGAAATGAATTAATATGACATTATGATAGACCCTGAGCAAAACAATGCAGCATTTTCATTATAGTAAATATGTTATACTGCTACTTGTCTTTCACTAAAGATTTTTTAGGTATTATTGTTCCTTTTTAGATTTTAGAAAAGTTGACATACGCTTGTTTTTCTGGGCAAATAAAACGGGCCAAGCACTACAAAAATGAAAGTTAAAGGTAAGTCTCCTTAATTTCATTCAACTACTAATTTCTGCAAATAAATCAGCTGGATTTTTTTTTTCCATTGTCTCTGACTAAAAAAATAGTATGTGAAGAAAAAAATTTTCTTCCATTTTTGTGAAAATTTCAGAAAAATATAAAGAAAACAACTACCCTTTTAAAAAAATATCCCACAACACAGAGATCACATCAACATTTTGGTATATTTTCTTCTACTAAATTTTACATATGTGTATATGTGTTTTAACACAATTAAAATCACACTGTTTAATCAATTTTATATTTTGTCTTCAATCTTACATTACATATAAGCATTTTTATGTAAAAACTCTTCAGAAATATTTTAATGACTACATTATATCCCATAGTATATACTTATATATATTTAGATGAGCAATAATTTACTTTACATATACCTATATTAAAACAGACTAATTTTCATAATAAATAATGTCATAATGAACATATTTATTCTTGAATCTCTACAAGCCCTATGGATTTTTTTTTAAAGATAGATTCCTTAAAAAGAAAGACAAAGGGTAAGGTGTTTTTGAGGTTCTTGAAACATGTTCTGTGTAGAACTTTTAATTTTTGACCACATTTTTAAATTTTTTACCAAGAGGTGAATATTCAAGGAATGAGCACAAATGTTAATCAACTAATGTTAATTTTCAGAGGGAAAAAAATTACAATAGGAAACTTGCTGCATAAAAGGAGGAATTGGGGGTAATAAGCATTCTGAATTTTATTTCTGTGGTACAGTGATGGCAAGGGTTGTACTCACTATGCATCATTGCTCCTTATTAATAGCACCCCTTTGCTTTTACCAATTATTCTAGGATTTGTCAGTCAGCCTAAACTTCTCAGTGGTTGCCACGCTTCCTCAACTTAGCTTAGCCTGCCTACAGCCAGTGACCTCAAGCAGGACTGTCATCTATTCTTGAGTTTCTCTGCCCAGAGGATCCTACCCAACATCCTAAAAAATTGGCCCTAGATACAGGGAAGAGTGAATTTAATTCACTCTTCTTTCAGAGTTTTGTGTTTTGTTTTTTTAAACAAGTTGATGAAGGTCAAATGATACATGAATTGCTTAAACTAATCTGTCAGACAGAATAAAAATTTCAAATTAAAGAGAAAAGACTGAATTCTCTCGATTCTACCATGATTAAGTGCCCCCAAAGTCAGTGAAAAGGTATGTTTTTAACTATTAGAGCTCACCTGAGCATGATTCCACCCAGACGAATAGCTCTCTTCCAGTCCTTCAGGGTGGATTTGCCAGCCAGATGAACAAAATGTTTGGGGCTGATCAACTGATCATTGAACTAAAGTAAAAAGAAAAGTCCAAAATAATCCAATGTCAACTTAGGCAAGTCAGAGGAAAACTAAGAGACGATTCTAGTTGTTATGTACAAAAAATACCCAGATGAGATCTTAAATCATAATCTTACATTATTTAGCCTTCTGCCCTATTGTACCAGAGAAGTTGTCATTCTCTGTCATTCTCTGACCACAGTGCCCTATCCTGGTACAAAGCTACAGATGACATTGGGAGCATCAGAGATTAATATACTAATTAGTATTTAAAATCAATTTATGACCCTGGCTGGAGTTGTTCAGTGGTGAGAGCCTCGGCTCATGCACCAAATGATCCTGGGTTCGATTCCCAATCAAGGGCATGTACCTTGGTTGTGGGTTCATTCCCCACCACGGATCTGGGTACCTGCAGGAGGCAACCAATGTGTCTCTCTCAGATGGATGTTTCTCTTTCTCATTCTCTCTCCCGCCGCCCCTCCGCCCCGCTTTTGCCCCCTCCCCCACTCCTTCTCCTTCCCTCTCCTTCCACTCTCTCTGGAAAAGCAACAGAAAAAACAACACCTCAGTAAAGTTTAACAAAACAAAACCATTTATGCCCTGATTCAGTAATTGGATCCAATGTCACAAAGGCTGTTTAAATAAACTGAAGTGATCTATCTAGCCCTAATGACAAGATTCAGGATGTGGCAGAAAGAATAAATACAGTAGGGCAGAGACCGGTTTGGCTCAGTGGATAGAGCGTCGGACTGCGGACTGAAGGGTCCCGGGTTCGATTCCGGCAAGGGCATGTACCTTGGCTGCAGGCACATCCCCAGTAGGGGGCGTGCAAGAGGCAGCTGATCGATGTCTCTCTCTCATCGATGTTTCTGACTTTCTCTCCCTCTCCCTTCCGCTCTGTAAAAAATCAATAAAATATTTTTTAAAAAAAGAAAGAAAAGAAAGAAATACAGTAGGAATCAAGAGCACTAAAGAGCATCAAAACTATATAACCTTGCCTGGCAGGCATGGCTCAGTGGTTGAGTGTAGACCTATGAACCAGGTCACGATTTGATTCTCGGTTGGGGCACATGCCGGGGTTCAGGCACGATCCCCAGTGTGGGGCGTGCAGGAGGCAGCCAATCAATGATTCTCTCCCATCATTGATGTTTCCATCTCTCTCTCTCCCTCTCCCTTCCTCTCTGAAATAAACAAAAATATATTTTAAAAAAAGCAAAACTATGTAATCTTTAATGATAATAGGATCGTGCCACTGATGGTGACTGCTATCTATGTGTATAGTTATGGCTATCAATGGGAACAAAATGAGCAATAATTTCCACACTGTGTTCTCATGATTATGTATTTTTATTCAATAATAATTTTCAATAAACTCCAACATAATGAACACCAAGGTAAGGGACTGATAGAGATGGGATTCCATTCATTCCTTCAACAAATATTTATTGATAAATACACCAGGTATCATTCCTAAATGCTGGGGATACATTGATGAACAAGATAGACCAGTGGTCGGCAACCTCATTAGTCAACAGCGCCAAATATCAACAGTACAACGATTAAAATTTCTTTTGAGAGCCGAAAACCGACCTCTGCCCGTGAGCCAAGAAGTTTCAATCGCACTGTACGTGTGAGGCTGCAAGTGGTATTTTGTAGAAGAGCCACATTCAAGGAGCCAAAGAGCCGCATGTGCCAACGGTTTGCCAACCACTGAATAGACAAGTTCTCAGCTCTCATGGAACTTGTATTCTTTTTTATTTTTTGGTATTGATTTCAGAGAGGAAGGGAGAGATAGAACATCAATAATGAGAGAATCATCAATCAGCTATCTCCCATATGCCCCCTACTCGGGATCAAGCCACAACCCGGGCATTCACCCTTGACCAGAATAGAACCCAGGACCCTTCAAGCCATAGGCCAATGCTCTATTCACTGAGCCAAACTTGTATTCTCATGGTACTTGAATCCAGGTCCCATCAGAATACAATTTTACTCCCAAGTTATTTTTATTTACTATGATGCAATGAGACTATAGCCACAAAATTAAAAATACTGATATGGCCCTGGCAGGTTTGGCTCAGTAAATGAAGCATCGGCCTGCGGACTGAAGGATCCTGGGTTCAATTCTGGTCAAGGGCACATATCCAGGTTGTGGACCTGATCCCCATTAGGGGGCATGCAGGAGGAAGTCTATCAGTGATTCTCTCCCATCATTGATGTTTCTCTCTCTCCTCCCTTTTTCTCTGAAATCAGTAGGAATATATTTTTTAAAACACTGATATGGTGGAAAAGAGAGATTAGGCACTGAAATCATGCCCTTTGAAAACAAGGAGCCCCAAAACAGGTTCCAGCAAGGAGAAAAGACAATTACCTTGACACACTTCACATTTATTCCTGGACATACGAACTTTTTCCAGAGAAGAATGGCTTTGCTCTCCCCACAAGTTATGGGATAAGCAATTTCCATATCCTCGTTTGCTTCTATAGTGCTTGCATCTGAAAACGGAAAAAATACCAGTGATTTATTGAACACTCTTTCCCAAAGCTTAATTCAAAATCTTTAGTCTCCTGGTTCCCTTCAGGGGTTAACAGTTTACATTGGCTGGTATTGTTTAAAAAGTCCTCTGGAAAAAGTTAGGCATAACAACTGTCTTACCGAACTTCCATTATGCACCAGACACTGTGGTATAAGCTTTGATGTGCTTATCTTTTTTAGTTCTTGCAACAACCCTGGAAGATAGTGATCGTTTTCTATGTTTTACATATCTGTAATGTGGGACTCCAAAGGTAAAGTGACTTTCTCAAGAATACAGTTAAGAAAGGAAAAAGTAGCCAAGACCAGTTTGGCTCAGTGGATAGAGCGTCGGCCTATGGACTGAAAGGTCCCAGGTTCAATTCCGGTCAAGGGCATGTACCTTAGTTGCGGGCACATCCCCCAGCACGGGGTATGCAAGAGGCAGCTGATCGATGTTTCTCTCTCATCAATGTTTCTGACTTTCTATCCCTCTCCTTTCCTCTATAAAAAATCAATAAAATATATATTTTTTTTAATTGAAAAAAAAAAAAAGAAAGAAATGAAAAAGTAGCCAAAACCGGTTTGGCTCAGTGGATAGAGCGTCAGCCTGCGGACTGAAGGGTCCCAGGTTCGATTCTGGTCAAGGGCATGTACCATGGCTGTGGGCGCATCCCCAGCACGGGGTGTACACGAGGCAACTGATCGATGTTTCTCTCTCACTGATGTTTCTGACTTTCTATCCCTCTCCCTTCCTCTGTGAAAAATCAATAAAATATATTTTTTAAAAAAAGAAATGAGAAAGTAGGCTCCAAACTTAGGTTTGCCTAATTTCAAAATTTCTTTCCACTGACTGCCTTCCACTAAACACCTTATCAGTCTTCATCAGCAACTTCCCTACTGACAAGAATCAACCTTGAGGCTCCAATTTCTTCGTGGGATTTTTATAGATGAAAAATCTTTTTGCTTGACCGGCGTGGATCAGTGGTTGAGCCTTGACCTATGACCCAGGTCATGGTTTGATTTCTGGTTGAGGCAGATGCCTGGGTTGCAGGCTGGATCCCGAGTGGGGGATGTGCAGGAGGCAACCAATCAATGATTCTCTCTTATTATTGATGTTCTATCTCTCTCCCTCTTCTTTCCTCTCTGAAATCTATAAAAAGTTTTTTAAAAAATATTTTTAGCAACCCTAGCAAATTGATGTTAAACAATCAACTGACTAGCCTTAGCACCTTAGTCAGTGGTGTCCCTAGATGTTCCAATCTCACACTGACAGCTGCAGCATTGATAGCCACACTGGGTAGGGTGAAAATGCACAAAGTCAAGAAATCTCAGCTAAGGAAACTAAGGTCAAATGTACTAGAATAACAAAAAGACTCACCAATCCCTTCTTCAATTTTGTGTATCGTATGAGTTTCTACTGCCACAACTGCTGTGTTGTTCTCGGATCCGGCTTCATAAATCCTGTTGTAAAAGTGTCCATCGATAAACAAACTACATAAATCATGAAAAAATTAATATTCACAGCATGGGGGTTAAGAAATTTCTTTTAACCTACCTCAAAAGGACTAAATAAATATACTTTACAACTGTATGTTAGTGCTTTGACTAGTTCCCCATGTTTTTAAGCTCTAAGCTGCCCATGGCTGCTTAGCAGTTACTACCATGGAAATGAATTAACTTTCTTCCCCTCAAAGTGAAGTTCCTCTTGCTACTTATTTGTACCACTCTTCCCTTCATAACCTTACAACCTCATGACAGCCCAGACCGTGTGACTCAGTGTTGAGTGTCAACCCATGAACCAAGAGATCACTGGTTTGATTCCCAGTAAGGGCACATGCCTGGATTGTGGGTTCCCAGTAGGGGACATGCAGGAGGCAGTTGATCAATGTTCCTCTTATTGATGTTTCTATCTCTCTATTCCTCTCCCTTCCTCTCTCTCTAAAATAATCAATAAAAAAATAAATTAAAAAGAAACACTCATGAGATAAAGTGTTGCTTCAAGTATAATAAGGTTAAGTCAGTAAAAAAATTATTCTAAGAAGAATAAAAAGTAATGCTGCTGGACAGTTCAAAAAGCAAATGTTGAGCCGAGACCGGTTTGGCTCAGTGGATGGAGCGTCGGACTGCGGACTGAAGGGTCCCCGGTTCGATTCCGGTCAAGGGCATGTACCTTGGCTGCGGGCACATCCCCAGTGAGGGGCGTGCAGGGGGCAGCTGATCGATGTCTCTCTCTCATCGATGTTTCTGACTTTCTATCCCTCTTCCTTCTGCTCTGTGAAGAATCAATAAAATGTTTTTTTTTTAATCAAATGTTGAGCATAGAAGTTGATGGCTCTTGTTGGAATCTATGCACTGAAGCATTTTTAAGCACTTTAGCATTTTTTAAAGCACCATAACCAAACTATTTTTTTTCTTTTTCTTTTTTCACCTGTATCATACTGGAGTGACTGCTTTAATTTCTGAATCATCAATTAATGTAACCCAGGGATACTGATGGCCTTGATACATAATTTAGTCTTATCATCATTCCACAAAGTATGGAATTCAGGGCTTTGGGGGCATCATCTGACTCATTTCTTTTTACCATAATGGTTCCTGCTACAATGTCATAGGCTGTTTGATTATGCTGCAAAAACAGCAGTGTGATGAAAGCAGGGTAAAAAGAAGCAATAGAAAAATTCTTGGTCAATGCTCGTATAGTGGACGTTGTACTGCTAACATTTGAAGAAGTAATCACTAAAACCCGACTTGGTGCAATAAGCACTGACGTGTCACATGTCATAACTGGAAGCCCCAGCAAGAACTGCCCTAGGGTAGCTCCGCCTGCTCCCCAAATGCAAATTATCTCATAGAAACAAACTAGTAATCTGTATATAAGAACCACAACCATCATTTTCTACAGGTCTTCCACTGATGTGTCTTCATCTATTTCTTCTATTATATAACTCATAGCAAACTTTATTCCACAGAGGTGCATAATGCTTAAGACAATAGTTGCTTTTTTAAAGAAGAGAATGAAGAAATCCACCCATCTCTGCCGTAAACCTGTGGACCAAGGATGAAATAACATACTCTCTGCCTGCCTGGCGTTCGGTCTCACTCAGGGTTCGAGAAGGGGCGGCAGACCCCCACCCTCGTTACTGAGGTGGCCTGCATGGTCCTCTGAACGTGAGGAGCCCGGAGTCCCAGGCCTGGGACTGGAGCAGGAGAAGCGCTGCCGGAAGCCGCTCCTGGTTAAGGCCCCAGGGCCTTGGTGAAGTAGAAGGGACTGTAGTAGCCCAGCTGTAGGGCCTGCAGCGTCCTGGCCTAGGGGGCACGCCCTCCCAACCCCCTAAGGGGTAGCCCAGCCGGGGCAGCTGCAGACTGCAGTAGGCTGGGAAGGCGGCCAGGCAGTTGTGCCAGGTGAAGTAGCCGCCGTAGGACTGCCACAGCCGCTCCTGCACCTGCTGGGGGTACACGGACTTCCGCAACCCCACACCGGGTCGGGTGGGACGCCGCCTCCTCGTGCATCCGGGATCGCGGGGGGGGGGGGGGGGGGGGGGGGGGGGGGCTCCGACTCCCCTGCGGCCACCGCAGGGGCCCATAACCAAACTATTGACATGAGCATAGTAAAAAAAAAAAAAAAAAAAAAAAAAAAAGTAAGAGCTAGGCTATGCCCAAAGTGACTGGCAATGACTAGAAGTACTACTTAGGGGAAGTGTCTTTCTAAAATGTTTCTACCTTCTAAGAAATGGGCTCAAAATTACCTAATACAATACAGCAATAGCCTTTAATTTCTATAATAAACCTGATGTGTTAATTATTACATCTTGTTACCTAATAGCACCTCCTGAATAATCTCCTTTTCATCAGTGATTACCCAGCCCACAGTTACACCTTTAACACAGACCTCCCTTCTGAATTTCACACCAGAAGTTAACTGATAAGTGAATAAATACATCTGGATGTCCCATAGGACTTTGTTCAATTCATTATGTCTAAAACAAGCAAGTTCTCTTCCCTCTCTCACCTCCCAAACTACTCTTCTTCCTATACCACCTATCCAGAACACCAGAGCCTAACACAGAAGCCTGGAAATTGCATTAGATTCCTCCCTTTCCTCCTCTTCAACTCCCACAGGGCCAGTCACCAAATCCTGCCAGATGCATCTTTAACACTAGTCATTCTCCCTATCTCTGCTTCTACTGACACTGCATTCAGGCTGCATAATTGTTAGGCCGAACATCTCTCCTTGCAGCTACCTGATCTTCCATATTCCCACCAGCATAATCATGTCACCCTCTCCTCAAAACCTTTCAAGAGCCCTTGCCAAGTTTTGCTCAGTGGATAGAGTACTGGCCTGAGGACCAAAAAATCCCAGGTTCAATTCTGGTCAAGGGCACATGCCTGGGTAGCAGGCTTGATCCCCAGTAGAGGGCGTGTAGGAGGCAGCCAATCAATTATTCTCTCTCGTCATTGATGTTTCTATCACTTTCTCTCTGAAATCAATAAACATATGTATCTATTTTAAAAGTTACATGTGGGAGTATTTTAAAGCCAATCTAGTGTTATTCTGTTGGGTTTTTTTTTTGGGGGGGGGGGTGTTTTATTTTACTTTATAGAGAGGAATAGGGAGAGAGAGAGAAAGAGAGAGTAGGGAGAAATAGAGTAGGGGGGGAAGGGAAAGAAACATCAATTGGTTGCCTATCATAGGCATCCCACCAGTGATTGAACCTGAAGCCTACGTATGTGCCCTAACCAGGAATTGAACATAAAAGCTTTTGGTGTATGGGAGGGATGCTCCAACCGAGCTACCTGGCTAGGACTAGTGCTATTCTGAAAGAATAGTCTTAGACACTATGTTAGGTTCTACGTATTTCTATAGACTATTATCAGACACTCCACTTTTGCTTCATAATCTACTTTTGAAAATGAAAATATGTATATAATGAATATTTGGAAAAGCATAAAATGTGATATTTGCAAAAGGTAAAAATGACATAAAAGTTATTTATATAAAAATTAAAAATATTTATATAAAATCTCTAATCATTTCTTGCCTTTTGTAAATAGTCTTTATCAATATATTCCCAAAAATTCTTTCCTTCATATTTGAACCTGAAGCCAACTAGGTTAAGAGTAATTGAGGCTGAAGACTAATACCTGATGATTTCCTTCTTTGTCTCAAGAGTATTAAACTTATGAGACCTGTACTTCTTATCACTAGTATCAGTATATTTCTTCCCCACTCATCTTTATAAAATAGAGCTAAAAAACAATAAATATTCAAATAATTAAAAACACAATTCGAGAAATCAACTGAGCATCAATTGTCGGACTTTTCAAAATGCAGTACCTCAGATGTATATTCACAAAACTCATATACTAAAATTCAGTATAAACAGTGCATTGGGAGTTAATATATGTTATACAAAGATGCCTATCTGTTCAAGCAGAAAAGGCAATATAATTTGGAAAATAAGACTGACAAAAAGAAAAAAAGTGGAACTAAATCTTCAAATGAATTAAGTCTCTAAGCAGTAGAGAAGCTTTTTCTGTCATTAATAGGAATAAGACAAGTGATAACTGGAGCACTTTTTAAATTATAAGAATTTATTTGAACCTGGCTGGAATGTCTTAGTGATTGAGCATCAACCTATGAACTAGGGGTCACAGTTCAATTCCTGGTCTGGGTATATACCGAGGTTGCAGGCTTGATCCCCAGTAGGTGGTGTGCAGGAAGCAGCCGATCAATAATTCTCTCTCATCATTGATGTTTCCTATTCTCTCTTCCTCTTCCTTCCTCTCTGAAATCAATGAAAAATGTAATATGTAAAGAATTTATTTGAGCCAAACTGACAACATGCTGGAGAGCAAGATCTCAAATGTTCCTTGGAGCACTTTGGAGAGATAGAAGAAATAATGACTCCATATGAAAAATAAAGCTGGCTACAACTAAAGGACCTACTCTTTAAGTCTTCATCATGTACCAAAGAGTAACCACTACTAGTATGTATATGTGTAACAAATGAAATTCCCACAAAAGAGAATTTGGATAAGCATACATAATCTGTTGGTACCAAGAAAAATTTAAACCACTTTATTATCTCTATGTCAGGAATATGTATAAACTTTCCTTTATCGATCCTAGAATATTTCCTCATGCTTAACAATATTCAGAAATGTCAGCAAACTATAGTTCTATTTTTAAAACTAAAAAGTCTTTATCTTACAGATACATACTAATGTCTGGGATTTGCTTTTAAAAAACTCAGAAGTAGAGAGAGAACCAAGATGGCAGCATAGGTAAAACACCTATCTTGCTGTCATACTCTACAATTTTAATACTACAACTTAACGAAAGAACAAACACCTTCCAGAATCACCAGAAAGCTCGCCGAGTGAAAATTCCACAAATAAAAGTGAAGATAAGACACTGTGACTCGGAGGAGCGGCGGTGGACAGCGTTGAAAGATTCGCGTGGAGAGAGGTTTGGAGCGTGCGCCAGCGGAGAGGGCGGGCGGCTGAAAACCGGCCAGTTTTCCCGAATGGGGAGACAAAGACATCCCACTGGACTGATTCTCCAGCTTTGGGGGAAGTCCAGGGAACCCACTATCATATGGGGTGAAATCTGGACAGTGGGAGGGCATGCCGAAACTCGGGTGCTGCAGGGTCTCCCGGCTTGTGGAGAAGGCAGCTTGCGTGAACAGCTCAGCTGCATGACCGTGCAGAGAGCGCTCGGCGACTCGCTCTCTCATTCGGAAAACCGTCAGTCTGCTTTGTTTTATGACCCTGGGTGAGACATTGGGCGTGCAGATTCATTTGGGGAGAGTCTGAATTCCCCGGCAGCTGGTGGAGCTCCGCAGCTGCTCTCCCTCAGAGGTGCTGGCGGCCATTGCCCCCGGCTCAGAGTCCCTGGGGCCCCATAGGCCGGAGCTAATGCTGTCTGCTTGGCCCGGAGACTCTGCCCATCCAACCTGAATGCAGCTGAACTTCACAGACAATTGGCCTGGAGGTCAACCTCTCCAAGTGCTAACAACGATTAACCTGAGCTTAACTTCAGCAAGACTGTGCAACCCATATCCACCTCAGGTAACTGGGGAGATTGAGCCACTGTCCCTAGTAGGAAGTCTACCACACAAAGCTAATTGACCAACTCAGGGAAGCAGCCACCATGCAGAGACATGGGAAGAAATCAGATGTGAAAGAAATGGAGGAAAAAAACGACTGGACATGGAATTCAAAACCAGGGTTACAGGGCTTTTCAAGAGGCTCCAACAAAAGGTGGAGACCTATAAGGAAATAAGCAAGACCGACAAGGAAATGAATGAGTCTTACAAGGAAATGAACAAGACCCTCAAGAATATGAAGGAGACCTGCAAGGAAATGATCAAGACCAACGTGGAAATGAAGGAGACCCTCAAGGATATAAAGGAGACTCTCAAGGATATGAAAAAGGACCAATCAGAAATTAAGCATACACTGACTGAAATAAAAAATATTATACAAAGACCTAAAAGTGCTCTGGAGCACCCCAAGAACCAAGTTAAAGATTTGAAATACAAAGAGGGAAAATCCACTCAGCTGAAAAAGCAAGAAACCAAAAGAATCCAAAAAATTGAAGATAGTGTAAGGGACCTCTGGGACAACCTCAAGCATACCAACATCTGAATTATAGGGTTGCCAGAAAAAGAGAGAGAGCAAGACAATGAAAACCTATTTGAAGAAATAGTGACCGAAAACTTCCCACACCTGGTGAAAGAAATTGACTTAGGAGTCCAAGAAGCGCACCGAACCCCAATATATAGGAACCCTAAGAGGACCACACCAAGGCACATCATAATTAAAATGCCAAGAGCAAAAGACAAAGAGAGAATATTAAAAGCAGCAAGAGAGAAACAGTTGGTTACCTATAAGGGAGCACCCATACAATTGTCAGTGGATTTCTCAACAGAAACGATGCAGGCCAGATGGGAGTGGCAAGAAATATTCAAAGTGATGAACAGCAAGAATCTACAACCAAGATTACTCTATCCAGCAAAGCTATCATGCAGAATTGAAGGCCAGATGAAGTGCTTTGCAGATAAGAAAAAGCTAAAGGAGTTCATCACCACCAAACCAATATTATATGAAATGCTGAAAGATATTCTTTAAGAAGAGGAAGAAGAAAAAGATAAAAGTGTAAATTAGGAACAACAAATACACATCTATCAACAAATGAATCTAAAAATCAAGTAAATTAATAAGCTGATGAACAGGATAAACTGGTGAATGTAACAGAATCACAGATATAGAGACAGAATGGACTGACAACTCTTGGGGAGAAAGGGGGTGTGGGAAGTGCAGCAAGAGACTGGACAAAAATCATGCAACTATGGGAGAGGACAGTGGAGGGGGGTGAGGGCGGAGGGTGGGATGGGTACCAGGTGGAGGGGAACTATACGGGGGGAAAAAAAGGGAATAATGTAATTAATAAACTGAACAATAAAGATTTTAAAAAAGAAGAAAATAAATAAATAAATAAATAAATAACTCAGAAGTAGGTAGATGTAGAGATGAATAAGACTGGCCATGTGTTGATGATTGTTGAAATTGGGTGATGGGGGCTTTTACTATAGTTCTTTATTTTTGTATAAATTTGAAATTTTCTATACTAAAATGCTTTTAAAATTACCAAGAGAGGTTGATTGTCTTTTCCAGAAGTGTTTAAGACAAGGTATACTAATTAGTTGATTAGGATTGGGTTTTATGTTTGCCCAAGAAGATTTTAAGTCATATGAAGAATCTTTCATATATTTCCCAAGATAAAATTACTATGCCTCCTTTCTCTCTGTAGATGCAATTCTTTTTTTTAATGCAATTCTTATTTAACCTTCAAGACCATAGACAATTTTTCAAAAGTTATTTCTTTAAATTCATAGTGGTTCCCTAAATTGAAAGCACTTTCTAACCATGCCAATCAGCACTTCTTAGATTTTGCCATGTAAGTGACCTCTTTATCTACATACTAGAGGCCCAGTGTATAAAATTCGTGCATGGGTAGAGTCCCTAGGCCTGGCTGATGATCAGGGCCAATCAGGGCCTTCCTTCCCCGCCCCCCCCCCCCCCCCCCGCTGCTAGCTGCCGACTGTGGCCTTCCTTCAGTCCGTGCCACCCCCTGGTGGTGAGCACAAATCATAGCAAGCAGTCGAACTCCCAGTCAGCAAACTCCCAAGAGGACAATTTGCATATTAGTCTTTTATTATCCTATATAATAAAAAGGCTAATATGCAAATCAATGAAATGACAGAACAAATGGTCAGTGGGGAACGGGGCAGGCGGCACCAGGCCAGCCAAGGTGGGTGCCAGCGGGCAGAGGGAGGGGATGGCAATGGGAGGGGGGCAGTGACCGGCCCCCCTGGCCCACCTGTCACCTCCCACAGAGGGAGGCCAGACTGTGGTTTAGACCTGCTCCCCACACTGTCAGTTAGACATCCCCCAAGGGCTCCTGGACTGCAAGAGGGTGCAGGAGGGCTGAGGGGACCCCCTACCCCAACCCAGTGCATTAATTTTCATGCACCGGGCCTCTAGTATACTAGAAGCCCAGTGCATGAAATTCATGCATGGAGGGGGGATGTCCCTCAGCCCAGCCTGCACCCTCTCCAATATGGGATCCCTCAAGGGATGGTCAACTGCCTGTTTACAGGGATCGGGCCATGGGGGTATGGCCAGCCTGGGTGAGGGGCTGATGGGTGTTTGCAGCCTGGCCACATACCCCAGCAACCCAAGCTCCCAGCCCCTCCTTTCTATCTTGTGTCTTTTTTGTTTTTCAGCGCCTATTTGAGTGCAGGCCAGGGCCTGCTGGAAGCAGGTATCTGGGATTTATTTATCTTCTATAATTGAAACTTTGTAGCCTTCAGTGGAGGCCAAAGCCGGCCAGGGCAGACAGAAAGCTTGGCTCCCTCCATCATGGGGGGCAACCCAAGCCTCCTGCTCACTCCAGCCTCATGGCTGCTGCTATCTTTGTCTTAATTTGCATACTCACTCCTGACTGGCTGGTGAGTGTAGTGGAGTGATGGTCATTTGCATGTTTCTTTTATTAGTGTAGACTAGAGAACCAGTGCATGACATTCCTGCACTGGGGCAGGAGGGGGGTACCCTCAGCCCAGCCTGCTCTCTCTTACAGTCTGGAACCCCTTGGGGGATGTCTGCCGCTGCACTCCCCAGCCATGAGCCCAGCTTCTAGCTGAGTGGTGTGCCCCCTGTGGGAGCATATTGACCACCAAGAGGAAGATCCTATGTTGAGCATCTGCTCTCTGTTGGTCAGTGCGTATCATAGTGACAGGTCATTCCACCATTTGGTCTATTTGCTTATTAGCCTTTTATTATCTAGGATAGAATATGTATTTTTGGTTTGCACAGCTAGATTGCAAGCTCTATCGTAATGGTAACAATGTGCTATATTTCTTCCAACACCTTTAGAATACATTGTATAAAAGTAGGTAGTTAATGCCATTTGACTCAGTGATCCCACTTCTAGGAATATATCCTAAGAAGCCTGAAACACCAATCAGAAAAAATATATGCACCACTTTGTTTACAGCAGTGTTATTTACAATAGCTAAGATCTGGAAACAGCCAAGTGCCCATCAATAGAAAACTATGCAGCTTTAAAAAAAAAAAAAAAAAAAAAGGATTTCTTATCCTTTGAGACAGCATGGAGGGACCTGGAGAGAACTTTGCTAAGTGAAACAGGTCCATCAGAGAAAGGTAAGTATCATGTGATTTCATTTATATGTGGACTCTAATGAACAAAATAAACTGACGGACAAAACAGATCCAGAGACATTGAAGCATGCAACAGACTGACGTATTTCTGAGGGAATTGGAGTGGGGAGAGATTAATCAAAGAACTTATATACATACTAGAAGCCCAGTGCATAAAATTCATCCATGGGGGTAGGGACGTCCCTCAGCCTGGCTGGCGTCATCTCACAATCCAGGACACTTCAGGGGATGTCAGGCCTAAACCAGAAGTCGGACATCCCTCTTGCAATCCGGGACGCTGCATGCACTAGTGACCATACTTTCATACAGGTCAAAGGCATCTTACTGTTGTATGGGCAGCTACATTTTTTTGCCCTGATTATAAAAAGTAGTACATAACATGATCCTTCTGAGGCATTAGTACTATTTTCCCCATCTTAGGGTGGAAAAATTGAAGCAGAGAGAAGTTAAGTAATGGGTTTTGTCACACAGTTATAAGTATCAGAATCAGGGCTGACCACATAATGTGCAAGCCAGAGTCCATGTATGTCATTACACTGCATCATCCTGTTTTTTCAGTGTTAGAGTAGCCTTGCCAAGTTTTAATTTTTAAATCTAAGAGACTGTTCCCAATATATAGTGTAGGGTTCCTAGGCCTGGCTGGTGATCAGGGCCATCTGTGGGGAGACCAGTAGGTGGGGCAATTGGGAGGGCTCCTGCTGGCACCTGCCTTGGATGGGCGGCTTGGTGCCATCTGCTCACCCGCGCTGACCCCGATCACTGCAGCCAGTCACCTCCCTCTGGGGGGAAGGGAGGGAGACATTCATTTGATGGTCAGTGCATGTCATAGTAACCCGTCGTTCTACCAGTTGTTTCACCATTCAGTCAATTTGCATATTAGGATTTTATTATATAGGATATGCATATATATATAACCCATGGACACAGGGTGAATACCTGGGGAGGGAGAGAGTCAATGTGGGGGAAAGAGGATACCTGTAATACTTTCAACAATAAAGATAAATTTTTAACAATAAAGATAAAAAAGCACACACACTCACACACAAAAGATTAGATAATTAATTTTTTTTATCGATTAAACTTGAAATTTGTCCAAAGAGCTTCTAATATAAATACTTTTATAGTTGCCTTGCCTAATCTCCTCTGACTCTAACTAGACTGTCTTTTGGTAAACATGTACCAGAGCCCTGTGCTAAATAATGTGAATAAATAAAATGAGGGAGCCATGTAACCTATCCTCAGAAAGCTAACAGTGGAAAAGAGGGGAAAAGACATGGAAATAGCTAATTTTAGTAAGTACTGAAATGACAAATATAGCACTTAATACATTGTTATAGAGATGAAAATTTGGCCAACTCTGAGATTAATGTTGAATGTTCTATTGTGCTAAACAAGCATAAAGTTATACTTTCCCCACTCTTCAAACTGCTCCAATTTTTCAGAATATCCAAATCCTTAGTCACTTACCCTTGTTGCACAGGCTGTAACTGCAAAATCACTTGGGTTTTAGTGTCTTCAGGGTTCTCCCCATCATTTCCTTCAGTGGGTACCACAACCACATCCCCCACTGGGACACTAACTTCTGCATTAGCCATCTTTCACATGAAGTCAGGTAGCTGAAGCTGCTGTCAGAAACAAGAAGCACCAGTAACTTCATCTGGTTTGAAAATATGGCAACCATAGGAAAGGAACACCAAGATAACTACCAAATCCAAGGGCACTGTGGAGATCAAGGTCCTCTGAAAAGGATGGAAACATGATATGATGCTGACATAGGCTCTGCTCATTCTAGAAATGTCTGAGTATTCAGTTGCTGTTACAGGCTTTCTTAAGTATGAATGATTCATTCAATGGTGTGCTCTATCAGCTCTACAAGCTCCTAAGAACCAATGGTACATATCACTTTCTAACTCCATGTTTAGTGACCTTTTAAGTTGATAACTTAAAATCAGTGATGCTGGAAGTATATACACCACAGAAATTGGCAAGCACTACAAATCAGTGTGTTTTTCCTAGAGAGCTGGTTCTTAGCACATCACTAGCTCTATCCCAAACCAGCTAGGGCAGGAATCTATTTTCTTTGCAACCAGCCATTATACTTCAAGTGCTCTGTCTTTTGTGAGTACTCAATAAGTATCTGCTGCCCTAGCCTCATGGTCGGCAAACTGCAGCTTGCAAGCCACCAGCAGCTCTTTGGCCCCTTGAGTGTGGCTCTTCCACAAAATACCATGTCCTGGGTGAGTCTATTTAGAAAAAGTGGCGTTAGAAGAAGTTTAAAAAAAAATTGGCTCTCAAAAGAAATTTCAGCTGAAACCGGTTTGGCTCAGTG
Organism: Antrozous pallidus; assembly: GCA_027563665.1. Classification (NCBI taxonomy): domain Eukaryota; kingdom Metazoa; phylum Chordata; class Mammalia; order Chiroptera; family Vespertilionidae; genus Antrozous; species Antrozous pallidus. The sequence continues at coordinate 194,701,500 of CM050508.1, forward strand.
GATAGAGTGTCGGCCTGCGGACTGAAAGGTCCCAGGTTCGATTCCGGTCAAGGGCATGTACCTTGGCTGCGGGCACATCCCTAGTGGGGAGTGTGCAAGAGGCAGCTGATGGATGTTTCTCTCTCATCGATGTTTCTGACTTTCTATCCTTCTCCCTTTCTGTGAAAAATCAATAAAATATATATATATATATTTTAATTTCTATTGTTGTACTGTTGATATTTGGCTCTATTAACTAATGAGTTCACTGGTCGGCAAATTTTTTAAACTTAAACTTCTTCTAACACCATTTCTTCAAAATAGACTTGCCCAGGCCATGGTATTTTATGGAAGAGCCACACTCAAGGGGCCAAAGAGCCGCCTGTGGCTCTCGAACCATAGTTTGCCAACCACAGCCCTAGCTGATTTGGCTCAGTAGATACAGTGTCAGCCTGCAGACTGAAAGTCCCGAGTTTGATTTCGGTCAAGGGCACATGCCTGAGTTGTGAGTTTGATCCCCAATAAGGGGTATGCAGGAGGCAGCCAATCAATGATTCTCTATCATTGATGCTTCTTTCTCTCTCTCCCTATCACTTCCTCTCTAAAATCAATAAAAATGTTTTTTAAAAAATAAGTATCTGCTGACTAACTGAACTAAGCTTATAGGAAGAAAAAGGTAACTTTTTGTGTGTAGTTGTTTAATAAATGCTAAATCCAATTTTATGAACTCTAGAACATTTTTTTTTTTTTTGGTGCCCTCTCTGAAGCTAGAACTTCTTAATATTTTTCTGCCTCAGACTGAATGGAGAAATAATCTCACCTGACATCTCCCTTGCAGAGCTGTTGAGAAAACCAGTGTCCTGCACCATTTGTTTCTCAACTTTAAAGTAACTCAAAGCATTGTCCCAGCCTTAATGAAAACTCATATAGAGGGCCACAGGATATTCATATTCTGCAGTTAGTCTTCACAGTTAAAAAGGAAGGAGACAGTAACTTAAGAGAATAAATAAAAGGAGTATATTAGACACATATGTGAGGATGACTAGGGCTATGCTGAATGGATAGGCACACAATGGATGCAAGTTTGAATATGTAACTGGTAGTCAGATGATCGAAACTTATTTCAGTTCTGCCACAACCTTTGTTTGCCTGTAACACACATACTTAAGCATGGTACTCAAAATACTTTTGGCCCCAAAATACTTTTCCAGTCTTATCTGTAACTCTAATACCCTAAGAATCTTAAATTCCAGCCATACCAACAACCTACTGTATTCTGAATATATATGAACTTCAGGTTCTTGTACTTTGTTATTCCTTAAGTCCAAAACACCTTTCTCCCTTTCAGACCCAGCTGAAAGCCCACTCCTCTACATAGTCATGGACAAACCATTTCTTTTCTGCAGTGCTCCAATACTTGGTTTGTAGCTCTCCTCTAGTGTTTACCACCCTATGCCATCTATTGCAGTTAATTGAATGGGTATCTATACTCATAACTATACTGTACTGTCAGGACACAGGCTGTTTATATAAAAATAATTTTCTCTCTCACAGACCTGCTCATCATAGACACTGACATAGATTAATTCAATCAATGTATTTGACCTACTTTTGTATTTGAAAATTCCGCATATCTGACTTACACTTTTGCCCTTTATGATCTCACATTCAACTTTTATACCTGAATTTTATACCTTCTATATCCAACAGTATCCTAAAATATCTTTTGGCACCTTAAACTTGCTCCTATTTCCTGCCTCAGTAAATGGCGCTAGCCTCCACCCAATTCTCCAATCAGAAACTAAGGAGTTATTTTTGACTCTTCTCTAAAACTAATCAACCAATAAATCCTGTTCATTTATCATATATATATATATATATATATATATATATATAAATTTTTTAACCATTTCCCATTCTCCACCTGTGCTGCCAACACCATATTCTGAGTCACCACTTGTTAGCCTCATTTTTCATAGTTCTTCCTCTCACAATATGGGTTCCTATCATTGAATTTTTCCCAACTTCTCAAACATACCATATTTTCTCACCTGAGCCTTCACACTTGTTTCCTCTACCCGGAATTCTTTTTTTTTCTCCCTCTTTGGCTAGCCACTGCTAAATTTGTGTGACTTATTTAAAACATCACTTCCTTGGAAAGACTTTTAGTGACTTCCTTTACTAGATCTGAGCTTGTGTTCTTGCTCCCTCAGTGCCTGCAGCACCCTTGTCACAACCATCATCCCACTTTGTCAGTCTCTCTCCACCAGACAGCATCCTGGGAGAACAAGGATTGCTTTTCTTTTTCAACAGCTTCCCTGTGCCTACCGTTTTCCCAAAAGTAAGACATCTCCCGAAAATAAGACCTACTCGCTGTAATAGGCATCACCCCGAAAATAAAATCTAGCGCATCCTTGGGAACAAAAATTAATATATAAGACACTGTCTTATTTTCGGGGAAACAGGGTAGCTCAGTGCTCAGGACACAGGAGTATAGTAGTTTTCAAATATCAGTCTTCTATCTATAAAACTCCTACCTAAAACTTTCTAAGGAAATCTGGCACATAGCAGGTATGTAATACATTTTTAACCTAAAAGACTTGTAGAATTTTCTATATTTCTAACTTAGGGAATATAAATTTGCTTAGGCAGCTAGCCTAAGCTGTCTGGCTTATTGCCCCATCATTATGGCTAGTTCACCAAATATTTACTAAGTTTCTACTCCACATCAGCATAGAGTTAGGCGCCTTGGACATGAAAAGAGATATATCGGCTCTTAAGGAACTACAAAAGGGAAAGAGATGCATGACACTGTCATATACTAAAGGAAAAAAGTAACTGATTTATGCACTTCTGTAAATCAAAGCTTTAAAACAAGAGAAGAGAATCAATGGACTAGTGTGGCTGGCTTCTGGCAGTAGAACCAAAGCAATTAGGCTACGTGAATCTAGAAAAAGCCAAAAAGGAAGATGATGAAGTATATACATACTGCCAAGCCCTGGAATTGAACCAATAATATATTCAAAGTTTAAAGTATAAAAATGTAGGATAAATTAAAATAATCACAGCTAGCCCTAGCTGATTTGGCTCAATGGATAGAGCATTGGCCTGCAGACTGAAGGGTCCTGGGTTCAATTCCGGTCAAGGGCACATGCCTGGCAGCTCAATCCCCAGTAGGGGGCATGCAGGAGGCAGCCAATCAATGATTTTCATCATTGATGTTTCTGTCTCTGTCTTCCTCTCTAAAGTCAATAAAAATATTTTTTTTAAAAGATATATATATTTTTTTTAAATCACTGCCGCCGAGACCGGTTTGGCTCAGTGGATAGAGCGTCGGACTGCGGAATGAAGGGTCCTGGGTTCAATTCCGGCAAGGGCATGTACCTTGGCTGCGGGCACATCCCCAGTGGGGGGCGTGCAAGAGGCAGCTGATCGATGTCTCTCTCTCATTGATGTTTCTGACTTTCTATCCCTCTCCCTTCTGCTCTGTAAAAAATCAATAAAATATATTTTTTAAAAATCACTGCTAACATTTGCTGAACACGTTTGTTGTCAAGCACTATTCTATTACTATTACATAGTTAATAAATTTAAAAGATGTAATATCTTACTATTATTAAACTTACAGAATTTATTATCCCAAAAAGGTAACTTAAATTTTTTTTTAATTAATAGTTTAGGTGAATTAATGGGTTAAAGAAGAATTAGGACACTTCTAATTTCAACCTTCTATCCTATGGTTGAGCCCTCCCTATAACAGAGTAAGTGGTTGACTAACAACTTAATACTTTCCTCAATAGAAACTCATACTTTATTCCTTACCCCTACCCACACCTTGGCACTCAAGAGGAATGTTCTGGCTGCTTCTCTAACTTTCTGAGAGTTTATCAAAGAGGATAATTATAATTATCCATGAAGTGTCCGTCAGAGACACAGGTCTGATTCAGTCAACATGGCATTCTTTAAAGAACTATGTTGGCATTCTTTAGAGAAGCTAGTTTGGGCTCACTCTATTACTGTAAATACCATATTCCTAGCAAGTAACCCGAAACCAGCTCTTCAGACTACACTGGCTAACTGCAAGGTCATCTCTTTGAGCTGAGTGTAAACTGAAAAACAGCTCTTGTTTGTGTTCATATATATATATATATATATATATATATATATATATATATATATAACAAACAAAAAATACTCCTGAGGCAAGTGAGTGAGTTAGTTGATCCTTCGGGTATTTAATGGAAAGGGCCTTAGAGTATTCACTGTGGAATCACACACTTCTTGTAATTCTAGAATACACATAAAGATGTCAAATTTATGTGAAAAGTGAAAATTATTTTGTACTTATTTTCAAAGACAAAAAAAGACACCTTGAAAGTAAATTCACGATGGCTTACATAGACTATTGGAAAACTAAACAAATGACAACTGACCTATCTCAATTAAATTCACTTTTTTTGCCCTGAAAACTAATGTTTAAAACATGGCAAGGGTTTAAATATGAGTGTCACTTGATCACATAAACATGTGAGTTGGTAAATATAAGAAATAACAGAAATACTAGATATTCTGAAATTTTCTAACCCCAAAAAGTATTTATGTATTGCATACTGTAGTGTAATTTTTGTAGACTGTGTAGTCTAGTCTTAAGAAACTTCCAAGTTAAAATTTGAGGCCAAAATTCCTTGACTTCTTTCCCCTTCTTTATTCTTTCTCATGTATTTAGTAGGTGATCCAGAGTACTTCCAGATGTAATTGAAGCCAACAGAAAGGCTGCACAGGACCACTGAGAGGGAAACAGCCAGAGCAAATGAAGTTCAGGATAACTCACTATTACTGGAGATCATCCTATGGGAATTTTTGAGGAAGCAATAGGATAAAAGCATAATGTGAAGAGTCATCCTACTAGAGTCTAGGGGACTTAGGACAAAACAAAAATAGAGCCCAAACTAACCCAAGGAAGTTATGTGTACAAGTTAGCTATTGGGTATATTTGTTGAAATAAATATGGTTGATTAATGAAAGTCATCAAATCAGTGGACACTAAACACACATAATTGATAAAAGGCTAATAAATTAGGGGAGGCTGTCCAAACATTTAATGAAAAAGTCCTCCGAAAGCACTTTACTAATAACCATTTGCAGATGCAAGGGTGGGGATGGGGTGGGGGCGGGAGGGAATAATCCCTCTATGAAGGCTAAAATTATGTTCGTCCCCTTCTCTAATCTTCCAGGTTGAGGAAAAAACCTACTTCTTGTATCTCCTAGGCAGACTTCAAAGCCCCTTTTGCATCTGCTATAAAGTGGTTTTGATATTTATTTCATCTTGAGAGGGGAATTCGGGTCTCCTTCTACCATGGGATAGCCCAGCCTTTCCCTGATCCTTCAGTCAAGGCTGACTCGCCTTCATCTGGACCCTCCAGGTGGGTTCCCCCTGGCCAATTCCCCTGACATTTCAGAAAGTCAGTATTCTGAGCTTCTTCCCTTCAACTATCTCCTCTCCGGTCCTCAGAAACCAGGGTTTCCCCATCCCCTGACATACCCGGTTGCCTCATTCTCTACCTGAACGTCGGGAGGTACTCAAGTCTCTCATCTCCTCATAGATTTGGACCCTTCTTATTCCTCCTTCAGGGGGCTGAGGGGTGTTCCTACCGCCCCCACACCTATGGGAAGGCCGGGGCCTGCTCCTCCCCGGGGAGCTCTTCTTCCCTGTCCCCCGCTCCCTCCACCAAACCTGTCCACACGCCTTGGAAAAGCACCCGCCCCTTCGCCCCTGGACTGAAAGACCGGGCTTCCACCGCGCCCCTCAGGTGAAACCTAGACCCTCCTTTCCTCGGCAGAACCCGCTCCGAGCTCCTGCTCTCCCGCCAAGGCTCCGAGGGTCTCCTCCCGGGCCGGCGGCCAGGCTCCCCTCACCTGTAGCCCCTTCCTGCAACCCCCCTCCCAGCACGACACAGGCCTCGCCCCAGCTCTTTATCCGAGAGCCTGGTGCTCCCTGGACCCCGCCTCTGGGGATACCCCAGGATCCCTGGCCCCCTCGCCCGGGTCCTGGGCGTCCGGGCCTCTCAGACCGGAGTCCTCCGGCCCTTCCTGGCCCCTCGGCCAAGGACTTCCGGGCCCCTCGGTCCGGAGGCGCCGGGGGCCCCCCAGTGCCGGGCTCGCCGGCCCCCGCCGCTCTCGGCCGGGGGCCGAGCTCCGGCGGCGCGGCCGGCCGCGCTGGGGGCGGCCCGGCAGTTCGGGCGGACCCAGCGGCAGCGTCCCCCCACCCCCCCGCGGCGCCGCGACGTCCGCTCGCTCCCCGGCGGCGGCGGCGGCACGCACAGGGCGTGGGGAGGCGCCCGCGGAGGCAGCAGCCCCCCGCCCCCTGTGCGCCCGCCCGCCCTCGCCGGCCGCCGCGCGGCCCCCGCGCCCGCCCCCCCCGCCCCCACCCCACCCCGCGCCCGCGCCCGCGCGCCCACCCCTCCCCCTCCTCACCGTCTCCGTCGGGCAGGCGGGCGGCGAGCGGCCAGAGCGGGCAGGCGACGGAGCATGCGCAGAGGCCGCCACGGCTGCTACCGCCACCGCCGCCGCCAGGCCGGACTTCAACACTTCCGGCCGCCGCCGCCAGCGAGCTGGCGCCTTAAAGGGGACGCATCCCTCTTGTCGAGCCCGCGGAAGATGAACCTCCGCCGGAGGGCTTTGAGTGAGGCTTTACAACTGAGCAGAGGTCTTGTCTGGAAAGTCAGTTTGGGAAGGACGCCATGGACTCTGACAACTCTTCTTCCCCCATCTCATGGATGAGGAAAATTGAAGAATCACCTCATCCACCGTCGGGGGCGAAGACAGGTCTCTCCACTCCTCTGGAGGACTTTGCCCCCTTGGGCTCCCAAATCCTGTTCTAAAGCTTACATCTTATAAACCCCTAGAAGTTAACTATCAATTTGGAATCAAAAGGTCTGGTCACGAGTCCCGGAGCAAGCTGCTTACTGCGTCCTCTGACCTACGCACATTTGCCAAGCTCTCCCGGTTGTGAGGTGCCAGGTTCAAGCATTAACTTCTTTGTGGGAGTTATTTAGCAGCTCAAAACCTCTGTGTCACTTACGGCTTAAGGTTGTGGGGAGTGTTAAACGAGATGATACGCATGACCTCACCTGTGGAATCTAATTAACAACATAAACTGATGAACGGCGTGGATCCAGAGACACGGAAGCTTGCAACAGAGTGAGGAGGGCGGGGAAGGAGACTTGCTTCCCCATCTGGCTTCTTCCTGTGAATCACACCTCTGCTCTCCATCCCTTGTCTTGAAGGGGTGACAGGGAGTTTTCCTAGTTATTGATGCAAGAACAAGTGAGGCGGCCCAGGAGTGAACAGTAGAACTGAATTGGGGGGCGGGCGAGGTCAGACAAGCTGGATTCTAGACTTGACTTCACAGCTCTCTTAAGCCTTGATTTCTTAACCTGTAACACAGGAGATGATTTTTGCCACCGTGCCCCCCTCTCAGTGCCGTTTCCAGGATCAAATGAGGAGACTTAGTACCCGCGTTAGTGCCTGTTGTTATCATCAAGGACTTACGCATTAGCAGATGATTCTGAATATAATGGGGGCTGGTCATGAGTGGACTGTTGACCTATGTGAACTGTTCTTAGTGGGGTCATTTATATCTTTTGATTGTGCAGCAAACACTCATTGAACGTTCACTCAAGCCCTGCTTTAGTAAGCTCTTCGGTCACCTTCTGCAGACAGAATTGTAGACACACAGGACAGGACGGTGTGACGGGCGTTATCCTGCGTTACAAACAAAGCACTGAAAGTCGACAGAGGACCCTCCCTGGAGAATTCCTGAAAGGCTTCACGGAGAAGGGGATTATTTGAACCTGGCCTCCAGGGTGAGCAGTTCATCACAGGGAAAAGTGAGGAAAAGCATTCAGAAAAGTACATGAGCAGAGACAAAGAAGTCAGAAATGATAGGAGATGGGACTGAAGGGGAGGCTGGAACCAGATGGCTGGCATAAGGAGTAAGGAGCTATCCTGAAGAGGGTGGAGACCCAAGGGAGGGTTAGGTCCTCTTCAACTGCACTGCTAACACCCAGCCCCAGCCCACAGGCCTTGCCTGGACCGCGGCAGCCATTTCCCAGTAGTTAGCAGCCCTGTCCACCCCATTGCTATTCACCCTAGGCACCTAGCGTAATCTCTTGAAAAAGTAAAGTTAGCCGAAACCGGTTTGGCTCAGTGGATAGAGCGTCGGCCGGTGGACTAGAAGGTCCTGGGTTCGATTCCGGTGAAGGGCATGTACCTTGGCTGCAGGCACATCTCCAGTGAGGGGTGTGCAGGAAGCAGCTGATCGATGTTTCTCTCTCATCGATGTTTCTGACTTTCTGTCCCTCTCCCTTCCTCTCTGTGAAAAATCAATAAAACATATTTAAAAAAAAAGAAAGAAAAAGTAAAGTTAAATGTGACATCCCTGTTACAAACCTTTTAATAACCTGCCGTCGCACTTGGAATAAAACCCAGACTCCCCTCTAGGGCCCCATGCATGACCTCCTTCCTGCTGCCGCTGCTTCTGTGTTCCTCATTCACTGTGCCTTCCCTGGTTCCCAACTGATAGTAGGGTTCCCAGCCGCACTCCTCTCCGTCATCGCCCCTTGTTCTGTCAGGGCACCTGTTATGTTCATTGATGGACTATTTCCGGGCAAAGACCACATCTGAGAACTCCTCCCCCCAAACCCCCTAGGTTACTGACTCAATCCCTCTGCTTACCTCCATAGCAATTCCCACAATTTGAAATTCCCTATAATGATTTACTTATCTAGTTTGTGCCTTTTGTTTACATCACTTGGCATTTGGGGCAGAGTTGAGTGGGCAGCTAATATGTATTGATCGAATGAATGATCAGAAAAAAATATAAGAGTAGATAGGAGAAAGACCAGGAAATGAAAGCTATGGGGGAACTGCTATGATCACCCAGGCCAAAGAGAAGAAGGGCCTCATGCAGGGCAGAGCCAGAGGGAACACATCAGCAGCCTTGACGGGGAAGCAACAAGTGTTAGTGACAGTGGAATGTAGGGGGTGAGAAAGAGAAAAGGATAAGAATGACCCCCCAGTGAAGGAACAAAGCAGGAAGAGTTGGTTGGGGATTGAGGGAAAATAAAAATGATAAGTCCATTTAGACTTAAGTCTTAGGTGTTTGAGGGCATCCAAATGAAGGTGTTCAGAAGGAAGTGGGATTGGCTTGTCCCCAGCCAGAGGTCAGTGCTGGAATTTGGGATGGAACCACAGAGGACAAGAGTGGGTGAGGTCAGCCAGCTGGCGAGGCTCAGTGGTTGAGCATTATCTACGAACCAGGTGGTCACGGGTCAATTCCCATCATTGGTGTTTCTCTCTCTCCCCCTCCCCCTTCCTCTCTGAAATCAATAAAAATATATAGATATTTTTTTTAAGTGGATGAGGTCACTCTTGGGCTCTATATTATCCATCTGTGAAGAAGTGTGACCTATGGGTCCAAGAAAAATGTGCAGAGAGAGGGGGTGTAGAGGCCCAAACCTGGAGAATATTAAGCCTTGAGGAACCTGCAGAGACCAACCAGAAGTGGTCAGAAAGGTTAGGTCCCTGAACAGAGGGGAGAGAGGTAACCAAGAGAGGAGTCAGGGAGCTTTCAGAAGGAGGGGATGGTGCCAACAATGTCAAATACTGCAAAGATCTGGCAAGGAATAACAGGCCACTGGATTTGGCAACTAAGAGGTCATCCCTGATCCTTCCAGGGTGATCACCTGGGGTGGGGAGGAGGCCAGACTGTGGTGGATCAAATAGGGAAGGGAAGTGGCAGACACAGTAAGTGGGTACAATTCTTTAATTTTTTTTTTTTGATAGAAGGAACTAGGACAAAGCAATATGATTATTTTGAGAGAAAAATCGTGAAGATTTTCCTTTTGAATTTTTCCCACTTAGTTGTTTTTCCTGTTAATTACATGTTCACTGTAGGAAATTATAAAGTGCATAAAAAGATGGAGAAGCAGAGGGGAAAAAACCACTTTTATTTAACATCTGTCATATTTCTTTTCCATCTTTTTTCTCAGCATTTTTCACCCTTTACCTGGATGAATTATCTTGAAAGCATAATTCCATGTTATACTTCTTTTCCCTACTAAATGCTGTGCCCTAAGCATCGAAGAGAATTTTTTTTAACTTCTTTTACTTCTTTCTTTTCTTTTTTTAAATATGAGAGTCAGTCCTGGCTGGTGTTTTTCAGTGGTTAGAATGTTGGCTGCACATGGAAGTGTCCTGGGTTCAATTCCTGGTTAAGTAAGGGCATATACATTGGTTGCAGGTTCACTCCCCACCCCTAGTCAGGGAATGTGCAGGAAGCAACCAATGTGTCTCTCTCACATCAATGTTTCCCTCCCTCCCTCCTTTCTACTCTCTCTGAAAAGCAATGGAAAAAATATCCTCAGGTGAGAATCCTATCTAATGAAGATAGAATATGCAAATTGACCATAACTCCACAACAAAGGTGGCAGCGCCCACAACCAATAAGGAGAGAACATGCAAATTGACACAACAGGGTGAGAGGTGGAAGGCAGCTCCGGCCAGAGCGAAGGCGGACAGGTGGCTCTGGGCCGTAGCGAAGGCAGCGCTGGCAGCCGGGGGAAGGAAAAGGCCTATTCTTGCACAAATCTTTGTGCATCAGGCCTCTTGTTAACAAATAAATATGAGAGACAGTTGAATGGCCAGTCTGGTTATATCCTCCCTTCTAGCATTCTTGGAGTCTCTGATAGCTGAGCAGACTAATTTTGTTTGAAAAATAATTCTGTTCATTTTGGGTGAATAAAAAAGTTGAACAATGGAAGAGCCAAAAATAATTTTGGGGGCAGCTGGCAGTGTGGGATGTTCAAGACATCCAGGTCCTCTTGGAGATTCTGGGTCTGAGCTGGGCATAGGCCCAACAGCAGGGAAACTGAAGGCTGGTGATGCCTAGGCCTACTGAGAGTTTACTAGCTGACAGGCATTGCTCAAAGCACTTTAGATTTTTAAAAATATACTTACTTTGATTTCAGAGAGGGAGAGAAAGATAGAAACATCAATGATGAGAGAGAATCATTGACTGGCTGCCTCCTGCACACCCCACACTGTGGATCAAGCCCACAGCCCAAGCACGTGAATCGAACCATGACCTCCTGGTTCATAGGTTGTTGCTCCACCACTGAGCCACACCAGCCAGGCAGCAGTTTAGATTATATAGCCTCCCACAACCTGTTATTAGCCCATTTTAATGTGAGAGCTTTCAGACTCTCCCAAGTTCATACATCTGCTTATTGGCTTGGTTGGATTTGAACAAGGCAGTTGTATTTAGAGCTCCTGCTCCTGGCTCCTCCACTGTGGAGCTTCTGTCCCTGGCTACAGGTGGAATCACTTGGGAGATACTATAAAACACCGTTACCGGGGTCCCGCCCCAGGTGAATTCAAGTGGGATCTCTGAAGGTAGAGCCCAGACATTAACGTTTTCTAAAATGTCCATAAATGACTCTGCCAGCCCAGTATAAGAACTATGGTTCTGCTGGCTCTTGAGTATATTTATTCCATGCTAAGTAAGAACAACAGCAGCATAGTGGCTATCACTTACTGAGTGCCATGCCATTTTTTATATTATTTTTTATTGATTTCAAAGAGGAAAGGAGATGAAGAGAGAAATATCAATGATGAGAGAGAATCATTGATTGGCTGCCTCTTGCACATCCCACAACCAGGGCATGTGCCCTTACCTGGACTCAAACCATGACCTCCTGGTTCATAGGTCAATGCTCAACCACTAAGCCATGCTGGTTGGGCCATTTTTCAATTTTTTAATCCTCACCTGAGGATATGTTGTTACTATTTTAGAGAAAGGAAGGAAGAGAGAGAGAAAAACATCTATGTGAAAGAGAAACATTGATCGTGGCCTCCTTTACGTACCTTGATCAGGAGAGAAACCCACAACCTAGGCATGTGCCCTGACTGGAAATCAATCCTGCATCCTTTTGATATATAGGATGCCGCTCCAACCAACAGAGCTATCCAGAAGTCAATCACAAGAGAAAGTGAAAAACACATCATTTATGTAATCCCACAAGGTAGTACCAGTAGTGTTCCCGTGTCACAGATAGGAAAATAACTTGCATAGCTGGTAAGTACTATGGCCTAGCCATTCTGATTTCCTGATACCAACTGCTCATCAGGTTAAAGGGAAAAGAAACTAATATTGCTTGAGCCTCTTTTCTGTGTCTGCCACCATGCTGGGAGCTTTCCCTTAGATGAAATTCCAGGTAGAGAATGTGCTTTCTGGCAAGGGTGTGTTATCCCCATTTTCGGAAGAGGCAAGGCCGGCTCAGTGAAATTAAATGGCACACCCTGAGCTCCATGGCCGAGAAGCCGCAGAGCTGCCACTCCCAGTGGGATTGTCCAAAGTCAAGGCTCTGCGCCAGGTCAATTTTTTCCTTTTCTAGGGTGCCACCTTCTGCCCAGGTTTGAAACTCCAGTGCTGCCAGGACCAGGCCTTGAATGAGATCTGCAGCAGTCCTGCTGGGTCAGACCAGCCATGGGGTCCATGCCCCATCTGGAGGGCGGCCGCTCCTCTGCCAGCCTGCCACGGCCCTCCTCGGACGTTGGCCTAGTTGGCCAGAGCATCCAATTTGGAAGAGGAGGTAGAAATCCTGAGTTTAATTGGTAACCAATTAAAAAAAAACACACAAAAAACTTCAAGCATCTCTGGGCTCTACGTTATCCTGTTATGAAGACGTGTGGCCTGTGGGTTCCCAGGTGGCAGCCTCTGGTTCCTCTTTCTTGGAATCAGCCACTGATTCTGCAAACTCAACATGTCCACAACCGAATTCATAATTTCTGTCCTTACCTTTTCTTAAATTCCCACCACCACCAAACCTGCTTCTCCTCTTGTCTCTTCCACCTCAGAGACTGTCACCTTCATCACTAATTCATCTCCCAAGAACCCCCTAACACCACCTCCTTTCTGAATCCCCACCTGATCTGGGCCACTATCATTGCCTGCCTGTTACCTTGGAGCCAGAATTTCCTAATTGGTCTCCCCACTTTCTATCATTCTGCCTTCCAGTCTTCATCCTTTTTTGTGTGTTCTTTTTTACCAGTCTTCATTCTTGATTCTTCCAATGGCCTTCCTTCTCCTTAATTAACCTTGAACTCCTCATCATAGTCCACAACACCCTACATGACCTGGCGCTGGGGTCTCCTCTTGACTCCTTTTCTTTCTGTCGCTCTGCCCCCGCCTCTTTAGCCTCCAAGTTCCTGAAAAACACAGGTTTATTTCATGGCCTTTGTTCTTGCCATTTCCCCATGGAATCCTGGAACGCTTTCTTCCAGATCTTCAGCTGGCTCTTTCTCATCCTCTGGGTCAAGCATGTCAAACTCAAAGGCTAACATGGGCTAAATAAACAAGGTTTCAGTTTAAGTGGGCCGCAAAAAAACAAAAGCTTCAATTTTCATAGAAACGTAGGTTTATTTCTATAGAGACCTGCTGAATACAAAGGGCTGAAATAAATGAGTAATCATTAACATAAAATAATAGAACATTTTAATAAAAATTAATCTTTTCTTGAATATTAACTTATCAGATACTGAATAACTACACAAGTAAGCGTAATGCAAATAAATATTTTTTGTTGTTGCTGTTCTCCAAAAGCGAAATATTTCCTGTTGCTCACACCAAACAAGTCAATCCAAGAGTAATGACATGGCAATGGGTTGCTAAAATAGTTGCTGCTAGTATTAGTGGAGAGAAATGGTGTGCCTCTGTGTAAAGTGTATAAGGGAAATGAATGCAACACACTTATATAGTAATCAGTCATTAGTGAGCATTGTAGTTCATTATTAATAATTATGTATAATAGGATATTGCAAAAATTAAGTTACAAAATTTTTATTATAATGTTTTTTACATACTGTTATGTTGGCTGGGCCGCAAAAATATTCGTTGTGGGCCACGAGTTTGACATGCTTCCTCTAGGTCTTAGCTCCTGAGCCAGGTCTTTTCTGTTCTGTCTTCAGTGTGTCCCCTCCAAGTCACTCTCTCACATTTCCTTTATAATTTTTTTTTAATCCTCACCCGAGGATATTTTTCCATTGATTTTTAGAGAGAGTGGAAGAGAGAGGGAAAGACAGAGAAAAATAGCGATGTGAGAAAAATACATCAATTGATTGCCTCCTGCATGAGCCCGAACCAGTGCCTGAGCCTGGAAGAGCCTGCAACAGAGGTCTGTGCCCTTGACAGGAATAGAACCCGGGTTCCCTCAGTCAGTAGGCTGGCGTTCTAGCCATTGGCCAAACTGGATAGGGCTTCCTTTATAATCCTTACTGACAACTGACCTATCTTGTTCCTTATCTGTATCTACTTCCCTCTCCTCCCTCATTTCCTCTTTCTACTCCATCCTCTCTAGCCTCACCCCCCATCCAGACACACATATACACTCTGCAATGAAATATCTTGAGAGCAGGTACAAGGTCTATTTTTATTCATGGCAGGACTCCAGCTCATAATCATTGCCTGGTACATAGAGAATAATAAAAAATGTGTGCTTATGAAGCATTGCCTGCAGTTGAGGGTCTGCCTCACCATCCCCCACAGCTTACACCACCCTCTGCATCACTTCTCGGCAGCCAGAAGCCCTAACAGATGGGGAGTGAATCAGAAAAGAAGGCAAACAGAGAAAAAGGAGTTCTGCCCGTGGGTGCAAGGAAAAAAGTCTGGACTGAATCTAGACACAGTCAAGTGAATCACCTCCTCCTTCCCCCCAGCCCCACCCTTACCCACTGGCCACCACCAGGACCAAAATAAAAGGCTGGCTTTCTGGTTTTGGAGTCAGAGAGGACAAGATGCAAGCCCTGCTGGCTCTCTGACCTTGGATCAATCTGTTTCTGCATCAGTTTTTTAATCTGTAAAAGGAAGATGGTTGCCCTGGCCAGTTTGGCTCAGTTGGCCTGCAGACTGAAAGGTCCCAGGTTCAATTCCGGCCAAGGGCACATGCCTGGATTGTGGGCTCGATCCCTGGTGGGGGGCGTGCAGGAGGCAGCTGGTCAATGATTGTCTCCCATCATGGATGTTTCTCTCTCTCCCCCTTCCTACCTCTCTGAAATCAATAAAGAAATATATATATATATTTAAAGGAAGATGGTTAATGACACCTCACTGGGGGTTGTGAAGAGTAAAGGAGGACTTACAATAATGTCTGGAATGTAGTAAGCACTCAAGAAATGCCAGCTGGCATCACTATTAATATTCTAACTGGCACCATCCCCTCCTTACAGAACAGTGTCCCGTCAGCTGCCTACTTGGCTGCAGGGGCCTCTGTCTCTTGGCCTGTGCGGCACTGTTTTGTCAAGCAGAGGGTAAACCGCCTGAGCTGGCAACCAGCTTCCAGCCCGGTGCCAGCGCCGTCATACGCATGCCCACAATCTTGCTCTTCACCATCTTTTCTTTAAATTATTTTATCCATTTAAAAATTTTAAATTATGGTAAAATGTACATAACACAGAATTTACCGTTTTAATCATTTTTATGTGTACAGTTCAGCGGCATTAAGTACATTCCTATAGTTGTGCGACAGTCACCACCATCCATTTCCAGAGCTTTTTCATCACCCTCAGCTGAACCTCTGTGTTCATTAAATAACTCCTCATATCCCCTCTTCAGCACCTGTTAACTGCCATTCTGTTTCCTGTCTCTTTGAATTTGACTGCTTTAGGTACTACAAATAAGTGGAATCATATGATATTTGTCCCCTTTTAAAAATAGTTTATTGCCCTAGCCCAGGGGTCGGCAAACCATGGCTCTTCGGCCCCTTGAGTGTGGTGGCTCTTCCCAAAAAAACCACGGCCCGGACGAGTCTATTTTGAAGAAATGGTGTTAAAAGAAGTTTAAGGGTTTTTTTTTTTTTAATTTTATTTACAATGTAACTTATATTTAATAGTAGTACATATGTTTTCCTCCCCCCCCCCCATATCCTCCCTCCAGCCTCCCTTACCCCCCAGCACATGTCCCCACCTACCCGCCTCCCCACCCCAGAGTCTTTCATTCATTGGTTATGCTCATATGTATGCATACAAGTCCTTCGGTTGATCTCCCCCAGCATCTGCCTCCCCTAAAGAAGTTTAAGTTTAAAAAATGTGGCTCTCAAAAGAAATTTCAATCATCGTACTGTTGATATTTGGCTCTGTTGACTAATGAGTTTGCCCACCACTGAGCTTGGGCATGTTTCAAAATTTTAATGAGAACACGGTATTCCATTGTGTGGCTGTCCCGTATTTGGTTTGACCAGGCTCTTTTTGCTCTTGAATTTGTAGGCCAAGGGCCAGTAAACTGTAGCTTCCCGGCTGTTGCCCGAGACCCTAAGAATGTTTTCTCATTTTTAAATGGATAGCCGAAAAAAATATATCAAAAGAAGAATAGTTTTGCCTTCTGGATCAGGAGACTGATGTATAGAGAGACCTTCTTCTGCAGCTTTAGAATTAAATCCTCACACACATAGGCCCGTTTTGAAAAGGAGAATTGAAAGAAGACAGAAACATAGGGCAGGTCCTGAAACGCCGTGATCTGGAGTCCATCACCCTGGGGCTGGCCTGGTCTCCCGTGGTGTTGGGATGTGAGGAGACGGGCAGTGCTGGCTTGGTAGAAACCTTTTTCTCATCTTATGCTCTGCCTGCATCCCAAGAAAAGGCACCACATTCTACACCACCCAGACACAAGTAGGATTCACAGGAAGGTGGGAAAACAAAAGGTCCTATACCTTGGGCTCAGGCTCAGAAGTGGAGAGGGTGCAACTCATGCTTAACCTCGTCATGTCCATACCTCTGAGTCAAGTGGGGGCAAATGGACACCTGTCACGCTCCTTGTGGTAGTTGCCACCAGCTTTGCTCCTCATCCTCCCATCAAGAAGGTAAGTTGTGCTGAAACTGGTTTGGCTCAGTGGATAGAGCGTCTGCCTTCGGACTAAAAGGTCCTGAGTTCGATTCTGGCCAAGGGCATGTATCTTGGCTGTGGGCACATCCCCAGTAGGGGGTGTACAAGAGGCAGCTGATGGATGTTTCTGACTTTCTATCCCTCTCCCTTCTTCTCTGTAAAAAATCAATAAAAATATACTTTTTTCTTTAAAAAAAAAAAAGGTAAATTGTAAATAAATGCTGTGTCTTCATAGCTTCTCACTATATACCACCCTTGCTATTCTGGTATC
The DNA here is from genome assembly GCA_027563665.1 of Antrozous pallidus. Taxonomy (NCBI): domain Eukaryota; kingdom Metazoa; phylum Chordata; class Mammalia; order Chiroptera; family Vespertilionidae; genus Antrozous; species Antrozous pallidus. The sequence goes on from CM050508.1 coordinate 194,718,686, forward strand.
TCTGCATAGAACAAGCCCCAGTGTTACTGGTTCAAGGTACATGTGACCTATGCTTCAAATGCCAATATTCAAAACATCAGAGTTTAGAATAAAGAAAGTTTTATTGCCAAAACTGGTTTGGCTCAGTGGATAGAGCATCAGCCTGCAGACTGAAAGGTCCCAGGTTCGATTCCAGTCAAGGGCATGTACCTTGGTTGTGGGCACATCCCCAGTGGGAGCTGTGCAAGAAGCAGCTGATTGGTGTTTCTCATCGATGTTTCTGACTTTCTATCCCTTTCTGTGAAAAATCAATAAAATACATATTTTTAAAAGAGAAAGTTTTATTGATTAAGAAGGTACCAGCTCAAAAAGATGGGGGACCTCAGAGTTTTTTCAAATCCATCTCAAGAGTCCAGAATTCAGGCTTCTTTGTATGTTAAGGGAAGGGAGTAAGAAGTGTGAGAGACCTCAGACATCGAGGAGTCAACAGGGATCTAAGGAAGAACAGGGAATCTCTTAATCTCATTGTTTCCAGTCCCCTGGTAATCTGAGTCTGGTCTGGAGGCTCCTAAAAATCTTTGCCAAAAAGTCAAGCCTCAAGCCAAATTTCTCTAAAATTCGCTTATCTCTAGCAGGAGCTGTTTGCCTGAAGGCCATGGGGCAAATGGAGGTTAGAGTTAAAATGGAGTCAGAGAGAGTAGCATTTCACTTTGTTACATAAGTTTTCCCCTAATTAAATAAATAAATAGATAGATAGATAGATAAATAAATAAATAAGGTTTCCCCTCACACACAACTATTGCTCTCTCCTGAAGTGCCCACCTGGCCTGACATTCCTGCATCCTATTCCTTCTCCTTCCAGTCTCTAGCTGGCGCTGCTGAGCCAGTTCCTGCTTCCCTGGCCCTATCAAGGCTGGTGGTTCCCTCAACACTTGGTCCCCAATAGGTACATACCAGCAGTATCTGAAAGAACAGAATTCCCTCAGGACCAGCATACCTTTTTTATTTTATTTAATTTTTTAAAAAATATATTTTATTGATTTTTTACAGAGCAGAAGGGTGAGGGATAGAAAGTCAGAAACATCAATGTGAGAGAGAAACATCAATCAGCTGCCTCCTGCACACCCCCTACTGGGGGTGTGCCCGCAACCAAATTACATGCCCTTGACTGGAATGGAACCTGGGACCCTTCAGTCCGTAGGCCGATGCTCTATCCACTGAGCCAAACCGGTTAGGGCAGGACCAGCATACTTTTGATTATCCTTGGCGCAGGACTGACTGAAATGGGATAAAAACAGCAGGAATAAAGGTGTTATGGAAACATGTGCCTGATCTATAAAGAAATTCTGTTTCAAATCATCCTATATAATAAAAGGCTAATATACAAATTATCCCCTCTGGAGTTCTTTCGGGGAGACCAGGAGTTCAATTGATCACTATGACGTACGCCGACCACCAGGGGGCAGCGCGAAACAGGGCAGGCGACCAGCTGCGGCAGGGGGTGCTGAGGGAGCCAGGGATGGAGGAGGCGGGGAGTTGGGGAACCTGATCACCGGACCTCTCATATATATTATACAAAAAGACACTGTTCCTAACGAGAGGAGTGACATTTTCATCATTGTTTCTAATTTGTTTTCTTCCGTGATTATGATTTCGAATTTTTCCTATTTGATTCCATAATATCACCTGAATTCAGCCTGCAAAAAGAATGTTAAGTTATGGACAAAATATTACAAATGAAGAGAAATATATTGTACAAGTTCTACATAAAAAAAAGTAGCCCAGCCCTAGCCGGTTTAGCTCGATGGATAGATCGTTGGCCTGCAGACTGAAGGGTCCCAGGTTCAATTCTGATCAAGGGCATATACCTTGGTTGCAGGTACATCATCCCCAGTAGGAAGTGTGCAGGAGGCAACTGATCGATGTTTCTAACTCTCTATCCCTCTCCTTTCCTCTCTGTAAAAAAATCAATAAAATATATATTTTTAAGAAAATAAAAAAGTAGCCTGGCTGGTGGGCTCAGTGGTTGAGCCAAAAGGTCACTGGTTCAATTCCCAGTCAATACTAGGGCAGTCAGCACTGGGGCTTGATCTCCAGTATGAAGCATACAGAAAGCAGCCAATCCTCTCTCTCTCTCTCTTTCTCTCTCTCTCTCTCTAAACAGAAATAAAAATTTTTATAAAGTAAAAAACACAGAATACTATTTAATGATATGTGTCAATTATATAAAATTTAAATTTCAGTGTCCATAAATAGTTTTATTGGAACACAGCCATACTCATTTGTTTATATATCATCTCTTACTATTTTGCAACAGTAGAGTTGAGTGGCTAGCAAAGACTATAAGGTCACAAAATCTAAAGTATGTACTATCTGGCCCTTTACAGAAAAAGTTTGCTGATACCCGGTGTAGGCAATTTTTCATTTCTTCTGCTTTATAAAAAACACTGCATGGAATCTAATGAGCAAAATAAATTGACCAACAAAATAAGACCCGAAGCATGGAAGCATGGAGCAGACTGATACCTCAATGTGGGGATGGAGGGACAAGGAGAGATAAACCGAAAGCTTACATACTTATGCACATAGTCCATGGACACAAGCAACAGGGTGCTAAAGGGGGGATGGGTAGAGGCTTGGTGGAGAGGAGTAAAGGGCTTGGCGGGCGGGAATAGGAGACATCTGCAATACCATCAATAATAAATAAATAAATTTGTATATAAACAAATAAACACTGTAATGAACATCCCAGGCGTGTGAGAGCAGGCCTCAGTGGAGTCTCCAGACTTCCCTCTGTCTTGCCAAGGGGATGGTTTCACGCTGAACATCCTGACCTTTCCTGAACTGCAGCACATTCTCCCTCAAGGCTTTGGCTTTATTTCAACAGCCCTTCCCTCCCACTTTGCCTGATTGTCTTCTATTCATTCTTTAGGTTTTAGCTTCAAAGTAGTTGTCTCAGGAAAGCTTTCCCAGACATCCCACTCAGAGCCCAATTCAATGTTATGCTCCCTTTGCTATTCCCTCCCTTCACTAAATGTAAGCCCTGTGTAGTCAGGCACTGGACTGGGTCCGTTGGAGTACAATACACATTTACTGTTAGAGTTAATCTTTACCTCTCTCTCTCCCCTCCTCTCTGAAATCAATAAAAATGTATTAAAAAATAAACTGTAGAATGAATGAACCCTTACGGCTAAATAGCTTAAACATAATCTTACATGGGAGAATACAAACTTAAGAGAATGTGTGTTGCTGAATTGCTGTCCAGAAAAGTTGTTGCTACCAGCTGTAAGAGCGCTACTAACTGGCGCTTTAAACCATTGCCTCTGTTGTAGAGGAAAAAGGTTGTAATAACTCAAGATTAGTTCCAGTAATGAACATACGCTCCCACTACAATCGGAAGAGACAGGAAGAGACAGACAGTCCACCCGGCTAGACAATAGCTGAAACTCGAGTCCCTTTCTTTACACCGCGCGGCAGGGGCGCCAGGACCAACGATCACCAGCTGCCCAAGTACCAAAAAATTATGCTTCCGAAATCTCTTGATGTCGATTCCGCACGCAGAGCAATCAGGCTGCTCTACATGTGTCACTCACGACAGAAGCCCTTTTTGCCTGAGCCGCTCTGAAAGCAGGGAGGCAGTGTTAGCGAACCCCCATTTAGGTAAGTGGAAAAAAAAAAAAAAAGCACCACTGTTTACAAACTCTTATTCTATGCTCCAGAAATGGAGGACATTTTAAGACCTTCTGAATCAGATGGAATGCTTTACAAAGAGATTCTGCCTTTTTATTTTTATTTAGAAGCAAAGGCAAAAACTTAGTTGATATGCAAATACCGCAGTGCTTGCTGGGAAAGTGCCCTGGGCACAGAGGAAGGGGCGGAGAAGACCGGTTGCGGAGGGAGAAGGGGGTTCGGAGCGCTCTCCGCTGCAGTGGGCGGGGTCGCTGCTCCTGGCCTCGGCTTCTCGGGGGGCTATAGGTACCCATCTGGGAAAACACAAATCCTACGCTTATTAAAAGTGAGAAAGCACAAACGTGTGCGAGCACCAAAGGCACGTGATCATCGTAAGAGCGAAAAACGGAGCAGCCTAACCTTCCTCATTACAATGGATTAGCTGCACAATGTGGTGTGTTCATAAAATAGAATGCAATCTGCTGGCCTTTCAACACTGACGGTTAGAGCATCCTCTTGTAAAGGTTGTGGGTTCCATTCCAGATCAGGGCACATACCTAGGTTGTGGTTTGATCCCCGGTGGGCAGGTAAGAGACAACATACCCATATCCATGTTTCTCTCTAGCTCCCCCTTCCGCTCTCTAAAATCAATAAAAAAAAATCCTCAGGTGAGAATTTAAAAAAAACACACCGATGAAAGGTGCAGAATAAGGTACAGCATGATAGAAAAAAAAAAAAAAAGCAATACTGTACTTGGAATGTTGAAGTAGGTCTTTCTCAACAGATATAAAAATAGTGAAAAAGGTATTGAATAGAGTATCAGGTACTGCATGATACCATTAATGTAATAAAGAGCGCACACGTGTATATGTGTTGTATGTTTTCTGTGGCACAGATTTGTGTATTTTTTAAAAAAGATCTGGAAGAACAAACATCAGTGATAACCCCTGAGAAGAAAAGAGGGGACTCGGGATGGGGCCAATGACACACAAGACTTTAGATTGACCTGTAATGTTTCAACTTTTAAAAGCACAATGGATTATTGTGTAATTAAAACACTTTTAAAATATAATCCTTGCTTTATTTTCCCTGCATATTTCATTTTTTTGAAGTTAGATTTGATGTATAATTTACATACAGTAAATTCGTTTTTAAAAAATTACTTATTTTTTAGAGAGACACACACACACATTGATTTGTTGTTTCACTTAATTCTACATTCATTGATTGACTACTGTATGTACCTTGGCCAGAGGACTGAACTTGGTGTACAGAAACAACTCTGACCCACTGAGCCACTGAGCCAGGGCCCTCACCTTTTTTTATCTCATAGTCCAGTGAGTTTTAATAAACTCATAGACATCTGATTATCACAGTAAGTTAAAATATCAAACATTTACATCATCCCAGAAAGTTCTTTTGTCTCTTTTTCTGGTCACCCTTGTCCCCTATTCCCAATCCTGACACCCACTGTGCTTCTCTGGCCCTGTAGTGTTTGTTGCCTTTTCCAGAATAGCATAAACATTCCAAGAATAAAACCACCATTTACAGCATAGATGGACCTACAGGGTAAATATTATGCTAAGTGAAATAAGTCAGAGAAAGACAAATATCATGTAATTTCATTTTTTATGGAATCTAAAAAACAAATGAACAAAGAAAAAGGAAATAAACTCATACGGAGAACAAACTGCTCGTTACCAGAGGGGAGGGGCACATGGAGGACTGGATGAAAAGGTGAAGGGATTAAAAAGTGCAAATTGGCAGTTACAAAACAGTCCCAGGATGGAAAGTAGTTTAGGGAATATAGTCAATAATATTCTAATATCATGTATGGTGTCAGGCAGGTACTAGCTTTATGTTGGATGGCGGGGGGCGGGAGAGAGAATCACTTCAGAAGTCATATAAATGTCTAATCACTACACTGTACACCTAAAATTAATATAATGATGAATGCCAACTGTAATAGAAAGTTTTTTAATGGAATCATTCACAGGTACTTCATTTTTAATATAGAAACAATAGGTATGTGGTATTGTAAATAAATCAAAACAGTACAGAATTTAAAGAATGCTTTCCCCAAACTACTATTGACAGTTTAGTGTTCATCTTGCCACACTATTTTCTATGTATGTATACAGCATCTAGATTTTTAAAAAGGTTTTATTTTTTAAAAATATATTTTTATTGATTTCACAGAAGGAGAGGGAAGAGATAGAAACATCAATGATGAGAGGGAATCATTGATTGGCTGCCTCCTGCACCCCACTACTGGGAGTCAAGCCCACAACCCAGGCATGTGCCCTTGACCAGAATCGAATCCAGGACCTCTCAGTATGCAGGCTGACACTCTATCCACTGAGCCAAACCAGCCAGGGCCATCACATAGATTTTTAAAAAACAAATAATATAGACTGCTAGGCCTTTTACTTTCCTTAATATAGTATAACTAGGGGCCCAGTGCATGAAATTCATGCACTGGGGGGGGGGTCCCCTTCAGCCCAGGCTGCCCCCTCTCACATACTGGCAGCACTCAGGGGATGTCCTACTGATGGCTTAGGCCCGTTGCCCATGGGGAGCAGGCCTAAGCCATAATCTGGCCTCCCTTTGTGGGAGGCAACTGGGCTGATCAGGGAAAGGCACCAGCCCCATCACCCCACTGCTGCAGCCACTGCCAGTCACCACAGCCATCAAGGTGTTTTCATCAACCCAGGCTCCGGTCCCTTCACCATGAAAAAATGACAACTTTCTTTAGGCATTTTCAAGATGTGTCTTTCATAGGCTATAACATTTCTTTATTTTTCTTTTTTTATCATCACCTGAGGATATGTTTCCATTGATTTTTAGAGAGTGTGGAAGAGAAAGGGAAAGACAGAGAAACATCAACTATTTGTTGAATGAATATACTTTTAAAGGTCTTAAAAAGATGGATAGGAGTGCAAAAATAAAATAATGGTAACTAGACTATTAGAATGAAGACAGCAATGGCAGGAAAGTAAGACTAGGAAGATGGCTTGGAGCCTAATGGTGAAGATTCAGTAAATTTGGATAGGTGGCAGTATAAGAGTGGATTAGAAATTTGGTAGGACGAGGATGGAAAAATATAAAGACTGGCAAGGTAGGTTACTGTACTAATTCAGGTGGAAGCCAGCTCTTCTCCATTCCTGCTGGCAGTTACAGCCACTTCCCCCGACTGTCACAGCCCTTTTTGCATTCCTTTATGTTTCACCATCTTGCTGTGCGGACCTGGGCCACAGAAGGACTTAGGCTAGAACCAGGTCTTGTTTACAAGTCTAGCATCTGCTACATGCTGCATTTCTCACCAAGCTTTTGACGGATGAACTAACGGAAAGAATTAGTTTAATGGTTAGAGGACAGGGTTTGGAGAATTCCGGGTTCAAACAAGAGACTCAAAACTTATTAGTTAGAACCTTGCTTTATCTCTCACAGGTTTCCTTTACTCCTTATTTTACTTTCCATTACATTTATCCCCCCATCCCCTCTTCCACCTCCACTCACCTCACAGGTTTCCTTTAAACCATTAAAAGATTTACCCGGAGCCCGTGTGGCTCAGTGGTTGAACCTCAGCATATGAAGCAGGAGGTCAGGGTGGGATTCTTATGGGGCACCTTCCTGGCTCGCACGCTGGGGGGATGGGGAGAGGGTGTCGGGTGCCAGCCCACCCATGATTCTCTTTCATCCTTTGTTTCTATCTCTCCTTCTTCTTTCCTTTCTGAAATCAATATATTATTTAAAAGTTTTCTTGCCCTAACCGGTTTGGCTCAGTGGCTAGAGCATCAACCTAAGGACTGAAGGGTCCCAGGTTCGATTCCAGTCAAGGGCATGTACCTTGGTCGCAGGCACATCCCCAGTAGGGGGTGTGCAGGAGGCAGCTGATGGATGTTTCCTTCATAGATGTTTCTAACATTCTATCCTTCTCCTTTCCTCTCTGTAAAAAAATTAAAAATATTTTTTAAAGTTTCCTTAAATATATATATTTACCAGAGGTGAAGGGCTTGGCAAAATCCTGACTGCGCTCAATCATTATTATTAATTGCCAATTCACAAGCACAATCGATCCCCCCCCACACACACACACACACACACAGGGTCCAACAGGATACCTACGGGGTGTTGCTGTCCCGGGTGATTACCCCGGTCCTGCTATCGCTACAAAGGCACCATACAAACATGGCGACCTCTAACCCGCAAGAGGGCGTCAATTACCGGTTATAGTAGCGATATATACGAGAGGCGGAGTCGGCTAGAAACAACTAGGTCAGGGTTCCTAAAGCTTGTAGAAGGCGCTGAGGTTGCCCAGACTTCAGCCAACACCAGCGGGGAAAAGCCGCGGCAGAGCTCAGCCACAGCCCGGTACGGCGACCACGTGTCCCAGGGCCCATCTACGCCTGCGCAGCTCAGGCGCGCGCCCGCCGGCCGGAAGAGCCGCGCGTTTCCGGGTTGGAGGCGGGGGAGCGGTGCCGGAAGTACTCGGGGAGGGCCGAGCAGTCGGACCGGCTGCCGAGACGATCGCTTCACTGGGGCAGTCTCCGCATATCATGGGGAGATAGACCTGCTGCCTGTGAGTCTTGGGCCCTGGCAGTTGAGGAAGAAGAGCGGGAGGAGGGAGTCAGCACCCGGACCCGCAGTGGGTCAGTGTCTGAAGAGGCAGATCGTGGCGGAGACGGGACTGTGAGGAATCAGGCTCTTGGGACGGGACTGAGAGGATCGGGGATCGGAGAAGAGGCGGCTGTAGGGACCGGGGCTCCAGACGGGACTGAGAGAACGGGGACCCATGTGAGTTCTCCGGCCCCGGAGGGAAAGCAGTCTAAGAGGGACAGGATTGTGAGGACCCGCGCTCCTAAGAGGAGAGGGTCGGATCGGAACCGGGCGTGAGGACCCGGGCTCCTGAGAGGTAAAAGCGGAGCTGTGAGCACTTGGACTCCTGAGAGGCAGAAGCGGGACAGACAGTGAAGACCCATGCGCCTAAGGACTCAGAAGCAGAGCAGCGAAGACTTAGATCGCTGAGGGGCGGAAAAAGTAAGAGAACATTGGGGTTTGGGAGGAACAGGAGCGGTCAGTGAAGTCGGGCTTCCCTGGGTACAGACAGGATCGGGGCTTGGAAGCTCCGAAGTAGCTGAGGGAACACAACTGTGAGAACCCGAACTTGTAAAAGCGGAGAGATTCGGGTGCCCTGGCTGTAAGAACAGCCTCTAAGGGAAAAGGAGAGAGTTTGGAAAAGATATAGATCCATTCCTCACCCCTCATGTTCTCTGAACCCAGCGTGGTGAAGGATGTGTTCGTGGGAAGACGACTCCTTCGCTCTGCCTACTTGGCCTTTGCCAGGCTTTTTTTGTATCAGATACTTAATCTAGGAAGCCCACATGCAAGCATCTTCGTTTTCTGCATCAATCTTGCGGAACTCTGATGTGAAGTTGAAGCAGTTTGAACTCAGTTATATACTTGACAAGTGCTTTAAATTCCATTCCACTCAACCCTGATCTCAGAGATGGAAGGAAGGGCCCGAAAGATAATCTTTTTTAAAATTCCTGTTTGACATGTAAAGAAGGCTTGGGATCACAGTGAAGCAGATTTGATTAGATCATGATTTGGGAGCAGTACCCTACTGTACATAGCAAATAGGAAATGCTTGGTTAATATCCCTTGAAAACATGCTTCTGGAATCTATCTGCTCTAACTTCAAACCTCAGAGGGAATTTTCCCAGATTTTACTACTTTATTTTTAGTCTTGTTACTGTATTGACATTGATATAGTGAATGTCACTACCAGTTAAGAAACCTTTAAATGAAGCTCATCCCTCCCCCAAAATATGTCCTAAGTCGTTTAGAAAGTTGCGGATACATAAGCTCTCCCCTGCATTTTTAGTATAAGCACTCACTGGAGACGGCTGCTTTTCGATAAGGCTGGCAGGGAGACTTGGACCAATATCACTTCTCTTCTTCAACAGTATCTTGGACTGAAACCTCCTCAGGCTAACCAGGCACCATCATAAAAACACTTTCAAGTATTATACCATTTAATTACCATGTACAGCCCCACACATTCAATGTTGTTAGTCCCATTGTACAGATAACGAAATTGGTTCAGAGAGGTTAAGTACCTTGCCTGAAATCAGGAGGACTAAGTGGTCCAGCCCCAGTCAAACCCAGTTTCGTGTTAGATTAAAAATGTTTTCTCCTTTTCTAAGTGGATTTCTCTTCATGTCTGAGTTTGCCCATCATCCAAATAGAAGGAATAGTTATACAAAGCATATCATCGAATGAAAGCACCCTTCCTTCTTAAGACTCAGTATCAAGTACTATAACTTATTAGGGTACTTATGTAGTGTGGTATTTAAGATTGAAATCCCTGTGTTTTAATCTGTATTATTTTTATTATCTTTTTTTCCTTTTTAAATTTGTGTGCTTTTAAAGAAGCATAGATATTCAAGGTAGAAAAACAGGACCTGAATAGAACTTCTTGGGAGGCCAACAAAGGCCAATTTGAATCAAGGGCTTAAACATTACAAAAAGGAAGTGGATTGAAATAAAACAGTAGTGGCAAATGAACTAGATGATTGGAGAAATTGGGCTAACTTAGTTAAAAGCATTTTTTTCCCAGTGAGTTAGCCTGTGCTGTTTGCAAGTGCCTATATTGTATGTCAGTGATCAAAACTTTCACCAAATTATAAGATTAATTAATGATAATAAAAGGCTAATATGCAAATCAACTGAACAGCGGAACAACCGGCCACCATGATGTGCACTGGCCACCAGGGGTCAGATACTCAACGCAGAAGCTGCCCCCTGGTGGTCAGTGCACTCCCACAGGGGAGCGCTGCTCAGCCAGAAACCAAGGTCACAGCTGCCAAGTGCAGTGGTGGGGGTAGGAGAGGGGGTGCGGGTGGGGGTGGTTCCCCGCTCATGGCAGTGCTAAGAATGTCTGACTGACAGCTTAGGCCTGCTCCCAGAGGGCTCCTGGACTTCGAGATGACGCAGGCTGGGCTGAGGGACACTGTACCCCCCCCCATCCCCTGTGCACGAATTTTGTGCATCAGGCCTCTAGTAAGATTAATAAGCATGCCCATGCCACCATTTCAAGCAAGGTACTTAATGGTTTAATAATAATTTATTACTGGGTTAATATCCTCATCTGTATTTACAAAATGTACTTATTTCACTCATTGGTGGCTCTAGTATTGATTGAATTATTACAATAGGATTTCAAAGTACCTGATCAGAAAATCCTTGTGTTAGTGCAGATATGAACATGGAACATATTACTTTTGACCAGTCCCAAAATGCTTTGGAGTGAACATATCAATAGTACTTACTGTCTGCACAGTAAACAGGTGTGTTGGAGGCAGAAGACAAACTTTGAACTCTGTATATATAGCTTAATTAAAAGTCTTACACGCTAATTGTTAGAGCTAGAATGGACTTTAGAATTTGCCAGTAGAAACTCTGGTCACAGGGAGCTCAACTCAGTGACAGAAGTAGGATGGTGTCCAGCACCTCATATAAGTCTTGTAACCATTTGCCACGACTGTTTTATTTTAATCTACTTCCTTTTTCTAATGTCTATAGTCATAGAATAGTTATAGGATGCCTTTTAGTTTTGACACTCTGATCTTTATAACTAATGTTTAGAAGAGGAGAGCATATATTAGCAAACGTGTTTAAAACATGTTCTTTGCAACACACACTTTAACTGCTTTAGAAACATAAACTTAGTGAATTTTCACAACAATCCCATAAGGTATACTTTATGATTAATTTCATTTTAGAGATGAGGAAATTGAAGCAGAAAGAGATTAGGTAAGTTGCTCAAGGATATAAAGTTAGTATGTGTCAAAATTGGTATCTGAACCCAGACATGGGTTCAGAGGCCATGCTGTTGACCACTGTACTGTACTGCCTGTGTATGAAGTCAAAACCACCTAAAGAGGATCGAACTAGTCCAAAAACTAATGATGGGAAACCTGTATTTCTCTAGCGCTCCAGTCTCACAGACTGCAATTAACTGACTCCTTTTGGTTCACTCAGGCTGGGCAATCTGAGCAATTTGGTTACATCCAGAAGCCAGTGGGGAAATAAACAACCAAGTAGAAAACCCAGTCATTAAGTCAAGTCATGCACCACAGTGATAGGGCTTTTATGCTATCAGGCTGATAGTCCCCTTGTCTCTGTATTTTGTTTAAATCGTAACTTTCTAAATATTTCTAAGGTAAAATGGTGTAAAACCCAATTTGGCCTTCTATTCTCCTATTTTCTTCGTTTAAAAAAAAATCTATTAATGGAACAGATGGCAAAGAGATGGCTAGGCCTTTTTTTATTTTTATTTTTTCCTCCATGAGGAGGCCAGACTTATGACTACTGCAAAGTCAACACTGAAAGTCTACCTTCTGAAAAATCAGATGCATTTAATAGAATAATAGCATTGCAATTGGATTTCTGTTTAAGGAACAAAGTTGCTAAAAGCAAAAATAGGGCTTTTGATCCTCAGTAGATTAACAACAGTTTAAATGTGATGGGTTACTCTCAGCCATATAATCTTGTTTTAATAAAATTATTAACTACTTTTCAAAGTAGATTACTGGGGCTTGGACTTTTCTGGATTTTGTGAATCCCATCGCATGTGATTACCACATAATAGATGCTAGTAAGGATTTACCATTATAATTGTTTTCTCAAACTCTCCCAGAGTTAATGCCTGTTTTGTTTTTTTTTTAAATATATTTTATTGATTTTTTTACAGAGCAGAAGGGAGAGGGATAGAAAGTCAGAAACATCGATGAGAGAGAAACATCAATCGGCTGCCTCTTGCACGCCCCCTACCGGGGATGTGCCCGCAGCCAAGGTAAATGCCCTTGCCAGAATCGAACCTGGGACCTTTCAGTCCGCAGTCTGACGCTCTATCCACTGAGCCAAACCGGTCTCGGCTAATGCCTGTTTTTACACAGCAGTACATCCTTATCTCTTGGCAATCATGTTACATTACATAATGGAATTCAGATTATTATTGGTCCCTTCATTCCATTTTACTTGATCAACCTCATCCACATTGGCCTTGATGAAAGTTGTCGTTAAACAGATCATTTGGAGAGCCATTGACCATTCTGATCAGGTTGTGATACTTTGTTTTTTAAATTTATGTACCATAAAATTCTCCCTTTGGGGGGTATAATTCTGTGAGTTGTAACAAGTGTATATTGTCATGTGAGCACCATAGCACTCTGGTTACCTCAGTTGCACCACCCCAAAAATTTCCCTCATGCTGCTCCTTTGTAGATAAACCCTCGCCCACCCAAATTCCTGGCAATTGATCTGCCCTCCATTCATATAGCTTTGCCTTTTCCAGACTGTCAGATAAATGGAATAATACATTAAGTAACCTTTTGAGTCTTGTGTTTTTCACTAAGCATAATACATTTGAGATTATCCATGTTGTTGCATGTGTCAGTAGTTCTTTCTTTTTTTAAATTTAAATAATCTTTATTGTTTAGATTATTATAAGTGTTCCTCTTTTCCCCCCATAACTTCCCTCCACCCAGTTCCCACCACACCCTCTGCCCTTACCTCCCCCCCACTGCCCTCATTCATAGGTGTACAATTTTTGTCCAGTCTCTTCCCGCACCCTTCACACCCCTTTACCCCGAGAATTGTCAGTCCACTCCCTTTCTATGCCCCTGATTCTATTATATTCACCAGTTTATTCTGTTCATCAGATTTTTTTACTCACTTGATTTTCAGATTCACTTGTTGATAGACTTGTATTCATAATTTTTATCTTTACTTTTTTCTTCTTCTTCCTCTTTTAAAAAAAAATATTTTATTGATTTTTTTTTTAACAGAGAGGAAGGGAGAGAGATAGAAAGTTAGAAACATCAATGAGAGAGAAACCTCGATCAACTGCCTCCTGCACACCCTCCACTGGGGATGTGCCTGCAACCAAGGTACATGCCCTTGACCAGAATCGAACCTGGGACCTTTCAGTCCACAGGCCGACACTCTATCCACTGAGCCAAACCGGTTTCAGCCTTCCTCTGCTTAAAGAATGCTTTTCAGCATTTCAGATAATACTGGTTTGGTGGTGATGAACTCCTTTAGCTTTTTCTTATCTGTGAAGCTCTTTATCTGCCCTTCAATTCTGAATGATAGCTTTGCTGGGTAGAGTAATCTTGGTTGTAGATTCTTGCTATTCATCAATTTGAATATTTCTTGCCACTCCCTGCTGACCTGCATAGTTTCGGTTGAGAAATCAGCTGACAGTCGTATGGGTGCTCCCTTATAGGTAACTAACTGTTTTTCTCTCTTTTAAAAAAATATATAGCCGAAACCGGTTTGGCTTAGTGGATAGAGCGTCGGACTGCGGACTGCGGGGGGTCCCGGGTTCGATTCCGGCGGGGGCATGTACCTTGGCTGCGGGCACATCCCCAGTGGGGGGCATGCAGGAGGCGGCTGATCGATGTCTCTCTCTCTCATCGATGTTTCTGACTTTCTATCCCTCTCCCTTCCACTCTGTAAAAAATCAATAAAATATATTAAAAATAAATAAATAAATAGATAGATAAATAAATAAATAAATAAATATTTTATTGATTTTTTTACAGAGAAGAAGGGAGAGGGATAGAAAGTCAGAAACATCGATGAGAGAGAAACATTGATCAGCTGCCTCTTGCACACCCCCTCCTGGGGATGTGCCCGCAGCCAAGGTACATGCCCTTGCCCGGAATCGAACCTGGGACCTTTCAGTCTACAGGCCGACACTCTATCCACTGAGCCAAACTGGTTTCGGCTGACTGTTTTTCTCTTGCTGCTTTTAATATTCTCTTTGTCTTCTGTTCTTGGCATTTTAATTATGATGTGTCTTGGTGTGGTCCTCTTTGGATTCCTTTTGTTTGGGGTTCTGTGTGCTTCCTGGACTTGTAAGTCTATTTCTTTCACCAGGTAGGGGAAGTTTTCGGTCATTATTTCTTCAAATAGGTTTTCAGTATCTTGCTCTCTCTCTTCTTCTGGCACCCCCATAATTCTGATGTTGTTACGCTTGAAGTTGTTCCAGAAGGTCCTTACACTGTCTTCATATTTTTGGATTCTTTTTACTTTTTACTTTTCCGGTTGAGTGTTTTTTGCTTCTTTGTATTTCAAATCTTTCACTTGATTCTTGGGATCCTTTAGTCTGCTGTTAGATCTCTATATAATATTTTTTATTTCAGTCAGTGTATGCTTAATTTCTAGTTGGTTCTTTTTCATATCCTCGGGGATCTCGCTAAATTTATTGCCCTTTTCTAGAAAATTCTTGAAAAACCTTATAACCGTGGTTTTGAACTCTATCCAGTCACTTGCTTTCCTCCATTTCTTTCATTTTGTCTCTGCATTTTGGCTGCTTCCCTGAGTTGACAGAGTGGCTCTGTGTGCTAGGTGTCCTAAAGGGCCCAGAGGCTCAGCCTCCCCAGTTACCTGAGGTGAACACTCTTAGTGAACCCCTTTGTGGGCTGTGTGCACAGCCTTGTTGTAGTTAAGCTTTGATGGTTGTTTGTATCACTGGGAGGAATTGACCTTCAGGCCAATTGGCTGTGAGGATCAGCTGTGTCTACACTGGGAGAACTTCTGTGCAGGAGACACCCTTATGAGACAAGACTTGCAAAAGCCTCTGTGCTCAGCTTGGATGGGGCGGAGTCTCAGGGTGGAACAGGCAGCATTGGTTTTCTGTCAGCCCTACCCTAATAGGCGCCTGTGTCTCAGTGTCCCTTGGTAATCACTGCAAGCACCTCTAAGAGAAATCTGCCCTCGAGTTCTGCCCGCTTCAAGACAGTCCAGTTTCTCCCCAAATGGGTCTGGGTCCCCAGAGTCTCACCCCGAACTGGAGTTCAGTGCAGTTGGGAGCTTTTGTCTCCCTCCCACTTGAGAAAGCCTGCCACGTATTCAGTTGCCTGCCCTCTCTGTACGAATGCGCCTCAGTGCCTCTGCCTTCTGCAGTTCCTCTGAGTCTCAGTGTGCTTTTCTCTTTCCTGACAATCCAGTTCACCCTGTATAAGTCTGGGTGCCCAGAGTCTGGCCTGGAACTGGAGTTCAGTGCAGTCAGGAGCTTTTGTTTCCCTCCTGCTTGAGAAAGCCAGCCGCACACTCAGTTGCCAGTCCTCTCCACACGTGCCTCTCAGTACCTCTGCCTCCTGCAGCTCCTCTGAGTTTCAGTGTGCTTTTCTCTTTCCTTCTAGTTGTAGAATTTCCACCCAGCCAGCCTTCCTGTGGTTCTGGATGATGTCCGTTGTCTTTTAGTTGTAGTTTTGAAAGTGTTGTGCGAGGTAGCAGTTTAGGTGTTTACCTATGCTACCATCTTGGTTTCTCCCAGTAGTTCTTCCTTTTTCTATTGCTGAGTTGTATTCCATTGTATAGATAAACCTAGTTTATCCATTCTCCAGTTGAAGGACATCTATCTGGATTGTTCCAGTTTTGGAAATTATGAATAATGTTGCTATGAACATTCACATACTGATTTTTGTGTAAGTGCTATAAATTTTCATTTCTCTACAGTAAAGACCTAGAGTGGGATTGCTGGGTCATAGCCTACCTATATAATAAAAGCCTAATATGCTGAGGGTCCAGTTGGCTGGTTGGCCATTTACCCTCAAAGCATAATATGCTAATGATATGCTAAGGCCACTCAATTGCTTACTGTGACATGCACTGACCACCAGGGGGCAGACTCTCCAACCGGTAGATTAGCTTGCTGCTGGGGTCCAGCTGATAGGGACTCAGTGAGATGGGCTGGACACACCCTGGAGTCCTCCCGCAATCCCTCCCCAGCTGGCCAACCTCCCGCATCCCTCCCTGGCCCTGATCATGCACCGGTGGGGGCCTGCACCCTCTTACAATCCAGGCTGAGGGGGCCTCCCCCACAAGTGCATAAATTTTGTGCACTGGACCTCTTATATATATTTAGTATATATTTAACTATAAGGAGCAGCCAAACTTTTCCAAATAGACGGTACCATTTTACATTCACAGCAGAAATGTTCATGGTTTTCCATTGTTCCACATCCTCTCCAACACTTGTTTATTTATTAATTTTTTAATTGTAACTATTCTAATAAGGATTTAATGTTGTCTCGGTGGTTTTACTCTGCATTTCCTAATAACTAATGATATTGAGCATCATTTTCTATATTTATTTGCTATTTGCATATCTTCTTTAGTGAAGGGTCTCTGCAGATCTTTTGCCTATTTTTTAGTTGTATTTTTTGTTTTCTTATTGTTGGATTTTAAGAGTTCTTTGTATAGCCTGGTTACAACTTCTTTGTCAGATACATGATTTATTTTCCTTTGTAGAGCAGAAGTTTTACAAAAAACTTAAGTCCACTTTTAAAATATATATATATTTTATTGATTTTTTACAGAGAGGAAGGGAGAGTGTTAGAAAGTCAGAAACATCGATCAGCTGCCTCCTGCACACTCCCAACCGGGGATGTGCCTGCAACCAAGGTACACGCCCTTGACCGAATCGAACCTGGGTCCCTTCAGTCCGCAGGCCGACCGACGCTCTATCCACTGAGACAAACCGGTTAGCGCTTAAGTCCACTTTTGTTTAAGTAATAAATTTTTAAACATCTCAAAGGTAAATGGGTGCTTAAGGCATTCTGGGCTTCTAGTCTCCTATTTTTTTCATTAAAATAAAAATTTGTTAATGAAACAGATGCCCAGAGAAGGCCAGGTCTTGTAACTCCTTTATTGGTTTAAGTCCACTTTATCAGTTTATTTGTTTTGCGAATTGTGCTTTTGGTGGTGTATCTAAGAACTACCAGACCCAAAGATATGAAAATTTTCTCCTAAAATTCTTATACCTTAACATTATTACATCTAAATCTATGATCAGTTTTGAATTTATTTTTGTGAAAGCGTGAGATGTAGGTCAAGGTTAATTTTTCTGGTTACCACTATATTTTTTGTTATATTTTAAAAATAGGAATCATGCCCGACTATGTGGCTCAGTGGTTGAGTGTCAAACTATGAACCAGTTCACGTTCATTTCCTGGTCAGGTCACATGCTTGGGTTGTGGGTTCAATCCCTAGTAAGGGGTGTGCAAGAGACAGCTGATCGATGATTATCTCTCATCATTGGTGTTTCTATCTCTCTATCCTTCTCCCTTCCTCTCTGAATCAATAAAAACATACTTTTTAAATATAAAATAAAAATAGAGGTCAGTATTACCTGTTTCTTCAGAGGAAATAAAACAATTTTTTAAAATCTTTCTCATAGGTAACATATATGCACATAGTACAGAATTTAAGGTGTACAATGAAAAGTCTTCTCCCACTGTGGTTCCATAGGCCACCCAGATACTCCCATTCCTCCACCTCCCCAGGCAACCACTTTTATCCATGTCTTATGTATCTTTCCGGGAATAATTTATGCATTTACAATTTTGTGTCTGTATGTTTTAATAAATGATAGCAAATTATTCTCACTATTCTATACCTTGCATTCTCATTGAACAATGTTTATTGGAGATAATTTCATGAACTTCCTCTCATTTTGAAAAATTTTTTTATTATTCTAATTTTTTGTTTTTTAAATTGATTTCAGAGAGGAAGGGAGAGGGAGAGATTGAAATATCAATGATGAGAGAGAATCTGATCGGTTGCCTCTTGCATGTCCCCTTTTGGGGATTGAGCCTGCAACCCAGGTATGTGCCCCTGACTGGAATCAAACCTGAGGCCTTTCAGTCTGCAGGCTGACATTCTATCCACTGAACCAAACCAACCTAGGCTCATTTTAAAAATATATTTTTATTGCCGAAACTGGTTTGGCTCAGTGGATAGAGTGTCGGCCTGCGGACTGAAGGGTCCCAGGTTCGATTCCGGTCAAGGGCTTGTACCGTGGCTACGGGCACATCCCCAGCAGAGGGTGTGCAAGCAGCAGCTGATGGATGTTTCTCTCTCATCGATGTTTCTGACTTTCTATCCCTCTCCCTTCCTCTCTGTGAAAAGTCAATAAAATATATTTTAAAAAATTCAACCAACTCTTTAAAAAAAAAAAGAAAAAAATATATTTTTGTTGATTTCAGAGAAGGGAGAGGAAGAGAGACATAGAAACTTCAGTGATGAGAGAGAATCATTGACCGCCTTCCTCCTGCACGCCTCCCACTAGGGACTGAACCCACAGTCTGGGCACACGCTCTGACTGGAATTCGAACCGTTACCTCCTGGTTGAGAGGTCTATGCTCAACCACTGAGCCACACCAACTGGGCTAGACATTTAGATTTTTATGTAATTTAGCATAGCAGTGATTTCTTTTATGGTTCCTGAGTTTTGAGTTATCTTAAAACTCTGAGGTATTTATAGATACTCTTGAGAATTTTTTTCCTAATTTTTAAAAAGTGAGGTAATTTTAGATTTATATGCAGTTGCAAGAAATAATGTAGAGAGATCACTTGTACACTTTGCCCAGTTTTCCCCAATGGTAACATTTTGCAAAACTGTTATGTAATATGACAACTGGATATTGACATTGATACAACCTAGCAATTTTACTCAGATTTCCCTAGTTGTAGTTGCACATTTTTGTTTGTGTGTGTATGTGCATTATCTCATACAATTTTAATCACTCTTCATTTATTCATCACTACAGTCAAGCAAATCCATTACTACAAGGGTCCTTGGTATTACTCTTTTATAACCATTCCCACTTCCCTCGCACCCAGGTTCTGACAACCTCACTAATCTGTCCTCCATTTCTAAAATTTTGCCATTTCAAAAATGTTCTATGTAAGTGGAAACATACAATATGTACTCTTTTTGCATTGGCTTTTGCTCTGCGTAATTCTCTAGAGGTTTATCCAAGTTGTGTATATAAATAGTTTGGTTCTTTTTAAAAATATATATATTTTTAGTGATTTCAGAAAGGAAGGGAGAGGAAAAGAGAGTTAGAAACATTAATGAGGAGAGAGAATCATTGACCGGCTGCCTCCTGCACGCCCCCTGCTGGAGATCCAGCCCACAGCAACTCAGGCATGTGCCCTGACTATGAATCTAATGGGACATGACCTTCTGGTTCATAGGAGACACTCAACCACTGAGCCACGCCAGCCTGGCTAGTTTGGTTCTTTTTATTGCCAAGTAATATTCTATGGCATGATGTACCACAGTTGGTTTAACCATTTGCCTGTTGAGAGACATGTGAGCTGATTTCAGTTTTTGGCTATTACAAATGAAGCTGCTAGGAACATTCACGTACAAGTTTTTGTGTGAACATACGTTTTCACTTCCCTAGGATAAATGTGTAGGACTGCAGTCATATGGTAGTTGCGTGTTTAGTTTTTTAAAAAATAAACTTTATTAAGATATAATTTGCATACAATAAAATGTAGGCATTGTAAATTTATGGTTCTATGAATTTCAATAAATGTATGTAGCTATGTAAGTGTCACCCCACTCAAGATATAGAACTTTTATATCACCTTAGAAACTTCCCTCATGCCCCTCTTCAGTCAGTCCCTGCCCCGTCTATCAGTAGAGATTAGTTTTATTAGTAACCAGAGTTTCATTACAGGAAGACTCCTGCAAAAATAGGGCTTCCTGTGGCCATCTCTGCTGCCCCGCCTTCTTCCCTTTCTTCTCCACTGCCCAGCCTACTTCCCTTCCTTCTCTGCTCCCCTGCTTGCCTCTCCACAGCTTCGCTTACTTTCAGTAGCGCTTGGCTTCCTTCTACACTGTCTTCAGTCATTGCTTGGAGTCTGGATATGCAAATTAACCGCCATAATGTTTGTGTTGATTTGCATACTCCTGATTGGCTATTGGGTGTGGCTGGTGGGTGTGATGGAGGTACCATCAATTTGCATGTTTCTCTTTTATTAGATAGGACCAGAGGCCTAATGTACAAAATCCATGCAAAAATAGGCCTTCCTTGCCGTGGCTGCTGGCACTAGCTTCCCACAGGCACCCGGGACCCAGGCTTCCCTCATAGCCCCGGCTTCATTCAGAAGGTCATCCAGAAGGACATCTGATCTAATTAGCATATTATGCTTTTATTATTATAGGTAGAATTTCATACAAATGGAATCATGCAGTATTTTTTCTTTTGAGACTGGCAGTTTTTTCCACTTAAATATTTTAAGATTCATCCCTGTTGTTTTGTGATTTAGTAATGTTTTGTGTTTTATAAAGTAAATTATTTCTTAGAAAAGTTTTAGAAAAACTACAAAAATATAGCACCTAATACCCAGTTTCTTCATCATTAGCATCTTACATTAGCATGGTACATTTGTTGTAATTAACTAAAGTCTATAATTTATTCAAATTTCATTTTACTCTTAATGTCTTTCTCTATCCCAGGATTTCATCCAGTATACCACATTACATTTAGTCTTCATGTATATTTAGGCTACTCCAACAGTACATTCTTAGATTTTTAAGAAACTGCAAAAGTATTTTTATTTCTATTTTTAGAGAGAGAGGAAGGGGGAGAGAGAAACATTGATCATTTGCCTTCCTTATGTGCCCCTCCAGGGGGATCAAACCCACAAGCTCATTTTAGGTTTTTTTTTTTTTAATTAATTCTTTTTTTTATCTTTATTGTCCAGTTTATTAATAACATTGTTCCCTTTTTTTCCCCCTATAGCTCCCCTCCACCTGGTACCCATCCCACCCTCCGCCCTCACCCCCTCCACTGTCCTCTCCCATAGTTGCATGATTTTTGTCCAGTCTCTTGCTGCACTTCCCACACACCCTTTCTCCACAAGAATTGTCAGTCCATTCCCTCTCTATGTCCATGATTCTGTTACATTCACCAGTTTATCCTGTTCATCAGCTTATTAATTTACTTGATTTTTAGATTCATTTGTTGATAGATGTGTATTTATTATTCATAATTTACACTTTTGTCTTTTTCTTCTTCCTCTTCTTAAAGAATATCTTTCAGCATTTCATATAATATTGGTTTGGTGGTGATGAAGTCCTTTAGCTTTTTCTTATCTGCAAAGCACTTTATCTGATCTTCAATTCTGAATGATAGCTTTGCTGGATAGAGTAATCTTGGTTGTAGATTCTTGCTATTCATCACTTTGAATATTTCTTGCCACTCCCATCTGGCCTGCATCGTTTCTGTTGAGAAATCCACTGACAATTGTATGGGTGCTCCCTTATAGGTAACTAACTGTTTTTCTCTTGCTGCTTTTAATATTCTTTGTCTTTTGCTCTTGGCATTTTAATTATGATGTGCCTTGGTGTGGTCCTCTTAGGGTTCCTATATATAGGGGTTCGGTGCGCTTCTTGGACTCCTAAGTCAATTTCTTCCATCAGGTGTGGGAATTTTTCGGTCACTATTTCTTCAAATAGGTTTTCATTGTCTTGCTCTCTCTCTTTTTCTGGCACCCCTATAATTCAGATGTTGGTATGCTTGAGGTTGTCCCAGAGACCCCTTACACTATCTTCAATTTTTTGGATTCTTTTGGTTTCTTGCTTTTTCAGCTGAGTGGATTTTGCTTCTTTGTATTTCAAATCTTTAACTTGGTTCTTGGGGTGCTCCAGAGCACTTTTAGGTCTTTGTATAATATTTTTTATTTCAGTCAGTGCTTAATTTCTGGTTGGTCCTTTTTCATATCCTTGAGGGTCTCCTTCATTTCCACGTTGGTCTTGATCATTTCCACGTTGGTCTTGATCATTTCCTTGCAGGTCTTGTTCATATCCTTGAGGGTTCATTTCCTTGTAGGACTCATTCATTTCCTTGTCGGTCTTGCTTATTTCCTTATAGGTCTCGACCTTTTGTAGGAGCCTCTTGAGAAGACTATAACCGTGGTTTTGAATTCCATGTCTAGTCGTTTTTTTTCCTCCATTTCTTTCACATCTGATTTCTTTCCATGTCTCTGCATGGTGGCTGCTTCCCTGAGTTGGTCAATTAGCTTTTTGTGGTAGATGTCCTACTAGGGACAGTGGGTCAGCCTCCCCAGTTACCTGAGGTGGATATGGGTTGCACAGTCTTGCTGAAGTTAAGCTCAGGTTAATCGTTGTTAGCACTTGGAGAGGTTGACCTCCAGGCCAATTGTCTGTGAAGCTCAGCTGTGCTCAGGTTGGATGGGCGGAGTCTCCGGGCTAAGCAGACAGTGTTAGCTCTGCCCTTTTCGGCCCCAGGGACTCTGTGCCGGGGGCAATGGCCGCCAGCACCTCTGAGAGATAGCTGCTATGGAGCTCCACCGGCTGCTGGGGAATTCAGACTCTCCCCAAATGAGTCTTCACACCCACTGTCTCACCCAGGGTCGTAAAACAAAGCAGTCTGATGGTTTTCCGAATGAGAGAGCAAGTCGCGAGTGCTCTCTACTAGGTCAGGCAGCTGAGCTGTTCCCAAGTTCACGCGCAAGCTTGCCTTCTTCACAAGCAGGCAGACTTGGCACCACCCGAGCTTCGGCGTGCCCTCCCACTGTCCAGTTTTTACCCCGTGTGATAGTGGGTTCCCTGGACTTCACCCAGAGCTGGAGAATCAGTCCAATGGGACATCTTTGTCTCCCCGTTTGAGAAAACTGGCCGGTTTTTGGCCACCTGCCCTATCCTCTGGCGTGCACTCCAAACCTCTCTCCGAGCGAATCTTCAACGCTGTACTCAGCAGCTCCTCCGAGACACAGTGTCTTATCTTCACTTTTATTTGTGGAATTTTCACTCGGCCAGCTTTCTGGTGATTCTGGACGGTGTTTGTTCTTTCATTCAGTTGTAGTTTTAAAATTGCTGTGTATGACGGCAAGATAGGTGTTTTACCTATGCCGCCATCTTGGTTCTCTCAAGCTCATTTTAGTTTTAACTTGCCTTTCTTTTCTTTTCTTTTTTAAAAATATATTTTATTGATTTTTTTTACAGAGAGGAAGAGGGATAGAAAGTCAGAAACATCAGTGAGAGAGAAACATCAATCAGCTGCCTCTTGCACACACCCCCCACTGGGGATGTGCCCGCAACCAAGGTACATGCCTTTGACCGGAATCGAACCTTTCAGTCCGCAGGCTGATGCTCTATTCACTGAGTCAAACTGGTTTTGGCTTGCCTTTCTTTAATGACCAATGATGTTGAACATCTTTTCATGTACTTATTTGTCATCTATATATCCTCTTTGATGAAATGTCTGGTCCATTTTCTAATCAAATTACCTTTTTGTTACACTGTTGAGTTTTGAGAGTTCTTTATACATTCTATTTGGAAATGTAGTTTGCAAATATTTTCCCCCAGTCTGAAGCAGAAAGTACCAAACCCTATACATACAATGGTTTTTCCTATACATACTTTCCTATGCTAAAGTATAATTTATAAATTAGACACAATAAGACATTATAAACAATAATAAGTAGGACAACCAAAACCGGTTTGGCTCAGTGGATAGAGCATTGGCCTGTGGACTGAAGGGTCCCGGGTTCGATTCCAGTCAAGGACATGTACTGTGGTTGCAGGCAAATCCCCAGGAGGGAGTGTGCAGGAGGCAGCTGATGTTTCTCTCTCATTGATGTTTCTAACACTCTATCCCTCTCCCTTCTTCTCTGTAAAAAAATCAATAAAATATATTTTTAAAAAAACATACCTTTCTCAATCCTCCACACTGCATCTTTTCACTCCACAACTTTCCCTAAAATTAACTTAATAAACTTTAAAATAATAATAATAATAATAATAAGTAGGACAATGGTAATAAAAATTATGTGAATGTGGTCCCTCTCCCAAAATATTTTTTGTACTGTACTTATTTTCTTCTTGTGATGAGGTTATAATACAATGCGTATGTGATGAGATGAAGGGAGGTGAATGACATACACAAAGCATTAGGTTACTATAGGGTAACTTGAACATCAGCACTGTGATACCGTAACAGCTGATCTTGTAACCCAGATGATTCCCAAGTGAGGAAGGGCAGGTAGCACACACAGTGTGGATATGCTGGACAAGGGGATAATTCACAACCAAGGTACAATTGAGTGGGGTTGCACAAGACTTCATTACGCTATGCAGAAGGGCAGGTAATTTAAAATGTACGAATTAATTATTTCTAGAACTTTCCACTTAATATTTTCAGACTGTGGTTGACTGAAACTGGAAAGTAAAACTTTGGGTAAGGGGGCGATTGGAGAACTGTATTACTACTATGTTAACAATCTTTTCCTAACATGATTCTTCCCCTGGTAGCATTTATGGGCAAGGGAGAAGGCATGGACTGTCAGTGATACTGATACCCTGCTGCCCCCCTCAGCTGCCTCTTGAACCAGCAAGTTTCTCTTGATCATTTAACCAGTGCAGTTAGTTGCTTTTCTTAAGGGTAAGCCCGGGGAAGGTGTCATATCAAAGGGGTGCGTTGGGGAAGAACTCAGCAATAGAGGCAACAGTAGAACAGGTGCAAATATTCATTCAGGTTGCTAGGCATTGCCAAGTTCTGAAACCACTGCCATGATTTTTGTAAGTTAAAATTCCACCATTTTGGCTAATTATGGTATTTCATATGCTGCTAGTTGAGCATTCATTTTATAGGAAGAGAGTCTGTGTTATTATAATCATTAATTAGTGTAAAAAGTTGTATATGAAAGAGATGGAGATGTTTTTCTTGGTGCCCAGAAGGGATAAGATGTTTCTCCGCATATAGTTTGCCTGGTTCCTGGTTGAGGAAGGTGTGCCAGGCCGTGGGACTGAAAGGGTTCTGTGGCAAGGGTGGTGCTTGATGTTAGTTGTTCATTTACAGGTAGCTTTTGAAAATGGCTGCCTCTCATTTCACCGGGCTCACAGCTGTTGCTGATGTAATTAAAGATCTAGACACTCAGATAGCTGTAAGTAAGTTCTCTGAAGCCACTGTGAAAGGATTGTGGTGAATGTGCTTCTGATCTTGGTAACACAACAGCTGATGTCCCAGAGTCAAGCTCCTGGCTCTAAAATTTGGGAGTCCCAGCGACTCCAGGCTAGGGACTCTGCATGTACTTAAAGTTTGCTAACACTCAGAAAAAGTTTGCTCTTGATGACAATAAACATTTTCACAATTGCTAAAAATTGTGTTTATTAGGTATAGCCCTGACATAGAGTTAAGCATGTTTTGAAATGCCAAAATGAACTAATCTGTTTTCTTGAAGTTTTGTGGTTGGGTTTTAAGTATGTGACTGTGCCATGATTTATTTGAAGTTAACATTATTTGATGCTCAAAAATAATGCATGTAGCACTTAACCATGCATTCTATTTTTACAAAGACTTCAAAAATGTCTTGTCATTCTAGTTTATTTTTGCACATGAGATTCCTTGTTTCATTTACTTATTTCAATTTTGTGGACTATTTCATTAAGCTTTTGGAGAAGAGATGGTTTCTAAATATCAGGTGAGAGCAATGAATATTCTTCATTCCCTCCATTTTTAATGTACAGGTATCAAATAGTCACTATTCCTGATATACTGAAGACCTTTCAAAATCTGGTAGACCTCCTATTATTTTACTTTCAAAACTCACCCTTTATTACAGGTCTTCTGGAGCTAATCTTTGTGTTTGCCTTCCACAGTTGATTGGTCTTGGTCCTCATACCTCCAGAAAGAAACAGGATCTCGATAAGCTCTATGAGCTGAAGTCCAAAGCTCGGCAGATTATGAACCAGTTTGGCCCCTCAGCCCTCATCAACCTGTCCAATTTCTCATCCATAAAACCGGAACCAACCAGCACCCCTCCACAAGGTTCCATGGCCAATAGCACTACAGTGGTGAAGATCCCAGGCACGCCTGGTTCTGGAGGGCGTCTCAGCCCTGAAAACAATCAGGTACAATCCTCTACTTTTGCTCTCTGCAGTCTTTTCTTATTTGCACCAGTAATGCTTTGAGAGATGTCCATCTCAGATGCTGCCTCTTCCTCTCGCTGGAAAAGGTCTTTTCCCTCCTTGGACTTCTCATGTTCTATATTGGCCCAGACGGTGTGGCTCAGTGGTTGAACCAGGAAGTCTTGGTTCAATTCCTAATCAGGGCATATGCCAGGGTTATGGGCTCGATCCCCAGTGTGGGGTACGCAGGAAGCAGCCAATCAATGATCCTCTCTCATCAATGATGTTTCTCTCTCCCTTTCTCTCCCTTTCTTTCTGAAATCAATAAAAATATATTTAAAGAAAAGTAAATAAAATAAAGGAGGTACCATGAGCCAGGCAGGTAGGAAGACGGGTGGAAGAGCATGTCCAAAGCAGTAGAGGCACTGCATGGCTTGTGGTGGTCAGAAAATGGCGAGTTATTTACTGTAGAGGGAAGTGAGGCACAGTGACAAAAAGAGACGAGACTGAAATAAATGGACAGGTGTTGGCCTCTCTTCCAAATTGCTCTTTCTGCCTTTCCCTAGGCCCGGGGTCGGCAAACTGCTGTTCTTGAGCCACATGCGGCTCTTTGGCCTCTTGAGTGTGGCTCTTCCACAAAATACCACGGCTTGGGCCAGTCTATTTTGAAGAAGTGGCATTAGAAAAAGTTTAAGTTTAAAAACTTTGGCTCTCAAAAGAAATTTCAATGGTTGTACTGTTGATATTTGGCTTTGTTGACTAATGAGTTTGCCAACCACTGCCCTAGGCTACTTCTGTCTTTTTTGTTGTTGTTAATCCTCACCTGAGGATATTTTTTTCATTGATCTTTTTGTTAATCCTCACTTGAGGATATTTTTCCATTGATCTTTTTGTTAATCCTCACCTGAGGATATTTTTTCCATTGATCTTTTTGTTAATTCTCACTTGAGGATATTTTTCCATTGATCTTTTAGAGAGAGTGGAAGAGAGAGGGAAAGACAGAGAGAAACATCAATGTGAGAGAAATACATCAATTGGTTGCCCCTGACCATGGCCCAGGCTGGGGAGGAGCCTGCAACCAAGGTATGTCCCCTTGACAAGAATAGAACCCAGGACCCTTTGGTCCAAAGCAAACACTCTATCCACTGAGCCAAAATGGCTAGGGTGTGGGCTACTTCTGTCTTGAGAGTGTAATCTTATAGCAATGTCACCAAGTAGGCCAGACTGTTAACTCTTTGGAAAGCAGAAAACTAAAACCAATGAATTTATAACCTTTCTGCATCATAGCATAATGAGTCCTTTTGTTTGTTGCTTGATACTTGGCTGAAAAATCTTCTCCTAATTAACTTTAGGTGTTGACCAAGAAGAAATTACAAGACTTAGTAAGAGAAGTGGATCCTAATGAGCAATTGGATGAAGATGTAGAGGAGGTAAGAAGGGACTGGGTACCACACAGGGTACCCAGTATATAATAGTGGTGAAGAGCACAGACATTAGAGGCAGACAAATTTGAATTTGCATCTTGGCTCTGCCAGTTAACAGTTTTGTAGTTATGGATAAATTACTTAGGCTTTCTGAGACTGAACTTCCTCCTATGTTGGTAGGGTATGACATTATTTATCTACATTAGAGGCCCAGTGCACAAAATTTGTGTACGGGGGGCGGGGGATGTCCCTTAGCCCAGCCTGCACCCTCTCCAATCTGGGACCCCTCGAGGGATGTCCGACTGCCCATTTAGGCCCTCCTACTAGGATCGGGCCTAAACAGGCAGTCGGACATCCCTCTCACAATCCAGGACTGCTGACCTGCCTGCCTCCCTGATGCCCCTAACCACTTCTGCCTGCCAGCTTGATCACCTGCTAACCACTACCCTGGCAGCCTAATTGATGTCTAATTGCTCCCCTGCCAGCCTGTTTGCCCCCAACTTTCCTCCTCTGCCTGCCTGGTCATCCCTAACTGCCCTCCCCTGCTGGCCTGATTGCCCACTACTGCCCTCCCTTGCAGGGCCTGGAACCTCCCAATGGCCCTCCCCTGCTGGCCATCTTGTGGTGGCCATCTTGTGTCCACATGGGGACAGGATCTTTGACCACATGGGCGAAGCCCTCTTGTGTGTTGGGAGTGATGGTCAATCTGCAAATTACTCTTTTATTAGATAGGATAGAGGCCTGGTGCATGGGTGGGGGCCAGCTGGTTTGCCCTGAAGAGTGTCCCAGATCAGGGTGGGGGTTCCCTTGGGGTGAGGGACGGCTTGGGCGAGGGGCCTGTGGAGGTTTGCACGCTGGCCATGCCCCACAACGACCCAAGCAGAGGCCCTGGGATCTGGGATTAACCTATGTCTACAATTGAAACTTTGTAGCCTGGAGCGGAGCCAAGCCTTCTGCTCACTCCATGGCAGTAGCCATTTCTTTTTGAAACTTTGTAGCCTAGAGTGGAGGCCTAGGCCGGCAATGGCAGGCTGAAAGCTTGGCTTCCTCCATTGCCAGGGAAACCCAAGTCTCTGTTCTCTCCAGCTCAGTGGCTGTCGCCATTTCTGTATCTTTTATAATTGAAATTTTGTAACATTGAGTGGAGGCCTAGGCAGGCAAAGGCAGATGGAAAGCTTGGCTTCCTCTGTTGCCTGGGAAACCCAAGCTTCCTCCTACTCTCAATGGCGGCAGCCATCTTGATTGGGGTTTATTTGCATAATCTGTTCCTGATTGACTGGTGGGCATAGCTGTGGGTGTGGTGAAGGTACAGTCAAATTTGCATATTACTATTTTATTAGATAGGATTGTTATTATGAGGGTTCCATGGAATAATTATACAAGACACTTTATACTTAACAGCTGCTGCTACTTTTGCCTGTCAAAAAGGACATAGTTTGCTTCTCATAGGCAATCACAATAGTTTTAGTTATTCTTAGATTATTCCTTTGTATTTCTAAGTAATATACTTAAACATATACTCTTTGACTCATTAATTTTTTAAGATGTAAAACTATTTTTAATTAATTTTTTAGAGAGAGAGGAAGATAGAGGGAGAGAGAGAGCTTTCACACCCCTTACTGGGTATCAGGCCCGTAACTCAGGCATATGCTCTGACCAGGAATCAAACTAGGGACCCCTCAGTTCATGGGATGACACTCAACAAACTGAGCCACTCTGGCCAGGCTTAAAAGATTTTTCAATTGATTTTGAGAGAGAGAGAGAAAAAAACACATTAATGTGAAAGTGAAACATTGTCTGCCTCCTCTAAGCCCCCCACTGAGAATCAAGCCTGCAATCCATGCATGTTCCCTGATCAGGACTCAAACTGGCAACCTTTCATTCAGTGGTTCATGGGATGATGTCCACCTAACTAAGCCACATCAGCCAGGGCTGATACATTAATTTTTTTAAAATTTATTTTATTGATTTTTTTAACAGAGAAAGGGAGAGGGACAGAGAGCTAGAAACATCAATGGGAGAGAAGCATCGATCAGCTGCCTCCTGCACACCTCCCACTGGGGATGTGCCCACAACCAAGGTACATGTCCTTGACCGAAATCAAACCCAGGACCTTACAGTTCGAAGACCGACATTCTATCCACTGAGCCAAACCAGTTAGGGCTGATTCATTTTATAATAGTCTATTGACTTTCTGTTGTGGTAGATGACAATTTTAGAGTCTTCTTCCTATTCTCAATTTTTATATGTACCTTAGTATACCTCTTTTTTTCATCTGTTGTGCTGTTTTTGGAGGCTTATTTTACTCTAGAAACTCCTGTGCCTTAATGCTGGGATGAATTTGTATATTTTTTGGGATGTTTTTGTTTTGCCTTTGCTGAGTAATATGTAATGATAGAGAAAGAAAATGCATGTTATAAAAACAGTATAACTCCATTGTTTGTTTTAACCAGAGGGAAAATACTTACCTTTTTTGTATATGTGTAGCCATTTGGAACAGCACCTTCATTGAGATGTAATTCCTGTACCATAAAATTCATCCAGCTGAAATCTATAGTTAGGTGGGTTTTATTGAGAGTTGTGCAACTATCAACACAATCAATTTTGGAACATTTTCATCATCCCTAAAAGAAATCTATACCCATTAGCAGTCATTTCCCATTTTTCCCAGCCCCCCTAGCTCTAGGCACCCAACTACCAATATATTTTCTATCTTTGTAGATTCACCTATTCTGGACATTTCAAATATATGGAATCATATTATTTGGTCTTTTGTGACTGCCTTCTTTTACTTAACATAATGAGTCTAAAGTTCATCCATATTGTAGAGGGCATTATTACTTCATTCCTTATTATGGCTGAATAAATATTTCATTATATAGATACTAAAGGCCTGGTGCAAAGATTCGTGAACCGGGGGGTCCCTCAGCCTCGCCTGTGGGGATCAGGCCGAAACCAGCTCTTTGTCATCCCCTAAGGGGTCCTGGATTGCGAGAGGGCAGTTTTGGGGTGACATATCCCGGAATCGGGATCCCTCCTCTGTGGTTTCGGGCACGTCACCCGAGAACCGCAGTTGCCAAGTCACCGCAATTCAGTGGCTCCTGCATTGAGCATCTGCTCCCCGGTGGTCAGTGCACATCAGAGCTACTGGCCAACTGGCTGGTTGGCCGGTCACATAGGCTGTTATGTATGTAGATACCACCTTTTGTTTATCCATTCATCAATTGATGGACATTTGGGTTGTGTCCACTTTTTGGCTATTATGAATAAAGTTTGCCATGAACATTCATGTGCAACCTTTTTTGTTTTTTTCCTCTTTTTAAAAAGTTTCTGTACAACTTTTTGTGTGAACACGTTTTCAATTCTCTTGGGTAGATATCTAGGGGTAGAATTGCTGATTCATATAGTAATTCTGTTCCTTTAAGGACTATCTGACTATTTTTCCAGAGTGCTTCACCCTTTTACATTCCCACCAACAGTGTATGAGCAGTTTGTTTTTTTATATTAGTTTTTGATAATTTCTTCTCTATTTTTGTTTCTTTCTAGGATGATAATTGGTGTGATATTGGATCTTCTGAATTGACCTTTTAGATTTTTTTGGTCTTACTCCTATTTTTTATTTCTTTGTAATTCTAAATTCTGCTTGAGGGGGAGATCTTCCTTAGTTTATCCTTTTAACTTTTTTTAAATATAAAAATTTTAGTTTCCACAAGTTGCTTTATCTTGTTCACTAATTATTTTTTTTAATTTTCCTAAGCCATTCTGTTCTTATTTTTTGGTTGTAATACCTTCTCTTATCTTTCTCTCTGAGGATATTAATTACATTTTTTTGACATTTTCTTTTCCCTGCATTGTCTGTTTCCTCTGGGTTCCTTTCCCCCTTTTGGTTTGTTTTCTGTATTTTCTTTTTTGGGTTAGAGACTTTTTTCAAATGTCTGCTAATCCTAGCTATCCATCCTAATATTTAAAAAGCGAGGGCTGTCACACTGAAACAACTGGACTGATGACTGAACACAGGCTGTGGGGGAACCAGGCCAGCAGGGGGTTAGTGAGGGACGACCAAACGACTGGACACAGGCTGTGGGGGAACCAGGCCGGCAGGGGGGTTAGCGAGGGACGACCAAACGACTGGACACAGGCTGTGGGGGAACCAGGCCGGCAGGGGGGTTAGCGAGGGACAACTAAACGACTGGACACAGGCTGTGGGGGAACCAGGCCGGCAGGGGGGTTAGCGAGGGACATCCAAACGACTGGACACAGGCTGTGGGGGAACCAGGCCGGCAGGGGGGTTAGCGAGGGGCAACCAAACGACTGGACACAGGCTGTGGGGGAACCAGGCCGGCAGGGGGTTAGCGAGGGACGACCAAATGACTGGACAGCAGGCTACGTGAGACGACCAGATCAGAAGAGGGGGGAAGTTGGGGGTGACCAAGCCAGTTGGAAGTAACCAGCTGGTGGGGGGGCATATGGGTGTAACCAGGCTGGCGGGGGGTGGGGGCGGAGAGACAGTTATGGGTGATCAGGCTGGCAGGCAGAGGTGGTGAGGGGTGATCAGGCTGGCAGGGGGTTAGGTAGGGGTGATCAGGTAGGCAGGCAGGTGAGCAGTTAGGAGCCAGCTGTTTTGGATTGTGAGAGGGATGTCCGACTGCCGGTTTAGGCTTGATCTCGGGGATTGGGCCTAAACCAGCAGTTGGACATCCCCTAAGGGGTCCTGGATTGGAAAGTATGCAGGCTGGGCTGAGGGGAACCCCCCGACACACACATAAATTTCTTGCACCAGGCCTCTAGTTCTTAAATAACGAGCCATTAAAAAGCTGATTTGAATCAGAACTTATTGACTAGCCAAAACCGGTTTGGCTCAGTGGATAGAGCGTCAGCCTTCAAACTGAAAGGTCCCAGGTTCAATTCCGGTCAAGGGCATATACCTTGGTTGTGGGCACATCCCTAGTAGGGGGTGTGCAGGAGGCAGCTGATCGATGTTTCTAACTTTTTATCCTTCTCCCTTCCTCTCTGTAAAAAATCAATAAAATATATTTTTAAATAAAGAACTTATTGTCTAATAATGTACTAGTAAATGTTTAACAACCAGCTCTGTGAAAAAAGTGACCTTGATTTTCAGAATTTTGGGATTTATGGGGTGTAAAATTCCCACTATGCCCTATTTTAAGTTATCAACATATTGTTGCTAAATGCAAAATAGGCGAAAGTGCAAAAATTGACTTTCATGAGCTCATCTCAGTTGGCTCTAGTGTACCATTGGCTCCACTTCAGAATAATTGGTCCACAAAGCGACCTTTTATTAGGGGCTTCCTAAATATCAGTATCTGTAAATATTTTCTCTGGAGTCATTTAGTATCTCTAGAGAAAAATCCTCCAGACTTCTATCTGGAGGGCTTATCCTTAGCTTCTACCATTCTGGAAGCAAGACAAGAGAAAGGGGCTGTGTCTCTTCCCTTGCTCTGGTGTGTCTAGTATATTCTAGTCCAGACCCACATACCGTCATTTTCCATGGGGAATAAACCTGCTGTGTTCCGGGTCAGGTACGTGTGGCTGCTTCTGGAGTGCGGGGTTCAGCGGACTGCTCTGTGTATTGACATGTAACAATTCCCCAATTTTTAGTTCCATACCTCAGCCTAGTCTTCGATGATAAATGGAACTTCCAAATCCTGGTTCTCTTAAGGTTGTGAAGAGAAAATCAGTTTCATTCTCTTTGGTGTCCTCTCTATAGGCACTTGTGTTGTAACTTCTGTATGCTAGTTCACTTCTCTCTCTTCTGGTATCTCTATAGCAAAAATTTACTTTAAAAGTTTATTGGAATTTTTTTTCATTAGGTTTTCTCTCCCATTGAGGATTTATATGTCTTTTTCTTTACTATTATTTTCATGGATTTAGGAAGAGAAAAGAGGTCATTTTGGGAGTTGACCTGCCATATTTCATCATAAGTATTTCCTTTAGATGGTATCCATTTGGTTCATAGGAAAGATGACAATGCATTAATGGCCCAGCAGAACAAGGAATGTCTACATCTATGATAGTAGAGTATTTTCCGGCATATAAGACGACTGGAACTGATGATGATAGGAAGGAAAATAACAAACACTAGAGAGAGAGCAAGTGCCAGGCAAGTCCCTGGCCCGTTAGCAACACCCATCATAACTGCAAGCTACGGTATTTTTACACCCAGCATATAAAATGACCCCGACTTTTGAGAAGATTTTCCTGGGTTAAAAAGTCGTCTTATATGCTGGAGAATACGGTAATTTTATTTTAATATTTTGGTCAGCAAAGGAAGCCATGGGAAGGCATTGACTTAAAATTTCAGTTTCTTCATGTAGATTTTTAGCTTCAGAATTCTGATTTTGTTCATCACACAGTTGAGGATTAATATAATGAGGTGGAAAGAACCCAGGATTTGGACTCAGAACCTTGAGGCTGAAACCTGGCACCACTGCTTACTAGTTACATAGCCATGAGCCAGATAGTCTTCTTGAGTGTTAGCATCCCCTGCTGTAGAATCAGGGTAAAATTCATGCCCCATTTTTTTCACAGGATTATTATAATGGAAATAAAGATGCTTTAAGAGACTGTGAGTGAGGGATAATAATAATAATTAACTTTTGTTTTCCCACCTAATTCATAAGACGATGTGGGGGTGAGGGACTGGGCTGGTTGATGCCTGCTGGGTAGAACGTACAGAAAGCTCATCCCCAGAAAGGTGTGAGTTGCACTCCACCTGGTTAATGAGTTGTGTTTCTGTTGCCATCCTCATGCTTCCTCTCACCTTAGGCCAGTGCTGATCATAGTCCCGCTAATAGGGAGCCTGACTGAATATGTGGCTCAGGCAGACAGTTGTCCCAGCAACAGGAGCTTAACCTGCCAATAACATGGTCACTCTCTCGCACTTTTCCCCAGATGCTGCTGCAGATTGCTGATGATTTTATCGAGAGTGTAGTGACGGCAGCCTGCCAGCTTGCTCGGCATCGCAAGTCCAGCACCCTGGAGGTGAAGGATGTCCAGCTGCACTTAGGCACGTGGTCTCGTTTCTCCCTGAGGTGCCCCCATGATTCCTCCTGCAGGACCATCGTGAAAAGCGTGGTCCGAGGAACCTTTGTGCCAGGATATTTATGTGATGGTTATGTATTCCCTGGCACTGGGTTTGCCTCCCTGTGTTGCCTTATCTTTCTTATTTAATTTCTCTTAGAGTCCATTTCCTCATTTGTAAAGTGGAGATCGTAATATCCTCCTTACAGGGTAATTGTGAGAATTATGAATTAGGTTTGTAAAATGACCAGCACAGGACCTGCCTGGCTCAAGGTAAGAGGTTAGTAAAGGTAGTTGTTATATCTCCACCATTAAAAAATGGTGTTTCCCTTCCAGTTTTTAGCTTATTTTTGCATTTTTCCAAGAAAACTATAATCATAACACGTATATAAATTTGTATTCTGCTTTTCTACATAATAGACACTAAATTTGAGCTTGGGTTTTTCTGGGAGATACTCATCTAACACATTTATTTTTTTACATTTATAGTTCTGTACATGTATTTTTTCTTCCTTAGGATTTTCTTAACATTTCTTTCCTTGAGCTTACTTTGTTGTAAGAATACAGTATACAATACATGTAACACACAAAATTATGTTTATTAGCTGTTTATGTTATCGGTAAGGCTTTTGGTCAACAGTAGACTATTAGTAAACTTTTGGGGAAGTCAAAAGTTAGACATAGCCTTGGCAGGTTTTCTCAGTGGACAGCCCTTGGACCAAAGGGTCACGGGTTCCATTCCGAGTCAAGGGCAAGTACCTCAGTTGCAGATTTGATAGGAGTAAGACAACTGAAAAACAACTTCCTTTCTTTGGAGCTGCATGGAAACCTTAGGACTCAGCACCCATGGCTTTGACCCATTTACTTTGCAAGAACGTCAAATGGTATCCGTTGAACTTTGGGGCACGACACAAGATTCCCCCATTTGTATTCCATAGAATCCCTCTGCAGGGTTACTGTTACTTAGCTTAGCTGACTGCTTAGATTCGTCCCCCCTGCCCCTTGTCTGCGGGCCACACTGCCCCCGGACCCTGCCTGCCCAGTCCCCTTATCTCCGCACTGGCCTCTTCCTTGCAGAACGCCAGTGGAACATGTGGATCCCAGGATTTGGCTCTGAAGAAATCCGACCCTACAAAAAAGCTTGCACCACAGAGGCTCACAAACAGGTAGGAACCATCAGAGCCCAGGGCAGCCACAGCTGATGCCTTGAGCTGCCATTGCAGGTCACAGCATCCACCACTGCAGTTATAGCTCCCTCTCCCAGCGGCAGAGCTCCTGGGAGATCTGTCGTATGTTTCCATAACGATTAGCTGTTCCCACACCAGGCAGGTATTGGGGGAATGTCTCTGGTTTGTCTCTCAACTCTGATGGGCAGCTCTGAAGCTGTTGAATCTAGCTTCTTTAATATGGATGGAACCTTATGGATATAACTCAAACCTGCCCATCTCCTTAGTGAAGTCTTCCTTCATTGTTGGTGCTTTGAACATACATACGGTCCTGTGACTGAGGACAGGTTAAGGAAAGCAGAAATACGTGTACTTGTGGTGAGAGGTAGCAGACTGTTCTGCCAGGCATTCTGATCTCCGTCCTAGCTTAACCTTCTCTGCCTCTTACCATGGAACTAAGGAGTCAGTGAGAGAATCTGACACCACTTCTGCTTTGGAGCAAGTTGTCCCTGTCATTGGTCATAGTGGCCTTCCTTGACAAAGCTGTCAATCCTGTCTTAATTTAACTGGCTACTCAGAATTTGAGAAGTGAACTTGCCCTGGCTGGTTTGCTTAGTGGATAAAGCATCGGCTTGGGGACTGAAGGGTCCTGGGTTCAATTCCAGTCAAGGGCACATGCCCAGGTTGGGGGCCTAATCCTCAGCAGGGGGCATGCAGGAGGCAGCCAATCAATGATTCTCTCTCATCTTTGATGTTCTATCTCTCTCCTTCTCCCTTAAAATATATTTTTTTTAAAGTTAGCTTCATCTAAGCTTGACAGGCATAACTGGGAGCCTCTTTCCCTTGCTTTTCCATAGAGTGGATCTCTGGAGCAGGTATGTTTCCAGAGCTCACAGAGGAAGCCCTTCAGAAAGGAGTCCCTCCAGATAACAGATGGTCATTTGGTCTCTGTTTCCAAACTATCCACTTTTTAGCCATATATATATTTACCAACAGCATAATGTTTGAACAATCTCTTGGTCAACAAGAGTGAGCAAAGCAAATCAGTAATTTGGCCATGGCTGGTAGTGGTAAAATGTGAAGTCTATGGTCTGTTTCCCGGAAGGGTTGTGGTGGAAGTTGGTGTCAGTTTCCTTCATTGCAGGTCATCAAGTGTCAAATGGCAGCAGGCTTGAAACAAAGGCCCTGTTCCTATTTTCTCCATCATCAGAGAAGAGTTTGGGTGTGGGTGGGAAGCCTAGAAATCATCTGCTTTGATGGCTTTTCCCCTTAAGTCCCCAAAAGGCCAGAGCGGTCACCTTTAACGTTTTTGCTGTCCTCAGATTGGGTGGAGCTTGCTGAGGAGCTGCCCTCGGCCTGTAGGTTCCCACAGGCTCCAGGCTGTGATAGCGGTCATACTGCCTGCTAGCCACACGTGAGCACCCCAGAAAGTTCCTAACTCTAACCTGTGCATTGCTTCTTTCTCTCCCCATCCAGAGAATGGCGTTGATCCGGAAAACAACCAAGAAATAACACACGGAGAGATCAGGGAATGGACAACATTGTATTTGGAGATACTTGAGCTGAGACCTCAGCCATCTCACCTTTGGATTTTTTTTTTTTAATGCTTTACAGAGAAGCATATATTTTTTATTAACAGTGCAGCAATATCTATAATGACTGAGAGGATCTGCCAAAAGAATAAAGCCTCCTGCCCCCACTTTGGCCCCTTTTCCCTGCCGTCTCAAAGAGGAGCAATTTATCTTCCAGAGAAGATTTTATTTGTGGTTTATTATATAAGTGAGTGAATATGGGACAAAGCAGTATCGTCTTGTTTGGTGAGACAGTATTAGCAGGATTGGTAGAGGTTTCTGTTTCCTTCTCCCTTCCTCTTTCCCCTGTACTTTGTAATGTCAGTGTTTATATGAATATGACTTTCATTTGCTTTTCCAGAATAAAAAATGTTATTAATTGAGAGACACAGGATGCCTGGCTTACAGCCTTTGAAATCCCAGAGGGAGTTAGGAACAGCAGCAAGTCTGATGCAAAGCCCCAGTCAGCAGGTGGCAGCAATGTTATCCATTTCTGTGGTTAAGAAAAAACCATGGGTTTCCATTACTGTACTAAGGAAGGCTTCACCATTAGTAGAAATTTGAGTTCAGTTTCTCTGCCATAGTATTGGGCAGGGTGACCTTCTCTCCTGAGCCCCAAACTGAAGAGGCATCCTGGTTTGAGCAAAGCCTGCTCTTCTGGACTTCCTAGAGAAAGTTGTGCTCATCCTGAGCCCGAAGAAGGGACGGGGAAAGGCCGTCTGTGCGGGGGCCTGTCTGCTCTTAGTTGTTGGTGTCCCTGGTCCTGGTGTGGAGGAAACCAGGCTCACTTAGCATCATCCCGTCCTGTGCCCCACATAGCCCTCGAGGTTTCATGGCTTCACCCAGAGGTCACCAGCGCAGGCACTTCCCCCTGCCCTGCTTTGGCTCTGTCTCCTGAAGTTGGCCTGCAGGGGGACCCTGCTTTTCACTCCCACTCAGCTTGGCCCCATGACCCCTCTCTTCACATCCTCATAGATCTCTTGAGTGAGCAGCTCAAAGGCTGTGCAGATGGTACTGTTGCTCTTGGCTGAAGTCTCAACATATGTGAGCACCCGAAGAAGAGGCAGCCAGCTTCTCCCCTTCTTCTAGCAGCACCTGTCACTCAACCACCAGGTCACTCTGTGACCTTCCACCGGGAAGAGGATGCCGAAGGGCTTCACTTTCCTTCAGAATCTCCTGACGCCGTGCTCTGTTAGTGAGATCCAACGGCAAAGGCCTCCGAGTTTCGATAGCAGGAGCCAGTCCCTGACCTCGGTAGCCAAGAAGGATTCCAGAATGAGTGTTGAGTCCTCCATGGAGGACAGAAAGGGGTGGGGAGTTCGGGCAGTTTAATGGAGAGCTGGGGTACAGCCAAGAGACCTCAATTCTCGATCAGCCGTGTGACAGGGAAGTAAGTAGTTTCACCTGAGTTCTGCCCTGTCTGCTTGTGGAAGGACCTTGTTTATCCAGCAAGCATTTGTGAGCTGGGCCGGGGCCTGGCAGTGGGTTACTGTGACGAGTAAAATAAAAACGCAGGGAGCAATCCTGTGATTGGATAAATATAAAACTCACTGTGACAGGTTGCAAAGGAGAAGTTCACAGGTCCAGGGGGAGGGGGTCTGACCAGTTGAGCCATAATCTTTTTTTTTTTAATCCTCACCTGAGAATATTTTTCTATTGATTTTTAGAGAGAGAGTGAAAGAGGCAGACAGAAAAATATTGATATGAGAGAAACACATCAATTGGTTGCCTCCTGCAGCAGCTGCCTGTAACCAAGGGACATGCCCTTGACTGGAATTGAATTGGGGGGTGAGGGGACCCTCCAGTCTGCAAGCCAACACTCATCCAATGACCCAAACCGGCTAGGGCTTGCGCTGTAATTTGAGGGACCTGAGTGAAGGGATCTCATGGGGAGCGGCGTGCATGTGCGCCATCCCTGAGGCGTGTGGTGGGCCAGGGCGTGGTGTGCCTTGTTGGCCCCAGCAAAGGGGGTCTTTACCTCAAAATTAACAGGAACCGTTGAAGGATGTTAAGCAGGAGCGTGACATGGCGCCGAGGTTCTTTGTCCCAGCCTTACAAAGGGTTCATTCTGGAGAAAGGGCTGCGCGTAGATGATTAGGAAGGATTCCGTGGACGAAAGATATTTGTGAAAGGCATTGGGGGATCAGAGGAGCTTCCAGCTAAAGGAGCTAGAAGGCTCTCCCCTTGACCAAGGAACCTGCTTTTATTAGTACAATTTGTCCCAAGGCAAGGTGGAAATATACACTTCAAAGGGTACAGTATCAAAGGGTTTACAGAGACTGTCAGTTTGGGAATAGCCTACAGCTATTCAGGTGTTTGGCCAACAGGAGGCAATAAAATGCCCTGAGCAGCTAACAATCCTATTCAGGTTTGGGGGAGGGGGGAGAGGTGCCTTTTAGCCATTTCCAACAGGTAAACTACATGTGACCCAACCCTGTTGAGCTCCCCAAGCTTCACCAACCTTTTGGTAAAACTCTTGTAATCATTACATGCTAGAATTGGTTCTCGGCATTTCACCCTTTTTGATTTTTAAAATTTAACAAGAATGTGGGTTTTAAGATTTTTAAATTCCATGGAAAGGACAGATTTCTATCAAGTCCCTTTAAATTGCTGTCAGGCATGAAAGGAATTAGCCTGTAGTCAGTTTTCTGGGCCAACAGTTTTTTGTGTGTACATGTCAGCAGTGATAGTTCAGTTCTGGATGGTGGACAGAAGTGGCGATGCAGGCCTGACCCTCTCTGGTTTGGTCCTGGGCAGCCTGCAGTGACGCACAGCTGCTGACTGCTAGCATGGCAAGGCGTCTTCACCATCTTCCATCTCTGGACTGTTTCTGCTGTATTCTTGGGAGCCACTACTATTTCTGTGGCTGGAACAGTCCTGTCAGTTCCTCTCTGGGATCGGTTGTTGCAGGAATCCACATGAGCTTTTTCAGAAATATACAGACATATTCTCTGCCAAAAGTTAATAAAGGAATCTTTTCTATAAATTTGACTTGGGATCCTTTTTATTTTTGCCCAAACAATTTTCCTTTGGCTTATTTTGACACCATGTGATTTTTCATGTGTGTCTTGCTATTAGCATAACAAATGAAAATTAATTTTCAAAGTAAAAAATTTCTTGATTTAATTTACTTCTAGGATATTTCTCCACATATCACATTTTTCCACTATCCCCCCTTTTTTATTTAAATATTAGGAGGGTTTTGAATTTTATAATGCAGTCTTGATAACTTACTTTAATTTTTTGCACAAAAATATGACTGAATTGTAATTAGCAAATTTAAATTAGTTTGAAATAAGATTTATTTTTTAACTTCACTTGTCCTAGGTTATAGACAATAAATGACATTAAGTCCCTGCAATTAGTCTTTAAGTAACTTTAACACTGGCTTTGTCAGACAAAAACACAAATTATTTACTTCAGTTCAAGAGGCCAAATATATGTATTTTTAATTACAGTCCTTAAGACATTTGAAAGAAACCTCTTTATATTTCCTTCCAAAATAATTTTCAGGCTACAGAGAGTTTCACTTAAGAATCTTGTCTTTCTTTATTACCAAGCAACCTATAGGGCTACTTTTCGGCACTCAAGCCTGCAGCCGTGGAGCTTGTCACAAGAAATTGCATTACAGCCCTGTCTGGTTTGGCTGGGTGGATAGAGCATCAGCCTGTGGACTGAAGGATCCTGGGTTCAATTCCAGTCCAGGGCATATACCTAGGTTGCAGGCACATCCCCAGTGGGGAGTGTGCAAGAGGCAGCTGAATCAATGTTTCTCTCATTGATGTTTCTAACTATCCCTCTCCTTTCCTCTCTGTAAAAAAAATCAATAAAATATATATTTTTAAAAAGAAATGTCATTACAGTTAAATTGACT
The DNA here is from genome assembly GCA_027563665.1 of Antrozous pallidus. Taxonomy (NCBI): domain Eukaryota; kingdom Metazoa; phylum Chordata; class Mammalia; order Chiroptera; family Vespertilionidae; genus Antrozous; species Antrozous pallidus. The sequence goes on from CM050508.1 coordinate 194,760,157, forward strand.
ACTGTCAGATTTAATATTTTAACAACAATCTTAGTTTACACTTTAAATATTAGTGAAAGATTTAAAATGTTTTTAATTTCTTCTTTTTATTAAACTAGAATTTTATATTTAAAGAGTATCCCCTTAGGCTTATTTGCATATATAGAGGGATCATGGGAGGTCTTAGTAACTTTCTTAGAAGACTTAATCAAATTGCTTACAAAGACCCTGGCTTATTCAAAGGGAGGGGTGGTCCTTTGTTGTTTCAAGATGGCGGCCCCCAGGGGAGCCGCAAGCCATGTGGCCATCATGGCGACTGCCTAAAGTGTTCTTTGATAGAAAAGATGTTTGTTTACTCTCACAATACACAAGGGAAGAGTAAACCAAAATTCCTAAAAGACACAGTCAAATTATATCGCAGACAAACAGAAATCTTACTAGCAGTTTCTGGTTTTTATTAGAATTTAATTGTTTATAATTTAAGTAGGTATCTTTAATTAAAAAGCAAAGAAAATTTAGGTGGGGGTAAGGAAAACATGTACCACTATTTGTAATACTTTAAAGAATAAAATAAATATATAATTAAGAAAAAATAAAAATAAATTTTAAAAAACCTAGAGGACAGAATTGAAGCTATTAAAAAAAAAAAAAAGGAAATTTAGTAAATGTTTGGTCTGATTCACAAGCTTCAAATGTTGTCCCACCTTCAGCCTAAGTAAAAATGCAGGCAGCTTGGGGCTTTTGTTATTTTTAAATTCCGCATTTGGATTTTAAGAAATATTTAGTTACTTATTTTGCCCTTGAGAGGCCAAAACCTTTATAACATTTAAAATATAGTTATTAATTTTTATTTGATAAAGCTTTCCATGCAATTTCAAGTATATTAGATTAGTTAAATTTAAACTTTCTTTTAAGAAGAGAGAATAAATTTCTTGTATTACTCCAGGCCCTTGGAGCTTTTCAAGAATCATCTCTATTCAGGCCTTGAAATTTTGACATGGAAAAAAAATTCATCAAATCATACATGATTTAAAGATTATAATGCTTTTTATAATTATCTTAAAATATCAATTACATCTTTTTTCTAAAATATATTTTATTGATTTTTTACAGAGCAGAAGGGAGAGGGATAGAAAGTCAAAAACATCAATGAGAGAGAGACACATCGATCAGCTGCCTCTTGCACGCCCCCTACTGGGGATGTTCCCGCAGCCAAGGTACATGCCCTTTGACCGGAATCGAACCTGGGACCCTTCAGTCTGCAGGCTGACGCTCTATCCACTGAGCCAAACTGGTCTCGGCGGTATATTTTATTGATTTTTTTTTTTTTTTTACACAGAGAGGAAGGGAGAGGGATAGAAAGTCAGAAACGTTGATGAGAGAGAAACATCCATCAGCTGCCTCTTGCACGCCCCCTACTGGGGAGGTGCCCGAAGCCAAGGTACATGTCCTTGACCGGAATCCAACCGGGGACCTCTCAGCCCGCAGGCCAATGCTCTATCCACTGAGCCATACCGGTTTCGGCTCAATTAGATCTTAAACTGGCCTTTATATTTAAAAATTTTCAGTTGGGAATCACAGAATTAATCCTTTTTTAATTAGACCAATAAGCAACTTATTATTTTTTAAAATATATTTTATTGATTTTTTACAGAGAGAAAGGGAGAGAGATAGAAAGTCAGAAACATCGATGAGAGAGAAATATCGATGAGAGAGAAATATCTATCAGCTGCCTCCTGCCCATCCCCCACTGGGGATGTGCCTGCAACCAAGGTACCTGCCCTTGACCAGAATCCAACCTGGGACCCTTCAGTCCTCAGGCCAATGCTCTATCCACTGAGCCAAACCGGTTTTGGCTAAGCAACTTATTTTGAATTCCTAATTATCTTCAGAGAATACAACATTTTAATTTATTTTTATATGTTAGGCATTTAATTACCACAACTATATAATTTCTCCCAATTTAATTTGAATCTTGAACTTTTAGAGCTGGCAAGTCAAATATTTAGTATTTCTAAATTAACTCTTTATAAATTTTAAAAACACAAGACATAATCAATTAATAGCTTCAATTCTGTCCTCTTAGTTTTTTCATAAGGAAGCAAATTCAGATTATTGAACAAGTTTTTATCATTTCAAAATACATAAACATCTAAGTTTATTATTTATACAATTAAGCAAAATTCTAAAATTTTAAGCTGCCATTTTGGATGGCAAAATAGGTTTCATCTTTTCAAATGTAAATTACCACATTCCTTAAGATGGCTCCTGGCAGAAACTGATTTCAAAGGCTTTAAGAGTTTGCCTCCCATGCTGAGACCGGTTTGGCTCAGTGGATAGAGCGTTGGACTGAGGACCTTTCTGGCGAGGGCATGTACCTTGGCTGTGGGCACATCCCCAGCAGGGGGTGTGCAAGAGGCAGTTGATTGATGTCTCTCTCTCATCCAATGTTTCTGACTTTCTATCCCTCTCCCTTCCGCTCTGTAAAAAATCAATAAAATATACTTTTTTTAAAAAGAGTTTGCCTCCCAGGGAAAACTACTTTTAGGCTAGTGAAACAGGTTTTTTGGCCTAGCCCCTAGACTTTTTATAACGATCTTGATTTTTTTTGCTCGGGAAAAGGTTGGCCAGCCTTCCTCCATTAACAAAAGGCATAACCAGTCTTTACCTGGGCTATTTAGATCTTTATAATTAACTAAGGGCACTGGGGCTGGTGGATGTAGCAAAGTATGGTCAATTTGCATATTATTCTTTTATTAGATAGGATACATTATTTATCTATATTTCAACAATTTCTTTGAGATTCTAGAGTCAATTATAATAATTTTAAAGAATTTTATTTGGCAAATTTTAACAATTTTCTGATTTTCTTGAAGGCCTTAAAGTTAACTTTGACCAAGGTTCATTAGCATTTTAAAAACTACTCTTTAATATGGAAATACCAATCCTGCTGCTAGAACCTAGCCTGTGTTTTTTCCTGGGTCAAATCAGCCATTTTTCTTTTTTTTTTTTTTAATATATTTTATTGATTTTTTACAGAGCAGAAGGGAGAGGGATAGAAAGTCAGAAACATCGATGAGAGAGAAACATCGATCAGCTGCCTCTTGCACGCCCCCTACTGGGGTTGTGCCCGCAGCCAAGGTACATGCCCTTGCCGGAATCGAACCCGGGACCCTTCAGTCCGCAGTCTGACGCTCTATCCACTGAGCCAAACCGGTCTCGGCCAAATCAGCCATTTTTCTTGGGAAAATACCAGTTGGGTTTTTCTACACCATCCTTAAAGAGAGTTAAGCTTAGTTCAAGACTTTATTAAAATCTAAAATCAGACCGTGCACGCATTTTGTCTTTAAGCTAGCTTTCTCTCTCTACGGACACAGAAATACCAGACACATTTCTAAATTTTTAAAACTTTTTCATGGCGAGAAAGGAAATTTTAAATTAGCATACTGGGAGAGTGGCTTTCCATATTGGAGTGCCACGTCTCTCTTTCCCCACATCCTACTTGCTTCAGGGGAAGTCTTAGTAACAGATCTGGTTAAGTATCTTTTCATGCTCAATAGATAAAGACAGATCCTAAGTTTTTTCCTTTTTCACTTTTCAAAGTAATTACTAGCACCCAAGGTTATCTTGGCCAAAATCTGCGTTTCCCAGCGAGTTCTTCTATAATTTTTTAAACAAAACTTTGAGTAATCTCCTGGGGAGAGAGCTGAGGGCCTTAATCTCTCTAGTGCCCCAGTCTCTCCTCTCCAGGGGCAGAGGATCTGGTGGCTTTTTAGAAATTACAGATTTTTGATCCTCAAAACAAATTAGGTTTTTCATGATTTGAACAAGAAACCATATTAAAGATGACCATGGTATTCTTTTTTTCAGCCTGATTTTAAAAAGTATCTTTTGATACTGCAATTTCTTTTTAATTTTGCCTATTTGGCAAATTCTTCCTCACAATAATCGGACTTAAACACAAAGTATCACTCACGCACTTGCAGATCCGAGGCGTTCTGAAGCTGCCGTGAGCTCTAGGCACAGGAGCTTTCCACCCCCACGTCCGGTGACGGTTTCCACTCGGGCGGATCCTTTCCCCAGAAGCGCTCCATCAATGTTGCCAGGGTTGAAGTCCAGCCCAGGTCGGGTCACCAATTGCCGGGGTTCTTTTTCCCGCCCGTACAAAGGGTCCATTCTGGAGAAAGGGCTGCACGAAGATGATTGAGTCCGTGGACAAAGATATTTTTTAAAGAAACTGGGGGAGGGGGGGCGGGGTCAGAGGAGCTTCCAGCTGAAGGAGCTAAAAGGCTCTCCCCTTGACCACGAAACCTCCTTTTATTAGTACAATTTGTCCCAAGGCCAGGTGGAAATACACACTTCAAAGGGAATGGTATCAAAGGGTTTACAGAGACTGTCAGTTTGGGGAACAGCCTACAGCTGTTCAGGCGTTTGGCCAACAGGAGGCAATAAAACGCCCTGAGCTGTCTGGCAGCTAACAATCTTCTTCGGGTTTTTTTGTTTGTTTGTTTGTTTCTTTTTTTTTGGGGGGGGGGGGTGCCTTTTAGCCTTTTCCAACAGGCAAACTACAAGTGAATCAACCCTGTTGAGCTCCCCGAGCTTCACCAACCTTTTGGTAAAACTCTTGTAGTTATCACCTGCTGGCATTGGTTCTCAGCACACGGTCGGCTCTGCGTTTTGAAAAGATCACCGCCAGGCAGGGGAGAACAGGCAGACTGGAGGGGGAGAGAGAGAGAGACCATAAAAGCAGAAATTCATCAGAGGGCTGCTGCCTGGATTGAGGTGGAGGAAGGTGGTAAAGCGGAGCGAGGGATGCCTTTGAGAAGTTGAAGCGATGCCCTCACATGGGTGGCAGGATGAGGGTCTGGCAGAGGGTGTCACTGGTGAGCTCTGAGATTCTCTGACTCCGGTGCAGTTCTGCCCCACCCGGGGCCTGAGGCCCTCTGCCCCGTAAGGTAGGTAACCTCACAGGGTCGCTACAGGGCGGGTAATAAGCAACTAGCAAAGAAGATCACAGTGTGGGAGCCCCTCCCTGCGGTAGGGTTTTATATAATCACTTAATCCTCACAACAACCCTGTGAGATAAAAGCTATTATTATCCCCACTTTACTGATGGGAAACCTGGCATTTCTGGGGGGAGGCAGCTGGGACAATGGGCATTTTCTCTGCCTTGGAGGTAGACCCAGCCCTGGGTAGGCCGGGCTTCCTGCTGGTTCTTCAATACTTGGCCGGGATTTTGAGGGAATGCACAGTTTTCTTCCTCTCCTTCTCCGGGATGCGGGACTTTGTTTTGAGCACCTGACAGTATAATCCTCACCTCCATTCCCAGGATTAGCTGCTTAGCCCCCAAGCAAGCTCCAGTTTAGACCTATATCCTGGGAGGGGAAACTCCTGGAGATTTAAAACCACACCAAGTTCAGGGCACTCCCCGCCGCTTCACTTCATTCGAGCCGCTAGGTCTCCAATGGATCCCTAGGAAAAGCCCAGCTCATACTTGCCTCCAGGCTCTCCCTTGTACTTACTGGCTGCCGCTTTTTAAATGTTTATTTATTCATTTATTTTTCAGACAGGAAGGGAGAGGGGTAGATAGAAACATCAATGAGAGGAAAATATCAACTGACTGCCTTCTACATGTCCCCTACTGGGTATCGGGCCCACAACTGGGCATGTGCCCTGACCAGGAATCAGACCTATGACCTCTAGGTTCATGGGTCGATGCTTCCCACTGAGCCACACCAGCCGGTCTCATTCTCCACATCAGTAAAATGAAAAATTAAAGCAACTACCTTATACAAGACGATAGGGGCCCATGGACCTCAAAAGGAACTGTGGGCTGCGAGGCTGCGGTGGGCATAGGGGCGGATCTCGGCCCATCCTCCGCACCCCTGCCTGACCCCTCTCACCATGGCCCCTGGTCCCGTCTGCTGGCACCCCCACTCTCGCCACCACCACTCCCACACGCTGACGGTGCCGCCCCGCTTGCACCCAGTGATGGCGCAGAGCGATGGGGCCACACCAGCACCAGGTATGAGCAGGGCTGGAGCCGCCAGTGGGTGCGAGCGGCAGCTGCCCCACTGCCTCTCAGGAGCAGGGGGAGTTGGAGAGCCCTCGGGGCGATAGGGGCGGCAGCTGCCCCACTGCCTCTCAGGAGCAGGGGGAGTTGGAGAGCCCTCGGGGGCGATAGGGGCGGCAGCTGCCCCACTGCCTCTCAGGAGCAGGGGGAGTTGGAGAGCCCTCGGGGCGATAGGGGGCGGCAGCTGCCGCTCGCACCTGCTGACGGTGCCAAGCAATCTGGCCCGGCACCAGGCACCAGGCACCAGCAGCGGGTGCAAGCGGGGCCAGAGCCGGCAGCAGGTGTGGGCTCTGGGTGGAACTGCAGCGTGTGGGAGCAAAGGATTTTCAGGAACCACCAGACTCACCCGGATGACAGCGACCAGCCCCCCACTCACCTGCTCCACCATCCTGACGCCCGCCATGTTCCACAAGCGCCCTGGGGGTCAGCACACGTTGTTTGGTTGTGCTGCCGTTCGGTCTATTTGCATGTTCGGGTTTTATATACGTAGGTAAGTGCTCAGCCCGGCTGGGCAGCTCAGTTTGAGCATCATCTCGAGGCTGCAGGTTTGATCCCTGCTCAGGACACAGACAGGAAGCAACAACGAATGCATAAATAAGTAGAACAACAAATTAACCTTCCCCTCTCTCTTAAGTCAATGAATAAAAGTAAAAATATAGAACAAATGCTGTCGATGCTGGCGGCTATTCTTTCTGCCCAGATCTCTTGGCTCTTTACTCCTTCTCCCCCAGGTTTCAACTCAAAGGTCATCTCCTCAGAGAAGCACCCCCCCCCCCCAACCACCTGCTCTAAAGGACCCACACCCCTCTGTCCATCTCCCTTGTGATCTTTAGGGCACCACAACTAGAAATAGTTTGGTTCACTTATTTACTCATTTTTTTCTCTCTCTTCCATTAGAATGTCAGCCCCAGGAGGCAATTCTGTATCCCCAAGCCCAGAACAGAGCAGATGTTCATTTTTTTTTCCTACCAAGATGAACTTTATTTTTTTTTCTACTTTTTATATGTGTGTGTGTGTGTGTATTTTGCAGTATAACTTAGATTTAATAGTAGTACATGTTTTCCCTTTTTCCCCCCCATTATCCTCACCCCAGCCTCCCCTATCCCCAGCACATGTCCCCACCTGCACCCCCCACCCCAGTGTCTTTCATTCATTGGTTATGCTCATATGCATACATACAAGTCCTTCGGTTGAGCTCCCACAGCACCCGCCCCCCACCCTCTCCAGCCTTCCCCCTGTAGCCTGACAGTCTGTGATGTTCATTTTTTAAAATCTGATGAAGGAATAACAATATGCTCCAAAGCAAACCACTTCCCTCTTCTGGCCCAAGCTTTCCCATCCTTGAAATGGGGATAATTGTGTTAGTCTTGCAAGACTGTCGTGAGGATGAGTGAAGACTTTTTGGAAGAGGAGGGAGAAAGCAGTGCACAGGGAGACACGGCCGGTCCCAGTGGCCGTGGGGAGGAAGCTAAGAAACTCATCCTGATTGAAAACCTGCCGAGAAGGCTGGGATGGAGGGATGTCAGTCACCTGTTGCTGAGGACTCTGAGGCTCAGAGAGGTGCAGTAACTGGCTCCAGGTCACAAATTAAGTAGTCACTGCTCTTTTTGCTGTGGCAGCTGTCCATGCCCTTCCCATGCCCACTGGCCCAATGACATCCTCAAGACACCCCCTCTACACCTGTTGAGACTCTTCCCAACACAAGTACCATCTCCTCTGTGAAGCCATCTTTGATTGCTCTAGGTCAGTGGCTGGGAAACTCATTAGTCAACAGAGCCAAATATCAACAGTACGATTGAAATTTCTTTTGAGAGCCAAATTTTTTAAACTTAAACTTCTTCTAACGCCACTCCTTCAAAATAGACTCATCCAGGCCGTGGTGTTTTGTGGAAGAGCCACACTCAAGGGGCCAAAGAGCCGCATGTGACTTGCGAGCCGCAGTTTGCTGACCATGGCCCGGGTCTAGGATATTTCCTGCCTTGCAGTTTCCGTTGCAAATTAGTTTCCCCAGGAGGCAAATGCTGAGATTAGTGTGTAGACATTTACATTCGATCTTGAACAACTTTGGGGTTAGGGGGGCTGACCTCCTGTGCAATAGAAAATCCGGGTGCACGCCAAGACCGGTTTGGCTCAGTGGATAGAGCGTCAGACTGCGGACTGAAGGGTCCTGGGTTCGATTCCGGCAAGGCCATGTACCTTGGCTGCGGGCACATCCCCAGTGGGGGGCGTGCAAGAGGCAGCTGATTGATGTTTCTCTCTCATCAATGTTTCTAACTTTCTATCCCTCTCCCTCTGCTCTGTAAAAAAATCAATAAAATATATTTTTAAAAAAAAATAAGAAAATCCGGGTGCAAGTAACCTGACCTCCTTCATCCCCAAAGACCCAACCATGGAATTCAACCTTGAGTAACGAGTTTGAAATATATGGGTCAATTGGAAAAACCCACATATAAGGGCACCTGCACGGTTCAAATAGTTCAAAATAATTTTGTTCAAGGGTCAACTGGGCATTCCCGCTATCAATAACTGCTCAGACCTGGCTGGTATAGCTCAGTGGCTGAGTATTGACCCATGAACCAGGAGGTTGCTGTTGGATTCCAGGTCAGGGCACATGCCCTGGTTGTGGGCTCAATCACCAGTAGGGAGCATGTAGGAGGCAGCCAATTGATGGTTCTCTCCTCATTGATGTTTCTATCTCTCTTTCTCCCTCTCTCTGAAAATCAATAAAAACATACCTAAAAAAAAAAATAAACCTGTTTGATACAGCTGCCGTTCGCGGTACCGGCTGCACCGCTGGGGCTCCCGGAGCACCGGCGACCAGGTGGCGCGCAGAGCCCAGGGAGCTCTAAACTCCAGCAAGGAAAGGTCAGATTTCCCTGGGGGTACTTTGGGCGCGAAACTGAGGGGGCTGGCAGTCTGGGAGATCTGCACCTCGGAACTCAAAACCTGGAGAGCTGCACCTGAAATAGAATCTGTGGCTGTTGAAGCTGGTGAACTTGGGAGAGGGCCCTTGGAGCTGGTGGCAGAGTTGATCCCTGGAGCGCAATCAGTTTGGACCTGACAGAGGGGGGAAGCCCGGAAGATTTTGGGAGGGTTCTGGCTGCTAAAACAGCAGTCACCATTAGAGAGGCAGTATTGTTTACTTCAGGATAGAGAGGACCAATAGACCCAGAAGTCAATCTAGAAACACTGCCACCCAGGGGCCAAATCACAAATTGACTCTTATGTGACAGGGAATTGATTATATCTTTTCTTCGACCTTGGGAATACAGTCTATTTTCATCTACACTTTAGTATCTTTTACTCTACCTCAACTTCACCTTTATACCACCACTCTCTGGCTAACCTTTCCCTATTTAGTGCCTTGTTTCCCTTACACTTTTCCCGCTTTAGATTTACCTAATTCTTTCCCCTTACCCCCTGTTAAAATTTCACCCCACTGATATATCTAATCTCTAACCACCTAATCCAAGTGCATATATACCTCTAGCTTCTCTGACTTCACTATCTTAAAGTGTTTTTAGCCCTGTCCTGTTGTTGTTGTTTACTTGACTGTTGATTATATTGATTTTTTAAGCAGGTTTATGAGATTGATTTGCTTATTCTGTTATTTTGGTTTGTCTTGTAGGGGGGGTTATTTTTATTTTTGGTGTTGTTTCTTGTTTTGTTGTCCTCATCTGCATTGTTTTTGAGATAGATTTTTGCTTCTGTGTTCCCTCACCTCTCTTGATATTAGTAGTTGTATGTAATTTGTATCAATCTCCAAGTACTTGTTGCAGGTTTTGGTTCGGATTAGGGGCTATCCTATAGGAGTTTTCACCCCACATTTATAATTTACTCCTTTTATTTCTTTTTTTCTTCTCCCCCTTTTCCCATTATCATTTTGGCATTCCTGTCTTTCTTTTTTGTGAGTGTATGTGTTTGGGGGGGTCTCTTTCTTTTTTGTGTGAGTGTGGGTGTGTGAGTGTCTGTGTGGGTCTGGGGGAGGTTCTCTTTCTTTTTTCCCACCTATCACCAAATTTGCCTTTCTCTGGCAGTCACCTTTATTTGGAATTACAATTACTTTGACTACATTCCGGTTCAGTGCCTGGTGCGTTGCACCTGGTTGTGTTGTATTTTGTGCCTTTAAATCAACACAGGAGAGTGAGAACTACATAACCACATACACAGAGAAGAGAGACCATGGGAAGACAAAGAAATAGCCCACAGATGAAAGAAAAGCAAGGCTCGCCAGAAAAGGAGGTAAACGAAATGGAAGTTAACAACCTGTCAGAGAAAGAATTCAGAGAAATGGTCATAAGGTGGCTGAAAAGAATGGAAGACAAATTTGATAATATGAGTAAGACCCAAGAGGAAATGAGGAAGACCCAGGAAGAAATGATGAAGAGCCATGAAGAAATGAAAAGTGACATTGCTGAAGTAAAGAACTCAATAGAAAGTATTAAGAGTAGACTAGAAGAAGCAGAGGATCGCATCAGTGAGCTAGAAGACCAGGTAGGAAAAAATAACCAAGTAGAGCAGCTACTAGAAAAAAAAATTAAAAAGCAGGAGGAGAGCCTAAGAGAACTTTGGGACAACATGAAACAAAACAACATCCGTATAATTGGGCTTCCAGAAGGACAGGAAACTGAGCAAGGAATAGAAAACCTGTTGGAAGAAATAATGACAGAAAACTTTCCTGGTATAGGAAAGGAAAAACCCACACAAATCCAAGAAGCTCACAGAGTCCCAAGCAAAATAAACCCCAAAAGACCTACGCCAAGGCATATTATAATTAAATTGGCAAACACCAATGACAAAGTAAGAATCTTAAAAGCTGCCAGAGAGAGACAAAAAGTCACCTACAAAGGAACACCCATCAGACTAACAAGTGATCTCTCAACAGAAACCTATCAGGCCAGAAGGCAGTGGAATGAAATCTACAAAGTCATGCAAAGGAAGGGTCTGAATCCTAGAATACTGTACCCAGCAAGGCTCTCAATCAAAATTGAAGGTCAAATCAGGAGCTTCACAGATAAAAAAGGACTAAGGGAATTCGTCACCACCAAACCAGCAATGCAAGAAATGCTAAAGGATCTGCTGTAAAAAGAAATAGGAAGCGAAGAAGGATCACAGGGGCAAAGAACAAAAATGGCAACATATAAGCACCTATCAATAATAACTTTAAATGTAAACGGGTTAAATGCTCCAATCAAAAGACATAGGGTAATAGACTGGATAAGAAAACACAACCCATGTATCTGCTGTCTACAAGAAACCCACCTCCGAAAAAAAGACGCACACAGACTGAGGATGAAAGGTTGGAAAAAAGTTATTCAGGCGAATGGAAATGAAAAAAAAGCTGGGGTAGCCATACTTATATCTGATAAATTAGATCTCAAAGTGAAGGACATAACAAGAGATAAAGAAGGCCACTTCATAATACTAAAGGGAGCAATTCAACAAGAAGAAATAACTCTTGTAAACATATACGCACCCAATACAGGAGCACCCAAATATATACAAAAACTCCTAGAGGACATCAAGGGAGAGATAGACAGCAATACAATCATAGTAGGAGACTTTAATACCCCATTATCACCATTGGACAGATCCTCTAAACAAAAAATCAGTAAAGAAACATCAATTCTCAATGACTCACTGGACCAGATGGAATTAATTGACATCTTCAGATCATTTCACCCCAAAGCCACAGAATATACATTCTTTTCAAGTGCCCATGGGTCATTCTCAAAGATAGACCATGTATTAGGTCATAGGCAAAGTCTCTCCAAATTCAAGAAGATAGAAATCATATCAAGTATATTCTCAGATCACAGTGGCATAAAGCTGGAAATCAACTACAATAGAAACAATCCAAAGAAATCGAACACATGGAGACTAAACAGCATGCTATTAAACTATGACTGGGTTACTAGAGAGATTAAGGAAGAGATAGAAAACATCATGGAAACAAATGACAATGATAGCACAACAATCCAAAATCTATGGGACACAGTGAAAGCAGTTCTGAGAGGGAAGTTCATAGCTCTACAATCCTACTGCAAAAAACTAGGAACAGCGGCAATAAATTATCTAACCCAACAACTCAAAGAGTTAGAAAGAAAGCAACAAGAAAAGCCCAGTGTAAGCAGAAGGAAGGAAATAGTAAAGATCAGAGCAGAAATAAATGACATAGAGACCAAAGAAACAATACAGAAAATCAACGAAACCAAGAGCTGGTTCTTTGAAAGGATAAACAAGATTGATGAACCTCTAGCCAGACTCACCAAGAAGCAAAGAGAGAGGACCCTAATAAATAAAATCAGAAATGAAAGAGGTGAAATAACAACAGACCCCATTGAAATACAAAGGATTGTTAAAAAATACTATGAACAACTCTACTCCAACAAACTGGACAACCTGGAGGAAATGGATATGTTTCTAGAAAAATATAACCTCCCAAAACTCAATCAAGAAGAATCTAAACAACTCAATAGACCAATAACTGTGGAAGAAATTGAAGCAGTCATCATAAAGCTTCCAGCAAACAAAAGCCCAGGGCCAGACGGCTTCACAGGGGAGTTTTACCGAACATTCAAGGAAGAACTAAAACCTATACTCCTCAGACTATTCCAGAAAATTCAAGAGGATGGAAAACTTCCAAACTCCTTCTATGAAGCTAGCATCACCCTAATACCAAAACCAGATAAAGACGACACAATGAAAGAGAATTACAGGCCAATATCCCTCATGAATATAGATGCCAAAATCCTCAATAAAATTCTAGCAAATCGGATCCAGCAGTACATCAGAAAGATCATACACCACGACCAAGTAGGATTTATCCCAGGAATGCAAGGATGGTACAATATCCGCAAATCAATAAATGTGATACATCACATAAACAAATTGAGAGATAAAAATCACATAGTCATATCAATTGATGCAGAAAAAGCATTTGACAAAATCCAACATCCTTTCTTAATAAAAACTCTCAATAAGGTAGGAATAGAAGGATCATACCTCAACATAATAAAAGCCATATACGATAAACCCACAGCATACATCATACTCAATGGGCAAAAACTACAACCATTTCCCCTAAGAACAGGAACAAGACAGGGTTGCCCACTTTCACCACTCCTGTTCAACATAGTACTGGAAGTATTAGCCATTGCAATTAGACAAGAAGAAGAAATAAAAGGCATCCAAATTGGAAAAGAAGAAGTTAAGCTATCCTTATTTGCAGATGACATGATATTGTACATAAAAAACCCGAAAGACTCCATAAAAAAGTTAGTAGATTTAATAAATGAGTTCAGCAATGTAGCAGGCTACAAAATTAATGCCAAGAAATCTATGGCATTTCTATACACTAATAGTGAACTTACAGAAAGAGAGACTAAAAAAGCAATCCCATTTACCATCACACCAAAAAAATTAAGATACCTAGGAATAAACTTAACTAAGGAGGTAAAAGATCTATTTGTGGAAAACTACAGGACACTGAAAAAAGAGATAGAGGAAGATGTAAACAGGTGGAAGAACATTCCATGTTCATGGATTGGGAGAATCAACATAATTAAAATGTCCATACTACCCAAAGCAATCTATAAATTTAATGCACTCCCCATTAAAATACCAATGGCATATTTCACAGACCTAGAAAGAACTCTCCAAAAATTCATCTGGAACAAAAAAAGGCCCCGAATAGCCACAGCAATCCTGAGAAAGAAGCACAAAGTCGGTGGGATTTCCATACCAGATTTCAAGCTGTATTACAAGGCTACTGTTCTTAAAACAGCCTGGTACTGGCACAAGAACAGACATATAGATCAATGGAATAGAATAGAGAATCCGGATATCAACCCAATCCACTATGCTCAATTAATATTTGACAAAGGAGGCAGGAACATAAAATGGAGTCAAGACAGTCTCTTCAATAAATGGTGTTGGGAAAATTGGACAGATACATGCAAAAAAATGAAACTAGAGCACCAACTTACACCATACACAAAAATAAACTCAAAATGGATACAGGACTTAAACGTAAGACAGGAAACCATAAAAATATTAGAGGAATCTACAGGAAGAAAAATCTCAGACATATGCCAAAAGAACTTCTTTGATGATACCGCTCCGAGGGCAATGGAAGCTAAAGAGAAAATAAACAAATGGGACTACATCAAAATCAAAAGCTTTTGCACAGCTAAAGAAACCATCAACAAAACAACAAGAAAACCCACTGTATGGGAGAACATATTTGCAAATGTTATTAGTGATAAAGGTTTAATCTCAAGCATCTACAGGCAACTCACCCAACTCAATAAAAGGAGGACAAATGATCCAATAAAAAAATGGGCAACAGACCTAAATAGAATCTTCACGAAAGAAGACAAAAGGAAGGCCCAGAGACACATGAAAACTTGCTCAAAGTCACTAATTATCCGAGAGATGCAAATCAAAACGACTATGCGGTACCATCTCACACCTATCAGAATGGCTTACATCAACAAATTAACAAACGACAAGTGCTGGCGAGAATGCGGAGAAAAAGGAACTCTCGTGCACTGCTGGTGGGATTGCAGACTAGTACAGCCACTGTGGAGAACAGTATGGAGATTCCTCAAAAAACTAAAAATGGAGCTCCCATTCGACCCAGTGATCCCACTTCTAGGAATATACCCCAAGAAATTAGAAAGGCGAATTAGAAAGGATATATGTACCCCTATGTTCATAGCAGCACAATTTACCATAGCTAAGATTTGGAAACAGCCGAAGTGCCCATCAGCAGATGAGTGGATCAAAAAACTATGGTACATTTACACAATGGAATACTACGCCGCGGAAAAAAAGAAGGAGCTCCTACCATTTGTAACAACATGGATGGATTTGGAGAGCATTATGCTAAGTGAAATTAGCCAGGCAGAGAAAGACAAATATCACATGATCTCACTCATTTGAGGAATACAATCAATGACATAGACTGATGAACAAGAATAGATCCAGAGACTAAGAAAAGTCCATCAGAATGTCAAACCTCAGGGTAAGTGGCAGGTGGCGAGAGTAAGTGGAAAAGTCAATATACTTGAACTCTTGAACTGAGGTAAGTGATTTGTGTTTTTACATCCCTGACAAAGTTTATATAAAATTATAAAAAAATGGCAGCTAGTCTGACATTGAATTGACATGGCCTAGAGCTTGTCATATCCTATGGAGACCAGTCCTTAGGCTAGGCCCTGCTTAACCTCCCATGACACCATAATACCCTTACATGATATTATTCTACAATGTCATTATAATATTTGATATTTGACAACAGCATATTATACAATTATCCCAAATAAACTTACAAACTAATTCTTTGAATGTTGGGCAGCAACTTAAAAAAGGATAGGAAAGAAATTAATCCCTTTCAGAAGGAATTAAGGCACTGGGAAGGCATCCGAGCATTCTATATTGGCCCTTCTTGCCCTTTCTGCCAAGAGGGACCTTCTTGTTACTATCCAAATACACACAGCTGATGCCAGAGTTTTCAGTTCGAGGTGTGGCTGAAGCCTTTGGGCAGCTGGCACCATGGATCTGTATCTCGACCAATGGTGTGAGCTGGGCCCTCTCTGGAGAAGAAACCTGGGTCCCCCGAGATATGTGATCAGTACCGGGACCCCGCCAGCAGGCTAGGGGACCCCAAGGCAGGTACTGGAAGTGGAGGCCACAGGGGGGCATAGACTACAAAGGAGACAGAACTGAACCTCACATCACCCTGTTTGGCCCCGGAGGATGGCTGGTTAGCCAGAGACGGGTAAGATTCCTCAGGGAAGGAACAACCTAAGACAGGCACAGTCGCAGAGGGGCCAACAGGAGAGAACTAAAAGGTCAACAGAGGTGGGGCACAGACCCTCATCCACAAACCTTGCAGGGGTTTGAATTCTCAACCCTCCTAAGGGAGGTCTCCTACCCCCACGGCTGCTTCGCCTCCCACACACAACTCCTACGGGGACCCAGGTGGCAGGCAGAGACTCGGCCAGCAATAGCTGCCCTATATCTAAATTCAGTCTATTACCAGGAATGCTCGGGACCTACTCAAAATTGCAAATATTCCTTTCCACTAGTATTCACAGGGTAAACTAAGATTTCTGCTTGAGTATTAAAATTGACAGGAAAATAGTAATCAAGTTTTCAGATTAATTTAAATTGGCCAAGTGAAATACGAGAATACTCAAGAAAATTATAGTGTACTGGACAAAAAGCTTTTCCTAAAACATTAACTGAAAAATCTATCAGTAGTTCATCTCTCTGTAAAATTGCCTAACATCCAAAGAACCTAAAGCAGTCACTTTGTGTACAAAAATTAAAATTTAAAATTATCAAGACTGCAATAGAAAATTTCCAAAAGTCCCCATTAATCAAAAAAGGGGAGGGGACAGCGGGGTAATATCATGAAAGGGACAAAAAAAATATTGAGTAAGTAAAATACATCTAGAAAATTCTTACTCCAGTAAAGTAAATTCCATTTGTAAAAACAATAGCAGGACACCCATGAAAAAACACACATGGTGTCAAAATAAGCCAAAGGAAAATCATTTAGGCAAAAATTAAAAAGAATCCCAAGTCTATTTTGCATAGAGGATCCCTTTGTTAACTTTTGGTCGAGAATGTGTTTGTGTGTTTTCAGAGAACAACTCCAAGACCACGTGGGTTCCTGCGACGGTGAGGAACTGATGGATCTGTTCCAGCCATGAGGATGGTCCAGAGATGGGGGACACTGACGACACCTTGCCATACTAGCAGTCAGCAGCTGTGCATGTCTGCAGGCAGCCCAGGACCAAACCAGAGAGGATGGATCATGCATTGACACGATATGTCCACCATCTGGATACCATTGCTGACTTATACACATAATGAATTATTTGACACTGAAACTGGGACTCAGAAAAGTTGGACATTGAAACCGAGAATGAAACACTTTTTGTTCTTATACATTTATTTCTAGTATGCAGAGGCAAGATATTTTTGAAGAAAAGAAACAGGGGAGAGTGATTGATATAGAGGCAGGATGGCCTTGAACAGGCTGTCAAGCTACAGGGGGAGGCTTGGGTGGATGGGAGGTGGATGCGGGGGGAGATCAACGGAAGGACTTGTATGCATGCATATGAACATAACCAATGAATGAAAGACACTGGGGCGGGGAGGGGGGAAGCTGGGGATATGTGCTGGGGGGTGGGGGAGGCTGGGGGGAGGATAAGGGGGAGGGGGAAAGGAAAACATGTACTACTATTATACTGCAAAAAATCAATAAAAAATAATTTAAAAAAAAAAATAAAATAAACCTGTTTGGGGGAGAAAAAAAAAGGAAGCAGGACTGAGCAGTGGGAGGATTTATCTGTGCTGTGACAACAATGGCTTCAGTGGACTCCATAATCCTATATAAAAGGCTAATATGCAAATCAATAGAATGGCAGAACAATAGTTCGCTATGACGTGCACTGACCAACAGGGGACAGACGCTCAACGCAGGAGCGTTGGTGGTCAGTGCGCTCCCACCGGGGCGCACGGCTCAGCCAGAAGCAGGCTCACCGCTGTGGCAGGAGCCTCTCTCACCTGCGGCAGCGCTAAGGATGCCCGACTGATGGCTGGGGCGCACTCCAAGCTGCCGGTGGACATCCTGCCAGGGCTCCAGGGCGACGAGGGCACCGGCCAGGCTGAGGGCCCACCGCTGAGTGCACACGTTTTGTGCACCTGACCTCTAGTGCATGATAGAGTGAGGTTTGACCTTCAGAGTTGTTCAGCATTGGGACAAGAAGGCCTGGCCTTTGAATACCCGGCCCCAATTAGATCCAGGATATGGTCTGCCCTGAGGGGTAGGGACTTCCCAGAGTATCTTCCTCATTCCACAGCACTCCCAGCAGCTGGGGGGCAGAGGGTGGAGACAAGGCTGAGGAGGAGGTTATGGGTTCTTCAGCTCTGCCTCCCAGATCCAGATCCAGTCCCCGGCCTTGGACCAAGGGCACTGGGCTGCAGCAACCACACCTTACTTCCGAGCCCAGGTTCATCCAAGCCTGAGGACCGAAGGAGGCTCTGAGCCAGGCCCCACCCGAAATTCCCTGCACTCACCCCCGTCTGTGTGGCGTGTACAGACTCGGCGTCCCAGCGTCCCAGCCCCGGAATGCTGCTGGAAATGCCCACATCCCAGCCGAGAGGATCAGTGATGACAGTTCTAGTCACAGCTCTGAGCCAGCAGCAGCTTCTGGCTGAACTTACCTCATCCATTGTCTTATTCTGCACCTCCCCACCACCACTCCCTTGGGGCAGGGTGTTCCATGAGGAAGCAGACTCAACAGGAAGCTGTATACCTGCCTCTAGAACTTGCTTTTATTGATTGATTTTCGGGAGAGACACTGATTTATTGTTCCGCTCTGTGCATTCTTCGGTTGACGCCTGCGACGCCTGCGTAGGATCTAACCAACAATCTCGGGGTGTCGGGATGACACAACCAACCCAGCTGCCTGGCCATAGCCGAGACCTTTCTGGTGCAAAGGGGCTGAGCTCTAAGACCCACAACCCAGGAGCCATGACTATACCAGGATAGATTATATGAGCCCTCTGGGTCTATCCCACCATTTGCCCTTTGGAGACAGTCTCAGTCCCACCGGCATGTCTGAGGTTGGCACTGTTTTAACCCTTTTCCTCCCAGAGTCAACACTGGCATGGGCCCGCCTGCCGCTTCCCGCTGGGGAGCCTGGGCGTTGGGGGCTGTCTGATGAGCCTAATGCCTCCCCAGTCCTCCTCCAACTTGATGTCCCCCTGCTGCAGGGCCTGCTGGATGGCGCTGGCGAGTGCCTGGAAAGCTAGGTCCACATTGCAGTTGTTTCTGGCTGACGTTTCCATGAAGGCCATGCCCAGGGAGGCGGCCAGCTCCTCTGCCTCCCGGGCCGAGACACAGCGGCTGCCCTCCAGGTCACTCTTGTGGCCCAGGAGCAGGTAGACGGCCTTGTTGGGGCCCTGAGTGGCCATGACCTCCTGGTGCCAGTCCGGAATGTGTTCAAAGGACTTCCTGTTTGTCACATCGAAAACCAGCAGGACACCCACCACGTTCCGGTAGAAAGACCTGGTGATGCACCTGATGGGATTGGGGGGGGGGGGGGTAAACTGGGAGAGCCTTATACCTTCAAGACACCCCCAGAGGCAAGACCTCCTGCCTCCACTGACTGCCTCCCCCCCCCCCCCCCCCACAGCTCACTCACACTGCCTGTGCCTGGGCTCCTGCCGCTGTCTCTCCCCCAGGAGACGCCCTCCTCTCGGTTCGGGAGTAAGTTTGATGCACATCCCTCCTGACCGCTCCTCCATCCCCGGAGGGGCCTGATGCTGGTCCGCTTCCCCCTTCTCTGCCCGGCAAACTCCACGCATTCGTCAAGGCCAACGCAAACCTCTCCTCCCCATCTCCAGAACCTCGCTCTCTGCTCCCATGGGCTCCCTCGGACCCCATCACCCATCCCTCCAGGTTTCGAGGTGGGGTCCTTCCCCATCCCAAGGCCTGAACTTCCCGGCGGTTGGGGAGAGGGCGCGGCCGTCCAGCATCTGCCGGGGCCGGCCCGTCCAGCTGTTTGCAGCCTGGAGAGCCACAGCTCTGACTGGGGCGCTGAGGCTGACCCAGGGGCCTCCTTGGCCAGGGGACTGACCCCCAAACCCGAGGGCGCCCCCCCCCCCCCGGCCTCCCCCGCTCCCCCCCCCCCGGCCTCCCCCGCTCCCCCCCCCCCCCCCCCGGCCGCACCTGAAGCGCTCCTGGCCCGCCGTGTCCCAGAGCTGCAGCTTGACCCGCGGCCCGGCCGGCAGCCGCAGCTCGCGGCCGTAGAACTCGACGCCCACCGTGGGCGCCGCCTCCGGCTCCCGCTCGGGCTCCAGCGCCCCGGCCGCGCCCTCCACGAAACGGCGCAGCAGCGATGTCTTACCCACCGTCGCGTCCCCCAGCACCACGACCCGAAACTGGTAGCGGCAGCCCTGCGCCTCCATGGCCCGAGCCTGCCTCCAGCCGGCCCGCAGGCACCGGCCGCCCCGCCCCGCAGCCAGGCCGGGAGGGTGGTCCCGCCCGCCCCGGCCCGCCCCGCCCCGCAGCCAGGCCGGGAGGGTGGTCCCGCCCGCCCCGCCCCGGCCCGCCCCGCACCCAGGCCGGGAGGGTGGTCCCGCCCGCCCCGCCCCGCCCCGCACCCAGGCCCGGAGGGTGGTCCCGCCCCGCCCCGGCCCGCCCCACGGCCTCGGAGCGGCCCGTCACCCTTCTCAGCCCAGGAACCCTGACTCCCAGGAACTGGCCGGTGAAGACACCTGGGCAAGTGACTTCCTCTGGGAGCCTCGGTTTCCTCCCCTGAAAATGGGGTGAGAGTGATGGGTCCTCCCTCCCCCAACTGGTGGGCGGAGTCCGTAACCTGCACCTGCGGGCTGGACACCCTGAGCCCCGAACCGGCGCCTCCTATGGACTGAACATCCGAGCGCCAATCAGCGTGCGGGTGCCCTCAGCCCCGTCCCTTCCCGTTCCGCCCCCCAAAAGGGGTGTTCAGCCGAGACCGGTGTGGCTCAGTGGATGGAGCATCGGCGTGCGGCCGAAGGGTCCCAGGTTCGATTCCGGTCAAGGGCATGTACCTTGGTTGCAGGTACATCCCCAGTAGGGGGTGTGCAGGGGGCAGCTGATCGATGTTTCTCTCTCATCGATGTTTCTAACTCCTTTCCGCTCTAAAAAAAATCAGTAAATATATATATTTAAAAAATAAAATAAAAAGGCGTGTTCCCTTTAGCGAGACAGCCCGCAGGTCTGTCTGCTCTAAGGAAGCCTGCAGCCCGTTTTCGGCCTCTGTCTCATTTCCATCTGGTGCCAAGTCAGGAGAGCTGCCCCGGGGGGTGGACGATCCTCGGACCTGGCCCCGGGCTCTGACTCCGCTCTGGCTCTGCTCGGTGGCATGGTTCTGGGTGACTGGCCTGCTCCCGACACCTCTCGAACCCTGCCGTGCCAGGACACGTGGGGATCTCGTGGCTTTCTCACAGGTGGGCCTCAGGGACTTTCCCACCCCACCCCCCCCCCATCGTTCCCCTGACCTGGAGGGCCTCAGAGTTTCCCGTCCACTCGGCTGCATGTTCTACATTCCTGGAAAGGCCCGGGTGTCCCCTCGCCCATCCCCACCCTCAGTCTTTCTGGCCACGTCAAACCAAAGAAGCTCCGCCTGGCCACAGTAAACTCGGCCACGTCTCTCTGTGGCCCCAAAACGGCACTTTCCACTCCAATATCCCTCGAGACCCAGATAACGTTTGCCACGGGACAGGGAGGCCTCAGGGGTCTCCCCCACCGTTACTCCTCCCGTTCCACCCGTCACCTCCTCTGCGTACAGTCCTCTTTGTCCTCTCAGGCCGGTCCTCAGTCCCTTGCTCGTCTCTGACTGCTCTCTCGACTCATTCTTCTCCATGTGTCTCATTCCAGCCACCCCTACAACCCTGCCAGGAAAATGCACCCCACGCCCTGCCTCTGAGCACCCTAACCGCCGCCTCCCCTGTGCCCTCCCAGCCGGCCCTCCGCTCCGGGACCGCCAGCAGCCGAATTCCCAGGTGGCTGGCCACTCCCTCCTCACTTTCCCTGAGAACGTGAGCTCCAGAACAGCCTTTCCCATCGAACACTCATTCTCAGGCCCCCCAAAGACTGCCTTCCTCAGCAGCCCTTCCATTCCCGGATCCGCTCTCCCCCGAGGCCTCAGGAACGGGGGCACCGTCCGAGTCCACGTCCCGTTCATTCCCTGAGTCCAGCCTCCCAGACTGAGAGGCAGCGCAGGTTTCTCTCCACTGACCTGACCGCCTTTAGCCCCCGACATATGCCCCAAACTTCAGAAAACAGATGCGGGTCCACAAACCCCTCGAAAAGGCCTCATTAACCTGACCTTGAAGGGCTTTAATGATAGAGAGAAGGAGACCCAAACCCAAATCGAAGGTGAGATCTGGCCAAGGCCGAGGCCCAGAGGCCTTCCAGCTCCCAGCCACCGCTTCCAAACCCCAAAGGAGGTGCCGGGGCCCCAACTGCGGGGAGGTGAGGGCTGGGCCTCCTCCGGCCCTGCTCCACATGCAGGGAAGGCCCCTGAGCCAGTCCTGCTCACACCCGACACCGCGCCTGGGCCCTGCCTCCGGTGCGGGAGGGAAGCCATCAGACTGTGGCCTGGCCCCTCGGGGCAGGGCCTCAGCCAGTCCAGCACGTCCACTCTCTGCCCCTGGTTTGAGCTCCCGGACCTGCTGGGACCGGCCCTGACAGGCGCCACAGACTTGCACCACCAGGACAGAGCCTCGGGGAACGGCTGTGGTGGCAGCTAAGCCGATCCTTTAATCCACACTGGGGCCACTTGTTCTGCTCTCTCCGAATTCGCCGGGACCCTTGTCCCCTCCTCAGTCTCCATTATGGGGGTTGACGGACTGGGCTCACAGCCATTAGCCACCTCACGTCTACACTGCATCTTACTAAATTCCCCCATCCACCCTTTTCTCATTCCACCTCGGTGCCCCGCCAGAGCTACCATGTAGCCCCTCATATAACCCAGCTGTCCCCAACCACAGTCACCCACCTCAGCTTCACCCCCTCGCCCCACAAGGCCGAGCCATTCCTTGCACTGTAAACACCTCCTCTCCTCCTCTCCCCTACGATCATTATCTCTAGGAAAAATGCAGCCGTTTAGAATTCAAGCGGCTAGAGGCCTGGGAACGGGCTGTGGCCTACTCCCTCCTCCCCTGCCTTTTCTCCAGCCTCACCCTCCCCTGCTCCTTGCCTCCCCTTCTCTTTTCCCGTGGAGAACAGCCCATTCTGACACCCCCTCCCACTCTCACTGCAGCACAACCTCAGCCACTCCTCTGCCCGCCCTTGTCGGTAGCGCCATGGCCACTAGCCTCCCAGCCTGGAGGGCGGAGCTAGAGAAAGGGACCTCACACCCTTCAGTGCACCTCTTCTCCTTCCACCATCAGCCTGTCTCCGCGACCAGGATTTTTCTCCCTCTGTGGGGAACACACCTCTGTCTCCCCATCAGCTGGCCAGGAGCCTCTACTCTGGCCTCTCTCACCCCGTGGAGATGCAGCCCTCAGTAATCAGTCTCTGCCGGACCCGGAACCCATCATCTCTGACACAAAAGAGGAGTCCGGATACTCCCGCTCCCCCCGGCCCCCGGCATCGCGGCAGGGGTTGGAACTGCCACAGGGAGCTTAACCACTGCTCTACCCATACTTTGAAACCCTGTCTCAGAACCTGCAAGAAACATGTGGATGCCCAGCAAGGGGCAAAACTGGGAAAGCAAGAACCTCACCCCCAGGGTAACCTATTCTTCCCTTTCACATCACTAGTGAGGCAACTGAGACCCCTACTCTTTTCCCCCTAAAAATAACATCTAGGTCTCAGTTGTATGTCAGCTCCGGGCCCAGAAAAGCAGCAAAACCAGACAAGTGACGCTGTGGCAGCCCCAGGACCAGCTTTTACCTCCCAAGTGACTCAACAGGACCGCTCTCGAGACCTCACCAACCAGGCCCTGGGGAAACCATGCTGCTGCACCCCTCGCTCAGCACGGAAAACACCCCCCGTTTTTCGCTCACTTACCCCATGGCTCCTCCCATCACTAGGCCCACTGGTATCTATTCTAATTTTGCTCTCCGGCCCCTGTCTCCTGTGCTGTTTCACTGGTTTCTTGCAGGACGGAATGCAGGCGTTCGCCAGCCAGAAGGTGGGAGAGATCTATCTGGCCTTGAATTCGGAACCTAGCACCAGAATCCTCGAGACCCCAGGTAGACTCCCCTGACGACACCCCCTCTCAGCAGGAAGTAGCTACGGAAGATGGACCTTCACCCCTGACCTTGCCCGGACTCTCAATTTTTTCAGTATCACCAAAAGCCTGGAATGGTAGAGCCTCCCTTCCCCCAGCTGATGGATGGAGTGTGATGTAAACTGCCTGCGGCGTAGACATTCCTGAGCACCTGACCAGGGACCTTATATGGACTATACATTGAACCACCAATCAGCACCTGCCAAATACCCTAAGTCCCGATTCCTAAGTACCTGAGTGCCTATTCATGTGCCTTATATGAAACCACCCATCAGCGTGTGCCGAGTACCCTCAGCCCATCCCTTCCCGTTCCTCCCTCTGCACACGCTGCTCTCTCCCCTGGCGAGACAGCCTGGCAGGGTCCTTCCCCTCCAATAAAGCCTGTGGTCCTGGTTGTTTGCCTCTTTCAGAGAGTTACCCCACTTCGCAGGATGAAAAGGACGGGGAGGAGAAGTGGGGAGGAGCGATAATCCAGATAATCCAGCGTGCACTGCCCTGAGACCACAGTGCTCGATCGGCCACGTCATTCATTCATCTGTCTGGTGGGATGATTCTCTCTCCGGCCCCACCCTCCTGTTAGGGTCCCCAGTTGGGCCCCTGGAGACAGAAAGATGATGGGTTACAGGTGCTTCTTTCCTGTCTGGGGGTTGGGGGTGGGGGACGCCGGGGCCTTTCTGGAGCCAGCTGACCCTGGCCTGGGCCTCCTGGTCAGTGTGGGGCTCAGTGTTCAACATCCCCCACCGCCGCCTCCTGCCGCCTGTGCTGGGACCTCCTGGTCAGTGTGGGGCTCAGTGTTCAACATCCCCCACTGCCTCCTCCTGCCGCCTGTGCTGGGACCTCCGGCCCAGGCAGAGGACACGACCAGTCTGGAAACGAGGCAGGACAGACAGACAACCGTGACTCCATAGGGAGCTGTGGGTGAAAAGGGGCCACCGCTAACCTGACTGACTCAGGGAAGTTCTGCATGGAGGCTTTGCAACCAAAGAATGGTCTGGAATTAAACTTTAAAAAATATTTTTATTTATTTGTTTCAGAGAGAAGGGCGGGAGGTGAGATAGAAACGTCAATGACGTGAGACCACCATTGGCCAGCTGCCTCCTGCACGTGGGCCCCGCACTGGGGACTGAGCTCCAAAGCTCGGCGTGTGCCCTGACCGGGAATTGAACCATAACCTCCTGGTTCATAGCTCGATGCTCAACATTGCCAGCCAGGCTAATTCTAGTCTTTTTTAATACATATTTTTATTTATTTCAAAGGGGGAAGCAGAAGGAGAGATAGAAACATCAATAATTTATAAAAAGGAAAAAGAAACATCAATGATGAGAGACAATCATTGATCTGCTGCCCACTGCATGCCCCACACTGGGGTCCAGCCCGAAACCGGGGCCTATACCCCGACTGGGAATCAAACTATTAGGGGCAAAAATAGAATATTGGGGACTAGCTGTAGTTATAAGAACTGGCGAGTGCTGAACGTTTTATATGTTAACAGAGTGAGTGGGCCGTGGGCCGGACAGCTAACACTAACAAGGCCAGATGGCTGTGCCGTACGCGTTCCGAGCACACCCCACCCTTTGTGAGGGCCAGACTGTACCCCTTTTAGAGCGAGGTTCTGAGTCTGTCTCACTATTTGTGACCCCTCGATAGCCACTAACGGAGGCCGCAGAGTAAGTCCTAAGAGGACCAAGCGGTCAGGTCCCACTGGGTTAGGGGTCAGGGTAAGGCAGGCACATCTGCTTCTAAGAGCCACTCCCCCCTTTGCAGCCTGACCTTCTGACAACCCAGGGCATCAGGGCTGGAATTCTGGCTGGTCCCAAACACGTGGATTTGAGCAGTTTATCTTGTTGCGGCAAATTGGTGGGATGGGGAAAGTACTCACTGTTGCCACCATCACATCATTATATTTCCTCTTTACCCAACCTGTGGGGAGATGTTGTTATCCTACCCGTTTTTATAAATGAGGAAACTGAGGCTCAGAGGAGTTAAATAACCACAGCCCAAGGCCACTCAGCAAGGAAGACAGACCAGCTCCCAAGTCTACCCAAGGCCAAGGCCATGTTTGCTGTTTTTGCTTCTGGCTAGACAGGTTGGGTGTCTGAGAAGACCAATTCTAAACAAGTCGATGAGGAACCATATTGTCAGGTCTCTCGGGATTCCTGGCTGTGGGTCACCTCCCCAGAAGAGCCTGAAGGAGCCTGTCTCTGTTTGCCCCCTCCCTGCAGGAGTAGGAGAGGAAGCTGGGGCCCTAGGAACCAGGAGGCGCTTTAGGAAGGTGTACGGGTTGGAGGGATTATCTCCACTGCTCTGCCCAAGAGCGTCTGCCCCGTTCCTACCCGCCTCACCCTTCCTCCACCAGAACGTTCTTCCCACCTCCTACCCGCCTCACCCATTCCTCCACCAGAAAGTTCTTCCCACCTCCTACCCGCCTCACCCATTCCTCCACCAGAACGTTCTTCCCACCTCCTACCCGCCTCACCCATTCCTCCACCAGAACGTTCTTCCCACCTCCTACCCGCCTCACCCATTCCTCCACCAGAACGTTCTTCCCACCTCCTACCCGCCTCACCCATTCCTCCACCAGGACGTTCTTCCCACCTCCTACCCGCCTCACCCATTCCTCCACCAGGACGTTCGTTCTTCCCACCTCCTACCCGCCTCACCCATTCCTCCACCAGGACGTTCGTTCTTCCCACCTCCTACCCGCCTCACCCATTCCTCCACCAGAACGTTCTTCCCACCTCCTACCCGCCTCACCCATTCCTCCACCAGGACGTTCTTCCCACCTCCTACTCGCCTCACCCATTCCTCCACCAGGACGTTCTTCCCACCTCCTACCCGCCTCACCCATTCCTCCACCAGGACGTTCTTCCCACCTCCTACCCGCCTCACCCATTCCTCCACCAGGACGTTCTTCCCACCTCCTACCCGCCTCACCCATTCCTCCACCAGGACGTTCTTCCCACCTCCTACCCGCCTCACCCATTCCTCCACCAGGACGTTCTTCCCACCTCCTACCCGCCTCACCCATTCCTCCACCAGGACGTTCTTCCCACCTCCTACCCGCCTCACCCATTCCTCCACCAGGACGTTCTTCCCACCTCCTACCCGCCTCACCCATTCCTCCACCAGGACGTTCTTCCCATCTCCTACCTGTCTCACCCATTCCTCCACCAGAACGTTCTTCCCACCTCACTCTGTCAGGTGCCCGAGCCCATCCTTCACCTCCCACTGCACTCTGAGCTCCAGCCACGCTGAGATCTCTCCTCAGGCCTCAGGTCAGATGCCCTCAGGAGCCCCTCGGTGACTGGCTGATAAGGTCACATGTCAGTTTGTCCATGGTGATGTCTGTCTCCCTCCTAGGCTTGAGTCCCTTGAGGGCAGGAACAATGGTTATGTCCTCGGTGCTTGACACAAAGTAGAAACTCGGTAAATGTTTCTGGTTGAATGAATGAATGAAAGTGGCTGAGTGCTGTCCACTCATTCACTGATTCCTGTCAGTCAGGTGCCACCACAGAGTGGGACTCAAGGAGGTCCAGGGTCAGAGAAGACCTCTCGGGGAGGTGGTGCTGAAACTGGGTCTGTCTCTAAGGCCGATGGCAGCTGGGAGGCCAGGGCAAAAGGGCTGAGCAAGAGCAGGGAGGTAAGAAAAAGCTTGACATGCAGTCTGAACCCAGTCTTCCTAGAAGACTATGGTCAGCACATGTGCGGGGTGCACTGTCAGCATCAGGCTCCTTGAACTTCCCCTCCCTGTGGGCTGGGGTCATGTGCCTGCCTGACTGCACCTGACACTTGAATCCAGATGTCAGCTGACCTGGGGGCAAGTTGATTTCCCCTCCCCATCCCTGCCCCCCCTTCTGTTAAGTAAAGGAAAGCACAGTGCCCACCTCACAGGGTAGTTCAGGAAAAACTGTGTAACCTAATAGGTAAATTTATGCATATTTGCATTAGACAGATCTGGGTTTAAGTCCCAATGTGGCCTTGGTCAAGTTTTATTCATCCATTAATTGATTACTTAGTAACTATTTAAGTAAGCGCTACCTGTCTTATAAACTAGGCATAAATATTGCAATGAACACGAAGAGACACAATTCTCGTTCTTGGGGAGCTCACACTGCATTGGGAAGACGGAAAATAAATAGGTACCGTGGTGACAGGGAGTAATGAGTGCGGTAAATAGCAAACAAGGCAATGGCTTGAAGGGTGAGAGCATGCCGTGTCAAACAGGAGGATCTGGTCGAGCCAGCCTGCTCAGTGGTTGAGTGCCAACCCATGAGCCAGGAGCCCGGTCAGGGCACACGCCCGGATTGTGGGCTCCTTCTCGTGTGGGGCATGCAGGAGGCAGCTGATAAACTTCTCTCTCATCGCTGGTATTTCTCTCCCTCTCTCCGTCTCTCCCTCTCCCTTCCTCTCTGAAACCAATAAAAATATATTTAAAAATAGGGTGGTCTGGGCCTAGCTGGTTAGGGTCGGCGGACGGAGCGTTGGCCTGCGGACTGAAGGGTCCCGGATTCGGTTCTGGTCAGGGCACACGCCCGGGTTGTGGGCTCCTTCCCCGTGTGGGGCGTGCAGGAGGCAGCTGGCCCATGATTCTCTCTCATCATTGATGTTTCTCTCTCTCTCTCCCTCTCCCTTTCTCTCTGACACCAACAAAAATATTTGTTTAAAAACAGAGTGGTCTGAGGTGGCATCTGAACGGAGACCAGGGGAAGTGAGAGGGTGGGGAGCAGCCAGCTGTCTGCATTTCGCCGGGGAGGATCGTCCCGGGCAGGAAGAACAGCAAGAGCAAAGGCCCTGAAGCGGAAGCAGAAACAGGCCTCCAGCCCTCGCTGGTTTGGCTCAGAGGACAGGGTGTCGGCTTGTGAACTGAAGGGTCCTGAGTTCAAGTCCAGCCCAGGCACATATCCCAGTCCTGGTCGGGGTGCATGAGGGAAGCAACCAATTGATGTCTCTCTCTCTGACTCCCTTTCCCTTCCCCTCTCTCTGAAAATAGGTGGAGAGCCCTGGCTGGTTGGCTCAGTGGGTAGAGCATTGGTCTGCGGACTGAAGGGTCCCAGGTTCAGTTCCAGTCGAGGGCATGTGCCCAGGTTGCTGACTCGATCTCCAGTAGGGGGCATGCAGGAGGCAGCCCATGATGATTCTCTCTCATCATTGATGTTTCTCTCTCTCCCCGTTCCTCTCTGAAATCAACATATCCATAATAATTAAAGTGTAACATGCTAATTAGACCAGATGCCCCTCTGGATGACCTTCCAGACTAAGCGAGGGAAGCGCGGGTCCGGGTGCCAGAGGGAAGCCAGGGCGGCAGCGGGGGAAGGAAGGCCTATCCTTGCACGTAAATCATGCATCAGGCCTCTAGTTAAAAAAAGAAGTGGGGAAATATCCCCAGGTGAAGATTTAAAAAAAGAAGGAAAGAAAGAGTACTCCAAGAGCAGAGAGACTGGGAAGAGGGAACAGAAAGCAGGAAGTAAGCGGTGGGCGATGATAGCAGACAGGAAGAGGAGGCAAATCATAAGTGGAGGCCTGAGCTGGCAATGGCAGGCAGAGAGCTTGGCTTCCTCCTTTGCTGGGGAAATCCAACCCTCCCTACTGCTCTCAGTGGCTGCAGCCATCTTGGTTGGGTTTATTTGCATAATTTGCTCCTGATTGGCTGATGGGCGTGGCTTTGGACATGGCTTGATTGGAGGTGTGGTACATTTGCATATTAAATATATATGCAAATATATATTTTTAAATATATATTTTATTGATTTTTTACAGAGAGGAAGGGAGAGGGATAGAAAGTCAGAAACATCGATGAGAGAGAAACATCGATCAGCTGCCTCCTGCACACTCCCCACTGGGAATGCGCCCGCAACCAAGGTACATGCCCTTGACCAAAATCAAACCCAGGACCCCTCAGTCCGCAGGCCGACGCTCTATCCACTGATCCAAACTGGTTTCGGCTGCATATTACTCTTTTATTAGATAGGATATCCTACATAATAAAAGCCCAGTGACCATAACAGTGTAAAGACTGAAACAACCACTTGACCAGTTGCTATGAGGTGCATTGACCACCTCTGCTCCCTCTCCCTGGCCTGCAGTCTCCCACTGCAGCATGGCGAACAGGGGACCACAGCAAACTGGGTGGGTGGGTGGGGGCAGGACTGGGGACTGGCAAGTGGGCGTAAGATGGTCCTGATTGCAGAATAGGCCTAGGGACCCTATGCGTGCATGATTTCATGCGATGGGCCTCTAGTATATATACAATTTCAGAGAGAGAGAGAGAGAGAGAGAGAGAGAGAGAAACATCAATGATGAGAGTGAATCATTGATCAGCTGCCTCCTGCATGCCCACCCTGGGGATGTGCCTTGACTGGGAACTGAATCATCATCGATTATTTCACAAATTGATGCTCAACCGCTGAGCCATGCCAGCCGGGTTCCCAATGTATTTTTAAAATATTTTTTTTTGTTTCAGAGAGGAAGGGAGAGGGAGAAGATAGAAGCATCAGCGATGAGAGAGAATCATTGATTGGCTGCCTCCTGCACATCCCACCCTGGGGACCGAGCCCACAACCTGGGCATGTGCCCTGACCTCCTGATTCAGGAGAGTATTATGCTAAGCAAAATAAGCCAGTCAGAGAAAGACAAGTATCATATGATCTCACTCATATGTGGAATCTAAAGAACACAATAAACTGGTGAACAAAAAAGGTCCAATCCAAAGACATAGAAGCATGGAAGAGACTAATGACTCTCAGAAGGAAGGCAGGGGTGGGGGAGGTGGAGAGAGACTAACCGGGAGACTTATATGCATACTAGAGGCCCAGTACACAAAAATTCGTGCACTGGTGGGGGTCCCCCAGCTTGGCCTGCCCCCTCTCACAGTCCGGGAGCCCTCAGGGGATGTCCTATTGACGGGAGGTGACCAGGCTGATCAGGGGAAGGCGCTGCCCCCATCACCCCACTGTTGCTGCCACTGGAGCCCCAGGCCTCGCAGCCACTGGGGCTGCCTGAGCCACGTGCCTCGAAGCTGCTGTGGCTTTGTCCAGATGGATGTCTAGAAGACGTCTGTCCTAATTAGCACATTACCCTTGTATTAGTATAGATATGCATAACCTGTGGACATAGACAACAGTGTGGTGAAGGCCTGGGTGAGGTGGATGCAGGGTGGAGGGGCCAATGGGGAAAAAATAAAGGGCGATATCTGTAATGCTTTCAACAATAAGAATAAATTTAAAAAAATTTTCAAGAGAAACATGAATCAGCTGCCTCCTACACACCCTCCCACCCCTTCCTGGGGATCAAGCCTAAAACCCAAGCACATTCCCTGACCAGGAATTGAATTGGTGACCTTTCGGTGGGTTTATGGGGTGACACCCAACCAAGTGAGTCACACTGGTGAGGGCCCCATGTTGTTTTTATTTTTCTTATTTTTCATTTTTTTATTGTTTAAAGTATTACATATATAATGCATATTACCCCCCGCCCCAATTTACCCGTGCAGTTTTTAAATTCTTCTCTCCTGACCCCAACTCCCAGGCAACCACTAATTTGCTTTCTGCCACGAGATATTACTTTGCATTTTCTCAAAATTGATATAAATGTAGACTTTGCTTTCTCTTTACTCAGCAACATGAAGATTCATCCATTTTGATGCAAATATAAATATTTTTTTCCTTTTAAAATATATTCTTATTGATTTCAGAGAGGAGATGGAGAGAGGGATAGAAATATCAATGATAGAAAAGAATTATTTATTTTTTAAATATTTAAAAAATATACTTTATTGAGTTTTTACGGAGAGGAAGGGAGAGGGATAGAGAGTTAGCAACATCGATCAGCTGCCTCCTGCACACCTCCTCCTGCAGATGTGCCCTCAACTACGGCACATGTCCTTAACCAGAATCAAACCTGGGAGCTTTCAGTCCGCAGGCCAACTCTATCTACTGAGCCAAACCGGTCAGGGCAAGAGAGAATTATTGATCGGCTGCCTCCTGCATGCCCAACGCCGGGGATTGAACTTGCAACCCGGGCATGTGTCCTGACCTCCTGGTTCATAATTCAACACTCAAACACTGAGCCATGCTGGCTGGCTAAAGTGTTTTCCTTTCTATAATTGGGTAGGATTCCACTGCACTAAGATACCACAATTTGTTTATCCAACCCCCTGTTGAAGGACATTTGGGTTGTTTCCAATCTTTGGGTATCTATATATATAAAACCCTAATATGAAAATAGAATGACAGAACCGGTCACAATGACGTGTGCGGACCACCAGGGGGCGTGCACAGAACATGTCAGGTGCCGGCAGCAGGTAGCAGAGCATGGAACATGGTGGGTGTCAGCCACAGCATGATGGTGGAACAGGTGAGCAAAAGTGCAGACCAAGGCAGGGTGCTGGTCGCTGTCATCAGGGCGAGCCTCTGGTGGTTACTGAAAATTCTTGCTGCCATGCACCGTGGTCCTGCCCAGCATTTGCACCTGCTGCTAGCACCAGTCCGCTCGCATCCACTTCCGGCTCTGGAGCCACCACTAGCACCCCCTGCCGGCGTGTGGTGCTGGCCCCCATCACTCGGCACCATCAGCAGGTGTGCGCAGTGACTGCCAGCCCCAATCATCCCTCAGGGCTTCTCTACCTCCCCTGCTCCTGAGGAGCAATTGGGGCAGGAGCCACCACTCACACCTGCTGCTGGCGCGGGTCCCCAGCACTCTGCACTGTCAGCGGGTGCAAGCGAGGGCACGGAAGATGGGCTGAGACCAGCCCCTGGTCCCACTGCAGCCTGGCGGCCCACAGTTCCTTTCAAGGTGCACAAGGCCCCTAGTTACAAATAAATTTGCTGTGAACATTTATATTCAAATCTTTGGGTAGATGTGCAGTTTCATTTCTCTTGGGAAACACCTTGTAGTGCAATGATTGGGTAATACGGTAGGTGCACGTTTTACTTTATTAGAAACTGACAAACTGTTTTCCAAAGTGGTTGTACTATTTTACAATCCCGAACATTGTGAGAGTTCCAGTTGCTCTACCTTCTGGTCATCACTTGATTTGTCATTTTATTTAATTTTTAGCCATTCCAGTGGGTTTGTAGTATTATCTTTTTTAAAATATATATATTTTATTGATTTTTTACAGAGAGAAAGGGAGAGGGTTAGAAAGTCAGAAACATCAATGAGAGAGAAACATCAATCAGCTGCCTCTTGCACACCCCCTACTGGGGATGTGCCCACAGCCAAGGTAAGTGCCCTTGACCGGAATCGAACCTGAGACCCCTCAGTCCACAGGCCGACACTCTATCCACTGAGCCAAACCAGTTTCGGCTGTAGCATTATCTTATTATTGCTTTAATTTATATTTCCCTAATGACTGATGATGTTGAGCATCATCCATGTGTTTATTTGCCATCTGTTTATCTTCTTTGGTGAGAAGTCTTTCAAATTTTGTGGCCATTTAAAAAAAATTGAGTTGTCAAGCATGCCAACATCCGAATTATGGGGGTGCCAGAAAAAGAGAGAGAGCAAGGTAATGAAAACCTACTTGAAGAAATAGTGACTGAAAACTTCCCCCACCTGGTGAAAGAAACTGACTTAAAAGCCCAAGAAGTACACAGAACCCCAAAATATAGGAATCTAAAGAGGACCACACCAAGACACATCATAATTAAAATGCCAAGAGCAAAAGATAAAGAGAGAATATTAAAAGCAGCAAGAGAAAAACAGTTAGTTACCTATAAGGGAGCACCCATACGATTGTCAGTGGATTTCTCAACAGAAACGATGCAAGCCAGACAGGAATGGCAAGAAATATTCAAAGTGATGAATAGCAAGAATCTACAACCAAGATTACTCTATCCAGCAAAGCTATCATGCAGAATTGAGGGTCAGATAAAGTGCTTCGCAGATAAGAAAAAGCTAAAGGAGTTCATCACCGCCAAATCAATATTATATAAAATGCTGAAAGATATTCTTTAAGAAGAGGAAGAAGAAAAAGGTAAAAATATAAATTATTAACAACAAATACACATCTATCAACAAATGAATCTAAAAATCAAGGGAATTAATAATCTGATGAACAGGATAAACTGGTGAATGTAACAGAATCATGGACATAGAGAGGGAATGGACTGACAATTCTTGGGGTGAAAAGGAGTGTGGGAAGTGCAGCAAGAGACTGGACAAAAATCTTGCAACAATGGGAGGGGAGGTGAGGGCGGAGAGTGGGATGGGTACAGGGTGGAGGGGAGCTATAGGGGGATAAAAAAGGGGGAACAATGTAATTAATAAACTGAACAATAAAAAATATATAATTGAGTTGACTTTTTAGTATTGAGTTTTAAGAGTTCTCTTGCTTTTTATTTACTTAATACTGTCACTTTGGAAGATCAAGATTTTAAAATTTTGATGAAATGTATAGAATGCAATGCTCAACCACCGAGTCACATCGGCTGGGCAAAACAGTGATTCTTGAGGCATTTTTAAGATGGAGAATATAGGACTTGCTGATGTATTGGATGTGAGATGCTAGAGAAAGAGGAGTCCAGGGTCATTCCAAGGACTCACTGAGAAAGAGAAGAGGTTTGGAGGAGGCAAGTCTGTGTTCTGAGAAGCCTGTTTAGACATCCGAGTGTAGATGTCAAGGAAGCAGCAGGATAGTAAGGTCTGGAGCTCAGGAGAAAAGTCGGGCTGAGAAACACATTTGGATAATCAGGAAGTTTCCTACCCTTGTAGTCTGTTGCCTTCTCCATAAATCGGGAAAAACAGAAATACCTACTTTGTAAAGTACATGTATGGATGAAAATTAATGAATAGATTAAGCCCAGAATAGGCGCTTAATTCTTTTTTAAAATTTAAAATATTTTTTATTGATTTCAGAGAGGGAGAGGTAGAAATTGAACCCAGGACCCTTCAGTCCACAGGCCAACACTCTAACCAGAGCCAAATAAGCTAGGAAAAGTTGCTTAATTCTTCACAGCTACTATTTGTTCATATATTGATGCTTATTAATTCAAAGGACAAAATATGCAAAGGACACAGTGATTATGACTGTGGTCTCTGGAGTGGGATCCCGGATTCCAGTCCTTAATCCACTTGCTAGCTGTGTGATACAGTCCTGTTTCCTCATCTATAAAAGGGCATGATTATAATATCTATACATAGGGTTATGAAAAGTCGCCAAGACAATTGAGTACAGTTACTTAGTAAGCACTTAGAGAAATTATTTATCTACTAGAGGTCCCCTACAGGAAATTTGTTATATGGGTGCGGTCCCTAGGGCTGGCCGGTGACTCAAGCGCGAGCATCTGGCGTGGAAGGGCAGGTCCCAGCTGATCTCTGAGCCCTGGGAAGCACCTGGGCCCCCATGTGCTCCCCTCTGCAGGAGTCACTGGGCCCCCGTCCAGCTCCCGCAGTGCGCCTGGGAGCCGGGCATCCACCAAACACATCAGTGCTGCCGGCACTGCACTGCTAAGGCCCACCATGTTCCATGCCGCCCCTGGTGGTTAACACACGTCATAGCGAGCGGTCTAACTCCCCGTGGAGGGGACAATTTGCATACAGGATTAGCGGAAGAAACAAGCCTTGAACAAATAATGCTTTCATTATATGAGCAATCAATTGCTTCTTCTTTTTTGAAAAAAAAATTTATTGATTTCAGAGAGGAAAGGAAAGGGAGAGAGATTGCTAGAGAACATTGATCAGCTGACTCCTGCACGCCCCCTGTTGGAGACGGAGCCTGAAAATCAGGCGTGCGCCCTCCGCCCACCACCAGAATGGAACCCAGGACCCTTCAGTGCAACGCTCTAGCCATTGAGCCAAACAAGCCAGGCTGTCACCTCTGCCATCACCCCCTCCCAGACTCCTCTCCCAGACCTCACGGAGCCCCTTCCCGCAGCCCACCCAGTCGCTGCTCCTCCAGCCCGCGGCGGTCCTGGCCGAACCCTTCCTTTTCCCAGCTTTGACAATCCTCCCAGACTGAACTCGAGGGCGCGGAGAGTGTGGTTTATTCCTAGGCCCAGCGCCCGGCGCAGGGCGTTCTGAATACACCATTCACGGGGTTCCTCCATCCTCCACCGAAACGGCTCCGCGCCTCACGCTCCCCTGACTGCGAGCCGACGCCCCGCCCCAGAAGGCCGTCGGACTACAACTCCCAGCGGTCTGCGCGGCGCACTGCCCCTAACCGTCAGGCGCAATCGCGAGAGGCGGAGCCTATATATACTCCCGCCGAGCAGCCCGCCGTCCTTTCTCCCGACCGCTGCGCTGTAGGTTGTGCCGGATGGACTAGCCTGCTGTCCCCCACGGCCGTCCTCCACTTCCCCAACCTTCGCTCTTAGTCCCGTGGCCTGCGGCCCCACGCTCACCTGCGCTGCCTCCCGAGGCTGCAGGATGTTGGGTGCGGACTGGAGGAGCCGGGCCTCCCCGCCTGCTGGGCCCTGGCCTTTGCACGTAGGCCGCATGCGCAGGGAGAGGAGCCGAGGCCCATGCGAGGCGCGCCCTTCCCCCGCCTGAGTCCGCGCGGCTCTGCGCTCCGGTGTGACAGGTAAGGAGCGCGGGCAGGCTGCCGGGGGCACGGCAGCGGGGAGCCTGAAGTGTTTTAATTTGGGGGAGCCCGCGTGGTGTCAGCCAGACTTTGAGTTGAACCTGAATCTGCTGGGTGACCCTGGGCAAGGGCTGCACGACACATGTGACGGAGGTCACATGTTCTGGAGGGTGGATTATAGTCACCCACGTACTAGGTGACTATAGGTAAGTAGGACCTTCGAGGGTGGCTGTTTTGGCCCCAGAACGATGAGTTCAGGAGGCAGTGATGATGCACAGGATTTGGGTGGCCTCGGGGCTGAGCAGCGGCGGGGTTGTCCTGTGCGACACAGTGGCCCTTATCGAAGCTGCAGCTGCTTCCACGTAGCTGCTGCGGTCAAAAAGGAGCCCAGAGTGACAGTTTTCCTTGACGGTCGCCGTTCTGTTTGCTGTAACCGATCTGCAACATTTCGGGAAAATACAGTGCTCATTGTATCTGCCATTTCTCGCATAAACAGACTTTTATTAAAATTGACATGTCTCCAGAGGCCAGCAGAAATGATTTGATAGTGCAGCGAATCCGACCTGTGTGGCAGGAATTTTTAAAACAATGCAATACCTGTCTAATCAGGCACACTGATCTCTTAACCCTTAGATGGTCGTTTGTTCTGTGTACCGTGAGATGGAAAGGTTGAAGATTGCTGTGCCAGGGACTTGCACGTAGAATTAACAGAATAAGGCCTCTGAGGAGTAGCTTGTTGAGGCCAGCCAAGATAGTATGGGGGCAAATGGGAATGGTTTAGACATCAATCTGGGGACATCCAGTGGCAAGCAGCACAGATCTTGGCCATGCTTTAGGTCATTGCCCTCAAAAGTTTAAGGCCAGTTAAACCTTTATGATTCTGAAGACAAAGAAAGATCATTCAGGACAATTTCTGTTCTTAGCTGTGCCAGTGGAAGATTGCAAGATGGTTCAAGCTGATTCTGCTGGGGGAGCACTCGGAGTCCTGACAGTGATGGACACCCCACCGCAGCAGCGGGTAGGTTTCCTTTGAGAGCTGCCTGCTGGGTCTGCATGTTCCCAAGGGCTGTGGCTGGCTGTAGCCATAGGCTCTCCAACTGCATGCAAGAGCAACCTGGAGAGACTTTGACAGCTCAGGTGAGCACGATGCCTGCAGCTGCCACTCGCCTTTCCTATATCTCCAGACCTGGCCTTGGGAGCCTCCCCCCCGGGTCCATGCAAGTGAATGTACTGAATTAACTCTGGTTTAAAGCTTTCACACTTCTCCTGTAGGTTGCCTCAGTGTTTCCTGGCAGTGTCTGATGATGACATGGCTGAAGATACCAGCTGGTTGCTGCTGCTGTGTTTTAGAATGAGGTAAAGTCAGCTGTTGAAAACAACCTGACCCTCCGGTTCCCTTTCCCATCGGATCTGAACACCGATCTTGGTGGTCGCAGAGGAGGAAAAGTAATAGTGAAGCTGGCCTCAGAGTTCCTGTAACCTGTGGGCTAGTGTCAAACAAGGTTGAATTCGCTTTGAACTTGTTTTGTCCTTTCCTGTAAAATGAGATAAAGGGAGGATGGATGGATGTGAATCTGGGCAGTTGATGTAATGTCTTAAGAGAATCGTCTTTTTTTTTTTTTTAGATCTGTTACCAGTAAACTGTCTTCATTTGTAATTAAGGATCTGCAGAGTTGGGTAAGTTGAATAGCTAGCTGCCTGACATTTACATGCCTTGTGTGCTCTGTTAGCTGCTCGTGGCCAGGGAACAAAAATGTTTACAGAACGATTTGGTCTGTTAGGTTTGCCCACCCCAAAGTTCAAGAGCACATTCTGCTGTGAGAGTAGTGTGTTAGTAGAGGAAATAGCCCTGAACTTTGGGCAGCAAGAGCTAATTGCTGTGAATATCCTCGTTTGGGGCCACCTTAAACCACAATCTTATCTCCTCTCCCCAGGAGAGTGGAAGATAGATTGGGTATAAACAAGTCCTCTAGTTGGGGATTTTTATTTTTTTTTAGGGTGACTGGTCTGGGATGAAACCTAATCTGAGTGGACATCTATGGATGATAAATGCGGATATGGGACTGAGACCAGTTCTTAAATTAAGAAAGTGCCTGGGTGGCATTTATTAATTAATTGGGGTAGTACTAACACACTGGCTTATTACTTCCTTTACAGGAGAGCTCTACAGTAAGAGGCAAGCTACAGGACAAGTTTGTGAAGGGGAGACGAAAATCTCAGCTCCTCCACACTCCAAGGCCTGCTGGTTTTTGAAATAGGCTTCTCTTGGCCCACCCTTTATTGTGGGGCTGGTTCCTTACCCATCCTGCCTTGCAGCATGGATTGTCTTGTGTGCTACATTCCCTTAATAAATTCTTGATGTAATGAAGTTGTCAGCTTCTTTCTTTGGGCTCAGCCCCGGGGAAATTTCCTTACAGGTTATTTTAGGTGGAAATGGTGACTTTTTTTTTGAATGCTGGTGTATAAGTATCCAACAAGACTTTGGAAGTAAGTCATTGCCACAATTCCTTTTTTTTCTCTATCAAAATATTAAAGACAAGCTAATTCTTAGTTTTGGTCTTGATGTAAAAACATCTTGACCTCAGAAAGGCCAATATGATCAGTTCTATCATTGCAATTAGATGTAGAGCCTAAGATTGGATCTTTGAAGACTTTGTGGTGTAGGCACTTAAGTTTTATCTCCCCTTGATTTGCTATCTCCCCTTGATTTGCTACCCCCCAACTTACTCTGGCATAAAACTAAAATCTGAAGCAGATTTCTGGCATAGACTCAGTCTTAGGTCCTGGATGCCACCTAATATGTTGGAAAAGGGTTTTTCTGATTCATTTGGATAATGTGGGAGGTCTGATGCATTTTAGCTGACTCCCATTACTTTTATACCCTGGACTAGGCGGTCAACCCCCTCCCTCTGGAAATTTGACTTAAGTGGCCATATTTGAAATCAAAGTCAGTGCTTACATGGCAGGCAGAAATTGTTCATTAAATATGCAACAGGTAATCTATGTATTCTGTTAACAGAATTTCAGTGTCACCTGAGGAGGGTCCCTGGCTATACTGATTTCATATGTAGTTCAACTTTGGTTAGTAATTCCAGTCTTGGCCTGACTTGGTTGAGTGTCTTCCCATGTTGCAGGTTCAATTCCCAATCAGGGCACATGCCCAGGTTAGGGGTTCGGTCCAGATCAGGTGTGAACAGGAGGTAAACCAATGTTTCTCCCTCTCTAAATTTTTAAAGCCGTAATGACAAACCTCTCCAGGAGACAGATAGCTACTGGATAAGTGGTTTGTGTGAAGACAGATGGGAACCTTGTTCAACCCTCTTCAGTTGGTCTCGGTTTTCAAACTCAAATGGCTGTATCAAATAAAGGCAGCAGTGTTGCAGTAATATTTGTAATCTTAGGAAACTTGATTAAAATCGTACAAAATATTTCCCAAAAGGTGAAAGTTCTTGAACTGTTTTTAAAGAAGTCCTTTCTCCCTCACAGTCCTCCCTTCTGGCTTGTCCTTTGTCTTGGCTACATCACAGCAGGGATCTCCGAAGACACTGTGTCCAGGGGCTGCCAGTGACAATCCATCAGTGCATCGTACAGCTCCTCACTCTGCTCCATGAACTCCTTGTTGGCCTCGGTCACATCCAGCTGTGGCATGGGGTCTGGAACAGAACCAAACGTGTATTTAGGGAGCTCCAAGGGGAGAGAGTACTCCGGAGCCACAAGACCATGAGACAGGTTGGGTTCCCTGTCCCCAGCCAGGACCTCTGTTCCTAGGGCAAGTTCCCTATCTGTGCCCGAGTTCCCTCCTAACTCGGGCTGATACAACTGCCTTGCAGGGCTCCTGTGAGGATGAAAATAGGATTACACTTACATTAGGTGTAGTTAGTACTCAAATAATAGTACTTATTAATAGTATAGTTGAATTCTATTTGTAAACCTGGCTATGCTATGATACCCATTAGAGGGTCAACCACCCTCTAATGTTGCTGTGATGGTATTTTGTAATGTGATTAACATCCGCAATCTGACTTTTTTTGTTGTGCTTCTGATTGTAATTATTTTTTATTGATGATTGAAAATATATTTTATTGATTTTATACAGAGAGGAAGGGAGAGGGACAGAAAGCCAGCAACATCGATGAGAGAGAAACATCGATCAGCTGCCTCCTGCACACCCCCTACTGGGGATGTGCCCGCAGCCAAGATGTGTGTCCTTGACCGGAATCAAACCTGGGACCTTTCAGTCCACAGGCCGATGCTGAGCCAAACTGGTTTCAGCTAAAATATTTTTTAATCGAGTTTTAGAGAGAGGAAGGAAGAAGGATAGAGAGGAACATAACTGGGAGAGGACACCATTGATCAGCTACCTCCTCCATGCCTCCCACTGGGAATCGAACCAGCAACCTTTTGGTGCATGGGA
Organism: Antrozous pallidus; assembly: GCA_027563665.1. NCBI lineage: Eukaryota > Metazoa > Chordata > Mammalia > Chiroptera > Vespertilionidae > Antrozous > Antrozous pallidus. Next base: position 194,800,947 of record CM050508.1, read on the forward strand.
CAACACCCAACCAACTGAGCCACAATTGCCAGGGCCATTCATGGATTCCTGTATAGGCCCCGGCCAGGGATTGAACCTGCAAACTTGGCATATTGAGACGATGATCTAACCAACTAGTTACCTGGCCTAGGCTGACACACCCATTTCTTCCTGCAGTTATGTATACACCGGCTCCCTCATTAGAATATAAGTTCCTCTAGGCAGAATTCACCATGCATTCCTTCAGCATCTAGCTGAAGGCACAGTGCCAGCCACAAAGCTATCACTGCATCATGGCTGAGTGAAGGGCCTTTCTTACCTTCCAAAGCATCATCTCCAACTTCTTCATATGTCTGTCAAGAGACAGAGAGGTTGGGTGAGAAGGAGCCCGGCCATAAAAGGATGGCTTATTTTTAACAAGAGCAACTAGCTGGCTCCACCTTTCCCCATTTTTTCCCCCGAAGCCCAAGCCCCCCGTCCTTCTCCATCCCGTCCTGGAGAATGACCCATATCTCTAAAGGAGGACAAAACCCAAGAGAGCAGATTTGCCCAATCCTGGTTACCTGCATGGTGCTCTGGGTATAGCCGTACTGGGGATAACTGTAGCTGTAGCTGCCTGTATTCTGGTCATAGCCCCACTGGGCATAGTAGTTCTGGTACTGCTGGTAATACTGGTTGTAGCTGTAACTGTACATCTGACTATATTCCATAGGCTTCACACGACTACTGTGAAGAAAGAACCCACAATGAACAATGTGCGCAAACATTCCTGTAACACTTACTAACGGAACAAGGACTTCTCTAAGCACTTCACACAGATTAACTTCATTTCATCCCCACAACAATCTCTTGCACAAGTATACATTATTCCTATTTTACAGATGAGGAAACTGAGGTACCCAGAGTTTACATAATTTGTCCGAGGCCACACAGCTAAAAGTGATTAAAGCCAGGCAGTCTGCCTCCACAGCCCATGGTTTGAAGAGAGGAGTTTTCAATGGTTACGTTCCTCTGTTACCAAACTCCGTCAGTACTGATTTGTTCCTCTTCCCAAGATCTGCTTTTTACCACCTATAAAGACTCGGTAAACATGGCCAAAGAATGTAGATCTAGGATGACCTAAAAAGCTTTCCAAACTTTAAAATATCTGATCACCTCTTCCCCACAAGAAATTAAGAGAAGTGCTCTCAGTAGCCTTATCATCATCACTGCAGTCATAGTTACCGTGGATGGAGTGGGCACTCAAGAGCTGTGCCAATTACTTTTCATATATAGTCTCCTGTTTTAGGTCCAGCACAATCCTATGATAGAGTGATTATGTATTATTCACTTTATACAGATGAGACTATCGAGTCTGAAAGGTTAAGTGATTTACTCAAAACCATGCCCACAATGGGAGCGGAATGTTAATCCTGGTTCATGGCAACACCACACCGTTACATACAGCAGCTGGCCTACACCCTGCATATGCCAGTCAGGGCTGAGGCCCAGGGTCAGCAGAAAGCTTCTTCATTGATTGTACAGCTGCCCCGACTGCTAACCAAAGACAATGTCAAGTCTGCAAAGGACCTATTGCTCTCAAAAACATAAAGTACATGTGAGTAGGTTTCTGAAAAAGGTCTGAGGTATGACCAGCAGTCCCAGCTGACAGGAATGAAAGAACATAACTGAAGACGTGACAATGTCCCTCCAGAATCACTTACTCGATGGGCCAGAGTCTACCATAGGTGCACACCAAACATGTGCAGGAGGCAAAGGCTGGTTTATAAGGAAAATTAAAACAGTCACATAGTGTGGGACGTGGGACATGATTGGTGCATTCTATCTCGAAAGAAACCAAGTCATAAGCAGGAGTTGAACCACCACAGAAATCCCCATCACAGGAACCACAAAATGCTCAAGTTTGAATGAGTTCTTCCCAAGTTCCCTGCAAGCTCAATGTCTGCGTGGTGAGCAGGACTCAGCCAGAGCCATTTGAGACTCCACATCTGATCACCTCCTGATGGGGGGCTCGATTATGTCAAACAGCATGAACTCCCTCTCCCTGCCAGGCCCGGCGAACACTGACAGTATTTTGTCTCCGTAACTCCCCTTCCATGGGTGTTCCAAGGCCCGCCGCTCCCCTGCCAGGCTCAGGTACCCGAAGGTGCCGTTTCTCCACTCAGCTACAGTCTAGCTCTCATAGGGAACTCTCATCTCCCTCAGTTCCTGCTGCTTGAGGACCTCCCCCTAGAAACAGGCACCAAATACTGACAGCAACTTTCAATGAAGAACTAGATCTAGCCCTAGCCAGTTTAGCTCAGTGGATGGAGCGTTGGTCTGTGGACTGGAGGGTCCCAGGTTCGATTCTGGTCAAGGGTGTGTACCTTAGTTGTGGGCACATCCCAATGGGGTGTGCAGGAGGCAGCTGATCGATGTTTCTGACTCTCTATCCCTCTCCCTTCCTCTCTGTAAAAAATCAATAAAATATATATTTTTTTAAAAAGAGCTAGATCTAACAATATAATCTCTGCAGAAAAGACTATGTCAGAATATACAATCAAAAGAATTAGCTGCAGTTAAAAATACAATGATGATTGGTAACTACTAGTATATGGAAAAGTGAACGTGTATACTGAGTAATCTAGGGGAAAAGAGCACTGTTATTGTGAAATGAACAGAGAAATAAACCTACAGTATGTAAACTGACTCATACGTAGCGTGTATATGTATATGTGTATGTCATGGATAGCTATGGAAAAGCCTGGATACAAACTCAGAAATTAAAATTAGTCATTTTAGGGTAATGAGGGAATTTCTTCCTTTTAAGTAGTTTCATGTTTTTATACATACAACAGAGTTCAGAAAAAATAACACTTTGGTGGATACATCACTCAGGTTGAGCTTCTCTGTATTAAAAACACAACAAGCCATAAGGAACCTCCAAATCTTTTGCTGCTTTAAAAAAACATGACTGGGAAGTCCCACCCGAAAGCAGCAGCCGATTTCGTACTTTAGAAGGTTTCTCCGTCTTGGCATCCCTGGCTTTTGGCAGAGGGAGGTGAGCAGATGAGTGTGGGTTGTGGGGTTGTCCTGTGCTTCACTGGATGTTGAGAGTAATATTCATTAGATTCATTTGGGCAGAGTACCCTCTCTGAGTTGTAACAATTAAAGCTGTCTCCAGATGTTGCCAATGGCCGCTGGGAGACAAAATTTGCCCCTTAATAGACAATTACTGCTTTGGCCAAAGGATGGACGGTTCTATGCAGAAACAAGTTGCCTTACATCTGAGTGAGAAGCTGCTTGGAGGTGTTTCCTGCCTAGCATGACGGGTACAATAGTGATGTGCACACCGGTCTACAGAGTGTTTGGGTCATCAATCCTCAGCCATTCCCACAGCATGGGATAGTCACAGGTCTGTAGGTTTCACTGATATAAGCTTAAAATTGGGTGTAAATTTTTCCTTCTGTTCAATTCTTAATCTCTGGGTCAATGTCTAACAGCAGCACTACTGGGCAGAGCGGGAGCGTTATGTATGTGGTACCGAACTACTTCTCCAGCGCTGCTCTCAGCAATGTCTGCATGTACCTGCCTTCCCAGTCACAGCTCTCCCCAGCCAGAAGCTCCTGCAGGATTACGCTCATTCACCTCCAACACCCAGCAGACAGCCTGGCGAGTATCACACATTCCTTACTGATGAGCTGAACTGAATCTCTCTGTAGCCTCCCTCCAGCATGTGATGATCAACAAACAGGTGAGGACCACCCGGGGGGGGGGGGGTCAGCCCGGCCCTCCACCTGCCCGTCAGTGCAGGACTCACGCTTTAGGGATTGCCACACTCAGCCGCACGGGTTTAGACCCCAGGCCTACTGCTCCCTGGCACTCCGTCAGGGCCCGCTTCTGTTCCAGTTCATCTGTGAATTTCACAAAACCATAGCCCCTGCAGGAAAAACCGCACACACGATCCATAGGTCACAAATGGGATGAAGGTAAAGTGTCAGAATGGAAAAGGGGCTGAAAGGGATAGAGAGAGTCCATCAAACTATATGGGCAGGAATGAGCCCCGTTGGGGAGGCGTGCCGCAGGGCAATGTGAGATTCACGCACGGAGGATCCCGAGATCTAGGAATCCCCACATTCAGTTCACCGTTCTCTCTCTACTGTCCCTGATGAGTCTCCTGCCCAAAAAGTAGCTTCCCTCCCGATCTACTAGTAAATATTACTTCCATTATGGGAATAGCAAGTAGTAATAGTTTCTTCAGCGAATGTTTACTGAGTCTGTCTGTATGCACGAGGTCATTGTAGTCATAAGCGGACAAGGTTCTTGATCTCCTGAACTCATATTCTCCTGGGGCAGTGGTCGGCAAACCGCAGCTTGTGAGCTACATGCGGCTCTTGGGCCCCCTGAGTGTGGCTCTTCCACAAAATACCATGGCCTGGGTGAGTCTATTTTGAAGAAGTGGCGTTAGGAGAAGTTTAAGTTCAAAAAATGTGGCTCTCAAAAGAAATTTCAATCATTGGTGATATTTGGCTCTGTTGACTAATGAGTTTGCCAACCACTGTCCTAGGGGGAATAGATGAATGACAGCTAATATCTAATGAACACTATTTCCCAGACACTGTGCTGAGCATTTTTCCAGGGTTATTTCATTGAACGGCCCAACAATTTGACGTAGTTCCACATTTACTGAAGAGGGAACCAAAGTTCAGAAAGGTTTACCAACCTGCCCAAAGTCAGAGGAGAAACAGGATTCAAATCCAAGCCTCTCAGACTCTAAAGAATGAGTTTTTGAGGCTTTTCCACTTTGAAGTAAAAATAGTAAAACACAAACACCTATACAGCATTTCCTACTGCTTTAGTTATATTACATCATTTAATCCTTACATTGCCCCTGTGAGCAGGTACTATGAATCGGTCCTGTTTCAGAGATGAAGAAATGGGTCAGCGGTTCAGTAACCTGTCTCCTTACACCTGGCCGGTACTGGAGCCAGGATTCCAACCCAGACAGTTCGGCTCTAGAACCTGTGCCACCAACTACCACGATGCACGCATGACCTTTCTCTAACTCCTCCCTCTCTGAGGAAAATGCTGAAACTAGCAGGGTGAGCATCAGTAACACGGAAACCTTACTTAGACACGCCCGTCTGGTCCAAAACCACCTTGCCTCCCCGGCAGGAGGGGTAGACTTTGACGAAGAATTCGTACAGCATGCCGTCATCCACATCTGGGGTCAGGTCTCCCACAAAGAGGGAGTACTCAGGGCTGAGAGGAGAGAATAAGATTGAAACACAAAGACCTTTGTTCTGACAACTTTTTTTGGCCCGTTCCAGGTAAACCCTGTCTGAGCCTTTTCAGGGCATGACACATCTGGAGGGTCCTTAACCAGGTTCGAATCTGTTTCCCTGGCAGCCCGGCAGGAGGTGTGGAGGCAGTGCCCTGCCACACCCAAGACCTCCGTCCGTCCACTGCACAAAGGCTGCCGGCTGCAGGGATTGCATGAGTGCAGATGGAGGTTGAGGTCAGAGGCACTCAAAATATAAAACTATTTGTTTTGCAGTCATTGCATTTAAAAAACCCTTACCTGAGGATATTTTCCAATTGCTTTTAGATAGGAATGGAAGGAAGGTGTGGGGAGAGAAAGGAACAGCAATGTGAGACACATCCATTGGTTGCCTGCTGCATACACCCCAAGCAGGTGTGTGCCCTTGACTGGTAATCGAACCCGAGATCCTTCAGTGTGAGGGCCAACACTCTGACAACTGACCCAAACCGGCCAGGGTGTCCACTGCATACTTTCAGTTTAAATGGGGACACACAGAGAGCACGAGAACTGGATGTTATCTGCCAAACACCTTAAAACCTAGCTAAATGGAATCTCCCAAATTTTAGAATGAGGGTCATCAAACTTTTTCTGTAAAAGACCACTTTTTCTTCTAAATAGTATTTTTTCACTTTTAACTTAGCCAACATGCTGACATGTCATTATTCTGCTACAACATGACTTATTAATGGATATATCGCACTTCTATTAATGAATATATTGTAATTTAAACCACGTCCCTATTACTAGATTTGGTTTTCCTTCAATTTTGCCCACTATTCATATTTCAATTAACACCTTTGAGGCTAATCTTACCCACATGATGAATAAACTCAGAGAGCAGAAATATGGAGGTCAGTGGGTACAAATCTTGCTAAAGACTCTGATACACTGTTTTCAGGTTTTCACACGGCACCCCGAACCGCTGAATCAAATCACACTGGGCTAAGCCCGGCGGGCGGGCTCAGCGGCGGAGTGCTGCAGACCCAGGAACCACGAGGCCGCCAGCTCGATCCCAGTGGGAGCTCGTGCCCCGGGTGTGGGCTCCATCCCCAGTGGGCGCCGTGCAGGAGGCAGCCAATCGATGACTTCCTCTCTCAAAGATGTTTTGATCTCTCTACCCCTCTTCCTTCCTCTCTCTAAAAATCAATAAAAAACATTTTAAAAATAAAATTTCCACCACAGATCAATTACTATGGAATAAAACCCCACACTGTGGGAAGTAATGGGGTGGAAGGCTAGAAAGGGACCAGACACAGAGAAGACACAGGCCTCAACATGAAGCCGAACTCAGCCCCATCCTCCTCTTCGGTCGTGACCTGCACAGTGACACATCTTGTCTCTAGACATTTCCTGGGCTTGACGCTGGGTCAGGGCTGCTCTGTCCTTACCTGTTATCTGGTTGTTTCCCGTAAGTAGCATAGTTCAGTTTAAAACGTTTTGCCTGGAAATTTAAAAACAAACAAACTAAAACAGAGAAAGGTGTTTTAAGAGTCAAACAATATTTGAAAAAAACTGAAATAAATTACCTTGCCAAAACATCTCCCCCTCTCTAAGCCTCAGCTTTTTCTCCTGTATAAAATGAGGGGGTTGCACGGATGACCGCTAAGGGCACTGCCAGCTCCATGGTTCTATGAGCCCCCGTGTGCCAGCTTGGTGCAGCTGGCAGCTAAGTAACTGTGGGAAGAGCAAAATGTAACTCTCTTGAAATGTGTCCTCACTATTGCCAGCCTGTTCTACTTTCTCACTCAGGCAAGAGGACTAGTTTCAAGTCTTCCATGGAGAGAGGCAGAGGTGCAGAGTGGAAAGGGCGTGGGTTTCAGGGTCAACCAATCTTCACTTTGCGTCCTGGCACTGCCACTCACTACCCGTTTTGCCTTGGGCAAGTTATCGCGCTTCCCCGAGGTTCAGTTTCCCAGGCTGTCAAACATAACAACGCCTGCTCTTCAGGGTTGTTACAGAATCAAATGAAATAATATAAATATGTAGTAGGGATTCAATAAATGATGGTTACTGGTAACTAAAAATGGCAACATCATCGTTATCTAAGTGTCCTTACAGGTGTGGCTCCTGGAAGGGGTTTCCCATTAATTTTATGCAAACACTTCTCAGCTGTGGCCAAATCTGCAAATTCTACAAAACAGTAACCAGCAGGAATCCTGGAAAGAAAGAAAACAGAATGGTTAGGGATGCGGTTCCCAGAGGAGAGACTGAGGGAGGGAAAACTGTTTTTCTAATCAGAGCCCATATTGCTTTTATTCCCTCCCAAATTCCAGTTCAGACCTCACAAAGGAAGGAACTGTTGCACGGCCTGCGTGGGTCATGGTCGAGCACCGACCTCGAACCAGGAGTTCACAGCTGGATTCCCGGTTAGGGCACATGCCCGGATTGTGGGCTCGATTCCCAGTAGGAGACACGCAAGGAAGCAGCCGATCGATGATTCTCTCTCATCACTGATGTTTTTCTCTCTCTCTCCCTCTTCCTTTCTCTCTGAAATCAATAAAAATACATTTAAAAATAAATATATATAACAAAATTTATTTGAAAGTGTATATTTTTGTGGTATTAAGTACAATTTGTGCAACCACTGACTGCATTATTTTTAAAGCATTATGTTCTACTGCATATTATTTTTCTTGGGTCTTATCTTTTTGCCTTATTTTCTCTGATCTTGGTTTTTAAATTTACATTTGCTTTTTCTATAGTAATCTTGTAAGCCACTAAAAGTCTTTGTCAAATGAGGCAGGATATAAATGCAATGTGTTTGTAAGTACCACCATAAGAAACAGCAGAGTTTAGTAATCATGGGTAGAAGAGTAGTTCCAAATCTTATTTCAATAAAGATTAAAATGTGAGAACCTATGTCAGTATTTTAAATGGTAGAAGGTATTATAGAATGAATTTTCCTACTAGAAGCTCATTATCTGGTGTTTTCTGTCTATAGGAGCAAGAAAAACATTTAGGCCATTATGATTTTCCAGTGAGAAAATCAGCCCCTGGGTATTGAGGTTCTGAATACACAAACAGTCGGAGTTGACCATACTTCATATCCCTCATCTATCATGTTCAACCATTTGATGTTTTAGCAAGTTGCTTTAGTAGAGTAACTGGCACAGAGCAGATGCTCAATAAGCATTGACAACTTAATAAAGAAATCCTCTCATTTCTAACTAGAACCATAAAGAAAACTAAGACACACACCCCCCACCAGAGAGAAAATTAACTGGAGGCAATAGCACACGACCATCTGAAAACATTCTCTGCACTGTTTTGTTTTGTTCACCTAATTTATTGCCTCATTCCCCCCTTAGAACGTAGTAAACTCCATGAGAGGAGGGACTATGTCTGGCTTGTTTCATGGGAAGCTAGAACAGTAGTACAGAGTAGTGTCTCTATAAACGAAATTTTAAATGAACAGCATAAAAGTTAAGGGCACTCATGGCTTTGAGGACAGAACTGAATTTGGGTCCTGACTTCTCACTTAATAGCTGTGTAATTTTAAGACAGTTATCAAGCTTCCCTAATAACAGTACTTCACTCAGAAACTTTTATGATTTTAAAAAGTGATTTTAAAGTATTTAATATCTAACATTATAAGCTGTTTATGTTTATGTAATCTGCACATATTATATGCCAGACACTATTCTAAACGCTGAATGTGAATTAACTCATTTAACCCTCACCTTAACTCTATGAAGTAGGTGCTATAATCATCTCCACTTTTTTAGTCAAAGTGAAGGAGTTGGAGAGGGGCGGTAACTTACCGAAGGGCACACAGCAGACACGGCTTTCACACAGACTGGCTCTGAAATGAATATGCTATACTTCCTCTCAATTAAGGCCCCGATGTTAGCTTTTATAACATAACTAGAGGTCTGATGCATGAAATTCATGCACTCGCCGAAACCGGTTTGGCTCAGTGGATAGAGCATCGGCCTGCGGACTCAAGGGTCCAGGGTTCGATTCCGGTCAAGGGCATGTACCGTGGTTGTGGGCACATCCCCAGTAGGGGGTGTGCAAGAGGCAGCTGATCGATGTTTCTCTCTCATCGATGTTTCTGACTTTCTATCACTCTCCCTTTCTCTCTGTAAAAAAATAATAAAATATATTAAAAAAAAGAAAAAAAAGAAATTCATGCACTCGAGGGGTCCCTCTCACAGTCCGGAGGCTTTGGGGGGGAGAGAGGGAGAGGAATGTCTGACTAATGGCTCTTCAGACATCCTTAGCGCTGCTGCGGAGGCGGGAGAGGTTCCCACCACTATACCGCTGTGCTCACCCCCAGGAGCCTGGCTCTGCATTGAGCGTCTGCCCCCTGGTGGGCAGTGCACATCATAGCAATTGGTCTTTCTGCCATTCGGTCTATTTGCATATTAGCCTTTTCTTAAAAATATGTTTGTTTTAAATTGATTTCAGAGAGGAAGGGAAAGGGAGAGATAGATGGAAACATCAATGATGAGAATCATTGATCAGCTGGCTCCTGTATATCCCTCCTCAGGGGGGATCAAGCCCGCAACCATATGTCCTTTGAACCCAGGACCCTTCAGTCCACAGGCCAACGCTCTCTCCAATGAGCCAAACCAGGTGGGGCTAGCCTTTTATTATATAGGATAACTATTATTACAGTGAGAAGCCCAGACTTTATATTTACCCAAATGACATTTGCCGCATACTTAAGGGAGAACTGAGCAGGTTGAAGGAAAGAACGTACCCAGTGAGGCGGTTTCGGATAATTTTGACGCTCATCACGGTCTCCCCCATGGTGGCAAAGGCTCTGGAGATGAAGTTCTCATCCATGTAGGGCTCCAGCTGCGTAAATACAAGGGCAGAGCGACTCAGGCCAGCAGGCAGGCTCCCATTCCCAGCTCCAGAGCCCAGGGTTGGCTACATGCTGCGGGGGTGAGGTGGGGAGTGAGGGGCTGGACAGGTTCTCACCTGCAGAGCGGTCTGAACTGCGCTTCCATCCCTTGCCATTAAACTTGCATCCTCGGGAGCTTCCCCCGTGGACTTAGAAACCCCACCCCTCCAGTCTTAAAACCCCAGAGCCCTGCCCGGCAAGTGGCGAGCCCCATTCCCCATCAAGTGTGTACTTGAGTTGCAGGTTCCTTCCAGCCCCCGTCCCCCGTCCCCCACGCAGCGCCTGCGGGAGGCAACCAATCGACTCCCGTAGATGTTCTCTCTAGCTCTCCCCCTCCATTCCTTCCACTCTAAAAATCAATGGAAAAAATACCCCCGATGAGATTTAACAATAACAACATTTTAAACAAACAAAACCAAAGAGCCCTTCAAAAGCCTTGGGGTTCCCCCATTCTCGGTCCCCTAAGCACCTTCCTTTCGCCTCCACGACTCCCGGCGAGGCCCCGGACTCCTCCCCCAGATCCAGTCCCTGCCCCGAGATGCTGGGACCCGCTTCTGTCACCAAAAGAACTCCCCTTCCTATTCACTTCCGTCTTTGTGGGATTCGAGGACCCCTCCCCTTCAAACCCTTCCTCCCCGGTGACACTGATTCCTCCTCGTGGGAAGCGGAGAGCCGCCCTCACTCACGTCGCCCATCCACAGGCTGGCCGCCATGGCCCCGTCGGGCCCGGACCTGGGCTGCGCCGAGCTGCGCTGGCGCGAGTCCTCCGGCCGGGGCCGCCACGGAGCATGCGCTGACGACGCCTTCTGCGCACGCTCTCTGCGCATGCTCCGAAAAGTCGGCGCATCAGGCGGCTTCGGAATTTTCCGGACTCAGGCGCAGAGCTTCCCGGTCTCTTCGGGCGGATTCGGATCCGAGACCTGGGCGCGGTGCAGGGTGGACTTCCCCCTGCGCAGATTGGTGGGTTGCTGGGGTATCTGGCTTTCTCGGGCTTCTTTCTGACTTTTACATTTTTAAATAGACGTACAAATAACATTTCAAAAGTAATATACGCTCATCGTAGCAACTTGCAAATACAAATTATTTATTTTTAATATATTTTTATTGATTTCAGAGAGGGAGCGACATCAATGAGACTCCTTAATTGGCTGCCTTCCCCAGACCCCCCCACTGGGGATCAGCCCGCAGGCAACACATGCCCTTTGCGGGATTCAAACCTGGGACCCTTTAATCCGCAGGCGACGCCCTATCCACTGAGCCAAACTGGCTGGAGCCAAGTTGTTTTTTTAAAAATATATTTTATTGACTTTTTCACAGAGAGGAAGGGAGAAGGATGGAAAGTTAGAAATATCGATGGCAGAGAAACATCGATCAGCTGCCTCTTGCACACCTCCAACTGGGGATGTGCCCACAATCAGGGTACATGCCCTTGGCCGGAATCGAACATGGGACCCTTCAGTCCGCAGGCCGAAGCTCCATCCACTGAGCCAAACTGGTTCGGCAAGCCAAGTTGTTTTTTAAAATTATATTTTATTGATTTTTTACAGAGCGGGAGGGATAGAAAGTCAGAAACATCGATTAGCTGCCTCTTGCACGCCCCCTACTGGGGATGTGCCCGCAGCCAAGGTACATGCCCTTGACCTGAATGGAACCTGGGACCCTTCAGTCCGTCTGTCCACTGAGCCAAACCGGTTTCGGCGGGGCCAAGTTGTTTTTAACTTTGAAATGTCCCCTTTGGGAGCCTGGACGATGCAGTTCCAACACTGTGACAAGACACTGGTCTGCCCCAGCCAACCAATTCAAAGGATTTTTGTTGAAGCTGGAATGGGATTCCTCCATCATTCCTGTGACTCACCCGAGGGGGCGGGTAAAAAGAAGGGTAAATTGGGGCAATCCTGTCATCTCAAACCAATCCCCGTCTTGTCACTCTGCTTTCTTGAGTCCCACATCCACTACCCTAATCCAAACCGCCAGGAACTTTAACCTGCCCATGGAATGCCCTTGGTAAACATGATTTCGATGACTTTAATCTTGAGTTTGTGTCCCAGGCCATCGCCTCTTTGGTGCCCATTCCTCAGAATGGGACGCTTCTGTTGGTGATAAGTTGTCTCAAACAGTGAAGTTCCTAACAAGTGCTTCGGGATCCCTGACTGGGACTCCCAACTGGGCTGATGAACCAAGAGTTGCCAAAACTGACAAATTTCACTGCAATAGTAATGTAGTGGTTGGGTGCTTTGGCTACAGATTCAAACAAATGGAGCTCCAATCCCAGCCCCTTCTCAATTACTGTGCGTGGATAATAGCAGTACTCACCTCATAGGGTGTTATGAGGCCTTCAAATGATAACTTGTAGCAATATAGTATTTAGTTCTGTTCACCACCCTGTGCTGTCCTGTTTGCTTACTATTTTTAAAGTATGGAAAAAAATTTAAATACTCTCACTCTATTGGGGTAATGTTTTCCAAATCCTTTCCTTAGAATTTCCTTGCGTATTTCTAAATAACACACTTATTCTTCATTTATAGTTTGTTATTTTAACAATTGCCCCATATATATATATACATTTCTCCATCTTAATTTTTGTGAAAGCAGTAGTGAACGTTTACATTATTTATAGCTGAACCACATGGGCACTAGGACTACATTTATTTGGGGGTAACCAATCCAGGATGGAGGAAGATGAGGGAAGATAGAACTAAGCAATTGAAAAACAAGGCAATTAGCCCTAACCCGTTTGGCTCTGTGGATAGAGCGTCAGCCTGGGGACTGACGGGTCCCAGGTTCGATCCTGGTCAAGGGCATGTACCTTGGTTTCAGGCACATCCCCAGTGGGAGGTGTGCAGGAGGCAGCTGATCAATGTTTCTAACTCTCTATCCTTCTCCCTTCCTCTCTGTAAAAATCAATAAAATATAATTAAAAAGAGAAAAACAAGGCAATTAATTATTAATTCCAGGGAATAAGAAAAAGTACAATAGTCATACTAGAGAATACGTACAGAACACTTACTATGTGGCTGACAGTTATATATATAAGGCACCAACAGAGAACCTTACAATTCCTACATACAACACAAGGAAAAGGACTGGAATTCTGGGTTCAGGTAGAAGCTGATTTAGATTCTAGCCTACACTTACTTGACTTCAAGCAAGTCACTTGAACTCTCTGGGACTGTCTCCTGAGAGACAACAATTACTACTTTAAAGGCTGGTGTAAAGTGAGGATTAAACAAACTATTATTGCCTATAAAGTGCTCAGCACAATGCCTGGCCCATTTTCGGTCTCACTCCATAAGAACTATTATTAAAGGCATGTCCAATTTGCTATATTGTTAAAAGGAAAAAATCAAATAAATCTAATCCAATTGAAATTAATGGTGGATGGGTATGAGGTGGATAGAGGAGTGGGTTTAGCAGACACATAAATGCTTCTTTACAAAGAAAATATAATCAAAGTGTGATTTTTTTTTTAAGAATTCAATTTCTAATCAGTATAGTGCCTGTATCAAAACTAAAAATTCAAAAGGGGGAAAAAATCACAGACTACATTTTAAGTTATTTTACATCATATTCATTTTTCCAAGAGTCACTGACATCCAAGAAAAATCCTCCTGGCCCTAATAAAACTTTCCTGGTATACATATACAGACCTGCTGCATCAACAATGCCCGCTGTAGCCTTCCGCAATGACAGAAACGTTCCATAGCCCAATACCACAGGCACTAACACACGTAGTTATTGAGGACTTGAAATGTGGCTAGTGCAAAAAAGGAATTAAACATTTTTACACATTTTAATTGATTTAAATGTAAATGGCCCCATGTAACTAGTGACCATCATATTAGACAGGCCAGCTCTATGATTTTGTTTGCTCAAATGCCTGTAAAAATCTGCATCAATATGAATAAGTTGTCTTAAGAGTTACTGTGCAGTTAATCATGTCTTATCAATTATATCAGCTGTTGAAAATGATACAACAGCAAGCTTAGTAAAAGTATTTCTAGAGATGTACCATCTTGATTTGGGATTAGGATGTTGCAAGAACCATTCCATGTCTCTCATATTATGCAGCATAATTTTTTTTTAATACAGTGATTCCTGAAACATAAATACCTAAGCAAAAATCAAATCTTTTTTGATATGTATGGAAGTCACAGCTGACAGGCACACACCAGGACACCCTGACATCACCTTAAGTCCTAGCCTTGACAAAGTCCACAGGTGTGGGTTTATCCTGCCCTTCCCAACACAGCAGATGTTCCCTTAAAAAAGCAGGGAATGTGTAGAAAACAAGCGGCCTGTTTTATAAAACTCTAAATTTATTCAAATGTTAAAAGATTTCACTCTCTCTTCTAAAATACTTTACATTAAAAAAAAAACCTGCTTGCTGTTTTCTCACAGTACAAGCTTCTGCTTCCCTTTCTGGAAGTCATTCTCTGCCCATCCAACCCTCTCCCCTGCCCTCCCTTCACTCTCCATATTGGTGTTTGTTTATAAAACCCTCCTTCCCCTGGCCCCATGTCCTGCTCTGCAGGCCTCACTTCCTCTCCAGACTCCAGGCAGGTGAGGCAGGCTGGATGGGCAGTGCAGGACAGAATACTTTGTGCTTCTGGGAGAAAAGCTGATTGGCCTTTTTCTTGATCAGATGGAGGATCACTATTTGTCCCTTGGACACCTGTTCAGGGCCAAATATTTGGCTTGGGCTTGCCCATGGCTGGTAGCCCTGCCCCTTCTCCAGTCTCCCCCAGGCATAGGTGCCTGACAGCTGGGTCTGACAACTGTGCCGTCTGTCGGCCTGTGGACTGTGAAAGACATTAAAGAGTGGCGCATGACTAGAGTAGGGCTCCATGGAGCCCCAGCTTTTCAGGGTGTAGAAAACCAACCCCCTCCCCCTCAAGGAAGGAAGTTTTAGTTGTTTGTAAACAAAACCAATGTCAGCCAGGACCATGGGAGGTAGGGATGAGGGGAAAGGTCTAATCACATAGTTCTGGGGTGAGCAACATTCCAACAAAACCCACTCCCCTCTTCCATCCCGTCCTCTTCATCCTGTAGGTTACAGGATGATTCCAGAAAGGAGGAATAAAAAAGAGGAAAGTGATTCTGTTCTGTGGATGGAAAAAAGGCAGGTGATGACAAAATGCTTGAGGATGAGGAAGGCCTGTGGAGTCTGAGTCATCACAGCTTCTGTGTTCCAGAAGGGAGGGGGAGGGGCCGGGAGCCAGGCCCTAGAAGCTTCATCAGCTCTGTATCTTGTCCCTGACTAGTAAGACTGTGTGCTGGCCCCCGCTGGACACAGATAGAACCAGGCGGTTCTCCAGCTGTTTGCCGGTCATCTCCACGGGGACCCAGGCATCCTGCTCCTGCCCTGTGCCCAGCTGGTAGTTGGTGCCCATGCCCCAGGCAAAAACACGACCTGCAAGAGAAAGAAATGGGGGCAGCTATCTTCAGAATCCGTGGTGAGAGAAGCCTGGGGCATAGGGTGAATTTAGCCTTGGCCTGTAGCAGCCTGGCAATGTCCCAGCCTCTGAGAGTCCAGGGAAGCTGGGAAAAGCCAAGGAGACGGTGGATAAGAAGCTTTGTCATCCTGGGACCACAGTCCTTAACCACCGCCAAGTACTTCTCCTTATTCCTAGACATGGCATTCAAGGCCCCACGTGACCAGTCACTCCGCAAACCCCTACACCACCCTCCACTCTCCGGACCAGCCACCTGAGGCGGCCCTGGATGTCCCTGTACCAGTATGCCCTCCTTTGCTTGTCAGAAGTCCGCAAGGTGTAGTTCAAGCCCCACTTCCTCAGGAACTCTTCCCAGATAGTCCCACATCAGCACCTCCACCAGCCTGACTTCTCAAGGCCTCCATGGCTATGACCCTCATCCACTCAGGCTTTGGTGACTGCTCACTTATACCCTCCTCTGCTGTGCTTGCCAAACCCCAACTACTAAGCCTTCTTTTTCCTAATAAAATTCTAAGTATAACTCCCTGGGACACTGGCACATACTAGGTCATTATGGTGGGAAATGTGAAGAAAAGCCTGAATCAGGAGTCTGGAGATCTGGGCTCAAGTTCTACTACCTGGCCAGGTCTCGATTATATATCCCCTTTGCTGTTGTTTTTTCCCCTCAGAACAAATCACCTTTATTAAAATAATTTGTTTATTCCCCTGGCCAGTGTTACTCAGTGGAGAGTGTGCTGGTCCATCCACCAAAGGGTTGTAGGTTCAATCCCTGGCCACAGTAATGGCACATGCAGGAGGCCAATCAATTGTGTGTTTCTCAAATCAATATTTCTCTCTCCTCCCCTTCTGCCTCTGCCTTTCCAGTCTCCATAAAAAAAAAAAAAAAAAAAAAAATTTTAAATTCCTTTTAAATTCATCAAAGTCAAAGCTTTTGAAAATCAGGAGAAAAACCATCCTATATAATAAAAGGCTAATATACAAATCAACCAAAACAGCCAAACGACTGGCTGCTATGACATGCACTGACCAGGGGGCAGACCCTCAATGGTGGTCAGTACACTTCTACAGGGGGAGCAGCACTCAGCTAGAAGCAGGGCTCACGGCTGGTGACCGCAATGGCGGTGGTGGTAGCGCTAAGGATGTCTGACTGCCAGTGGGGAGCGGGCTTAAGCCATTAGTCAGACATCCCCCAAGGGCTCACACAGTGTGAGAGGAGACAGGCCGGGCTGAGAAATCCCCTTCCCTTCCCAATGCACAAATTTTATGCACCTGGCCTCTAGTGTTTTCATAAATACTGCTCTGCATCTCAGCTCCATCTTATGGTGGATATCAGAGCCTGCTGGGTTATTTGATAGGAGTCACAACCCCCAGACTGAATGTGGCAGCCCCACTTACCATCCTTGGTCACGGCATATCCCACAGAGGCCCCACAAGCCACTGAGGAGACAGAGGGCAGCCTGGAGATGAGGGTGGGCATGCTCTTCTCCTCAGCACCCTCTCCAAGGCCCAGCCTCCCGTACTCAGCCCGGCCCAGGCTGTATGCTTTTCCTGGGGGAGGAGGGAGAGAGATGAGGAGTAGCAGAGGGTGTGTTCCAGGTTGGCCAGGTGAGTTCCCATGTCCATGGGAGCTGGTCCCCATTCCCTGGGTGGTGAGGAGGTCTTCAGTATCTCTTCCAGTTGGGGAGGCCTGGGAGAACCTCCATAGACCCCCACTGAATTCATACTTGGAAGAGCACCAGGACTCTGGGGGTTAGGTGTAACCCTCACAGACCCACATCTGGCCCAACCTATGAAGCAGACCCAGGTTCCAAGAGCCATGGTCTCAGGAGTCAGGCAGGCCTGTGCAGAGGGATGAGGGCATTCCTGATCCAAAGGTCCTACCTTCCGAATCCATGCAGACTGTGTGGTGCTGGCCACCAGAGAAGCCCACCCAGGACTTGGTAGAGTTCTTGAAGGATGTCAGGTTCTGGGGTACAAAGCAAGATTCTGTGCCTGAGGTTCCTGGAAGGCAAGGCCAAGTGAGAGTTGTTAGGGGTGAAAGTGTCCAAGGAGCTGTTCTTCTTCATCCCCTTCCACACTGAGGCCATCCTGCCCTCTACCAGCACATGAATATTCTCACTTTACAGATGGCAAAACTGGCTCCAAGGGGAGCCAAGGTCACTTGGATATGCCTGATGCTGGGTTTGGGACTCACCAAGTTGATGGTAGTTTGAAAGGCCAAAGCCATACACATGGCCCTCAAGGGAGATAGCAAAGGTGAAGTAGGCGCCACAGAAGGCATCCTGGAATTTCACATGGCCCCGGGTTCCCCTGGATTTCAACAGCACACACTTGGGGACCAGGAGTCGTTCTGCAAGTAGAGAAGCCAAGGTCAGTGGCAGACACACAAAGCCTCTTCTCTCTGCCCAGTGTTGGTTTCTCCCACGTCACTAAAGCCCTAGAAGAGATGCTAAGCAGGGACTTTTCTCCCTACTAGACAGAAGAGGCGTCTGAGGTCACGAGAGTAAAGAGCCTCACCCATACTCCCACAGCAACTAAGAGGTAATATCTACATGGGGTATTTACCAGGCGCCATTCTTCTCTGTTAACTCACTTAACCTCACAACCCAATGAAGGAGGTAGGTTTAGAGATGAGAAAACTATGTCCAGGGTCCCATAGCCAACAGGTGGTAGAACCAGGATTCAAAACCAGGATAGCCTGGCTCTAAAGTCAAAGTTCTTATCTATCTATCTATCTATCTATCTATCTATCTATCTATCTATCTACCTACCTACCTACCTACCTACCTACCTACCTATCATATCGTGCATCATAGCGACGGGTCATTCTGCCTTTAGTCTATTTGCATATTTATCTGTGAGTGAATTTATTTATTGATTTGAAAGAGAGAGGGAGAGAAAACATCAATTTGTTGCTCCATTCATTTATGCAGTCATTGGTTGCCTCCTGTATGTGCCCTGATCAGGGATTGAACCCATAACCCTGGGGTATTGAGACAACAGTCAAACTGAGCTACTGGCCAGGGCTAGAGTCAATGTCCTTAACTACCACTGCAAGTCTATCTGATGTAAGCCTAAACGCACACAGAGAATCCCTCCTGACTATGACCTTCATCCGGGGTTGTATTGCCGAGATGCCCTGCCAGAGGGACCTAGCCCACCTACCAAGGCCCTGCCGGCCACCACGATTGGCAAATAATTCAGGGACACGGCCCAGCTGACCCTGCTCCCCGCAGCCCAAAGTGTACAGGTCACCATCAACTGTCAGCATCACCAAGTGGTCGTTTCCTGAGGGCGAGAGGAAGGCAGGAGATGCAGGACTTGTCTGTAGAGCCCAGGCCTGGCCAACACCAGAATGAGGTTCTCCAACTACTGCCCAGAGCTGTAACGCCAGACTCACCCGAGGCCACCTTCACCACAGGCACACTCAGCTGTACTTGCACAGGTACCATGCTCTTCTTCATGGGCTCCAAGAGCCCAATCACACCATTGTTGTCCTAGAAGGAGGGACAAAGCACTATCAGCCAGTCCTGCATCCCCCATACCAGCCTGATCAACCATAGAGCTGTCTGGTAAGGGGCACTGGTGCCAGAGAGGGATGGAGAGGTGGACAGCAATGAGGCCATATAGTGAAATGCCTATGAATAAAATCATATATGGTCTGATATCAAAGGAGTGCCCTAGCCAGTTTGGCTTAGTGCAGTGGTCGCTAACCTTTTGGACTTCATGGAACACCAGTGGTCTGAGGACCACCGGTTGGTGACTGCTACTCCAAAGGTTTCCTTAAACCAGTGGTCGCCAATCTTTTGGACCTCATGGACCATCAGCTGGAACCGCTGGCTTATGGAGAGAGCTTCAGCCTCCGTACCAAAAAAATCTTGGGCTCGATTCTGGTCAAGGGCACATGCCCGGGTTGGGGGCTCAATCCTTAGTAGGGGGCAGGCAGGAGGCAGCCAATCAATGATTCTCTCTCATCAATGATATTTCTATTTCTTTCTCCCTCTCCCTTCCTCTCAGAAGTCAATAAAAATATATTAAAATTAATATAAAAATCTAATATTACTGAGAAGTGTGGAAGACAGCTAGGAAGGGAGGAGAGGTTGAAGGTAGCAAGATGGGTGCGAACAACAGGCATCCTGGATCAGCTTCGGCTAAAGACATCCTTGACCCACCCATCTCTTTTCTAAGACACACCTCACCACATCAGATTCTAGGCAGCAGCCAATGCTGTGGACAGGCCTGAATAAAGAAGCCAGAGACCTGGCTGGGTCTGGGCCCAAGCTCTGCTTCTAGAACTTGATTTCCTCACCAATAAGTAGAATAGGAGCATGGAGATGGGTTATCCTTGGGGCCCCACCAGCCCATGCAGTCTTCCAGACCGTCTTACCCGGAAGGATCCCCAGAGGAAGACACGGCCATCCTCGGTGAGCGCCGCTGTGTGACTGTCTCCTGCTGACACTTGCACCACTTTCTCTTGCAGTTCCACTTTCCCAGGAACCATCTCTGAGCCCTCCATCGATGTGTCCCTTCCCAGAGCACCCTCATCGTTGCAGCCAAAGGAGTAGACCTGTGCCCAGGATGCCCCCATTAGTGCAAGATCTGGCCTTTCAGTCCGTTCTTGTTCAGACCACCCATGCAGCTAGCCAGCCCCATCTCCATAGAGAAATGTGTGGCTTAAAGCTCCTTCTCCAAGCCCTCCCCCGTGACCCTGTCCATCCCACGCCACGCCAACCTACCTGGCCACTTTTGCTTAGACACACGGTGTGCATGCCCCCAGCCTCAGCCTGGACAATGTCTTCCGGAATGGTTACTACCGCTGGCTTCTTCCTCTCCAACACATTCTCGCCCAGCCCCAGCTGGCCCACGTCACCCTGGCCCAGTGTCAGTACCAAGCCCGGCTCTGTGTGGTGGGACCTATGTGAGACTGAGGAGTGAAGAAGACAGCCGAGTGTGTAAGGTGATGGGAGAGAGCAGAGGTCACTGCATGGGCTCTGGGTTCAATCCCTGCTCTGCCACAGACCTTAATCTGAGCCTAAGTTTCCTCATTTGTGAAATGGGGACATCAGAAGTCCCTATCTCATAGGGTTTGTGTAAAGGTTAAAAACTGAGCACATTAGTCTGAAAGGAAGGAAACAGAAACAAGAAACGAATCTTGGTGGGGAAAACAGTGAGCACCTGAGATAGTTTTCCTGATTAGCTCTAAGTTCTTGCTAAGGGGCCCTGGTGCCAAAAGTGAGGGCTCAGGTAATCAAGTCTACTCTTTACTGGCTGCTTACTCCACTAATGCTAAAGTGCTTCGTAGTTTCCCAAATTATGCTGCAGACGCTCCATATTTAAGATCCCATTTTACAGGAAAGGGAATGGAGCCTCAGGTTAACAGAGCTAATAAGTTGTAGTGTTTGCACTGAAGCCAAGGGAGCCTACATGAGTCTACAGTCCCTAGCTCCATCCTCAGGGTGATGGAACTCCTGAACAGAGTCACACAGACACCCTGGTTCCCGTAAGGAGCAGATTCACCACCACAGCTGAAGAGGGAGGAGCAGCAGTAAGAGCTAACAGGTTTTTGGTGAGGTGAGCGCCAACCAGTGGGCGGTCCAGGGCCATGTGCTGGCCAATGGCAACTGTGCACGGCCCTGGACAGCCAATGGTGTCCAGCCCCTCCCCCAGGGTCGCCAAGGCCTCTGAGGCTGCTGGGCAGGGAGCCACCTGGTCGGGTTTTCTGGTTGGCAGGGCTCGGCCTGCAGGCACCTCGGGTGTAGCGGGCGCCTGGAACGCGGTGGGAAGCAACGGCCCTCACTGCCTGGTTACGGGGGTCTGCAAAAGACAGACACTGTCTGAGTGTCCACACTCCTCCTCAGATTGGGGGTCTCTCCTCCCTGTCTCCCTCCAGGGTTCCAGAAAAGAGGAAACCACAGCCACCTCCCTCAAATGCTACCATGACATTATCTCATTTTCCTCACAACAGGCCAGTGAGGTTGGACTTGTTCCCGCCTCTTATTTCATGAAAGGGGTAATCCAAGCTCAGGGAGATTAAGATGCTAGCTCAAGGCCAAGAACTTCAACCCAATCTGGAAGTCGGTGGTCCAACCAGAAGCCATTACTGCCTGGGGCAAAGCCTTAGGGTCTAGTTTTGTTGCTAATGCCACCTGAGTGCTTTTAAACAAGTCTCTGTGCCTTGAGGGTGGGGTTCAATGACCTACAGGAGACCTGCCACCTGGCTGGAGCTTCTGGACTTCCAGGCCCCTCAGCTTCAAATGTCAGCGGGAAGGAGCCCAGCCCCAGGTTTTGGGGGCTTCAAGAGGCCATACATTCTGAGACAGAAGCCAACTTACCCTTCACTTTCTTGCTTTTGGGGAGAGCATCTTCTGGGGGTGACCTTTTCTTAGCCACACGCTTGGGTGGCATCTTCCTGCCCTAAAAAGCCCAGGCAAAGACTCCATGTCAGATGGCAATCGATGTCCTGCTCTAACCAGGCAATGTCAACAAAAGAAAAAGACCTTCACAAAGGGCAGGGGCACTGCCCAGCAATTCCACTTCTCAGAATTTAAGAACAAAAACAGAATAATACACCCAGAGAGTAAATTCCAGATATGCTCTACTGTATGCTTCATAACATTAAAAAAAAAAAAGTGGAGCAACCCACGTGCTTACTAGGAGAGTGGCCATGTAGTATATTCATGATAGAACAGTATGAAGCCACTAAAAGTGATGCTTTCAGAGACTTGTTTATTGAATAGGAAGATGTTTACCATTGCCAAATAATATAAACACATTAAGAAACAGTCCATCCCATTTTTTGAAATATAAATGCATACACACACGTAAAAATAAGTGTAGAAAAATGTGTAGAAGGTAATACGTCCATTATTAACAATGATAACCTCTGGAAAATAAGATCATGAACAATTTTTACTTTTTTCTTTATAGTTTCCTATATTATGTAAGATGTTTAATAAGAAGCATTGCATATTTTTATTATAAAAAATGAAAAATCTGGTGTGGCTGTAGCTGAGGAACATTAAGTATGCCCCATAACTGCCCTCAAACCCCGAGATAATCACTAGTAACTTTGTAACTAATGGTTAACTACACAACCAATATGTAACTGTTATTATCAGACTTTACAAAGTTATTCTAATTAAGGAAAACCGAACCAGACCATTTGTGCCCTTTGATCACAAAGTGCCACTTCAGGGAGGAGCCTGGCTTTTTAGGAGTCCGACAAGAGCACACTATACCAGTATGTGCCCTCGCACTAACACCAGACACCAAGTGGTACAAAAGAGGGAAAGGAAACCGCCTCCGGGTGACAAGAAGGGTTGTTGGGCCCTGGCTGGTCTGGCTCAGTGGATAGAGCCTGTGGACTGAAGGGTCTCGGGTTCCATTCTGGTCAAATCCCTGGATGAGTCAGGGTGCTCGTGGGAGACAACCAATCCATGTCTCTCTCAAATATTGATGTTTCTCTCTGTCTCCACCCCGTCCCTACCACCACTCTCTAAAAATCAATGGAAAAATATCCTAGGTGAGGATTACTAAAAAACAAAACAACTGAAGTCAGAACCTGGGCTCGGTTCCTTTCTAGCTATTTGACCTAAGTTATTTAATCTCTTCTTTACTAAGCTTCCTCCTCGGTAAAATGGGAATAGTAAGAGTACCTAAAAAATAAAATAAAAAGAGTAATTATGTATTAAGTGTTCAGTAAACCAATATTGGATTACAATGTCTGGCCTGCCCCAGGTAACTCTCCTGCACAGATCTAAACTAACCTAGCCCTCTTCCCCCCATTTTCATAGATAAGGGATGGAGACTCTACTTAAGGTCAGAGGTGGAATTTGTAGAACAAGAGCCCATTTCAGGCTCAGCAGTGGGTCTACCCAGCAGCCCACTCCCTGTTCCTCTTTCCCTTCCTTCCTTCCAGCAGGTCCTTGAGCCTCAGTCTCTCCAGCTCCCCACTCCACAATATGTGAATGCAGACACCAGTAGCCTCTAAATTTGGGGGGACATTCTGCTGACTCCTCTAAGGGAGAAGAACAAAGTACTGAAGATAAGGACGTAGCTGTGCAGATTGAGCTCCTACAGGTTGTGACTGGCCGAGTTCTGACTAATGAGGTGGCAGCTCTGAGCTTCACCCAAATTTTATTTTCCCACACCAGGAAACCTCCCTCCAACCTACCTCTTTGAGTCCGCTCTTCCTATACTAAAAATGCACATTCCTTGGATTCACTTGCCAGAGCTGTGGCTTGTTCACCTGGCTTTTGTGACCATGGCTGGCTAGCAGCCTTAACCTCCCTGAATTGTATCTTCATCTGTAAAAGGGGTTGCCATACTACTTCTTGGGGCTGCCCTCAGCACTGAATGGAATGTACCACTGCACATCTATTAGAATGGCCCAAATCTGGAGCACAATGCCAAACGCTGGTGAGGATGTGAAACGCTGAATTCTCATTCATTGGTGGTGGGAATGCAAAATGGTACGGCTACTTTGGAAGACAATTTGGCAGTTTCTTACAAAACTAAATACAATTCACCCTGAACAACACAGGTCTGAACTGCCAGATCCATTTATATGTGGCTTTCTTTCTTTCTTTTTTTAAAAGATATTTTATTGATTTTTTACAGAACAGAAGGGAGAGGGATAGAAAGTCAGAAACATTGATGAGAGAGACATCGATCAGCTGCCTCTTGCACGCCCCCTACTGGGGATGTGCCCGCAGCCAAGGCACATGCCCTTGCCGGAATCCAACCCGGGACCCTTCAGTCCGCAGTCCAACGCTCTATCCACTGAGCCAAACCGGTCTCGGCTACGTGGGGTTTTTTTTCCAATAAATATTTACAATCCTATAAATGTATTTTCTCTTCCTTATGATTTTCTTTTTTTTTAATTATTTTTTTATTTTCTAAAGTTTTACATATCTCCTTTTCCCCATTGACCCCTGCCCCCAGCCATTCCCACCCCAGACAAGCCTCCTCTACCCCAGTGTCTGTGTCCACTGTGATTTTCTTTATTTAAAAATATTTTTTTAATTGATTTTTTACAGAGAGGAAGGGAGGGGAATAGAAAGTTAGAAACATCGATGAGAAGCATCGATTAGCTGTCTCCTGCACATCCCCCACCGGGGATGTGCCCACAACCAAAGTACACGCCCTTGACTGGAATTAAACCTGGGACCTTTCAGTCCACAGGCTGATGCTCTATCCACTGAGCCAAACCAGTTGTGGCCACTGTGATTTTCTTAATAACGTTTTCTTTTCTCTAGCTTGCTTTTTTGTTGTTGTTTTTTTTTGTAATATAGAATGTAATACATATAACATAAAAAAGACTTCATAAAAAACTTTTAAGTGCCAAGTACACAATACATAGTAATTCCACACTTAACGTTGTCAATAGGTCCTATGACGTTAAGTGAACAGATTACAGTGTCTCATCAACATTGTAATAAAACAATGTTGAATGCAACATTATTCAAGAACCTGCTGTGTTCAATACATGGAAGCTCAAGTGTTTATTCATTCCACAAATATTTCCTGAGTGTCTATTACCACTGTTTGGCTTTGGGTCCGAAATAGTAACTAACCCTCTAACCCTCCTCCTGTTCTCATGGAGCTTACATTTTAGTGGGAAAGAAAAAAAATTGTTACAGAGGTGCTGTGTGAAGGATAGCCAAGGTGATACATAGAGAGTAACTTGGGAGTCACACACAATGTGAATGCAATTAATGCCACCAAACTGTACATGTATAAATGGTTGAAATGGTAAATTTTATGGTATGCATATTTTATCATAAGAAAACAGAGAGATTAACTGGACTAGGGGAGGAGAGTGGTCAGGGAGGTGACATTTAACCTAAGACCTGAAATGAGGAAGCCAGGAGGGGAAGACCTGGTCAGTGTTCCAGTGAACAATGTGATGTGTTCAGGAATCTGGGCAGGCTGGTGTGGCTGAAGTTTGAGAACAATTAGTCAAATGGCACAGGGGAATAGGCTTGATCAAGCAAGGCCTGGTAGGAAAACAGAACAGTTCTAAGAAGAATGTCTCGATCAAATTTAATTTTTAAATGATTTCTTGGCTACAGTATAGAAATGGGATGGCTCTAGCTGGTCTGGCTCAGTGGACAGACTCTCGGCCTGTTCAATTCCAGTCAAAGGCACATGCATAGGTGCGGGCTTAATCCCCAGTAGGGGACTCGAAGGAGGCAGCAGATCAATGATTCTCTCTCATCATTGATGTTTCCACCTCATCCTCCCGCTCCCTTCCTCTCTGAAATAAATAAAAATATGGAAAGAAAGAAAGAGGGAAAGAAAGAAAGAAAGAAAGAAAATGGATTGGATTGGAAGGGGAGGCTATTGCAGTCATCCAAATGGAGATGATACTGATTTGATTTGGCCTTAAGCAACAGAGAAAAGTAGACAAAATAGACCAATTTAGGAGACAGACTCAATTTGCCAGTGGGTTAGATATGGGACATGAGGGGAGGAGGAATCCAGAATGACTTTTCCATCGTAAAAAACCCAGGTGTGACCTAACTGGTTTGGCTCAGTGGATACAGCGTCGGCCTGCGGACTGAAGGGTCCCAGGTTCGATTTTGGTCAAGGGCATGTACCTTGGTTTTGGGCACATACCCAGTAGGGGATGTGCAAGAGGCAGCTAATCGATGTTTCTCTCTGATCAATGTTTCTAACTCTCTGTCCCTCTCCCTGTAAAAAATCAAATCAAAACAAAACAAAACAGGTGATCCTGGTCAAAATTGGGCTTGGCCAAACACAAAGACTCACAGGGTTGACTTAACCAACTATGTGGGTGGTAGACCTCCATTTAGTGAGATGGAGAACACTGTGGGGCAAGCAGGAGAGGAGCCCTGGATCTCCATTTTACCAGGCATTTTCACTGAGTCTGAAGTGCATGGGAACCACCCAAGAAGAGATGGTAAGTAGACAGACGGGGGGTTAAGAGGTGTGAGATGTAAGAGGTAGACACTTGTACACTGGCCAGGCTGGCAGCCAGCTCACTGTGTCCAGGGCCGAGCAAAGGCAAATGCCCAAGCAGTTCCTCAGGATGACCTATAGCTGTTGTGGGGGGGCCAGAGCAAGTCTCCCCAAGGAGTGCCTCTGTGGTTTGCAGACTGTTTCGAGAGTTTTGGCTAAAATTCTTGGGCATCTCACTGCAAGCTAGTCACATTGACCCTGTTACACAGATAATGAGAGAAGGATCCCACCCAAGTTTGAAAAAAGATCTGAACCAACTTGGTCAGGCTCCAGAGCTAATGTCCTGAGTAGCTTCCTCACACTCTCCAATCTCTCAGTCTGCATGCCTGGGAACTCTCTCACATCCTCTCCCCAGGTGGTCTTCCTGCTTCCCACCCCCATTCCATTCTACACGTCATTCCCGATCTTTCCAAACCTCAAACCTGAAACAAGCTGCTTCCTTCCTCCGTGGTTCCCTTTGCCTGGAAGATTAAGCCCACATTTCTTAGCCTGGTACTAAAGACCTCCAGGCTCTGATACTTCCGGATTTAACCTCTGGCCTCATCCCTTATCTGTAATAATAATCTGTAATAAAAGCGTAATATACTAACTAGATCGGACAGCCGAACGACCTTCCGCTGCAGGACAGAGGCAGCCACGAAGGCCTCCTTTTGCACAAATTTCGTGGATTGGGTCTCTAGTCTATTATATCCTCCTATCTCTCCCCACACACTCTTCAACTATTTCCTGTCTGCATCTCTACACCTTCCCATCCGTATCCTACTGGAAGAACTTCTACTCCAGTCTCAAAGGCAACTCCACTGGTCCTCGGATCCCTTTCCCAATCCTACAGGAGTCATTCTCTCCCACAGAAACGAGGGCAGACTACTGGACCATTATTACTTTAATTTACATGCCTGTCCCCCATACCAATCCACTCTTCAAAATATGAGCCTCTCTGGGGCACCAGCTCCTCCTGTCTTCTATGTGCCAGCACCATTTTACTTCTCCCAACAACTGGAGAAGGCACCCTCACTCCTATTGCAGTCAGGGAACAGAGGCCCAGAGCAGTAAATGTCCTTGTCTAAGTTCACACGGCTGGTAAAGGAGAATCAGAAATAGAACCCAGCTATATCTGAAGGATTGAAACAAACAAACCAAAAAACCCAAACAGGTTGGCTAAAGGTAGTCCATGATCCCAGCAGGGGCGGAGGCAGCCTGGGCAGGCCATGCCAGAGCCCCCCATGAACTTGGCCAAACACAAAGGGCAAAGGGCAGAAGGAAGCTGAGAGGACGGGGTGTGAGGCCAAAGAGGAGGCCCTGAGGCTGGGCCAGGCGGGTGAAGAATCAGGAGGACACGGGAAAGGACCGTGGGTGCAACTCCCTGCTGTGGACTGAGCACTGGCGTTAGAGCTCTCTGGGCCCGAGGACTCTCATCTCTCAAATGGAGGTCTCTGGGAGCACTCCCCGGGGCAGGCCAGGGACTGAGAGGGCACCTTCTCAGCGGTGGAGTCTGACACCACCGCCCACCTGCAGCCTCTAGAGCACAAGCAGTCCTTGTGCTCCCTCCTCTCTAACTGCTCTGGGCGTGTTCCTAACCAGACGGGGTGTCTGGCTGGGAATAAGCAGCAGTCTTCCGTCCACCACAATCCACAAACAGCTTCTTTGAGGAGCTGACAATCTGGGAGAAGAGTGAGACACCATCCCAAATTATTAAAAAGTAGACACAGTCAGCTCTCCTAGAACGCTCACACCTGCCTTTTGAGGTAAAAGTGATCACCCAGGTTTCACAGATAAGAAAGCTGAGGTTCAGGGAAAGGCACCCAGGTCACACAAGAGTGGGGTGAAATGGCAGGTCTCCTGACCACTCCCCACCAGGGCCAGAGCTCCCCCCTTCCCACCTCTCCCTGAGCTGTCCTTCATGTGATGAATGCAGGCACATCAGACTAGGCCAGGGGTTGCCAACCTTTGGGACCGCACGGACCACCGGTTGGCGACCGCTGGACTAGACAGTCTACCAGGGAGGGCCTGGTGTTCCTGCTGTGACCCCTGTACCCCCCCCACAGCCTCATTTCTGCAAAGGGAGACAGAGCCCTCTCTCTAACCACAGCAGCTGTCCCTACCACCACCCCCTCATCCCAATGTCAGGAGGCAGACAACTGCCTGCCAGACCCAGAGGCTGATGATTCTCTTTGTGAGAAAGGTCTCAGGGGAGGGAGGACAGGGGCTCATCTGTCAACAAACATTTGTTGAACTCCTGCTATGTGCCAGGCACACTACCGGGACACTCCTCCTCAAGTTTCCTAACCAGCCCTAGCTGGTTTGGCTCAGTGGACAGAGCACTGGCCTGCGAACTACAGGGTTCGATTCCGGTCAAGGGCACAGGCCCAGGTTGAGGGCTCAATCCTCAGTGGGGTGTGTGCAGGAGGCAGCCGATCCTCGATTCTCTCTCATCAATGATCTCTCTCTCTCTCTCTCTCACCCTGTCCCTTCAATAAAAATATTTTTTAAATTTCCTAACCAGGGGATCCCCCTTATATACAGGGTTGTGCCTCGGTTTATGTGTTTAGTTTTCCCAAGAAAATGGGCCACATTTTCCACCAGATATGAGAACCACTGCTGTATGGAAAATATATCAGTAATTCTCACCACATGCCTCTTACCTTCATTTTACAGATAAAGAAACTAATAGGAAGATTTAGTGGGAGACCCAAGGGGGGACTCAAATAGTAAGTTGCAAAGCTGAACAGGATTCCTGCTCTTGGGATGTCTCGGAAAACACCAGCATGAACTCCTAATCCACTGTTCCAGATCCATTCTAATCCTCTTCTCGGGTGAAACCATCCTGTCTTTCCCATCTCTACCAGTGTCCCTCGGTCCCTTGTCACCTGAGACCTTTCAAGACCCAGTCCCTCTTGTAGTATTCTTGTTACTCCTCTCCTTGTACCCTGTGTTCCAGTCAGACTCAAACATCTGTGTAATCTCTGACCACTACACTCACCTAGACCTTCATGCCTTTGCATGTGCTGTTTCCTTTGCCTGTATCACCCTAATCCCTCCATCTGAACTCTGCAGCTCCTTCAAAATCTGGTTCAAGTGCCACCTCCCCTGGAAAGCCATCCCTGACGCTCCTGGGCAGGGCTGGGAGACTCCCTCAGAGCTCCTGTGTACCACTCCACACACTCGACTTCTGCTAGGACACCCCAACCGCACTAGGTTGGAGCACGTCAGTCACTACTTGATGAATGACTGGGCGCATACACCTGTCATCTCACTGGCACTTCGGGCACTGTGCCCGCGTGGGTCTCCCCAAGGAGACCGGCAGCTCTGCAACGGCCACGCGGGGCCCTTCTCACCACGGTTCCCCAGCCCTGCCAGCGCAGCACAGGGCAGGCAGCAGTAAATAATCTGACAGATGCGCTTATGGACACAAGGGGGGGGGGGGGCACACATGCTAACCCGACTAGTTCAGGGAAGGCCTGCAGGGCGGTTTTGCGAACTCAAAGACCTAAAGTGAGTACAAAGAATGGTCTAAAATTAAAAATTTAACTAACAGCAGTGTGTAGAAGGCAGTCATTTCCTAGGCCAGTATGTTCCCTGACAGATCAATTTCCAATCTTTATTGGGCCCATTGTCTTTCTGCATCTGAGATAACATACCTGTGAACTCTCCGGGTAACTAACTAGTAACTTCCTCTTCCAGGACCCCTCAGGGCGCAACAAGTGGCACCCGCCCCGACCACAAACTCCCTCCTTGTTATTGTTATCGTGTTAACTACTCTGTATCCACCGCAGGAAAAGGAGCAGGTGTCCATCAGTTCACTTTTACCCAATCCCAGGGGTTTCCCGGCTTTGCTTTCTCCCACCTCCCTCATCTACCACCAATGGATTTCATGGAACCCACTCAGGGCTCCTCCTTTGTCGGTAACTTATAAAAACGAGGTAAAAACCCGCGATTCTCCGGAGCATCACCCCAATTCGCTGAGGTTTTGCTTCCCGGCAACTGTGCACAGTTTGGCTCAAATAAACGCACAAAAAGTCTTTGCAGGTTTGAATATTGACTTTTTTTACACTAACAAGTCCATGCGGAGTTCACAGCCCCCTCTAGCCGGTCCACAGCGGTCCTGGAGCCTGTCCTCGCTTTCCCCGCGCAGCCTTCCCCAGCCTCCCCTCCCGCTCCGGAAACGGCACGCCGCGGGGCTCCTTCCGCACCCCGCAAGCCCCACTCTCCGAATGGAGTCCGGACAAAACCACTGCCCCGCTCCGGAAACGCGGCCCGCACCGGGGAGCCGCTCCCGCCCGCCAGGCCGTCCCCGGCCGGTGAGGTCACCGCGGCCCCGGCACCCCGGCCGCCGCGCTCCGGCCGTTTGAATCTCCCGCCCGCGCGGGCGCCTCGGGCCGGACGCGAGAAGCGCCGCGGCGGAGGGGCCACCGGGCTCGCTCGAGCGAGGCGGGGCGCGGCCCTCGCCCGGACGCCCCGCGGGACCGGGGACACGCGCACCGCACTCGCGCCTTCCTGCCGCCCGGTTTCACGTGGAGACGTCGCCACGCGACCGGGCGCGCGCGAGCAACTGCGCCGGCCCGCCGACGACCCCCGCTGTGCTCGGGCCGTGGTCACTCGGCGCGCCGCCATCCTCCAGGACCCTTCGCCCACGACACGCGCGACCTACCTCGATGCCGGCCAGCCACTAGGAACTCCTCGGCTCGCTGGCTGGGCCGCGAACTGCCCTCAGAGCATGCGCTCTGCGGGCTTCTGGCCCGGCCCGGGCCACAGAGGAAAACAAAGAGCCCGGCGGCCCCTGGCGGCCGCCCCGGGAAGTGCAAGGGACACGCTCCCCACAGGGAGCTCTAGACCAGGTTCTCCACCTGTCCTCCACGAGTACATGGGTGTGTATTTTGGAGACTCCAAATCGGGACGAGTGGACTAACAACCACAGAGACCGTTTGAAAACAGGGTTTGTTTATGGGAAAACCTTGTGCTATAGGAACTGTACAGAGAAAAGAGATACTGCTCTTCCCTGTTCTCAAGAGGTTCTCTGCTGGAGAAACATGAGAAAACAGACTATCTATAGTTATGACAAAGGTACGCCCAGGGGCATCTGGCTCAGCCTGGGACTTAAGAAATGCTTTCCAAGTTAACGCGGAGAAGCATCCCTTGTGATGACAGGGAGCGATGAGAGCCTAGGGTGGTGGTGGGAGACATGTTGGGAGGAAGGCCTAACTGGAGCAGAGGCACCTGCAGGAGTGACAGGGCGAGCACTGGGGCAGGAGGGCTGGGCCAGGGATGCACGGTCTGATGTCTAAGGAGTGCAGCCTCTATTCCGAAGCAATGGGAACTGTGAAAGGGGTCTGACCAGATGAGTAGGTTTCTGTTTTCGAACAGAAATGGAGAATGGACTTGGAAGCAAATCGAGTGAGGCAGACCATTTGAATTGTATGTGATTTGGGGTTGGGGGCTGGAGAAGGAAAACAGGTAGCAAGCAGATGACCCTCTCTTGTTAACACACTCATTCTCCACAGTGTTTACAAACAGTTCTTGAAGATTTCAGGTGTTCCCTGAGGTGACTTCTCTGGCCATTTGATTGTCTGTGGGGTTCCCCAGGTCAGGGCAGTGACCCCTGCAGGAGGATATTTTTTCCATTTCATGTTGATTCTGACTCTGAAAGTCATTCTATCATAACCAGATAGATAAGATACGTTTGATGAGTAATTACCAACTGAGTTTCTTTTCTACAGAGTGCGCACCAAAGCACTCCCCGTCTTGAGGGTCTCTTACCTCTTCAAGTTTACCTCTGCCTCCATCACGAACTCCTCCTTTGGATGATGTAGTAGCCTGAAATTTCTCCAAGTTTAAGCTCTGGGATCTCTGATTTCTCTCTGCTGTCTTCCTCCAAGCTCTTACTCATTCACATGCTTAACGTAATTATAAAAATGATTATTATCACCTACTTTGTACTTCGCATTTTTACTTTGTTAACTGCAGAAACATTTCCACCCATGTTACTTAACACATTTGTTCCTCACAAAAACCTCATGACAGTTGTAAAATGAGAAAAACAAGGTTCAAAGAGGTTGGGACTTTTTCTGGAGTCAACCTATAAGTGGTAGAGGGGGGCAGAACTCCTGTTCAGGGCTGTGCTATCACTTTTTGAAAGGGCAGTCCATCCACCCTCCTCTGGAAGTTTCAGCCTTTCAGCTCTACCCATGTGACTCATCACCCCTGGACCTAGACACCGCCCCGTCATCACCTTTCCAGCCAAAGTTAAGGTTCTCTGAGAAAGATTCAAACCTTAAATACTTTACCGACTCCTCCCTCCCCTCATGTTTCTACTTCCGCCCTCTGACCAAAAGCACAACCCTCCTGGATCTGTTCCTACTCTCATTTCCTTCCCTCCATTACACCCACCAATATGCCCAGGTTAGTCTCCCTAAATCATAGCTGGGAGATCTTGCCCTGTTTAGAAATCTTTAAAAATTTAGATGTTTTTGCCCTGCCCAGTTTGGCTCAGCGGATAGTCTTGGTCTGAGAACTGAAGGGTCCCGGGTTGGATTCTGGTCAAGAGCACATGCTTTGGTTGCAAGCATCACTGGCCCCTCCGTCAGGGGGATTGCAGAAGGCAATCAATATATCATTGCTCTTTCTCTCTCCCCATCCGTTTCACTCTAAAATAAATAAATAATCAATAGGAAAATATCCTCAGGCAAAGGCACAAAATGTTAACAAGCTTCTTGTACTTATGAGACTGTAAGAAGCATTTACAAATATTAACTCATGTAACATCCCCATTCTTTCATTCCCCCCAATTTCACGAGGAAATTGAAGCAGAGATTAAGTGGCTTGCCCAAGGTCACATGCACAGAAACTGGTGCTATCAGGATCCAAACAGGAAAAGCCTGTTTGGAGACTATTGAAAGATGAAATTTAGCAGAAATGAATACAGGTATTTCCTGTCTAGCATTCCTGAGAAGTTGGTATGAAACATTAAGATAATCTTACTCTGGTTGTAGGGAAAAGCTAACACTATACTGAGCCCCTAGTTTTCCCAAGATAGTATGTCATAATGATACCAAGATGGGAGGCCAACCCTGGGCAGGTGCTGGGGACAAACAGCTGGCTCGCTCCCAGGAAGTCTGCAGGGGGTGGATGCTGTTGTGCAGAGGCTCCATTTCCAGTTGTGAATTTGGGCCATGTAGCCTCTGTTCCCAAGTTTTCCCATCTGACACCGGGTGAGATTAATGCCCATTTCAGAGTTGAGGATTAATATATACAAATACAACTAAGTATTGCAAATGCTACTAGTTTGAGCGTATCTCCTACACGTTGCTTTATCAGTTCAAAAAGCCAACAAGTTGTGCTCTCCCTAAGTATGGCTTTAGGAAATAGCTCCCATTCCCAAAATCTATTATCCTCTGGCTCTGAATACCACTTGTGAAACTCCATCTGGGAGTGAAATTCCAGTTTGGCCAAACTCACACTTCCCTTAAATCTGCCCACAAAGGCTCCCGAATGATCTCATGGCTATCTGAACTCCACGCACCAGGTTCGCCTCTACCTTCTAGATGGTCTCCATCCTTCAGGGCCTGTCACATCCCATCCCCACAAGGCTAGTGCCTGCACAAGGACTTGACAAAGCTCCCATTGTGACCTAACCTCACATCACTCAAGGCAATGGTGTCTCAGGCTTAAGGGCTTACTACTTGGACACCAGTCTAGGGCTAACTAGCCTAATAGCATCAAAAATCTTGTAGTTGCTAATGTTAAATCTGCTAGTACTTTATGGGGAACTAAAGGATTGGTCTAATTGGCAACCTACATCGAACAACTCTGCCCAATAGACAATTCATTACAGGTAGGTGAAGCATTACCCATATTTCAAAATTTAACCAGCTATCCAATTGCACAATGAAAATGGGATCTAGCCAGGGAACTATATAACTGGGCATGCTACTTCCCAATGGCCAAGTGACAGTCTAGTTAAACACAAAGAGCACAAAAGCTTAGGTTTTTGGGGTGCAGCTAATGGCTGGGCTCCCTTGCCCTTCCCCTCCCCCCCTATCCATTAAGGAATACTATCTTTGATGTCACCACATACTCCCATATGAAAAAAGAAGCCACACTAATAAGCATATAATCACCTTTATTACAATTCACAAATACAAAAGGGATTTTAAAATCGTCTTGCATGGGCCAAAACCGGTTTGGTTCAGTGGAGAGCGTCGGCATTCTGACAGAAGAGTCAGGGTTCAATTCCAGTCAAAGGCATGTACCTTGGCTGTGGGCACATCACCAACAGGGGGTGTGCAGGAGGCAGCTGATTGATGTTTCTAACTCTATCCTATCCCTCTCCCTTTCTCTTCATAAAAAAATCAGTATTAAAAAAAACTACTTGCATGGGCTTCTGCTTTCTATTCATTCAATATGCAGTTAGAAAAACTTCTTTGAGGATAAAAGAAGCAAAGCATCATCTTAGTTTCAATACTTTACATCACATATTCTGAAGTTTTCTGGCCCTTTTAAGTCCAAAGACCAATATTGTCTTAATAAAGCTGCCTAGCCCTAACTAGTTTGGCTGTGAACAGACCATAGGCAGGCAGACTGAAGGGCATGTACCCTCGGTTTGAAACCAATAGATGTTTCACATTGATGTTTGCCTTCCCCTCTCCCACTCTCTAAAAACCAGTGGAAAAAAATATCCCCAGGTGAGGAATTAAAAAAAAAAAAAAGAGAGAGAGCTTCCCATGCTCAGTGCCTTCTGTTAATTACTTATAAATTTCAACGGGTCCTGTGGTCAATGGAACATTCTATTAGTCTATCAGTTAATACAGATCTAAGAATGACAGAATTTCTATTTCTTTTTCCTTTTACTCCAAAGGGCAGCTACCTATCTTCCAAAAACAGCCATCATTTTAGAGGAACTCAAAAAGCCTTAACTGCCAAAAAGGTGAGGTGGCTCCTCTTCTTTCCTAAATGAAAACAGAAAAAAACGATTAGAATCATAGATTCTTAAATTTAAAACTTTCACATTTTAGCATACTAAATGTTTCCTGCATGGTTTGTCTCCTCAGTCATTGTCCGCAGGACTCTGAGAAGTTGTAGGAATATGCAGGCGCAGACCCGAGGCCCGGCTTTCTCTCCAACGTTGTGGAAAGGGACTGTACATCACCGGGCAGAGCCCTATGCTCCCCTACGCCACCTGGACAGAGCCCGGGGAGAGTGACCTCCCGGGGTATCCACGTTGGGAGTGTCTGATCAATCACTAAAACAGCAGTAATTACAGCACAGCTAAACAGCATCACCCCTCAAAACCTCTTAAGAGACTTTTATTACATACTAGGCCTGATGCACAAAATTCATGCAAGGGTAGGCCTCCCTCCCTCCCAGACCTGTCTTTGTCCAAGGACATCTGGCCTAATTAGCATATTTTACCTTTATTATTATAGAAAACCATACTACATGTAGTTGGTTTAGTTAACTGGTTCTAATCAATTCCAAACAAATCATTACTATGTATTGTCTCATGATTTACTTCATCAGTTATTCCTTGTTGAAATGGTATGCAGACAAATATGCCCAGCTTTAATTCCAGCATCATGAAAAGGGATGGTGCACGAGACCAAACCCCATTTCCTGTGGATGGACTTTAAAGAGCAAAACGGATAAGCCAAAAGTAATTAGATTTACTTACCCAAATCAAGTTATTTAGAATCTTGACCGAAGGCTGCAAAACAAGGTAAAGAGCTTGCTTAATTCAGGAGTACAGTGAAACTGGGTAAAGCAAAAAATTCACTTCTGACCAGACAGAAGCTCTAGAGCAGCAATTGTCGACATTTTCCACCTCATGCTGCACACAAACTAGTTACTAAAACTGCATCACACAAATCGCTGCTCTAGAGATGTTTCCTGCATGGTTTGTCTCCTCAGTCATTGTCCGCAGGACTCTGAGAAGTTGTAGGAATATGCAGGCGCAGACCCGAGGCCCGGCTTTCTCTCCAACGTTGTGGAAAGGGACTGTGTACATCACGGGGCAGAGCCCTATGCTCCCCTACGCCACCTGGACAGAGCCCGGGGAGAGTGACCTCCCGGGGTATCCACGTTGGTCCCTACACTTAAGATGCAGACTACTGTGCTAGAAATCCCACCCAGCCACGTTGGGGTGGAGCCTAAATTTCCCTCAAGTTGTCAAAACTCGAGTTCAAGACTGGCCAGAAGTCAAGTCAGTAACACTTTCAGTCGGGCACTGCGTACACACATCTACAAACTACCATCCATTAGCACGCTCCCCATGAAATGGCAAATACAGAGCCTCTTAGACAGCAGTTAACCTTTATAACTTTAAACCGGTCATCTTCAAATTACCCTAAATGTTAAAACACATTGGCAGCACTAAGCGCCATCGGTTTCGAAATCCGGACGCAAACGCAGGAGGGGCCAGGTATAAAATGGCCTGCGTGCAACTCCACCGAGGGCCACGCGACTCCCAGGAAGCAGGGTAAAACTGGGCAACGGGGTGGGGTGGCTGCGTCTTCAGCGTCTCGGGGTGTGGGGTGCAGTTCCGCGCGCGCGCCTCGGTTACGCGGATCACGAGACCGTCCCGGCCACGTCCGATCCAGCCCGTCCGCCCGAATCAGTAAGGGCCGTTAGCGCGGATGCCGCTGAGACCAACCCTCCCAAACAGCATCATTTCCACAGGAAGGGATGGTTGGAAGAACAGGGTCCTGGAGGTGAAGCCGACAAACCAGGTAACAAAACCACTTACCAGACACCTGGAAGGCTAAGCAACGATCTCCCCGTGAAAGGACGGATGAACGCAAGGCGTCCTGACTTTATACCGTTGGAAGCGAGCGGATATGTCTAGTGCGCCTGCGCCCCCGCATGCGCAGTCAGCCTATCGGAAATTCACTAGGGTAAGCCCCACCCATACCGGGACCGGAGGAGTCTCGCGATGCGAGCGCCTTCACGCGCAACTTCGGTGGGGAAGGTAAATTGCAGAAGCTAATTGTGTATGCGGGTACGTTTATAACAGTGAACGTACTGTTCTGCCCTCATTTCACTCCGTCCGGGGAAGGTGCTGTTAAACTCGTCAAAAATAACTTTGGTGTAAGAAACATGCAAAATAAAAAAAGACATCTGGAGAAACGGGAAAAGTCTAAAAAGTGATTGAATCTGCCCCGTCACAAGTGAAATAGACATTTGATTAAATGCGTAACTAAAGAAGGCAAGGGCTCCCACGCGAATCGGCTAAACTTATGCACAACTGCGGGAACGTACTGTTGGACTGCACACTTACAAATGGTTAAAATGGTAACTTTTACGTCAACTACATTTTGACACAGACGCCCCTAATACAAAGAATTAGGCAGATAAAGAATTCTGAAGGTACATGTTGCGGTAAAATGTCACAAATGTGATAGAATTTCTAAGGTGGTGTTAGGTGAATAAAGGTTAAATTGACATAGAGCTATCCCAGCCGGACTAGAACGAGTAGAAATATTTGTGGTGTTCCTTCTATAAGATGTTTGTGCTGTGTGGTTTTACATACATTATTTACTGCCACAGCAATTCTAAGACATTGGAATTAGTGCCCAAATTTAAGATGTGAAACAGGACCAGAGCAGTGGTTCGCAAAGTGCAGTTGGCAGGCCCTAGGGTCTCTGAGATTCTTGTGGGGGTCCATGAGGTCAAAACTATTTCATAATAATACTTTCTTTGCCTTTTCACCTTGTTGAAGCTGTAGTGATGTAAAATGAAATAGTGGGTAAACTTGGGCTGGTGCCTCAGTTTTTCAAGGCCTTGGTTATCAAACTGTAGTGGTAGTAGTGTTTTTCATCATCAAAGATACACAGTATTTTATTTTTAATATATATATTTAATACATATATATTAAATTTATTTTATTGATATTTTTACAGAAGGGGAGGGAGAGGGATAGAGAGAAACATCGATGAGAAAGAAACATTGATCAGCTGCCTCCTGCACAGTCCCCACTGGGGATGTACATGCTCTTGACTGGAATCGAACCTGGGAACCTTCAGTCCGCAGGCTGATGCTCTATCCACTGAGCCAAACCAGTCAGGGCTTTTTAATATATTTTTATTGATTTTAGGGAGGAACAGAGAGGGAGAGAGAGATGGATCATTGACTGGCTGCCTCCTGCATGTTCCCTACTGGGGACAGAGCCTGAAACCCAGGCGCCTTGACTGAAATCCAACCCAGGATCTTTCAGTCCACAGGCCAATGCTCTATCCATTGAGCCAAACCAGCTAAGGCAATATACAGTATTTTATTTTATTTTTTAAAATAAATTTTATTGATTTTTTTACAGAGAGGAAGGAAGAGGGAGAGAGAGTCAGAAACATTGATGAGAGAGAAACATCAATCAGCTGCCTCCTGCACACCCCCTTCTGGGGATGTGCCCGCAATGAAGGTACATGCCCTTGACTGGAATTGAACCTGAGACCCTTGAATCCACAGACCGACAATCTATCCACTGAGCCAAACCAGTTAGGGCAATATACAATATTTTAGAAAGGTCATGTTAACCTAAGAATGTCTTTGATGAAGCAATAATCACTAATTTTATTCTTGACTTTTGAGTATCTATCTTTTTAAAAAAAAAATAACATGTTTTTATTGATTTCAGAGAGGAAGTGAGAGAAACATCAGTGATGAGAGAATCATTGATTGGCTGCCTCCTGTACTGGGAGTACAAGGGGCTTCTACTAGGGCTTGAGCCTGCAACCCGGGCATGTGCCCTTGACTGGAATCGAATCCGGACTCTTCAGTCCGCAGGCCCACGCTCTATCCACTGAGCCACACCAGCCAGGGCTGAGTATCTTTCTTTAAAAAAATATTTTTATTGACTTCAGAGAAGAAGGAAGAAGGAGAGAGAGAAACATCAATGATGAGAGAGAATCATCAGTTGGCTGTGTCCTACATGCCCCCACCAGGGACTGAGCCTCCAACCTGGCTATGTGCCCTGACGGGGCATCTAACCGTGATCTCCTGGCTCATAGGCTGATGCTCAACCACTGAGCCACACCAGCTGGGCCGACTGTCTGTCCTTTTAATGTTCTGAGTAACCAAGTGAGAGAAATACACATAGAGCACTTTTACTGCATAGCAACATGCTCCAGCAAAATAATTTATGTGATTGGATTGAGGTGAAATAGCTTTATTTTTTTTCATGGCATACAATTTTTCTTGAAAGAACATCTGACATCTTTGCCAACCAGGTATCTTGTAAGACTGGAATTTCTTCATTTACTTAAACTAAAACAGCATATAGTAACAGACTGAACATGAGAAGTAAATATGAAAATTGAGCTATTCTTTTTCCTTTTTTTATTTTTTATTTTTATTTTTTGCAGTATAACTTAGATATAATAGTAGTACATATGTTTTCCTTTTTCCCCCAATTGAGCTATTCTTTTTTTTTTTTAATATGTTTTATTGATTCTTACAGAGCAGAAGGGAGAGGGATAGAAAGTCAGAAACATCTATGAGAGAGAGACATCGATCAGCTGCCTCTTGCACGCCCCCCAATGGGGATGTGCCCACAGCCAAGGCACATGCCCTTGCCGGAATCGAACCCGGGACCCCTCAGTCCGCAGTCCAACGCTCCATCCACTGAGCCAAACCAGTCTCGGCGAGCTATTCTTTATTAAACCAAATATTTAAAAGATTTTCAAAAAATGTAAAACATTACCATTCTTTTCAGTCTTTTTGGAAAATAGATATTTTGCATAAAAATATATTATTAATATTAGTGTGTAATATATTATTTTGGAAGGTATTATAAATATTTTTAAATTTTTTCTCTTTTTAAAAATTTTAGTACAGTATCAATAGATATCACTCACAGATACAAAAATTCTTTGAGGCCCTAACTGATTTGGCTCAGTAGATAGAGTGTTAGCCTGTGGACGGAGGGGTCCCAGGTTGGATTCCAGTCAAGGGCATGTACCTTGGTTGTGGGCACATCCCCAGTGGGGGGTGTGCAGGAGGCGGCTGATTGATGTTTCTCTCTCATCGATGTTTCTAACTCTCTATCCCTCTCCTTTCCTCTCTGTAAAAAAAAAAATAAAAATAAAAAAATATATATATATATATTAAACTCTTTGGGGTTCTGAATAAATTTTAAAATTGTGCCCTGACTGGTTTGGTTCAGTGGATAGAGCATCGGCCCGCATACTGAGGCATCCAAGGTTTGATTCCAGTCAAGGGCACATGCCTAGGTTGTGACCCTGATCCCAAGTAGGGAGTGTGTAGGAGGCAGCCGATCAATGATTCTCTCTCAGTGGTGATGTTTCTCTCTCTCTCTCCCTCTCCCTTCCTCTCTGAAATCAATAAAAATATATTTAACAATGCCAGAGTAAGTGGCTGCTGCACGAACATGCCTCCAGGAAATAAACTGGTCTTACAACTAAAATACAGAAAATAAATAAGTAAATAGCGAAGGGCCACAAAACCAAAATGCATGAGAACTAGTAGTTTAGAAGAAGGAAGACAAGTCTGCTACTTCTCTGGTGATATTATCAGCATTCACTTACTTTTCTTCCTTTTAAACATATGTTTAATCAATTTCAGAGAGGAAGAAAGAAGGAAGAGAGACAGAAACATCAATGATGAGAGAGAATCACTGGTCGGCTGTCTCCTGCACGCCCCCCACCAGGGATTGAGCCCCAAATCTGGGTATGTGCCCTTGACCAGAACCGAGCCTGGGACCTTTCAGTCCACAGGCCAATGTTCTGTCCACTAAGCCAAACTGGCCAGTGCCACTTACCTTTCAATCACTCATTCGACATTTATTTAGTGGATATGACTTATTGCTGGGTGTTGTGCTAGACACTGGGGATTCTAGATGAAGTGCTTTAGAGTTTACAGTGGAGGAAATAGACATGACAGAGAATTATGCTACTGCTTGAAGAGTGGTACCTGGCGTGAATAAAGAAGACATTTGGAGAGCACAGAGGAGGGAGCAACTGAATACTATGCTAAAGGCTCAGAGGGTTTTCCTGGGGAGTTAAAACTTGAGCTAGAACTTGAAGGAATTGTAAAGGGATGGGGAGAGAGGGTATGGATGATGACAGTATTTTAGGTTGAGGAACTAGCAAACCTGTGGCCTCCCAGGAAGGGTGAGAATCAGCTTGATGAGGAACATTAAAGGAAGCGTGCCTGGATTTTCCATGGGACTGTAAAGTAGGCAAGAGCTGAATGACAAAATATTTTGTAGTCCAGGCCATTTGAATATTATCTAGGTAACTAGAGGCCAAATAAGTTTTGAAGTAAAGGATGGCTTAACTGTCTTTCATTTT
The DNA here is from genome assembly GCA_027563665.1 of Antrozous pallidus. Lineage (NCBI taxonomy): Eukaryota > Metazoa > Chordata > Mammalia > Chiroptera > Vespertilionidae > Antrozous > Antrozous pallidus. Next base: position 194,842,809 of record CM050508.1, read on the forward strand.
AGAAAGGTAATTCTAGTAGTAATATTGAAGGATTGGAGAGACCGGGGATTACAAAGTCCTCCAGACTTTGGATCTGGATTGTAAACAAGGCACGAGGAGAAATACAAATCAAGAGACATTTCACAGATAGAGAATTTACTGTCCTACTGAACCTGCAAGGTAAGAGAGGAGCTTGCATATAAAACCAAAGTTTCAGGGTTGGGAGGCTGAACATATGGTGGTCTCTAACTCTGATAATTGAGAAAGTAGGCTGTGGGGTAGACATTAAAGGAGCATATATATTATGTTGGAAATGTTTGGATACAAGGATGGGAAAAAGTATATACAAATAAATAATATAATCCTATATAAGAAAAACCTAATATGCTAAGTTTCCAGTCAGCTGTTCAACCAATCAAAGCATAATATGCTAATGATATGCTAAGGCCGCTCAACTGCTTGCTATGACAGCATTGACCACCAGGGGGCAGATGCTCCAACTGGTAGGTTAGCTTGCTGCTGAGTTCTGGCCCATTGGGACTAAGATGGGCCAGACATGGCCTGGAGTCCTCCTGTGGTTCCTCCCAGCTGGCCAGCCTACCGTGTCTCTCCCCAGGCCTTGGTTGTGTACCCATGGGGTCTCTTGGCCTGACCTGCACCCTCTCGCAAGCAATCCGGGAATCCTCTGGGATGGAGGAGAGCCAGTTTTGGCCCGATTCTGCAGGCCAGGCTAAGGGACCCCACTGTTGCACAAATTTGTGCACCAGGCCTCTAGTAATTAATAAATGATAGAAAGTACAAACTCTGTGTTTCATGTACTCACAACTGTAAACCTACTTTTGCCCACGGGTGTGTATAAATCCCCAAAGGTCAACTGGAGCTAGGGTTGGACTCCAGCAAGAAACTTGAGTTGTGGGTAAAGATTTCAAAGTTATCAGAAAAACAGTGCTGCCTGAAGTCACCGAGGGAAAGCAGGAAGAGTGACGAGAGGACATGGAAACCCATCATTTAAATGGTGGTCAGGGAAGAAGAACAGGGAAACATGATTGGAGGAGAATCAAGAGACGTGGGTGTCTGAGAAGCCAAGGAAGAAGTTTTGGGGATAAACATGGTCTAAATATCCATGCTGCCGAGAAATACATTAAGAGCTGGAAGCAGGCTTTTGCTGTAGCAATTAACAAATCACCGGTGACCTCAGGGAAAGCCATTTTTATTTTAATCCTCACCCGAGGTTATTTTTCCATTGATTTTTAGGGAGAGTGGAGGAGAGAGAAGAAGACAGAGACTGGTTGGCTCCTGCGGGAGCCCCGACCAGGCCCGGGCCCTGGCAGGAGCCCACAACCAAGGTATGTGCCCTTGATGGGAATCGAACCTGGGACCCTTTGGTCTGCAGGCCGACACTCTATCCATTGAGCCAAACTGGCTAGGATATCCGTATTGATATTTTAATGAGTTAAATGAACATGGCTTTAGAAATGGAAAGCATGCATATAGGTCAGATGTCACAACCAACGTCAAGAAGCCTGTTCGGTTTATTTCTCCGTCAGGTCTTCCTCCTCCCACAGTTACTCATTTAGCTCAACTGTTTGGACTGAACAGAAATTTAAGTTGTTTAACATTAAAATGGATTCTGTGAAAGATATCACATGATCTCACTCATTTGTGGAATATAATGAACAACATAAACTGATGAAGAAAAATGGATCCAGAGACAGAGAAACATCAATCAGAACGTCAAACCTCAGGGAATGTAGGGGACAATGGGGGTAAGGGGGGAGAAGAGATCAACCAAAGGACTTATATCCATGCACATAAGCCTAATCAATGGACAGACAACAGGGGGATGAGGACATGAATGGGAGGTGGGGGGTAATGGGAGAATAAGGACACATGTAATACCTTAATAAAGAAAAATAAAAAAGTAGATTATGTGAAGGAGTAGTGTAGGAAAACCAGGAGATAGGACAATAGGTTGAAGAGAAAATATGATCAAAGGAAGATTTTTTTAGGGTAGGAAGAAGATAAACATTCAACTAATTAATGGATAAAGTGTGTGTGTATATCCTAACAGATGGAGGGAAATTGAGGGCATTTATTCCTGTCAGATGTTTTATGAAGGAGGCAAAAATTCATGGGGGAAGAAGTGAATGGAATCCACAAGAGACAGATGGAGCGAGTGGTGGATCCAGGTTGCCGGTGGGTCCTTTTGCCCTCGGGCCTCCTGAAGCTGGAATTGAAACAGTGGTTGTCTGTATTTTGTGTCAGGGCTTGGCTTTTTGTTGTACATTCTCATCTTTTATAAGTACACTTTCTATCTCGTCCTCTCCCACTTAATATCCACTGGACTCCCCCCCACCCCCCGCTCGCTTTTTAAAAAATATATTTTAATTGATTCCAGAGAGGAAGAGGGAGGAAGATATAGAAACATCAATGATGAGAGACAATCATTGATTGGCTGCCTCCTCCACAACCCCTTACTGAGGATGGAGCCGGCAACCTGGGCATGTGCCCTTGACTGGAATCAAACCAGGGACCTTTCAGTTTGCAGGCTGACACTCTATCCACTGAGCCAAACCAGGTAGGGCATGGACTTGCCCTTTATGATACTGGTTTTCCAAACCTCTCACTCTACTACAGTCCTCCCTCTCCTGGAATATACTAATTAATCTAAATCCATAAAAAGCCTACTCACTCATTGTTTAGCCAACACTGGGCATTGTGTACAGGCAACAATGCTTAACCTCAAAAGGGTAATGGCAATTGAGGCCTCTTTGGAGGATTAGAAGGAAAGTCTGGGAGCAGGTGGAACCCAATGACATGAGTTCTGACTCATGGTTTAATTGCTGGATAAAGGGTGGTGGACTAACCAAGGCCAGTCTCTGAAGTAAAAAGTGAGTCACTGGTGGGGCCACCATGAATGAAATGGCTGCTAGCCAGAGAGGAGTATATGAGGTATGAACTGTCTTATTATGATGTCAGCCTGTGGTCTAATATGTTGTTTATACAGAGTAATCCTTATAGGGATGATTGGGATGCAATTGCTTGTCCTTGAATATATGCAGTGGTCACACAATGTGCTTCGACTTTGGAGAAGCAACTTCACCTTTTAGGTTCTTTGATGGCAAAATTAGTCTATTTCTACTTACTTCCCAGACTAGGGGCAGGATAAATAGGATGAAGGACTGAGAGCGGTACCTGGTATATACTACGGGGTTCACAGTTGGCTTTCCTCTCTGCAGCCTATTCTTTTTCTATGTGTGCACAGTCATTCACAAACATGACTTAGTATCTCTGGCTACACTTAATGTTCTTCTTTTTAAAAGATATTTTTAAAAATATGTATTTTATTGATTTTTTTTACAGAGAGGGAGAGGGATAGAAACATGGATGAGAAAGTAACATCGATCAGCTGCCTCTTGCACACCCCCTACTGAGGATGTGCCCGCAACCAAGGTACATGCCCTTGACTGGGATCAAACCTGGGACCTTTCAGTCTGCAAGCTGACGCTCTATCCACTGAGCCGAACAGGTTTCGGTTAAAAGATATCTTTATTGATTTCAGAGGGGAAGGGAGGATAGATAGAAACATCAATAAAGAGAATCATTGATTGGCTGCCTCCTGCATGCCCTCTACTGGGGATCAAGACCACAACCAAGGCATGTGCCCTTGGCTGCAATTGAACCTGAGACTCTTCAGTCTGCAGGCTGACGCTCTATCCATTGTGCCAAACCAGTTAGGGCTACACTTAATGTTACTAGTATCTTTCCCTCCTCATCTACTTCTCATTGAGGCTGTCTAGCAGTTTTAAGCAGGTATCAGTTTTAAGCAGGCTTAAATCTTTTGGAATAAGGTAGAATATAAAACAAATACTTCACACCAGAATAGTATAGTTTTTTAAAATTCTAAAATACTTTAATAATTAATGTTGGTAGGAAGACTGATATACAATGCAATTATTTATTTTACAAGGAGATTCTGTACATCGGGGAAGCATTTTAAAGTACATATACATCAGACTTTTATTTCTTCTATACATTATGACTGTGAATTGTTACTTACAAGGAAAGGACACAAAATTCTTTATATTTATATGTATATATATAAAAATCACCTGAAAAGACTTGACCCCCAAAGTATCTTGTTTCAAAAGAACATGAAGGAGATGAAAGATGAATTAGATTTCTTGGTGGCACATAGAAAGCAAACAAGAAGCTTGGGAAGTCACATCCTCTTTCGAGCTTGGCACATTAAGGGAAAGAAAGGCAGTAAAGGGTTTGACATCTCCTTAAGCCACAGAGAACTCTTGACATAAGCCAGGTAATCTCCAAACCAACAAGACCGGAAAGTAAGAAGTCAAGTCAGCAGGTAATGTGCTCCCGCCTTATATACAGACCTCTGACAACATTGCGGAATCGTCTCTTACGTTTCCCCATGCCAAATGCTAATCATTTTCAAGGAGATGTGAACCCAGTATATTCCCATAGTGATAAAGCATTTGACAGTCACTGAGAATTTATACCTATTACCCATACAGAGAGAGAACACTACTTTTAAGGTCACTTGAGCATTTTGTCTTAACATGATATTCTGACTCTTCACCAGATCTTACATACATGGACATAAAGGAGAAAAAAGAAAAAAAAATTACTGAAAGATTACATACAGAACAATGGGGACTGCAGAAGAACTCTATAACAGACACAATTTTATGAACATTAAGAAGAAAAGGCTACATTCATTAGTTAACTAGAAACTATTTTTTTCTTTTTCCGTTAAGTATGGATAGGAATTAGAGGAAAACAGTGAGGCTGTAAGGTTTTCAACAAAAATTCAAAGAAAGCAAACTGAATCTTGTTTTAGGAAATCATTAAAATATATTACAAAAAAGGGGGTGGAGGCTGAGCCAATGGCCAGGCACCGACTACAATGGCCCCAGCTTGGGAGAGTAGGATGAGTGAGGTGGAAGCTGCCAGAGGGGCAGCAGGAGGACAGACATCTGTGCTGAGGAGGAGAGGAGCAGTGGGTCATGATTGTGCCCCTCCTCATCGCTTCTCCGAAGACCTGATTTAGCACCCAACATCCCTAGGACTTTGCTGTGATTCTGGCCAATAGCACACAACTCCCACAGAGTTGCTACAACTCTGCTTTATGGAGGAGAATGTATTTATTGGGCGAAATGATTTGCAGTATCACTGGTGCAGCAAACGTACAACAGCTTTTAACATTTAAGCGTGGTCAGTTTTCTGCCGAGTCAGCATTAACATCACGACGGTTTTTGGTTTTGTATAGAGAAAACACATACTTTTGCCTTTTCCCAACTTGGAGTCTGGTTGCAGGTCAGATTGAACATAAGTTTTCATCACTTCAAGATTAAATTAAAAATTTAAAAAGGAAGCACGTGACAGATCCTGAGCTTCTTTCAGGCCGGACTGCCTGCAGAGGACGGTATTGCTGTTCCAAGAGGTACAGTGCAAGGTGACACGCCAGTGTGGTGGGAAGCTTTCCCGAGAAATGGGGCCCCTCTGCTAGAAGGTGGGGCCCTCTCGATTTCCCCACCACCAACTGGGTTCGGTGGCTGGAATTTAGCGCCTACACAAGTGGGTTTCAAACCAGGACGGAGCAGGTAAGGCTAATGCGAACTGTGCCTCAGCACAGGCAGTCAACTGGTGTGGTGCAGCCAAGAGAACGCAGGACCTGCGAGTGGCCCAGGACGTTTGTGGCTGGTGAGGGAATACCCCTCAAGTATGCTGCAATAGGAAAAGGTTCAAAGCACTGACAGTTTCAAAGCTGGTTCAGTTTTGCTCAAGGCAGCACATGAGAATCCATTCCAGTGAAACGCTACATTCATAGAAGTGCTGTTCACCCCAGAAGACTCGGTTCTGGCTGTGCTGGTAAGCGCTGAAGTTCCCGCCAGTCATTCTGGAGCCTGAAGCAGCAAAGCAGCCCTGTTTTGGGGGGTTGTTTAGTTCCTCACAAACTTCAGCATCATGGACGATGGTAGCTAAAAGAGGTGATCAAAAAAAGCTGAGTTACCAGATATTAGATTTTTAAAAAAATTTGTTATTGATATCAGAAAGGGAGAGGGAGAAATAGAAACATCAGTGATGAGAGAGAACCATAGATCGGCTGCCTCCTGCACGCCCCCTTATGGGGGATTGAGCCCACGACTCAGGCATGTGCCCTTGACTGGAACTGAACCCGGGACTCTTCAGTCTGCAGGCCAGCGCTCTACCCACTGAGCCCAATCAGCTAGGGCAGTGTGCTACTTTTAGACCTTGTTTCTCCTTGCACTACAGGCCGAATACTCAACTAT